>LR824625.2:2500-4802500 GCA_902829305.4 Spodoptera exigua | reverse complement strand
CATAATTATAATAATCATCTCCAACGAAGTTAACCCGAAAAAAAATTAATTTACAACAAGGGCCTAACCCAAGAATTATGTGAGAACATATTACTTAAGACCCCTGTTCATTTGTTTGCTGAGGCCCTTTTGAATTTGTGCTTTAACCTTTCAAGTTTAGGGTTGAAATTTGTTCAAATGTATTGGACTCTCGTAGCAAGCAAGCAACATATCAGAAGAAGTAATATTGTATTATATTTATGATAGGGACGGCTGGGTTAGTCCCCAGTCTCATATTCAGTGGTTCTACGGGAAATTACTTATCTCACCTGCCAGTTCGGGATTCCTGTAAAGACTTTAAATCATCATGACTTACTGGATTAATTTCTTCATCGGTCCTTTCGTGGTCTTTTGGTACGCAGTTTTGGTTTGTGTAGAAACTATTGTATTAATACTTTTGAATTAACTTTCTTTGGGGAAAAGTTTTGTTTGCATTGATTTTTCTTAATGCTAAAGAAATACTAATATTTAAAAGTGAAAACTATTCTTTCTAAATGAAAGCCTAATTTTTTACAGTTATTTAGGTGCCTTGTAATAAAAAAAGGGGTTTTCGTAACAGGGCCATAACTTGAAGTCATTAAAAATATCAGTGCTTTAGCTAAGTTTAAAAATATAAATATAAGGCAATTGACAAAAAAGTTTTCACTATACCTAATATTTACTGAAGATCCTAGCATACATTGCAACGGTTTTGGAATATTGTAGCGGGCTTATTCCATCTAAGAACAAAATTAGCAATCAATTTTACATCCAAACTAATATTATAAAAGTGAAAGTAACTCCGTCTGTTCGTCTGTCTTTTCTTCACACCTAAACTACTGAACCGATTTCTGTAAAATTTGGTCCAGACATAGTTTGGAACTCGAGAAAGGACATAGGATAGTTTCCATACCTAAAATCTTTGGAAAGTCGCTATTCCACGGGTACGGAGTTACAGGCAAAAGCTAGTCAACAATAAATATGCATTGACACGACACAGATTTGAAATAAAGACATTGACATTCAATGTCTTTATTTCAAATCTGTGATTTGTTTCAAAAGTGAGTTTATTTCAAAGTGATGCAATACAGTTAACATTAAAATGCCTTAACTGCCTCTTGCCCGTCATGTTTAGTATGCGTAACTTAACAAAATGCTTAACGAGACCGTTGTAAAATTCTCAAACAATTTTATTTTTTGAAATATAAAAATCTCTGTTTATAACAGACTCCTATTGTGTAGTTTTTAGTGTCTTTTTTGGTAATGAATTGTTTACTGTTTATTTTTATAGTCGCTGTGATATGACATATTCTTAATGAAGCCATTAGAGTTAATCTAAGGTAAAGGGTTTTTGTGAGGGGTGACAGTGTCAAACTCTTACTGACTATAACGCCTCAGTTCCTTATCCTGCTCTAGGCCGAGGACTTATTGCGTTTGCTATGGGGCCCTGTCCGAGAGGCCTTTTGCCTCTTTGAGGCGCCCGGGTCAGGTTCTGGTCGGGAGACGAATTACCTTTACTCACCGTCCGCAAACCATTTAAGGTAAAGATATTATTAAGTAGGCTGCATTCGTAAAATATCAGCAGCTTAAAATAGTTCACTGTATATACATATAAGTTTGAAAGTGCCAATCTGCCTTGATCAAGCGAGGTAATGTAGGTATGTTCAAACCTTCTCCGTGTGAGAAAAGGCATTCGCTCAACAGTGGGCACTTATAAACTGGTGATGATGATGTCGTAATAGTTGGTAGTTGGCTCTAATTTTATGTACTCGTAGCACACTAGTGTTGATTTCTTTTAATTTGCACCATTTCCTTATATAATATAATATTAAGATGGAACATTGTGTATATGTATTCTGTATATACAAGTATATATCATCACTAATATAAGCTAAACTAATATAACCACTTAACCTAACATACACTTTAGATATTAAACTTAATTTCTACAAGACTTACAAAACCCTAAACTTAGAACATGCCTTCAAAGTACAAAGCTCTTTGAAAAGTGTAATCTCACAAAATTGTATAACAAATGCCGCAATGTAACGCACCAAAGTATCTTTTGCGACTAAGATAAGTCTTGTCTTAGTGAAATCCCGAATTACTTAACTTCCTAATATATTACAAAGTTTCTGGTCCTAAGTTTGAAGAAAGGACCAAAGAATGCATGTTGGTGGGTAAATAAAGTGGGTTTCATTTTATTTTAAAGGTTTCTCTTAACTTAAATTTACCATGAATAATCTGTTCTTGGTGAAGCAAAGACGTGACTGCTGAGTGCAAGAGTAAAGGTCAGTTTCTTATGTCATAAGTGGGCAAACGAGCAGGCGGATTAACTGATGGTAAGCAATCAGCACCGCCTGTGTACGCCTTTTCTGTGAGGCCGTGGTATAACTCCGGTCGAGAATTTGGAAGAATTAGCAATGACATAGATAAAACATATGTCCAAATACTACATGATATTTAAAAAAAGGTGAGAAAAGTTAAGTGCTTTTTATCAGAATATTCCTAGACGCTACTAAACCTATTTCAAACTGACCTCCAAATCCCCAGCCGCATTAAAACTACCTGAACCAGTCTCTCAAAACAGTCGGATTGCCAAAATTGAATTACGACGATCCACAAAAAACGGGATCGGGGCCGAAATAAAAATCTTAAAAGATCAAAGCTAATCTAACTTTTTCTTTTTATCTTAAAGGTCGCAAAATTATAAGACTGGGCCCGAGTGTCCGTGGCGATGTCATTGAACATCGTAAAAGAGAAAAATGTGACAATCACTGTGACACATAGGTATTTGCGGTGTAATCTGTTTTGCTCCGAACTGGGAATATTTTATTGGCTGTTTCGAAGAAGGTCAGTACTAAAGAAAATATATTTGCAACCTGATTGAAGGTTCATTCATAGTTTACGGACGTCCATTGTGCGTAGATGGGGGTGATGGATGCATGCGATAGATCACCATGGGTTACGTTTATTTCGAATACGGTTTTGTTTAGTAAATCACTTGAACGAGGCTATCTGACTGCAGTTTATCCATAATTACGGAGAAGTTTTTTGCGATTAGAAGGACCAAAATTGACTTCAAGGAGAAAAGTTACTTAATATAAACAACTGAACAAATAAAATAAAAAAGTGTGTCTTTAAGTGCATGTTTTAGAGCTGGTCCTTTGGTTCGTAAATATGTTTTGATATTGCGACTTATGATATAATATTTATATAACTTTGACAAATCGTGCCAGACAATCTTTACAAAGCGCCTTTATTACATAAAGAAATATATCATAAAAACACACATACGAAAGCTTTGAAATTCTATTATTATCCACATCGAAGATTTAACTAAAACAAGTACGAGATCATTTACACAGGCATAATTTCAAATTAAGTCCACAAACCGACTTAAAAGTACTAAGACAAAGTAAATCGTTTAAAACAAAGTTGAAAATTAAACAGTTGAGTTTAACAAATTTTACGTGTAAACTTCTGAACGATGTTCAATATTTTACATTTAATAAGACGTGACTAATGTGAATTCTGTAAATGTTCATAATTTCCATGATTTTCTTATTATTTATTGGCGAAACGTGTTGCTTTATGGGAAACTGGGCCATAAGTAAAGGGGCTTCGATTATATCGGGGAAAGTGTTGCTTGCTGAAATTTGATATATGCTTTGAAATTCTGAATAGGAGCAGGTGGTTTGGAGATTAGTAATAGATTAGAACAGACGGATTAACTAATGTTAAGGTATTGGCTCCGCTCGTGGACGCCTGAAACACCAGAGGCACATGTTACAGCGTTGCCGACCTTTAGGGGTAAGGGATTTTCAGGTTTTGATTGAAGTTTGGGAGCGGATATCCATAGATAGAAAATCAAATCGTACCTTCTTTCCTCAGTTAAATTGCCAATCCCGTGCATGCTGTACGATACTTAATACTAGGCAATCACAATACCCACTCGACCAAAGAGTTTAAGATACAATAAATAACTAGAACGGCCACAAAGATCACTTCCAGCGCAACATGTACGAACAAGTTCTAACAAGTCCATAAAATGGTGGGATTAAGTAAGAAATCAAAGTTTATAGTGCGTGGCCTGTGACACTTGTGCACTTTGTGCTATAACTTTAAACGTACTTCCAAGGCTTGTTCAATAATATTTGTGTTGTTATCATGTCTCATATTTGTTGCTTATAATAAATCATTTATTAGCTTGATCGTGCGGTTGTAATTATAGTTATAATGAAAGAAGGATTTTATAAAATTTAAAACAAGAACTTTACTTACAACTTTTCTCGTCCAGAAAGTAACTGAGGCAAGAGGTGGCAGGAGCGACAGACTCTTACTGACTCCCTCCCCCCCTCTCGATCTTCTGCTGCTCCAGGCCGAAGCTGCGATTGCATTGCCCATGATCCACAAGCCTGGCTAAATGTCGACCCTATTGGTCTTACCTGAGATGGTCTGTTTGGACCTTTGAAGCACGCACAAAAAAGAACTTGGGGACTATACTATACTTTGAGCAAATATTAAAGTATCTAATAAGAACATGATAAGTTGACGTAGAATTGAAACGAAGTGTTCCGCTCTGTGGTTTACGATTTGAGAGACCTACGTAAGTTCAGAAAAGAAAAGACCTTGCTGATAATAATTAAACAATAAAATAAAGACCAAAATGTGTTCTAAAATTAAAAGTCATGAATAAAATCTACCGAATACATATCCATTAATATTTTATTTTGTTTGTAATAATAATAATTTCAAACTGTAACACACGAACATTTATCACGGTCGACCAAACTCATATTAAGTTCATTCGGTCGCGTAATGACACTGATTTAATAACGACATCAACTAATATTCAAATTATTTATCATTTTCAATTTTAATTGTTATTCAATTAGTTATTTTGTTCAGTGGATTACGCATATTATGATGTTTGATTTTGAGATAGTTTTTGAAAGAGTTTAAAATGGGTTCTAAATATTTTTTTTATGTTTTGTGTAAAAATACTAATATAGTTGCATGGTTCCATTGTATTCTGTCGTGATACAACGCTTGAGTTGTGTTTCGCCGTGTAAGTACCTGAGGCTCAATTATTCCGCCTTCTCCAGCCCAATCTCTGGATTCTCCGACAGCGAACTTAAAACTCCTCTTGTGTTGCAATTATTTGCATATCAAATCATTGGCTTGCTTACCATCAGGTTATTTTACTGCTCATTTGCGGCTCATTTTATCCCATTAATAGGAAATTAGATATAGTGTTGGAAGGCGATGCTTCGGTACAAACGGTTCGGCTCAACCGGAGTGATACCGCGGCCTCACAGAAAACCGGCGTGAAACAACCACATCGTTGTATTTCGCCGTGTGAGTGAGTTTACCGGAGGCCCAATCCTTCCCCTTCCCAAATCTCTCCCTAATTCCTAAATCTCCCAAATCCCTAACCCCCAAAAGGTCGGCAACGCACTCGTAACTTCTCTGTTTTTGCCATGGGCGGCTCTAATTGCTTACCATCATGTAATTCGTCTGCTCGTTTGCCAACCTTTCACATGAAAAAAAATCCTTCATCTCCTACCTCAATATCTAAATCTCCTACACCCAAAAAAAACAACAACGCACTTGTAGCTCATATAGCCGATTGCTTACCATCAGGTAATTTAACATAAAAAGACTAATTAGATAACATTACCAAAACTAATAATTTATATGTTATCACTCTTGTTGATAATAGTTCTATTATTATGTAAACTCTTTGTTCAGAACTCCGTACAGATTACGTGCAATTTATTACCAAAAATTTCGGTATCGAGAAATCTGCAGTTGTACTTCGCAATTGCATGTTACGACTCAGTAATGGCATGAACTCGCCCACTATTGCAATGGGGCTGGTTAAGTAACTATCTAAATGTATTGATTTGTTTGTTTGTTTACTTCTTTCCCCTATCTTCTACTATCTATACTAATATTTTATAGAGGTAAAATTTGTAAGTTTTTATGTTTCTATGAAGGGAAGGGAAGCTTTAGAACCGCTTGTCGGATTGCCAAAATTCTTTCACTGATAGATAAAAATAAACGTCCTATAACTTTAGGACTACTTTTAGAGACGATAATACCAAATTTATTGAAAGTAATGACTTTTTTGACAGGTGAAAATCATCAAATGACTTCTCCCGGCCGTAATGGGATGGGAGAGCTATGGCCGGAGATCATATCTTGATCCGCAACGCCTGAAGTGTTGCCTACTAGTTGCGTGAGGAGGAGGATAGCTCCCTCTCACGCTTTGCCTGCTTCTTTGCGAGCATAACTGCTTCGCAGAAAGAGAAGACGGCATCCTAGTTCCTCTGGCTCCGCACCATGACCTCAACTAAGGCTGGGGGCGAGAGGTCATGGCTGAGGGCTTCCCTGAAAAAACGACGGTGCTCAGGCCAAGCAAAACAAGTAAAATAATGACCTACTAACGTGAATTAAATGAGAAAAGCTCTAGGTACTAGTCTCAAGTCATAACGGGACTCTTATTCGTGAACAGCGTGTCCCTCGCAGAACTAGGTGGATTTTCAGCTAATTGAGGTAAGTAAGCCATTACTTTTAATAAATTTTGTATGTATGTCTTACGACAGTCACTTTTGAAAAAAAGTTGATACTAAGAAAAGATGGATGCTAAATCCTTTGCTGCCCAAGAAGAAGAATTACAAGAAGGTACTGAGTTTTTGTTAGCGCTTCATTAATTTAATAAATTAATTATCGAAATAAGCTTAATCTCGCGAAAAATACTCCGATATAATAAAAGTTTTGTTCCAGTATATTTTATCAAAAGAAGAATTGTTTTTTAATAACAAAAAAACAATCACCTTTATTCTTTCAAAATATTTACCTACCAAGCTTTTGTAGTATTAAATTCAGGCTTTTCGTAAAATGTATGGAGATAAAGTTACACAATAACCAGGGCGTTGGATAGTATTTTTACCATTAAAAAATCTACATACAACATAGGTATTTATATATATGCATATGTTTATTTAATTTTCAAGGGAGAAAATCATCGAATGTCTGAAAGGGAGAAAATCGGACTCAAATGGATCCTTCTCCTGTTCCGCTTGGCCGGGGTCTTGGTACATTATTACGCTTGTATCCGCATACTGCATTTTATTTTTATACTGGAATCAGTTGTAACAAAATGCTTTGCGCGTTAATTAATGGTAGCTCAAATACATCAGTAATACAAGAAACATCACAAATTCGTCAGTACCCTCGAAATAGTCTATCTCGAATTTTACCAAATTAAGAAAACTTTATTTTAATTTTCTTTTAAATACATGTACACTAGCTTCCCCACGCGGCTATGCCCGCGTGGTAAGTTGATAAAAAATAGCCCATATGTTAATCCACTCCAGATTTCACCTATGTATCTATCTACATACCAGATGGCAACAAAATCGGTGCCGTTTTTGTTTTAAAGAATTACAAACATACATTCTCATTCTTAGATCTCACCACCATCTCACTCTCATTGTTAATGTTGCAGGTGCCCATGGGCGGTACCGATTGATTACCATCTCTCTGCCCATTTTCCGTCTCTTCACATAAAAAAGCAAACTATGTGCAATTGTTTATCAGGTACAACGTTGTTGTGACAATAGGATGTGTGTTATAAAGATTTAATAGCATAATAGGAGAACACGCGGGAGAGGTCGCCGCCGCCGATTGCTTTCCTAAGGACACTGCGGTATTCAGGCCAAGCATGGCACATCGCCACCATATGCTCCACCGTCTCCACCGAAGACCGTTGAACCCGCAACACTCAGGCGTTTCCTGCCACAAAAGACCTGCAAGTAAAACCAGGTCTTTCGTGTTCGTTGAGCACCTAATATTTACACGCCTGCTCACCAAAGAATTGACCAGACATTTAGTGCCTAGTACAGTAACATTGAAGAAATCAACTGCAACAACTTTTATTTGCGCAGTTCGTGTTAAATAAACGCGAAATACGATTTTATCGACGTTCCGTATTCCGACGGATATTACTTCGGATATATTGACTGTTTGCGAACACGAGTACACTAGTACATAACGTTATCATTGAAATATTGAATAGAATCGGTGAAATATAGATATGTGAATATTCATATTATTTTTATTATACATAGTTGAATTGGTTCGTGAGTTGTTTTCTAATTTCATATCCTAGTTTATTCTATACTAGCTATACTCGCGCGGTTCCACTCTGCTCGGCTCCATTTAATCGTAGCGTGATGTTTTAGAGTCTATAGTACATATACTCAGGATAATTGTAGCTATCGATCAGTGAAAGAATTTTGGCAATCCGACCAGCGGCGGTCGGCAGCGGTCGCGTCCTCAGATAGAAACAGTAGAAGAAACAGAGTGGTTTTTAGTCAAAATTCCGAGACTCTCTTTATCTTTAACCTAGGCCTAGACGAAAGACGTCATTTGATACTTCCCCATTAGAAAAATCATCAAAAATACGGTAGTTTCTAACTAGGTAAACTCAATACTTTTATCCAAATGTCACAAACGATACTTTTCTATGAAATTTGTATGAAAAACTGAGCTATGACGTCATAGTTTTTAAACGCCAAATAGTTTACTTATCTCTTAAAAATTAGCCTAAAAATATCTAAAATCCAGTGTATCTACGAATAAAAGTATAGTTATTTTTCAATATTTTATTGTATTGAGACGTCGAATTAATTTATTTTTGACCTAGGAAACTACCCAATTTAAGTGTAAATTTTATTATATTGAGAATGAAAACGTTAACGCAAATTCAGTAAGCATTCTTAATAAGTTCCGGGGCGAACCGCTGTTTTTAATTAACATTTTGTTTTAAAATATCTACTAAGTCACGAAGTTGGGGCGTGTTTCTACTTCGAGCGAGTACATTCAAGACATGAAATTGACGTCTTGCAAATAAATAATTTATTTTTAGAATTAGTGGAATCTCCATATTTAACCTCAAGAGTAATAATATCAGATTGGAAGCAGCGACTGTCGCAACCGAGGGCCGTGTTCGCTGTTATAGCAGCGGTAAGACCCTCTTTGAAGAGTGGCTTGAGGGATGCCACGGCGTCCTCACTTTCCGCCTGACGCAGGTGCTTACCGGGCACGGCAGCTTCGGTAGGTTCCTGTTTCGGATCCAGCGGGAGGAAAAGCCCGAGTGCCGTCATTGCGAAGACGTAAAAAAGGCGTAATATGTATTTAATACAGTCAAAGCTTTACGGATAGGTAACGAATAGAATATAAGAGCTATATGTACTTCCAATGATTTACTATTTAGACACCACTGACTTGCGGTAAAGAAAAAGATCGTGAGGAAACCTAGACTAATTCTAATTATAAGTTAGAAACAAATCTTCTATGTGTGGGTCACTTATAATTTAAAATACGCAAACATCTTTTCATCGACCCCTGCAGCTTTCTTTACTCATAAATGCATTATTTAAAAAAATGGTTATTGGTAACTGGTTGCACTGATACCAACATAATGTCTTTCTAGCACTTGTTTTCGCTACTTAACCACCAAGAGTAAAACCGTTACCATGGCAACCATGTAACCAATCTTAAATTAATCGAGCTTAAAGAAAATAAAACGTATTTTTCTAAAATAAAATCCACAACACAATATATTAAAAATTGATTTTAATTTAAAATAAATAAAAAAAATATACTCGCTCACACTAGCACTTTCACAGGACGCGGACGCAGCAAAAAGTCAAATGCAAACAACGAGGAAATCAATAAATTCGTTCTGCTTCAGAAAACAATTAAGTGAGGAGTAAGCAGTACTATACGTATATATGTTTATTAATTCTTAAACCTTCATAATTTTGGCGAAGCCACATAAGTCTCTATTAACTACCAGGGGCAGCGGGCCTACCATGACGTGAAGCCACCAGCCAGGTACCATGATGAAGAGGGATGGAGCTATTAAAAGTGTATAGCTCCATCCCTCTTTCTCGCCCGGAAGATTGACCCTTTAGCACATCATGGTAGACCCGCAGATCCGGGGAATCTAGTACAAGCCAAATGTTATACCGCTGCAAAGCTTGGAGCAAGACAAGAACGTGATGGCTTTAAGTCTGTATGACTCTGAGTCTCCCTCTTGCCCCAGTCACTGCAAGGTGATGACGAAGTCATTGGATAATTCACCCCCTAATAAAAAAGCTGTATTTGTATTTATATTGTTTAATTTCGTAACTATTCAAGAGTGCTCGATTCGTTTCAAGTCTTGAGGTCTTTAAATCTCAAAATTCTCTATACTTCAAATCCATATCCCCAAAAGACCGGCAACACGATTGCAACTCTTCTGATGATCTGATGATCTTCTTAATTACTTCCCATCAAGTACCCGATGGGCCAGTTCAATTGGCCCAAAAAAAAACTGTGTATTTATTTTACAAAAATATGCAATACTTTTATTACTTTATAAAATCAAGAAGAATAAAAATACTTTTCTGTGGTGCAGATATAAAACAAATATAATATAGTAATCGGTTTTTATTCACACATAAATCTCTGATGTGCTACAACTACCATCTGAATTGTGAGACACTATAAAATATTCAAACATAATCTTCTTAAGTATGTAGGTGATATTTCTGTTCAAAATGACATGACACTTGCATTTCTCAAAGGAATGCGTTATACATATATCACAATATTTTGTTTTAAACTTTTTAAGCGCAAAATTATAAAATCTATATCCAATCACAGCCTGGCATTTGGATGGTCGCTGATGCAATTATTGTATAAGGGTTGTGAGTTCTTCTCATGCATGAGAAAGTGGGTTCGAAATTTACGATGTACCATTTGACTTTTTCCGAGTTATATGAACTTATTGTTGAGTTGTTAGTTTCAGTCAATGGGGGGAGGCCTATGTTCTGTTCTGTGGCTGATATGATGACTTATTAATGATGTACTTATTAAGATTAATTAGGTATGTACCTAAGGTGTATGAAAACATAATGAGGAAGCCCGGAAATTGCTAGATCCATCTTGAGCAAGCATTGTGATAAATGACCTGAATGAAACCTTTCTTCTTGAGAGAAGAAAACAGTGGGCACTTATAGGTTGATGATTTTATGATGGTTGAAATTCGAATGGAGTTCTTTGGTTAATAATAAAAAACCATTCTAGAATTGTAGTTTCATTGGTATGAATTTTGATTTAATATGTACACCATTACTTGTCTTATCGAGGATAAAAAGACGTGACGTAATATTATGTAATACAGAACAAGCCTATAGCCTTAAATATATTCCGAAACAAAATAAACTAGGGTCCGTGACACTGTAGATCTAGTTAACTGCACGTAATGACTGGCCATTTGGACCATTAATCTGGCTCTTTATGGCCCTTTTTGTAGAACATTCGTTATGCCCTCTTTCGCCTGTTGAAGTGGGTTTTGAATAAGAAAATTAAACGAAGTCAAAGAAACAGCTTTTATTTTTGACGAAGTACGTGTGTAATTAATGTATATGAATGAATTTAAAAAGGAAGGTATTCAGTTTATTGTGCTCTTAACATAATATACGTTATATTATTTAATTAACGTATGTAATGTGATGAATACGATTAAACTACTTTTCCCTGGCCCACCATTTTACATAAAAAGAGGCGTAAAATAGGGTGAACCGCTCTCGCCTAATCTATTTACCTGTACACTAGATGAAGTCTTCAGGAAACTCACTCTGCCGTGGTCATCTAAAGGCATCGCCATCGGTAGCTGAAGACTGACCAACTTGCGGTTTGCTGACGACATCGTTCTTCTCGCGTCTACATCAGCAGAGGTCTAACAAATGCTCTAAAATCTGAGCAGGGCAAGCCTAAGGGCAGGTTGGGCTTCAAATAAACAAGAGTAAGATATAAAAAATTACCAACAGAATAAAACATATAGGATCGAGGTAGATGGGCAAGCTCTACACTATGTCAACGAGTACATCTCGTTTGATGAAATGAGCAATTGAAAATCAATAAAAAGTTACAAATATCTCAAATGCATCTTGCAAATAAGGAATACCACTATAGCATAGAAAACTAAAAAAAACAAGAAAAGAAGAAGAAAAAACAATAAGTCCCAAGAGAAATCAATTCCACAACACCATTTAAAAACACGTACAAAACATTATACTCATAAAAAACGTGACAAAAGCAGTAATCATGCATTTGAGAATAATTATATATATTAACATTTTGAAACTGAAACCAGAGTGGAATGCTTAATAGCTTTATGTTTTGGTATACATAACATGTGGGGCATTAAACAAATAAAATGACAAAATTACATCCTCTCTTGAGAAGTGTGTGGGAGACTCATGCTTCGGCACGAATGGGTCAGCTCGAACGGAGTGATACTATGGCTTTTCAGATGACTAGTGTGAAACAAGCATAGTATTGTGTTGTCCTGTGAGCGACGTCACCGAACGCCCAATCCGTTCCCTTCCCTAGTCCGTCTCCTATCCCTCCCCAATCCCTTAATCGCCAAAAATCATTATCCCCAAAGCCTGGCAACGCCTTTGTAATTCCCCCGTAATTGTTGGACGGTGATTGCTTACTGTTAGATAATACATCTGCTCATTTGCCATCCTATCACATGACAAAATGGAGGAAAAATTTTCAATTTGTACTATTACGCTCTAGAGTAAAGAGTTCTCTTAAGCTAGGTGGAGATGCGACTGAGGCCGCAAGTAAGGAAATACAAGGACTCGCAGGAACAGGAACGGGGATACGTATTTTCAAACATGATGACTTTCTGACACGATGAAGGAAAACTTCGTGAGGAAACCTTAAAATAGAATATTAATTTGTAAGTTTGAAATCGCCAATTCACCTTGAGCAGCGTGGTGATTAACGATTATTCCTTCTACTATAATAGTATTTTCTTCTGGTTTAATCCAGATACCAAACATCTATTTGTCAAACAAGAAGACCTTAAACCTATAACGGGTAATCAAACAAACAAACAAGGAACGAAAGGTTTCCTTCAATTCTAAAGGGCTCAACTGAGGATCCTGAACAAATTCAGGGCCGCTTAGGGTTTAAATACTTAAATATATTATTGAAGCTCAGTAGGTTTCAAGGTCGATATTCTTGCCAGTATTAGTTTGATGTAACTTATTTCATTCTTAGTGCTTTTAAATAATTAGGCGGGATGGTAAACAGACAGCCTTATACCTATTATTCTATTATAAATGGCTAATAAATTCCAGTATTACAATTCTCGATTGACCTTTTGCAGATGGAAAATCATCAAATGACATCTCGCGTCCTGGGTCGGGCGAGAGGTAGTGACAGATTTATACTATAATTTTGATTTACAAACCTTAACGAATTCCATATTATTGTCTTATAATGAATAGCAAAAGCCTCGCACTTTACTGCAGAGGACTAACCACAAATTCGATTAAAATTAAAAGCACTTTTTCAGTCTCTTTCTCAGATCAAACCACTGGGTTATATCTTTAACCATGCATAGCACAAATAAACTCAAACTCATTTATTGCGAAAATGGGCAGTGACAACATGGATACATTAAAAGGTTTGGTATCTCCATACCATAATCAGCCTGAAAGCATGCAATTTTATTGACATTTATTATACTGCTTGTGCAAATTCTTTAACACAAAATTTATAAAACGTTAAAAATAATAAATGTCAGGTAATGTTATCAATAAATAGTCAATCGAATCTAGTAATAAATAAACATATAATTTAAAAGTATTGTAATTGAAGTCACGTTTAGCAGCTGATAGATACAACACAATCCCAAACGCAAGCAAAGCAAACGCCAAATCTACCAACCGCAATGTATCAGTGTGTTTGATCAAACTGAAATGATTAGATAATATGAAGACCACAAGTTTACACACAGCAAACAAATTAGTTAGCAATAACACAAACCCGGGTATTGCTGACTTAATCAATATTACTAGTTCAATTCTCAGTTCTTCGAATGTAAAATTAATTTTAAATTGACCTGAATCTGGCTGCATATTATGGTTTGTTCTAGGAATTGTATGAATTGCGGTTGTAATTCAAACGATTCCATTAGTTAATGGATCAATGATATGCATATGACACCTCATATCCGTTCAATAGCAAAATTATATTGATTCCTATCTTTTGGGATATCATTTTCATATAAAATGGACCTAATCAAATTGCTTATAGAGATAGAGATTTTGGTTCATACAGATTTTGGACTAGAATAACACATACACAACTCGTACTTTTCACACTGGTACGGCGGGCTTAGTTACTGGCAGAAGCTTATACCTAATCACTGAAAAGATCGGGATACTGAACCACAGGCATTCTACTATTAGCTTCCCTTACATAAGAAGATTTTCCATTATGTTCATGCTTGCCAATCTTGTTGGAGGATACAGATTTGAGGTTCAGGTTTACCAAAGAGTACTGCTGTCCCGTTTCTGTTGAGTTAACGTGTATTACCACAATTGACTCTTTCGACAAACTCTTGAAGAATAGGAAGTGATGACAATTGTATTCTTCTTACCCATCATTATCGATCTCGAGTAAGTTTATATGCCCGTCCAGAACCAGATCGATGCATGCGGCGCGTCGCGTCCCAGGTGCTTCTGAAAGTCTACAGACGGGGCTCACTAGGGCCGATGCCCGACCAAGATTGCAGGTCATATGCAATGTAATTATTTGGGCTAAATTAAAAGTCACACACTTCTTTTTGCCTAACCTAGAGCGTTTCAATGACTTACGCCTTATAAAGAAAAAGTTACACAAAAATCTAGTTTTTTTTGTAGGTTATCTTTTTCGTTTTTAAAACTGATCATGTTTGACATATTTATTCCACATCAAAATGTCTATATTGGATCTAAAAATTCACGAAAAACGGAAAGTCATTAAGGTAGATCTCCGTGGATAGGGATGACACGTGCAATTTGTCTGAACAATTGAATTTGACGTTTGTGTTGAACGCGATCCTATAGATAGGTCACTGCTGAATTCAATCTCGTTTTTTTTATAGGACAGGATGGCAAGCAAGCCGACGAATCACACGATAGTAAGTAATTAATGTCGCCAAGGCCATTTGCAACACCAGTGCAGATGATATACAAGTGTGTTACCTTCTGTTTTCGGTTACATGAAAACGATGTTTTTACGTCAGTTTTCCCACAAAAATCCAATATGTATAAATAAATATAAAATCTAATCCAATCCTTTTTCCTCTCCCTCCTTACTTCCTAACTCTCTGAACCCCTAATCCCCAAAAAGCCGACAACATACTCGTATCTCTAGTAACCTCCTCGAGTGTGTTGCGGGTATGTCGTAATAATCTACTTTACCCGTTTTTTTGTTTACAGGTACATACAATTTTAGAGGTATTCGCACAAAGTTATGTAGTAAGTAAACAAGAGTCAAAGTTTATTCTACGTACAAAACCATACTCGTCCACATGAACGAGAAAGTTTGCAGGCTAAACTGTTTCCAACCAAACCAACCATTTTCAACTTTAACCTTTTACTAATAATGTGTACATTAGATTGAAGGAATTTTGACAGTTTAAGATAGCTTAATGTGCTACTGTCGTAACATAAACATGTCTAGCAGAAAACCGCTTAAAAGTTCTAATTTATGACTTACTTTATCAAGCATGTAAACGTAAACTGAACTTTCAACTTTCTATTTATGGAGATATGTGTGATTTTATATTGCCATTCTCCAAAGAGATAAATGTAAGATGAAAAAAAGTAATGAATGTGCTTATAAAGGTTTAGGGTATAATTCCGGGTTCTTAAAATACATAACACTTTATTTTGGGCAAGCGTGTAAAAAGTAGGTAATCAAAAATTACTTAAGTAACACATTAAAATCTAAATGCACAAACTTTACTTTTCTCCAAATAAAAATTAAAAATTCAGAATAGTGTGCTAATTTAAGCTCTTAACTTCCATTACTCTCCAAAAGACAAGTAAGACTTATCTATAAAATTATACCACCAAAAAAAGAATATCCAAAATCAGTTCAAATATATTGCGGACAGAGACGACCGTAACTCACCGGTTAATCCGATCGACCACCGCCTGATTTAGGTGCTACGAGAAAAATCGTACTCATTTAATATACAGAGAATTAATTCCAAGTCTTGTTCGGGACATTTGTCCTCAACAGATACTTCGGAACTCGGCCAGAGGGAGTACTGATGCCAAGTATTTCTTCGTTCTTTCTAAAGTTTGTTTCGTGTTTATAGCATAGCATCGTGCTCGTATTTTTTAATTAGTGAAACGTTTTCTATTTTTGTGTAACTAATTTGATACAGTTTGTTATAAATTTTCTTCCATCGACAATATTATAAAACTGTATAAATAAATATGCAAAGAAAAGGAAAAGGAAAGAAAAGAAAGAAAAGTTCCGAAAATAACCCCCATGGCCTGACTGGAGACATCAGACTAGGTCTGATCTATCTGCCCTTGAATTCACTCCTCCAACTATTCTAACCCTGACAAACTATTTTTTCAAAACACGAACTAGCGGACACGTGCTGAATTTAATATGTAAAAAAATAACTAAATCAGACCAAAAACATTGTGAAGCGCAAAATGTTCCTTAGAAACGAACATTTTTAAGTGTCTCTGAGTAGGACGGATACACCAATGTAACAATGTATTTATTTTTGCAAATAGGCCATAAAACGGCACTTTTGCACGTCAATTTATATGTGAAAAACTAGATGAAGCCGGCATTTCCTATCTGACTAATCTGAGAAGAAATGCCGAAACAAACTCAGAGGTCAAACTTATCGTACACGGCAAAACAGAACCTCTTTAAAACAGTACCACTCACATGAACTAAACACTAACAAACCAAAACGCTTCTAACACCTCTAAAATTGTAATTCTAACCGCGACATAGGCCGTTCACTTTTATAGAACAGTATTACTTAAAATAAATATGATACGACAATATCATTACAAATATCTGCCATGCCACGTTTTTATTTTTATATCTTTTTTTTTTTTTGTTGAAGACAACAAATAGCCGGTTCATAACGTTTTATCGATACCCCATGGTGTTATGGAGGGCTATGGGAATTTGTTTGTGAGTCCATTCGTTTATATGACTGTCTTGTAGAATATAATGCTATGTTTTTTTTCCTATTTATGGAAACACATGGTTTTTTTGAGACCATTGAATATAAGAGTGGTTTTCAGAATCTTGAACAAACTTTGGTGCACTAGGCAGTCTATAAGCTTTTTACCTAATAAAAGGGTATAACAAAACGTAATGTCAAAACTTCTTTCATAAAGAAGTCAGCAAACGAGCATGTGGATCACCTGATTAAGGAGTTACAAAGTTGCCGACCTTTTCGTGGATGGAGTTTTTGGATTGGGGATTGGAGAATGCAAGAATTGGACCTCCGGTTACCTCACTCACACCCCCATATATATACAACGCTAACGTTGTTTTACGCCGATTTTCTGTAAAGCAGAGGTAACACTGCGACAGGGCTGGCCCAATCCTGTGGAAGCATTGCTCGCCTATAATTGATAACTTTGAATGCCACCAATTTCAATCTTTTTCAAGGTCATAACTACTGCCACTTATGGTAAGCAAGTTAACAGAGCGGCATCATAATAGATAAGATCTAATAAAGCAAAATTTTAGTCTCTTAGTGAAACATAACTATTAACGTAATGGATGAACAAACGGTGTTCTACAAGTTTGCCCTTTTAAGAATTGACTAAATATACAAAAAACTGCTACCGACAAAAGACTTCCAAAAATTCACTTACCGCACAATATTTTCCGAAAAGAGAAAAAGACTAAACGAAAACTTTTTCCAGCATTTAATTCTCACGCAAAAATCGCGGTAAGCGCCCAAAAAATATAATAAAAGACGTTTACTTAGAGCTACATAACTTAAACACCCTACATTATGCCCTCTCATTCTATCTCGCGTTTTGGCACAAAAATATCTTTTAACACACTTTCAAGCCAAAATGAACCACAAGGTTCAGACCATAAGGTATTTATATCGCCTCGCTATTTGCAAAATGCGGATATGTTGAACGTGCGCTTAAAAAACCGCGTTCATTTGTCACCGGCAGATGCAGTCGAATCAGAAATGGAGTCACAGAAACAACGGAATATTGAAAAGGTGATAAGTAAATCGTTTATGGACAGTGACATCTTTGGCTTATTCTGTATTCCTTAGAGGAGGCAGATAGCGCCCACAGAAGTCTTCAATCGTGACCTTTGCGCTTCACCCTATGATACGGATGCTAGTACCAGCCAACATGGAACTACGCCATGGTTTCTAAGGACGCGTACATGGTCAGCCAATGAGCAATGCATGTTTGCTTTTAAAGAGCGAAGTTGCAGAAGTCAATACAATGCTCTTGGTTCCATAATTCACGATCATAACGTGAATTTCCCTTGGATGTCAAAAGAAGAACAAATGTGATTTGAAAAATCTAATAAATTAAAGGTCTTTTTCATTCCTCCATCTTTAAGATATATTTTGCAATTGTAGTAGTTGGTTCATAATGATGGAAACCCATTTACTCTCGAATAAAACGTCTCTATGTATATCGCTATCTTCATGGCCCCACCGCAGTCGGCAGGTGATTGAGCACTGTCCTTTGACACAGCCCAGAGAAAAAATTACGCGGATTTTTTGTGAACAACCCAGGTAAGCATTATGGTACCAACTCAACGTTCGCTCATACAGCTCAGATTTTACAGATTAAAGTAAATTATATACTTTTGTATTTTTTAAAAACGATTTCTAATGCTTCCGACTTTGTCTTTTAAAAAAAGAAGGTATGGATTTGAACAGGCGCTAATGGAACTGTCAAAACTGGTCCTTATAATGTTTTTAAATTGGACAGTACTGCACTGAATTTCGAAAAACCAGTTTTTATACGGACCGCTCCCTGTATCACTTCTTGGAATCGAAAAAAACTAAAAGCTCAACGTATTTCACCAATGTATTCCGCTGTCCACTTCCACTTCTTGTCGAGGATATGGATAGAGTTTCAAATTACGAATTTTTGGTCTACATATAACAAAACAAATAATAGTGTAAATAGTGTCACACATAGTACTGGATACAATAAATATAGAAAGAAAGAAAGAAAGAAAGAAAATACATTTATTCAGCACCAGGCACGATGCAGCATATAAAAAGACAATAAAAGTGTGACAGTAGAAGTAAGACAAACATGAGTTAAAGATTAAAACAGATGAAACAGAAAATAGACGCTACAACATGCCCATGCTAAATGGGTTACCCACTCAGTGTATATAATATGTGGCTTTTAACTTTTAACTTTCCCATCTGGGCATGCAGATCTACTATGTACCAATCTAACTATGTACCATTGCCCATCTTGGAGCAGTACAAAGAACTTAGTGGTTTTTAATCAGTAAAAGTTTGTCATTTTCTAGTCAGAACAATTCGATATTCAAAAAATTCCCATCACCTAAGTCTTTAGGTAGACGACGAGTTTGCCATTCCCATTGAATACCTTGTCGTATATTATAAACAAAACACATCCCAACTCGACCCCTTTTACAATGCTATAGCAAAATCACCGCCGGTTTCCGAATCCCATTAGCAAGATCTAAATGCTGAACAAAAACCCAAATTAATTTATACAGGACCGCCTTATACAAAGAGATATAGGGATAAAAAACCGGATAAGTGCGCGGACTCGATGTCATTGGGTTCAGTAGCAAAAAAAAATTGTTTACATTGCGTTGATTTATCTTGGAACCATAGTTTTAAGTCTTATTTTTTTAATTTGCGGTTTTTTTTTATTACTGGCCATTTAGAATTTGGAATCAGTTTGAAGTATATTTAATTTTTGAAGAATTATTATTTAAGAACACTGCAGTTTTTAAATACCTACATAAGAAATAATAAAATAAAATAAATGCATGTAAGAGATTCTTTTGACAGAGCACTCATTCCCTATCGAAGTTAGTATAGAGGAAGACTTGATTATAAATTTGCAACTCTCAAGTCTTTTCTTCAAACTAGAATTTCTAAACTATTAAACAGCACTTTTTACTCAAAACCGATACCCATCCTCAATATTCACACATGGTGACCAATTGCCCATGAAGAGAACGAAACCAACACAGACTAAAACACACTTTACCGCCCAAAGCTTAGATACCACTTTACAACACACTTAACACGAGCTTAATAATCAGCCCTTTACTAATGCGATTTCGCCCTTTTACCCACGGTACCCAGAAAGTACCCAGAACTGAGTCGGTTTCCTTATTGTATAATTCCTCTACCCATTCGTCATTTCCCTTGTCGGATTTCGCAGATCACGGCTGGCCGAATACATTATCCATTTACTTTGGATAGGGAAAGAATTGAACTGAAAATCTGAATGTAGATACATAATATTTGTATGTTATATGTTGAATATAAGGTTCGAAGAGATTTTTGGAAGTTACTTATTTTTGAGTGCTTGATAGGATTGATCACCTGATGGTCGTAATTGGAGCTCTAATGGACCCGCAACACCAAAAGAGCTGCGTTGCCTTTTTCGGAGTTTGTCGTTGGTAAATGGCGATGAGCGGAGTGGGGTTAAAAATATACCTCTAGGAACCTCACTCATACGGCAAAACAAAATGCAAGCGATTTTTCACTCCAGCTTTCTTTTGTGAGGCCATGGTACCACCAATTAAGTAAAGTAAGTTTAAGTGTGGGTAAGCCATGGTTCGGTACGAAAGTCCTGACTCGACCGGAGTCATATCATGACCCCGCACAAAACCGACGTGTAATAACGGCGTTGTGTTAATCTCTGAAACCTTGATCTGCAAAAGGCCGGCAACGCACTTGTAACCCCTATGTTGTTGCGGGTGTCTATCTATGGGTGGCAGTCATTGCTTGCTATGAGTTAATGCGATTGCTCGTTTTCCAAATTATAACATAAAAATACTAAAGAGGAGCCGACATTCATACCGAAGCACAGCTCTCGACCACTTTTAATTATAGCTATAGTAGAAAAATAGCAAGAGATATTAAATTAAAATTAGTTGGTTCCAATTTGATGGCACATAAATCAATAATAAATAGAAGAATTAAAAATATTAAATAAAGCTAGGTACTTATCAACGAAATAATTTGAAATGAAAAATAACATTTTTGTACAAAAAAATGCAGGATTTTAATTAAAACAAACAATTTGTAAAATAGCTATTTTAAAAACTGAACGCTTTAAAAAACTTTAATATACGAACATTTTAATTTGACTGCATCACAAACAAAATGTACCTAGCCAAAAACAATTACTTTGTATTTATTTTTGTCAGATCAGTGATCAAATGAAACATGACCGCTGTCCAATTTTGCAAAAGGCAATAAATAAAACAACATAGTTTATTTAAAGTCAAAATCATCAAACATCAGAAGTTAGCAAGGGGCAAAGCCTGAGCTATATATATGGGACCTCTTTTACAAAAAATAGACACTTGCTTGCTTGATATATCTTTACACATGACAGACGGGTTGGAGAACGCGATTTTAAAAGATCTCAATCGTTGAATGACTCCTCCAGTCCTAGATGAGGCAGGCGGCGAACAAGCATATCTCGTTGTCCGACCAAAATGACCCAAACGCGAGGCATATAGTATTCCACGCGCATCTTAAATAGCTTATAGACCACCACAGACGGGGTTCTCATATGGCTAATATTTAGCGAGGGTCGTGGGTGCAAGACAAGGAACCGTATGGTTTTTAGTCATTTACTTTCCAAAAATTTCTATCGCGCCCCCAAGGCTAGAAAAGTCGTATGATGATTTTACCCTCTCCAAAAAAGTCCTGGATGAAGCGAAAGACAGTGTCAGGCTCGTAATAATTAAAATCTAGCTCCATGAGTGAGGTGAGTAGTGGTACATAATTGGTATCACCTAATTATGACACCCGAAGAATACGGTTGGTAACAAGTTTCATATTCAACCATCGCAATACAAAATTAAAGCAACACCAGGTTGGAAATGGGGTGCATGCCAGAAGACCTCCCCGTGGTGCACCCTGGGTGCGGGCGACAGTCTCCCTAACGGGATGGTGACAGGGTTTGTTTGACTGTCGCCCGCAGCGAACTTCTGGCCGGGCGGAGAACCCGGTCGGGTTCTAGAGGCGACCGGCTCTATGCTGGCATAGAGTCTACGCCTCCGTGGGGGCGTTCCTCCGCACGACTCTCTGGACCTAGCAGAGAGCGGGGCGGAGAAACAAGGGCGGCGCTCGTTGTGCACTCACCCTGCCAATGAGCAGCATCGGGGCACTAGCTGCGCCCGACTGCACCCGTCGATATCGTAATCCGGGAAGAGATCATGGTCATGTTATATGACTCGGACCGGGACGAGGGTCTTGGCTTAACCGCCCGGACCGCGAGGAAGAGAACCTCTATAAAAAATTCCTCCAATACTAAGTTCTGGTGCGCGGCGAGGGTATGTATGGCTGAGGAGTAGGATCAGTCGTGAGCGCACCCCCAGCTAGGGGACCGGTGGACCTCCTAGTTGGGAGACAAATTTACACTTACCCAGGGACAGGGGGCTCTCCCTGGGCGGACCCTTTATTTCCCCCATACTCGTGGGAATAAAATGGAAGAATTAGACCCAAATTTAAAAAAAAACACACCACCACCAAAAGTGCAGGAGAGGGCAAGCCAGCTTGCAAGTGAAAGCGAGAGCCAAGGTGGCACTCGGACCTGTGGGGAGACGCTGGTTCCGTCCAGCGAGTCCCGGGCAAAGGCACAGGGAGGAAAGGAGTCGGATTCGGAGTCCGACTCATCGTTGTCTGGCGTCAGCATTGCGCTGCGCCACAAAAGGGACCGGGGCGTTTTTAAGCGTCCCAGGTTGGAGGATGGTCGAGAGCCGTCCTCCATCGAGCAGGAGGCCCCAGCCCCCAAAATCCCCACGGCTGCGCGGGGTAGGGGCAAGGGGAAGGGCTCCGCAAGAGCGGCTGGGAGCCGCTCTGAGCCGGCAGAGCGGCTGGCAGCGGAGGGGAGCGCCCTGGGAAAGGCTGCCCCCTCGGACTCCTCGGAGATGGAGGTGTCCGGCGGTGAGGGGCCTGTAGGCGGCGCTGAGAGCCTCCGCCTCCAGGTTAAGGAAGCACTCCGCATGCTGGCTGGGCAAAAAACCCAGGCTGGCAGGAACGGAGTGCTTAAGCACGCGGAGGCCGCTATAATGTCGGCGGTATCCCAGCAGGGCTCAGCAGAGCGGCAGATGACCGCTCTGCAAAAAGAGATGGCCGGAATGAGGCGCGAGCTGGCCCGATTAGCGGCTGCGAACTCTGCCCTGGAGGCGGAACTTCGTGCAGCAAAGGCGGAACTCGCCGCTGCTCGCGCGGGTCGTCCCCAACCCTCGCAGCCAGCTGAGGCCGACCTTCTCGGCCTTAAGCGGCGGGAGATGGACGGGTAGGCTCCTCCGACCTCCACTCGCAGCCGGGTCGTACGCTGCCGCAGCGGCTAAGCCCAAGCCGCCAACCAGCCGTGGGGCACAAGCCAGCGCACCGGTGAAGAAGGGGGCGAAAGCGCCGACAGCCTTGTCACCGACGAGGGCGCCCGAGTCTCCCTCGGCGCTGGCTCCTGCGCCGATGAGCCGCAGACGAAGAGGAGCAGCGGCTGGAGCCCCAGCCGCATCGGCACCTACTCCGCCGTCTGAGTCGCGTGCTGGCAGCGAGTGGCAAGTGGCGGGGGAGGTGAGGAAGGTCGCCAAGGAGAGGAGGAAGCTCCGGAAGAAGGAGCAGCGGCAGCGGCGACAGCAGCGGCGCAAGGAGAAGCGCGCTGCGGCAATGCTCCTCGCCCCAAAATCTTCGGCTGTAGTTATCACACTACAGCCGGACGCGGCGAAAAAGGGGGTGACGTATGGCGAGGTCCTCGCCAAATTGAAGGGGGCGGTAACTCCCGCGGAGTTTGGGGCACCCGACGGGTTCGCAGTGAGGGTCACTGCCACTGGAGCCCGTCTCTTGGAGGTCCCCGGCGCGGCCAGCGGCCCGTCCGCTGACGCCCTTGCCGAGAGGCTCAGGGCGTGCATTGCGGCGGACGAAGCTCGCGTGTCCAGGCCCACCAAATGCCTGGAGCTACGCATCATGGGCCTGGACGACTCCGTGACGGAGAATGAGGTGGCGGCCGCTGTCGCCAGGACGGGGGGGTGCCCTGCTGACCAGGTCAAGGCAGGCACTATCCGCCCGGACAATACGGGGCTGCGGACTGTGGTAGTCAGCTGCCCCGTCACAGCGGCCAAAAAACTGGCAGAGGGCAAAAGGCTCCTGGTGGGCTGGGTTTCGGCGCAGGTGAAGCTGCTGGAACCCCGACCTTTGAGGTGCTTCCGCTGCCTCATTGGTCATCATGTGGGTGCCAAATGCACCTCAGAGGTGGACCGCAGCGACCGCTGCTTCCGCTGCGGTCAGCCCGGTCACAGGGCCGGCGCTTGTACCGCCCCGCCGCACTGCGTAGTATGTGCGGCGGCTGGCAAGTCGGCCGATCACCGGGCTGGGGGCAAAACCTGCTCCCCCCCCACCAAGCCCAGGAGCAAAGGTAGGCCCTTAGCCACCTCCACCGCTCCCACCGTCGCTCCCGCTGCCGCCGCAGTCGCCAACACCCCTGCGACTGCTGCTGTCGCCGCTGCCGTCAGAGAGGAGGTCGTGATGGATACCCAATAATGGCTCCATTACGCCTCCTCCAGGCGAACATCAACCACTGCGTCGCTGCTCAGGATCTCCTGCTCCAGAGCATGCACCACTGCGCCAGTGGTCGATCAATGTTGCTGTGGTCTCCGAGCCGTACTTCGTTCCAGCCAGGGAACACTGGGTGTCAGACCTGGACGGCTCGGTGACCATCATCTCGTCGGCCGCCGCCGGTACCCCAACCCCCGAAGGGCCTCAGCGAGGCAGGGGTTGCGTCGCGGCTCGGTTCGGAGAGATCGCCGTGGTGGGCGTGTACTTCTCTCCGAACCGAACTCTCGTCGAGTTCCACAACTCCCTCAGGGAGTTAGTCACCGTCGTCGTCGGGTTCCGTCCCCTCCCCGTGTTGGTCCTCGGGGACTTCAATGCCAAGAATCTGGCTTGGGGTTCCCGGCTCACTGATGTCCGGGGAAGGATGGTCGAAGACTGGGCTCTGGAGACAGGCCTAGTCGTGCTGAACCGGGGTTCTGTCCCCACGTGCGTACGGATGCGGGGCGAGTCAGTGGTGGACATTTCGTTTGCTAGCCCCGCTCTGTCATCGCGCGTTGTTGACTGGCGCGTCATGGAGGAGGTGGAGACGTTTTCGGACCACCGGTATATACGGTTCGACGTCTCCGCCGAGTCCGCAGACCCGCCAGTCAGACAGGCCCCGTGTGGCCCGCGTTGGGCGCTTAGGCAACTGGACCGGGAGCTTTTCCTGGAAGCCGCAGTCGTGCAGGCCTGGGTGATACCACCGGTCAGGCCAGCCGACATTAACGAGGAGGCGAGATGGCTCCAGGACGCCATGTCAAGGATGTGCGACGTGGCGATGCCCCGGATCCGACCGTGCCAACGCAAGCGCCAGGTGTATTGGTGGTCGCGGGAATTGGCAGACCTGCGCGGTGAGTGCACCGCAGCGCGACGCCGATACACCAGGCACCGCAGGCTCCGTCTCCGCCCTCTGGACGCTGAAACCAGAGAGGCGGAGCTATACGAGGAGTACAGGGCGGCGAAGGCCACCCTCAGGGTGGAGATCCGGCGGGCCAAAGATCGGGCCCGCGAGGAGATGTTGGAGACTCTGAACAGAGACCCGTGGGGACGCCCCTACCGGATGGTGCGTGATAAGCTCCGCACCTGGGCGCCCCCACTGACTCAGAGTCTCCGGCCGGAGGTCGTGGACGAAGTGGTTGGGGCGCTATTCCCCCGACCACAGACGGGTTACACGCCTCCGGCTATGCCCCCGCCCCCTGCGGTGCCCAATGCGGGCTACATCGACGACGACGACGAATCCGCTCCGGAAGTGACCGAGGTAGATTTGAGAGTGGCGGTGCGCCGGCTGAGCGGCAAGAATACCGCCCCAGGACCTGACGGGCTGCATGCCAAGGTCTGGGTCCTGGCCTCGGAGGCTCTCAGGCCTCGACTACTTGGTCTGTTCAGCGCATGTTTGGAGAGAGGCCAGTTTCCGCTGTCGTGGAAGACGGGTAAACTGGTCCTCGTGAAGAAGCCGGGGCGTCCTGCGGACTCCCCGTCCGCGTACCGGCCCATTGTGCTGCTCGACGAGGTGGGAAAGCTGTTCGAGAGGATAATCTCAGACCGCCTCGTCGGGCACCTGTCTGGAAGGGGGCCGGATTTAGCGGACGGCCAGTTCGGCTTCCGAAGAGGGCGCTCCACGGTGGACGCCATCATGCGCGTGAGGGACCTCACGACGGGGACAGCGTTGGCCGGGAGGCGAGTCGTCGTGGCGGTGTCTCTGGACATCGCCAACGCCTTTAACTCGCTGCCCTGGAGCTGCATTTTGGAGGCACTCCGGTATCACCGGGTGCCTGCCTATCTCCGTCGTGTAGTCGAGGCTTACTTGACGGACAGATGCGTCATCTACCCCGGTCACCGGGGCGTGTGGAATCGGCGAGAGGTGTCGCGCGGTGTCCCGCAGGGATCGGTCCTGGGACCTCTCCTGTGGAACATCGGGTACGATTGGGTGCTACGCTCCGACCTCCCGAGCGGCGTCAGCATTGTCTGCTATGCTGACGACACGCTGGTGCTGGCGAACGGGAGGTCGCATCAGGCGGCGGCCGACCTGATGTCACAAGCGATTGCGACAGTCGTTGCAAGGATCCGGCAGTTGGGACTCGAGGTGGCGCTCCAGAAGTCCGAGGCCATGTGCTTCTATGGCCGTCGGAGCGCGCCACCTCCAGGTGGGTCCCAAGTAACGGCAGGAGGAGTTACCATCGGCGTCGAGTCGGCGATGAAGTACCTGGGTCTCGTCCTCGACAGCCGATGGAACTTCACGGAGCATTTTCGTCGTTTGGCCCCTAAGTTGGAACGGTCTGGGGCCGCGCTCAAGCGGCTCCTTCCCAACCTCGGGGGGCCAAACGCCTCCTGCCGGAGGTTGTATATGGGGATTGTGCGATCCATGGCCCTCTACGGTGCCCCTGTGTGGGCGCCGGACTTGAAGCGGCGGCCGGCTCGTACGCTGGTCGCGTCCCAGAGGGTCATGGCTATACGAGTAATCCGCGGGTATCGCACGATCTCCGGGGAGGCGGCGAACCTCCTTGCCGGATCACCGCCGTGGGATCTAGAAGCGAAGACGCTCGCGCGCGTCTACAGTTTGCGCGCAGACGCGCGTAGCCGGGGCGAAGATCCTTTGCCGCGCCAAATAAGTGCGTGGCGGAATGAGCTCCGGCGAGATCTCATGGCAGAGTGGAGACAACGACTGTCGCAACCGAGGGCCGGGCACGCTACCATAGCAGCGGTAAGACCCCTCTTTGAGGAGTGGCTTGAGAGACGCCACGGCGTCCTCACCTTCCGTCTGACGCAGGTGCTTACCGGGCACGGCAGCTTCGGTAGGTTCTTGTTTCGGATTCAGCGGGAGGAAACGCCCGAGTGTCGTCATTGTGAGGACCACCTAGAGGATACGGTGGAGCATACGGTAGCGGTATGCCCTGCCTGGGCTGAGCACCGCCGCATCCTCAGGGAAGTGATCGGCGGCGGCGACCTCTCGCGCCCGGCCTTAGTCGAGGCCATGGTGCGGAGTGAGAGGAACTGGGACGCCGTCTCCTCCTTTTGTGAAGCAGTCATGCTCGCAAAGAGAGAGGCGGCCCGCGTGAGGGAGCAATCCTCCTCCTCACGCCCCAGCAGCCGCAACTGGCGACACTACGGGCGTCGGGGATCGAGGGACGATCTCCGGCCACCGTAAGTACGGGCCTGCGGTCGGCGAGTAAGGGCAGCTCGCCGCCCGACCAGAACCAGGCCCGAGCGTACGGCGCGTAGCGTTCCGCGCGCGCCTCAAAGAGCCAATAGACCACCACAGACGGGGCCCTAAAGGGCTGATGTTCAGCCGGGGTTGCGGGGTAAGCGCAATAAGGTACCGCGACCTCGGCACAGAGCAGGAGAAGGAACAGGGGGGTTTTTAGTCAGTAAGAGTCTGACACTCCCTCCTGCCCGGCCCTGGGCGGGAGAAGTCATTTGATGATTTTCCCCTCACAAAAAAAAAAAAAAAAAAACCAGGTTGGAAATCACCATTAAAATAATAATCACGTTCCAATCAAAATGTCAGCTACAATATTCATATCACGTCGAATTTGATCCATTGAGTTGTGCTGTGATAATATTATATTAAATATTAAAGAGGTCGTGGTGGCCGGGAAATCAAGCCGCCCACTCTATAAGCGTGAGAAGGCAGGGAAACCTGGCAATTACCAATGTGACTTTTTCCAAAAAAAGATGAGCATCGTGAGGAACCCCAGGGTTACATATCACTAATCCACTTTGAGCAAGCGCGGAGAATTTGTCATTTCACTTGTTCCTTCTCCGGGTGAGAAAAGGTATTTGCTTAGCAGTGGTAGAGTTAACAAGCTGATGATGATAAGAGCTTTTGTTTAATCGAATGAGTGATGGATGGCGTTATTTTGAGCAATTCTATATGGATCATTTTTAATATTCAATAGGTACTTAATTGCAATATTTCGTCGTAATCTTCTCCCTTCTCAGATATATAGTTTAAGGCTTTCTTTTGACAGGGTAAATTCTTGAAGTTGCTTCGGCTTTGGCTATGGTCGGACGGCGAACTAATCTCGCTCACCATCAATAGATTTGTGGTTATATCCAAAGATTGTCGCCTTCGCGATCGTTGCCGTTGGCGCCCAGAATGTTTCCTGCAGCGGCTGGGGCGTGACAAGGATAGTAGCCTTGTAACTGATTCGCTGAAAGAGAAAATGACTTTCCAGTCCCGCTCGCTCCGCACCATGGTAGTTAAAGGCTGACGATGAATATCTATATGTTTGTATCATTACATGTAGCATAAATTGTATTTAGTCTTGAAGCACTATCTCTAAAAAATAGAAATGGATCAAAGGCTATTAAATGCCAACACAGCTGTACATATTTTATACAAAATTATATACATATATCTACATATGTACATGTTAAGCCCGCTATTTATAAGAACAAAAAACGTTATCCAAGGATCACAATGTATTTAAAAATAAAAATATAATACTAAATCTTTTATAACAGATTCTCAACAATAACGCCTAAAAAAACTTCGTAATAATACTGATTCAAACTAACAATAAAATCTCTCCCGATATCGAAACATATTAATTCAATTTCGTTCGAAAATATCTTTTAGTTCATTACACTGTTGAGTTTCATTTATATTGGCAAATACTTCGTTATCATATTGATCGAATGGTCAAAAGAAAGAAGTCCAGAATAAAGGTACATAAAACATCAAGTTTTTTTTAGGCTTTCTTTTCTTTAAATCATTTCTTTGGCTTCTCTACTACTACAAACTCTTTACTAACTACAAACTGGGATACATCATGAGGTTACTTTACGGCCAATTCTCCCCCTCCCTCGATATCAACGTTGCACTCCATTAGCGGCAATGACCACTTTTTAACATCATTGTTTAGCCATGCTTTAACACGAATGGGTCGGCTCGATCGGAGTGATACCACGGCCTCGCAGAAAATCAGCGTGAAACAACCACAGCGTTGTGTTTCGCCGTGTGAGTGAGGCTATCGGAGGCCCAATCCTTCTCCCCCAATCCCCACCCTAACCCTAATCCCCAATAGGTCGGCAACGCACTCGTAACTTCTATGTTGTTGCTGAAATATAAAAAAAAAAATCATAATTTCCATATTCGCCATCTCGCATTAAAAAACATACTTACAATAATTCTTTATTAACAATTCTCAAATCCCTAACCATCAATAGGCCGACAATGCACTCCATTGTCGGCAATAACCACTTCTCACCATTATAAGATCCATTGCCGCCGTCTCACATAACAAAATATCATCATTCATTTTAAGTGTGGGAGAGCCATGCTTCGGCACAAATGGGTCGGCTCGACCGGAGTGATACCACGGCCTCACAGAAAACCGGCGTGAAACAACCACAACGTTGTGTTTCGCCGTGTGAGTGAGGTTACCGGAGGCCCAAACCTTCCCCTTCCCGGACCCTTCCCCAATCCCTAAATCTCCAAATCCCAAATCCCTAAAAGGTCGGCAACGCACTCGTAACTCCTCCGTTGCGGGTGTCTATGGGCGGCGTTGATTGCTTACCATCAGGTAATCCGTCTGCTCGTTTGCCGACTTATTACATTAAAAAAAAAAATATTATTTAGTTAAAGAATTTCTTAGAGTTCATTACACTATTGATTTTGAAGGGTATAATATTCGCAAACACTTCGTTAAGCCAGCTGTGCTCCGGGCTAAGTGAGCAGTATCAATATAGCGAATTTTGAAACATTCATTTGAAAGAGGATTAATAATCACTTTGTTTTTTTTTCGCTTATATTCTTTTTGGTCTTTTATTTACACTTAAACGGTTTTTAAATCGTCTGATAGTGCTTGGGGCGAAATGTGAAGATCACCAGCCTATAAATACCTACTGCTGAGGAAAGGCCAATTCTTACACGAGAAGAATTATCTTACCTATAATTGTGTTTCTGAAATTATATGTTTGTAAACGCACCCAAGACCTCTAATGAGAGGTAAGGTTTTATTTTGAATCTCCACTCTTGCCGAAGACGGATTGGCGAACATATAAGTCCAGGTTTCCTGGCGTTGTTCCACACTATTTGTTAATGATGTCTAAATAATCATTTAAAGTATCTATGAATCGGAAAAGCCATAATTATTGCCACCTTCCAGGCACAATGGCCTGCTATTGCTAAAGCCTATGTTTAGCAACGAAAGGAAATCGGCAACGGATAATGATGATGATGGCAATGATGATAATGATTATACGCGTCTCGTGACTTAAAGTTCAGGTCTAAACTTGGAAACTGAAAAATGAAGAATTTTCTGTAATTGTTAATCATCAACTTTTCTATCACAATAAGTATGACTAATCCTGTCTAATTATGTCGGTGTGAATTAAAACTGGTTTAAAGACTAAGATAAATTTTACTAATAATAATAATATTACAAACGTGAAAGTTACGATGTTTGGATGTTTGTTACTCAATCACGCCAAAACGGCTGGACGGACAGATCTGGATGAAATTTGGCACAGGCTTTAAATACACTCCGGAATAGGGCATAGGCTACTTTTAATCAACATACCATGCGGACGAAGCCGCGTTCGAAAGCTAGTTAAATAAATAAATATTATCGAAATTCTATCGCAAAAACCACAAAATATTTTACTTAGTAAAGACCCCGAGTTCATGAAACACATTAAGAATACTAAATATATTATTACATTTCGAAGCCATTAAAACATTATCTCAGCGGTTTCCAACTAATGCTCCGAATACGTTATTTTGCAAACACTTCAAAAAGATTTCTAAATAAGCGACATGAAAAATTATTTTAAGTACTTTCTAGGCTAATCATCTTGTTAATACAGCGATGACAAGATTAATACACGGCTTACAGTTTTTCTCAGAGATTTAATAATTACTTCAACTATGCTTTAGTAACCATTTTGTTTAGTCAACCATAGCTTAGGACTGTGTTGTAACTGCGAAGACCACGCGGAGGACAATGTAGAGGATACGGTGGCAGCGTACCCTGCTGTGTTCGCAGGGAAGTGATCGGCGCCGGCGAAATCTCAATATCGCAACGAAGGAGGTGGAGCTCGCGAGGAAACTATCCTCAACAAGCCCCAGCCATCGCAGGATGAGACACGCCCGGAGCTTCGGGGATCAAGCAATGATCTCCGAGCACCATATGAGGAGTAAAGGTAGCTTGCCACCCGACCAGACTCAGAAGAGAGCGTACGTATTTTAAGGAGCAATTAAACCACCACAGTTCAGACCTAAAAGGGGCTAATACTCATCCGAGGTTACAATTGCAAGCGTAATAAGGTACCGCAGCCCCACCCCGGAGAAGTAAAAGAAACTCGGTGGATTTTAATCAATAAGAGTCTGACAGAGTTCGCCCACCACACCGCTCTGCATGGACAAGTCATTTAATGATTTTCCATCCGCAAAAAAAAACATACCAAAATATGTTTTAGTGTCTTAAATTGCCAATTTAAAAATTTTTTTTTTTTACTCGTATCTTCTAGACTCCGGTTGAAAACACTGAGGAATAATGAGTGCCTTTTTAAGTAACGAAATTAGGGATTTAGTACGGACAAGGGGGAGAATTAGATTTCTGTAAACTACATAACGCTGTAATTATTTCTCGCTGGTCTTTTCTGAGACCGTGGTATCACGCAGGTTAAGCCGGTCCATTCGTGCTGAAGCATCTCCGTACCTCCAACGATTACTTGTCGATAAGTTTATGTACCGCCTTATTAATATTATAAACTTCTTAACAAGGAAATGGTTATATAAATTTGTTAAAACTAAAAAGGCTTTCGCCAGCCCTGACCACATTGAGACAAAATACGTAAATTAAAATGGCAATGAATTTAAAGGATTTGTTTAATTCTCAAATTATACTGAGCGTTAAGAATTTTTATGGCTCTGGGCTCATTAAGCTGTATTTAGCAAACTAGAACCGAGAACTACTGAGATTTTTTGAGACCAAACCTTGAAATGATTGTTACAGAGTTGGAAATAGCCGCTCTAGAGATTGTGTTAACGATTTTTTGAGATCTTTGGTTTTTTTCGGCTTGCTCATTTAAGTAACAATCTCAAACGAATAATATTTCTCAAATTGGTCTCACTACAACTCTTTATCCGCAAAGTGTAGGTGTTTAAGCCTTACCGTTGTTATATAATATGACTTAGTTACTACTTCTACATTAGACCTTAGGATTTTTCCCTGTGTCGAGAGTGCGGTTACAAACAAACAATTTCACATACAAATCACACTCAGATCCAGAACAACACGTGACACGTTGCGTTGCGTTACCAAACCACTGCACCAACAGAGCCGTCAAATGATTATGACCGTTAAATTCATTGAACACAGCGACTTACGAGGATTAAGTAAGAAAAACGGAATTAATTTCAAGTGACAACGGGACGCTTATCCTCGATCAGCATGCGCGTCGCGACGACAGACCACGTCGCAGGATCGATATATATATATATATCCTAGCCTTATGTGTCAAAATCTTCGCTAAACACAAGAACGCAAACAAAAAAAAATATTTACCACAACAAAATATAACATGATTGATGTTCATGTGGTTGGCTTTAAATCAGTAGCCTATAATACGTTATAGTTAGAAATATATTTCTTCTCGCGTGTTCAATACTATATATGGCAGTTACTGCTTCGTTGACGTACTTATTTTGTCAAGAAATATATGGCAATTTTTTTATTTGATCGACAGTCACCAGATGTGTTACGGGTGCATCGCCGGCCTTTTGGGGATTAGGGCTTCAGAGATCAGAGACCGGGGATTGATGGTGGGAGGGGAACAATATAAGGATCCGAAGATTCATTAAATGAAAATAAAGTTTTTCTATCAAGTATACAAATTTCTGAGTTTAATGCTAAAACCATTCTCTACCAGTAAATTTTTGCTAAGTACAAAGATGAAAGATGATGGTGACGAGAAACTGTAGAAAACTCCTTAAAAGAGATATACCTAAGCAAAACTGCCAAAAATAAGCACAACTAGAAAGACTCTCAATCAAAGAACAATCTCAATAAATATAAACGAGAACTTAACAGCGACAAAACAACTGAAATAAACCATATTGGAAGAAAAAATAATGTGTACACTCTTCACATAGGAAAAACATAACAATGATAATGTTGTGTAAACAGTATGACGTGGTATTTAGATAGGGTAACGGAATGACGATCAATCATAAATAATTTATGTGCCATTTCACAATGAACAAAGAAATACGAAGATGAAGAAATGGAGTTTTTTTGGCAAACAATACAAAACATATGGCTGTTGTTTAAGTCAGTGTGAAGCTTAAGCTTGTTTGTTTGCTTGTCTGTTTGTTTTGAAGCAGTTATGTTTAATTTTGTCTGGCCTACGAGGAAAATCTTTTTGTGGAATTATATAATAATTTGAACTTTACACAACCAAGAAAAAAATATCAAAATCTTCAACTGTGTGTGTGTGTGTCAGTCTGTCGGTCTGTTTTCTAGGTTAGCATTTTGTCCGTTGCAAAGTGTAAATTCCCGACGACTGTTTTGTTTCCCGCAATGATACAAATGACAAACATTTCAACTACTGAGCAACTAGAGCTATAACGCGAAGTTCTTCTAAAGAAAGAAAGAAAGAAAGAAAATACATTTATTCAGCACCAGGCACGATATAGCATAAAAGGATGTACGTAAAGTCGTCCATCCCACTCATGATGTCTCTAGTGATGTAAATTTACAAAAGCAACCTGCCCTGTCTATTTACCTCAAATAACATGTTACTTTTGTTGCTACCGTACTTACTAAAAAAATATTCACAAGACGAAAAAAAATCTAAATGGAAAATTGTAAAATGCTTGCTAATAGTTATCATATTTTTCTTTATGAAATTGTAAGCAAACGAGAAGATGGATCAACGCTTGATAAGCGATTACTAACGCCCTCACACTACATATAACACTCACTCACACACTCACAATACATACAATACATATTTCGACGATACCACTTATTTTTGACGCATAACAAAAACTTTGACATGACTTCATTTCATATATCGATTAAACATCGTATGTGGGTACTCATAAGCATTTAACATTTAAAATAATAACATGAAAATCAAAACGTAATTTTACGAACAATCTAATTTTACTTTAATATTTCAGGGTAAAATATTGGACTCTTTGATATAAACCTCTGAAGGTACACTAGGGAGTGCCCCAAGGACCTCAGTTTGTGCCAAAGTTTAATTAGCTAAGTTTATGGCAAGCTCAAATGTTGGTGTTTAGAGGATTAGGTGGAACTCATTATGGAATAATATAGATTATGTGAATTAAATACGTTGGTCTTGTTTACAATAGGTATCTGCGTTATTTACTTGGCGATGTTTTTCAACTTTCGTAAAATGGCCGAAGTCTACACCTAAATAGTTATAAACAAAAGCGTCATCGTCAACTATTACAGCATTATAATCCCATCTAGTATTTAAAACTTTTAAATAGTACTTTTAATGACCAGGAAAGCAGTCAGCGTCGCCCAGAGAAAACTGCTACACTTAAAATTAGAGAATACAATTGCGTCCATGGCCTCTTAGTCCCTCGATAAACACCCCTACAACAACGCAAACGTTGTTTTACACCTGTTTTCTATGAGACCTTCATAGCACTACAACTGAGCCATTTGCGAAGCGGGATATATAACAACTATTAGAGCTTCAAAACAGAAATAAGCAATATCACTTTGTTCACCTCAGAAATTCGGTTGCTTAATTATTATTACTAACTTCGAGGTCGAACTTAAATATCCTTAATATTTTAAACAAAAACATTGTACAATCATAATTTTAAACCGAAGAAAAAAATGAAATCAGCTCAGAAAGATCTCTCCGCGTTCGTTCACACTCCAAAAATCAACTTTAATCTTATAGAATTTCTTTTGCAAAATTTCATCAATGAGAGAGGACTCTTCCAATCTTCGTAGGCGAGCTTTCATATTGTTTTTTTTCTCTGCCTTTTTTTAGGGTTCTCTTAGGAGACTGAAAGATAACCCTTTTTTCGTCGGCACGTGTAAAGTTGATAAACGATGGCCAATTGCTAACGTTTTGTAGTTTTCTATTTACCTATATAGTTAGAAATCATGGAATTTGATGTGTCAATCTATGCATTACTTTTTAATGTTATACATATGTGTATCGCTTGACTCGCATTCAATTGGATTTTTCATGGGATGGGACGGCAATTAAACATATGGATCTTCTGATGATAAGCAAATATTGCAGTCCACGGAATCCCTGTAAGGAGTTGTAAGTAAGTAGTAACACATGGCGAAGCACAACGCAAGTATTGTTTCATGGCGGTTTTCTTTGAGTTCGTGGTATAGTCCGGTCAAGCCGGCCCGTTCTTGCCGATGCATCTATACTTCTCCCACATTTGAATACATAGATTTTTGCAAAGGTAACCGTTTGTCTGATAAAAGATAAGTACACTTTTATTGGTCATTGTATTGACATGACACACATAGAAAATATTTTCGAAATTTTTGGAGGGCAATAGACCAGATGCACTTATCAAACAAAGCCCTAAATCAGAAAATGTATCTATTCTACTACCGAACCTTAATTCTTCAAGCACAATAAGTCTCCTAGCCAGTTTTCACGGCACTCACCCAAAGATTCCCCTCATTCGAAGATTAATAAAATGTAAATTTTCTGACACAGTTCGCGTTTCCGAACAATTTTGCCAAAGTGTTTCTTAAAAATTCTTCAAGTCTCATGGTAGGGTCTGATATAAGCTAATCTCTTCAACAAACTGTATATTCTAAAGTCGATTTTTGGCTGGCTTTTGTGGGTAGATCGGTTAATGACGCCGGTCGGTCGGTCATGAAGTAGGACGGTTTATGTAATCAAATCTTTAGTAAAGTCTACATAGCGTCGGATAATGAATATTCAGATTTATTCACAGTTAAAATGCTTAGTGAGTCATGAGCGGTATGAAATTTAAAGTAATTTATTAAATGGTGTACTTTATTTTGTTCCTTACATTTTTCTTTTAAATATGATGACTGAAGTAGAAACCCTATAAATCACTTTTTCAAGAAGAATATTTTTAAAGTAGTTTAAAGTCGTTAGCCATAATTATAATAATATGGTACTTTAGCGTCATCCAATAAACAGAAAAGCGAAAACAAATCACTGTCTAATAAAAATGACAGACGTCATCTACGTCGCCAAAGGGCATAAATGCGAATCCTATCAGTTAAATTCCGCTGTATGAAATGTTGATAGGTGACGTATTTATGTCGACACTTTAACAAAAAATACAAAACTTTAAAAAACGACTTCTCTGGTTTTATAGTTGTCCACGGGAGGCGCTGATTACTTTTTTTTTTTTGGTGTCGGGTTGGAAAATCGTCATGGAGACCCATCGCCCTCGGGGAAGGGCGAAGGGTACTGTCAGAGTCTTACTGACTAAAAACCAACCCGGTGTTCCTCCACTTACCCATGTGTCGGAGGGGCGGTTATCGCCGAAGCATTCGTCGCAACCCCCCGACGGGTATTGGCCCGCCAGATGGTAAGGCGGGCCCCGTCACCCACTGCGGCCGTCACCCCGACCGCAGGACTCCACTATGAGGCGCGCGCGGAACACGGCGCTGCCGCCTCGAGGCCTGCTGCTGGTCGGACGACAAGATGCCCCGAGTCTGTCGTCCACAGGCCGCGCCCTACGGTGGCCGCAGGTCGGCCACCTTACGACGTCTAGTGCGTCTGCTGCGGGAGGGGAGAGAGGAGGCAGCCTCTCTCTCCCTTTCCGCCGCCTCCTTTGCGAGCATCACGGTCTCGCAGAAGGTAACGACGGTACTCCACCCTGACTCGCTCCCGACCATAATAGACACTACAGCCGGAAGCGAGAGATTTCCCGCAGCACCTACGGCCGCGACCAGGTCACGGCGCTGCTCGGCCCAAGCTGGGCATTCCGCCAACGTATGCAGCGCCGTATCGTCGCGGCAATCACCACAATGGTGGCACTGAGAGGCGCTGATTACTTAACATTAGGTGATTTGACTGCTAGTTTGTCTTGGAGGGCCTTTACAAAGCATGATTTTGACTCGTACTTAGACGATTTTTTGTTCTTTCTCTCATTTAAATATATATACTATACAATTTTGTACTTTATAATTCACGCTCCATGGCAACAAAGTCACAATCAAGGTTAAATGATTGAGTGAAGGGTAGCAAAAAATTAAACCTTTGTTTTTTAAAATAAAGCCTTTACAATTAAATGGTCATTGTTATTGTCACGAATTGTGGAGCATCGAATGCTCAAAAATTTCTCAGTTATTAGTGCCATTGTTGAAAAAAAAGCTCTTGTCAATTCAGCCTTCTGCTACAACTCATGATAGACTTGTACGGGCTTGCATGCTATGACGTGGCAAAACGCCATCTGTTATTAAAACTGGCTATTATTTGATTTATCTTTGGATCAAAGCTCCAATAGATGCCTTTGTTTCATTTGACATTATTTTCGTTTATGTTGGGTTTTTGATGTCGATTCTTGATGGAATGAAAGAAGACAGAACTTTTTGTACTATGTTCCACATAAACATACCGGGAATGTTAAATAAATGTGTCGAATAGCAACTTAGAGTTCACATCAGTCAACAATCATAACCTCAAAACGAAATAATAAATTTCAATTCAAATAATCCCAGAGAAAAAAACAAAAGAAAATCCTCTAAAATTCCATCCCACCTTTTAACACGAACACGCACGCACACAGTCACACAGAATTGTGAATAAAACATAGGCAGCTTGTAAAACACCAATTTCCTTTACCTACGTCAAATGTACGAAAGGCGTACATATATGAAGTTTATACATACATACATCACAGCACATGAACCTACACTGAACGGTCAAAACTCAAAAACATTTTCAACCTTGACGCCAAAAAATAAAATAGAATTTCCATTGAACAATTTTGACGGGTTGGATATTTACAAGGGCTGGCGTGGAGTTGAACCTTTTAAAATGAAAGTGACCCACGGACGGGTGAGTGAGGAAATTAAAGATATCAACGTATAGAATTGTTCAGGAAACGAACATGAGAGCCGAGACGAAATATTGGCAACTCATTCGTTTTACTTACGTAGCAACATAGATATAGATAGGCACTTATACACATGGATACGTTGAAAGGTCTTGAAAAATGTTTGGTGTTTCTTTTCGAGATTGAATCAGAAAAAGAGGAAATACGGAACGAACAAAAGTCGCTGACGTAGTGGATTAGCAAGCTAAAGTGGTAGTGGATAGAGCACATACCCCCGAAGAACCAGTAACAGATGGTGCATAACGGTTCTCAAATGGAGGTTTAAGTGTGGGACAACATATTTCGATACCCTGTCTTCACAGAAAACCGGCGAAGTAACACTAACGTTGTGTTTTCCCTTCCCCCCTCCCTGATTCCTAAATCTCCAAAACTATGAGGGTTTTGGAGATTTCCAAACGGCTGATAATGCACTTGCAAATCGTCTGTCTATAGGCGGTTGCATCTATCAAGTAATACGTCGGCTCGATATCCCAGTATTACATAAAATAAATTGAGGGCTATGTTCCTTCAAGCGCAGCGTAAAACGTTCACTCGTAATGTTATTCTTGATTTTAGTAGGTACCAAGGAATCTGGTATCGATTAGTTCAAACTATAAAACGAAAGATGCAAAATTTATACACACATTACCAGGAAGAATTAAAGTAAATAAAATCATATATTTAGTTATAAAGTTTATTTCCCATTTCGCTGTATGTAATCAATTTTTGATTTGTATTTATTCAACATCGAGTTTGGAATGTGTACTCAATATAAACGCGCGAATAGCTTCATTTTTAAGTCAGAAATCGAGTACTGAGAATTTATTATAGATCTAAATATTAATCAGGCAGTAAGCGGAATTGTATTTCTAGTTAAAGAATATCCGCCAGAAATTTGTTGGTATATTTTTCTTTTTTTGTTAGGTCGTCGAACAAGCAGACGGATTACCTGATGGTAAGCAATCGGAACCAACCTGGACATTCGTTATACCAAAGAAGTTACTATAGGTATGTTACCGCCCTTTTTGGGTTTTTAGAGATTTGAGGAGGAGGCCTTAAGTCACCTCATTCTCACGGCGAAACACGACCCAAACGTTGTTTTTTCGCCGATATTCTGTAAGGCCGTGGTATCAATCCAGTCAAGCTGGCTTATTCGTATCCAGACTTAGCCCTTCGACACTTAAAATTAAATAGAATACGATTAACAAAAGGAAAATAGAAGAGTTGCTCGTGTTTAGGGGGATTCTTCAAGGTAGCCCGGGAATGTCAATTTCCTTTTTTTAGGAACTCCCATCTCGTTATTGGACTGAACGAATAATAATAAAACATACATTAGCTGGAAATAAAATCATTACCTCTCAAATTTTACTTGTTGAAATCATTAAAATAACTCTGAAACTTAGAGAAGGTACCTTTTTTTGAGTGGAGAATATCATAAATGACTTCTCATTACGAGCTAAACGCTTGGCCCACAATCGCGACTGGACAACAGCCCTGTTGGGTCATTTCTATGGTGGTCTGTAAGTTGGGTCCTAGAGGTGCTCGTGGAACGCTAAGCATCGTGCCCTTTCGTCGGGTTCCGGTCGTCATCAACAGACCCTAACTTTTCTAATGTAAAAGAAGCAAGCAAGCAGATGGTATTTCATGTATCATTTTAGACAAAATTTGAAGTTTTTACATCTCCTTAAAGGTACTATATAGAAAGTCCAATCGTTGTACATACAATTAATCCCTTAAGAGGGATTTTTGAACATGTAATGTCCAACTCAGAATCCGATTTGTTAGAACGAATTTAGAAAATTAAATATTTTAAATTAACAAACCAAGCCTCACATATAAATTTTTACTTAACGAATATTAAAACTAAAGCGCGCTTAATCTTCCGTACGGCCGCACCGTAAAGGGCTTTTGTGGGAAGTTGTTGAAAAGTTTATACCAATTAACTAGTAATATTTTAACATTTAGCCAACGAGTCGACGGTAAATAATTCGAGATTGAAATAACTGTGTTCCTATGGAAATTTTGCCGGTGAACTTTCTAGTGATTTCAAGAACATTTCGAAATTCTGTTAAACTATTTTAGACCTTGTTGGAATCTATTTATAGTTCAGTATTATCGTTATAAAATCCCAATTAATCTTTAATCTACTTAATGTTTAAAAAAAAAACTAAAAAGTATTTTTGATAATCAGAAGGTGCGAGTGGAGAAAAAGCTTGGTCAACACAAACATCATCATCATTATCAATTTCTCAAAATAAATTGAAATCATCAAATAAAACCTCCAACTAAGGGTGAAGCGAGAAGGAGTGTCCCACTCTTACTGACTAAAATTAAACTGCTGCAAGCATCTGTATGACATTGCGACCCTAGTGGACCACGTCTATTGTGTCTGGTAGCCCTTTTGCACTATAAGTCAATGTCATATTAAGCCCAAATACTACTCTCCAAAGAATGAGACCAAAAACTCAAACCATCAAACAAAACTTAAACACATTAATTCTTAAATCTCGCTCGTTCGAAAAGCGAACCCAAATTTCTAACACACTTAATTATAAAACTTAAATTACGTTCCAAAAATAGAACCGAATTCGGCGCTTAAGAAAGAAAAGCGAAAAAAAAAACAAATTCAAAATCGAATGAAACGTTAATCCAATTTCCGAAAATGACATGAGCAAGGGACCTATCGAAATACTGTTCTTAAGATTTTTTCAAGTAATATTAAGATTTCGATATTTGACGTCGTATGACGTTTTATCGTGTCGTATCCTTTGTAAGAATCAGGATCCTATATAACTTTATGAAAATGTGGGGCTGGAATATGATTGGTTTTGTAAAAGACGTAAATGTTCAAGATGGGGAAGAGACAGGCCTGATGAGATGATTTTTATGTTCATAGTAGAACGATAAGCTGCAATGGTAGTTCAAAGACGATATTGTATACATTCCTAATTGTAGACTTTTGAATGAAAAAAAGCAGTACGAATTGGTTTACATAATTTTTAGCATGTCGCGGGAGAGCGGCATTTTTGTACATTTTCAACCGAAACTACTTTGGCATTGTTGTATTGTCTATGATTAGTATTACTAATCAGTGTTGCACTATTATTGTCTATGTCGTCATATCACTATAAAGAGGGTGGCCGAGCAAGTGTCGGCCATTGACAATGTAACTCTGGTGCAGTGAGCTGCAGGACTGTGTACTGTATAAATAAAGTCAAGTATCCAAGATCCAAGTCTTTCAATCATATTACATGGTGTCAGAAGTGAAAAGAACAATTTATTTCACGTAAGTCGGTCACAAAAATGGACCAGTCGAGTTCCGAGCCATGCGGCGTGGGCGACCAAGATGGCGTCCAAGGTCTCAACACGAGGATGAAATCATTAAATATTTCGTCGGATTCCACAAATAATAATGCGGAAGCGTGGAAACGGTGGTCGCAGCAACTGGACCTATATCTACTCGCCACGGGTTTAGACAGGGCACCCGAGAAGAGAAAAATAGCCATACTTCTGCATCTTATAGGTGAGAAAGGCCTAAACATTTTTAATACATTTAACCTCAACATCGACAAGACCACGCTTGCCGAAGTGAAGCAGAAATTCAATAATTTTTTTGAGCCCCGGAGGAACATAACCATGTGTCGTCACATGTTCTTCACGAGGAGGCAGAAGCAATCCGAGTCCATCGAAGGATTCCTGGCAGACCTGGAAAATAAGAGCCAGGATTGTGAATTCGGAACGCTCAAGGAGTCCCTCATCAGGGATATTTTCATTGCCAATTTGCACATGGACCTGGCACATGTCCGTCAGAGATTGCTTCAGGAGCCTGATCTGACATATCAAAGGATGCGCGAACTGGCGAGAACATTAATCGTCGCACAGCAAGATGCTGAGAAAATCGTCGGTTCCAGCGAGAAACAGGAAAATGTAATGCATCTACGTCGGAGGAGCCGTAGTCGAGGAGATCGTCGACAGCGAGCTTCACCAGTCGGTCGGCAGGGTCCTGGTACGAGGCAGTCTCCCAACACTGAAAGGCGCACGAGGCCGTGTAGCCGATGTGGGCAGTCTCATCGATACAAGTGCCCAGCGCAGGGAGTCCAATGCAGGTCATGTAATTCATTTGGCCATTTCGCTAAATTTTGCTTTAAAAATAAAAATGTAAGTCGTTTAGAGTCGTTTAATTCAAATAGTAACAGTAGTCAGGATCATTATTTCATTGGAACATTAAACAGTCATTGTCAAAGCCATATAAAGTCAAATAAAAGTACAAAGTATAGTCACTATAATGTTAGGTCAAATAAAAAGTCAGCCAGTACACAGACGCATTGTCAATCTGAGAAAATCATTCTCATGTCAAATTTCTGTGATGATAGTGGTGAAAATGTCATGTCTAAGAGGTCTAAAAAGAACCTCGGTGATGAAAACAGTCACCAGTCTGAGAAATATAATCTCATATCATATGGTCACAATTTAAACAAATGTTGTGATAGTCAAAGTGTGTATCTCAATGATGAGTACAGACACATGTCTGAGGAATCACCTCACACGCTCACACCACCACATCAAAGTCATCAGTCATTGAACAACATTAATACAGTTCAATCAGAACCTAACATTAACAAAAGTAAACAGTCCTGGAATATTAATTTAAAAGTAGGTAATTTAAAATTCAATTGCATCATAGATTCAGGAGCTGATTTAAACATTATGTCGAAGCAAACTTTTAATTATTTAAAACATAAGCTTAAACAGTTGTCAATTGTCAAAAGTCATATAAATGTCACAGGATTTAGTGGCAAATCAATACCCATTATGGGAAAGGTCAATATTAAATGCAATTTAATATTAAATAATAACAATGTCAGTGAGAACATAGTGTTCATAGTCGCAAATTTAGAGTGTCCCAATATCTTAGGTCTTCCTACATGTGAAAGGTTAGGAATAATTAAAAGAGTTTTTTCAGTGTCTAAACAAAATTTTTGTCAACAAATTCTAACAAAATACAATGATGTCTTCCAGGGTCTTGGCTGTCTACCTCCTATCTGTCACCTGAAACTCAAACCTGATGCAGTACCATGTGTGGATCCTCCCAGGAGAGTACCATTTGCGTTACTTGGAAAGCTACGCGAGGAGTTGGATCGCATGGAGAGCATGAAAGTCATAGAAAAAGTCACTAAGCCTACTGAGTGGGTGAATAGTATAGTTATAACTGTAAAAAGTTCAGGTCAGTTACGAATTTGTTTAGATCCTAGAAATTTAAATAAAAATATCATAAGGGAAATATATCCACTTAAGTCAATTGATGAGATAAGATCTCAACTAGTTGGAGCTGTTTGTTTTTCTCATTTAGATGCATTTTCGGGTTTTTGGATGTTAAAATTAGATGAATATAGTTCTAAATTATGTACTTTTCAAACACCATTTGGTAGATATAAATATTTAAGGTTACCTTTTGGAATAAATGCATCATCAGAAATATTTCAAAGAGTTATGATGAATTTGTTTGGTGATTTGGAAGGAGTCTTAATATTCATTGATGACATTCTAGTCTATGGCCCAAATGAGTCTGTTCATAATGAGAGATTACATAAAGTCATGCAAAGAGCACGTCAAGTTAATTTAAAATTTAACAAATCTAAATGTAAATTTCTAGTGTCTGAAGTCTGTTTCTTAGGTTATATCTTTAGTAAAGATGGTGCAAGGGTTGACCAAGAGAAAGTTAAAGCAATTGTCAATATGCCTACACCAAAAAATGTCAAAGAATTACAAAGAATATTAGGTATGATCAATTATTTAGGTCCCTTTATTAGTAATTTGTCAGAAAAAACTCAAATTTTAAGAAATCTTTTGAAAAAGGATTCTGTCTGGTCTTGGGATGAAAATCACAATAAATGTCTTAAGGGTTTAATAGATGAAATCACAAAGTCACCTGTCTTAGCTCACTATAACCCCAACATTCCATTAGTCTTGTCAGTAGATTCGTCTAAATCAGCATTGGGAGCAGTCATTTTACAAAATAATAAACCCATTGCTTATAGTTCTAAAACTTTAACCACAACCCAGTCAAGGTATGCTCAAATAGAGAAAGAATTGCTTGCAATTCAATTTGGTTGTGAAAAATTTCACCAGTATGTATATGGTCACAGAGTTACAGTTCACACAGATCACAAACCTTTAGTCTACCTGTTTGATAAACCATTACATGATGTACCAGCTAGGTTACAGCGAATGATGTTAACTTTGCAAAAGTATGATTTGAAAGTTATACATGTCCCAGGTAAACAAATGTTCATATCTGATACTTTGTCGAGAGCAGCCTTAAAAGATCATTATATTCCAGAGAATGAGTCTGAAATAACCTGTCATGTCAATTTAATGCATTCAAATTTAGCAATTACTAAGGATTACAGTACAAAATTGTCACAACAAACTAATAAAGATGAAAGTTTGCAATTGTTAAAGAAATATTATTATGAAGGATGGCCAAAAAGTAAAAACAAAGTTAGTCAATTAGTGAAACCATATTGGAATGTACAAGCTGAAATACATGTAGTTAAGGATTTGTTATTTAAAGGATCAAAATTAATAGTACCACAGTCTATGTATAAAGAAATGTTGGATAAAATTCATGAAGGTCACCAAGGAATAAATAAATGTCTTAAATTAGCTAGAGATTCTTTATATTGGCCAAACATGTCAGTTGATATTAAAAATTTAGTAGAACAATGTCTTATATGTGCAAAATTTAAACCTGCTAACCAAAAAGAGCCATTACAAAATTTTGAAATTAACAAATATCCATGGCAACAAGTTGGTATTGATTTAATGTACATTGATGGTCTTTCTTATTTAATTGTTACAGATTATTATTCTAAATACATAGAAATAGCTTTGTTAAATAAGAATAGTACAGCCAAAAATGTAATTACACATTTAAAGTCGATTTTTGCCCGTCATGGTATACCTTTGTCATTAGTGTCTGACGGTGGACCTCCTTTCCAATCTTTAGAATTTAAAAATTTCTTACATGAATGGGACATAGAACATGTTGTTACTAGTCCATATCATGCACAGTCTAATGGTCAAGCTGAAAGTTCAGTTAAAATTGTCAAAAATATGCTGAAAAAATGCAAAGAAAATTCGTCTGATCCTTATATAGCTTTGTTGCAATATAGAAACACACCTAAGAATAATTTACCGTCCCCAGCTCAACTCTTAATGTCTAGGAATTTAAGAGACAATGTCCCTAAGTCGTATAAGAAATTAAAACCAAAGGTAGTAACATTTAAAGATTACAAAGAATGTGTAACTAAGAATAATGATTGTAAGTCTAAATATTATAATAGAAGTGCTAAGCCTTTACCATTGTTATATCCCAATGATCATGTCTACTTCAAAAGACAACCTAGTTGTAATTGGGAACAGGCTATTGTCAAGCAAAGGCTAGCAAATAATAGGTCATATGTCGTTGAGGATGTCAATGGAGTTAGGTATAGGAGAAATAGGATTCACTTAAGGCATAAGTTCTCTCCTATGCTATCCAACTCATCGTCGTCGTCGTCTTTGTCATCGCAAGGGAGAGAGGATGGTGACAGTCAGAAGGCTGGACCTCAAGAACTCTCATCTCGATCCTCAAGTAGTCAATTTGTTACACGTTCAGGTCGTATTGTAAAGCCCACAAGAAGGCTAATAGAAGAAATAGATTAAGTATATTTTGTAATCTTATATGTTGTAAATTAAGTACCTAGTCAAGTTATATAAGTATGAGTCGTTTATAATATTGTCAAGTTGTCATAGTGATAAGTCTGTTTTGTAAAGGGTTAATTTAAACTTAACAAGGGGGATGTTGTATTGTCTATGATTAGTATTACTAATCAGTGTTGCACTATTATTGTCTATGTCGTCATATCACTATAAAGAGGGTGGCCGAGCAAGTGTCGGCCATTGACAATGTAACTCTGGTGCAGTGAGCTGCAGGACTGTGTACTGTATAAATAAAGTCAAGTATCCAAGATCCAAGTCTTTCAATCATATTACAGGCATAACGTTCAAAATAAAGTAAAAAATATTTTAATTTGTTAGTATTATAGATTTAATAATTCGTCATTCTACTAATGCATATACTTGGCCCACACTCTTGATAAAATAAGGTCATTGACCAAAATTATTGCCATATCAGACCTAAATAGCGTACCACTTTCATAATGCACGAAATATTTCACAAATAATTTATTGGCAGGCATGTTCTAAACGGTGCTTGGAACGATGCCACAACGGATCAGCTGATTTGCAACTTCGTTGAATTGTAAGCAAGATTATCTACAATTTTCTTGTATATTTTCCTTCTCAGCATAAGATAAAAACGACCTCATTTCAATACTTATGCTTTATGGAATTATTCATGTCTCAAGATGGGCAGACGTTTTGAAAAAACTATTGGAAGAAAGTTTGGGAATATTGGCCATTTTCCCAATTTAGATGAAACCTTTGATGCTCTTAAGATGGTTATAAGTACTCATTTTTTTTTTAGTTGAAGGTGAAGTTTAAAACTTCCCTGCCTGTTCTGGTCTTATTATTGGATACATTTCGGAGAATGTGTGCGGAAACTGCACAACTTGGTTCCTGCTAGTTCTTTCCATCATCGTACTACCAGACAAGACGTCACCGTTTTTGGTGGATATCCCAGCCCCGCATACACGAAGCGATTCAACAGAGATTAAAGATCCGTAAGATCGGAAAAGGAGTATCCTCCGACCAGGCCAGGTGATCATGCCTGACAAGTTACTGCCAAACAGTTGTACGTTGGGATTCTCGATCGTTGGAAATAGTTCGCTTACCACAATGTGAATGTCCAAACGCCGACCAGCTGACATACAAATAAAAAAGAAGGAACAAACTAACACTGGAACTAAAAATGCTTACTGAAGATTTTTGCATAACACAGACAACGAAATGTTACATATCTTACCTCTTTGAAAAGTTTAAAATTAATGTTCGCTACACGTCGCATTTTAAAATAGGACCAATAACAACCCTACCCTTAAGGATATAAAACTCATAATATGCACTCAGTTTCCCGAGAAGACATAACTTTAAGCACCTCATCAGAACCCATCAACAGGGTGATGTCTTAATAAATTAACATTCAAAACGTTGTTTGCTAAATGACGCTTTCGACCTTCGCTTAAATTATTAACAGCGTTTCACGGTTAACGCGAGTTCTGAAAACTTGGAGTGTCCACAGAGAATTGTAATGAGAAGCGGTCTCGAGTTAGCTTCGTATTAATGTGCTTGAAGCATTTTGTGTGCCTTATCTAGATAGGTATGTTGTTTATAATGTAAATAATTAAAAATGTGCTTCATTAGTTGAGAAGTCTAGCTGATTAAGCAGCTTCCCGAGGCCTTGGTTTGATTTGGAAATAGTGTGATTACGTTTTCTTCGATTATATCAATATTAACGTGTCGTGGTCAGAGGTCATGGGGGCCACTTCCCATGGGTTCAAAACATGGCAAGTGTCAACGTGACTTTGTATGATTATAAAGACACTACTGAAATACGGTGAAGGATAACATAGTGAGGGAACATGGACTTATAATTTCTTAACAAGAGTTTGAAATCGCATATCCGTCTTGAGCAAGGATTTTGATTAATGCTCAAACCTTCTCCGTGTGAAAAGAACCCTTTGTTCAGCAGTGGTTACTTGTAGGCTGAAGATATGAAAGCTAGAATGTGTGATTACATGCTTACTCATATAACATAAATATTGGGAGAAAATGTTTCATGACTACATTACCATCCATTCGCTCATTTACCTCCACCCTCTTCCTACAAGAAGTAAGAACAAATTAAGAGTAACGACGCTTAAAAACAACAGATAAACTTATGAAAAAGCAGACCCAAAAGAAGTTAAGCAATACCAAAAACTACAAATGATTAAAAATTGGAATTCTTAGGCTTTCGAATTCTGAAATTTTAATTGGAAAGCCCAAAAATCAACCACCATAGTTCAAAATTCTTAATACCATTCTATTGTATGCCCTTTTAGAGAACATCGTTCATAGTATTACTATTTTCAATAGATTGTATAATGATAAATCACGTAAGGTCTTTAAAGAAACAGTTTTATGAACTACTGAGCTAAAAACCTCGCTTTTTTATGAAAGAATGAGGCTAATGGAGTGTGCAGAGAAGTTCGCGAGATGGATATTTAAGGGAATGAACATAAAAATGTTTATAGGTACATATACATGTAAACGTTTATACATATATTAAATGCCTCGTTAACCTTAGTGCTAAAGAGACTAGTAACATATGAAATCTGAAGTTAGATTTGAGAGTTTTAAAAAGATAGATGATATAAATGTGGTATAATGGTTTTACAATTTATGTCAATTTTCGTTTGAGTTCGACCTAAGTGCCGATGCTGCCATCACGCCTAATGTTTCTGATGACTCCGCTTGCTGCGATAAACTGAATTTTATTTCAATCACTTTACTAAAATATTTATTTAGAAGTATGTGAGTGATACTATGCTATTTTTTATGGAAAACGTTGATTAACGATCGGATCACCTGATGGTAAGCAATCGGCGCTATCCTTGGCTTGAAAAAATTTTGAAGATTTGAGGATTCTATACGAGATTAGGAGCGAAGGATATGCTTGCCTACATGGGTCTATAACCACTGCCGCATGCGAGACACCACTGCCCCATTTTTTTTTTGCCGGTCACTAAGACTGCTACAGACCTAGTCATTTATAAACCATCCTGTTTGCAAGTTGCATACTGCAAGAATAGGTAATACATACCTATATTACCTTAAAATGCCAGTCCTACTTAAATAAGCTTTTATGCGATAGGACGCATTGAGCTGATGGATCACTAGTTGATAACTGATCAGAGCCGCTAATGGACACCCGTAAAACAAGGAGAGTAATAAGTGTGTTGCCGACCTTCTGAGAAGAAGTATGCTCTTTTATCGAAGAATAAGTAACAGCAAAACCTAACAAAACAAAAACAAATTAAGAAGCACATCATAATCTCAAAACGTCCTTGACAAGAAAAGCAATCGGGAAAGTCGTTACACAATTCATGAAACGTTAAGTGTACGTAGAAAACTTAGATGCTAGAGATCTAAGGTAAGAGTGAGTATTTAATTTATTCACGTTCTAATTTGACTAGTAAAGTGGCTTGGATTACTGAGTGTGCAATGTGTAGTGAATTCCCTTTGGATGAGTTAAACTGTAAGGGAGGTAGTATTAATCATGTTTTTGTTGATCTGCTTTTTGTTAGTGTTTAGTTTAATCTAATCTGAAATGTTATTAATATTCTGCATTATTTTTTTAAATATGTAATTCATCTAATGATTCTCTTGTTCTGTGTATTACAAGAGGGTGTGAGCCTCTCTGACTAAAACCCAACCGGTTCCTTCTCCTGCTCCAGACCAGGGCGTAGTATATTGTGGTTGACCTATTGAGCCCCATTTATGGTGATTTGTTAGCTCCTTGGGGCATTTTGCACTACTGACGTCTTCTGTATATGAGAAACTAGTTTTTGCCCGCGACTTCGTTCGCGTGGACTTCAGATTCGTCCCGTCTAGTCTAGTAATAAGTAAGAAATACGGTAACTAAGCACTGCAGCGCCCTAATCATATAGGTAGCTACTGCAGTATGCTCCTCTAAACTACATGTAACGATCTTTTTCCTTCAGCATAAACATGCAGATTCTTCGCTTTGAAAACGTAAGCGCAGAAAATGTGTTTTTTACGACCTCACATTAGAAACCTCGAAAATTGTAGCCTATGTGTTATTCTGATGTATAAGCTATATTGTGGTAAAGTTTCATTCAAATCCATTCAGTAGTTTTTACGCGAAAGAGTAACAAACATCCATACATCCATACTTACAAACTTTCGCCTTTATAATAGTAGTAGGATGATCATAATCAAAGGCTTGGAAAGGAGACTGCAGTTGTTTTAATGGGACGGGTCTGCAATCCAACTTTCGGTTCAACTGATAGTAATCTATCCAATCAGCGGCGTCCAGAAATAGCCCTAACTCGAGAGGTGTTGCAAATGTGTTGCTTATCTAGTGATTAAGGATTTGAGGCTTCACCTTCACCTTTTGAAATTATTTACTATTTTCCAAATATGTGGATGGATTTACTAAATGAATCCAGCCGTTTTCAAGTTAAATACTGAACCAACCAAAGAAAAAATGGGTTTCTTGCTAATCATACCTGTAGACTAAATAAACTGCCATACATATTAAACTAAGCAACTATCCGATTATATTCATCCTACACAACAATTTTCTAAAGTGCTTCTCGGAAATGTGATCCTAGCTCATAATAGCACAAGTCTAGACAAATTTAATGATGGGCAAAGAATGAAAGTTATAAAAAACTTGAGCATCGTAAAAGTATTGGATAGCCAAAGTAGTAAAACATTAAGACGATTCTGTTTTGTTTATGGCTGATTGAAAAATGTCTATCTTCTGTCCAGAAGTCGCTTTACACTGGTCTAGTCACATTGAACAAAACAATGTTACAATACTTTCTTAGTTTTCCATATTCAAGTAACTTGTCACAAAAATAGCTTGTCTGGAAAGTCTGTTTACGGACGGTAGTTTGTCGTGAAAATGTCAAAGATTAAAAGAAAAAGTAGCACGAAGTCAGTAGAACTGAGCTGATCATTCTTCGCTCTCGCTTACGGAATGCGACAAGGAGCGTAACGGGACCATGGACGCCATCTTTGGCGTAGTATCGCATTATTAGACATTAGCACACCAAAAAAGTATGGAATTCGTACATATTATTATCCTTAAAAGACCGTCATCGGTTACTAAAATCTACATAACAGATTAAATTTTCTTCCAAACTTCAAAACCCCCTTAGAAAAATAAAGATCATACCTTTTTTGTGAGAAAACATTATCAAATGACTGCCTCCGGACGGAGAGTCACACTCTTACTGACTCAAAACCTCAACGTGCTTTTTCCTGCTAAGCCTTATAATAAAGAGGCTGCGGGTGCCTTATAATAAAGAGCATGCCTAGTAAACTCTTTGTGATCCATCTACAATACAACATAATAAAACATGGTTTAAAATACATATTATATCTAAATGTATATTATATCTACATACAGTTCTTTCAACTCCTCGGAGTAATAAAAGCTATTACGCTTCATATTTCAAATTCATAACATATTATGTACTGAATTTTATCACAAAACTCTGGCTTTGTATTCTCCTGATATGAGATCGCATGTTTTGAAAACCGATAAACTTGTAAATCTCATTTTCATACCGTTTCGAACAAACGTCGGCGTTGGATCACTCTGGTACTTGTTGTTCAGTTAAAGATGTGAGCTATGCAAAGATATTATGACAAGATGGCTTTTTAGTAGGTACACACACTTCTCGGTAGTCCTTTGCTTTCACATTTTAGTAATTGTTGTTTTCATTTCACTCTCCTAATGTTAATAGAAATATTTTGTCTGAATCTGTAGAGGAAAAATAATCAACCTTTCAGGTCTTTTGTTCTCACGACCATTAGGATTCCTACCTAAAAGAACTGCCTTGTACTCATTAAAAGATAAGATCATTTATTTAGTTATTTTTTGTTCAATTATAATTATCAATTTTATTGACCTTAAAAGAGGAATCAGAATGATCGTCAATGTATTTTTTCTAAAATCTACATTGATCGTTTTTTTGTTTACCTGCCCAATACATTTCTAAGTATCTGAAGATCGCTATCTATCTATCTTAATCTTATCTAACTTAGTACTAGCCTAGCCTCGTTGTCAGCCGAGGTTGCAAGGCTAGTGCAATAAAATATCTCGCATTCGGCCTTAAGCACGAAAAGAAACTGGAAATTTTAGTTAGGAAGATTCTGCTGACACTGCCTCTCGCCATGCCCTGGGCTATAGAATTCTTTTATGGTTTTCACTTCATAATAAAGCCTCGCTTAGCTTCCACACAGACCCAAGTACAAGGACCCATCAGATCAAAGACATGTAACCCTTCATTTTACGACCCTCAAGTTTGTCATAAAATGTCTTTTTATGGGCTAACACACTCAGTTATATGTTTAGAGGTTAACTGTTTTCGGTCATTTAGTACATAAAATTTCATATACTTGTTGATAAGGGGTCTGAAGTAGAAAATTGTTGGTTTACGACGAGCAACGCGATGGGGAGTGTCGGACTGGGAATTAAGGAACTGGTTCAAACTGGATTTTGAAGGCTGTTAAAATTAAATGTGATTTAGTTCTTTGCAGACCTTGTGTGGCGTTATTTTTCTTTTGATCAAGAAACAAAACTTTTGAACATTTAAGGAATCAGGGTTAATCTATACACCAGTGGGCTGTAAATGATAGGTGATTTATCTTTCTTGCCTACCTACCTAGTGAGAAGAAGTTCCATCCAGGAAAGCGAGTGCGAGCGCAATGTTGTACCGTAACTCGGCTTGAAGCAGGAGAAGGATCGGGGTGGCTTTAGCCAGTAATAGTCTGACACTTCCTCTTGCCCACCCAGGGCTGTTGAAGAACCATTCACCATGTTGATCACCTGATGGTAAGCGATCGGCGTCGCCCATGGACACGCGCAACATCAGAGGAGTCACAGGTGTGTTGCCGGAATTTTAAGAAGGAGGACGCTCGTTTTTTGAAGGTTTGACGTTCGTATCGCTTCGGGAATACTGCCGCTGGAACATTTAAAGTTTTTCGTTAATCGCACAGTTGTTGACTGCCAACCATCTAAGTATGTTGAATGATCATGGATAATCATTATCCCTCAATAAAGAGCAACAGTAACGCCTTTTTTAACCCCACCCTAGACCTCATAGTCTGAAAAAAAAAACTATAAAGCACTTCGTAAAAATATTAAAGTCATTCGCTGATCACTTAGTGCCTACAAGCGATTTGTCAACTGGTTTGCCTCTATTCCATTAAAAATTGTGTAACACACAAAAACATATACTTAGTCGTAAAGTCAGCTGTACACACTAAGAAAATTCCTCAGAAAACGACTTGAGGTAACTGTACATATTTCAGAAACAAATAACGTACTACAACGTCCTTACTCGGTAAAGCCCTGTCACTTCTGTTTTGCGAAGTGCGAACGAAATATTTCAGAGGGAAATTTATGAAAACCTTGCACCGGTCTTCACACAATTTGTTTTAGGTGATTCCTTCAAGAATTCCCCGGTCCGGACATGTATTTTTATGTACTTCTTGTTATTTTTTCGTTGTTAGTTAGTATACTTCTTTTTTTACTGCTTCTTAGATAACACAAAACCAAAACGTTCGTTTGTGTTTATGTGAAAATGACCTTGAAGTAGTAAGTTTGAAGAGAACAAACTCACTAAGGGAAAAGTAGCTCATTACTACATTTTTTGATATTACTTTTTAACCAAAGGTTTAAGAATCAATAGCGAATCTTAACTTTTTTTTTCTTTTTTTGCGATTGGCGCCGCCCACGGACACATAATGGCACTTTGAATTCCGATAGCGATATAGCTTACTTAGAATTTGAAAAACTGGAAAGCTATTTCATTATTGATTATTCGGGCTTTGTTTTACTAAAAAAACACTCCATTCTTTCTGCCTCTTTGCCATCGTTAAACTGTTTGATCAGATTTTCAACTTAAAAAGTAATGAAATAATGTCTAATTTGCAGTAATCAAACTCTTCAATATACTAAACATGTAATAATATTGCAAAGTTTGTAAGAACGTACGTTCATTACAAAACTTGTGTATACTTAGTTAAAATAAAATCGATTACATAGGACAAATTTCAGTTTTCATGTAAATACGATTAACCTCTTTAGAAACTTTCGAATATGGTTCATATTCGTGTAACATGTTTAAGAGTTTATGAAGTCTTATAGACACAAATATCTAGATGACATATATTCTCGTTTTATATAGCTTGTGTCCATATAATTATACGTATATTTGCTTTAAGATTTATTTACACACATTTGATGTATTTGACTGCTTTGCTAAGCGAATAGCCGCATATACGAATGCTTATCAAAAAATACTGGGTTCGATTTCCAACTGAAAAAAAATATTTGTCGACCCTGGGAATTGTCATCACAAAAATGGGCGGATGGATAATCGTATTTTTAACAGTTGAGTTTATTTCAAACCAATAAAGTTGAAAGTCTAAAAATACAAATCACAAATTGAAATTGTGTGTGCTTTTTATGTCACATTAATTTATCGAAAGTTTATATGAGTCAGTGAAACAGATGCTAGATGCTCAAAGAGCCAACAGATCACCACAGATGGGGCCCAATGGGTCTGATGTGCAGCTGCAGTTGCAGGTCAAGCGCAAAAATTTACCGCGACCACGGCCCGAAGCAGGAGAAAGTATGAGGGGTTTTTTAGTCAGTAAGAGTCTGACACTTTCTCTCGCTCCATCTAGGGCGGGTGAAGTCATTAAATAAATTTCCCAAAAAACCCGATAGGATCAGTTCAATACATTGAAGCATTTTGTATTTAAGTGAGTAATAAGAAATTTTAATAAGTGTAAGATTTATTGTATCGGGTTAGTTTCACTTTGAATGAAAATCCATTTTAATTTTAAATAATAAATTATTCCTATTTATCATTCATGAATCTTAATAGGATAGTTGTTAAATGTTAATTTGATTTATGTTAGAAGAATTCCGAACAATATAAATATTAAGTAATAAAATTTTAAAATTATATTGGTTTACTGCCACGATTCGCCTTTGTGCAGAATTAATTTATTATTTTTAACATTCCATGTAAATGTCGTAAAGTCTACTTGTATGAGCTCATTTTTGCAAGAATGTGTCGGCTCTTCGTGTGAGACGAGCCTTTTGCTCAGCAGTTGACACTTATAAATTGATGACGATGATGATGATAACTAGAGGGAAATTAAACTAAAATTACATGAAACCTATTATCATCGACTTTTTACTTGTATTATCCGCTAGTTCCTCAACCAGTAATTGAATTGACTCGCATAAACACTTGACGTAAAATAAATAATCTAGTCGCCTTAATGAAAACGTTAAACAAAACACACCTTTTCTCTAAATAAAGGTCCAATCCCCACATACACTAACAGTACCAACACACACATGTGACAAAAACCTCCCCAATTCTAAACGATAAAGGTAAACGTTAGAAGTTTGGACCTAACAACCGTCCCCCAAATTACGTGCAAATCATCCAACCCTTCCGAGACTTCCAAAACTAAATTCAACACTATTTTATTTACTTTTTAATCACAGTTGGCAAATTAAAAGGGATACCCATATTAAAGCAAACAAAACAGATTTCGAGAGATCCCTTCAAAACGTCACGTCGTTTTCTAAAACGTAATTGCTTAGACTGTAAAATTAATGCTTGTCAAGCGAACGTAATGAAGTTCGAATGTGTAAATGTTAGAGCTCATTTAGGTGCCTAAAAGTTATCATGTGTAATTGCCCGATGTTTCCGTGCTCTGGTATAAAGAACATTTTTACGATATTTGTTATATGGTATTTATGTGTGTGTATTCAAGTTGGCAGGTAGACTGTTCTGAGTTGTGAATTTTCGTTGTTATTTATAGAGTTTCGGAGAGTTGCGATTTGAATATTTTAGATCAGGTTAGCTTGGTTGAGATCGCTCAGGTAAAATGGAGGTGAGGTTCAAAAAATTTGTATGATGTAGGTATGTACAAAGAATTTAGAACTTAGTGCCATTTAATAATAAAAAATAGACAGGCTTTTTTTGAAATGGGAAAAATCACGAAGAAGAAGTAGTGTCAGACTTTAACTGACTAAAAACCATGTCGTTCCTTCTCCTGCTTGAAGCCGGGGCAAAGATGCATTATTGTAGTTGACCCATAGATGAGGGGTTTTTAAGGATTGGTAGGGTTAGAATTGGGCCTCTTGTTACCTCACACACACGGCGAAACAAAACACTGTAGTTGTTTCACGCCGGTTTCCTATGTAGCCATAGTATCACTCAGATAGAGCCAAAACATGGCTCTCCAACACTTTAAAACTGTGATACTTATACTTATAATCACACCATGAAACAGTACGTTATATGAGACCAATAGCTCATGTCAGCTTACCAAGCCAAAATGAGCTTAAATAGCTCAAGTTAGCTCGCGCACCAGTACGTACTAAATAAGCTAACATGCAAAGCAATGTCAGTTAGCTTTGTTCTCGATAATATATAACTCGTATTTAAGTTCAAAGACTTTCCTAATTGCAAAGACAATTAACAGTAGTGGAAAGTTCAGAGAGTTACTAAGTGTTGATAAACCAATATAATCAAAGTTGTAAAGTAAATTATCAATTTACTAATTAGTCGGTGTTTTGTTGTTCAACTTAGCTGTGTAGTTATTTATAGTGAGTATATACTGATATTATAGTTTATGTTGTGTTGTTGTTTTAGTCAGGTTGACTGTTCAACAGAGTGCCAATAGACTTTTTCCTTACAAGGAGTTACTTATATCAAATCACTCACTTCTCCTGCCTAAGGTAGAGCGAGAGCAAGTTTCATACTCAGGAGGATCCTTCCTCACACGATCCACTTCCATCTTTGTTCAACCTAAGCGGGGCCACTATGATTTTTACAATGATATCTCGGATGTCGCCAATTTTTCGTACATTTTACGTTGAACTCACCAGGCGAGTCCACGGCACTGGAATAAAATTTACGTGAACTCTCTGGACGAGTCGGTGGTTCTGAATGTGTCAACTTATGGCTGATTAAGTTTCTCTTATTCTAACTAACTAACTAATATTAGTGTGTTGTAGTCGGGGTGGGTCGGTTACAGTGAAAAGTCTTGTTACGCGGCATAAACTTTAATAAAACTATAAAAAAAAAAAAATTACAAGACACACGCACAAAACTGTAAAGTACGCCATAACTTAACTAATACTATATCGGCCAATCAGCGGCCAGTAACATAACGCCACTTGGCGCGTATTTTAAAATACTATCGCGCTGGCGAATAGCGATCGGGCGGCTTGCCCCTATTGGACCGCTTACGACCAGGGCTAAGGAGACGTTCGGAAACGTTATCCGCTATAGTGTGTAGTTTGTATAAAAGGTTAATATTCTTTATAAGTACGGTGTTCATTCTTAAATATGTAGTCTGTTATGTTTTCCTTAGAATTCAACCCACACCGAGCCACCGCGCCAATGAAACTGCTAAAATAGTTCACTTCTTTATCTTATAAACTAATAGTCATTATTAAACGAATCCTTTGATGAAAAATAAATCTGTTATCTTCATAAATTTTAATCGACAAATTTTAATAACTTGAAATAGCTCAAAAAGCTAGATTCTAAAAGCGATACAATAGGCACGTTCGAACCGAATGAAATCGAATAAAATAGCCCGAAGACATAGACTTCTAATGACCATTGGCAAACATAATATCGAGTCGATACAATCGTATCGATACTGAAGTTATATCGATACTCGATTCCTGCACTAATGAATAGACTTATGTGATTGAAATGTGAATCATGTTAGAGAGATATTGTATATAATTCTCTATTTTTGAGTTTAATTAATTATTACTAGTTAACTAACGCAACATTATTACTAAGTATCCCTTTTAGTACATCACTTTTAAAGGCACATTTTCTGTGATAGATAGTGATATCACGGCCATACAGAAGACCAGCATGATACAAAGCTATTATTGTATTTTGCGGTTTGATCTCAATCCTGGCGCACCAATTCTTAATCCTTCTTCATTTCTTAATCTTATGTATATTATTTATGTATATGTATGTATACTTATAGGTTTTATTTTATTTCTGTAGCTCTAGTTTTAGTATTAAGTTAAATTATTGTTTTGTTTGTTATTTCCTATTTCTCTTTTTCCTGTTGTTTTAGTTTATCACACAGTGTCTTATGTCTCTTACATTTTTCCTTTCGAAGGACTGCAGGAAGAGATTCCATATAGGAATATGCAGTACCTATGTACCTCTGTCTCTGTATTTGTTCTCTATTTACTGTATGTGTGATGTGCATAAATAATAAATAAATAAATAAAATAAATCCCTAACCCCCAAAAGGAACACAACGTAGTTGTAACTCTTTTGGTGTCGCGACTATCTGCGAAACTGTTGATCCGTCTGCTTGTTTGCCAACCGATACCATAAAAAAGCAAGTAAGTTTGAATTAAACAGGTTTTTTTGTTCTCTTTAAAAAAACGTTGCCTCACATTAGGATTTTCTCTTGTGTCGTGGGTGCGGTTACAAACATACACATGACACCCAGGCCCGGAACAACAATTTGTGGATCACCCAAAGAGTTGTTCCGGGCGGGAATCGAACCCGCGACACGTTGCACGGCAGCCAGTTGCCCAGCCACCGCACCAACCGTGCAGTCGCTGATTAAAGTATCACATTTAATCCGTGTAAAAGGATAACTAAAACTGTGTGATAGTACTGCACAGATTCTGTCCTAGTCTCGGTGACTAGGAAACTAGCTTGTGTTACCAGTTGTCCGTACGGAATAAATATTTTTTCAAGGGAGGATTATCATTATCTTACTTCTCGCGCTCTGTGTGAGTGAGTGACCCTTTTTTTATATAACATTTCCCATGATTTGCTTTCTCAAACAATTTGTGAATCACACAAAGAGTTGTTCCGTGCGAGAATCGAATTCGCGACCCAGTTACTCAGCCAACGCGTCAGCCGTGCAGTCGAAGTTCGTTTTTCAAATATCAATTTATTTAAAACGTAAATAAGAAATAATTTTACAACTTATTATAACAGTCAGTTGATCCAAATTTTGTTCGACATAAACAAACACTAACTCAATTAGGTTGTTAATGATTGATTTCTTAACTTTTGCGTAACTTTATATTGAGTTTATAAAACCAACTTATTTAATATAGACAACCTTCATCGGGACTCAGGTCAACACACTTTTCAGCGATTACAGTTACGTAACGTGACTTTACGGGATCAAAAAAAAAAAATCTTCACTATGGTATGAGTATCGGAGGTCGGTTATAAGTAGCAAAGTTCTTAAATAATATCTTCTGATTTGTTTCGTTGCAGGATCTAAGACAGTAATTCTTGTCTCTGGGATGCGCCTGACTTCAGTGTTTCGGAGTTCTCATGGTTGTATCCACTGTAGATCCTGGTCCACAAGCGATGCAGCGGTTTTGGGAGGTTGAAGCGTGCCAGGGTGATAAGAAAATAATAATAAGTAACATCCAAATTGCGGGTCGAATCAAAATTATCACATATCATCATCTGCCGTTAAAAGGACCTTTGCTTTGTGTGTCTGCTGAGCAAAGGCTTCTACTCACACGGAGAAGGTTTAAGGATTAATCACCACCCTTGCTTAAGGCGAGTCGGTGACTTCAAACTTGTAGTATAAAACTGCAGTGAAAAGTCTGCAATGTGGGCACAAATATGAAACGTGTTACTTATTTGAATGTCTTTAATTAAGTGTTTAATAATGTTATATCTTATGCTACCTATGGTGAGGTCACAAACTGCAAAACCTAAACAATTTATTTTTGACAAAATCGATGTGCATTCATTTAGTTCTTACGTCACCAAGAAGAAGAATAGGGCTTGTGAAAACTTTGAATTTTGTAACCAACAAACTATTCTGTGGAAAAACAGTCTAATATAAATTCGTTTTTTTTTTCTAAAAATAATACGACATCGACCTAAATTATTAGGTTAAATAAAAAGCCATGCAAACACGGAACCCCGTATACAATTTGATGGATGCTTTCTTCATACGTTTCCCGACCTAGTTGGGCTCATAAATTATAATATTGATATATTTACGAGTAAAAAGGTCGTATAACTTTCTTCCTGGCGTATGTGGAATAATTTAATTGTGTTCCGAACGTATGTATTTTGTAACGTATGGGTATATTATTATTTTTCGTGAGATTTTTATTGAAAATAAAATAGTCAAGTATGGGAGATTCAAATTTCGTCACGAATACGTCGGTTCGACCGGACTGATAACCTTACAGAAAACCGCTGTAAAACACCACAGCGTTGTTTCGCTGTGTGAGTGAGGTTAGGGACAGGGACAGGGACAGGGACAGGGACAGGGACAGGGACAGGGACAGGGACAGGGACAGGGACAGGGACAGGGACAGGGACAGGGACAGGGACAGGGACAGGGACAGGGACAGGGACAGGGACAGGGACAGGGACAGGGACAGGGACAGGGACAGGGACAGGGACAGGGACAGGGACAGGGACAGGGACAGGGACAGGGACAGGGACAGGGACAGGGACAGGGACAGGGACAGGGACAGGGACAGGGACAGGGACAGGGACAGGGACAGGGACAGGGACAGGGACAGGGACAGGGACAGGGACAGGGACAGGGACAGGGACAGGGACAGGGACAGGGACAGGGACAGGGACAGGGACAGGGACAGGGACAGGGACAGGGACAGGGACAGGGACAGGGACAGGGACAGGGACAGGGACAGGGACAGGGACAGGGACAGGGACAGGGACAGGGACAGGGACAGGGACAGGGACAGGGACAGGGACAGGGACAGGGACAGGGACAGGGACAGGGACAGGGACAGGGACAGGGACAGGGACAGGGACAGGGACAGGGACAGGGACAGGGACAGGGACAGGGACAGGGACAGGGACAGGGACAGGGACAGGGACAGGGACAGGGACAGGGACAGGGACAGGGACAGGGACAGGGACAGGGACAGGGACAGGGACAGGGACAGGGACAGGGACAGGGACAGGGACAGGGACAGGGACAGGGACAGGGACAGGGACAGGGACAGGGACAGGGACAGGGACAGGGACAGGGACAGGGACAGGGACAGGGACAGGGACAGGGACAGGGACAGGGACAGGGACAGGGACAGGGACAGGGACAGGGACAGGGACAGGGACAGGGACAGGGACAGGGACAGGGACAGGCAGGGACAGGGACAGGGACAGGGACAGGGACAGGGACAGGGACAGGGACAGGGACAGGGACAGGGACAGGGACAGGGACAGGGACAGGGACAGGGACAGGGACAGGGACAGGGACAGGGACAGGGACAGGGACAGGGACAGGGACAGGGACAGGGACAGGGACAGGGACAGGGACAGGGACAGGGACAGGGACAGGGACAGGGACAGGGACAGGGACAGGGACAGGGACAGGGACAGGGACAGGGACAGGGACAGGGACAGGGACAGGGACAGGGACAGGGACAGGGACAGGGACAGGGACAGGGACAGGGACAGGGACAGGGACAGGGACAGGGACAGGGACAGGGACAGGGACAGGGACAGGGACAGGGACAGGGACAGGGACAGGGACAGGGACAGGGACAGGGACAGGGACAGGGACAGGGACAGGGACAGGGACAGGGACAGGGACAGGGACAGGGACAGGGACAGGGACAGGGACAGGGACAGGGACAGGGACAGGGACAGGGACAGGGACAGGGACAGGGACAGGGACAGGGACAGGGACAGGGACAGGGACGAATTGACACTTTATCTTTAAATCGTTGTGTGACCTTCAAACAATGATATCATAAGTAAAATGGTATAGATTCGTTACATAAACAAAATTTTCAAAAACGGCACACAAGAATAAAGCTTATGATACACGTTAAAGTGGGATGGCATGATTCAATAATCGCGAGTGAAAAATAGACAAATATGAAAAAGTGTTGATAGTTAGCCACATTTTAATGTATCACTTGCTGAGCGCTTGTAACATATCTACACCTTTTTACTTATAATATCATTGCCTTCAAAAATGCCGAGAATGGTCTAATTGAAATACATGATTTCACTTTTCACTTTCTGGACTAAGTGTTAATTAACGAACAGATTTGAATGAAACTTTAGATAGGCTATTTTATGTACATATGTATATATAGGAGTATTTACAGCTCATAAGAGACAGGATTTTTTTAGCAAAAGTTTTTCTCGCAAATGTTTAAAAATTCTTCCGTCTATTTTATTTACTTCATAATAATATATCATGTTTGTGTAAATATCTTATTCAATTAGTACGCCTACATAATGTTGTGGCTATGGCTCATATTTCCAGAAATAGATTGTTAATTGACGCTATAGTCTATTTCTTGGTAGCCAAAATAAGCTGAAATTATTCCTATATGTTTAAATCATTAATTATACTTGGTTGTATATGTGAATATGTAAGCTTGTTCCTAATTACAATTGTGAAAAGAACTATTTCACAGTAACTGTTTTCAATTTAACACTATTGAATGAAAAACCTTTATAATAATAGATTTAACTCTAACTCAAACCAGAATCTTCTAAAAACAACAAGTTCGACATACTTTTTTATTTTATAACTAGCGACACATCCTAGCTTCCCACGGCAGTAATGGTTATACTGAATTTCTCCCCTATTTAATTGATGTTATGTATCATAACAAGTTAGAATTAACTTTCAATCACTACCTATAAAAAAATAACCGCATCAAAATCCGATGCATAGTTTTAAAGATTTCAGCATACATAGGGATAAGGGGACAGAGAAAGCGACTTTGTTTTATACGAACGATGCCAAGCGAAAATAAACCTTAACGTCCATCCAAAACTTTACATTTTAAATCTACATTGCATTACCTACTTCAAACAATTTCCCTCTCACACAAACAACCAACATATACTCACTTGGATTTTGAGTTCTAACATTTACATAATCACTGTTGGAGTCTCAGGCTCGCGTTGTCCGTCTAAAATGGGACATTAGCAAGTCTCAAGGACTTGGCTGACCCCTTACTCAAAGTTGAACATTTTGAGTACACTATTTGAATACTTTAAGATGTTGTGTTATAACATATAGACATATGCATTTTTGCATATGACTTATAGGAAGGAATATTTAAGGAATAAGGTGGCAATCGGTAAAATCTGACGGATTACCTGATGGTAAGTCGGCGCCGCTCATGGAAATCCGCGTCATCAGTAAACTTACGAGTGCGTTAATAGTTTTGGAGTATTAGGATTTTGAAATTTGGAAGGGATAGGGGAGGGATGGGCGGGGGGTATATGTAAAAATATACTCGTATATACCTCCTATATAAACGAGTATATTAAAATATGCCATTTCGGATCAAGAGACTATCTGGCTAACTATTTACACTATTTTGATACAACTCTGAGCAGGTGATGGGTGAGCTGGTGATGGGTGAGCCAGTGTCGTTATTCCAATTCCCCATTATTACAAAAACGCACATAGAGAAACTTAAACTTTCAGCCGATAATTTTCTATGTAGCTTAGACACACATAACTCCGAACAAATAAGATTGCATTATTAAAACAAATCAACGAATAAAAGTTCATAAAATATATTTTTTTGTATCTAAAACATACAGTTGACACCTTGATTGGACCTAAAGCTATTTTTGCTATCATATTTGTCATCAGAAACATACAAATACATAGACGTATCGAGTCCGCTACACAATAGATCGGATGACATGAAAAACCGATTTTTACCGGCTACAACCGGTCCGAATTGAACTCTTTGGTGAAAGGGGATTTTGTATTTTATTTTATTCCGCGCTGCATGTACATGGTGTCAATCTTTATTGCCTCAATTTTCTATGTTGATGTTATTTAAAATGCATGTATGTATGTCAGTATGAACTGAATTTGAAAAGCTTCGATTATTATTGTTGTTGGAAATATCCTCGAGTATCATGCTAAGTATCGAAGAGCCATGCTTCGGCACGAATGGGTCAGCTCGACCGGAATGATATCGCCGCCTCACAGAAAACCGGCGTGATGCAACCACAGCGTTTTGTTTCACCGGGTGAGTTAGGTAACCGGAAGCCAAATCCATAATATTCACTCGATCCAAAAATTACTTAGCCCTATTATATTCAAATAACTCTCTATAATATTTCCATATATCCTAAATTAAACCTTAGATAATGATATTTGGTACCATCATCATTATCATCAACCTAAAAGTGCCCACTGCTGAGCAAAGGCGTCTTCTTACACGGAGAAGGTTTGCGCATTAATCACTTGGCTTGCTCAAGGCGGTTTGGCGATTTCAAACTTATAAATAGAAATTATAGGTCCAGGATTCCTCACGTTGTTTTCCTTCACCATATATTAAAGGCATTTTAATAATTTTACTTTGCATTTGCCTGAGTTCGAACCCGTACATGCATGAGAACCTCAACGACGTCATATTTGATAATCGGATAGTTGATAACTGGTACATTACAGACAACAGTTCAGTCGGTTCACCAAAAAGTAATTACAAAAAAAAAAAACACACCATTTTCCAAACTAAAACAAAGAAATTAAGCGCGCAATCAAAGTGACATTTTCTTGGCGAAAAAAATTCACAAATTTCGACGAAAATATTCAGAGGACTTCATTTGAACGTAAATTTCAAGTTGCTGCAGCCTTTCTGACTGGCCTTGAAGATAGGGGGCGAGAACGTTTTCATTCCACGCCGTAACTTACGTAAATTTACAGGATGTTTTAATCTAAAGCTAAAGTGTGTTCGCTCGGAAAATCCGAAATTAAAAGGGCACTGTAGGTGTAGGTAGGGATGGGAACGCTTAAAAAGGTTGCTAAAGTTGTCTATAGTTTTTCGGGCTTTCGTTTTTAGTAAGTTTTTCTTTTATGTGTAGTTTTGTTTCGAGATCGAATGTTGAGTGTTCATTATGTTCAAGAGCTCATAAAAAAGTTGTATTTAATTTTTTAAGTTATAAGTAGTGCTGGAAATATTTACAAGTTAATAAGAAAACTCCATAATATTTGCCACAAATTCCTTTAACTACTACTGTACCGCGTCCCCGGCCGTTAGCAGGACAAAGAACGGGGTGGTTTTAATTCAGTCAGAAGTGTGACACCCCGTCCTCTCTCTACCCAGGGTGAAGTCATGTGGTATTTTCCCCTTCAAAAAAATGACAATTACTGAATCACTGTTTTTCATTCCTTATTTGTTATCCAAAACTTATCAAAATGACATAGGTAGTCAATTAATATAATTAAATATTATTAAATATAATTAAATAATTAAAATAGTTTAATAAAATATCTGAATACCAGGACCACAAAATCCCTCGAAAGGAGTTTTTTTTTTATGTAATAAGTGGGCAAACGAGCTGACGGATTACCTGATGGTAAGCAATCAGCGCCGCCCATGGAGACCCGTAACGGAGGAGTTACGAGTACGTTGCCGCCCTTTTAGGGATTAGGGATTTGGAGATTTAGGGATTGGGGAAGGGTCCGGGAAGGGGAAGGATTGGGCCTCCGGTAACCTCACTCACACGGCGAAACACAACGCTGTGGTTGTTTCACGCCGGTTTTCTGTGAGGCCGTGGTATCACTCCGGTCGAGCCGACTCATGGCTCTCCCACACTTAAAACCAGTTAAAACCAGCATGGGTTCGAGTCACTAAAAAACTGATATTCCCTCTTATCTTACCCAGGCCGAGAGGAAACACCTGAAGAATTTTCCTCTTTAGCCGCGCCATGGGGGTCACCGGTGACCTCCGTTAGCGGAGGATTTGCCTACAACAGTTTTCTGTCGGCAGTCAAAAGCTTAAAAAAACAATATAGCTGCCAAGAACAAGACTACAAAAGAATACTCAGGCTATTATTACATTAAGTAATAAACTTTCTTATAAAACACCCCATCACTATAATACAACCATGATTCTTAGAACACCAATTACGTCGGCAGTATGAGACCTCATAATGCAAACCCTTTTAACAATGGAACACTTATCAGACTAATTAAATAAACTGCGGTAGCATGCACTTGTTTTATTTTGTCTTTAAGCCTTATCTTGCTTAGTATTGGCTATGTGCAAAGCGAGTAGTGGCGGACAGATAACGACCGCAGCGCACAACACGGCAGAAATCGGAAACAAATGCGGCTGATCAGCTGTCGGTTTTTATTATTATATTGATTTTACAGTAAAACTATTGAATAAATTGCACTTAAATTATTTCAACAATACTATTTTAATCTTTGGTTTTATTTATATTTGCAATGAAAATTATAATGTTAACATTGTTATTATTTGACAGCTTCCGCAAAAGTTTTATACGTTAAATGTTGTAAACGCTACGCGTCGCCACCCTCGCGCAAGAATGTTAATTGTCATAATCAATATGCTTTTTAATTTGCAATGGGTTAGGCAAACGTAGAAAATTATTGAAAATAATTAAAAATAATAAATATAAAAATTAAATGTTATGAAAAATATTTAGTTTTAAATTCGCTACAAAAATCCAGGCTTGTTGCAGGATGCAATTCCACTCCTATGTCATCATTCACAACAAGCAAAAGTTATATCCTATATCCCTTTTTATTAAATTTAGCTACCAGGGTACATAATCATAATACATACATCATATTAGAGATTCTTATAATGAATATCTCCAACAAATATCCAAGACAAATGTTCTATGATAATATTATATTACGTAGTACAAGTTATCATCACTTATGGGCACAGTATTTCATTGACTAATACATGGCTATACACATAGTAATTCATATAAAAAGCTTACATAACACAAACACAAAAGGACTTAAGTACATAGGTACTAATAGAACATTCGTTTTACCAAAACCAATCTTGTAGACTACAACATAAAGTATGTTATCATCTGAGTGTAGAGACAGAAAATGTCGCAAAAATAAATTAAAGGAATTCAGTGACAAACAATTTTATGAAGCTATTTATCAAGTCGCTACATGTAGATTTATAGTTTTTATATTAAAAACGGTTCTAATAAATTAGTGAAATTAGCTGTTTTTTTTTTTGTAGAATTATTGAGGCAATCGTTGAACGCAGTCTGTTATTATTATTGATTGTAATTACATTAATGTTCTGTTTTTGATTATTTTCTTAATTGTTTTTATCTCTCCTTAATAAGATCCCGTTAGCTTAGCGAAATCTAAGCTTTTTCTATCGGCTTTGCCCACGTTACACGAATGAAAGTATATAAAATCACTACCTACTATTTTTAGTATATAAAATCTATTTTTATGTATTTTTATCAAGATGTATTAAATCTTTTGAGAAATAATGGAACAGTGAATTTACGCACTTTTTATGTTATGATCCCTATGCTTTTGTAAGAGGTAAGATTATAATTATTTATAGGTCATACGATAGTGATTTTACCTTCAAAAAAGTTTTTTAAACAAAATATTATGGCAAACTGGCAAGGCTTCTCCTCTTTCTGCAAAGCACTGATGCTCACAAAGAAGCTACTCATGCCGCAGCCTCCGCAGTAGGAGACATGCGAGGGTCGGAGATCGCATAACGATATCTGCAGAGTGAGCAACCACATCACCAGAACCAAACGTAAGGAAAAGAAAGTGGTTTTGAGTCAGTAAGAGTATGACATCCCTACTCGGCCCGCCAAAAAATGACGATGAGCATTATCATCATTAAAAAACTAGCTCTCACCAGAAATCTTAATGAAATTTAAAGAAGTATATTATTAGCCAAAAAATCTTACCACTCATGTACCGTCCGCTTACTAGAGCATAAAGCCTGATGTTATGTTGTTTATAACCACAGGCTGGTAAAGACGAGCCAACTCTTAGAAAACAAGACGGTGCACCTCTTTGTTACTGTAACCGATAACAATGTTACCGCAACGCCCTCTGTGTCACCGGCCAAAGACTAAAATAGTATACAGAGTCAAAACCTTTGTTGTGAGGCGACGACAAATAATATTTTACCTACAGAAGTATGTGTGGCTTAGAGGCTGAGAAACGGCCTTACAGAAAACTGGTGTAAAACTACCTCAGCGTTGTATTTCGCTGTGTAAGTGAGGTTAACGGAGATCCAATCTTTTCCCTCGCTCCCCCGGCCCGGACCCAAATCCCCAAATCTAACGAAACCCTTATGAGGTGCCCATGGGAGGCGCCGATTGCTTACTATCAAGTAATCGGTCTGCTCGTTTACCACCCTATTCAATAAAAGAACACAAGAGGCCGGCTACATTAAAACATAAGATTATTGGAGTTAGAAACACAAAATTGACTGAGAAAAATTCAGTCCCAAAAATATATTTTTTACGGAATAGGGAGACAAACCAGCTGATGGTTAATCTGGTGGTATCAGGTTCGGTTAGTTTGTGCGTTGCAACGGATACTTTTTAATGGCCCATGAGCTGTCACCGGATAAGTACAAGTACAAGCATTTTGGTAATTTGAGGATCGTGGATGGGGGAGAAGGGTTGAGTCTTTGAAGGTATAGCCTAAGAAGTAGCAAACTATTGAAAAGTTTTCCAAAAAAGTTCCACTAGTTTTAAGCCACAACGGGACTAAGCTACTTATACTAATATTATAAAGAGGTAAAATTTGTAAGTTTGTTAGTTTGTATGTAGGGGGTATTTTTTGGAACCGCTCTGGTTGGATTGCCAGAATTCTTTCACTGATATGATATGATAGCTACAATGTGTCTGTTGTTATATAACTCACAGCTGACATATTTGCCTCGGTAGTTATTAACAAAAAAAATATTTGTAAAAAGTTGACTATCTGTATATTAACTTAGTCTTTGCCAGTACGTTACAACATTAATATACATAACAAGATCGCGTAGTCTCGAACGCGGTCTAATTTAATTATTGTGCATATGTAGCCTTGTGCCGCACTACACAAGATTGTGGGGAAAACGCTACTGAAACTTTTAGTGATAATGAAAAAACTAACAAGGAAGACAATATAGTAAAAGAGGAAGGTTAATTAGCTACTGGACTGAGTCAAAAATAAATGTAAGTGTGAGAGAGCCATGTTTCGGCGATGCCATGGCCTCATAGAAAACCGGCGTGAAACAACCACTGCGTTCCCAGATAAAACAAGTAGCCAATGAAATAAAAAAACTACTCAACATAAATTTAAATGAAGTTTACCTAGTGTCAATGGATACTGATATAATCCTTTTTTCTTTTTTTTATGTATTTATGTATTCAATCCCCGCTCCCCTAAATTTCCAAAACACTTTATACAGCCCAAAAGACTGACAACTCAGTTGCATTTCTTCTGGTGTCTACGGGCGGCGCCAATTGATTACTTGTCTCTTTATGTTATAAGTCAGCAAACAAGCACGGATTACTTGATGGTAAGCAATCAGCGCAATCAACAAAAGTGTCGTGGTGGCCCGGAGGTTAAGGAGCCCGCTTCTCATGCATGAGGGCGTGGGTTCGAAACCTGGCAAGTACCAACGTGACTTTTTCCGAGTTAATTATGTACTTTCTATGATTATTTAGACATCTTTGACTTATAGGTGAAGGTAAAAATCGTGAGGAAACCTGGACTTATAATTTCTAATTATAAGTTTCAAATCGCCAACCCACATTGAGCAAGCGTGGTGATTAATGCTCAATCCTTCTCCGTGCGAGAAGAGGCCTTTGCTCAGCAGTTGGCACTTATAGGCTGATGATGTGATGTGATGTGAAGCAATCAGCGCCGTCCATGTATACTCGTCAAAGCAAAGCAGTAACTCAAAGAGCGTTGCTGGCATGTTAGGGATTAATCGATAAGGGTTTCGAGGATTGAGAATGGCCTAACCTCACCGATATGCCAAATCACAACGTAAGTGTTCACGCCGGTTTTCACAGAAAACCGTGCCGTGGTATCACTCCGAGCCGGTCCGTTCGTGCCGAAGCATGGCTCTTCCACACTCAACCATCAACTCATTTGTTTGCGTATCACATAAAAATAATATTATTTACTGAGTAAAAAATCGATTTAGGGTTTGTGACGTCATCTTTAAACATTGCTACTGTCTGAAACTCTCATCGCCATATAATAATGGCAAATGTATTTCACTTCAAATTCGGTATCGAGTTAAAAATCGAAACAGAAACATTGACGATTAATCTGCAAACAGCAATCGATCCTTGCATAAATATCTAGAGTATTATTTACATTTCAGTAAGAACGTAAGTCATCGATCTCTGATGTCATACAACCACCTATGAAAGTCAAACTGCAAGTCTTGTCACCCCTAACAGGATACAAAGGACAAATGACAGATGTTGCATATAAATTAGTAACGTTTAGTTCAATCTGGTTGCAAATAGGTTTGAATTTATTTTTATCATGGAGGTTACCACAATCACAGTTTGTGCTCTTGAACAACTGTGTTACCAAGAATTTGGATAAGAAATAATCTTGTAAGGATTACACTGCAATGTGATTGGTATTTTTTCTCCAATCCCTCCTCAATCCCTAAATCTCCAAATCCCTAATCCCTAAAAGGTCGGCAACGCACTCGTAAATCCTCCGTTGCGGGTGTCAATGGGCGTCGCTGATTGCTTACCATCAGGTAATCCGTCTGCTCGTTTGCCAACCAATTACATAAAAATAAAAAAAAATAAAAAAATAAAAATTTTTGTGTAGTAACTTGTCATGAGGCTTAGCTAATTTATTAAAATGACGACGTACTAATGTGAGTTAGCTAAGAAAAGCGCTACCAGTTATAAGTCACAACAGGACTCGGGTAGAAGCTAGCATTACATAGTTTTTTAATAGAAATAGCTGTCTTGACGATCAAACACATATCGAATGTAACCTAGTCACAGATGTTTTTTTCTTTTTTGAAGCTAATGAACACGCCAATTTGTTTTTTAAATGGTACCGTTAAAGGTCTTTGACAGACTCAAACGACTGAAGTCGAATACCCAAGAGTGGCAATTGTGTGTAACTAAATAATCTATACAAAATCACTTATACATAAAGATTGCCGTCTCGCTAAAACTCGAGAATGGCTGAACTAACATGGCTTATTGTGGTCTTGATATGTTGCTTGATATACAGGGAAAGTTTAAAAGGTCAGGACTGCACGGTTGGCGCGGTGGCTGGGCGACTGGCTGGCGCGCAACGTGTCGCGAGTCCGATTCCTGAACGGAACAACTCTTTGTGTGTGATTGTTGTTCCGGGTCTGGGTGTCATGTGCATGTGAAATTGTATGTTTGTAAATGCACCCACGACACAGGAGAAAATCCTAGTGTGGGGCAGCGTTTAAAAAGTGAATGTGGCTTAATTAAAGAAAAAAAAAATTATATTCGAGGCGGGACGAAGTTTGCTGGGACAGCTAGTATATGTATATAATGTTTGGTTCTTATTATTTAACTTTGTCAGGTCAAAAGTCTATAGATAAGCGTCAACTAATAAATAAATAGTAGAACAAAAATAACAATGCTTTTCATCAGGTTCAGAAGTAAAGTTTCTTTCTATTTGCTTTGCAATTTGATATAGGGTTCAATAACTATTTGAAGTGTTGTTACGAATATGTTGGATTAAGAACATGTTCTTAGGTCAACGACCTTCGTAGATAGATAGATTATTTTGCTAACTTTTCAAGTTTATTTTCTACGAGATTGGGCAGCAAATTTGCAGATCCATGACAGTAACTTATAAATGATTTATACCACATATAATATGTCTTGTAATGTACTGCAGCGCTGACCTGGAGCAGGAGAAAGAAAGGGTTGACTTTTAGTCATCAAGAGTCTGACGTTTCCTTTCGCCCCACCCAGGGCGTTTTCATATCTTAGGTAGATTGGTAGGACTAAGTTAATATACAGTATGTATATTTGAACGAGGGACTTATTCAAACCCCCCAATAGTTTATACATAGACTACACCAATAAACATATAAACAATAAAAAAACCCTGATTAATGACGAGCAAAACCGATCCAAAAATGTTGTAAAAATTTAGCAACGTTTTGACACCCTAGCGCTTATCGCAGAACATATGCGCGGTCAATGACCGACGCCGACGTAGGTATAAATGCATTTTCCTTTCATACTTGAAATCTGGCTTAGGACAGGCAAAAATATCTAAGTACATCAAATAATAAACATTCTGCAATTCAAATTTTCATAAGACGTGATGTGCCATCGTATTTTTGGCGTATTTAAAAAATTTATGTTTTGGTACTCACGTATGCGCGCACGTATGTAATCACGTAGTCCGCGGGCGCTACTAGTCCAAAATACAATACGTATTTTATTAGGACACATAACCTCTCAAAACCACTGCAATTTCTATAAGCCAGGATATCAGGGCCGGTGCGTCCCAGAGACACGAATTGAACTGTCTTAAATCTCAGAATGAAATAAATCATAAGATCGTATTTGAGGAGAAGAAAACATAGATCTATAATATAGTTATAAGAATTAACTAAAAATCGCGGGTTACTCGGCGACGTCGCCGCGTCCGCGCACACTGCTCATGAGGAAGAACCCCTCTGTGGTTCGAAACTAGTAGAGCTTTTCTCAATATTTACACGTGAGTAACCCGCGATATTTAGTTAATTTAGTATGTCTCACGATAGTTATTATAAAAACATAGTTATAAGAAGTTCTAAAAGTATTCATCCCTTTGTTTTATAAAAACAAGAAAAACACATTTTTCCCGCTTGTCCACTAAAAAAGTCAAAGTTCAGAACAGTAACTTAGTTAAAGCCTAAACAAAAACTAAAGGGTGTAAGTTTTGGAGTTTAGGGGATACTTTTTACAATTTAATGCCTAGACTGACTTAGGTCTTGTTTACGGAGACGCGGCTTATTTGGGTGTTTGCGTTCGTTGTAGATCTTACTTCTTACTAATATTATAAATGCGAAAGTTACGATGTTTGGATGTTTGTTACTCAATCACGCGAAAACGGATGGACGGATCAGAATGAAATTTGGCACAGGCATAGGATACACTCCAAAATAGGTCATGGTTTCTTTTTATCAACATACCACGCGAGTGAAGCCGCAGACGGTAGTTGCTCATTTGTTTGAGTATGGAAAATGCTGCAGTGTACGATGAACGTCTTCCGTAACGAGCTCTTTTTGTAAGGGAAAAATCATCCAATGACTTCCAGGGTGAAACGAGACGTAGTGTCAGACGTTTATTGACTAAATAACCTCCTGTTACTTCTCGTTCCCCGTTCCTTATTGCACTAGCCCCGCAACCCCAGCTGAACATCGACCTTGTGGGTATATTAGCTCTTAGACGCACGCAGTTTGATATTCTAAGAGTAGAAAAATTATGCGTCGGTCAGCTCGACAGAAGTTATACCATAGCTTTCTGCAAACCAGCGTAAAACACCATTGCCCTGTCTTTTACCTTGCGCCCTAGACATTATCAATCACGTAATAAAATCAAATAATCTTCACTCATTTTTACTTACTTGCCAACAATATGTAGGAGGTATTTCGCTTATTGTGTGATCGTAAAAGTGTTAAAGTGACTGCAGAACGAAGTGTCTCCGGTTATTTCCTTGTTAGGCAAAGCATTCTCAAGTTTTTTACCACTCCGCATTCTTTGTGTAAGGTAAATAAAGCAATGGAATCTATGTATAATTGAAGTAGAATTATGTCTAAGACTTTTTAATTTTCCAAGTCTGAAATTAAACTCAAATTGTCGCATCCTTGAACCAAAACATAACAACAAAAGACTTCATCATAAAAATATTTGTACATATATATTTGAAAAATCTCTCTCAATTAGATAACAAGCTTATACAAACTTTTTGGTTGTTATGTAAGAAAAACGTAGGTCTTTTGACGCCCTAATTGAGTTTCTTGGCTCACGAGACGTAGGTAACAATCGTTACGAAATAAAACGGAATCCAATGGAAAAATAACAAGAAACGTGTTTTTAACGAAAACATGGATATTTATAAGACTACAAAGGCTTCAACTAAATAGGAATTTGGAACACGTTTTCCGTTATTTTCAGGGATTTGTACGCAAAGATGAAAAACCTAATTAAGTGTGAGAGAGTCATGCTCCGGCACGAATGGGCTTCCTTCCTCATTCGGCAAATGAGCAAATGGACCTTATAGTCACCACCCAGGAAATCACGAAAGAGTGTTGGCGGCACGTTATGAGGAGGGGAGAATCGAGCCTTCAGTAAGTTCACTTACAAGGCAAATCAGTACGCAGGCATTATTTTACGCTAGTTATCATTCTGTGACGCCGTGGTATTTCTCCGGTTGTGCTGAAGCAAGGCTAAAATAGCAAAAAATGATCAGAACACCAAATAAAATAAAAAAAATACAATTAAACTTATTTATTCTAATCTATTTCCAACGTTTTCACGAAATCATGCCTAAACAAAACCACACAGTATACGTACATAACATAAAAAAAAAACGATAACCAATAATAAATCGTCATAATTTTTAACGATGGGCCGGACATAATAACGATAACAGTGCACAAATACTGTCAAAATAACGGACTATAAAATTTTACGCAAAACATAACTCGTTACCAAATTGAAGTGCACAAAAACGGCGTGGAATGGCGCAGACAAAAGTGGGTTAGGGAATCCGCTTTTTGGTCCTACGGTACAACAAAAAGGTGACACAAGTTTTGGTCCTTTGTCTGTACGGCTGTACCATTGTCGGTCCTAAATGGATTGATCGATGGAGTGTTTTATTTCTAAGACTGAAATAGGGCAGAGTTTTTCGGTTTTCGGAAACAAATGCTGGTGTTAAGAATGAGATTATGGGTTGAGGAAGGTTATTTTATGTTCTGTGTCAAGAAATGTGTGATTTAACACCGTGCTATGAACTCATCAAATATGGGCTAGGTAATCCAACTGCTCATTTACGGTCGGCGAATTACCTAGTAAGTAATCGGCGCCACCCAGAACACCAGGAGAAGTAACGAGAGCGCTTTTGTGGAAATCATATTCTAATTGAGATTGGCAAAATAAAGGATAGCTCAAATGGTTGTTCCACATCGGTTTTCTGTGAGGCTTTTTCTCAGTACTACTCCGATCGAACCGACCCCTTCGTGCCAAAACATGTCTCTTCCATACTTATAAAAGCAAATTGTTTTATTGCCAAAAAAATAAAATATAGTTCATGATGACCAAGGTGTTAAATTATAAAAATTATAAAATATCTTTGTTATATGTAACAGGCGTGCAAATATGTGGTCCAAAATTAATCAAAGTTTTAAATTAATTATTAAACCATTCATCAATTTTATTAATCGACACATCACGAAATAAATTTTGTAAACTTGTCACCTAACAATTTAATTCCTAAATTAATAATTCAATGCATCATGAAAGCAATTTTGTTTTATAGTCATGAAATTAATATTAGTTTACATTGCAATTATTAGATTTTAATAATAATCAATATATTCAATGAATTGATACATTAACAACTGAGTGATTATAATTAAATTGTATCCTATTTTCTTAAGATAAAGTCTTAAATAGATAAAACTGTGGTTCGGTAACAAATTATAAGTCAACTAAGCGGCTTGGCTAAGCAAAAAAGTCGTGGTGGCCCGGAGGTTAAGGCGCCCGCTTCTCATGCATGAGGTTGCGGGTTCGAAACCTGGCAAGTACCAATGTGACTTTTTCCGAGTTATATATACTTTCTATGATTATTTAGACACCACTGACATACGGTGAAGGTAAACATCGTGAGGAAACCTGGACTTATAATTTCTAATTAGGTATAAGTTTGAAATCGCCAACCCGCATTGAGCAAGCGTGGTGATTAATGCTCTAACCTTCTCCGTGTGAGAAGAGGCCTTTGCTCAGCAGTGGGCACTTATAGGCTGATGATGATGAAGCGGCTTGGTGTCAAGTAGTATACATAATATACATTTGATAGGAACTTGACTGCAGCATTCTCCGCATGGCCCGAGACGACGGGACACATGAAATGTCATTAATACTCAGTAAGAGTCTGACACTCGCTTTCAACTCGACGCGACATGTGGAAGAAGTAATTGGATGACTTTTCTTCCTCAAAAACGTGCGCTTTCTTATTTATTAAAGTCTTTCACACTGAAATCTCCAACCCTCCTGCGGACCCGAGCATAGGGCGCGTAACCGACGCGCCTCCAAGAGTCGAAAGACCACCATACATAGAGCCACAAGGGCCGATGTTCAGCTGGGGTTGGGAGTCAAACGCAATAATGTACAGCGACCTGGTCCGGAGCAGAAGAAGAAACGTGGTAGTCTTTAGTCATAAGGTTAGAGTCAGAAACTCTCTCTCGCCTCACCCAAGGCGAAAAAAGACATTTAAAGATTGCTACCCTTAAAAAAATCTACGCAATGTTTTCTTACAAATAACCTCAAAAAGAAAATCTTACTGAAGAAAGTTACATTGGTAAAAAACACACGGTCATACATGGAAAGCCTCCGTAACCTCAGGACCACTAGGGCGAGATATAAAACTTAAAATGTTTTTTTTGTCTTTTTAAAATGTTATATCAACAATACTTATTTAAATTTATTATTAAATACATAATGGGCCTTCACAACTTCAGACCCAAGTTGTCTCATCGTTGGCTTAATTAATCTATCTATCAAAAGCTTCTACTTCAAACGCAATTAACATTACAATTCACATGACACGTCGTCAAAAAAATGCATAAAAATAAAATATTGTTTATGCCATAAATAAATAATAAAAAACTCACTCATTTATTTATTGACACATTTTATTTTATACTATTTTACCTATCAATATTATTTTACATCGTGTCAACATGTTGATACCTCGTTTATTTTAAAGTTTTATTTCGTACGATTTCTGCGTAGAGTGACATTCCGATATTTATTTATCTTTGTCTTAATTTATGACGGGCCATAAATAAAATATTTATGTGACTTGATTTACTGGCGTTTTATTGTTAAATACGAATAATAAAAGGCATTGAAATGTTATAGTTGAATAATGAAATGGAATTTCAAAATAAATTGAAACAAAAAGCTACGGTGAAATCGTTTTCACAGAAAACCGGCGTGATACAAAACGAAAACAATAACAATAACGCATTGTGTTTCGCCATGTGAGTGAGGATACCGGAAGCCCAATCCTTCCCCTACCAAATCAGACCTCAATGCCTAAATCTCAGAGTCCCTAATCCCCAAAAGGCTAGCAGTAACATATCTGGTGTCCATCATCATCATCATCAGCCTGTTGTCGTCCACTGCTGGACATACGCCTCCCCAATTGCACGCCACTGAGCTCGATGTTCAGCTCTTATCATCCAACCACTGCCAGCCACCCTGCGGATGTCCTCAGTCCACCTAGCTGGAGGGCGCCCTACACTAAGTTTGCCTAGACGTGGTCTCCAATCTAGAACACTCGACCACTCGTGTTCATGGGTGGCGTCAATTGCTTATCATTAGGTAATCCATCTGATCGTTTCTTATAAAAAAAATTTGCTTACAATAGTATTATTAACTGTAAATAATTATTAACATTTATAATTTATTTATTTACTTATTAGGTATGTAACAACACAATCTGTTTGTCCTAGAGAGTACAGAACGTCTGTAGGTCGCGTACCTTCGTGTAGTTAGGTACACGTAAGCTGTACAGATAAAACTCTTTACTCCTTTCAAGTACAATGAAAGATTTAACATATTTATACGTAAATGTTTTAAGTAAAAGAATTGTGACAATGTTCTTTTAAAGCTTTGACTGCACAGTTGGTGCCGTGGCTGGCTACCGTGCAACGTGTGGCGGGTTCGATTCCCACACGAAACACCTCTTTGTGTGATCCACAATTTGCTGTTCCGAGTCTGAGTGTCATATTTATGTAAAATTGTATGTTTGCAATCGCAAAGTTTTGCATTGAATGGTATGTAAATATAAGTACAAGTACCTACCTCTATTTATATAAGGTATGACGCAACTAAACAGTTGAATAAGCCATCCAACTACATCCAGCCTGAATGACTAGTCGTTTGATTGAATGGATATTATTGAAACTAGGTGAGGTCCTCGTCAAAGAGTTACGTGAAAAAATAACATGTTCACATAAAAATCATAAATTAAGTCCTTACTAGCGACTCGCCCCGTCTTCACACGGGTGATATGCTGATACTGAATGTTTCCACTGTTTAATTGATGTTACTATACTAAAAACCTTTCTTTTTAATCTGTCTATCTGTTAAAATACCACATCAAAATCCGAAACAAAATTTGTTTTATACTATGTAGAGATAAAATTTTTAGAACATGTGTGGGAGAGCCACGCTTCAGCACGAATGGGTCGGCTCGACCGGAGCGATACCACGGTCTCACAGAAAACCGGTGTGAAATAACACAGCGTTGTGTTTCGCTGTGTGAGTGAGGTTACCAAAGGCCCAATCCTTCCCCTTCCCCAATCCCTAAATGTCCAAATAACTAATCCCTAAAAGGTCGGCGACGCACTTCAACAACTCCTCCGTTAGGGGTGTCTGCGAGCGACGCTGATTGTTTACCATCAGGTAATCCGTCTGCTCGTTTGCCGACCTATTACATAAAAAAATAGTAACATGGAAATAGAAACATAACATGAAAATATAACTCGAAACCACATATAAAAAGACCTAGTAACAAAAAACTGAAATACCTATATTAATGAATACATAAAAAACCTCTAAAACACACTCTGTACCCAAATGTTTTCGTCTAACAAGAATAATAACGAGTAATTTTTGAAAACTTTCCGTCCAATTAGTATACACAAAATATCCATTACAAAAAAATAAGTACGAATGTATGTGTGTATATATACCTATATAAATTTTTCACCACGAACTCCCTACATCTGCCCACTGTGTAGAACATTAGATCAGGAAAATATTTAAAACAACTTTTTACGGTATATTTTCATTTATTTATTTTACGTCATATTAAAATATGGTTTCAAATTACAAATATAGTTAAAATAAGGAAAATTGCTGAGAGACTAGAACATATAATCCCACCAAAAACATTCAATGTAAAAATAGCCAAGTCACTTTTTGCATAGGAGGAGAGGGGTTTTTTGGTAAGGGAAAATCATCAAATGACTTCTCCCGCCCAGGGCCGGGCGTGAGGGAGTGTCAGACTTTTACTGACTAAAAATCCCCCTGTTCCTTCTCCTGCTCTGAGCCGAGGTCGCGCTGATATTGATGTGCTAAATACTAGTATACTAACTACTACCACCCTAATTACTAGGAGTAATCACATAATTACGTATGCTTTTTATTATCGTCTGTTTTAAATGCAATTGTTTTATTCTTCTTTTAAATTGCAAGTTCATTGTTACTTTTTTGATATTCCAATGATTAATGTGAATGTTTCTTATTGCCTGTCCAATAAACGTTCAAAATTTAAAAAGTATCTTCCGTGATACATAAAAACAAATGATGGGACGAGAAAAGTCGAAAACCGCATTCTATTTTTAAATATACAAATTACACCAAGCGGCATGTAATTCTTTTAATTCTAAGTTTTAAAATAATAATAATAGTGTTATCTCAAAATTAATAATAAGCACAAATACACAAGACAAAAAAAGTCAAAATAACAAAAAAAAATCAAGTGCGCACTTCATAGACACAATGTTTAATTACTATCCGCTTACAAGTTCGTAGACTTGAAGTAATAAATTAGATATTAAGTACGCCTTACTTATTAACTCATTAGTCGCTAATTAAAACTTTACTGGTGAGATTATTGAGACGACATACACTTTCTCTGTAAGTCGGCTGAAAGTGGATTTACATGGAGGTGTGTCATTCTAGAATTGAATTTTTTTTTCTTGAGATACGGCAGCAATCGGGCTCTTTAATTACCTTATGATTATTTTCTTCCATTCACAGGACCCCAGGGTCTCGTACATATAAAAATACGACTTTGAAAAATACTGATATGGTTTTTGCGTATAGCAGTATTTTAAGCTCGACCACACTCGACGCTAATTAATAAAATTTTCGATTTAAACCCTACAGTGAGTTACAGACGATAGATCAAAAAACAAAGAGGTCTCTTTTCCCCTCCCCAATCCTAAATCACCGAAACCTTATTCCCAAACGCATTCGTAATTACTTTAGGATTGCGAGTGTCTATGAGCGGCGCCGATTGCTTACCATCAGGGAATCCGTCTGCCAGTTTGCGGTCAATCACAAAAATGGTCAACTCGTTTGCCGCGTTAACCATTCATCATCATCATCATCATCATCAGCCTGTAAGTGCCCACTGCTGAGCTAAGGCCTCTTCTCATAGGGAGAAGGTTAGAGCATTAATTACCACGCTTGCTCAATGCGGATTGGCGATTTCAAACTTATAATTAGTAAAAATAAGTCCAGGTTTCCTCACAATGTTTACCTTCACCGTATGTCAGTGGTGTCTAAATAATCATAGAAAGTACATATAACTCGGAAAAAGTCACATTGGTACTTGCCAGGTTTCGAACCCACACCCTCTAGCATGAGAAGCGGGCTCCTTAACCTCCGGGCCACCACGACAATTTTTTACATGCATGCATTTTACATGCGTTAACCATTAAAAACTTATACCTACATATTACAAATAGAACTAAAACCTCCATCGTCCATGTAAACAATCCCTTAAGCTCGTGTAAGACGCTGCAGGAAATTTATTATTGAATCAATTAATGTTCGAAGTTAATATTTAAATAGCAGCGTTACGTTATCAGATAGTTTGAAAGGCCTGCGGAAGATGTTCATTTAATATTTAATCTACAGGTTGTAAACTTAGAGTGTATATTAGATTGAATTAATTCATAACTTAGAAAGAGGTTACAAGCTCCTCTTACACCGACACACTAACTTCTTGTTAGTGCACTTTTTTTAGGGGATAGGTCGGCAGACAAGCAGACTGGTTACCTGATGGTAAGCAATCAGCACTGCCCATGGAGTAACAACTAAGAAGTAACGAGTGCGTTTGGCCTTTGCATTGGGCCTCCGCTAACTTTACTCACACGGCGAAACACAGCGCTGTGGTTATTTTTCGCCGTTTTTCTGGGAGGCCGTGGTATTACTCCGGTCCATTCGACAGCCGACCCATTCGTGCCGAAGCTTGGCTCTCCCACACTTAAATCAACTGTCTGCCGCCTGCCAACACCATCAGCCTATAAGTGCCCTCTGCTGGCCTCTTCTCACATAGAGAATATTAAAGCATTGATCACCACGTTTCATTTACCATCAGGTCATCCGTCTCCTATTCCATAAAAAAACTCTTGCTCAAAGTTGGTTGGTGATGGTAAATTTATAATTAGAAATTATAGGTCCAAGTTCCTTACTTACAATGTTTTCCATTACCGTATGTCAGTGATGCCTAAGTAATCTAAGAAAAGTGCATATGACTCGGAAAAAGTTGCTTTATCTTCTGTGCAACCGCAACACTAACTTATCGTTAATGCATCGCTCAAGGCAGTTATTATTTATTATAAACATGTTTTATAGACAAGCTTACTTATACTAAGCCCCACAAATCCGTTCGCACGATTTCTTTAAAGGAAATGAATAAACAATTTTACAAAATAAAATTTTATACCGAAAAACGGGGTGAATAGAATTTGAAGGGTGAATAGATACACGAAACTGCGGACTGACAAAACTCATAGTTGTCAATGCACTTTCGAAATATCATATAAGTAAGAATTATCTAGAGGTTTAAATACCTACGAATCAATATTGACAGTTAAAATTGACAGTATTTATGTTTAATTTTTTAAGTTTATTTTTAATCTTTCACCAATTTCATTAACAATAAGTTTCACTAAAATCGATTAAGTAGTTTCCATTCCATTTCCAAGTTAGGCAGAAACCGTGGATGAACCATACTTCGGCAAGAAGAAGCCAGCTCGACCGAAATAATACCACGGCCTTACAGAAAACTTACACACGGCTAAATACAACGCATGCGTTCTGTTATCCTCCATCTTCAATCCTTAAAAACCTCCAATACTCCAATCCCAACCTACAAAACGCTGACCCATCGCTTGTAACTTCTGGATGTTGCAGATGTCCATGGGCAGCGCCAATAGCCCACCACCGGGGCCCGAGTCTACTATTTTCAAAGTGTTGTCATTCCTACACAATTCCATTGTCATTTTGTTAAAAGTTCGTAATCCGTAAATTCAAAATGGCTGATCATTGGCGTTCGGCGATGTCGTAATAGAATTATAGTACGAGATGTCTTGAAACGAATTATAAACAATAACTGCACATTAATATTCTAAACGTAAATCATTGAATAAAGGAACTGACATTTATTTATTAATTTACCGCATTATGTCAAATATTCATTTGTCATAATGTACGAGATTACCGTTCTAAAGAATTATTTCAATTGGTTGATCATTGGAAAGTCATCATGACGCTATCGTGTTAGTAGATTACCAAACTTGTCAAAATCAAAAATGTTGAAACCAATGATCTACTATTCTGACACTATTGTAACAGCAGATTCGAGGCCCTGGTGTGATACGTCTGCTATTCTATACCTTAAAACCCAATTCCTACATGCCTTTCCGAAAATCAAAGATCTCTTTTAAATAGTTCAGAGAACGACGGTATTAAACAATGCATTCACATTACAGAGTCAACAAATGGAAATTCCCGTCATCCTGTTAGCTATGCGTTCAATATTTCCATAAGGGGAGCGTTATTCTGAAATCGCTCGTTATATTGATCAATCGAGAATCGTCCCAATTATTATCGTGTACGAAATTCCCTCGGCCTATGTTCCAATTGTGCATGAAGTTTTAATAAAAAAATAAAATAAAAGTGAAGTGGTGGACAGGAAGTTAAGGCGTTCATTCATAAGGGTGCGACTACTAAAACTGGCATGTACCAATATGACTTATTCCGAGTTATATGTACTTTCTATGAGTACTATACTATTACAATACCGCCAACGTGTCTTGGCGAGTCTGAAGTTAGCCGATAAGCTGCGCAGTACACATTTATGTTCCTAAAAGATCCATTGCGCAGATAAACGGCTTACTTCAGACTCGCCAAGATACGTCGGCCGTGCTGTAAACACCACTGACATACGGTGAAGGAAAACATTATACATATGCAAATAATCTCTATCTCTATCTCTGTCTCTGTCTCTGTCTCTGTCTCTGTCTCTGTCTCTGTCTCTGTCTCTGTCTCTGTCTCTGTCTCTGTCTCTGTCTCTGTCTCTGTCTCTGTCTCTGTCTCTGTCTCTGTCTCTGTCTCTGTCTCTGTCTCTGTCTCTGTCTCTGTCTCTGTCTCTGTCTCTGTCTCTGTCTCTGTCTCTGTCTCTGTCTCTGTCTCTGTCTCTGTCTCTGTCTCTGTCTCTGTCTCTGTCTCTGTCTCTGTCTCTGTCTCTGTCTCTGTCTCTGTCTCTGTCTCTGTCTCTGTCTCTGTCTCTGTCTCTGTCTCTGTCTCTGTCTCTGTCTCTGTCTCTGTCTCTGTCTCTGTCTCTGTCTCTGTCTCTGTCTCTGTCTCTGTCTCTGTCTCTGTCTCTGTCTCTGTCTCTGTCTCTGTCTCTGTCTCTGTCTCTGTCTCTGTCTCTGTCTCTGTCTCTGTCTCTGTCTCTGTCTCTGTCTCTGTCTCTGTCTCTGTCTCTGTCTCTGTCTCTGTCTCTGTCTCTGTCTCTGTCTCTGTCTCTGTCTCTGTCTCTGTCTCTGTCTCTGTCTCTGTCTCAGTCTCTGTCTCTGTCTCTGTCTCTGTCTCTGTCTCTGTACCTGTCTTTCTGTCTGTCTTTGTCTTTATCTTTATATAAAACCACCCTGCACCTTCTCCAACTCCAAGCTGAAGCCGCGTTACATTATAATGCTTGCACCCACAACCCCGGCTGACCGTATTAGACCTCCAAACTTTGCATTTACTTTGGAGGAACATTTCTCGCTATATTTGCTATGTAGTTCTAGTAGAATGTGCGGTGTTGTCTTACATAGGGTTTTATTTATACACAAATGTACCCATTCGCGATGTTAGGCGTAGCCGTTTTGTGTGACGAATTTTAATACCTGAGAACGTCCGGGGATAGGCTGTTAGTGTAAATAAGGAAAAGGTGAAACAAATTCGAACTGGTTTAAACGTAAATTAAAGTTACATTATTAAGAAATATTTTAAATTTTATATAAACTTAAGTTATAATTTCGATAGAATACTTAGTTATAATTTCATTTAATTGTATTTTTTAGAGACACATTGTCCTGCACTCAAACCATTGCAACGATTTTGTGGAGCTCAGCTTATAATAGTACCGCTTGTGATGTAAAGATAAAAAAAATGTATTTAATATTACTGCGTTTGACCTGACAGGTTCAGGTCTTGTTCTAATAGCCTATAAGACAAACAGTAAAGCCGCCTAGCACAACTTACTTTACTTAAGTGCAGGTTTCTATCACCACACATCTGATTGGTGATCCAGATTTGGTTGGGTCCAATCTTCAAAGTCTCGAGCACAGGCGCAGAGTAGCCAGCCTTGCGGTTTTCTACAGGATGCATTTTGGAGAGTGTGCTCAGGATTGCACGATTTGATTCCGCCATCCCAATTTCACCTTCGGACATCCCGGCGTACGGCGAATATCCACCCTTACGTTGTTGAGACACCTGCGGCCCGGACTACGTTTTGCCTCGTCATTTTTACCGCGTACATCGAGGGATTGGAACAGTTTGCCGGGTGCAGTCTTTCCGTCCGAATACAATTTAGGTGTCTTCAAGGCTAGAGTGAATAGGCTCTTAATAAACTAGTGCGCCTTACCATCAACGATTGCATCACTGCTTACCATCAGGTGGGATCGCAGTCAAGCACTAGTTAATTGCTAGTAAAAAAAAACCACACGATGTACATAATCGTTAGAACCAATTAATAGTTTGTCATTTATAATTAACTATTTGTATTTTTTTATTTGGAGCAATCCTCAAAAGGTTGTGATGACTACCTCTTGAAACTGCTGCAACTCCTGTAAGCCTCTATTTACTGTAAATACAGCCATGAAAACACTACTATATACACTGAATTTAATTTCCTGTATTCAAATGAAGCCTAAATACAATTAAAATACGGAAAATATTTTTTATTTCTTTAAGTAACACACATAACAGAAAAGATTTCTCACCATTCAAAGACAAAATACAACTAACATCGACTTATAAAATAAATATAAACATAGATAGCTTCCTATATCCCGAAAATGTTTTCGTGTTGCTTCGATATTGGTGCCAGGTCGTAGTTTACCTCGACATGGTACCACCCGTCGATGTTCTGGTTAACTGGGAAATGCCATGTTGCCAACATGCCTTCTATATATGTATACACATAGTACGTTCAATCTATACATACAATAGGTCTGGGCTTGGTATTGATTGTGTAGCTTTTTGAGGAGGGAAATCACCAAATCAATGACTCCCCCCCCCCCCCCCCCCCCCAATAAGAGACGAGACGGAGTGTCAGCCTCTTACTTCATACATACATCAGCAGCCCATAAGTGCCCACTGGCAAAGGCCTCTTCTCACACGGAGAAGGTTTGAGCATTAATCACCACGCTTGCTCAATGCGGGTTGGCGATTTCAAACTTATGATTAGAAATTATAATTCCAGGTTTCCTCACGATGTTTTTAAATTCTTGGTACTGCAACTTTGTTTTACCTAATTCCCCCTGAGTCAAAGTCAAAACTATTTTTTCAGTAAACCATCTTTGTGTGATTGTTGTTCCGGGTTTGGGTGTAGTGTGCATGTGAAATTGTATATTTATAAACGCACCCACAATACAGGACAAAATCACAGTGTGGGGCAACGTTTTAAAAAAATACTTTTGAAACGACAAAATAGAATAATAATCTGTCATTCAGTTCGTTAGTGACGCAAGGTGCTCGTTCCAAATTTCGAATTTTCAAAGATTCGAATGAAAAAGAACTAGCGGGAAACTCTATTGATACTCCTAATAAAGAAAAATAAAGCTGTTAAAAATAAAATCAAATTAATAATAAAAGAAAAGAAAGACTGAAAATCATTTATTTTTGCACAAGCACACACACAGAAAACAAAAATACAAAAATGAAGAAAATTACTGTACTAATTATCTAAACTAAATGATAATTATGGACTACATGTATTTATTGTGGATCCAAAATACCTTCGATAATAGTAAAGAACTTTTGTTTCTCAACACACACAATACATAGAACAAAAGCCTTACCAAGGTTTTATAAAAAGTCAATCCGTTGTTCGTCTCATACCGCAAATCTATTCAGTATGAATATTTCAGTAAGACAAGGGAAATGTGTATAAAAAGCCTTCTTCATACAAGTACGAAGCGAGAGCCTGTGGCGTCATCATAATATTAAAATATATGAGGTTATTGAACCCACAAAAAGATATGAGAACCATTGATATAGAGAGGTAGCTAGATGTGGCAGTAGGTAGCCATTTTGGTTGTATTTTATACAATGTTGCCATAAAATATGAAGCTAACAGAAAATTCTTCTTAATCTTTGTCTCTTTCCCTCTCTCTCTCTCTCGCTCTCTCTCTCTCTTTTAAGAAGATTTTTTCTATTTATAGTGCGGTGAAATAGGTAATCGCTTGCCTTCTACAGAAAAACAAATCAGTACATGATCATATTAGCTAGCGTATACGAATATTTATGGTTACAATGATCACCAACACAATTTCAAGTTAGGTTCATATCTTGAAAATATCTCTCTTTTTAAGTAAGTTTAAAATAGGTATTATCGATATTAAGGGTCAATCAATTTGAATTTCGATCAAATTGCCTGCTATAGATGTGTAAACTATACTAGACACTTCAGTAGCTTCCTCATACCAAGTCTAGTTTCTATAAATCCACGTACATAATATGCTTAGACTAAAAAGTTAATATATTCGTCCCGGCAGGGTGTGTAATAGTTCTAATTGATGCCCACAAAAAGAGGTTTGGACCATGACAGGACGATACTGGTTTAAATATTGAAGTTTACTATCAAAGGACTTTAATGGTATCTTAAATTACTTTAAATAACAAAATATTCAAAAAATATATGCGTATTCTGTATTTTTGATAACATGATATCCCAATTCCCCAAAAAGTATTGCCGCTACAAGAGACGTTTCGGCCGTCGTCGGCAATCGCACGATATTTTCGCGACGGCGAGCGAGAATAGCTAGCCGCCCAGGAGAACTAGACTGGAGCGTACAGAAAGAGCCATGAGACCATTTCAGACGGGGCCCCCTACGGTCGAGTTCAGTATTATGGATGTAAGCTCAATATTGTACCTTGGGCTCGTCTCGGAGCAGGAGAAGGAACTTGCGGTATTTAGTCAGTAAGAGTCTGACACTCCCTATCGCTTCACACAGAACCGATCCCTATCGCTCCACTTAGAACTGATGTCATTTTCTTTCAAAAACGACACACATTTCTCATAGCATACCAATTCGCTTCCTTAACTATATTATGTAACACAGACAAGGTAATATTCTGAGCAAATTATAACCATATTATGTCTCAGCTATAATTTCACGAAACAGACAATAGATCTGAAACCAAAACTCAGAAAGTCTTACTTTAAACTGCTTGACTATTTAGGCTATTAGATAGAGTACGTATTAGATAAAGTAGAGCTAGTATATACATAAAACATATACATAAAAATGTACAGTTAATAATGCTTCCATTCACAACAGAAAGGTGAATTACATTTTTCCGGCCGAACCAACAGTAATATACGCATTCATCAAAATATTACTTATCATTACGACATATTTTCAAAACAAAAGTATACCATCAATCACTGTCAACCAAAAACGTGTGTTTGTTACAAACAAAAATGGGTTTTAAAAGGTTTTCTTTGCTTCTAAATGTATGAACCGCACATTTAAGTACACTCACCAGCATAAACTTGGCCCTTTACAAAATTATCTTTGATTATATTTAGAGATCAGCTAACACTGGTTAGTTAATTCAGACTTACTGCTTCGTCTATTAAATTATTAAAATTTTCTGTATGTTCTTAGAAATGGAGGCATGTTTCTTTTGGTGTGTTAAAACGTACTCTATCTTGTTTAGCTTTGAGAAAAATATGTTTTGGCGTACTTATTAGATTTTTTTGGTTTGCCCTTAATGTATTTGAAGTCTGAAGAACATATCAATCATTTTTCTTGGCTGTAAATATGTGAAATTTTAATGTGGCTTTTTCTTGCGTAATGGTCCTTAGTCAATGTTTCTGTATAATGTGATGTGAGCATAATGTTAATCTTATTGTACTCTGCAGTTATTATAAAAAGTAGATTTAATAAATTATTTTTCCATTATCTTCATAACATTTCGACAACATAAGTCGTAGATGACCTTATAAGGTTGCAAAGAGCTTAGATCCCCCAAACTTTTTTTTATATATGATACGTCGGCAAACGACTCAACGGATTACCTAATAGTAAGTTGTTATCAGTGCTGCCTATGCACACCCACAACATCAGAGGAATTTCAAGTGCCTTGCATAATGGGGATTTGGGGTTTTGACGGTTTAAGGATTGGGGAGGGATGGGGGTAGGCTAGGTTTGGGTCTCCGGTAACCTTAGTCATAAGGCGAAATACGACGTTGTGGTTGTTTCACATCGGTATTCTCTGAGGCCGTTGTATCACTCCAGTCGAGCCGAAGCCGTTCAAAAGTCAAAAGTCAAAATGATTTCTTTTTAACCGACTTCAAAAAAAGGAGGAGGTTCTCAATTCGATTGTATTTTTTTTTTTTTTTTTATTTTTTTTTATGTTTGTTACCTTAGAACTCCGTCGTTTATGGACGGATTTGCAAAATTTTTTTATGATTGAAAGGATATGCTTCCAGATTGGTCCCATTCTTTTCAAAATCAAGTTTTGATGATGGGATCCATGAGAAATCGAGGGAACTCCTCAAATATTATAGGCAACTATATAGTAATTTTAATATTTTCATAGAGCACTCAAGCATTTACAGTCAAAAAGTAATGTTTGATGAGGTGGAACTGGTGAAGAAGATCAGAAATGGATGATGAAACTTGACACTCGCATAGATATCACAATCAAGGTAGTTCAGCAACTATGAAAATGCACTGTAAACCAATGATCTTAAATAATTATGTTGGAAATGTTATCATCGAACTGATTTAATGATGATTATGGAGCTGGAAGGTAGGCACTGGAACTGCGTACCTAATTAATATATCCTAGCCGTGTTTGGGCTTGTTAGAATTGTTATAAGATGCACTTTGGCTGTAAGGTACTATTGAACTGATGTGATGATGAAGCTGGAAGGTTGGCATGGGGCCTAGTATTGTGTAAGCTTATTAGAGCTGTCAAGAGCAATGGAAAGGGCTATGCTCATAGTTTCCGTGCATGTTCGAATCAGAAATGAAGAAATCCGCAGAAGAACCAGCGTCACCGACATAGCCCGAAGAAATGCCAAACTTAAGTGACAGTGGGCACGGCACATTGCTCGTAGAACAGATGGCCGATGGGGCCGAAAGGTTCTAGAGCGGGACCGCACACCTTTGGGGGCGGAGTTTGGCCTAGTATTGGCTATTTTGCATTAGTCCACGTGGACTGCGTTTACACATTAGTGGTGAAATGCGTCATTGTGTTCTTATCGTTTTCCTGGTAATAGGCTAAGAGAATTAATTGGCATTTTTAACTTGTAGTTACTTGTGTTTTAAAAAGTGTAGATTCCGAAGGAGAAGAAGGAGCAAAACACTCCATAGTTACTCTTTTTAAATACCTTTTAACAGTAGACTTCTAGTTGATGAGAGGTTTCTTTTCATTCACATCGTGTGTGTTGCTTCAAATCGGTGTTCTGTAAGGTCGTGGTATCACACGTTCGAGCCGGCCCATTCGTGCTGACTCTCCAACATTTTAACGAGGTACATTTTACTTTTACCTTTGAACTTTCAAGTTAAAAACAAACAAATTACATAAAACACACTCCATATTCTAGTAATCCAACAGTAAAAACTTCGTCGATTATTCGAATCCTTTTAAAACAGTAGTTCCCAGGTGTTCTCGAATCCTCTTGACAAATTACTTCAAACAGTTTACTGGCTTCGGGAAAACTAGCTCTCGTTTTGAATCCTTCGATTATTAGTACGACTGTGAACTAAGATGTTCTTTCTTCGATTACTAGTAGTAAGTCTTTTGATTACTTTATCGAAAAACAAGAATCCTTTTACTAAGACTCCGGCCTATGATCACATGGACTGTGGTAGATAGACAGTTGAAATTTAGACTAAATATATATACTATATATTTTGCCTTTTACCATCAAAAAGTAAACACGAAATGAAATGACGTGGCGTTGTTTTGTTGTATGAGTGTGGTCATTGGAGACTCAATACTCACCCTATCCCCCTAGGCCAATAGACCACCACAGACAGAACCCTATAGGGCTTATGTTTAGCCGGGGTTACGCGATTAGCTCAATGAGGCACCGCGGCCTCGGCCCAGAGCAGGAGAAGGAACGGGGGCGTTACGTTACAGAGGCCGGAGATCGTCTCTCGAAGAGTGGTTGAGTTAATATCATCATATCATTAGAATCACTGAAAAACTAAAAACTCTTTACTTATCCTTGCGCCCTAAATATCACCGTATAAACATAAACCAGTAACTCAATACAGTCGTCCAACAAAAATGAGATTGTTAAACTGAACATTGTAATTCGAACGTCGAATCGTTGAACCGCAAAAAAGCTGTCAAATCGCTTCTTTCAATATACCGAGTGCCAATAAAAAGGACATAGAAATAGTTCAATAAAAGGATATCATATAAAAAGGTAATCTATAACCTTTCCTTTGTAGAACTGTGGGTTAAGAGATATTGTCTTATACAGGACGCTTTTCTGTGTCAAATAAAATAGAATGGAATTTATGAATTACGCAAAATTATATTGAATAAATAAATAAATGAAACAATATAGTTTTTTTTACATACGGAATTCAACGTCGTGTCGAATCGTGGTTAACAGGGTTGCCTTACTAAAATGAGTTGTCTAGTTTGAATCCTTGCAAGTACTTTAGTGAGTTTCCGAGTCATTGTCTATTTTCTAAGATTATTTAGGTACCATTGACAAACGCTGAAGGAAAATATATTGAGGAAACCTGAACTTGTAATTAGAAATTATAAGGATGAAATCGCCAATCAACCTGCAGCTGACATGGTGATTCTTAGCGATTCTCAGCTGTGAGATATTTACACTATAGCCAGTTTACAATTAATTCAGACGGGGTAAGCGCAATGTGGCACCTCGGCCTCGACCGAGGAGAAAAAGGAAGGGGGGTTTATAGTCATGTTACGTGCCTGACGTCACGTTCCTGACTATGCGGGCTTGGGTTACGGGATTGGATGAAATTAAACACTAATACCGGTTTTCAGACTTTCTATTGCACTTAAATGACAGCGTCCACCGAGTTAAGTTTTCGGCGTTCTCTCCAGCAGAGTCCGGGCAACTGACACAAACTTCCGTTTGCCGCTCACAGTTCACGCTGACTTTCACTTAACTCACTGCACTTCACTATTTCACTGCACTTCACTATTTCACTCACTTTTCTTCTTTTTCACTTCTTCCTTTTCTTCCGAATCGCTTTGGACTTAGAACTCAACTGCCAGCGGTGAGCCGCAGTTCCGCTTATATACCCCCGGTCAGGTTCTGGAATATTCAATTTCGTTATTCTTTTTGATCGTCATGCCTCCAGAACCTTCCAATAATTTCGTTATTCATTTTTATTTATTCTCCTTCTCACTCTTAAATTTTTCTTTTCTTTCACACAAATAATTCCAGAAAGTTCGACAAAACTTCCATCAACTAAAAAACTTCATGTTTACGGCGGGACTCGAACTCGGGGTCTCTGTGGTGTAATCCACACGCCTTACCGATTACACCAACTCGTGTTGACAATTCACGACGAAATTTACAATCTCTAGGCAACGTTTGACAACCATCCATTGACGTCATGATGTCAAAGAGTTTGAACCACTTTTCCGTCACAGTCAGTAAGAGTCTTAAACTCTCTCGCCTTACCCTGGGCGGAAATCGTCAAATGACATCGCATTTGATGATTTTCCCCTGACGTAAAAAAAAATCAACAAGCTTAAAACAATCACCAATCACAAAAATATTCAAAACTTCGATGGTAATTAATATATAATATGCAAAACGAAATTCGTAAATACGTTTTTAGTCACAAAAACCTCTTTTTCACTACAAAAAAAAAAGAATACGCTATTTTACTCGGCCTGTATACACCGAGCTATTTGGTAAATAACAGTTTGGTTCACGCACGGAACCATTAATACCTTCACGTGAAATATTTCAATTGCAGGGATCAAAGGATTGGAGGAGATTTAGTTTTTGTTTGGTCCTCTTAACAGTTTTTATGTTTTTACCCCATTTCAGTCGTTTCAAAGTTTTTTTTTCATAGGATATGGCGGCGAACGAGTCTGCGTATCGCTTAATGGTCAGCAATAGGCACCAAATGTGTAACATACCCGCAACATCAGAGGAGTCACAAGAGCATTCGCAGCCTATTGAGGAGTATATTTGAGGATTGGGGATTAGGGTTGAGATGAAGAAATGGGAATAGGGTAACGGAACGGGCATATGGAGAAACACATCGCAAGCATTGTAAACGCCGGTTTTCAGTTAAGTAATATCACGCCGGTCGAGCCTTCCCATTCCCATAATGCCGAAAATAAAGTCAGTAAACTAGTTCGTTATTAAAATCTCATCAATTTGAAATAATAGTTGATCGTTTAACTGACATAAACGTATCTAGGTTTTATTAATCATCTTTATTTCCAACTCGATGTTTGCCAATTGGATTGTATTATATTGTATCCTGTGATACGTATATATTGTATCCTAAAACGATCGCGGGTCAAGCGCAGTAATGAACCACAGCCCCAGCCTGGAGCAGGAAAAGAAACGAGGGTTTTTAGGCTTTTGACTAAAAACTACCTCGTCCCTGCTCCTGGTCCATGCCGGCGGCGCGGTATCTATTGCGCTTGACTAACAGCATCGAAGTATCCATAACGTTAAAGCGATCAACTTGTTTATGACGTACGGCGATCTGATTGGCCTTCTCCATATTAACCAACCAATCAGGAGGCGCGATAACGTTTCCATCGAATCTGTACTATCAAACCTATCAAGAACATTTAATTCTTCATTCAAAAACCAAACATAAGACCACACGTATCATATCAAATTGAATTACGTGCATTGCCTGTCTAAAGTTAGGCAGTCGCTAATCTGATTGTAGATAACCTGACATGTATACTGTACATTTCTAATGATTCAGAGTGTACTCCTTAGGGATGGTGAAGGAAATTTCTTGTATGTATTCTGTTGTTGAGAGTTAATAAGAGAAGTTTTGTAACAAAAAGTTTTAAACTAATTATAAGTAAAAATAAACAAAAAACCCATACGTTTTATAAGGGATTGATTTATACATAATTCTTAATAATCCTTTGCGAATCACCGGCTCGAGAAACAACTACAAACTTTTTAAGTGCATAACAGTTAAAATAAATATAACCTTTTTGGTGCAGTCAAATAAAATAACTTTAAAACAGTTTATTATGTGAAGTTTATTCAAAGAGTGTTCGAATAAAAAACTAAACAGCAACCTAGGGAGTTATTCAGATGCTTTATCGTTACTTAAATCATAACTTACGTCTGGAATTCTAGATGGGGTAAGAAATATTTTGTAGTTTTTTAAATATAGAATTGTAACATATATCTTTACGATACTTTATTTTAATATTACTGCACAGCTAGCGCAGTTTTTATATTATAATGATTACGCATTTAGGGCGAAGTCCCGTCACAGCGATCGATTTAAACCAAATGCACCAATATAAAAATCCCGAGCGTACGGGGTGCGTAGTGTTCCGCGCGCGCCTCAAAGAGCCAATAGACCACCACAGACGGGGCCCTAAAGGGCTGACGTTCAGCCACCGCGACCGTGGCCCAGAGCAGGAGAGAGAACGGGGGGGGGTTTAGTCAGGAAGAGTCTCACACTCTCTCTCGGCCTTACCTGCCTCATTGCGCTTACCCCGCAACCCCGGCTGTGATGGTCTATTAGCTCTTTAACGAACGCTTCGGCTGGCCTGGAGCAAGAATAAGGAACGGGGTGGTTTTAGTTAGTAAAAGTCTGGCGCTCCATTTCGCCTTACCCTAGGCAAGAAGAAGAAGTCATTTGATAATTTTACCCACTAAAATGAGGTACAAAGAGCTCATTATCGAACTCAGTGAGGCAACGTGTAGATAGAAAATTCTACGTCTAGTGGCCAATCTACACGGTCTATATAACGCTAAACTTAATACACACATACCTTCTGAAACCATGTATAAACTGTTGACAAATAGAAGGGAGTATCTATATTAATTGGAAGTTGGAGTATCAAAGAGCGAGGAGTATCCTCCGAGCTATCGAGACCCAACTCTCTTGGATAAGTTGCGATCCACTGAGATATGTGTGTGTGTCTGGGATGAGATGTGAAAACGAAGATTTCTTGTGCTGGATATGAAATGTATTTGTGTAAGTTTGGTTGAAAGGAACTAATGGTATAATAAATAAAACGCACGGGTAGTAGTTGGAAACAGACTAACTTACAGAAAAACAATAATAATATTATTTATTTATTATATTAGCACCACCAGTAGTTCAAAAACAATTCATATTTTATTGTTTTTCTTTTTTTAATGGCTGTAAATCACTAAATAACTTTTCTAGCCCTGAATATGGCGACAAAGAGTGTCAGACCTTTTCTTTCTTATGCTTAAAGAAGGGCTCGCGGTACATTACAGTGATTGCATCATCCTATTGAGCTCCATGTTTTTTTGTAGAATAAGGAAGCTCTTTTATTTTATTTATGTGATAGGTCAGTAAACGAGTAAATGTATTACTTGATAGTAAGCAATCAGCGCCGCCAATGTTCACTTGCTACACCAGAGAAGTTACGAATGCGTTACCGGCCTTTTTCAGCTGGGACTAAGGCTTCGGAGAATTAGGGGTTGGGGAGTAAAATGGGGAAGGGAAGGATTGGGCTTTCGATAACCACAATAACACGGCGAAACACAACGCTGTGATTGTTTCACGCCGGTTTTCTTTAAATCCGTAGTATCACTCCGGTCGAGCCGTTTGCTTTGCGTCACCCATTTGTGCCAAAGCTTAACTCTCCCACATTTCCGACGATATATTCCGATGATTCAGAATTGTTTTCATATCCACGATTCTTGAATCCTAGACAGTGTAAAGTCAAAGCAAATGATACAGTATGCATGGCGAGGATCCAAAACCTGCGAACAGTTCACTCAAAATCATCGTTTATGTTTGTATATCAATTAGTCGGATAGTTGTTAACTTTAGCGCACAAATATTAATATAATGGAAGATATGAAATATGATTAAGAAATATTCATTTGAAAAAGATTTCAATCTCTGTAGCATAAATAAAAATCTCTGTGGATTTTTTTTAAAAGTCGACAAATGAGTAGACGCATTTACTGGTGTTAAAGGAGTTACTAGTACGTTGCGGATTCGGAGAATTGGGGATTGGAGAAAGATGGGGGTGGGGATTGGACTGGGGACCTTACTGACACGGCGAAACACCAACTGTGTTGTTTTACACGTCTGATGTTGTGGGTATCTGTTTAGTATTAATCTATTTACTCGTTTCTCGAGTATTGATCAATAATAGCACTAGAAGCCGTTCTAACAAATTTCTTTCAAAGAACCGTATCACCCATTTGAAAATATTCCATGTTTCTGAAATAAGTTTACAATGCAATAAAGTTAACCAACCTGCAATGTACTATTATTGGTCTTTTATATTATTAGAAAAAAAAAAAAATACTACTGTAAGAATGACATTTCACACTGGCCACTATTCAGCCAGAAAAGCAGTCACGTCCAATATTTTGATCAGAAAATCATTTCGTAAGTCAAAGGAGATGTTCCTTCGATTTTTCAACGCATAAAATATGGTAGTGGTTTCGAAAAAAATCTTTACGGCACCCAACCGAGATCCCTTACAATTTCGGAGGTCCGTTGAGCGAAAAAAGTGAACAAATTTCGGTTTGAAAACCCGAACGCATTTGTCTACCTGTCCTTTTGGGGCGTATTCAAAAATTCTACCTCTTGAGGTAGCCCATGGGTTCTTGCGGAAGAAAAGCTTAATAGATGGGGTACAACATAACATCACGCACATCCCTTTGGGTATAACTAGAAATATATAGTCCATTTACGTAAAGTGTAGTGACGAAGATTGAGAAAGGCTGCGGTGTTCTGAATATTTTGCGAAGAATTGATATATATGTACTTACATACATACTATGTATCAACCCCTTAGAAAATGTTTGCATAAATAATTATGCAAACATTTAAACTTATAGGCTAATGATGTGTGTGTCTATAAAGCCACACACATCATCAGCCTATAAGTGCCCACTGCTGAGCAAAGGCCTCTTCTGTCACGGAGAATTTTTAAGCATTAATCACCACAACTGCTCTAGGCGGATTGGCGATTTCAAACTTTTATTAGAAATTATAAGTCCAAGTTTCCTCACGATGTTTTCCTTAAATAATCTTAGAACGGAAATCTCTCGAAAAAAGTCACATTGGTACTTGCTAGGTTTCGAACCCGCACACTGCATGCATGTGAAGCGGGCGCATTAACCTCCGGGGCACGACTGTATATTATAACATACATCATAATTAAAACATTATTGGGCCAAACACTTTCAATCGCCAAAGGCAATATGCAATTGTAAATCTTCGAAGTTGTAAAATCAATTCATAAATTCACATTTTTACTCTTAAACAATTTACAATTCGCTACAAAATAAAATCTGTTCAGTACATTTACTTAAGAAATACAAACAAAGAACCTACGAGACGTTTCGTTCTGATGTTTATCTTTAGTTGTTGACCTTAACAAAACAAAGGGACACTTTAAGCATTGAGAAAGGCCTAAGACCTACATTGTTTGACCTGGCTATTTTCAGACCTTTTGGCCTATACGTCAGTATCAGAGCTAACACGAAAAAGGATTTAATCTTAATGTCCAAATGGATTTGGGTTAAAAAAGTTTTTATGTATTCTTTTTTTAAGTTTGAACGAGTAACGATCCTTTTTTGAAAAAGGAATTGTATTTAAATTTCATTTTCGTAAAAGGTTTGTGTACCTACAATACATGTATTTCGAAAAATATTTGCTTTTAAACGTTTAACATAAATCAAAATGTTTTAGAAGAAAATATTTTCCAAGCCATATTCCATATTTAAAATGCAATTTTAATACGAAATTCGTAGAGTAAGTAAAATTTCAAAGAACTTTGCACATTTTTCGAATCATCGCCCGAGTAAATTGATTAGAAACTTTGACATACCTAGTCAAAATATAACTCTATCAGGTTTTATATAAGGTGTATTTTACCATAAACGTTACTGAGATTACCCGAAATTTCCATCTAAAATAATATTTAATTTGTTTGCTATGCCATTCGACAGCACAAAAGCAATGTTCTTTATTCAAATATTTTAGAATGCTACGGAATAGCTATTCTGTATGAAATAAAAAAAATAAAAAACACAAAAAGCTCTCTTACCAGCCAGTGTTTCAGAAAACTCGTTCACTTTTACGTAAAAACAGTGACATCACAAAAGAGTTCTGGTCGAAATAGTCTGTATGCGTTAAAAAAAGATTGAAAGTATCAACGTGTAACCACGTTTTTTAGTAAAGACCTCTTTTCAAACGGTAATATTTCGCTCACAACTTAGTCATCATAATACACAGAGAGGAAGAATGGTAGGTTCGTTCGTTCAAAATTTAGTCAATTTTAAGTAATATTATTCGTTATTTATTCCTGAGTGCTATAGGCCATCACACATCACGCTGCGATCAAATGGAGCCGAGCAGCAGGTGAAACCGTGCGAGAATAGCTAGTACTGTAAATAGTGATACTCATAGTGATGTACATAAATATTCAACACCAAAGACGCTTGCATTCACAGCCCTAAAATAACCATTAAAAAAGTAACATTACTTTTAAATTAACTAAAAACTAGTAAGTATCCTGATTCCACAAAACTTAATCAAACTCGGAAACTCTTGACACAACCACTTAGCTAATATATCATAGACCACATAATGCAAACATACTGATATAACAAGAGCATTATAAGCCTGGTCAAACTATGTAATCCTACTAATCCATACTTCTGGTATATACATGTCAAAGTTGTAAGAATTGAGCGTTTATTAAAACAATGTGTTTAAATGTGAGAGGGCCATATTTTATATAAACATTCATTATACAACAGACATTTACTAATTATCAACCACACCTTTCTTCTTCTGCTTCAAGCCAGACTATCAACCACGCTGGTAGTACATCATTGCGCTTATACCTTCAATTCAACTTTGAAGTGTGGGAGAGCCAAGCTTCGGCATGAATGGGTCGGATCAACTGGACTGATACCACGCCCTTATAAAAAACCGGCGTGAAACAACCACACCGTTGTTTTTCGCCGTGTGAGTAAGGTTACCGGAGGCCAAACCTCTTAGCCGGGGTTGCGGGGTTAGCGCAATGAGACACCGCGACCTGGGCCCAGAGCAGGAGAAGGAACGGAGGGGTTTTTATCTGTTTTTATCGTCTCTGTCTCTCTGTCTCTCTTTCTCTCTGTGTCTCTGTCTCTGTCTCTGTCTCTGTCTCTGTCTCTGTCTCTGTCTCTGTCTCTGTCTCTGTCTCTGTCTCTGTCTCTGTCTCTGTCTCTGTCTCTGTCTCTGTCTCTGTCTCTGTCTCTGTCTCTGTCTCTGTCTCTGTCTCTGTCTCTGTCTCTGTCTCTGTCTCTGTCTCTGTCTCTGTCTCTGTCTCTGTCTCTGTCTCTGTCTCTGTCTCTGTCTCTGTCTCTGTCTCTGTCTCTGTCTCTGTCTCTGTCTCTGTCTCTGTCTCTGTCTCTGTCTCTGTCTTTTGAATTCCACGAACTGTTTTGAGCAAACGTAATTACTGACCATTCGACATCCGTGTTACAAGCGGCATTTCCTCAGCAGCAGGCACTTATAAGCTAATGATGAATTAAAACTCCGTGCTCTGTGACCATGTAATGGTGGCCTGGAGGTTAAGGCACCCATTTCTCATGCATGAGGATGCGGGTTCCAAACCTGGCAAGTACCAATGTGACTTTTTCAGAGTACTTTTTACTTGTACTTTCTATGATTATTAAGACAACACTGACATACGATGAAGGAAAACATCGTGAGCAAACCTGGACCTATATCTCTAATTATAAGTTTGAAATCGCCAATCCGCCTTGAGCAAGCGTGGTTATTAATGCTCAAACCTTCTCCGTGAAAGAAGAGGCCTTTGCTCAGCTGTGTGCACTTTTAGGCCGTTGATGTGCTCTCTGATCATGCTTATCAATGAGGCAGTTAAACAAAATTAAACTTAATATACATTTTCATAAGGTTGCTTTCGTTTTAATTTTACAGGTGAAGTTGCGGGCAGAAACTAGTATCACACATAAGAACAAGCTAAGATCGATTAACCCTCGTGAGCAAGCAACTCCGGGCCATTAGTGTAAGCAAACATATTTGTGTTATTGAGCAAATGTATACCAAACTATGATACGCCGGCGGTGAAGGGTTGCATTACGTAGGGAGTGGGTCTAAGGTTGTCAGGGATGAGAATCGTTTTAGGGTTAGGACAAGATAAAGCGTTTTTATTATAACTTTCGTGACACATTCGAAATTAATTAGTATGTTTTCGGCTTACTTGCGTAATAATTTGAGGAGATACTCGACTAGTTTCAGTAGCAACGCAACAGTCGTCGCGTCGCGTGTCGCGGAATGCTGCTCATGTATATGGGCCTCTGGCATGGCTTGAAACTAGTCGAGTATCTCGTGAAATTATTACGTGAATAAGCCGAAAACATAATATTTTAGATAAAGTGTATTTATTTATTTATTGTAAATCATAAAAATATATACAGAAAAGCTTGATATATAAATGGGCGGTCTTACCGCAAAGTAGTACTTTATCCTTTGTCGTGAGATGCCTTTACAAACATACAATTTCACATGCACACACATAGCACCCAGATCCGGAACAACAATTCGTAGTTCACACAAAGAATTGCTTCGTTGCGAGAATCGAACCCGCGACACTTTGCGCGGCAGCCATTCGCCCAGCCACCGCGCCAACCGTAAAGCACTTCATTGATTATTAAGTTTGTAGCAAATAATTAAATAACAGAACAACTTCTAAGCTAGGTACTCAATTATGCTCTTTGCAAAGGATAATTTAGCTAGATTAGTTTTCTACCCGAATTGAGTTCATACTAATAACATGAAGAGGAATGATCTGTTGGTTTGTGTCAAATAGGCTCAAGAAAAGAGATTGATATAGAACGTTTTTAGTATGTCGATCTGTTACAAACTATTAGATAAGATACTAAAGTAACTAAGATAAGATTCTTCGTAGTTACTATAATACTATAGTAACTAAGATACTAAAGAATCTTTATAACACTCACTTACATCTCCCCCCTCAAAAATATGATCCAAATCAAACTTTTTATAGATAGGTCGGTAAACAAGCCGACTAATTATCTGATGGTAAGCATAAGGCGCCGCTCTTGCACCCATGAAAAATTACGAGTGCATTGTCAACCTTTTGGGGATTAGGGTTTTAAAGCCTTGGACCTTTTGGCAGGGAGTTCGGCTTTCGGAAACTTCAATCACACGACGACACAATACGCTATGGTTGTTTTACGCCAGTTCTAAGGCCTTGAGATTTTTTGGATTTTCTCTCACGACACTCATCTAAAGAATATATTTTATGACAAAAAAATATTCTATATGTTGGCACCACACACCATAATGAGTACGTCGTAGAATAGATCTAAATACTACACGGGCGTAGCCGCATGCAGCAAGCTAATTCGAACATAAAAGCAAGCTTGTTAAGCAGTAATTAGGGTAATTATTGTGTACAAATTAACCATATCTTAATTCATTTCGTTTCTAGGTCATCTGGCTAAGAGTGACTTGACGTTTTTAGGACTGTTGTATTTTAGACGCATTAGAAGTTTAGTTTGGTAGAAGGTTTTATTAAAATTAGTTTTATTTTGTTGTTTTGGAGTGATGGAAGTGTACTTGTTTTTGTTTTGTTTTAGGAATTATTAGTAATTAGTTTTGTTCTAGTTAGATCATAACCTAGTTAAGCTGAAGTAAATGTTTAAGTCAGGAACTGTGGCTGGCATTTGACATTAGAACTCGCCAATTATTTTAGCGAACTGGGATAATGTTAGGGTTAGTGTGAGTTTACTTTAGCTGGCTTTTTTCGAGAATAAAAATTCTTTATGAACTCCGTAGACATATCATGAATTGCTGACTTGTTTTGTAAACTGACATTTACAAACAACTGCACCAAAAAAATGCCCTTTTGCGACAAAATATTTATTATAAAAGACTATTTGAACAAATAGTTTTAACATTTTCCATTAAATCAAACAACATTTATAAGTAGGTAATATTAAATCAGCAATCAATTAAGTAAGTTTATATTATTTGTTATTATAGCATATAAATTAAGCAATAATGAATGTTACCTGACACATGATAAATAATAGTTTTAAGATAAGCTGTATGAAAAAACGATTACCAATTAACTAGGAATATTCCTGCGCTGGTCCAAGACGGGAAGATAGTACCCATTTAATACCAAATACTGTTTTTTTACCATTGTAAATCGAGACCCAATTATTTAGAGTTGAATAAATAAATAAAAAAAATAACTAACTATACCAATCACAAAAAATAGAAAAGTATCTACAAAACTCGTCTTCTCATTCACTGAGCTTTTAATAAAAGATTCGTTTTAGTAATTTGTAAGCTTATTAAAGAGAGAAATAAGAACGTTATTGACGCAACTAAATATAGACTTCACGATTTAGCAATTTGCTCATACAAAATCTAGAAAAAAATTACAATATTGAAAAAAGTTTTGACATTGTTTTGTTGTAATTATCGCTTATTGTGTTAGCTCAAAGCAGCTATCTGGGCAATAATAATGTTTTTTTTTTTTTATGGTAAGCAATCAGCGCCGCCCATGGACACCCACAACGGAGGAGTTACAAGTTCGTTGCCGAAATTTTAGGTATTCCGAATTTGGAGATTTAGGGATTGAGGAGGGATTGGGGGAGGGGAAGGATTGGGCCTCCGGTAACCTCACTCACATGGCGAAACACAACGCCGTGGTATCACTCCGGTCGAGACGACCCATTCGTGTCGAAGCATGGCTCTCCCACACTTAAAATGATGTTTTCGCATCAGAATGTTTGTATAAGACAGTGACAGCAACAATTTTATCATTTATGTATATGGTTATGAACATTCATTGACTGTAAATACTTTCCGACAGACGAACTTTAAGCGGACGCTTGTTTATAACCCATGAGCATAAAAAATGTTTCCCAACAACATCTAAACACCAAACTTAATCTCCATAATCCTTACTGTAAAAACTTTAGCTCCGTTCCGTCGGTTGATTCCGGATTCCAACAAAAACTATCAGTTCTGTTTTTGCGGACTACCTACAACTTTCATTTGTCAACATGGGGCACGGATTATATAGCATATGGAATACCAACGTCGTTACGTTTGTACGTATGGTTATAAAAACAAATTGCTACCCTTGTGCCTTTGAACAGCCTCATAAAGTTAACCTTTTTTGTCTTTTGTTGTACAGGAGACAGTAGATGATTGGTCGTGCGTAATGGTATTTGTTTTCCTTTATCGTTGATTGCTAATTGCATATTTCCATAATAATTGTGTCAAAAATAATTATTATTTAAAGAGGTTGAATTAGATTACACAATCGTTTAAATTGTTATTGACTTTTTTTCATTAGCATCAATTATAACTATGATAACTTTCTTATGTTTGTGTTGTTAACAGGGTTGCCATTCCATTCTACATGCCTGGCAGGCACGTTGTTGATTGCCATTTTAAATGTTATAAGTTTATTAAAACGAACTACTGCAAGATCTCTCATACACTTGCAATCACTCAGACAACTTCTACGACACCAATAAAAAGAGTTGGATCTAAAAATTGATCTTTTCAATCACTAAATTCCACGTTATGCAAATACCTATCTTAGCAAGTTAGCACTCCATTACCTCACCAATCCTTAACCCCAACTATTAATTAATATAAATGTTGTAAAGGGACAAATGTAGGTACCATAAGTACAAACTAACCCCTTATCTGAATATCTGTGAACCTCCAAAGTTATCTCAACGAAGGAACACTATCTGACAAGGGTCTATTAAGTTACTCGTTCAAGTTTCGCTTTGAAACAACTCAAGCAATCATTTTTAATAGGGTTACGTCATTTTGAGTGAATAATTATCATTTTAGATTTTTTTTATGTTATAGGTCGGCAAACGAGCAGAAGGATTACCTGAAGGTAAGTAATCAGCGCCGCCGATGGACACCCGCAACGGAGAAGTTACGAGTGCGTTGCCGAGCTTTAAGGGATTAGGGTTTTGGAGATTAAGGGATTGGGAAGGGATAGGGGGTAACCTCACTCACACGGCGAAACACAACGCTGTGGTTGTTTCACGCCGGTTTTCTGTGAGGCCGTGGTATCACTTCGGTCGGGAAGCTTTTCTCTCCCACACTTCCGAAGCTTGGCTCTCCCACACTGCCAAAGCTTGGCTCTCCCACACTTAGTAGATACCTGCCTGGGCCTGGAACTACAATTTCTAGATGACACAAAGAGTTGTTCCGTGCGGGAATCGAGCCCGCAACACGTTGTGCGGCCGCCAGTTGCCCAGACACCGCAACAACCGAAGTACAATTAAGTTACAATTAAGACTGATAAAATACTTAGTGAGTAAGAAAGAGAAAAACATCTGCAATAAGGATTATGATAAACTATTTCCATTGTGTAAAATACTGCCCATAGATAGGAAAGTTGAGTATTTAATAGGATTAGAGTATTATTATAGCAATGAATATAAATGTATAGTAGAGAATAAATATAACACCAGAAGGGCTAGAGAGCATATGTTAAATAAACCTAGAATAATTAACTACTATGGTAAGAGAACTAATAAATATATAGTGCCAAAAATATTCAATAAAATAGATATATTGAGAGAGGAAAATAAAGTGAGTTTGTTTATGTTGAAGGAGAAGCTAAGGGGAATTGCTCAAGAGAGCATAGGCAATGCATTCTTTAATGATTATCCTTTGTAATGTGTGTTTTTTGTGTTTGTTTTGATTTTAGTTTAGTTATATAAAGTACTTAATTAGCTAGTAAGTAAAACAAATGAGCGCTTCTCGCCGTTAAACGTTATGTTTGGCGAGGATCTTTAATTATAAGAACAAAATGATATTACTAAAATTGTACTTTTTGCTAAATAAAAAATAAATAAAATAAAAGTTTGTAAATGCGGATACATAGATTGATATTTGTAAGGGTAACAAATACCACGTAAAATGGATACTGATCAGACCCGAATAAAATTTGGCATATAAAAAGATTAAAGTCTGGAATAACACATAGGCTATTACGTTTTACCTAGGTAATTTGGACTGAGACAACTAGATGGCTAGAGAGAAACTAGCATAAAATATATATATATCCGTAATCAAAAAAAGTTATTTTCTCGTTATAAAATCTTTAATGACGCGATGCATGCTTCAGACTTTCTGTGTGGAAATCAGTCTTGGGATGGGTAACTTTTCTAACCTATAGCGTTTCGTTGTTGGTATGATAAAATTTTCTTGTTGTACAAAGTGATGTTAAGGGCTTTGTCCGTTTTTTGCAAATTTCTCAGTAATGTATGACGCAGTCTGAAACCTGGCACAGTTGGAGTCCATTCGGTTCCATTCCAGTCCCTCTATTACATGAGACTTATATAGTAGAATGTACCTCCTACATCGCAACTATTCCACCTGGTGGCAGACGATGATACGGCCTATTTATAAACAACATATTAATTAAGGCCTTAAAGACACCCACTTATGGATATATTCATTGGGGAACACAGGCTCTACAGAATCGTTATGAATGATCCCGTACTTATAAATGCCAAGTTCAGGGTGTGAAAAAATAATCATAATAAATTGAAGTGTTTTGAGTAATACTCATATCTTCTCAGTGTGAGAAGAGGCATTTGTTTAGCCTTTGGCACTTACATACAGGTAATGTCTTAGAACCAAAAATACCAAGAAAAATATGTATACAAACTCCCAAACACATTTCATCCTATTAGTACTATTCTAATTATGAATTCTTGTCGTCGAGTACCGAAAATTTATTTTCATGTAACATCGTTATCTAAATAATCATTTCCATTAAATTATTCGAAGCTAAGTTCCAAGGAAAATTCCTGACTGCATACTAAAAGAGGGTCACTCGGTTAGATAGGGATGTCATCTCAACTTTGAAGGCAAACCGTCCTAATTGAATCTAGGGTTGTGAGAAATATTTTAATTTTTTTTTTTTTGCTTAACAATTTATGTAGGTGTATGTGGTATAAAGACTGTATGTAGATCACGGTAATGTAGTCCGCATTACCGTGTCTTGCCAAATGCTAAATAATGATATAGATTTTATGAATTTATTTTTTCAAAAATGTTTATTATTATTATCACAATGCCTATAATTACGCTTGGTTTATGAAAATTGATAACATGGCTTTCATAAATATGTACAACTGATAAAAAGTAATCTTATTTTGTTCATCACTGATCGAAGCGTAGTGGCTACCTCATTTTAGGTCATGGATCTAGTGAGGAGATTTGACAACAAGCTTTTTTTTCGTGGAGAAAATCATCAAGTGTCTTTTGCTTGCCCTGGCTATAGCGCTAGGGAGTTTAAGCCTCTTAGTGACTAAAAACGATCCTTTTCCTTGACCTACTCCGCCCAACGCCGTGGTACATTTTTGCGCTTGACTTACAATCCTGGCTATCATGATGTTGTGTTATATGTCATACTGGAAACTCTCAAGCGGTTTCACCCGTTATTTGGGTCCTATTAGTCGTAGTGTAATATTTAATAGTATAAATATAAAAAATAGTTCAATTCGGACCAGTATTTCCGAAGATTAGCCCATCCAAGCAAAGAAACTTGTAATTAAACTCTTCGTGTTTATAATCATCATCATCAGCCTATAAGTGCCCACTGCTGAGCAAAGGCCTCTTCTCACACGGAGAAGGTTTGTGCATTAATCACCACGCTTGCTCAATGCGGGTTGGCGATTTCAAACTTACAATTAGAAATTATAAGTCCAGGTTTCCTCACGATGTTTACCTTCACCGTATGTCAGTGGTGTCTAAATAATCATAGAAAGTACATATAACTCGGAAAAAGTCACATTGGTACTTGCCAGGTTTCGAACCCACACCCTCATGCATGAGAAGCGGGCTCCTTAACCTCCAGGCCACCACGACATTCGTGACGACGTGTTTATAATAATCGTAGTATATTCAACTAATACAAATTGTTTATGTTTAGTTACTCAGCAATGATTTAGATTGGAATGCAATCTTAATATAGATAAGACTTACAACTGAAACTAGATCAGAACTGAGACCGTGATATCAAAATTTCTAAACTAAATCTACATAACAAAACATTAGAAGACAGATTTGATTAGGGTTAAATCAATAAAGTTATTTTGAACAAGTCTAGAATGTTTACAGATAATATTATTTAATAGTACTACTACAGTCTTAACTGATAAGTTATCTGGCCAGCAAATAGGGAAAAGTTCCCTTTTTTTTTTCTTTTCCTCTAATGATTTGTTTTAGATTTTTAAGTGTAGAAGAGCCATGCTTCGGCACGAATGGGTCGGTTCGACCGAAGTAATACCACGGCCTTACAGAAAATTGGCGTGAAGCAACCGTAGCATACGTAGCATTATATTTCGCCGTGTGAGTGAGGTTACCAGAGGGCCAACCTTTTGAGGTCGAGATGGTACATTCAAGTACAATAGCTTGGCTTACACTACAAATAATGCACTACATAATACTTTTTAATGGACGTATTTAAGTATCGACTATTCTACTTAATTTACTCAAAAGAAAATTTTCTCTACTTATTACTGTAAAATACCACAAATTTGTACGTATTCCAGTTTGAAACTATAAAACGAATGCAGGAACTACACTGGCCGCCAAATAAATATATACATTATGAATTCTTCTGCGCATTTTTGCAAAAACAACACCGTACGGCAATATGGAGATTTTAAAATTGAAATTTATATTCCTTTAGGGGCTGTTAAAATTGTGACTGTAGGTGTACCCGTAATTTTGGCACGGACTGTACTTTGTTGTGGTATAGTTGTGATTTTAGAGTTTCGATGATACGACTGGTAAATGACCTTGGAATTTTGTTGTCCATTCAGTTATATGTATAATAGTCTATTATCTCATATTAACCCTCTTTGTTCCCTAGCAAAAACATAACTTCAAAATCTATAGCTAATTTGAATTAGCTAGCTAGCTATATAGCTCCTCGCCTTATATTTCAATTGACTGGTAGGGTAAACTTGCCTAATTCGTACCACTTAAGGAGAACATCAAAAATTTTGGAAATGAACAATGTTAGACAGTTATTAATATTAAATAATTATAATTTCACTAATATTCCATTAGTATTTCAACAAAAAGAAACATAAATCTTATAAACTTCTGAGAAATAAACAATTTTCAAAAACTTTAAAAAGTACGATTTAAGACCATTAATCCTAAATCGTACCAGTATATTCTTTAATCGTACTTTGAGATCCTATCATTGGTTTACAGTCTTAAAAATCACAATCTTAATAATGTTTTCTTCTTTTTCTTAATCTTAATGTACCTAGATTAATTCTTATTAATATAGCGGATGGCCAAATCCTGTCATCGTAGTAATAACATTTTGTTTTTTTTTAATTGTTCCTGCACATAGCTCATGTACCCACACTTCACAATAACTGCATTAAATCATGTTTTCTTTTACATCTTCTTGACATATTTTGCAATACCAACTGTCATTTTCATCTTGTTCTTGTTTGCTTACTTAGGTGTTGTCGTTTTCTTTAAATTTTGTTTCTTTGATATGGTCTTCCTCCTGGTTTTTTCTATCTTTATTTCGAGCTCTTGTTTATATGGACTTTCTGTACTAACGAGTTATACTCTCTAAAGTGTTCTTTTTGACATGTTGCACTAAAATAGTAACAAACATAATTAAAAACTATTAAATTAAAAAAAAAACAAGTAAATAGTAAATATTTACTGTAAAATTAAAAATTGTTTTCCTAAATCGTACCAGTACGTTTTAGGAAGTTTCTGCGAGTACGAATTAGGCACAAGTATCAAATGAATTTCAAATTTGCCGCAAAAAAAATTGACAACGAACAAGCCGGCTTTACTATGTGAAATATATTCAGAAATATACGCATCAAGATATAATAAACAGTTAAGCAACTTGTGAACGGTATACTCGGAAGACAGTTCTTGTGAAGTATGCAAAAAAAATACTCAAAAAGTAAGAAAAAACTCACCTGTTCAATATTTTAGTCGGGCCGACTATTATTGTCATTTTATGCCATCAGAGGCGCTGGTAACTATTACCCTTGCCGAGATATAAACGAGGTACGATTTAGGCGCAGGTACGAATTAAGCAAGTTTACCTATATAGTTTATTTGCCACCCAAACGCAGCTGCTAGTTTTTAGTTAATTTTGAACCTTACATTTTAAGATAGTCGCGAAAATATTTAATTGCTGGCAAGTTATTTTATTTGTTGCAAACATTTAGTCGGCTTTTAAGTTATTAGTCACTCGGAAAATAATTAGCTATTTGAATTAATGGTAATATTTTTTTATATTTTGAAACCCAAGTCATACTCTTGTTTCATTTGATCTCTAAGCATAGTTTTTATTTAGAGAGAGATTTGTGATTTTTACGCAAAGCGATCACGTCATAGAGGACTCCAGTGTTTGCTTGCAGATTAGTAGGTTAGAGACAACAAAGTGGATGACAATTACCACAACCCTGCTCTTGCCGCGGATATAGTATAAAGAGCCAATTAAAAAATTATGTTTATGAGGAGTATTTTTGAGTGAATTAATTCACTACTTTTGATATTTGATTCTCAAAATTAAAAGATAAAAGATAAAAGATAAAAGATAAAAGATAAAAGATAAAAGATAAAAGATAAAAGATAAAAGATAAAAGATAAAAGATAAAAGATAAAAGATAAAAGATAAAAGATAAAAGATAAAAGATAAAAGATAAAAGATAAAAGATAAAAGATAAAAGATAAAAGATAAAAGATAAAAGATAAAAGATAAAAGATAAAAGATAAAAGATAAAAGATAAAAGATAAAAGATAAAAGATAAAAGATAAAAGATAAAAGATAAAAGATAAAAGATAAAAGATAAAAAACTAAAAATCGCGAATATACTGTGAAAGCTTTAATAGTTTCGAACCACAGAGGGGCTCCACATTATGAGCAGTGTGCGCGACATCGCAAACTAGTAGATTTTTTCTCAGTATATTCACGTGAGTAACCCGCGATTTTTAGTTAATACTTTGGGGATAGGGGTTGTGAGGCCGTGGTACCACTCCGGTCAAGCCGACCCATTCGTGCCGAAGCTTGGCTCTGCCACACTTGAATCCACCCAATATATTTCCCGGTTACCACATAAAAAGTCGTATTGCCAAAAATTCCGGTAACGTATTTAGAAATTCTGTGTGTATTGCAACATTTTTCGCCTAGTTTCATTCCCCTCCATTATAAATACGGCATGCATTATTGTGTTTTTTATATTTAACAACCAATTTTTGTTTACGGAATGTAATCATTTCATTAATCAAGGTTTATTTAAAAATGTTTTGATTTTTATTAAATTTATTTTATTTAAATGGATTTATATTGAAAATACTGGCTTTCTGGTCGTGGTGGGCTGGAGGTTAAGGATCCCGCTTCTCATGCATGAGGGTGTAGGTTCTACACCTGGATTATTTACAGCACACCACTGACATAATACGGTGAAGGAAAACATCGACTTATAAATTATAATTATAAGTTTGAAATCGCCAACCCGCATTGAGCAAGCGTGGTGATTAATGCTCAAACCTTCTCCGTGTGAGAAGAGGCTTTTGTTCAGCAGTAGGCACTTATGATGGCTTATGATGAAGATGATGATGATTAAAAATATTTATCAATTTTGTAGTATTAAAATCGTTTGATGTAGGTCATATGTAAAAAATAATATACAGTTTATTTTTTACAATACTTACTTATAACTTCAGTTACTCAGATTTAATAATGATAACACCGCGATACCGTAACAATCTAACTACTCGTAACTATCTTTATGTGATAAGGCGGTTAACGAATAGTCAGGACACCTTATGGTCAGCAATCAGCGCATACTCTATAGTTGGCGCTAATAGTGTTAGCTGCTGCTGTGAGTGTTGCCGGCCTTTTTGAAAAAGGAGAATTGGATATGGGGGTGGGGGAAATTGGGCCTCCGGTAACCTCACTCTAAGGTGAAACAAAACGCTTTGGTTGTTTCACGATACTTTTCCTTGAGGCCGTGATACTACTCTGCCAATCCATCATAATTATATAATTTAATAAAACTTTTAAAGTCAACTTTGATTCAACTAAGCCTTACATAAATCGCGCTCAATATATGTAAGCGCAATACGCTCACCAACAAAATTTTCCTCTGCATTTAAATAAGGTAGTCAAAGAAATTTGACCTTAATGTAAAATTTCAATACAGCCTAATATCGCGAGTAAGATGTTGAACGTCAAAAGAACGTTATGTACAAATTCGATGCGCGTTGCTGTAATGACCGTGTTTCTCATTCGATCCGCGCCCCTGTAACGTTGTTCTAACGTTGGGCTAACAAATCAGCGAGTTACACTTAAATTAATAAAGTGTTTACATTAATTCCGCGAAATTATTCAAAATAATGAATTGATTTGGATTTAGAAAACGTTCCCCCACACTAGGATTTCCTCCCGTGTTGTGTGTGCGTGTACAAACATACAATTTCGCATACACATCACACTTATACCCGGAACAACAATCTGTGGATCAATCAAAAAGTTGTTCCATGCGCCGCGCCAGGCATGCAGTAGAATAATGACTTAATCACATTAATTTACTGAGTCAAGCTTTTCTAGTTTCAATTCACAACGGGCTCTTATTCATGAGCAGCGTGCGCACTGCCGACTGAGCGGCGTCTGCGACGATGGTGGTAGTTTTGATTTGATGGTAACACGCTCACCTCGTTCAGCGGCGTTAGTGTTGATTCTAGGGTCCGTCCGATATCAGTGCTGCATGCCGCGCCTACTGTTAATAATTCTTTATTACCCAAATGAACCCCAATGTCCAATGATCCTTCTGGCACCTTCGAAAATGTGCGTGCGTAGTCTCGTGATGATTGGTCTACTCTAGTAATTTTAGCGTGAAAACGTAGCAAACATCCATCGCTGGTTTAAAACCCCAACTGTTAGGGTTGCAAGAGAAAAAAACCAGCAATATACAAGCAACAACGCACGTGACCGGGCGGAACGATTGTGTCTAATGACGTTGTAATGTTCGTACGAACACAAACAGATTTAACGAGATTTTAACTAATGCTTTGCCATGCATGTAACCTGGTTAATGGAAATGTTGATTTTGTAACAGTATGCACACTTATCTGGTATCATAGCACCAGTCTATAAGTGCCCTATACTGAGCAAAGACGTCTTCTCGCACTTAAAAAGGATGATCGTTAAACATATTCGCTGAAGACATAATTGGCGATTTCAAACTTATAATTAGACTAGCTTCCACCTGCGGCTTCGTCTAAGTGGTTTGTTGCTAAAAAATGTCCTATTGCGGAGTGTATCCTATGCCTGTGCCAAATTTCAGTCTTATTTCGACTTTCCAATACAAGAAGATATTATTGAAATACAATACAATGAAACACTTTAATTTGTGAATCTTCAAATATGCATGCAAAATACTATGATACACACAAACGCGTATATAATTCAAAGAAAAAATACTATTTCTAAAGTGTTAAATTCGATGCACTACCAAAAGTTTTTCTAATGGGATAAGCCGGCCGCTACCTCTTAAAACCTCTGCAAGTCCTGTAAGCCGCATCTACAGTAGATACAACCATGAAAACACCGGAACACAGAAGTCAAATAAATGTGGGAGAGCCATGCTTCGGCACGAATGGGTCGGCTCGACCGGAGTGATACCACGGCCTCACAGAAAACCGGCGTGAAACAACCACAGTGTTTTGTTTCGCCGTGTGAGTGAGGTTAGCGGAGGCCCAATCCTTTCCTTTCCCCAATCCCTCCCCAGTTCCTAAATCTCCAAATCCCTAATCCCTAAAAGGCCGGCAACGCACTCGTAACTCCTTTGGTGTTGCGAGTGTCCATGGGCGGCGCTGATTGCTTACCATCAGGTCATCCGTCTGCTCGCTTGCCGACCTATTACATAAAAAAAAGTCAATCGTGTCCCAGGGACATGAATAACTGTCTAGAATCCCGTAACAAAATGAATCAGAAGATATTATTTCAGGATATGAAAAATACTAAATAGAATATTACAAAGAGCTACCAAACTAAAGCACTCTAAAAAACACAAACAAGAAAATTTCAAGGAACGACAAAGCGTTTGTTCCCTGACTTCCCCTACACCATAAAAACTAAATGCGAACAGCCCTCACCAAAACCTTCATGAATTTGTTTCGTTAGTAATCGTTTTTTCCAAACATTTAACCAAAGACTTTTAAATACAAATTGTCTGATTAAAACAAATTACTGCGTCGAGGAAGTAAATTTGGCCGTAGAAGGCATAGTTTTGGATGGTGCGGGATTAAGCTTTAGACTTTTCGTAAAACAATATCCTCAACAATGTTTTTGGCTTTTATCGTGATGCATTGGCCATAGTTACCTTAATTTTAAGGCCCTATGACACTTAAAAAATCGGCGTGAAACAACCACATCACTGTGTTTCGCCGTGTGAGTGAGGTTACCAGAGGCCCAATCCTTCCCTTCCCCCAATCCCTAAATCACCAAACCCCTAATCCCCAAAAGGTCGGCAGTGCACTTACAGCTCTTCCGTTATTACGAGTGTCCATGGACGCCGCTGATTGCTTATACCCCCAATCTCTAAATCCCCTAAACCCTAAGCCCCAAAAGGTCGGCAATGCGCTCATAACTCTTCCGTTATTACGGGTGTGCATTGACGGCGCTGATTGCTTTCTATCAGGTCATCCGTATGGCCGTTTGCCGTCCTATTCCATAAAAAATCTACCTAATGTGCACTGGTTGTAAAATACACCAGATTTCCAGCCACGGAGTTTAGTGATTTTTTGAAATCTATTAATAAGCACTCTACACAATAACTTCTTATTAATTGCAAAAAATAAATACTCAAATTCAAACAAAACGAACGCCACAACGGGACTCTTTTTTTATGACAATTTAGTATTTATCACTTTAATAATACACAAAAATAACTACACAACTTCTGTTGCAATCTTGACCAATTAACCAGTGATATTTATTAATATAACTCGAAATACAATAAGTAACAATAATATAATTCCAAATTCTGGTATTCAAACTAAAATATTACTCCCGAACGAATGAACGGAACTATTTAATAATTGTTCAAAACTCGTTCAAACAAAGATGGCGCTCGCCAACATTAAACCTTGCTACAAATTAAACTATGAATTAAAAGCAACAATGTATATTTTAATTATTTGATACTCCGCTTTATTTGGTATTAAATAGAGTTTAATATCCTTTACAACTTGAGTTAGCAAGTAATAGGATCTTATTTAAAATGACTGGCTTTTCAGCTATTTGTGAATGTACTTGGGAGAATTACGCTGTATTTCTGTGACCTTCGTGGACTAATTTTGGTGAAACATTAAGTCTTTAAGTCTAGCGTCTCGTTGTATTGTAATTTAAGCCTGATTGAGGAATTGGTGAATATACTTATTAAGAATATAATTAATTAAGTGTTGGATAGCCAAGATTCAGCACGGGTCGGCTCGACTGAAATGATACCACGGCCTAACAGAAAGCACGTTATATTTTTCCATGTGAGTAAAGTTACTGCTGCCGCTATTACTACCCAATACATTCATTTAATATTAAATCTGACTAATTGGAAACTTCTGTCTCAGTGTCTAAGTCACTTCTGTATCAAATTATAGACACAAAATTTAATGAATGCAATAAAATAAATGCGACACTCAATGCAATCGTGACCCAAATAAAGCAAGGAGATGCCACTTTTTTTTAATCAACAACGAATTCATTACCTTTAAACCTGCTCAGGCTCACACGCGGCAGGCAGTCCACCCTGTCGCTACCCAATAAATTAGGGTATAATAAAAAAACAATCTAATATGGGATCCAATTATAGACAAAAGCCAGCAAATCTAACATGTGATCTGTGTCTCAAAAGAGCTCTCAAAATAATGTCTTGAGAAAAAAAAATATTTCAAATCTCTTTTTGTTTCAAATACATTACCGTGTATCATTTGTTGAAGACTTACGCAACAGTGACACACAAGGCAATGTAAAGTACATAATATTTTCATATCTAGTTCCCGCTTGTCGACAAACAACTACTACGTCTTCACATCTATCAGTGTTTTGACCCCTCGATGCAGACATTTTGGCGTCAGTGACGTAACGAGAAGCAAAATAAAATGTGAGGTACTTTTGTTGAAAGATAGAATTGTTTGTGTTTTAAAATGATTGGTCAGGGATTAAATGGTGTGATTGTACTTTTGGAAAAGTAACAACAATAATTTTTCTTTTTAGACTTTTATCATGATTTTTTTTTCTTTCTCTTTGTTTGGCAGTCTAAAATCTTTTTCAAGAATAAGGAATTATAGTTTTTTTTTTATGTAATAGGTCGGCAAACGATCAGGCTGATTACCTGATGGTAAGCAATCAGCGCCGCCCATGGACACCCCGACGGAGGAGTTACGAGTGCGTTGCCGACCTTTTAGGGATTAGGAATTTGGAGATTTAGGGATTTAGGAGGGATAGATTTATAATCTAGGTTTGCAATGCTATGTTTTTGATTTATATTATCCACGTCAATCCATATACTTAATTGAAAAACATTATATATTGTTATTAATAAGTCTATAAGTGATTTGCGGTGCCCGGACAGAGCGTAACTAGGACTGCACGGTTGGTGTGGTGGCTGGGCAATAGGCTGCAGTGCAACGTGTCGCGGTTTCGACTGCTGCACGGAGCAACTCTAAGTGTGATCCACAAATTGTTTTTCCGGGTCTGGGTGTGATGTGTATGTAAAGTTGAGTGTTTGTAAACGCTCTCACGACGTAGTAGAAAATCCTAGTGTTTGGCAATGTTTTATTAAAAAACAAAGAAAGTAAGTTCAAACGACTATTTAATATTTTTTAATAATTTAATCTTTAATAGCTTCACTAAGAGGACTGACCGACAGACTGGAACTATATCTTCTAAATTTTGTTTGACGTTCAAAAGTGCCTGTTTAGGTCTAATTGGAATAAATGATTTTTGACTTTTTTTTATTAAAATTATAGGCACATTCTGTACCTACGCTATAGATGAATTAAAGAACTCTGATTAGATTTGGCTTTGATGCGCCAGTTTCTCAATCAATGACGGAGTCCGATACATATGCAGACATTAAATATTTATGTACAAATTGACCACTTATATGTATTAACATTAAATTTGTCTCTGACATGAATACATTTCTTTGTTTCTCTTTCCAAATATCACGTCTAGATTAATGCTCCCATCTGCAAACACTTTTCATATTAATTCTATACATTACAACAAACGATTTAACTTTAAAACTGAGCTTAAAATGCAATAAAACAAAGTTCTTTTTTGCACACAGAATTTTATTTTTATTTGTTTGCAACTAAACTGCTTGATAACTCCTAAATTTATATTAGCAAAGATATGGTTGTTTCAACTTTTTCGTAAAATTAATTGTAGAAATTTGTGATAAAATAAATATTATTAACACAATAAAACTGAAGATAACATTGTTTGGACGTGATAATTATCGTCATAATAATACAAACCAGACTTAAAAAGAAACATTACAACTATTTATTTAGATTTTAACTTGACTAATGACCGGGACCTAGTCATAACCTTGAGTCAAGCACACATTGTTAAGAAGATTCATTAATATGTTATATTTACGTGTGGGAGAGCCATGCTTCGGTACAAAAGGGTCGACTCGTCCGGAGTGATACTATGGCTATACAGAAAACCAGCGTGAAACAATTACAGCGTGTGTTTCGCCGCGAAAGACTCGCGTATCAGAGGCCCAATCCTTCCCCTTCCCGAATCCCTAAATCGTAATACCCACAAAAGCCAGCAACGTACTTGTAACTTTTCCAGTGTTGCGTGTTTACATGTGTAGCCTATCTCATAAAAAATGGTGACAAGTCACAGATGAAGGATAAGTAACAACCATGGATTTTAAAGAACAGTTCAAAATTCTATTACTTAGGTACCTATTAGTAGCTCGCCTCCGTTTTGCACGGGTATTTAAACACGTCGCTAACGATAAAATGTCACTATTTCCAATGTTACCCTCTAATTTCCTGCCGGAGTTGCGGGTTACGGGTAAGAAACCGGATCACAGAAAACCGGCGTGAAACAACCACAGCGTTGTGTTTCGCCGTGTGAGTGAGGTTACCGGAGGCCCAATCCTTCCCCTTCCTGGACCCTTCCCCAATCCCTAAATCTCCAAATCCCTAATCCCTAAAAGGTCGTCAACGCACTCGTAACTCCTCCGTTGCGGGTGTCCATGGGCGACGTAGATTGCTTACCATCAGGTAATCCGTCTGCTCGTTTGCCGACTTATTACATAAAAAAAAAGAACGCGAAAAGTAACAAACGTATGACGCTTAAAGTTAGTATTTATTTTTAGTCTAGCAAATACATACCACTAAAACTTAACGAGGCCAAAATCAAAGTTAAGAATTGAACCGAAGGTGCGGCCAGTTAAAGGATGATACCCTGATAACTAAACTGTCGGACACAAGTAACGAAGCAGCGATGTGTAGTGGTAATTCTGAACATTGTTGAGAGACCAACCAATGGGACATACTGCTCCTGAAAACGGCCATCTTTATTTGGTCGTATTCTAATAACAATATATATTTAGAACATTTTGCCACAAAAAATATTTAGAAATTTATGTAAATAAGTGTGAGAGAGCCAGTCTTTGGCAAGAATGGGTGGACTCAACCGGATTGATACCGCAACCACAGCGTTATATTTTGCCGTGTGAAGGCCATTTAAGGCTAACCTTTTCCTTTCCCAATCCTGCCTAAATCCCTAAATCTCGAAAATCCTAATCCCCAAAAGTTCAGAAACGCACTCGTTACTCCTGCGGTATTGCTAGTGTCTATGGGCGGCGCTGATTGCTTACCATGAGGTAATTAGTGTTTATCTTATATTTTATTTATAGGTCGTCATTTTGTTTATGTGCTAGGATTAGTATTAGGTTTCAGTTTTGTCTTAGTTAATCTTTCCGTGTTTTTCTTTTGCTCAATTATGTTACACACAATATCTTGTGTCGCTTACGCTTCTCCTTTCGAAGGACTCCAGGACAAAAAAAAATCCAATCAGAAATGTCCAGTACCTGTGCACTTCTGTTTATTTTTGTTTTTGTTTTGTTTCATATTTACTGTGTATTTGTACTTTTTTTATATATTTTATATAGGATATTATTATTTACTTTATTTATATAGGATAGGTCGGCAAACGAGCAGACGGATTACCTGATGGTACGCAATCGGCGCCGCCCATGGACACCTGCAAAATCAAAGGAATGACGAGTATGTTGCCGGCCTTTTAGGGATAAGGGTTTCAGATGTTAAAGGATTGGAAAGCGATGGGGACAGGAGTCTCCGGTAACCTCACTCACACAGCGAAACACGACGCAGTGGTTGTTTTCCGCCGGTTTTCTGTGAGCCGACTCATTCGTGCCAAAGCTTGGCTCTCCCACGCTTGACGTGTGTGTTGGGCGTAATAATAAATAGGTTAACTACCAAAAACCAGCGGCACCTCAAAACAGAAGAATTGATAAAATATTTCCCCAACTATTTGACTTTGCTATCCGTCCCTACCCACCAGTACATCACACAATAAGGCCCCCCTCCCCGAAGCGCCCGCAGGAATTTGTCGTTGACAGTAGTCACAGCTGCAGCTTGTTGAACCTCTCGACGTTGAGATAAAAAATGAATTAATTTATATATGAAAACTTGGATTTTAACGAGATGCAAATCGGCTTGTTTATTGTGAAAATTCTCACTGGTTTTCCGCCGTGGATTTGCACGTTTTGAAGGGATAAACTTAAAGAAAGAGTGTGAATGAAAATAAACTAGAATAGAATAGTATGTAAAGTCATTTGTTTTTAGTATAAGTATGGTATTCGTAGAGATCTTTATAATAAAACAGTTTTTACTTACACTTTTGGTAAAAGGTTGAAATAGACTCGCGACAAAACTACTACTACAACCTTTTACCAAAAACAACTATTGTACCAACCATCATTTGGTAATAAAATAACGTTTTAGTAGTAAATTATTATTCACTGAACAATAAAATCATTAGAATTAGATATTAGACATTAGAATTAAAATACAAACATATGTATAAAGTAATGTTTTTTTTCATAATAAGAGTTTTGTCGAAGCCTGTAGTTGTGTTTTTGTGTGCGTTTAATTTAATTTCATTTTGTTAAGTAGTTTTTATGTTGTAACGCAATAAACGGATAAGTCGTTAGAAGCTAAAAAAATTAGTTACCTCATTATTATTAATAATGCGATAAAGATTTTATTCTAACAAAACATTTATAGAGTTTTTTAAAGTATATGTAATACCTTAAAAATAATTTTTAACGACACAAAAAAGACAAATCCACAAAAAATAGAATACTTATCTAACAGAAAACTTATTTCAAAGATATCTAACCAAACCTGACAAAAAAATTGAAAAATAGAAATAAAAAAGTTTTAATATCTACTCAAAATCAACTGATTAAACAAAAACAAAACTGGCTAGTCAGTCATTTGCTTACAACAAATTAATGAGCAACCTTTTTACGAAAACATACGAACTTTCCCATCTGTTCACCTTAAAACCTCCTTGAATTCAGTCCACCATTTTGCTTTAACACATCTGTGCCCATCCAAGACTTTGCAACGCTTATCTCGGGTATTTAAACTGAATTAAGTTTGTGCATTAGTTTACCTTTATTTTGTATACTAGGATGCATATTCTTAATTTATACTTATCGTATGTGTAAAGAGGAATGTAGCTTAACGAGTAGCAGGATCACCTGACACCTACATTACAAGTGTTGTCAACTTTTATAAGATTTCGGGGTGGGAGATTAATAGGTACACTTACACATTATATTTATTACAAGCTTTTGGCCGCGACTCCGATCGTGTGAAATAGTGACTTCCTGCAGGTTTTTTCAATAAAAATCTTCCATGTCCTTTCTCGAGTTCAAAACTATTTCTGTACCAATTTTCACAGAAATCGGTTCAGTAGTTTTTGCATGAAGAAAGGACAGATAGAGTTACTTTTTTAAAAGTGGTGGACTTCTGAGTTGTTGCAGATTTCCATGGGCAGCGAGCTGATATATTGCTTACTATTAGGTAAGAAAAAAACCGTATTTAAACTCTTTGACAAAATGATCAGAAATGATTGTATCAAGATAAAAAAAAAACGAAAACATTTACGACACAATAATAACATATTATATACGATTGAAAATTCTTTTCGAAACGAATAATCGCGGCCGTGATCGCGGCAATAGACGCGAATCCGAAACAGAAAACAAGATCAACCATATAAACGAAACCAAACAATTTCTTTTGACGAAACATAACGTTACTGGTATACGTAATTTCGGCAATTTCATATCATTTATATGTACATGTTCGTACTTGATATATACATATATGTGTGTGTGTGTATATAGAAGAACAATGTTGAACCATATGTCTGTAATGGCGAGATAAAACGCTTTGTATTGAGAAGAGCGTTCTTTTGTTTACATAACACACATTTTGGCGAACAAAGTTTTTACAGAAAGTATTCATATACCCTAACAGTGATAAAAATTCAACTAGGAGAGTCTGTGGATCTTGTGCAAGTTTAGTCGATCATAAAGAGGGACAATCTACAAGCTTAGTAGGCGGCTTGGGGATTGCAAGAAGGTCACCAATGTATAAGTAATTATGGAATACTGCTACTCATCCCTAAGCTTTTTTTGGTAAGGGGAAAATCATCAAATGACTTCTCCCGCCCAGAGTGGGGCGGGAGGTAGTGTCAGACTCTTACTGATTAAAAACCAACGTTCCTTCTGTTGCTCTGGGCCGAGGCCGCAGCGTGCCTCATCGCAGTTTTAACGCAACCCCGGCACCCATCCCTCAGCTTGGGCACAGTCACAGTCTCGGGTAAAAGGAGGTATACATTTTATTTTTGCCAGATGGGCGACTCATAACACTCTTGTGATTTGTCAACACAGGTTCTGGTAAGAGTACCTTAACGCCATCAGCTTATAAGTGCTGACTGCTGAGCAAATATGTCGTCTTATTATTCAAGGCGGTTTCAAACGTATATTTTTAGAAATTACGAGTAAAGGTTTACCAACGATGTTTTTCTTCATCGTATGCTATTGGGTAGACACCACTACCATTATCCTTAGATAGAACATATACTCCGAAAAAGGTCACATTGGTACTTGCTAATTTTCGTGCTCATACTCTCATGCATAAGAATCCTTAAGCATGGTTAAACCACACGTCTCCTTAGCGTATAGAGAATTCGAAACAAAGTCACAGAACGAACCTAGTCAACATATCATTGTAACACAAACGGAATACTTATTGTGAGAATCTCTTTGTCTCTTTCTTTCACAATTTGTTTTTCGAACCATTTATCATTTGAGAACCCTTTTTTTCTTGGAACATTACTACGTCGCGACGACGGTATCGCCTACGTGATGTGTTATGAATGGGCCTTCGGCAGCCTTCGTCTAAATAAATATGCTTCGGTAAACTTCGGAAATATTCGGCAATCTTCGCGCAAGCCAACGATGGACATTGAATTTGACACTCTCATTAATTTACAGTCTTGTTTATTTTCACAGTACTATTTTTAGATGTTTTGCTTTTGAAGGCTGGTAATATTTGAAGGTCACTGTTTTCGTAATTAATTGTTCAGTGATTAATAACAAGGGTAATGTTTCATTCAATATAAGTTGATGAAATAATGGAGATGTTTAACAATGTTTAATTCAAGAGTAAGCTGTATTGTCATGGCGGCTCGGAGGTTATCTGATCATCTGCTTCTCATGTATGAAGGTTCTAAGCCGACAAGTATCAATGTGACTTTTTCCGAGTTATATGTTCTTACTAAGATTATTTAGACACTACTTGAAATAGGGTGGAGCAAAAATATCGAGAGTAAACCTACCAAACCTATAATTACTAATCATAAATTGGGAATTGCCAATCCGCCTTGAGCAAGCGTCGTGGCTAATGCTCAAACCTTATCCGTGTGAGAAGAGGTCTTTGCTCCGCAATAGGCACTTATAGGCTGATGAGAATGGTGATGAGGCCTTATAAGGAAATGTAAGCAGAAGATATTTATGACCGCACACAAGCGTTTACGACACAAGACGTTGCTTTTCAACGTGTGAGTGAGATTACCGGAGGCCCAATCCTCGACTTCCCAACCATCCCGAAATCCACTACACAATAAATAACCCACAAAAGGTCAATGACGGACTTTTAGTAACTCCTTTGGTATTACGAGTGTCCATGGGCGGCGCTGATTGCTTACCATCAGGTAATCCGTCTGCTCGTTTGCCGACCTATGACATAAAAAATGTATATTTAGAAAAAACCGTATAACATCCATAGAGCATTCGATATCTGTCGACCAATTTTTTTTTCGTTTGAAATTTAATAGTGTCTTGAAGCTAACCGATCGACATAGAAAAAAGGAAAACTATGTCTGTTACTTAACTTGAAATTGAACTTTAAAACGTAAAATCACAGAGTTGGTTATTGTGTGCAATTTTATGCTATAATTTTTGTAAAAGAAAAAAAGGATCGTATCTTCAATTTGCACACTTAAATTTGAACTTTAAAGCTATACCGCATAAAGTAGAACTTTTATTTTGTGTTCTAGTTACAATAATCCTGAGCGTACACTTTCCCAAAGGAGTCTCAATGCAAACGGCGTTAACTATGAATTATTTCTTCATTTTCATATTTTATTTTCAAATTCGTTTTGCAATTTTATACCTTATTCTGATAGAGACAAAGAGAGAGGTATGGAAAATCATCATTATCCCCTATAGGCGCCCATTGCTAATTAAAAGAACCCTTTAACTAAAAATCGCGGGTTACTCACGTGTGTATATTGAGAAAAGCTCTACTAGTTTCGAGCCACAGAGGGGTTCTTCCTCATGAGCGGCGTGCGCGGACGCGGCGACGTCGCGCAGCCTACGTCCGCGCACGCTGCTCATGAGGAAGAACACTTGAACACGGTGGCAAACGAGCAGACTGAAAAAACATAAGTGATTTGGTTATTGTCTTGTCTGACGATTTTAGGGGTACCATTATTTTCTTGTGCACTGACTTTAAACTATAAAAATCTACATACACCCAGGTCGACGTAACTCGATCACAACGCCCCTAGCGACATAAATCCGAACTAACCGAAACTTATACTCGCTCTATGCAAATCTGTCGTCAATTGAACTGTTACTTGCAGACTTATCGATTTCGAATCCTATTTATTTTCAGCTAAGTGCTATATTTCAGGAGTGTTCGGTTCAGAATGTCTTTGTTTTGAAAATTTTATTGAGGGTAAATATTGGCTAGTATTGTACCGTAAATATTTTATATTATTTTTCTTACAATAATTGCTTTCTTTGCTCAGTGTTAGGAACTATGATAAACCTTCGATGATTCCACTAGCATATAATAATCAAAATTATTTATTAAAAGAATAAGCTTACATTCTAATGACAGATTAACTAAAAGTTTAATTCATAGACAATTTGCAGTTAACTTAAGCTGGCTGTTGATACGATAAACAGTTAATTAAACCCATCATCAAAATCAGTTCAGCCAGTTGCGAGTTCATCTCTCACAAACACTATTTAATACAGCTAAACCTGAAAACAACATTTTTTTGAAATCGAAATCGAATCGATACCACGTCCTCACGGAAAACCAGCGTGTACCAACCACAGCTTTGTATTTCGCCGTGTGAGTGAGGTTACCTAAGACCCAATCCTTCCCCTCTACCAATCCCTCCCCAGTACTTAAATTCCGAAAATCCTCCGCTCATAATTCCTCCGCTGTTGCTATGTATGTATGTCCGTTGGCTGTGCTGATTGCTTACCATCAAGTAATCCGTCTCCGCGATTGCCTTCGAAACACATAAAAATAAGTTATATTAGGAAAAAAAACTAAAACAGTATTTGACTTAGATTTTCTTAGCTACATTTCCAATAATATAAAGTCGACACAGGTTTTCCGTCTTTCGCATCATCCCCAGCATTACAGATTCATATTTTGTTCTCACGTTTTGTAGATAAATAAATATATCTCGGAAATATTCAGAGAAACATGAAAACTTTGTGAAGAAACACGTCTATATTGTATATTAGTGTGTTGAGGAGTAGAATAAAGACGTATGACAGCACCCTCGTTCTTCTTGTGGGTATAGTATCGGCTAAAGAATTACAAGTTTATCAGAAATGATTTTGCATTACTTTCTTATAAACATAACCTTTTAAAACTAATAACTTTAAACGAGGAATGCTTGTACATAGTATATGTGTAAAGGAAGGATTATATATAGTTATATGTAACTAGCTATATAGTTTCTGCTCACGGTTTCGTTGATAACCACAACAGTACGTCGATAAATATAACATACCTAAGAACCAAATCGCTCCAGCCGTTTTTGCGTGAAAGAGTGCTCGGTATCTTCTTTTTCTGAAAATGCAACCATCTTCAGCCCCGAAGCTTCTTACATACTAAATTACATCGAAATCGATGTAGCCGTTTCCGAGATCCTGTGAATATATAGGTTTAGGTAATGGGTTAATTGATCAAACTCCAAGCGATCACTAGCGTTCGGTTCTGCTATTGTGTCTCGAATTACCACGATTGAACGTTTTTTTTTTATTTTGCCGCTATCACGCCTGGTGGTAAGCTATAATGCAACCTAACAGGTGGCTTGCGGGTAAAATCTTTATCTTTAATATGATTTTATTATCTGTGGTTTCTAACGAGCTTATCAAGAGGTTATGGTTATAGTTTGTAATAATGCTATTGTTAAAATACTAATGTTTGCATTAAAAATCTGACGCATTTGAAATTAACATATCATATCATTTCACTTTGGCACCACAGCCAAATTGATACACTGAGCGAAAATTATTACATCACAGATTATAAATGTCATTTTCACATCTAATCCAGCCAGATTATTTGACAACAACATTAAGTTCCAAAACAGAATTCCGATTTCAAATTCAAAACGTCAAAGACATACGTCCCAACTTCAACTATCAAATTCAAATAAATCAACGTACGTGTCGATTAGATTGATCGACAATCGAGAATCGTGATTAATCGATACGCTGTACACTGCACTAGTAATTAATCGTCGTCATCTAATTGATTTTCATCGCGGTACACCGATTACGATAGAATCGATTATTATGTAATCGGTTTCGTGATCGATTAGATTTTAATGTTTAAAAAATAATAAACACTAGGGTATAAAGAGGCTAATATACTGTTGAAAAAAATATATCTAAGCAATCAATAAATATTATTAGAAATGGACAAATGAGTTACGACTTAAATATTGAAAAAATGGCGACCCGAGCTTTGAGCGAAGCTGAGATGGGTCGGCAATGTTTGGTTTGTGGTTGCAATACAATTTTTTCCACTTTTAATAGGTATTTTAATTCATATAAACCTTCCTTTTCAATTATTTTATGTATTAAAATGACAGTCAAATAGTTTGTTTCGTTCCGTAGTTTTAAAGATTTGAGCATACAGGGACATATGGATTGAGAAAGAAACTTTATTTCATACTATGTAGTGATGATGAAATTCTGATATCTAATTATGATGTATATTATGATATGATTATATATACTAATATTATAAAGAGGTAAAATTTGTAAGTTTGCATGTTTGTAAGTTTGTATGTAGGGGGTAATCTTTGGAACCGCTGGTCGGATTTCCAAAATTCTTGCACTGATAGACAGCTACAATGTTCCTGAGTGACATAAAGACTATACATAGGCTATAAAGACATCATGCTACGATCTGTAGGAGCCAATCAGCGGGTGAAACCGCGCGAGAGTAGCTATGATATATAATTTTTTGGGTGGGTTGAATCATCAAATGCTTTCTCTCTTCCTGCTTGGGGCGAGAGGGTGTGTCAAACTCTTACTAAAACAACTCCATTTCTTCTCCTGTTCCAAGCTGGGCCCGTGGTACATTATTGCAATCGCACCCGTACCAAGAAAGTCACTCCTAGACCTATTGATTAGCTTTTGTTCATTAGAAATTGTTATTGCCATTTTTTGACTTTGTTATTGTGAATCATCCGAGAAACCCTCCCTCGGTAACTCGATTCTGTAACCATAGCCGATCCCCGAATCAGTTACTTTGTGCTCTTTATAATTAACTTATAAAAGCATAAACAGAAATGAAATTCTGACATGACACCCATACTCTAACAAACACACAGAATTAGAAATGTAATTATTTAAATATCGAAGTCCTACCTCATTATAATACTTTTTGTGTAAAGACTAGCTCCATCTTAGCTGGCAGCATAGAAATAGCTTTGTACTTAATTGTAAAAAAAGAAGATTTAAAACAACGTAAGCACGTCCTTTTTAATTAATAATAAGAAATAAGCCATTTTGTATACTAAAAAAACGATTAAACTTACTAACGCCTTTAGAAATCTCTTCGGACTAATTTAGATTTCCTTTCAAGGCAGCCTACCTTCCCAGGGGACTCAAGTTTAATTGCATCGAGTTGCAAACGCTGTTGATCTTAGAACCTGCGCAGACGAGGGACCTTTGTTCAATTCACTGAACTGCATAACGGTAAGGTTAGGTTAGATAAAGGTACCGAGATCCCCAGCTGGAAGGAGAAATTTTGACGTAGTGATTTTTAGTCAACAATAGTCTGACACTGGCTCTTGTCTCACACAGAGAGGGTAGTCATTTGATGAGTTTTCATTGTAGAAAAAAATGGGGGTATACAATTATACATACCCGGCTGTTTTAAGGGTTCTGCTTCGGAATTCAGCAAAAAAAATGATGATAAAAAATATTATTGATTTATTACTACTGCCCAATTCTTCCTCCTCCTCCTCCAACACCACTCTCTATTTTTTTTATTTTTTTTTTTAAATTGAATATAAATTAAATCGTAAAATTACTAAAACAAATTACGAAATTTTTACATCGATAAATTTCTTTTTAATTATGGTACCTTTTACGTAGAGGTGGGTAGTTCTAAAATTAATTTCTATTTTTTATCTCGAAATTAAAATAATAAAATAGCCTACTGTTTCGTTATTTAAATTATTTTGCTTGTAGGTACATGTTACTTTAGTCTTTCTTTTATTAGTTTACTATGTTTTGAGCATATACACTGTGTTTTTTGGTATAAATTTCTTGTTGCAGGTCTGCCTGAAGGAATTCCTTTAAGCATATGCATATAATGTGTATTAATATTTTGTTTGCCTAAATAAATAAATACCTCGGCGGAAATATGTAGCGGATATTACTTAGTGTATAGTCTTTACTTGTATTTATATATGTACATTTAAGTTATGTATATAACTTATGTGTGTAAGGTATATGTACGGTATGTGTATTTGTGTATATTATTGTGTGTGTAATGACATTTATTATAAATATTTATTTAATTATGCCATAACTTTTGTATGGTGGTTTCATGGTATGTTGATTAAAGCCTATGCATATTCAGGATATAACCTATCAACATACAAAATTTCAACCAAATCGGTAAAGCCGTTTTTGCATGAAAGAATAACAAATATACATCGACAACTTCTTACAAAAAATAGCACATGTATAACATTACTAGATTAGATATTAGAATTAGAATATTAGAGTTAGTATTAGGATATAAGGATTAGGATTCCAACTAGGTAATTTAACTAGGTAGGTTCTGCTTGTTGGTATAAAGCCCACCTATTGACTTTGTGCACTAATTGTTTTTTATGTGATAGGTGGGCAAACGAGAAGTCTAATTACCTGATGGTAAGCAATCAGCGCTGCCAATGGACAGCAACAGCAGAGAAGTTACGAGTGCAGTGCCGATCTTTTGAAGATTTAGAGAATGGGGAGGGATTCAGGTAGGGAAAGGATTGGGCCTCCGGTAAGCTCACTCACACGGCGAAACACAACATTGTGGTTGCTTCACGCCGGTGTTCTGTGAGGCCGTAATATTGCTCCGGTCGAGCCGACCCATTCGTGCTGAAGCATGGCTCTCCCACAATTAAAATAGAATTAATAAAATACTTACAGAAGTCCCTCGTCTACTTAGGCCTTTAGCTGGACAAGAATTACGATAGCAGAGAAATGGTCCTTATTATATGAATCCCAGTGAAGGCGTGATGCAGTGCTAAGCTAGTTATGGTTGTAATTTATTGCAGAATAAACCCATTTGTATTCAATGCGTAGATTGTTAAATGTTCCGAGGTCAATGTAATGTTATTATTTAGTAATCTAGATACAGATTCCAATTTCCTATTCAGTACTTAATATAGATAAGGCACTTAATTTTTATATGTAAATTCTCAAAAACCTAGTTGGATTGTTGATTACCTACAGTTTCTGATTAGTTCGATTGTCGATTAAAGTTTCTGAATATTAACTAATAAAATGACAGTAATTTATTTAGAAATAATAGCATGTTTTTTATTTCCAAAAACTTAGCACTACTATACAATGGTAATATGGCAACAGTAGCAGTGAAAGTAGTGAGATTAGCGTCTGTTACCGAACTAGGCATAGCCTTAGTGTACTTATACTAAAGTATTATTGTGATATCTAAATATAGATTTCAGTGTTCTATACAGGGTGTAAGGGACAGCCTTCCGCAAACTGATAGGGTAGATTCAGTATATCGTCTTAAGTTGACCGGTACATGAAATTATTTCAGGAACGTTATGGGAATCCAATTAAACCGATTTGTTTCATTACCTTACACGCAATGTATCGCTACCACCGCAAACGCACGCAGCGAACGGCAGCGCTTTTAGTATTATTACTTTACACTATGGGCAGCGCCGCGACCTTACCTACCTTTCGGACAAACGGTCGCGCTCGCGCCACGTTTTAATAACAATAAACTATTATTTACAAGATAGCCGCGTTACTTACAAAAGACAACTTAATAATCGTGCTCGCGCCACGTTTTAATAACAATAAATTATTATTTAAAAGATAGCCGCATTACTAACAAAAGAAAATCTAACAATCATAACATGGTAACTGATAAATGATAAAAAAAGAAAAATGCGTAGGTACCTTAGAATCGCTCCGGTTTCCGGCTCTGGAAAGCATTTGTGATGCGGTCTCGCATTTCGTACTCACTTGCACACGCACTCACAAACACTTTTTCTTTTACGTACAAAAAGGGGTCCAAATGGGTTACGTCTGGGGATCGTGCTGGCCACGGTTGCGGTCCAAACCTACCTAAACTACGTTTAAATAGGAAAGCACTGGTAAGTGGTAGCGTCTCGTTACGTTAGAGAACCAATTCCAAAATCCACGTAGGTATTGGTCTTCCGGCGCCTTTTTGTCTGGGAACAATGGGCTGGTTTTCTAGCAAGCGTTGATAGTCACCAGTAATTATCCTGGAGTCTGATGGATGCCGACGGTCAGGATACCTACACTACTATACTACAACACATTATCATCTCCCCATAATCACGCGCGCTAAACGTACCTAGGTAGTAATTTCGCACAATTTCTACAACAAAACTTCACTACACTTCACACACTACATAACTAATAAAACTTAACAACACTACTTATAATAAAACTTTTAAGCCGAATGCGCGAGCGATCCGTACCAACACACGCTCGCGGAACATAAACAGTAACATCGCAGCAAGGCACAATGGCGACTGCATGTGATGAGACACACACAAACATAAATCTGTTGTTGCCAATTACACGAAAATTAGGTACAAAATTTCGGGGTAAAAAATAAAAAAATATGCATGGTCGTAATTTATCATTCTGTTATTTTTTGTAGAGAAATGAATTGATTAAATCAATTTAATTCTAATTTCATTGTTTAGTTAATTGAGAATAATAAAAGTGCAGTGTGATAGAAAGCTGTGCTTCCATTCCAGGGAGATTGTGTTTAATTTCTGGCTCGACTATCAATTCATGGCTATTGTGAAGCCATGTAAATCTTAAGTAGTTTAAAAACTAGCCAGTAATCGCTTAAAAAGAACAATCAATTAATAAATTAGGTAGTATTTGTAAATGCTTTAAAATTAAAACTAGACTAATCTTTATTTATTTTTTATTCAATTTATGTGCGCGACAAGATTTTCATTAATTGATTAATGAAAATCTCATCAATGTGATTATGAATGCAAAGGAGTTCTCAAGTTTTAGATAAATTTCGATAGTTCTAACATTTTCGTTTACAAAGGTAGAAAGGTAGAAAGGTAGAAGAGGTAACAAAAGTTAAAAGTTGGCAACACTGGTTCAATCGAGAGAAAGGGACGCAGCTATTCTGTACGTTGGACGGGATCGTAGGTATACCTACGGCGGCGGCGCGCGGCGATCGGCGCGGTGGGGCGCCGAGCCGCTGCGCCGTGACCGCGGTGCGGTGAGTTCAAACGACTCGCGCTAGGTAGAAATTGAACAGCTGATTTCATGCGTAGTTCTTTAGAGAATTCACACAACCATTGCGTATTTTTTTGTTTTAGCTGTGTTATTTACATTAATGTTATTCTTCATACATAGAATGTAATTATACATTGAAATAGAGGTGTAGGAACTGAAAAAACGAAAAAAAAATTGAAAATTTTCCTGAAAGAATTTTCACTGGAATATGATTCAGAATAAGGAGCTGAATGCACCCTGTTAATTTGTGGAGGGCTGTCCCTTACACCCTGTATATTTCTAGGTAGATGTCTCTGGTCTTTGATTCCTACTTCAAAATACTCAAGAAACTAATTAATTTGTCGATTAAAAGTTCCATTTACTAAGTAATAAACATATCAGCCATTTACTTAGTGTACTCATACTGTGGTTTTTATTACAACTGTAACAGACTTCATGTTTAGTGGACTGTATTTTATCGGATTTATTTTTTGAGCTCTACAAAAAGGTTTTAGTGTCTGTATCTTTTTTCTTTCAGAGTAAGCCTAGCGGTAAAAATCACTATTTTATGGAATAAGTGACACACGAGAAAATGAACCACCTGATAATTAACTATCTGCACCATCCATGGACACAAAACTAGAAGAGTAACAAACAGCGAGCCTTTTGGGGATAAGATTAGAGAACTGAGGACAACGAATCAAATCAAATCAAATCATCAAATCAAATTCTTTATTTCAAATAGACCAAAAAAGGCACTTTTGAACGTCAAGCAAACAAGATATCATAAGGTTTAACTTTATGTGTCAGTCTGTCCGTCTGTCCTCTAGTGAAGCTATTTGCTCGTTCCAAAGTGTAGATTCCTATGGAGAAGAACGAGCAAGAAACTCCATGGTTACTCTTTTTCAATCACTTTTTACAATACATTGTTACATAATTTAGATAGCTCCATTATGTGAGAACAGTGTAACACTAGTGTTTAACCAAAGTATCCGAAAAAGAAATAACCCTCAGGGACAGCAACTTTAGACAGTCTCGAGTTGACCAGTCCCAATAGGCGGCGTCCGTTCACGAACATGACACGTACACCAGCACCGCCCAACTCAACCATATTATAGGGAACCGAGCGGTCCAGTGCCCGTGCCACCGCCAATGAGACTCCTGAGTGAGCATGACAACTCCCAACTGACACAAGTACCAATATACTATAAGGCTATAAGTCTAACTCAATTATAATAAGTTACAGGGCTCTCACATTTACAAAAATCCAGTTTATCAACAATCAACAACATGTTGAATAATTTAATAATTGAGATCAAAATTCCTCTTAACCTTAACAATTTTTATCCTGTGCAGTCAAACCAGCCACCCTCCAAGCATTTTTATCTTCTATATAATCATTTAGTTTGTAGTATGCTTTCCTACATAATACTTTCTTTATACATAATTTAAATTTACTTTCATTAAGATTTTGTATTTCAGTTGGGATTTTATTATAACATTTAACACATAATCCCATGAACGACTTATGCACTTTTGCTAATCTAAATAAAGGCTGACTTAATCTATTTCTATGTCTAGTAAGATAGTCATGCTTGTCAGATACTTTTACAAATAGCTGTAGGTTTTTCCTAACATACATAATGTTTTCATAAATATATTGACATGGTACGGTCATAATGTTGATCTCCTTAAACTTTTCTCTGAGAGATTCGCGACGACCTAAGTTATAGATAGCTCTGACTGCACGCTTTTGTAAGATAAAGATAGACTCAACGTCGGATGCCTGTCCCCACAACAGAATTCCATACGACATGATGCTGTGAAAGTAGCTAAAGTACACTAGTCGTGCCGTGCCTACGTCGGTTAGCTGACGGATCTTCCAGACAGCATAAGCTGCCGAGCTCAACCGCCCTGCTAGAGATCTAATGTGGGGCCCCCATTGCAGCTTGTCGTCTACAGTAATCCCCAAGAATGTGGTCTCCTTTACAAATTCCAGTTTCTGACCATTTAATAATATATCATCGCATACGTTACTTTTAACATTTGGCAAAATAAATCTAATGCATTTCGTCTTTTTATCATTAAGTACTAAGTTGTTTTTTGTGAACCAATTATGAACTTTCGTTAAGGCATTATTCACTTCGTCATAGTTATTTGATCGTCTATTTAATTTAAAAATCAAGGATGTGTCATCAGCGAATAATACCATATGCGGTTCACTTTGGAATAAATGGGGCAGGTCATTGACATAAACCAAAAATAGGAATGGACCCAATATTGAGCCCTGCGGTACGCCCATAGATACGCTAGCACCCTGGGAGTTTACTCTGTTTACTTGTACTGTAAGAAGTCTTTCTAGAAGGTATGATTTTAATAAATTTAGGGATACCCCCCGAATGCCGTAGTGTTGCAGCTTCAGTAATAGCGTTTCGTGCTCAACACAGTCAAAAGCCTTCGAAAGATCGCAAAATATTCCGATGGCATCCTGTGCTTTTTCCCACGATTTGAAAACTTGTTTTATAAGCGATACTCCTGCGTCCGTAGTGCAACGTCCCTTAGTGAACCCGTATTGTTGGTCATGGAAAATAGAATTCGCGTTAAAGTGACACAGTATTTGAGTAAGTATCAACTTTTCAAACACTTTACTGAGCACTGGCAAAATAGAGACCGGCCTATAGTTATTGCGTTCTGTGCTATCACCTGATTTAAGTAATGGAACTACTTTACTATGTTTCATTAAATCCGGGAAAACCCCTTGATCTACACTTTTATTAAAAATTAAAGTTAAGTAAGGCGCTATAGTCTCTATAAAAGACCTGCACACTCTAACAGACATTCCCCAGAGATCTTCACTGGACTTTACTTTGATATCTTTAAACGCCTTTATTACTTCCTGGGGGTTCGTATGTTTAAACATAAAATCCGCAGGACATTCTTTGACGTTACTTCTGAGAAGCTCGACCGCAAGTGCTGGAGATGATTGCAGAGTTTCCGTAGTTTTGATGGGAATATTTTTAAAGAAATTTTCGAATTCCTGGGCAACTAATGAATTTGTACTAGTAAATCCCTTTTCGGTTTTTAAATTAAATTCTGTCTTATTAGATTTGTTTCTACCTGTTTCATTATTAATTATACTCCAGGTAGCTTTTATTTTATTTTCCGCGGTCCGGATTTTACTGCTAATATAGAGTGATTTAGCATGCTTACAAACTAATTTAAATATTTTTGAATATTTGGAGACATGCCTACGAAAAGCCTCACTTTTATTAAATGGTTTCATGCCATATAGCTCAAATAACTTTTCTCTACTTATACGAATGCCTGGTGTAGCCCAGTCACAGAATAAAAATTTACACTGGATATTTTTACGTTTTAAAGGGAACATTTTGTCGAACTGTATTTTTATGATGGATAATAAGTTAGCATAGATCTCACTCGGGCATTCATTGTCTTGTAATGGGCTGCATAATTTATGTTTTAAATTTTTATTTAATGACTCAATTTTTTTGTTTGTTATCTGTCTGAATATAATTTCCTTAGTTGCCACAGTTTTAAAAGTATTAAAGTTGACTGTTAGCCCACTGTGATCAGATGGTAATCTGTTTACAATTTCATTATGTAAATAATCACAGTTACAAAAAATATTATCTATACAAGTTGCCGAGGTGGATGTTACTCGGGTAGGCTCAAGGAATATATTAGACAGATCAAAAGATTTAAAAAGACCTAATAAGTTTGTACAATAAGAGTTGTTTTCTAAGAGATCAACATTAAAATCGCCACATACTATTGTATACTTATTACTAGAACACGTTTTCTGTAATACATCTTCCATTACTGAGCAAAATATATTTAAATTCTGTATGTTAGGAGGCCTATAAACACATACTACAATATGCCTATCCAGTTCAACACAGGACAACTCTATTGAGTGCTCAATTGATAGCATTGCAATGTCTTGCCTTTCTTTATATTTTATTGAATTCTTTACCAAAATCAAGCTACCACCATGTATCATTTCTTTGCGGCTATAATAGTTGCCAACACAATAATTATTGAAGTTAATTGATTCTACTTGATAATCTTTTAACCAATGTTCAGTTATACAAATAATGTCATATTGGAACTTTTCTAAAAACAATTCAATTTGTAGGATTTTTGATGCTAAGCCCTGAACATTTTGACTATACAATGACAACAGGTTATCTGTTTTATTTTTCAATTTAAGTTTATGCTTAACACTATTGCCAGAAGAAACCTTTTTAATGATTGGGGTCTTTGAGTAATTTAATTGGTTATCTTCTGTTGTCGTGGAAGTCAGTTTAAAAGATTACTATCCGGAGTACTATCCATATTTATAACTAAATGTGGAGCCTCCTTCGTGCTATTATATGTACAATTAATCTCTATATTGTTAGATTGTCTAATCAATATAGATTTGTCACTAAAACTACTTATTAATAAATTAATACTATTTGCTAACAAACTAGCAATTAATAATTTACATTTCCTGGGAATATACATATAATCCCGGGTCAACTTGAAACCACTAACAAATTTGTTAGTGTCAAAAAATGATAATTTGTCACTATGACAGCAGGTCAGAAAAAATATTAAATTGTTTAGATTATGAATTTTACTATTTTGCATTTTTGACAGAGTGTCAGCATATGGGAATGCACATAATACTATCTTCCCTGTATTTAATTTCAATAAGGTGTTGATACCATCACTTATATCCCGCTTGTTTATCCCTGTACTATCACCCATTAATATTACTATTGGCTGATTTTCTGCTAATTGTTTCTGTGATATTTTTTCTATCATATGGCCAAATTTTATATTGTGATAACAGTAATTTGTTACTCTGTATTTAAGACAATTAGCGATAAGTGACCCAAAACCTGCACCCACTGAGTCTGTAAACACACCAGCGTTGTAGGTAACAACTGGTTGACTCCCTGTTTGTGGCCCCGGCACAAGTTCTGGCTCAAAGGGTGGAGTGAGGGCACAGCTACATGAAAGGTTATTTGCAAGAGACTCATATCTCTCAGCACTAAAAGTAACTAAATCCACAAGTTTTCCTGCCTCAATCATGTGTTTGTTGAGTTGTGATTGGGCAGATTCATATTTTTGGAACATATCATTTAAGAACATTTCACGTTGTAAAAGTTCTTGTTGAAGAGCCTGAATGTCTTTGTCATATATGACCCTACATTGTTCTAAATCACTTTTGCATGATTTAAGTTCCTGAGTTACATTTAATTTTTGTTTTCTTAAATAGACATTCATTTTAGACAGATTTTGCTTCTTTTTGAGTTTTTTAATTGTTTTATTTAGTTTTATATATTTTTTTATTTTATTGTGGCTATTCAGGACAGGGCAAGCAGTAATGGTATCATACCGGACGGATTTTGGAATGCGGATTGGAGGGAGATTTATTGCACTGGTTGTCCCACTAATACAACTAAAAACAACGCAAGCAATACAGGAAACCGGGGTGAAACAATCACCAGCCATTCAATAACTTTGGAAAACATAATTATTCAACACTCCAAAATTGTGTAAAACTGAAAACCTAAATTAAAATATACGCCATCCAACCTATTAAAATTTCATAGTTTTAAACCGAACACGTGTCACCTATTCATCATTAAAGCCCGCCTGAAACTTTCAGCCCTGAAGCCTGTAATATCTAGACTTTTAATAGTTTCAGTTAAAAAAGTTTCAGCGCAAAAAAGGCAAAGGACATTTTTTTCCAAGAACGAAAAGTTTGCCTATAAATAATATTTTTTATCGAATATCGACAAAATTCTTGTTATGGCTTACTATTCTTGCTGAAGTTGAGTTATTTCAGAATTGACGAGTTATTTTCATGTTGTTTTAGATGTTTGATTTGGAATATTTATTTACTTTTATTGTTTTCATGTCGGTATGGCGCAGATGTTAGGATCTCACCTCTCAACATGAGGTTACAAATTCGAAACCCGAGACTTCTCAGATTGGTTCCAAAAAGTCACACGTTGGTTTTTCTGGTTAGATGTACTATCTAAGACTATTTAGACCCACCCTGCTCCTTTTCTTGCTCCAGACCAAAGCCAGAAGCGCTTGCAATACACAATTTGCTTTTTCTGCTTCGTAGAGTGAGACCTCGACTAACACCAGGCGCAAGACACCACAGCTGTCGATCACTTCCCTGAGGACACGCAGCTTAGGCCAAGCAGAGACCATCTGGTGACCTTTACAGTGACTTTTTTGCTCCCATTGTATCCGAAATAGATTCAAATTGTCGATCAAATCGACACAATCAATCTTAAAAAATAATCGCAAGCGCTATGAATTCATACATAAGATATGACACAACCCAATTAACCTGTTCCCAAATATGTCAAAACTCGAAGTTCAAATTACCTTTCCCAACCAGAAGGTTGTATCCAAGCTAAGTATCAACGTACTAACAGAGACATCACAAACTCCCAATATATTAGAAAGCAATCACCGAAAAGAAACAGCAATATCTTCATCCCCCTCTGAAAACACATTTACCTCAATAAAACGAGACACAGACCTATTTATATTCAACTACCCACATATTGTTGCGGAAACACATCATAAATTCAATCGGTCGCAAGTGTTACATCACCGAATGTTGATTTGTTGCGATGACGTCACAGATCTAGGATTTATGACGTAATAGAGTGAACGTGTTCTATGTACATGTGACTTTATTTGTTTATTTGTGTGAGTAAATATGTGAGGTTTATGTACTAGTGTCGTCCACTTCTCATGCATGATTGCATATGCAAGGGCAATAATGTAACACGGTTCCGGTCTGGAACAAGAGAAAGAACGGTAGAAGGTAGTCTTTAGCCAGTCTGATAGTCAGATACTCGTCAGATCTCATCTCTTCTCTCATCCCACTGAGAGGGGAGAAGCCAGAAGGAGAAGAATTTGATGAAGGACAGAAAAGTACCAGTGTAACTTATTCAGAGTCATACGTATTTTTTAAGATTAATTTGACACCTCTATCATGTTATGTAACAAAACATCGTGAGAAATTTGTTCTTATAACTTCTACTCGTTGCCAATCTGCCTTGAGCAAGCGTGGTGATTAATGCTAAAACCTTTCCGTTTAACATGCAGCTTTGCTCACATTACACATCATACTACAGAAAAAAGAGATTCTTAACATTAAACATCACTTTGGCTTAAGGCAGATTGGCGATTTCAAACTGATAATTTGAATTTCTCAGTCCAGGTTTCCAAACGATAATTTTATCTTCACTATATATCAGAGGTGCATAAATAAGCTTAGGAAGGTACATATATTATAACTCGGAAAATGGCACATTATTTCTGACATCATACACTCAAATGGTTGTCAAGCAGTCGCCTTTACCTCCGGGCTTCCACGACATCTCACAACTATACTCGCGTGTGTCATATTTCGCTATTTATTATATATGCATGCAAAATTGTAAGAAGTAGTGGTTCGTGGAGGGGTTTTTGAACACGCCTACACTAGCTGACAAATGATTTTGACATTAAATCGTAAAAGAAACGATGACAGCTTTCATTGTTATTGTGCAGTAATATATAAATATTGTATTTTTTTATTTAGGGCAAATTAATAAATCACTTCTCTCCCTCTAGGTGAGGCAGGAGAGAGTGTCAGATTACTTTTGAATAAATAAATCACTTTCCAAATACCATACACGTTTTGACTGCACTGACTTGCGCTGCTATGCAAATAATCTAAATATATAAAACTCAAAGGTGACTGATATAGTGATCTATCAGCGCACAGCCCAAACCACTGGTCGGATCGGACTGAAATTTGGCATGCAGGTAGTTGCTATGACTTAGGCATCCGCTAAGAAAGTATTTTTATAAATTCCACCTCTAAGGGGATAAAATAGGGGATGAAAGTTTGTATAAATCTTCTTAGATTTTCAACTGATTGAGCTAAATTTAAAGATTGATGAAGATGAGGCCTTATTTTTTTAACACAACCTAAACAAAGGTAAAGCCGCAAAAACTATACCTATTTAATAATCATATTTCTTGAGCGAGCGAGCGAAGCCGCGGGCAACACCTAGTGTATTATAAAATAAAAATAAACCTGTACAGGTGGTAAATTTGTTACATTGAAAATAAATAACATTTTTTTTCCCATTTACTATCTATAACAACATTCGAACTTTTTAAGTTAAAAAATAAACAGTAAGTTCAATAATCTTTTAAGTTTATGGCGCAAACGAAAGTTTTCCGTTTTAAACAAGATTTTGCCACGTAAACTGCGTAGCACGCTACGGCGTAGTCACAACTGCTACGAACGACCAATTCATTATCGAATTTTATTTAACTTGGTTTAATATTCTTTAGTTAATTTTACCTGTAAACATAAATTGTAGAAAACACAAACTACATCAAAATTTATCATAGAAATTTTAATTAAAATTGGAAATACAATTTCACTCATTTATTGCTTAGACGATTGGGCTGTTTGAGATGAGTGCTCGATAACTTACTACTTTCCCGCCATAACGGTGAGTTATAATGACAAAAGAGTATACCAGTCGACTATGTTTAAATTAATTCTCTTAATATACTAAAACAATGTTTACACAAGAATAATTCATAAATCTTCGTAGCTAAAGCACAAATCTCGAATCAACGTCATTTATTACGGAAACCTTGTTCTTTTTCACGTAACAACAATAATATCCTTTACAAATGACACAAAAGATTATTTCTAACACCATTTATCAGAGGTCAAGGCACGAACACAAACAAAAACCCGGAACGAGGAACGGAATAACTCGGAAACATGTTCCGATAAGTCGGAAGAAAAGCCGCGAATCCCGGATTAGTTACGTTAGAATTGATTTCGAAACAAAGTAGCTGAAGTTTCAGCGAGATTATGACGTAATCGCTGAACTTCATGAGATTGTTCGCATACATTTCGAAGGCTTGACTCAACTCGGCGAACGATAAAGGAGGTATAAAATTTGGTTCTTATGAAACTTTTTGGTAATGTATGAGATTCTATTTAGCGAAGTCGTCAGTTTCAGAGTTAAATTATTGTTTTATTGATAAAGGAGTCTTTACGGAATTGTTTTACTTTTCCTATGTGGTACAATGGCAAACCAGCCTTTGTAATACTCACAACACCGGGGTTGCAAGTGATTTGCTGGCTTCAAGGATTGAGGAGGGGAACTAACACACGGCGAAACACAACGCTGTGGTCGTTTCTCGCCAGTTTTCTGTGAGGCCGTGATCCAGTCGAGCCGACCCATTCGTGCCGAAGCATGGCTTACTTAAACGCTAAATTTCTCTGATCGCATATCTAGAACTTCTAAGAGAACTAGAGAACTTATTAGTACGGCTATAAGAGCAATATTTCTCTGAGTGACATTTAATACTTTGAACATTCCTTAAAATACATTTTGATCAATAAAAACCAATTTTCCACTGTGAAACCTATCACATTCAATATCGGTACCACCTCGCTACGTGCTACGCAATACACTACGGCGTAGCATATTCGCTACAGCGTAGCATGTTCACTACGATTTTTAGCGAAAAATCGACGAGTGGCCTTTTCGCTTTTTCAAAGAGCTTCTGGTGTCGCATGGAGTTCGCAGAATGCATCATTTTACGATACAGTATATGTTAGGTAGGGTCTTTTGTATTAGATTTCTTTCATTACTCTGTAAAGACTATTGACAACCATTTCAAAAAACCTTTTAATAGAAGCAAATTTAAACTCAATATTTGATATAGACGGGACGGAAAGGTCAGTTTATATGATGTTTTAAAGTGATTTTTAGTCTTAATTGAGCGTTATATTTATAGTCTTTCCGATTTTTTTTTTTTAGCCTTTTGATGAGAAATGGAAATCAGGGCCCGATGCAACTATAGGTATATACAAACAATAACTGCCCAACAAAGTGACTAACCCTAAAAAAACATTATATATAGATACATGGTAGATCTTCGAATAACCTTGAGAAACTCCTTCCAAAGCATACTTTAAACATTCCACCCTTACACACACATACTTTCAAAATTATGTATGTAAGCAACCCAAAGTGGCCATTCTTAGTGTGAAATGTCGTAACGATTTGAATACACCCTGTATAATGCCACGATCAAGACTATTACTCAAATAAATCCTTCATCCTCTCATAGTTGTGATCCTAGTGAAATGGGTCCACTTTCCGGTTGGGACGGTGTGTGTTTTCATATGGATTTTGAAGGTATTTGCTGTAAGCTGGCAAGAAGATGATGTTATGGAAAGTTTTTTGTTTGTACCTATATATTTATATGGTGTTTCGTTTCTTTGAAAATTGAGTCGGTCGCACATATTCAAAGACGATGCTACTTATATGATAATACTTATGGAATTATTACAAAGATCTTACTAGAATAAAATCTTACTAATATTATAAATGTGAAAGTACGATGTTTGGTTGTTTGTTAAACAAATCACGCCAAAACGGTTGGACGGATCTAGATGAATTTTCCGAAGAAGACGTGTTAGACACGTGTGAGACCACGTCTAGGCAAACGTAGTGCAGGGCGCCCTCCAGCTAGGTGGACTGACGATATCTTCATGAGGGCTGGCAGTGGTTGGATGAGAAGAGCTGAACATCGAGCTGAGTGGCGTGCAATTGGGGAGGCATATGTTCAGCAGTGGACGAAATCAGACTGATTATGATGAAACGGATCGAATATGGCGTCATGACTATTTAACGTCAGTTGTAGAGGAACAGGGAACACACTTGCCTTAATCAAATAAAATTATTAAAATTGAGAAATTTTACAAAATTTTACACACTATATGTTTTCGTAAAAATGAGGAAATAAAGACTTATAATGCCTAATTATAACTTTGGAATCACCAATCCACCTTAAAGAAGCGTAGTGATTAATACTCATTTCTTCTCTATGTGGGAAAAGGACTTTGCTCAGAAATGGACAACGGACTCTTCTTTAATTATTATGTTTTCGGCTTACTCACGTAATAAATTGACGAAATACTCGACTAGTTTCAAGCCATGCTACAGGGCCCATATTCATGAGCAGCATTCCGCGACACGCGAGTAAGCCGAAAACATAATAATTTATTTAGAATGTCTCACGAAAGTTGTAACAAAATAAAAATGACAACACTTATAATAGGTATGTACTTGTACTGCAAAATAACTCACTTAATGACTCAAAAACATAAAAGCAAAGTACCTACACCTTGACTTTCCCACATAAAACATTACTTATAAGTTACAACGCACTTACGACTACCAGAACTTACACTGAACATTAAAAATTTACCTCATAATTGATGACCTGACAAGAGGGAATGCCCTTTATACTCAAAATGGTACATTTGCTTCGATAATATTGCGTAACCAGCCCTGATTCGGACGTGCTTCGAAAATTTTATATCCTATGCATGTGTCGCTGACAGTAAGTGAAATACGACATTCTGATAATTGACTGGAATTGTTTCTAAATGACAGTTGCGTTTTGTTATTGGTTTAGATCGGTTTAATGTGTAGATTTATTGGTTTCAGAAGCAATCATTAGGCTTTATCGGTTGTGAATTGAAATAATGATTGTTTTGTTGGATATATAGATTGGCTTGTAGTTGAACGCGATTTGGATATGTTGCGTAGATTGAGGTTATCAAATGTTAAGGTTTACAAGAAAAATATTCTTCCAACTGGAGATTGTCTTAATAAATTGTACTTAAGATAATTCTCTTTTTCGGAATCTTTTGCACAATATTAGTGTATCTCTGCATCGCCCAAAGGTTCGACTGGGAGAGTATGCCTGTGGCATTAAGTCCACCTTGTACACAGATGTATGTGCAAAAGTATAAATAAATACTTAAATAAATATAACTTATCCACTGACATTTTAATAACATAATGTATATACGTACATATACTACTAATTTTAATACAGTAACAACATTTTCAACATTTCGATTAAACTGAACTCTAACCACGTGACACAAGGTAGGTATTTTAAGAAAACTACGAGTTTTCTCTGGTACTACGACAAAACGTGTAACTGCTCTGAAAATCGATATACCTACTTAGGTCATTCGGACATGGAATCTAATGTCTAATGCCTTTAGAACTTATATTTTATTGAACTTTTCTATCTTCTCAGAAAAATAGCTATTTGTTTGTACGTGAAGTTGTTCGCTGATTTCGGTTTTGAACATCGTTGTAGTACACAAAATGTAAGTATGTTTTTATGACATTATATTCTGAGTGAAATTAAATTATAACTAAATTGTACTTAACATCTACCTATTAGGAAGACAGAAGACTTTGTGGCGGTTACTATGGTAACAAGTCCTATGACGGCCTTGTTGACACTAAGGGTGATTGCCAAGCATAAGTCGCGCTCGATTCTCTGCACGGTAAATGCAAGGTTTTTCCTTTAAGGTTTTTCCTTTATCGAAAATTCCTCACAGTACTCTAGAATTCAGCATAATGACAATTCATTGCGCATACACTAAAACTCAGTTGTGATTAAGACCGTGCTGTCCTGTGCTGGTCCTGATTAAAAGGTGTGAGATTGCTCATATCCTCGTACCTTTTAACCAATTCTATTATTTTATTATTTATATTATCATAATATTTATAACGAGTAGATAAATATTCTAATGATAAGTAATCGACACTGGCCATAGCCGCGCTAGTCCTTTTGGGATGCGAAATTTCAGGGTTGGGTTTGGAGAGAAAAAGGGTTGTGTCCCAGGTAACCTCATTCACAGTGCAAAACACAACGCGTTGTTTCACGCCAGTTTCCTGCTAGACCGTGGTATCACTTCGAGACGGCCTATTCTTTTTTTTATGGTATAAGTCGGCAAACGAGCAGACGGATTACCTGATGGTAAGCAATCGGCGTCGCCCATGGATACCCGCTACACCAAAGAAGTTACGAGTGCGTTGCCGGCCTTTTGGGGATGGAGGTTGTAAATATATGGATTGGGAAGGGATAGGGGAAGGGGAGAGATTGGGCCCCAGGTAACCACTCAACACAACGCTGTGGGTTGTTTCACGTCGGTATTCTGTGAGGCCGTGGTATCACGTAGTATTCATGCCGAAACATGGCTCTCCCATACGGTTAATGGTGTCAGCTTTATGTAATGGCTATGTATTGTTATGTATGAACACATAGATTAATAGCACAGAGTCCTTTGACTTCCGAAATAGATAATGTTGAATACAATTATTAATGTGGGCGTATGATTCGCGTTTGTGTAGATAACTGACTATTAATTATATTAGTTCTATTAATAATTATGTATATTAATTGTACTATCACAGGTATACATGGAATGATTACTTTTCTATAAGGTAATGGTCTAAAATAAATAAATTTGACTAATATTTATATAGCATCTCCCCGGTGGTTTTACCCGCTGCTCGGCTCCTACAGATCGTAGCGTGATAGTGTAGCCTTTCTCGATAAATAGACTAAGGAACACAAAAATATTTTTTTATTCAATTCGAACCAGTACCTATTTCCGTAAATTAGAGCGTTCAAACAAACAAACTCTACAGCCTGATTTCGACTTTGAACATCACTGTTGTATGTTTTTATGGCTTTGTGTTCTGGGTGAAATTAAATTATCTATATACCTATATATAAAAATGGATCGCAAAATGTGTTGGTAAGCGCATAACTCATCAACGCCTGGACCAATTTTGCTGATTCTTTTTTTGTTGTGTTTGTTATTGTCAGGAGAAGGTTCTTATCAAAGAAAATATAAGAACAGTAGAGGGGAAAATTGGGAAAAAGTAACCCTTTGATAGTGATATAGTTGGACCCGTGCGAAGCAGGGGCCGGCCGCTAGTAATTAATATTTATTAAACATCTAGAAGACAAAAGATGAGATCTTGTGACGTTTGCTGTTGCTATGATAACCAGCTTTATAATATTGGTATAGCTTTTTAGTTGAACGTGCCCCACACTAGAATTCTCACCTGTATCGTGGGTGTGTTTACAAACATACAATGTCACATACACAAGATACCAAGACCGGGAACAATAATTTGTAGATCACACCATGTTGATCATCACATCATGTTGAGTTGTTCCATGCGGGAATCGAACCCGCGACACCCTGTGCCGCAGATGGTTGCCCAGCCATTGCGCCAACCGTGCAGCAGTTTAATAAATCTCATAAAATGTCTTAAAAGTTCAAATCCTCGTCCCTAAAAGTCCGGCAAGGTTCTTTTAATTCTAGTGTAGCATCTGTTTGATTCTTGCCACCGCACTAGGATTTTCTCCTGTATGTCTATGTACTCACGACAAAGGAGAAAACCTAGTGCGGGAATAGACATGATAAATAATAATGACAGCGTTGTGTTTAGCTGTGTGAGTGAAGTTAGAGGAGGCCAGAGTTATTTTCTTTTTCCTTTATTGACTGTTACAAGTAGTGTTACACCGTTCTCACATAATTGAATCAACTTAATAATGTAACAAAGAATCTGTTTGTGAAACTAATTGAAAAAGAGTAACCGTAGAGTTTCTTGCTCGTAACGTTTTTCTCCATCGGAATCTACACTTTGGAACGAGCAAATAGCTTCACTAAGAGGATTGACTGACACACCACAGAAACTTTTTAACTTTAAGTTTTGTCTTACGTTCAAAATTGCATGTAAAATCATTTTACAATCACAAATGATTTTGACGTTTTTGACTTGGGCCCATTTCTTCTTCTTCCCCATTCTTCCCCAATCCCTAAGACCCCAAAACCCCTTATCCCTAAAAGGCAATCCACATGCAACTTTTTTTTATTATAACTTTCATGAGACTTTCTAAATTAATTATTAGTTTTCGGCTTACTCACGTAAGAATTTGACGAGATACTCGACTAGTTTCAAGCCAAGCTAGAGGCCCATATACATGAGCAGCATTCCGCGACACGCGACTCGGCGACTGTCGCACATGCAACTTCTCACATGTTGAGGATATACATGGGCGGCGTCGATTGCTTGCCATCAAAAAATGCGTCTGCTCATTTACCACCTCTCGCGAATTATCCGTTTCAAGAAATACAACACCCGTTATTTGTATATTTTGAATATGTTTTGTTTTGATATTGTTTTTTTTATTTTCCGTTGCAAATTTTGTTTTTAAACGCATACAAGGCCGTCAACATTGTCTCACAAACTCCACTGGTAATGCGGGTTTTGTTGATCACTGTGTATACAACTGAGTTAGATGGACAATATCATCATCATCATCAGCCTATAAGTGCTCACTGCTAAGCAAAGGCCTCTTCTAACACGGAGAAGGTCTGAGCATTAATCACCACGCTTGCTCAATGTGAATTAGCGATTTCAATCTTATAATTAGAAATGATAAGTCCAGGTTTCCTCGCCATGTTTTTATTCACATGTCAAAACAATCATAGAAAGTCATGCAATCATAAAACCCGGAAAAGTCACATTGGTACTTGCCAAGTTTCGAACCCTCATGCTTGAAAAACGGGCGCCTTTACTTAATATAGACAATACGTTTAGAAAAATAATAAAAATCTTTCCCTTGACACATACATCAACTTCAAAACAAATCTAGACCACACATCCAAACTTGGTACAAACATTTGTCACCGACAAACTTGGCCGAAGTTTTTGGCAATCCATCGCTGGTTAACTATCGTGAACGTTGCGCTGCCATTAACAAAGCCATCAAGGGAATTGCAGTAATTATCACGACCATGTATCTTCGACGGTTGTCAGGCCTAAGTTTGTGAAGTGGTTAGATACTTGTAATCTCAATCATTTTAAGTAATGAAAAGTTTAATTGATATGCATCTTGTTATTTATTCAAGTCTTGGCTTGAATTACAGCGTATCATCTATGCCTACTCTTAGTACCAATACAGTTTTTTTAGGTTCTTTAAGTGAGGAGTTGTACCTTCAAGATTTTCGTTCGTTTCTAATATTTTTTTTCTAAAATATTCGTAATAACTTGCTATGCTGCGAGTACAGAGTTTCTTTAAAATTTGTAGTTTCCATGATTTTTCACTTAAAAATTGTATGGAAATCCCTGTTGCACATAATAAGCAAAAATTAAAAAAATAAAGAAAAGTGTCCAGGATATTCACACTTAAGAAATAGAAGGCCTTATAACATATATTAATTACATGTATTTTGGTCCTTCGATACTATCTACCAGTACTTAAGGATCGAAGGACAAAATATAAAGGACCAAAAGGACCAGAAAGCATACTCTTCCTACATTATCGGTAATTGAGTTCCTCACAAATAAACGTTATATTACGCACTCAGGGTAATTGGTCCTTCCTAGAAATACGTATCTATATGTATATTTGGCAGCTAATGCCTCCATTTGAATACATATGTACATAAAATCCTTCGATAAAATTTATATTAATTAACATTAATTTTGATGAAAATGTGTTTTGCTGCACCCAAAGTTAAATTCTCTAAACTATGTTTCCGATGACGTGGCAGACTGGAGATTTAGGCCCCTGCTTCATGCACTAGCCTGTGAGTTTCATACTGTACTGTTGGTGGTGACTTTTCTGTATTATAATATGTTCTTCCTGTAATTATGTAGACACCACTGATTTACAGTGAAGCAAAATATTCTAAATCACCCCAAAAATTCAAACTAAATCACTCAGTCACAACGAGCCGATACGATTGGAATTTTAATACTATTTATTATTTTTGAAATATTTCAGAAAACTTTCAACTTTAAATTTCAGAAATAAAAATACAGCATCATTTCTCTCACTTCATAGAATCCATTTATATTGTTAAACATTCAATAAATTGGTTGAAATATGTAAATATTTTCATTTCAATCGTAATATCAAAAATCGTTAAATGTATGAAACAAATTCCTATAAATATTTTTACTACTTCAGATTTTGCAATGAATTTATTTCCAAATTCGTAAAAAAAGAATTTAAAAAATATCTTTATTCATACAGAAACCTTTGACTTCGCTTATGACTAGGATACATAGCTTGGTTAACTAAAGGTATACAAATAATGCAACCCTGACTCCTAAACTAGGTGATCCTGTGACTTAGGAACCAGTGTTCTGCTGACAGTGTCATACCAAAAACCCTATGCCACTATTTTTTTTTTATTTATTTTTTTTATTTTATGATATAGGTCGGCAAACTAGCAGACGGATTACCTGATGGTAAGCAATCAGCGCCGCCCATGGACACCCGCAACACCCGCGTGCGTTGCCGACCTTTAAGGGCTAATCCCTTAAAGGTCGGCAACGCTTTACCAACGGATTTGGAGATTTAGGGATTGAGGAGGGATTGGGGGAGGGGAAGGATTGGGCCTCCGGTAAATCACTCACACGGCGAAACGCAACGCTGTGGTTACTTCACGCCGGTTTTCTGTGAGGCCGTGGTATCACTCCGGTCGAGCCGACCCATTCGTGCCGAAGCATGGCTCTCCCACACTCCTAATTTAAAGACACTGAGATACACTAAAACATCCTCTGGCAAATGCCTACATCAAAGTATCTACGAACAGTTTTAAATTCTGGGTATTATCTCAAAATTCCTGGCTCTCTGCCCACCGCATCGCCCGTTCACAATACGGTTGCAAGTTTAAATCCTTGAATACACAGCAAGCCTAGTTTGGACTAGTTGTTATTTAACATCTGCATTGTACATGTATAAGATACATGTCTTGTTCGTTATTGCAAAACTAACTTCTTATATCGAATTCGGTTGTTATATATCTATCATGGATTTTAAAAAAGGTATGCGTTCAAAGCGATAACTCAACTAAAATACGCCAAGCAAGTATAATTTATAGTCTATGGTACTCGTCAACTTCAAAGATTCTGCCCTACATACAAACATACAAATTTTTCCTCTTTATAATATTAGTATAGGCTAGCTACTCCTGCGTATTTCACTCACTGCTCGGCTATAATTCGTAAATACTTCCCTCGATAAATAGACTATCCAATACAAGAATAATTATTCAACTCGAGTAGTTCCGACGATGAGCGCGTTCCAACCAACAAACTCAGCTTCATAATATTAAGCTTAGATATTCATAAACTCGGTGTTTTTTTAGTATTTTAGATCTATAACGTTACACTGTTTTCACATCATTGAACCAACTGTTTGTAAAAGGAATCTGTATGTGAAACTGATTTAAAAAGAGTAACCATGGAGTTTCTTGCTCGTTCTTCTCCATCGGAATCTACACTTTGGAACGAGCAAATAGCTTCACTAAGAGGACTGACCGACAGACTGACACTATATCTTCAAAATTTTGTCTAATTGAAAGGGTCTAATTGAAATAAATGATTTTTGACTTTGATATTCTGAATTGTTATACCTAATCATTTTAATTCAATATTTATTAATGAAACCATATCTTTTATAACCATTGGTCGGCTTAGAAGCCCAACAAGTTAAGGTCTCTCCACTGAATTATTCATTATTTTCATCCTTGTTTACCAAATAAATGTACCTACATTGAAAGTTTTCTATAATAAACACATCATCTTCAGCCTGATATCGTCCACTGCTGGACAAATTCCTCGCCAAGAGCTGAGCTCGATGTTCAGCTTTTCTCATCCAACCACAGCCAGCCCCCACCCGACATCCGCAGTCGTCAGTCCAACTAGCTGGAGGACGCCCTACACTATTAGATAAACGCTCCCCAAATAAACACATATCTTATACCTAATTAATTTAATTTCCAGCTTTAGAAATTTCAATAGTAACATTTTTAAGCCTAAAAATTCCTTTTCCACTCACACATTCGACTTTCAGCAAGTAAAAAACCATCCATGTACTTCCGAAATTAATTTTAAAGGCCTACCATTTTTGTGCTCAGAAAAAAATGTTAGGGCGTTTTTTTCTTGTGTTTTTACGGGCCCTCAGAGGAACTAAGGGTGTGTTATCTAATCCCGCCCAATTTAAGAGCCACACTTGTGAATTAGTCAAAAAACCCACATTAGTCTGGATCTAGAACTTGGTGCTTGGGACCTAATATTGTAAATTGCGGTCAGCACTATAAATAGGACGTTCAGACATGCTTTATGGCCTACATACAGATTTAATACTTTTAGGCAAAAGGAGTATTGTTTAAATGGAGTGTCAATCCGTTACGATGTAACAATTATTTTTACTTTAAGCTTTTCTGTGCGCCGCTTTGAGAATGGCATTCGAAGAATTTTGTGAGGATCTTCTGTATAAGCAAGTTTGTCAAAAGAACCAATCTTGTAAAGCAGTTTACAGTTTTAAAAGTTAAAGTTTACCAAAGAGATGAAGACTAAGGAATGTACAAACTGCCATCACCATATAGTTAATTGAAATAAGTACGAGTTTGACTAAGTATGGACATTGATTGACTGCACGGTTGGTGCGGTGGCTGGGCAACTGGCTGCCGTGCAACGTGTTGCGGGTTCGATTCCCGCACGGAAGAACTCTTTATGTGATCCACAAATAGTTGTTCCGGGTCTGGATGTCATGTGTAAAAAAAATGTATGTTTGTAACCGCACCCACGACACAAAAGAAAATCCTAATGTAGGGCAACGTTTAATAAAAAAAAACTTATTAATCAACAAATCAAATATTTTACTAAACTAAGCTTAATATATTGGCATTAACAATCATAATATACATGTATACAAAGCTTAAATTTAAATGCAAAACTTTGTTTTTGAAAGGCGGTATATCATCCAATGACTTCTTTAGCCAAGGGTGGGGCGAGAGTGTCACAAAATTACTGACTAAAAACCACAACGTTCCTTATCCTGCTTCGGCCGGGGCAATGGTACATTATTGCCCTGACCCGCAAACCCGGCGAACTACCTCCTGTTCCTCCATACCGTTTCTTCATATTCCATCCGTCTTGCTGTGGAATGTCTACGGTAGCAGACGCACAGAGAGTCCTTGATGAGGAGTCTGAACTTGAACAAACTAAGCGTTGGCATGTTTTACAGTTTGTTGTCAAATCCTTCTTCGGATTTCTCAAGAAATTTGTTCAGAGTCTTAACGCCTCATCAACAATAATAAGTAGAAAAAAGTATTGTTACTTTTTGTTACTTTTCATTAAGTTTATTGTCTTTATTAAGTTATGTTAAGTTAACGTTATTTCTTTTTTTTTGCTGTTATTAATTAAGTTAAAGAAACGATGGAATTGGCATATACTGTAATGTATAAAAATTCCTTCAATAATAATAAAGAAAAGAAAAGTCTTGCTGAACTGAGCTCTCCATGTTACTCATCATCCGTGTCAGGCCTAAAGCTCGTATATGAGAACTGAATATATTAGATATATTTTTTCACTTTAGCCTTCTTTTATTATGACAGTAAAATGTTACGTTCGAGCCGTTTTGGGTGTGATGTATGTGTTTTAACAAAATCGTATAATCTTAGTGCTAATATTATATTTGTTATTTTCAGAAGTAGAAATCATACTTACTTTTTTATGAGATAATGGACGAGGAAGCAGATTACCTGATGGTAAGCACCCAGCGTTGGCCATACAAACCATAAAACTATAAGACTTACAAGTGCTTTGCTGGTTTTTTGGAGATTTGTAGATTGAGAATAGTGGTAGAAGTACGCCTCCAGTAAGGTCACTACCGCAATTTTATTTGAGGGCTTGGTACCACTGTAATCGAGCCGGCACCATCGTGCCGAAGTATGGCTCTTCCATTATCAGTATATAAACATTACACACATTAAACATTACTAGAAACAAGACACGTGTGGGAGAGCCATGCTTCGGCACGAATGGGTCGGCTCGACCAGAGTGATACCACGGCCTCACAGAAAACCAGCGTGAAACAACCACAGCGTTGTGTTTCGCCGTGTGAGTGAGGTTACCGGAGGCCCAATCCTTCCCCTTCCCCAATCCCTCCTCAATCCCTAATTCCTAAAAGGTAGGTAACGCACTCGTAACTCGTTTGCCGACCTATAACATAAAAAAGACACAACAAAAATAAAACGAATTGATAATCATGAATCTAAAATTTTAGAAAAAACATACATACTAACCTAAACTTACATAACCTAACCTACAAAATAAAATTCAATTATAAATAAATCTCAACTTAGATACGCGGATCAAAGGACCAAATACTTTTAGGTCAGATAAAATTTATTTAAAATATGAACAAGAAAATCTTTTCCTCAAACAACTTATATAAACCTAAATTAAGTGTTTAATAAAACATCATGCACCACAGACACCACTTGAAACGAGAACTAACGCATTGCATATACAGTACTTATAACCAGCTTCATTTTAAACCACGTTATACCAATAAGTCATTTAGCAATGAACAAAAGGAATATTGGCAGCACGTATGTGATCTGAAAACTACAATGTTATGGAAACGTAGACAGCCAATTGAGGCGATTCAGTTTTATGCCTCCCTAGCTATATAGGCAGAATTCGGGTACGCATGCTTCGGTACGAGGAAGGATATTCTCGCATTTGGATCTGAATATTAGCGGATTATTTGTGTATTGCCATTCATTTATCAAGTGCATGGTTGAGTAAATGGCTGTGGTGTAATGTGATGCAAGTTAAAACGATTCTTTGTGTGATCCACGTAGCATTGACCTCGCCTGTGGGTGACGTGTACATATGTGAAATTATATGTGTCTAAACGCATCCACGACGCGGGAGAAATGAATTGTTTAAGACAGCATTATTTTATTAATACCGGTTATAATTTGTTTTTATATAAATTGAGTATAAGAGGATCTTTGAAAGTAATGATTGTATGGTTTGCACAGTTATTAGTCTAAACAACTGGATGTTTTTTTTTATTGAACCCAAAAAACTAATGTGGAATTAAAAACTCCTATACAAAAACAGACGTTACTGACTCACGTACTAGATGTGGATACAGCATGCACGGTATGCATGGTATCAACAAACCACTAAATATAAATTAGGTAATTATTGTAGAGATTGTACTTTGTAGAAATCATGTCAGTGTGTAATGAAATGCATTCTTTCAAAAACATGCAGGATACAGGAAGATCACAGCACAAGAAACATAAGTCATCTATTACCAAGTATGACATTTTTCCAATTGGAAAATCAATATGACACCTGTTCCTTATTTTGAGCTCGAAATTTCTTATAAATAATGACCTGTCTCTCTTTAGCCTTCCAACATGCAGGCCCCACTGATCTGGCTGTGGCACCGGCGACTACGTAAAGGACCTCTATAAATATTTATGTAAGAACATTCACGACGTCTCCCGTTTAATATATATATGTATCTACGTCTACATATATCTTATTTTGCATACATTTTTATTCTGTATATTTTCTTATTCATATTTATGAAATTTTTTTGTAGAAAATTTCTTGAAGACTTCGTTTTGTTGGTCTAGTTTGTAGTACTGAGTAGGGTGTTCTATTATGAGATACGGGAAATTGTTTTAATTGACTGAAAAAGTAACAGATCCGGAATGGCAAACAAAATCTCATACTCATAAAAATCAGCCTGTTTCCGCAATGAACGCACGCTGCCGATTGTTCTCCGAATAAATACCACTAAGCTCGATTTTTACTTCTCCATAATCAACCAGTATCAGCCTTATCAAAATTCAACTATACAGACATTTATTATAACTTTTTTTTCAAAATTCGCTCCTACGACGCTGAAAAAAAGATTCAAAATGCTAAACCATACTACCTATTACATCAAATCCGTTTAGATCGTACTAAAATTCCGGTCATCATACAAAATTACTAGAACCGGTAGACAATTGGTTGTATTAGAACGAAACGCCCTTGTTAGGTTGGCTACCTTCCAATTTACTAGGAAAATTGCCCCTTTCTAGAAATACTAGCTATACTGGACATTTTCTAACTCACGTTTCATCTTTAAACTGAAAATTTTAGAATTTAGGTAATTCTTTTTGATTGTGGAGCTATTTTGCTGATAAAAAGATTATTAAAAAGTGTAAGCCTTTTATATCCTCTACATTTTAAACTAATTATTCAAAAGTTTTTTACGAATCTGTCTAAGAAGTCTATCTATATATTTTAAAGAATTTAAACAAAGAAAAAACTTATTATTATTAGAACTGTCCATGCTAAATAACCGTAAGTATAGCTAAGGCAAGTCGTTGGGGCCTGGGCCTGGGGATAAGACGCTCGGAGTTTAAAGAGCCCTTTTCTCATGGATGAGGAAGAGGGTTCAAAACCTGACCCACGTTACATATTTCGTGTATCCTGCTGTCATAACAAAATATTAGGCATATGGTGAAGAAAAACATCGTAAGAAGACCTGGTTATATACTTAGATAATTTGAAATTATCAGTAAGAAATTGCTAAACTAGTAGGCAGACACTAGTACAGGCTGACGATGTAATGTGATGATTACTAGAGCAATAAAGAATCTTTATGTAAAAACATTCACGGCGCCTTCCTTTTTATATATTTATATACTAACGACCCGCCCGGCTTTGCACGGGTGCAATGCTACTCCTAAACTTCTTCACTATTTAATGGGTGTTATATATAATTATTATTTAATTGTTAATCCTAACTCCTAACTGACTAGTTTATATAAGTCTTTTGTAATTGTTAAAAGCTGTGGATTATGTAAATAAAAAATGAATGAATAAATTATTATACATATAAACGTTCCACTTCAATCACTTTATCGACTAAAAAAACCGTTATCAAATTTAAAGATTTAAGCATACAAGAGATATAGGGACAGAGAAAGCGACTTGGTTTTGTACAATGTATTGATATTTCCAATAAAAAAGTAAAACTATAAATTCAAATCCAAATCAAAATTCGGTCCTTAAATCCGCGAAGAGACCACAACACAAAACTTAACGAACGAATTTCTTGAACAATTCAAATAAAGCTACAATCCATTAAAATGTTTTATATCCCAACTATTTCATCTCGAAAGTGTGAAACTTAACATTTTGAAAATCATTAAGACGCTGCAAGTCTTATCAAGTAAGTTTTAGCGGTTTCAACTGTACAAGTATTAAATTGAGATCTTGCAATTGTTGAGCCATTTCATCTCGCTGTTGGAGTGGAATTTAAATTGGAATTGTAAATAATATCGTGGCTATCTTATTCAAAAGAGTAGTAATGTACAGTTTGCAAAGTTATTTGTAAGGTAGGTAAGAATATTTTTAGTTTTTAGTCAGAAACAGTCTGACACTCCCATAATTCGATAGTATTTTGCCCAATAAAGAAGGTAAGGAAACAGTTATTAACTTAATACAAAGACAGCTAATAATGTTGCACACAATTGGGTAGTTTTCAATGGAGGAGCCATATTTTTTGCAATTATCACTAAGCTGGGAAACTAAACATTGGGATGATCTTTCGGTGGCAGTATTTTTGAACTGATACGACCTTCAAGTTTCGTCCTCCTTTTTTAAGCAGGCTGGCAACGCGCCTGTTATTCATCTGGTGTTGTATACGTCCTTAAACGCCGATGATCACTTACCATTAATGCTTTAGCCCGTTTTACTCCTATTCCATAAAAAAATTGTAACTGTGCATAGTCATTTTTTTTATTTTTTATACAGTTAGCTTTTGTATATGTATGTAGTTATCTTCATAGTTTAATTCGAAACTATATTCTGACTTTAGATCCAGGTACGCAAATCTACCTACATGCTTAATTATCAACACGACTGGATTGGAATCGACTGCTACGTAATATGTTGTATATTTTTTTTTTATGTGATAGGACGGCAAACGAGCAGACGGATTACCTGATGGTAAGCAATCAGCGTCGCCCATGGACACCCACAACAAAGAAGGAGTGCGTTGCCGACCTTTTAGGGATTGGGATTTTGGGGATTTAGGGATTGGGAAGGTATTGGGCCTCCGGTAACCTCACTCACACGGCGAAACACAACGTTGTGGTTGTTTCACGCCGGTTTTCTGTGAGGCCGTGGTATAACTCCGGTCGAGCCGACCCATTCGTGCCGAAACATGGCTCTCCCACACTTAAACTTTAACTTTACTCTCTGTGAAATCTACAAAATATTATTTATTAAGTATGAAACGTACATATTATAATTGTGAGAAATTCTTCATTTATAAACACATTCACAATACAAGAGATATTAATTATATGGGAATATAAGAAAAAATAGTTTTGTATTACAAATAATACCATCAAGAAGCACAGAAATGATCTTTTTGCCTTTAAATCTATTAGTAGTATATATAACAAAGTTATTAGCATTATTCAAATAAATAGATAAATGATCAAGATAAAGCCAGAATTACCTAAAACAAAGTTAACCCCAACTTTGTACCGAAAGACCACGAAAAAAACGAATTAATCTCAATATCTCTTACATTCCCGCGCCCCATTTACCTTGTAAATTTTCGTTTTCATTCAATTATTTTTTTAAATGGCTGCAAATTAAATTTGTTAAGGTTGAATGTTGCATTTTTAGAATACCGTAGCTAAAAGGTACTTCAATAAATGTACTTATGGCACGGTTCTCCTTAAACATACGTAAATTATATAAAACTAGCTTATGCCCGCTACTTTGTTCGCGTGGTATAGTGACTTCCTGCAGATTTTTGGTTTAAAAATCTGCATCCCCCACCTTAAGTGTGGGAGATCCATGCCTCGGCACGAATGGAGCCCGGAGTGATACCACGGCCTTTTAGAAAACTGGCGTGCAACAACCACAGAGTTGTGTTTTGCCGTGTGAATGAGGTTACGGGAGGCTCAAAATATAATATAGTGATATACATAATATCAACACGAGGGGGAAAAACAAATATGTTGTGCCTGCACCAGGCTTCAGAAAATAAGTAGTTCGTTTAGGTGTCAATGTATACGCTTTTACAATAAAATTCCTAGCGATATTCAAAATTTGAGCCTCAATAAATTTAAAAGTGTAATAAAGGCTAAACTTTGCTGTAAAGCATTTTATAAAATAAAAGACTACTTAGAGGATAGTCAGGCTTGGGAATGAGCCGCTGTAATGTCTGCACAGGTCATGTTGACATGTTTGTAACATAAGTTACACTTTTATATACAATTTGACATTACGTTTATTTTTTTATACAATGACATGATCACCTATTTTGACATTTTAATTTTTTATTTGACATTTTTTTTTATTTATTTGTTGACATTTTTACTATTTTATATTATTGTTAGTGTAAGGACTGTGTGAGACTTGTCGTGCTTTTTGATCACCAGTCATCTGCGTTCTGACAGTTTGAGTACTTGCGCGACCCACCCAAATGTTCTTTTGATCGGTATTGTTCGTCGGACAACTCAGCAGCACTAGCTATACTGGTTGCAAACTGACACTTGCGTGCCTGTCTTCAGAACGGGTCCACTTAAACTGGTGTGGTTCTTTCCTCAAAAGACCACTGCAGAATGAACTTGCACGGTTCTCTAACATTATGTTATTTTATATTGTCTGGACTTGAAAAGAGACTGACCTCTGAGTTTGTTTCGGCATTTCTTCTCAGAGTAGTCAGATAGGAAATGCCGGCTTCATCTAGTTTTTCACATATAATTTGACGTGTAAAAGTGCCGTTTTATGGCCTATTTGCAAAAATAAATTCATTGTTTCATTGTTCATAACATAACTTCATAACATATCATAACTCTCCAAATCCCCAATCCCCAAAAGGTAACCGGCAACCAACCCGTAACTGATCTCTTGTTGCAAGTGTCCATGGGCGGCGCTGATTGCTTACCATCAGGTAATCCGTCTACTAGTTTGCCGACCCATCACACAAAAAAAAAACATTTGGTGACAAATATTCCTACTTATAAACGTTTGTGTTAATAAGCAGATAATACAAGTAGGAAAACACAGAATTAGTACGAAACTGCGCTCAAACCAGAAATATCCTTGCTAATAATATCGAACGTAACGCAATCGTAACCATTATGTGTTCGTAAAATTTTATCGTGAACGCACTTCCAGTGGCTACGGTTTAATATTCCATGTGTATTCGGATATCGTTTGTGCTCCTATAAATATGGGAAAGAGTTCAAATTATGAAAAATATGGAAATTGTTATGGCCGTATTATGCCTTTTGGCTGTTTTTGAATTTGGATCATTTTATGACTAGACGTTGGCGCACTGGCTGGATAAACATCTGGTGCAGAGAACTCTTTGCGTGAACCATAAATTACTGTCTTTTGTTTTTTTATGTGATAAGACTAAGACTAGGATGTCTGGTGGTAAGCAATCAGCGCCACCTATTTACACCCACAACAACAGAGGAGCTAAGAGTGCGTTGCCGTAAGTTACTACGACACTGGTCTGAAGCAGGAGTAGGAACGGGAGGATTTTAGTCAGTTAGAGTCTGATTCTCCCTTTCGCCATGCCTTAAGCGATAGAAGTTATTGGATGGTTCTCCCTCCTCAAAAAAAGGGGGTCGATCTCAGGAAAGTTGGTTGCATAGTGGTCATGTTTCGCAGCGTGCACATTTCTCTCTAGGGTGACTTTTCACTCTAGGGTTGTACCTTAAACAGCATTGCACCATGAAGACTCTGGAGCAAGGCTTTAAGTGAACCCACTGCTCTTTACAGGTGCTGAGTGATTTCAGTGAGGCAAAAATCGCGCACTCCTTAGTATATGGGCCAAAAAGCTAGGCGCTCATGCAGTTAAAAAACATACAAGTTGATAAACAGATCACATTGTGTTTGCCATTTATTATGTTTCTGAACTCCTCTATACATCATCATATTATCAGCCTATAAGTACTCACTGCTGAGCAAAGGCCTCTTCTCACACGAAGAAGGTTTGAGCCCTAATTGTTTGCTCAAGGCGGGGTGGTGATTTTAAACTTATGATTAGTAATTATAACTCTAGATTTCCTCACGATGGTTTAATTACTCTTATGTCAGTGGCTAAACAATCATAGAAAGTACATTTAACTCGTCAAAAGTCACATTGGTAATCGCCAACTATGGAATTCGATTCTCATAAGGCACCTTCATGCATGAAAAGCGCCTTAATCTTGGGGCCACAACGACGTAACTCACATACAACGAAGGAGAAAATCGTTACAAGACAATAATGAAAATAAAAAAAAACACCAGCCTGTATATACGTTCTGTTAGACACCTTTCAAAACTAGTTTCTGTTAATAATTATTTAAAAAAAGATTAAGAATCATTTTTAACTTTTCCGTAGAAAAAAAAGTACGTAGTAAGTACACTACAAAAAAAAATAACAAAAAATCATTAAAAAAAGAACATGAAAATTAGGCCATCAACAGATTCAAGATTACTCATAAAAAACATTGTTAAGAACAGCAGACGTTGACGTCACGAATTGCCATCATATATCCGTTTTATATGCTAATCTTGTGTTTAGGTGGTATATAAATTTGTAGAACCAACGCAGGTACCACAATTATTTATTTACCTTAATACCTAAGTTAATATTACATAAGAACGAAGCTTGGTGTGAAATTACATAAGTAATGGAATCTAAAATATTTTAACACGCTGTTTTGTAGTACTTAAACAGAATTCGATATTCAAAACTTGTAAAACTTAATTTAAATTTGAAATAGAAATGATTATTAGAAGATTTTTTTTATTGTAGATTAACTCGAAACAATGGACACGTTTTTTTTTCATTTTTTACTTAATAAAAAAAACTTCTCTCTCTCTTTCTCTCGCACTCGCTACCATAGGCGAGTGCGAGAGAAACCCCCTATTGCTTCTTCTGCTGCTGAGCGAAGTCTAAACATTGGCGCTTTTAGGTACATCTGTGGTGGTCTATGAGGCGCGTTCGGAAAGCTACGCGCCGTATGCTCGGTTCTGGTTCTGCACGAGCAGCGACCGACTCTTGCACGCCGCCCGCAGACATACACTAACAGTGGCCGGAGGTTGTTGCTCGAACCCCAGCTGAGTGAGGAAAGTTCCCTCACGCGGTTCGTCTTGGCAGAAAGAGGAGACAGCGTTTCTCTAGCTACCAGTCTTACTGCTGCTATAAGAGCGAACCGAGACCTTAACTCCTAAACCTAAATAAAAAAAATCGTTTTTTGAAATACGATAATAATGTGACTGTGTTCTCAATCTTTGGGTACACTACCTCGCGGCAATGATGAGAGTTTTATTGGTGCTTACTAATGGTCTTTTGGGATTTGTTCATTCAATAAAATTTTGTACTGTAGACTGAATTGGCAACCCGTTTAGCATGGGCATGTTGTCACCTTGTTTTTTTCTTATTAAAGTTTTATTTGGATTTGTTATTCTTAATTTTTATGGAAAATAACAATTTTATTCTGTGAATTAATTGCCAGCATTATTTTGATTTAGATAGTTAGTTGTATATTGTTTTGTTTTTTATTTCTATAATACCTCTTTCTATAGTGCCAAGTAATTATGCCAAATAAATGGTTTTTATTTTTTTCTTCCAAAAGTTCCAATGTAACAACAAATGTTACCAACGTTATCGTATGCGCCCCACAAAGCACGAGTAACAAACAAACAAACATAACATTCGCCTTCCGCACGTAAATTAGAATTAAGCCAAGTTCAATTAAATTCACAATCGATTTTAATTGAGTTAAATCGATTACTGGTAACCGATTAATCGTTAACGCTGCAAACCGCGACCGGTATTACCGGCTGATACGCTAACGTCGCCCTTCCCTGTAATTGCAAATTAGTGCACACTGCTATTATATGTATGTAGGTATATATGGGAATGACGTCATGCGTCTGATATAGATATTTTTTTTTTGTATATGAGGTGTATGACGGTAAACGGGCAGACGGATTACCTGTAAGCAATCAGCTCCGCCAATGGACACCCGCAATATTGAAAGAGTTAAGAGTGCGTTGCCGACCTTTTAGGGATTAGGATTTTCGGGATTGAGGAAGTATTGGAAGAGGGGAAGGATGGGGCATCCTGTAACTTCACTCACAAGGCGAAACATGACGCTGTGGTTGCTTCACATCGGTTTTCTGTGAGGCTGTGGTCTCACTGCGATCGACCCGACACATTCGTGCATGGCCCTCCCACACTTATTAATTTTTAAATTACTAGCGGCCCTCCCCCGCTTCGCGCGGGTTAAATTTCTAACTAACAACGAAAGGGTCTTTTTTCCCACCGTATTTTTATAATATTTTCTTTCATAAGAACCTGAAGTGTGGTAGAGCCATGCTTCGGCACGAATGGGTCGGCTCGACCGGAGTAATACCACGGCCTCACATAAAACCGGCGTGAAATAACCACTGCGTTGTGTTTCGCCGTGTGAGTAAGGTTACCGGAGGCCCAATCCTTCCCCTTCCCCAATCCCTCCTCAATCCCTAAATCTCCAAATCCCTAATCCCTAAAAGCTCGGCAACGCACTCGTAACTCCTCCGTTGCGAGTGTCCATGGGCGGCGCTGATTGCTTACCATCAGGTAATCCGTCTGCTCGTTTGCCGAGCTATTACATAAAAAAAAAAAAAAAAAAAAAAAAACCTCCTGACTATAAGAAAAACACCAAAAAAGAATTGTCTAAATATCCATTTTTTTAAAAAAAAACGTTGCCCCACTGTAGTATTTTCTCCTGTGTCGTGGGTGCGGTTACAAACATACAATTTCACATCCACATGAAACCCAGACCCGGAACAACAATTTGTGCATCACACAAATTGTTGTGTCAGGCCACATTTTTTTTAAATAGATTAATTAATTTATAAATAAAATATTAAGTAAAATTTGACAGCTTTCCCAATACGTTTTAAACTTCAAATACTGTATATACATATTCACGTACGTGATACGTATAAAATACATTACATTGCAAAAATAATTTTAAAAAAATATTCTTATGTACCCTATGGGCGGCACCGATTACTCATAATAAGTATTGTGCATAAAAATTAGTAACCTTCAGTTAGGTCTTAGTTATATGAATGAAAAAATAGAAATGCTATCAACTTATACATATATTACTGTGATTTCGAAAATCTCTAACAACCATTGGAATCTGTCTCAAAAGACCAAATTCAAATTCGTACCAAAGGACCAAACTTAAACGTACCCAAGTCTCGGTCAATAAAGACGATGACTCGGCAGTTTTTCTTTATAATTAAACCCGGGTCTGTAACAAGCCTAAACAAAAAGGCTGGCTTGCTAAAACTCTTCGTCCTCGTAATTACAAATTAGTGCACGCCGCTACCTGCGCCGTCAAAAGTGCACGTAAGTGTGACGGGTGGACCGCGCTACGCAGGTTGGGACCAGGAAAAAAATAAAAGATAAAAAAAGCAGTTCTTTTAAATTTCTAATACATTTATTGTCAATGTTCTCTTTCTAAAATGGGGAATGTATGGAATAAAAGGCATTGTTTACAATTTAACTATTTTGCTCTGTCAAAGACGTTTTAGGGGTATGAGAGAACACGGTGGAAAGTTCCTTATCCTCCATTGAAAAGGGAGGATCCTCCGACCAGACGGCTGTTATGTCTGGTGGGCTACTGCCCAAGGGTTGCCGCCGGGATTTTGTATCGGTTCTAATTGCGTTGAGAACTCTTATACCGCGATGTAAGAATCTTGCACGTGATTGGTGTTGTTGTTTCTTGTTGTGCGATAGATGTCGCTACAACGTTAACCGACGTACCTACATCTAAAATAAAAATACCTAGGTTATATTTATTTTTGACAGAGCAATACACATATACAACAGAGCTACTATACAATGAAAATAATCACACTTTAATTCATTTCTATCACGCTATTTTTAAGGAACGTGTTTTTCTTTTTACGATATAAATGCTTTCATTTATCGTCAATCTCCAAATCCCTAATCCCTAAAGGGTCGGAAACCCACTCATAACTCCCCTGTTGTTTCTAATATAGCTTGCCATCAGGTAATCTGACAGCTCGTTTTTTTCTCTAACTTAAAAGTGCGTTGCCGGTCTCTTGTGGATTGGGAATTTGAGGATTGAGAATGGGGGGATGGATTGGGCCTCCGCCAACTTCACTCCCACGGCAAATCACAACGTAAGTATTGCTTCACGCCGATGTTCTATGAGGCCGAGGTATCAGTCGAGCAGGCCCATTCGTGCCGAAGAATGTCGCTCTTCCACACTTAAATATAATTCATGAAACACGTTTATAAAATTGGTCTATTTACCTCATATTTTAACACAATTCTTAAACAAAATATCAAGAGAATTATGACATCAAAATCACGGATCAATCTTGGACTGACTAAAAAAATGGCGGCGCGCAAAAAAAGACGTTGACACGCAAAATACATATGTATGCCTAGAGCATTATATTCTGGATGGCATTCCTTTCTATTGTAATGCCTAAAAGAGGGTTTGTATCTGGATTGAACTGGATCGAAAGAACTTTCTCGAAGTTTGACGTTTAACATACGAAGTGGCCTTCCAATTTTGAATATGAATAGTCCTTTGGTACGGTTACGTTTTATTTATAAATTTAAATATAGAATCAGATTGTCCTTTTTCGATATTTAAATTTTTTTATGGAATAGGAGGCAAACGAATAGTCTGATCACCTGATGGTAAGCGATCGGCGCCGCCCATGGACACCTGCAAAACCAGAGTCACAGGTGCGTTGCCGGCCACGCTCGTTTCTTGCGGGTTATAAGTTATAAGGTTGTATCGGTTCGGGAATACCGCCGCCGGAAGATCATTCCAAAGCTTTGCTGTGCGGGGCAGAAAGTTAGGCGTGAATCGCACAGTTGTTGACTGCCAACCATCTATGTGATGGAGATGAACATGTTTTCGCGTGGAACGAAGGCGAAAAGATGCGGCGGGGATCAAACCGAACAATTCCTCAGAACACTCCCCGTGAAAATGCGATGGAGAATACACACGAGGCTACATCCCTACGCAGTGCCAAAGAGTCCAGCCGGTCCGAGGTAACAGGGCCATCAACGATTCGGACAGCTCGTCGTTGAATTTGTAAAGTTATTTAAATACCGTATTTATTTATATCCGGCTGATTGCTTCTTATAATATTTTCATCTTTACATATTTAACCTTTTTTCGTAACGTTTGGCGAGCTCCAAAATATAGGTACAATATTTTTAGACTCGAATTCCAAATCAGGATGTTGTATTTATCATTAAGATCAGCCTGTTAGTGTCCAGTGATGAGAAAACGCCTCTTCTCACTCGGAGAAGGTTTGAGCATTATTACTAGGCTTGCTTGCTTTAGGTGTACTGTTTTCTCTCAATGTTTTCCTTCACCGTATGTTAGTGGCGTCTAAATAAAGTTAGAAAGTAGGTACATATAACTCGGAAGAAGTCACATTGGTAATTTTCAGGTTTTGTTCCTCGTCCTTATGTCGGAGAATTGGGCGCCAATAACACGATTAACACGATGAATTTACATTAATTCATTGTCAACACATTTTATACATATACTAGCGGCCCGCCCCCGCTTCGCACGGGTCCCTATCTCGCTATCAAAGTGTCACTTTTTCCTAATCTTCCCCTCTACTTTTCTAATATTTTCTTTGATAAGAACCTTCTCCTAACAATAAGAAACACAACAAAATAAATAATAATACATAAAATAATAAAGAATTAGCAAAATTGGTCCAGGCGTTGTTGAGTTATGCGCTTACCAACACATTTTGCGATCCATTTTTATATATAAGATTACTAGCTACTCTCTCGCGGTTTCACTCGCTGCTCGGCTCCATTTGATCGTGGTGTTTTATAGCCTAGCCTAGCACTTAGGAACATTGTAGCTGTCTATCAGTGAAAGAATTTTGACAATCCTACCAGCTGTTCCAAAGATTACCGCCTACATACAAACTAACTACGACCTCTTTATAATATTATAGTATATAGTATAGATTATGTACTCCTCTCGCAAATTAGGTTTTATCCTTAAATATATAGGTATTTAATTATACACCAATTCTTTCAATTAATCACTAGTACCTACCATTTTGTTCTTGTCTAAAAAAAAAAAAAAAAAAAAAAAAAAAAACCTTCTCCTGACTATAAGAAAAACACCAAAAAAGAATTGTCTAAATATCCATTTTTTTAAAAAAAAACGTTGCCCCACTGTAGTATTTTCTCCTGTGTCGTGGGTGCGGTTACAAACATACAATTTCACATCCACATGAAACCCAGACCCGGAACAACAATTTGTGCATCACACAAATTGTTGTGTCAGGCCACATTTTTTTTAAATAGATTAATTAATTTATAAATAAAATATTAAGTAAAATTTGACAGCTTTCCCAATACGTTTTAAACTTCAAATACTGTATATACATATTCACGTACGTGATACGTATAAAATACATTACATTGCAAAAATAATTTTAAAAAAATATTCTTATGTACCCTATGGGCGGCACCGATTACTCATAATAAGTATTGTGCATAAAAATTAGTAACCTTCAGTTAGGTCTTAGTTATATGAATGAAAAAATAGAAATGCTATCAACTTATACATATATTACTGTGATTTCGAAAATCTCTAACAACCATTGGAATCTGTCTCAAAAGACCAAATTCAAATTCGTACCAAAGGACCAAACTTAAACGTACCCAAGTCTCGGTCAATAGAGACGATGACTCGGCAGTTTTTCTTTATAATTAAACCCGGGTCTGTAACAAGCCTAAACAAAAAGGCTGGCTTGCTAAAACTCTTCGTCCTCGTAATTACAAATTAGTGCACGCCGCTACCTGCGCCGTCAAAAGTGCACGTAAGTGTGACGGGTGGACCGCGCTACGCAGGTTGGGACCAGGAAAAAAATAAAAGATAAAAAAAGCAGTTCTTTTAAATTTCTAATACATTTATTGTCAATGTTCTCTTTCTAAAATGGGGAATGTATGGAATAAAAGGCATTGTTTACAATTTAACTATTTTGCTCTGTCAAAGACGTTTTAGGGGTATGAGAGAACACGGTGGAAAGTTCCTTATCCTCCATTGAAAAGGGAGGATCCTCCGACCAGACGGCTGTTATGTCTGGTGGGCTACTGCCCAAGGGTTGCCGCCGGGATTTTGTATCGGTTCTAATTGCGTTGAGAACTCTTATACCGCGATGTAAGAATCTTGCACGTGATTGGTGTTGTTGTTTCTTGTTGTGCGATAGATGTCGCTACAACGTTAACCGACGTACCTACATCTAAAATAAAAATACCTAGGTTATATTTATTTTTGACAGAGCAATACACATATACAACAGAGCTACTATACAATGAAAATAATCACACTTTAATTCATTTCTATCACGCTATTTTTAAGGAACGTGTTTTTCTTTTTACGATATAAATGCTTTCATTTATCGTCAATCTCCAAATCCCTAATCCCTAAAGGGTCGGAAACCCACTCATAACTCCCCTGTTGTTTCTAATATAGCTTGCCATCAGGTAATCTGACAGCTCGTTTTTTTCTCTAACTTAAAAGTGCGTTGCCGGTCTCTTGTGGATTGGGAATTTGAGGATTGAGAATGGGGGGATGGATTGGGCCTCCGCCAACTTCACTCCCACGGCAAATCACAACGTAAGTATTGCTTCACGCCGATGTTCTATGAGGCCGAGGTATCAGTCGAGCAGGCCCATTCGTGCCGAAGAATGTCGCTCTTCCACACTTAAATATAATTCATGAAACACGTTTATAAAATTGGTCTATTTACCTCATATTTTAACACAATTCTTAAACAAAATATCAAGAGAATTATGACATCAAAATCACGGATCAATCTTGGACTGACTAAAAAAATGGCGGCGCGCAAAAAAAGACGTTGACACGCAAAATACATATGTATGCCTAGAGCAATATATTCTGGATGGCATTCCTTTCTATTGTAATGCCTAAAAGAGGGTTTGTATCTGGATTGAACTGGATCGAAAGAACTTTCTCGAAGTTTGACGTTTAACATACGAAGTGGCCTTCCAATTTTGAATATGAATAGTCCTTTGGTACGGTTACGTTTTATTTATAAATTTAAATATAGAATCAGATTGTCCTTTTTCGATATTTAAATTTTTTTATGGAATAGGAGGCAAACGAATAGTCTGATCACCTGATGGTAAGCGATCGGCGCCGCCCATGGACACCTGCAAAACCAGAGTCACAGGTGCGTTGCCGGCCACGCTCGTTTCTTGCGGGTTATAAGTTATAAGGTTGTATCGGTTCGGGAATACCGCCGCCGGAAGATCATTCCAAAGCTTTGCTGTGCGGGGCAGAAAGTTAGGCGTGAATCGCACAGTTGTTGACTGCCAACCATCTATGTGATGGAGATGAACATGTTTTCGCGTGGAACGAAGGCGAAAAGATGCGGCGGGGATCAAACCGAACAATTCCTCAGAACACTCCCCGTGAAAATGCGATGGAGAATACACACGAGGCTACATCCCTACGCAGTGCCAAAGAGTCCAGCCGGTCCGAGGTAACAGGGCCATCAACGATTCGGACAGCTCGTCGTTGAATTTGTAAAGTTATTTAAATACCGTATTTATTTATATCCGGCTGATTGCTTCTTATAATATTTTCATCTTTACATATTTAACCTTTTTTCGTAACGTTTGGCGAGCTCCAAAATATAGGTACAATATTTTTAGACTCGAATTCCAAATCAGGATGTTGTATTTATCATTAAGATCAGCCTGTTAGTGTCCAGTGATGAGAAAACGCCTCTTCTCACTCGGAGAAGGTTTGAGCATTATTACTAGGCTTGCTTGCTTTAGGTGTACTGTTTTCTCTCAATGTTTTCCTTCACCGTATGTTAGTGGCGTCTAAATAAAGTTAGAAAGTAGGTACATATAACTCGGAAGAAGTCACATTGGTAATTTTCAGGTTTTGTTCCTCGTCCTTATGTCGGAGAATTGGGCGCCAATAACACGATTAACACGATGAATTTACATTAATTCATTGTCAACACATTTTATACATATACTAGCGGCCCGCCCCCGCTTCGCACGGGTCCCTATCTCGCTATCAAAGTGTCACTTTTTCCTAATCTTCCCCTCTACTTTTCTAATATTTTCTTTGATAAGAACCTTCTCCTAACAATAAGAAACACAACAAAATAAATAATAATACATAAAATAATAAAGAATTAGCAAAATTGGTCCAGGCGTTGTTGAGTTATGCGCTTACCAACACATTTTGCGATCCATTTTTATATATAAGATTACTAGCTACTCTCTCGCGGTTTCACTCGCTGCTCGGCTCCATTTGATCGTGGTGTTTTATAGCCTAGCCTAGCACTTAGGAACATTGTAGCTGTCTATCAGTGAAAGAATTTTGACAATCCTACCAGCTGTTCCAAAGATTACCGCCTACATACAAACTAACTACGACCTCTTTATAATATTATAGTATATAGTATAGATTATGTACTCCTCTCGCAAATTAGGTTTTATCCTTAAATATATAGGTATTTAATTATACACCAATTCTTTCAATTAATCACTAGTACCTACCATTTTGTTCTTGTCTCGGTCTCACATAATCGAAAATCCACATGGGTGTGCCACAGCTTCGAATTCGGACGGCCTAATTAAAATATTTCGCTGACTTCATACAAGAAAAGTAGGGACTTAATTATTGCCTTAAATACTTACGTCGAAAATAATAATTATTCGACGCAAGTAAAATTATTATTATGCGAAAATTCATATATTCGAAAATGCTAACGGCCGGTATCGTTCTGAAATTGGTGGCTGGAAGAAAATAATTAATATTTTTTTTTGTTAACGCCTGCTCGGTTCTTAAGAGCAAATTGTATTTTTGCTTATATTTTTTTATTTTCGTAGGGTCCTTTATTTTTCTACCTCATTAGTGATACCGGACTGCAATGGAAGAAGAAATAGGAATCGATTGTATGTAGATTTAGAGCACTTAATATTTTTAAACTATTTCCCAATCAGAACATTTTCAATTCGACTGGTACTTATGCTTAATTTATTGGTATACCAAAAACACACAAACTTCACTGTTATATATAAACATAATTAAACATAAAATAAAACTTTTCTAACTAAATTGTTCTTATATAAATATAAATCTTTTCTAACAACTATAACCGTATTTTACTTTTTTCAAAAATATAGGTACCTATATCGTTCAGGGCTATTTAGAACAACCAACTTCTTATAGATTATTTTTTATATTTTTAAATTCGCTCTTTTACCTTCTTAAGTAAGTACAATATACTGATCCATACTAGGTATAAGTATAATGATAAATTTAATATACCTAATATTTTTTACAGATGGACTGAATAGAATTATAAATTAATCATTATTTTATACGTATAGATATATCTATGTTTTAATATGTATAATAAATATTTGTATAATCATCGTGATTCTCTCTCTGTCTTTTTCTTTTCTTTCTTTCTCGCTCTCACACACGCCGTTGCCTTTATTTTCTAACACTGACATTGTGTCTATGATTAGCATCAACCGCTTAATTTCTCTGCACCACCCCGTGGTTGACTGACAGATGTTAGAGAATGCTTTAATACGTTAACTCCGCCATTCAGACTGTGTATTATGAGAAGAAGAGTAAAAAAGTAAATAAAAATAGTAAATTATTTTTCTATAACTAGTCCCCATCGCTATAAAGTCCATTAAAATTTACAAATACAAACTGAATGTTCAGCCGAATGCCTTCAACTAAAGATTAATTACAATAACGATTAATATTCATAGAAATATAATTATTTCGCGAATTATACGTAGGTAATAGGATCATGTGTAATTGAAAATAGGGGAACGAGGTCTGTGTTTGAACGCGAAACTTACATACCTACCTACATAGCTATGTATCTTCTGAATATACATATGTAAATATATAACGAACCAAGCAAATGTTTTAGGTATTAAGCTTACTTGAAATTAAAACTTTATTGTATTGTTATAAAGTTAAAAATTCATTAAAGTGTCATACATTTAGCTATGTTTATTTTACTGACGTTATAAAAGCTGTCTATAGATACACGTAATAAAAAATTTGAGAGAGCCATGCTTCAGCACAATCTAAATCAACGGGAGTGATAGTGACGGCCTTATCGAAAATCGGCGTGAAACAACGCGTGCGTATTTTTTAGTCGTGTGTGAGATCAAGGGAGATATAGTACAGTCATTTTAGGTTTCATCTGGGGAAAAATTCCTAGTGAGCTGAATTTTTGTATACACCTTTATTACGGCGTTATTATCAAGTTGTGAAAAATCGACATCGATATCGTGTCGGCTAAAAAAATTACAGAGGTCAAAAGGTCACGAAAATCAGTTTTTTGCAAATATTTCGCGACCTATTGCTCGGACGTCAATAGAGGTCATTATAAAAATTGTTCCTCATAAAATTGTCTACAAAAAATGTCTCATAGTTTTCTGTAAAATTAACGAAAACCGTTAATTTAAACTATACTGGACTAATACCCTCTTACTCTAAAAGGCCGACAAAGCACTCCTCAGGTGCTGCCAATGGACGGAGTTCTTTGCTTACCATCAGGTCGACAATCTCCTTGTATGCCGAATTTCGACCCATCCTTCTTACCTACCTTACCTTCTATGTATCTTAATAATAGGTATTTTAAATGTAAAAGTTACGATGTTTGGATGTTTGTAACTCAATCACGCCAAAACAGCTGAACGAATCTGGATAAAATTTGGCACAGGCATAGGATACACTCCGGAATAGGACATAGGCTAGGCTTTTTATCAACATAACACGCGGGCAAAGCCGCGGTCGGAAGCTAGTATGTAAATTAAAACTAGCGATAATATGTAATTCGTAACTACTTTCTGAAACAAATATTTAACAAAAACTTCAATCGTAAAATTTCAGTAAATAAATAATTTATAATTTGTGTAGGTACTCACTCGTATTTAAAAAAACACATTTAAAATCTGTTACAAAATAAAATAACGAGAGACAATAAAAACTTTTTCAACTTTTACAATTTAATTTTTATTATTAAATGCAAGAGCAACAATTTTTACGATTGCAACAAAATGAAAATAGTCAACAAACTTACGGATTCTAACGTAAAAATTTTTATTTAATAAAAAACAACTTTAACTCGTTGTAGTACGGTCGAAAGAGTTGCTACGAAGTATTTTCGAAATGTAGTCTTAATTTGGTTTTAAAATAAATTTGTTGCAACACTGTTTTCAGAACTAACTTCGAATACAGACGATTAATTAAACTCGCATATAATTGCTAATTAGATTTTTTATGATTTTTAGTGCAGTAAATAAAAAAATGTAAGTATGGTGCGATGACCTTAATTTTTTATGTGTTAATAAGATAAATAATCCTACGGATCACTTATTGTAAGTAGGTAATTGGCAACCCTCACGCACACCACAACACCGGAGGAGCTACAAGTACGCTTTGGGAAAGAAAGAAAGATTTAGTTAGGGATAGGAATAGGGTTCCTGTAACCTCATTCACATGTCGAAACCCCACCACGTCGTTGTTTCAGGCCAGTCTTCAGTGAGGCACAATGCTATAAGATGCCGTTTGGATGGATCGAAATGGCTGACCAGTCTAGAGTTCATTGGTGTAGCTGCATCAGACGGCTAGTTGTGTAGAGGCAAATTCACCACTACCTGACAGAAAATGCCAAAGATGTGCATCGTACGTGATAGTCTATGAACAGCGAGCAAGAACGAAGACTAGAACCAGACCCGCGCTTGCTTTAAAGAGCCAATAGACCACCACAGACAGGGCCTAAAATTGCCGTTCAGCCGGAGTTGCAGGGCAAAGGCAATAAGTTACCACGCCCTCGGCCCGAAGCAGGAGAAGGAACGGGAGATTTAAGTCAGTAAGAGTCTGACACTCCCTCTCCCCTTAGTCTGGACGAGAGAACTGTGGAAGAGCCATGCTACGACACGAATGGGTCGGCTCGACCAGAGTGATACCACGGCCTCACATAAAACCGGCGTGAAACAACCACAGCGTTGTGTTTCGCCGTGTGAGTGAGGTTACCGGGGGCCCAATCCTTCCCCTACCCCGATCCCTAAATCTCCAAAACCCAAAAAGACGTTACGACGTAACTCCTCCATTGCGGGTGTCCATGGGCGACGCTGATTGCTTACCATCAGGTAAACCGTCTGCTCGTTTGCCATAAAAAAGAGAAGTCATTTAATGATTTTCCCTCCACAAAAAAATAATATCAACTAAAAAATCGCTTGCATAAATAGAGAACTACTTCAAAATACTCAAGTATCCTAAAATACCAACTTAGTTCCTAGGATTAAGGTAAAGCAACACTGATTCAACTGATTGTGGTCACAGTTGCAACCGCTGTAGCTAAACCAAAACGGAATGGTTTAAAATAAACCTTATTTACATCTGGTTTAGTTCGGTTTTAGCTTCCTAATTGGGAACGAGTGCTATTTGTGGAGTATTACTGTTAGCGACTAGGTGTTTGTGGAGTAAAAAGTAGGATTTGGATTCTTAGAGTTTGAAATATTAGATTTTGTTAAAATATGTGTCTGTTTCTAAGATTGTAAGTAATCTAAGCGTGTAGGATTTGACCTCATTACATTTTGAACTAAAAAACTGTTAACAAAGGGTCATCTACACTACATACAAATATACTATAAGTTTATACCCTATAAGTAAGATATTATTTAATCCTAAACCTACGCCTAGTATCATAAAAAAATCCCCAAGCAACACACTCGTAACTCCTCTGGTGTTGTGGGTGTACATTAGCACCGCCGATAGTTTACCATCAGATAATAAGTGTGTGAGTTTGCCACCATACAACATAAAGATGTGATTTTATTGTCCCGATGTTTTATTACGAGCAAAACATGTTTATAAATATTGCTATGATAAGTGTTACAGGGGCGTTTTAATTAAAATTTTATTCTCTATTTTTAAACAATTTCACTGCAAAATTGGTTTCTTAATATTTATATGAAATGCGAGTGTGTTTTGAACTTGTATTTCAAATAAAACTTACCAAAAACTTACTGTTATGATTAAAAAAAATAAAAGTGAGGTTATAGTCACGATGTTATTAACTTTAAAATCAAAATTAAAAGATTGAATTGTATTACTGGTTGAGTCGGCTCAAATAAAGACATTAATTAAATTGAGCTTTATAATTATACTTAAAAGAGTAAAAACAGAATGCTGTCATTTACAAGTACTCAGTACTCACATGTGACTTTTGTTAATAAATTAACATTATATTTATATGTATTAAAATGTGGCCAAAAACAGCGTCAGTTATTCAACTCACAAGTTTGCGATAGTTGACTTGTGAGAGAGCGGAGTGGAATCACAAAGATTCATGTCCCGGGATCATCACCCGCTGTTCAGTCGAGTCAGTTAAGACCCTCCTGATGGCACCGAACATGCGCACGCGCCGGCTACTTATACTCTGAGCGGTAACGAAACCATAGCGCGAATTTTAATCGGGCAACGCCATCTATCGAGCTATGTGACAACTTTAGACATTTTTTATTGGTGATATTTTTATGTGTGTTTATTTTTATTAAAGATATGAACAGATCAATATTTACATAGCAAAAGAAAAATAATTTTATTGCAATTATTTAGCTGTATTATTTTAGTAAAATTTCATGTATTTGTAAGTGTTATTGATTTTATTATGGCTACAAGCCACTGTTTTAATCGGCTTTATGTTCTGTAGGGAACTATTATGACCTCCTTTTTTATTTGCACACATAGGCACTGCAATACTGCACTGTGGCATTTATGAAAACAATATTCCGTTTGTAACGTTTTTAGGAACAAATAAACCCAAAAAATGAACGTTAAATATAAATCGCGCATGTGTTTTGACAGGTAGTTGGACCTGACCGTAGGACCTGACGTTACAGCGCTGCCATCTCACGGAGGAAACATTTCAGAAAACCCTCATTATAATAATACATATTATATGAAATGCAAAAGAGTTCGCATGTAATAAGCTATAACCAATGTATCCTTAAGTAAAATCTCCTTAAAGCCCATCGATAACAATAGAGAAGAAAAAATAAAATTAACACAAAACGTCAAATTGTTATGTCAAACACCGCATCATTCATACAAGATTTATTTTCAATGGGTATATATATATTTTCTTTCAAATAAAATACAAATGGTACGGAACTATTGATGGACAACGACGAACAAAAAACAACCGATGGAGATAATACAACGACGGTCGACGTGAAACCTAGTGATGTTAAAAGTCAACGTTCAAACGCAAATAATGATGATGCGGGACCATCGGGGGCGAACAATCTGCCTGGAGCAGTTCCCCAAGCAAAGAGTTGCTTGCAAGCTAAACCAGGGCTATCGAAATCCGAACACAGCATGCGACATATTATCACAAGCAAAGACGTTACCAACGCACTAAAGTCTCTAAGCTTCGGAACACCAGCCCAAGCTATAAAAAACCTTAACCTAAAAGAACTAAAAATCCCAATCTTAGATAGAGACGAAAATGCTGACAATTCTACTACATTCATAGACTTAAAGAAATTCATGGCGTCCTGTTTTAAGGTCAACAGAGAACCACCAACAACTTTGGTCATGGGTGAAATACCTAACGTACCAATAGCTAGCATAACAACAGCTAATGTGCCAATAGCTAGCATAACAACAGCTAATGTGCCAATAGCAAATATACCAATAACCAATATGCCGGTTGCTCATCCAGTTATTTCTACTGTACCAGAACCAGAAATTACCAACCCTAGTTACAGTAATATTACTAACGTACAAACAGAATGCCGTTCTATTAATACGAATGAAGTAATAGTCACTAATACAACTGAACCTAAAATATCGAAACCAGAAAAAAAGAAGACCTCGAGTACTCTCTCTGAGAAATCTGATTTGGGTATTACAGCCAGAGATTCTCTATCCAGTATTGGATCAAATGTTTGCAGAATATGTATGACTCGCGGAAGGGAAAGGTTGGTAGACATGAAATGGAGAATGATGGAGACAAATATTTGTTTATTTCGTTCATATTCGTACGTAACAGGTTTGATAAACGTCTTGTCTTCCTTAGACTGTTTTAGGAATAAAATCGTAAATTCTTACTCATAGAATTATCTCGTGTTTTGCGGAATCAAATTTATTACATTCTACATCAATATCTCAATATAGAAATGCAAATATAATCTACATGTCGGAAACTTATCCAACAATGTTCATAGTAAAACTCCTGTAGGTTTCCGGGGGCGATAAATCGATCTAGATAAGATTCATTCATTGCTAATGGCTTCTTGTATGTATACATATTGGATCCCCATTTTTTTTTATTAGTAATTCCTGTATGATAATTACTTCTTTCAGCTTTCTTATTAAACTCATTAAATGTGCAATGTACAGGTTCCAAACCCAGCAAGTAACGTATCACAGTAAAAATTCATTAACTTTGTTAACTGGTTTAGGTATCCATGACATGCTATGAGGAAAAACATTGTCAAGAAAATTGGATCTTAGAATTTGACATATTATAAGTAGAATAAGATATATTATATTATAAGGTTGATTGGAATAGCCAATCAACCTTAAACAGGCGTGGTTAATGCCCGTTCTTTCTGCGTGTGAAGAGAGATCTTTTTTCAGCTATGGCACAGTACTAGCTTAAACAATAATTATGGTGATAAAATACAATGTTTTCAGGTTAATTTCTCCATGCAACTGTAAGGGCTCGTTGGCGAATGTTCACCTGAGCTGCCTCGAAAGATGGCTCAACCAAGTTGGCAGGAATCATTGCGAGCTTTGTGGGTTTAGGTGAGTATGTTAAGAATTATGTTAGCAATTAGCGTATTTAACGAAAGATCTAAGGACCATGTTACCTTTGGCATTTTTTGTATAATGTTTATTTCAATGATATGGTGCGGTTTGCGCGCGTAGCTCTCTGCTTCGGTTGTCTTACTTTCTGCTCATGACTTGAGACACAGCGTGACTTGAAATAGTCGAGCGATCTCGTCAAACAGATAAAGAAGTTTATAATTTTTGTAGAATCTGACGTTAATTTAATATTTTTGATTTAAAAAGTAATTATAGTTCTACGTACTAATTTACCAAAGCAATCCAAGTGCCTATAAAAATTTTAATAGCAAAGCCGCTCTCTTACAAAAAAAACAGAAATCGACTAGGCACCGGTAATTAACAAAAACCGATAAATATCTTCAACGAAACCGAATAACGACAAAAACGGTTGTTCGAGAAGTTTCCGATATCCGATTGTTAAAAGTTATTTAACGGTTTCAAATAGAGTGGAACAGTTGGCCAACTTGCCGCGAGCTTGTTCCTGCCTTTAGTACCACGTAGGGCTGTGCCTTGACCATATAGTAGTAACCATGGTTCGATACGAATAGATAAGATTTTCCTCGAATTATTATGTTTAAATTAAACTAATGGGGTGGTGTCGGGCGCCTGCCAGCTAGGTGGACTGACGATATCCCTAGTGTGGCTGGTAGTGGTTGGATGAGAAGAGCTGAATATCGAGCTTATTGGCGTCCAATGGGAAAGCCTATGTCAATCAGTCATCATGATGATGACGTTTAAATTGAGAAAGCTTTTTTTTCATATTTGCCATTAAATATTAGACTACCTCGATGGTAGACGACCTACAAGCTCGATAGCCGAGAATTTTGAGTCCTATTCGGGTAAAGTAACTTTGACTGATTAATTAGGTAGGTAGGTTAGATGACAGGACTACGACATTTCGGGCTTTTTAAAAATTTTCGTTCCACCTGTTATTCAATTCTCCCCTGCCCTCACCCCTCCTCCTATGCCCAAATCCCCAAAAGTCCAACACCCAACTTGTAACTCCTCTTATGATACAGGTGTCCATGAGTGTTGAGGATTGCGTACAATACCATTAAAGTACATACTTACATGAAATCTAAAAACTGTTTGGTGGTGAAAACTTGTTGTCATATTTAATTATGTGCTTCTCTGTTCTTCTTTTCTCTTTTGGGGGGAGGGGGGAGGAATAACCAAATGACTTTTCTCGCCCTGTGAGAGAAGTGTCAGACTCTTACTGACTAAAGACCAACCTGGGGGCCTACTGTTCCTTATCCTGCTCTAAGCAATACATTACTGCGCTTAATCCGCAACCCCAGCTGAACCGTTCAAGGTTTAAAAAAGCGTGATTTATTGGATAATGTTAGTGTTGTTACACCGAAAGCTAAAAATTCACAACATTGCAATATTGCATCTTTTTCCGCAACGTTGCATTCCACGGAAATGTTTTTAATGGACCACTGACTGCAAATTTTGGGGTTATAATTTTTTGAACGAGCGCCGTCCGTTGGGACTGGTCAGCTTCAGACTGTCTATTGTCCTTAAGGTTACTTTATTTTTATATTTGAATAAATATTAGTGTTACACTGTTCTCACATAATTGAACCAACTGTTTGTAAAAGGAATCTGTATGTGAAACTGATTTAAAAAGAGTAACCATGGAGTTTCTTGCTCGTTCTTCTCCATCGGAATCTACACTTTGGAACGAGCAAATAGCTTCACTAAGAGGACTGACCGACAGACGGACACTATTTTAAAAAAAAAATTGTTTGACGTTCAAAAGTGCCTGTAAAGGTCTAATTGGAATAAATGATTTTTTACTTTTTTTACTTTTGTTTTTCTAATGTATTTTTTATCTGTTACACTAGTATTGTTATTGATTAATGGTTTCGATGGTAAAAGCACGCATCAGACGGCACAATTCATCTTGCCCTAAGTTCTTAAGGTCCGTAGGAATGGGTGCTATGATCGCTGTTAGGCTTTTAGTATCTCTTAATGCCTCTTAAGGCCCCAGGTCCCCTTAAGGCAAGTCCTGGTGGATCGTGCCTTAAGAGGACCTGGTACCCCAGATATAGACACTGATTTGTTGACTTGTGTTGTGTTATGGTTTTTATAAAGTAGGATTCTCATAATTTCTAACTTCCTAACTAAAATGCTAGGTGACATGTTTTTTTGTGAAAGGAAAATCATCAAATGTCTTCTCCCGCCCAGGGTAGGGCGGGAGGGAGATCAGGCTGTTGCTGACCAAAAACCCCCACGTTCCTTCTCCTGCTCTGGGCCGAGGTCGCGGTGCCTCATTGCGCTAACCCCGCAACCCTGGCTAGGTGACATGGTATGGTTTCATAGAGGCATTTAAAGAAAGCTACCGCATACTTACTTACACATAAATGAACAAAGCAATTAATAATATGAATGCATACCCTATATCCAGTTTCTATCTTATATAAATATCTAAGTATATTCCCTACAGCAACTGTTGAGAAATACAACTACAAAAAGGAATTAAGTACCAAATAAAGCAAATTAAACAAACAAATGAATTATGTTCATTGGCAACCCTAAGTTCCAGGTAAATCCTGGTAACAATTTAAATTTAATTCCATCAACTGCAATATTGCGGGAATAGATTATGCCTTCGGCTCCGTTCGGAGTAATCGGAGTTGTACGGGACAAACGATTTATTTTCAAAAATGTTTCTCAATTTATTTGAAAATGGAACTCTCTGTGATATGCAATATGTTGGTCACCAATCACAACTAACGACCAAGAAAGTCGCTGTATGTAACTGATTAAATCGGGGTCACATATCCAATAGTACACGTGATTGCGATTGCCTTTTTTGAGAGGAAAGATCATCTTCATTGGCTTCTCTCACCCTGGGCGGGGGAACGGGAGTATCAGAATCATGCTGACTAAAAACCACTCCGTACCTTCTCTTGCTACAGGCCAATGCAGGCAATCGAACATCGGCCTCGATGGGCCCGTCTGTGGTGGTCTACTGGTTCTCTGAGGCGCGCGCGGAACGCTACGCGCCTTTCACTCGGGTCTAGTTCTGATCGGGCGCCAAGCTACCCTTACGGTCCATGATAATGCGACCAGCCATAAATTGATGTCTCTGATTGTTATAATGAACAAAGAATCATTGATTGAACAGACTCGTTTTTAATTAACAAAACCAACTCTATCCCAAAATTTTATATCGGAATCACACTAAAATCAATAAAGATTTTTAATAGGCCCTCAATCTCTCTAATAACTCAAATAATTCAACCGGAATTTATACTGTCGTAAAAAAATAATTTCAATCCATTATTCCGATGTACAATTCGTACTTACCTCCTTTCTTTTTATATCTATGGTTCGTACCATCGATTAAAAAGAGGAACGATGAAAAGAGGAAATAATAAAAAGTTGATTCCAATAATGATTCCGATTATAGAGAGGTCCAAGATAAAGAATCCTATTCAATGTCCGACCCCATTCCTGTGCTGATGAATTTGTCAAAGAATTTAATATTTCAACCGATTCCGATTTGAAAACTTGATTAAGCTCCTTTGTGAGTTGAAGGTGGTTTGTCGGTCAAATGACCACGAACTTAGGAATCTTGATTTCGATTTTTGACCCAGTGAATATAATATTTAACTTACGCCATGGAGGACAACATGTGAGCTACGCTAAAGGAGTATTTAACCTCAACAGTAATTTGTAAGGATTGAATAGTCTTAACAAAACAGGTGAAAAATGAGTGCTGTTATGCTTTAGCGGGAGTGTCAGACTCTTACTGGCAAAATACCACCCCGTTCTTTCTCCTGCCTCAGGCCAAGGCTGCGGTACCTTATTGCTACCCGCTACCCCCAGCTGGAACCCAACCTGGTTGGGCGAAATCATTAGATGTCAGTCCGTCCCCTCAAAAGTACAGCCTAAAAGTTGTATCGCTGCTCTTCATTATCCAACGAAATTCATCCGCGTATGTCTCATCATACCTTTATCTAACTGACTGACTACTTGTCTTGTCTCTCTAAAGATGGTCTCCACTCCAAATGGTCAGTGGTCATAACGGAACAGTTTGCCCATATTATTAAGCGGGTATTTACAGCGGTTACACAAAAGTCGTAGTCGCAAGTAGACTGTCTGTCTGATTGCGACCACAACCTGTGCAACCAGGTCGAAACATCAAGTTTTCCAAGGTATTTAAATAATGACTTTTCGCGTTAATACCCGCATTGTTAACATGAAATGCGAAAGTTTAAAAGTAAGTGTATGCCCATTATCATCTAAACACCAGTTTAAAGACCTAATTAAATACAACTGTTCTCCAACAAAGATGGCTAATATCTCTCATTGAATTATTGCTACGATCAATCATTTATATGACGTCACACCTGTTAACCCAAATAAGAAATGTGCATCACAATCAATCAACGTCGGTTTCAAAATGGCCGCTTGAACCGGAACCCTTCCTAATAGATTGTTATTATAAGGATATTAGGGGTAGGTAAATATTGCAAAGTTGCCTGTACTTAAATACACAACGCTTCTGGATAGGATAAATAGTCAGTCTCAAGTCTGGAAGAGCCATGCTTCGAATGGCTTATAGGACCTTATAGGGGTTTTAGCTTAGGGGGGGCTGAGTGGATTTAGGGATTGGGGGAGGGGAAACTTACTCACACGGCGAAACACAACACTGTGGTTCTTTCACGCCGGTTTTGAAGCATGGGTCTCTCACACTTTATTATAGTTGTTACTTAAATGAACAAATTCTTCCAGTTACCCAGCTATTCGGACGCCAAGGTACACTGTGTTGCAAGCGTTGCGTCTCTGGTTCGGTAACCCAAGGAACAGGAGCCATTTGCAGGTGAGTGGTTTCTTTTTAAAGACGCAGCAATCGACGCCGCCCCTTGACTCTAGTAAAAGGAGTAGTAATATTGCAAGTATGTTACCGGTTTGTTGTGGGTTATTGAAGATTAATGGAAAGGGGATTGTGATGGTGAGGTGGAATTCAGCCTCCAGTAACCTCATTCATACGGCGAAACGTAATGTAAGTGTTGTTTTACGACCATATTCTTTGAGGCCGTGGCATCACTTGGGTATAACTTCTCCCCTTCCCTCTATCCTCTATACTCAAATCCCCTATCCTGAAAGCCCAACAGTTTACAAGAGGCCGGCAACCCAATTGTAGTAAATCCTTAAGTATTAAGACTGTCCATGTGTCCACAGCGGCGCCGATTGCTTACGATCAGGTAAAAAAATCTTAATACACACAAGTATTAGTAGGTTCTTACATCGGCTTCAATAGATTTTTTCAGAAGCGTTCGTTCTAAAAAGTTCGGTTGTAATTGTGAAACACATCAAAGTAACGAATTGAAAATTTTTCTACTTAGAAGCCAGCAGTTTACTGTCTAGGTTCTTTGAGTTAAATAAAAAACTTCCAAAATAATATTATAAATGCGAAAGTCTGTCTGTCTGTCTTTTCTTCACGCCTAAACTACTGAACCGATTTCTGTAAAATTTGGTACAGACATAGTTTGGAACTCAATAAAAACTGAAGTTTGGGTCAGACTCAAAAATGTTGTTGTTTAAAGCACTTTTGCTTTACTTCGGTGTGGTGTGTGTGGGAGTGTGGGAGAGCCATGCTTCAGCACGAATGGGTCGGCTCGACCGGAGTGATACCACGGCCTCACAGAAAACCGGCGTGAAACAACCACAGCGTTGTGTTTCGCCGTGTGAGTGAGTTTACCGGAGGCCCAATCCTTCCCCTTCTCGGACCCTTCCCCAATCCCTAAATCTCCAAATCCCTAATCCCTAAAAGGTCGGCAACGCACTCGTAACTCCTCCGTTGCGGGTGTCCATGGGCGGCGTTGATTGCTTACCATCAGGTAATCCGTCTGCTCGTATGCCGACTTATTCAATAAAAAAAAAAAAAAAAAACTTCGGTGATACTATACCTACTTATATGAACGAAATAGACACAAGACTTCAATCAAAGACATAAGTCATTCTGTCTCCTGTATTAAATTTACCGAGGGAAGTGAAAACTATTTCGTTCTTCCTTCTCGTCAAATAATATCTTCTGAATTATTTCGTTGCGGGATCCAAGACAGTCATTAATGTCTATGGGACGCGCCGGACTTCAGTGTTCCGGTGTTTTCATGGTTGTATCTACTGTAGATCCTGGCTTACAGGAGTTGCAGTGGGCTTAAGAAGTTGCGGCGGGCTTGTCCAAAAAAACAAACAGACTTCAATCCAAATCGAATCAATAAACGTAACATTAATCTTTTCACCAAAAGACATGGTAAACACATATTTTATCATGAACATAGACAAGAGACGTTCTCGACAAACAAATGTTTCTCGAAAATGTCACTTCAAATCGAGAGCTACTTCAATCGATTATAATCACGGTTTTGAGTGACGTCCGTTGACGGCGACAAGGTCATATCGAGTCGAGTCCCGTCTGTTAGATTTAAAAGGTACTCTGTCCCAATTGAAACTGGCTTCCTTAAAAGCCGTTGATTACTTCCACATTTTAAGTTTGCATTGAAGCGGATCGGAGGAATTTTGTTTAGTTATTTTTGGAGAAGGTAACGACAGTGAATGTAGACTGTGTAGTATTTTCTTTAGTTGGTAGGTGCATAGTTGTTATGTTGAATGAATGGGCTCATGAAAAGAGGTCTTATTTGTTTGTGGCGTTGAAATTTTTTTTAGGTATGTGTTGGGCGGCAAAACAGCATGGGGATTACCTTATGGTAAGCGATCAGCGCCGCCCATGGAAAAACGGAGGAATTACGAGTGTGTTGCTGACTTTTTAGAGATTTTGGGATTGGATAGTCGTGTGAGTGAGATTACCGGAGGCCCAATCCCTACCCCTCCCATCATCCCTTCATATCCGGAAACCTTATCCTTGTAAGGCCAGCAACGCACTCGTAATTCCATAAGCTTTGCCATTTGTCCATGGTCGAAAAAAATATCAGTGCACCGCTCTCCACTGCGTCAAATACTTAAGTCGCAGACATTTTTTCCAATGAATTTGTCTTAGGTTCTTATAAAACCACCTCTTACCCTCAGTTTGCCCCTTGAAACTCTAAATATTTGGTTTTAAGGCTCAGCATTGTTATTTCGATGGAAATTTATCCCAGTTTCAATTGACACTCAAGATGTTTGACGAAACCAAAGTCGATTAACATTAAAGTTGTTTGATTAGGCTTTGGATTGTGGGTTTTAAATAACATTTTTATTTATTGTGTTGTATTTTGCTGCGTAAGCGTTGTGTTAAGCTGCATTAGTGAGTTTGCGCGAAGGCCCAAACTTCCTTCACTCTATCTTAATCCGCAATCTCAAAAATCCTCAATTCTCTAATCCTTAGCCTTCAAAATCCGACAACGTAGGTACGTGCAATTAGGTAGTCCTCTAGGCGATATGGTTTGTTTACCATCAGGTTATGTTGTCAAAACATTCGCCGCATACGAATTAACAGATTTGTTCAAGACTTCGAACGCGTTATTGTGTTTCAAATTCCTGTAGCTATTTCATAAATACTATCAACTAAACTTATCCAGCAAAGAAATAATTTTTGAATGTAGAACGTGAATAGGTATTTACCCTAAAACCTACAGATTAGGTACTTGTGAATTGTGATGCCATTTTTAAACAAAATTTTCAAATACAAAAATAAATGTCACACGAAAAAATATTCGTTACGTCGAGTCCACTGAGCCCACTGCACAACATTTAGTTAACAACCTTATTTTTAGGTAACAAGTTATAAAATGAAACGGTTTGCTGCGCTTCTCAGTACAAGTCAATTTATTAAAACAAAAGAGGTTGGCTAAACCTAAAAGACTAGATTGAAATCATTTTCTTTCATTTAGGTATCTACTAGACATTTGAACGACTCTTTGAAAGGAAAAGATTTTACAGTAAATTTTTATGAAAGTTTTAAAGGTAAATAAATTAAGTTAGTTTTCTTGCCACTTGAGACAAATCTAAAGGTTTTACAATGTCTGAATAGCCACTATATCTATACTAATGTGATAAAGCTGAAGAGATTGTTTGTTTGTTGTTTTGACGCTTTAATCTCTGAAAGTGGTGGTTAAAATTGAATAACTAACTCTTTTTGTGTTGGATAATTTTATATTTATCGAGGAAGGTTTTTGGCTGTAAAACATCACGCTACGATCTATAGGAACCGAGCAGCGCGTGAAACTGGGTGGATGTAACTATTGCCAAATATATTTGAAAATACTATGTCATAAGTTCGTTGGGAACTTACATAATATACGGTAATATAAAGTCTGTCTTCGCGTAATTAAATAAAATAAGGTTACATACGGTATGTTCACAGATAATAAATACCAAGATAAGTTATAAAGATATTAATTTATTTAGTACCTAAATGTCTCGTCTCAGAGTTCTATTGCATTTCATAAGCTGCTGGTCGTTTCGTGAGGTTAAGGTTCAGTGATCTTTGAAATGGCTAAACCGTTTATCATGATACTTCAGAGTAGGGAAAGATTTATGGATTTGGTATCGTTAATTAAATGTTAAGAAGGTCCTGTGAAAACGCAAACAAGGACCTTTAACGTTAGAAAATTAAATTCTACAACATACGACGTCACATTGTTCAAAATGAACCGTTTCTCAAACGTTGACAATATTTCAGAGGGCGCGTTGACCACAAAATGGCGGGTACCTAAGCAAAGATGGCTGACGAGACTTGACGTGACACGACACGCATAATATTGGATTTCTGTTGTCAGACTGTCATTTATTGAATTACGAAGAGACGCTCGGGGTTGTGCTTTGTTGTGCTCGAATAATATTAAAGTTACTCATATCTTTACGTCAATTTTTTACCTTCATGAGTTTCGTGATATTGAAGGTTTTATGTGGTTTTTCGTTGTAGATATGAAGAAGAAGAACCTACTTGTATTAGATCATTGTTGCTTTTTGGATACGTTCTAAATTGGAATGAATATTTGTAGGTATTCCAAGTTTAGTAGGTAGGTGGGTAGGTAGGTAGGTAGGTACCTAATTATTTGGATGAGTTGGAATGGATTTTGCTGTCGGAAATTTTGTATAAAATATGTGTGGGTGGGTATATTAAGGCAGGGAACCATCAAAACACGCCAAGCTTCTGAGAATCTATGTACCTACCAAAATGTACATACTTAGGTATATGAATGTAACTAGTACCAACATTCTTAATCTTACGCATAAATACCTAATAAAATACTAGGTAATCTCATAGGTACTTAGTATAAAACAAACTCGAGTCTGTCACTATGCATGCTTATTGCTTACATTTTGAAAACTGAAACATTTTTCTAATTTCTAGTATTTGCAGACGGATTCGCGAGCAGGAAGCTAACTAGGTATATCATAATAAAACACAGTAACTGCAGTTGATAACTCTGATACACAATCACAAGTTTATATTGTCATTACGTAAGATCACTCCTGTAGGAAAAGAGGTAGGTAGGTACTTTCGTGCCCGCCTACGCCCATTTTCAGTAGACGTATAATTAATCCCATTGTAATAGGGACGGACGGGTTTCTAAAGGTTCGCGCAATTCAATACTCAGCAAATATTTTTAGGTACCTTCAAAATTAAAATGGACTTACCAGGTACCTAGATGCTTGGTGGTTTGCCCGACATTTTTTTTTTTTTTGAGAGGGAATATTATCTGTCGCTGTTTGGCGCGAAAGAAAGTGTCAGATTTATAACTAACTGTACCCCATTCCTTCTGCTTCGAGCGAGTACATACATTAATGCCTGGATTGACCTTGGTTTTATTTGAATTATACCAAAAATCGACCAATGATTTTTATGGCTCTGGCGGATCATACAAAAGGTACCTATAGCATAGCAAATTATAACCGCCGCTTTTTAGACGTCGGATTCCGCCTAGGGTAGCCTCACTCACACGGCGAAATACATATAACGCGGGTTTTCCTGTGCATGTAACCCCATTGAGTTATTCCGGCATAAATTAATCCGGTCATTCTTTGTAAAACATGGTCTTTTAACAATAACTGGAATATATAGGTAGGTGAAAAGTAGATAATGTATTCCGTTACTTTGCCTCAGCCATGGATTTATCAGTCGTACTTACAAATAATCGACTAACAAATACAGTTCAACCCATTCTCAAAAAATAACATATACAAATCGATTTGCGACACCCAGTCATGAGTCTTCCAAAATCTTACTGTTCCAAAGTGGATGATGAAATATTTGGCCCATATAACACTGTCGTTTCAAATCTTCGCCACTTGCCCAGAATTCCAAGGGCTGCTACCGCTTTTGACAAATATCCTTTTGACGGGAAGCTTTGGGGCCTTCGTTAGTTTGTGCTATAATTCATTCCGTAACGCTGAAAAACAGTTCTCAACTTGGGTTACGTTGTAAGTGTTGTAACTGATATTTTTCGGGGAACGTCTTCGTTTTTGTGAAGATAATCGTTTTAGCGGTCGTTTTTTTTTTTTCGCTGTTTATTGCCCACACCTCGTTGGTTAAAGTCTAAAGTGTGACTGTCGAACTTGATGTCTTTCTTTTGATTTCCGTCATAGGTTGAATTTAAGTATAACAAGCTGCCTAAATAAGTATCTGACATCTCATTTATAAAAAAAATGCCTAACCTTACAATAATTTTCGTCCCCTATTTTTATTCCGCAGTCCGATTGTCTGATTTTCTGGCTGCTATCGACCGTGACCGCTGGCCTGCTCGCAGTATGCATCGTCGGAACTCAATACTTCGTGATTGAGGGAACCAATTTTGGTAAGCTCGACGCAACAGTGCGAAAAGAGGAAGGTGTGTTTTGTTTTTGCTTTTTTTTTAATTTTAATTTTTGTTTTTATTATGGATCGAAAAGGAAATTTTGCTGGTGGATTGAAAAACATGCGTTCTTATTTTGAAATTGCCTTGTCCTTTGACATTTATGTTATTTTATCTGTGTTCGTATGTGTTTTTTTTTTGTTTCAAGTTTTACAAATGCAAAAGCAAAATTGCCTTTTATTTATATTATTTTAGTTGTCGCAGTGTACTAGTGTAGTCTTAATTAATAGGCTATTTACGGAGTTTGAGTCTTATTTTATTTTGTCAATAAAAAATTTATTGTATTAAACATTCTAATTTTCATTCGTTTGCAAAGTCGATTTTATTCATAGGTATGCTTGAAACATTATAATAAAATTAAAAATTGCTGGATCGTGAACCTATGGATATTCATGTGTATTATGTAATGTGAAACAAGGTCTCGTTTTTCCAGGAATATCGCACCGCATCACAGAAACTGCAATGGATTTTTTTATGGCGATCGTTTTATGCGGATATTCCGTCACAGTCTACCTTCTTTGGAAGGACCATTATGTAATGTGGAACCGATGGCGAAGGGCCAATGTAAACGTCAGGTTACTCCTCAGTCCTGACTCCCATCCCGTACCATTTGTACCACGACCGAGGTATAATGTGGTTTAATGATTTTGTCGTCTTATTTAGCAACTTTGTGTGATCAGTACCTTTTAAATATTATATGGAAGGATTCTTTAGTTTGGTTCTGTGTTTTTTATTTTATTTTATTTAGTTAGGTACGTGCCCTACTTTCTACTAAAACATGAGAGATAGATATAATAATTGGGAAGGGTACTTTATTATATGACTATACTCGCGTTATTCGCATAACGCGAGTATAGTCAGTTGCAGAAAATAATGACTTAGATGTAAGTTATTATATCTACCTAAAAGGTTGTATGGTTGAGACAGTAAAGGTTCACAACACTGCAAAGCTTTCTTTCAAAGCAAATCAAGTTTAATATTATCTATTTGAAGCTTCCAAAAATAATATTACCTATATGTTATGTCTAAAAAAGTGTTTAAATATTTTTACTTCGTTACTAAAACATGATAAGCATTATGAGTATAAAAATATAGATGTCTTTATTGATGATTCTTTCGCTAAGCCCTCGTATTATCAAAAGTATTTTTTCGCAAAACGCCTTGTTTACTACCATTTACAAGGAAAGCAAACGCCTATGATTTGCAGCCTGTGCTATTTGGCATCACGCCAGCCCCAAATTTACCTCTTATAGGTGCATGTTGAGTGGCTTTGTAATTCACCCAATGAAAAGATTAGATAGAGAATTTATGCAAAAACAGGTGTGTTAGCAAATTGGCAAGAAGCCATTTTAGATTAGGTTGGGAAATGTTTCTTGCTGCTTGACTTATTCCGATTGTATTATCATGGGGTACTAGGGTGTATTAGAAGCAGTTTATTTGGTTGGTACATGCCTAACTGTAAGGCTGGAAATATAGTATATTGTCGTGTCGTGTCAGGTCGCGCTGCGTTGTAACGCCCCAGGTTCATACATATGCCAGCACGCGACATAAAACGATACAACTGTATCTCTTAAACGTAAGAAGCCGATAGGCTTCTAGAGCGCCATGACATGGTATCTTAATTAACGTATAATATTTTGCTGTGTGTTAAAAAGACATCAAAATAAGCTTTTGATTATTATTTGTGTATATTTCTGAATAGCAAACAGTTATCTTATACAAAAAGACCTTTTTTATTGGCAGAAAAAAAGTGAACGTTTAAGTTGAATGCAGTCATAAACAAAATTCGAACAATTTACGGAACGCTTCCGAACGTACTTCGTTTCGTTCGTCAAATCGTCAAAGTCAATGGCGGGCTGCGTTTGTTGACTTTTATTTGTTGTTGTAACGGAAAAACTTAAATTTTATTGGAATAAGTTATTTATATTAGATATTTTGTATTTGAAGACTGTGTTGCATTACTTACGGAAGGAATTTATAAGGTTGAAAGATGAGTTTTACCTTTGGTTCTGCTACTACGACAGCGGCAAGCACGTTCGGAACAAATTCGCCGTCTACGGGTAAGTTTAAATTATTTATTCAATTATTGCTTGTGAAATAGTTTAAGAAGCCTTTTATTGTTCAATATCTACTCATTTTAGATAAATGAAAACGACGACAATGGCCAAATTAACTATGTTTTTTCTTGACAATTTATAACCTATATTTTGTTAATAATGGTGCAATTAAGCGTAATTTTTCTACTTGAAATCATTTATACAAAAACGTAATTAAGTACAACATAAACAGACATTAGAATTCTCTTGATACATATAAGTTTTCTCAACAAAAACAAAACGATTGAGTAATTTGTCATTCTTTTATCTCTAAAGATAAGGTTTCTAACATGTTTTTACAGGTTCAGGTTTTGCATTTGGCAGTGGTGATGCTGCTAAACAAGGGCTATTTGGAGCTGGAAATGCAGGTAAGAAAGACAAAGACAATTAAAAGGACCATGAAACATTCAGGCACTTCAAAATATCAAAATGTCCATTAATGTATTGTGTGACGCTGGCTTATTAAAAAATAAAGATCCAATTCATATATCTTTAAGGATTAACATTTTGTGTGCCGGTATATGAGGCATCTTGCATGCTTGCATTCTGGTTTCCGTTCCAATACCACAGGTTAAAAATCCTGGATGCAACTCTTAAGTAACTTAACAAGAGTTAAATGAGAACAGGTTTAACACATTACAGATATTTAGAGAAGGCTCTGTTTCACTATGTCTGCATAGCCACTACAGACCAGTAAAAAGGCTGAGTTTATAATGTAATTTGTGTGAATGAAATGCCTCATTACTAAGAATAACCATTAATGAAATTGTGCAACCATTTTCTTTCAAACTACTCTGAAACACTAAAACAATTGTTGAGAGCTATGTCCTTCTTGTCCGTGCCTTAACATTTACCCCCTTATTACAAAACAAGATTTTATATTTTGAATCTTATTCACACCTACCTTAAATTTGAAATACAACAACTGTCTCAAATGTAGACCTAGCCTAAAGGTAAATCTTACAACATTGTAGAGACTCAGTTTCCAGCAACAAATAAAAAAACTTGTTTTGTAACAAGGCCGTCAATGTTTATCATTGTCTCACACAGAAAACAAGCCAGCATTCAATTTCTCGAGTCCTTCAGGTGGGGGGTTCTCGTTTGGAGCTGCTAAAACTACAGCTGCTGCACCTTCAGTCTGTAAGTTTACATATGTGTTATAATGCTCAATATATATATATATTTATTGCATTCCACTATGTGAACTTGGATAATCATGAAACAGGTGGTAGGGTCTATAAGGACATGCATACGATAGTTTAGAAACATTGTGATTCCTGTTGGCATAACAATAATTTATATAAAGAGGGCAGCTATTACAAATATTTGTTTACCATACTAGCTATACAAAATCAGTCTATGGTGATCTCGCTCTGTATAATTGGTCCCAAAATTTAACAGTCGGTTACAAGTTTTAGACAGCTTGAGGTGTAGTCATGTGTATAATATGATAGGCAAAATGTATGATTCCACTGTTTACTTACAGCATTGTCAAAGTTTGCAAGAAACAAAAACATAAAATGACTTTTACATGCCTGTGTAGTCAAAACCATAATCTATTTTTTATACTAATATTATAACAATGCTAAATAGTTTGAAACGTGGTTAGCTTTGAGAAGGCTTTATTATATCAAGCTGTGTGAGCTAATCGCTAACCCTTATGGTCACAGGATTAAAACTATTCCAAAGCATGAATATCTTTCGTGTTGTGTTTTCAACTGACTCGTATTTGACTGTATGTTTTATGTATATGTGACCCTATATATGTATATGTTAGCCTTTGCTCACCCAAAGGCACTTAAGAGGTTGTTAAATAATTATATGTGATAGTATTATTTGGCATGCCTACTACTCCATAATTTACTTTTTCATTAATGTAATATTTCAATTTGCAGTTTCAACACCAGTGACCAGCAGTACAGCTCCAGCGTTTGGTGCTTCTAAACCTATAAGCTTTGGAGGCTTCACATCACCACCCAACCAGACCGTTGGCAGTCCAGGGTTTCCACAAATGCAGGTATATACCTTTTCTTATAATCTCTAGCATAACCTATTGTTATTATATAATAGTAACAATAGGTTATGCTAGAGACTCGCTCATACTGCTCCATCTTAACTTTGGAATGAGAACCTAGCAAATTTTTTGGCATTTCAAATGTATCTGTATGTTCTTAGTTGAGACAATACTTTAAATAAGTAATTGAACAAGTTATTTTGTGATATAAATATCGAATTTACTATAAAATAAAATTATATTAGTAATTCAGTGCCATGGAGTGATAAATGTTGTATTCCAACAACCATAAAACACAGCTTTTTTAAATATCAAGATAGAATAATAGTTTGTTAGTCTGATCGTCAGTAAAGCTAGGTGCTTATTCCAAAGTGTAAATTCCGATCATCCAAATCCAAACTAATATTATAAATGCGAAAGTAACTCTGTCTGTCTGTCTGTCTTTTCTTTACGCCTAAACTACTGAACCTATTTGAGTGAAATTCGGTACAGATATAGTTTGGAACTCGAGAAAGGACATAGGATAGTTTTTAAACTAAAAATCTGCAGGAAGTCACTATACCGCGCGCACAAAGTCCGAATATACTGATCATTTCCTTATCATTAAATTAAAAATCCTCTATCATCTCACACATGGCGCTTATTGCCACCTGCTTGTGGTTTTGTATTGGCATTAGCCTATTGACAATCTTCAATACAAAACCATATTAACATTACTCTTTCCTATGTTCTAGAGTGGAGCTACTACAGCAGCGCCTACATTCGGAACACCAACTACACAAGGTAAAAAAACTTTTTAAAAGATACTATATTTTCTTTCTTTAAAGAAACATTGTCTGTGAGAGACTAGGTTTTACTCTACTTAAATTTTGCTTTAGTGATAGACTAAATAAATAATTCATTCTCTTCCACATCATCTTTCATCAGCCTTATTATTACAAATATACGACACACGAGACTTAAGATACAGAATCTTAACTTCTTGTGTGTGTTTATTTTCTTATCTATGTTATACTAGCTACTGTTTCGCGGTTTCACCCGCTGCTCGTTCCTAGGTACATATCGTAGCGTGATGTTTTATAGCCTATAGCCGTCTTCGATAAATGGACTTCTTATATGAATAAAAGACTTGGATCTTGGATACTTGACTTTAATATGTATCACAGTACACATTGGGACAGCTCACTGCACCAAAATTACATTGTCATTATTGTCAATGGCAGACATTATCTACAACTTTATTTATACTAGAGGATGACAGAGACATTGACAGTTCTAGTGTTACAATAATTAGTATGACTAATTAGAGATGATACAAGAGGAGTAACAAACACAAGATTTGTTCAATTTGAACCAGTAGATAGATTCTTTGTGGCGTTTAAAAGTTAATTGAAATAAATTATTTGACATTACCATTTGTTCCAGCTTCAGCCGGTTTCGGAGCATCACCTAGCACCGGTTTCGGTTTCGGCCAAACAGCAACCACACAACCGTCTACAGGATTCGGCGGGCAAGCGGCGACAACCGGATTCGGCAGTACACCGGCAACAACCGGTTTTGGCAGCCAGCCAGCAACAGCAACCAGTGGTTTTGGTTTTTCAACACCTGCATCCGGTTTTTCTGCACCTCAATCTCAAGCTAATGCTGTAAGTTATTTATACTTACATGATTAAATTATTATTTAACTTTTGATTGCCCTGCGGTACAATTATTTTACTGCATCAAAAATGTTGGTTATGATTTTGGATAATATTCTCAACACTGCAAACATTTTTGAATAGTAGCAGTCGTAATACTGAATAATTGTCAAAAAAACGACTTAGTCGCGTGATCAATCATTTGAGAAAAGCTAAAGTTCTATACTCGGAATTTTAATTCCATTCCAGATTTGACAATTTCGGTGTTGCAACGTTATGACACGTAATAAATAGTGACGTTGCGAAATTATTCGATATGGAAATCGAATATTTCTGAATCGATTCCTCTCGTTTATAAATTTACTCTCGTAAACTAAGTTTATCAGGAAATAAAATATTTTTGAACCGATAATTTAGTTTTGACAATTAATTAACGATCTGAGACTTTTCTTTTGTAATTGTGTGTGAAATTAATAAAAAATGTGATCATGAAGGAACGTGACAAATAAAACAGACATTTTATAAATTGTCACCGTCATCGCGATCGCTATCGCTGTTACTTTATGTAAATACTAAATGTATTTATTATGAAATGTGTCTGTGATATTTATTGTCAATTTACATATCTAGCTTACTCATTTTTTCCTCTTCTTTGAAAACATGGGATACACATTTAGACCATTCGGTAGCCGTAATTTTTTGAATGCCTTCCTGAAACTGATTCACTGATTGTTTATCGATTTTTGTGTTCATCACTACACTGTTATATGTGGTATCATTATTTCACAAAATGACAGTGGTCAATGTCAAATCAGGAATCGAATTAAAAGTCTGACTATAGTATCTCCTAAATCCCCATTCCAAAAAAGTATTCTTCGTAGTCAATTTAAAAAAATGTACACGAAAGGATTTTGTTTGATTTCCAAGTTGTTATGTCTTCCTATTAGAAGCATTTTTATGAAAAAAGATGTGTCCATATTAATTCTTTTTCCAACAGGCTGCAACTACTACATCAACTGCTCAACCAACTCAATCGTTCATGGGCGGGGCCACGCCAGGTTTCGGCCAATCAGCGTTCGGCGCTAAACCAGGCTCCGCCTTCAGCTTTGGTGGGGGTAACACTGCAGCGCCTGCGTTCGGAAGTTCGCCTGCTACTAGTAAGTTATTCTTAATTTGCGCAAAGACGCCAACAGATTGCCTCATGGTAAGCAATCAGCGTTGCCCATGGGATACCCACACTACAGGAGTTACGAGTGCGTTGTCAGCTTGGATTTATTAGCTTTTACACCCTATAGGGCTGATGTTTAACCAAGGTTGCGGTGTAAGCGCAATGAGGCACCGCGGCCTCGGCCTAGAGTAGAACGGGTGGTTTTTAGTCAGTAAGACACTGAAACTCCCTTTTGCCTTACCCTGGGTGGGAAAAGTCATTTGATGATTTTACCCTAACAAAAAAATCAAGACAATATACGCAAGCATTGCAAGCAAGCTTGGATTCAGATACATATAAATTTTTAATCCATCCTGCTCTTACAATAATAACAATACAATTCAGAGTCTTCATAAGCAGCTATTTTAAAAACCTGTTATTATCTGATATAATAAGAACATTGATTATATTTGTTTAAATTGTCATTTAATTACTTAGCTTGAAAATCTTTTATAATTTTGTATTAGACTGGTACATAGCTAACAAAAGCCCAAGATATCCTAAAATATTTTGACAACTAAAAAAACAAAATTTTATTTCTTCCAGCGACCACAGCAAGTGCGTTCGGCCAGAAGCCAGCCACTTTAGGTTTTGGTACAATGGGGGCTACAACGGCGCCCACGAGTCAGACTACAACCAATACGGCTGGGCAGACCGGGCTTAGTTCTGGAATAAGCTTCGGCCAAACTACGGCCACTACGGCAACTACGGCGCCGACGTTTGGAACTGCGACCCCAAGCTTTCAGGCTGGACAGTTTGGCGGCTTGACTGGCGCACGTGAGTATACTTTGTGATTGTTTGCTTAGCTTAGGGTAAAGAATTCTATTAATGTTTTTATAATAACTATCGTGAGAGATACTAAATTAACTAAAAAATCGCGGGTTGTAGGTAGTAGGCTGCGCGACGTCGCCGCGTCCGCGCACGCTGCTCATGAGGAAGAACCCCTCTGTGGTTCGAAACTAGTAGAGCTTTTCTCAAAAACAAACGTGAGTAACCCGCGATTTTTTAGTTAATTCTATTAATATATTATAACTAGCTACTTTCGCGCTGTGTCACCCGGTACTCGGCTCCATTTGATTGTAGGATGATTTGTTAAAGCCTTCTAGCTATCTATCAGTGAATTTTGGAAAGCCGACCAGCTGTTCCAAAGATTACTCCCTACATACAAATTACAAGTTTTACGTCTTCTAGTATAGATTTTTTGTGTAGCGTAGGGACAATGATCTTACTAATATTGTAGATGTGAAAGGTTGTAACAATTTACTAATATTATAAATATTTAAAATTATAAATGTGAAAGGTTGTGACATTGTTTGTTATTATTTCACGCAAAAACATCTGGAACGATTTGGTTAAAATTTTGCATGTAGATATGTGAAAGGTGATGAACATACCACGCGGGCGAAACCGCGGGCGTAAGCTACAGTATGTTATAAATTCGAAAGTTTTAATAAATAAAAACTGCATTGAACTTAATGTTTACATTTTACAATTCCCGGGATTTATGTCTGAATACGAAACAATGTAGAAAAGGAGATAAACGAAAACATTTATTTAATTGTTGACTTTATTATATTGAACCATATTCATATCAATAATCATAACCGTATTTACAGAACAATCCACTCCAATCAACTTCAGTACATCTCTACCAAGCAGTCAACCTCAAACTGGGCTTAGTTTTGCGCCAGCCTCAACCGCCCAACCGGCACCCTCGCTGGGTTTCGCAACAACCACAACCCAATCGGGGCTTAGTTTTGGAGGAAGCTTATCGACGCCAGCATCTACAGCTGCTACTTCGGCCCCAAGCTTAAAACCTACATTGGGTCAAGCGTTACCTGCTGGACAATTCCCTAAAACCTCTGGGTCATTAAGCTTTACCCCAGCCACAACAACTCCCAGTTCTACAGCTACTACGTCTGCGGCCGCCCTTGGAGCTTGGTCTTCCCCATTAACAACCTCTACCCAACCAACAACGGCGCTTAGTTTTGGAACAACAACTACAAGCGCCGCGCCAGCGCTCAGTTTTGGAGTGTCAACAGCAACAACGTCCACGTTACAGACTGGTTTTGGCTTGACGTCGACTGCAGCGAAAACTGGGCTTAGTTTTGGAAAACCTACCACTTCTGTTGCCGCTTCTTCTGCAGGTAAATATGTCACTAGAAGTTCTTTTAATTAGTAAAGAGATTGTCGATAATCTAGGTGATCAGCGCCACCCCGCAACAATATGTGGTCCCGGAGCTATAGAAGGATTGGGGTGGCTTTTCGTCAGTAAGAGTCTGAAACTCCCTCTCGTCCCACCACCCAACCATACAGGGAGAAAGTATTTCTGTTGATTTACGATCCAAGAAAAAAACAAATAATAATATACTCATGTATGTGACAAATTCAATATCAACTGTTTTCGTTCTTTTGGTTCCTTAAAATTTCGATTAAAACATTGTGTATTGTTCATTTGTTTTCACATATTCTAAGAATAAAATAATTTGGAAATAAAATAATTGAAAATCTTGTCACAATGACGGTGACATAAAAATATGTTTTAACAAATTATTTTACAAAAAAAATGTAAAAAATTAATAATACCATATAAAAATTTGTTGTTTAATAATTTGGTACCTACATGTTTTTAATTTTTATTTTCATATATTCTTGAAAGTTACAAGTAAATTGGTTCCTAATAACTGTCCCTTTACTTATTTCCACTTGACTTACAACAATATTATCAAACATTTTCTTCTATACACGATTTCACGGACTCAGCCCTTCGCATTTCCCTGAAGATCGCCGCTGCAGCGAAATGCGAAGTACTGTTCTCAGTACCGTGTTTTAGAGATACTTTTGTTCAGCACAAGACGAAAACAGGCTAATAACAATCAAGATGTCCACTGCCGGACATAAGTTACCTACAAAAACTTTCAGATCAGACGGTTTGAACTATGATCTTTGTCTATCTTATGACATTAAAAAAACCAGTATATGGTATTGTCATAAGAATATGACCGTCTGATCTGACAAAGTCATATTCAAAAATGTCTTATTAGTCTATTTATTACTTTTTTATGTATGAAAATATTTTAATAAATTGTCTATTTGTTTTCTTCCAGCATCCACATCAGCCCCTTCAGGCATCATAGCTCTAGGAAAAAGCACTGCTACCACAACAATGGCGTCTTTAACTACAGCTACTACGTAAGTTTGATAAAAATAATCTAATATAATTATTGTAGTAAGTTAATACAAAGTTATAGAATTCTGACTTTTTCATTTGAAAGAGGTAAAGGGGAAGTATTGGACCTCTTCAGTCATTGATTTGATATATTTTTATAGCAATTTTTTTTTGGAAATTGCATACTATTCGACGTAAAATATGTTGCGACTTCATATACCAATCATAAAAAAGTATCCTTTCTGACATTACAATGTTATCATTTGACTAATTGTTAATGACAGGATTATACATGGGACTTATTAATATTAAATTTGTGAAAAGTAGCTCCCTCCGCCTCGCGTTTAAAAAGAGCGATATATTTTTTACACGACTGCCCAAAAAAAGGAGTGTTATGTTTTTAGGGTTCATATATGTATGTTTGTGATTTATAGGCGACCATTCTCAACTTCAAACAATAAAATTAATTTTATACAAATATCCTTTTTTTTAGTACAACAGCCTCAGTTCCTCCACAAATGGTGACATCAATAACATTCGCGCAGCTCGAAGAGAACATTAACAAATGGACGTTGGAATTAGAAGAACAAGAGAAAACGTTCATCAACCAAGCCACGCAGATAAACGCGTGGGATCGACTGCTTATTGCCAATGGGGAGAAGGTAATCACACGGCGAAAAACAACGAAAACTTGGACGCCGTTTTTCTGTGAGGCCATTTTGTCACTTCGATCACATTAACAAATGGATTTTGAGCTCGTTAGATATTTCCATTCCTCCTGATAATCAGGATATGTGATTAATTGAAAGGCGGTGTTTAATGAAATTTAAAAAAAATATCAATACATTAAGAACTAGTGATCCGCTCCGGCTTCGCGTGGGTGCAATGCTAATACTAAAATTTTCACTGTTGAATAGTTGTTGTTATACATAAAAACCTTCCTCTTCAATCACTATTTTTATTGAAAAACCTTTGCGTAGTTTTAAAGATTTAAATATACAAATGGACAGAGAAAGCAACTTTGTTTTATACTAAGTAGCGATAAAGACGAATATTAATTTCATTACACATTCCCTTACAGATTGTAGAACTAAATGATGCAGTGCAATCAGTGAAGAACGAGCAACAAAGCTTAGAACACGAGTTAGACTTTGTACTAGCACAGCAGAAAGAATTAGAAGATTTGCTTGAGCCAATGGAGAAACAATTGTCTGAAGAAACTGTGGACAGACTGAGAGATCCTGAGAGAGAACATATGTGAGTTATAGTTGTTAATCTTTACGTTTATATAATGGGTAGTTAGACAGTTATCTGATGTTAAGCAAAACCTGAACGCCGTAGTAAAATGTTTAAGTGCGATAATGCACTGCAGCCCCGGCCCGGAGCAGAAGAGGGAAACAGGGTGGTTTTCGGGCACGCTACCATAGCAGCGGTAAGACCCCTCTTTGAGGAGTGGCTTGAGAGACACCACGGCGTCCTCACCTTCCGTCTGACGCAGGTGCTTACCGGGCACGGCAGCTTCGGTAGGTTCCTGTTTCGGATTCAGCGGGAGGAAACGCCCGAGTGTCGTCATTGTGAGGACCACCTAGAGGATACGGTGGAGCATACGGTAGCGGTATGCCCTGCCTGGGCTGAGCACCGCCGTATCCTCAGGGAAGTGATCGGCGGCGGCGACCTCTCGCGCCCGGCCTTAGTCGAGGCCATGGTGCGGAGTGAGAGGAACTGGGACGCCGTCTCCTCCTTTTGTGAAGCAGTCATGCTCGCAAAGAGAGAGGCGGCCCGCGTGAGGGAGCAATCCTCCTCCTCACGCCCCAGCAGCCGCAACTGGCGACACTACGGGCGTCGGGGATCGAGGGACGATCTCCGGCCACCGTAAGCACGGGCCTGCGGTCGGCGAGTAAGGGCAGCTCGCCGCCCGACCAGAACCAGGCCCGAGCGTACGGCGCGTAGCGTTCCGCGCGCGCCTCAAAGAGCCAATAGACCACCACAGACGGGGCCCTAAAGGGCTGATGTTCAGCCGGGGTTGCGGGGTAAGCGCAATGAGGTACCGCGACCTCGGCACAGAGCAGGAGAAGGAACAGGGGGGTTTTTACACACTCCCTCCTGCCCGGCCCTGGGCGGGAGAAGTCAATTGATGATTTTCCCCTCACAAAAAAAAAAAAAAAGGGTGGTTTTAGTCAGTAAGTCTTTGAGTCCCTCTCCTTCCACTAGGGCGGGAGAAGGGATATGACGAATTTTCCCTCTCACAGAAACACCATGCGTGCGCGACGGCCTCTTGCGTATGTGGGGGATTTCGAAAAATGTGTTGGAATCATGCTTTTGGTTATCTCGCTCAGTGAAATCTTGCGGTGATTTCACTGAGCATTATTACATAGTCGGGGTTGGAATAGTATATGCTATGCGGGGCAAACGCTATTCGCGTCACCCTGGCCAAGAGAAGTTACTTGACGAATTTCTCCTTTCGAAAAAAATGTATTGTGATGTTGAGCTTGCCAACCTTCCGACAGGTAGGGTCCTTATGGTAGACGTGTCAATAAAACACAGAACTACATATTAAGGTATAGTTAATGCAACTAATACCTAATAAGAAGTGCTTCCTTTATTCAACATAACAATACTATTTATATGTAAAACAATGTGCCTGTCTTGAATTCCTATTGTCTACTTATCTTAACATTATCTATACTTAGACAACTATCTACTACGTGATGTACCATATATACAATACGTGATCATAGATCTATGGTGTGAATATATAACAATTAATTTGTAATTTTCAGGTATTCACTGGCAGAAAACCTAGACACACAACTAAGACAGATGTCTGAAGACTTGAAGGAAGTCATTGAACACCTCAACGAGACCAACAGGAGTCAGGACAGCAATGATCCTGTAAGATTTCTATATTTTTTTAGTTTTCTATATTTTTTTCCCTGGCCTAATTTAGCCAATTATTCTAATCATCGGCTAAATAAGGCTGAGAAGTTGGCTAAGTAAACTTGGGAATAACAATGAGAGAATTTTTACGATACCAACTGCATCAGTCCGTTTAAGGTTTTTGATCGTAAATATATTGCTCACTTTTTGGACTCCGTATTACTGATGAACTGTCGATGACGATGATGGTGGTAGACGCGCTCTTTCAATTAATTTATAGCTCTTTATTATTATTATTATTTTGTGTGATGGGACTGCAAAGGACCTGGCGAAACTGATGGTAAAGCAATTGGCGCCGTCTATGGACACCAGAGGAGTTACAAGTGCGTTGGCCTGTTAGGGATAGGGCTTTCGTTTTTTTAATGATTGGGAAGGGATGGAGCGTGAGAGAGGGATTGGGCCCATGGAAACCTCAATCACATGGCGAAACACAACGCATTGGTTATTTCACGCCGGATTTCTGTGAGGTCGTGACATCACTCCGATTGAGCCGACCCATTCGTGCCCAAGCTTGGCTCTCCCACACTAATTATATTTACACTTATTTAGATATCAAATTCTTTACAGATCGTCCAAATCGGCCGCATCCTCAATGCCCATATGTCATCTATGCAGTGGATAGACAACTCCATAGCACAAATATCTACAAAACTGGATCAGTTGAAGGCCACACATGACACGCTACGGCGGGACAACGAAAGATCGTACCAACTAACTTACAATTGATTAACAACTCTATTACATGTAATACAGAATAACATTTTGAGTAATCAATGTTTGGAAGAGGACGGAATATCTTCAAGATATTTTTTCAAATAAATGAAAACAGATTAGATAGAAGCAAATTAAAGTTTAGTATTTGGAGCTAGCTACATCACTCACAAGTGAAGTTATGCTATATTTTAAATCAATGTACCTTCCTAGGTTTTTATTCCGGAAATAGGGAACAAAATAAGTGTCCAATTTGTTTATTGCGGACGTTAAAAAATTGTATTCACTCAGACTTAATAGTGTTGAAATATTAATATCCAAATGCTTCTTGGTTTTGACATAAAAATTGTAATAATAATAATTTTCTCCATATAAAAAACATTGTAATTTCTCCAGTATTTCTTCATTCACATCTCTGTTACAGTTTTTGAAGTATTGTAAAATTAATTGTTGAATTTCTTTTTATTTATGTAAAAAGTTCTACAGTGAAATAAAAGTGATTATTATTTCTTAATGTTTGTTTTAGTGTAAACCCTAAGACCAAATAAAAATAACCAAGTTTTAGGTTAATAATTATTATCACTCGTGTAGCCATTCACGGCACCACTAGGAGTCGGTTCATTCGGTCATTCGGGAGGCTTACGACGGGCCGAAGCCAACTGTGCAGAGGCTATTGAAACGCAGATGAAATAATAAACTTATACACCTTACGAATAATCACAGCTATTTATTAAAGAAATATATTTTTTACACAATCGGGTAGAGTTTCGACCTATCTCGTATACAACGGCCAAATGTGTCACAAAATGAGCGGTTCGACTATTTATACCCTGCGGCCGTTGGGATGTGACGTCACTAACTGGCTTGACTAACAATCTCGGCATTGGCGTGGCATTGGCTTGGCTTGGCTTAGCTTGGCGTGGCTGGACACGTGGCGTGGCGTTACAGTCGGCCATCCTGTAACAATTGCTCCCGCAATGAAGCACATAGATTGTATTAGCTTTAACTCTCTAATAGGTCAATTAAATCTTCAGTCTCTAGTTGGTCATCAGAACTGCTGGCACTGTCAGATACAGGAGCTATGCTACGATATGGTCGCAGAGAGTCTGCTGAAACAAGCCCCGTAAAGTTTTTGTAACCTCTTAATCCCTTAATGCTCCTGATCCTGTATCTGTCATTGCCAAGCACTTTAGTTATTATATAGGGGCCTGAATACAAGTCGTCCAACTTTGTGTTGACCCTAGCAGCACTACTAGTGGGTGCCTGTCTCCATAATACTAATTCTCCTTTCTTATATACATGACATTTTTTGCGACGTTTATCAAAGTTACGTTTCATCCTATCGCTAGCTTTATTGATACGTGTACTGGCCTTGCTACGTTTCGCTTGAGTGGATTCACATACTTGGTCTGGGATGGATACATCACACACTGGCCTACCACTACGCGCAAACATTAAATCATAAGGCTTAAACCCGGTAGTATCATTTATAGTATTATTTATCCCCCAAATTACATCTGGTAGACGGTTTGACCAGCTATTAGCGGTTTCACTAGGGTCAGATGCACGGAGAGCATTCAATATTGTGCGATTGGTGCGCTCAACTTGCCCGTTGGCACGAGGGCACGCAATTGCATTTAACGTATGTTTAAACTGCTTATCACTTGCAAATTTCTTAAAATACCTACTAGTAAATGCCTTGCCATGGTCAGTTACTACTCTATCCGGATAGCCAAATAATGCGAATATTCTTTTAAGTATTCTAATTGTTTCAACTGAATTAACTGATCGACTGCACTCTGCAATAACAAATTTTGAAAAAGCGTCAGTTATAACTAACATATATTCATAACCTTTCTTTGTCCTACAAAACGGGCCTAAATGGTCGACATGAATCATTCTAAACGGTTCATTTGGTTTAGGAATCGGATGCAACATGCCTTCCTTCCTACCATGATCTCCCTTTCCATATGCACAACTTAAACAAGCGGTTACATATTTACGAATGAATCTTGTCATTTTAGCGAACCAAAAATTATTTTTAATTAAATCCGTGCATCGTTTTAGTCCTACATGTCCTATTTCGTCATGATGCATTTGAAGTATTTTCCACCTAGCTGCCCCAGGCACTACAAGTCGATTTCCATCGAGCGTCTTTCTATATAATCTGTCATCTATTAACACATAATTGTTTATTATATCCCGTTCAGCTGATCCGGCTTTTAATTTGTCAATAATATTTTTTAATTTGTCATCTTGATATTGAACTGTATAAAACCAATCAGTAACTTCCAAACGATTAATATTTACAGCATCGATTGGATTCCTACTTAACGCATCGACATGTTTCATTCGTTCACCCGGTCTATATTCTACGCTAATGTCGTATTCCTGAATTAAAAGCCACCATCGCGCAATACGCGGTATAATGTCGCGTTTAGTGAGGGTAGCTCGGACGGCAGTACAGTCGGTAACTACTTTTACGTGTTTACCTACTACGTACATCCGAAATTTACGCAACGATTCTACGACCGCTAATGTTTCGAGCTCGTAGCTATGATACATAGTTTCCTCCCTAGACGTCACTCGGCTAAAATACATAACAGGACGCAAAGTGTTGTCGGACTGCTTTTGTAATAAAATTCCTGCTATTCCTAATTTGCATGCATCTGTATGAATTTCTATATCCAAAGTAGGGTCATACAAAGCTAACACTGGTTTAGAACATAAACATGTTTTCAGTTTGTTAAAGCTATCGGTCTGTCTATCACTCCATACCCACGATACATTTTTCTTAGTTAATTCCGTTAGAGGACGAGCTATAACCGCGAATTTATATATAAATTTTCGGAAGTAACTACACAGGCCTATAAATTGACGTACCTCATGTACATTACTTGGTACAGGAAACCGCGAAACTGCAATTAATTTTAGTTCTGCCGGTTGCACACCTTCATGGGAAATTTCATGTCCTAAGTAAGTCACTTTCTGTTGTAAAAAAGAGCACTTTTTCATATTTAGTTTTAAATTTTCTGATTCAAACTTTTGCAACACCAATTTTAACATTTTTATACCAGAACCAAAATCAGGTGAGGGTAGTAATAAATCATCTAAAAATGCAAGAATTTCACCATTAGAACTGTCAGTTTGCGACGTCTGGGAACGAATGGAATCAACTATTTTACTAATCATTCGCATAAAAACTGAGGGTGCATTGGCTAAACCAAACGGAACGCGCATATACTCATAATGACCCTGAGGTGTTATAAATGCAGTTTTGTGAGTGTCTTCAGGTGCAATTCGTAATTGGTGATAACCTTGGGCCATATCGAGACTTGTGAAGTACTTCATACCAGCCAACTTTGAAACTTGATCGTCAATGTTTGGTAACGGATACCTATCTTTTATAGTGATTGAGTTCAGAGCACGATAATCAATACATAACCGACTATCACCGTTCTTTTTCTTCACTAAGATAACAGGAGAGGCATAATCTGACTCAGATTCTTTAATAATGCCGGCGTCTAGTAAATCACGAACTTTTGAATTTACTATTTGTTGTTCAGTGTGCGATAACCTATAAGGTTGACGACAAATTGGTTGCGAAGTGGTAAGCTTTATTTTCATGCTTAACAAATTAGTGCAACCGAGATCTTTTGTGTCATTTGCAAAGGTGTTTTTATATTGTAATAATAAATGTATTAAACTATCACGCTCGTCTTTATTTAAGCTCCCCATATTGATTTCAGATATAGATACTCCGCCTATAGTATCATTAGTGATTTTATTAGTTGTTAAAATCGTAGCAGACGGGACTGTAAGGCCATACGAATTGGAAAAACTAGTGGCTAAACCGGTTGGCTTATTTGGCAAAATGCTTGGCAAGCAAGATAACATTGACTTGGCTGAACTCACCTGGCTTGGCTGAATCGCAGATTGGTCGCAGCTAACTGCTCGTGCGAGGACCTGGCCGGCTTCCCACTCGATGTCTTTAGTGCCGGTGTTGATAACCTTCATGAAGCCCTCTCCGCCTCGAAGTAACGTAGCTGGTAGCGAATAGGAAACTCCATGCAGTTCATAGTGGCGTGGCGCTGTGCAGACATCATCTTCCTCGGTATTGCCCAGCACTCGGACTTTGATGAGGGAGGTACCGGGCGGCAAGGATTCTTTGTTTGATGTCACGACGTTAAATTTCTGAATATCTTCGACTACTTGAAGTTCAGCAAAAGGGTCAGGGTCCAATCTTAACGAAGCAGTCCTATTGGTCACCACCAATGACACATGATCAGCGTTGATAACTGGCTGACCAACTAATAATTGAATGTCCTGCATGTCGGCTTCTGTTATATGAGCAGAACATCTAAAATGAATGTCATCAATTTCTAGGTCAAATTCTACTTCTCCGCGGCTCGTAAGTAAACCACCAGAAAAGCCTTTTAAGATAGTGCTCTTAGGTATAACCTTGAGTGCCAAAATATCAGCAATATCTGCATTTATAACATTTACCTGACTTCCAGTGTCAATGTAAGATTTCAAAAAAATCCCGTTTACCTTCACGACCTTCTTGTAAATGTCATTATAATCTTGCACTAGCTTAACTTCCTTGATGTTGCTGTTCGATCCGGCAGACGACTTAAGCTGTGTAATTGAAGAGCCAGGGCAGCGGGTAGCAATATGACCCTGTACACCACACTTGAAACAAATGCGTTGGTCAGGCAATGAGCAATTTCGTAAAATGTGGCCAGTCTTCTTACAACGCGGACAGGGGTCAGTCTCAAGGTTCACTTTCTTATCTGGGTTCGGCAGCTGTCTAGCATCCTTGTTCGGCTTGTCACGTGCTTCAATTATCGGTGGGCGATAATCATCAAGGGCACAGAGGAAGGCTTCATATAGTTCATCCGGTCGCTGGCATTGGAAGGCCCTTGCATTTGGTTGTAAGGTAGACGGTAACCCTCTGATTATACACGAAACGCTAGCAGTATCAGATAGGTTACAACGAAAACACATGGCAATTTTATCCTGGTAATATTTTGTCATGGTTTCGTTCGGCATCTTCTTCCTGTTCATCATTTCTTCTAACAAAGCACTGAAGTCACGGTGTTTGGGAAATGCTCTTACTAACATACACTTCCATTCCTCCCAGGAGTAGTTATAATCATCGAGTCTATTGTACCACTTACGCGCTTGACCACGTAGTTTATCTTGAAGGTGAAAAGATTTTACTTTGTCGCTCCAGCCGTGTATGTCTCCCAACTGATCAATTTTCTTCAACCATACCGATACTGTGCAATCTTCTCCTTCAGGGTCGAATTCTGGGATAAGGGATGCCGCACGATGGCCTTTAAATTGGTTGAGCGGCAAGGTTTCGTCATTGAGTTCTTGTATCGCCCTACCCACTTCGTTTTCTAGCATACTTTTAAGAAGTTTTCTAGCTGGTGGCGGTGGGAATTCTTCGTCTTCACTGATGTGGCCTTGCTCTTCTTCACTCCAGCCAGGCGGACGGACACCACAGCCAACAGATGCAGTAAGGCGATTACGCTTCATATCCCACTTCTGAGTGAAACGCAGATGAAATAATAAACTTATACACCTTACGAATAATCACAGCTATTTATTAAAGAAATATATTTTTTACACAATCGGGTAGAGTTTCGACCTATCTCGTATACAACGGCCAAATGTGTCACAAAATGAGCGGTTCGACTATTTATACCCTGCGGCCGTTGGGATGTGACGTCACTAACTGGCTTGACTAACAATCTCGGCATTGGCGTGGCATTGGCTTGGCTTGGCTTAGCTTGGCGTGGCTGGACACGTGGCGTGGCGTTACACTATTAAAAAAACAAAGTTGCTTTCTTTGTCCCTATAGAACTACGTACCTAACGGATTTTAAAGCGGTTTTTAAAAGCTAGCGTCACTAAAGAGTATTGTTTTTAAGTATAATAACATCTATTAAATAGTTAGGTAAAAAATTTAACTACAGTCGGCCGCTAGTCAGTGGTAATAATTAAATTATTTAAAGAATTGTGACTGTGTAGACAATATAATACCTATTTGCACCCTATCTATTGCGATGACCAGGGCATTTGTTTGTCGATCAGGATAATTATCTTAATTGATAAATTGGAAAGGTAAGGCATGCGTGGCAAAGGATTGGAATTAATAACATCTTACTTATGTAACCGGCGACAATACACTGAAATGAGTAAATATTGACATAAAAGACAAAAACGAAATGAAATACTGCTCTCAACCTTGAAAAATTTGGTACGGGATGCCACAGGGAAGTGTGTTAGGGCCTCTACTCTTTTTACTTTATATAAATGACCTTCCTAAAAACCTTAGCCATCCAACAGTCCTATTTGCTGATAATAGCACTCTAATTATGAAATCAGACAAATCGACGAAGTAAATAACAGTTTATTTTTTTTTTTTTTTTAATACAACATATAAATCTAGAAAAAACATATTGAATTTTATCAGCGTCTGTCCCTGTTAAGTAAGTATTTATACAAATGTGCAATAATGATTAATATAGACTAAAAACTAACTACTTAACCTACATTAATGTAAGATAAATAATTTTGTGTCTGACGCAATGTAAAGAACCTACCATCTATTACCTATCATTTACGACGAGGTAGACCCGAGCGTACGGCGCGTAGCGTCCGCGCGCGCCTCAAAGAGCCAAAAGACCACCACAGACAGGGCCCTATAGGGCTGATGTTCAGCCGGGGTTGGGGGTAAGCGCAATGAGGCACCGCGACCTCGGCCTAGAGCAGGAGAAGGAACAGGGGGGTTTTTAGTCAGTAAGAATCTGACACTCCCTCCCGCCCGGCCCTGGGCGGGAGAAGTCATTTGATGATTCACCCCTCAAAAAAAAATCTGTTGTAAAATACCTACAGTCACAAAATTAAATTAAATATGTCTATTCTGAGGCAACCGCCTCAACTGCCTTGCAGCACAATTAATTAGAAACACCATTGAGAAGTATAGTAAACTCACCTAATTGTGTGACTCACTTAACACGTTCGCTGCATTACGAGATCTATCAGATCTCTTGCAGAACTTTTCTATTGTGCGTTGAATAAAATCGTGTTGTTTCACTCCTTGCGGGAGGATCTAACTTGTAAAGTTCTTTATGTATGAGTAAGACACATATACATATTTGCGTTCTACTTAAAACTAAATTTAAAGACATTAAAAAATAAATTAGAGATGGATTAGATCCCTAACGCACAGAACTATAATTATTTTTATTTCTTGCGTTACGAGATATGTCGATACTCGTGGAATCATAGGCCTCGTAGACGCAAGAGAGGAAGGGAGGGCGGCGCGGGCGCTCCGTGACTCGTGTTAGTGTTGTCCTAGCATCGACGTGGATAAACGGAAATAACACTCGCGTATATACGTCGTGTACGTGTTGAATACTTTTTATTAACAATGAGTGATTTTAGAAGGAAACATATGCTCATAAAGGTAGCTAAAATCTCTCCAGAAACTAAGGTAATGGTTCCAGACAACGCATATGCTAAGCATCGTCAACTAACTGCAGCACGGTTCGCATGAAGTCAAGCTTATTATGCACCATTTCAATCATTCCAGTTTACTGAATAGACGTCTTCTTGGATACAATTTAAATAACATTAATTTAGGCATTATTGCCGACTGGCAGGCACATGTTAGTACATGTGCCTGGCTTTTTTGGACTAAACGTAGTTTTTGTGTTAATGTACTTCTTCTGTTGATTGCCTGAAAATGTTTGGTTGTTGCTGTGACTGTCTTATCTTAGTCGCATTCCTGGTGGGCTTTGCTACTTATCTCTAATGTTATAGTGTTACAATTATGTAAGCATTACTACACGGCGGGGAACCCGGTTTCACATCTCTCTGGCAAGTTTCTGGTAACATTAGCAATAACAATTTCAGTCATTATAACAAAAACGTTGTTATAGTAAACTAGAAGTACCTAGTATTAATAATTTTTTAAATCGACAACTGAGATATTATTTTGTTCCCATCACTACTTACTACACATATTGAACTATCTTCGGTTGCGGTATGAGATACGACCGATACCTAATTTTTTTTTGGTATTTGTAGTTTATACAAATGTCATAACTGCGTGCGAACCTAGCAAAATATAGAGCAACAGGCTATCTTTCACCCACATAAACTTTAAAATATATGTCATTGGTTTTCTGGAAGATATGAGTTATTGTCAAAACTGTATTTTTAGGAGACTGATTAGGTCTCAAACGCACTAAAGGGCAGATTAGTTTCGAGATCTTTTAGGTCTCCAAAGCACCAGCTGAAAGTTCTTTGAAAATGATGGCGCAGTGAACGTGTTAATTCGGAGATTCCACGTTTGGACTCTTTCACAGCGTTATAGGAGTAAAATCCAATACATTAAAATTAACCCTATGGTATGGTAATAAATCTTCTTTTCGTGTACAAATTTTTGTTAAGATCGTGCGAGTGATATAGTAACAATCACGGAATTTGTCATTCCGCCCGCCATGTTTGACGTTTCACGGTAGCGTGCGACTGTGCTGTCATTATTTAATTAATTTTAAATAGAAAAGGTGAGTGTAAGTTGCTGATACTTTGACAATTAGTTGTTAAAAGCATATACTTGTTGATTTTATGTTAAAAAATAATAAATACTCTCTTAATTCGGTTATAACAGAATTAGAAAAGTACTATCACCGAATTATGGTGTTTGTCACAGAATTAGACAAGTCATCGCGGTTTGATTAAGCTCATTTTACGCTGAGTTGATTCATATATATTAAGATTACACTTGCTCATATGATAAATAGAAGACTGATTAATGTTCCTATTAAAAATAAAAATAAAATTTATAAAGTTTAACCTGTTTTTTTTTTCCACATTCTTTTTTATCACAGAATTAGATGAGTTGACCCTATCAATATCTCTTTCGCATGTTTAACTTTTAATTTTTCAAATTCAAAGTGATTCCGCCGATATTTATTTATTTATTTATATTTAAACATTACATTCATCATTACAGGCACACCTAATACGATAAATGCAGTTACATATTATTAGTAAACTTATAACACAATATCCGGGTAATAACCGTAAAATAATTTAGACAAAGAAAAACAAAAGAACATAAGCACAAAGAACCTTATTTAAACTTACAGGTTAATACATTTCCACAAAACTATCCCTAATAAACGTAAATAACTTTAGTAATAACAAATATGTACTTATATTTTAAAATCTATATGAACCTAGTTACTAACAACATAAATTATATAAATAGAATCAAATAAGTACCAATCCTAAGAACTTAGTTATTATTCACAATAACCTCATATGCTACCTTTGTGAACTCGTTGAGTGTACACGAGAATATATCCGTACTGTCCGCTATTGCATTCAATATGCGCAACGCTCGCGTCATTGGTGCCTTCTGCAAGAGGTTCGTGCGTGCGCACGGTACCACCAGCAGCCGCGGCCGCCGCCTACGCCGCACGTACCCGTTCGGAACACACAGGTGTAATTCCTCCAGTAGGGCAGGGTGGTGCGTTATACCTCGCAACACCTTAAACATATAAGTAGCTAGACCTACTTCACGCCTCACCTCCAGTTTGTAGTATCCTACCATACCCAGTACAAACAAAGTTGGATATGGTATTGGGTATCCAGGGTATATACCGTACGATTTTGAATACATGAATCTGGCAAACTTATTTTGGATTCGTTCTATCATGAACTTATATTTGTCCTCATGTGGACTCCAGATACCAGAGTTACACTCCAAGTGACTTTTAACTAAAGCTTCATAGAGCGCTCTTAAAGCTGCGTTGTTATTGAACTCGTTTGCCTGACGTAAAATAAAACCTAGATTGCGGTATGCCTTCTTGCAGACATCCATAATGTGTTTCCTGAAGTGTAGCTCTGATACAAAATGGACTCCTAAATCTTTCACCTCCGTAACGCGTTGCAAAAGTTCACCTTCCATGCAGTATCGGTGGTGACGGGGACTGCTTGCACCTTGCACTCGTGCAAGTTGCACGAGTGAATGACAGAACTGAGCATTTAGCAACGTTGAAATACAACTTAAATTCCCGGCTCCATTCAATGACTCTGTCAATATCGTGTTGTAAACTAACATGGTCCTCGTTATCCCTTATTTCGTGTATAAGTTTTAGGTCATCTGCAAACAGTAGGCATATGATATGCAGTTGACTGTACCTATTACAAAGCCGAGGCGGGTCATTAATAGATTATGTAAAATTAAAATCAAGAAAAAATAAAATAATAACAATTTATATTACATCAATACACAATTCCACTTATAAAACACTGCAGTTTAATATTCTCATCAGTTTGCAAACATAAAATCACTAGTTTCCTATGAACTATGCTGCAAACTGTACTATTAGTAGAAATTTGTTCGGCACTGAGAAACATTGATAATTTCTTCGCGTCGACACGACAGTAACATATTCGGGACATGTCTTCGTTTATTTGAGTCTCCGTTTCCGAATCTGAATGTTCTATTGGCCCTGAAATCAGAATTATTTATCGATCAATGTGTATGGCACGGGCAACTATGTTAATTAGCCGTTCAATTAACTGCGTGAAAGCCTAGATTGAATGACTCTATTGCAACACGACATTGGTGGTTTACCGATGTACTAAAATTTTCCTAATTACATTCTAAAATCAGTTCACTTATAACACTAAAAGTGTGGGAGAGCCATGCTTCGGCACGAATGGATCGGCTCGACCGGAATGATACCACGGCCTTACACAAAACCGGCATAAAACCACCACAGCGATGTGTTTCGCCGTGTGATTGAGATAACCGGAGGCCCATTTCCTTTCCTTCCCCCTATCTTTTCCCAATCCCTAAATAACCAAAACCCTTATTTCTAAAAGGCCGACAACGCACTCCTTTTGTGTTGCGGGTGTCCATGGGCGGCGCTGATTGCTTACCATCAGGCAATCCGTCTGTTCTTTTGCCGACATATCACATAGAAAAGAAGACTACAAATTTGAATGTTACATACATTCAATAATAGACCTTCTTAAGAAAATACGAAAGGCTAAAATCATTTACCTCCAAAAGCTTCCACTCTTAACCCTTTGAACCGTGTGGAAACTTTAGCCATATCAGTCTTTATTTGCAAGGTCAACCGACCTTCAGCGGATGCTCTGATAACGACCTCTGATGCCATGGTCTTCATTCTATCTATTGTGGTCCGGAGTTGCTTTAGTGGTGGTAATTCTATTGATATCTAGAAATTAAATTATATCAAATTAGCTATGTGTGTTTAAGAAGTCAGTAAAAGTTTTTAAAATGCGATTAAAGTCTGTAGGAGTTGCACAAGATTTTTTGAACTCCATTTAGAACGGGGTTTGTAACCTCATCGTAGCCTTTTCATTTTAGATGGATACATTGATTAGATACATAATCTTGCCAAACTAGGTTTTTTCGCGACCTGTGGTTTAGGAATAGTCCAAATTGTTTGAATTAACAATACAAGAGCTTTAATAATAGAGAGCTGATTTGGAAAGTAAGTTTCACAGACCCGAGTCTCATCCTGTGTCATTTTGGTTGTTTACGTTACATAGATCTCTGACTCATCAAAGAACATAAGGCGGGGAAATTAAGAGTTAATAGGACAGCCTTTTCGTGGTAGGCAAGTTTTAGCTCTAATAAGTTTTCTTGACTGTAGTGATACCGTGGCTTTCGCCTTGTCAGTGAGGTTACCGGAAACCCAATCCTTGACATAAAAAAAGGTTAGGTACATTGTTAATCACCATATGAGATTGCTGTTAGGTACTGAATGATGGACATTCCGCCAGCCCAAATGCCTCAAAACATTATCTATGCACTTGCTACCATGATATGTCTGCTTGCTTGTCTTTGTAATACTTACATCAGGATCAGGTACTCTCGGCTCATGGAAGTCGCTCCACAGCTTCCTCGGTACCACTGTCACAGGTATATCATGAGTCACTTGGCGAGTTTGCTGTGACACCGTACAAGGCTGAAATAAAAAGATTTTTTTAAGTAAGAAAATAGCAATCTTTTCCCTCCCCCAATCCTTAAATCTCCATATGCCTAAACCTCAAAAGGCCGGAAGCACACTCATATCTACACTGTTTTTGCGGGTGTCCATGGGCGGCGCTGATTGGTTACCATCAAAGTGTGGGCAAGCTATACTTCGCCACGAATGTGTCAGCTCGACCAAAATGATACCACCAAAGGACGGGTGTGGAACAATCATAGTGTTGTGTTAGTTAGAGTTAGTGTGCGAGGTGTGATTGAGGTTACCAGAGCCCAATCCTTCCCTTTCCCCATTCCTTCCTAATCCTAAGGTGTATATGGCCGAAACCAATTGCTTATTATCATCAAGTAGTCAGTCGGCTCATTTGCTATCACATATGTTGTGGGTACTTGTGTATTCATATTAAATGGATAAGGTTGACTCACATCCGGTTTCTGTAATGCCGATCAATGTTAAAATCAATTTAATCTCTTGTCAAGTCATCTGATTGGTTGACTGAATTATCAACAACCAATCAGATGACTTGACAAGAGATAATCAGTACAAGTTGTTCACATTTTGCTACTTAGCTCAGTAAACTTAATAAAATATTTTTTTTAATGGACATAACAAGATAGACTAATTTTTATTTTTTGTTAATGTTGATAAAGTTGTATAAGCTTAATGATGTTCACAATGAATGCACTTTTTTAAACTATACACACCGTTTCAATTTCTAAAGTAAGACATGGACACTGCTTCTTAGTGAGTTTCATCTTTAATGACTTAGCCGTTTTCAATGTGACTAGGGACCTTGCTAGATTACCTGAAAATTTTATTAATCATAAAGACGTAAACAGTTACAATTACTAGCATAGAGGCCACTACAGGAATCAGTCCGGTTAACTGGAAAACAGCTGGGCACAGCACCCAAAGTGTGACAGAAGCATGAACGGGCCAGCTCAAGCTCAATACCACGGCCACACAGAAAACACGTGTGTAGCAAACCTTATTTTGAATGTCTATGGGTGGCGCTGATTGCTTACCACCAGGTAATTCGTCTGCTCGTTTACCGACTTATGACATAAAAAAAAGCTGTTGCGTACAGAACTATGGGTAGGCCTACCTATAAATAAAAGTTACATTTTTAATTGAAACTATTTAAATTATATGAGTTACATACAATTAGACAGTATTTAGATGTTTTTAACAACATCTTAGTCAGTATAAATGCATTATGGACCATTGACTTTAAAATGGCCTTCACAAGTCACTTCGAGATCATGATATGAAGTCTTGAATCCTTAAATGTCAGTAGTTTGTCTTAAGGGCAGAGTACTGTCCTTTCTTATTGTATATGTACATCAACTTTTTAGTATTATTGTGAATGACATCTGTATATTAGTTATTAACAAACAAGTATACATTTTGTTTAGAAGTTTTTTAATTTATTGGCTGCAAAATAATGAGCTATGTATTGATAGAACAATTATTAATTATATACCTCAGAGACTTTGAGCAGACACACCTGAGTTTAAAGCTAAATAAATATCCTTATGTTCTTCATCTAAACCGATCAACTGATACTCGGAGCAAAACATCGCTTGCGGTATTTCACACCATAATATTGGCGGACTTGGCCCGCTATTTTCTTCGCTCACAATAAAATATAATAGATCATCGCTCAATCTTAATACACATTCCTTCGATAACTTCGATATAATTGTTACAACATCTGTAAGTTAAAGATTTTCTATAAAGACACAACTACTGCTATTACTTTGGCCGTTGATTTAAATATGGTTAAGATTTTTAAAGTGTGTTATATATACTTGAAAACTTCCGCATTGGCCCAGCATCTATCATAACAGCACGGAATTTCATGTTTTATATTGAATTTTATTCAATATTCTGTAAAAATACTAATAATAATCTATATGTTTGTGACTTCTAAGAATAAATTCGCGGGTTGTGGTGCCACTTTTGTTTTTGTTCTTGACAGTTGAATATTGAGCATAGACAATAAAACGCATAGGGATGGACGTTATTACTAAAATTTTTTACTATTGCACAGAGTAACAACGAATAATGATTGGCGAATTTTGGTTGTGTTTGTCACACACAAACATGTTGATGAAGTGCATCCGTAAGATAATAAATAGAAGAAAAAACTAAATTTTAGTAATAATGTCTCACGTTTTAGTAAACTCTTAAATGTTGACTTTTGCAGTAAAATTATTGCTACATTCTAATAAGCTTTCTCCGAATTTGTCAATGGAAATAGCGCTACTCTCAAGTTTTAATGTTTCAAGTAATTGTTCTTTGTTGAGTTCAAAAAATATTTAGCTATCCTAAGTACCTAACCCACAAAAATATACTACTCTATCTACAACTACACAAAGGTATCTTTGTCTTTTTTTAATTAATTGCTGTATTGTCAACTGTTCTAACTTTTCCCCTTTTTAAATGTAGCTAAAATCTGAGTCTCATATATTTTGCGGTTATCCAATAATATTAATTCACAAATTTTGAGCAATCAGATATGCTTTATTGGCCATTTTTTTTTGTTTTTTTGGCGGCGAGATAACAACCATTTTCTTAGCCTATGTGGGGCGAAACGGAGTGTTAGACTTTTACTGACAATATAAAAACACTCCGTTCAGTGTTACGCTTTACCGGCAGCCCCCGTTGAACATCAGTCGTCAGTTTAACGTCGTTCGTAAAACGTCTGGTTCTGGTCGGGGAGGGGGCTACCCTTGCTCGTCATCGGGAGTCTCGCTCTTATGACAACCGGAGATCGTCACATGATCTCCAACGCCCGGAGTATCTCCTCCTGCGGCAGCTGCGTCGCGAGAAAGAGAGCACGGCTACCAAGTCCCTTCTTGCTCCACACCATGGCTTCATCTTAGTCCGATCGCAAGAGATCACCGCCGGCGATGACATTCCACCATATGCTCCACCTCGTTCTCCAAGTCGTCCTCACTCCTCTGTTAAACAGTAATTTTAGTTAATTAAAATATATTCACGAAACCCTATGCAAAGCCAATTTACACTTATCTACTGAAAATCTTTAATAAATTCTATGGTTTGAAAACAAAAATAGTATATGAATGAATTAAAGTTCAATTATTGTAGAAGAAAATATTATTCATGTTTTTTAACTTTCGAGTCTAATTGTTTTGTGACATCAGTTTTAGTCGATTAATAAATGATATCAATTTCACCATAGACAAAGATTCGTACGTTCTCGTTTCCTACAAAGATGGCTCTAATGGCGCTGTCGTGTTGATAAAGTTCTATTTACGGTACATTGTTGCTCTCTTTCTCGCATACATGATTTTACAAAAGAAAGAGTGAAATAGAGAATGCTCCATTTTGATTGTAACGAATACTAACGAATTGTGGTTATATGACTTGAAAAGTTTTTATTTATTTTTACTAAATTATTGTGCAATTTAAAGGTTTATAGGCCATGTTTCGATTTATATATTCATCCTAATTTTAATTCTCAATTTTATTTTCGTAAAATATTAAGACAAGACGGACAAATGGAGAAAAATAAGGAGTCAAGGTATGTGTACGATCGATAATGTCGTCATTATGAATGTGTTGATGTATTATAACCACAAATACACTTTCTACCACATATCATTTTCACTTCTACCTCGCTTAGTTATCACACACAATGTAATTGTTGTCATTCATGTGGGTATTTAATGAATTAAGGTTACGCGAGCTGTTTATTTTGGAAAAATATTGGCACACATTCCGCCGTTGGCCATAACGTTTTTACTTCGAATTCGATCTTCGAATGTTTAACGGATTCTTATTTGAAAGAAATTCGTTATTTTATATTTCAATTATTATGGTTAATTGACACGGTGAACAAAATCAGCCAGGTAGGAAGCAGAATTGTTAGATATTTTATCGTCTTCAGAGTATTTTAACGTGATGCAACTACGTAATACGGTTCAATGTCGTCCGTGATTAGGTAGGTGCGTTGGTTATGCAATGTTAACTTGTCCATTTTATACGTTCGGAATTTAAACCTGAGAGAAAATGTTTCATTGTAATATTATATAGTTTTCTTTCTATATCTGATACACAGGTGGTTGCGAAATGAGGTTAACATTTGGTATGAACGGTTCTGCTTGAAAAGATAATCTTGCTAGAAAAAGATAGCGTATATTTATTAATAGGTAAACACGACGTTGATAGTGACGCTGCGTTCACCTCTATTATCTGGTTTGATTGTTTACTGCAACTTTTATTTTTACCAAATCGGTGGATTCTTGCTTAAATATTAATTTTTATTGCATGAAGCATAATAAAATACTTTATAGAATATAAAAAATGTAAGTAAATGGTACAAGGTTAACTTTACATACGTGTCCTTGACCAATTTATCTAATTAAACCAATTTCAGATAGAACGATAAATAAATGTACAAATAAAAAAGACTATAGAGTGGCTAATTGTTAGCGTTGGTTAACCCAAGTCTTCCAAAGGTCAGTAGAAAGAGAAGTTTTCGTTTAGAGGTTACGGTTATTGAGGTTTTAAGGATAAAAAATAGATTATGGTCCTTCTTACTACTTACTGATAAAGTAATATCACTAGCTTAATTATTTCGAATTTACGTTATTAGTATAATCACCAGCTGTTCCAACATGGCGTACTTTGGTCGAGACTGACTCAAACATATCACTGCTAAGCTGGTAAGTAGGCGCCTAATAAAAAGTGATCAGACTTTCCCTTTGCTCTAAACTTTTCAATCGTGGTAAATTCTAGACACAATAGAAGAATTATAGGTACGCGTGTTGTTTTGACGAATTAAACAGACAAATCGATAATGAATCGATAACTCTTACTATATGTAAAGTAGCCGACAGGATTTGGAGAACATACCGAATAATAATTCAGGGCTTATTGATCGGTTCTCTCGGTTTGTAATATATCGCACATATTTCAAGGTAAGCAGGATACTCTAACAGAAATGAGGTCATCAGAAGCACAATATAAATACGTGCTCGATAAAACCCAACCTAATGTGGTATAAAATAAAGTCTGTGCTCAAATTACAAACTAAAAAGATTCAGACCTCATATTCGAAGGTTATGAGAAGTGAAAAGCTATTGTAATATGAAGATGTATGATGAGAGCAGTCAAAGGTTCAAAAAATATGGGAAGGAGGTGATCGTAAAATGTGATATTTTGCATTCTTTGATGAGTTTTGAAAGAAGTTGTGCCACAATTGCCTACACAACCATCATAAGCCTAAGACAGTCAAAAACTGAACTATTTATGAGCCGTCTCAAAGTTAGTGATATCCAATATATCTATAGATATCAGCTCCAATTGTTTTAAGACTGCAGTTTTACAGCCTACAGTCTTTCTGACAGAACAGACAGACTACTTACGATAGATTATGTTTTGACGTTTCTAAAAGTCCATATTTATGGTTTAGTTGGAATAAATGATTTTGACTTTGACACAACCATTTTTCGATTTGAAGCAATATTTCCTGAGCCTACTGTGTTCAAATACAAACAGAGCACCAAGATTTACTTCAGCTTTATTATATAAAGTATCAATAGTATACCTGACTATAACCTTCACGTCTTTACGATTGAAAGGAGCATTTTTGAAGGTTTTGCCGTCGCAATCACAGTTTTAAAGGTTCTAGTTTTGCCGTATCTTTGTCGAATATTCATTTAATCGTTTTATTCTTATCCGGCTTTCACAATGTCAAAGTCAAAATCATTTATTCCAATAAATAGGTACTTTAGAAACGTCAAAATAGAGAAGTAGTCTGTCAGTCTGTTCGCCATTGAAGCTAGGTGGCAAAACTCCTAGAAGAGAAATGTTTTCTCTTCTACCGTAGCTACTCTGCTCACAGCCTATAAAGAATTCAGTAAAGACGTGACATCACGCATCATCAGCTTATCAATGCCCAGTTCTGAACAACATTTCAAAAGCTTCCTTTCCTCGTAGACGATTTGAGAATTCATCACCACGCTTGCTCAAACCTTATTGGTGATTTCGTATATAATTGGAAATAATTAGTTAATATAAGTCCAGGTTTTTCCACGATATTATACTAAACACGAAAAAGGCCACATTGACACTTACTACATAGGCTTTGAATCCACGAAATGCTGTAGCCAAACAAGAAAACTAGCGCCTTTTTTGAAAGTAAAAGAAAATGTTGAAGAAAATATGAGATCAAATAAGGAACATTATTAACTTCCTAAATCCCTTTAAATATTTGAAGCCTAATGTTGGGCACCTAAATGTCTCAGTCTGAATAATGAATCAAAAAACAAAACAAATCGATCGAATTAGTCAAGCCGATATTAATGGATGCGTTTGCGGTATCCATTCATAATGACAAGAACTTTAATCACATATAAGACCGGTTCTACATGAATGTTGAAAAACAGCTGATGTTATTCTTAAATATTGTGAGAAGAAAACATGTTTAAATCCTGGAGGATTATCATAATTTATAATCTTTTGGATGAGTGCGATATAATGACGTCATTTTTGTATATTATGTGCGGGATGATATGCGCCGAGCTCTCGCCTACCTGATAGGTAAATTATTCTCAAGTAGATAGACCCGTCAAGTTTACAGTGGGCACCGTGTAACATGTGATTTACGACCTTATACAACACGCCAGCGGTTTGACCTGCGTGGCTGTGATAAAACATTACCAATGTTCTATAATCTACCTCTATCTACTATCTACCTCTATGTCAAGCTTCATTCAATTCCTGTACTAGTCCTTTCGCTAGAGATGAAGATTCTTCTTTCGATTCAATCGGGTCCTCCGCTGGTGCCACAAGTGATACAGGCGGCAGCGGCAGTTTAAATTAAACAAACCACGATAACTAATAAATTATTTATATCGTTTATTTATTTCCACTCATTTTCAAAATAAAACGACCCTTTTTATATATTTAAAGTTTTGGAAGCCGTTTCACGTTTAGTGAGGCTCCAGTTACCCATTGGCATACACCAGAAACCTAAGCTTACTAGCTTAGAAGGCCACGATGCTTTACACTAGGGCCGCTAGGGATAACAGTACCATCAATCAAATCAGTGGGGGAAATTTGTGATTACCAACCTGCTCATCATACGACGACCACTAGTGATAAAGGCATTTCATGGGGTTTACCACTAAAAGGACGGACCACAGGCTGACGACTTTCAAATCCTTGTTAAGCTTGTCAATAGTCAACTAGTCCTCCAGCCGAACTTTAGTGTAAATCTGAAAGTTACCGGCGTAAAAATAATACGCACACTAAAGATTACGAAGTAGATTTATACAGAAAAAAATATAGTCGGTAGGGAATAGTAACTTGGGGACACCAAAGTGTTATTGACGCGCACAGCCTGCTCTCACCCACGATTACTAATCCGTCAGTATTTCTTCGATATCATACTGCAACCTGGAACCGCAAAAAATTGTCTTCTCTTTGTGTTGTCACCGTGTCTGCTAGATTCAAGTCTTTTCCTGTAGTGTACAGTATCTGTAAAACAAAACGTCGATATACTTTCCGAACAAAAGAGCGACAGATTCCACCTTCGAATTATAAAAACGTTGACTTAAAACCTTGTTTCAGTAAAGCGAGTAAAGCCGCTATTAGGGATGCCTCATCTTACACTATTTTTATTTAAAATTACTTAAATCTACCTTGGTTGCCTTTAACTTGGTTAACGATAAATCCGAAGAAAAATGTTTTGAAATGGGAAAAAGGTCCTGTAAAGCGTAAAATAATCATTTTACAGTGTAAACATTACCTACAACACGGAGAAAAGTCCAAAAATAAAACAATATCAAATTTACGGAGAACATTTTGTCATAATGTTACACGACATTTAAAATAACTAATTACCCTTTCGACCCGCATATAGTCTACAAAAGAATCAGTATACTGCATTATTGTTTTCGTTTCAAGTGAATGTTACTTTGACTTTTAAGGCAATTAGCGCATACCTATGAAAGTTTGAATCCAGACTTGAGTCTATTTCTAAGTTGGTCATCATTACCTAAGTGATTTTCTTCAATCCACGCTTCCAAAGTTCGTCTTTCATAATTTGTACTAACTTTAAGCTCCTACATAGATTACCAACGACATTTTACATAATATTTGAAACAGCCGCTCAATGAACAAGCCAAGACATGTCCGAAGTATTATTTTCACGGTCCGTTCACGCTGTAATTGGTATTTTAAATGACATCCACACCAGGTGCATCCATAAATATAATTCAAGCCACATGTCGATTGAGTGTTGATTTAATTTACGTATCGTGACTAAGGTACACATAGAAATAGGTCCCTACTAAATAATAAACATTTTAAACTATTTACTCAGAACCTCTTTGGAACTTCCAGTTCCGCTCATTAGTTTAGAATGTACAGTAATGAAGAAAACTATTAGTTTTTAAAGGCACTTCATAGTCATGCGATGCCTACTTGCAGATGTCAATGTAACCATTATTTCACATAACTTAGTATAGAATTTAAGAATGTGCTGAATACAGTCTACAGAACAATCTCAGTATTCAATATTTTACAGTACTATAATATAGTTACAGAAGGAATATCCCCCATAGCACCTGTCTGTTACAAAACAGAAACAAATTAGTAGACATTGTCCAAACGAGCTCATATTGATCCTGAGAACTAGTGGAACAGACACGCTATACGGAACTTAAATTTTTTTTTGGTACACTTTCCATTAATTTTTTCAAATAAAGAAATTAAGTAAGTCTAAATATCTATAGCCTTGCTATAAATTACAAACTATGCTGTAGGTAAAATCCATATAATAAAGTTTTACCGTCAAAACGCCATAAAGTGTTCCAGTAAGTAGCTTAGTTTATCCATTACAACAAATGCCCAAGCACGGTGGTCTCCACTTAAGTTTTAATTACATCTTTGCACAAACATCTCGCGTCTCCATCATATACCCTGTCGCGAATCCCTTTTATTATGTTCCACAAACTTGTTTACTACAATCAATCAAAATTACAGGACACTTGGTTACTTCTATTAGTTGTATTTCTAGATTCAAGAATCTTGATGACGCGTAATCAAAGGCTTTTTGCTGCGTTGGCCCGCGTCTTACATCCTGTCATCAGCTACATAGATAGTATACTGTGTCGTTTGGTCTGTGTCCGTCCGTGGTAGCGTGGTTAATGTAGTATAGATTGGTTTAAGGGTTTAACGTTTCTGAAGGGTATTATTGCGCCAGTGTATTTTCGGCTTTAAAAAAAAGGAGGTTCTCAATTGGACCCATTTTTTTGTGTATTATATATATTGATTTGAAAAAATCCTAATGGCCTAAAAACAAATGTCGAGCAGATCAACATTCTTGCAAAGTCCTGTTTATCGTAAAAATTCTGTGTTGTTTTTTTTTAACCAATTCTGGGTTTTTTTGTTCACAGCTTAAATGGAGAAAAAGTAACAAAATCCTACCTGCAGTTCCAGATTGACAGATTGAAACTCCTACAAGCAAAGCTGTCCACAGAGGCTGAAGAAGATTATGTTATTGTTAAAGAAGAGTAAGTAATAGATATAATAAGCTTTACAGAAAACACAGCGAAAATATTTTAGGCTTATCTGGATGAACAGAAGCTGATTTAATTCACGTTTGTGCTGACCCGTTTGTAAAGGACCTGCATCGCACGTATAAGGGGAGTTAGAACCCTGGTAAGAACCTAGTGTTGTCTAAACACCACTAACAAACGGCGAAGGAAAACATCGTGAGGAAACCAGTTTAAAATCCAAATCCGTCTTGAGCAAGCGTGGTGATATAGCTCAATTCTTTTGCGTATGACAAGAGGCTTTTGCTTGGCGGTAAGCACTTATAGATTATGATGATTTGGTTAGTGATGATGTCCATGTGAAATTTAGTATATGGTATGGTATGTATAACAAGATCCGTTTTCGACATCGTATTTTATCGGCACGAATGGGTCGGCTCGACCAGAGTGATAGCACGCCCTCACAGAAAACCGACGTGAAACAACCACAGTGTTGTGTTTCGCCGTTTGAGAGAGGTTACCATAGGCCTAATCTGCCCCGCCTCCAATCTCTAAATCTCCAAATTCCTTATCCCCAAAAGGTCGGCAACGCACTTGAACTTCCTGTTGTTTCGGGTGTCCATGGGCGGCGCTGATTACTAATCATCAAATAATCCGTCACCTCGTTTGCCGATCTATTACATAAAAAGAAATGCCTAGCATTCAATTACCATCATTTAAGTTTCCAATCAGAATATTGGACGTCGTACAACGATTGATAAATTAACATGCCATTTAGATATACTAATTGCGAATGAACATCTTACATTTAAATCCAGACTAGAGCTATCTTCAGACATAAGTCTGTTCCGTTTTATCGTTAACATTAATGTGGTTCTTGGGTTAGCACGACGCTGCATTTCCAAGGGTATGATATGATTCTCCCTTTTTTGTGGAGGGAAAACAATCAAATGGGTCGACCATTTGATGGTTTCCCGCCCAGGGTAAGTTGAGAGAGATAATGGAATGCCCTCTTCTTCTCCTGCTCCAGGCCGAGGCTGCGTTACGTTATTGCACTTGATCCGCAACCTCCACTAAAGCGTATAGCTCTCACTTACGTAGATTAGTTCACAATTACTTATAAATTAAAGAAATATAAAATACTAGCTACTCTCACGCGGTTTCACCCGCTGCTCGGCTTCATTTAGCGTAGCATTGTAGCGTGACGTTTTATAGCTTATAGCACTCAGAAACATTGCAGCAATCTATCAGTGAATGAATTTTGGCAATCCGACCAGCGGTTCCAAAGATTACCTCCTACATAGTCTACATACAAACTTACAAATTTTACCTCTTTATAATATTAGTATAGATTAGTTTCTGCCCGTGACTTCGCCCGCGTGAAAAATGACTTCTACCTAACTATCCCATTTCCATTCTCAAATTCGAAACTACGTCTGTACCAAATTTCACACAAACCGGTTCTGTCTGTAGTTTAGGCGTGAAGAAAATACAGACAGACAGAGTTACTTTCGCATTTATAAAATTAGCTTGGATCAAGAAAAAGAGAATTTATCCAAGATTTCATTAGAATTGATACCTACAGATTTTAAGGAAAGCCTCGTTTTAGGCTTATCCACTCGATAATTTCGTGCCACAAAGCAGTTTACTTTTTACTTGGAGCTACCTCGACGTTAACAAGTTTTTGAAATACCATAACTGGTCAATAGCAACTGTTCCTGTCATCTAGTTGCCCTTCGGGGTATAACATATCTTCTTTAGCATTTTGACTATTTCTGACTTATCGCGTAAGTAAGTAAAATATAAACTATTAAAATAACATCGCGTGTGAGAAACGCCCTTTGCAATCTAAGGAAGCTCATTCATTAGTCTCGTAGGCTTTTGACATTGCGATATCTAGTGAAACTCGGGTGACATTCTTGTACGCCCACACGTACTTGAATATCAATGATGTTTTAAATGTGAAAACAGTCTGTTTGTTCCTCATCACAAAAACGGATGAGCAAATTTTGATGATGTATTTTGTTACTCACTAGCGACTTAGCGACTCGCCCCGGCTTCGCACAGGTATTATGCTGATAATTTTCTCCACTATTTGTAATGGATGTTATACGACATGACATAATAATATACAAAATTCTCTTCAACCCTCTATCTATAAAAAATGTGCATCAAAATCTGTTACGTAGTTTTAAAGATGTACGCATGTATGTGGGATAAAGGGATAAAGAAAGCGACTTTGTTTTATACTACGTAGGCAGGAATATTAAGACAGTCACGATTTCACTAAAATTAATTTAAAAAGGATACAATCGGAAGCCATTTTGAAATTTTATGATTAATACCTTTGCAGAGACGAGTGTAACCACGGGCTTAAGTTTGTTTTGCACAAATTGAGTTGGGTGTGGAGTTGCGAAGCCTGTTTGGACATCAATTCGCACGCATTATTCTTTTGGGTGCGTCTCTGAATGACGTCATTAATAATGTATTGTGATTCGATAATAATATAATGGTACAATTTCTCGGTACAATTTAATAATACATAATCTACGTGCCAAGACGCAGAGGCGTTGGTACTTATTGTATAAACATTTTTATCGCTCGCTACAGATATCTAAATTGTTATTAAAAATAACTAATTTGAAAACCAAGTCTTTGCCTGAGTTGCGGGTCTAGCGCAATAAGATCGCGAGAGCCATGCTTCGGCACGAATGGGTCGGTTGAATGTCGGCAGAAAACCGGCGTGAAACAACCACAGCGTTGTGTTTGCCGTGTGAGTGAGGTTACCGGACGCCCAATCCTTCCCCTCCGGTCCGCAACGCACTCGTAACTCCTTCGTTGCGGGTGTCCATGGGCGGCGCTGATTGCTTCCCATCAGGTAATCCGTACGCTCGTTTGTTGAGCTATAACATAAATAAATTGTCCACACATCACGTCACATCATCAGCCTATAAGTGCCCACTGCTAATCAAAGGCCTCTTCTCACACGGAAAAGGGCGAATTGGTGATTTCAAACTTATAATTAAGTCCAGGTTTCCTTACGATGTTTTCTTTTACCGTTTGTCAGTGGTGGCTTAATAATCATAGAAAGTCACATTGGTACTTGCCACGTTCCTAGCCTCCGGGCCACCACAAACCATTCGACCGCTACGGTTATTTAAAGAAGTTCAATAAATACAGAAACTAGGTCAAAATTACTCGTACATTACTGATAGCCTTTTGTTTGACCTGGATGCAGCCTATCCGGTATTTTAAGGGTCAAGCCCTACACACAATATTATGAGCCTTATGGCTAAAGGATTATGGACTATTATGTAGACGGTTTTACAATAAAACACGCCAGACTTTATTGTTGAAACTCGGTTTCTTCTTTTGTTGCAAACAGCTGTGCAAAAACGTAGGTATATAAGTTGGACAATTCGGATAGTGTAGGTAGTTAATTGTATACCTATGTACGAAATTCAGCTGTGCCTCTGTGTGTCCTCTTCGATAGATGTTCTTTAGCAATTTACCTAAAGATCTGCTTGTTTGCCGTATTGCAGTTGTTTAATTCTCTTTCAATAGAAGAGTGAAAACTTGAATCATCGTACCTAATTTTGTTTATCATTGAAATCCATGTATAATGATTACGTAACCTATTATTTTATAAGTATTTAAAAAGAGAAATAGTTGCACCCTTATATTTCCTGTTGTAGGAGAAGTAACAATAAACACAAAATAAACGCAAATACCTACTTGAAATAAATACTTAATTAAATTAAAGTCACGTGGCGATAAGTTTTATCTATAAAGCTGAACAAATTACTTACCTATTAACTTAGTTGTTATACATATTAGGTAGGTATGTTCGCGGAATTTTTATTCGAAAACTTGTTCCAAAGAGATCGCATCATCCTAGACTGAAGCTAGACTCATACTTTCCCTATTATTCTTACACCTGCATGTATACTCACTCAGAATCCCACATCTCTACAATAAATAAATTGAACTTGGAATTCCATGGTCATTATAGCACGGCCTCAAGCACACAGGGAGGAGGTGGTGTTGCTACAATTAATATTTAAAACTCCCCATGGTTTTCGGACATTTTAATATTATTCTTTATAATAATGAGAATAATTTTAATTAATAAATATCGGTGAGGCGATTGACCAGCCTTGACGGTTTTTAATGGAAATTATAAAATGTCAGTCTCGTTGACGATGAATAAAGATTATTGTTATGTTTTTCGCATTTAATTTGAATAATTTATTATTAGTAAGCAGAAGGTGATTTCTTTCATCTATAAGTAGTCGAGTATGTAATCTACCTAATAATAATTTGTAATAATAACAAGCGTTGCGTATAATTATGTTTTTAAAGTTCTACTAGGTAGCGAAGTCAACTAAGTGTGAAGATAAGAATAATATCAAAATATTCGCAGTAGATTTACTTTAACTTAATGCCGTACTCGGGAGACATTAAATTTATTGATTACATAAGCTATTCCTTGGTAACGATTTGGTTCAGAAAACAATACCTAAAGACCATAAAAATGGCTCTGAGTACAGCGGTTTTAATTACCTAATACGTGCCTATAAACAGAAACTTGTTGTTTAAATCTTAAATTCAATATTTTATCTTATTACTCGAGTCAAACATCGCAACATTTTGCGAAAAACAATTTATTATTAATTAAAATTAATAATTGCCGTGATTTTGTCTCTGTAAACCATTCTACTATAGGGCGAAGGCCTCAATTTATGTGGTAATTCATACTAATAATTAAACTTTCGTTTAAAAATGAAACGATTTCCCATTTATGAAAGGAGAATCTACCATGTTGGCAACACCATAGCTGAGGGTAAACGCGCCGGGTTCCCGCGATCGCCACTCGTTCAGTCAGTCCGGCTTCGCGCGCGTAACAGCCGAGATTCATCGCGTCCTACGCTCCATTATTAAAAAAAAAACAATAAAAAAATAAACCATTGAAATTATCTGTATCATTTTGGCGGTAACGAAGCCAATAGTGATGTTCGCGTTAAAATAAAAAAAAGTGTTAGAATAATGCTTTACAACGATGATTCTAAGATCAAATAGTGATAAGGGTGTTTTATTTATTCAATACGTAGTAATTTGTGTGTAAGAGATGCAATATCAAAGTAATGACGACGACTTACAATATCGGATTTTTGGCGAATCCTTCAACTTTCCCATCGAGAACAAAACTATCGGAAGCCGGCGTAGAAAGTAAGTTTTATTTTTAATATTTTTTTTTATTTTTTCGTATGATGTTATGGTTAGTCGGTATCCTTATATAGCCTAGTTCGTGCCTCGTGCCTTTTAGCAATTCGGCTGGGTAATGCGCCTAAAAACCTGTTTCTTGTGAATGTCAGTAGGAATTTACGCTAGTTGACCATATGATCTGCATAAACAGACTTGTCTGGACGAAACGACATTCTTTTGAGCATACCTAATACATTATATCAACGAGATGATAATAGTAGGTAGGTATCTTATTGTAGGTACCGAGAGAACAATATGAGCCGGAATTATTTATATTGTAGGTAGATAATTTTAACTTGACTATTTACTTGATAAGAATTAATTTATTAGGTTAGTTGCTGACCTTTTTTTTACTGATCCAATCGGATTCCCATAGCCCTTCAACTAAAAAATCCTTTTTTGTTTCTTTGTCGATTGATATCCTTCGAAAGTTACTTTGCTTTCGAAGAGAAAGAGTGTGAGATTTTTATCAGGTTGCTCCGTGGTGGCGACTATCAGCCAGCCTATAAAGGACATTAGGTCTTATCTAAGTTTGCAAGAGCCATTCTTCAGCACGAATGACTTAGGCTAGACCGGATTGATACCACGGCCTCTTACAAAACCGGCGTGAAACAACTATAGTGTTTCGCCTTATGAGTGAGGTTACCGGCGGCCTAACTATTCCTTCTCCTCCCCACACTTCCTCAATCCCTAAATGTGGAAACCCATATCCCCAAAAGGTGGGCAACGCACTCGTAGCATATTTTTTATATTTTAATTTCGGCTGCTTTAATTGGACTTTTCCCGAATATTATAAATAAGAATCCATTACTAAATGTTGTAATAATAATTCATATGAGATAGGTCCTCATCCTCATCATCATTTTTTAGGTACCTACATAGGATCTCTCCAATAGCACGCCATTGGCCTTGATCTTCAGCTCTTCTCGTTTTCCTTCCATTGCTAACCGAAGGCCTCTCAAATATCACGACAATAGGCGTGTATTTGTTAAACAAATCGCCTTTTCTATGTCTAGTTACCTAAGTTATTTGAGATTAGAAAACTATACCTGTTACCTAAAAGAAAGGTATGGACGTCGCCTTCACACATCATGAGTCTATGTGCCCACTGCTGAGTAAAGACCTTTTTTCACACAGAGAAGGTTTGAGCATTAATCACCACGCTTGCTCAAGGCAGATTGATTTCAAACTTAAATTAGAAATTTCATTTCTATTCCATTCCATGTTTCCTTATGTGTTCCTTCACCGTAGTCCGTATTTCAGTGGTGTCTAAATAATCATAGAACGTACATAGGACTTAGATCTTTTACCCAATTACGACAAAATAATAAAAACATTTTTTTTTTGTTTGTATTGAATTGGCTTAAAATTTTCAAGCACACAAATACCGAAGGCATTTATTTGCAAATTCAATTCAGCTAGGACCAGAGCCTAGGTCATTCGATACGATCACTGAACTGCTTTAAGCCGTAAACTCAAGACGCATTGTTTAAATGGTTCTATTTCTAGAATTTTCAACATTACCGTGTATGGGAAATATTAATATCGCTGTATAGCGTTTATGTTTCACACTTATGTTTTCAACTAATAATAGTTTGGGGAGAATGTCACCTGTCTGGTATCATAGAGGTTATAGACTAAATGGTACGAACATCAATCGGGAGTCAAAGTAGCGTTTACCTTAGGCTTCAAAAGAGAATTGTGAAACTATTTTGTATTTTTTCTCTTTTAATAATATTTTCTCATTTTGTTTCGTTGCGGGATCCAAACAGTCCATCCTTAGTAATGGCCGGACTTAAGTGTTTCGGTGTTTTCGTAGTGGTATCTATTGATACCTAGCTTGCAGAAGTTGCAGTGGTTTTATATAGCCCAATTAAACATTTTTCATTAAAAAAGAAAATGATTTCTTCGCGATTTTTCAGCGGCAATACGATATGTAAACATTAAAAACTTATTTCTGTTCCTGATTTGTTATAAATTAATATACTACAAAAGAAAACTATTGTGATTCCCGTTGTATTCAGACAATGTCTACGATAGTCAGAAATTTTCCTATCATTCAATTAATTTTATTTAATAAAAAACAGTACCTAATAAATTCGTAAAGATCAAACGTGTTCGGTAACTCATTCACGCTTGTTCCTACATAGCAAACTAGCTGAGTACACATGTACCGAGTTTGTCGAGGAAGTACTTACTTACTTATTTTGGGCTTGAAACGTGTGACAAATTTTCCTTTCCTTTTTCTAAATGTAAATAGGTACCTACTTGATTTGTTGATATTAATCCAGTGTTGTCTTTGGGAAATGTAATTTATTTTAAGTCTCATTTTACGCCAATTTCAAAATACTATAAGTACCTACCGATGTTGATGATGTTTGTATTCTAAACTAGGTACTTATGTAAAATTGCTTCACAAAATCTTACGCGAGCTTAGTCGCAAGCGAAACTATAAAATCAAATAATTCACGCCGATTACCCACTATCTAAATAAAAAACCCGAACTTGTTTTTAAAATTATTTTTATCTTCGTTTCGAGCAATTTTTATTAAACACTCGTTTTATTGTTATTAACGTTAATGAAATGAAGATGTTATGGAAAAAAGTTAAACAAGAATATGATACGGTCTCGTCTCAGAAAGGTACTTATGAATTGATTGAAGTATAAATAACAATCAGTGTTTAATGAAGATCTTCGAGCATCGCCGGAGGAAAAGTTAGAAGATCTTAAATTACAACTCTTTCATATCGATTATAAATTAAAACTGTATATCACAAGGCGAACTTATCGCCCTAAAAAATGACTTCTACTTAGCTAAATGGAATCTGCCGCTCTCCAAAGACACGAGTTTATGACTAACTGTAGGGTATTGTTTCTGTATTCCTATTCAATCCTTGTCAGATTTTTGAAAAGGTTATACTGATAACTGCAAAAATGTACAAAATAACTTATCTTTTACAAACAAGGCCCATTAAGTCTAAATTTTGTGAAGATAATTTCGACTCGTAATGTTAAAATTCCTCGATCCAGGAATCCATATTGGCTTATCTGTCGCGCTAAGGACCACACGGAACGAGGCAACCACGTGATATTAAACTACCTATGTTAATCCGAGACCTTGATTACAACCACAGTGGACTTTAAGGCGGTATTTGTATGCGGTAACTAAGAGGAAGCAAGCTTGTTAAACCTCCTTGAACTTTGTGACCTCGCAAATTTTTAGGCTGGGGCCCAGAGTTGTTTGAAGCATCCCAATTAGTATCCATTGAAAATGTAGATCAAGTAGGCCATGACAAAGAAACTTTCAAATTTATAGTTGGTACCGAAGAGAACCAACTTCGATGGGATTAAATTAAACCAAACATATATAACAAAGAGTAAAATGTATTTATTAAGGGAATGACTTGTTTCTAAAGAAAGATTTTATCTAAATGCTCTCAAGAGACCAAGGTCGTTTTTTGTGTAACCGGTTGGAATTTGAAAAAAACTATCAGCTGGGATATTTACTCGTAAGTCAGAAAGAGTACCGCCATGATAAATTTAGAAACTTACAAATTTATATCGTTAAGTAAAGATTAAAATAAATATACATATATGTTGTTTCAAGTCATCTCATCAGAGGTGTGACTATAGATGATAATATTGTAGAAAAGGAAGCGATCATTTACAAAGTCAAGCTACATGCGAATAAAATTTAAATATTTAAGTTGGTTACGACTTGACTAGCAAATGGCCCGGATAATCCTGCGTGCTTTCGGGGACCTTGAGTTGTAGCCAAGGTCTCACGTAGTTTTTCGAGATGCCTTCGCAAAGCGTGGGCCGTGTAACTACTGGGTGGTGTACTCGTTGAATGAAGTCATAGTCAGCTTCATTCAAAATTTTCGTACCTAATACTTGCGACCTTGTTAGGTTATTGTTTTAGAGGCCCTGAGCAATAAATTATTCTGGACGGATTCTTTAGATGTTGTCATAGACATTTTTTTTCGTTTGTGGCAAATATTTTGGTGCTTTAGCTATGCTTGTTTTGTATCATGATTAAAAAATTAACATTGAATTCCAAATCTTCTTAAAGACTTCAAAGAAATAGTATTATGAAGTTAAGAAGCGCCATGCATAGTTATCAATTATTTCTCTCACATAAGTTACTTTTTACGTCTGTCAAGTCAATCGTGTGTTACAATGTGATACTCAATTTATACATATTATAATTTTAATGAATTACTTGTTATTTAATTTGTATTCATATCTCCAGTTCCTCTAATCTCACCTCTCACCTTGCATTATAATGTTTAAGAGGGTCGAAAATTCTTCCACGGTAGGACTCTTTGTCTCCCGTGGGAGTTTAAACATCAAACAATAAAACCTGGTGCATTGACCACGGTGCAACCCCTCCGTACTGAGGTAAACGACCATTGTACTGAGGGTGGCACCCCCAAAGAGCCGATGGCCTTAATTGCCTCACGTGCATCGCGGCAGATGGCTAGCAAGGTGCGAGTTAGTGATGTCCCTCCCTTATCGATAAAATGCGCTTGCGACTCGGTCTTTTTATTTTGTACAATTTCTGTATTTGCTTTCTGGTTTGTTGCTAGTTGATTTTTTTTATTTTATTTTATGATTTCTTCGTGGCCTGCTATAGTGTTTTTAAAGTTTAAATAATGCAGAATAATCCAGTCCAAAACATACTACTTAATTTTGTTTTTTTCTATTTTATGTCATGTTAGTTGTTTTAATAGAGTGTCTTTTACTTGCGTTTAAATAATTATTAAATTAGTTTAATTAATAATAGCTTTAAAGTAGTAGTAAATTTAAAGTTAAATATTTTTTCTCTTCCACTTCCTCTTGTCTTTTCATATTTTTATTTAGGTATAAATCAATTGTATTAAATACTTTCAATATCATTACTTAAACAAGTTGAGAAATAAAAAGTCAAAGTTGTTTTACGCGTTCTGTGCATTTAATCAATATCAATAAAATATCGATAAACGATCGATCGTCCAGCTGTATCTAACGCGCCTTTTCTATGAATACCAAAGTAATTGGGGTGACTGTAAGACTTGACTTTCACACGATTGCAACTGCACCTAATGCTAGAACATAACAATACTCTTTACGAGTTTATTAAACCAGCCAGTGAACTTTTTTATGAGGCTTTGCTAAGTTGACATTTCAGGAAGGAGTTTTTTCAAGTAATAACACACTAATAAATTGCTACAAGGAACACTTAAATGAATTATTTATTACCATACGTGGTCATGACAAAATAACTTTGAGTCACCACTCGATCGTTGTAATAATAACTATCTATGAAGAACCAGTCGAATTTCCGACCACGTGGAGACAAGCCATGTTTTTTTTTCTTATTTTATACATTCAATAGACCAGCTGGTTTGATGTCAGAAGAAATATTGTATAACATTTTAAAGGGGAGCCCAAGAAATTGAGGGAGCTATTATTTTTTAGAGTCGTCTTAACAAAAGTCCGTATGTGCCGTCCTTTGTTATCCACGAGACGGATTCGCAATGGTTGACGAGTAGGTACCTTTTTGGGCCATGAATAAGTTACATGGGTCGGTCCTGTATTTGTGTCAAAGTTCATCAAGGTCCTTTAAGTAGTCTCAAGAATTGCGAAACGAGATCGAAATTTATTGACACTCCCTAAATTTTACGAGCTTTTAAATCGTGTAACGTTTTATAAAAGTCTGATTGGGTGCAAGAAATTTATAGTCATAGACGATCGGCGTACTGTAACGAAGTTTTTTATGATCTGTATGTTCCGATACATTTTGAAAGAATCAATAATTTTACTCGAAAAAAGTTCTTCAATTATAACAGATTTCATATGAAATCATCATTTGGACGAGGTATTGTATTGCAAAAACACCTTTGTGTACACAACGGATGAATGAATCGATTTATACCAGTGATGCGTAGGTGTTTCGATAAGCTGCACCCGTGTTGGCGCGTGCTATGCCTTCGAGCCGGGTGCGTTTAGAATTACTTATGCACCGAAGATGTTTAACGTCGTGAGTTTATTCAAATGAGGTTTTTGCTACCCTCACGGTGCGTCAGAACATTTCTTCGTAGTCGTTTGTAAAGATCGACGATGTTTATCAAGTACCCCCTCTTAGTTTGGTCAAAAGTTTACTTTTGTCTCAAAATCTTCTACCGTGAAAGGCAAACAACCGAATGCTTTAAGAATGAAATCCGGTTTACAATAAGAACAGAATTTATGTTCGGGTTTCTGGAAATTGGTAACAAATAATACATCACTCGTACTTTTCATATCTTGTGCCCTTTGCCATTGTTATAATTATGTCCAGGATATTCGTCATTGTTTTGTTTTTATCGGTACTTTACAGGAAATTCTACATATTGTCAATGTGTTTTAATTGTGTTTATAGCCTGTTTTTCTTTAACTACGAAAATGTAGGAGTTCAATCAACCATGATGGTTGAGTTCTTTTTTCAATCATGGCAGATGTTTTATCGTTGTAGTACCCTCTTTTGCATACTGGATGTATTTCCTCGTCTGCTATCCTATTAATTTGTTTAACTAAATGCTGGCATTAATTAGATGTTTATATATTTCTATATGCATCACAGCTGGCATGTGTTTTAATGTTATGTTTAAGGAAATAATTCTAGACCACACCTTTCGTTCTTGACCAATACCTGTATAATGTTTAAAAATTTTATGACTTATGTTTGACCGTATTGCTGCTAAATAATCTTGCAATTGTAGCAACCACAACTATAAACTTGAAACACTAAAACTGCCTACTAATGCGGGTATTAAGTCCTATGGAGAAATTCTCAAGGGCCCCTATGTTTTAGATAATTTCACTGTTTTATGGAAAGCATTGTTAGGTTCCCATTATCTTGCATGAGGGTTTTTTAAATAGTTATCAATTCTTTTATTTCCGTCTGCCATATGGCGATCGAATCGATTTTATGGATCTTCGGCCATGTTACATAATATTTTGTATTAAAATAAACTTCTGATATCATTTTGGTGTTAATGTTTTTGGACCGGTTGTACCGGATATTTGTTGAGCATCCTTTTCATAATGTTTTCTTTTGCTTTAAACCAAGCGATCTTAATTTTAATAAACTTATTAGCCTCGTTGTAAACTTTTCCATCTCCAGTTTCATGATTTCGCAAATATTTTGAGGGAACACCATACCTAACGTTTCCTTCTTGTGTATTCGCCTTTTTTGTTATTTTTATACCTAACATTTCTTGAAGCATTTAGAGTCATTGGAATTTGAAATGTACCTGAGATATAAATTTGAATGTATTTTAAGACCTCAGTTTTCTTAGGCATTGTCTTTTTCCTCCTCCCTTTCTCCTTCGTAAGCTAACAATAATATTTGGTTCGTATAAGCGTTCATTGAATCAGGATTTATATCAAATGCATTATATTTTTCGCGCCCTTGATTATCATCATTCCTGAGCTTAACAACCATGTAATCGGTTCTCATTGCTTATTTATTCATTCCTAATTAAGTAGCAATGGTATCGTTTAGTTATCAGGCAGCGTGAACGCCATATTGTCCATGAGTCACAGTCCTGCCATGCTCTGATGGGTTGCGAAGATGTGGGCCCATGGGAACTGGAATATATTAAAAGTCTTGTACTAATTCTGGTTTCGTACAAGTTTTTTCAATACAAATTTGCCTATTGATAGCATCTCGATCATTTATCATAGGAATGGTTTTGTTAAACTTTTTATTGTAATCTTCGCTCCATGTTATTCCGTTTAGGTTTTTACGTACGTTTTTAAAATATTATTTGGATCATGAAATTGATTTTTTTTAAATACTTTTTTATGTATTATTCACGAAGTCATGTCTTGGCTCGTATTAGGGTGAGCTTGCAAGCATTGATCTACATACATAAATTCAAACTTTTTATTCATTTGACAATAAGATTTGATATATTCCATGTAATTCCCGCATCGAATTACCCAATCACGCGTGAATGGAATCAAAATACTGATTGTAATTTATTGCACTTATAATTAAACGTAAGGGTAGACGTACCACCCTATTTTACAGGTAACAATGGCATATTCCCACGAGTTTAAAAAACAGGGGCTTGCATAGCTTCGGACAAGGGGCTAAAGCATTGGTGCATGTCCTTTCTGATCTTTTTATCTAAATTTGTAAACGATGAACAAGCAGATGTGGTGATGTTTATTAAATTTCCGATGTTCCCAAGGATTTTAGCCCCAGAATTGGATTAAGTCGATTGAAATGACTGTTGTTAGGGAATATTGAATTACATGTTCCTCGTAGATAGTTATGGGATGGACACTTATAGCATGGCAACTAAAATATTTGGCATGGCTAACCTAGTTCTTTTGTGAATTTTTTAAAGACTAGACTACTTCATTTGGTCTTCTTGCCCCTTTGATATCCACTATTATATACCCCATTCATAGCACTAGACAGTGTATTAATATTATACAGGATCTGTTATGTTAGTACAAAAAAGTCGTCGTCTTTTATCTCCATTTCAACACTACGATTTATAAAAGTTTCTTACATCCATTAGGAGAGACTCACGGTTCTTACCGAGATTATACACAACAAATGTTCCTCAAAACCTGTTTTGGGACTTGGAGAAAAAGATTTTTTTAATCACCCCTTTGGTTTCAAAGGGAGGCTATTGAGTATTGTTAAGATTTTAAAAGTGCATTGCCCTTTAAATGGGTCATTTGCTAAGGGGCTTTTGAGGCACACAAGCAAGTTGTAATCACCTATTGTTTATTTCACTTTGAATGCAAGAAATATAGGATCAAAATACTGAATAAAGATATGTATACATATATGCAGTATACAACGACGATTCGGCTTTTCAGTGTTCTTACAAACCACACAAAACACCGAAAAAAGTCACTAAGCCACCAAAATGCATCAATTTGTTATACCATCAGAAACTATGGCGAAAGGAAATGATAACACCATAAAATAAACATAATGCTATACACAAAAGCTACCCCAACTTTAATCACTCTCTATTGAGTTGATCCACTACCAAAAGGCATTACGTTCTTGCTTTGTTATTGGCTCGCTGCGCGCATCCCTCGTAAGCGCAGCTGCGCAATAATCAAGCGGTGCGTGGGGGGCGCAGATGGCGTACGCGCACTCCCGTCCGGAATTCAAATACATAGTAGGTACCAAAAATCGATATTTTGTTACTCGTTTTTTTACTTTTATGCGAGTTTAGTTATCTTTGTCGTGTGCCTTCTGTTGATATTTCTATTGGGATCTTGTCATCAACCATCCACCTATCTTCTTTTGTAGGGATCTAAGTAGGTAATGCCAACATCTTTTTATGCAAATCAGCTAAAAATCTATCTTGATTTCTAACTTAGATATTTGCAAAAAATAAGCAATAACTATTTTTAATATGTATAAATAATAGCGTGTCTTGATTTGTCAGAACGTTATTCTCAAAATACTCCAATCTTCGAGGAGGTCTATCGACTCAAGTGTTTCTATTGCCTTATAATTAATAACTGTGAACAAAATAATCGATGACTTATAAATAACTCATTAAAAATCGATAAAAACAAAAAAAGGCTCCCGTTTTCGAACTTTACGGGAATCGATAATTGCAAATCGGTATCGGTATCGTGAATTCGCCGTTCGTTGACACGTGGCAAGCCAGATGGCGTATCACCTGCCGTCTGAGGTAAAGAGGTGTAGTCCTGTATGGGTTTGCGGAACAAGACCGTCCGGGACTGCATTCTTTAGTAAAACGAATTCCCATCACTACTCGGTCGTTGACTTGCAGTTCGATTTCTTATTAAACTTCGTTTTTTTCGCCATTATGGTGTTTCGGAACCCTTTTGCACTTGCTAATTATTTCAATGTATGACTTTAGTGCGTCTTTTTATCTTCATAAATAAAAGGCGAATTTTGGCTGGACTTGCTCCTCGATAGTACCTATACATCAGGTGATGTTCTGAACTGTACTTTTCCATTTGGAACCAAATAATCCCTTTTCTGCCATGTTTCAAAAACAATTCTATTCATAGGAAAATAGCACTCTAAAATACCAATAAAGCTAGGACAAAAATAAATCAAGCAATGTTTTCGCAGCCCGTTACTCTGCAATAATGTAATAAACTGAAGCAATTTAGAACCATGGCTAGGAACAATGACCTCATACAATAATACAGTCCTCCAGAGGCCGGCCGCAATCTGTTTCTCATATGCTGTCACGTACTTATTGTTTATGATAGCGTAGGCCATCTTCGGAGCATTCTCTTGTTTCGGGAGATAAATAAGCTAAAAATATGTCTGATGTTATTATGGAATGTAATCGAAGATATAAAATGTCCTGTTTTCTTTAATGCTATAGATTGATGATCATCATTCTTAGATCTCTTTTATTAATTATAGCAATAAATATACATAAGTACTTAGTTTAGAAATATAGTGTAGTCCAAAGCCAAAATATTTATCCTGACAAATCAGATATTGCATTATTATAGGTAATAAGAATTTAATCATCCTGAAAAGAATTGAGGATTGTATATTATTAAATGTGGGAAAACCATGCTTCGGCACGAATGGGTCGACTGGACCGGAGCGATATCACGGCCTCACAGAAAACCGGCGTGAAACAACCACAGTATTGTGTTTCGCCGTTTTAGTGAGGTTACCGGAGGCTCAATCCTTCCCCTTTCCCAATCCCTAAATCTCCAAATTCCTAATCCCTAAAAGGTCGGCAACGCACTCGTTACTCCTTCGTTGCGGGGGTGTCCATGGGCGGCGCTGATTACTTACTTACCATCAGGTAAACCGTCTGCTCGTTTGCCGATTACATAAAAATATATAGATTACATATTAATTTCACATTAATTTATACTGTCCACTCCGAGTAGATACATCTAAGAAATATCTTGTGTCAGTAAAATAATTCCCTTACTCTTATTGCTCTTATTTTAGCATTCGTGCTACCATTAACTTGATTTTTTCTCATAATACTTGCACTTCATACACATTACAACGACTAAGTGGATGTATGTCTAAAATGGAATGAATTAAAGAAATAGCTGGAGTTTGAGTAGCTTTAGTAATGATTTTTCGAAAACAAAAAAGGTTTATTTAGAAATAAAAGGCTAAATCAAGATGCTGTTTCGTCACCAAGTTATGACGAAAAGGACCAAAGCTTTTGATCCGAAATGAAGCCATAAAGAAGTTATCTTAAGTTATTTTCACATTATTGCCGATCGCATCGTTTATTTTTATGACTTTACGACAAAATGTTTCGTATCAGCGAATAGTGTATGTTTTAACATTGTAAAAAAATCATTCGGATCATAAAATTTTATTTATGCGTTTTTAAATGTTGAGCGAATTGTAAGATTATAAAACTCGATTCAACATCTGAAACTTTACTTCCTTAAAGTACTTTTGGGTACAAAGTACAAAAAAAAGGTTAATAACTGTACTGTTGTATTTACTCTCACTTCCGATGCAGAAACACAAAAGGTAACCAAACTGCACATTTTCTAAGCACGCGACATTTAAAAAAAACGGTACAAAAAAGGTCAATATTATTAATAAAAAAATCCTTATAAATAAATGGTTCATTAACGCTTTCTCTAAACACCTTTCGGGCGCGTGCGTAATTATTGTAAGACGATATAATAAGGGAGGAAGTTGAAAAAAATACAAGTCGGGGTAGAAATGTCAGGCCATGTGTGCGGGGGCGAGCCATTGTACTGCCCTAAGACATTAATCTTAAGGGGTGGCCAGGTGAACACCCTTGAACTTTTGTGCTTCCAATAATACACGGTGCTGGCCGAAAACTCTGACAGCTGAATATTTTTTTCAGTATGCTATAAAATGGTCAGTACGTACAAATATTTTATTAACTGGAATCTAGGAAACCAACTGATTTGTCGAGGGGTTTGTACCTAATATTCGTTATGGTGATGTTCTGATGTCCTCAAAATTAACTAGAATAAGGAAGTAGGTTACTGAATACACAACTACGTAGATAGTAGAAAAAGTTAACTGTGACCATGGGAAGTATGATATTCCTGTGTTATGAGAACCTTATAAAACAAGAAATACAGCAAATGACTTGTCTATAACAAACCATGGTTCTGCCGTGTAGGTATACTAATACTTACCAAAAACACATAAAAATCCGAAGAACGTCTAGCTCGAGGTATCCTGAGAATAATTTTAAACCGTTGTCCAGGTATTCACCAAGTAAAAATGATTCTACCAACTACTCAAATTGGATACTCTAAGTAATTTCATACATGTTGCAACATGTACTGATGCTAATCGTTCTAAAGGTAGCAGCTGGTCCTTTTGTAAGCTCCCCTCATATGCGTCCTAATGTCATCTATGTATAACTGAATTTAATTATGACCCTCACTTTACTTTGTTTTTTTTAGCTATGTCAGGTTTTCTTTTTACATTAAATGCAGGTATTAAAAAGTACCTCTATAATTCTTGAAAATTTTTTGCAATCTTTAAATGTTTTTGAAATCTGACCTCCTCAAAGTCTGCTAAACGTTATCCGAAACAAAAAATTCTGATAAAGAACCTCGGTGTTCTGGCCCGTCTAACGCAATTAATTTTTATCAATACGTTGATAAAATTGAGACGATCGACAAACAGACGCTAAATGGTACCGGGGTTCAGCAAAAAGTTCACATATGTTTTTAATGTGTCATCCACGACATATGGCTGGACGGCTGTTGCCTTTGACACATCGAAATAGTTATGAAAAAAGTCCCCTCTATTTGACTAGCAAGTCGGAAGTCGCTTCCAGATTTTAGGAAAAGATGTTTTGTAATCTAAAGGTAAAAAAAGACTGTATATAAATTATGTTTACATTTCTTCCGCGCAAAAAAGCAAAGATAAAGCATTCCTTTTAAAAGATGTATGGCAAAAGTTTATCCATCTTTAAGTAACCTTTAAAAGTATCCACTTAATTACAGAAATATATGTCACAGATAAGACTGATATAGGTACTGCTAACAATAACTGTGATGAATCGCGCATGACCACGCAAGACCTTTATCCATTGCGTGAGAAAGTACATTAAAAATAGTCAAGGGTTTCTATTTTCGCATGCATCCCCTTCAAATATGTCTACCTTTCATTGTATGAATACGAGCCATCCTTTCATCTAATGTCTATTTATCTATTTGTAAAGGCTAAACCTGTTTTAAACAATTATAACCCCCTGTCTATGAGTTAGCGGGAATCTATCTTAGTTCAGGTGGACTAAGCTTTGTGTAGCATGATTAATATAACAGTCTCAAGGGTGAGATTGAAGAGACTGTGGGTAAGTCACTAGTAATAGAAAATGGTGTATCAAGGATATGTTATTATAAACGAACCGGTCTGTTTATAGTGTCTGTCTTAATGCAGATTGAATGCGGATATGGCACAAATCAATTAGATATGTCTACTGGGGCAATTGTCACCAATGATTAGATGGTATTGATCAATGAGTTTTTTTATTTCATGTTTATTGATAGTTTGGGCTTATTTATCACCATAAATATCCGCAAATTCCAAATATTTCATCCTAAAAGTATACCGTTCTCGATAGAGAGCCACCTTAGAGTCTCTAAGAATCATGTTCATCGCTCTTTCGTTCCTCATAAATTTCAATTCTACATTGCAGAATTCACTAGTCAGTACTAGATCATCCTTGTCACTCTTATATAAAGCTTCCTTTTATGATTCAACGACGGTCCAATTTATTTCCAGACAGTGTGAGAACACCGTACTAATTTCGCAAAGGGGTGTTTAAATAATAAAAGTCTCATATATTCTTCTATGACTCTTAAATAGAAAATAGCGTCCATTGTATAAGCAATCATTCATTTGATTCGTCTTGGTTAAGACTATCATCACTTGAATGGAGGCACTTGAGTTGATATCGGTGAATTTTAATGGCTTGAACAAAACTAGATCATAAATGAAAATTATAAGGTCCAGACTGGTTTTAAAAATGGAAACCTGTGCTGAGATGTACTATAAAAAGTAATTTAAAAATGAAACACTAAGACTTTATTGTGTGCCTGCTGTACTTGTATCACTTTTTTTGCATATTTCATCATATCCTTTGATGTAAGGTTCGTTTGTATTATGGTGCAGTTGCATCATAAATGACTTTAAAGTTAGAATACGTAAAATGCTTGAAGGAATTTATTTTTTACGAGATGTTAGTTACAGGCAGTTTCTCTAAAAGCGAATAGTTCCTAAAATGTTCAAACGCTACTAAACATTGCATGTGTTTCATACTTTGTCTGCTATGGATAGAATATAGTCCAAAATTTTCTCATTATACATAAGAGCCCCTTAAATCTTTGACAAGCTTCACAATATTTTTTGCCATTAATCTAAAGGACGACAAATTAATTCCTCTTGATTGCTCTGTATTGAGTTACGCACTGGGCCACCGCATCGAATTGACTTTCCCAGTTCTCATCGTCACAGATTCCGGTGTCATATTCCTTGGCAAAAACAACATGGATATTTGAGTTCTTACGATTTTTATGGTCTTTATGTTTTATATTATGTATAGCCTTCTTATTATGTAACATGCTTATTTTGACTTAAATATATGTAATTCACTTAAAACTTTTGAATGTTATCATATCGCAAAATTTTACCTTACGAACCAACATTTTTGTACTAGTAGCGGTTGATAGTGATGAATAAATATTTATCCATTAAATAACCGTTGTTTTTAATACTCTTATTGTCACTGTACGAGTAGTATTTTTACGATTCTTCTTTATAACGTAGCTGCCTTCATTAAACATACCTCGTTTTATCTACAAATTGTTGTGAGTCATCCATTCACCATTCCTCACCGAATGCATTATGTCAACAAGGCATCCTATTCAACTTGCAATAAGACCTCGTTATGTTTGTCTTAATTATTTTTACTGTAAACTCGACTCTTTACAGCTTTGTCTTAATCATGTAAGAGATCGTTTTGTAACACAAAGCGATAGACTTCGAAGAAATGGTTCTGAACTAGAATATAAATCTGATATGGAACATTGTTTTGTTCTGATTGAATCATGGGAAAATGGATTATAGGAGATATAATGTGAACGACAGTTTATGGATTCTCTCATTAATATGTATTGTTGTTGAATTACACGTTTAAGCAAATATTTATTTTTTGATGAGTGAGATTTTTGTAGTGTGTACTTAATTCGCGTTGAATCTATACTATCAGTAATATAGTTTGTTTTATTTTTATGAGCGTCAAAGTAGTTAAATGTCGTTCTGTAACTCACTGAACCTCTTACAATTGGAGTGATCCTATTAATAAAACTTAATTCAGAAAGCTGTCGTTTGTGACACTAGCGCTTCGGAATTTTGATGAAGTGAATTGTCGAACTGTTGAATATTTTGGTTTGTCGATATTCTTCAACAAAACTCCTTGATATAAATCATTTGGTTGCAAGCCTCTTTCATTTCATAACGCTTTCATATGTTATGTAGGTCTTGTTTCTTCAGCAATGGGTTCACTTTTATTGAGATTCGTTTCCAAATTCTTAGTCATTGCAAAAAATATTAGTCCTTTAATCACTACGTCATCGTTCCCAAACATTTGATTGCTGCGTTTATGAAATACGACTACTGAATCATATGTGTGACCTGAAAAAACATCCTTAGCGTATGTTACGTACATGTCTAGACTTTTGGCGCCACAGGGTTTATAAACTTTATCATTCATTCATTCCCACGGGATAGGTGTATGCACTTTCAAGCTGATATGACGCGGAAACGAAATACTTTAGTAGTTTTTTTCTTTAAAGTCTCTTGCTCATGCGATAGTTTTCATAAATGTTTTTTTTTATCTATACAAAGGCTTGTTCTAATTCTACTAAGATCATATACTTCTAGGGATTCAGGTTTCAATAAGTTTACCATAAGTTGGGGTTTTTCAGTTCTCTGTGGTGTAGTGGAATCGTGTCTAAGAATTGCGTCCAATGCATATTCATTAGTAAATTGGACACTTTAATTAAAATTATAAATGCATGTAAATTGTGGGTATTCATACGAACATGCTTTCAATTTCATACCCAGATCAGATTAGGTTTCATATATTTATTAATATGTATTCGATATACTTTGCTTATCGGTTGACCTATATGAGCGGTATTATGAAATGTTTAAAGCTTACCGATAACTTTAATTGAATCATTTGCATGTGTTTGTATGTTATTTCCTGTGTCGTAGTATTTCGTTCTGACCCCAACTTTGACTCGTGTATAATTATTGTTTTCTTTTATCTTTGTAGGCACGGTTCCGTCCAAATTTTCACTGGTGGGTCTTCACTACATTGTATGAAGCAAAGTTGCTTTCTTTGTCCCAGTATCCCTAAGAACCTCGCAACTGATTTTGGTATTCGCAAAAAATCACAGAATATAATAATGTTTTAACCTAACAGGATGCCAGTAGTCCAAGGTTTGGATATGTTTAAGCCTATGATGCAATCTCATTCGTAATTCGATATGAATAATGAATGAGTTGCAAAGTTAGTTCGTTCTATTTGAAGCATTGCCATCGGTTCTATTTGTGACGTGTAATAATTTCTCTTTTGAAATGAACTATATGCAATTAGCACGGCTGAAATTAAATTCATGATCTAATTAATTGTTTTAAATAGGCTATTCTTCTTTAGACAAAGAGGGAAAATCGCCAAACATTTTGCTTAAAAAATTGTATTGTGCTTCTTGACACGACATAAATATTAAATGCCGATTCCTTGTTCACGTTCTGCTTACAAACTGGAATTGGAACAGAATAATAAACACGTTTTCCTCCTATAAAACACGCTGCACTAACAAATGGACTAAAATCAAAGGCACGTGCAAGCCAATACCCAAATGCAAGTCACTGACCACGTAAAGAAGTTGTAAATTTCTAACGGGCGCTTAGAATGTTTTGGTACACCGAAAGTGCTAATAAGCAGGTCATATAGAAGGGGACAGTGGACAGGAAACACGGGCGATGCGTGAGTTAACACGACGTTTCCTCAGGGAACCCCTTGACAATTTTTTTTTTCATTTCTTGTTCCCCTTTTCAAATTGGCGATGTCCATTCTTTTGTTTTGGATTGAAGGAAATGGTTTGTTTGTTAATTGCTTGCCGTGAATGCAATCTAGGTTTGCTACTGGAAGTGGGTGGTCTTTGTCGCGTAGTAAGTAATTTGAGAACGCGACATTATAGATGAATAGTATTCTGATTGTAAGGACGGAATAATTATGTTATTGTTTTGTGTCTTTTCATGGTATAATGTATGGTTACTATCGCTTGTATTTTCTTGAAAAGAAATTAACATAACTTGACTTACATGGAGCAGAAAAGAAGACAGGGGTCTAGTCTTCTTTTGACTCTTAATAGTGTTGTAAATACTACCAATATCAAAACAAGAATTATCTAGTGCTGGCAATCTCCCGAGGTCAAAACTACTATGTTCCTTTGATTTTTAGCCCAAAAAACTAAAAGCAAAAAAAATAATAATAACGGATTCACCGCCAGTCTACGCACCTTTCGATAGAAATCTTTAAGAAACATAATTTACTTTTAACAAGGTTATAGGTCCCTGTTTTTTCGTTCCGTTTCCCGAAATAATCGTTCGTGAAATCAAATGTAGTACATCAGGGGGTGGTCACGACTGGACAGGTGAAATGACGACACAAAATGGCTACCACTTCCTCATTTAAATTTGTTATGGCTGATGTGTGATTAAAATGTAATCTAAGATTGTGGAAGTTATTAATAATTACTATTATTGCCCTAATTCTTATAATTTCATTTAATTACGACGTTTCCGTCCTTATTACTATAATAATACGAAGATATTTACTTGAATATAATATCTTTCTTATTTATAAAGGAAGGAACGTCCTAGAGGTTTCAAGTGGCAGATGAACGGATAACAGAAACTTCAACAATTCAAAGAAACTGAACAGTGACAACATCTTTCTTATCGAAAATATCTGATTAAATAAAGTTTCGTATCTGACATTGCCCTTACATTAAACATGATCACACCGCATTCACAGTATTCTTATCATTGTGTGGCTGCGGAAGTAATGTAGATAGCGCTTATTAATTCAGAACTAATATTTGGACGAAATTCCAAACGTCGTCTGATCAAATAGATGATGTGTAATTGACAAATTATATAGGAAATGGATGGAATTCCAAAAAACTAACCCTGACTCTGGGAGTCCTGATAAAACTAAATGGTGTTCCTGGTAGAACCAAAATTCAATTCGTAGTACATTGAAGACTTCAAGACAAAACTCCAATGAAATTGCATACGGTGCGGATAACTGCCGTTGCTTCCTTAACATCACGTTCGACATTCGCAACACCCATCCCTGCAAAAACCGCGTCCCCGTTATCCAAAATTAGTTTAGCATCCGGCACACGTTCCTACCCTCTTGCTGAAGATTTTTTGTTGCAATCGAAAATGCCGTTCATCCATAACATGTGCTCTGAGTGTCTTGGTTTTGTTGAATTCGCAGAATTCCTTCCATTTCTTCATCTTTTGCGTTGGTTTGTTCAATCAAATTAGGAATATCGTATTGATCGTTTCTAGTAATAGCTTATCCATGTTTATTCTATTCCAAGGTGTGTGTATAAATTGTACATATAAAATTTATAGCAGCTTGAAGAAATGCATGCCTTTTAAAGATTACAAAGAACTTTAATGTACCATGAGTGTTGTAATATGTTTGCTTTATTGCCTAAGGCTTTGAAACATCACCCTTACCTTTCCTTTGGGAATTTTAATACCATGTGATTATTTTTCTTTATGTGGACTACGCTGACCTATCCTATAAAAAGATCAATTTTTCTTTGTACCTTTCTATTGCCAGCCTACACCTGCCTTACCTTTGCCTTCGTTGCGTCACATTCTCACTGCGGGGTAATGATTTCTATACCTGATTTTCCATCCTTTTCTTTCTTGTTGTGCGGTGTATTTGTTGTCTCTGTCGATGGAATTGCCGCGTCCCTTACAGGGTTTTTGTTGTTCCCCACACCCTTATTACGTGCTGCGTATGCGCCCAATGTGGGTGTGCTTGTGAATATTCATGTGTGCGTGTGGGAACTTGTACGAATAGGATTTTTCTTCGGCAGTATTGTTGTAGCGTTCGGTGCGTGTGAGTCGGGTTCCCGAAATGGGATTTGGGTGCAATTTTGGCGGGAACATTGCGGAATATAACCTGAAAATGTATTGTTAATTGTGGTTATACTGTGATTTTAAACTGTGGTGATGTTTCTATGTGAATAATGGGGTTTTGGATGTCAAAGTTTTTTATAATTCGTCGTGATGTTAAATGTGTGAGTAAGAAATTTGTTTTACCCACCAATTTTTTTGTATTGTATTGTACGTAAAGGAAATCAATAAATTTTATTCCTACCAAACATTCCATAAATGAAAGACAGATGAATGCTGCAAAAATTCAGGTTTTTCTCAAAGGCTGAACAGGGATTCGATAAAAGTATTACCAAAGAATCAAGATGGATCGCTTTATAAAATTCTTTAAAATAAGTTTAAACTCGAATCGGCTCATACCTTTCCTTATTCCGTCCATGTATTTGCAATGAATGAGAACACGAACTGGTTTCCATATCAGCTGATAGCTTGAGCACGGTATGCATAAATAAGAGCACAGGTTTTGCTGCGCCGAAACATGCCGATTCAAGAATTATTAGTCGTCTCAACATAGGATCTTCTACAAACTCGTTCTTCGAAGAAATTTTATCAACACTGCCAATCCATTTTATATCTTATGCTACTTTGTGTAAAGTTGTATTTTATATGGCTGCTAACATCAAGGGCTGGTTTACTTCGTCGAATTTCATTGTGTGTCTACGGGGGATTCTGGCGCCAATATTTTTTCTCTTCTTTTTTAATAAGTCTGCGGTAAATAATAGGAACTGTGAGAAGTAATTGTTTACGTAGCAACATTAACGTTAAAAGGTTGGCAACATTTGTATTTGTATCCAAGAAGGTGATATGCTGAATTAATTTGAAGTCGTTGGTGGCAAATATGTACATTTTTGTTCTTAAAATGATATTTGTAAAAAACGTGATATGTCTTGCTGTAATAATTTATATTGTAGGTAGTCTGTGTGCTTTATGAATGCAGTATTGGGTTTTTGGAGACGACGCGACGTCTATATAAATTATCTGTACGTTTTTGCTTTTGATAAATAATCAGTTTAGTCTGTGCTCTCAGAAAAACAGCTGTTTTCCTTATGTATTAAAATAAATTTTAGTCTCAAATTTAGATTGGGTTAATTTGGGAATTGATTATCTATTACCCTCTTATTACAAATGATTTTAATATGCTGAATTTCGTGCTTAGACCTGACATTTTGACTGCCATGGTCGGCTATCGAAGGAAGGCAAAAGCAAAATAGACTAATTCGCCAATGAAGCTAGCATAGCCGAAAAATTTAAGAAAAAAGTCTATAGCCAAAATTTTTAATTAGAACCAAGCCAAAATTTTGTAGGAAATAATTTCTAAGGACTGAGTTAAGAAATTATTGACTCAGAGGTAAATTGTCGAGAAATTACAAGTACTACATGGGATATTTATTTTTATTCAAAATTGCATAAAATCCTAATTAGATTGTATAGGCAGCCGGTCCAAACTCGCCAATCATGACAAAGTTTGACTTGAAGATTAAAGAAAACTGTAAAATTTCGACAATGCTGTAACCCATTTCCTTATTTCTGGTTTCAGTTTTAAAACTTCCCAGATATAGGTTTTTTTTCGCCACGCGTTTTCCAGATTAGCGCCTTGAAGCTATCTCACCGAATGACGTAATACTTAATTGTATCATTCATACAAAAAAAAACTAATTAACTACTATGATATTGTTTTTATCACAACACTTCGGTCGAATTTTTTCTCTTTAAATTATAGTTCAGTATGTATGTAGGTACCTATTTAGGTATTTGTATTGATAAAACTAGCGTGAGTAGGTACTTTGTAAATAACACGCTGTGTGCGGTCCTATTTAGGATTGTGTTTCAAAACACATTTTGTTGAATTAGATTAGAAACTACACACATATACACGTAAAGCTACGAAGGACTGTAAGTACTCTGAACTCTAAAGTGTACTGTATGTAGTCAGCTTACAAATTTACATAGGTTTTCAACTTTATTTAATTTGATATTAAGTCCAAAATAAGAAAATCCAATGAAAAAAATAGCTGACAGTCGGGAGTTGGATCGAGTTGTTTTTTTTTTACTTTAAACCAACTTAAAACAATCAGTCGGTGAAGTTAAGGAGTTATTTGATGGATTTCAAAACACATATAAATGATTTAAGATTCCGTTTATGAATGTTTGAATTCAAGTAAAATCTTAAACCCTGATCTAATGAGGTTTTAATTTTATCTAGGTATAAAGTATATCAAAATCAATGCCTTTACTTTATTTGTCCAATTTTGGTCTTGAATTATTCGTGGAAGTCTAGAGAAGGTTTAAAAGCTCAGACAACTTATGTTAGTTTTGAGGCGGAACGAAGTTGGCCAGGTCAGCTAGTAACTTAAATTAGAAAAATTAATAACTAATTGTCTAATTCAAACTAAACAGTGCTTCAGAACCAAACATACTACTGATACCACAAAGATATCTAGGTAGGTACTAAAGTTTGTAAATAATTAAATGTCAAGACTATTAATGTCATATTTATTTTTGGCTGATTAGATTTGTCTTTTTTGCTGCTTTCAATTAGTATTTAATTAATGGGAGTAGATAATCTAGTTTTTTAGCACTTTTTTTTTGTCTCGTGTATGTTTTATTTAAGTAGGTTCTAATGCACATGTATAACACCATCTATAACAACAGTATACCTTGAAGAATAAACGTCCAAAAGTTGAATTTTATCATGAAATAATAGGATGTCTGTAACACACAAGAAACCAATACTTGTCCACCCAAACACGTCGTTTAAAACCAGATGAATGACCATTACAACAGAAGACTGAAAGGCTTAATTCCTGCGTGATCTCGCAAGCCCAGATAGAAGAAGCCCTTAATGTCCTAAATAAGAAGACAGATTGTAGCATAAGCAGGAAGAAAAACTAATGTTTCATAAATACGACCTCTTTGCTGGAAAGAACTAACCTTTATTATAGCTTAGAGAATTTGTAACACAGGAAGAGGATCGAACATTACGATAAAGTTCTAGTCGATTCGAGTTTACTAGTACGAGCTTTTTGATTTCAAAATTAATTATAGGCTCACCAATTTCAAAGGGTCTTCTTCTAAAACTCTTTTTAACTTTCGTAATAGTTTATTTTCTCAATTACTATTCTAAGAAATTAATGAAAAACAATAATGGGTGGGTACGCTACAACAGTCTAATTATTATATTTGTCCGTCAAATGCTCACCATAGGTAATAATATCGCGCGCTTAACCCAAACATGGCATCAGGACAACTCTGGTGATTACGTAATCCTAGTTACACGTTGGATAGGATCAGGATTTATTCTAGTTACATAATCTATACATTATATGCTAGAGTCTGATAGTAAATTCGCGCGCGTTTCCGAGTAAAAGTATCCCATAACTTTTTCTAGCTATCTCAGTACCTAATTTCATTCAATTCTATTCTTTTTTTTATGTAATAGGTCGGCAAACGAGCAGACGGATTACCTGATGGTACGAGTAAGCAATCAGCGCCCATGGACACCCGCAACGGAGGAGTTACGAGTGCGTTGCCGACCTTTTAGGGATTTGGAGATTTAGGGATTGAGGAGGGATTGGGGGAGGGGAAGGATTGGACCTCTGGTAACCTCACTCACACGGCGAAACACAACGCTGTGGTTGTTTCACGCGGGTTTTCTGTGAGGCCGTGGTATCACTCCGGTGGAGCCGACCCATATCTGCCTAAGCATGGCTCTTCCACACTTTATTCTATAACTTCCATTAAATACAGGAGTAATTTAGTATCAGCATCGCAACGGAGGCGGGTCGCTAGTTTTATTAAGTATGTATAAAACTTTGGACGAAATCAATCTTCCATTGCAGACAGCATTGTCAGTACTTATCTGCCAAAGTGTTTTGTTTTGGAATTCTGTACGTTTTTTGATAAATGTCTTTATGTGGTAATTTTGAACGTGACTTGTTTGAGTATGTGTGTTTTTTCCGTATTCGGATGTTTTATTTATTTATCAAACATGTTGTAAATCATCCGGCGCAAGATTGCAATCGTGCGTAATAATAACTATGGAAATATTTTTGTGACTATATTTTGATAAGAGTGGTGAAGATGAAGATGGCTGCTCTTAACCTACTATTTGTAGTTACGTACTAAATTTTCCAGATATTACGTTTATTACAATTTGCAACTTAATAACACTCAAGTAAGATTGATTTTTGAAATTGTCTCTTTCACAATAACCATCACACAATTTCTAAGCTTGTTTTCCCGATGTGTCTCCTCGAAAAACACCTATTTCGGCTAAACAATAAAGTCTATTTTTAATCGGCAAATTTGAACTCCTAAAATATACTAAAAACCAATATTTCCTTAAAAACACATCCCATTTCTAAGTACTTATTCTTACATCCCAGTTGTTGTTAGTACAGACGCCAGCAGATCAACGTTTTCTGTGAAATTATTAGATTTTAAATTTTATCTTTTCGTTTTAAAGTCGAAAATTCAACGCAAAAGTTTTCAAAGTGGTGTATGTTGACCTGCTTGGTGTCTTCACAAAACGGTACCTTGTTCAAGTAAGGTTCAAAGTAAATAAGGACATCCTTCTGTAAACTTAAAGTAAGATGGAGGAATGTTTAAAAAAATAAGCGAGACAAGATAATTAAATGTTTGTTTTATTCAGAGGGGAGGTTTAAAGTATGGAGACTTGTTTTAAAAACTAATTTCTGCACGCGGTTTCGTCATCGTTACCGGGACAACAGGCTATATTCCAGACTTAAATCTAGACTAATACTGTCATGTGTTCATAGCCTTCTAGTTTTCGTTGATAAATGAAAATCCATCGCAAAACGTTGTTTAATTCGGACCAGTCGTTCTGGAGATAAGCGCGTTAAAGCAAACAAACCCTTTGCTCTTAAAGCTGTATATGATTAGTAAAGATATTAGTTGCATGCTAGGTAGGTACAGAAGGTAGTGTGTTGAACTTATTAGAATTCCGTGCTTATGTTAACATTTTCGAATTATATATTGTACTAGTTTCTACAGGTGGCTTATTCCTTGTCATGCATTTGTTTCAAATCTCTCCAAAACAAGTATTCAATATCGTTTGATCGGTTATAGCGTTTTTGACCAACAAAGTGGCCTTAATAATATTAACTGGGGTAGTAAGTGCTAAGAATCTTATGCTTACAACCGGTTCATCCTACCAAAGATATAGTAAAACAAAGCTAAGAAGCTAAGATAAAACTTTAAGTGCCACTTGTTTACAAAGTACATAACTTAATTATCTGTTAATTACCCCCCTATCTAAACTGCCACTAACAAAACTATTAAGTCAACAATTCTGATATACTATCTTAAATCTTACAATGCTTATGATAGCGCTCATTTTGCCACATCGCCCTAGAGCTTTAAAATTGTTCACTGTACACTGGCAACCTGTTTTATATTCTCATGTAAATGTTTTAAAGTTCATTTTTTATTTTTGTTATGAATATCTATGCTATCAATGTAATATGAAACATATTCAATGTGTAATAAGATTTAATTTTCTTCGACAGACGTAGCGGCTATGATTCAGAGACGAGCGAATATTCAGAGGATTCGGCAGCGGCCTACGAGGATGTCCAGGCTGCAACCAAAAGCTCTGGGCCGCGGAAGAATATTAATAGGGGGAGGTGGACAAAGGAGGAGGTAAGGAACAAGTGATATATTTCTAAACCATCATCATCATCAGCCTATAAGTGCCCACTGCTGAGCAAATGCCTCTTCTAACACTTAGGAAGTTTGAGTATCAACGCTTGTACAAGTCAGATTGGCGATTTCAAACTTATAATTTGTCTTAATAAGTCCAGGTTTCCTCTTGACATAAACCTTCACCGTCTGTCGGTGATGTCTAAATAACTTAGAAAGTTAGTGTAACTCGAAAAAGGCCAGCTAACAATATTCATAAGTTCCTCATACACTCTAAAATTTCTTTTCATGCATCAATGAAACAATGAATTTATTTTTGCAAATAGGCCATAAAACGGCACTTTTACACGTCAAATTATATGTGAAGAACTAGATGAAGCCGGCATTTCCTGTCTGACTACTCTGAGAAGAAATGCCGAAACAAACTCAGAGGTCAGTCTCTTTTCACCGAAACAAACTCAAAAGTCAGTCTCTTTTCAACCATATCAATCTGTAAACATATCAATGATTTGATTAGATCCCAGGCGATCGTTAAGCGAGACTAGAGTGCGAGGAATTTGTGACTTGGCACGTGCGACAGTACGACATTGGGGTACGGCAAATACCCTGTGCTTTTTACCTTAGCAGTAGTTATTTAGGATATAAAAGCGTAGCGCAATGCGGCTTTGCATTGCGACGATAGTCTTTAAAATACCCCGTTCTTCAGACAAACAATAACAGCACAACAACACAAACACCACAAATTAATTGACAAATAAGTGGGTACACACTACAAATTAACTAGAAAATAAAACAAAATAATATCAAACAAAAAAAAAAATAATTACGTATTAGACGGGTAGTAACATCGATCACTAATAAGTTCTTTATTAGTGATCGATGGGTAGTAAGAAAGAAAGATCATAAAGAACGAGAAATATGCAAAAAAATATATTAATAAATAAAATATGGCGCGGTTCGGTGTGTCTTTAGTTTGCGCCGAATGGGAGTCAGTCAGCAGTTCAGCATCCAATTTCACTTTCTTCTTCTATAATAATAATTTATCTTCTATATCTCAAATTTCAGGACAAGAAGCTAAAAGCATGCGTGAATATATATAATGAAAACTGGGACCTGATATCGGCGCAGTTCGCCGATAGGTCTGACGTCCAGTGCCAACAGCGGTGGACAAAAGTCGTCAACCCTGAACTAGTCAAAGGCCCTTGGACGAAAGAGGTGAGTTATTTGAAAATTATTTTATTTCTATTAAGAAAAAATGGCAACAGAGCAGGCAGATTACCTGATGGTAAGCATTCGGTATTGCCCTTGTATACACCGGGACCGGCAACGTCAGATGAGTTACAAGTTGTTTGGGGTGTTGTAGAAATTGGGGATTTAGGAATAATGGCTAAATCTCCAATTTGTCGTTATTTCTTGTTTGTTACTCTAACTATCAACATCCATAGTCATAACTAGGCTTATAATTTCTGGAAATTTTCGGAGCCCACGAACTTCAACTGTTATCCATAAATGGCTTCGCATGATCGCAGTTTAGATCGCCGTGATTCTATTAAACGTTTTTATCCGTCCCTCAAAGGCTTGTTGAAGTTTTAGTAAATAGGGTCCAATTTCGTTACTCATAAGCAATGACATTCAACAAACAAGACTTGCACAAATATCTTCGATCGATTACAATGATACGGAATATGTATACTATCATTTTCTTAGTACGAGGACACTAAAAGGTATCCAATCTTCCTCAACATAAGGTTTAAATTAGATAGTTGGTTTAAATATCTTCAAGATATTCAATAAGTTGGTAATACATGCTGTGGCGCATCCTTCTGCGGTACAAATGGCGAAGAGTTTATTGAACGTGGTTGCGTCATTATTTATATTACTGTATTCACATATGTTACAATAGTCATAGGAATCTATGACTACGTTTACAATACGAGTGTGGGAATCTAACTCGTAAATTAATTTTGAACGTGAATACGAACTCGCCTTTCTTCAAAAAGTCTAAAAAGACATCCCTAGGGTATAAGTAATATAGACGCCAAGCTCAGTCATAAAACTAAAGAGTTTCTGAACGAGAACTCGTCAATTTTTAGAAAATGTTCGATTTTCAAAAAGATTCTTGGATCTTTTTGTCATTTAAATTACTAAGGGCCAGTTTCACCGCCTTCATACATACAATCACCCGATAAAATTATGTGGCATAAATAGTTTATACAAAGGACGTTCTATATTCAAATTTATCTGGAACATAGTGGGTCCTCCATGGTATTGTCATTTCAAAACATCAAGAATTCGTTCAGAAGAATGTTGTGTTAAAAAACCTATTTTATTCATACTCCTTTGAAACTCCTTACACATTGAAAACCAGTATATCATCACTAAAGGCTATGATTTACTATAATGTTTCTGCGATGTCTTTACAAGCACTCATGAGGAGTAAATTACTGTTAAATGGCTTCCGTCCATGTACCAACCACAAAGCGTTGTTGTTCGACCACGAGATTATTAAAATATACTAAAATACTGCATAAGAAATGGGAGGTAATGGATCTGATTTCAGGCTATTCGTGACTTGGTTAATATACAAAAGGATGGGAAGGATTTTTTGTTCAGGGATGGTCAGTTTTCTTAAGGAATTGTTGTGGCTAATTTTCGTCTGTGCAGACTTAGTCCGGTTCGTGATAGTTCAGACAATGTGTTGTAAATTAAAAGATTTAAGCGAAATTTTCCAAAAAATGGGGCGCAAGAGGACTTGCGTTCAGCCCGTGTTGGTCAGGCAACATAATGTACCGTGGATCGAAGGACTGGATTAGAAAAAGGAACGGAGTGGTTTTTAGTCAGTATGCCTCTCGCCCTATTAATGGCGAGAGAGAGCTTATTTGATGATTTCTGCCCCGAAAAAAACTCAAGAAAATATATCAAAAAATTGACTAGATTTTGGAAACGTTATTTTTCCTGTTATTCTACCTAATATTTTTTTTTTATTATAAAGTATAAACATATAAATAACCGCACGTTTAGTAGTGTCGAACAATTCTCGCCAATCAGTCTATGAATGTGAGGAAGCGGCGTTGAGTCACGGGTCATTGGTACTGCATGCGCGCACGCATAGAATGTGCATAATTAGATAATGTTCTCGTGTCAGCCGTATGTCATTTTGTTTGGAGAAATGTTTTATTTTACTCCTACTACAGTCTAAAGTATACATTTTCTGTTAAGAATTGGGTTCGATCCAGGAATTTTACATCTGTTAGCAATTCCGCCCATAGTGTATAGTGTTTTCGTGAGGCATGATATCTTCGCCATTTTTACTGTAATATGCACAATCAATATACAAAATATTGTCCTGTATGTTTTTGTAGTATTCTCGACTAATTTCAAGCCACGCTAGGGCGCTCATATCCGTGATCATCAATGCGTGACACATGACATTACGAACGGTGAATGTCGCTTTTTACGGGGTTTGAGAATTACCGCCAGCATCTTAGAAAAACTATATGGTATTTGTTCATATTGTACCTATCTTGGGTATGATGGGTATTGGACTCTAGACATAATACTTAAATAAATCTATACACACATAACCATTTAAATTATCTTACAAATAACAAAGTCCTTGTTATCCCGAAATCGAGCACGCAGAACCTATAAAACTCTGTAGTAGCTTACGACAGAAATTCTTAGATTTATGAATGAATCCATTGTTTTAAACATACGCAGTGAGAATACTAATTTATATGTGGAAATAAATTTGTTCTACGCTTATAGCGCCATCTATTAACATGTTTATCCGTCAAAGTCTGCTATGACCCTTTATAGTCTGTACCAATTAGTTAGAATAAATAATTTTGAACTTTATGTGGCCAGTATTGATGCCTATTTTATATTACATGTAAGTTAGATGCATGATTGATAATATTCGAGGTTTCGTATTATTCTTTACTGAGATAGATACTTAGCTTATCTTCCTTCCTTGTTTATTTGCAAGGTATTGTCAACTTTAAATAGTCGATGTTAAAGTTGGTTTCAGAATAACCTGAAGATATAGTAGAAATGCTAAATGTTCCTTTTTTAATTTTTAACTTGGAACTACTAGCATATTATTGTCTAGTACTACAAATAATACATATGTAAATGAACCTTAAATTCTCATTCAGAGTTTATTTATGCAACCCACACTAGCCAACATCAACAATAAAAAAAAGTTCTACGGTCAATGACCTAACTGATATTATCGCTAAACCCTAAACTTATGACCTAGTAAGTATTGAATAAATTATTTCAAACCCACGTACTTAGACCCCGCTGTAAAACAATTTTTATTCAACCTTAAATCGTCGACTCAAGGTTGAAATTAGTTTAAAAAGTTTTTTGGCTTATGACAAACAGTAAATAACAAAGAATTTTTATTGTAATAGTAATTCTTTGAAAGGAACTTTTTCACACATTTTATGGCTTGGACACCCATTGAGAAGGATGTTGAATAATTTCAATATTTTTTTAACCTTCAGCCTACTAAGCAAAATGTATTTACATTTTTTTGTTAGGTGATGAATGAATTTCGGTAAATAAGTTGCGAATTACGTTTTAATCCGTAGGCATTGGTTTTACGTGTAAGAAAAATGGCCAGGATATTAATAGTTGACAACTTGTGTCTATATCAGATCATTACTATAAAGGTTAGAATTATATTTTATTTTTCATATTTAACTATTTCTTACAAAAAACCTCTTTTTTATGGCAAAGGAGCAGATGAGCAATGCTTTCGCAACACTAGAGAATTATGAGTGCGTTGCTAGTCTTTTTAGGGATTAGGGTTTCGGACATAGGCAAGGATTAGGGGACAGGGGGAAGGATTTTGAGAAATGTGCGTGATGTTCACTTCATAAAAATATATTTTTACATAATTCATTATCAATGTGATAAATGTTGAATAAATAAATCAACTATTCAAACAATAATAGATCTTCTGAATCACATAAAACAAATACTTTAAAGTTATTTCTAAGAATGAGTTCTTAACCCATTTTGGCAATAGACTAAATACAATTAGCTCTCTATACTAAAGTGCAATAAACAGAGTACACATGTCTCAGTTTGATCTCTGTCCCCATTAAACAGTGACATCATCAATTACAAACAAAAATTTGTTCTAGTTAATAATAAGCACAAAGATCTTTGTATAGATAGATGTTTTGTACGGACAAACAGACAAAAAACTTCCAAGTCCAAGGGCAAAGATATTGACTTGAAGCCGGCTGTGAGATGACGATATAATTCCGGTTTCATTTAGGAATAGATTTTAGTCATTATTCTAGTCTTTCTAGATTGCTTTCGAACGTATCAAGTAGGTATTATAGTAGATGTACAATCTGTAAAATAAACGATTGTTTCAATACAAAGTCTAGACTCTAGAGAGATGAGTTCAGAGGAAGAGTATTTGGCTACTAAGACGATACTAATTGTTATAAATGGTTTATATAAAATTGGCTAGTTTCCTAGGTCATTAATAAATTATTTTTACTTTTTCTTGATACAATGAGGTGTTAAAATGTTATTATACAGTCAACTGTTGAATCACCGATATTAAAAAAAAATATAACTCAGCGAGGCAGCCAAAAAAAAAAAAAACAAAAATCCATTTTGTTGCCAACAACAATTATTGAGGTTCGCTAACAAGTTCATAAACAAAAAAAGGTTTTACTGAACTTATTGTTATAGAAACTAAATATAATCCGAAATGTATCTTCAATTAACAATTGACCAATCAAGGTTATTTTTTTATAGTCATTTTTTACTAATACTTATTGTTATAATCGTACCATACTCGATCATATAGTAGGCATGTACAATAACAGCAAAAAGTGTTACATTCATATCATCTTTATCATCTAATTGAAAGGGCCCGCAAATTGACGTTCGTGACTCTTAATTTGATAGAGATATCAACTTTAAGTACTTTAGCTCAATTATAGGTGATATTTGTAATTGAATCGAGTGACTATTAGCGTAAGAACATTTTGGGAGTATGGTGGCGATCAGACGGCACGATTAATCGGGGCTTTATGACTTAGGTATCGTCGTGGTGGACCGGAGGTTAGGGCGCCCCCGCTTCTCATGCATGAGGGTGCGGTATCGAAACCTGGCAATACGGTAGTTTCCAACTAGTCAAATTCAATACTTTTATCCAAATGTCAAAAACGATACTTTTCTATGAAATTTGTATGAAAAACTGAGTTATGACGTCATAGTATTTTTGCGTCAAATAGCTTACTTATTTCTTAATAATTAGCTACATAATATCTAAAAGTTAGTGTATCGATCGATCGATGAATAAAAGTATAATTAGTTATTTTTCAATATTTTATTGTATTGATACGTCGAATTAATTTATGATTGACTTAGGAAACTACCCAATTGTACGAATGTGTGTGAGGTGATATGATCGCAGTTTGGCTGTTAGTGCCCGTAAATGGTTCGAGAATACCCAAAAGTCCCTATATCATCAGCCTATACGTGCTTGCTTATGAGCAAAGGCCTCTTGACAAGGGTTGAGCATTAACCACCACGCTTCTTGCTCAAGGCGAAAACTTTAATTAGAATTTATAAGTCCGGGTTTCATTACGATGTTTTCCTTCACCGTATTTCAGTGGAGTCTAAATATAATCGTCACATTGGTACTTGCCAGGTTTCGAGCCTGCGCTCTCATGCATGTGGAGCGGATGGCCTTAAGTTCGGGAAAAAATGACAAGTTTTTTACGACCTTAAAAAAATAAATAAACGAAATTGCAATTAATCATTACAAACACCTGATTAAGTGCTCAATAAACAGCTGATGATGTCGCTCTATTCATATTTTTTCGCCCACTTACTGGTTCACCTTGCTTCGTAACGTATTTTCGCACGCCACGCGGCAATCAGATGGTCTTAACTATTGTTTTTTTTCACACACTTTTTATCCATAGAGGTCCAATAAAGGATGGTACTTCTATCTTCGTAATTGTTTTCCAATTGATTTGCAAAGTCGCGGTTAGGTGAGAAGTTTTAGGTACTTATTTAACGTGAGAATCAAAGAATGGATTTGGTTCTTTGTGGATGTTTGTGGTTTACCATTCATTATTTGAAATAATATTTGTGTAAGACCGTTTTCTAAGAGAAGCTCTCTTAATACAAAGATACTCGTCAAGTTCTTAATCGTCTTTCGTAGAAATTATTGTTACAGGAAAATTATGCGGGTTTTTAAATGACGGGGATACCTTCCCACAGCCAAAATTAAGCTTTATTGTATACAGCACATAGCCAACTAGGGTGTTAAATTAAATTGTCTTCTATTTTATACGAAATTATTAATAAGTACTTTAAGGACTTAGATCATTTAAGTATTTTTCAAAATTAATCAGTTATTTTTTATTCCAACAGAAGTTGTTACAATGTTTTCTTTACTTATAATTATACGACTTTTAAAACAAAACGGCAAACACCGTATGCATTATTTTTTTTATTTTTTAACTGACTATTTACGTCTTAAACTATAGAAACCTATGCCAAAAATAAAATAAAAAAAACAACATTTTGATCATAATTTTCCTATCTCTATATACTAATAGCCATTACTAATTCAAACTATGTTATCTATTACAGGAAGATGAGAAGGTGATGGAACTTGTCGCCAAATACGGACCTAAGAAATGGACGCTCATCGCGCGCCATCTAAAAGGAAGGATAGGAAAACAATGCAGGTAAATATTTAAAACACTTTTTATTTTGAAAGGACGGCAAACGATCAAACGGATTACTTGATAATAAGCAATCGGCGCCACCCATGGACACCCAAGAAACGGTAAAGTTCAAGATCGTTGCCGCCCTTTTAAGGATTGGGGGATGTGGAAAGGGAAGAATTTGGCCCCCGGTTATCTTACTCACACGGCGAAACACAACGCTGTGGTTATTTTAAGCCGGTTTTCTGTGAAGCCGTGGTACCACTCCGGTCGAATCGAACCTTTGGTGAGAAGCATCGCTCTCCCACACTTTTTTATACAAATCCTGGCGAACAGGGACTTGCAATATAGCGTATCCAGCTATTTTTTAGTAATTGTTCCAATGTAATTGAAATAGAATTATGTATTAAATATAATAAGTGACTTCGTCTTTAATTTATTACTAGTAGTTTGTGAATAAGATTAAAAGAAAGAATACAATAATGTTCATTATAATTATTTCCAAAATCTTAGGAATTTTTACAGTTGGTAACAAAATCATCAAGTTTTCTAGAAATAACTTGATAATGTACTAAATATTTTTAACTTTAACTTGCAGAGAACGATGGCACAACCACCTAAATCCGTCTATAAAGAAGACAGCGTGGACGGAGCACGAAGACCGAGTCATATACCAAGCACACAAACAGTTAGGAAACCAATGGGCTAAGATTGCTAAACTATTGCCCGGCAGGTAAGAAATTAATCCATTCCCTATTTAAGGGCTGATTTTTGAATGGTTAGATAAAAGTTACCTGGGAAATAATTATGATGCTGTCGCGTCAGAATGTTTGTGTAAGACAGTGACAGCAACAATTTTAATTTCTCATTTTAACATTTTTATTTACTGATGTATGGCGATCTTTAAGGTATAATAATAGGAACTTTATTTATACTTATAAACGGTTTTTTGTTAATTTGCTGTCCCATATACTAATAAAAAAGACAGAGATTTTGCAAGTGTAAAGACTACAAACTAAGATCTAAACTAAACTATACAAAGATTGTTAACAAAAATAAAGAAACAACTATAACTCCTGTCTATCTTGACATTTATTGTCATAGTAAACGGAATACAATTCATCGAACGTTAAACAATTATTTAGATTGGTAGGTATTTACATGTGCAAAATAGTATTATTTAACAAAACCTCATAACTATCTAACAACGACTTATATTGAATAACGTCTTATAACTAATTAACTTGTTCAACTTTTACAATTCCAGGACCGACAACGCAATAAAGAACCATTGGAACTCGACAATGAGAAGGAAATATGAGCCAGATCTGTTGGACAGTTTCGAGACGCTCCGTCGGAAAAATCCGCGGGTAAAGCCGCGAGAACTAGTTGAATCTAATATAATGCAAGAAAAGGTGCAAGTCGCGTATAACGATGTTAGTTTGCTGCTTTTTATGTTTTTTTTTCTTTTCTTTCTTTTTGGAATAATGTGTGACATGGTCAATGGTAAAGACGTTACATTAATTCTAGTATCAGTTCTGAGAGAGTTCTGAATTTGAATGTAACAAAATATTGTTAAGTGTGGGAGAGCCAAGCTTCGGCACGAATGGGTCGGCTCGACCGGAGCGATACCATGACCTCGCAGAATACAGCGTTGTGTTTCGCCGTGTGTGTGAGGTTACCGGAGGCCCAATCCTTCCCCGAACCCTTCCCGATCCCTTCCCGATCCTTATATCCGCAACCCTTATCCCCAAAAGGCACTCGTAACTCCTTTGTTGTTGCGGGTGTGTCCATGGGCGGCGCCGATTGCTTACCATCAGGTAATACGTCAGCTCGTTTGCCGATTTATTTCATAAAAAAAAGAATACACACAAAGGTAGACTAGTAGAGAATGCTCAATGCATTAAGTCCGCCTAAGTAAAAAGTTTTGTGCACGAAGTCATTAAATATCTTGTTATTCTTCAGAGGGGTTCGTCGATAAAACAAAATCGTGATTCTATGAAATTTGTATCAAGTTATACGAGTAAGTTACGTCACACATTATTCCAGTCGAATTGGTGATTGGTACATATTAAATATCAGAAACCAATTTGACATATAAATAAAAATATGGCAATACACAAGACCAATTGTTGCCATATTTTTATTGAAGTGTATTTGCTGACCAATAGTTAAAAAAGGGTTCTCGGCTTTGACTGTGTTAAAACGTAAGGATTTTTAGTAAAAAAAAAAAGAAAACGCGTGGTTATACTAGTATTCATACACGGTATATCCGGATATATCAATAAGACCTTTTTAAATTCTCTCACATAATAAAAGAAGGAGAAAAATGGGTGTGACATACACATTTTTTGAGGGAGAAAATCATCGAATGCCTTTGTGGGGCGAGTAGAGAGAGCGTCAGACTCTTAACCACTTATCTGCCGGTATATGAGACATAATACTAAACACATTAGGTCTCGCTTATATAAACGTTCTAATATTATGGGTTCATGACTTAAAAGCACCTTGTTTTTCCTTAAAAGTCAAAGTCAAAAATCATTTATTTCATTTACCTGTAAGGGTAGGTACAGGCACTTTTCATCATCGAAACAAAATTTTAAAAATAATAAGTCTCAGTCTGTCAATCAGTCCTCTTAGTGAAGCTATTTGCTCGTTATTCTACTTAAACCGGACTGCAGTTTATCATTACGCTTGCAATCTAAAGTTTGTCTTATTATTCAGAAAATTAAAATAATAATAAATATATTCGTGGTCAGCACATACATTCAACCTTTACAATAATTTGCCTCATTTGTTTTTGTTTTCACCATCAAACACATGTCAATAACTAAACACTCTATCGCCATTTTGTTCCATTATGATCCTATCATCTTTTGCTAGTACGCTTCAAGCTTCAGTAGCCGCTATATATGTTTATGTTTCACTGTAAATATTTTATATATTGGCACTGTAGTAGTGTTTGTTTGTGGACGTTGTGGTGATTTGTAACTAAGTTTCATGTTAATTGACTTATTCACGTAACCGTTTGGCGAGATAACTCTGCTAATTAGTTGTCGGCGTGATGTTCGCTTGGTTCTGTATCGTGTTACGAGCCCCCGCGTAGTTCGAAACTAGTCCAGTTATGTCGTTACTTACGTGAATAAGTTGTTAAACGTTTTGTTGTTGTCTTCTGGTTTTGGGTCAAGTCCAATAATGTACCGCTGCCCCGGCCTTAACCAGAAGAAGGAAGGGAGTCTTAGTCAGTAAGAGTTCGACACTCCCTTTCCTCTTTGGCAGGGCGAAAGTAATTTTATGATTTCACCCACGAAAAATGTCGCGAAATTTATAATACTAAAATCAGTGTTATGTGTGTGTGTTTATGTGACTAATTAATTAGTTAAGCAATATCATAATAAACTGAATAGGGTATATTACAATTTTCTTTTTTGTAGAGCTTGCTTCTCAATTGTTAAAAAGCCACTTTGTTCCAAAAAAATAATTTGTATGAAAGCTGCGGTACGTGCACTAAGACATACTACACACACAAAACAACAACGCATCTTTCGAAACGTTAAAGATTCCTTTATTCACATAAAGATCCTGAGTTTCATACATAACATTTTGCTAGACCAAATGACTATAAATGCTGTTTTTGTAACTTTTCAATTTGTTACTTCAAGTAAAACTTAAAAACCATGCTAAATACTAGAACGCTTACACACAATCGTAACTAAATACCTAATTCCCTCCACAGCAATCCTGGTCGGATCCCTTCAACGAATCAGCTCAAAGTAACTCGTCGAACACTAGCCAGCCTCCTTCGAAACACGTTTTACATTTCCGTCAGTTGTTGAAAGATCAGCTGAACAATTTGCAACATCAAGTCATACCGAAGTCGCCTGACAGAGGAGGCTTGGTCGCTGCAGACGAAATGGAAATCGTTGATACACCTTTCAAGTGAGTACAGCTAACATTATAATGTAGTAGTGTTAGAAAGCTATGCTTCGGCTCAAATGGGTCTACTCGACCGGTGTGATACCACGGCCTCACAGAAACCGGCTTGAAACAATCACAGCGTTCTGTTTCGCCGTGTGAGTGAGGTTACCAGAGTCCCAATCCTTCCCCAATCCTAAAATCTCCTAATCCCTAATCCCCAAAAGGTCGACAATGCAATCGTAACTCCCTCTGTTGCGGGTGTCCATGGGCGGCGTTGATTGCTTACCATCATACAAAAAGTCCGCTCGTTTGCCGCCCTATAACAGAAAAAAAATTGTAGAATTTTGTACACTAGGTATGGTCAACCACAGATTTTTACAGTGAACATACATACATACAGTGTAATGTGTATATAGATTAATACACATATTAATGCTAACCATTTTATAAAGTGTTTATAATTGCTTATGTACCTCGCTTATCAAGGGAAGAAGCGAGGCAAGCAAACAAGTATACTAACTAAAACTTACTGGATTTTACTAATTTTTTGTTATATTCGACAATTTATGAATTACAATTAAAAAAACATTATGATTACTTTTTTTTAAACTTGCATTCTCCTTCATAAATGTCCAGTAAAGCGCCCGTGACTTTTGTTGACTTGTGTATAAGGTGTGTGTTTTTGTAAAATAAAAAAAAACTAATCTAATAATGTTTAACTCAATTTCAGATTCGTGAACATAGAAACGCTACCAACAGACTCACCTCTAAGAAACTATTTGTCGTCAGCCTCAACAGGCACTGAGAGCAACCAAGATACTGGTAAGTATATTTCACATATTACTTTTAAACTTAGATTGAGTTTTTTAGTTTAAAAGATTCAGAACTTTTTGGATATTTTTTTTCTATATGTAATTCGCTTTTATAAGCTTTGCCATAATCGTAGGGATAAAAACAGGTTATGTCAAACCTCTTTTATGTAAAAGAGAATCTATTATTTAACAAATATTGAAAAAAGTAACTTTATTGTTTGTTGATACCACAATACAATTAAGATAATACTGAGAAATCTTATTTGTCTAAACAATTCTATCCATTTGTATGAACTGCTAATCTTCCTTCACTACTGTCAGAAGTCTTTCGACTGCACGGTTGGCGCGGTGGCTGGGCAACTAGCTGCCGTGCGACTTGTCGCGGGTTCGATTCCCGCACGGAACAACACTTTGTGTGATCCACTAATTGTTGTTTCGGGTCTGGGTGTCATGTGCATGCGATGGTATGTTTGTAAACGCACCCACGACACAGGAGAAAATCCTAGTGTGGGGCAACGATTTAAAAAATAAGATTTTTTCAAACACTGCTTATGCTTATTAACAATATGTCTCTTCCACAGTAACATACTCTATACAAGCAGAAGCGAGCAAAGAAATAGAGGTTCCCTCAGCAATGTACACGTCGCCTCGAAAGAAGGCGGTCGAGACGAGCACCCCTCCTCCAATTCTAAGGCGGAAAACCAAAAAAATACCCGCGACATCATCCAACAACGCTAATGTGAGTTTTAAGTATTGTATCGATGTTTCTAAGTTTATATAAAGCTGTTATACTAATTCTCTAATATAAAGGGTGACTGGTAATACGGTAGTTTCCAACTAGTCAAATTCAATCCTTTTATCCAAATGTCAAAAACTATACTTTTCTATGAAATTTGTATGAAACAGTGAGCCCTACCCTATATATTATGTGAGCAATATTTCTAAAAGAGAAAATGAATAAGCAACAAACCTATTTTCTCAGTAACGTGTTTTTTTCTTTTGGACTGGCGTTATCAATGTTTGTTCACGTTAATTCCGTATCCCCTCAGCTGTGGCGGCCATTTTTCGCGATTCGGCGTAATCTGTGTAAGCACTTCGTGGGTGGTCCGCGCGATACCGGCGCGTGTGTTTAAAATTACAATATCTCAAACCTTTTGTATAGAAGCTTATATAAAGCTTATATATTTGGAATCGCAAAGAAATAAGCTAACATAAAAAAATGTACTGATCCAGTTTCAATTTGTAATGTATAATTAATCCTTATTTGAAATCGGTTGAGCTACTATTTTCCCAGATTGGTACAAAAGTCGTTACAATAGCAAAAATAAACAATTATTTTTAAAAACTTTAATTTTCTTCACTTATATACATGTGACTTCACATTAATTAGTAAAAATAAACACTACTCGCCATACATTTTTTTTACAGAAACAAGCTTTAAAAAAAGCCTCATTTAGGAGACTACTTTTTAAACGTCTAGTATCTGTCACAAGTGCGTTCTAGAGACTTAAAATGTGAATTTATGCATAGTTCTTGTTCTTTTTCATACACTTCGTGCAAGTTAGAGCAGGAAAGGTACAGATTTACGTCATTAAACGATAAAATAAAGCGACGGGTCGCAGCGGACTCCAGGAGCGCTGTACACAGATCCGCCCATTTTGACAGAGGACTCCTGGAGTCCGTTCCACAGCTGAGGGGGTATTTTTAAAACTTCATATTTCGTAATAACTCTAAACAATAACCTTATTCCAATTCACAGGCATGGACGGAGTCGTTATCCAAAGCGCTCGAGTACCGCGAGTCTGGCGTGACCCCCATAAAGGCGTTACCGTTCAGTCCGTCACAGTTCCTAAACTCGCCGGCTGGAATATCATTCTCCGCTATCGATGCTAATTCTACGCCTCTACGACATGCTGCCAAGGTACGGAATCTTATCATATAGTATCAAAAAGTATCCAACTAATGCTAATAAGTGCAGAGCATGCTTCGGCGGCACCTCCGGAGTGATACCACGGCCTCACAGAATAACGGCGTGAAACATACGAATCATCTATCCTCAAGTCTCTAAAAACCCACAAAATGCCGATGTATAACTCTTAGGTGTTACAAGCCGATGTCTATGAAATCTTAGGTTTTTCAAATGTCAAAAACGTTGTCTTTATTTCTTTAACGCCAAATAGCACAATTGTTTGTCTTGTATTATATGTATAAAAAATTACGAATAGTATTAGGTATATTTTTAATTTAGCTATTAAAGTTCTTTAAGTAGTAAAATTGTAAGATGACTGATTTCTTGTTAGTATATTAATAATTCGAAATCTAAATTAGTCAATAACATTTGTTTCCAGGAATGGAGTGCGAGTCCTCTACTGCAAACCCCTACGCCAGTCAACCACGTTACACCCGGCGGACCCAACCCCGTCAAGAGTAACACTCCCAAGTAAGTTACCTAACTTAATATTAGCTTTTATGAACCTTACTAAGAGCCAAATAAAGTACATTATTGTTTGTATGAACCTTGAATTTCTTTGAGAATAATTATATTACATATTAGGATTGGATGTACTCAGTATATCTGTTTACAGATATTACAAGATGTCTCTCAGCTATAATTAAAAAAATATTTTTGAGGCTTTATAAATAAAAAAAAAATAAACAAGTTATTACTAATAATATAATGATGAAGAGTTTGAAGTGAAAAATATATTTGTAATGGAAAATCTACATCTATGTATGACTACTTATTTAAATCTAAGCTAGAAGCTAGAATGCAATTTTTATTGAATACAAATTCAATACCTATACCTGCTAATATATATTTAAGCTCTTTTTGTATTAAAATCTACTAGATCAAGTAATCAGACATTAAAATAACTTAAATTATATTAAATGAGACTAGTAAAGACATAAAAAATCATAACACAATCAAAATCAGCCGATTAGCTGGAGAAATAGCGCGGTAGTAGATAGCCGTAGATTAACTTCGCTAAAATCAACAAACTAACCTTTCCCTTCACCTTTTACAGAACTCCAACGCCCTTCAAAATCGCGATGGCGGAGTTGGGCAAGAAATCTGGCTTGAAATATGAACCTTCCAGTCCTGGTTTGCTAGTCGAAGATATAACTATGATGATGAAGCGAGAGAATTCTGACAGTACTGTACAGTTGAACGATTCATTACTCTCAACTGCGGCCGATCAGGAAAATGGAAATGTACAGGTATGATATTATGGTTTTCTTTATTTTTGAATATGTAGCAAAAAGGTCATGATACCAAACTCATTTATACATGACATTTGTAATTACATCATCAGGCTATTAAAGTCTTTTCTCACATGAAGGAGGTTTGAGTATTAATATCATGCTTACTGTAATAAAGTCAGAAATCAATACCTTCTCTCTCAATCATCATTTTATAATTTAATGTATGAACATTAATTTTAAGCAGAGAATGCTATACGGCATTAAGTCTGCCTTATGTGCCAGTCTACTGTAGCGTTTGTGGGAAATCAGCGAAACTAGGCTAGTGGATAAATACAAAGTATACATATAACTCACAATGCACATAGGTATCTATCTGCAAGCGGAGCAAGAGAAGCGCTAGAAGGTCCTTAACCTCCTTCACGGCCACAACAACATTTTATTTGCCCAAGAAATATAAATAACACATAACTAACCAAAACACGTTTCTTTCTAGATAAACGACTCAGGCATAGGCAGTTTGAAGCGAGGCAGCGAGGCGGGCAAGGAGAATGTGCCCGGGCATAAGAAGGCTCGCAAGGCGCTCGCCCCCGCCTGGGCCGCGCTCACTAGTACCCCGCATGCCAGGGAACATACACCCACGCTTGTACCCGACGTCTCGTATATTGAGACCCCTGTGAGTATATATTTATACAACCTACTCTCACTTTTCACTCGCTGCTCAGCTCCTATAGATCGTGTCGTGATGTTTTACACCCTATAGCACTCAGGAACATTGTAGCTACCTATCAGTGAATGAATTTTGGAAATCCGACCAGCGGTTCCAAAGTTTTGCCCCTACACAAACTCACAAAAATTCAAGTGAAAGAAAGTCAAACTTCGGCACGAATGGGTCGGCTTGACCGCAGTGATAGATACCATGGCTTTACAGAAAAACGGCTTGAAACAACCACAGCGTTGTGTTTCGACCAAAAACCCTTATCCTTAAAAGTCCGACAACACACTTGCTACTCCTCAAGTGTTGCGTAAGAGTCACCTTCTTGCGTCAACCTGGGTGAGAGGAGGAACATGATGATAGGGATATTCCCCTCCCAAAAAATAAACGCCAAGTTAATAAGAAAATTTCGCTGTATTTCACATGCCCCAAACTGGAATTTATTACTAAAGAGACTTATTTTGAATTGTTCCAGAGCAAAACCTTAGCGGGAGACAGCTCAGTAATGTTCTCACCACCATCCATCGTGAAGCATTCCCTTCTAGAAGAATCCACAAGCCTACACTCCCTTATAAGCGCTGAAAACACACCGGACACAAGCAAATACGAAGACATAGACATAGAAGCCGTCATCACTGAGAAAACTAAGGTACAACACAGGTCTTTACTCCTTACTAATCCTGAACCTAACACCTTAGGCCCTACTGACATCATTTACCCAGAATATGAGATGACACCGTTTAGGGACATCACGAATCTAGACAATCCTAGTTTCTCTAGATTAAACGCTGATAGACTAAGAACTATTACCACAGGTAATGAACTTGCCTGCGACACCCTTATCGCGCCAAAACAGGTCCTAGCTAACGCCTTAGCTGACCATATTTATAAAGTAACCAATCAGAAGCCGTCTACATCACGTATAGATGAGATTTTAACCAATAAGATTATGAATAAAAATGATTATGCGCAGAAAGAGAATCAGTGGTGGACTGTAGATAAAGATACTGGACAAACGGACGATATGTTCAGTAGTGATTATTATATGTTCCCTAATATGTAGGTCGGGATTACGCTTATTGAATTAGGTATGCCTTGTGGTGTTTTGTTAGTCGATTTATTGAATCGATAAAAATAAATCGTTATTTGTAGTTTTCTTTTGTTTCGAACAAAATCGTCTTTATTCGAACCAATTTCAATAACTCGACTAACGGTTGTGTTCCAAGATAAATTCACACTATCGATTACAAATTAAGTCTAACAAAATATCACAAGATTTTACAACGGACTGTGAATAGTAATTATAAGTAAAAGACACGCTTAACTAAGTCATAACATTAACGGTTTTAATTAATTTAAACATGTGGGTTACTTTATAGGTGCATTTTTAAAAAGGAAAGAAATAATCGACAAATTTGTTTCCTTAATTGGAGCCTTACGGTCAGAATTGTGTAAATATTGGTCGTTTGCTATGTCTTTAGATATTGCTTTTCTTTTATGTTTATATGCACGGTTTTGGCATTTTGTCTGATTAAGTAGCACAAATGTTATGCTAAAATTTTCTCTAGTAACCCACTTCAAATTAAAAACTAATTATAATCAAAACGACTAAACTAATATCATAAAATTAACACAAATAACATTGTGATTTATTATTACTAAAAACTAATCGGAAATCGTTTAATAAAATCGACTAAGTAATTAACTATTCGACTAAAATCGATATTAAAAAATAAACATGACAAAATCGGGATCTAATGTATAATCGTATGTTTTCGATATAACGAATCGTATATTCGTTTCTTATAAATGATCGTGTGAGCGATTGTCGGTTGTAAATTTTATTAATTATATTTTTTTTTCGAATCTTTTAGTTAGTATTCGCACCAAACTAATGTAAACGTTAAACGGTATTAGAAATAAGGTACCAAAGATGAGGTTTTCATCAAATGAACTATTCGTTTTTTTTTCTATTATTATCTATTATTAATTTAATATATTTCTTAATTTCTCTAGTTAAAAAAAATATAGTTGTAGGAAACGTCAAAAGTATACCTCAAGTTTACCATGCACCAAATTATTTAAGTGTTACTAGTTGTAATAATTTGAAGTATTAATTTGTTTAGGTTAAAAATAACTTGTTCGTAGTGACAAAAAACAAATGAGTACAAAGTAAATATCGTGTTTTCAACAGTATTTAGGAACCGTAATGTTCCAATATTGATGGAGAAATAAGAATAATTTTTAAAATGTTTTTCGTAGATACGAAATTCGTTGAAGAACATCGATGTAGGAGACCTTATGGGTTGTATTAAGAGGGCGCGTATCGTTCGGTCTACTAACGACACCCTATTAGGCACCTTTCCCATCCCTGTATTTATTTATTTAGAAATTCTATTACTTATAGTATTTTTGCTTTGTATTTTGCCTTAAAATATTAACAACCTTTTTTTTATACTTAATTTAACTGTCATTCGAATTTCGACTTAAACGCTGTCGCATAGGTTGTGGAATTGTATTTATATAAAAAACACTTTTTTTTTGTTAAATTTTGTAACATTTTTATATCGGCAGCTACTTAAGAGTACTTTATTTGAAATAAACAAATGACATTACCCTTTTACCCCATTCCTACCATTTGTATTTCTTTCCTACCAATCCTTTCCTACCACAATATTGACAGGCCAGTGTTGAATCTTCATAAAAAATACTTATTTATTTATATCTTGTTATAGAAATTGTTTTTTGTTACTATTTATGTTTTAAAAGAATGTTTTAATTTATTCTGTAGCTGTAGTTTCTTTTTTGTATTATGGCAACATTTTTTTTTGTATTTCGATGTGTTTTTTTCTTTTTTTTATAGTAGAGTAGTTTAGTGTCTCTGTCAATATTGTTTGTATTCCATTCCAATCCAAAAGAGATCCGATGTCATTTTTTATTTCAATAAATGTATTTTGTACATTTTATTTTGTTGATTTTTTTTCTTTTCACCCTTTTCTTGATAGATTTTTTTCCTAATTTTTTTATGTGATATTAATAACAACTAAATATACACTAAATTTTTATCATACCAATAGAAAATTAGTTATATTTACAAAACACAGTTGAAATGAATCAATACTAATCACTGAGTCATCTAAAATATTGATTCTTGTTTAAAATATTTTTATTAGAACCCGTGATTAGAACTAAAAAAAAAACATTACACTCATTTCTTTTCCAAATTCATTAAGGAGAAAATCTTTTAATACATTTACTGTTCACAAAAAAACTGAATCAAGTTACTTAAATAATAAAAAGATAACCTGAATAGTTTCTGCATGAAGAAACAACATTATGTACCTATACTACCTATATTTAAAACTATAATAATTTAACTAACTATACAACTATATCGATATTTTTGTTCCATATATTGGTTATAAAAAAATATAAAGAGATCATAAAATTGCACGTGAAACGCTTATCCCTTCTAGATTGCGAGAGGTAACGAGCCTATTGTAGTGAAGAAATCCGCTGTCCGCTCGATCAAATTCGACCGACTTGAAGAACCTGTAGAAGTCAAGGAGGAAAAGAACCAGTCTCCTTTCATTGTGGTTAGTATATTTTTTTTTATTATCCAAGTACATCATCAGCATATAAGTGTCCAATGATGAGCAAAGGCCTCTTTTCACAAGGAAAAGGTTTGAGCATTAATCATCTCGCTTGCTCAAGGCAGATTGGCAATTTCAAACTTATAATTAGAAATTGTAAGTCGTAAGTTTCCTCATAATTTGTTTTTAAAAAAAAAAATAAAAAAAAATTGTCTCAAATAATGTTTTCCTTCTTCGTTTTGTCAGTGGTGTCTAAATAAACTTGGTGAATATATAATTCGGATAAGTAAACGTACCTATGGCTACCATGTCTATTAATATTTAATATGCCAAGGTTTTTAAGTATGTTTGGAAGGATGTATGTTTGTGTTTGTTTGTTTTTTTTAAGCAAAAATACTGAACGGATCTGAATGAATGATGAACAAAGGAGACCAATTTTATAGAATCATACGAATTCTTATGAACAAAATGAGAAGTAGGCTTTGTGCGCCTTTACCGACCTCTTTTATAATTAATGTTTATGTTGAACATTTCCATATTGGTATTGCCAATATGGAAATGTCAAAAAAAATGTCATTAAGCTTGTTCAACATAAACATTAATTATAAAAGAGGTCGGTAAAGGCGCACAAAGCCTACTTCTAGCCAAAATTTGTTTTGAGCACCAGAATAGCGTCCTTGAAAATGTCCGTCGTTCAAAACGCCACCCTGTATAATATTAGTATAGACTCATTCGGCCTTATTAGAAAACTAGGTTTTTCTATACTCTAGGTCTAAACCATTCCGTCAGTTTTTGTATTTCAAACTGAAGGGAGGTGAGAAAAAGATTCATAATTCAAAACCCGATTCAATGGTTTAAACCTAAAGATAAATTTTGTTTTGTAATAATGGGCATTATGTTTATGTACCTAATGTTATTTTTATTTACAGGGCACATACAAATGGCAGACTTTTGCATGCGGTATGACAAAGGACCAATTGGACCTCACACAGTTGGCCCACCAATACATGAGGAAAACTGCATTAAAACCTCGTTCGCTAAACTTCTTATGAGGATAGTTATTTTGTGATTATTTTTGAATTTGTGTCCTTGGGCCTTAGAAAATTTATGGACTTATTATGCTACTGGGATAGATTTTAAGCCGGAAAGTTTCTTACAGGCCTGGAGAATTTATGGTCTGGGCCGGTTCTCTATGGCTTTAGACAAAAAATGGACTTATCCTGTACTGGGACAGTTTGGACTGGAATTGTAAACTTTCAAATTGTAGTGTTGTGTGATTTTGTGTTTCAATCTACTGCATATTATTATGGTCTGAAATTATGTTTCGTTTTTTCATTGATTTTCAAGTATTTTCTGAAAAGAGTGTTAGAGAAAAATCGACCATAATGATGATATGTGACGGTTGATTATGTAGATGAATTACGCTTATTATTTTAGATGTATGTTTTTAATTTAAGTATACATATATTATGTAATATACTATATACAAGTATGATAGGAACAGTGTGATTTTAGTATAAGAACTTATTTGTAAGTTATATACGTATAAAAATGATTATGTTAAGGAGAAATATAGTGTTATTGTAGCTTTTGGATGTTTTGTATTTTATGTAGGCATATGTTTTTTAAGAATAATGTTATAATGTCGGTCTTGTATTTAGTTTGTTATTAATTTTATGTGTGAAGGATTCTAATTATGATTTTATAGATTTGCAGAGTTATTTAAGGGTTTATTTATAATAAAGTTTTGGTGTCAGTATGTGAAGATTTTTTAAACGGTATTTTGATTCAAGAATATACCTTGTAATGTAGCCCAGAAAGCTGAAATTAGCTTGTTCATAATGCTTCAAAGCGTCTTTTTTACCATAAATTTAAACAAAAAATCTTTTATAAATTGTTACTCAAAATAAAAATTACATTCTACACGATAAAGTCTATTTTTGCGTAAAATAATACTGTTAAAATATGGCGTCAAATATTTAGTAGATTAGTATTAAAAATCGTAGATAAATATCTCCTTTTAAGTCTTTATTTTAGTTTGCAAAAAGTACAAATGTAGTTGTAAGTTTAAAATTCAGTGTAGGATTCAGAAATATTGTTTTTATGTTACTTTGGGTTAAACAAAATAATATAGAAGATCAACGCGGGCTTGTCTCAAAAAAAGAAAAATACATATAATCAATGATATTATAAATAAAAAGGTGCAGATAGGTTACAAGCGCTCAGCAAGTGATACATTAAAATGTGGCTAACTAGCCACACTTTTTCAAATTTGTCTCTTTTTCACTCGCGATTATTGAATCATGCCATCCCACTTTAACGTGTATCATACGATTTATCCATGTGTGCATAAGTGTGCCGTTTTTGAAAATCGAATGTTGTCTATGTCACCTATCTATACCATTTTACTTATAATATCATTGCATAGAATAGGTACTACCTTCCTTACATAAACATTTCGAAAATTTTATATTACAATTTCTAAATTTAAAACAATTCTACTGTCACTTTAACTGCAGTAAATTCAACCACTACCTAATACGTCGCTCTACTCTTCCAATAAAAGTACAGAATGAACATGTTAACAGCCAATATGATTAGCTTTTGACAAGCGATATTATAACAGCCAGTTTAGCTGATTTTTTCTAAAGATCAACCTTTAAGAAATCAGTAGGCCTACCATGATGTGGAGTCTTCCGGGCGAGAAAGCGGGATGGAGCTATATAAGGTGTATAGCTCCATCCCTCTTTCTCACCCCGAAAGATTGACACTTTAAGACGTCATGATAGGCCCTCAGGAATGAGAAATGTGACGTTGTTTTGATAGAAAGCTCCAGTAAGTAATTTTAAAACATTGGTTTCAAAATTAATTTTAATTTAAGAGCAAAAAATGTATGTTACATTATTTAAGTAAGTAGTAAGAAATGCTAAATAACAACTCGAAAAACTACATATAAAAATTATGTTTAGTTTAAATTTTAAGTTTTTTTTTGTATAGTTACTTTTCTTTTTATAAGTGGCAATATTTATGCGAATTATGTTTTGAAAAAAAGTAAATATTTTTATTGCACGTTTTTCTTGTGAGGTCTATTCAATATTAATTTATGAATGTTCAATTTTCGAAATTCTCCTTTTGACTGCTGAGAGATAAAATACAGAAGGTTCTTTAAACATGTTCCTTAAATAACACAAAACCATAAAAATAAATTAACATAGCAAAAAAAATAAGCGTAATATTCATGATTAAAACTTAATTTATCACAAATTAATCACAACCCTTCCTCGATATTCGTTACATAGCCTTTTTCGACTTTTTATGAAACCTTCAATATCACCTAGTCCTTGTTGGAAAAAAAACTAGTGAATGTTAGGTCCTTAGGTACTAAAATCACTCCGGCGGACACCCTCACTTGGTACCTGTCAGGAAACACCGGACGACGAAATTTGAGTTTGGAATCGCCCATTTTCTAGAATTGCTGATTTAAAAATTACAAAAAATAAATCCACAGTGAGAAATATTTGGACACGCTTTTAATTTAATAAAATTATTAAATTTCGTTACTAACCATGTTTTGTTTTCAAATGAAAGTAGAGTCAGACTTACTCATTAAGAACCACTCTTGTTCCGCCTTATTGCGCTTACAAGCGCAACCCCGGCTGGTTTTTCCGTGGTGTGATGTGTATGTGAACCCACGACTCGGAAGAAAACTTTAAAGTGGAACACAATAAAAAAATAAAAATAAAATAAAAGTGTGTGGAAACGTTCTAAAGTCACAACTAGTTATGTTCAAATTAAAACTCAGTCGCAATCATATCGGCTAGGTAACTATTCCAAAAAATCGGATTGTCAATTGTAGTCCTAAACTGAACGACAACAGGTCATCAGCAGTCAACATTTTATTTTTAAAGATTTCTAATCTAACCAGAAATACGAAAGTAATTTAAAATTAAGGATTTTAGGAGAACTATTTTAATATACTTCAAGGAAAGTTCTAGAAATTCGTCATTCGATATTTTAAATTTTTGATGTGGGTTTGGATAACCCACTTTATACTTTGGGATAGCATTATGAGTATACATAATTTGTTCTATCTGTTCATGGGGATGCAGGGTCTCACATTTTAGGAAGGCGTTCAACGAGCCGAAGGCAATTTGCAGGCTCATTCAAAATCAAAGTAAAATCATTTGCACATTTCAATTAGGCCCTTACAGGCACTCTTGGACGTCAAGATAAAATACGTCAGCCTTTCAGGCTAGGTCAGTACTTTTCTGAAGCCATTTGCTTTTGTTCCAAAATTTAGATTCCGATGCAGTAGAACAAGCAAGAAACTAATTGAAAATTATTAAACATGTCCCAATTTAAAAAATATGTCGGAAAAGTAAGAATAAAAATTTATGCTTATAATGTTTTATAACTTTGCGAACTTTTATTGATGTTTTTATTTTCCTTTTTCGTACTCTACCTATCGCGTTGGATTAAAAACAATTGCAGCGCCATCATAGTTGAATTTCAGCATTTCTGGTTAGATAATATTATATTTAGTAAGTACGTTTGTATTTAAAATATTAAGTTAAAAGTCTTAGTTATAAGCAATGGCCATGTTTTATTTTATAGAAAGACTACGTATGTGTTTTTATTATGTGACAACAAGTGTAATATTTTAGTGTACATATTAGATAGTGTATCTAGGTTTATGGTTGTTTAGTAAGGAAATAAATGGTTTTATAAAAGTTTGGTTGTTTCTTTTTATGGTATACGCCCGCCAACTAGCAGGCGCATTGCCTGATGGTAAGCAACCGGCCTCGAGCCCAGTAACTTTGGGATTAATTGATTTTTCTATTTATTAGTTTGAAATACAATATCTGGGTGTATAAAAATATGGGTTCAATTTAAAAACTTTCAATGTATAATCACCGACGTTAATAAAACTTGGTACATACCTATACGTAATTTGTCAGTCTAAAGTACTTGAAGCTACCTTGAAGTACACCTATGCCCGGTTACGAAAGCCCGATCAATGAAAATCAACTAGGAGTCAAATCTCTTGAGATCTCTTGATTAAATTGATTTTAACATTGATCGGCCTTTCGGAAACCGGGTGTTATAGAGTTAAGAGAGATAGGAGAAGGCAATGATATTGAGTAAAGGTAAGTTTCATAAAAAATGTTAAGGATATTTTTTTTTGAAAAAGCATACCGTTTGTTTCAAATACCCCTGCAACTCTTGTAAGCCAGTATCTACAGTAAACACAACCATGAAAATACCGAGACACGTGAAGTACGGCGCGTCCGAGGGACATGAATAAATCAGCAGATATCTTTTGAAAAAAAACCGGATTAGTTTCTACTTCCTTCGGTAAATTTTATTTAGAAGACAATGACTTTTTGAGGTCTGGTTTCTTTCTCCCAGGAGAGGAGTGTCTGAGACTCTTACTGACTTAAAACCAAGGCCGCGTATGTTATTTCGCTAGCCCCGCAAGACAGAATGACTTAAAGGCACAAAAGAGACTTCACATCTGGGATAAGCCCAGTCACCGAACATATGTCAAGTATATCCCAAGATTTTAGACTTGGAAGTTTGTATAAAAACTCGTGTCGCTTAAACGCTCTTAACTTATACTTAACTACTTATCTAGTTTTCCATACCCAGCCAAACGAGCCAAGCTATTAAAATTATAAATCTATCCGCCACAACATCAAGATCTAAAACTGTAGCTTGGCATGACGTCTTAATGGCATCAGTAACTGAAACGTCTTGCGAAATTGCCTCCTGGCTCGACTCCGGAACCTATTAGCATGAGGACGAATTAAATTGTGGGATTAGGTTGTTAATTGTGATGAGCGGAGCGGAAGCGATTTTGTACACGTTCTAGTTATACCTAAGCTCAATGTTTTATGCAAACGCAAACGAGCAGACGACTTACCTGATGGTGGCAATCGGCGCTGTTCATGGACACTCGGAAAGCCAAAGGAGTTACTACTAGTTTGATGCTGGCCTCTTGTTGGTTTATTTGGGATTAAAGAATAGTCGATTTGAGTATTGAGATTGTGGGGATCGGCAAGATTGGGCTCATTCACACGCCGAAACGTTTTGTTTCAGGCTTGCATTCTGTGAGGCCCATTCGTGTCAACGGCTAGCTCTTCCATACTTAGTTACAAGTGCTAGGGGTTAGGCGTTTGCCGGGGTTGCGGGGTAAGCGCAATGAGGCACTGCGACCTCGGCCCAGAGCAGGAGAAGGAACAGGGGGGGGTTTTTAGTCAGTAAGAGACTGACACTCCCTCCCACCCGGCCAAAAAACCACGTCAACTGATTATCATCATTATTAACATCCTGGGCCTGTAACATTACTTTGTTGAGTTTGCTGGAAGTGAGCGTGGCTCATCCAGCACATCACTTTACATAATTATGAGGGTTTGCCAAACCATTCTTGCATTGCAGGCATTATACAGACAGATTGTTCATAGTTATCAAAGACCGTTGGTGCAGGTTTATGGCAAATTAATGTTAGTTTCTTTAGTCAGATCATGGGATGCATGTAGGTTATAATACATACATACCTAAATTTATAGAAAATAACAACTTACTTACGTGAATTAACTGAAACCAGCTCTACTTATTTCAAGTCACAACGGAACTCTTATTCCTGAGCTTCGTGCTTAACGCGGAGCTGTGGCGCAGAGTAGATAGGTAAATAAGAGTGACTTGTTTAGTATAGGTCTAAACCTTTGAGCCAGTTTTTGTATTTCGAATTGAAGGTACATGAGAATAAGATTCAAAATACATAACCTGACTCGATGGTTTAAACCAAGACCAAAGACAAATCTTGTTTTGTATTAAGAGGGATTGAGTTTTTCACGTGAGTAAGTCGTTATTTTTAATAAATTTTATATTTCTCACGACTGTTCGCTGGTTCACTAGGTACTTATAATAAAAAAAAAATACTCATCTTAATCATTCTCACTGAATAATATAAATCACATTCATTATAAACGCCATCGCGGTTACCAGACGAATAAATCCCCACATTAATTCACCCAATTAATCCAGAAAAGGCAATTATAATTTCCATTCCGATCCCATACGAAAGCTTATGATAAAGCACACATCACTCAATACATAATTTATTAACAATAATTTAAACAGAATCATTATCACTAAGCCCACACCCGTAGCTCGCTCACTCCGCCGCTCTTCAAGCTAAAATCAACGTTCATCCGGCTAGTTAAAGTTCTAATTGCCATGGTTTCAACTCTAACCCCAGCCGAACGGTTGTAAATTGGAGTAACATCGCTTGGAGCAATTAAGATTGCATGTCACTGGTCTAAATTTGGTTAAAGTCCTCGGAATTTATCGGTGAGTTTGTAGTCTTGGGTCTGAGTGCCTAAATACCTACTAAATACGAGTACTGAATAGTAATTCATATTAGTAAGTAAAGAAAGAAGTTGTCCTGGTGGCTGGGCAACTGGCTGCCGTGCAACGTGTCGCGAGTTCGATTCCCGCACAAAACAACACTCAGAAGCCACTCAGACCAGAAATAACAATTTGTAGATCACACAGTGTTGTTTTGTGTTGTGTATGTGAATTTGAATGTTTATCCAAGTTTGGGGGGCAACGTTTTTATGAAAAAAAAAACGCTTCTCATTCATCAGGGTGCGGTTTCGAAACCTGACAAGTACCAATGTGACTTTTTCCGAGTTCTATGTACTTTCTATTATTATTTAGACACCACTGACATACGATGAAGGAAATTTCGTGAGGAAACCTGGATTTATAATGTATAGTTAATTATAAGTTTGAAATCACCAATCCGCCCTGAGAAAGCGTAGTGATAAATGCTTAAACCTTCTCAGAGTGAGAAGAGGCTTTTGCTCAGCAGTGGACTTATACGATGATGAAAAAATTAGAATTAGATTAGAGTTTTTTGATTTCAGTATTTAAAGGCCTAAATTCACCAAGAATCATTGAAACAATGATTCCGGAATCGGCTATTATATTAATTGACAACAGAGGTCTAAACGACGTGTGTTTTTTTCTTGTATAGTCGTTTACAAAACCGAACGATTGTTTATGATCGAATGAACTTTTGGTTAATTGTTAGAATGTTGACATGACACAGTTCCTGTGGTTTTGTTTTTTAAAGAAGAAAGATATAAAAGGAGTGTGTACAAGAGCTGCCAACCCCAGCACGGTGTTCGCGTGGAGACATGGATGACGCTAATTGCAACCTCTTTGAACCTCCTTGCAAAAATGTATCTTAACCTCTTTGGATAGCTAAAAGGCATCTTAACAAGAATGTACCGCGGACCCGGCCTGGAGCAGACGAGGGAACATAGTGGCTTTTAGTCAGTAAGTGTCTGACACTCTATCACGCCCCAACAGAACGGCAGAAGCCATAGAATGATTTTCCCCGCTCAAGAAAAACCTTAACAGACTTATTTTTTTATGGCATAGGTCAGCAAACTAGCAGACCTGTTACCTGATGGTAAGCAATCAGCGACGCCAAAGTAGCTCCCGGAGCGTTGCCGGCCTTTTAGGGATAAAGGTTTCGGATATTTAAGGATTTGGAAGGGATGGGGTGGCGGCAGGGATAGAGGCCCCTTTAACATCACTTGTAGTTGTTTCACGTCGGTTTTCTGTGAGGCCCTTGTATCACTCACTTTATCATTAACTTTAATAGCCCAATCCAAATTACTCCATATAGTGCGCTACTAATATATAGTACATATGTATATATTCACCTATAAAATTACCGTTATTATAATATTTAGCAAATATTACTGTAACATAATAAATATCAGATACTCAATAAACAGTTGAGTAGAGTTTGATTGAACTTGCAATATTCCGTTTACTTCGCTACTATATTGCCAACTGTTGGCAATTAACTCTCTCTATAAGGGATGTGGGGTGACTATGAGTTTTGTTAGAATTTGGGAATTTTCCTTTTACACATATATCTAAGCAGATGTAAATGAAAATATGTTGGGAAGAGTTTAACTAAACAACGCAGGATCAATTTTATCCATCCAGTATTGAGGGCTAGCACAATAAGGATACCACGGCCGCGGCTTAAAGCAGGAGAAGGAACGGTGGATTTTTTAGTCAGTAAGATTAAGAGTAGTAACGAGAGTTAGTGTCAGACTCTTACTGAAATAAAATCCCCTGTTCCTTCTCCGGCTTTGGGCCACCGTAAACGCGGGTCTGCGGACCGCGGCCTCGGCTCATGATGATCGGTCGATCGGTACGGTGGCCGGTGATCGTCGCTCGATCACCGACGCCCAGAGCTTTGCCTACTGAGGAGGATAGTCCCCTTACGTGCTTCACCTCTACCTTTGCGAGCATGGATACTTCGCAGAAAGAAGGGGTGGCTTCCCAGTTCGTTTTGCTCCGCACCATGGCCTCGACTAAGACCGGACGAGAGAGGTGGCCGCCGCCGATCACTTCTCTGAGGAATTGAGTGAAAAAGTGGGTTTAAGTCGCTAAGACTCTGAAACTCCCGCGCCACCCAGAGCAGGAGAAATCATCTGACGACATAACCTCAAAAAAACAAGTGTGACCTAACGCCGATATTCTGTCGGAGCCGTGGTAGCACTATAACCTTTTTGGCTTAGAAACTATGTACATATATTTTGCACTACATATTAATATTAATTAAATAGGCACATACTCATAGTACTCTAACATTTAGTTCTGTATTAGAATAACTCCTTACTCCTAAGTAAAACAGGGCTCCAGTCAGCGATCTCATTATACGCTGAACTCACGATATCTCAGTGTGTATGGAGCACATAATTATGTTAACAGCCCTTTACCTTACTGCAATGTATTTACCGCGGCAATTAGCGAGTATTTCAAACTGGCAACACCATGTAGGGTGACTATATATTTTCTAAGGAATTTCAGGACTTTTTGTTTTGAATACTCCTTGTTTTAAGTTTTAATTGTAATAATTACCAAAATAAGTTATTAAGTAATTTAGTTAAAAGTAATTACTTGTCTCCCAATTCAACTTAGATAAGTAGCTGACATTGTAAAACTGCTACGAATGTAAGGTTAACTAAAAAGAGATCATTAATATAATAAACGGAACAAAATCCTTAGAAATCACAATTTAAATAGGTAATATAAATCCTTAGTGTGGGGGAGTCATGCTTCGGTTCGAATGGACCGGATCGAACGGAGTGATACCACGGACTCCCAGAAACCCAGCATGAAACAATCACAGCGTTGTATTTTGCCAAGTGAGTGAGGCCATAGCCCCTCCCCCATCTGTCCCGAATCTCCAAATCCCTAAAACCTCTTACCCCTAAAAGGAACGGTGTCATGGGCGATGCCGATTGAAAAAAAGGGTCCGTCAGTCTACATGTTTGCCGCCGCATCACATTAAAATAGAAGAACAATTTTCCTAAAGAACCGACAAAAGAAAATCATTTAGGAGAATCTATACAACATACTATGGAGTGTATTAAACAAAAAGCAATAACCACAAAACCGTTTCAATTACTTACTCAACAACTCAGCAAAAACTAAAAGAAGGGTATAACACGAAAACAAAACTCATGACGACTAATCTTCAACTACTTGATACTATTACATCTTGCCAAACTTTATAACAAAGTTCACGAGAAACTACTCGTAAAATGCAATGGAAAATAATATGAAAAACTATTTTATAAGTAAAGCTTTGTTTGCACTAGGCAACAATATTGTTGCAACATGATTAGCAACGTTTTTTATGAGTTATTTCCTCAAACGCCGACAAACACGGATTACCTGATGAGAAGCAATCACCGCCGCCCATGGACACCCGCTACACTAACAGTGTTACGAGTGCGTTGCCGGCCTTTTAGGGATTAGGGATATTTAAGAATTGGGGAGGAGAAGAGGAAGGATTGGGCCTCCGGCAACCTCACTCACACGGCGAAACTCAAGTCTGTGGTAGCCGGTTTTCTGTTTGGCAGTGGTATCACTTCATTCGAGCCGACCCATTCGTGCAGTGTGATGGAAATCATGTTGTAATGTACCAAGACCAACAATTTTGCAAAATAAATGTTCCGCAGTGGGCGTGGCATGTTAAGCAACATTCTCTTGTATTTTTTTGTATCATCTTGCGCGTTCGATGTTACCTAGTGTATACAAGGCTTTAAGTAGACGGGAACTACTCCAAGTTGGTAGCAAGATGTACTCTTTTTGTTCTGAAGACAGTGAGTTTGTCCCATTTCGCGCTTCAACGAACGGCCTCTGTTCGTTGAGTTTATGACCCAATGGGCGTTTCTTTGTGAAGATTTTAATATGAAATGTTTAGGGATTAGATGAGATATTTTTTTTTGACAAGTCCGTTGAATGTATAGGTCAGTTACCACTTATTTTTATTCTGGTGTCAAAAAATTCTGCTATGAAATTGCTCATTCAACAGAGTCCAAGTAGCAGCGTTTTCTAGTGAACCTGACTCATTTAATTTCGATCTCTAATACTCTAAGTATGTGGTGGTTATGGCAAACTCCACGTAGTAGGGCAGAGCTCAAAACCGCAGCGGACTGTCAAAGGCTTTTAAAGATAATAATGATGTTCTTTTTTCGATATATATGTAAATGCGATAGAAATATCATACTAGAAATCTGTGTTTGCAGACGAACAAACTTAAACAACTGTGTTTTGTATAGAGTAATCTTAGCACGTGGATTAGGCGTATAAACCGATCGATGCGACGCTCTCGCTAAAGCTACGAAATAAGAAGAGGTTTTAAAAAATAATATTTATGAAATAATATTAATTAATTAAAAAAAACGTGGCGTTGGGGGACCGATCCAAATATTTTATTATCTACTACATATTTCTATTTTGTCGGGGGTCTAATTAATTTTTTTATTTTATATTTTTTATATGTATTTTATATCATTTTCTCTCGATTAAGTCATCATCATTCCCTTTTAGTACGTTTTCATTTGAGACCCTACTCCAGTATATTTGCAGACCTTCGGTTACCCTTCCCCACTTACCCCCCATAACTTCTAAACGGCTCAACCGATTTTCGTCAAACATGTCTAAGAAAAATAAAAACTAAATTGAAATTGCTTCATCTGTTCAGGCTCTAGGATGCCACAGTCAAACAGACAGACAGACCGACAGACAGACAGATAGACAGACACGTCAAACTTATAACACCCCTCTTTTCCCGTCGGGGTTTAAAAATAGAGCTCAGTGTATCCCATTATTGTTTCTACTTAGTTTCATAAACTCTGCTATCTTGCGAGCCTCGTACAATGGAGTACTTTATTAAACTTTGCTAATAAATTATTTAAGCTGGTTATTTCTTGTTGTGTTATGATTATTGTTTGGTCTTTCTGACGGAAGACTGTCTCGGTATGTGGCTTAGTTTCAATAAGAATTATTGCTTTTTTTTTTGTCAGGGGAAACCATCAAAAATGACTTCCCCCGCCCAGGGCAAGGCGAGAGAGAGTGTCAGACTCTTACTGACTTAAAATACCTAGTCCAGTTCAGCTGGGGTTGCGGGGTAAGCGCAATGAGGCACCGCGATCTCGGCCCAGAGCAGGAGAAGGAACGGGGGTTTTTAGTCAGTAAAAGTCTGACACTCCCTCCCGCCCGGCCCGGCGGGAGAAGTCATTGGATGATTTTCCCCTGACAAAAAAAAAAAAGTCCAGTTATCGGAATTTGAGATACCAAGCTGTATATCTGTATAAACTTTTTTTTGACATCCTAAAACTTCTTTCAAAACATGGGTAACAAAAATTGAGGTTTCGAACATTTTTTTTCAAAAGAATAATGAATAATGTATGTACCTATTCTTAGTGTCAACAACAGAACTCTACACTGCAACCATCACTATCATATACCTTTTTTATGTGGTAGGACGGCAAACGAGCCGACTGATTACCTGATGGTAAGCAATCATCATCCATGGACACCCGCAACAAAGAAGGAGTTACGAGTGCGTTGCCGACCTTTTAGGTATTGGGATTTTGGAGATTTAGGGATTGGGAAAAGATTGTGGTAGGGGAAGGATTGGGCCTCCGGTAACCTCAATGACACGGCGAAACACAACGTTGTGGTTGTTTCACGCCGGTTTTCTGTGAGGCCGTGGTATAACTCCGGTCGAGCCGATCCATCCGTGCCGAAGCATGGCTCTCCCACACTTAAGACCTTCTACCTCTATAAGAACAACGGAACACAACACAACTCCTCTTCTTATAAGAATAATATTGAACTTTCTCCTCCGTAGTTCACGTCTACAGATTTGAGCTGAAAATTTTAACCGCGCTTCAACTAAGCGTACCTCCTCGTGTTATGTTGTAAACGAAACAAAAGCAATCTACTTTCCGGAGGTACAGAACACCAACACCGACTCAATTTTGATTAAAACGCGAAACTCTTACAATAAGAAAGTTATTTAATAAGCCGACGTTTACAGTGCCTTGAATTAACACAAATATGGGATACAACATTCTTGTCTGAGTATTATTATTATTTTTTGTATGATACAGTGGTAAACGAGCAGACTGGTTTTGGGGATTTTGGGATTGAACAGAGATGGGTTGTGGTAGTTTAACGCCTGATTTCTGAAAGGTGTCACGTGTCATCTCACGCCGAAGCGTGGCTCTCTCACACTTAAATTATAATAATATTAGTATTAAGAATATACTTTTGTTCCCGGGGGAATATCATCATATGATTTCGTTCGTCTTGCTCAAGGCAGGGGCCGCGGTACATTATTGCAACTCCGATTTAGTATATTTATATTTTTTTTTGTCGCAGGTATATCTTGACTGCACGGTTGGCGCGGTGGCTGGGCAACTGGCTGCCGTGCGACGTGTCGCGGGTTCGATTCCCGCACGGAACAACACTTTGTGTGATCCACAAATTGTTGTTTCGGGTCTGGGTGTCACGCACCCACGACACAGGAGAAAATCCTAGAGTGGGGCAACGTTTTTTTAAAGAAAAAACAAATCATTAAATGGCTTCTCCCGCCCAGGGAAAGGCGAGAAAACAAAGTAAATAAACAAACTATCCATTAAAATGTCACTTAACATTTTTACGCGGCAACATTAAAATATTATATCTAGACGCGTTTTTGTCTTGGCAACATTACTTAAGTGGAGGTAAAAAAAAAACGATTCTTAAAAGCCAGACTGACAAATGAACATAACTTGATAGTTTTTAATCTTTTATTTTTTTATTCATTATTAGAATTTTAGTATTGTTGTCTTAAAAAAGTTTTTCTATATGCAGTAAATTGATAACTGTCTCATTTGCCCTGTGGCCAAAGATACGATTATTTAACGAAAACTTTCCAGGTAGGGTAAATTGTGTGTCTAATTGTGAGAGAGCCATGCTCCGGCACAAATATAAGATATAGCACAGCCTCACAGAATACCGGTGTGAAACGACCAAAGAGTTGTTTTTCGCCGTGTGAGTAATGTAACAATCCCCGCCCCTCCTAGGCAATCCCTAAATCTCCGAAACCCTTATCCCCAAAAGACCTGCAACACATTCGTAACTCCTCTGATGTTGCATTTGTCGATGGGTGGCGCCACACTTTTAATTCAACCCTCGAAACCATAGACACATTTTTAAACAAAAACTTCTTTGTGTGCATTTTAGCATAAACCACTTAGAGGGCGCTGGGCACGAGCCATTAATCGTGACCTCAAGTGATTGTAGTGTTCCGTAGCTTTTTAAAGGGACCATTAGGGGAAGGGAAGTAAAGGTTTTCGCTTATCTTTTACTTTATTTGTGTAACGTGGTCGATACATGTATACAGTACAATATACGACATACTTTTCTTCACTCAGTGAAGCGGATAGCAGATATTACGATTGAACATTTTTTTATTTATTTATTTAGTAGAACATAAGCTAACAGTTAGAGAACTTACACTACTATTACATTCTTACTACATTTACATTATAAATTATTAAATGTTTATTAAAAGTAGTTATTATTAATTAAAATTGAAATATAATCGAACATTATTACCCATAACACTTCGCGAATCGAAAAATATATCTGCACCTGGATTCGTCTGAAGGAAACAGTTAATGAGCTTGATAGCTTTGTCAGTGGGAGTGTTATCTGCTTGGCGCGAGGACCACTCGGGTGGATAGCATAAGATATTATTGCAAATGTATTTAAAATGAGAATGAAAACCACGATTCAGAAGTGTGGGGAAGCCATGCTTTGATACGAATGCACCGGTTCTAATTGATTGATACTACGGTCTTACAGAAAACCATCGTAAAGCAACGCTTGCTATGTGTTTTGATGTGTGGCAGGATACCGTTCTCCAGATCCTTCCCCCTCAATCCCAATCCCTCAATCCAAGTTTAATCCCTAACCTTCAAAATATCGGCTATGTTCTCGCTACTCCTTGCAGTTTAAGTTGTCCATAGGCGGCGTCAATTGCTGCTTACTTTCCTGCAGCACGTCTGTCGGCCTACCCTATAAAAATCGTTGTTATTCAAGGTTTCTCGAAAAGCAACAATTTGTTACTTCTAGACTAATAACAAACATGTGAATAAGTATTTTAAGTTTTCAATATTTTAATGTAACATACTTAATTGAATATTTGAAAGTTTTATGTGAAGTGATGTTTAAGTGTGGCAGAGCCAAGCTTCGGCACGAATGGGTCGGCTCGACCGGAGTGATACCACGGCGTCACAGAATACCAGCGTGAAACAACCCACAGCGTTGTGTTTCGCCGTGTGAGTGAGGTTACTGGAGGCCCAATCCTTCCCCTATCCCTTCCTAATCCTTATATCCGCAACCCCCATCCCCAAAAGGCCGGCAACGCACTCGTAACTCCTTTGCTTACCATCAGGTAATCCGCCTGCTCGTTTGCCGACTTATACAATAAAAAAAATGTGACTGAGGATTTGCAATGTCACCACTGATTAGTCAGTTTGGGAAGGAGAAAGCCAGTGGAAAACTGTGATAGGTTGGTATCAATGGTCTTGTAAACATAATATTACTTATCGTAGCCTACTCCATCATAATATAAAGGCGAAAGTTTGTCAGTACGGAAAGTTGTTTGTTACTCTTTGAGGGCGTGGGTTCGAATCCCACTTCTGACACCATGTAATATGATTAAAAGACTTGGATCTTGGATACTTGACTTTAATAGCTCAGTACACAGTCCGGCAGCCACTGCATCAGAGTTACATTGTCAATGGCCGACACTCTCTCGGCCACCTTATTTATCGTAAAAGGATGACAATGACATTGACAGTTCTAGTGTGACAATGATTAGTATTACTATTAACAGATAATACAACAATATATTCATTAAAAAAGTACTGAACGTTTTTTGTTTAAAACATAACGTTAGGATTTTCTCCTGTGTCGTGGGTTTTCACATTCACATCACACCTAGACCCGGAACAACAATTTGTTAATCACACAAACCCAAGTTACCCAGCCATCGCACCAACCGTGCAGTGACCGGGTCTGAATGAAATTTGGCACAAAAATAGATTAATTTATCTGGAATACAACATAGGCTTTTTATTCCTGGTACAGCGGGCGAAACCACTAGCAGAAGATAGTATACATACTTAGTATATGAAAACACCAACCACCAAAAAGTACATCTATTTAAAACCCCGAGAGTTGAGTTTACATTTGAAAACCAGACCTCGGAGAGTTTTATCGAAAGGAAACAATTTAAATAGAACATAAATTACAGAGCGCTTCAATTTAAATGACCCTTTGGATTAAGTAAGGGTTGATGGGAAATAAGGTAGTGGGTTTTATGGGGTACATTGTGTTTCAGATCGACCATGGAGTTGAATTAAAAGGGTTTTCAGATAGCACTTTAAATTTGTTTCCAATTAATAGCCGTGTACAGATTGAGATGCAAATGGAAAATGGATCTATTGGATTTGATGGTTAAGTACCTACAGGAAAAAAGTCTTAGTATGTCTTTATTTTAGTATAATAGCATACTTAGACTTTGTTATGTATTATATACGACCTCTTTAATATACAAAGACAATGATATTATAAGTAAAAGGTTACATAAACAACATTCGATTTTCAAAAACGGCACACTTATGCACACATGAATAAATCGTGTGATACACGTTAAAGTGGGACGGCATGATTCAATAATCGTGATTGAAAAAGAGACAAATTGAAAAAGTGGGGCTAGTTAGCCACATTTTAATGTATCACTTGCTGAGCGCTTGTAACCTATCTACACCTTTTTACTTATAATAGTCTTTATATATTAAAGAGATCGAATAAAATACATACAAACATTATTTAAGTGTAATTTATTAGCTAACATCGATTTGGCTAAATATCCCGTAAATATTTTTGCATACATAGACAACATTAAGATAGGTAAAAAGACATGCTATGATTGTAGTGCTGTGATAGTAAATATAGCAATTTTTTTTTTATGTAATAGGTCGGTAAACGAGCAGACGGTTTACCTGATGGTAAGCAATCAGCGCCGCCCATGGACGGAACGGAGGAATTACGAGTGCGTTGCCGACCTTTTAGGGATATGTCCATTTGGACATTTAGGGATTGGGGGAGGGGAAGGATTGGACCTCCGGTAACCTCACTCACGCGGCGAAACACAACGCTTTTTTTACGGGATAAAGCGGCAGTGAACTTGTAGACGGTTCATCTGAAAACAAAACGCAAGCACTAAATGGTTCTCATGAGGCCGTGGTATCGACGTGGTTAAGTTGGTTCATACGGGCCGAAGCACGACTGCGCCACATCTTCAGATGTTTTAACGTATTATTAATGCACAATGATGCTGGTAATAAATGTATACACAACTTTTTTTTAAGTTTGAATTCCTAGTATGTTCTACGAATTTTTTTTACTTGGACGAATTCAATTAGGTACTTATTTATACTCAGAGTCCTTGTATGTTCATTTAACGAAGTCCTTTGCAATTATATTACGTAGAACCTCGTTACTACTAAGTTTAGAAAAAATGTTAAACCTCTCTGTTTATGGCATTAAGAGTTATGATGAAATTGACATATTATATGGAATAAGAGGCAAATGAGCACGCGGATCACCTGATGGTTACTAAGCAATTGGCACAGACAATTTCAACAATTAAAGATTTTAGAAGATTCGAGAAAAAGTTTGGTTACATGTTTTTGGGGCCCAAAGATCGAACAGCCATCTTCGCGCTTGGCAGTCTTATATACAACGAGGCAAAAGTGATTTAAAAAAATTGCCCTTCGGGTTTTCTTTACGAAAATCCTTCAACCACTTTAGTCAATGAAGTAAAGGATGAAAGGGGCCTCAAATAATATAGAAAACGTAATTCTACGCAGAGGTCTCAAGTAAATCTGATTCCAAAGCTAAGGGAACGAACGTAAAGGAATTGTAAGACAAACATAATAGTATTATGACATAAATAAAGCTTTTTTTGCTGTATCTCTGCGACTTGCGGACTGCGAAGTGTGCGAGAGCCATGCTTTGGCACGAATGGGTCGGCTCGACCGGAGTGATACCACGGCCTCACAGAAAACCGGCGTGGAACAACCACAACGTTGTGTTTCGCCGTATGAGTGAGGTTACCGGAGGCCCAATCCTTCCCCTCCCCCAATTCCTCCTCAATCCCTAAATCTCCAAATCCCTAATCCCTAAAAGGTCGGCAACGCACTCGTAACTCCTCTGTTGCGGGTGTCCATGGGCGGCGCTGATTGCTTACCATCAGGTAATCCGTCTGCTTGTTTGCCGACCTTTTACATAAAAAAACTTTTTCTGTGTTGTACTTTTTGTGGGATGTGTTTAATTTATTTCCATACATATCTTACTTGAAAGTTACGATGTTTGGATGATGTTTGCTACTTAATCAATCTAAAACGCCTGGACGGATCTGGATTAAATTTGGCACGGGTACAGGATACACTTCGGAAAAGTAAATAGGCTAGTTTTTACGTGGGCGAAGTCGCGAGCGGAAGTTAGTTTAGTATAATTTTACCCTTATGCAGATTCCTCACATCTCATCATCAGCCCGTAAGTGCTTACTGTTAAGCAAAGGCCTCTTCACACACGGAGAACATTTGAACATTAATTACAACGATTGCTTATGGTGGATTGGTGGTTTTTTTACGGTGTTTTCCTTCATTGTAAGCCCGTGCAGTCTAGAAACTTTAGATTTTTATAATAAACTAGCTACTTAATACTTTCGCTAATAGAAAAACAAGGATAGTAAAATTATTCCAATTTTACATTTTAGACTAAAAATGTAAGTTAAATTAACTTTTAAACCAATTTGCATCCGCATGAAAAAGTCAACAGCCGTGAATCGTCAACTGAGATCCTTCAAAATGGCGGATCGTTCGCAATTCTTTCTACTTACATGGGTTTTTGTACTCGTTATAAACTCAGATATTAAATAATGAAAATCTGTTTAACTTAAAAAATATTTATATTTCAGTGATTGTTTACATAGATGGTAATTCCTAGTTTGAAAACTTTGGTTTCCCAAAGCAGGATAAATATATTTTCATTTAGCATGAAGATATTCTTACTTATATACTTACTTAGCTTTCTATCACTTCAGAGAAAACAATGAATTTATCTATGGTAATTGGTCATAAAATAGCATATATGCTTTTTCTGCCTACTATGAGAAAACATGCGGAAACAAACTCAGATGTCAGTCTCTCTTGAAGCCCAGACAATGTAAAAATAATATGGGAGTGCTGTGCAAGTTTATTCTGTACCTAGTGGTCTTTTGAGGAAAGAACCAGATTAAGTAGATCATAATATGATTACGCGGATGCAAAATGTATTTTTTTATTATTAACGTTTCAACTTAGTTACAGGTCGTGTTCGCAAGCAGACTGGAAGTTTGTTAAGTAGATCAGCTCTGACAGCAGGCACGCAAGTGTCAGATTTAGACTTCAAATTTAATTTCAGCACCTGGTCGAATTCTTAACAATTAATTACCGATAACACCAACTATCCATTCGTCTACTTCAAGAAAAACTCATCAAAATAAACCAATAAACGCAACAAGGAAGAATTATAAAAAACGAGCAAGTTGTAGTGTCAAGGTTTCCAAATCGGTCCCATTCTGACCCTCATCCCCTTTAGGAAGCAATTTATGTCCTCAACTGTGAAGGGCTAAAAATTTTCACATTCCGCGAACGATTTAGGGAACGTCAGTTGAGATCAAAATAAATAGCCCTACACTAAGGGACCTTTGCGCCTTTTCCTGATTTCAATGGACGGATACTAAGGCCCTTTAGACTAGGAGACGTGGTTAACCTTTTTGGACTTCGTTTTTTAATAAGAAATACATTTATGGACTTTATCGGAAAGGTAAAACAGTTTTTTTTAATAGATGTCAGATTTGTTTTATTTTCGACTTTTGTAGGGCTAACCGGGTTGGGGGAGAGTATTTCAAAACACTAAAACTTTTACCTGTTTCAATGATGTTTAATTTAGTTTTTTGATTAGTAAAACGTATAATATTTTTATTGTCCAATTATGTAGATTACACCGAGAGATCTTGAGAGTCGTTGTTGCATTTGTAATGTCATGGTAATAGCCTTTTATAATAGATCAGCAAAGGAGCCGATGGATCACCTCACAGCAAGCCATCAGCGCCGCCCACGGACACTCGTGACACTAAAAGAACTAATATAAAGCAATTTTGAAATTGGAAAAGCTACAAATAGACTCTTCATGATAATTCTCAGTTTAAGAAACTGTAAATCCACTTCGAATCTCTTAAGTAATTAAATGTCAATTATACGAATTCACTGTTTATTAATTAATAAAATAATTTAGCAAACAGCTTAAGGTGCTTTCAACTTAGTTTCCTATAATACTTTATAGAAGTTTGAAGACCAAAAAGTTTAATTTTAATCCTTGGAGTACTCGAAGGAATCTGGTTAAAAACTTTTTGGTTTGAACCTCGTAAAGTACTGTCTTTTCAACTTGACGTTTCATTATGAGTTTTTAAAATAGGAAGATGTTCTATCTGAGCTGAGGTTTAAATATAATGGTTGGGGACAATTATAGATGGTTCTTTCGTGCTTAAAATACCTGTGCACTGAATCAAATAGCACAGATTAAAGAAAAATAATGACATTACAGAAATCATATAAAGAAATCCGCCAAATATTTAGTTTTGTATTCTCTTAGTCGTCGTATTTGGCTCATAACTCATAGCACAGAAGCTAAGCTACGCTAGCCGAGGTTGATTTTGAATGGCCCTACTACGTACTACTACTGCTTAATTAGATCTAACACTTAAATAAAAAATCCTTTTTGGCAATATTTAGTCCCGTACATTTCATTGGCAATCTGCATAATTATACTACTGTGTAAGCGTGGTTCCAAAATTTAAACTTTTGATTAACACTTTTTTTGATGCGGGAATGTCATCAAATGACTATTTTCGTCCTGTTTGCGGCCGGAGGGAGCGCCAGACTCTTACAAGCGGTTTCCGAAAGGCCGATCAATGTTAAAATCTGATTGGTTGTTGATAATTCAGTCAACCAATCAGATGACTTGACAAGAGATTTGACACCTAGTTAGTTGATTTTAACATTGATCGGGCTTTCGGAAACCGGGCATTAGTGACTAAAAATCACCCCGTTTCTTCTTCTGCTCCAGGCGGAGGCCGCGTCACATCATTGTGAGGTCGTTAATCAGTTTTTTACCGATGATAAAAAGTATAAAATGAATGATTCGCCTTCGTCCAAAATATAACTAGCGATAAGACAGTGATTCACACAATACTTACAGTGCACTCTAGTCTTTTTATTCGGGGAATAATTTAAATTCGTCATCTAATGAGTACAAAAGAAAAATGCCCCGGATGAATGATTTTATTATTATTATTATTTTATGCAAACGGTCGGCAAACGAGCTGACGGATTACCTGATGGTAAGCAATCAGCGCCGCCCATTGAAACTCGCAACGGAGGAGTTACGATTGCGTTGCCGACCTTTTAGGGATTAGGGATTTAAGGATTGAGGAGGGATTGGGGGGAGGGGAAGGATTGGGCCTCCGGTAACCTTACTCACACGGCGAAACACAACGCTGTGGTTGTTTCACGCCGGTTTTCTGTGAGGCCGTGGTATCACTCCGGTCGAGCCGACCCATTCTTGCCGAAGCATGGCTCTCCCACACTTATGATAACGAAGTATCAACAAAAGATTATTTGCAATGCATATTTTTAAAGGTTTAAAACCTTATTTAGGAGACCTGGGATTCACACAACTGGTCACGATCTGCTTAACTTTTAAAGTAAAAACCATACACAAAGTAAGTATAAGGAAAATCGTTTACAAAAATGCGATCCATCTCCTAACCTATTCACTTATTTTGGCTTACATAACAGTTTCTCGTGACCCTTGCACCTTTGTAATAAGGGTCACATTCGCATGTAAACTTACACAGAATCGGACCTTTCTGGCTTTTGTAGAAGATTTTTATCATGACGTTAAAGGTTTTTTTTTTATTTAGTACGATACCGTAACGTCCAGTGTAAATTGGTACATTTGAATTGAAAATTGCCTTGAATATGAACTTTATTTGAATGGAAATTGTGATTTTATTAAATGTATTGGAGGTCTAGTTATGATGGGCGGTGACTAAGATATTTTTATACAAGCTTTTTGTCAAAGAAAAGGCTTAGATGTTTCCTTTCGTGATAATGTTCTGAGATGGTGTGATGGGAAGAGGCTGCTATTAATTTGTAGGAAAATGGACCTAGTGACGGAAATTCTCTGAAAGGCTTTTCAATAGGAAATGTTTGAAAGGCATTAGAGCCCTTTGAGGTTGTATTGGCTTGATACTCGTAGAGAGGCTATTTCGCTGGGACATTTTGTTTAATGTTTACGCAAAATTGAATGTAGTTTCTTAAAGCATACATTTTACATTTTTTAATGGGACAAGTTCGCTACAAACTAACGTAATCGCTGCAACTTCTCTAAGCCAGGATCTCCAGTGACAGATATAGCTATGAAAATACCGAATAACTAAAGTCGCACCGGGTCTTGAAATTAATCAGAATAAATAATTTAAGGACAAGAAAAAACAACTGGCGTAGTCCCTATATACGTAGTAATCTAGTGTTCATGGAGCTGACCCTAAATTTCTAATGTAGAAGACATTCGACTCGATTCTCTCCAGATGGGGTGAGAGAGAGTGTCACAATCTTCCTGACTAAAAACCAACCCGTTTCTTTTCCTTATCCTGCTCCAAGCCGAGGCCGTGGTACCTTATTTCGCTTGCTCCGGACTCCTAGCTAAACGTCAGCTCTATTTGGCCCTGTTCTGTTTGGCCTCTGTGGTGTGGTTTAGGGCGCACGGAACGTTACACGCTGAACGCTCGAGTCTGGTCCTGTTCGGGCAATGAGAACCCTTGCTCGCCTTCTGCGGACTATTGGCGAAAAATATATCTAAATTTTGTTACCCCAGTTCCTTACTACTACTGGATGTCGATTACTTTTATTTAAACACGATAGAAGCAATAAATATGATTGTGATTTATAAATAGAGTATTACATTAAATCATAATAATATTATCACCCATATCAAGAGGAATCCCCTTTACCGTGTGATAAAATTGTGACCTTATTTGACCCCAGGGCAGACGAAAGCAAGTCAGACTATATCAATTTAAAATACTCATTGTATTTTCGACTTTATTACAAAATAATAAAGTTGAAAGTCAATAAAGGAATAGGTCGACCTACTGGCACTAGAACAAATTAATCAGAGTACGAATTTATCGAAACTGAGCCTTAATTATCAGTAAATTAAGCGTGTTTTAGTAATTATGCATTTTGTAAGGGGATTTTTGGTAGAATGGTTCGTATTATAATTATTTGTTTGCTTTTTGGAAAGGAGTCTTTGTCAGATACGAGTGCATTGCTGACTGTTTGAGGATCTACGGATTGGAGGAGAGGAAAGATGGGGCCTCCGGTAGCACTCACGCGGCTAAATACAATACTGTGGTTGTTTCACGCCGGTTTTCTGTGAGGTCGCGGCAAAACTATCGATACGATTTATCTTTAATGAAACATACAGTAATCATTAATATTATGTGTTTATTTCTTGACAATATTTAGAGACATAATCTTAATTTAAATAAAAAATTTGAATAGACAACGTTATTAACAATAATATTTGACATTAATACTTCACTTGTTAAATACTATAAAGAACTTAAATAAAATGAAACGAAAAAACAAAAGACGGTAAAGAAAGGAATTTGTGATAAGGACAGAAGACATGCACCTCAAATTATGAGTAATAACAAATTTGAGCTACTAACTCGTAAACTTATATAAAAGAACCTAATCACAAAAGCATAAGCCTCAAAATCTAATAAAGAAACTGACTTAGCAACTAATTCTTCTCTTCTAACCAAGAATGAAAAAGAATACAAACACGTTAAATGCCATGTTGATCACCGTTGACCTCCGATAGCGGAGGATTCGCCATCAACACTTTTCTGTCCGCAGTCAAAGGCTTAAAAGAATTTCCTTAGAGTAAATCCAGTGGATGGCTCCCATCTTCTGTTCGGCATAAAGGGTGATACAGATTTGCTCAGACCAGCGTTGAAGTCCAGCGATGTGTCTTTGTTTCTGAACAAGTTCACCATGCCATTGGCTGAGTAATCTGTTCTTTGTAGGAATGGCGTGTGAGCGACTCCTAACGATCCTCCAACTTTGTTCCTATGAAGAAAAACGTGATTTTTTTAAATAAAATATAATATAATATATATTTGAAAAGAAAATGAGAATATTATTCTTTGTATTTAATTTTGACTGCATGGTTGGTGCGGTGGCTGGGCAACTGGCTGCCGTGCAACGTGTCGCGGGTTCGATTCCTGCACGCAACAACTCTTTGTGTGATCCGGGTCCGGGATTCCGGGTCTGGGTGTCATGTGTATGTGAAATTGTATGTTTGTAACCGCACCCACGACACAGGTGAAAATCCTAATGTGGGGCAACGTTTTTTTTTTCTAAAAAAAGTGTTTATATTATACAATCAACCCTGTACTTATAATAGTGAACATACTACAACAATAGTGAAGAGACGGATACTTCTGTGTTTTTTTTGGCATTTCTTCTCAGAGTAGTCAAGTAGGAAATGCTGGCTTCATCTAGATTTTTATAAATCATATTGACGTGCAAAGAGCCGTTTTATGACCTATTTGCAGAAATAAATTCATTGTTTCACTGTCTCAAAAAAAAACTCTTTCAAGGTTTATGAACTTTGTGGTTTAGTAATATTTTAGGGCAGATATAATTTGGAATCTAGAAACCAGAAGAAACCAGTGACCAAATTAAAATCACAATTTTATTTTATCACTTCCGAATATCTAGTCTGAGAATGGTAATAAAAGTGACTTACTTATACATATAATCCAGACCACCACCAACCGTGTTAAAGTTGGGCACTTGAGGGATGGTGGGCATATTCCTGGAGAGGAAAGCATTTGCAGTCAGGTCATGGTTCTGATTGTGGAACAGATTGGCATGGCCTGCAGCAGTGATCCTGTTGCCGAAGTTAGGAATACGTGTGTTGGTTAGGGAAAGTCCATGTCCAGCCCTGGAATAAAGAGAAAGTTAGGAAGGATTTTTTTATAATATTTTTTTTATATATTAGTATGACTGGCAGAAAATACTCTAGCATTAGGTCCTCCGATATTCAATAATTGTATAAATATAAACACTTTTTTTTTTAATTAACGCAAATTAATTATTTTTGGTTTGGTCTCATTACTTGATACATTTTATTAGACTAGAATTTGATTAGAATACGTATTCGTAATTACTGTTAAAAAAATATAGCTACCTACTTTAAATTATAGACTTTTTGAAGTGGTCGTATTGGGATTTTTGGGCTAATTATTCCATTTTAAATAGTTGTAACGTAGGTATGTTTGAATCATTTAAAATTCTTCATTAGACAGGCGAAGTAATTCATCGCGTCATCACATATTTTTAACAATCATAATTTTAAAGCATAAATTACTTGTTTTTTTGAATTTATTAAACGAAATTTAAGTATGGAAGAACCATGCTTCGTGACACCCATTCTGCTCGAAGGGCGCTATACGGTCTCACAGAAAACATCATCACAGACACAACGACAGCGTTGTGTTTCGGCGAAGGGACGTACGAGTTTCCAAAGTCTAAATGCTTCCCCTCCCTAATCTTTAATCCCCATAACCCCTTATCCCCAAAACGATTTTGGCGCCGTAACATATATTATAAAAAATGAGCAAACGTCGACGATAATTGTAACACCAGTAGAGTTACAGTTTTAAGTTTAAAAATTGACGATCACTATGATATTTAAGCATATTTAAGAAGAACAATAAATACTCACGCGTTATCCATGGCCAAACCATACGTGGCTGATTGCAGATGTCTGTTGGCATCGAAGTTAGCACCTCCAATAGCGCTGAACACATTATTCTTGCTTGAAGCAAACGGCAATCTTGCGTTGAATCCTGGCAAAAGAGCATATTATATAGTTGAACATTCAACTCGAGAAGACCCTTCAGTTCAGTACTGGGAGAGCCATGCTTCGGCACGAAAGGGTCGGCTCGATAGTGAAACTACCAAAGCGGTGTGTTTTACCGTGTGTGTGAGCGTACTGGAGGCCCAATCCTTCCTCTCCCCCAATCTTAAAATCTCCAAATCCCTAATCTCCAACCTGTCGGCAACGAACTCTTAACTTCTCGAATGTTGTTGGTGTCCATAGGTGAACCTGATTGCTGATATCATCAGGTAATCTGTGTGTGCTTGTTTGCCGCCCTACCTCATAAAACAATATTGAAGTTACGAATCCGGGATGATTATTGTGACGATCATGATTTTTCTTTCGTTTCGTTAAAAAAACTTTGCCCCATATTAAGATTTCCTGTATTTTGAGTACACTTGTGTGGGAGAGCCATGCTTCAGCACGAATGGGTCGGCTCGACCGGAGTGATACCACGGCCTCACAGAAAACCGGCGTGAAGCAACCGCAGCGTTGTGTTTCGCCGTGTGAGTGAGGTTACCGGAGGCCCAATCCTTCCCCTTCCCAGACCCTTCCCCAATCCCTAAATCTCCAAATCCCTAATCCCTAAAAGGTCGGCAACGCACTCGTAACTCCTCCGTTGCGGGTGTCCATGGGCGGCGTTGATTGCTTACCATCAGGTAATCTGCATAAAATAAAAATAAAAAAACGAGCATACTCGTTTGCCGACTTATTACATTAAAAAAAAAACACTGAAACAACAATTTCTGGATCACACAAAGTGTTGTTCCGTGTGCGAATCAAATACCGCGGGACTTTGCACAGCAGCCAGTTGCCCGGCTACTGCGTCAACCTTGCAGTCAAATGACGATGGAGGTAGGACAATGAGAGAGTTGCATTTTGGACCATTTACCAGATAATTTTTCACTTACCAGAAGTTTTATCCGAATTGACAAAAGTGCTTCCGTGCAACTGTCTAGTCTGTCTCCTATGACTCGGCTCATGTAGATACTGGTAGAAATCTTCTGAGTTCAAATACTGTTCAGGACTTGGGACGGTTTCCCAGGCTGTGGCCCCCACGACCACGGCAGCAAGGAGCAGAGCCGAGTACATGATTATAGTGTTTCTGCACAACGAATGATAGCTTCGATGAAGTTTGTGAGACTTTTATATTGGTAGAAGTAGATAGTGTTTTGTCTCGGGCTCGGGACTTCACTGAGATAAGTTTGTGGTTCCATTTTATTAATGTTTATTATTATAATGTGTATTTATAATGTTGTTAATATAATTAATTATAGTAATCTTTATCTTCTCAAGGGGGCGTCCTTAAATTACGTAAGATCTTTTAGAGTAGTAGGGGGTCGAGGCAAATCTCATCTTATCTTATGTTGGAAAGGAGAGAAAGGAAGGGATCGGCAAATATTATGCAATTGTTTTTCTGATTGATAAAATTATTTTTTTTATTTTTAATTTTATTATTTATGATTTAGATTTAGTTTATAAGCGTTATCGTATTACGATTAGGAATTATAAACTAGTTAGAGATTGCCATTGATTTATACCAAATAGGTCAATTTATTTATCAACACTTACGCTAGGTACTGTTGCACACCTTTTAATTTTTATTAAAAACATTTCCCATTTTGTTATCCTCATGTGAGATCTTCTAGAATAGACTCTACATAATTTTTGACATAAAAACATCTTCTTTATTTAAGACGTTGCTTAGCATTTTACATTATATAAATTAATCTATCTATACATTGATAGATTATAATCCATGAATAGAGCATATGATGAAAATAAAAGGGGAAGTACCAATTGTTTTTTGTTTTGTTTAAATAAATACAAGTAAATAAATCCTACAGGAAAAAATATAAACATAATTGTTTTTATTGACTTCACTTCATGTGGTCAGACTAATTGATATGTTTTAATTAAAACGTTAAGTCAGTTTAAATAAACGTAATAAATAAATAGAATTTGATATGATACACAATTGTGGAAGAGTTAAGCTTCAGTACGAATGGGTCGGCTCGACCGGAGTGATACCACGGCCTCACAGAAAACTGTCATGAAGCAATACTTACGTTGTGTTTCGCCGTGTTAGTGTTAAGGCCCAATCATTCCCTTTCCCCCAATCTCTAATAAATAAATCTCCGAAACCCTTATCCCCAAAAACCCGTCAAGGCACTCCTAACTCCTCAAGTGTTACGGTTGTCCATGGGCGGCGCCAATTGCTCACCCAGAGGTATAACAAAAGAAATACTAATACGGAACATGAAGATTTTGATTCTATCCTGAATCCAATCTATGGCAAAGAGGTAATCTCTTAAAATGGGCCTAAAAAAATAAAAATGGTGATTACCTAATGCATATTTTCACACATAAATAACATTTACGTATTAAACATGCATAACCACAATAAATCACTATCGAGTGTAGTATAAAACAAAGTCACATCCCGCAGTCTGTTCCTATGTCATTGTATGCTTAGATCTTTAAAGATTACAATCAATGATGTTATATATAATAATATTATTTTTGTATTTACGTTGCTTTCATCCGTGCGTCACTGCAAGGGTGCTAACTAAAAATGTAGGGTTCTCATTGAGCCCAACTTATACTGAGATGGCAACCCTATTGGCATGGGCATGTTGCCATCTAGCAATTATTGTTTTTTAGTTGTTTAAGTACTTTTTAATATTTTTTGTGTTGTGTTTTGTTTTATTAGATATAGGATCTAAACTAATATTGTTGAATTTTTGTTTATTTTTTTATAATGTTGTATTTTTTTTCTTCTTATAGTACTTTGTGCGGTATGTCCGGGATTAATTAAACGATTTTTCTTTCTGTAATTCTTTAAAAATTAGTGACAGATTTTAATGCTGTTGGTGAATGAGCAAGATTTTAGGTGGTATATTTTATTCAAGTTATGTAGTAAACATAGTAAAAGAAAAAGCGAGCAAGACACTAGTACATATTAAATGATTAATACCATCAACAATCTTTACAAAACAAAACATTGATAAAAGAAGACGCTACAGTGCATTATCTCAGTGAAGTCCCGAGCCCGAGACAAAACACTATCTACTTCTGACAATATAAAAGTCTCACAAACTTCATCGAAGCTATCATTCGTTGTGCAGAAACCCAATAATCATGTACTCAGCTCTGCTCCTTGCTGCCGTGGTCGTGGGTGCCACAGCCTGGGAAACCGTCCCAAGTCCTGAACAGTATTTGAACTCGGAAGATTTCTACCAGTATTTACATGGACCGAGTCATTAGGAGACAGACTAGACAGCTACACGGAAATACTTTTTCTAATTCAGATGGAACTTCTGGTAAGTTTTTTTAGTTTATATCATTACCGGATCGGTCGGTGGCGTGATTTTTGTCAAAACATTTCTTATTAATTATAAGCCTCTAGTATACCTACATATATTTATACACATATGCTATGGCATATAGTGCATAAATATATGTAGGTATACTAGAGGCTAGAGATAAAGACCTCATTTGTAAATGTAGGTACAATTTGTTTTCCTATCAATGACTGGGATATAAAAGGGCTTACTTATTATCTGATGGTAAGCAATACTATGCACAATTGTTGGAAATAGTTAAAAAGAGAAGAGTCACAAATGCGTCATCTATTTTTTCTGGATGTTGATAAGTGTGTCGGTAGCTCTAACTCTAGCTTGCAGTGGATTGCCTTGAGCAGGCGTGATGATTAATGCTCAAGCCTTCTCCGTGTGAGAAGATGCCTTTGCTCAGCAGGGGGCACTCATAGGCTGATGATGTGATTAGTGTGCTTGTGTTTAGCTTACAGATAAATGGGAAATCTAAGTATGTATTCTTCTTCCAGGAATCAGTTTATCAGCACCATTCGGTACAAGCCAGAAGAATACGTTCAGTGCTATAGGAGGAGCCAACTTTGATGCTGCCAGGCGTCTGCAATCTGCATCGTATGGCTTAGCCATGAATAATGCGTAAGTTTTTGACTTTATACTTCTGAACTACGATCCTCAAGATGAAGATTGTGGCTATTTCTCTTATGTAAAGCATACCAGCAGTAATTTACATAAATTATATCATCATCATCATCAGTCGGAATACCTCCACTGCTGGATTAAGGCCTCCCCCTTAGTTCTATTCGCCGAAATACAAGTTGCCACTCGCATCCATTGTGTCCCCACGACTTTGACGGTCCAGAATGTCTGCCCACGCTACGTCTTTCGGTCAGTGGATATACGCCACCGGCGATATCCGAGTCCTCCGAGCGACGTGGCCTGCACATTGCCACTTTAACTTGCAGATTTAAAGATCTGTGTCAGTGACACTAGTTCTTTGGCGAATTTTCACAATGCGGATAAATTATATAAATATTAATAATAGTGTTCAATTAAAAGAAAAACCTGCAAAATATGTATTATCATGACACACAGAAGAACTTTTATTTCCGAACATCTTACAATTTTTATTTTGTTTCCAGCAATGGCCATGGCCTCTCCCTAACCAATACACATATCCCAGACTTCGGCAATCAGTTCAAAGCTGCTGGTTATGCGAACCTGTTCCGCAATCAGAACCATGATGTTTCTGTCAACGCTTACTTCGCTAAGAACAGGCCTCAAATGCCTCAAGTTCCTAGCTTCAACACCGTTGGAGCTGGAGTCGACTATATGTTTAAGTAAGTATCCATATTTGTATACATTTAAAAAGACCAGACATATCTTCTTCTTCGGGTTTTTAGTCAGTAAAAGTCTGACACTCCCTCCCGCCTGGCCCTGGGCGGAGAGGTACTTGATGATTTTCTCCTCACAAAAAAAAAGACTCTTACTGACTAAAAACTCCTCGTTTTTTTTCATGCTTTAAGCCGAGGCTGCGGTACCTTATTGCGCTTGCACTGTCTTGCCATTGTTTTTTTTTTAAACCTTGCCCGCATTACATACAATTTCACATACCCATGACACCCAGACCCGGAATAACAATTTGTGGATCACACAAAGAGTTGTTTCGTGCGTAATCTTTAAACATAGATTTTTTGAGTCCTTCTTCCTGCCCTTTAAACATATTATATTCCCTTATTTCTGGAGGTGAGTGTGCCGTTTTTTTCTATTCTACCCTATCAAATTGTGTCATTATTTTACATTTAGAAATAGGCCAAATGCCTTTGCCAAAGGCCTTATCCTAAGTTTCTTGTAGTTGGTGCGACGTTTCCGTCGACAAGTCCGACTGATCATCTTTCCAAGTCCATGCTCCATGAGAATTTCCACCTTTTTTAGGGGAAAATCATCTCAATGCCTTCTCCCGCCCAGGGTAAGGAGAAAGAGAGTGTCAGACTATTACTGACTAAAAACACCCCCGTTCCTTTTCCTGCTCTGGGTTGAGGCCGCGGTGACTCATTGCGCTTAACCTACAACCCCGGCTGAATGAGGATTTCTACCTACGGGCAAAAAAAATCTTAAATAAATGTAATAGAGGCCTTAAAATATAGCTAAGAAAGTATTTTCTTTTCTTTACAGGAACAAGGTGGGGGGATCTGTTGGGGTCGCTCACACGCCATATTTCGACAAAACAGACTACTCGTTCAATGGTAACGTCAACTTATTAAGAAACAGAGGCTCATCGCTGGATTTCAACGCTGGTTTCAGCAAATCTGTATCACCTTTTCTGCCCAATTCAAGATGGGAGCCATCCACTGGATTTACTTTTAGAAAGTTCTTCTGAAACATCCAACCTTTAAGTGCCCATTGCTGAGCAAATGCCTCTTATCACACGGGTAAGGTTTGACTTTGATTATAAGTCCAGGTTGCCTCACGATGTTGACATGTTCCATCGTCAATGATGTATTAAAATATTTACAAACTACATACATGTAACTTAGCAAAACGTAAACACTATTTCAAGAAGAAATTTAATAATAACAACTAAGAAAATAAAATAAAATAAGTATTATTGTCAAAAATGTTATTATGTGTAAATATTAGATTTAATTTATTAAAAAAAAACATATTCTTCACATTTTCTTTTATTATTTTTCTTTCAATTCATAATATTTTGGTAATCTCAGAAATTAAATCCTAGATTATTTGTCTGACAGTTGAATTTCGAAGCTCTCTTAACGTTCCATTAAGCTTCTTTCAACCACATGTAATATGTATGGGTAAAACACAAAATTTATTTCAAAATTAACATCATCATTTTTTTTAAATCGTTGCCCCACACTTCCATTTTTTCCTGTACGATAGAGGATGCGTTTACAAACATACAACTCCACAATACACATCACACCCAAACCTGTTGTATTATCAACAATCTAAGGCTAAATCTAATCTGAGGCTCTGAGAAATAATTTACATGAAAATTATAATCGGTACTAGCCGTGGTTGCGAGTTTAAGCGAGACCAGAGTAGGAGATGGAACGGGGAGGTTTCTAGTTAACAGACTCTTGCTAGAGAGTAATAGAGACAAATGCGCAGGTCTGTGGAGTATGGGTAGCTCGCCGCCCGACCAAAACCAGACACGAGCGTACGACGCGCAGCATTCAACGCGCGCCTTAAAGGGCCCTATAGGGTTGATGTTCAGCTGGGGTTGCGGGGTAAGAGCAATGAGTCACCGCGGCCTCGGCCCAAAGCAGGAGAAGGAAGGGTGCGTTTTTAGTCAGTAAGAGTCTGACACCCTCTCTCGCCTTACCCTGAGCAGGAGAAGTCATTACATGGTCACCCGTTCCCTCCCCCCTCCAAAAGTTCTTTTATCGGTTATTAACAGCTATAACCTTTATTAATCAAAATAAACAGTCCGTTAACATAATGACATTCTCGAGCCATTAGAAGGAATGAAGTGATTTTTAATCAGTAAGGGACTGATACTTCTTCACACCCCACCGAGGTCGGCAGAAGCCACACGATATGCCTCATAAAAAAAAGATTCTTCACAATTATAACCTATTTTGGGTTATTGTGTATATGAATTTCAGAGGTGAGTGTCCCTACAACCTACATTTTTCAAAGTTATAAAATAAAAACATATTTTTAATTGAACACCTCTTTAATTTGATGGCCTTACACCCGGTTTCCGAAAGGCCGATCAATTTAATCTCTTGTCAAGTCATCTGATTGGTTGATTGAATGATCAACAACTAATCAGATAACTTGATAAGAGATTTAACAGGAGATTAGTTAATTTTAGCGTTGACAAGCCTTTCAGAAACCGGTTGTAAGTCTAAAAATCTAAGTCAGTAAGGCTTCTGACACTGACGTCAGTGGTAGAAGCCACACGATATGCCTCATAAAAATCGGTTTTTAATAACAATTATAACCTACATTATTCAAATTTAGAAATAAAAACATATTTTTTTATTGAACACCTCTTTACTTTGATGGCCTAAATAAATAACGTATTTCTCGAATAAACATTGTCTTCAAATATTTTGTTGTTGAATAAATCTTTTGTTTCGGACCCAATGGGCCGAGGCTGCAATCATAACAGACGGTTGACAATACACATGCATGTACTGAAACTAGATGTGACATGTACTTGGATTTTTTGTAGATTAGTGGAACAAATTAGAAGACGGATTGTACGATGGTAAACATTAACGTTTCTGACGTTTCAAAAGTACCTATTTATGGTTTAGTTGGAACAAATAATTTTGACTTTGACTTTGACTTCAAACTCTGCAATGCTATATATAAGTAGCTTAAAAAGAAGAAGTATAGAGTTTCTTCCTCGTTATTCTCCATCAGAATCTACACTTTGGAACGAGCTTCACTAAGAGGACTGACCGAAAGACTGAAACTTTGTTATCTTTAAGTTTTGTTTGACGTTCAAAAGTAAGTAAGAGTCTAATTGAAATAAATGATTTTGACTTTTGACTTTTATTTGCTCTTGGAAAGCAGATTGGATCTCTAGCTTTTTAAAATATGTTTTTGAGGGAATAAATCATCAACATTGCCCTATTGGGCCGCATCTGTAGTGGTCTATTGGCTCTATGATGCGCCTTCGAAACGCTACGCGCCAACGCTAACGCTCGGGTACTTTTATACTGGGCTAAACACAAGATTATTTAAATTTTATTTAAACTTATAGTAAAATTGAAATGTTCTATTCGAATGAACTATTCGAGAAAAGATTGTAATAAAATATGTGCAGACCGAGGTACAAATAGGTATTCATATTTATGAGTGCGGTGCGGCGACGTCGCGTGTCGCGCATATAACTCTATTGAGAAATTGGTCCCGTCTCTTCTAGTTACAAAACATCATTGTTGAAAGGAAACGAGCGAAGTTTTCGAGACATTATCAAGAGCTTTCAACGTCGTCGGGAAATTGTCGTGAAAATTCGTACATTTTGAGACAATTCCCTTGCACTAGATAATAACTCTTGTAATATGAATACAAAGGAGTTTTTGGTTATAATTTAAATATCAAAATAGTATTTTGTAATTGTCTGTTTTACTAGGTTTTTGCTCTTAGCTGATTCTGTGTGTAATTCTAACTATGTATCTGTGCAAAATTCAAGAAGGTTGATTTTAGTAAACAAAGAAGCAACAAAGGTGGTATACATATAGTTTTGCATATAATAAAACTGTGTAGGTTAACTGTACTAGCTATATTAGCTGTATTATTCGTAATATTGCGTTTAATACTTCTCTATTAGTTGTCATGAAGTGCGGCGTCTGCCCGGAGACAGATCGAGGGGAGTTTTCAGTAAGTAGGAGTCTGACACTCCCGCCCGCGTCGCCCTGGGCGAGAGAAGTGCTTCTGAAACATCCATTGATGATTTTCCCCTTTTTTATGTGACAGTACGGCAAACGAGCAGTTGGATTACCTGATGGTAGGCAATCAGCACCGCCCATGGACACCCACATCAAGGGAGGACTTACGAGTACGTTGCCTGCCTTTTAAGGATTAGGGTTTTGAGGATTTAGAAATTGGGGAAGGGAAATAATAGGGCCTCCGCTAACCTCACTCACACGCCGAAACACAACGCTGTGCCCTTACAAAAAAAGGTTCGAAATAACACATTAAGTGATTACTGTTAGTTTTAGACCGAGTATACCTTCAAAGTACTCCGAAATTCGAATTCGAAAAAATATTCGAACATTTTTACCGAATTAAAAGAGTCGAGAGCCGAGATTTACCGAAACGTTAACGTATTGCCAGCGGCCGACGGAACTCGGGATTTAAAAAAAAAAACATTTTCCCAGCACTAGTTTGAAAATATGACTGTTTCGTAAACATTATAACTGTCGATACTATATTAAAGTAAGCGAACCTTGATTTAGTGCCGTGAGACGGAAAAAATGGTGACTATTCTGATGTATAATCGACTATTTACTATTTGTCCTTGAATTTTTCTGTGTCTGCTTTTTAAAAATTCCTTGTCTCAGTAAATACATCTGTTACTTTCGTCTTACTTGTTATGACAGTGTTTCGTATTTTATCCCGTTTCTTAATACCTATCATGCTGCGTTCCATACGTACTTACTAGAACAGATAGTTTGAAGTGGAGATAGACTGGGCACATGTTGCGCAGTGCCCTTGAGAAGTGGAACATCATTTTTACAGACTGGTAGGTACCTTAGAGATGGGAAAAGGAACAAAGTAAGACAAGGAAAGGTGGGAAGATGAAATGCAACTGACGACAGGGCCAAAATAGAGAAGAGTTAACTGTTAGAGGAGGCCTTTGCCAGGAGGCACATTGAAGTCATTGAAGGGATATCTTATAGCTCAAGAGACAACTACAACACAAAGAAAGAAGGAAGTAGTTCACGATTAGATGCTTATTATTAGTCTCAGTAATCTTAAGTGTGCATTCCAAAAAATAAGATTCTTGATCCGATTTTTTAGACGTGAGATTTTCGGCTTAACTTTTTTTTAAAGTATTATTTTCCTATTACTAATCTTGAGATTACTTACCTAATATCTAAAAAATAGGAATATTGATAAGAAAATCGCAACTGTATCTTTCAAATTTTAAGGTTTGATACTTTAACAAACCTCTTTTACACAACAAAACGTATTACAAGATAACAAGTTTTTTTATGAGATAGGTCGGCAAACATGCAGGTTGATTGCCTAATGGCAACATCGGGTGTTACGATTGTCACAGAGTAGGCATTACAAGTTTCACTCACATTTATTATGTTATAGTAGGATCTTTCAATATACATTATCATATCAAGATTGAATTCACTGAAAAAAAACGATGAACAAAAACCGAATACAGTTTTTTACGAGCCCTCTAAAAAAATCGCTCGTAAAAATATTACTCGCAATTTCCAGAATAGTGCTGAACGCGAGCATTTCATTCCCACTGCCATTAAACAGATTGAGGCTGAAAAACAAGGATCTAAAAACTTGTGTCCCCACGCTAAATATACGACTGTAGAATTTACATGAGTAAGCAACGAACGGAATGCTAACTTGGATTTTACGTAAAATATAATATTTTATGTTAGAAAATTTTATATTGTTTTTGGACTAATTATATTGGCTACGAGTCATATGTAGGAACTTATTTGTGTAATTGCTGTATCCGTAGTGATCCGGAGGTTAAGATTCTCATTCATGAGGGTGTTTTTTTTTGTGAGGGAAAATCATCAAATGACTTCTCAGGAACCCCAAAACGGTTCTAATTGAAAAAATATTTTTTTGCTAAATAGATTATGACTGCACGGTTGGTACGGTGGCTGGGCAGTTGACTGCCGTGCAACGTGTTGCGGGTTCGATTCCCGCACGGAACAAATCTTTGTGTGATCCACAAAATGTTGTTCCGGGTCTGGGTGGCTTGTGTGTGTGTTGAGACCTTCGTCTTCAACTTCGCCGCGCGCCGGCGGTAGTGAATGAGGGGAGCGTAGACAGTGGGGGGTCAGCCGGCGACGACGGCCGCACGGCTCGTCGCGGGCCCCACACCGCACTGGCAGTCAGCTGTCACTAGCCCGATTTTCATCTGTTTGCTCCGTAGACGCGACTATATTTATTGTACGTCCTTATTTATTTCAAGCAATATATCCTCAGTATTACAGTCCACTCAGGTTTTATTACATCATCCTCCTTCTTTATTGAACTAGTCACATCACGCCCCTACAGTGTGTGAACCTTGAAAACCCTGAAATTCAACTAATAGATAAAATAACCTTATAGCCACAAATCTATTAGCAACCGATTTGTTACAAAACAGTTATAAAATTCAGATTAAAATTCGAGTTCTCCATTCGTTTCTTATCCGTGACCATTACGCAGAAATAAAAATTCGGTGTAATTTTAAATTTTTAATTAAAGTAGTTACTTAGCGGTTCTGGAGTCGAGTTGGCAACGGTTTGTGGATAGAGGGGTTCTTCTGTTACCCCCGGGCATTAGAGATATCTCGGTTCAACATTCTTTTATTAACTTTTTAGGTATTTATGCCCTTTGTGACCAGAATTTTATATTCAACTAGATGTCCAGACGAACACCGTACCGTCTTAAAACTAAGAAAATTGACTGTTTTTACTTTGTCTAATATTAAATATCCCTTACAGAGCAGTTGAAATACGTCATTAACCTATAAGTACCCACAGCTGAGCAAAAACCTCTTTTTTCACGAAGAAGGTTTGAGAATTAACCTTCACGCTTGCTTAATGGGATTCAAACTTGTAATTGGGTAGTCAAAAATAAATTAATTTGACGATTCAATACAATGAATTATTGAAAAATAACTATAATTTTATTCATCACTAAATTTTAGATATATTTTAGCTTATTCTTAAGAAATAAGTACGCTATTTGACGCATAAATACTATGACGTCATAACTATTACTAGCATTGATTTTGAATAGTAGGAAAATACAGTATTTATAATTATATGTCCAGGTTTCCTGGCGATGTTTTTCTTAACGGTATGACAGAGGTGTCTCAATAATCATAAAAAAGTATAATACTGACAAACAGAGAAAACGCAACGCTGTGGTTGTTACTCGCCGGTTTTCTGAGATGCCGCGGTATCGGTCTAGCCGACCCACTCGAGCCGAAGCATGGCTCTCCCAAACTTTAAAAGATTTTTAATGATAATATAATATTTATAATAATACACACTCATAATTTTACTAGAAAAAATTGAAACTAAGGATGCGGAAGTTCACTGTATATAAATATAGCTACACTTCTTTACAGGGAACAGTCGTAAGCTTGTTTGAACTGAATCATGAAATTACAAACGTATATCTACCTACGACATTTTTAAGGTAAGTAGATAACTATCGTGAGACATACAACATTAATTGAAAATAACGTCTTAATGACGTGAACCCACTGAGAAAACTATACTATTTTCAAGGGGGATCACAACGGGGTTGTCATTCAATAAGCAGTACATAGTATAAAACAAAGTCGCTTTCTCTGTCCCTATATCCTATGTACGCTTAAATCTTTCAAATAACGCAACGGGTTTTAACGCGTTTTTTAATAGATAGAGCAATTGAAGAGGAAGGTTTATATAATATGTATAATAACATCCATTAAATAGTGGAGTAGAATCAGCTTTTTATTATAACTTGAGACATTCTAAATTACTTATTATGTTTTCGGCTTACTCACGTAATAATTTGACGAGATTCTCGACTAGTTTCAAGCCTTGCTAGAGTCCCATATTCATGAGCAGCATTCTGTAGCAGCGCGACAGTCGCCGAGTCGCGTGTCGCAGCCCTATGACAGCTGTTACAGTGGATCAAAGTGTATCTAAGGATGTAATCGAGACCGTTGTACCATAAAGTATGAGGTTTGAATAAAACCTTGCTATTCTTGTATTGCTGAAGGTTTAAAAGAATGATTTGATTTGATTATGTAACCTTTGCATAGTAAAATCCTATATGTAGAGCTATACCCTTATAGTGCACTTTGGATAATTGATCTTTTTGAATATTTTGGAACAGGATTCGTTTGGACAATGAAATGTTGGTCGCAGATTAAATATAGAAGTTAAACTTCATTCGTAACATCTAGCAACCTTATCTCTCCCTATCAATCTGGCTTTCGCCCCGGCCATAGCACTGTCACGGCACTGCTCAAAGTAACCGATGACATACGCTGGGCCATGGACAACAAGTCCCTTACAGTTCTTGTGCTGTTGGACTTCAGTTCTGCCTTCAACTCTGTGGATTTTGACATACTGTTGGGGGTCCTGAAGGCCAATAATTTTTCTGTTTCCTCTTTAGCCTGGTTTGAGTCTTATCTTCGGGGTCGCCGTTAGCGGGTCCGCCTCGAGGAAACCTTATCCGATTGGTGCGACCTTGCGACCGGGGTCCCTCAGGGTGGCGTCCTCTCTCCTCTGCTTTTCTCCATCTTTATCAATACCGTTGCCAGGGTCATTTTTTGTAATTACCATCTCTATGCGGACGATTTGCAGCTGTACCGTCACTTCGGCATGTCTGAAGCTCATTCTGCTATCGATGCCATGAATCGTGACTTAGATGGTGTTGCTGAGTGGGCCAGATCTTTTGGCCTGCAAATCAATCCTCTCAAGTCTCAGGCCATGATCATCGGTAGCAGATATTATCGTAACACTTTCGACGTCTCTGGCCTCGGTCCATTGCGTTTGAATGGTACAGCGATTCCATTTACCGATAGTGCTAAAAACTTAGGTGTACTCATTGACTCGAATTTATCGTGGGATGCCCAGGTGAATGAAGTCAGTCGGAAGGTTCATTTTTCTATTCATTCGCTGAGGCGCCTTCAGACCCTGCTGCCTGTGAAAACAAAGATTTACCTTGTCCAAGCGCTGATCATGCCTCTGATGGACTATGCAGATGCTTGTTATCTGGATGCCACTGAGGAGCTGTTAAATAAACTTGAGCGATTGCAAAATCTATGTATCCGCTTTGTATTCGGTCTTAAGAAGTATGATCATGTCTCCAAATTCCGCAATAGGCTCAAGTGGCTCCCTATCCGTCTTCGCAGGAACACTCGCATTTTATGTCTCCTCTACAATTCCCTCTACAATCCAACTTATCCCGCTTACCTCCGTGACCGTTTCTCCTTGGTGCGTCCTCCTGAAGTCCTAACTCGTTCTCATCTCAAGTCCAACCTTAAAATCGTGCCTCATAATACCGACTTCTTCTCCTATTCTTTCACCGTTTATGCTGTGAGACTGTGGAATTCTCTCCCGCCTAACATTCGTGACGCTAAATCGCTCGCTCTCTTCAAAAAACTAGTTAAAGACCATTACCTTTCTTCATGAGTACTTACAGTTACGTTTATTTATATGTGTATCTTATTTATTGTTATTATTATATATTAAGTATTTATTTATTTATATATACATATATTATCTATTTGTTATCGTTAGTTCTTTTTTTCACTTTTGTTACACACTGTGTCTTATATTTTAATTACATTTCCTGTCTCAGGTCTACTGGAAGAAATTCCAACAGGAATAAGTAGCACCTTTGTACTCTTATTTTTTTATGTATTTTCCTCTGTGTTGTTTGTGTGTACATAAATTATTAAATAAATAAATAAATAAGAAGTTTATTCGTAATCTTTTTTTCACTTTTACTAAGTAAATAGTCGACCAGCGAAAACAAATTAAACTTTAAAATTGGAAAACAGCCAAAAAATAATGCGATAAGAAAAAAAAAGCACAAACATCATCTCAATATTTGTTAAAAAAAACGTAATTATCTGAATAACAGAACTGCATTTATAATGAGAACACAAGCGATTTAAAAGAACAAACTTAAATAAAAAACAGAGATAATATTAAAAACGCAATAAAACTTTGCCTCTATGCTTAGCTCTCGTCATAAAAAGTGGAAAATAAAAAAAAAAGATGAACGCAGCAAAAAAGTTTTGCTGTATAAGCTACACTGAAGTACACTCGGTAACACAAGTTCTAACTTAAAGTTGGTACAATGAAACACAGCGGCAGAAACTTAATTGAAGCGCCGACTCCGGGAGGATCCGCCTAGCGTTTTTTTTCAAGAGCTGAATTTGGTACCGCATTTTTTGGGTGTTTTCGTGGATTTTTTTTGTTGTCGTATTATTGTGTGAACAGTGTATGTTGAAAGTGCTTGGAGGCGATCATTGGGGTAAACGATTTAGACCGAATATTTGCATTGTTTCGTTAAAAAAATCATATAGTTTGTAGTCTGGTTTGACTTGTTTATGGTCACAATGATGCACAACGGTATCATCATCTTCAACCTATAGGTAAGTGCAAGTGCACACTGCCGTGCAAAGGCCTCTTCTCACACGGAGAAGGTTTGAGCATTAATCACAACGCTGGCTCAAGGCCTGATAGAAATAATAATTACAGGTTTCCTGACGATGTTTACCTTCACCGCATGTCAGTGGTGTCTAAATAATCATAGAAAGAACATATAACCTGGAAAAGGTTACACTGGTACTTGTTAGGTTACATACTCCCACACCCTCATGCATGCAAAAAGCGGGCGCCTTAACCTCCGTATACAGCAATTACACATATACATATGACATAGTCTATTAAAATTGTCCAAAAACCAATTAAATATTGAAAATTTTCGTGCGTCTAAACTGATTAAAGCGCCGACTCCACGAAATTTAGCCGAACGCTTTCTTTTTCAAAATTTGAATTTGGAACACTCTTTTTTTCTGGTTAATACTGGATATTGGTGTTTGCTGTGTGGGAAATATTTGTATACGATCCTTGGGAAACTTCAACAAAGTTTTATTGCTATTACGATTTCGTAATATGATACATCCTGTATTCAGTGGTAGCAGGATCACATCTTTATGGGACTAATAAATTAATAACAGTGACCTATAATTTAGGTGTATAATTTCGATTCCGTCGGCTTTTCACGAGATAGTTATTTTTTAAATAAAAAAAAACCTTACAAACAATTTATATCTCTCTATACCGATGCAACGTCTTACGGGTTCGGTTCCCGCACGGAACAAGACTTTGTGTGATCCTTAAATTGTTGTTCCGGGTCTGGGTGTGATGTGTATGTGGAATTGTGCTAGAACGGGCCAACTTTTCTTAAAAAAAAACTAAGCGACGATCAGTAATAAATACGACTAACGAAATATACCAAAACTATGCAGATAGTTAAAAAATGCGTATCAAATCAAATCAAATTCTTTATTTCAAGTAGACCACAAAAGGCACTTTTGAACGTAAACCAAACACCGTGAGACGTAACACCGGGTATCTGGGAATGTCCACAATATTCTCATCTTATGGTAGTCCTTCACAAGGCTGGGGTATAAGGTACAGCTAAGTTTTTTATCTAAATGAAAGAAAACTATAGAGAGGGGGCGGTCTTCAATTGTTTTAGTTGAAAAATCTTCGAGCGAACCGGCTGAAAACTGGTCGAAGCGTGATTAATTTTCTAAAGAAGAATAATTAAGATAGTTTATTTAAGGTTCAAAGAAGAGCTAGTGAGTATTGCTTTTAAAACAATTTTAAAAGGTTAAAGTAAGGTAATAACGATTGGGTTTAGGATGGGTAACCATTTTTACTTTGGTCGTTCTGCTCCATACGAATCAAATAGCTTCACTAAAAACTTATTGAGAGACTGACACTTTTGACCTTTTAATATTTTTTTTTATAAACGATGCCCCTTCGTCATTACGACTTTCCGTGTGTCGTCGGCTCGTTTAAAAACGATACAATTTCACATAGAAATCACTCCACGACCTTGAACAAAGATATGTGGATAACAATCTCTGCTTCCCTAAGGTGAGGGTTAAAGTGGACTTAAACAAAAAAACAAAACAAACATGGATAAGTAAGGGTCTTAAACAGAGTTCTAAAACCAAGCGTGGTCTTCGATACCAATATTATAAAAATAAAAACCAAACTAACAAGACAAAATATAACACATATTCCAATCTGCTACAGAAATGTATCTACAATGCTAAGCGTAATGCTAATATAAAATATATTGACAAGAATGACAATAAGTGTAAAGCCACATGGGCTGTTATAAAAAACGAAATACATAATGGAAACCTCAAAGATAATATTGAAAACATTAAAATTGATAACACTGTCCTCAAAAAACCAGAAGTGATAGCTTCGACCTTTAATAGTCTCTATGCAAATTGCAACCTAACAGAAAACTGTAACACAAAATGTTTTAATAAAAATCGAATTGCTAATTCAATGTACCTCATGCCAATGTCCGAAAGTGAGGTAAGACAACATATATTATCGTTAAACAACACTAGTTCTAAGGGGTACGATGAACTTAGCACCAAAATAATTAAGACATGTGTTAATGAAATAAGCGGGGTATTGACATATCTTATCAACCTATCCTTTTCGCAGGGTGTGTTTCCTAATGCCTTAAAAAAGTCCCTTGTGAAGCCGATTTTTAAAAAAGGCGACAAATGTAATATGGACAACTATCGTCCAATAACATTAATACCTATCCTTTCAAAAGTATATGAAAAATGCATGTACCAAAGATTAATTAGTTACTGTGAAAAATACAATATTTTAAATAAGCAACAATTCGGTTTTCAAAAACAAAAATCAACTACCTTAGCCATATTTACTCTCTTAAAAATAGTATTGACGATTATCAACAACAATCACCTAACAACGGGTTTATTTTTTGATTTGTCAAAGGCGTTTGACCTAGTTTCACATAAAATATTATTGAAAAAGCTAGAGTCCGTCGGAATCAGAGGATTGTCACTTCAATGGCTATCATCATACTTAACTGATAGACAACAGAGTGTAGTTATCTCAAAGCTTAATGAAAAGAGGGATATGACATTTTACTCGTCTGAATATAAAAATGTCAAATGTGGCGTACCCCAAGGTAGTATATTGGGCCCTATTCTATTTATTATTTATTTAAACGACATAGTTGACATAACCAATCATAATTGTATCCTTTTTGCTGATGACATATCTATTATTATTACAAGTGACAAAAAAAATAAAACCATTAATGATCATGAAATGGACATCAATAAAACAATTAACAATTTATTTAGCTATTTAAATAATAATAATTTATCTATTAATCTCAATAAATCTGTATATATTCAATTCAATCAATCTTATAATCAGAAATTTAATTTTAAAATGAACGTACCCAAACTTACCCAAGTGACACAAACTAAGTTCTTAGGAGTAATCGTGGACCAACATTTAGATTGGAAAGCTCAGGTCGACCATGTGTGCAATAAAATAAATAAATTCGCGTACGCCCTTAGGCAAATTAAGAGGGTCACTAGTATAAAAACGGCTGTGATGTCTTATCAGGCATATGTTGAGTCCTCTTTACGGTATGGACTAATCTTTTGGGGAAATAGTACCGACCAAAGTAGAGCGTTTGTTGCCCAAAAAAAATGTATACGAGCCATTTATGGTATCCCATCGGATGAATCATGCCAACCCATATTTAAAAAACTTGGTCTGCTACCATTGCCTTCATTGTATCTGTATGAAGTGTCTATGTTTGTGAGAAAACACATAGATCTGTTTAAAACAGTAGAAGAAGTAAGCTCACGCAGCCGGCGTGATCAGCACCAGCATAGACTCGTATTGGAAGATATTCCTAGGATAGTAAAATACAATAAGAGCTGTCCGGCTATGTGTATTCGTGTATTTAATAAACTACCAAGTAACTTGAAATTGTTAAATTGTAGACTGTTTAAGATTAAATTGTATAAATTGTTGACTCAATATAATTTCTATACCATTAAGCAATTTTTGGAGCATAGGCCTCATATTTAACCTATTTGTAGTATAAAGTCTTATAGCGTTTGACTAGACAAGTTTGCATGCTTTAGTTCTAAGCAAAACATGCTGGACGTTATATTTATTTTAACAACTTTGTATACCGTGTTTTTCGCAAATAAATATATTATTATTATTTAGAGTAAACTTTCGTTTTTCTCGACACTATAAAAATGTCGGTAATTGAAATGAAACCACGGGCTTAAGCCAAGTAAATTTCATTTAGGGGATTCGCTTCAGTAGACGCATCTTCCTGTAAGAATTTCCGAACTATTCTACACGTGTTTAGTATAGTGGCTTTCTGCATTGTAATGTATGTGTTCGTGGACAACTCTATTTGCTGTAAGTAATGGTGTAAGTGTTTAGGTATAATGCCGGTGCTGGAGAGCACCAGGGGTACAATATATACTCTGTCCATCTTCCAAATTCTAATTATTTCCTCTTTTAAATCTGTATATTTGTGTATTTTTTCGGTAATTGTTTTTTGTAAGTTATGTGTGTTGGGAACTGCTATGTCTATAATGTATGTGTGTTTTTTCTGTTTATCTATCATGGTTATATCTGGCCTATTATTGTGAATTGTCTTGTCTATTAATATGGCTCTGTCATAATATATCTTATTATTTTGGTTCTCCAGCACCGGTTTAGGGATGTATTGATAGTACGGGACGATTTTGGGTGATATGAGGTTATATTTTACGGCTAACTTTTGATGAATGATATGAGCAACCTGATTGTGTCTATGGGTATAATCGGTTTGGGCTAAGTTTGGGCATCCACTGGTTATGTGTTGAATTGTTTCAGCTGCACGGTGACATTTCCTGCATTTGTCATTCTGTACAGTGGGATCTTTAAGTATGTGCTTTTTGAAATTTTTGGTGTTGATAACCTGGTCTTGAATGGCTATCATAAAGCCTTCGGTCTCTGGGAAGAGTGAACCAAATTTTAGCCATTTATTAGAGGCTTCCATATCTATGTGTGGCTGTTCTAAATCATGAAGATGTCGACCGTGCAGTTCTTTAGAGCGCCATCTATTAATTTTGTCTGCTGTATGACTTTCTACGGTTTTATAAGCAATGCTCCTGTTGGATAAGTTAAGTGGAGTTAGATTTTTGTCGAGATCAACTATTGCTGCATGAATCCTGCTGGTAGAAAGCTTACTAAAGAAAAAAGTTCTTAGAATGCTTAACCAAAGTCCTTACTACATGGCAGTCAAAATATTCAATGGATTACCGAAAGACCTACAAAACGAAAGGAAAGAAATAATATTTGAGAGGAAATTAAAAAAGTTCTTAATACAAAAATGTTTCTACTCAACCAAAGAATACTTCGAAGGAAAATAGAACACCAACATTAATGTTAAAACCCACCTCATATACACACAAACACCTACCTACTAACTCACTCAATAACAACTTTTTTTTTATTTTTTATTTATCTAATTATGAACTTTTTTGTTTATTTTTTTCTTTTTTATGCAAATTAATGTAAATTAAGTAATTTTATATTATTTTATAAGCTATAGCCCTCTTTGCAACGCCTGAAAAAGGCCGTTAAGCTGTGCCTGTTATTTTAATTTAAGATCCTTGTACCCACCTTAACATGCAAATAAAGAATTTGAATTTGAATTTGAATTTGATATGTTTTTCTTTTGTGTGTGGGCATGCTTTAAGATAGTGGAGTCGATTACTAGTTGTTCTTTACATCCTCTATGATTTTGCCTGCATCCTTTTTGCTCTTCTGACAAGATATTGTTACGATGAAGATGGCTGTTAATTACACGTGTAATGAGTGAAGTAATCAGTTTGTAAATAGTGGGTAAACATGTAATGGGGCGATATTGAGAAGGATTAGACGTATCATTACTTTTAGGGAGCATATAAGTGATCCCTTTTGTAATGAATTTGGGTATTTGTTGTTCACCCCTAATGATTTCTGAGACATTTTTAGCTATTATATGGTGAAGCGTGAAAAACTTTTTATACCAGAAATTGTGAACGTGATCTATACCAGCTGCCTTCCAATTGCTCATTCGCTTAGTGACTATTGTAACATCTTCAGGTGTGATGTCCGCTAATTCCATTTCTTCTATGCCATTCATCCTATTTATTTCTTCTTCAATCCATTTCGCATTGTCATTGTGATCATTTCGTTGTTCCCATAAATTAGCCCAGTAGGTTTTAGTTCACTTTGTTCAGGCATACTGTTATCATTATGTAATCCGTTGTCTCTACATGATCTATAAAATTTCTTCTCATTAGTAGTAAACAGTTTATTATCTTCCTTTCTTTGAAGCGCTTTCAAATATCTTGCTAATCTTTGTGATTTTAGAGTTAATTTCTGCTTTAACGTGTCTAGATATTCTTCTGGTCTTACATTATGTGGTTCATGAATAGTATGGACTTTTGTTTTTTTAAATATTCTTTCTACCGTTGTTACTATTTTTCTAGATCTATTGTTATTTATATATTGTGTTAATCTTCCTATGTCTACTCTTAAGTTTTTAATATCTAATTCTAGTCTGGTCTGCCAAGGGGGTTTGATACTTTTCTGAGTTTTAATGACAGGTTTATATGTTTTTATATTATACCCTAAATTTTGGCATATAACGTAAGCACTGCAATATATAAGTGAATGTATACTTACTAAATCTGAGTCTATAGAATAAAATCGGTTCAATATTTGTTTATTGAATACCTCAACCAAACCATAGAGCTTTTTATTTTCTCTGGGTTTTGGTAATTTAGGACGTGCTGTGGGATCTGAGCCTGTATATCGGATAAGAATAGTTTCTAATTGGTTAATTAATTCCCGTGTAGGTATATCAATATCTGTTCTTTCTTTTTGTTGTGTGACTAGCGTCTGCTGTGATAAAAACTCTGAATTGAAGTTTGTCTGAGTGGATGCGTGTTGGGTAAATGTTTCATTTTGTGTACTTGCTAATTTTGTGTCGGGCGATTGTGTGTATAGGTTAGTATCAGTTGTGATTGAAGAAATGCCTAATGATTGTTCTGTACGCTGGGGTGAAATGAATGATTGGGGAGGGATAGTATTAGTGACTTCTGCCATGTTTATAACGTTGAAATTCTCGTTTGTTTCTTCTTCTTCTAAAGTTCTCCGTACTTCTTCCTTAAGTTGGTTTAATGTGTCCTGCGAAAGTCGCTTGTTTCTTACTATCGTTCTCATTTGGTCTGATACGCGTTGTTCAGAAACTGTAATTTGTGGATACTGGCGTGAGAATAGTTCGTGCAATCGTTTCCTATATGTTGTCATATCAGTTTCTATTTTTGTAATGTAATAATAAGTGCGCATGATAAATATGTTAACATCTCTACTCCAAGACATGCGCACTCTTGGTTTACCTGCCTTGGTGGACGCGGGTAAAAAGGTATTAACCTCCCGCGCAACATCCAAGACTGGTGTAGGCAAATCTTTTAATCTAACTGTGGTTGGTGATAAACTAGTCGACGAAGGTAACGATTGCAATGACGGGGTATATGAAATAGTGCTAGGACTATATGGCTCAATTATATTAGTTGCTTCAGAGTCATTTAGACTATCAGCAGTATCTAGTTCGGCTGTAGTAACTTCGGGTGACCCGGTGGGAGCCCGCCTGCTCAGCTCCTCACCACTGACGGTTTGCATGCTGAAACACCCAGCGTCAGCTCCAGGTGTGCCCCGGCGATCCCCGGGAAGCGGCCCTCTCAATTTTCTTTTCAGTCGTGTCTCCATGATGTATGGGTTTCCATTGCCATGTTAGCCGCGCCAGTAACTTTTAAATCGCGTGTCCGCCCCCCACGTGAGTCTGATGGTCGACTCGGACGTATGGTTGGATTTGGGGGGCTTATTATATTATTATTATTTGTATGTTCGTTTCCGTTCACGGGATCATAGGATCCCGGACCTTTGGAAGGCGTACGAGGGGCCGAAGCCAACTCGCAGAGGCCCTTTGAACAGTTTTAATCTAAATGTGATGGGACATCAGCCGGCAATTATCCCTGTTTGCACTATGAAAGTGCACCCAAGGATAATCCCCGGTTGATGCAAGACTATTGCGAATTGTGGTAATAAACGAAAGGGTTATGGGTATGGGTTGCTATGGACTGGTGGATATGATAACTATGGAAATACTATGGCCCCTGCCCCTGACCAATATTGATACATACGGATAAACAGGCAGGGGGTGACTGGCAAACTCAATTAATGGGCCCCCGGAAACGGCCGCTAGCATGTAGCGACACGGAGGCAACATACGTTGAGCTGCTTGGGGAAGGAGAGGCATCCCACGGCTATCAGAGCAATCCCGGAAGGGAAGAAGAAGGCTTCGTTCGCGTTAAGAATTATTATTATTAATTAGGTATAGTTTTTGCGTCTTTACTTTTGTTAAGCGTGTGTTAAAAATTAAGGCATCATCTTCATCAATCTTTTATTTCAGCCCAGTCAGTGGAAAATCTAAGAAGATTTATATAAACTTTTATCCCCTATTTTATTCCTTAGAGGTGGAATTTATCAAAATCGTTTCTTAGCGGATGCCTACGTCATAACTTATACCTGCACGCCAATTTCTCGTCCAGTGGTTTGGGTTGTGCGTTGATAGATCAGTCACCTTTGAGTTTTATATATTAAGAAGATTATTAACATTAGACCTCTACAGATGGCCCATAGTTCTTATGTTCAGCTAAAGGTTGTAGATACAAGCACAATGACGTAACGTACACCGGCTCATAGCAGGAGAGGGTTAGTTTTTAGTCAGTAACAGTCTATCATTCTCTCTTGTCCAACCAAGGACAGGAAGAGTAATTTAATCATCCCCCCTCCCTCACAATAAGGCAATTTATATAATTGACTGCACGGTTGGCGCGGTGGCTGGGCAACTGGCTGCCGTGCAACGTGTCGCGTGTTCGATTCCTGCACGGAACAACTCTTTGTGTGATCCACAAGTTGTTGTTCTGGATCTGGGTGTGATGTGCATGTAGAATTGTATGTTTGTAAACGCACCCAGGAGAAAATCCGAGAGTGGGGCAACGATTTAAAAAAAAATAGACATGGGAACCGACTTACGATGGCGAGCTTCACTGACGAACAGACTGACAGACTACTATTCGATTCTGACGTTTCAATAGTATGTTTAATACTTTACTTCAAATGTTTATAACTACTTATTTATGGTTTAGTTGGAATAAATGATTTTGATTTTGACGTTGACTTTGAACAATACACTGTGTTTTCATATACATAGAAATAATTACATAAGAAACAGCTTCACAAGTTCACGTCCAAACCATATAACTTAGTACAACAATAGTTGTACAAAATAAACCTCTACCTTCTTATTTCCATACAAAACAACTGTGAGAAATATACATACATACGTAGGTACATTCGCTATGCTCTCATACATCAAGCATATAGCTAATGGAGGCTGTCAAAGCGTCGACTACTAAAAGCATACATGTGTTGACCAACCAGTGAGATCGTGTCTATGAATTTAGAATCACACTCTCGGTGCCGACTGCTGCTTTTGAGGTTCATAGTGGCGTGTATTAATACTCTAAATGGTTATCAAGTGTGAAGAATTTTATTCGTTTAAACTTTTCAATCAGGTCATAATGGCCCGAAGGTTAAGGCCCACTTCTAATGCAATTCGAATTGTAATTCGAGACACAATATAAGTAGATGCTTGGTGGTGTTTAGTGAATTAAATTCAAATATGGTTGAGCAAAAATGGATGGGAGGTGCTGTGGGTGTCCATAGGCGCTTCGGTCGACACGTCATCGTCAGCTTGCTTGACATAAAAATTAAAGAATTCGCAGCTATTGCTGTTTTTAAAAATATGTAAGGAGTTTTTATTTCTTATAGATATGAAAGTTCGTGATAATTATACGTGAAAATCATTTTAATAAAGGAATGTACATTTTGTTATATTATTAGATTATATTGTTAACACTTAATTAACCAAATCTCTTAATAAATGAACACAACTCTGTTCATTGAATCTTAAAGGTCATGTTAATAAGAAACATATTATTATATGTTAATTGAAAATTATGTATTTACGTGAGCTAAATGAGTAAAGCCATATTACTAGGGTTGCGTCGCAAAGAGAGAGGCGGCCCGCGTGAGGGAGCAATCCTCCTCCTCACGCCCCAGCCGCCGCAACAGGCGACACTACGGGCGTCGGGGATCAAGGGACGTTGCGCGGTAAGCGCAATGAGAGACCGCGATCTCGGCCCAGAGCAGGAGAAGGAACAGGGGGGTTTTTAGTAAGTAAGAGTCTGACACTCTCTCCCGCCCGGTGCTGGGCGGGAGAAGTAATTTGATGATTTTCCCCTCCCAAAAAAAGGGTTGCGCGACGTCATCGCTCCACTCACGCTGCTCATGAATGTAAGAGACTTGAAACTAGTAGGGCTTTTCTCAATTTTTTTAACAACATTTATAATTAACGAATGAATCCTCCATGAGTAAGTTTTTGGTAGTTTGGTTATTATTTCCCGATTCACCGCGCTACTTATTCAAAAATTCTCTTTTATTAAACTTATTCCTGAAACACAGCATAATTAAACAGGTATTTATTTTATTAGCAACTAGCTATTCTCGCGAGGTTTCACCCGCTGCTCGGCTCCATTTAATCGTAGCTTGATGTTTTATAGCACTAAGGAAGTTTGTAGCTATCTATCAGTGAAAGAATTTTGGAAATCCGACCAGCGGTTCCAAAGATTACCCCCTACGTACGTACAAACTTACAAGTGTTACCTCTTTATAATATTAAGAGTAGTACAGATAGGACGCCGTTTGACTTGTATTACCTGATGTTAAGCGATGATACGACCGTCAATGGAGCATTTCTACCATTAAGCAACCTATTCACTCGGGCCTTGAAGACACCCTTTAGGAAACACAAATTCTGTACTGGCACTATGTAGTTGATAAACTTCATTGTTTTAAATGTAAGGTTTTTCTGTCCTTACTTGTTTTTTTGGCCGATTTTCACCTGCAATTATCAAAGTTTGAAGTGCAGATAATGTTGTTATTATTATTCCTACTTCCTTCTATCATACTGGTACTAAATGTCTTCACTATAGTCAGAATTTTAATTCGATTCCTGATTTGACATTGACCACTGTCATTTTGAGAAATAATGATACCACATATAACAGTGTAGTGTTGAAAACAAAAATCGATAAACAACCAGTGAATCAGTTTCAGGAAGGCATTCAAAAAATTACGGCTTCCGAATGGTCTAAATGCGTATCCCATGTTGTCAACGAAGAGGAAAAAATGAGTAAGCTAGATATGTTAAATTGACAATTAATATTACAGACACAATTCATAATAAATGTTACCATAAAGTAACAGCGATAGCGATAGCGATGACGGTGACAATTTATAAAATGTCTGTTTTATTTGTCGCGTTCCTTCATGATCACATTTTTTATTAATTTCACACACAATTACAAAAGAAAAGTCTCAGATCGTTAATTAATTGTCAAAACTAAATTATCGGTTCAGAAATATTTTATTTCCTGATAAACTTAGTTAACGAGAGTAAATTTATAAACGAGAGGAATCGATTCAGAAATATTCGATTTCCATATCGAATAATTTCGCAACGTCACTATTTATTACGTGTCATAACGTTGCCACACTAAAACTGTCAAATCTGGAATGGAATTAAAATTCCGAGTATATTTAATTAGTGTTATTATACGTTTCTATGAACCTTCCTCTCCAATCGCTCTATCTATTAAATATCGCATCAAAATCCGTTGCGTAGTTTTAAAGACTTAATAGATTTATTAATATGCGACATTATTTATTATAAACCTTTTTATTCATTTAAAAATCATAAATGCTATCAAATTTATTTCTATCCATTACAGAAAAAAACACAATCCATTTGCTAAAATACGCTCTGTGAAAATGAATATTCTGTTTGATAAATAAATTTTATGATTACTTTTTCATACACCTATGTACTTTACAAAAAGCATAGCATTATCTATACATTTAAATACATAGGTATGTAGATCAAAGTTTAGGCATAGAAATAAAATTCGATTCGATTTATTTCGCAATTCTGCGCACACATTTAACCTCAAACCTTCAAAGTGTGATGTCCCACAATTTGAAGGTTTCAGTCACGCCAAGCTTCGGCACGAATGGGTCGGCTCGACCGGAGTGATACCACGGTTTCACAGAAAACCCGCGTGAAACAATCACAGCGTTGTATTTCACCTTGTGAATGAGGTTACCGGAAGCCCAACCACCACTGAAACCCTTATCTCTAAAAGGACGGCAACGCACTCGTAACTCCTTTCGTTTTGTCCGTGGGCGGCGTTGATTGCTTACCATCGGTAATCCGTCTGCTCGATTCCAACAAAAAACCTTCATCACATCATCATCAGCAAATAAGTGCCCACTTCTGACCAAAGGCCTCTTCTCATTTCATTAAACTACACTACGTAAACAGATTTTTAAAGAAATAAATAAATGTCATACTCTGTTCACATCTTTGCTTCAATCACTTACAAGATTTTCAGATTTCGCGCTCGGAAATGAGCCGTAACCTCTTACCCGATTACGTGGGAAAAAGAGGGGTGATATGTTTTTTATCGGCTCCGCTACATACGTTAAGGTGGTGCGGAAATTGTTCAAGTAAGGCATAAGGTTATCTCGAAAAGATTGGTTGGTAAGATTATTTGGGAAGGCTTTTTAAGGAGGTTTTTTGTGGGTTCATAAATAGTACCTAGTTCAATAGTGTTTTTTTTTTTTTAGTTCGTAACACATGCGAGCGCTGGCTTTCTCGTGGAGTTTGATGAATTATGGTAAAGTGTTGTCTTGAAATGACATTCAAAATTTATTTTCTGCCATATATTGCAAAATCAAGAACACACTCCAGTATTTAGACCTATGATAAACTTACTCACAAGTAATGGCGAAACAAGACGCCAGCATTGTATCAGTTAGATCATAAATAGCCATGCTTCGACACGAATGGACCGAATTGCTCGACAGGAGTAATAAACCATGGCCTCACAGAAAACCGGCGTGAAATAACTACAGCGTTGTGTTTCGCTGTGTGAGGTTCCCAGAGCGCCAATCCCTCCATCCTCCTCTAATCCCCAAAAGGCCGGCAATGCACTCGTGACTTCTCTGGTGTGGTAAGTGTCCATCTGTCCAGGGGCGCCACCAGTTGCGTAGGTACCATAAGGCAAATCTGAGTGAAATAACCACAGCGTTGTGTTTCGCCATGTGAGGTTCCCAGAACACCAATCCTTCTTCTACCGCCCATTTTCCCCCAATCCCCAAAAGGCGGACATCGTACTCGTAACTCCTCGGGTGTTGCGGGTGTCCATGGGCGTCAATGATTACTTAACATCAGGAAAACGCTAGTCTGCCGTCCTATAACATTAAAAGAAAAATACGAGGGAATCCGCGCACCAGAACTAGTCACGTATACATCGATGTTGTCAGCATGTTATGTGATATCCTGTCGTTACAGTAATGACGGCGCGATACGTCGCCTGTGACGTCACAGCATCATATCAGAATATGTGTATAGTTCGTGTGAGCTAGAAATATTAGAACTGGAAGAGACAGCTAAGTTTGAGCTTTTTTTTATCAACATCGAATGACATCTCCTGCTTCAGGCCGGGCCCTGGTTGAACATCGGCCCTGGTAGGCCTCATCTTTGGTGATCTGATGGCTTAATTTGAGAGTTTTTATTTTTGTGAGGGGAAAATCGTCAATTGACTTCTCCCGCCCAGCGAGAGGGAGAGTCAAACTCGAGCCATCCAATGTATTTAAAAAAATACATACTTTTTGCATTAATATTTTGCTTTCTGTCAGACTCTATGTGACTTAAACGCCCCCGTTCCTTCTCTTGCTCTAGGCCTATAGAGTGAATAGGCTCTTAATAAACTTGTGCTCCTTACCATCAACGATTGCATCACAGCTTACCATCAGGTCGCAGTCGCAGTCAAGCACTAGTTTATAGCAAGTATAAAAACTGCAGTGCTAACTTTGAGGGTAAGAACTGCTTAAGTGGCTGGTTTTTAGCTAGAGCATCAGATTAGCTTTTTTTATTTATTTATTCTAAGGAGAGATCCTTAAGTCTGCCTTGCAGGTGCTAATGGTGGTCTTCAGCTGGAGAGGTTTCAACACGCTTTCATTTTTCGCCCACAAGATATAGTTACATTTTGAAGGTTCATTTTTAGAGTTGTGGGTAAAGCGAAATGATCAACCGCAAACCAGCTCAGAGCAAGAGAAGATACAGGGTGGTTTTAATCAGTGAGAGTCTGTTACCTCGCAAAACAAATAAAAAATCCCATAAGCTTGCATTTCAGCACTGGATCTTATAATGGCTCTACTTGCACAGAGAAAGTGCATTAATCACCACGCTTGCTCAAGATTTCACTGTATTGACGATTTCAAGGTCAGAAACCTTGCCGATACAGGGTTTAGGTTCAGGTTTCTTCACAATGTTCCCTTTCTTTGCCATATGTCAGTGATCTCTTAATAACATAAGAAAATACATTTAACTCGAAAAAAATCACTTAGAATTTGCTTAACGCACAGAACCACCACTGCAATCAATTTCCATAAAAAGTTTATTATCCCTCAATAAATAAATAAATAAATATATGAGTACAGTTCCATAGAAATAATCTAAACTAAAAAACACAAAATCTTGTCGCTTCCATGAAACCTTATGAAACTTAACTCGAACCCTGTCGTAGTCTATAAATCCGTAGCCATCGGTGCGAACCAAGCGTATTAGTGATTGTCATATTTTTCCGAGCCAGCGGTTTCTTAAACGATTCTCCGGAACACGGTTGATTTCGTGTTTGGAAGGTGAAAGGGTTTCGTCGGTTAAACTGTAAGGGTTGAACATCTTGTAAGAGGTTCAATAGTTTTAGTGGGGTTAAGTGAGTATGGGTGTTGAAGTGCTCGTGTCTTTTGGATTTTTGTTGGTCGGTTTCTGGCGTTTGATTGGTGTTTTGGCAAAAGACTAGTAGTCTTTTGATGTTAGTGATGTGTCATAAATGTAAGTGTATTATAAATACTGTAGGCCTACCATGTAGTGTTAAAGCGTGAATCTTCCGAGCGAGAAAGAGGGATGGAGCTATAAAAGGTGTATAGCTCCATCCCTCTTTCTCACCCGGTCTTCTGATTCGTCAATCCAGTGGCGTTAAGCAGGTATGTCAATTCTCGATTTGATACACGGGTCCATCAAAAGTACTGTTGAGAATTTTAGATTTCACTACATGAGTAAGAATTGTCTGTCTCTCTGTGTGTATTTCTTAACACTTTTAGTACAATGATAAACAAAATGGTTTTTAATAAAGAATAAAAAAACTCTTCTTTATATTTTACTCAATTTACTAATAAAACATTACTTAGCTTTTAAATGATTCAGGATTTATCGAGACAGCTAATTGACTATTTTATTTAGAAATCCCATACTATGGCCCGGGCTCCGGCCTGGAGCAGGAGACGGAACGAGGTGGTTCTCAGTCAGTAAGAGTCTGATCCAGGGCGGCAGAAGCAAATTGATGATTTCAGCCCCTCAAAATAAGACTAAGAAAAAATAGTAAGATCTTCAAGCCATAAACTAACACATCTACACAAGTACTAAGGCCGAAGTGTAAATCATTAATGAAGTAGCTCAGTCACAAATCTAATTCGGCGGGTCCGACAACCGGGTCCGAAACGTACGCTCCGTCCGACGCATAAATCTAGGAAGACGGAAAACCGGAGCGGTAATAAATCTCATCGCGGATCCGGAATATTCATGAGACCACATACGTACGCTTAGAGGATGTTATACAGGCTGTTTAGAAATTGTAATTGTAGTTTATTTAGTGTTGATACTTGATTGTAGTTTATTTGTTGTTGCTTGATACTTGGTGGTCTTGTTATTACAGTTTTGATATTTTAATGGTTTTGTGTGAATTACGTTTGTTGTTATATAGCGTCTTCAATTGTTTTGTGGTTGTGATTGTTGATAATAAATGTACGGACATTGTCTTCGTCAGTATTCAGTCGGATAGCAAGAAGAAATTTCGACAATATTATTTTTATGGCATTATCACCGGGATGTGATTTATTTGCGTCACTATGGAGTGTAAAGTTCTGTGAGAGTTTGTATGTAAGAATCTTATTTTTTAAGCAAATGAGTTATCTTCAATCGAGTTGAAACTGCATTGCCTTGGTTATTGGGAGGAAAGGGGCTTTCTGGATTAGAGGTTTTGGGGATTCAAGAATTGATGGGGTATGCGGGAATGGAAATGGTTGAGCCTCCGTCCCCTCCGGTAACCATACTGACTCTTACAATTACAACTCACTTTATTTTTATGTTTTTATTTGTATATTTAGCAATATCAATTGTTTAGCATTGTTAAATTTTGTTTGTATTATTTGTCCAGTACATTTTTATTCGTTCTTTTTTATGTGACATTTATAACGCTTTGGTTCATATAACTGTAATATTATACCAAGTATTTTCGTTATTTAAATAAAGATATTTTAGAAAATAGATTGCTTCCATATTTGAATTATAAAACAAAGCTAAGCGATATTCATTATAAACTCAATAAAAATTGAATAAAGTTATACATAGCAAACTGTAAAACAGAAGCTTGAAGTACAAACAATTCATTAAAAATCACGTTTTAAACGATAAATCCAATTTGTGAGAACTCATAAAACTAGGCCATGACCTTTCGGATAGTTTAGTGAGATTCCAGAAAAAAAAATACTACCTAATACTGTTAGCTTTACAGTAGTAACTGCACGGACGCCGAATGTTGTAAGCGAAAATAAAAATAAAAGAGAAATGGTCGTATCCTTTTCACAAAATATTGAATTTACTTTTGAAAAAAAAACGTCTTATTGTTGAATTTAGTTTAAAAGGCGTAAAAACGTCTAAGTTGTTTGAAAGCCTAAACTGCTGAACCGATTATGACAGACTTTTCCCGTGCCAACCGAGTTTAAATTTTGTAAAATAAATCTTACGCAATTTATTACGAACGTATAAAACTGGTGTGATACGACGCTTTCGTTATAATTCACCGAGTTCTAATCCTCTCCTCCTATACAAAATCCCCTAATCTCCAATCCCAAAATGGCGGCCAACGCACTTGTAACTCTGGCGTTACGGCCGTCAACTGCCGGCGCAGATTACTTATTGCATCAGGTGATCCATCTGCTCGTTTTTCCCCGAATCAATAAACAAATAAAACACAACAAGAAAACAAAAAAACTGTTTTAAATTTATTTATTAATTCAAAAATGGCAGTTCAACGCAAAAGTTTTCTAAATGTAAATTATTATTTCCGTACCAACATTCATTATTTAACAACACTGCATTTAGAGAAACACAAAAAACACTATACATATTTCAACACAGTAAACAAAAAACAATACGAAATAAAAACGCATATTCCAAATTTAATTTCAAACCATATTTCACGAGGCGTTGCGATGCGATGGTTTTTCAACACACTGTATATGCGCAGAATGTTAGGAGTAGTGGCCCAAAATATTCTCACATACGAGACTATAATAACTTTATTGCCGTACAGTGTCGTCAAATAGTGCAAAAAGGTTCTATTTGATATCTCTTCTGTTTTAGTACCATTGGGTACAGAAATTGAAAAGATTTTATATGTAAAAATAGTTTCTGGGCTGGATTGGAAGTCTTCTCTAGTTAATCACCACGCTTAGCAGGCAGGTTGGTGATTAGGACCAGGGTTACCAGAAATCGCTGCTCTCCAGAAGAGTGGAACTATCCAGTCCGCTCTTTTAATTAAAAAGTTCCTTAGTGATTTTCGGATACACGTGGGTAAATTGGGGTTTACAAATTAAAACTAAAATAAAAAAAATACACTTTTAAATAGAAGAGGGTGCCCACATAATAGGCTCAAACATTAATAAGCTTAATATAAAACTCTAATAATAAAAAAAAACTCGATTTTAGTATGAAATATGAAATTAATATTATATTTTATGTATAATATTTTTCTGGTAAATCATAAAAAGACATTTCTCACCCTAGGTGGGGCGAGAGGGAGTGTCAGACAATTGCAGACTCTTCTTCTGCTCCAAGCCGTGAAACATTATTGCGCTAAAATGCTCAAAATTTGGTGCTCATATAAGAAGAGGTGGCCTTATCCAATCACGTTAGCTTTAAAAAAAATTATGTTTAATCCATATTCGATAAATCCTTATTCTAATTCTAATTGGTAAAAAAAATGAGAGGGCCACACTAGTGCCATCTTGTGAGCCCAAAACTGGTTCGCCTCGACCGTTTTAAATATTGGTCACTCATTTTTGTATTTGACTGTACATTTACATAGAATGTTTCAAGCCCTTGAATTAATGATAGGATTAGTTTATGTTTGGGTCGCTTTGGAGGGGGTAGGGATTTAATTTGTCCACTATTGTAAAAGGTTGTGTTGGGAGAGATTTTTGTTACAAAACTGTATTTTTGTCAAAATAATAAATATACATTCGTTTTGTTGGGGTTTTTTATGACATAGGAGCAGATGGATAACCTGATGACAAGCAATCGGCGCTGCCCATGGACACCCGCAACCCTAAAGTGGTGCGATGCTGGCCTTTTACGATTAGTATTTCGGATATTTAAGAATTGTGGACGGAAGGGGGAGAAGAAGGCTTGGGCCTCCGGTAACCTCCCTTACAAGGCAAAACAACACGTATGTGCAGTGCAGGCCGTCACCATCACTCCGGTCGAGCCGGACCATTCGTGCCGAAGCATGGCTCTCTCACACTTAAAGTGTGTGTGCGTAAATTTTTTTTTTTTTTAAGGAGACGTTGCCCCACTTTAGGATTTCCTCCTGTGTCGTGGGTGCGTTTACAAACATACACATTTACATGCACATATCACACCCAGACCCGGAACAACAATCTGTGGATCACACAAAGAGTTGTTCCGTGCGGGAATCGAACCCGCGACACGTTGCGCGGCAGCCAGTTGCCCAGCCACCGCGCCAACCGTGCAGTCAGTAAATAAACTTTGTTGCCGATGATTAAGGTATATGATCCTCCTTCCAGCCATCCTCAGTCCGCAAATCGCCTGTCCTCCTTAAGAAGGAGAACGCAGGTGTAGTAACTTGGGGATAGGCGGCTTGCTTGGTGGCTATGGATGGCGCCGATTGCGTCAACCGTCAGGTAATCTGTCTGCTCGTTTGCCGACATCCTCCATACATTCTGCTGTTCAGTCCAACACCAAACAAGCATAGACGTATTAAAATGAAATTCACAACTTACAAATTAATTTAAAATTTAAATAATCCTCGAAAATTTATTTTTCAATTAAAATAAGATGTTATAATCATTACTGAGGGCTCACAGTGTACCTACTTGAGAAGTTTCTCCAAACTTAATTAAATAAATGAATTTTCTCAGCGTCGAAGCTAAGTCGATTATTATACCCAGTGAACTCGGAAGGTTGGTTTTGTTATGAAAACTTACTAAGAGAACTCGATTGTGATTTTTTTTACTTCAACATTGTAAGTAAACCTTTTTTTCAAGGTTGTTTGAGGCAAAGGCTTTCTGCCTAAATATCATTTCGTCCCATTGCTTGTCTGTGCCAAGGCTGGGGCTTACGACCCTACGTGATTTGTATTACTGTAGTTTTTTGACAAAAATTGAGTATATGTATAAGCACTATTTTATTATTTTTTAAGAAATTAGTTGTTAAACGAGCAGCTTTATTACCTGATGATAAGCAATAGGCACTACTTATGGACATCCGCAACACCAAAGAGGTTACGAGTGCGTTGCCGGCCTCTTACGAGTAGGGTTTCGGATTGTGAAGGAATGGGGGGAAGGGGGGAAGGATTCCCTAGTAACACCACTCACACGGCAAAACAAAACATAAGTCTCATTGCTTGTCTGTGCCAATTCTTCTGTATCTAGCGACCCTATATGATTAGTATTACTCTTCATTTCATCACCACCGTACACCACATCAACGTACGTCACCGCAAGGGTGTAACTAAAAACCAGGGTTAGGTTCTCACTGAGCCCAACTTATACTGAAATGGCAACTCACGTAATATACGTATGAAAGCAACGTAAATAGCAAAGTAAATCGACTTAGTCACATTAATAATAAAAAGACTCTACTAGTTTCAAGTCACAATGGGACTCTTATTTGTGGAGCTGAGAAACTAGTAGAGAATTTCTCACTTAATTCACGTGAGCAAGTCACGCGAGTTTTAATTTAAGAACAAAAAAAAGCAACATTTAAATTACTTATTTCTATGACGTACAATAAAATAAAAAGCGAGTGAGTTTTAACATCATCGAACGCTGTTTAAGACAAATGGTAGTGGTTTCCATATTTATTATCAGAATTGTATCACAATGGTTTTGCATCGCCTGCTAGCTATCGCTGTATCCAGTATCGGTATCATTTCCGAATTTACATGAACCGTTATTATTTACTCGATACCAGTATTTAGCTCGCTGTACAACAGTTCATTATCATGTAATGTTTATTTATGGGGCTTTAAACTGAATATTATGAGGTAGTGTATTGAATTTTTAGATTTAGATGGTGAGCTATCAGTAAGGCCCATATCGAGGAGTTGTAAGGTGCGTTACCGGCCTTTCTGTTAGGTATTTGTGGATTTTTTTTTTTTTTTGTGAGGGGAAAATCATCAAATGACTTCTCCCGCCCAGGGCCGGGCAGGAGGGAGTGTCAGACTCTTACTGTCCCGACCTACCCCCCTGTTCCTTCTCCTGCTCTGTGCCGAGGTCGCGGTACCTCATTGCGCTTACCCCGCAACCCCGGCTGAACATCAGCCCTTTAGGGCCCCGTCTGTGGTGGTCTATTGGCTCTTTGAGGCGCGCGCGGAACGCTACGCGCCATACGCTCGGGCCTGGTTCTGGTCGGGCGGCGAGCTGCCCTTACTCGCCGACCGCAGGCCCGTACTTACGGTGGCCGGAGATCGTCCCTCGATCCCCGACGCCCGTAGTATCGCCAGTTGCGGCTGCTGGGGCGTGAGGAGGAGGATTGCTCCCTCACGCGGGCCGCCTCTCTCTTTGCGAGCATGACTGCTTCACAAAAGGAGGAGACGGCGTCCCAGTTCCTCTCACTCCGCACCATGGCCTCGACTAAGGCCGGGCGCGAGAGGTCGCCGCCGCCGATCACTTCCCTGAGGATACGGCGGTGCTCAGCCCAGGCAGGGCATACCGCTACCGTATGCTCCACCGTATCCCCTAGGTGGTCCTCACAATGACGACACTCGGGCGTTTCCTCCCGCTGAATCCGAAACAGGAACCTACCGAAGCTGCCGTGCCCGGTAAGCACCTGCGTCAGACGGAAGGTGAGGACGCCGTGGCGTCTGTCAAGCCACTCCTCAAAGAGGGGTCTTACCGCTGCTATGGTAGCGTGCCCGGCCCTCGGTTGCGACAGTCGTTGTTTCCACTCTGCCATGAGATCTCGCCGGAGCTCATTCCGCCACGCATTTATTTGGCGCGGCAGAGGATCTTCGCCCCGGCGACGCGCGTCTGCGCGCAAACTGTAGACGCGCGCGAGCGCCTTCGCTTCTAGATCCCACGGCGGTGATCCGGCAAGGAGGTTCGCCGCCTCCCCGGAGATCGTGCGATACCCGCGGATTACTCGTATAGCCATGACCCTCTGGGACGCGACCAGCGTCCGAGCCGGCCGCCGCTTCAAGGCCGGCGCCCACACCGGGGCACCGTAGAGGGCCATGGAAACACATGGCCTCGGACTTGTGGAGCGCCACCTCGAGTCCCAACTGCCGGATCCTTGTAACGACTGTCGCAACCGCTTGTGACATCAGGTCGGCCGCCGCCTGATGCGACCTCCCGTTCGCCAGCACCAGCGTGTCGTCAGCATAACAGACAATGCTGACGCCGCTCGGGAGGTAGGTATTTGTGGATCTGGGAATAGGAGGTAAGACAGCGAAACATGCGTTGTGTCACACCGGTTTTTTGTGAGGCCGTGATATCAGTGCCGTATTACGGCTTGTTGCTATGTGCTTGCTAAAATTTTGTAACTATTATAGATTATATTTACAGTCTCGGACCTGGACAAGAGCGCGTACCTTCGTCGAATAATGAGAGGCAGTATAAGACTCTTACTGACTAAAAACCATTCCTTTTATTATCCTGCTTCAAGTCGGGGTCGCTGTTGCCGACCTTTAGTTCTTAGTTTCTAACCACTTCATCTGGTATGTATGGTATGTAAGGCAAAGAATCAAAATCTGAAATTTCATGCAGTAGTCCATTTAGCGGAGTTGTTGCGGAGCAATCGCAATAAGATACCGTGGCCTCGGCCCCAACAGGAGAAGCCTCGAAATATAACAGTAGTCTGTCAATCTGTTCGTCAGTGAAGCTAGGTCTAGTTTGTTTATTACCCTCTAGCTACTCTCGCGCAGTTTCACCTGCCGCTCGGCTTCATTTGATCGTAGCGTGATGTTTTATAGCCTATAGCACTCATGAACGTTGTAGTTACATGTCGGTGAAAGAATTTTGGAAATCCGACCAGCGGTTCTAAACATCACCCCCTACATACAAACTTACAAATTTTACCTCTTTATAATATTAGTATAGAAAAAACTTGCACAGTTCAAACACCTAATAAATAGTTTCCCTACAGAGTAATATAAAAGAAATATTTTAATATGTTCGCTTGGTAAACAGAAGACCGAATTTTACGGACTAAAGCGTTCTTTAAGTAAAAAAGCAAATAAACTAAGCTACGATCGAGGTGGAACTTTTTAAGGATCTGCAATAAAAACGATATTTTATTTTTTACTGGCTAAGGTAGGATTTCGTGTGTATTGTTTTTAGGTATGGTTTTATTACCTTCCTAGTGGTATAAAACTGTATACTATATGAATGTAATGTAGGTCCTTATAGCGGTACTTGTTCCTGTTCTTTGATTTTCTACGAAATGTTTCCACTATATCTTATAAAAGATAGCTTGATCTCTGCGACATTCGTCAAACTGACATTCCTAGGGTTGTCATGGTACAAAAAAAAATATCGACGTTTCTTACTTATCGATGCTAAAATTATATGTTTAATTGGAATATAATTTGGGTACTAAAATGAAACGAATATTTTAATCTAAGATAAATTTATTCCAAAGGAGTACACCCCAAATCAATATCCGAATCACTTCCAGAATCTCCCGAAACCCAAAGTTGTCGAAAGGAATTTTACATGAGTAGGTTACTTTTTAAATTTTATTTAAGCACTATTGTAAATAATGTTATGATTTTAAAATATATAATAAAATGAAACGATAAATTAATTTTGAATTAAGAAAAAATATCGATAGTTTATAGTCTGTGGTCACGATTCATTACTCATCACTAATTAGGTCAGCATGCCCATAAAGTATGACATTGACAGGTACGTTTCTCCGTACTGTAAAATTCAGAACTTCATAGGCGCGATTTTACTGACAGCTGTCCCAGAGATCAAGCTATCTGTGTAAACAAACCTTCTACTGACAATACAGATTTATTTTTCAATTTGATAACTGAAAAGTTTTAAGTCGGTCAAAGGTACACAAAAAATATATTTCAGTCTTTTTTTAGGGGGACCACATCGAATGTCTTATTTATTTAATTAGGATTTTGCACATACATCTGTGTACAAGGTGGACTTAATGCCACAGGCATTCTCTCCCAATCGAATCTTTGGGCGATGCAGAGATAACATTAGCTGCAAGAAGTAAGCAAAATCGAAATATCTTTATATATAAAAATGGATCGCAAAATGTGTTGGTAAGCGCATAACTCAACAACGCCTAGACCAATTATGCTAATTCTTTTTAGTTGTTTGTTATTGTCAGGAGAAGGTTCTTATCAAAGAAAATATTAAAAAAGTAGAGTGGAAGATTAGGAAAAAGTGATCCTTTGATAGCGAGATAGTTGGACCCGAGCGAAGCGGGGGCGGGCCGCCAGTTACTGATAAATATATATTTTCTACACTTACTTACATAAATAGTATTATGTAAGTAAGTGTAATGTTTTCTATAACCCTGGCTGGGTCCAGAAGGAGTATCAGACTCTTACTGACTAAAAACCAGTCCGTTCGTTCTCCTGCTTCGAGCCAAAGCTGCGGTACATTTTTGCCCGCAATTGACGAACCTTTGATGATAATTTGAAAATATCAAGGTTGACGTATATAACTATCAATCAATTTCACTTCACACAACAACAATAGCCACAGAGACTAAACACACAACTACATTCACATTTTCTAAACTAAACATCCTTAATTCAATTACAGAACTAAATAAGCCACAAAACGACAGTAGCGACATCTGCTACAAAAAACCTAACGGAACCCATTTCAATGTGACACGATGTTCTTCCCATCACTAACTAGGCGTGTTCAGTTTGTATGTTTTTCAGCTCAGTGGAGCCGCTATGCGTCCGTCGACAGTTTTTATTGCCGCTCAGCTTCATTATCACTTTGTATAAAGGACGAATCTTTTCAAATTATTCAAAATTATATGCTGTATGTCCTATCTTATGTATTAGTCCTTATTTAATAGGTAGACGGCTATGCTTTGGCATTAATGGGTCGGCTTGACCGGAGTGATACCACCTCTTCTCGAACAAAAAAGGTATGAATTACGCCGAGCTTGCTCATGTTGCATGACAGTTTTTGTTTTTTAAAAACGTTGCTCCGCATTAGGATTTTCTCCTGTGTCGTGGGTGCGTTTACAAACATACAATCTGTACCCGGAACAACAATCTGTGGATCACACAAAGAGTTTTTCCGTGTGGGAATCGAAAAGGCAACACGTTGCGTGCCAGCCTATTTGCCCAGCCACCGCGCCAACCGTGCAGTTAACTTTAAAAATTATAATTAGAAATTATTATTTCATCCGATGTTCTCCCTCGTTTTTCATTAGAATCTAAATAGTCTTAGAAAGAAAACTTAACTCGGAAATGGTTACGTTTGTAAGTACTTTTCAACTTTCGATATATTTTATATCAGGTCAATTATTATGTGTTTTTATAATAACTATCGTGAGACATACTAAATTAACGCGGCGACGTCGCGCAGCCTGCGCGACGTCGCCGAGTAGGCTGCGCGACGTCGCCGCGTCCGCGCACGCTGCTCATGAGGAAGAACCCCTCTGTGGTTCGAAACTAGTAGAGCTTTTCTCAACATTTACACGTGAGTAACCCGCGAATTTTAGTTTCAATTATTATGTTTTCGGCTTACTCACGTAATAATTTGATGAGATACTCGACTAGTTTCAAGCCTTGCTAGAGGCCCATATTCGACTGACATTACCCATATTCGAGATGCGACTGTCGCGCTGCTACTGATAGTACTGACTGCTTTATGTCAGGTTTCGAACCCACGCACGAAAAGACCTTGGTGCGTTACAGGCCCTGCACCTCCCTACATTATGGTTACATTTTTTACACACCACATCACGCTATCATCATCTTCCTGCCCTTGTCCCGTTTTATTTGGGGTCGGCGCAATATGTTTTTTTCTTCCATTGTGTCCTGTCACTCGTCACGCTATCACTAACTCCTCTGTCTTCCATATCATTTCTCACACAATCCATCCATATTGTTACGTGCCTGACGTCACGTTCCTGACTATGCGGGCTTGGGTTACGGGATTGGATAAAATTAAACACTAATACCGGTTTTCAAGACTTTCTATTGCACTTAAATGACAGTGTCCACCGAGTTAAGTTTTCGGCGTTCCTCTCCGGCAGAGTCCGGGCGACTGACACAAACTTCCGTTTGCCGCTCACAGTTCACGCTGACTTTCACTTAACTCACTGCACTTCACTATTTCACTCACTTTTCTTCTTTTTCACTTCTTCCTTTTCTTCCGAATCGCTTTGGACTTAGAACTCCACTGCCAGCGGTAAGCCGCAGTTCCGCTTATATACCCCCGGTCAGGTTCTGGAACATTCAATTTCGTTATTCTTTTTGATCGTCATGCCTCCAGAACCTTCCAATAATTTCGTTATTCATTTTTATTTATTCTGCTTCTCGCTCTTTAATTTTTCATTTCTTTCACACAAATAATTCCAGAAACTTCGACAAAACTTCTATCAACTAAAAAACTTCATGTTTACGGCGGGACTCGAACTCGGGGTCTCTGTGGTGTAATCCACACGCCTTACCGATTACACCAACTCGTGTTGACAATTCGCGACGAAATTAACAATCTCTAGGCAACGTTTGACAACCATCCATTGACGTCATGATGTCAAAGAGTTTGAACCACTTTTCCGTCACAATATTTTATTTGATCTCCCTCTTCCTCTCCATCCATCTACATTTATACTCATGGCTTTTTTTTGTAACCACACCACACCATTTTGTAAAATTAAACAGTAGAAAAATTAAATATAAGCATAATAACTATAACCAAAGCGCATATACTATAAGTAAATATAAAGTGTATGTATATTATGTAGTTATCATACAAAGTTTTCCAATAGATAAGTATTTAGGGGAAGTTATTGGCCGACCGGTTGAGATACTTGCTTATATTCCCACGCAAGTCATGATGCGAGAAAACTCATTTGGGAAGGTATTTAAGTGCTAGCATTAACTTACATTAAGTGGGTTTTTATGGAATTGACTGGCAAATGAGCAGACAGGTCATCTGATGTAAGCAATTAGAGCAGCTCAATGAAACTGGCAACGCCATATAAGATTGTTGAAGAAATGGGGGTCCTTCTATAACTTCACACAACTATAAAAACGACGCAAGTGTGATTTCGCAACTGTTTTCAGTGAAGCCCTTGTCATCAATTCAAAACGAAACAATTCAAGGCGAAACATCATCAAATTGCTTCTCTTGCTCTATTTGAGGCGATAGGCAGTTTCAGACTATTACTGAGTAAAATCTACCTCTTTCCTTCTCCTGCTCCAGACTGGGGCCCCGGTATATGGATTCGGTCAGAGAACCTTTGGAACTGCGATCTCCGACAAGGCCAACCAAGATAATGCTAGTAGAAATTCGGGATGGTGTTGAACCTTTTTTTGATTCCCTTCTTTGATAAGGGGAAAAAACTTGACCAAACATTTCGCTTGTGACAAAAAAGCATGCAAAGTATTAATGTGACTTTATCCAAGTTGTATGTACCTACTTTCGAAGGATAATATCGTGAGAAAAACTGGACTTAATTTCTTATGATAAGTTTGAAATTTCGAATCCGCTGTGACCAAGCGTAGGGATTAATGCTCAAACCTTCTCCGTGTGAAAATAGGCCCTTGCTCAGCAGTGGACACTTGTAAGGCTTATGATTATTTTGTATCTGACTAAAATCTATTTGGCAAATCATTGTAGCTTATAAAGGAGCACCCAAAACCTTATCAAAACCTTGTAACAATGTTGTAAACTTAGTAATAATGAATAACATTGACATAAGAAATTACTCAAACAGTACTGAAGACATCAAATCAAGTCTCGTGTCGGCAACTTGATTATTGCTAGTCTCGATCCGCAGTTTGTGTATCTACGTGACGTTGGGCGAGTTCATTTAGTAAACTGTTCTACCACTTATGCTTTGGTGCTGAGACAAATTTGAACTTGCCCTCATTCATTTCTTGCTGTATTTTCTTTGATGATGATGACTTGGGTCCATTATCCAATGACTTGTGTAAGGCGCCCCGCCTTGGGTAAGGAAAGAAAGAAAGAAAAAAACAGGAACAAAAAAACCTACAACCGGTCGACTGTTAGCAAACGAGCCAACGGTCGACTGGTAATGATGGTAAGCAATCAGCTACGCCTAGTGAATTTCGGAACGCAAGTTATAGATAAATTACAAGACTGTTGTGTTTAGGACTTCGGTGACGTCATCCACTTAGCGAAAGTTTTTAGGCATTGTTTTACGCTTTTCTCTGAGACCGTGGTGTCACTCCGTTCGAGAAACACTGCTTTTGCTAATAAAAACGGAAATATACGAAGTTTTATGTTACGTAGAAACGTTTAAACATACAAATGAATACTAAATATACTAATATAACCTTATTTGTTTTCAGAAATATTTCGTTTGTGTACGTAGGTACAAACTAAATTATATTAAATTCATACGTTCAATAAACTATATGGAATTTTACGGAATTCTAGTTGATCGAATGACAATATGAGTTCAGATACAATGCCATCGTTTCAATGAATTTGTTACTGCATGTCAATGCGAGTAATATTGTTATTGATTCTGATGACGTAATACCGTGATAACAGTCTAACTATTGGGTTTTCAATAATTAGAATGGTTAGATAATATTTTAATTTTTGTAAAATGTAACATAATGTTTCGAGGTTTTTCATTCATTTAATTATTTATACATTAGTTTTTGGCGACTGAGCTCCTCTCCGTTGCTTAGTCTCTTTTTGTCTTTAAGGCTCAGAGAATTCTGTCTTTATCTCTTAATCCACAAAGGGAAGAGGAAACTAGTTTGGTTTTCTTCTCCTCTAATGTTATCTTCTAGTTTATTTCGTTACGAAATCCAAGACAGTCATTTAATTTTGTTTTGCTGTTTACCTAGTTACCGGAGGTGCAGCGGATTAGAGAAGTCGGGTCTATCCCATTTAAGTGAAACAGCAAAGGAAAAACATTGTGAGTAAACTTTGGCTTAGAATTTCTAATTTCCACAGTTTTATTCATTTATTTTATGATGTTCTTACAATATATTCGTATTTTTATAGCTAATTTTCATGTATGTCAATTTATACTTAAAAAAACGACGTCAAAACACACAATCCCATAAAAAGTTATTAGTGTGTAGCGACATCTAGCGCACTACATAAACAACAGCACCAATCACGAGCAAGATTCTACATCGCGCTATAAGAGTTTTCAACACAATTAGCACCCATACAGATATCCCGACAACAACCGTCCGGCAGTAGCCCACCAGGCACGAACACCTCGCCTGGTCGGAGGATCCTCCCTTTTCAATGGAGGATGAGGAACTTTCCACCCTGTTCCTCATACCCCTAAACTGGTGACCCCGACGTGATCATCATCATACCTCTAAATTGGTGACCCCGAGCATGAACATCAACGCAGCCTTCGTGCAACTACGTCGAGCTTTCAAGCAGCGAGTCTAACAGTCAGCCAGCTTCCATGGCTACAACGGGTTCCCTGACCACCAGCATGCAGCCAACGCGCATTCCTGGTCAGCACCTACAGCCTCATCAGCATCTTCGGCACAGCATACTGCACCGGCCGGTCAGCAAGCAGAGACGTACTCCCTCTCCTGGTCGACGCAGCAGCTAGCCACTCTTCAGCACCTACAGCCTCATCAGCAACTTCGGCACAGCATACTGCACCGGCCGGTCAGCAAGCAGAGACGTACTCCCTCTCCTGGTCGACGCAGCAGCTAGCCACTCTTCAGCACTGCACCACCCGACTCACTGGGCATCTTCGCAGACAGATTCGACGCACTGAAACCATCAACTGGCTCGACAAGCATCTCACAGACGTCTCAACCAGCTAACGACCTCCGGTCTCGGAGGGGAGTGATGTAGCGACATCTAGCGCACTACATAAACAACAGCACCAATCACGAGCAAGATTCTACATCGCGCTATAAGAGTTTTCAACACAATTAGCACCCATACAGATATCCCGACAACAACCGTCGGGCAGTAGCCCACCAGGCACGAACACCTCGCCTGGTCGGAGGATCCTCCCTTTTCAATGGAGGATGAGGAACTTTCCACCCTGTTCCTCATACCTCTAAAAGTGCTTAATTGGTCGAATTTACCAATTTGAAAAAAGTCGCTTGAGCTTTACTTTATAGCCGCACCAACTCAATAATACTTTATGCAACTAGGAAGAGAAGGCCACTTGGTCAATGACAACAAACACCATTTATTCAATTAAAAATTCATAGCAAATTGTACCTAACTTCATACTATTAAAAGTCACACTTGTCTGCGTAGAAGAGTTTACCAACTTTCAAAGTGGGTTCCGCTTATTGATTTACCGGATCGAAGCGCCCTAAAGAGGTTTGCTGAGGGGCCTCCAAGATAGATTGAAAGGAAAACTTCCTTACACAACAAAAACTTTTGCAACACAATTAAATGTTTTTGGCGAACGGCGAGAAAAAACTTCGCTACAACCAAAGAGGTTTCGGTTTTTCGAAAGGGTTAATATATATTTATTTGTTCGGTTTTGTATGTGTGTGTTTTTAGTTCAAGGAGAGAGAGAGTTGAAGTGAACTTAAGTGTGGACACTTTTTATGGGTAATGTTATGCACAAGACTGTTGTCTTGCTTGAAGGTTAAGGCGCCCGTTTTTCATGCATGAACATGCTCTCTGGCAATATAATTGTATATAGGTATATATACTATAAATATTGAAAATAGAAACCTGAAATATTTTTTAATAAATTTATCTATCCAAACTAATATAATAAATGCGAAAGTAACTCTGTGTGTCTGTCTTTTCACGTCAAGTCACGCTGAAACACTGAACCTATTTGGTACAGACAAAGTTTGGATCTAAAGAAAGGACATAGGATAGTTTTTAAATAAAAAAATTGCAGAAAGTCACTATTCCACCTGAACAAAGTCGCTGGCATAAGCTAGTGTTAAAATAAATTAAAAATGATAACATAAATTATTGATCCGCAGGGCAGCTTTTGGCGAGCTGTCAGTCAGTGGAGACCCAACGTACTTGACTCTCGGGAAGTGGTTTTTTCCTCGTCTCCTGTTAGCCGTCATGACTTGCTGGAGTGAACACTGATGAGGAACAAGCCAATCTACCTCATTTTTGCCTTAACTGGTTGGTTTGAGTGGAGATTCGCAAGAGTAGGAGATGAAGGACACTCGGGGTAAGGATGTACCTAAGTAAGAATTGGTAGGGGTCTTGCCGTGTGATGCCTCTCCTTCTCTAAGCAGCTCAATGTTGCCCTCGTTTTGCTATATGCTAACCGTCGTTTCCGGGCGGCCATTTAGGCATGCATCAATATTGGTCAGGGGCAGGGCTTAGAGTATTTCCAGAGTTATTATATCTAATAGTTCATAGCCACTAACACGTTACATCATCAACAATAGTCCTGCATCAACCGGAGACTATCCTTGAATGCTTTTTCATAGTGCAGCAGAGATAAAAATAATTATTGCCGGCTGATGTCCAATTTTACCAATATTAAAGTTGTTAAAAGGGCCTCTGCAAGTCGGTTTCGGCTCTTCGTATGCCTTCCAAAGGTCCGGGACCCTGTGGTCCCGTGAATGGGACCGACATTAATTATATATTTGCTTAAGTGACCATACACTAGAAAAAGCGGAACTATAAATGCTCGATCTCCTTTGACAAACAAAGGAATATGATATAATTTTGTTTACTATCTTTCATTCCCGTGTAAGGGCTACTACAAACGGTCGATTTATATGTATTAAGGCCTAGTATTTCATGTCTTAGCTGCCTCGAGGTTAAGCGGTTCTGTTTTGTTTTGTTTACTGCGATGTACCAATGTGACTTCTTTGTTTCAACTTATAAGTACGTAGGTAGTTTTTAAAATTATCTACATATAATGAGGAAAATTAGACTTATAAATAATAAATTTGAAATTGTTAATTCACTAATCAAACTTTTTCCGTGTAAGAAGGAGGCCTTTGTTCAGCAGTTTGTACTTGTGGGTTAGTCATGTGGGTTGTGTTTTAGTATAAAAAGATTGAGGACTGTAAAGGCATTGATATGATAATATATACAGAAATCCGGCGTGAAACAACCCAGCGTTGTGTTTCGCCGTGTGAGTGAGGTTACCGGAGGCCCAATTCTTCCCCTCCCCCGATCCCTCCCCAATCCCTTAATCTCCAAAACCCTAATCCCTAAGAGGTCAGTAACGCACTCGTAACGCCTCCGTTGCGGGTGTCCATGGGCGGCGCTGATTGCTTACCATCAGGTAATCCGTCCGCTCGTTTGACGACTTATACACGAAAAAAAAAATGATTTGATACCAAGGACGGTTTTACTCATATCTTTCCCAGTCCAAGTTTTGTTCTAAGTAATTTGTATTGAGTTTTTTCCAGATTCGGCTAAATAGATTGTTTCTAGATGTATTATACAAATATCGCTTTAGACTTGTGTGGCCGGGATTGCGGGTTGAGCACATAAGGTACAGTGGCCTCGGCCTAGAGCTCAGCAGGAGTTTTAGTCAGTAGTTAGTTAGGGTTTATAGTCAGTAACAATCTGACACTCCTCGCCTAATCTCGCAATTCTCTAGGCGAAAGAAGTCATTTGAAAACTTTCCCTCCTAAAAATACAGGGTGTAAAAAGACACATAACGAAGCCACGATTGCGCAAAAAAAAATGCATCTTTGACCTTCAATATCTCGAGAACCCGTGGAGTCCCAGCTATGGTCTTAAAGAAAAAAAAAAATCCAAATAATGGGTAGAGTACATGGCTTTCGGCTTCGTTAAGTGTCTTTTTACACCCTGTATACTTTCTCGTGTAGGCACTCTAAAATCTGTAAAGGTGGTATACAAAATATTATTTCTTCATATGCTTCATATGCTAGGCTTTTGTTCAAAAAACTGTGTCACCGTCATCAGATCGGTCGCAAACATACCGGTATCCTTCAGAATGAAAGCCAAAATAGTAGAACCCTAGTTTCAATTTGGTAGCAACGATGCCTCATAACTTATTCATGGTCGGGTATACCATGGAAAAACGGGAAAAACATTGCATTAATTGTATTCCATGCCCTTTTGGGTATATGTATGTATACATAATATATATACATATGTATGAATGTAGACACATATTGCTGGTATTATTGGTCTTTTGTTTGTGGGTTTTCGAAGTTTTTTTTTTTTTAATCCTGGTGTATGGACTTACAAGATTATTCGATAATGACTAGGGTAAGTGATTTTAGTATAATGTAGTGAGTGTCGTGGTGGCCCGGAGGTTAAGGAGCCCGCTTCTCATGTATGAGGGTTTGGGTTCGAAACCTGGCAAGTACCAATGTGACTTTTTCAGAGTTATATGTACTTTCTATGATTATTTAGACACCACTACAAACGGTGAAGGTAAACATCATAGGAAACCTGGACTTATAATTTCTAATAAGTTAAAAGTTTGAAATCGCCAACCTGCATTAAGCAAGCGTGGTGATTAATGCTCATACCTTCTTCGTGTGAGAAGAGGCCTTTGCTCAGCAGTGAGCACTTATGGTCTGATGGTATAATGATGAAGTGATTTTAGAATTGGGAAATTTTGCTTTCAAAAACCTCACTCAGAAGGCGAAGCGTTGCTTCACGACGGTTTTCTGCGATGTTGTAGTATCACGCCGGTCGAGTCGGCCCATATGAATTTCGATTCCAAGCTTGGATATTTGGATTTTTCTTGATTGACATGACACGTTTAGCTGTTATATTATCAGTCTTATTGTTACGAGGAAAGAATTTAGTTCACAATCCATTTATTTAATGAACAGTTTAATGAAGCGAAATATATGATAATTGCTTAAGACATGATTGAGAAACGAGTTCAACAGTGTTGTTCTCATAACTATGAGTCCAAAGCAATTATATTGAATGATTACAGCTATTTCTATCATTCATGATCCAGGGTTATGGGTAAGCAATAACATACCAAAGACTTCGAGAAGCGGGAAGAGTCATTCGACGGTTTTCGCCAAGAAAAGAACTATTTTCTAATCGAAAAACCGTTATTTTCTAGTTTAAAAATTGACTGCACGTTTAGCGTGGTGGTTTAGCAAATGGCTGCCACGCAACGTGTCGCGGATTCGACTCACGCAGGGTTCTTTGTGTTGTTTGTTATTCCGGGTCTGGGTATGATGTGTATAAAATTGTATGTTTGTAATCGCACCCACGACACAAGAGAAAATCCTAGTGTATTATTAAGTATATATACGTATTTTTTAAAACAAAAAAAAGGAAAAATCACAATTACACCCATAAAATAGAATAAAAAATCTATACCTAAAAATCAAACTACAGTCCTTTATTCAAATTAGCTCAAAACCTTTTTAAACATCAAGATTTAGAAGTTACCGACCTCTTCAGGCATACGAGTGCCAATAAAGATCTAAATTCGAGAGGTATTTCGGTACTTTCTGGGCCATTTTGGGCCCTCCGTAAGTTGTTTGAAAAGAAAGTATAAATTGTGGCAATTTGTCAAGATGAGAAGTAACATGGCCTCGTAGTCTGTGACGAAACGCGCGATGGATTGCCTCCCGTAGGCTATAAATAGTTGCCTCGTTATAAATGGGACAATCCCGATTGTGCCTTTGTTTTGGTTGGGAGAAAGTTTTAAAGTGATAGCGTAGGGCTCTTTTTCTTCATGTAAGAAGACAGATTTCTTGTTCCGAGTTCAAAGTTTTTATTTCAGGTTCTATGTAAATAATTTCTACACATCGGCCACAGTAACAGTTCTAGTCCAAAGAAGTTTGTCGTGGTAGCCCGGCGGTTAAGGAACCCGCTTCTCATGCATGAGGGTGTGGTTTCAAAATCTGGCAAGTACCAATGTGACTTTTGCCGAGTTATAGGTACTTTCTATGATTATTTAGACACCACTGACATACGGTGAAGGTAAACATCGTGAGGAAACCTGGACTTATAATTTCTAATTATAAGTTTGAAATAGCTAACCCGCATTGAGCAAGCGTGGTGATTAATGCTCTAACCTTCTCCGTATGAGAAGAGGCTTTTGCTCAGTAGTGGGCACTTATAGGCTGGGATGATGAACAGTTCTAGTCATATCACATTATCATCAGCTTATACGTGCCCACTATTGAGCAAAGGCCTCTTCTCACAAGATTTGAGTATCGTTTAAGACGGATTGGCGATTTCAAACTCATAATTAGGAATTATAAGCCCATCCTCACGATGTTTTACATTAACAAATAAAAAAGACACTGCTAAGCAAAACTCTCTCCTCCCATGCATAAGATTTGAATATTAATCACTAGTTTTACTCAAGGCGAATTGACAATTTCAGACTTATAAATTGGAACATATAAGTACTTACAGCTTTCCTTTGGATGTTTTACTTTAATAAGAGACGCCCTTTCTCATTAAAGTAATTCATTGAAAATTAATACCCCATTATTTTTTATCATTTATCAAACCTACCACCATCTACACGTCATCTAACTTCTACGGGAAAGGAGCAAGATAACCCATATGCACTATAAATAATGTATCCCAACCTTTTAAGGGGCAAAATGCATTAAAAATTTAAAACGGATACATTTGCTAATCTTGCACAAGAGAGTACCTCTTGGGAGGGAAATAAATTGTTCACTCTTCTAACGTATAAAGAATTCATAGAGCTGTAATAAGATCCGTGCAACTGAGACCTCCTTTTATAGAACCTCTTTCTGAAGAGACTGTTAATTCGTATAAACCATCATTATAAGCCCTTAAGTGGTGACTACTGATCAAAGGCTTCTTCTCCCACGGAGATAGTTTGAGAAATTATAACCATGCTTCTTCGCAGCGGATTGGCGATTTCAAGCTTATAATAAGAAATTGAAACTCCAGGTTTCTCCACGATTTCGAAGTTGCTGGTCAAGCCGAGAGATGATCTTCGGCCACCGTAAGCGCGGGTCTGCAGACGGTGAGTAAGGGCAGCTCGCTGCCCGGCCAGAACCAGACCCGCAACGACGCGTAGCGTTCCGCGGGCGCCTCAAAGAGCCAATAGACCACCACAGCCGGGCCCTACAGGGCTGATGTTCAGCCGGGGTTGCGGGGCAAGCGCAATGAGGCACCGCGTCCACGGCCTAAATCAGGAGAAGGAACGGGGGTTTTTAGTCAGTGAGAGTCTGACACTCACTCTCTCTCGCCATACCCTGGGTGGGAGAAGCCATTCGATGATTTTCCCCTGACAAAAAAAGCGCTATAAGATACCGCGGCCCCGGCCTGGAGAAGTAGAAGGAACGGGGTGATTTTTAGTCAGTGAGAGTCCGATACTCTCTCTGGCCTCACCCTGGGTGAGACAAGGCCTTTGATGATTTTCCTCCTCAACAAAAAAGGTTTTTTCATGATGTTTTCCTTTACCGTATAACTCGGAGAGAGTGACAATGATTACTGTCGACTGGGTATTTGGTACTGTCTCTCTAGCATATATTTAATGGATTGGTGTGGACGGGTGGACCTTTGCTTCACAAACTGCGTAAGTGGCTTTTGATTACCAAAAGTTTTGTAGTTACTCCTGCCAATTCCATGGTGGCTGGTTGTAGTTCTAGAACATTTTTACCCTGAACCATTCACCTGCTTACGTTACAAAGTCAGTGAGGTACCGTAATTAATTTTCTGATGGAAAGAGAACACAAAATCTCCCGACGCAACGTAAAGTCTTCTTATAAACTGAAATTCCTTCACAAAAACTTTTCACTTAGTAGGCAAAAATGTTTCTTACAAAAGTGTAAAAAGTATTTGTTAAATCAAAGTCGGGATTAAAAGAAAAAACTGACCAGTTACGAATGAGGTTTAAATATAAAAGGATCCGTAGAAACCTCAAAAAATACTGTCGAATTAGTTGAATTGTTAAAAAATTGTTTTCTCGTCATCATTAGATAAATACTTTTACTTGATTTTGATGTGCGCCGTTAGCGAGGTAGTTTTACATGTGTGCGAAGAAGAGACGGGCCAGTAATTCTATGTATATAAAAATCGCATTTTAGTAGATCCTTAGCTAACATTGACTTTTTTGTGGGTGATAATCATCAAATGACTTCTTTCGACCTTGGTGGAGCGAGAGAGAGTGTGTCTGACACTCTTACTGACTAAGAACCACCTCGATCCTTCTCCTGCTGAAGCCAGGTTAGCGGTACATTAGGTATCGCGCGTGGCTCGCTACTCCAGCTTAAGGACCTTAGTGACAATTATTCTAGTTTTGACGTTTCAAAAGTACCTATTTATGGTTTAGTTGGAATAAATGATTTTGACTTTGACTTTGACTTTGAGTATGCTACCTATACCATACCATACCTACGGAATCCTAAAAAGGGTGGCTGTTAATGATTGATATTCATCTAAGGTCGGCGAGACTCGCTAAAGCGTTCAATGTTTAATTATTCTCTACTTAAAATTATGGGGATTAACTAGCTTATGTTCTCCGTATTCGCCTGTTTAATTTCCTTTAGAGTAATTGTTGTCTTACTTGAAAACGATAAAATAATTGAAGAGATTCATGAAATAAGTCGTGGAGGCCCTGTAGGTAAAACTTTTCATACAGGAGGGTTCGAAACCTGGCAAGTACCAATGTGACCTTTTCCAAGTTATATGTACTTTCTTTGATTATTTAGACACCACTGACATACTAGTGAAGGAAAACATCGTGAGGAACCTGGACTTATGATTTTTAATTATAAGTTTGAAATCGCCAACCCGTCTTGAGCAAGCGTGGTGATGAATGCTCAAACCTTCTACGTGTGAGAAGAGGCCTTTGCTCAGCAGCGGACACTTATAGGTTGATGATAATGAGAGAGAGAAATATGCTAAGAATGTATAAAGCCCGTGCCTTTTTTGTGTGAGGAGAAAATCATCAAAAAACTTTCCTCGACCAGGGTGACGCGAGAAGGAGAGTCAGACTCTTACTGACTAAACACCACCCTGTTCCTTCTCCTGTTTCAAGCTGAGGCCGTGATACCTTACCCTTTTTGCTCTGTTGGTCTCTATCCGTGGTTGTATGTTGGCTCTTTGGGACGCGCGTGGAACGCTACGCGCCGTACGCTCGGGTCTGGTTCTGGTCGGGCGGCGAGTTAGGTACCCGGCCTTGTTTACCTTCCGTTAGAGTTTCCAACTTTTTTTTAGCAGAAATAAAGTATATCTAATTTTAAAGGAGGTAAATAAAGAGTATGCACTTATAAAAAAATATCATTTATTTTATTTTAAAAAAATATATTTTTAGTACTTCTTGCGGCACATAACAAATTTTCATTATTTTTAAAGGTATTGAATGAGTCTAAACATTCTAACTCTAAATTTATATACATATATCAAGAGCTAATTTTTGATTGAATTCAATGAAGCTCTGTTTCTCTCTTCTCTCTCATTCTTTTGTAAAAAGAGTATGTTGGCGTACTTTATTAGTGATCATAGAGTACGAACACATGATATAGAGGACAATACTCTACTTTAGAGTACGGTTGGCAACCCTTCCTTCCGTAGAACTGTGCTTACGGTGGCAGCCCTTGGTAGTCCTTCTCTAAATTTGAGAGTGTAATATTATAATCTTCATACTTGCCAAGCAGGTTGGATATCACAGTTCAGGTTTATCAGCTGCTAATCAAGCTTTCTCAGGGGGCTAACCATGACGTTCAAAGAGAGACAGAGCTAGACAACTTGTATAGCTCTTTCTCTTACCCACACTGAAGTAAGATTAAAACAGTCTTACTTTCATGATCACCCCTCAGGTGTGTCGTATTTCAGTTGCCTCTTATAATAACCCATGGTAAGGGTTTCCTAGCTATGCTGCTAGGTGATCTGTTGGCCTATTGATACACTAGATGGGGTAAATAAATAAAACCGCCTCCGTGTATTGTTCTAAGCTGGTGCATTAGTACTATTAAAGTATTTGTAATACGTGGTCCATCAAAATGACAATTGACTTATACTATTGCTGGTCACGGAATAGAAAATACAGTGCTGGTAACGAAACCATAGCTCGAATTTAAATCGGGCAACGCCATCTATCGAGCTAGGAGACAACTTGTTACAATAAAATAATATTTGAACTAAACATACATATTAATATCTGATGATCTTGAACAGTAAGAGAAATGCTAGTTCCAAAATTGCCTTTACTCTGTTTAATAATAATGAACAGACATTAAAATTAAATATAACTTCCATTATATTAGGTAGACAATAGATTTATCGGTTTTTGTGGTTATCAAAATTTCGTAAAGTTTGATTGAAAAGCCCTTGGCTTTACTGAGGCTTATTAAGAAACTTTTGTTGCTATTCATTAAGGGTTTCAAAGATTTTTTCATTGTTGTTTCATAAGTAAAATATCGTGGTCGGTGAAAGGTCAAAATAAACCAAGTATCTACTTTTATGCAATTAGTAAATAATAAAGTTCAATTTTGTAAATATTTTGTAATTCTGCTGGACGTGTGCATGTGATTTAACTCCTCCTAAACGGCTTGACCGATTTTAATGAATTTTTCTGTATGCGTTTGAGTTGCGCCCTGGATGGTTTAGATTAGATCCACAAATCAGCCCGGTAGATGGCGCTGTTTGCTTGAAAAAGCATGTGATCTCGGAAACGGCCCTAATGATTTGCTTGAAATTTGATATGTGGAGGTACAGTTTTTAGGAAGTATTATTATAAGTATAATAAAATCCCACATTCATGCCCCCTTATTACAAAACAAGATTTATCTTTAGTCCATTGTCCATGTGTTTAAACCATTGAGTCGGGTTTTGAATATTGAATCTTATAAAATCTTATTGTCATCTACCTTCAATTCGAAATACAAAAACTGGCTCAATGGTTTAGTCCTAGACTAAAGTAAAACCTTGTTTTGTAATAAGGCCGATGAAGTTCTATTTTCGAATCTACACTTTGGAACGAGCACCTAGCTTTACTGACACATACACATACACATATATATTTTGAATTTGACTATGACATTTACATTATGAGTCAAATTCAAAATATTGTAACTGTTACTTTATATTCGTAATCTCGTTGTTTGCAAAATAAAAATTCTTAAACCATTTATCCCGTTTGAATATTATTGATTAATATTGATTGTATTAATTTTTTTTTTCATTATTTTATGCAATCTTTTTTTGTTTTGTTTTAGTAGCTGCACTACATTTTTATTCTTAGCTTTGATATTTTTAAGATTTCAAGTAAATTGTTTGCTTTACGTAATCTTTCTTAATAAAGGAAACACTTCTATACTAATATTATAAATACGAAAGTAGCTCTGTCTGTCTATCTATCTTTTCTTCACACCTAAACTACTGAACCGATTCCTGTGAAGTTTGGTACAGACATAGTTTGGAACTCGAGAAAGGGCATAGGATAGTTTTTATACCAAAAATCTGCAGGAAGTCACTATTCCACGCGAACGGAGTCGCGGGCAAAAGCTAGTAGTTTATAATTTTATAGAATTTTTTTCGTATACCTAAATTTATTTCTTATTGGAGTTCCTTATTATACAAATAAACAAATTCCTTCGATTTTCACTTTTACAATCGCTTCGTTAGCTTTATATAAGTATACAAATCGTACATAGTTTGTACATAGGCAGATCTCTCCACTCTTCTAAATTGCTTTCCGAAGACAATTTGTCTCGATTCATCACTGGAGTAGTCCCGGGAGGGCTATAAAGGAAATTTCAACTTGGAATTAATGGATTATCCTATCCAATGATCCTCTTTTGTTTTTCCCTAGTTTCCGATGCGGATGTCTGTGATATACATACATAAGTACATGTAAAAGTTCCTCTGAATGTGTATGTATGTAAGTATGAGCTAGTGTCAAGTAATGTCTTTTTGGAAAGGGTTTTTTCAAATGATTTCTTTTGTCCTGGGTAGGGAGACAGTGAGTGTCTGACTCTTTACTACATAGTATAAAAGAAAGAAGCTTTCTCTGACCCTATATCCTTATGTATACCCGAGCGTATGGCGCGTAGCGTACCGCGCGCGCCTCAAAGAGCCAACAGACGGGGCCCTATAGGGCTGATGTTCAGCCGGGGTTGCGGGGTAAGCGCATTGAGGCACCGCGACCTCGGCCCAGAGCAGGAGAAGGAACAGGATGGTTTTTAGTCAGTAAGAGTTTGACACTCCTTCCCGCCCGGCCCTGGGCGGGAGAAGTCATTTAAATATTCTCCCCTCACAAAAAAAAATATATATCCCTATGTATGCTTTAATCTTCACAACTACGCAACGAATTTTAATGCCGATTTTTTTAACAGATAGAGTGATTAAATATATATATAGGACGATTTATAAGCATGTATATTAAACACTGGAGAAATTTAGTATCAACATGTTTCCGCGCGAAGTCGAGGCGGATCGCTAGTACTTACTAAAAGCCACCCCGCTCCTTTTCTTGCTGTAGTTCAAGGTCGCGGTAAGTTATTGCGCTTTCCCCGCAACCTCTGCTGAACATCGGCCCTATTGGGCTCCATGTGTCATATTGTGGTCTGTTGGCGCCCTAAGGTGCCGTACGCTCGGGTCTGCTATGCTATTCTCAAAGTTAATTTCCGAAATCACTTCTGAATTCGCGGTGGAATCATGTTTATTTAAAGTTTCGTATTCTCAAATGGAGTGAAATCTACATTGGCGCCACCATGTGAAAAACGAAGTGAAAGGAACTAACAAAAGTGTGTGACTTTCGAGATTAGATTTATCATTTACAGAACAGCACAACTGATTCTGATCCGCCGATCGAGATCGCGATACCTTTTGGTCAGGCCCAGGGTGAGGCGAGAGGCAGTGTCAGACTCTTAATGACTAAAACGCAAAATAGACAGACATGCAAGCCCAACGGAAGAGTATAGGCTGCATACGTTTGCATAAGAGAATGATAATTAAACTTAAAACTGAAAATGAAGACACCAAAAATCTCGAAGAAATAGGACTATTCAACTAAAATCGGCTGTAAATAATCCAATGACCTTTAAAGATCGTAATAAACAACGTAATAAACTGATCAGTACCCTACAGGTAAAGATATACGTTTGAAAATCAATTGAAACGGTAGAATTGTCCGCCAGTCCTTTACTTTGATGTTCAACGGTTTGGAATTAAGTAGGAATGCCAGCCGTATGCAAATACTAAGAGTATTGGTTGTAAAGTACTATCGACAAATTACAATTATGATCCATTCGTACTGTTAAGTGCTTTTTGGGAGTGGGCAAAATCATCAAATTACTCCAAAGTAGGAGAAATGAGGCGAGAGAGGGTGTCAGACTCTTACTGACTAAAAACAACCCCAGTCCTTTGCCTGCTCCAGGCCGAGGCTATGGTACCTAATTACGCTAGCCACGCAACCTCGGCTGAACATCGGTACCATCTGTGGTGGTCGTTTGGCTCTTTAAAGCGCTCGCGTCGTACTTTCAGGTCTGGTTCTGATGCGCATTGTACTGCATGTAGTGTTACCATTGCACGACTATTTATAAGATCTAGACTCCTCATAAGTCATTCACAATTAACAGGTAAAAAATATAGTATACTAGCTTTTGTTCGCGTGGAATACAGTCTTCCTGCAGATTTTTGGTATAAAAACTATGTTATGTCCTTTCTCGAGTCCCAAATAGGTTCAGGAGTGTAGGCGTGAAGAAAAGACAAACAGACAGAGCTACTTTCGCATTTATAATATTAGTGTGGATTTGATTTGTCTTTTTGATAAATCTGAACCTTTAATACCTATTGTGATCTCTGCTTGCCATAGGGTTTATGGCAAAACCTCTTTCCATTCAAAGAGACTCATCTTTACACGTTAGGTTTTGAGTATCTACTGACCGATGAGGATGGTTATTTTCTTAAAAATATTCAAAAAATTTGTAGAACTAGGTTAATCAATTTGTTGATTTTTGCTATTTAGTTAATGTCAAACTATTTATCGCCAAAACGGGTCATGTTTCCCATTTGCCGATTGTACGTTAAACCGAAATCCTTTTTCTTTTTGTAGGTACAATGAGTAAATAATACATATAGCTATCCCTTATTTACATATGGAAGTGAAAAGGGATAAAGGGTGTTGCTTAGATTCATCTGGTATATACATAAGTATGTTTCGTTTTACAGTTTCCTTGTAGTTATTGAATATTAAATAACAAATAATTCTTTTGTGAACTGAAAACTAATAATTTCTTCTAATAATAATAATAACAACAATTTACTCATTTCTTTGTAGTTTATACCCTCAATCCTCAGAGACGTTAAATCGGTTCTATAAACATTAACGAAACGGTTTTCATTGCGTTTAAAAACATAAACCGACCGAGGTTTTGTGTTTCAAGATTTCACTTAATTATAATTAAGTACGATAAATAATATCTTAATAGACAAATAATCAATATTTATAAATGAAAAGAACTCTTTCTTTTTTTATTTTGGGAACAATTTTTACAATATACTTAGATTTGAAAACACAATACGGCTTTATTCTCAAAAGTATAAATATTATTTACGACGTCCGTACCAAGGTAATAATGTTTATACTGTGTCCGTACTAACAATGCGACGCTTCGTGACGAACTGACTCGATATTTTATTCGCTTTTTAATTTGTATTTAGTTTGTTGTGTTGTGTGTTCTGCCAGCTACCGTGTTCGTGTTCTGTACCTATATTTATATATGTAACTTTATGACAGTATTAGTGAGAAGTATAAATATCGCACAACGGATCTAATCAAAAATTTAATTACGGGACAGCGATGCTTCCACACGAATAGGCTGTGATACCACGGCCTCACAGAAAACCGGCGTGAAACAAGCACAACGTTGTGTTTTGTCGTGTGAGTGAGGTTACAGGGGTATTAAACTTTCTTCTCCTTCCCTTTCCCCCATAATTCTCCAATCCTTAATCTTCAAAAGGCTGTCGAAGCACTCGAAAAATCCTCTGGTATATCGGGCGTCTATGGGCGGCCCTTGTCACCAACTAACTCCTTTATGATATTTTTGTACTTATTATATTTTTATTTTTGGCATTATTAGTGTTCACAGGCGGTTCCAATTGCTTACCACCAGGCATTCCGTGTCCTCGTTTGCCGACCTATGTATCATCACATACCTAGGTACTTATGTAAACGTTACCTATACTTTTATAAAATCTTAGTTTATACAGTGAACGTTGGCTGGCCACACAAGGCACTAGAAGAATTGCATGAATAACTGAAATAGATAAGTAGATTTTTCTTATACCAATGTACCTATAAATTGTAAGTCATTAAATTAAGTTCTTTATTAGGTAGGTACTCCTAATAGATAGCTAGTAAATGAAACCTTGATTTCTTTGAGAGCCGATAAATTACTCTCTTACTTTTACGATTCGATGGTTACATTGAATTATTGATGTCTGGATGCGACATTGGGATTTTGGTGTTTTATTTTTAGTTATCATGAAAATTCAAATTTCAAAAATAATTTATTTCAATTAGACATTTACAGGCACTTTTGAACGTCAAACATAATTGTAAAGATGTTAAGTGTCAGTCTGTCTGTTTTTCAGAGAAATATAAAATGAAAATGGCCTCAACGACAATAGACAGTCCGGAGTTGACCAGGCCCAACTGACAGCGCCCGTTCACGAACATGACATGTCCAGCAGCATCGCCAACTATAGAAAACAACATATTAAAGGGAATTGAGCGATCCAGTGCCCGTGCCACCGCCAATGTGACCTTTGAGTGAGCATGACAACTCCCAGCTGACATAAGTCAACACAAGCCATAGCCAGTGGAGGGAAACAGGCTGTTTCCCTAACTAGGGCAAGGGCTCAGGCGTCTTTGCCTATCAGGTGTAATCAACTAATAGATTACACCTGATAGGCAAAGAACGTTGACGTTTTTATGTTGTTACTAGCAACCCGCCCTAGGTGCAATACAGATACTAAATTTCTCCACTATTTAATGGATGTTATAATCCGTATAAACCTCTTTAATCACTCCCTCCATTAACAAGAACAGCATCAAAATACGCTGCGTAGTTTTAAAGACTTAAGCATACATAGGGATATATATACAGACAGAAAAAGCGACTTTGTTTTTCTGTATGTAGTAATTTCTGTGAGTGAATACCAACCACGTTGTGAGAAGGAACGAGGTGGCTTTTAGCCAGAAAGACTCTAACACTCCCTTTTGCCCCAAATTGGTCGAGAGAACGCATTTGACCATTTGACGATTTTCCCCCTCATAAAAAGATGCCTTTTCCAGTAATTTCTAAGTCTCTGTCGCCATCACTCTCCGGATTGCTCGACTGATGAATTAATTCGTAGCAAGATGTGAGTGAATTAATAGTGCGCTGTGAAAACTCACGCATTAGCCATCTTTTTGTTGCTATTTCATTTTCGCCCTACTTCCATGGTTTCTGCTAAGTAATAAGAGTGATTTTTGTGTGACAAATATCGTATATGATGACAGGTTTTTTTACTGTCTTTTTGGGTGTTCTATTTATTTTTGCCAGTAATTCGGGTTGAGTATAGATTATTAAATATCAATATTATTCTATTATTCGTTTTTTTCCGAGTAACTAACAGAGTGACAGATAATAATTTAAAATAGGTAGGTAGATAATAATTAGGTATTACCAAAGATAACGTAGGTTAGGTACCTACTACCTACCTACCTATAAATTAATTGTGGTTACAAATATCACGTCCTTGGGCGATATGGTCGCCAAGCGACAAAGCCATTTGAATAAATTTAAAAAAATATCACGTTCTTTCAAGTGATTTATTTTAAAACTCAAAATTAAATTTGAAAGCTATAATTGGAGTACCTATTTAATTTTTCTCTAAATCAAACACTATATCTAATAAATTCCAATTCGTAAAATAGGAACATGAACGCCTACTCTTTTTGTTATAGCAACAAACCATAAATCAGCTAAGCGACCAATTGCTCTGACAAAACGGGCAGTGCTAAAACACCACAATTATCTTTCGCTCGCCCTCAGACTAACCTAACCCGCAGTATTGGCTTCGTAAATTATCGGGTTCACGCACAGATGTCCCGAATAGCCCCGAGGTCGTTTTTACGACTTCAATTGACTTTTAAGATTAAAATGCTCGCATTTTCCGAATCATATGTGGTTGTAATAAAGTTTTATGTAAGAAATATCGTTTTCGGAAATTGGGTTTTTTGTTTTTAGCGTTTATTGGTTCTAGAGTCTAGAATCGGTTTGTAGTTCAAACATGTTATCGTGGGTTTTATCGTCCATTAGATAGTAGTAAAAATAACGTTATTGTTGGAATTAGGAACCGACATATCGGTAGGTTTCTTTTGGGATGTAGGTAATGTAACGAACGTTGTACCTACAATAATAAGGGATCCTGATCTATTTAGATAACTTTTTACTCCTTAAGTTAGGCTCCAGACAGACGGACTGCATTTCAACTGCAATCCAACTCAAATTTTCAGTTCGGTTGCAGTTGACACGACTGCCATAGAACTGCAAACCCACCGAGCAGTCCGATTGCAGTTCAATAAAATTGCAGTCGGCATGCAGTCGTATGTTGGTTGGATAGTTGTTTTGTTGCTTCCGATGACTTCATTCACATGGCGAAACACAACGCTGAAGTGTATTCATCACAGCGTTGTGTTTATATCACAACTGATTTGATAGCACTCGACCATATTGATATCGCGGTGACCGTGATATGTCGACCCAATCGTGCCGAAGCATGGCTCTCCCATACTTCTCTCTAAAACTTGGTAGTCTATATTTTAGAATGTTGCCGCTTACAGTAAAAAAGATAGGCCTTCACCTTTTGCTGCCATTTGCGAGAAAAGCATTCAGCTTTCAATCGAATTTTAAACGTCCAATAAAGTTCCACTTTCTCCAGTAAAATTGTCGAATCCAATATCCGAACATTGGCCACAAAGTTGGCCCAGCTTGTCATATGAAATGACCTTGTTACTTCGAGATTTGACCCAAATTGGAACCAACCAAGCGACAAAGAAAATCTACAATGACTGACATTGACAACCAATCGGTTATCATTTTATGTCTGTTCTCCCTTTTGACAAAAATGTATTTACAGTTCGTTTTAACTTTATTTTTGTTCTGTTAGGGTTGAAATTCGTGTGTTTTGTTGTAGTTATTGTTTGTAAAAGATTTCTAGAAGGTCGTTCATCAAACAGCACCCTTTTAACGTCGAGTGCACACTATAAAAATGATACATGACGTCATAGATGAGTAAAGAAAGAAATGTTGAGATGGACTACGGTTCGTTTGTGTTCAATCATCATTTGATGGCTATATCAAGATGAATGGGGAAAATGAAGAGAAAAAATATATATTTTTTGTTAAGTTAAAAGTATCTGTTATTATTGTTTATACTTACGGAGATTTTTTTGGTAGTAACTAAAAGTTCCGTAGTTTTATATGCGCCTGATAAAATTATGTTAGCAATTTTAAACTATGCAGCCTAATATTGCTATACGCAAAGTTGTTTACATTCCTCATTTTTGCTTACAAAATATCCAAAGAAATTACCTGAATATTATTTTATGGTAAAAGATACAGTCAAATAATCTATTTCAAATAGACTACAATAAAATCCAAAAACATTTCGTGTGTTATGTCGGTACTCTGTCGTTTTGTCCTCTAGTTCTAGTGTAGATTATTATACACAATTATAGACAATAACTCCATCTATCGACCAACGTAAGTAAACTAGACAAAAAATAATTGACATTCGCCACTAACATCACAAAATGGCGCCACTTACAAAAAACCAAATTAAATCAGGATTCTAACTTAAACTAGTTCCATTACTTTACGGGTGTCATTTTAAACTGGTTATTGATATTACAATTAAAAATATTCAATGCTAGAGACGTCGTTAGCGAAGTATGAAAAGTTGTTCAAGTAACTGAAACTTTTCTTATGAGACTTCAACTCGGAGACCTTGTTACGGGCTGTAAGAAGTTTGTTTATACCCATAATGACCGATGCTTTAAGTTTATAATGACGAAACAGGGCCGGATTGAAGATTTTTGGGCCTCCTTTTGTTGGGGGCAAATGACGAAATGACTCCTCCCGCCCCTGGTAGGGTGAGACTGAGAGACTTTTACTGACTAATAATCACATCGTTCCTACTTCTGGCTCCTGAGCCATGACCGCAGTATACTATTGTATCCACAACCGAGTTAAACAATGTATTATACTCACTGATATGAGGTTTAAGGGTGATTCTTCACATCAATTAAAAAAAATTTAATAATGTCATTATCCTCAACCGAAAATTAACGAGTCTGCTGATTAAAACACAGATAATTATTTTATTAAATTAAATCTCACCACTGCTTACAAGCAACCGATTAAAAATATTGTATAAAATAAATTACTAAGATGCTTAATAACCTGGGAGGATAATGACTTGTTAAATAAAAGTTAAGGTTTTTTGGAGAATCACCCTTAAAGTGATAGGGATAAATAAAAAAAAACAATAATTTACTTCCATCAACAATTTAAAACAGGAGAAAGAACGGATTGTTTTTTTAGTAACTTAGTAACTAATTTTTTTTTTAACTAAATTTTTAGCAACTCAATAATTTCTTCCCTCAAAAAGGGGTCTATTGTTCGCAGTCTAACTATTTGTAAAAAGGCTGCTTATATAGAATTTTAGTTTCACTAGTGTAGCTGGGGTTGCGGGGTAAGCGCAATGAGGCACCGCGACCTCGGCCCAGAACAGGAGAAGGAACGGGGCCTTTTTAGTCAGTAATAGTCTGACACTCCCTTTCGCCTTACTCTGGGCGGGAAAAGTCATTTGATGACTTCCTCTGAAAAAAAAAATTAGTGTGGCGACTCGTCACTGTCAGTCTGTCTTTATAATTAATCAGGCCCCTGGCCCCCAGACATCGTAGGGGCCCGTTGCCTTCTTGAAATGACTGATCCATAATCCGTCCCTGTACAAAAGCGTAGTTAGTAACTTCGAATAAGGAGTTTCCTTGCTTAACTGTCTTTAGCCTTTTGTCTTTGACAAGTATTTAGTTGGAAGTAGTTTTATAAGTACTTCGAATAGGTAGGTAGTTTATGTAGTCAACTAAATGAAGTCAAGAAAAGTTTTTAAAACTTTTAGTCTGTTTTGAAAATAATTGAAAAGGGGATTAGAGTTCGTGAGTTAATTTTCTTAGGGATTTAATCCTTATGTTCTTTGCGTTATTGGTGAATTTCGCTTGGCAAGCTTAGATATAAAATATTGGTTTAGTATTTAAAAGGAGGTTTAATATCAGGGCCAATTTTATTTGGTTTGTATAGATAAATAGTATAACAGGTACTTAATATAGTTGTACAATAGTAAAATGTGTGCTTGGAATTGAGTTTTTATGTTACTTAAAATAATGTTTAGATTTCCTTGTAAGGAGTAAAGAGTAGGAACTACTTTGAACACTTGTCAATGGTCTAACATAACTAACATCAGACTTTAGTTTTAGCATTGCACCCGTGCCCTGCGAAGCCGGGCCGGGGCGCTAGTATCGCGTAGTAAAACAGTTTTGCATGTCGTATACTAAAATGGACGATATAAAATATTGAAGAATTGTAAGTTATTTTATAGAAGAACCATACAAAATGTGCCTTACGACATTAAGAATAAAGTTGACAAACGCATATCTACAATAGCGTACACAAAGTGTTCTGTAATTTGTTTAAAATTGAATAATTGCAGCTGAATAAATACATAGGTACTTACATATATGTCAAGTACCTATTAACATTCCATTTAAATTTAATATCAAATATTTATACTTAATCGACAAATCGTGGAAAGTACCTAATTATCATAAAGGTTATAAATAATAAAAATTCAATGGCGCTTAATACTTCTTGGTTTTAAAAAGCAAACCAATATGACGTCATATCATGTTATAGTCAGAGTTTGTTTATGTAGGATCTGATTCACTATTTCGCGCGTCTTAAACAAGTCTTCGGTAGTATAGTGGTCAGTATCCCCGCCTGTCACGCGGGAGACCGGGGTTCGATTCCCCGCCGGAGAGATCCTTTTTGTAGGTTTTTATGATTTATTTTTGTAGAAAAATTGTTTTTATGTTATGATAAATATTGTGTTATTACTTATAATTATTGTAGCAATATTATTTTCTTCATATTTTTTCAAATTTTTTTTGAAATAAAAAAAATACATCTGAATATTTCACCTATGCATCGCAAGTCTTCGGTAGTATAGTGGTCAGTATCCCCGCCTGTCACGCGGGAGACCGGGGTTCGATTCCCCGCCGGAGAGATCCTTTTGCTTGTTTACTTTTTTCAATGCGCTAACTTAGTAATTTAAAAAAACATATTTTTGTTATGTAACACCCTAATTTCAATGTCGAGTTATTGATATTCTAACTTTGATAACATAATTATAAATAGGTAATATCATCACTACATAGTATAAAACAAAGTAGAAAGCTAGGTACTTTGTTCATCCCTTCATCCCTATATGTGTGTTTTTTAAGGGAAACCAGTTTAATCATAATAATATAGTCATTAATAATGTAGGTACACACAAAATACAAAACAAAAAAGGAAACAATTGTATACAATACACACGTAATAATTACACATTTTAGTTACCGTATCTAAAACATAGATGGCGTGCATTTCAAGTTTCAACATTGCAGTATGTAGCGCTCACAGTTTGAGCTAAATGGTCTCACTCGGTAGCTATAAATCTTCCCCGCTCTGATTCACATAACGTTCCCTGTAGTATATAGGCGGTATATAACTGAGCTTGTATTTACTGTAAAGTGTACCTATGTTAGATTGTGACGGTCAGATGTAGGTACTAAAACAGAAATGCTGTGTTTTGTATCACTCAGGGCCTGTTTCAGCATTATGTTGAGCATGCTTAGATTAGATTTTGAATTTAGAATTAACGGATAGTTTGTTTTTTATGCAAAATGTGTCAGTTTAGCTAAAAAGGTTAATTAAAGATTTTGAATAAGGCCCTTCGTGTTAGGAGTAGAGCATTTTTATTTGTTCACTTAAAGTCATACTTATTTTAAGCGTACTGGATACAATCGACTTCTAATAAGTTGTGAATTAAGAAATAAATAAGAAGAGAAGTTCCAATTCTAGGCTGGAAGTCTTAACAATTATTAGTATGACTTGCATTTGGTTATTGAATTATGTTAGGAAATATAACACCATAAATTCTCTATAGTTCAAGTACAAAGACTTATCCATTTAGAAATCCTTAAGGACTAGGGAATCCCTGAACAGGAATCTTTACCCCTTCGAATCAAAACAAACACGATATAATTACGAAAACAGTTATCTGTGCATACCAACTATTCCCATCATTATGGAGCCGGACACAGTTATATAATATAAGTCTGGTTATCCTAAAATTACTAAAAACTTTATAAACAGGAAAGATTGTAAGTATTTTTCTATCGCGTAGGTTGACAAATGAGAATTTGTATACTTAATAGTATATTATATACTTGATAACAAAGCCTTTGGACACGCGTAAAACCAAAGGATTTATTACAAGTGCGTTACCGGCCTCTTGTATGTTATAAGTTATTTAAGGATCGGAGATTTGAGGATTGAGGATGAGTAACCTCACTCACACGGCGAAACACAACGTAAGTATTGTATCATGCAGTTTGTTGCTGTAGTATTTTTCCGGCCCTTTAGTGCCGAAACATGGCTTTCCCGCTGTGACATGACACCTAAAAAGTGAAGTATTCCTTCAAGTAAAACCTACAAATAGATTAAAATTAAAATGGTCACACAGATAGATGTTATTCTGGAATAGCTTATAGGCTCCTTTTCATCTTGGTAACACAAGCAAAGCCGCTGTCAGAACCTACTACTTAACAAATTTGATCAAAGAGATCCATCATGTATTTGAGAATCAGCTTCGAGAAGGACTCGGTATAAGAATATGGGGATGTTAATAACTTATGTAACGAATGTGTATGTGGTGAAAAGTAAGTTTTATTACTAAAATTATAAATTAAATTTTCCATTGTCCTATATATCCTTTCTCGATTTCTCTTTGTTAGAAACTAGCTTTCGCCTGCGAATTTGTTCGCGTGGAATAGTGACACCCTGCAGATTTTTGGTTTAAAAACTATCCTATGTCCTTTCCCAAGTTCCAAACTATGTCTGTACCAAATTTCATAGAAATCGGTTCAGTAGTTTAGGCGAGAAAAAAGGGAGACAGACAGAGTTACTTTCGCAATTATAATATTAGTATAGATATAGATAAATTACGTCTACTTTCTAGTTTTAAGAATGTTTTAATCCTGAAACCTAACCACACCTAGCTACCACTACTCGTAGCAACGAACTTGTAACACCTCTGGTATAGCGGGCGAGGCGTATTGCTTACCAAAAGGTGATGCGTCTGCTCGAATGTTATTGTTTTATAGTTGCGGATTCTAAAAAAAAAAAAAACAGTAAAATTGTTTTTATTTAACAATATTAGTAAGCTAAAGCTATAAGCTTTAATTAATGACTGTTTTAATACTCTCTCTAGAATAATGGAAGTTAGATTTAATTAATAGGAGTTTTGTACAATTCCCAAACCGTCACAAGTAATAGGTAAGACGAGGCTCTAGGGATATCTTCTGTAATAGAGAAACTAAAACTGCCTTGTTGGTTCTATTACCCGATCAGGTACCATAATGAATTCGGTATAGAAAAACAAATGGTATGAATTTTAATCCTTTTAAATGGTGTTTGAGTACTGTGTATCACAAATTAATTATCATTACCAAATAAGAGATGGCGTTATTGTATTTATTTTAAAAGCGCATTTTTATCTCCTCACTCTTTATTTCTTACCCTTTGGTTTAAAACTAGTACATCCCAAGATAGTCTTTAATGACTAATTGTGTTTTTTATGTAGTAGGTCGGCAAACGAGCATTCGGATTACCTGATGGTAAGCAATCATCATGGACACCACAACCGCCCATGAACACTCGTACCGACAAAGGAGTTACGAGTGCGTTGCCGACCTTTTGGAGATTTAGGGATTGAGGTAGGGGAAGCATTGGACCTCCGGGAACATCACCCACACGGCGAACGACAACGCTGTAGTTGTTTCACGCTGGTTTTCTGTGAGGCCGTGGTATCACTCCGGACGAGCCGACCCATTTGTGCCGAAGCATGGCTCTCCGACACTTACATTGTATTATTGTATATTCGTTTATCAAATCAAGGAAGTTTCAATGCTATAAAATTTCTGTTCGAACAATATTTTTCTAAAAATACATTGACCTCTAACTTTTGAACCAGACAGTCCATTAGTGGCTTCAGCGAAAACCGACGGGCTATGAATAGACGAAAATAATGTATAGGCTTTTAGACATCTCGCCCTTTTTGCGACATTCCCTAAGTAGGTAGCTACATCCCCAAAATACTTGTAAGATTTTATAATACCTAATACTTTCTTAGGAATGTTTCAAGATTGTCTGATTATTTTTTTATGTTATAGTTCGGCAAACGAGGTTACGGTTAGCCTCATGGGAATCGGCGCCGCACATGGACACCCGCAACACCAAAGGAGTAATGAGTGCGTTGCCGGCCTTTTAAGGGTTACGGATCTTTAAGGATTGGGGAGGTTATGGGAGGAGGGGGAGGTATTGGGCCTCCGGTAACCTCACTCATATGGCGAAACACAACGGTCTGGTTGTTTCATGCCGGTATTCTGTAAGGCCGTGGTATCACTCCGGTGGAGCCAACACATTCATGCCGAAGCTTGACTCTCCCACACTTAATTTTGAAACTTTAATGTGATTTTTGTGTGAGAGGGTTGAATGACTTCTCTTGGGGTGAGGCGAGAGGGAGTGTCAGTACGCCAGTCGTTTCTTCTTCTGTTCCAAGCCGCAGCCTCGGTACTTTGCGTTCGTCGCAGCTAAGCATCGGGTCTGTTGGGTCCCGTCGGCGATGGTTAGGTTAAAGTATTATTGCATTTCTGCTGGTCGCGAATCTATTTTATCACAATTCCAGTATTAGGAACTTTTGACTGTGTGTTATGTCATACTAATGAAAAGTATTTTCGAGTGTGAAAGAACCATGTTTCGGCATGAATGGGCCGGGTGATACTACGGCCTCAGTGTCCAACACACACAGACTCGGAACAACAATTTGTGACTAAAAAAAGAGTTAAACCGTGCGGGAATCGAAACCGCGACACGTTGCGCCCGTAGCCAGTTGCCTAGCATCCAACCGTGCAGTCAATTATATGTAATTAGTCTAGAGGCAGTGTTTGCTAAGATAATTACTAAATAAATTTTATTGAAAAAAGAAAGATTTATCGCTAGTGTTATTTTTGAACGACGTAAAACAAAAGAATGTTATTTTTTTCGGTATTTTGCGTTGGTTTAGAAAACACCATTCGCATAAATATGACATTTTATAGCAGTGATTATAACGAAAAACCTGTGCAAAAAACTATTAGCTATGATATGTTTATGGGTTATGTATCTATGTATAGTACTTTTAGTCAGCCATATTTTTGCCAACATAAAAAAAGAAAGGTGATGATTTATGTATGAATGAACGTAGTAAGATATTAAAGTGGAAAGAACGTACTTTTGTCGAAAGTTCATTTCAGGTCTTTTTAACAATTTTTAAAAGGTCCTTATTCTAAGAAGCATTGTTTATGTAATTTTTAAAATGAAAAAAAGTTAAGTATATGCATATTCATAACCCAAGTCTACTCCTTACCTCATCGCTCCCTAATCCCTGAATCTCCAAGGCCGGCAACGCACTCGTAAATTCTCCGGTGTTGCGGGTGTACATGGGCGGTGCCGAGAGATGTTTAATGCCGAATGCCGAGCAATGTGTCGCAGGTTCGGTTCCCTAACTAAACAGCTTTTTGTGTCATCCGCAAATTGTAGTTTCGAGTCTGAGTGTCATGTCTGTGTGGGATTGTGTGTTTGCAAATAGACCCAAGATGATCCAAAAAGTGTGATGCAACGAACAAAAATCAAAGACAGTAAAATAAGATAAATAAAAATAATACGAACATGATATCGAGCCAATACATAAACATCGATGTACTCCTATAAGATTATTCATTGCCGCCCAGGTACGGGACTCATGTTTTATTCCTCGTCCTTGTTAGTCTATCTTGTATCGGATTCAGAGGTAGGTACCTATATATTTTATGTTTATTTCCAATTCTTTAGATCTTTATACTTACACTAGCTAATCTCGTGATTGGTCAATTCAAATCAGTAGTTTCGGAGATTAGGGCGTTCATACAAACCAACTCTTCAGCTTTATAATATTACTAGCTACTCTTGCGCGGTTTCACCCGCTGCTTGGCTCCACTTAATCGAAGCGTGATTTTTTATAGCCTATAGCACTCAGGAACATTGTAGCTATCTATCAGTGAAAGAATTTTGGCAATCAGATCTGCGATTCCAAAGATTACCTGCTACATACAAATTTACAACATCAATTCAATTTTTTTTTTATTAAAACATTGCCCCACACTAGAATTTTCTCCTGTGTCGTGGGTGCGTTTACAAACATACAATTTCACATGCACATCACACCCAGACCCGGAACAACAATCTGTGGATCACACAAAGAGTTGTTCCGTGCGGGAATCGAGCCCGCGACACGTTGCCCGGCAGCCAGTTGCCCAGGCACCGCGTATATAATATGTTTAGACTGGGCGTAAGGCGGCTCGACAGACCAACATAGATGGGGTCGCGAGTAATGGCCAGAGTGTCAGACTCTTCTGACTAAAAACCCTCTCGTTCCTTCTCCTGCTCTGGGCCGAGGCCGCGGTGACTCATTGCGTTTAACCCACAACTCCGGCGGCTCTACTGTAGATCCTGACTTAGAGGAGTTGTAGCGATTTTTGGAGCTTATGTTGGCTTGTCCTATACTAAAAAAGAAGAAGTTAAGTGTTATATCTGTTTGGGTTTGACAATTATTGTCTTGTACTTTCTTCTGCTGACTGATTCTAATAATGCTTTCCCTAACTTGTGTGTCGGATCCGAGACTAAGCCAACAACGATGCAGTAAAAAAATTGAAAGAAAGAAAAAAGTTGGTTTTAAAAATATGGACCCAAAAAGGGGTAAGAAAAACCCAGTTTTATGAACCAAAACCGTTTTCCCAGCTGATTGCTATGTGCGATGTACGTTTCTATTTGAGTATCCTTCGAGCCGGTGATTGGATTACCCCTAAATCCGTGTAGGTTCGTCGAGTGTAAAGCTTTTTTTGGCGTTGATTTGATGGTGTTGCGAGTAAGCGAAGGTTTCTTTAACTGAAATACATACATTTCGGAGAAGAGTTGTCTTTTTCAATTTAGTTGATTGAATTTCTATATTATTTAAAGATTATGTTGTATCAAAGGAAGAAAGATTTGGCACCATTGCTCTTTTTTATGACAACATAAGTCGGCAAACGAGCAGATGGATTACCTGATGGTAAGCAATTAGCGCCGACAATGGACACTCGTAATTCCATAGGACCTGCTACAGCTACTACATTTTGAAAGTTATTAGGGATTTATGGTTAGGGGATTTCAGGATTGAGGATGGCCGGGATAGGGGAAGGGAAAGAATAGGCCTACGGTAACCCCACTTACAAGGCGATAAACAACGCAGTAGATATTTCACGTCAGTTCAGTGTACTACCGTGGTAGTACTCCGATCGAGCCGACCTGAGTCACAACGGGACTTTTATTCGTCTAATGCCCGGTTTCCGAAAGCCTTAAATGTTAAAATCAATTTAATTGACTTTAACATTGATCGGGCTTTCGGAAACCGGGCGTAAGTCGTTATTATCAATCAATTTTGTTCCATCTTATGTCTATGTTTAGGTAGGTACTTTTTATTCAAGAAAGTGTTATTTTCATACTAACAAAATTAGTTTGAGTATGATAAAGTAACCAGTGAAAATATCTAGGAGAAAATCGGAGACGACGAAGCCTATTATAAGTTAGTTCAATGTAAAAATCTTGCCTTTCATAATGTGAAGTTTTATAAGTTGATAATGGAAGTATGAGCAAGTTCTAGTAAGAAGTGAAGCTTCGAGTATGCAACGTTCATTTTGAGTATTTTGTTGTCTATTTTTTTTTTACTCATACCATTATTGGCATGAGTAAAAAAAAATATAAATTTTTATTAGGGGTCTAGGCGTGATATATTTTTTATATGAAACTAGCGGCTCGCCCCCGCTTCGCACGGGTCCAACTATCTCGCTATCAAAGGGTCACTTTTTCCTAATCTTCCCCTCTACTTTTCCAATATTTTCTTTGATAAGAACCTTCTCCTGACAATAACAAATACAACAAAAAAAGAATTAGCAAAATTGGTCCAGGCGTTGTTGAGTTATGCGCTTACAACACATTTTGCGATCCATTTTTATATATAAGATGAAAAGGCAAATCATTTGGAATCATTAGGATGCGAGGTATAAATACCTACTGTTTGACCAACCACTGGACCAGTCAGAACTATTGCAACGATCACGTTATTGCGAACAAATTTAACCTAAAGTCTCCCGTTACATAAATTTCTAAGTAAAATAATTGGGGCACCAATTTTAAACTTGAGAGAATGTGATGGGATGCCCCTCGGGTTTAAAGAATTAAAAAATCCCTGTAGATAATGGACTGCATATTCTTGATCCATTGGAAGTTTCGTTAAAATTAAATCGTTAATTTTGTCAACACTACTGTTTCTCGTCGCCAATATTGCTCGTTAACACTTCCATTGATAATCTTTATTTTCTATTTCGACGATATCTTTTGATATTAAACTCTCAATGCTAGTCACTTTTTCTCCTAAATCTTGATCAAGAGGTATTTTCAAAATAAGGTACTTTTCCGTCTCCAAGTAAAAGTAACTTCAAAGGAAAATTTGTACTACCTCCTCCCAAATATGCTCTCATGTCCGTAGATAGTTTTAAGGTATGTCCAAATTTCCATAATAGACAACTTTTAAGGCAATTTTTTACAATGTCTACTTTAGTTTCTCTTACTACTACTGGTAAAGTTTGCCGAAAATCCCCAGCAAACATGACAGTAATCCCACCCATGATTTTATCACAGTCTATAATATCTCTAATAGTCCTATCTAGTGCCTCCACATGAGCTCTATGAATCATGGTACATTCATCCCAGATTATTAAAGTGACATCTTACAAAACTTTGCCAAAAGGGCCATTTTTACGAATAGAGCACACGCTCTTTCTGTAATGGAACGGTTAGGTTATGTTAGTTTAAAAGTGTAATTAGCTGTGCGTCCGCCAGCTAATATAGTAGCAGCGATTCCAGATGACGCTACTGCCAAAGCTAGTTTTCCCTAAGACCTTACTTTTGCTAATATCATATTAGTAGCTAATGAAAGTTTTGCCGGTTCCGCCTGGAGCATCCAAAAAAATATCTTTCCCTCATTGAAACAACACTGTGCATAACACTATTGTTTGCCATTACCTGGTCATTAAAGAACTTGGGTGCATTTACAGGAATATACTCATTTAATTCATTTACATCGTATGGCTTCCGCAACGACATTTCCAAATTAAGATGTAGGTATGTTTTTCCTTGGATTTCCTTTTCCTTAGCAGAGTTAGTTTAGAAATGTATTTCTTATACTCTTCAAACATCTTATACTTACAATCATCAACAAATATATTACGAAAAATATTATTACAGGATTTTATGTTGATAAAAAACTCTATGTTCCTTAACTCATTAATAAGGTACCAACTCTTAACATCTTACACACATGATAACTTTTAAACGATTGAGAGATTGAGAGGAAATAAAAAAGTATTTCACTTATAAATAAATACTCTTGATAACATAATGCTTCATTTCGATAAAGATTAATATTACGATACATATTTAACGCTATTTTTCCTTCAGACGATTTAATAATTATTTTGAACACAAAATCGGGTATTGTGATTAAACCATGATAGCTAGATATATGCCCTCGCGGACATTTTTGTAGGTTTTAATAGAATCTACAAACCCGTAGTACATAATTTTGATCTATTGTCAATAGTTTTTACAGTGCACGCAAAAATAGGTTTTCGATTTTACTCCTTGTGTTACAAAATAGCAATTTTATTACAGATCCCTAATTTTGAATTAAACAAAATATCGCCTATAAACTTCCTCAATAAATGGACTACACAACATTGAAAGAATCATTCAAATCGGACCAGTAGTTCCAGAGATTAGCGCGTTCAAACAAACTCTGCAGCGTTATAATATTAAGTATAGATTTGTGTTTTTTTTTTGTTTTCGGAACGCGACATTAAATCCTCAAACGACGAATTCTGTGCTCCAGCCCCAAAGCACACGCGCACACTGTTTTGATAGATATGATTGAATTTGAACTTTGTTTAGCGGTAAGAAAGTGCAAATTTACTTTTTGACGTTAGGAACACACCTTTTCTTCCTTCACTTATTTCTTAGATAACAGTGAGTGCTTGTTATTTAATATGAACCTTATGTATAACTGCAATAAAGCTCAAATTGATTCTACGTTTTTGTTAGAAAACGTTTGTATGTGAAAAAGAAAAGGGCTGTTTTTAGGGTTTTCCCGGCAATTATTCGTTTTTTTCTCGTCGTAAGAACCATCCTTGGACTTCCACAAACATTTAAAAAAAGAATTATCGAAATCGGTTCAGCCGTTCACACGTGATGCCATGACAACGCGAAACGGGTTTCATTTTTATATATATAGATAGATCGGCAAACGAGCAGACGGATGACTTGATGGTAAGCAATCAGCGCCGCCCATGGGCACCCGCAATACCTAAGTAGTTACGAGTGCGTTGCCGGCCTTTTCAGTTAATAAAGGATTGGGAAGAAATGTGGAGAAGGGGCGTGATTGGGCCTCCGGTAACCTCACTCACACGGTCAATATAGTAGGACTTTTCTCTTGCCTCGCGAACTATTTTATAGGCACACAATTTCACATACACATATATTTTAAGTGTGGAAGAGTCAAGCTTTGGCACAAATGGGCCGGCTCGACCGGAGCGATACCACGCCTCTTCAGAAAACCGGCGTGAAACAACAACAGCGTTGTGTTTCGCCGTGTGAGTAAGGTTACCGAAGGCCCAAATAATTTCCCTTCCCTTATCTCTCCCCAATCTCTAAATCTCCAAATCCCTAATCCCTAAAATGTCGGTAACGCACTCATACCTCCTTTCTTGTTGCGGATGTCCATGGACGGCAAAGTAATAGGCACGCACGTTTGCTTTCCTACCACATAAAAAAATTAAAGCCTATCTTATAATAATTCAGTGTAACATTATTAATATGTTATAAACCTAATTATCCATGGACTCACCAAAATTCATGATGTTATTTAAGATTTCAGTAAGACTCCGAGCCTCAAATCTTCAATGAGTATAAATCTAAAGCGTTGTGCAAGCATTACTGCGGTGTTTGCGGCTTGTTGCTAACCACGTAGCTCTTCCTATTTCAACGTCACTAAATCTTGTGTTAATTACCTCACTGCTGCTATCTATTACATAGAACTGAGGTTCGTCGAAGAAGCAGAAGTTTAAACGCAAATTCTGCCAGATATTTTGGTGTAAAAGGCAATCATAGTATTGCAATAAAAGCCACATTTCGTTGCCGAGGTTGCAGGTCAAGGCTGATTTGTGGTTTGTAGTCAATAAGAATCTGAGCGTGGCGAAAAGGATATCACTTTTCCCCACACCTTAAACTGGAGGAGGAGATATTCGATGATTTTTCTCTCAGAAAAGCCACCACTCCAAACTGAAAAGTTTCTAATTATTTTTCTCTGCCGCTTGCTTTGTGAGCATGACTGCTTCGCAAAAGGAGGAGACGGCTTCCAAGTTTCTCACGCATCGCATTTAGGCCAGGATCGAAGTCAGGCGTGAGAATTCGCCGTCAGAGCTTAGCCCAAGCAAGGCCAACGGATACCACCACCTTATGCTACATCGTGTCCTTTGGGTGGTCCTCGTAGTGACGAGACTTAGCCGTTTCCTCCCGCTAAATCCGAAATAGGTACCTTCTGAGCATCAGGCGGAAGTTGATGGCGCTTTTTTTGTGTGAGCGGAAACTCAGCAAATGACTTCTCCTGTCCAAGATGGGACGGGAATGTCAGGCACTTTCGACCTTAAAACGACCCCGTTCCTTCTCCTGCTCTAGGCCGAAGCCGCGCTGCTTTATTGCGCGTTCCCGTCAGTGGTGGTCTATTGGCTGGAGTTGACGACACTGTGGCCTCTATATAGCCACTCCTCAAAGAAGGGTCTTACTGCTTCGACCAGGATACTCTATATTCTTGCTACACACAGTGCTTGCGATGCCCAATAATTTATTGTGTTATTAGGGATACGACACCTTACCTAAATAAACATCTATTACGTATTTAATATTAATAAATTGAAGTATTCACAAATGGAACTCAAATATTGATTCTTGAAATCGTATAACTGTCCAAATGGTTGATGTAACACAAAATATTAGTGCACCCTAAAATTCTCTGCGATAGTATTTGCATACTCCAACCTTATGGTCGATATTCCGATGAAGCGGAACAGAACGGTGCGGAAATGAACTAATAGAGTTTGGTATACTTAGTACAAATTATTTCCTACTAGCTTCTACCCACGGTCTATGTTGTCGGTATTATGTTATTAATAAACATAAATTGGATTGTAAAATTGTGCGTAGGTACTTACACTTTTGGGTGGAAAAATTATATTTCGCAATGAAAGACTGCACGGTTGTCGTAGTGCGTGGGTACGATTCTCGCACAGAACCACTCTTTGTGAGATCCACAAATTGTTGTATTGTGTTGTGTCTGTAATGCTTACCATCAGGTGGGATTGCAGTAAGGTACTAGTTAATATGACTTTAAAAAGTATGTTTGTCAACATACCCAAATTCGAGTGTGGAAAACGTGTTTTTTTTTATTTGACCTTGACCTTCGACCGCCGTAATGCTAGGTGACTATTGCCTACCAGGTGATCTTTTTTATAAGTATGTGATAGGTAAGCAAACGAGTAGACGGATTACCAGATGGTAAGCAGTCGAAGTCGCCCTGCAACACCAGAGGAGTTGCGAGTGTGTAGCCAGCCATTTGGAGATTAGAGTTTCGGAGATTTGCAGATTCGAAAGGATTGGGCCTCCTTTAGCCTCACTTACACGGCGAAACACACGACAACGGATCGCTCGCTAGCTGACCTATCCCTAAAAAAAGGTAAAATGTTTTGGTCACCATAGATGGCATCATTGTAACGTGAGGCCTTGTAGTAAGAAGCTGGCCTGATATACTGACCTACATTTTTATAATGATAAAATTAATTTCATAATTGGACCGAACTTACGAAATATAATGAACTGTGTGACATATCGGTGTCCTTAGGGTTTGAGCGAAGGAAAACTGAAGAGGGAATGACGTCACAGATGACACAGGTGTCCATTTTAAGGATTCGTAGGCCTGTGTCAAAAATATTTGACATTCGACATTTGACAACTGCAGTGATTGGACAAGCAAATAGCAAGTTACATTTAGCGCCATCTAGTGAAGAAAAACTTGAACTAGCCTCATTAGCGAATACCACGGCTCCTTAGAGCGTTATATTTCGATGCTATTAGTACGGCTCTATACTCAGCACTTCTATACATACAACTACACGAAAGGGAGTTCGTGTATTAAATTGTAATGTGATTAAATACACTAGATATTTGTCGTCGTCGAGAACATTCTGCGTTTGTACTAATAACTACGTGTTTGTTCAGACTGTACTGTCGGTAAACAGAGAGGGAAGGATCCGTATCTACTGCAAGACGGGTATTGTCACTCAGTATTTACTTCGGTTGTTCCATATTTGAGAAACTTAGGTAGTGTCAATTAAATGTATTTTAAATCTAAGATTTGTCACACATCTTTGAGAGACTCAAGTCAAATTCAAAGTCATTTATTTCAGAGAGACCACTGTATATGTGTATTTTTGAATTTCCTAGTGACGTCACCGTGTTGCACCGCAGTACATCTCGGCCTACTTCCATCATCATCACCATCCATCTCCGGCCAGCAGCAGGATTTCGCCACAACTACAGAGTACCTATCCCTGACTTCAGACAAATTTAAACCTACGACCCACAAATCTGCGGCTGGGTTTTCTTTTTTGTAAAATATACATTTTTAAAAGTTACACATCCGTTTTTTTTATTTGTATTTATTTGTATTGTAGGTGGAAATCAAACGGGTGGAGGTTACAAACAAAAAATAAGTATCAAAAACTTATACTTCGTGTGTCAGTCTGTCGGTCTGTTCTAGTGAAGCTATTTGCTCGTTTCAAAGTGTCCAATGGATAAGAACGAGCAAGAAACTCCATGGTTACTCTTTTTCAATCGTTCAAATCATCGTTCTTTGTCTTGTCCCGCACTAGGTGGTTGATGAGGGAGTGTCAGCCAGAGACACTCCCTCATCAACCACAGCCTTTCACACAATCTCGGTTGGACATGGTTTCTGGTGTGCCCAATCTGCGGTGGTCTGTTAGATCTTTAGGACGCGCGGAGGCCTGGTGGGGTGGCAAGCTACTTTTACTCGCGTTCCCTATACCGTGTGGTTGCTCACAATCATGTTAAGTCATTACTTATTCAATCTTACTGTCGCTGGAGATCGTATGATTTTGCCACTCTTGATGAAATTGATGTGTTACTAGTAGATGACGAAATTAAGCACATAGCCCAAGATAGGTCTAAATGGAAAAAATGCTGTGGAAGCCCTTTGCCCTGTGCCTTTGCCCCACCTAGGGGACATAGGAACTTAAGACGAAAACTAGAGCAGATGAAACAATAACAGAAAGAGTACTTTAACAACACATAAAATGTCTTCTGCACTACACTGCTAGACTCTTACTGACGAAAAACACCACTTTTCAAAACCTAATACGAGCTCGCGCAGCGATATCAATAGTCAAAATTTGGGTTTTTCTTATATAGAAAAAACACCAATAACAACACAAAAAACAGTCTTCTGCTTTGTTTCACACTCCGTCGTTGCTATAAAACAAAGGTGTTCTTTCTATTTTCGGACAACCGTATAAAAATCACAGTAAAAGCAATCCTCTAAGAGTGTTAGTAATTAAGCAGGGGATACCTACTTACGATAGCTATGTTAAGTTCATTTTCTTAAAACGCCTGACTTCAGGTTAAGCCGTACGATTCGCAAAGTAAGCACCCTTGGATGCTCTCGCCTTAATAAATTGAATGAGGGCTACCAATGTCACCTACTATTTGATCTCGAATTTGATTAAAGATTTTAGCAAAATTTTTCGAGTTTTTGGTATATATTTATAGGTGCTTATTTTTATATTGATGTCCACTGTCTAACTACCTTGCTATCTAAAATAAATTTACTTCCCCACATAAATCGGAACAGCTGATTGATAATTTTGCATGGATTTCTTTTTAGATTTCCATATTGGTCTTATTGAAAAAGTTGTTTTATTTGAGCACCAATATCGGGTCCTTGAATATGTCCCTCGTTTAAAATGCCACCCATGCCATGCCGTTGATCATACGACGCGTATCTCATTGCTGCTCATAAATGAGGCCTAAGAATTACAAAGGATTTGAGCCTATTATTATTAAGAACGCCCCTTTTTATCATACACCGAGCTCTACCCCAGACATTGTGAATTCCCATATAAAAAAAACTTGATATTTTAGATCAATTATTATTAAAATGGATAAACAGAACATAAATGAAGTATATATTCCACAACCACATGCGTTGTATTAGAGCTCCCCTTGTATTTTTTTTTTGGATTTTTTGTATGTTTTGTGACAACGGCAACAGAAATACATAATTTTAACTATCTAGCTCTCACGGTGCGTGAGATGCAGCCTGGTGACAGACAGATAGACAGACTCTTAGAGAGTCTTAGTAATTTTATTTATATTCATTTAACCGTAAAACAGTCTTATTTTTTTTTCACTTATTAAATCGAGTTCGAGTTTCGTTAGTAATTGAAAGTAAATGTTTCACATTAATTAGCCGATGTTCCTGGTTCCCTTTTAATCTATTGGCTTTTGACGGATTTTTACTATTTCATCCCTTTTTTCTTTTAACACAAAGAAAAATATCTTAAATGGATTACTTTGTCGAGGTTTAAAAGGAAAAAAATGCGTTATTGTAAATACGATCAAAGAATTTGTACAAAGAGAAAATAATGTATAGAAAGCAAGCATATGAAACGACCCGTTTCTCAAAATATATCTGTTTGATTTTCTGCTTTATCGTAAAGAAGTAAAGTTGGGATTGTATTAAAAGAAGTTTCGGATAGCTTGACGTGCGTATTGTTTCATTGTGTTTGTGTATAATTTTAGTGGTTTATTGTTAAGAAAATAACAAAGAATTTGGTATTGATCTGTTGGTAAATGTTTGGGGCAAAAGAAACGGAATTTTTTATTCAATGATTTTGTCACAAATGTTTTTTTATTGTTATATAGAATATAGGAACAATATTTTTTTATATTATTTGAGTATTTGCGCGACGTACACGATTTTTCTTTCGGTCGGTATTGGTCAACAATAGAGCAACACCCGTTTCTTGAGCTGGTTGTAAACTGACACTAACGTGCCTATTTTTGTGAGGGGAAAATCATCAAATGACTTCTCCCGCCCAGGGTAAGGCGAGAGAGAGTGTCAGACTCTTACTGACTAAAAACCACCCCGTTCCTTCTACTGCTCTAAGCTGTGGGCACGATGCCTTAACTGCGGTTGCCCCGCAAGCCTCTCTGAACGTAAAAAACAGAAATAAATGTATAGAAATATATGTCAGTTTGTAAATTAAATGTAAGTATGTTAGGCTAATCAAGTTTATTACTTTTATCGAAATGTTTTAACGATGTTTTTCTATGGATTTCGTCTGATATCTACAAACCTAACAATACAAAATATTTCATTAAAATTGAAAATATCGTAGATCAACGAATGAAAATAATGAAATGTTATAATTATTATTGTAAAAATTAATTACAAAATTTACGAGTTTGATTGAAAATTTCGCTCGATATCAGTAAGTCTTCGGTAGTATAGTGGTCAGTATCCCCGCCTGTCACGCGGGAGACCGGGGTTCGATTCCCCGCCGGAGAGATTTTTTTGTCTTTGTAAATGTGTGTATGTTCTTAGTGTATTTTTTTTTGAGTTTAGTTATATTAGATTTTGTTATGTATATTGTTGCAGCATAACTAATAAACAGCTGATCGTATTTTGATAGAATAGTGATGATGGCAGGGTATTAATCAAGAGCCGGGGTTGCGGGACAAGCGCAATAAGGCAACGCGGGGCGGGGCTACCCACCTACTACACCGGGGTTCGATTACGGAGAGATCCTTTTTGTAATGCCTAACATGTTTAGTTTTTTTTTTTAATATTTAAACTAAAAAAATATTAATGAGTTACTAGTTTTGTAACAACCCGTTAAATAAATAAACTTTATTGTACACCAAAAGAGTTGACATGCATAGTACAAAATTAGATAATCTAATAGTACTGGATAAAAGGCGGCCGTTAGTTCGTGGAGAAAAATCGGCAAATGACCTTTACCGCCCTGGGTAGAGCGAGAAAGAGTAAAAAACTCTTACTGACTAAATGCCATCCCGTTCTTACGAAGGTTTCCCCCTGTTAACAAAAAAAAGGGAGGCCCACGTCCAAGGTAATATTAATATTTAATACTTATAGTGAGGTGATATAACTATTCAATATTTGATCAGATTACTACCCGACCTATATGCAGATAAATCTTTTCGAATTAGGGCTGGTTTTTCAATAGTCAGATACTTAAATGTTATCTTAGGAATAAAAATGTTGCTGTCACTGTCTTATATAAACATTCTGACGCGACAGCATCAAAATTATTACCCAGGTTACTTTTATCTAACCATTGACAGATCAGCTCTTAATGTTAAAAACTGTACTTATTATTAATTTTAACTGCTAAGTTATCATATTAAAACTGGCTATTAGCTGACTGTTGGAACACCTGATTAATAAATTAATCATTATTTATTCAGTTGTAGGTAATCAAGTGTGGAATTCAACAAGGTTATAATGTTTGTAACTCTTTCACACAGAACTACTGAACAGATCTGAATGAAATTTGGCAAAGAGATAGATTATATCCTACTAGCTCTTACCCGCGGCGTCGCTCCCGCCATTTTATTACCTACCCTACTCTACCTACCCTACCTACCCTACTCTACCTACACTACTCTACCTAACCTTCTCTACCTACCCTACTCTACCTACTCTACCTACTCTACTCTACCTACCCTACTCTACCTACTCTACCTACTCTACTCTACCTACCCTACTCTACCTACCCTACTCTACCTACCCTACTCTACCTAACCTACACTACCTACTCTATCTTATCCTATCCTATGTCCTTCTCCTAGTTCTTTGCTACCTCCCTACGAATTTTCAGCTAAATCGGTTCAGCCGTTCTTGAGTTATAAGTGGAGTAACTAACACGACTTTCTTTTATATTTATAGATAGATATAGGTACTGTGGGCGAATCCGCTGATAGAAATAAGTAGATAATATATCTAACAATATATTGTTTTAAATATGAAAATTATTTTATAAACAACTAGCTTTTGCCCGCCACATTTTTCGCGTGGAATAGTGATTTCTGGCAGATTTTTGGTTTAAAAACTATCCTATGTCCTTTCTCGAGTTCCAAACTATGTCTACGTACCAAATTTCACACAAATAGGTTCAGTAGTTTAGGCGTGAAGAAAAGACAGACAGAGTTACTTTCGCGTTTCTAACGTTAGTTTGGACTTACCTTGATAAAAAATGAAACGAAAATTTGATATTAGATTATCATAAGTAAATTAAAGAACATTTTACACTTTGAATGTTCGAATGTTTTGTTTGAATGTACTTTACTACACAATAAAAGAGTACAAGGATGATAAGTCAATAAAAAAAATATGAACATCGATAAAAGCATTAATATAAAACAAAATAAGTCATTAGGTACCTACATAATAAATTCACAAGTGTACACACACACACACACATACATACACATACACACACACACATAAATAAATATAAATAAATAAATAAATAAAAGCCTTTATTGTTGATTTTAGTTTACATCAAAAAATTATATCTATATGTGCCTAATTAACTTATTAACTTTATTCGTACTCGTAACTATTTACTACTTGTATCTTAATAAATGTATTATTAATGAAGTAACTGGTATAGTATATTGCATTAGGCAAACGGTATACACTCTTCAACTTGTCTTCCGACAAAGGCCTCCTCTAAAGATCTCCATTCTGTTCTATTCTTTGCTGTTCTGATCCATGTTGGACCAGCTATTTTCCTGAAGTCATCCTCCCATCTCTTAATCTGTCTCCCTCTGTTTCTTTTGCCATCTATTTGATATCACTCTGTTATTAATCTTGTCCATTTTTCTATCTTCTCTCACACACACACATACTACAGTTTAAATATTGAATATCAAGAGTACTAATATTTCAGCTGCCAATGTCAAGTCTTCGGTAGTATAGTGGTCAGTATCCCCGCCTGTCACGCGGGAGACCGGGGTTCGATTCCCCGCCGGAGAGAATTCTTTTGTATTTTATAAATGTTTGTAGTATTTTTTTTAAGATAATAAATATTTTTGATTAGGTAATGTATATGGTTGCAGCATAACTAATAAACAGATGATCCCAATTGATAGAATATTTGTGATGGCATCAATTAATTAAAGCGCAATAAGGTGCCGCTGCCCCGGCTTGGAGCATGAGATGGGTCGCTCCATCCAGAGCTAGAGAAGTCTTTGATGTCTCCTCAAACAAGGGATATCAAAGATCTCGCTAGATGCGAAACATTAAGGTCTATTCTACAATCAAATCTTCGGACGGCCGCCATTGTTCATACCTACGATACCGAACATAAGCGTGCGTTCTTTTTTTTGAAAATAATCTAATTTGTACACCACGAAACCTTTATTTACTGATTACTGATTTCTGAGTATTACCAACGTACAGTGCAGCCGACGTATCTTAGCGAGTCTGAAGTAAGCCGATTAGCTGCGCAGTACACAATTTTGTTCGTAAAAGATCCATTGCGCAGACAAACGGCTAACTTCAGACTCGCCAAGCTACGTCGGCCGCACTGTATCCATAGACTTGATTGTTAGATGCGTAATATTGAGGTCTATTTTTTGTGTAGGCGAAGTTGCTCGTGGCGGTGCGCGGTGCAGCGACAAAACGTGCGTACACGGCGAGCGTCGGGTGTAGAGTGCCGAAAAATACACTTGAATATTTTGCACGCTTCTTTCAAGTCTTCGGTAGTATAGTGGTCAGTATCCCCGCCTGTCACGCGGGAGACCGGGGTTCGATTCCCCGCCGGAGAGATCCTTTTTGTATTTTCTTCTTTTTTTTTCTTTTTCGTCACTTTTATATCTTTACCAAATTTTTCTCAGTTTTTATTTTTTTAATATTTTTTTTTGTCTTTCATAAAATGTGGTTGTGGGTATACAAACGATGTTTTTTTTATGTTTTTCAATAAGGCATTGATCTAACCCTTTCGCAAAGGATGAGGCGTAGCGCGAGACGGAACTATCCTCTTCGCGCCCGGCCGCTGCAGTAGGCGACACTTCGTCGAGGAACGTAGGACGATCTCCGGCCACCGTAAGCGCAGGTCTGCCTACGATCGCTCGTCGTCCGACCAGAACCAGACCCGAGCGTACGACGTGTAGCGATCCTAGTGCGCGTCAAAGAACCAATCAACCAATAGACCACCACAGGTGGGGCTCAACCAGCAAGCGCAATAAGGAACTACAGCCACTGCCTGGAACAGAAGACGGAACGGGGGGTTTTTAGTCAGTAAGAGTCTGACTCCTTTGCGCCTTACCCTGGGCTAGAGAAGAAATTTAATGATTTTCCCTTCACAATAAAACACTTGGAGCCAATTCAACCAATGAAGTATGCTCAACTACCCTCGAAGAATTCAATAGGAAATTAAATTTCATTGAGAAAATGCCGATTAATCATTATTATTAATTTCGTACAGCCCTGAGATTACTAATTTTGCTACTAATTATTTTCGAAATCAAAAGCTTTCGTTCAAACTTTTCCCTCAATTTAAAGACTTTTAGGTTAAATCGTTTCATTAAGACGTCATTTGTTTTACGCGGAGTTTTTGTTAACAAATGATTAAAAATGACGACAAAGTGTAACAGCTTCGCATTAATATAGTCCATCAATTACGTAATGACAAAATAATAATACACGTAGTATTTTTTATTTTGTCGTATAAGAAAACAATTTGGTTTTTAGTCAAAACGAGTCTGACACACCCTCTTGCCATGCTCAGTGATAGGTTGACAAACGGTCTAACGGATTAGCTGTGGTAACGTTGATGCTGATGTTAACCAATCGGCGCAGTACAGCAGAGGAGCTACGAGTGCGTTGCCGACTTTTTGGAGATATCAGTGATTGAAGGATTGGACCTCCGATAATCTCACTCACACGGCGAAATACAGCGCTATGGTCCCTTCACGCCGTATTTCTGCGGTAAAAAAATCATTACGGTATAATGACAATGCAACCTCATATATCTATGTATGTCCTATACAGTCATATGATATGTAGATTGGTCAAACAAATTATCTGGCCCTGATCATGCAATTAACAAGGTTTGGCAAGCGATTCGGTGACCATAGTCTGATGTCGTTAGTTACTGAGCTAATGTTAGATGCGGTTGTTGATAGAATTTTGATCGATTTTGGCTTTCTTTTTGAAAATTATATGCAATTCTAGTAGCTACAAAATAAGAAAGAATAATAGGTGCGAAGAAATATATGCATTTTCGTAAATATTTCGATTTACGACCAGAAGTTGCTTAACTGACATTTTCGATCCCCACATTTAAACAAGCTGATGGATTATTTACCTGATTGTAAGAAATCAGCTCTGCCCATGGACACCGCCTACACCAGAGGTGTTGCGAGTGCGTTGCCAACTATTTGGGGATTAGGGCTATGGAGATATTTAGGGATTGGGGAGGGATGGGGGTCGGCAAGCATTATACCTCCGGTAAACCCACTCACACGGCGAAACAAACGCTTTGATAATTCATGACGGTTTTCTGTGAGGCCTTACTACCACCCCGGTCAAGCCGGTCCATTCGTGGCGAAGCATGGCTCTCCCACACTTTACATCCCCTAAAGCTTCAAATTTCTAACCGTGCTTGTAACTTTTCATTGCTTACCATCAGGCGTCTTCGAAACGAAAAACTGTAGGTATATCTCAACACTCTGCGGGCCAAGCGCTATATGATACTTGAGCAGGAGAAGGAACGTGGGGTCTCTATTCAGTAAGAACGAGAGAAGCCATTTGATGAAATTCCCCTCACAAATAGAAAAAATAAACAATTATAATAAGTATTTATAACAGCAACGTAATTGGTTGTTTGTATTGTATTGCGGTTCGTCTGTTAACTGGCCAGAATGTGTTTTGGCAATGATTGTCACCGCAACGAGGCTCACATGGTTGGATGTTCCATTATACAGCATTTAGAGTAAATATTACAAGTTTGAATTATGTATCATTTTGGCAGGTACCACGTTAAGTTATTATTACCTACTTAAATTATGATGAATTTATGTAGTTTCACTTGTTATTGGATTATGATAGGTAATGATAAATATGAATCCTATGTAAAGGTTACAGTCTAAACAGTTATTTGGTATATATTATTTATTTACCTATTTTATCTATTTGTTTATATCACGTTATATATGAGCCGGCAATTATCTCTTTCTCTATGACATTGCACCCCTTAAGACAATCGCCGGTTGATGTAGGACTATTGTGCAATATGCTAGAAAATTATATGGTTATGAGTGCTGATGGCTATGGATTGCTAGATATGATAACTTTCAAAATACTATGGCTCCTGCCCAATATTGATACATACCTACTCCGGATAAATTATATTACATTTATATATTACTTGCAACATATATTCATCACTACCATTATTATTAATTTTTTATATCTATTTCAATTTTATATAGTTATTTATTATATTTATATATAAAATTGTGTTTATACATATACGCAAATGAGCAAAAAATAAAACAACTCGGAAATACCTACGCGTAAAACAAGAATCAGTTTTATCTACTAAACAGAAAATTGTTAATAATATAAATTTTGAAAAACATTAACAGAACTCAACATATTCTTCTGAATAAAGTTTCACAGTTTGCGAAATTGTGAAGGAGTTTAATTCAAAACTCCTCATTGTTGGGTTTGTAACAGTAATAATTGCTTGGTGGGGCCCTAAGGCGTATTTTTGAATGGGACCCTTTCATTGGCTTTCTAGGTTAAAACAAAAGGTACCTAGTTTTTATTTGTTCTTCTCTTAATTAGGAATAGAATGGAGTTTATTCTGTTATTGTTTTGGTTAATTAAAAATGTAAAAGGAGGTTTTTTTTCGAAGATTTCGTCAAGGCGTTCGACTGTGTTGACTGTTTAATGTTTATGTGAAATTGTATGTTTATAAGCACATCACAATCACTTCTACTATTTGCGCCGCCATTGCAATAACTATAATATTATGTAAAAGCCAATATTAAAGCGATTAGTTTGTCTTTACTTAGAAGAAGCGGTTTGGGGCTAGTTTTATAATCGCTAAGGTGTGGCATTCTTTGCCGAGACTGTGTTCCCCGAAGGAGAATAACCTAGGTATATTCAAGGCCCAATAGAATAGTTTGCTTATGGGTAGCTGAGCTCCATCGTAGGCCATATCATCACCTATTGGGCGTGATAGCACCCAAATGCCTGATTTCCTCCCAGAAAATCTGATTGGCACAACGTTTTTCTTGTATTTTCATGTTTAAGTGAAACCTCAACCAGTTCCGTCGTAAAGCTGATTATTCTCTTGAGGCTTCCAAAGTACTGCTGGGTGTTCATAGTCGCTACCAATGGTCTTCGTCCTAAACTCCTCTGGTGTTACGGGAACTCATAGACCATCACAATTGCTTTCCATCTGATAATTCGACTGCTTTAAGATACACGTATATCTAAAAGCATAAAACCATTTTTTTTGGTTAAGAAGATTTTTTAATTCAAATTCTGTAGTCCGTTTTATGATCACTGATAGTTCTAAATAAAAGCAAAGACGCTAGAACCACTGATACTCATGGAATAAGTCTGTGGTCTCTCACGAATTTATAGAAAAAATAACAATTGCACGACATCGCCGTGACTCGCAAGCCGCTGATGACTAAGACTTCAAAGGAAGAGACTTTAGAGGAAGTAGCATATTTCAATAAATTTTGATGTTTTAAAATATTTACCTACTGTTAAAAATATATCAAAAATTAGTGTCCCTGTACAGTTGATTACACGAAAATGTTATAATAAACTAACTTAAAATGTACTTATTCGTGTCTCAGTCACAGACGCTGGAACTGAGCCAAATGGCCAGTTAATGGCAACAAAATCATCCCATTACAAGAAATTAATTACAATAATTGCGAGAATATTGTTTTATGGCTACCTACATTTATGTTACAGATGCTAGCGTTAGCTTTTTTATATCATGGGTCGGCAAACGAGCAGACGGATTACCTGATGGTAAGCAATCGGGACCACCCATGGACGCTTGTAGTCCAAAGGAGTTATGAGTGCGTTGCCAGTCTCTTGTGAAGTGTTAGGGATTTACGGATAGGTGAAGAAAAATGATTGGGCCTCCAGTAAACTCACTCACACGGCGAAACACAACGCTGTGGTTGTTTCACGCCGGTTTTCTGTGAGGTCGTGGTATAACTCCGGTCGAGCGGACCCATTCGTGTCGAAGCTTGGCCTCTATTTGAATTTATTATGACAAAAGTAATACAAACAAAATTTATTGCCTACAAAACAATATACAGAGACATCTCACATAACCTACAAGCCTATATTACTGCCCACCCCAAAATGATATTGCGCAGCGTGCGGCGGTCTCTCGCTATCAATTACGACTAGTCATGCAGACCACATGAATATGGAAACGACACTCAGTGAATTCGGTCATTAGTCTACTGTTGTTAGTTGCGTTAATGTCAGTGCATTCGATACATTATACATCAACAGCCACCAAACGGAAATGGTTTGAGAATTAACCACGGTTGCTCAAGGTGGATTGGCGATTTCTAACTTTAGGTTATAAAATATATAAGTGCAATTTTCCTCACAATCGGGTACGCTGTTATAGCAGCTGTAAGGCAACTTTTTGAAGAGAGGCTAGGCAGACGTGTGTCTTACCGCACACGGAAGCTTCGGGAGTTTTTGGAACTGACGTGATGATTCGCCCTAGTCACCATTGAAAGGACCACCCAGAGGACATGGTAGAGCATACGGTGGTAGTGTTTGGGCTGAACACCACCATGTCTTCAGGGAAGTTGTCAGCAGTAGCGTCCGGCGTTAGTCAAGGCCTTGGTGCGAAAAAAAAGAAATAGCAAATCTTTCTTCTCTTTCTGCGAAGCAGTGACGCTCTCAAAGGAGGAGATAGACCACCAAAGACGGGGCCCAACACGGTCGATGTTGAGTTGGGGTCGTGAGTCAAGTACAATATGGAAAGTAGTTAAGCACAACAGGAATGGAAGGTTTGATGATTTTTCCATAACAAAATAAAAGTTTTTATTAAAATGTGGCATTAATCAGACGTGAGTAGTGCGAATGTTTCTAAAGTGCTTTGCTTACTTTAGGTACGCCCCCGAGAGTAAATTTACTGTCTTTTTTTTTGTAAAAAAACACGTTCTTAATTGTTTCAAAATTACCTTTGTAACGACGGGAAAGTTCTTGACTAAGTATCTGAAGGTTGTTTTGTTTTTTTGCAAATCCCGAAAATCCTATTTCTTTTGTTTTTTTTATGCAGATTATCTGATGGTAAGCAATCGGCGTCGCCCGTGGACACCTGGAATACCAGAGGAGTTAAAGGAGCGAGTGCGTTGTCGGCTTTGGGGATTAAAGGATTTGGAGAATTTGGGATTGGAAGGGATTGGGGGATAGGGAGGATTGGGCCTCCGGTAGCCTTAGTTACACGATAAAACCCAATGCTGTGGATGTTTCAGGTCGGTTTTCTGTAAGGCCGTGGTATAACTTCGGTCGAGCCATTCATGCCGAAGTAATGGCTCTTCCACACTTTTAACTTTTTGTATAAGAAAAATGTCTGACAAGTTTCTGATAATCTTGTTGTAGTAGGTGTTGTTGTTTTAAGACCGTGTTGGCCCAGAGGTTAAGGCTTTTCATGAATTACGGTGCGAGTACAAAAGTAAGTACTCATTTGACTTTTCCGAGTTACATATACTTTCTAAGTGCATTTAAACATCATTCATCAACAAGTAATTGACAAACGATGAAAGGAAACTTCTTGAGCAAATCTGGACCTATAACTTATAATTATAAGTTTGAAATCGCCAATCTGCCTTGAGAGATGAACTATGCTCAAACCTTCAAAAACAATGAATTTATAAAATACAAATTTAAACAATATTTTATATAACAAAAAAAAAATACGTTATTTAATAATAACTTAAGAAAAACATTTATTAAGTTTCAAAAAGAATCTCTCCGGCGGGGAATCGAACCCCGGTCTCCCGCGTGACAGGCGGGGATACTGACCACTATACTACCGAAGACTTGACATTCCTATGCAAAATATTGAATCGTACTTTTTAGTCGAGCCGGCCCGTACACGTGCCGTACCAAAAAATAACCTGTAAGGAACTGGCCCCGTGAGAAATAATGATCGTGATGACAATGATGAGATCATAGGTTTTAGTTCAGAGCTACAATAATCAAATGCCTTCTCTTGACCTTGACGCAAAGAGAGGGATCCCTCAAGAGGAAATCAAACTCTTGCTGGCCAGGCCAAATCCGCAGTAATTATATTATTAGGCTTAACCCGCATGAACTAGGCTAAACACTAGCCCTATTAAGCCCCATCTGTAGTGCTCTGTTGGCTCTTTGAGACGCGCCCAGAACGCTACGCGCCGTACGCTTGGGTCTGGTTCTGGTCGGGCAGCGAGCTACCTTTGCTTGCCTTTCGCAGACTAGCACATATGGTTCATTGAGATCGTCGCAATAGCGATAGTAGATACACATAGTAGGTAGCAACATCTAACTATAATTAATATCATAAAGTTGGAAAGTTTGTTTGTTTGTTTTAACGCGCTGATCTCCAAAACGATTGGTTCGAATTGTATAATTCTTTTTCTGTTTGTTAGTCCATTTATCTAGAAAGTCTTTAGGCTATAAAACATCATTATACCATTTGTAGGGGCCGAGCAGCGAGTGAACCCGCGCGGGAGAATCTAGTTGTAAATAAATAGGTAAGTATTAAATACTTTGACAGTACCGGGAATGTATAGAGCCCCTGTTAATTAGTGTCAAAACTAGATCATCTGTTGCATTTATAATCACGCACACTGCATAACGGCTAGCTAGCTCTTTGCGAGTATATTGACTGACTTTTCTATTTTTGTATATATATTACCTATATATTCTAGATCATCGCTGGTAACACACATTGATTATAGACTTTCGTCTTAAGGCACTGAGGTATATTGGACGAGAAGATGTTGTGTAGTAGTTGGAAGCCGCTGGATGCAGGTCGCTTCCAACCGGCCTATCTGGAAGTCAATGGGGGAGGCCTATGTTCAGCAGTGGACGTCCTGTGGCTGATATGATGATGATGACGATGATTATATTCCATACATTGTACCCACTGTAAAGCTGTATATACTTACTTTTCAGTCAATTCCTGCCGGTTTTGTTATCAATACATAGGGAGGAGAAAAATATTGCGAGATATATAAAAATATGATTTTATGAACTATCTTAGCGGTCAATCTGTTTGAGAGTCACGCCAAAATAACATAGATACAATGCGTTGGCAAAATTCATTGGTTGCTGGGGTGATTATTACCCTGATTAATGTTAAAATAGGTATATGAAAATAGGCTTCATTTTTTCATGAAACACGATAATTTTATATGTAACGAACTAATATAAATATTTCCTGTGAGATGGCAGCTCTGTAGCGTAAGGTCCGACCACCTGTCGAAGTACATACACGATTTATATGTATTTTACGGCCTTTTTTTGTTGAATGATTCTTAAAAATGTTATAAACGGAATATTGTTTTTCAGCATCAGTCAGATTGTTTTGTAGCGCGTGTGTATGTGCAATTAAACTCAAATAAGCATTCTTTTTGAGCTTAATCTTCATTGAAAAGAAAATATTTCGAAAAATACATAATGTTACTAAAAAATGTACCTATCGGTACATTCGGTAGAATCCGTGCTCTCTGACAGTTATTTGGACATAAGACATACGAAGCGCCGCTTGGCGGCTGAAGAAGTATCGAAATCCCTCATTGTGACTGCCTTGTTCCTTTAACATTTTGATATGAGTGTCGAATTGGTACATAAAGGTTGACATTATCCAAACAAGTCTGAACCAAATGCCATACAATTTTTAGGTTGCTAGTCGCCCGAGCAACTTCTAAGCCAGCAAGGAAATATGATCAAATTCCTCTCTCATTATTGAATTCTTTTTTTCATGATGATTTTTTCTGTAGCCTCTAAAAGAATTTCAACTCTATCCCTAAAATTGGAAGGTTAATTTTGCAACAACATTTATTATTTGTTAAAACTTATGAACTCGGCTTACAGGGGTATTTTCCTTTGATACCGGTTTTCGAATTTAAATTTAAATTCATTGGAATATTTCGATCAGGCTATTTCAGTTCGGACCTCTTTAGTTAGTTAATTTATAAATAAAGTTTAGTTCGTAGGCGATGTGGTACGATCCTTTTAGTGTAATAAAACTAGATTTTCTCCGCTATTTTGTAAGGTTTAATTAACTTTATTTAATGTGTTCTATACATTTATACAGAAAGGAAATTATATTGTAGCTGCCTTGTAGCTTCAACAGTGACTCGGCCATCTGGAATTTCCGGAAGCGGATCAACGTTATTTAATTACCTACGACTTTTTTTAATACTTGGAACAACCACAGCTTTGTGTTTCGCCAAGTGAGTAAGGTTACCGGAGACCCAATCCTTCCCCTCCACCAATCCCTAAATTTCCTAAACCCTAATCCCTAAAAGGTCGGCAACGCACTCGTAACTCCTCTGTTGCGGGTGCTGCCTCTGAGCGGCGGCATGGACATGGGCGGCGCTGATTGCTTACCATCAGGTAATCCGTCTGATCGTTTGCTGACCTACGTATTACATAACAGAGAAGTATTTTTAGCGCACCGAATGAGTCCTTTTAATAATTTCATTAAGTACATGAAAATCCTTCTGAAATTCAGTTCACTGTAATTGAGTTGTAAAGGTTTGTTAATCTCGAACCTTGGTATATACTTAATTATATTGTAAACAGAGCTTTGATTTCCGGAATTCAGATTTAATGAAATGTGTTTTAGTAGGAAATGTAATTAAATTTTAGGAATGGATGGAAGGATTCTTACTAATTTAGAAAGGAAAGTGACATCTTCTTTTTGGGAGATGATAATTATAATTGTAATTATTTGTAAATATTATTTTATTTTATTTTATAGTAATATTTAAAAATGTAATTTTAGAGTAATATTAATAAATATATGGAATTGTATCTAATTATAGAATTACTTCTCCCAACCTGGAGTTAAATGGATGGTAAGAGTCTTCGTCTCTATTTGACTAATGAACCAATGAATTTATTTTTGTTAATAGGCCATAAAACAGCACTGTTACACGTCAAAATTATATAATAATAATTAAAAAAAACTAGATGAAGCCGGCATGTCCTATCTGACTACGCTAAGAAGAAATGCCGAATCAAACTCAATAATCACCACCCCGTTCCTTCTCTCTTAGGCGGCTCTTGATTGCCAAATCATATTTTTTTGTGGTAAGTCGGCATGCACCGCCCATGGAGGGTGTCCATGGGCGGTGCATGCCGACTTACAACAATGGAGGAGATAGGAGTAGGTACATTGCCAACCATTTGGGGATAAGGGATTTGAGATTATTGGATTGGGCCTTCGTTAACCTCACTTACACGGCGAAACACAACGCTGTGGTTTTACGCCGGTTTTCAGTGAGGACGTGATATCATTCCGGTCGAGCCGAGCCGAGGCTCTGCCACACTTAGACACACACTTTTTGCTCGATCCATAACTCCTATACATGCCTACATAATGTAGCATGAAAATGTAGATATTATTATATACTATATATGTACATAGGTATATAGGAGTAATACCCCTTTGGGAACTTATTAGTTATCAAACGTAATGTTTTGCCCTCACGATAGAAAATCATTTTGTATATTAATATGGATATTGTTATTCCTCACGATATTTGCACGTAGAGAGAGATCTTTGAAAATAATACTGCAGGCTTTTTACTGATGTGTTAGTATGATTAGTTCGTGATTGTAATAGAAGCTGAATAAGTATTCAAGGACCGTAGTATGAAGGTTTCGTTCTTTACATACTGTCTGTTTTGGTGTGGGAGGGCTTCAGCACGAATGAATATGCTCGACCGGAGCGATGAAACCGGCGTGAAACAATCACGTTTATTGTGTTTCGCTGTGTGAGTTAGGTAACCGGATGCCTTTTATATGATTAAAAGACTTGAATCTTGGATCAAATCAAATCAAATCAAATATTTTTATTCGTCAATGCAGGTGTACAGTACAAAAGGTGTTAGAGTTACAGGAAGTTCGCTACATTGTGCCGGTGGGCATACGAAAATTATATTAAACGAGAATTACTTATATTCTATTGACATACTTTGTTATTAATTTCAATTAACCTATTATTATGTATATAATACTATCACATCACATATATAATACTATTTAATTCCATCACTTATATCTATTAATTGCTTCCTAACACTATTATATTTATATATAATACTGTTAATCTCTATTGTAATTATAGTTATTTCTTCTATTATACATATTTATACAGTCTTTTTCGAAAATTATATTAATATAAGTAATGCGGTTTATTTTTTTTAATCCTAATTAATTATATGACTTTTAATCATTCTAAAAATTCTCTTATTGAGTAGCAGCATTTCTTTATTAACAGTTCTTTCAGCTTTATCTTAAAGACATTTGTGTACTTTGTATTTGGATACTTGACTTTAATATCACATTACACAGTCGGGCAGCTCACTGCATCAGAGTTACATTGTCAATGGCCGACACTCTCTCGGCCACCTCACTTATAGTAAAACGATGACAATGATATTGACAGCTCTAGGGTGACAATGATTAGTATGACTAATTAGAGATGACACAACAATGCCCAATCTTTCCCCTCCCCTCATCCCAACCCAATCCCTAAGTTTCTGAAACCCCACTCCCCAAAAGGCCAGCAATACACTTATTACCCTTCTGACGTTGCGAGTGTAAATTCTAAAAAAAAACATTCACACAGAGTTTTTCTGTCAGTCCGTGGTGATTCTTTTGGTTTTTGTTTATACTACGATTTGTAGGAACCAAGTAGCAGGTGAAACCGCGAGAGAGTAGTTAGTATATAAATATACTCCATTAATGAAAAAAAAACGATTAAGTGATTCCCTGAAAAAGCTGTGCGATGACTATTTTTATTTAAAATACGTAAAGCTGGTGTGTGAATAATTAATACTTCATAATAATATTTACAGAACATAATGCGTTCATTTTGTATTATTTTATAGCATTATAAATTATTACAGTTGAATTGAAAAAACCTTTATAATGTAAATATTGTAATTTGAATTTGTAATTCACTTTGTGGTAAGTAAATCATAATATTTTAACTAAGAAGTAGCATTTAAATGCCATGCCATGCTTTGGCACGAATCCTTTAATCACTCAATCTCTAAATCCCTAATCGCCAATGGCCGGTAATGGAATCAACGTTTCGATGTTTTTATAGGCGGCATCGATTGCTTACCTTAAATAACATTAATTTTCGTTTGCAAACTTATCCGTAAAAAAAACATGTACTAGCTTTAAACTTGGTTAGATCTTATATGTATTTACTTTACCACTTTTGGCAGTGTGAATCTCAGCATTTTATTTTGGGAATTTGCTTATGTTCCGTGAGTGCTTTTACAAGCATAAAAATTCACATACGCAAGCTACCCAGACCAGTGGCGGCGACTAGAACCAGACCCGAGCGTACGCGTACGCGAAACCTTCCGCGCGCGCCTCCAAGAGTCAATAGACCACCACAGATGGGACCTGATAGGGCCGATGTTCAGCCGGGGTTGCGGGGTAAGCGCAATGAGGCACCGCGACCTCGGCCCAGAGCAGGAGAAGGAACAGGAAGGTTTTTAGCCAGTAAGAGTCTGACACTCCCTCCCGAAAGGCCCTGGGCGGGACAAGTCATTTGATGATTTTCCCCTCACAAAAAAAATAGGGCTGATGTTCAGCTGGGGTTGAGGCACCGCGGCTTCGGTCTAGATCAGGAGAAGGAACGCTACCCAGACCCGGATAAACAATTTGTGGATCACACAAAGTGTTGTTCCGCGCGGCAATCGAATTCAATGGTTAGATAAAAGTTATCTGAAGTATAAATATAATGCTATCCTAATATAATCCGAGCATTTAGAGCACAAAAAAGATGTCTACGTGCATTATGTGGTGCAGACTACTTAGACAGCTGCTTACCTTTATTTAAAAAATATTGTATCCTGCCTTTGCCCTGTTTGTATATTTACGAAATTTCTATTTTTGTATACAAAAACCCGGATCTCTTTATTAAGAAAAAATGTGTTACTAGTAGAAATAGTAGATACCCTAATAAATTATTTGTACCGAGCCAACGCACAACATTATATAGCAGAAACTCATATTGCATGGCTATCAAAATTTACAATAAACTTCCAAATGACCTAAAAAATCTTAACCTAATGTCTTTTAAAAGAAAATTGTTTGAGTTTTTGCTAAATAAATGTTATTATTCCACTAAAGATTATTTAGATGACCTATCATAGACTTAGAATAAGTAGTGCATAGTTATAACTAGATATTAAGCGAAATAATTTGTACACCAATTCGGTAGAATGTGTGAGATTCCATACACATAACACAAACACCTATATTTGTACTACATTCTCACAAATAAATATTTTCTTTCTTTCTTTCTATCACGTCAGAATGTTTGTATAAGACAGTGACAGCAACAATTTTATTCCTCAGATAACATTTATCTGACTATTGAAAAATCAGCCCTAAATCTAGTTCTTTTTAAATGGATTTTCATACATTTTTAGTAATTATATCGTAACAGCTTTCCAAGTGTTTGATTACGAACTTCGTTTAATCTATCGCAGCTCGTGTTTAAATTAACGCAAGGTTTTTTGTTCTCTTTTTAATTAAACATCTTTTATAGTCCGTCCATCTCAAAGAGATAATTCTTCTAGTTTCCTTAAGAACTAAATTAATAGTCAAGTCTTCCTTTTTATTAGTAATTCTGTCTGAAAATGTTAACATGGAATTTTTTAACGTTCTTTAAAAGTTTTTTTTTTGTTTTATTTTACGGGGTCTAGAATTAGAGTTTTATTATGTAGGCCAATGTAAAGAGGTTATTTTTAATGTTTCATTCTACATTATTTTTTCAAATTTATTATTTAGTTATTTTTTTTAATAAGTAGGTGAGTTTTTAATGTCGTGGTAGCCAGGAGCCTAAGGTGCTTTTATACAATATGTAAATATCTAATTCTAGTTCCAAATTTTGAAACGTGTTGTACGGCAACAAATAGGCCGGCTCGACCGGAGTGATACCACAACGTTACAGAAAACCGCCGTGAAACACCAAAGTGTTGTGTTTCGCCGCGTGAATGAACTTACCGGAGGCCTAATCCTTCTTCTCCCCAATCTCAAAATCTCAACAAACTGAACAACGCACTCGGAACTCCTTCGTTGTTGCGGATAAGTCTAGATAGTTAGGCATTACCTCTCTGTTACTTTAAGCTGATGTGAAAGGATCCTATCCTTGCAATCGATCGATCGCAGCGCATCTACGCAGTCAAAGCTTCATGAAAATCTAATCGCTGTGTGATCACGGCTAGCTGTATTCAACAGGGATGTGACTGACGAATTTCAAATCTGTAATAACATTACAAACCTGAAGAGTTTATTTGTTTGTATTTTGAACGCTGGGAGATTTAAGGACTGGGGAGGGATTGGGCCTCCGGTAGCCTCACTCACACGGCGAAACACAACGCTGTAGTTGTTTCATGCCGGTTTTCTGTGAGGCCGTGGTATAACTCCGGTCGAGCCGACCCATTTGTGCTGAAGCATGGCTCTCCCACACTTAAAATGCACTACCTACCTACAAGACGTATTAAGGCGGTTTGCGTATTCAAAAAAAAGTCTTTAGATAATATTCTCAAGAAAAAAAATCCTTACACTAGTCGTGTTAATGAAAATTCTCTCGATCCTGGCACCTGAAATTGAGGTGATCAATAACAGCGTATGTTCACATGTATAGTGCCGCTGTATTAGGATAGAATGCCTGTGTTCGTATTCATAGTTCAAATAGTTGTTTGGTTCTAATTATCCTTGATCTAGGGTTGTCGATGACTGTATCCAATTTTCGACGGAAAACTATAAATTTATTGTGTGTGTATGTGTAATTGTATGTTTGTAAACGCACACTGGAGAAGATACCAGTATGGGGCAACGCTTATTAAAATAAAAGCCTTTTGGGACCGGGAGCAGTTGTATTTTATAAGACTGTAGTATCACAAGTCAAGCCGGTACATTTGTGAAGAAGAATCAGCTCTTTCACTCTTTTTTAGTTGTTTTTTTATGCAATAGGTCAGCAAACGAGCAGACGGACATCCGCAACAGAGGAGTTTCGAGTGCGTTGCCGACCTTTTGGAGGTTAGGGATTTGGAGATTTAGGGATTGGGGAAGCGGAAGGATTGGGCCTCCGGTAACCTCACTCATACGGCGAAACACAACGCTGTGGTTGGTCATGCCTGTTTTCTGTGAGGCCGTGGTATCACTCCAGTCGAGCCGACCCATTCGTGCCCAAGCATGACTCTCCCACACTTAAGTTGTTTCGTATTGTGACTAAATCGCTGTACAGATTTGATAACTTTTTCAATTTTGTCAACTACAATGTTTCATGAACTCGTATACGACTATACGACTTTTTTGGTTAAACATTGATTACGGTACCTACAAATTTACTCACATTTTAACACTAATAATATTTTCAAAAGTACTACAATTATTTTCAAAATATAATTTGGTTCCTCATATTTCGGCGCCATTATTAAAAGAATATCCAGTACTATCTATGAGATACATTTCATAACCAACACTGTAGGTACACGGTCCCAACCTCAAAACTCAGCCCACACCTATCGACAAAATTTTGTATCCCGAAAATCCAATGTATTTTCTAACTCGGCACCGCCAACCCTGTATCACCTTGCAATATTCTCTGACATGCATTATTCAGTTTCATTACTCCAAGCTACTGCGGACAATAAATTGAAAGATAGCATTTATTCATCGAATGGATTTTTTATACGTTTTCATTCGTTTTAGGAACTGTATTGGACGTTTTAATGACTATTGGTGTTGGTCCTTTTGGGCGCTGTGGAGTTCGAAGACTATAAGGACGACGTTTGTTACTATAAATTATTTTGTGTTGTCCATATTAGGAAAAGTATTTGGTTTTGTTACTTCCTATGATTATTTAGGCACCACTGACATACGGTGAAGGCAAACATCGTGAGGAAACCTTTTTTTTGTCAGCGGAAAATCATCCAATGACTTCTCCCGCCCAGGGTAAGGCGAGAGAGAGTGTCAGACTCTTACTGACTAAAAACCCCCCCGTTCCTTCTCCTGCTCTGGGTCGAGGTCGCGGTGCCTCATTGCGCTTACCCCGCAGCCCAGGCTAAACATCAGCCCTATTGGGCCCCGACTGTGGTGGTCTATTGGCTCTTTGAGGCGCGCGCGGAACGCCACGCGCCGTACGCTCGGGTCCGTTTCTGGTCGGGCGGCGAGCTACTCTTACTCGCCGTCTGCAGACCCGCGCTTACGGGGGCCGGAGATCATCTCTCGATCCCCGACGTCCGGAATGTCGCCTTCTGCGGCGGCTGGGGCGCGAGGAGGATAGTTCCCTCACGCGATCCGCGTCCTCCTCTGCGAGCATAACTGCTTCGCAGAAGGAGGAGATAGCTTCCCAGTTCCTCTCACGCTGCACCATGGCCTCGATTAAGGCCGGGCGCGAGAATCGTGAGGAAACCTGAACTTATAATTTCTAATTATAAGTTTGAAATCGCCAACTAGCATTGAGCAAGAGTGGTGAATAATGCTCAAACCTTCTCCATGTGAGAAGAGGCCTTTGATCAGCAGTGGGCACTTATAGGCTGATGATGAAGATGAAGCCTCGTGACATACCAATATGTGTTCTAACGTCGCCCAAACTAAATTAATCAAGAACAGAAAAACAAATACGCAACAAAAAAGCCAATCTTAATCCCAAAAGCTGACGTAACTGATTAAGGTCTAATCACCCAACGATATACGAAGTAACTAGACGAGAATGTTTCTTAATTGATTCTGTCTCTCAATAAAAACTAAACGCACGAACGAAATACCCTTAATGTTGGGGAAAGAAGGGCCGATTTGTTTCACCATTCAATAGAAAGAACCTGTAGAAGCTATTAAGTTAATCCTCTTATAAACGTACCACGAAACCCCACACGCAACGATGCAAAAACATTTATTCCAATACATTGCCGCATTCAAACTGTAATACAAAATTAAAGTGTCAACAAAACCAGCAATGGTTGTCAAAATGAATGTGTGAATAGATTTTTTTGTTGTAATTAATATTGTTTCAGATTCGCAGTGTAAGAGGTCAAGGGGCTATGGTACGCTCTGTAATCAGTGCTAAGTCATTTCATTGCCCGATAAAGAGCTACTTTCTTCGGATAAATTAATATTACTCGAGATCGGGCAGACTTGGATGAGATAACGTGGGTCGGTACAACCAAAGAGGTTTTATTATAACTCAAGAATGACTATTAGTTTTGGCTGTTCTTCTTTTATTAGGAATTCTGATGTTAATAATGTTTTGGGGGATCCTTTGAGTAGATTTAAGTGTCTTGTGTTGCGAAATTGTGCGTTGTTATTTATTGTCTTTATTGGATGAGTGAGGATTATTTATTGAGTTTATGTCACTACATAGAATAAAACAAAGTCGCTTTCTCCGTCCCTATATCCCTAAGTATGCTCAAATCTTTAAAACAACGCAACGGATTTTGATGCTTTGTTTTCATAGATAGATTGATTGAAGAGGAAGGTTTACATTAAGAATACACCTTAAAATTCTTTCATTGGTAGGTAGCTAAAATGTTTCTGAGTGCTATAGGCTATAAGTTATACTATGGAGTATTTATTCGAGCTATCGTTTTAAGCGCTGATGTTTTCAAATTTCCGGAATACATTACTTTTATAGGCGTCCGAAGCCGCAGGCGTAAGCTAGTGGGTTGATAATGGTGATGTTTTAAGAAGGCCATAATTATAAAGAAGTTTTTCTAGTTATATACTTTCTTGATTTCATTGTTATTGACGAACGAATTGTCATACGATGTGGCTGTGTGTGACAAGTTTTTCTTTACGTTTTTAACTTAAAAAACTTGGACGAAAAACATTTGATGATCAATTGAAAGTCACTTTTTGTGAGAGAAAACTCTCACAAAAAGTGACTTTTTACAAAAATAAAGAAAATGGAGTACCTCAGAAAAAAATGAATAAAAAACAAGTGACAATCACCTCGGACCAGCTCCATCGAATTATAACGATTGGTGTTCGAATAACGTCACACTACATCGCGTGATATTTCAGAAGCCATCCAATCTCATACATTTTGATTAGTGCCAGAAAATCTATCATGAATATTGAAAGAGACTTGCCAGGATCGAGTGGCTGGTTGGTCGGTCATGTGACGAGTTCACCTGTCAGTTAAATGAAGTATCAAGAAGGTTTCATAGGCACAAAGTCCTTGCTGGATTTGGTCTATTACGAGGACCCGGTGTCCTTTATAGTTGGCCACCGAAGAGGTTTTAGTAAAGTAAAAATCCTATACTCCCTGAAACTCCCATAAAGCCTGGGTATGCGTGTAGTTTTTGAATTATAATATTTGTCTCCCCCTATTCATTTGAAAGTACTTGCTATCTGTTTGCAACAGGCTCAAAAATAACTCAACACATTTTTATGCAATTTCATTAGTGGATGAACTCTTTGTGTGATCCATGTGTTTGTTGTATATTTAAAACGCACCCACGACACATGGGAAAAATAGGATGAGGGGCTAACGGTTTTTTTACTAACTTTCGAAGACTATTTGATAAATTGTGAAGAGTAATTTATGAAGAGGAAACTAGCAGCGGTCAGTCAAACTATTTGTCACTGCTCGTAAAGCATAATTTGGTACTTTTAAAAATGAATAAAAAAGGTAAGTAAATATATTTTTTTTCTAATTTTACGACATGATTTTACGATATTAGATAGTAAAATTTTATCGTATTTAACTTAATCTTAAGAAATATAATTATAGGTAATTTGCAATTAGACGTAAAAAGACGTCACATGACAACACAGTCTCAGTATAAAATTCTTAGAAACAAGAACATACCTAATTTAATTTCATTACTTGTCAACGTCAAATACCTACTCAGTCGGCAAAAATTGAAGCTGATATTAATATGAGCCTTCCTTTGATAGTGAATAATGTTAGGGTTTCGAACACAATAAATTATATGAGTACCAATTTTATTGACGGAAATTGGTAACAGAATTACCTGACAAAATCCTTTCAAATGATTTATGAGGGGGCACCATTCAGAGCTATTGGGTTGGCGGCTAAAACTTGAAGATTGGAAAACTTTAGGTATTTCGTTTGATCGCGTCAATTCTTCGAAACTATTTATGATGAATGATATATTATAGTGGGGGAAGGTTTTCTGCGGAGTATTTGATTTTGTTCAAATATTGATTTAGCTTTTTGGTACCGTATCAACTTTTTGTTATGTTGGATTGAGTGGTTACAGACGTTTTTGAAGAACAAAAGTTTTGGGTGTACGTTGCTATTTCTAAAGTTAGAAATTGTACACTGACAAATCATAACATATGTATCATTTACACCAGTAAGTGATACATATGGCTATCAGTCATTGTTGGTAGAAGTTTAACGATATACTGCGCCTCGGCTCGAAGCAGGAGAAGGAACGAGGTGGCTTTTAGTCAGTAACAGTCTAAAAGTACCTCTAGCTACCGCAATCGAGGCAGGCGAAATAATTGGAAGACTTTTTCACCCTCAAATCATATTAGGATAATGTAAATGGAGAAATAAGGCGGCTATAGTGTAAAGAGTTGTAAGTGAGTAACAGATTCTTACTGAATAAAAAACTACTCCGTTCCTTATCACGTTCCGGGCCGGGGCCACGTCACATTGTTGCGCTCAAACTTACAACTGTACTGCTCTAATTAGTTATTGACCAGACCCGCCTGATGCTCGGGTCTGGTTCTAGTCGCGAGGCGAGCTACACTTGCTCATCGTCCGCAGACCTGCACTTACGATGGCCGGAGATTATTGCCCTCAACGACAACAACGGAGTGTCTCTTACTGCTTTGTGTAGTTGCGCCGTACGCTCGAGTTTACCTTACCCTTCTACTCGCCATCTACAAGCCGCGCATCACTGAAACACTAGTAAGATGATGTTAAAACTGGAAATGGTAAACAAACTACATATCCGATCCCATTTCATTTGAACACAACTACTGCAATCAAACAATCAAACGCTCGACTATTTTCCGAACACCCAATAGCTTGCTGGACTCACAGTTACAAACCTTTATTTAACTTATGTTTGTTAAGAGCAATCCTGCAATCCAAAATTTTGAAGCAGATATCTTCAACTGATATTTGTTTGCTTTACCATAAATGTTATGCAGTATAACTTTACTCCAAATCAATGAATATACCTATAAAGTTTTATGTTTTGGGATTCATTGACTGGCATTTTATGCAAGGTGTTTTAATTCGTTTTAAATCAGAATTTACAAGATACAATAAAGCACTCATCATCAGCATCAATATCAACATCATCTTCTGGACAATCTTCAATCTTTGCTGCAGAAAAGTCTGCACTTCCGATTAGGGTACCGTAAACCACCATGACCTTTTTTTAAGAAAATGGTATGACGATAGTATCTTATTGCGATTGACCCGCAAACCCGGGTAAAAATCACCACGATCTTGAAAGGCTGTTTGCAGTCCACAGTGGGTTCTCCGAAAATTACAAGGTTCTGTGGCATTTAAAATGCAAAATATTACTGAGAATTTCGATAATCATATGTGGCTCGAAAAAAGCATACACCTATACCTACAATCGCTTTAGCGCCATGCTGACTCTGTAGTACCACCGAGATAGCGAAAACCATACTTTGTTAGTCTCATTTCAATTTGATACAAAAACAACTACCTACTGCAATCAACTGTTCAATTATTTAATTAACATTCCACAGCCTGCTACATTCAATTTCAAATTGCACTTCCAATAAAGTCGTTTTAAGGGATAGGGTGGTAAACAACAATCAGTATCCATGGAAATTCTCAACATCAGGGATTTGTGGAATTGGCGTAATCGAGATTGGAAGTGGATGTCGGGTAAAGGTTTGGGCCTCTGGCGACTTCATTCATACGGCGAAAAACTACGTTGTGGTTGTTTTACGCCAATTTTCTATTATTGCGTGGTCTCATGCAGCCCATTTGTTCTGAAGCATGGCTGTTCCAAACTCACACACTTCTTGAATTCTTACTAATATTATAATTGCGAAAGTTACGATGTTTGGATGTTTGTTACTCAATCACGCCAAAACCACTGGATTGACCTGGATGGAATATTGGCATAGGCATAGGATACACTCAGGAATAGGACATACGACTACTTTTTATCAACATACCACGTGGGTGAAACCGCGGGCGAAAGCTGGTGGGAAATATTTGTGATGACTTCTCCGTCCACTGTAGGGTAAAAGTCAGTCAACTCATTCCGCTGTTTACTGCAAACTTTTGACTGCGAATTTCGAAAACCATACTTTGCTCAAAAACTAAAGTCTGCAATTCCATTTGATTCGAACACAACAACTGCAATCAACCGACCTACTATTTCCCCAACACTCGACAGCTTGCTAGACGTTCAGTTTCAAACTGAAATTCAAATAGCGTTGCTACGAGCGGTGTGTAAACAGCTGGATCGTTGAATCCGTGCGAGGGCTCTTAGTGTAACCGGGTTTAAAAATTTTATGTGATTACAGGGAAGGGTGTGGATGTGTGGGATTTGTTGGGTGTTGTGTGGATTAGTGTTGGTATATGTATATGTAACGTTTCAATATAAGGAAGCGTATTATAAATTGTCTTTCTATGTCTGTAAAATTTTCTGTGTAAGTACGTATTATTAAAATTTGCATGCCTTTATGACAAAATGTGGCTGAACCATTAAAATATTTTTGCATCAACTATATTGTACCTACCTACATAATATTTATCTCGTATTTTAGTTTCTTGTTTTCAGTGGTAAAAGTTATCGTAATTGCAATTTTTATATGATTGGATAGCAAACGGCCCTTAGACAACCGCAACAATAAAGGAGTTTTTTTTTTCGTGAGGGGAAAATCATCAAATGACTTCGCCCGCCCAGGGCAGGGCGGGAGGGAGTGTCAGACTCTTACTGACTAAAAACCCCCTATTCCTTCTCCTACTCTGGGTCGAGGTCGCGGTGCCACATTGCGCTTACCCCGCAAATCCCGGCTGCTTAAATGAAGGAGTTACGAGTGCCTTGTTTTTTTTCGGTCAGGGGAAAATCATCAAATGGTTTCTACCGCCTAGGGTGAGGCGAGAGCAAGTTCTTATTCTGCTCTAGGTCGTGGCCGATTGAAGAGGGGTTGTGGGATGGGAAGGATATGGCCTTGAATAACCTTAATCACGTGGCGAAACATACTTTTTGATTGTTTTACGCCGGTTTTCTGTGAGGCCGTGGTATCACTCCGGTCGAGCCGACCCATTCGTGCCGAAGCATGATTCTCCCACACTTAAATGACGTGTCCCGCCCTGGGTGGAATGAGAGGGAGTGACTAAAATCACCCCCTTTTTTCTGCTGCTCTAGACTCTACTCCAAAGCCGGCCTTTTTTAGCCTTCTGAAACGTAAAATTGAAGTATCCATTCTCAACATAGCATTTCATTTTAGGGAGTTATCAATGCATATCACTACATAGTATTATTAAACAAAGTAGCTTTCTCTGTCCCTGTATCCGAATGTATGCTTAAATCTTAAAAACTACGCAACGGGTTTTTGATGTCGTTTTTTTAAATGATAGAATGATTGAAGTGGAAGGTTTATATGTATAATAACGTCTATTTAATAGTTGAGGAATTTTAGTATCTGTATTGCACCTGTGCGATACTGAGGTGGGTTGCTACTTGCTAGTATATATATATATATATGTATATACATATATATAGACTTAAAGCTCTGTGTAATAAGGACTAAACTTTATACCGCAATAACAGACTTTGTACTAGAGTTATGTTTAATAGTTTTATAACGTTTAAGTTACTTAACTTTAGTTATCGGAGCCGTATTGGATCCATGTTATTTAATGATCGATCCGCTCGTGGTTAGGTTTAAGTAAAGTCATTCCTTTCAGGGGGTATATCATTTTTTATTTAAAAAAGCCTTGCCCTACTCCTAGATTTTCTTCTGTGTCAAACATTCACAAACACATCACACCCAGACCCGGAACAACAATTTATGGATCACATAAAGAGTTGTTCCTAGCGAGAATCGAACCCACGACACGTTGCGCGTCACCTAGTTGCCCAGCAACCTTGCCAATCGTGCAGCCTTTCACCCAATCACTTCTCTGGCCCAGGGTGACGCGGCTAACCCCACAACCTTGGCAAGACACCTTAATACACAAATTATCTATACTAACATTATAAAGAGGTTGTAAGTTTGTAAGTTTGTATTTAGGGTGTAATCCTTGGAACCGCTGGTCAGATTTTCAAAATTATTTCACTGATAGATAGATACAATATTCCTGAGTGCTATAGGCTATAAACCATCACGCTACTATTAAATAGAGCCGAGCAGCGGCTGAAACCGTTTATACTTATTTCTTACTTATACTTTTTTTTCTTTTGTAGAATTGAGAGGCGTAATGTCTTATTTAAATGCCAGCTCCAGCCAGCGACTTCTGACAGGCTTTGCCCACATTACTGGAGTAAAAAGTAGCCTCTGTATTATTCCAGACTATAATCTATTTCTTTCATAAATTACATTCGGATCTGTTCAGTAGTTTTATGTTAATGAGTTACAACTATCCATGCACTTTCGCGTTTATAATAAAGTAGCTCCCGCCCGCGGCTTTGCTGGCGTGGTATGATGATAAAGATGTGTAAATTAATCCATGGGAACGCCTACCAGATTTCAAACTAATCGGCCTAGGTGGCCTAGGTGTACATTCACACAAAATTTGACATTTAGGTATAATAATAGTAGGAAGTAAGATTTACATTTTCCATCCAACGTAATTAGACGAACCGAACATGTTAAAATTCAAAAACGAAATTATCAAAAATTAAACACAGAACTAACGAGAAGAGAATTATAGCCGGAATTGGGAAGCTGTAGGTCGCGTCTTCGGGGATTTCAACTATAAACGTAAATTCCAAACAACGTTAATTTATTTATTTACTTAGTTTCAAGGGTCAAACGAAGATATATAGTGGCAACTGGAAGTTAACAAAACTAAATAAATATTTTGTAGGTCATTGAACTTTGTTCGTTTGGGTGTCAACTATCAACATGATGAACAGCCCAGGAGTTTGAGCAATTTTTTTTTATGGTGTAGGAAGCACACGATATCTTGGTGGGCCGGAGGTTAAGGCCCGCTTCTCATGCATGACGGTGCAGTTTCGAAACCTGGCAAGTACCAATGTGACTTTTTCTGAGTAACATGTACTTTCTTTGGTTATTTAGACACCACTGGCATACAGTGAAACCTATATATTCACGCGAAACTACTTTAGTGTTGCAGGTGTCCATGGGCGGCGCTGATTGCTTACCATCAGGTTAGCCGTATACTCGTTTGCCGACCTGTACCAAAAAAAAAGTGATGCGAGTCCCTTAGTCCAGCACAAACCGCAAAAAAAAATAATGATAGTAGGAGTAAAATATTTTACTTACAAATAATGCGATATCTAGTGAACTTTACATCTGCGTTAACCACAACAGACTTGAAATACGGCTTGACCAGGTCTAAAGTTTTGTATAGAAAAACAACTTCAAATGTAACTGTATCTCTCTTGGTTAACGAATTATTCATTTCGAAATAATATCTAGTGGGGTTGTCCTAGATATTCTGCCAAAACTATCTGTATATAAATACTAAGTTTAGACAGTTCTCCTTTTTTGTTTGGGGGGGGGGAGGGGGGGGATTTAGTTTTGCAATGTAATGTAGTTACTGCGAACGCGGTGTTGTTTAGTCAGTAGGTAAGAATCTGGCATTCCCTCTCGTCGATCGTATTCGTAGGACAGGAAAAGTCAGCCGGGGTTGCGGGGTAAGCGCAATGAGGCACCGCGACCTCGGCCTAGAGCAGGAGAGGGGGCCGAGGGGGGTTTAGTCAGTAAGAGTCTGACACTCTCTCTCGCCTTATCCTGGGCGGGAGAAGTCATTAGATGTTTTTCCCCTTACAGAAAAAAAGGACGAGATAAGAGATTTATTTCATGATGCCTTCAGCCTCTGGTGCGAGCCAGAAGAGTCGTGGGTGACGAGACACTTACGGCTGACAGACTTCAGACAGTTTAGTGGCAAGCATATGTGTGTTCTACAGACTTCTTCGGAGATTCATCATCATCAGCCCATAAGTGCCCACTGCTGAGCAAAGGCCCCTTCTCACACGGAGAAGGTTTGAGCATTAATCACCACGCTTGCTCAATGCGGGTTGGCGATTTCAAACTTATAATTAGAAAGGAACTTATAATAAGTTTAGGTTTCCTCCCGATGTTTACCTTCACCGTATGTCAGTGGTGTCAAAATAATCATAGAAAGTACATATAACTCGGCAAAAGTCACATTGGTACTAGCCAGGTTTCGAACCCACACCCTCCGGGCGACCACGACTTTTTTTTTCGGAGATTGCGCGATGGAATTGCACAAATTAATTCCCCCTGCACCATTTCACCACCGAACTACGCGTCGTGGACAGGGATCCCATCCATATGTGGTCGACATTCCTCTCCACCGTACCACTCGCTTCGCATCCTCGTTAATTATGCGAACTGCTAAAATCTGGGATTCTCTCCCTGCGTCGCTGTTCTCAGAGACCTACGATACGATTTAGGAATTTTCAAGGTCAACAGGAATTCTTTTAGTTTGCGTGTTCCACCTTAGACTCCATTATTGCTTTCCATCAGGCTTGATAGAGGTCAAACGCACTTGACAGATTATTGTATATTTTTTATATTTAACTATCTCTGTAAACAAACTTTAAATTAATGTTAACTGTCTCTGAAAACGCACATGAAAACGAGGTTACCATTGTTATTGTTTAATGTTTATTAAATTTGATATCTAAAAGCTTACATGTTTAATGATTAAAATAAATATTAAAATTATCGCTATAAGTTTTAAATAAGATTTGTTTTGTTTAAATTTGTTGATTTCAATTGTGAATTTAGTTATTTGTCTAGAAAGTTTGCTTGTCTCTGTTTGGTCAATTTTGGCGGGAAAGTATGACTGTTCCGAATAATGTTGTAAAATAAAGTAGGACACTTTTTGGCGGGTTGGCGTTGTGCTAAGTTAAGTGAATTATCTCTTTTTATGTAATTGTTCTTTGTATATTGCTATTTGCTATTGAACATGATTAAAATAATAGAAAATGTCTAATATTTTTATTATTTATTTACTTATGTTTATTTCTTTACTTATTCATGAGATTTCAATAATAAAATTATAAATTAAATTGATCTTTTATATACGAAATCTAACATCAGAAGTGGGATGCCCTGCCTCAATAAAATATTTTTTTTTAACATATTATTATTTTTTCCATGTTTCAGGATGGATACTGAGACAATCGGTGACTTGCTCAAGGCGATGCGCGATGCGATCTCCAAGAGCACCCAAATTGATGATGATGTGGCGCTCCCAGTCTTCGATCCGGAAAAATGCGACAACGGTGCTACCAGGTGGTGCAACAACATTGAAACGCTTGCCAAGGATCTCAACTGGAGTAGCATCAAAACAGCGGCTAAGGCAGGTAAGGCCCTTAAAGGGTCTGCTTTGACTTGGTTTGAGTCCTGGGATCCCTTAGAAGGTAGATCTTGGGAAAAGTTTTGTGCTGATATTATTGACGCCTACCCCGAGAAGAAAAATTTGTCTGGCAGATTACAAAAAGCAATATTGTTTACTTCTGATACGGCTAATTCTTATGGTGAATATGCTCGAGAAAAACTCAGGTTACTTCGTAACACTACAGTAGCTTTTACGGAAGAACAATTAATTGAATTGGTTTGTGGTGATGTTAGTGACGTCAATGTTAGGATGGCTTCACTGAACAGTAACGTTGCGTCTACTTCACGGTTAATTTCTCTTTTGTCATCTTATTCAAAAAATAAACGGTCTCTAGAAAGTAACTGTAGAGATAGTAGATCAGGACCCAGTGAGGCTAAAAATGAAAACGAAAAGATATGTTTTATATGTAATGAAACCGGACATTTTCAATCACAATGTGTAAAATATAAAGTCACTCAGTTGCCTCCAAGTATTACAGAGGCTCCACCAGTTTGTAAACCAAATGATAATGAGTCTGATTAGTATACATACGTTATATTATATGCAATTAATGTTGTTATTTTTATCAGTTGATTTTGACTTTGCCTTAAACGTGTCGTTTAATTTTTATTGTAATTATTACATAACAATATAGTAAGACAAAATACTGTGTAGTAAATACTGTAAGTGTTTGGAATGAAGAACTGCTGAAGTCAATTTGCTTATCTAGTCTGTCTCATGTGCAGCAGGTGTGGGGCTAGATAAATAATTGTGAAAAAAAAAATAAGAGAAGCGAATTGACCGTTGTTATTCGTCTACTTAATGTGAAAAGTGAGGCGGTGACAATGTTAAACTGTATTAGTTTTTAAGTGAAGTACAGGTCAGTAAGCGAATTGACCGTTGTTATTCGTCTACTTAATGTGAAAAGTGAGGCGGTGACAATGTTAAAATGTATTAGTTTTTAAGTGAAGTACAGGTCAGTGAGCGAATTGACCGTTGTTATTCGTCTACTTAATGTGAAAAGTGAGGCGGTGACAATGTTAAAATGTATTAGTTTTTAAGTGAAGTACAGGTCAGTGAGCGAATTGACCGTTGTTATTCGTCTACTTAATGTGAAAAGTGAGGCGGTGACAATGCTAAAATGTATTAGTTTTAAGTTTTATGCATTATTAATTAATGGTTTGTATACATAGTATAATATTATATGGGGTACTTCGAGAGCGAAGTACAGGTCAGTATGGCCGTGACAGATTATTGTATATTTTTTATATTTAACTATCTCTGTAAACAAACTTTAAATTAATGTTAACTGTCTCTGAAAACGCACATGAAAACGAGGTTACCATTGTTATTGTTTAATGTTTATTAAATTTGATATCTAAAAGCTTACATGTTTAATGATTAAAATAAATATTAAAATTATCGCTATAAGTTTTAAATAAGATTTGTTTTGTTTAAATTTGTTGATTTCAATTGTGAATTTAGTTATTTGTCTAGAAAGTTTGCTTGTCTCTGTTTGGTCAATTTTGGCGGGAAAGTATGACTGTTCCGAATAATGTTGTAAAATAAAGTAGGACACTTTTTGGCGGGTTGGCGTTGTGCTAAGTTAAGTGAATTATCTCTTTTTATGTAATTGTTCTTTGTATATTGCTATTTGCTATTGAACATGATTAAAATAATAGAAAATGTCTAATATTTTTATTATTTATTTACTTATGTTTATTTCTTTACTTATTCATGAGATTTCAATAATAAAATTATAAATTAAATTGATCTTTTATATACGAAATCTAACACACTCAAATAATTAATAAAAAAAACTGTTTAAAACATGCGTATATGTTTGTGTTTCGTTAATTAGAAGTTTTTGAGAGAAGAGTTCTAGATAAAGTTTTTTTTTGTTGCACATTTTTTTATTTTTAGAATATATTATATCTTGAACAATTGTTGTCTTTGTCTTTCTTAGAACACCTGATGACAACAATTGTCAACAGATCTATGCTGAGTACTATAGACTAAGCTCTTTTTGTTCTTCTTAAAATTAACTAAGTATGTGTGATGTGCCGTAAGAATTCGATTTTTATATTTGCAGATTAATTTTGGAGATTTTTATTATAACTTTCGTGAGACATTCTAAATTATTTATTATGTTTTCGGCTTACTCACGTAATAATTTGACGAGATACTCGACTAGTTTCAAGCCATGCTAGAGGCCCATATTCATGAGCAGCATTCCGCGACACGCGACTCGGCGACCGTCGCGCTGCTACTGGCTACTCGAGTCTGCGCGCCCAACGCGCCCTCTGCCGTGATTCACGCGCACTTTCTTCTAGCCGTGGTGTTGGCAGCGACGGCGCGCGCGACACTGTTGGCACGCTAGACTCGCCCGCCTGCAGCTGCGTTGGTGTTGGGTTCGAATCCCGGGTCGACGCAAAATCAGTGTTACATACCGCGCTAACTGTGTCACACTCCAGACCCGCAACAGTGCAGTCTGAAGCAGATTTCAGACTCGGCTTCCAGGCAGGTGGTAATGCCCAGCCACCGTCTCTGTTGAAGTTCGGACGCCGGCTTATTTCGATGGCCTCACGTACTTTCCGCGGTACGAAGTATTTTTCCCTCGCTAGTACTGAGACCTTGTCGAAACGGAGGAAGTGAGCCGTGCCCGTACTACAAGCATGCTCAGCTACCGCCGATGTATGGGTGTCTCGGTTTTTCACACTGCGTATGTGTTCAAAACACATACGGCTCACTTCCTCCGTTTCGACAAGGTCTCAGTACTAGCGAGGGAAAAATACTTCGTACCGCGGAAAGTACGTGAGGCCATCGAAATAAGCCGGCGTCCGAACTTCAACAGAGACGGTGGCTGGGCATTACCACCTGCCTGGAAGCCGAGTCTGAAATCTGCTTCAGACTGCACTGTTGCGGGTCTGGAGTGTGACACAGTTAGCGCGGTATGTAACACTGATTTTGCGTCGACCCGGGATTCGAACCCAACACCAACGCAGCTGCAGGCGGGCGAGTCTAGCGTGCCAACAGTGTCGCGCGCGCCGTCGCTGCCAACACCACGGCTAGAAGAAAGTGCGCGTGAATCACGGCAGAGGGCGCGTTGGGCGCGCAGACTCGAGTAGCCAGTAGCAGCGCGACGGTCGCCGAGTCGCGTGTCGCGGAATGCTGCTCATGAATATGGGCCTCTAGCATGGCTTGAAACTAGTCGAGTATCTCGTCAAATTATTACGTGAGTAAGCCGAAAACATAATAAATTTTGGAGATGTTTGTTGGATGAATCGCATGATTGCAAGCTAGACTGAGCTTCAAGAAACAGAACATATACTAATTAAAATTCAACGAAACTATTTGATAATTAAACGAGCATAAAACATTCATCCATTGTTTGAAACTACAATAATATTATGAGCACCGAGTAAGTGGGATTGCCAAAAATGTTAATGTAAAAAGTAAAAACGTGACTATTTTACGTAAGTTTTAGTTCTTATTATTTTTCTAATCTCAGTAAAATGCTCAGAGAATTTATTATAACTTGCTGTAATTGTTTGAGAACTCAGATATGTAAGTAGGTACTAAAATATTTTGTTCAGTAGTTATGACGGAAATGCCAAAGATCTTCCCATTACTGTGGCCTAGTAGTTGTTTTTTGAACATGACATTATTCATAATACTGATTAGATCACCTTTTATAAAAGTTTATATATGAAAATATATAGCTGTTCATAGTCTCACCAAAAGTTGAGAAAGGCGTGACCAGTTTTGTTCATTTTGGTCTTGAAATATTTATTTGTAAGACCTGGTAAGGAGTATACGCCTATGGTGAGAAAAAAGTACTACATTGATTTTTTTAGGCAGTACGCATTTCGCCGTGTCATCTAGTCTTACTTCTTACTAATATTATAAATGTGAAAGTTACGATGTTTGGTTGTTTGTTGCTCAATCACTCCAAAACGACTGGACGGATCTACATGAAACTTGGCACAGGCATGGGATACACTGCGGAATAGAACATAGGCTTTTATGTAGGAAGCAAGTTACAAATAAAATAAAACACATCAAAATGATCATTCAAACATTTATTTGACATTTTCAATGACTAGAATTAACATAAAACTTATTGTTAACCACATTTAATTATTACCGACCTAACCTCCAAAGTACTTACTTGGAAACTTATTTACATTCAGTTTTTTGAAGATATTCCCTACAAATACTATGTCAGTTTATATTTATATACTCGTAAATGATTGTTACAAACTACTGACCTTGATGTGCTTCGGTGATTACATATTTATGTGAATTAAGGGCTGATTTTTCAATGGCTAATAATTATGATGCTGTCGCGTCAGCATGTTTGAATAAGACAGTGACAGCAACAATTTTATTCCTCAGGTAACATTTAAAATTAAGCCCGAAGTAGTATTTTTCCTCTCAAATGTATCATCCACTACATAGTATAAAACAAAGTCGTTGCCTCTGTCCTTATTATCTCTATGTATGCTTATGCTTTATCTTTAAAACTACGCAACGGATTTTGATGCGTTCTTTTTATAAATAGAGTGATTGATGTGGTTGGTTTATATGTATGATATCATCCATTAAATAGTGGAGAAATTTAGTATCAGCGTTGCAATCGTGCGGAGCTGATGTGGGTAGCTAGGACAATGTAGGATTATAACTACTATGATTTTTACCTGTGTCGTGGGTCGGTTTACAAACATTCACATCACAATTTCTTTCATCACATGATGAAGTGTTGATGCTTGCCGGAGTCAAAATTGTTGATTGACCATCCACTAGCTGTCATTATTTTTTATTTTTTTTGATTTAAAAATAATTCTCGACCTTATTTCAGATATTGAAATTAAAAACGAACTTTAAAATAAACTATGTTAAAGTTTACAATTGATTAACAAAATGAATTCGTAGGTATACTTAATTCCGTAAATCGGTGTAGTATCAGCTCGCCCCCTGGATCTTGCCCCTTCCGATTAAAATGTTCCACTCGCCCCGTTTTTATTAATTTGGAGTTGTGGTTCGCCCCTTACGAAAACTCTTACGGGGCGAGTGAAAAATTTAACAATTAAATAATTATTTTGATGCATCGACTCGCCCCTTACCTACGGCATTCCCTTTGAAATTTAACTAAAAAAGGTATATTCAGAAAAATGTACAGTAAACAAAACTAGTAAGTAATTTAACCACTTGTGATAGTTTTATTACCTGGCTTACCTACTGTAACAAAAGGGACCTTTTATGGGACCATTATTGAAGTTTTAAGAAAAAAATATTCATTTAAATATTTTATAAACTTAGAGTTCTGACAGTACTTTTAACTAACCAACAATCGGGGGCGAGTTGGAGTATCTAATAATTTAAGGGGCGAGTTGATGCACTTAGGCAATCAGGGGCGAGATCCAAGGGGCGAGCTGAGCCTATACCCGTAAATCACCGAAGCACGTAGTCTTATTTATTAAATATTATTTTTGACACAAACATTCAAAACTTAATTTTTACTTTAAAACATCAGTCTTTTAATAAAGATACTTTGAGACGAATATTTTTTTTTTTGTTCTTATTAATACATTAATTTTTGTTTTTTGATAAGAAACGGCAGTGAAGATAAGTGTAAGTAATATTTGTAAAATTTTATTTAGAAATTAAAATATTTATAAAAATTTTAAATTAAAATATTGTCGAAAATACAATAAAAACATGTAATGTCAAAATAACAATACAATTAAAACCAGTTCGTTTTAATATAAACTTTATGAGAACCATCGAATTCGTTCGTATTATTAATAAAAAATATTTCATAGTATATTTTTTGTTGTAAATGCGTTGATTTATGTAAAACATTTTTATTTTAATAATGAGGTTTTATTTAAATTTGTTGCAAGTTTCTTAGAAAAGTCACAGTAACTGCCGCACGCTAGAGTATTTTATTTGTTATTTCTCTTTTACATTTCTTTTCATAAGAAAATCGTTACTAAGGAATTGTTTAAGTAATGATTAAATGTCTCTGAGTACGGCAATCAGACCCCGGATTGTCTAAATAAGGGTCTCATCTTCAACCTAAAATGTTTTGAATTAAGCCTTAACATTTTTCTGATACGGTATATAATGGAGTAACAGATTCTGATTCGGATATTCGTCGTTTGGTCATCTCACGATATTGATATTGTCTTGTAGACATTTTTTACACTTCTAAATAAATACTCCCTTAAAAATTATCCAAGACGAAAAAATAAGTTTAACTCATACACTTGAATAGATAAATAACATAAACATTATAAAGTTTTTTTTAAATCTGATATTGTTACTCATGAATTCTAAATTTCTGATTAAAAGAGAAAAAAATCAAGCTGAATGGATCACAAGGATACGAACAAAATATTGTAATAAATAATAACATGAATATTTAGAACAAACTAGTAACACAGTATATTAATTTCTAAATTAGAATACACGGTACACTCACGAAACTTTTCGAGTACGCTCGACTACTTTCAAGCCTTGGCCGGGGTCCATAACCATAATAAAAAGGTCGGGTGACTAAAAACTCAGGTATTAATTTTTTTTGTTTTATTTCTGGAGATGACGATTATTATTTTATTTTTTCCTTTACATATTTCTCAGTGTTGCAATAATTATTTTGGATACTATTGTTGATATGCTTAAATAAAAAAAATACTATTACCTAAACATTTTGATACAAGTTTCTATTTATTAATACCTAATTTTGTTGTTATCTGTGATGTGGCGTTCGACAGTGACCTGTAACAAATAAAAATGGAATTAAAATTTTAGTATTTAGAGTTTATTTTCGGACTACAGATCGATAATTACTATTAGAATGGAGAGGACGGTTGAGTTTCCAGTTTTCAAAATTGCCAGGTGTGTTGGAATTTCTCTCAAAACAGTTCAGGATTATCAGAAATCGCTTGTGCTCGGTATCTATCAAATCTAAAGTCCCACAGTCTTGTTTTTGCATCCTGCAACAAACCTGGATTTTTGTCGCGGAATAAACACTAAATATTTTTTATAACATTTAATGCAATCGCAAATTTATGCCTGATTCTATAAATTATATACCAGTCAAGCAATATACCAAAATATTAAAATTGTCAACAAGGTAAATGGATAATCCATATCCTTCTTGGGATAGGAATTACCTGATGGTAAGCGATCGGTGCTATCTACGGGCACTCCTGAAACCAGACAGGGCACAATTGCCTTGGAGCCTTTTGGGAATAGGTACAACCTTTTTTTGAATAATACTCGTAAATCTTGTGATGGAGTTTCTTGCTCGTTCTTCTCCATTCGAATCTACAATTTGGAATGAGCACCCAGCTTCACTGACGAACAGACTGACAGACTACTTCTCTATTTTGACGTTTCAAATATATATGGTTTAGTTGGAATAAATGATTTTACTTTGACTATGACTTAGATGTAGTAAAATTATTGAAAATTACGAATTACTCGTAACTTAATAATGAATTACAACGGATTTCATATTATTATTCCCGAACCGCGTGCACGTTGCGATGACGTCTCGCATCCGACGGTTTGAAACTAGTACGGCCTTATTACAAAACAGGGTTTTACTTTAGTCTAGGGCTAAACCATTGAGCAAGTTTTTGTATTTCGAACTGAGTGTCAATAAGATTCAAAATTCAAAACCCGACTCAATAGTTTAAACCTGGACTAAAGATAAATCTTGTTTTGTAATAAGGGGGTAGAGTTTTTCGCAGTTAATTTATTCTTTATTTTTAACAAATGACGTTATGTTCTAGTGTCGAATGTTTAAGTGGTACTTACGTCTTGGTACCGCAGTGACAGTAGCTTTCGACGTACTATCACTGTCGTCAGACTCCGAACGATTCTGGAAACTCGTTTCTGTAGACAAAATAATATAATTAATAAATAATATTATAAATCCGTTGTTCATTTACCAAACCCAAGCGAACGCCGGCAAGGAACTATATATATTTCTGGACTGATATATTTGATATATGTCTATACTAATATTATAAAGAGGTAAAATTTGTAAGTTTGTATGTAGGGGGTAATCTTTGGAACCGCTGGCCGGATTGCCGAAATTCTTTCACTGATAGATAGCTACAATGTTACTGAGTGCTATAGGCTATAAAACATCACGCTACGATCAAATGGAGCCGAGCAGCGGGTGAAACCGCGAGAGTAGCTAGTATGATATATTTCCAGCTTTCCTCACGATGTTTTCCTGCACCGTATGTAAGTGGTGTCTAAATAATTTTAAAAAGTACATAAATCTTGGAGAAGTGACATTGTTAAAGACATTGTATTATAAAAAAATCTATGCTTAACATATTAGAGTAGGTACAAACTAATCTTACTCATGATAATCAAAATGTGCCATTATCGTCCTTATGATCGGTTGATCACCACGACACTCAATTTAAAACTAAATAGAAGTAGGGTATCATCAATTTTATTAAATTACATCAAGATTAATGGGCGAAGGAGGCGATGCTTGGGCTGCAAAGTTAGCGATAAGAGGTTTATACTGAGAGGGCTTTGTACAATAAACTTTAGAGATCTTTTCTTACTTAGGACTTGAATTTCAAGGGAGTCGTAAAATTTCTAGTATTGAAGTTAATAGTGAATTTTCAGTAATAATATTTGGATGGTGACAGGTTTGAGATTTTGATTTTTTTTTTGTGTAGTAGGTCGGTAAAAGAGTAAGCGGATTAGCTGATGGTAAGCAATCAGCGTCGCCCATGGACACCCGCAACGACGGTTGAGTTACGAGTGCCTTGCCAACCTTTTGGGGAGAAGAGATTTGGAGATTTTGGGAATGAGGAGGGATTGGGGGAGGAGGAGGATTTAGGCTCCGGTAACCTCACTTACACGGCGAAACACAACGTAAAATAGATAATTTGGACTTATATGTATATTACTAGCCTTTGCCCGCGACTTTGTTCGCGTGGAATAGTGACTTATATGACTATCTCGAGTTCCAAACTATGTCTGTACCAAATTTCACAGAGATCGGTTCAGAAGTTAAGGCGTAAAGAAAAGACAGACAGACAGACAGCCAGAGTTGGTTTCGCATTTATAATATAAGTTTGGATTTGGATTGGATGTCCAAACTATAAGTTTCCAATTCGAATATTCGGTTGAAATAGATAGAATAGTGATTTACACTCTGTGTAAGACGTGATACTTTGGTTGGAGAAAAGGCTCTGAAAGCAGTAGGTACTTCTGGATTCGACGCGTATTTTATTCTCTTCTTCATTTCGTTTTCTCTCTCGACCCTTGACTGCTGCTTCAGAGTCAATGTAAAAGTCAATTTTTTTTTTATATTTAGATGATTAAAAGGCATTTTTTGACGTGAAACAAACTTGTCAATAATATAAAAATCAATGCCACTTTTCGTTGTAATGTTATAACTCAACAATGCCTTTAACGATTTAGCTAATTTTGATCTTGAATTTTTATTCGTTGTAGTCCAGAGAAGATTTGTACGTAGAGAAAATTAAAAAAATATATTGAAGAAATCGACATCCACGCTAGCGGAGCCGCAGCGACAGCTAGTGAAATGTAAGAAGTTAAAAAGTAATATTCTGCCGATCTGTTTTCTAGCAAAGCTATTTACTTTTTTAACGGGGAAGGAGCATGGTTTTTTTTTCAATTACTTTGTTCCAAGCGCTGCTTCATTTATTACGTGTACACCCGTAACCCCGGTTGAACATTAGCCCTATTAGACCCCATTTGTGGTAGTGTAATGGCTCACGGCGTGTGCGGAACCAGACCCGAATGTGCGGCACGTCGCCTTTTGTAAGCGCCGTAAGTACATTCAGGTCTGGTTCTGGTCGGATGGCCAGCTAGCCTTTCTCGCCGTCCACAGACCTGTACTTTCACTGACGTCGTTATTTTTATGAAATTAGTGCAATAAATAATGTGGTATAATAGGTAAATATTTAACTTACTCTGTGGTATAATAGGTAAATATTTAACTACTCGTTCTTTTTTTAAATCAAGCAGAAATAAAAGCATTGCATTTTCAATTTAAAGTTTAGAGCAATAACAACTGTTTTCCTAGCCCCACAAAAGTCAGACAGGAAGACTAATACATAAACTAATTAAATTAAGAAATAAATGTTTTTCGTCGACTCGACGTAATAAAATTGTTTACGGAACAAACACAAAGGAGGAATGTGAGCGAGATGAATTATAGTGCTGACTCTGTTTCGCACGGATAAGCGAATTCGTAAATGTAAAATTGAGTTTTTTACGGGCATATTTCCACATTCTGATGAATTTTGAAGTAAATATTTTCCTAGTTTAGGCAAAGTGTATTTTTAAGCAATCGGTGACGCCAGTGAACCACCACATCTGTGTTGCCGTCCTTTTAGAGTTAGTAAAGGATTTGAGGACTGAGGATTTAGTTGTGTGTAGGGAAGGATTTGACGTTAACTATCCTTACTCTCACGGCGAAACAAACAAAACGTAAGCGTTATTTCACGGCGGCTTTCTGTGAGGCGATAGTATTACTCCGATCGGCCTATTTGAGCCAAAGCATGGGTCTACCACGCTTAAAATGAATACGCTAGATTTTGAATACTGATATAATAAAAGCACGAAGCCTGCATTGACTCAACAAACGTATAAATTTAATTTTGATGTCTGAAAATTTTACCTAATATATCTAAAATCTCTTCTTTTTTATGTGATAGGTCGGCCAACGAGCACACGGATTACCTGATGATAAGCAATCGGCGCCGCCCATGGACATCCGCAACACCAAAACAGCTACGAGTTGCGGTGCGGTAACTGTTTTGTTGTTGCGGATGACCATGGGCGGCGGATCACATAAAAAACGTTGTTCTTGTGTTTGGGATTATTAGGTTTAAAGTGTTTAAAGCATAAATAGTAAAAATTATTGAAAATCCTAAACGGATTTGAGTAGAACATACTCATACTCATGAAATAGGTTCTAAAAAACCATGAGCAATCCATAGCATCAGGTTATACGAGAGTTCGCTTACCAATCACATAAATAAATGATTTTTATATTTGTTCGAACATGCCGTGATAACTCATGTTAAATAAGAAATGGGAGCATAATATCCATTTTTTTATTCATCTGTCTGTCTGGCTGGCTGTCTAGAAGACTTAATTCATTAAGTTAATGTAAAAAGCCCTTCGATAGATACGTCAGTTATGCTTAAGAATATATCTTTATAGGGTTTCGGATATTTAAGGATTGAAAATTGAAATTGGATGGGGACAGGGGAACGGATTGGCCTCCGGTAACCTCACTTACACGGCGAATCACAATGCTGTGGTTATTTCACGCCGGTTTTTTGTGAGGCAGTGGTATTCCCCTGGTCGAGCTGACCCATTCGTGTCTACCCATCTCCTACACTTAAAAAAATTGTAGTCTAAATAAAATTTCAAACTTAAATAATATTATTAAAATATCGTTTACAAAAAGTAGTACCCAAGTCCATGACGGTTTGACAGAGACGAACTTTGATTCTCAAACCTGCATTTGAAGCGACAATTTCAAGTTTCGAACCGAAAATTATAGAAAATACTTGCCTACTTATACTTATATCAAAATTTTCCAACGAAACTTTGATTAATAATCTTGGAAAGCAATCTAACTTGAGACGAGAGGTAATTAAAAAAGATTTATGAAAGTTGAACGTTCAAAATTGATTAGCATAAATGTCAAAAATTGTCTCCGTATTTTTTGGTCGCAATTTTTTGATAATTTTCGAGGATATTGCAATAACTTCATTATTTTTATTCTGAATTTGTGGATTGTAACATCACATAGGACCGGCGTGAAACAAGCACAGCATTGTGTGTCGTATGAATATAGTTATCGGGACCCAATCCTTCTCCTCCCCCAATCCTTCTTCTCCCCCAATCCCTTCCCGATCCCAAAATCTCCTAATCCCAAATCCCGAAAAGGATGGCGACGTACTCGTAGCACTTAACTGTTGTTGCGGATGTCTATGGGCGGCGCTGATTGCTTACCATCAGGTAATCCGTTTGCTCGTTTGCCGACCTATACCATAAAAAGTAGATATACGAGTAGTTTAATCCGGTTATAGTTTGAAGCCAGAGGAACTGGGCAAACGTCTCCTCCATTTGTATAGCACTCATGTTTGCTAGGAAGGGGATGGAGCACTTAAGGAAACTGTCCTCCTCACTCCTCAGTCGCCGTACAAGACACACCGGCCAATGGGGTCGCGTGACGATCTCCGGCCACTGTAAACGTAGGTAATTCGCTGCTAGATCACAACTAAACTTGGAAGTTTAAGTTTAAATAGAAGAAAATAGAGAAATCTTGAGTCTAGCCCTGTAAGCTACCCCGAGCGTACGTTGTGTACCGAGGGCCGGGCACGCTACTATAGCAGCGGTAAGACCCCTCTTTGAGGAGTGGCTTGAGAGACGCTACGGCGTCCTCACCTTCCGTCTGACGCAGGTGCTTACCAGGCACAGCAGCTTCGGTAGGTTCCTGTTTCAGATCCAGCGGGAGGAAACACCCGAGTGTCGTCATTGTGAGGACCACCTAGAGGATATGGTGGAGCATACGGTAGCGGTATGCCCTGCCTGGGCTGAGCACCGCCGCATCCTCAGGGAAGTGATCGGCGGCGGCGACCTCTCGCGCCCGGCCTTAGTCGAGGCCATGGTGCGGAGTGAGAGGAACTGGGACGCCGTCTCCTTCTTTTGTGAAGCAGTCATGCTCGCAAAGAGAGAGGCGGCCCGCGTTAGGGAGCAATCCTCCTCCTCACGCCCCAGCAGCCGCAACTGCCGACACTACGGGCGTCGAGGATCAAGGGACGATCTCCGGCCACCGTAAGCACGGGCCTGCGGTCGGCGAGTAAGGGCAGCTCGCCGCCCGACCAGAACCAGGCCCGGGCGTACGGCGCGTAGCGTTCCGCGCGCACCTCAAAGAGCCATTAGACCACCACAGACGGGGCCCTAAAGGGCTGATGTTCAGCCGGGGTTGCGGGGTAAGCGCAATGAGGCACCGCGACCACGGCACAGAGCAGGAGAAGGAACAGGGGGTTTTTAGTCAGTAAGAGTCTGACACTCTCTCCCGCCCGGCCCTGGGCGGGAGAAGTCATTTAATGATTTTCCCCTCACAAAAAAAAACGGTACGTTGTGTCACGTTCATCATCAGACTACTACAGAGGGGGCCTACTAGAGCCGATCTCTAGACATGGTTGCTGCTGCGAGAGCAATAATGACTGCACGGTTGGCGCGGCGGCTGGGCAACTGGCTGCCGCGCAACGTGTCGCGGGTTCGATTCCCGCACGGAACAACTCTTTGTGTGATCCACAGATTGTTGTTCCGGGTCTGGGTGTGATGTGCATGTGAAATTGTATGTTTGTAAACACACCCACGACACAGGAGAAAATCCTAATGTGGGGCAAGGTTTTTATAAAAAAAAAAAAAAAAAAAAAAAATTATGTACTGCAGCTCCGGCCCGGAGAAGGAGTTTTTAGTCAGAACAACACTGGGGACTGTCAAACTCTTTCCTCCATTAAGATTCCTCCAGAGAAGAGAAAAACACACAACTGTTTCTACGGGTACCGTAAGAGACGATGAAAGACAACGGTGTATTTGGTAAAGGCTTTCTAATTGTTTTACTAACGATATCCAAACTTACATATACAATAATATATAATATTAGAAATTATAAATGCGAAAGTAACTCTGTCTGTCTGTCTGTCTGTCTCTGTCTCTGTTCTTCACGCCTAAACTACTGAAACTATTTGTGGGAAATTAGGTACAGACATAGTTTGGAACTCGAAAAAGGACATAGTATAGTTTTTAAACCAAAAATCTGCAAGAAGTCACTATCACACGCGAACAAAGTCGCAAAAATTTTACATTTATTATGGCCCAAATCAAAACAGAATTTAATAACAAAATTTACAATTCACCTAAAATTATTAATGCTGTGCATTTATCCGATACAATTCAATTAAAACTAATAAAAGAAATGTATGATTGAAATAATATTGTTCATTTATTTAATATATTGTTTTAGGTTGGTTTGGTAGGCTTTTCTTGTTAGGGAATTAACAAGTATAGCATTTAGAACTCAATTTCTGTCTGAGTATCTCTCTCTCTCTTCTTCTTATCTCTTCGACCTGGTATACGCTTACGGTTTACAACGTTTTTCGTAGCACGTGTGCGTTGTTTTTGTGCGTGTGATTACGCTGTTAACGGTGCCAATTTACGACAAATGCACGACGAGCCGTGCCTGTTCATAAACCCGTCCTTAGAAGGGGTGGTTTTTAGTCAGGATGGGTGTAAAACTCCTCCTCTGACTATAACACTCAAAAGCAAGCTCAATTTAAAAATATCTTCTTAAGCATAACTGACGGATCCATCGCAGGGGCTTTTATTATTAACTTAATGAATTAAGTTTTCTAGACAGCCAGACTTTATGTTTCCATTTTTTATTTAACACGAGTTTACACGGCATGTTCTAACAAAATATTAAAATTATTTTGTTTATATGATTGGTAAACGAGCTCTCGTATCACCTGATACTATGGATTGCTCATGGTTTTTTTAGAACTTCATATTATATTTTATGATTATAACGTTTTACTCAAATCCGTTCAGGATTTTTTAAATTACTGTACTTAAAACGCTTTGAACCTAATAAGCCAAAACACAAGAAAACATATTTTATTTGATGTTATAGTTTGGCAAACGGGCATACGGGATTACCTGATGGTAAGCAATCAGCGTAACAGAGGAGTTACGAGTGCGTTGCCGAGCTTTTGGAGATGAGGGATTGGAGATTTAGGGATTGGAGGGGATTGGGGGAGGGGAAGAATTGGGCCTCAGGTTACCTCACTCACACGACGAAACACAACGCTGCGGTTGCATGACGCTGATTTTCTGTGAGGGTTCTTGTTGAAAAAAAATACATCGAGGCAATCCCAAAAAACTCTTCAACAACAGACAAATATAAAGTTAACAAAATACATACCAAATAATTTACAAAATCTCCGCTAAAGGAATTCAATTAATGATAACAACGTCTACAATTTGAATGGCTTTCATTTGAAATGTCAACTTGAAATATAGGAGCGGGTCTGTCTCATAATTCAAACGAAATGCGATAACTGCCAGTGATTTGTAAACCGTTCTAGAAGTGTCGTCGATTATTTTAAGATTTTGTTTTATTAAGGGTTTTTCTTTATGAAGCAGCAGTACGTATAAACACACAGTATTTTTTGTACCTATAACTTTATTAATAATGTACCTACCTGTGTGTGCACAGTTCATGTAATTGTATTCAGTCACCAATATACAGTGATCGCTTTCGTATGTTTTATTTTCTTGACGAGTGTGGGAGAGCCATGCTTCGGCACGAATGGTTCGGCTCGACCGGAGTGATACCACGGCCTCACAGAAGACCGGCGTGAAACAATCACAGTGTTGTGTTTCGCCGAGTGAGTGAGGTTACCGGAGGCCCAATCCTTCCCCGCCCCCAATCCCACCTCAATCCCTAAATCAGGTAATCCGTCTGCTCGTTTGCCGACCAATTACATAAAAAAAAAACTATTCTGAATTTTCTGATCGCGTATGTGCTGTGCTCAGTCAATCCTCATCAATAAGTCGTCTTCGCATATGTAGCTTAAAACGAACTCGCTTTCTCGGTCCTGTGTATATCCTATCCTATGTCTAATTAAATCTTTAAAACTTTGCAACGAATTTTGATGCGGTTTTTCGAATAGATCGAGTCATCTATTAAATAGTGAATGCATTTAGTATCAGAATTGCACCTGTGCGAAGCCGGAGGGAGTCACTACTTATCACTAAATTTAGTATATCTCACGCAGGTTACCAATTATGAACAACTCTTTTAAGTTTGAGACAGCCATGCATCGGCACGAATAGGACAGCGCGAGCGGAGTGATACGCCACGGTCTGACAGAAAACCGGCGTGAAGCAACACTGAGTGAGGGTCTTGGAAGTCCAATCTTTCACTCCTCTCCCATCCTCAATCCTCAAATCCCTAATAACACACAAGAGGCCGGCAAAGCACTTGTACTAACTTTTTTTGGTACTACGAGTGTCCATGGGCGGCACTGATTACTTACCATCAGGAAATACGTAAGCTTGTTCGCCGTCCTATCACATAAATAAAATATAAATTTAAAATTTAATAAAAAACCTTTAATAAAAAAAAAACTAAATTGAAAACGCTTCATCCGTTCAGGCTCCAGGATGCCACAGACAGACAGTCAAACAGACAGTCAGACAGACAGACAGACACGTCAAAGTTATAACACCCCTATTTTTCCATCGGGGGTTAAAACCATCAAACAATAAAGTAATGTCACATCCAGTCTCAAACTCCAAGATAATCCAACGTGAACAATACACCCGAGCGATTGCAAGCTACATTACAATCGTTAAATTGCCTCAATTCGCGTCCTGAATATTGAGCAGATTGTACTGAACAGATTTGTATTGTCTCTCAAAATCTTATTGTTCCTAATTAATCATTCTGGCCTCACTTGTACAGTAATACATTAAAATTGTTATTACCATTATAATACACTAGTTGTTTTCCGCGACTTTGTTCGTGGATTAAAGCTTAGTATTTCTTATTGCAGTGACAATTTTGGCTTATCTCTTCTTATGTCTCTATATGGGGAGTATACTCTTTAAAGCATGCGTTTGCCAATTGGTTTTTAAGATTTAGGTATTATATTTTTGACTGCCTTCTCCAAAAAATAAAAGTTCTAAATATTTTGATCGATTGGGTATCGTAGTCGGCGTCCCGCGTTTTTATTTAGTATGTCATAGGTAATGAAGAAATTGCAAAGGCAGCCACCAAGGACATACCATGACCACGACCACTCTGACAAGAGTGTACGATTGAAACGAGGTAATTAACAATATGATGCTCATTAAATGAATGAATTTATATTTACAGTATTTTTTTTAAACAAACCTTCTCCGGACCCTGTTTTGGCGCAGTATTTTAAAATGTTCGTAAAGCGGATTTCAAAAACTATCAATCGAATGGCTTGTAAAGTTCTTCAAACTACTCTGTTGCTTTTAATGTCAGAAGGTGATGCTGATTGCTTACTACCATATGATTCTTCACATTCTATTCCATAAAACTCTTACCCGATTTTGTCGACCCAAAAACTATCCTTGAGACACTACTTTTTAGTCATTTTCGAGCTCTCAACTAAAACTCAGGTAGATTAGCCGACAGTCCAAATTCTATTCTGGAGAATAATTAATCATTCTAGTCCCTTCACAATATGAATTCTAAAGATTTAGGCACAGTGACGAAATTCCTGGAATTCCTACAATCTGCTTTTGTATGCTGATTTTAATTAAGGATATTAAATATTTTGTTGAAAGGAAGATGTCTGTTGCCTCTGTAGGCTTTGCTACTACGATATTCCAAGAATTCAATCTCGAACGTTAGACATAGCCTTATGCTCGTTTGGAAAGAGAAAATGTTGCAGATATTTTATTTAGTAGCGTGTAGAGACTTTTTAGTCTTAAATAGCTTTGGGAATGGATTTCCATTGGTTTGCTGTTCTACACCTCTTAATCCGTTGTTTTGTTATTTGAAAAATTTTTACCGGTAAATACAACTCTGGAGACTTTCAACACTGAATAACTAAATAACGACATAAAAACGGATCAAAGCTGACCAAACCTAGCCCAGACTTGACAATAACACACATTGATAATGTTTCAAAAATAGTTCAAACCATTCAAAATATATAACGTTACTAAAACGAAACTGACCGAAAAAAAACAAATGCACATTAACATTTAATTGCCTTTGTGTTACACAAAGCTTTTGCAAATGTATGTACATAGAAGTAAGTAGTTCTGTTTTAATGAACACAAAACGCTATTAACATTATCTACCCCAGTAGCCAATTATGTTATTTAAAGCTGTGTATTTACAAAATGAAATGCAGTATTTGGGGATGGCTGGAAAATTCATAAACTTTGTTGGTAGCATAGTGCATATCTATTTATTCTGTCTCGCCCTTACATTTGATTTAACATATAGAAGAACTATAAGATTTCTCTCAGAAAATTATTTGATTTTTGGTGGGATAGGGTAGGAAACGAGCAGCCATATCACCTGATAGTAAGCAAACGGGATTCCTTCCCATTTGAAATTGCCGGCTTTTTCGGGGTTAGGGAGCTGAGTATTAAGGAATGGGGGCGGGAGTGGGAGACTTAAGTTACCTTAGATTGATGATAAGCTTTCGGAAAAATATAATATTGCTGAAAACTTCCATCATCATTATTGATAGCTGCCTTCATGTTCCCTTTTATGTAGAGAAACGTTTGCGATTATCTTGCAGGTTAGAGATGTCTGGTCAAATGCGTACGCCATATGTTTTATCAAATGTAGTACACTCGTTATGCTAAATTTGCATATGGTAGGAGAGAGAGTGGTGAATGGTGATAAATATGATTTCTAGCTGTTTAATACTTTAAGGCATTAATAAGCTGTACTAATACATTTCGTATTACAATATTTTCGTTTTGCATCTACCAGTAAATTTATAGCGAGAAACAATTTTGTATATCTGTTCACTTTGTGAATAAACGAAACCTTGTTAATACGTACATATCTCGGTGGATGGACGAGAAAATCATTATTATTTGAAACGCCTAATTATGCACATGTATGAATTAGTAATGAACGAACAACGACCGTTTATTGTTTTCGCTTTGTTACGTAATTTTGTGCATTTGTAATTTCGATTCATTAGTAAAGCTTTCCATTACTGTTTAGTTATTGTTTTGTTAGGACAACTGTAATTCAGTTCTAGTTCATTTGTGTCTTCAACGGTTAAATGAAGTCAGTAACTAGGGTTCGATAACTCAAAATTTGGTTCTCAACACCTATTATTCGGATAAATGTATGAAAATTATGAAATAACGTTATTAAAAATAAGAAATGAATTTGATTCATCGCTCGTCAAAATAAATTTTATAATTTGGTGAAAAAGCGAGTTGGTCCCAAAATTGATCCTTGAGAAACTCCGTTTAATTATCATCAATACACTAATGAAAATGAAAGTAATAGAGGGACTTACAAGGTTTAAGATATTGCATAGTACAGTTAATTCACTTACCGGTATCAAATCTAGGTCTACTTGGTAATCTGCTTGGCAGGTCTTGATTTTCCACGTGGTCAAACGTCCTGAAGCCCAAAGCGAATTCAGCGTATGGACTTATCTCGAACATTTCTGGGAGCAAAATGCAATTTTGAAATTCTTTATAAGAAATATTTATTGTGACATGATAAATATTACAATGTTTGACTATTATACTTGAAATTAAAGCACTAGTCTAAATATGCATTATCATAGATAATTATACAAAGGAAAGAAGTTTAGTTTGAATGTCAGAATTTCCATATCATTTCTTCAATGAAATTTGAACATTGAAGAAGCAGTAATAAAGTTTAAAATACAAGAAGACAATCCCTTACCTATTATATGGAATTTAATATATATAAAATAGCAGAAGCTATTAAATGGAAAAGACTGGATGCGGCGATAAAGGAGATATTATGACGGAATTTATGAAGGATATAAGTAGTAAAATGCGAAGAGTGGATTTGATCAAAGTAGTAACTTAGATGGTACTTGAAATGGTGCTCAGACTAGATCATTTTGGAAAAAATCTAGTAAAAAGTTTCTATCTTGTAAAATACTTGTTTACAGTACTGAATACTCAAAGATTTTATTGAAATAAAATTAAAATGGAAGACTTTTTATGGAAAACTAGGGCCTGTTTCACAATTTCTGAATAGTCACTATCAGGATAAATTTGACGTAATTTCTGATAACAATGTGTTTAATCTGTAGAGCACAATCGTTGACAAAAGTTTGGGATTTAATTAATCATAATGCACAAATGAGATCCAGATTTTAATTTTCCCGCAATGACAGTTGACTTTAATGACAGCTGTTAGCAATTTAAATACGGTCGAGTAATCTCTAATAAATTATTAATTTTCCGGTTTTTTATAGTAAAACCAAGTTGTAAATCAATAAGTTATTATTCAATGTATTGCCAATACTTACCGTTTTTGCTAGACTTTCTATTATGTACTGGTGATGTGTATATTCTTGGCGCATGCGCGTACCGCTCCTTGTGTTCCGACTGAGACGCTACGCTCTCATTTCGGGACTTGACTTCGTCGGCGATGGAGTGACGGTACTGTGATGTGTAGTTTTGTCTGTTTGGGCAAAATAAAAATGCAAGAATGTAATTTCAACAACATAAAAATTTATCGAGCTGAACTTCTTTGTCTAAATATACTTTGTGACGATGATTTTACTATCAGGAGATTTTTACGAAAATAATTTAAAAAGTAGAGTGGACGCTAGGCTATTATGAACCTTATTTTACAACAAATACATATTGTAAAAGTTAGACGAAAATGCTTTGCCTAACTTAAGAGGCCTTGTTAGAATTCAACCAATTATAATATCATCACATCATCGGCCTATAAGTGGCCACAGCTGAGCAAAGGCCTTTTCTACCACAGAGAAAGTTTGAACATTAATTCTTCAATACCAGTTGTACAATTTTAAATACTCGTTTTAGCTTTCGGCTTCCCTTACGTGATATTTTATTTAGTTTGTTTATGTTATAATATTCTCCCTAGTTAAACCATAGCCTATGTCTGTCCCTGAAAACTAAGATTTCCAATGATGAAATAACGTTTCCAGCCAGACATTTTGAAGCCTCTTGCAAAATTTCAGTGTGGTATTTTATGACCATTTTGAAATTTGTTCAATGGAATGGTTTTCGAGGTTCAACATTTACCTAAGTAAACAATCAAAATTATCACCCTCCACGATATGATTACGAATATAAATATTTTGCCAATCAAATGACAATTTACAACGAGTAATTACATCAGTTCATGTAGGAACATAATTAATATTTGTTTGTCGGTAACGTGAACGTGTAAACACAAATTGTAGTGTTTGTTTGTAATTATTGAATATGATATTAACTCAACTGTTTTGTTCTGGTTAATTGAATGTAATATGCCTATTATTGTTGGAGTATGACTCGTGTTAGCTTTACAGTGGGAGTCGTCACTTTTCAATTGTAGGCTGGTATTAAATAAGCTTATTGAAAGAAAGGACCAATTCGCCTGCCAAAATAAAACAATATTAAGAAAAAAGGAATGATACAAACCTGTCAATATTTCACGTATGTCTACAATTAATTTTTTAATTTTAATACTTGTAATGCCCGTATCTTTATCGAGCACAAATATTAATTTGACCCCTTGATAATTAAACTTAAGGTATCTTGTTAGCAGGAGAAACAGGGTGGTTTTTAGCCAGTAAAAGTCTGACTACATATGGCTTTACCCAGGACGACATAAGAATTGTAATGAATCAGTAAGTCATTCTGTTTTTTTAGTGGATTTAACAGTGCTACCACTTGCATGTACTTAGTTTCAGTTTTTTTCAAGAATCCATGTAAAAGCAAATATATAGTAGATATGTACTTAAAAAACAAAGAAAGTATAAGAACTCACCGATGTCTTCTGAACAGTATACAGAAGAATGCCAAAAGACATACGACGAGAAGTATGGAGCTGCAGATGATGACCAGCATATTCAAGTCGAATAAGTCTGATGGTGGACCAATTTCCTCTGTAACAAAGATTATTTTATTTCCATTTCTTATCCTACAAATATTAGAAATAAATGCGAAAGTTTACAAGAATTTTTGTTAATCTTTTACTGAATTTATATAAATAAAATATTACAAACACAAATGACAGTCTGAAACGGTTCGAAGTTTAAGAAAGTGTAGGTGAGTAGGAGAGTTTTGTTTGCTGGCTCGACCTGGGCGATACTACGAACTCACAGACCACTGGCTTAAAACAACCACAAAGTAGTGTTTCATCGTGTGAATGAGATAAGCGTAAAAACAATTCCCAATTTCTAAATCCTCCAGTACTCAAAAAGCCGGCAACGCACTTGTAACTCCTCTGATAATGTGGATGTCCAAGTCCATGGGCGGCACCCATTGGTTACCATTAGGTAATACGTCTTCGGCTCGTTAACAGCCCTATGTAGTTCGCAGATACTAGTAATCTTTAAGTTGAAGGATTTGTTGTAGTACGAATTTTTCCTCTAAAATTCTCAAACAGAACACTTGTTCAAGTACAGCTTCTTAGAATCGTTTATCATCAAACAAAAATGAAATAATAATATATTTCGCCTGCCAAATGGTCGCGATACACCAGAACTATCAACTACAAACCAAAATTTTAAGGCCATCACACTTAGTCGATAATAGTTATGGTGTCGACCGTAAATTGCCAATAAACTCAGATGTGGACCGTTCCTTATTGTTGTAATTATAAAACTCATTTTTCAATATTTACTCTCACAAGAACAAGAACTTTACTAACATAGAAACCTTTATTAAAGCCCTTATTACTATTCATATTTCACTCACCATTTGCTTTGAATATACAAGGAAACAGTAACGTATGTAACAATATATTGCAGGCATCAATCTAACCTCAAGATGGCACAATATCGCCCCAAGTTGTAAGAGAGGTACGTCGGTTGAATTCAGACCGAACACGATATTTGTATGATAGTTTCAAATATACTTCTGTGTTATATGTACCTACATATAATAATACATTTGTAGTGTTACTATTTATTGTAATATGTATGTATATAAGGTTAACTTTGCCTTCTATTTTCAGTGAGGATACAATTAATGTACGAGTCTCATTCTGCGCGCACCTCAAAGAGTCATCAGACAGACAGATCAACCAGGATCAGTACATCAAGGGCAGTAATGTTGCGCGGCCTCGTCTACGAATAAGAGAAGTCCATTCTTTCTCCTGTGGTTTTAAGTCAGATAAATTATAATACTCCCTTGTGATACCAGTCATTTGGCAATTTTCTCCTCTCAAGAAAAAAAGGACCGCTACAGATGGGGCTCATTGTAGACAATGTCTTCAAAGCCGGGATTGAAAGTCAAGCGCAGGTTTATTCTGTGAACCAGCTTGGAGCAGGGGAGGAAGTAGTTTTTTTGAAATCATATTTAATTTCCAAAAAAGGTTATTGAACTTCATGCGATAATCAACTTCTGGAAGTTCAACAGTATCTAGCAGTAACGAAAACTGCTTTAAAATTTGAAATTCATACATTTTCATAACCTTTAATACGATTCAAGGACACGTGACTACCAAACAAAACTGGAACCTCGGAAAAAATAACAACGAATTATATAATAAACAAAAGAAAGAACTTGCAAAAGAAATTACGAACTTGCTTAAATCACAAAGCCTTTGGAGAAACCACAACAAAATTTATAACAAAGCTGTAACATAAACAGAAAAACAAATTTTCCAAACACGTTTTTTTCTACGGTTTTGTTCATTCGATTTTTTTCCAAAGTTCCCTATAGGAATCGTGTAATTTGTGTGGTAATTGGTTTATCATTGTTCACAAATTGTAAATAAATTGCTAAGAAAAGGCTTATTTTCACATCGAAAAGAAATAAACAGGAATGATTGGCAATTTCAAATTGTTACTAGCTAGTTTATAGCATATACAGGGGATAGTATAGATTTCCAGAAGTGAAAGAATACTTCAAATTGGTCAAGTAATTTCAGAAAACTGATCAGTCAAATCTTTCCTTTTTATAGTATTAGTAAAGATAATAAAGATAATTATTTAGAAAATATAAATCAAGTTTTCCTCGGGTAGTTTTCTTTCACCATATTATTGGTGTCTAATTAATTTTAGAAAGTCCAAATAGTCACATTGGTTCTTGACAAGTTCACAATCGCACTATCGTGCCTGGGAACCAAATGAGTCTATAAAATTTGCAGAATGCTCCAAAAGAGTTATTCACATGATCACATGGGTCATGTGGCTATGAGGGACTAGCCATATCTGCTTTGTCTGAAAAAACATCGTACAACTTATCATCCTATTTCTTTTCCTGCCACATGTGGCGACGGTAATATCTAGTCATATCCGCGATTCTGGCATGCAGGAAATTAAACTACTTATGTTGCCAAATTTATAACTAACATGCTTATACGAAAACCAAAGTTCTGAATACAATCTCCCGTCTTCGCCCACGATTATTAAGTTATTACTCAAACTTGAACTAAACTGAATGAGACAATTTCATCTCAGATAATAACTTTTGATACTCAACTTCTAAGTTTCGATCAAACTTCTGTCATTTGTTAACAATTATGTCTAGTGAAGTGTAAAGGATGGATCACAATGGATGAGTCGTGCGATTTTGTTACATAACATTACCTATTACAATAAGGGATTGTGGGATATGCGTAATAAGTTATCGCAGCCCAAACCGAGCAGTACGAGTTGGATTTTAGTCAGTAGAGCGACACGCCCTTTTGAAGTGAGTGTAAGTGTGGGAGAGCCATGCTTCGGCACGAATGGGTCGGCTCGACCGGAGTGATACCACGACCTCACAGAAAACCGGCGTGAAACAACCACAGCGTTGTGTTTCGCAGTGTGAGTGAGGTTACCGGAGGCCCAATCCTTCCCCTCCCCAATTCCTATTCAATCCCTAAATCTCCTAAACGGTCGGCAACGCACTCGTAACTCCTCTGTTGCTGGGCGGCGCTGATTGCTTACCATCAAGTAATCCGTCTGCTCGTTTGCCTACCTATTACATAAATGAAAAAAATAAAAATAAATGAAAATTGAAGAAAACAGAAGATTTTGCGCCTTTAAAAAGACCGCCCTTCTCTAACCACGTACCAATGCTAAGATAGCTAGAGACGATACATTTGACAGAAATAGAGCAATTAAAACTTAATATTTTTTATAACATTTAATGTCATGGATTTTATAAATTAGAAAATAATCCTAAGACAAATCAAATGTGGCTACTTACTACTTAAAAAAACTCAGTTATTTTATTTTAAAGTATATTTTTTACCGGATTCATTAACTACGCTCACATCTGTCGGTGTGAAGTATCCTTAACATTAATTTGTTGTTCTACAAGGCCGGGTGATCTATCATGGCTTCCAAACTATTTACATTAAGGAAATAAGTGAGATGGTCGGGTCGTTGACCGGTTCCCAAGTATTCGCTAAAACTTATAATAGAATATTTCGCAAGATATTAAATTAATCATGTCAGAAGTTTTTCGTATGAAAATTTTGCTATAACATTTCTTAGAAGGTTCACACTTAGATGATTGTTATATGCGTGTTTTGTATAGTGAGTATCATGAGCCATACTTTATTGAAAATGACTAGTTTCTCACGTGTATTTACGTATGACATGAGCAGCGTGACCGTCTCGGTGAATAAGAATCCCGCTGTAACTTGAAACTAGACGAGCGTTTCCCAGTAAGTTCACATGACCATAAGAGTCATTATAATAAATAAATGTCTGTTATTCTTTGAAAAAATATCAGATTTTTTTTAAACACAGCCCACATTTTTGTGTAGCTGAGATATGCATTTTGCAATGTAACACCCTCTTTATTGTATCATGTTTCCAATGTAACAGGATGAGTCTATTGCCACTAGGCAGGATAAATATTTAGTACACAAAATTTAAATAACACTTCGTACAAACTGATACGACTTGCCGGTGATCGGACTGTGACGTCTTTTTTTTGTTATGTGATAGGACAGCAAATGACTGGACGGATTATCTGATGGTAAGCAATCAGCGCAGTCCATAGACACCCGCAACAATGGAGGAGTTACGAGTGCTTTGAAAATCTTTTGGGGATTAGGGATTTGGAGATTTTGGGATTAGGGGAAAGATTGGGCCTCCAGTTACCTCAGTCACACGGCTAAGCACCACTCGTATTTGACCCCGGCTTTCTATAAGGTCGTGGTATCACTCCGGACGCGCCGATCCATTCGTGCCGAAGCATGGCTCTCCCACACTTGAGTAATGTGTCTACAGTCGACGCCGATCGCTGATCATCTTTACCAACAGGTAAAAACTCATACTATGCGCACTGTTGTAAATATTTAAAGGGATTAAGAAATGTGACGTCCTATTATGTATTCATAGGTCTATTCTCAAACTAACCAGACAGAATTTAGTCGCGTCACCCTCGCCTCAAGTAGCGAGACAGTTCAAGCAAATGAATATTAAATGACCGTTCAGTTGGCAACGTCAAAGTTTGTATACATTAACATGAATGTCTTGCCCAACTAAAGTTGGCAGTGGGTCACAGGTGTGGAAGAGGATTATTTAGGACACGTTGTTGTGGAACTGTGTCTCTGAGCTCAAATTGTTGGTCAAAATATAAGACTTTACGTAGAAGAGCCTCAGTATATATGGTAAGTCTGTTTGCTCGCTTCTTGCACCAACTTTTGGCTCATCTTTGCATCACCCAAGGCTCAACTGGTAGAAATTGCCAAGGACATTAAGTCCGCATATGCACAAATTGTACCTGAAACAGGCGAAAACAACGCTTGCGTTGTAATTCACCGTTTGCGTATGGTTAGTGTGGACTCATTCTGTCTCTAAATGCCTCAATTGTAGTGTTCTGGTGTCCATAGAGCATTCCCAAACATAGAAATTGGAATGAAGAGGAATCAATAGAAGTTATAGTGGTTTAGGATGACCACAGCAGTGGTCTTAGTTACGTTAGAATCCCATACCTAGTCATTCTTAACAAAAAATTAGACAGTCTTTTGAAATATTTTTCGCAATATCAAGAAAAAGGGTTTCTGCCATAATAGCTCTCTGTTGCTACCAATGCTAATAAATCAAGTTTTTGTCAAGTGAAATCAAAATGAAACTCATGATGAAAGGAGACGATATTTGTTATAAATGAAAAACGCCATCTTCCTTAGAATTTCTAAATATTGACGACAATTGTGACTTTATCTTTTCCAAGAATGAGGTGACAATAAGCTCCATCTTTTCAGTCAATCCATACTTGTCTTCTCAAGTAATACGAATGTTATAATTGGGTAATTCGCAAATAGACAAATTAAATATTGTTTTCAAAGAAATGTCAATAACGATATTTTCCTTTGAACTTTGTCAAGTATGAGATTGCGAGTTGTGATCTCCACTTTTTATGAAATAAATACAGTCAAAAAGTCAAAAATCAAAAATCATGTATTCCGATTAGACCCTTACAGGCAATTTTGAATGTCAAACATAATTTTGAAGACATAGTGTCAGTCTGTCAGACAGTCCTCTAAGTGAAGCTATTTGCTCGTTCCAAAGTGTAGATTCCGATGGAGAAAAACGAGCAAGAAACTACATGGTTACACTTTTTAAATTAGTTTCACATACAGATTCTTTTTACAAACAGTTGGTTCAATTATGTCTACAAACAAACAGACGAATCACCGATGGATACTTTCTACATCCAGGAGTGTACAAGGGCGTTAACGGCCTTTTAGGGTTAGATTTTTGAGGAATGTGTATGGGAGTGGGTGGAGAATATCTCCACCTCCCTCCTTGTCACCTCAGAGCGCACAGCGAAATAAAATACGAGCTTGGTTTCACGCCTATTATCTGTAAAGACGCGATATCACTCCGATCGAACAGACCCATTACTGCCGAAGTATAATGGTTATTCCATATTATAATAAGATTGTATCCTTAAATTGAAATAATATTGTTGTTTTGGACAGTTGATACATTAAATTTATCAAAGATGAGTTACAAAAATTCGCACTACTATCAACCTGTCGGACATATTGTTGTATATGGCGACAAAAACCGCTTTGCACATTTTAATAGTGCCCTTATAACTACAAATCTCAAGTAGATTGTCGAATCAATTAATGAACAAAAATAATTCCTTTTGAATCTTAGTCTTGTAATAAAATATGGTCACAATATGTTTTTAACTAACTAAAACGTCTGATTCTTAATGTCGTTGACTTAATAAGAATTACTGAGAGCATAATCCCAAATATAAACCTTACAACTTTGAACCACAACTATGCAATTTGGGTCCTTCGATCCGCAAACTATTTAGTAATAGCTTCATGCCGATACGATATACCAACATTATGTGTTTATCTAATAAAGTTTACAGTAACTTCCTTAATATATTAGACTCGTAATCCCTTCTATAAATAGTTTACATGAAATGATGTTTATATCGAGATTGCTTCGTTTGCCGAATGATAGCTGTTATGTTAATGTTAACGCGACTACCGAGAAAGGGGTCTAGTATTCAGTATATATATTTTTTAAACTCAGTAATAGTATAGAATTTTGATCATTCAAGGGTCTAATAAGAGAGTTTTTCCTAACTTCATAGTTTAAAGAGCCATTACAGCACTAAAGGCTGGACCCACTGGGGCTGATAATTAGATTGCAAATGCCGGCTTCATCTAGTTTTTCACATATAATAATTCTGAAGTGTAAAAGTGCCTTCTAGTCTTATGGCCTTTTATAAAAATAAATTCATTGCACCACCAGAGATGGCGTTCCAAGTGCAATGTTCCGGCTCGGCAGAGAAGGAGGCAAAACGCGGTGGTTGTTAGTCAGTAAGAGTCAGATACTCCTTATTGTCTCTCCTAGGATAGTAGGAGTCAAATAAAGAGTAAACCCCCTCATAGAAAGACTAGCGAATATTAAACATATCAAAATCAAAGTCAAGAAATTATTGATCGCAACTTACGCATAGTAAAGCACCTGTAGTACTTTTGAAACGTCAAAATGGAATTAAAGACCGTCAGTTTGTTCGTCAATGAAGTAAGGTACTTATTTCAGATATTCGTTCCAGAGTATGAGATTTGAATGAAAAAGAACAAGCAAGAAACTCCATTTAACAAAATTCATGTGTACATTTCTTCCTACCCCTTTGGGGATAAAATTAATGTTATGTCATGTTTACAATAACAAATTATTAACTAAGTTGTAAGCTTATGGCGTTGTGTAAACAGATTTAGAGAACTAATATAAGTTTGGTCCTAAAGGGATTCTTGTGCTAGCTCCTTACATAATTGGTCCTTCGGGACTTATTATTCTGTAATTACAAATTACTGAACTGAATTGATTACAGGACGTGAATTGTTAAACACATTAAACAATGACTCAACTGTAGAGCTCTAGACGATCTCCGAGCACCGTAAGGTCTACGGACGGCGAACAAGGGTAACTCACCGCCCGACCAGAACCAAACCCGAGCGTACGGCGCGTAGCGTTCCGCGCGCGCCTCAAAGGGCCAATATACCACCACAGACAGGGCCCTATAGAGCTGATGTTCAGCCGGGGTTGCGGGGCAAGCGGGATGAGGTACCGCGTACTCGGCTCAGAACAATAGAAGGAAGGGGGGGGGGGGGGGGGGGGGGGGTAGTAAACTGTAGAGACTCTTTGATAAACAGAATTTTTTTTAAGAAAAGCATAATCCTCGATTAGTATATTCTCTGCTTTGAATTGTACATGCCTAACTGTAAATTGTATCTAGAACTCTTATTCACTTAGCCGATTCAGTGGGCTGCGCAACGTAGTCGTGATGCGCAAATTGCACATGAATAATTTACATTATTTATTTACACCATTAGTGCATTTCTCAGTTAATTCCCGTGAGTAAGTCATTATTTCAACAAATTTAGGATATTTTCTTGTGTCTTGGGTGCATTTACACACATAATGTCCCAGATACAACAAGAACTGAAGCAAAAATTATGGGCCCAATTAATTAGCACTGGATGGTCACAGGTGACTGAAGTAGATCAACAAGTTGGTTATAGATCCTGATCTCGAAGTATCATATTGGAGGCATTGTGTTGCTGTGTCGAATCTTTTAAGCAACCTTTTACCATACTTTACTTAAGCCTAAACCTTAAAAGCAGCGGACACAGTACTATATTCCGTATCACATATGCTAAGGCATTGGCGTTTGTTAGTTTGTTTGTTAATTTATCTACGGCATTTTTCTAATGCCGTAGATAAATTTAATGATACATCGCTCAACTTGGTCACCGATAAAAATCAAAACTCAACAAGCAATCACCAATATGTTAACATTTAATCATGAAGGTAGTCAGAAATAGTCCAAAAATAACTTACCTCCATCCAAAGTCTTGGTGGCATAAGTGTAAACAGTAGAAGCTGAGCCAGCATCGTTTATCGCAGTCACTCTTAGCTGATACCAGTGTGCGGGAGCGAGAGATCCGACTGCGTATGACGTTGGTATGGAGCGAAGAGGTGGAGCCTGATAATGGCCTTCGATGTAACTCCAACCGAGGTTTAAGTCCATGGGCTACAAAATGAAGAATTTTTGTTATATATATCATTCCCTCAATCACACTTCTAGCCCCTAAAGGACATAACGCTCTTGTAACTTCTCAGTATTTCAGGTGTTTATGAGGGACTCATTATCAGGTGATGTCCCAATTTTGGTCAGTAAGACTATCGCGAGAAATGTTTTGCATGCTTATGTTGCTTTAGAATTTTTATGACACAAATTTCTGGGCTTGGTAATAGAAAAGTCCTAACGAAGAGCACGTCGATTTTTTAAAATTTGTTTGATTTTGAATCTTCTTTGAGTGTGAAATGAGCGTCGAAGTGACGGGGAAATTACATTTTAGAATGCCACTTCTAACGTCATCTCATACTTTATCTATCAAAATGTTGAGGTCAATTTAGTTCAACTCGCAAGTGTAGCGATAGTTTACTTCGACTCACAGTGGATTCAGATTCCAAGTTTAGAATGAATTCTTACAGAATCACACTGCAGTTATTTTTTTTATTTGATTCCACCAGATTAGCCAACCGCAAACTTGGTGAAAAATTCTTTCCACTCAACCATACATACGATATGACTTTCCGTATTAGTAAATCGACCATTGTTACCAAGCTAAAACCCTTTGAAACATACTGCGGATAAAATGTTGATCCTAATTCAATCCATGATGAGCCCCAAACTTTTTGAAAATTGCTTAATTAACAACATTATTTTCTATAACCATTTTATGCGTGTTCATTTGGATCTACATTTGTATGTATTTTAATCGACTAAGCCGATATTAGTTAATTAGTTTAGTTATAGTAATTAGATTAGTTGATTACTCACAGCCTTATTCTCAGCTCGTTGCCAGATATTGGAGCCCAGAAGTCTGTAGTCCACTTCCCACCTTGTGACGTCACAGCCACTGTCATCCCAACCGCTGAGCTGAATGTAAATGTGAGTGGCGTTGCTCCAAAGCCAATCAGTAGAAGGTGGGGAAACTGGTGCTGTGTGGAGGAAAGGATGATTGTAGTAAGAAAAAATGTACTCAAACGAGAATGAGACTTTTAATATAAAATTTTATTTAATTTGGATTCGTTGCAATACAGGTCATTTGTCAGACACTTATTCTTATGGTATATTACTACTTTACAGATTTCTGATTATGGTATTCAAATTTCGTATTTATCGTTAAACTAAATATCTACGTTACCTACATAGAAACAATTGTTCGCATCGATGTCAATATTTTTGCTTTTCTTCAAATCAAAACGGAGAAACTTACATAAAAAATTTAATTCGCGAAATTGCAAATTACTCATTCATTTTGTGAAGCCAGCTGACTATATTATATCTTAGTAGAACATGAAGAACAAACAAGAAACTTGATCATAATAATATAAAAGCTATTATATCAAATATGCAAACATTCCTTTCTTTACACTTTCAAAAATCACCAGCCTTACGTACAAACGCTAAAAAAAACTTCAACCAACTCCTTCAACGATCAGCTGATTAATACTTAATTCATTTCCTATCTAGAAAACCAAACGAAGACTGTTCTAAGTCTTCGTTTATTAAGAAGTGAGTCACGTACATACATCAATGTTGATTTAGATTCCCATATAAACAGATTGTGGGCTAATTTCTCGGACCAAGCGATTAGCACGTAGGAACCATGTACTGAGACCAGTATTTATATCTTTATATAATAAAGTTGAAGGGTTTGTGATATGTCACAGGAGCTTATAGTCGAGACTAGAGGAGTCACAGAAAATTGTCGTGTAACAACCATAGCGTTGTGTTTCGCCGTGTGGGTGATGTTACCGGAGGCTGATTCTACCACTCCATCCTAGGGATCCTTCCGCAATCCCTAACTCTTCGAAACTCTAATCGCAGGCAAACCTTCATTTAAGCTTTAAAGAACAAGGATCTAGCTTCACTGAAGTTGAAAAAACATGTTTTCACCTGGACTTTGTAATTTGATCATTGATCACACGAATAATATACTAAAATCCGAATAAAAACAGTTTTCTTTCTTTTCCTTCTTCTTTCAAATCGTTAATGATCCTAAAATTATTAGAGCATTTTTCATTTTGCTATCATATATTAAAACATTATAGAAGATCTACAAAAAACATTCTAATACATTCCTTTCTTTTAAACTTAAAAACTTCACAAAATATACCAGTGCCTAATTCTTCTATCTATACCATTATTATCTCTGTCACCAGACATAAAGGCTTCCTTACTGAGAGAACATCATCAAAAAACTCACCTCCGCCTAGAGTAGTAACGTCAATATGTGCAGGCGCTGACGTCCCAACACTGTCGGTAGCAGTAACTCTTATGGAATATTTAGTTCCGCACTTCAGACCAGCTAGAGTATGAGTCTGTACACCGGGCAGACGGTTTTCTCTGGAGACCGGCCATGCTTCTTGCCAAAGACCGTCGTTTTCTTTCCAGGTCAGATTGTAGCCTTAGAAAGAAGACATTATTTTGTAATGATCAGCTAAGTAGAAAAAAGTATAAAGAATAGGGCATGAAGTGTGGAAGAGCCGTGTTTCGGCACGAATGGGTCGGTTCGACCGGAGTGATATTACGACCTCACAGAAAACTGGGGTAAAACAACCACAGCGTTGTATTTCGGGGTGTGAGTGAGGTAGCGGAAGGCCCAATAATTTCCCCTCGCTCCCTTCCCCAATCCCAAAATCTCCAAAACCCTAATTCCAAAAAGATCGGCACTCGTAACTTCTACGTTATTACGGGTGTCCATGGCTGGCGCTATTTGCTTACCATCAGGTAATCCGTCTGCACGTTTGCCATCCTATCATAATAAAAAGAGTAATGTGATGTGCTGGACAAAAACTTATGAGTTAATTTTCCTTCAGTCAAGAATAGAGCCATAAAAGAATAGAGGTTTTAAATTGTAGGTATTCATTTTTTATTCGTACATTACAGTTATTTTATTTGTGAAATTTGATAAAATGAGGTCAACTGACAAAAAATATTATTACATATATTACTATTAAAATCAAATATCTTCATAATATATTACCTAAATTAGGAATTAAATTCACCAAATTGTGTTTGACAGTCACACTATCAATCATCGTAAAAATATTTACGTGATCAACGCACTAAACAACATCTTCCGACAAAATTAGACCTTACACTACTGAAATTAAAGTAGAAATCAACTTACTTATTCCAAATCCAATCGAATCATTGCCATATGATCTGATTTCGTCCCATTCCACCACGATATAGTCTTTGTATGGCGTAGCTCTTAACGTAGGGGGGTCAGGTAAGGGCAATACTTTGACCGTGAACACCACTGAATCAGAACCGTAAAGGTTTTTCGCTAAGCACGTGTAATTCCCACTAAGAGATTGATCTATGCCTAAAATGAAAAAAAAGGTAAGGAAAAAAAAATTTTTTCGACACACTTTGTTACTCCAGAAAAGGTACACGAATTATGTGTTGCTAAAGAAACGAGTTTATTGTCAAAACTAGGATGTTTTGCAGTAGTCGTTACTGCTTAAAATTTCATAGCTGGTTCAACAATTGTTTCGATAAGGAATTGGATGCACAACTTCACGTTCCAATAGTCTCTTTTGTATTAATAAAAACATTGTTTTTTTAAAGCATTGGTCCGCACTAGGAGTTTCTTCTGTGTTGGGGTGCGTTTATAAACATACAATGTCACATACACATTACACCTAGAACAATAATTTGTGGATAACACAAAGAGTTGTTCCGTGCGGGAATCGAACCCGTGACACGTTGCCCAGCCACGGCGCCAACCGTGCAGTATTTTTTTGGAATTATGATGATTAAAACAATAAGGATCGACCAAATTAAGAAATTACATTTCATAACTTTTAGTCGACTCCAAATATCATTATAATAAATCTCACAGTAAAAATAAATACAAATAAAACTAAACTTACTCTTAATCAATAAACTGTCATCTCTGTTTCTTGTGAATCGGGGGTGGTGTGTGATGATATTCTGGTTGTGATACCAAACGGTCCTTGGAGGCGGAGATCCGACACTTCGACATTCTAACAGCAAGGAGTTCCGTACTGCCACTGTAATCTCTCCACCTAGAGATGCAACTCCAGCCACCACTAGACAAAATAAAATGATATTATAAGTCTATACTAGATTCCGATACTATAGATAACAAACAGCCTACGTGTTAATCCAGGGAATCACCACATACACTATTTCAACCAAATCGGTCCAGCCATTTTTGACGTCAAAGAATGACAAACACATTCATACATTCCCACAAACTTTCACACTTGTAATATTAAGTTGGATAGTTGGATATTAATAGGATATAAAGTCCCTGTCCTATCTTATAAAGAAACCCAACCTAGCCAATATATTTTTCTCCGCGTAAGAACCATTCTTCTTCAAGGAATATTAAATCATAATATAAAAATTTGCATTATCGACATATTTTCAGCTGTTGACGAGCGAATTAGTTTATAATAATAAGTAGGCTCTTTATAATATGTGTCCCATTTCCTTAAGATTAAAGTTGTCTAAAGGGCCTCTGCGCAGTTGGCTCCGGCCCTTCGCCTTACAAACGACCGGGACCCTGTGGTCCCGTGATTGGTAAAGTCATATACTATGTAATAATAGTTAAGTTAAATGTTTGTCGATTTATTTTAAGTTACAAATTCGTATGATATTTTTAAGATGTTTATATTAATCTATTAAGACAAACTTTAAGTGTGGGAGAGCCAAGCTTCGGCACGAATGGGTCGGCTCGACCGGAGTTATACCACGGCCTCACAGAATACCCGCGTGAAATAACCCACAGCGTTGTGTTTCGCCGTGTGAGTGAGGTTACCGGAGGCCCAATCCCATCCACTTTCCTATCCCTTCCCGATCCTTATATCCCCAACCCCTATCCCCAAAAGGCCGGCAACGCACTCGTAACTCCTTTGGTGTTGCGATTTTTGTCTTAAATTTTATATTAAATAACTAACATTTGATTATGAAGTAAAATATCATTATGTTATTATGGCGCTAAAGCTAGATTAAGCATTTTAGTCTTATTTTAAGTTTCGTCTTTCGTCGAGAAATTGATTTTATTGTACGTATAAAGTTCTGCAATATATTTTCTTGGTAATCTCGGAAGAAGTTATGTTCACTATTCGCTGTTACAGAAGATAGCTATAAGTCACCTATTTCTGAAACTTGGCACGCGATAATATATTCCTTGTAAAACTTGTTAAATTGCGACCACATAGATATGTTCATGGGGCCTTTTAAAAGTCTTAGAAAAGAGATAAATGCTTATAAATATTTAATTACTTTATATCGTTATAACTGAATTGGAATTTATAAAATAAGTGATACTTGTGATGTATGCTATTGGTTTAAAAATTGTCTGAAATCAAAACTATTTTTAATAGCAAAACTTCAAGTTTACCGTCGAAACAAAACAATAATAGTGTCTGGTCCTTTGGTACGCAAGCGCGAGTCTCAAAACCTCGGATTTTATGATTCGCACTTCCACATCAGTAAAGACGTACCTTTTATAATAATTCTTCTATATTATAAATGCAAAAACTTCCTTTTCCACGTCAAAACTACAGAGAAATAGTCTGGAATTACACATATTGCGTCATTGATATTGCAATTAAGTCTATGTAAAAAATGACAAGTTACAGTAGACTAGGAAAATGGCGTACCTACTGAATTTTTTTTTATAGCACCAAACAATTTTTAACGAATGTTTCCTAACTATCAAGTTAATAGTTTCAATTGTGTTCATAATTAAAATAAAAGCGTAAATAAGTATTTTTTTTTACTTTTTTGTCTTCGAAATATTAAATTGCGATATTGGCGACGATTTACTGCTTTCGACCCTGGTAGCTAGGCAAGCCGCTGGCAGAAACAAGCCCATTATAATCTAAATTATACTCAATTCAAATCACAAAAGATAAAATATATCAAACGCACTTTCTCTCTCAAAATGATAACACAACATCAAGGCCACGTATTCTTTTAAATACAACCTTTACTCCGAACATCGTATTGAACAAGTACGTTGACAAACAATTGTATATGGGTCGGGACAACTACTTGTTGGCTGTACAAATATTTGTAAAACTGAGTGTAAGAATACTTTATGGAATGCGTTCTCGATTTTCTTTTGTTTTTATAGTAATATGCTTGTGAAGGTATGATCTGTTTGGACTAGAATAGGTTTATTTTGATGATGACGTATACTGATATACCGGTACTTCTAAAATTCCGATAGTAGTATAGTAGTAGTAGTGATATAGAAGTACAAGTCTACTAACAATTTGTATAATTATGGTAAGGCAATTTTTTATTGGCCGTATTATCTAAGTCTCAGAAATGTGTGTTCATAATGAAATTTATTTTCGTATTGTATCCAAAACTCCAAAACACCAAATTATTAAGTATAACAGGGATTTTCCTTCTATTTTTTTGTCAAAACTTAACTTTACTCATTGCTATTAAGCTTCATGGTTTTGTCAATTCCAAATTCGTACGAAAGGACCACATCACTTCACTTACCTCTTTGTGAAGGAGTATTGGTAACCCTTCGGCTTTCTGGTCCTTCTCCCACTGCAGTACTGGCCGTCACCCAAACATCATACTGACGCCCTTCCGTGAGACCTTTCAGTTCTAAAGTTTGTGATTTCTCATATGCTTCTGTCGTGCTTTGGACGTCTACTCTTATGGCTTGAGGACCGTCGTTGCTGGATAAAGGAAAATATAGATTTTACTTAAATTTGGAGAATTTCAGAAGGTCTAAACGCTATAATAGACTGCAGCTGTAGTCAGGGGTAAGAGAAGGAATGGAATGGGGTAATTTTTAGCCAGAAAGAGTTTGACACTCTCTGTTTGCCATTCAGAATAGACTGTCTATTTGACATTTCTCTTACAAAAAAATGGGGACTTTTTGCATCTTTTGTAGCGCTTGAAGAGGCAGATAAGAATATTATGAAGTTCTCACAAATAATGATCATTATTTAATTTTGTTTATCTCTTTGATCATATTTTTGCAAATATTGTTTTTTGAGGTTACACAATTGTCAATAACATAAATGTTTTCAAAAAGACAGTATGGCTGTCGTTCGTCAAATAAGTGAAAGTGATTATTATAATACTGATTTAGTTCGGTAAGGTTGATATGGGGAAATAAAAACAATATTGGGTAAGTGAAGAAAAAGAAAATGAAAGAGAAATATATTTTGACATCAGATTGGCGCAATGGCGAGGCAGCCGCCGGTCGGCACATGTTGCACGATATATGTTTCTATGTATGTATGTATTTCCGTATGGAGCAATATTGTGTTAAGACTGAATATTGTTTCGGTCATAATTATCTTGAAATGTGATATTTTTTGTAGTAAATATCTAAAGAAACTCTTTGAGATGCACAAGACGCAGACGAAAGACATTAGACAATGTTTTTTTTTTATTTATTTATCACATTAAAAGTAAACACAGGATTATCACTAAAAATAGCAACCAAATACGACTAAGATTAAAACTTTTGCTATAAATAAGCAATTTATTTTAACAGAAAATATTCAAATAAGTTCACTAGCTCCGGGTGGGACTAGAAAGATAGTACTCGACTCTTACAGACTAAAAAGGCCCCATTTCGTTCCCCTGCACCAGACCAGGGGCTGCGGTACATTCCTGCGGTTGGCCAGCAATCCCGGCTTAAGACAAATACGTACCTAGCAGTGGGTTTGCAGTATACAGTATAATGAAGCAGTCTTCCATTAGGGAGCCGTGGTCTTTTCCAACTGACTAGTAATGTGGTAGATGACTGTGCTAGGAGTTTGATCTCAGCTGGTGCTTCAGGAACTAAAATAAAGACCGATGGTAAAGAAATAGAAACTTTAATAGCGTCTTATAGAGTTTTAATTGCTTTAGATGAAATTTTCTGGAAATAGCGTTTAAATAATAACATCATGTGTAAACATTTTGGAGGCGACAGATGAACAGACAGATGGACGTACAACTGAATTTTAGTATCGAGGTTCCCGCTTTTACCCTTAAAAAAACAACAAACATAACTCTACATACTACATAGAGTTAAGAAAACTTACCATCTTGCAACGTAGAGCAAATAATTGGGAAGGAGAAAGGCCCCAGTCCGTAGTTAGAAAAGCCGGCCACTTTGACCGTATAGTTGGTGAATTTGTAGAGTCCCTGCAGTCGAAGTTCCGTCACAAGCGATGTAGAGTTCATCCATTGTCGACCTGTTGGATTTGCATAATGATAGAGACAGTATGGCTGACTAGTGATTGCTTTGTGTAGAGTTCGGTAGAGAACCCTGTTTTTGTTTGCGGTCAACGGACTGGCAGTAATCATAATATGTTATGTTGTTGTTTTGGTGGTAGAGTGGGTTGGGGATATTTTTACAGTGATATCGAATGCTTTACATGCATTCGTTTGGGTATTTACGCATTGTGATGGAGATTCAGTGTTTATTTTTGAACCGGTTTTTAGAGATGGCATTAACAGACAGCCACACAAATATCTTAATAACCTACAAGCCAATAAAAACGTTATTTCAGATTTGTTTTTTTTAACTATCCTCAATTATTTAGAAAATGAACCAACTCAAGTGCATTTCAGACCACAGTAATAACAGTACAAGTCATATTTATAATAGAAATAGAAAGAGACACGAATCCAATGAATGGCATACAGAATACAATTTTAACCAATCACACTCACCCTGTGCAGCGTATAACACGGTGTAACCAATCAGCGCGCCCGCTTGCTTGTGTGGCGGTATTGGCTGCCAACTCACGCGCAGAGCAGTTGAAGTTACTCCTCCACATTCTACTGACGAAGGGCCTTCTTCTGGTGCTGTGATCAAAGAAGTAAAATGACATTGATTGGCTGGTTAATGGGAAAATAAGTCTGCCTTTTGTACGAACTTTTTGAACATATTTGTGTAGGTACATAATAATTTAGATACATAAATTGATAAAGTGTTTATCAAGGCCATCATGTGAGGTACTTTACTGATCTGGTACATTAAAGTGCAAGTTGTGGATTTAGTTGATAAAAGAATAGATTCCAATACAAGCGTATTTATGAGAGAATATTTTTTGGGACCTAGAGATTTCTGAAAATCATCGGTAAATCACGTGGTCAATAAATTAATTTTCGGACATTTTACTGTCGACCTTTTGTAGACTGGGGATTTGGAGATTTAGAGATTGGGGGAAGGGGAAGGATTGGGCCTCCGGTAAACTCAGTCACACGGCGAAACACAACGCTGTGATTGTTTCACGCCAGTTTTCTGTGAGGCCGTGGTATCACTCCGGTCGAGCTGACCCATTTGTGCCGAAGCATGACTCTTTCACACTAGTATGACGACTGTGGAGAACCCCGTCTCCCCCAATTAAGAGAATTCGTCTATCGGAACTCTTAAAAGCAGCAGTCGCACCTAACTATAACTTAAACATTTCAAATAAACCAAGAGCAGACGAAGAACGTCTTTAATTCAGTTCAAAACTCATACATATGCAACTCAGAACAGAATTCAAAAGCTAAACAAAACAGAACAATGATAATTATTATAGTAAAGTTGATCTTAATAGCGGAGTTGAAACTGTAAGTAATTTCGAGTATTCCAAGCGAATGTATGGAATTGTAAAGTTTTGTGTTATAAAAACAATTATTTGGAAGTTATTTTACTTGGAGAGTGTTTGTTGTTAACGTTGCTTCGCTTGTTATTAAGAGTTTTATAAAGTTTAAAGAAAGAAACACTTTATTTCATTATAACAATAACAATAGTGTTTATTTTTTTATAGAAGGAGTACACAATTTTCTCAAGAGAATATTTGTGTAATTGGAAAACTGGCGTAATATAACCACAGCGTTGTTTTTCACTCTGTGCAGTGAGGTTTCCGGAGGCCTAATCCTTTCCCCATCCCTCTTTTATCCCAATTCTCCGAATCCCAAAACACCGACAAAACTCGTAACTCCTCTATAAGAAAGATGGCATTCTACAGATTCCTTCACTTACATGGCAACCAAAATTTATTTTGCCGAATAAAGGTCTTTAAATAAGTACCAAAAAAGGTATACCTATTAACAACTTGCCTAAAACAAACGACATGTTATGTAATGTCAAATTAAACTGGAAATTAGTTGAAATTTTACAACCGAAGTTAAAGGTGAAGGGACAAAAGTATGAAAAGGGGATCGTAGGAAGAAACTGTTCTCAACTTTGCCCCTTAAGCAAAGGCAAAGTTTTGATAAAACGAGTGAAAGAAAAATTCAAAGTGTTACAGCCAAAGTTTCCTTGCTAACAGTCACCGTTGACATTATGTGATGTTGTTTTCTCCTAGATTGTTCTTATGTAGAGCGATTTTTTTAGTACCTTTTTATTAGCTTCTATAATGGAATACATTAATGTTTTAGTCCAAAGAGATTACTTCGTTACGAGGTAACGTTCTTTCCTTGATTTTGCCTTAAATTGGCGATCAGTAACACTAATGAGTAGGTCAGGTTTAATCCTTAATTAGTTATAAGATTTTGTGATTCGTTTGGGAAAATAAACTAAGCTCAGCGCCGTTTTTAAATTCCAAAAAAATATTCATATTAAGTAGGTCAGGTTTGATACTTGTCTAATTTTGTTACTTTTTTAATGGTGAACTACTTTTGAGTGCAGTTTCTGAATTGCAAAAAAATATTTCTTGTTTTGTCTGGCTAAAGCTCGTTCTTTTTCGAGGGACGAAAACCATGACTTCTTGCCCAAGATGGAGCGAGAGGAATTGTAGACTCGTATTGACTAAACCACCCTATACTTTTTTCTGCTCCAGGCCGGGGACGTGGTAAATTATTGCAATTGATCCGCAACCACAGGCTGGCTAAGACTTGAAAAGCATTTATTAGTGTCAGGAAAGTGCAAGGGTATGCTTTCAAAGGTGCAAAATCATCCAATGTCATCTCCCGCTCTGGATGGGGCAAGAGAAAATGGTGATTTCATTATGATGAAAAAGCACTTCGTTCCGTCTTGTGCTAAGAGCTGCAGTGTGATTTTTTAAGACTTTATTCGTGAGTAGTAGTAAACCAGCGCTACACTTACGAGTTGAACAAAATTGACCGCAACATTTTGATAGATGATGGTAATAGTGGCATTCTAAAATATTATTTCCCCATCACTTCGACGTTCACTTCAGTTTCGAACAAGATTCAAAATCAAACAAATTTTATAGAATCGATGTGCTGGATCGCTGTACAACATTGCGTTTCCACTCTACCTTGTCAGTCTTGGGTCTGCGGTCGGCGAGTAAGGGCAGCTCGCCGCCCGACCAGAACCAGGCCCGAGCGTACGGCGCGTAGCGTTCCGCGCGCGCCTCAAAGAGCCAATAGACCACCACAGACGGGGCCCTAAAGGGCTGATGTTCAGCCGGGATTGCGGGGTAAGCGCAATGAGGCACCGCGACCTCGGCTCAGAGCAGGAGAAGGAACAGGGGGGTTTTTAGTCAGTAAGAGTCTGACACTCCCTCGAGAAGTCATTTGATGATTTTCCCCTCACAAAAAAACCCTTGTCTGTCTTTAAACATCTCGCACCCTGTCTTGATATTTTACTTTATTTTTATAACAACGGATTTGTCATAATATAAATCAAACACAAGAACAAAAGCCTTCCAGAAAGGTAAAAAGAGTAATTATTAAAACGACATAAAAGTGGCCCGAAATTATGTAGAACACGATAAAGGTTTACGACGGAAACTTTGGGGGAAGTTAAACCAATTTGCATAGTCAATGCAAGATAAAATATTAGATATGAAGAGAAAAGATTTTATTATTGTTTGTTTGTATTGAATTGGTTGCAAATTAATAGACGGGTTCGAAAAATTCTTTGACTGTCAAACAGTTTGATTTTGTAGGCTTACTTCTTATGTGAATGTTCTGACAGAAACAGAACTTACGGAAATACAGAAAATAGCATATGAAACTCCACTGCAAAACTTTACAGAAACATTGCCACTATGATAAAGTATGACCCACCTTTACAAAAGCATAATCTGCTAATAACAATATCATCTACGCGCTTGGTAGATTTTAAACATGGGTGTTATCAAAGAACGCCCGGTTTTCTAAACATGTGGTTCCTTAGATGGCACTGGCTAACTCAATAGTGTAAAAAACAATCTGATTATAAACTGATAGAAAAAGAGTAATTATGGAGTTTTATGCTCATTCTTATCCATCGGAATCTACACTTTGGATCGAGCAAATAGTTTACTAAGAGGACTAACATTCAAATATTTATTAATTGATGTTCAAAAGTGTCTATAGTGGTCTAATTGATATAAATGTTTTGACTTTAAGATTGACACTAAGGACACCAGCCAGAAGTAAGAGGAGATGTGAGAAAAGTATATTCTATGTTGTTGTGAATACACGGTGAATTCGGATTTGCTTGAAAAAGATATCCGAAATTCCGGCAAGTGAACTCGCAGACGGGAAGTTAAGATAAAATTTTCTCATAACTCTTTTTGGAACGGGGTGATAATTCGGTTCGTTATCAGTTGAAGACTAATTTGGTGAATTAGAATTTGGGTGGAAAAGGAAATGGTTTCGATGAAGGTGTGAGGTTTGGATAATATCTTGATAGAGCTCGTGCTCGTAGCTAGTGTTGCAATGAGGTGGTGCTTTTCCACAAATAGGATACTCATACTATTGTAGTATAGTATGTTGGTATTGGTAAAAGCAATTCCAGGCTTTCATAATATTTCAATTAAAGAAATATGCCTACTTAACAAGAAAGGTTAAAAATCTAGTACCTAAGGTACTTAGACAAAGTTTTTATGAATGAGTCAGATTTAATAATTTGGGTTATTAATGAGAATTTACAAATTCCGCAAAATGCAATGCATTTGCAACTCGATTAGTGTTGCGTAGACGTGTGGTGTTGGGTGTGCATAGACGGCTTCGATTGCTTATCATCAGGTTATTCATCTGATCGTTTGACTTTATATCCTAGGAAAACGTGATTGTACCAATACTCTTCAAATATGAGATTCAAATGCGAGACTGGATTAATAGTGAGTATAACAAGGCTAATGGGGCTTTTTATTAGCAAACTCCATAATAATATTTAGTTCGTCTTCGAGTTTCACTTTGAAATCAAATGCTCTATACATTATCACATCAGCAGCCGATTAGTGCCCATTGCTGAGCAAAGGTCTCTTCTCACATGGAGAAGGTTTGATCATTAATCACCACGCTTGCTCAAGGTCGATTGGTCCAAAATTGGTAACCAAGTCCAGTTTTCTTCAGAAAAATTTTCTCCACCGTTTGTCAATAGTGTATAAATACAGTTAGAAAGTACATATCATATTGGCACTTGCCAGGTTTCGAACCTTATCCTCTGGGTTACCACAACACACACACAATGTTCTAATGTAATACTCATTACGACTGAATGAACAAATCAAAACTCCTTAAACAACTCCGCCGTTAGCGGTCGTCAAACAAAACTTACCTAATAAGATAAATGTATGTAAAATCAGTTGATACAATTAACGACCTTAGTTGATTGATTATCCAAACTACTTAATGATGGTTTTCCTCTAAACTAAAATAAATAAGGAAAAGAAAGACAATCAGGGTAGACGACGGTAATGAAGAGTGATTTATCCTTATGGGATTACGAGTAGGTGGCCGCCGACCAAATAGGTGGAATGTACTTTTGACTCTTTTGTTAAACCTTCAACGTTAGATTATTGTATCTTGGATTTATTTCTTCTGTGAATAAAGGATAAAATAAATTCGTAATAATACAAAGTTAAATAGTTGTGTAGTATGTTAATAATATAATTTATTTTAAGTTCTGAAGGTCTACCATGACGTTGTAAAGCGTCAATCTTCCGGGTGAGAAAGAGGGATAAAGCTATAAAAATTTGTAAAGCGTCAATCTTCCGGGCGAGAAAAAGGGACGGAGGTATACACCTTTTATAGTTTTAACACCTCATGGTAGACGGGGCCCTATAGAGCTGATATTCAGCCGGGGTTGCGGGTTAAGCGCAATGAGGCACCGCGGCCTCGGCCCGGAGCGGGAGAAGGAACGGGGGAGTTTTTAGGTTTTTAGTTAGTAAGAATCTGACACTCTCTCTCGCCTAACACTGGGCGGGAGAAGTCATGTGATATTTTTTCCCTGTTATTCGATTACTTCTCATAGTCAAAATTTTACTGACTAATAAAGTCTTCGTGATTCTCCATCTCGCTCCACCCAGGACGGGAATATGTGTTTGAACAGGACTCTTATTAATGAGTAGCACAGTTTACCGGAGGCCCTTGTAGTAACTGATTTCGTACTACAAGTGTCCATGGCCGGCGCTGATTGCTTACCATCAGGTATTACGTCAGTTCGTTAGCTGAACTACGACATAAATAAAATTGTGTGTCTCACGATAGTTCATCATCATCAGCCTATAAGTGCCCACTGCTGAGCAAAGGCCTCTTCTTATATGGAGAAGGTTAGAGCATTAATCACCACGCTTGCTCAATGCGGGTTTAAGCTTATAATTAGAAATTATAAGTCCAGGTTTCCTCACGATTTACCTTCACCATATGTCAGTGGTGTCTAAATAATCATAGAAAGTACATATAGCTCGCAAAAAGTCACATTGGTACTTGCCAGGTTTCGAACCCACACCCTCATGCATGAGAAGCGGGCTGCTTAGCATGGACACTCACGATATTTACTACCCAAAAAAGACCTCGACACAAAATATCTTACACTACATTAACAATTTCGCAATAATTTGTTCCAAACACAACTAACGTACATTACATAACCATAGATTGATGACCCTACCATCCAATTTGAGGCACATGCATTTCAAATTAATCTTTATTCCTGCACCCTTACTGTGCAATTTGGTTTGTATCATCAATATTACTTACCGCCTTCTCTCGTGTCTTGAAACAGTGGAATTGAGAAAGGTCCGGACCCGGCACTGTTAAAGGCTGCTACTGATACAGCGTACCTGTTCAAATAAGGTTTGGACGAAGATTAATGTTAGGAATATTCATTTTCAAGGAGGTTTCTGTGTTATGATTATTTTGAGCCCCTACAAGATATAGTAATGTGGTTCGTTGATTGATTTTTAATTATCATACTTTATGTTTGGTATTTTTTCACGCAAAAAGGGCTGGTTGAAATTTGGAACGTAGATAAGCGATGATCTGGATTAACACATACTAGACTCCTTTTCTATACTAACATTATAAAGAGGTAAAATTTGTAAGTTTGTTTGTAGGGGGTAAACTTCGGAACCGCTGGTCGGATTTCCAAAATTCTTTCACTGATAGGTAGCTCCAATGTTCCTGAGTGCTAAAGGCTATAACATCACGTTACGATTAAATGGAGCCGAGCAGCGGGTGAAACCGCGCGGGACAATGTTCCCTAGTGCCATAATAGGCTATAAAACATCACGCTACAATTAAATGGAGCCGAGCAGGCAGCGAGGGAAACCGTGCAAGAGTCATCAATATACCAAGCAGGTGAGAATAAGACTCAAAATAGAAAATCTGACTCAATTATTTTAACCTAGACTAAAGATAAATCTTGTTTAGCTATAAGGGGGAATTATTTAAACTTAAAAAAAGTCAACGTCATAACGTATAAAGCAAGTTACTGCTTACCGAACGCCTTTCAATAATCCTGTGACGATCGTCTCCTGTTTTGCATACAGGGATGCTGTTTTAATTGTCTTGTCACTCGTTTCTTCTGTTTCTAAAAACGTTAACAACATAATTGAATTTAATAAATTATTACAATTTTACAAATCAACTCAAAATCAAAAAGGTTTATTTGTCAGAATATGGTACAATAGATGTTACAGTTTTGATTCCAGCATATCCTGCCATACTATGGCGTACAAATATTTCTGTATAATAAATAATAAAATAAAATAATGAAATGTCAGTGGTCAATGACAAACAAGTAATGATTAAAATAAAGAGTTTAAAAATATATATTGATTTAACGCTAAATATATATTGATACTATATCTATAAATAAACTGATTAATTTATAAGGAATAAATAGATAGATATCTAAACATAATAAATTTTAATAAAAAATCAAGCTTATTTTTAGAAATAATCTAAAAGTAAGCTAGTTTTTTTTAAAGTACCTTTTTGTTAGACGTAAAGCCGTATGAATTATGACGTCATATGTTCCTTATAAAATCGATAGATAACATTTTTGTCTGACATTTTCAACTACACAGTGTATAGTGAACGAAATACATAAGTTGATTTTATCATAGATATTAATGTTTCTAACTTTTAAATTATTCCTTTTCACGCTAATAATATGTTATTAATATATCTTCCTTAAACTTTCTCAGTCTTTCCACTGACCTTTGATTCCCGTCAGTTGAGGAACAGCTTTTAATCGGTAGCCTATAATAAGTCCGTTGTGCGTGTCAGCTGGTGGCGGCAGCCATCTTACTCTGAGCTCCCCGGGTGATTCTGTCTGCTCCAGTTGGACGCCAAGTGGTGGTGATGATGGTGCTGGGAGAAAAGAAGGAGAAGTCAAAGTAAAAGCATTTTTTTTTTCATTAAACCAGATAGAGAACCATAAGAAAGGTTAAGGCATCCGCTTTCGAGTTCTTATGCATACCAGCGCTGGATCGTAACCACCAATGGAAAGCGGTGTTTAAAACCTGATGATTTCTAATTATAAGTTTGAAATCAATAATTAACCTCAAGCAAGCGTAGATAAATGCTCAAACAGAACAGAACAGGCCTTTGCTGAGCAGTGGGCACTTATAAGCTGATGACGATGATGTAGTTTTATTTATTTTTTCATTTTCATTGGTCCATTAATGTTTTGTGCATGGTGTGTAGTTTAATATAACTAGAGAAAACGTAGAACAGCTTTTTCAAAGATCTCTTTCTTAAAGATCTACGAAATCCTTTAAAAACACCGCAGTGGCAGCCACCGCGTCAACTGAGCACTCAGTCAATCACATACATTTATTAGCAAAATCATAATCACCTTCTTCAGTTGTGGTAAATCTGACTGGAGTAGAGAAGTGACTGAGATCAGCTTGATTGCCTCCTGCCACTCTTGCAGTGTAACTTGTTGCTGGGAGAAGATCCTCTATTTCTATGCTGTGTCGTAATTCTTCTATCCTGATATAAAAAAAAAAAATTACTTCGACGGAGAGGATGTGTTTTAAATAGTCTTGTGCTTGCTGGTGCGTCTATCAAGAAAAGACTCTGTGTAATGCATAAGTGTGTGTGAATATAAGTCGGGCCTTGAAGGCTACCAGCCAGCCACATAGATTGTTTATGGATATACGTATTTTATCGTAGGTTGTGTTTCGCCGTGTGAGTGAGGTTATCGGAAGCCCAATCCTCCCCTTCCCCTATCCCTTCCCAATCCTTATATCCGCAACCCCCATCCCCAAAAGGCCGGCAACGCACTCGTAACTACTTTGGTGTTGCGGGTGTCCATGGGCGGCGCCGATTGCTTACCATCAGGTAATCCGTCTGCTCGTTTGCCGACTTATACCATAAGAAAAAGGTCACAACATTGCTTACTATCAGACGAGATGATGCAAAGACGGGCTATTAAAAAAGAAAAAGGAGCCGTGACGAAAAGAGTATTGTTGAATTTGATAACTCCCTGATCATTCGTTTTCTGTTCACTTTTAGAGTAGAGACTTATGTATAATTGTTATAACTTAAACAAGGTAAAAAGGTTCTCACAAAGTGACGTATATGCTTTATTAGGTTCAGTTCACACCAAAAGGAAATGCGATGCTGCCGCAAACATTATTTAAAAAGTACTCAATAGCTAACTTTATTTTATTCATGACAAAAAACACTTTGATGTTATGTGTGTAGTGGCGCGGCGACAAGTAGCAACAGCTTCACTGGCCCCTACCAGTATAGCTGCCTCGCATCTTGGTGTGGATTGAGCCTTAGCTATAATAGACCTCGATTGCAGGAAGGAGGCAGAAAAACATACAAACCTCGTTATGTTGATAACTTTAGCATTATTCCAGGACAGCCTCTGACTACTGCTGATCTGCAAGCTGTAGAACTGTGCCAATGACCTGGTCATATCTCTCCAGGATAGCTTCACTGATCTACTTCTTATAGAGTCCACTGATAGGTCGGTTGGTGGTGCTGGGGGTTCTAAAAGAATTAAAAGCATTATTCAAACATTATGTTCAAGGTCACATACACAATGCGGATAGAAATACTTCATGTCAGTAGCGGTAAACGTGAACGCATACATATACCTGTTTTTTTTATGTGATAGGGTGCCAAATGAGCAAGCAGATTACACGATGGTAAGCAATCAAAACCAAAATCAAATGGACTCAATGTCAAAACAGTTAAAATCCATTGTTTGGGGAGTTGGGAGATGACCAGCTATCTTCCAGTAACCTTACTCAGATGGCTAAAGACAATGCAAGCATCTTTTCAAGTCAGTATCCTGTCACTCCGGTCGAGCCGGCCCATTCGCACTCTAAATGACTGAAAACTGCACCGTTTCAACTTCTGCTTAAGATGAACCACAACCTGTAATTATGTTTTAGCAACCCAAGAAGGAGATATCAGACTCTGTTCCCTAAATTCCTTTCAAAGATAAATATAAAACAAGTCTATTTAACAAACAATATACAAATATTTGGTATTCAACAATTCCCAAATGTTAGGTATAAACGTAGGATCTATATCACAATTTTTGCTATGATTTAAACCCACACCACTCAAATTAGGTATAGTCCAATAATTGTGGTTATCGATGTTAATTGCTTTTCGCTGATGTTGCCCGCGTGTTTTATCGGTTTCTAGTGATTAATTGATTGTATTATTTGCGTAATTATTATCGTGTTTTTGGAATATGTATGTATTATTATGTGGTTCAATTTGGTCCTTCTGGGTTGCTTATATTTCATTTGGTCCTTAGGGACTGTTGTCTGATTTCCTAAATTGGTCCTTTTATCCTTTTAGTTAAATAGTATTTTACACCAATCTGTACGTATGTAGTATTAAAAAGCATTTGTATGTTTGCTTGTTTGTTCATGTTCATCTGATCCCATGAACTGCTGACGCATATAGGAGCCAAGCAGTGATTGAACGACCTTCTGTCAGGCAGGTGCAATTTTATCAGTTAACGTACTTATATTTGACGTAAAAGTTGGGAAGTATAAATAATATAAGACGTTTGTTACTTTTCACTTAAAAACTATTGAACAGATCCGAATGATATTTGGAAGAAATTAGATAGTCTAAAATAACACGTAGGCTTTTAGCATGATATTGACAAAAGTATCGTATAGTAGCAGACGTCGTTTATTTTCATCAGACACTTTTGAATGTCAAACAAAGCTAAAATATTAAACGTGTCAGTCTGTCGGTAAGTCCTTTTAGTGAAGCTATTTGCTCTCCCTATGGTGACCTCTTTTTCAACTACAAGCTGCTGGAAAAGCTAGCATCATAATATTGACTTACTAATACACAATCCATCATCAAAATTACGCAATGTTATGTAACGTTTGAATTTGCGGGAGTTATCGTCCATAACCTAATTAAAGGCCGGTATTGGGGGCAGAATGTTTGTCATTAAATCCGAACCGATTATGTGGAACAGTGCCAATAAATCCACCTGGACATATCTAGCTAATAATGCCACGTAATTTATGTTCTAACGTTCGTTTGTTTACTGTTTATGTTATATTGCTAAGGGTGGCTAGTTTGGTAGTATTTTGATACCAACCACGCTTTTCCTAAGACCATCTCCGAGACTGATTAGGTCGCAAGCGTTGAAAGAAAACATCGTGAGGATATAATTATGAATTATAAGTTAAAAATTCAATCCTTCTCCGTGTGATAAGGTCTCATGAAAGAATATTTTAGAAAAAACATGTGGTAGAGCCGTGCTTCGCCACGGATGGGCCGGCTCGACCGGAGTGATACCACGGCCTTACAGGAAAACAGCGTGAAGCAAAACTTACCTTGGGATTTCGTCGTGTGAGTAAGCATATCGGAGCCCCAATCCTCCCCAGCCCATTTCAAATCCTCAAAACCCTAACAATTTGCAAGAGGCCGGCCACACACTGATTGCATCAGGAATTCTTCGGCATGCTAGTTTGCCGACCGAAATTTGTGTAGGTTGTGAAAATCCTACACGCAGCACCTAACTAAACTAATACTATTACTAACACTATCGACCAAAGAGTCGCTAGACCCTTTCCTCGATAGTGAGTGAGTAAGTAACGCGTGCGGATCGAGGGCGAGCCGCTTCTAAACTATAAAAATAAATATTAAGTAGTTTTATAAGAAGTACGTATCGTTTTGTTGTTCACGCTCCAAAACTTCCTAAAAGTCACAGTTTACAACCAAACTTACCAAGTATAGTCAGGTGAACGCTGAACACATCAGCTCCGAACGGATTGCCCGCCCTACATTGGTACAGGGCACCGTCACTTGTTTCAGTTTGAAGCAGCTCAAGTACACTGGTCATGCCGTCTTCTGATTTGGCTTCGGATATTTTTACTCTGCAACAAAAATTATTATTTAGAGAGGTTTTTTTTTTTCTGGGGAGGAAATCATCAAATGTCTTCACTTGCCCAGAGGCGAGAGGGTATCGTCATCGTATCAGACTCTTACTGACTGAAAAAATGGTTATTTTTGACAAAGTCAAACATTACAGAGCCTATCCATCGAGCCAATCATGCATCTCTTTCTTTCGTACCTCGTTCTCGCTTGCGGAACGCGACAATGAGCCTTCGGGACAACCGTCATCTTTTTCGTGCAAGCAGCCCGTAGTTCGTTAATACCGCAAATCCACGGTTTAAGGAGGGGTTGCACAAGGTTTTTAAGGAGTACGAGACAAATTATCAGTTGATAGTCAGCGATGAGCACCCCTTATAGACATTTGCAGAAGATGTGCTTGATAGAACAAGTGCGTTGACAAAGTTCTAAGGAGGAGCACGCTCTTTTCTTTTATATTTGAAGGTTGATTGAGGCAAGCAATAAAAGTAATAGCCATTTTTATTTTACTGGGTTCTCACAAGGTTTTATTAAAATCTTATCATTTAAATACCAGCGAAAAAAGAAGGCTTGAGCACAATGTTTTATTTTGATTTATTTTCTGACTAGCTTTTGTTCGCGTGGTATAGTGACTTCCTGCATATTTTTGCTTTAAAAACTATTCTATATCCTTTCTCGAGTTCCAAAATATGACTGTACCAAATTTCACACAAATAGGTTCAGTAGTTTAGGCGTGAAGAAAACGCAGACCGACTGACAGACAGAGTTACTTTCGCATTTATAATATTAGTTAGGATTGATAATATTTGTATTCATTTTCACATATTCGACTGCACGGTTGGTGCGGTGGCTGGGCAACTGGCTGCCGTCCAACGTGTCGTGGGTTCGATTCCCGCACGGAACAACTATTTGTGTGATCCACAAATTGTTGTTCCGGGTCTGGGTGTCATGTGTATGTGAAATTGTATGTTTGTAACCGCACCCACGACACAGGAGAAAATCCTAATATGGGGCAACGTTTTTTTTTTTTTTTTTAAATTGTATGTATATACTTTAAGACGTTGCTCTACACTAGGATTACTGCACAGGAGAAATTCTGTATCGTGACTGCATTTACAAACATGGATAGTCTTATACACACCACGCCCAGACTCAGTACACCAACTTATATATATGTAGATCACAGAAAAACACGACTTTTAGCGAACAACCGACACAATAGACAAACTACAAAAAAAAAAAAAAATTGATTGTGCGAATAAATTAACAAAAACATTCATTTTATCAAAACATATAAACAGTATCGTACTGAATACACAGAGCCGAAATTGTTAGGTAAACAAATAAGTTTACAGTTTGTAATGAGAATTTACATATCAAACCATCACGATTGTTATATTTTAAAGGGGTAAATAGAGTTATAAATAATAAAAATAGATATTATCATTACAATTTATTGCTTTGTAAAAAAATGCAAAACTTATCTAGTATATCTTAACAACATTGTGGAAGAGCCATGCTTCGGCACGAATGGGTCGGCTCGACCGGAGTAACACCACGGCCTCACAGAAAACCGTCGTGAAACAACCACAGCGTGTGTTCGCCGTGTGAGTGAGGCTACCGGAGGCCCAATCCTTCCCGTCCCCTGATCCCTCCCCAATCCCTTAACCTCCAAAATCCTAATCCCATAAGGGGTCGGCAACGCACTCGTAACTCCTCCGTTGCGGGTGTCTATGGGCGTTGCTTACCATCAGGTAATCCGCCTCCTCGTTTGTCGGTCTATTACATAAAAAAAAGAGCTATGCTTTAGCACGTATGGGCCGGCTCGAACAGAGTGATATTTTTATTATTATTTTCTGTGAGGCCGCGCGCCTCACTGAAAACCGGCGTGAAACAACTACAACGCTGTGTTTCACCGTGTGAGTGTGGTTAGCGGATGCCCGTTTCTCCTCTGCCCTCCAATCCCAATCTCTTATTCCTAAAACCTCCCCTCCCCCCTCAAACCCCAACCTATCTCCAAAAGGCTAGCAATGCACTGTCGTCTACCACAGTATAACTATGAGTTCCTACCACAGTATAACTATGTATATTCACTGTGCTACTTTGGCAAGCTACTACTAGCTACTGCTCTGATCCGGGTGTCCATGGGCTGAACTGATTACTTAAAACCAGGTAGTTCGTCTCCTCGTTGCCAATATATCAAGTAAAAATAAAATGATATGAACTTTAGAATCGAATGTTATTAAGGACCTAAGAGTTCAGAAAGATAATTTAATAATCTAGTATTTATATTGCTCCTTATTTTTTTATCTATATTAAATAAAATGACAATTCGATTTTTTTTTATTAGTTAATATAATTTTAATAATGTTTAATTGCTCCAATAGATTTATTTAATAGAGAAACGATTTATTATTAAGAAAACAATCCTAACCGACCTAGATAGATACCTAAGCTTGATAAGTTTAGAATAAACATCAGCAATTAAACAAACTAATTAGCAACTAGCTTGTCGAGTTTCGTTTACTTTGTAAAATAAATATACTTAAAGTAGATTTTTCTATCTCCATGGTCGACTATCACAAGAATTAGAGATTAAGAATTATGGATTCCGTTTTAGAGTTAAGTGTTTTTCGATTACGAAATTCACTCAACAACGAGTTATGTTCCGCGGATGGTTTTATGGGGATTACCTAATCGGGTAAGCACTCAGCGCCGCCCATAGACACATACGTAACAACAGAGGAGTTACAAGTGCGTTGCCAACCTTTTGGGGTTTAGGAATGTGGAGATTTCAGGATTGGAGAGGGATTAGGAGTGGGGAAGGATCAGTAAACTCCGGTTACCTTACTCATACGGCGAAATACAACGCTGTGGTTGTTTCCCGCCAGTTTTCTGTAAGGCCGTGGTATCACTCCGGTCAAGCTGAACCGTTTTTGCCGAAAAATGGCTAAGTAATGGGTCGACATTTGATCACTATCACGCCTGGTGGTAAACAACGATGCTATCTACGATGGACCTTGCCTACCCGTAAGCAGCCTATTTACTCGGGCTTTGAAGATACCCAGGTATTCCAGGGAACACAGACTCCGGCAAAGAATTCCTCTTCTTAGCGGTTCTGATTATAAAACTGGAGGCGAAACGTTTCGTGCGTATGGATAGTATATAGTTATCCTGATTTTCTGGTGGTACGATGGTGAAAAGTACTCGAAGGAATTTATTAACAGAATATGTTTTCCATGAATATTTACATACCTTTGTGTAAGTGGATTAATAGGTTTGCCATTCCTCGTCCACATTATTCTTATAGGATCGTCTCCTTTCGCTTGGCACTCAATAGTGACCTGTTGTCCAAGTTTAGCTGTCATGTTTCTTGCCAGTATATCAAATGTTACGGGTTCTGGAAGAAATTTAAATATTAACCTCTGATTACACAAAAAAAAAATATAGACCAACCCCTTGAAGATTCTGTCCTTATTATTGAATGCCAAAGAAAGTTTAGAAATGTTTTTTTAAGGTCTGATTTTTCAATAGCCAGATAAGTGTTATCTAAGGAATAAAATTGTTGCTGTCACTGTCTTATACAAACATTCTGACGCGACAGCATCATAAATATTCATCAAAAAACTTTTATCTAATTCATTGAAAAATCAACCCTAAGTAAATAATAATATAAACCAACCGCGTTCCAAAAGTAACTTTGTAATTCGTTGAAATTAATTAACAGGTGTCTCGGGTGATGGTAGCTATGAATTTTAATCACTGGGAAGTTAGTACTGTTTTGTAAGTACTTATAGGAAGGAAGGGCTGGCTGTTCACAAATCATGCACAGCTTTACCAGGAGACTCGATAAGGGAAATATTCCACCTACTGGTCGGTGTAGTGTTTCTAAGATCAAATGATGTGAGAGTTGGAAGGAAGTGGTGTGTTATTTTCACGAGAAATGTGGCATTATGCTGTGCTGATCAATGGCCTCTTCTCATACGGAGAACGTTTGATCATTTTGGAACTAGAAATCTAATATGACCAGGAAATGTTTTCTTTCACTGTATAGGATCAGTGATGTCTAAACAATCTTAATGCGTATAACTTGAAAAGAATGACATTGGTCAAACTGCCAGTTTACAAACTCGTACGAATGAGATGTCAAGCATAATATCAACCCGAGCTTTGCAATAAAACCAGGTCTAATTATTTATCTTAATTAAACAATCGTCATTGATATCAAGTCATAAACTAATTAATTAAGACTATGCTTCTAAATAACTATTTTATCATAAAATAAATTTAAAAGGAACTTACTGTTAACTGAGATCCACACAGTCTTGCTGAGAGCTTCTCCTACTCCATTCTCAACGTGACATGTATACAGACCAGCGTCAGAGAGAGCTACTGAGTCGAAGATCAGGGATCCATTGGACAGGCTCAATACACCTCCACCAGCCACTTCTAGAACTGGTCTCCACGTTTCTGATACAACTAGAACAAATATAAATCTTATAATAACCATTAACTTTAATGCTACATTGGCTATTGCTAAGTCTTTGGTGTTTTGGGGTATAATATTAGGGGTTACAGCAGCTTCACTAAGAGGGCTGACCGACAGACTGACACTATACCGGGTGTAAAAAGACACTTAACGAAGCCGAAAGCCACGTATTCTACCCATTATTTGGATCATTGTTTTCTTTAAGACCATAGCTGGGACTCCACGGGTTCTAGAGATATTGAAGGTCAAAGATGCATTTTTAATTTTTTTTTGCGCAATCGAATTCTAAGTATTATTACAAAACTATTTTCCAAACAAACATTACCTGAATTTTTTGCAGTATGCGAAGTTAACGGCTTCGTTAAGTGTCTTTTTACACCCTGTACCTATATTGAAAATTTTGTTTGACGTTCAAAAGTGCCTGTAAGTGTCTATTTGGAATAAATGATTTTTGACTTTCACTTTTTTTGACGTTTGACTTTTTTGAAGACCTGATGCATTACAAGTCATTAACACAACAGACACCATCATCACCGTCAGAGGAGTCGCAAGTGCATCACTACTTTTAAGAGGTTGGGAAGGAAGAAGGGAGGGATAAGACTAGGCCTCCGGTAAGCTCACACACACGCCATGAAAACAACGATGTGGTTGCTTCCCGCCAGTTTTCTGTGAGACCGTGGTATCACTTCAAGAATATTTCTTCTACAATTAACATAGCTCTCGCACGCTTACTATATGTTCTGCGGATGATTGGTCAGAGAAGTCACTCTTCTGCAGTATCATTGGAACTACACCCTAGTGTAGTGTTCCATGCGCGCCACTCGAAGAAGATCAGCAGCCTCTAAGGGCCACGAACCTGGCTAAACCTACTCAGTGGCTCAGGAGCAGCTCGGTACTGTGAATGCGCAAGAGCAATCCGGGTCACGGTATAAGCAGAAAAAAAACACTGCGAAGGTATAGAAGAGTCGATCACACTTATCGTCTTGTCGATCCACCGGCGAGAGAAGCAAATGAGGATTTGTAACGCGTCAAAAACTAAAATCATTTTATAATTCGGAGATAATAGAAGTAGATTAAGGAATATAACAACACGCATCGGAAGCAAAATTTTGATTAAAGAATACTTTGTATATGATTGTAAGTGAACCTAAGTATGTACTGTTCTTTTGAGAATAAATTCTTTAAACCGAACCTTATGTAGTGAGAGCTACCTATATAAGTTATAACAATGCAGTAGGTATTGTATATGCATGCCCTTTCAATATTCAATATTGACACGTTTAGGTAAAAAAGGCCCAACAAATAATCACTTGGACTATTTATCAGTTTCAACTTGAATTAAAATAATATACCTATGATACTAAAATTCTCGGAATTAAAAAGCAAATAGCAATTTCATTCCCTTTTAATTGTTATAAAGTAAAAAACACAGCTGGCAGGAAATTAAAATCGTACGAATTCAACTTTTGAAAGCCAAATTAAATATTCATCGGTACAAAATGCGAATTTCACGATTTGAAACTGAATAAATTATTTTTGTTGAAGCGATAGTTCTATTTTTAGTTTGTTGTAGTTAATATATTTTATGGTATAGTTCTGCAAACTGCAGACGGGATACCTGATGGTAAGCAATCAGCGCCGCCCATGGACACTCGCAACATCAAGGGAGTTGTTGTCGAGTGCGTTGCCGGCCTTTTAGGGATGTTTAAGGATTGGGAAGGGATGAGCGAGGCGGAGGGATTTGGCCTCCGGTAACCTTACTGGGAAACACAACGCTGTGGTAGTTTCATGCCCGTTTTCTGCAAGATGGTGGTATCTCTCCGATCAGCCGACCCATTCGTGCCAAAGCTTGGTTCTCCCACATTTAGATTTCTTTTTAATTTTTTTCAACCAGTATTTTAAGTTTTTCGCTATTTTGACTTTTGGATAGTCAGTTTTTACCGGATTCTCAGTTAATTCATGTGAGTAAAACTATTTTCTATATTTTCAATTATTAAACATGTTTTGAAAGCTAGTCTTAAAATTAAGTAAACGCATAATATCAGATAATAAGAAAAAAATCGCGAAGCCGTTGATTCGATTTAGTTCATAATGGTTCATAAAACAAGCAGACTCCAAATCTACTTTAAAAAGAAAAAACAAATAAAAATGTTTGAAATTAGAACGTTTAAAATACAAAGCTGGTAAACAAAAAAAAAAAGAAAAAGAAAACATTAAAAAAGGCTTGTAAACTTCATAGAGAAAAGAAGATAGAAAAAAATGCGACGAATGAGTTGAGCAATTCTAAGAATTTTGGCAAAGTTTCAAGTATTCGTAGTTTTTATTTTGTACGGTATTTTTTTTGTGTAGTTTACTCATTGTTTTATTTACATAGCAGTACAGAGAACGAATTAAATTGAAACGCATTAAATTCCGTCAATTTTTCCCATTTATAATCAATTAGCTTCCTTCCGCGGCTTTATGGTAATGTATTTCGGAATTTTAAAAACAGCAGCGTTTAAAGCGACTAAAATAAGCAAATCAAGCACAATTTATAGCTGTAGCACTCAGGAAAATTGTCGCTACTTATCGGTGAAAGAACTTTGGAAATCCGACCAGTGGTTCCAAAGATTACCCCCTAAATATAATCTTATTTAAAACACCGAAATAGTAAAATCTGGTGCGTCTCCAGGACATGTTATGTCTTGGATCTCGCAACGAAATAAATCAGACGATATTATTTTTGTAGAGGAGAAAAACGAAATAGTTTCCATTTCCTTCGGTGAATTTAATGCGGCAGACAAATGTTTTAGCTTTAAAGGCATAAAGAGACTGCACAACTGCACAACGCTAAGCACAATGTAAAATTGACTGAAAGTTTTCTTTTATTTTTAATGACTTAGTGACTCATAGTAGTAGTAGTACTACATATAGTTAATTCCTAATCTTCATCATCAGTCTGTGAGTTATCATAGACTACAAATAGGTAGTTAAAATTTAAAAACAATTAGATAAGTTCAGGTTTTCTAATGTTTCTCCTTTATAGGCCAAAGAAAAAACTTAAAAAAGTCGAAGTTATTTTCCTAACACCGACATTCAAACTATGACCTTTTTATTATTAAAAAAAATGTTTTCAAATGTGCAAATTCACGTACACAAGGCACCTAGACTCGAAACAACCATTTGTAGATCACAAAAAGTGTTTTTTTTTCTCTTTATTTTTTTTGGAACTTTTATACATAAGTACATGGCAGTCCCATCGTGCCTTGTAATACTTAAAAACATCACAATACGACCCATTTGTGCCGAAGCTTGGTTCGGTCCTCACTTAGTTATTTTTTTCAAACAATATTTTAAGTTTTTGGCTATTTTGACTTTCGGATAGTCAGTATTTACCGGGGCCTCAGTTAATTCATGTAAGAATATTTTTTATATAAAAGATTAAACATTTTTTGAAAGCTTGTCCTAAAATTAAGTAAACGCATAGTATCTGAAAATAAGAAAAAAATCGCGAAGCCGTTGATTCGATTTAGTTCATAATGGTTCATAAAACAAGCAGACTCCAAATCTACTTTAAAAACAAAAAAAAAAAAATAAATGTTTAAAATTAGAACGTTTAAAACACATAACTGGTAAACAAAAAAAAAGAAAAAGAAAACATTAAAAAAGGCTTGTAAACTTCATAGAGAAAAGAAGATAGAAAAAATGCAACGAATGAGTTGAGCAATTCTAAGAATTTTGGCAAAGTTTCAAGCATTCTGTTCGTAGTTTTTATTTTGTACGGTAATTTATTTGTGTAGTTTACTCATTGTTTTATTTACATAGCAGTACAGAGAACGAATTAAATTGAAACGCATTAAATTCCGTCAATTTTTCCCATTTATAATCAATTAGCTTCCTTCCGCGGCTTTATGGTAATGTATTTCGGAATTTTAAAAACAGCAGCGTTTAAAGCGACTAAAATAAGCAAATCAAGCATAATTTATAGCTTATAGCACTCAGGAAAATTGTCGCTATTTATCAGTGAAAGAACTTTGGAAATCCGACTAGCGGTTCCAAAGATTACCCCCTAAATATAATCTTATTTAAAACACCGAAATAGTAAAATCTGGTGCGTCCCTAGGACATGTTATGTCTTGGATCTCGCAACGAAATAAATCAGACGATATTATTTTTGTAGAGGAGAAAAACGAAATAGTTTCCATTTCCTTCGGTGAATTTAATGCGGCAGACAAATGTTTTAGCTTTAAAGGCATAAAGAGACTGCACAACTGCACAACGCCAAACACGATGGAAAAATGACTATGAAGTTTTCATTTTTTTTAATGACTTAGTGACTCATAGTACCTAATAGTGTTAGTACATATAGTTAAATCTTTATCTTCATCAACAGTCTGTGAGTCATCATAGACTAAATAGGTAGTTAAAAGTTAAAAACAATTATATAAGTTTAGGTTTTCTAATGTTTCTCCTTTATAGGCCAAAGGCAAAACTTAAAAAAAATCGAAGTTATTTTCCTAACACCGGCATTTATGACCTTTTTATTATTATAGACCTTATAGACCTTTTTATTATTAAAAAAAATGTTTTCAAATGTGCAAATTCACGTACACAAGGCACCTAGACTCGAAACATCAATTTGTAGATCACAAAAAGTGTTGTTCCGTGCGGGAATCGAACCCACGACACGTTCACAGCAGCCCGTTGCCCAGTCACTGTACCAGCCGTGCATTGTGTGTGTGTAAGTTGTAAGTTTAACTTTATTTTATTTCAAGTGACCGGAGTAATACCACGGCCTCACAGAATACCGGCGTGAAACAACCCACAGCGTTGTGTTTCGCCGTGTGAGGGAGGTTACCGGAGGCCTAATCCCTCCCCTACCCCTATCTCTGCCCAATCCTTATATCCGCAACCCCTATCCCCAAAGGCCGACAACGCACTCGTAACTCCTTTGGTGTTGCGGGTGTCCAACGGCGGCGCCGATTGCTTACCATCAAGTAATCCGTCTGCTCGTTTGCCGACTTACACCATAAAAAAAATTGATTTCCACTTTCTATAAGCAAGTTTTAGCGGCTGGTTGGTAGGTTCTTTTCAACTTCATTGGTATAAAAATACTTACTGTCCTTTTTCAGCCAATGTGTTTGAGGTTGAGGGTAACCATTAGCACTGCAAGATATGTGACCACTCCGACCAAGTAGAAGGGACGAATTCTGCGGTTCTTCACTCCATTTTGGAGCAACTGCAACAAACAGTTAGTTGTAAATCCTTGTCTTCATTTATACCTATTAAAAAAAGTGAGATAGCGTAATAAAAATCTTCCCTAAGTGTAAAATTTGTTTTAAATATTTTCAGTGTGGGATATATGGATAATGTTTAAGTTTTCTCACTATGTTTTCTACTTTAATGCAACAAAATACAATGTTTTGACTTTTGAATACAATAGGTACCTACGTAATTTGTTTTTATAAAATAGTTTTCATAGTTTTTGAGCCGATATTCATAGAGTAAGTACACTAATTGACACAATAATATAGGACGTCTAATTAGAAGATAGATTATACAAAATTAAACACACTTGGAAGACTTAAATTGTTGCGAAAAAACCTAATTCTAGACTTCTCTACGACTAGAGAATATTTAATAAGATTTTGACTGACCCAGAGTAGAAATTCTACACAAAATACTTGGTACGTGGTTATTACATATTAATAAAACACATATTATTTTCTATAAAGACATGAGACTATTTACAAAATATTATTTTAATAATACGCCACGTAAAATACTAAAATACGCCACGTAAAATAATAATACGCCGCATAAAATCAGTTACCTATTTAATATTTCACTCTGGTAAAAACCATTAAGTCAACGAAGCCGTATAATATTGCCAAATAAAACACGTAACAGTTTATTATTAAAACACCTAGCGAACATTTTAATTAGTCGAACGAATAATGAAACTCAATATCGATGCAGGAGTAAAGAGGGCGAATAAATTTTATCGAGAGATATTTTTTCGTTAAATTCTACTTCAAATATTATTTTATTTTATTTCGGCAGTAGCGTATTTATTTAGCGTATTATTAACATTTTATGTGTATTAATATTTTTAAGGATAATGTTTAAAAATAAAATAAGCGAGATATAATAAAAAAATAAAAAACGTAACTGAATATTATAAAAGATTAAATTAATCTTTTGTTCATTATATTTTATAATATTCAGTCACTATTTTTATTTATTCACCGCATTGCTGGAGTTAGAAGTAATTTAGTAAGCCTCCATTTTTTTAATGTGATGTAAATGTCAATGGAGATGTCATGGAATACCTCCGCCATGAAGGCTATGCAGGTCATGCAGGACCCGGCTACCTATTAGACTTTCTTGTTTGAATATTTTTACAGAAAATTCTTGTAAATCTGGTAAAACAAAATTCAGAACTAACAGTCAAGGGACTTTTTGAAAATCTACAACGCCCTTAATAACACTTAACCCGATACTAGTATCAAATCCGGGATATCTTGTTCGTCCGAAATGATTGCGTACACTTAACCAACAAAGCGTTCATACAAAATATTATCTGAATAAATAAAAAAAATTCGCAGTCTTCATTTTTCTTTCTGACTTTTAAAATAATATTTACGGAAAAATAATACTTATACAGAAATGTTATTGTAATCTTCAAACCGAATACATTAAAATATAAAACGAACTCTCGAAAATATAAAAAGAGATAATATTAAAGAAGATAAAATAATTTATTCTATTTTTAAAGGATCCTAAAATAAAATCATCTTGACTTTAAATCAGATATGACGTGATTCCGCGTCCATTTTGAATCCGATAAAATAAAGCCTTGATAATTTGAAAGCAATATTTTAAACGCGGGTTCTGTAGCTCTGAGAAATATTTAGAGAGGTCTTTTTTATGAGAGGAAAGTGTCAGACTCTTACTGAGTAAAAACGCCCGTGTTCCGTCTCCTGCTCTGGGCCGAGGCTAGGGTGCGTCATTGCGCTTATGATACACAACCCCGGCTGCTTGCCTCGCAACCCCGGCTGATTTAGAGAGGTCTTAAGTTTATACTTTAAGTGTAATTGATGTGTGACTGATATAAAGTCAAAATATACCGAATTCATAATCACTTAATCCAACCGAAGGGAGTAAGAAATCGCGTTTAGCGGTAAGATCGCCCTTTGTATATTTATATCTCAAGCTTTCCTGTTTATTTGTATGGTGTGCAATAAAGAGTAAATAAATAAATAAACGCTAACATCAATTTTCGGACTCGGCTTACATGACAACACGAAATGAGGCGAAGTGCGTTGCCGGCTTTGCCGGATTAGGGATGAGAAGAAAATGGTCTACGGTAACCTCATATATGCCATGAAACGTTGTTTCACAACAGTTTTCTGTGGGGCTATGGTACTACTCTTGCCGTCACGTCTCTTAATTTGCAAAAGGCGACATTCCGGGCGTCAGGGATCGAGAGATGATCTCCGGCCACCGTAAGCGCGGGTCTGCGGACAGCGAGTAAGGGTAGCTCGCCGCCCGACCACAACCATACCCGAGCGTGCGGCGCGTAGCGTTTCGCGCGCGCCTCAAAGAGCCAATAGACCACCACAGACGGGGCCCAACAGGGCTGACGTTCAGCCGGGGTTGGTTGAAAGAATGGGAGGGTTTTTAGTCAGTACGAGTCTGACACTCTCTCTCGCCTTACCCTGGGCGGGAGAAGTCATTCGATGATTTTCCAATGACTAAAAAAACAACGTCTCTTAATTTCTCTAGACAAAGTTGCACATTTCTCTAGTTGCCTAAGTTATCGTCATCAAATTAGCCCGCTTCTAAACATAAGCTTTCCTTAGAAGTACATGTAAAACTTTAGGTAGATGAATTTCGAGCAGAGATCTGTGCATCATATAAAAAATGAATCCCAGAATGTGGTAAGCGCATTACTCACTAACGCCTGGACCAAATTTAGCCAGTTATTTTTCGTTGTGTTGGACAGGTCAAAACAAAGATGTTACTAAAGAAATTATTTTGAAAAACCCTTGGGAAAGAGAGAAGTGTCGCTAGTTTAAAAACATCTTAATGAAGTAGTGACTATAGAGCGAATCATGGCATCACTATGAATTTATGAAGTGCATTATTATTTTTATGCAAAAGAAATTTTTCGTCAAGCATTAAATCGGGAAACTACAGCCGTTTAAGTACTGAAGTGGTTCGCTGACCAAACAAATATCAAACAAACAACGAAATAGACGTTAAGCTGAAGTGGATGAGGCCAATTCAAATACAGATCCTGACGGACACTGCCCAAAATTAAACTGTCTCCGATTGATCATTGACCCAGTGGTCACAAGTGTGATTGATAATCCCAACTTAAGACAATTACTGAAGTTCTCGATTTTGATATTTCCAGCGGCAATTCTCATTTCAAGTGCTGGAGAGCCACGCTTTGATACGATTGGGTCATTTGGACAGTAGTGATACCATGGCCTCACATGAAACCAGCATGAAATAATACTCGAGTTGTTTTTCGTTATACGAATGAGAAAAACGGAGGCCCAACCACCTTTTTCCCTATCTCCAAATCCTAAATCCTCAAAGACCTAATCTCCAAAATGCTGAAATATTGAACACATTAAAAAGCATCCTTAAAAAGCAGACTTCTTTAGGCTTTCCTTCGAAATCAGAAAGAAAAAAAAATCGCCACATGACAATACATATCTATGCAAAGGCGCAAGGAAACTAATAAAAAGCAATATTTTATATTAAAGTCATTGACTGCATATAGACAAGTGTTCTCACATGTTGTTCCCCATAGCGTTTAGGTGTTAAAATAATAGCAACAAATAACAAAAACAAAAAAGAACCGACCAATCACGGGCCCCTAAAAATCGGGAAACAAAATTTGAATACCACCTTTGAGTACGTACTCCGGTAAGATATTAAATATTCATAATAAAACTCATTTCGTTGATTGTCTTTGTTACAATACCATCGAACCGGGAAATATTTTAGCGCTGATTGGAAACATTTTGTTTAAAATAGAATCGGTAGGTTTTAAGGACATCGGTGAGTGTAAAAAAGAAAGTCAAAAATATATTTAAAAAAAATAAACGTTGCCTTGCCCCACACTATGATTTTCTCCTGTGTGGGGTGCGGTTACAAACATACAATTTCACATACACATGACACCCAGACTCGGAACAACAATTTGTGGATCGCAACGAGTTCCATGCGGGAATCAAACCCGCGACACGTTGCACGGCAGCCAGTTGCCCAGCCACCGCACCAACCGTGCAGTCAAATCAACCATATTATACAGGGCACAATCGTGTTATTTTGAGTGTGTTAGTAGAGCCATGCTTTGGCACGAATGGGTCGGCTCGACCGGAGTGATATCACGTTAGTTTCGCCGTGTAATTGATCCCATCGTGTCAAGTGAGGTATCGTCGAAGTGAGGTTACCAGAAGCCCAATCCTTTCCGGATCGGGCCTCCAGTAACCTCTCACCCTCCATCCTCCATCCTCAAATCCCCTATCCTTAAATCTCAATGCACTTTTAGTAACTCCTTTGGTATTGCGAGTGTCCATAAACCGCGCCGATTGCTTCCTATCAAGTAATTTGTATGTTCTTTTGCTGACCTTTTAGAAGTTTTGAAACGTCGTAGTAAGTTAAGAACTGAAGTGAGGCGCTCGTTCTAAAGTGTGTATTCGAATAGAGCAGAATGAGGAAGAAATACCATCGTTACTCCTTTAAAAAAATGAATGTTTTATAATCTCAACAATGCATTATTAAATACAGATTATTGTACACATATGCGAGAACAAATCGTTAAAAATAACAAACGATAGAATCAATCCTCATCATTTAATTTTAAATCCTTAATCGTCTCTAATAATGCACATTTTGTAAAGGGAAAATCATCAAATGACTTCTCTCGCCCAGGGTATAGGCGAGAGGGAGTTTCAGACTCTTACTGAGTAGATACCCCACATTCCTTCTCCTACTCCAGCCTCAGGCCGCGGTTCCAATTGACCCCCACCTCGGCGAAACATCGGCCCTGTTGGGCCCGGTCTGTGTTGGTCTAATAGCTCTTTTAGGCGCGAGATTTTAGATATTCTGAGGAGATGCTTCTTTACATATATGAAATGAATTTCTTCTAAATATTAGAATATTAATATATTATTTTTAAACTAGTATTCCGTCAAGATGTTTGTGAAACAATGAAACAATGAATTTGTTTTTGAAAACAGGCCATAAAGCAGCACTTTTACACGTCAAAATTATAAAAAAATAGTTGAATGTGGCATCGTGTTTTTAAGTCTCGAAACGCTAGGTAGTGGAGCCCCTTAAAACGTAAAACCTACATTTTTAGTTTAATAAAATTATCAGTCTTATACATAAGGTGAAGAATATTAATTGACACCGAAAACAATTCCAATATCTGTACGATAATCCATATTTTTTGCTTAATTCTATTAAATGGATTTAAATAACATTATAGAAAAACGTCTTAAATACTTCAGACAGTAACACTCAAAATTAAGTTTAACTGCAAACAAAATAAGTCCTGCATTTCTACTTCTACCAGTTTACTAATTTGGTAGTGTAATCTATGAACAATTAGACGCAAGCAATACTATACCTTTTATGTACAGGTTTACAGTCCTATTGACTTTGGCAACATGGTTTGCTGCGACACAGGTGTATGTTCCGCAATGGTCTAATGAAACGTTCTTGATGATGAGAACACTAAATACTTCTAGACTTCTTTCCGCTATCTGAAATGAGATAAGAATTAGAATGGGTTCGTTCAAAGCCTCTTATTTGTTTCTCTAGTGAAACATTCACATTATAATCGAGTAGTTTCCTAGTTCGAAAATAAATTACTTCGACTTATCAATACTATGAGTATTTCTTTTTTAATTTGAAAAACATTTTATTTATTTATTATTTAATCATTAATTTATTAATTTAATTTTAGATTATAAATTCATTGCTAGCATTTTTTTCAGAAATAAAAGAAAATTCTCGTGTATAAACTTAATAAAATCTAACTAAATCTAAATATAATGTTTCAATTTCATGCTAAAAAAAACATAGAAACGAATTGTTTCTGAAAATTCAAATATGCTTACACCATCTTATATTTATATAGAAATAAATATAAATTGAATTGAAGTGGTTTCATATGTTTTCAATTAATTTGGTGCGTATCACAATAGTTGCTACACAAAAAACTTCAAGTTACTTAAAATTTTATTCATGAAATACATTGTTAAAACTGTAACCAGTAAAAAAGAATTCACGTTGTTCATATATTGTTTCTTGCAATTTCTTACAAGAGGCATCTAATGAAATAGACTTAAGTACAATCGTGACTGCAAAGCCCTATTATGTTTCATATTTCAAGATGCCTCTACTCAGTCAGTGGCAGCGATTTTCATAGAAAATTCATATTAAATTATAGAATTATATTCAAAACCCTAATGAAACAACACAAAGGAAAAGCCATACCAGGAAACATTTTTATAGAAGAAGCTTATGACTGTTTAAAACATAAAACGATATCGACTATTCTCTTCAACAAGCATCATTCAATGAAGCAAACGCTTTTTTTGCGAAAAATATCAAATCTGGTCTCAACCTTTTTTTTGTAAGGGGGAAATCATCAAATTACTTCTCCTGCCCAGGGTCGGGCGGGAAGGAGTGTCAGACTCTTACTGACTAAAAACCCCCCTGTTCCTTCTCCTGATCTGGGCCGAGGTTGCGGGGCCTCATTGCGCTTACCCCGCAACCCATCTCACGGCATCTGGTCTCACCCTGGGCGGGTGAGAGACTGTCAAACTCTTACTGACTAAAAACCACCCCGTTCCTTCTTCGATTCCAAGCCGAGGCTGCGGGACATTATTGCACTTGCCCCGCAACTCCGGCTGACCATCAGCCCATTTGGGCCCCATATTTTTTTTCAAGAAAAACGTTGCCCCATTCTAGGTTTTTCTCCTGTGTTGTGAGTGCGTTTACAAATATTCAATTTCACATACACATGACACCCAGATCCGAAACAACAATTTGTGGATCACACAAAGTGTTGTTCCGTGCAGGAATCGAACCCGCGACACGTCGTACGGCATCCAGAGCAATTAAATACCAATCTGTGCCGTGTGAACGCCATGCGCCAAAAAACACATGTCTAACTATTAAAACAGCAATATTACCTTCAAGTGTGTAGGAATCTTCTTGCCATCCTTCAGCCAAGAGTAATAAACCGGTGAGTCTCCACTCTTAAGATTACAATGTATCTGAACTATCTGTCCCTCTTGTAAATCCGTCGGCAACAATATTTCTTCCAACTGCGGAGCCTCTACTACGTGTAACTCGAACGATCTCTTCGCCATCTCACCTGATGGACTTCGGACGATACAGGAATAAGCAGCTCCATTATCACTTTTCGAAACTTTTGCTATATTTAAAACGCCATCACTCGAAACCAATGGTACGTCCCTTTTTTCTCTTAACTTCGGTTTTCTGCCAAATATTTCTATGCTGGCCGTTTTGTTTGACGATCTCTTGTATCGATTGTTTTGCGTTGTGTCTGAGTTTATTTCTTTGCCTTTATATTCCCAAGTTATTTCCCTGTAAATAGAGAAGCTTGGAGATTTTGTGCTGATGTTTTCTTAAGTATAGATTAGAATATGAAGTTTGTATTTGTTTATCTTTTCGTTGTTAGAGGAAGTCGGTAAAAAGATAAGTGTATTCGGTATTTCGTAAAGCAACAGAGATTGTTGGTACAAAATTATTTTGGTAACAATGCCTCAATAGTGTCTGTATCGTGGGTGGCTTCCATTATGGCGTGGAATAAATATTTTTACGATCCACAGGTCTGAGTTTATTGTGATTGTACTTAAATGAAATAATATGAATTTATGAAGCCGCGAGGTGCGAAGAAAAATTTAATAAATGGTAAATTTTTTTGACATACTCATAAAAAGTAGTGGATAAATATTCGTATTTTTGTTATTGGAATGTAATAGCGAGTTGGTTAATCATAAAGTTTCACTTAAATATTTGAACCGATTTTGATAAATAATCTATACTAATATTATATAGAGGTAATATTTGTAAGTTTGGAAACGCTGGTCGGATATCCAAAATTCTTTCACTAATTGATCACGACGATGAGCCGAGCAGCGAGTGAAACCGCGCGGAAGTAGCTAGTAGAGAATAATTTATTAAAGTTGGGATGATCAGTAGTTGCGCACGACATAAACAATCTTGACCATAGAGATATCACGGCCCTACAGAAAATCAGTGTGAAATAATGTCTATCAACCCTTTCTCTACTACATTCATAATCTTCGATCGTCCTATCCTGAAATCCCTAACCCCCGAAAACCTGGCAAGAATTTATTCTCATAAGAACAGTAGTTTGATTTGCAACGAGATACAAAGAATTATTAATCAATATACTTAAATACATTTTTGCCTTTTTTGCGTGGTGGTGAAGTTATACAAACTAACAATTAGGTAGACATGCCTTGTTATATCTGACTTGTGTAACTCCTAGCAGGTGTCAAAGGACGGCGATGATAGCTAAATATCGGTTAATAATCCCCGTCTGTGTTCTGTTGCCTGCTCGTTTGCTACCCTATACCAAAAATATTCTTGGAAACATATGAAAAAACCAGGAACAAAAATATAATTAAACTTTATAAATGTTAGCGTATGTTACGAGATTTCTAGAAACGTCACATCTTTTATTTGAATGATCCAACGTTCCAAAATGCATTTGAAAAGACACTTTTTCCTGCCAGAAACCAAACAAAGTGCAATAACCGATACTTCAAGTTACATTTGAAATACCCAAATACGAAAAAAACTCCAAAACTCGTTACCAAAACACCCGAAGATTTTTATGCAATCTTTCACTTTTTCCCAATTAGCCCACGACGCGCGATTCTTTGACGAAAAAACAAAAAAAGAACGCCATATTGGAATTTTTCGTCGTCAAACAAAAATGCCACACGTCCGTTCTTTATTTGTCATAAAAAAATATTTGATGGACTTCTCGAGACGAGATCGTAAAAACGAAAACATCAAAAACTGAAAGTATTCTTCGTAAATATATTGTTAATAAATTATGTTTTTCATGAGGAACAAAAGCTAAATGGGGTTTTGTTCGAGATGGCGCTGCTTAATACTGTTGATGCCAAATAGGGTTTCGTTTTGTTACATATAGTATATCACTAGCAGACCCAGCCACGCGTTGCTGTGGCTAAGGTAAATAATATTGTGACTATAAATTGAGATTTAAGCTATCCTATCTTTCAAGTTGGATCAAAATGCACACATAATGCAAGTCAAATTTAAAATTGGTTTAGTAGTTTAGGAGTCCATCGCGAACAAACACGTGATACGAAATCTTTATATATAAAGATGAAAGAGACATTGATAGGGCCATTGCTAGAGTAGTAGTTTGGTTCTGTTGACCAGAATGTTGTTGAAAGTTTTTAGTTTGTATATTTTAGGTTATAAGGCCCGATATCGAAGTAGTCTCCAGGTTAAAGCATTTCACTAGGAGAGAGAGAGAGAGGCACAGAGAAGAGAGAGAGAGACGGGACATTTGATAAAAAAATCACCATAGTACGTGCCAGGTTTCAAACTTCGCATGCATGAGAGCCCGTTTTTCAAATGCTTGAGACTTTTTTTATCTTTTTATCAAATGACTTGTATCGTCTTGGATGGAACGGGAGGGAGTGACAGACTCTTACTGACTAAAGACCACTCCATTCATTTTCCTTCTCCGGGCCGAGGTCATGTTAAAGTCAAAGTCAAAATCATTTAGTCAAACTAAACCATAAATAGGTACTTTAAAACGTCAAAATAGAATAGTTGTCTGTCAGTTTCTTCATCAGTGAAGCTAGGTGCTCGTTCCAAATTGTAGATTCAAATGGAAAAGAACAAGCAAGAAACTCCATGGTAACTAACATTAGCTAATGATAGGTCAATCAGCCTTGAACAAGAGTGGTGATTAATTAATACTTTAATTTCTCTTACAGCTCAAGTGGACACTTGCAGGTTGATAATGGATATAGGTTTATGTAGACGAACAATGGCAGGTGAAGGAAAGAATGAGAAAGGAATCAATAATCTTAAAAGATTGTAAAAAAAACTTTCATGAAACACTTTCCTTTATCAAACAAAAATATTGAAAAGTATATTTTCATAATTTAATTCATTTTCCTTGGGTAGAGGTACATTTTAAAACAATAGCTTCCGTTTCCATTCATATCTTAATGACAATTAAAATCAATCAATTGAAATCTGTCAGTTCCAAGCATTTCGCCGTCCAACGGGATTCAATTCATTTTTCTCGTAAAACGATGTGCTTTTGCCTCTGTCCTTTTTTTATTTTTTTTAACACATCGTCATGCCTGTTTTTTATTGGAAATATAGACAGGCGTTTTCATGGAATAGGGCAGTAAACAAGTTGACAAATCACTGATGGGAAGCAATTGTCGTCGCCCATGGACGCAACATCAAAGATAATACATATAGTACGTTAGCTGCCTTTCGTGGATGGTCAAAATTAGGATTGGAGGTTTGAAAAAACCTCGGCTACGCGGTAAAAAGTATAAAGTCGTCGTCGTAAAACATTTTTTATGGTATAAGTCGGCAAAGGAGCAGACGGATTACCTGATGGTAAGCAATCGGCGCCGCCCATAGACACCCGCAAGACCAATGGAGTTACGAGTGCGTTGCCGGCCTTTTGAAGATAGGGGCGGGATTGGGCCTCCGGTAACCTCACTCACACGGCGAAACACAACACTGTGGTTGTTTCACGGCGGTATTCTGTGAGGTATCACTCCGGTCGAGCCGACCCATTCGTGCCAAAGCGTGGCTCTTCCACACATGTTCTTTATTCGCCCACACTTCGTTAATTATATTGCTAGTCTCATATGTTATGATTTTGACTTTTAAAAACAGAAATAGTTTCCGCAAAAGTGTGCCAAATTGTAATTAGAAATTATTCTTAGTGAAATAACTAAAAATAAATATTCTCTGAAATAATTTTGAAGCCAAATTTTTTTTTATATCACTTCATCTTTGTAAGCTAAAATAAAAAAGGATTGTAATTCATTATTATACTTCTTTGTTTTTCTATAGATTGATGGAATAGCCCAAAGATTGAAGAACACAGAACTAACTATTGACCTAAAATCGTTCAAATATTTATTGAAATCATCTAGTATTTTCCTACAAAAGCATTCTTACTAACTATCTCATCATATCAACACATTAAACTCCATCTATTTAATAAAAAGGTGAACTTAAGCGTAAACTCAAAAGAAAACTACTGGTCCAACGTTTCGCTGAGCGCGCTGAATTTCAGCACTCATTTTTATTAGGACATTTAAAAGGCGCTTTAAGATTGCTGCTGAATTCGCTGCATTTAACTGAACTTTGAAATTGGCTTTCTTAACCTGTTTAAGTTTTTTTATGTGGTTTTGTGACAGTTTTTTTTTTATGGTAAAGTTGTGATGGTTTTCAGAAATATAGCTCAGTATATTCATTGATTTTAGTTTCGTTGAGAATTTTTGGCTTTTTGAGATTGTTCGACATTATATTGCTAATGTATTGTATTTGAACAAATTGTCAAGAATATTGTTAATATTAAACACACACAAAAGGTTTATTAATTCCCATTAAAGGCAGATTTTTCAATGGTTAGATAAAAGTTATCTGGGGAATAACTATGATGCTGTCGCGTCAGAATGTTAGTATAAGACAGTGACAGCAACAATTTTATTCCTCAGATAACATTTACCCGACTATTGAAAAATCAGGCTTAAATAATTTAAGTTTACACTTTTAATTTACAGAAAAGTCCAAAAATTTATTGATTTATTACCACCGTATAATTTTGATTATTTTAATGACGGATTAGCAAATTTAGTCAAATTACTGCTCATGTAATATTCTTTAAAAAGAGCCTCAAAATCTTTGTCTATCTCATATTATTTTTTATCAAAAAATATTATTACCTCACAGGATACCCGTAGTAGGGGCATTTTAAAGTGACACTCTGTCCACTCTGTACTTTGAAAGGCGGTAGCGTCCGGATATACGGCGGTCCTGGAACAAAACATATTATGTAACATTTCATAGAACAAGTGTAAGAACAGCGTGGAAATTTTCAGCACAAATAAGCTTAGCCTAAAACAAAATACAGGAATTTGAAGCTAAAACTTGTGAACTCTAAGCGTGGGCGACGCTTCATCACGAATGAGTCAGCTCGATTGGAGTGATACCATGAACTCACAAAAAACCAGCGTGTAACAAACCACAGCATTTCGTTTTGCCCTCTGATTTTAACGTTCAAAAGTGCCTGTATGGGTCTAATTGAAAAAAATATTTTAACTTTTCACTTTGACTTTAACTTTGAGTAAGGTTATCGGAGGCCAAATCCTTCTTCCTCTCCCCTTATCTCTAAATCTCCAAAACCTTAATCCCAAAAAGAGTGCAACGCACTTTCAACTTTTGTGTTGCAGGTATCCATCAGTGGCCGCGATTGCTTACTATCAGGTACTTAATTCGTCAACTCAACTTCAGCTTGGGCACGAATGGGTCGGCTCGACCGGAGTGTGATACCACGGCCTCACAGAATACCGGCGTGAAACAACCCACCGCTTTGTGTTTCGCCGTGTGAGTGAGGTTACCGGAGGCCCAATCCCTCCCCTTGCCCTATTCCTTCCCGATCCTATATCCGCAACCCCTATCCCCAAAAGGCCGGCAACGCACTCGTAACTCCTTTGGTGTTGCGGGTGTCCATGGGCGGCGGCGATTGCTTACGATCAGGTAATCCGTCGACTTATACCATTGAAAAAACTCGTTTGCAATCCTGTCACATAAAAAACACGCAGTTCTTAGTAGAATATGTACATTGAGTAAACAGTATTGTATTGAAACATAACTAGTGAAAAATGAACTTTGCTTAAAAATCAAATTTGTTGCAACTTTCGTAGGAAAATTTTCCTACTACAATCATAACAAAAAAGATACATACTCGTACGTACGAGATGGACGTAAAATATTACGAAGGGCCGAGGAAAATGGGCAAAGTCGGGTGCACTTCAGAACTCATGCCGTTGAAGAGTTATATGTAAATGAGGAATTAATATTTTCGAACAAAAACCACGGGTCAGGTTTCAGAGTAACAGAGGCTACTGTTTCAAGGAGAATGTCTTTCGGAAGGCGTATTTACGATCACTATTTTTATTTAGTAGGTAATAGGCAGGCCTTTGAATGCTATCACGCTTGGTGGTATGAGATGATGCGACCTACGATGGAGCACGCCTACAAATAAGCAACCTATTTACTCGGGCCTTCAAAACGCCTAAGTATATCCTTCAAGGAGCACAGAATTCCACTCCTACCGGCTCTGATAATAAAACTGAAGGCGAACCCGTTCGCACGTGTAGGTGGAATATCCACCACGAAGCGTTGCCGTTTTGCGCATTTTCTGGTGGTAGAATGATGGAAAGAACTGGTGGGAATCAAGTCACTTAATACAGTAAGGTTTGAGGTCTTTTAAGTAATTTTTGATCACATATTTATTTTTAGTACGTCCACAATATCAGGGTAAAAAGCTTATGTGATATTTCAGACTTTAATTAATCACTATGCCAAATTTTATTCTGATCCCTTCATTAGTTTTTACCTTAAAGAGTACTAAATATCTAAATAGTAATACCTATCGTTATATGTAGTTGAACACTTTTTCACTTTCAAGCACTGTTTCTGCAGCACTCACGACCGTCACAACGATCAGGATATCACAATGAAACTACTACACCACAGTCAACTCACGGAGAATCTTGACACCGCGGTTCAGAAAAAGTGACTTAACTTGAACAACGCCATCGAGTTATAAAAACTATTTTCAACAGTAGTAATACCTATCTATAGAAATTATTGTGTTTTGAATACTAATTGGATAGTTCTATTACAGGTAGATTCCCACATAATTATTTGTTAACTTTTGTATTATATTACAATGGTAACCACACTTTGAACACATTGCTATCAAAATAAAGGTGTATTCTGTCTGTAATAATATAAATCATATCTATAGGTACATATAACTGTGGTTTCCAAAATGAGATGATTTTAATGCATTTTTGTACTAAGCTGGCAACTTGTGAAATAGAATATTTAATAATTTCTAAAGCCAGTGTTCAAAGTTGAATATGTAACTTCCTCTTCAAAATTCAGTTATGTTTGCTCGAACCAGAGACAGTACAACTAAAAAACGTAAAACAGTAAAACTGAAAAATTAACGCCACGCTAATTAGAACCTTAAATACATTACCGGTGCATACAAAACTGTAGAAAATAATGAGGCGAGAGAATTAAAATGTCCATTCCGTGAATCTTTTCAATAGAGACTGAGCTTAATTTTGCCTCGGCTATTTCGAGCTGCGCAGGCCAGATTTAGCCCAATTAGCTCGAAGATTGTTAGCTGAGTTTCTAGTATAATTTGGCTATATAGCTCTAGAGGCAAAATAAGCAACTGTTCTGCAAGAAATTGGAGTTTATCCCATATTAATAATGTAGGTAGTTGCCTCATTTGTTTGACGACTGCATTTGTTTGTTTGATCATTAGTAGTCATAAGGTTTTTTATTTATTTATTTATCATTTACACTATTTTATTTCAGTTTTAGAGCGCTATAGACAAATTATACACGAAACTTCAAAGTAGCTGTGGTCATGTGTGTGGTTATGTGTGAATGTAAGACTAGCTTTTGCTCCGTTCGCGAAACTACTTTATGTCCTTTCTCAAGTTCCAAACTATGTCTGTACCAAATTTCACAGGAATCGGTTCTGTAGTTTAGGCGTGAAGAAACGGCGTGAACAAACAGACAGGTTTGTCTGTCTTGTCAAAGTGTGGTCTCAATTTGGATTTACACTAGTTTATTTTGGTCTAAGACCGCCAAGTTATACTCGGAACTTCAGAGTAGCTGTGATGTTAATGTAAGATCTGACGTAAATTAAACGATACCATCTGCGTGGTAACCCTGAATTTTTTGGAATTGGGCAGTTAAAAAGCGCAACAGAAATGCTAATAATAACTTGCAATGGGATTACTCCCCAAAAGTTCGATCACCATGTTTGAAGGCCAGTATTTGCTGGTGTAGAATACATCATGTATAAAAAAGCACACGTAATTGTGAAAAGAGGTTTCTGTCTCTGGATAACTAAGCACCAGGGAGCTTGCTCGAAGCGTGTTAGATCGCATTTTTGAATAATATTATGTTTTTATCCGTTTTTTGTAAGTATAAATAAATTTTGACATCTTATATATAAAAATGAATTACAAGTATAATTATGTTCATGAGTCTCGCTTAAACTCGAGAACGGTTGGACCACTATTGGTCTTAAAATATTGGCGGGATTTCAGGATAGGTTTAAAAGGTCCGAAAATTTTTGGATGTATGTTGCGGTACGCAATTTGTCAGGTCAGCTAAATGTAAATAAATAATGTGTTCATACGTGCTTAAGATATTCCCTAAGATTTAAGTTTCACAATGCAAGTCTTAGTTCAGAGAATTAACAAACATGATAGTATAGGCACAAAGCGTTAAACTAACTCCCCTGCACTGCAAAATCTACCTTATTCAATTGCGACTTGAGCTTGATTTAGCTAAATTAAATTAGTTCAGTTCGTTCAAACACTAGTTAGAGAGAAGCCTTGTTAATTTCCGTGTTTCCCGATAATCTTACAATTCAAATATTAGCGACAACGATTCGGTATTGTCCTTTAGGAATTATAGATTTTGTACTAACCGATTGGTCAAAAAAAGTGATTCAGTGTTGGATTTCCAGATCAGACAATATTTGTTGGCGTTAAGGGCTTAAGTGTGGGAGAGCCATGCTTCGACACGAATGGGTCGGCTCGTCCGGAGTGATACCACGGCCTCACAGAAAACAACCACAGCGTTGTGTTTCGCCGTGTGAGTGAGGTTACCGGAGGCCCAATCCTTCCCCTCCCCCAATACCTCTTCAATCCCTAAATCTCCCAATCCCTAATCCCTAAAATTTCGGCAACGCCCTCATAACTCCTCCGTTGCGGGTGTACATGGGCGGCGCTGATTGCTTACCATCAGGTAATCCGTCTGCTCGTTTGCCGTCCCATTACATAAAAAAAAGATCAAAACACGTCTTAGAGTCTGATCCTCCGAATCGTCTCGCCATGGGCGCGAGAAGTAATTGGGCCTTTACCCGCACAAAAAAACCCACGACATAGTACGAAATCCTAGAGCGTGGCATTGGTTTAAAAAAAAACAGTTCATTTACACCTCGACCTCGACAATTTCGCAACGACAATAATAACGAAAATGAAAATTTTAAAAAGTCATTGTTTTTACAACGCATACAGTCCAGATTTGAGCCAGTTTATGGCTAAGAACGTGTCCCTTATTACACGAGACTTATGAAGTAATAATATTACAGGTTAAATGTAGGTTCGTTGTGGACTGTTCTTTATTATAAACCCGAAGGAGAATTTTTTGCTATAGGTATACATATACATATTTTTATACACATTCTCGGCTTACAGCCCTCTACTTCTCACAGATGTCTAAATTTCACGGTCATTTAGTTGCCAGTCATTTGTTTTTTTTTTAATATGATAACTCGGCAAACGAGCAAATAGATTACCTGATATTATAAGCAATCAGTGTCAGATCTCATGGAGTTACGAGTGCGTTGCCGACCTTTGGAGATTAGGGTTTGGAGATTTTGAGAATGTTAGGTATTGGGGTAGGGGAAGGATTGGGCCTCCGGTGACCTCACACACTCGGCGAAACACAACGCTATGGTTATTTCACGCCGGTTTTCTGTGAGGTCGTGTTATCATTCCGGTCAAGCCGACCCATGCGTGCCGAAGCATGGCTCTTCCACACTTCAAATACCACGCTTGATTTGCTAGCGAACCTTCGTGGTATCTAGAGAAATGCTTTTTGTGGTCTCAAATTATTGTTTTTTTTTTTTGTTTATTTAATCATCTCATTCAGATCAGTTCAAGCGTCAACGAAAACATCCGTTAGTCGAATTTTGAGTAATGTTTTTGCACTGCACTTCTGAACGACAAAAACAAAGATTGAATGATAAAATGTTTCAGTCAGTCGATCAGTCTTTTAGTGAAGCCAATTTAAATAATTTTAAGTAAGTTATATTTAATGTTCAACAACCTGTAAATCCAAGGTTGGATAGCGAGTTAAAGATCGAACTTTTAATTGAATAGAGAATGCTGATTGTCGGTATTAAATGTACCATTTCTTGGTTTTTTCCAACACCCGTTGGATGTTTTATGTTGTTGAAGAGTTCTGGGTGCTCTTAGTTAGTACTTGTTTAATCTGCTTTTATACCCTGAGTGGCTGAAAAAGGGTTACCATTTTGGCATAAGCGTAGGAGAACCAAGCTTCGGGACGAATGGGCCAGCTACACCGCAGTGATACCACAGCCTCGCACAAAATTGACGTGAAATAAAGCAACACGTACGTTGTTTTTCGCCGTGTGAGCGAGGTCCTTAAATCCTTAAGAGTTTACAATAGGCTGGCAACGCTCTTGTTGTAATTCCTCTAGAATTTCGAGTGTCCATGGGCGGCGTCAATTGTGTACCATCAGGTAACCTGTCTGCTCGTTTGCCGACCCATCACATAAAGTCTAAATAACCATAGAAAGTACATGTAACTCGGAAAAACCACACTAGTAGTTGCCAATTTTCGTCTCCGTATGAAAGATGTATAACAAGCCTGCTTTGAACTCTGCGCCACCACGACAGTATACACAGTTCCAACGAAATAAAAATTCTCAATTCAATATTTATTTTAATAGACTCAAGCTACGAGTTTTGCAATAAAATTGTGTGAGTGCTCCATAATTATAATAAATTCAATTTTATGTGCATAGCAATAAAGTGTAATTTACTATACGTTACTTTAAACGTGATAGATGGTCTATAAAGTCAATGTTCTCATGAATATTATAAAGAGGTACTCTTATAGACTTAGCACTAATAGTTGAAACTAGTACTCTTAACTCTTACCTACAAATACCAGTTTTACGACTTTGTCTGTATTAGCCAGATGAAAAATGTTATGTTTATAAAAATAACGATTGACTGACATGAAAAAATTGCGAGAACAGCGGATGGAATACGGAACAACAGTCTGAGGATCATACAAAGAGTAGTTCCGTTGGACAACAGATCCCGCAACATGATGCACACAGTGGAGTGATACCACGGCCTCACAGAAAACCGACGTGAAACAACCACAGCGTTGTGTTTCACCGTGTGAATGAGGTTACCGGAGGCCCAATCCTTCCCCTCCCCCAATTCCTCTTCAATCCCTAAATCTCCAAATCCCTAATCCCTAAAAGGTCGGTAACGCACTCGTAACTCCTTCAGCCGGGTGTCCATGGGCGGCGCTGATTGCTTACCATCAGGTAATCCGTCTGCTCGTTTGCCGACCTATTATATAAAAAAAAACTACCGCGTCAACTGTGCAGCATTACATTTTATTAGCACACGGCTGTCTGCTACTGAAGATTTCTGATGACGTTATTTTTCACACCAAAACAAGAAAAATAATTTATGTAATAAGTTAATAAAGATGCATTCTCAAACTTTCGAGTTGTAACAACGATATAGTTTCCGTGCAAACAAGACACTGATGTGGCTTCAATCTACCAGCGGTTCCTAGAATCCTTAACTTTAGTTCTACAGGGCATACTCGCTTCTACTAATTGCTTTACCTGCCTTTATGATGAAGTTTAAACTGTGATTTTTTAGCCTGCTTTCTTTTTCTGTGTATAGTATTATTAGGATCCTTTCAGTAGTTTTTGCGTCATATATTTACTTAAGTTTCTACAAAATTCTTACATCCACACAAGCTTTCGCTTCAGGCGGATTTTTATTTTGACTCTTTGTTAATTATAATAATATCGGAATTTAAAGCACTCTCTTCGCATGTATGAGGACATGACTTCAAAACCTGACTTTATCATTGTGACCTTTTGCCAGTTGTATATATGTATATAATAATATTCATATTCATATTCATATTCATATTCATTTAATAATTTGCAAACATGGGTACATAATATGTTGTTGTTTGTGTGTATGTTAACAAAGTTTAGTTTCTCCATATTTTGCCTTCACTTGGCATGCAAGATATGTTGTAAAAATAATTATATAATAAAATTAGGTTTATTGAATTGAATTTTTAATCGTTGTTACAATACATTAATGTCAAAGAAACTAGAATTATTGATACCAATGAAGTCAAAAAATTAATGTCAAATTAGATATATATATAATGTAAAAAGGTAGGTAAATGTCAATTATAAATGTCACACAAGCAATGTCAAATAAATAAAGTTAATTATTAATTATTGACCATAAGGATTCCCCTCAAGATAATCTTTGATACTATAGTACACTTTGTCATTAAGAAATTCTTTTAATTTCAATTTAAACATGTTGAGGTTCTCAATTTCTGAAATACAACGAGGCAATTTGTTGTATATTTTGGATAACATGCAAAACACACTCTTATTCATTAAGGCAGATTTACTAGGCATACTTCTAATTTTGCCTCTATATCTATTACTAGTAAGGTTATCAAACATCTGAATATTACTTTTAACAAAAACAGCAATTTCGAATATATATAGACATGGTAGGGTTAAAATTTTCAGCTTTCGGAAGTATGACTGGCAACTATCCGTTACCTTTAGTTTGCATATTGCTCGTATACACTTTTTTTGACACTTAAATGCGGCCTCACATTCTGTTGAGTTGCCCCAAAAAATTAAGCCATATCTTAACGTAGATACTACGTAAGCATGGTAGGCAGTCACAGCGGTTGCCACAGTAACAGTTTTCCGAAGCATGTATAGCATGTATGAGAACGTATTCAACCTGGAACACACATTCTCCACATGTGCTTTCCAATTTAAATTGTGATCGACCATTAATCCTAAAAACTTCGCTACTTTAACTTCACTAATTGTCTTGTTTAAATATTTAATGTTTAAGTCTGATGACGGTACAGCTCTATTTCTAAATAACATTAGGTTACTTTTTTCTAAATTTATTAAAAGATTATTAGATGTAAGCCAATCGACAATAGAATTTAGTGCAGAATTTACTTCGCCCTCAAGTGATGTATAATTTTTATTAGAAAATACGGCGGTGCTGTCATCTGCAAAAAGAATCATTGGAAAAGTCATTGCGTTTGGAAAGTCATTTATATATACAAGAAATAAGAGTGGCCCTAAGACACTTCCCTGGGGTACACCAAACGTCAATTCTCTATAACCCGAAACAAACCCAACTTCTTTTTTTGTGGACCAATCGAATTTTGTTATCACAGTGGCTTGTTCCCTATTACTTAGGTAAGACGTTATCAGACACAACGCATTACCCCTGATCCCATAGGCATAGAGCTTTTGTTTTAGTATGTCATGATCAACGTAGTCGAAGGCTTTGGTTAAGTCCATATATAAAGCACAAACAGGTGTTTTATTATCAACATTGACAGTTACCATTTTTAGGAATTCGTAAATTGCTATGTTAATATTTTTGCCTTTCCTGAATCCCATTTGTTCGTTCGCTAATATATTATATTTTTCAAAAAAGTTGGTAAAGTTATTATAAATAATTTTTTCCAAGATTTTTGAAAATATTGGAATTAGTGCAATAGGTCTGTAACATGACATACTTTCTTTGTTGTTTTTTTTAAATAGTGGCTTAACTATAGTTTTTTTTAGTAATTTTGGGAAATGGCCGTGATATAAACAAAGATTGTAAACATGACATAAAACCGGACTTATAACATCATTGACCTCCTTTAATATCTTTGTTGAGATTCCATCATAACCTGTGCTATTTGTATTCTTAAGTAATTTGATTGTTTTAAATATGTCAGGGGGAGTAACAGGATTAATAAATATTGAATTATTATTATTAGAATGCTTATGTGTCATCTTAAATTTAAAATTATTATTATAATTAACTGTCAGAGGTTTTACTTGGTCAATGAAGAAGTCATTAAATTTATGAGCTATGTCAATAGGGTTTGTTATAATTTTTCCGTCAATATTAATTTGAGTAATGTTATTTTGTGGTATGGACATCCTACTTCTGTTAATGACGTCCCAAGTAGCTTTGGATTTATTAAACGCAGTATTAATATAATAGGTGTTTTGTGATTTTTGTGTCTGTTTAATGATTCGATTCAATCGTTGTGAGTATATTTTCAAAGTAGCCTTATCATTTTGATTCTTTGTTCTCCTATATATCCATAGCAAATCGCGTTTTCTTTTAGAACAGTTTTTTATCCCTTCACTAATCCATTTTGGTCGAGAATTTACTGATTGTTTACTTCTCACTATGGGAAAGCATGAATTATAAAAAAGACTGATAATATCATGAAACTCGTTAAAAGCATTGTCTGGGTCCAGTTCTTCATAGACATCATTAAATGTAAGAGAACGGAGGTAATTTTTAAATTTCATTATATTTTCTTGACAATAGTCTCTTCTTTCAACATACCAGTACCTTATTTTAGGACTATATTTAACGGGGCAAATTAATAATTGAGCTGAATGATCCGATAGGCCCAAATCCAATACATCAGATTTGCATCCATTAACACTATGTATAAAATGATCAATACACGTGTTACTAATTAATCGAGTGGGAGTCGTTACAATGCAATTTCTAAGAGTATTTACACATCACTGACATGCGATACCTAAAAATATTCTGAGGAAACTGAGACTAATTAATAATTCTAAAGTATAAGTTTTAAATCGTCTATCCACCTTGTGGTGATTAATCATACCATCTCCGTGTGGGAAGGGTTTTGGATTAGCAATTCAAATGAGTTCATTCGTTTCGTTCCAATAATATAGTTTTGTTAGGTTGTAAAATGCAAAAACAATAGGTAAACTTCTTCATTGTATTTTAGTGAATGCACTTCTACTTACCTTCCACTCCAAAGTTTCTATATGCAGAAACAAAGCACTGCCCTAGCTCCAATCGACCGAGAATTCCTATAACTACATTATTTGTACAGAGAACACCCACTTCAGAAACAAGCCTGAATTTCAGGGAACGGCTTCAGCGCAACAAATTCAACCGAGTAGCAAACATTTGATCCGTGAATTTTTGAACCGAAGACAACCTTTGATATTGTGATGTTACGTTTTAAGCAGGCACACACACACACACACACACACACACAGTATAGGATCTAACCTAAGTATAGGAGAGGCATGATTCTACTTGCACGAGTCGAATCGACAGGAGTGTTACCTTGGCCTTACAGAAAACCCCGCAAAGAATGAGTGAGTGAGTTTAATGGAGGATATTTCTTTTTCTGACTAAGCTGACTGACTAAGCTACATTTATTTTAGGTTACCATCATCTAATTCAAACGTTTGGCATTTGCACAAGCAAAAGCATTTTTTGTTCTAGAACAACTTATAGTATTCGCTTTTTACCAGCCATTAGAAGGCCGGTCCAAAAAAAGTAATTTTAACAGAAAAAATACACCCTCGGCCAGTATTAATAGAGGTTGTTTTAGGTTGTTTTTGTAGCGATTAGAAGCGTTAAGTCGTCTGGATTTTATGAGGGAGATTAGAGAGGACTTTAATGTAAATGAAGTGAAAAAAGTTAAGAATTAACACTAACTTCAGATGTAGGGAAGCTAGTAATAGGGAGCAAATTGTGTTGTTATTTGGGTACTTTTTAGTCTCATGGACGTTTCTAAGTAAATTAATAACAGTCTATCTAGGTAAGTATTACTAAATTTTCGCCTGCCGATTTATTTTATGTTTATAAACATATACATTTTGAACGCCATTTTTATGATGAAGGTGGCAAACGCGCAGCCGTATCTCCTGATAGTAAGTGATTAGCGCCCCTCATGGACATTCACAATACCAGAGGAGGCGCAAAAAAAAAACAGCAGAGAAGTCACAGGCGTGTCGCAAAACCACTTTATAATATATACTAGCTTTTGTCCGCGACTTACTTCGCGTGGAATAGTGACTTCCTGCAGTTTTTTTGTTTTAAAAACTATCCTATGTCCTTTATCGAGTTCCAAACTATGTCTGTACCAAATTTCACAGAGAGGACGTTTCGTAGTTTAGGCGTTACGAAAACACAGACAGACAGAGTTACTTTCGCATTTATAATATTAGTTTGGATTACGTGCGGTTTAACCCGTGGTATGCCAGAGGACAGATATACGCGAGACACAATGTGTTTTTTATTGTGTCTCTTATACCGACAGACAAGAGGTTAATGAAGGAAAATACAATCATATTATTTATTTTACATCGTCTTCAGTCGAATTCTTCTAAACATTTCCGAGAGTTCAAGAAAAGAAAATATTAATGAACTTACCGTACACATTAAGCCGATCGCTATGAGCAATGACGTTGTCCCCATGGTGAACCACACAAGCGAATAAACCTCCATCATCCACTCTTAAATGTGATATGTTTAATTGCGTCACCACACCATTATCTGGTGCCATTGTTTGGCCAATCACGTATCTGAAAAAAAAAAAAGAAAATTGTAATACAAAAAAGTACATTCAATGTCAGGTGGTCGTAGTGGCCCACAGGTTGAAGCGCCCGCTTCTCATGCATAAGAGTGCGGCTACGTAACGTATGTATTGTATATATTGTATACCTGCTACTTTATTTTGTGTTTTGGCACCGAGTTGTCGTTTCTGACATACCGCTGTTAAACCCTCGATGGTTTTTGCTGGTATGTATATATATACAGGTTAATATGATTGTATCAATGTTGTTGTTTAATAAACGAAACAAAAAAAAAGTACCAATGTGACTTTTTATTTATTTATTTGATTGAAGATTCCACATAAGACACAACGGCTGGACAACAGACTGGTTTCCGTGTAACATATCGTAGTTGGGTGATTCTCCAAAAAACCTTAACTTTTATTTAACAAGTCATTATCCTCCCAGGTTTTTAAGCATCTTAGTAATTTATTTTATACAATATTTTTAATCGGTCGCTTGTAAGCAGTGGTGAGATTTAATTTAATAAAATAATTATCTGTGTTTTAATCAACATACTCGTTAATTTTCGGTTGAGGATAATGACATTATTAAATTTTTTTTAATTGATGTGAAGAATCACCCAGTTAGATTTTCGCACGGAACAGCTGTTTGTGTAATACAATTACTGTTATTTCGGATTTGGATGTGATGCGTATATAAAATTGTATATTAATTTGTCACCGCATCCATGACAGAGGAGAAAATCTTAGAATGGGATAAGGTTTTTTTTACTAAGTTAGGGCTGATTTTCCAATGGTTAGATAAAAGTTAACTGGGGAATAATTAAGATACTGTTGCGTCAGTGACAGCAACAATTTTATTTCTCAGATAACATTAACTGACTATTGAAAAATCAGCCCTTAGTGATCGAACTTTTGCGTTCTCCAATATTGGGGACCAAAGAGTCTTGCATTATTTGTGTATAAATGTAAAAAAAAATTGTAACCACAAATAAAACCGATATCAAAAACAAGATTTATCCTTGCAAAGACTTTTAAATTAAAATAAACATCGGATTTCGTATGTAGTAAATTTAAATTCTGTAATATTTGCAGATGCAGATAATGTTTGCGTTGTAATTAACAAGGCTGTGTTTCACTAGGTTTTCGTAAATAACGTTAATTTGCTGTTTCAGGATTTCGCACCCAAAGGATAAAACTGGAATCATATCATTAGAACCAGGGTTTTTATTTCATAGACCGTCTTAGTTAGACCATTAAAGTTGGAAAGAATATATTTCTGTTTCAACTAAAACAAACAATATGCGGTGCTTCTATTTTTTTATGTAACTCTCGTTATACTAAAGTAACTACTTTAGTATAACTGCGTTGTCGACCTCTTGCGGGTCATTAGGGATTTAGGGATAAGGGCGTTGAGGATTGAGGATGGGGATAGGTAGGGATGGAGAGGAAGGATTGGGCCTCCAGATAATTCACTTAAACGGCAAAATACAACGTATTTATTGATTCACGCCGCTTTTCTGTGAAGCCGTGGTATCACTCTGATCAAGCCGGCCTCCACACATAAATAAAACGTGTTTTTGGTACGGAACTTATCATGTGCGAATCTCACTCATGCCTGTTGCTTTTGCGTATACTGTATTCATGGATATCAAAGATAAACTCTTTGGTAACCAATGATTGGAAATACGAGGTAAATATGAGATATTTTGTTTTTCTTTTCAAAGAATCTGTAAATTGTGCAGTCTGTATCGTTATTTGGTATGTCGGTACGATAATAAAGATTGATTTGGTACAAAGACAGTAAGTACTACAACTAGGTAAATGTATCTACTCCTAAATTTTATAGTTTTAATGAAGCTGATCTTTTTTATATATATAAATGGATCGCAAAATGTGTTGGTAAGCGCATAACTCAACAACACCTGGAACAATTTTGCTAATTATTTTTTTATTATGTTTTTTTATTGTCAGGAGAAAGTTCGTATCAAAGAAAATATTAGAAAAGTAGAGAGGAAGATTAGGAAATATTGACCCTTTGAAGCGGGGGCGGGCCGATAGTTTTTAATAAAAGTGTTAGAATATTAGTTTACTTAATTATTTCATCAGTTTATTATATGGACTTTGGAGCGAAAACGAATATCAAGTCACATGCATGACGCATTAATTTTTATTTTTTATTTTGTCGTGGTTTTTGGTGATTGGGTTTCTCCCAGTTGCCTAAAATTAAAATTCACTAAAAGATATGAAAACGTTTTCGTTTCCTTTCCTCAAATAGTATCTTTTAATTAATTTCTCTCTTAGACAATATAGTCAGTAAAATAAACATCCAGTATAATAAATTCACTTCTATCAAATTTAAACAACACTGCTCGTTAAAAAAAATATCTTTTCACACCGTTCCAGGACGTTTCAGAAATAGATTCGGTTACTCTACCGAATCGTATCCGAGTCATTTCGGGATGCATTCGAGTGTATCGATTTTAAATTTATATCCCAAATAGAATTTATTACTCGATATCAAATAAAACGGTTACTTTGTGCAGAGGAATGGTTCTGTCCACTAACAAAGTAAGTAGTAGTACATGAGGAATGGTTCTGAATTCCTAAAAAGACGAGGGAGATCTCCGAGAGATGATCTCCGGCCACCGTAAGCGCGGGTCTGCGGTCGGCGAGTAAGGGCAGCTTGCCGCCCGACCACAACCAGACCCGAGTGTACGGTGCGTAGCGTTCCGCGCGCGCCTCATAGAGCCAATAGACCACCACAGACGGGGCCCTATAGGGCTGATGTTCAGCCGGGGCTGCGGGGTAATGAGGCACCGCTACCTCGGCCAAGAGCAGGAGAAGGAACAGGGGAGTTTTTAGTCAGTAAGAGTCTGACACTCCCTCCCGCCCGGCCCTGGGCAGGAGAAGTCATTTGATGATTTCTCCTCACAAAAAAAAAAAATCCCAAATAGAATTTATTACTCGATATCAAATAAAACGGTTACTTTGTACAGAGGAATGGTTCTGTCCAATAACAAAGTAAGTAGAAGTACATGAGGAATTGTACTGAATTCCTAAAAAGACAGATAAGACGATTTAGTAAAAGTAGTAGATAACTGTTTTTAGGGCGTTGCTTTAGTGGTCATTGTAGTATGTAAGATCATTTTTTTTTTTTTTTTTTACTAACCTATATTGTCCCACTGCTGGGCAAAGGCCTCCCCATCTCGCTTCCACACCTCCCGATCCTTTGACCGTGTCCACCAGTCTCGACGATAGGCGTCTAGATCGTCGTGTAAGATCATAGTAATATTTTTCCATCATATAGGAAGGTCGTGGTGGCTCGCGGGTTTAGGCTCCCCCTTCTCATGCATGAAGGTCAAAACCTTGTCAATACTTTGTGTAAGTTACGAGTGACTTGGAAAAATACTTATACTACTAAGTAAATTTAGATACTACTGACAAACTATGAAGATGAAAGTTGTGAGTAAACTTGGACTTACACTTTCAAAAATCGAAACCACTTATGAAAGAAGAAAGAAAGAAAGAAAATGCATTTTTCGGCATCAGACATTAAAACCGGAACAGAACAAAAATACAACACAAAAAAAAAGTTTTTGACTGCACGGGTTTTCGCAGTTGCTGGGAAACTGGCTGCTGTGCAACGGCATGTCCCGGGTTCAATTTCCACGCGGAACAACACTGTGTGATCCAGAAATTTTTATTTCGTGTCTGGGTGGCTTATACCTATATGAATTTTTATGTTCGTAAACGCACCCACGACACACGACAAAATCCCATTGTGGGTCAACGTTTTATAAAAAAGTAAAAAGTCCGGGTGCCAAAAGGCAAAGTCGAGGCCTGTTAAGTAGTTCTTTACCTCGTATGATAATGAAGATAAAATTTTTAATAAATGCTATCTATGGATATATACGAAGTTTTAAATTTTGTGTTCGATAGCCAAATAATTATGGTAAAAAGAGCATGTCTACTGTATGACTCTCTTGGTCCATATAATTTGTTTCGTTCCATAATACTGGAAATACATCGCACAATAATACAGTGAAGACTCAGGTGTCGATTTATAGAAAAACCACTGTTCTTTTTTTTATGTAATAGGTCGGCAAACAAGCAGACGGATTACCTGATGGTAAGCAATCAGCGCCGCCCATGGACACTCGCAACGGAGGAGTTACGAGTGCGTTGCCGACCTTTTAGGGATTAGGGATTTGGAGATTTAGGGATTGAGGAGGGATTGGGGAAGGGGAAGGATTGGCCCTGCCGGCTGAGTCCGGTAACCTCACTCACACGGCGAAACACAACGCAGTGGTTATTTCACGCCGGTTTTCTGTGAGGCCGTGGTATCACTCTGGTCGAGCCGACCCATTCGTGCCGAAGCATGGCTCTCCCACACTTAAACACTTGTTCTTAGGGAATATCTATAAAATACTCACTTTTAGTGTTATGTCATTCTATGACAAGAATCAAAGTGTGGAGGGTGGCCTATGCGTTGAAACTAATCAAGTTATATTAAGATAATCAACAATATGTGAGTGTCTACCTTATATGAGTTTTGTTTCACCGTATGAGTGAAGTTGCCGGAGGCCCAATCCTTTTCCCCCTCTCAGATCCGTAAATTATTTATACCTCTTATAAACAAAAAGCCGGCAACGCACTTGCGAGTCCTCTGGTATTGCGGGTGTCCATCGGCGACGCCGATTGCTCACCATAATGTAATCCGTAGGCTAGTCCCCGTCGAATCACGAAGAATGAATGAACTATTGATATATTTTTTTTAAACCAAAAACGTCGTTCTAAGCTCGATTTTTTATCATATATCGTTAAATAAAATATTATAAAAACTACATGCACATTGCATTTAGATCTGGAACAATAATTTATAGATCTAGCTTCATCTTTATTTTTTCATATTATAACGTTGAATTAAAAAAGGTTACGTTTTATAAAAAAAAAAATTGTTTCATTGTTTCGTAGCATTCTGGTAGTAAAGAATCATAATATCTACCTTAAAGTAAAAAATAATAGAGTAAATGACACCTAAAAGAATAAATTGTATTCTTTTTCTCACCTGGAGTCAGTATTAGATGATATAACAATTCCATCTCTTTCCCACACAAATCTCCCAGGATGCGGTCCGTTCAATGTGCACTGCAGACTAACCTGCAAACAAAAAACATCCGTAAGCCCCAGAAAATATGTCAAAAATTCCACTGACTTTTACGGGTATTCGGATTAACCTTTAACCTATAACCGACTTTACTGTGAGGGGAATACGATAGAAATTCAATTGTGTTATAAAATTGAAATAGTGAAACAAAGAGCTTTGCTGAATATAATACAATGTTGAATTTAAAATGGCGTTGAATTGAAAGACTAGAGTTTGAATTCAGTTTCCATATTTGAGTTTGTTTTTGGTTGAATATGAGCTAATAATAGTTTAAATTCAGCATTCAAAGTAATAAGAGTTGTTTAAATACTGTTGTTTTATTGAAATACTGTTGGTAGTTATTACAATTTTCATTCTGTAATATCTAATATAGACGTTTACGAATTTGAATTATTATTTTATGTAGCAGCCCGCCCAACATCACCCAGGCTACTTTTTCTTCGGATCCCAGTGAGTGCATTTTTTCTTCTTCTATACTACCCAAAGATAACAATCACATAAAAATGTAATTGGTGCAGTTGTTAAACAGTTATGTGCCTTAAACATTTTGTCTGTCCATTTTTATAATATTTCAATGTAGTATTTTTACATCAGATTTTTGAGTCAGGGGTTACTACCTCCAGTATTTTAGGTTTTAAAATCTCATATGTACTTTTTAGAGTCGTACCAAGTATTGGTACGACTCTAAAAAGTACGTTGTAGTAAACTAAAAGAATCTTAAAATATTCGAAACGTAAATATGTCAACACTTGTCCCGCAGATATGAAAATCATCATCATCATCATCATATCAGCCACAGGACGTCCACTGCTGAACATAGGCCTCTCCCATTGACTTCCAGATAGGCCGGTTGGAAGCGACCTGCATCCAGCGGCTTCCTGCGACCTTAATCAGGTCGTCTGTCCACCTTGCGGGTGGACGTCCCACGCTGCGCTTGCCGGTACGTGGCCTCCACTCGAGAACCTTTCTGCCCCAGCGGCCGTCGGTTCTACGCGCTATGTGCCCTGCCCATTGCCACTTCAACTTACTAATCCGCTGGGCTATGTCGGAAACCTTTGTTCGTTTGCGGACATCCTCGTTTTTTATACGGTCTCGCAAAGAAACTCCGAGCATAGCCCTCTCCATAGCGCGCTGAGCGACCTTGAGCTTCTTTATAAGGCCCACAGTAAGAGACCACGTTTCAGTTCCATAGGTCATCGCTGGTAACACACATTGATTATAGACTTTCGTCTTAAGGCACTGAGGTAAGTTGGACGAGAAGATGTTGCGTAGTTTCCCGAACGCTGCCCATCCAAGTTGGATTCGACGATTGACCTCCTTCTCGAAATTGGACCTACCTAGCTGGATCACTTGTCCCAGGTATACATATTCGTCAACAATTTCAAGGTTAGAACTCCCAACTGATATCGGATAGGGCGTGACATGGGCGTTTGCCATGACTTTCGTCTTGTCCATGTTCATTCGGAGCCCTACCTGTTGAGAAACTCTACAGAGGTCATCGAGCATTGTGCTCAGATCCTCCAGCGATTCTGCCATGACTACAATGTCGTCGGCAAACCGGAGGTGAGTGATGTACTTGCCGTTGATGTTGATGCCAGATCCTTTCCATTCCAAGAGCTTGAAAGCGTCTTCCAATGCAGCGGTAAACAGTTTCGGAGATATGACGTCTCCTTGCCTTACACCTCGCTGCAGAGGAAATGAAATGAAATGAAATGAAATGAAATGAAATGAAATGAAATGAAATGAAATGAAATGAAATGAAATGAAATGAAATATTTTATTTGTCATACATAGGTTACAGTGGTTGGTCATATTTGGGGTTACAGTGCGCTATGATCTGCCTACTATAGGCATACAAAAAAGAATTAAGTAATTAATTTTTTTTATACTCAACTAGCAAAAACTTACTCATAGTGAACAAGAAATACTTTACATTAATGATTACATTATTAAATTATTATTATAAATGATTACATTATTAAATCACTATTATAAATTATTGAATTATTTCATTACTATAAGTACAATTAACTCAGAATGTCAAAAATAAAAAATAATAATAAGTTAATGTCAAGATAATTCAGATTTAAATAATTAATTAGGATTTTAATAAGTAATTATAGTAATTTGTCAAAGAAGTTAGTAAAGTTATGTCAAAAACTATTTATTAAGTAAATGTCAAAGAAATTATTTAAATAATTAATTATGATTTGTAATATTGTCAAAGAAGTCACATAATTACATGAAGTTACATAATGTCACAAAAATTGCGATTACACAATGTCAAAATTTATCAGATAAAAAATCTGATACACTATAATAACATTTTTTACACAACATATCACTCAGTTTTTTTTTAAATAAATTAATATTAAGCTTTTTAAGCTCTTTTGGCAATTTATTAAATATAACTGGTGCCATGTGAAAGACACTTTTATACATTAAGGCAGTACTCGTTTTTGGTACACACAGATGACTTTCATCCCTTTGGGTTCGATTGTAAGCTATAGATGCTAAGGTAAATAGATGAGGATTTTGTTTAACGAAAACAGCTATTTCAAATATGTATAGCGACGGTAGAGGTAGAATATTGTGCTTTTTAAAGAAAGGCACACAGCTCTCTATTGATTTTAAACCAAACATAGCCCGAATGCAGCGTTTCTGTGCTTTAAAGGCAAGATCTTTGTCGGTGGAATTGCCCCAAAAAATGATACCGTACCTGAGAACAGATGCCACCAGCCCATGATACGCAATTAAAAGAGCACTGGAGTCTATTTTATATGCAAGTGTATGTAGGGCATAAGCAGATTTACTAACTCGCTTGCATAATTGTTGAATATGCGGCTTCCATGTCATTTTGTCATCGATATATAAGCCTAAAAATTTACAATTGTCTACTTCTTCTATTGTTTGCATGTCAAAATTTATGTTTAGGTTATTTGGGGCCGGTAAACGCTGTCTAAAGTGCATTAATTTAGTTTTGCTTAGGTTGGCTTTGAGGTTATTAGCACTAAGCCAATTCATGACTGAGCTCAATGTGTTGTTTATATCATCCTCATAAGTATGTTTATCTTTACATTTTATCGTAACTGTACTGTCATCCGCAAAAAGAGCTATAGGGTTATTAGTGGCATTGGGTAAGTCATTGATGTATAATATAAAAAGTGATGGCCCTAAAACGGTTCCTTGAGGAACACCGTAGTTTAGTTGACGTTCACATGATCTAAAGGTTTCTTCTTTTTTTGTTAGGATATTCACTCTAGTCAATTCAGGATTATTCTTAGAGAGAGATTCAGGAATATTCTTAGTGCTCTGGTTTTGTACTTGGACCGACATAGTGGCGTTTGTGTATAAGCCATCAAAACCTCGATGTACCGAAAGTCAATATGGCACCGCTGGAGAGATCTTAACACAGCCCAAGTCTCGATCGAATCAAAAGCCTTCTCATAGTCCACAAACGCCAAGCATAGTGGCAAGTTATACTCCTAGGTCTTCTGTATAACTTGCCGCAGCGTATGGATGTGGTCTATGGTACTATAGCCTTTCCGGAAACCGGCTTGTTCGGGAGGCTGGAAGTCATCGAACCTACGTGTGAGACGATTTGTGATGACCCTCGAGAATAACTTGTAGACATGGCTCAGAAGTGAGATGGGTCTATAATTTTTCAGTAGAGTGTTATCTCCCTTCTTGAAGAATAGTACCACCACACTTCTGCTCCATGCCGCCGGCGTTGCTCCTTCGAATATGACGGAGTTGAAGAGCTTCTGAAGGACTCTCAGTACCGGTGTTCCGCCCGCTTTCAGAAGCTCTGATGTGATTCCGTCCTCGCCCGGCGCCTTGTTGTTCTTGAGCTGCTTGAGGGCCATCCTAATCTCGTATAGGCTGATGTCCGGGATATCCTCGGTATAGTGTCGGGTGAGTTTAGCTCTTGGATCGGCGACTGAGCTAACAGGTCTAGTGACCGATGTGTATAGCTGTCCATAAAACCTCTCGATCTCACCCAAAACTTCGGCCTTCGTCGACGCCACACTGCCATCCTCCGCCTTCAGCTTCGTCAGCTGTGTTTGCCCAATAGACATGTCCCTAGCGAACACTTTGGAGCCTTGGTTCCGCTCTATCGCTTCTTTAACCCTATTGGCGTTAAAGTTGCGGATATCGTGTCGCATGGACTTCCATATTTGTCTATTGAGCTGCCGATGTGCTTTAGCATCGGCAGAGGTCTGGAGTACCATAGCACGTCGTTCTGCCATGAGTTTGAGGGTGCGATCGGTAAGCTTCTGCGGTCTGTCTTTTCGGCGGGGTCTAAAAAACTTCGACCCGACCGCATGGACAGTTTCTACAAACCTGTTGCTAATCTCGTCCACTGACTCGCAATTCTCCAGGGACTCAAAACGATTCGATAGCTCGATCTGAAAGCTCTCGGGACAACCGATATGTGCATTTGAAGGTCGGAGCGTAGACTTCATTAGGCGTGATCTTTCCAGCTTTATATTGATATTCAATGTGCCTCTGACCAGTCGGTGATCGCTGCCGGTTTTTACTTTATGGATCACAGAGACATCATTGAACATCTGTCGCTTTGTTGTCCTGATGAAGTCGATCTCATTTTTTGTGGAACCGTCCGGGCTCATCCAGGTCCATTTCCTGTGAGACGGCTTCTGGAAAAAGGAGTTCATCGCAAAGAGGTCCTCCTTCTCCAGGAACTCAGCCAGTCTCTGTCCCCTGTGGTTCCGTTGCCCATACCCGAATTGCCCCACTCTCAGCTCGTTATCGCCTCGAGTTCCCAGTTTCGCGTTGAAGTCCCCCATAACAACATTGAAGTAGGTTTTATTAGTATGTATGGCCCTACTTATGTCCTCATACATAACCTCTACTTCCTAATCTGGGTGTGTCGAGGTCGGTGCATAAACCTGGATAACCTTCAACGAGTATCTATTGGATACCCTGAGTATCAGGTACGCCACCCTGCTCGACACACTTTCGATGGTAAGAATGTTGTTGACGAGGGACCTGTGGACGAGGAACCCGACACCACCTTGGGACAGTTGTTCGCCCTCCCGGTAGTAGAATAGGTTGCCGGATCTTAGGGTTATCGTGTCCTCGCCCTCTCGTCGGACTTCTGACAACCTCACAATACTCCAGTGCAACCTACCCAATGCCTCTTCCAGCTCAATAATCTTCTCGTCTGTCCTCAAAGTGCGAACATTGTGTGTTACCAGGGCCAGTCGTCGTCGGGGGTGGTAGCCTTTTCTCCACCTCCGGGGATTCTTAGCACCCCGTGTCCCGCCGTTACCCTGACCGCTACCACGGTAGCCAGGAACGGCGGGACTGCCGGAGACTGGGGGCCTGGTTTTATCTGAGCAGTTCATATGGGGGGATTTGCCAATACTCACCACGCTTGGCAGGCGGGTTGGCGAGGGCAGTTAGGTCACCGATAATTTTTAAAGAATGCTGCTCCCCATTCCTCGGTGTCTGGTCGCAGTTTTAGGACGTACCCGGGTCCGATATGAAAATATTTGGACCCAATTAAAGAACCTGAGAATGCCAAATCCCTTGCTCAATGTTCAATCACGTTTGAAAGAAAAAAGGAAAGAAAAATAATTAAATTTTATAAAGGAAGAAATGTTATTTTTTCTCTGGAAAGCTTATGGATCCCTTGGGCTGTGTACAAAGAGACGAGACCGACCCGTTTAAATAAATAAGGTAACACTTTGCTTGATCACATAAATATTTATTGAACTGTAATAACTGGACAAATAGGAATTCAAAAATGTTGTATATTTTTTTTTTATTTTAATGAAAAATAAACAAATAAAAATATACCATTTCGATTTTATGTCTATATTCGATTAAAATGTAACTCGAATATTCTATATTGCTACGCGTGCTACGGCGTAGTCAAGCTACGGCGTAGTATTGCAGTAGTGTAGCAGAACAAAAATGCGACGCTCACATAGAAAAGTAATGGATTGGATCGTTTAAAAAATTCTGTTCACATTTTAATTTTAGCTTCAAAATACATATATCGGGTCGAGTACATATGACGTTTAATATCTTTTCCCTTTAGGGTTCCGTATCCAAAAGGAAATAATGAGAATCCAATACTAAGACTCCGCTGTATCTCCATCTATCTGACTGTAACTAATCTTTATCTTGTGAACCAGTCAAAAAACTAGATATTTGAAATTTTGACAAGTCTATGATATATTTCAACAAGATCTAAAATTCTTAAAACAAATTAAAATAATATAATATTTTCTGGGGACTCCCATACAACAAACAAAACGTCTTTATCTAAATTTTCGCGTTGGATTCTGACTAGACTAGACTAGTCAGCTGCTCAAAGTTCTAATTTCGTATGTCTCACGACAAAAATAAAACCACTTAGAAATAAAACCTCAAATACGAAATATTCCTTGTTAAAAACATGAGCAAGTAATAAAAAACCTCTACATACTTACATCTACTCCGGGCATTACAGTTGTCTCACTGAAATGCTGTGATATCATCATTTGTAAACTTCTTCTAAACCTGTGTTCCCCGTTCGTGTCTGCAAAGAAAGAAAAGCTTCAGTAAGAAATATGTTTCTCGTGTTACATGGTCTGGAGAATGTACTTATAAACTCTAAATATATAAATATGTACATGAACACGAAATATATTTATTACGAAAAATATCAATTAAAAAATACGTAAAAAAAATTGTTTTCTGTATTATTTTTTCATAATTTGCATATTTTTGTACATTTTCTATCTGCTCTAGAACTAGTTCTTCTACTTCAAGACATCATAACTTAGGTATTACTTATGATATTTTCTTTTTCTGAATAGTCATAAGATATACTAAAAGGCATTTCAAGGTTATCCAGTCATTACCGGACATCATGTGTATATGGCCTTGCAACGCAATGTCATGCTAAAAAGTACCCTATGCGTTATTCTAGACCATAATCTCTGTACCAAATTTCAATAAAATATCTATCCATACATTAGTCTATGCAACTTTGTTTATTATCATATTAGAAGGGTGCACCAAATTTTAATCCTCAATGTGGTTCCATATGTCCAGTATACAGTGATCCAAATATAAAAACATCGAAACACTAAAGTCCCAGTGACATAAATGAATGTCTTGGATCTCATAACGAAATAAATCAGAAGACAATATTACATTCTGTATAGCTGTACATGTAGCCGAGTTACGTTAACAACTCTTGTTAACCTACTTACCTTGTAAAGGAACATCGTCGTGTAAACCCCGAACCTCGCCAACGATGTTACATGATCTGAAAAAAAGCGACTATAAGAAACCAATTATTTTTAATGAAGGGAAAATGAAACTTTAGCCTTAACGAACAGGGTTTTTTTTTCAACGAACATTATTTTTGATATGTAAAATTAATATTTAATAAGGAAATTATTAGAGCGAATTTTTTGCTTTTAGCTGGCTAGGGTTCGGACATTATTTGCCTGAGGTTACGGGTAGCATCTTTAGTTACTTGTTAAGTTTAAAAAACTTCAATGACGCAAAAAAATAAAAGTTTACAGGTGAATTTGAACGGACATTAATGAGGACTGTTATATGCATTAAAGAATTTTTATGATCTTTTACGGGTTGGCCAAATAATTCATCAGCTGATGGTCAACATTCAGCATCGTTTGTGGCTACCTGCAGGAGAGTGCCAGAGGAGTTCCAAGTACCCTACTGACCTTATGGGGTATGTTAGAAATTCGAGGATTTTTATTTGGTGGTTGGAGACGGGAGGGGATGTTTTAGGCCTCCGTGACCGTAACTCAAACCCCAGTGCAAAATGAATACTGTAACACAACTATTTATAATATAGTGTACAACCTATTTCAATAGTGAACTTCATCGTTTACCCTGTATAACTCCACAATTCAATACTAGATGGCGATGTGCGTATGACGTCATATTTTACATGGCGGTGTTAAGATTCTCCGCGACTTAATGACCCCCGCCAGTACATTTGTGTTTTGAGTGAAGGCTACTATCAAGGTGCACTCTCGGGCTACGTCATACTTGGAATAGTCACTTGAGACTCCTCTGCATAGCAAGTCACGGACACTATTATACTTTTATCACAATAATTGTATAATTTTTTGGATTAGAGGACTGCATCCGCCACCTTCGTCCAAGCGGAAAGGGTTGTGTTGGACTGCGCCTATTTTATTTTACCAAAATAAATACGTTGACAACATTGACCTGGCTTTCCTTCACGAACGCGTGACGACACCGAAACTAGAATCCCTTTACAATACAAAATTTTAGTTGACTCTTGTGGCCTATCCAAGAAAAATCGAGTTTAGGTCACTGTTTTTAAAAACTATCCAGAATCCTAAACAAGTTAAGGCAGAGTAAAGTAATTTTGTCATTATTAATAACAATTATCGCATTTCCTTAGTTAAATTCATCCACCATCATCATCCACCCCGAGGCCAATCTTAAATCCTTTGTAACACAGATCTGTTGGCACAATCTTGGGTGCAAAACCTTGTTAACAGAATATAGTTGATTCTCTTATAACAATAACCAACTTAAAGGCCGAAGTGACTGACCAGAACACAATGGAAATTATCAACAAAGATCCTTTAGTGGACGCAACAACTATAGATAACAGACACCTTAAGATAAGACCCTTGCTTTTGGATATTGTTTCCCAAAATCACTGAGTTGAAAAACCTTAGCACCTCCCAATAACCCTTTGAAGTCTGTGAAGAGGACTTTGAGATCCATAGAATGGTTTAACCTTAATGTACAACATACTATCACAAACTATTCCATAATGTGATTAGTCTTTGATGTGAGCCTTTGGCATGTATGGCCTTCGTGGGTACGGTTGAACGATTTTCTCGATTTAATCCCAAAATAACTGTAGAATTATAAGACAAGATTGAATTTTTTATAACTGGATTATTAGTGTTTCGCTTTAATAGAATTGAAAATGGATACGTAATGATGGACCGTGGTTCCGGCTTGGAACAAGAGATGGAACGGGGTGGTTTTATGAGGCACTCCCTCTTACTCCAAGAGAGAAGTAATTTAATGATATTTCCTTCTCTAAAAAAGTGTAAAACTGTAATAAAAGTGGTTTTAAACTCAAACTTAAAATTTATCTCTTTGATAATATTAAATTCATCCAATTAAATACGAAGGTAAAATCGAAAACCAGAACCGTGTACCTATACGGCGTGTAATGGTTCAAGCGCATTTCAAAGAGTCAATTGACATCACCACATATATGACCCTACAAGGCTGGGTATGGGAAAAGCGCAATAATAAACCACGGCCACGGCAGTGATTTTAGTCAATAAGAGTCTGACACTACCTCTGAGATTAGTAATTTCATAATTTTCCATCCCCAAATAAAAGATAAATTTATTGAAATATTCAACCTGATTCTAAAAACATCCACCTACGTCGTAATATCAAAAGGCCCGAAGGGAGGAACTAAAAAAATCTGCGTTCGAAGTGCACAGGCAGAACCAATAACCTAGTTATGGTCTAAGCGAGTTAAAGGGGAAGTGCATCCTACGGCATGGAGTACCTGAGCTGTGTTCATGGATGAATACTTCGTCTTATTTCTTAGTTTCGGTAACTTTGATAAAAAATAGCTTATAGATCCTTGAATTTTATAGTTGATAGAGAGACTGGGCTTCATTCTACTTCGTAAAGAACTGTCTCGATTCGCACATGCCATAATTCATAGTGTGATTTGCAGATTGTCGTTCCAGGCCTGGATGTGATGTCTAAATGAGTTTATAAACACACCAGTGGCATAGGAGAAAAACGTATAAATGGGCCATGTTAAAATTCTTCTCTCTGTCTGACAGCAATGTAAGCTAGTGAATTTGTTCATCCGAGTACCCAGTAGCCCCTGTTATTGTTTAAAGGATTGAGTGTGTAATATATTTAACAAAATAACTAAGTAAAATATTAAATACTTACAAAACCTACAACTAACAGACCCGTGTTACGTATATCGTATTACGTTAAAAACAAGTACCTTATCTATATATGTATATAAAAAAGAAAGTTGTGGTAGTCACTCCACTTATAACTCAAGAACGGCTGAACCGATTTAGCTGAAAATTGGCAGGGAGGTAGTTTGGAGCCAGGAGCAGGACATAGGACAGGATAAAATAGGTAGCTAAGGTAGAGTAGGGTAGGTAAAGTAGGGTAGATAGAGTAGGGTAGGTAGAGTAGGGTAGGTAGAGTAGGGTAGGTAGAGTAGGGTGGGTAGAGTAGGGTAGGTAGATTGGGTAGGTAGAGTAGGGTAGGTATTCTAGGGTACATAGAATAGGGAAGTATCTTATAAATATATATAATATGTGTAACCTAAATATCGAAAACGGTTTCAATGATTTTCATAAAATTTCGTATACATATATAGGATGGGTGATGGTAAATCGATCCAGTTGGGTACATTTTCAGAAAATGTTATAAAAAGAATACGTTATTGCTTACACTGATATAGACAAAGACCTTATAAAAAATTTAGTATCCATATTCTATTAACAAAAACGCTAGCCAGATTACTCGACAAAAATGTTTTATACAAACACTAAGAATATAGCGGAATTTTTGAAGCTCCATTTTGGCAGATTGCTTTTTTATTGTTCTATATCCAGGAATTCTAAAAGCATCGTTTGGAATTTCATTTAAAAGGTGGTAAATTGGAGAGGCTGCGACACAGGCTATCGGGATAGGCCGAATAATTAAATTATTACCTTCTAGCCTAGGATACTGTGCCTAAATTAACTAGAGCTCAGCTATTTTACATTATACTAAACCTCATGTTTATTTTCAGAGAACTATTTCGTTAAATAATTATAATCATTGTCTTTTTATGTTATAGGTCGGCAAACGAGCAGACGGATTACCTGATGGACACTCATAATACCAAAGGCATTACTACAAGTGCATTGTCGGCCCCTTGTGGGTTAATAGAGATTTACAGATATGGGATGATTGGGCCTCCGGTAACCTCACTCACACGGTGAAACACAACGTAATTGTGCTTTACGCCGGTTTTCTGTAGGGGCTGTGCTATCACTGTCGAGCCGACCCATTAGTGATGAAGCATGAGTCTCCCACACTTGGCTTGATGTCATCACACATCATGTCATCAGAGTAGAGTGATTTTGTCATCTCTTTCTATGGTTGTTAAAGAACACCATTTTTTATAAAGACCGGATTGTTACCCAATTGACTCGTTTGTCATTTATAATGTGAGAAAGTACTTCTCGGTAAAAGCCACATTGATACTGGCAAGGTGTCCAACCAACATGCACGAAGATGCACGCCATCGCTATGGCCACAAATTAAATTCTGAGCGCGCAAATGTGTTTTTAGTAGAATTAATTATGTGAAAAAAAAAATATTTCTAAATTATCTTTTCAAAAATTTGGTTAACATGTACAAGTTATTATCATACTTAACAATTTGTGAATAACAAGTTAATATTACAACGCAAATATTTAAAATAGCTCAGTTAGATAATGCCGGATGACCTTTCAGTGCCTCGAGAAAAATATTGGCCATTCATTTAATATCTCTGCCTGCACCCACAAGAAAAATCACCGCAACGCTATAATTCGATTGAAATCCCACGTAAAAGCCCGTGCAATATTTCCCCCCATTTCTCGGTCAAGCAGCTTGCTGCCTTGCTACACGAGATTGCTTTTTAACTCGTATATAGCACGATCGATTTTGCTTTGACGCCATCAGGCTTGCAACGCATTCAAGCGACATATTGGTAGCATGCGGTTGGAAGTGTATCAAAGTCGGCATCAAATACTCGAGCCTCAGTTTCTGAGAGGAGTTTGATCACTGTTGGATATATGAGACCAATCCATGTGGCAACATGAATCTTGAATCCTATTTTGATGATAATTTTATAAATCATTTCGGGAGTGACATTTTATTTGTTTATTAAAACTGTGTAATTACAAAAAGATTTACAGGAGGAGGAGGGATAAGAATAGCAGGTGATATTAAGTATTTCTATGAAATAAACTATAATGATACACAACACGTGTTGGCGATGAAGTACCAATACCTACTAACTTACATTTATCTAGAGACTCACTTTATTTTTATTGAAAATGCCATAATATTCTTTAGGATTGTTGGGAGGTGATTTATTCGAATGCTGTTGCAGTTAAAAATAAACATTTAGGAGAATTTGATCCAAGATGCGAAAAGCGCAACGCGATTAAAAATCGTATTATTAATCACGTTTTGACACTTCACCGCCGATGTATCAATATGAAAAACATAATACGTTTTAGTACTGTGCAAGCTATATCAAAAAAACTCCAGCAATTTCATTAGCTGTTACGTTACATTCTAAAGAAGTGACATGTTTGTTTGTAATTATACCTATAAAGCACGAATTCTAAGTATGCGTAAAGACATATTGCCTTCGTCTTAGTTTGTAGACAAACATTGAGTACTCCGCTGAGAACTTACAAAATCAACAAATCCAGTAGATAGTAGCTTATCTCAACATTTATGTTTAGACTGCAAAGCAGACAATTTATGTGGAACTATATCACAATTATTACCTAATCCGAACTGAGAATTCTGTACATCGAACAACCAACCAACGGCATTTACTTGTGACCGCCCAACCGACGAGAGACATAATAAAGTTATGGCTACAATAATAATTCCTTCCAACTTTAAGAGGGATTCCACAAGGGACTATTCTTGGTCCCACACACTTTTATGGTAAACAGTTCTATCATCTTAATGTCTTTTTGATCTCATAAAATTATGGTTTCATGTTACTTTCCCATAAATATTTAAGTGGTAGGAATAAGTTATGGTTTTTTAAGTGTCTTGAGAATAAGTATAAATGTTGAAACATTTATGAAGACAAAAACATCTTACAGAAAATATATTAATAGAAATGTTCTTCTTTCTTCCACCGATTAATACAAAATAACCATTGTTTGTCCTAATTTCTTATTGCTGTATTTTTTAATTTGTGGCCATAATTATACTGTCCAAGTAACCGAAGACGGCTTGTCGTTGCCATTCATATTTGCGAGTACAATAACACAAATATTTACAAGACTCTCAATCAGCCAATCTGATTTCCTTCCATGAGGTGATAAATTCGATGATGTTTCAGCACCATTAGTATTTCCCTTCCAACGATAAAACAATCTTACCACTGTCCTAGTTGGGAAACAGCCAGCAGAAAGAAATATGGAATTAAAGAGCGATTGTTTTAAAAGCGTTGCTAAAACATTACTTTTTGAGTCTGTCTGAGGAAACTTGGTGTGGACGGGAGTTTTATCTCGTAAATGTAAGCAAGTACGTACATACGGCGCTTGTTTTATTGTTGTTGGAAAACTCCGCGAGTTCTTGCGGACCCCTACTTTTGAAACATTGTCGTGAACTTTTGTTACATTATTATTATTTTTTATTTTAATACGTTAACAGCTTTGTTTAATTCTCTCACTCCTAGCTACTATTCTTATAAATAGCATAAAAGTGAAAGTGTTTCAGAAAACCGGCGTGAATCAACGCTTGCATCATATTTCGACATGTGAGTGTACCAGAGGCCCAATCCTTCCGATCACCTGTTTCATCCCCAAATTCCTAATAACCTCCAAAAAGCTGATAACTCTTCTGTAACTCTTCTGGTGTTGCGGGTGTATATCTGCGACGCCAATTGCTTACCATCAGTAAATCCGTCTGCTCACTTGCTGAAATATTCCATAAAAAACAGTTCAACTTCGCCAGAATTCCCACATACTCTTGGCACCCCTAGTAGGGGCAACCCTCTCCGATGTTTAGAGTGCTCCCCACTCTCACCTACCACTTGCTTATAATGTCCGTATACTATTATATATATGTAACAGTACATGTATAGAAATCAACTTTATTACCCTCTCATATGCGTGCCGTAATAGAATTCCAAGATTTTTTTTCTTATTTGTCGAGTTACCCTTGGGAAGCTTTAACTGTATGTAAATAAGGAAAATGCGATACAAATAAATTTTGGGGATTTCCTTCAAGGACTGTTTCAGGTTTTCACAGGTCAAGTTCCTTTGGCATTTATAAATGAGGTTATCTTTGCTAATATGGCTTTTTTATTTGATAGGATAGCTAACAAGCAGTCGGATGACTTAGGGATCAGTGCATTGGGGTCTTTTGCAGGGTTAGGTATTTGAAGGTTTGAAGTTTGAGGATTAGGCGTGAATGGAGGGGAAGGATTGGGCTTTCAGTAACCTCACTTATACGGCGAAACATAACGTTGTGGTTGTCTCACGTCGGTTTTCTGTGAAGCAGCAGTATCACTACAGTCGAGCCAACCCATTCGTGCTGAAGCAACGCAGCCCACAATAAATGAGGAAATGAAGAAAATGGAACCAAGAAAAATATACATAAGTTCGGTTTATTTATTATCTTTACTAATAGAATGAAGCTGTAGAGTTTGTTTATTTAGACGCGCTAATCTCCGAAACTGCTGAATAAAATTGAATTGTGTTTGTCAGTCCATTTATCGAGGAAGGCTATAGATTATAAAACATCACGCTACTATTGTAGAAGTCGAGCAGCGGCAGCAAATATTCACAAATATTTAATACGAATATACGACTTATTTTAATCTTCTTTAAAGTATAAAATAGTCATGTTATGTTTTGTTATAATGAATAATAATAAATATTTTACCATTTTTTTTTGTGAAAATCATCAAATGTTTTTTTCTTGCCAGGGTGAAAGGAGAGAGACTGTCAGACTCTGACTAAAATACCCACGTTTGAGTTCCAGCCCCAGGCCAGGCCCGTGGTACATTACTGCGTTTAAATACATATATATACTTAAATATTTTATCTTAGCAGAATATTTTCGTCATTAGTCACGGGAAATTTGGAAAATTATATTACCTACTTACAGCCAAGTGCCTTAGCAACATTTCGTATTAATATGGGCGAACGTACTCAATGTGCGGAAGTACTTAAGGGTCTTTGTAATACCATGACTGTTTTTCGTTTTGTAATGTAGTACGTAGTGTTAATTGAATGTACATACATTTATACCTACGTATATTAAAATATATAAATATTTTTATATAGAATGTTGTAATTAGTTTTTTAACTAGAATTGGCTCGGCTGTTTCGTGGATGTGTTTACAAACATAAAAATCCACAAACAGGTAACATCCAAGTTTTAAGTGCGAGAGAGCCATACTTTGGCACAAATGGGTCGGCTCGACCTGAGTGATACCACGGCCACACAGAAAACCGGCGTGAAGCAACACTTACGTTGTATTTTGCCTCATGAGTGAAATTACCAGAGGCCCAATTCTTCCCCCTCGAAAAGGGGGTTTGTGGACAAGAGGCCAGCAACGCACTTGTAGTAACTTCTTTGATATTACGAGTGTCCATGGAGGGCGCTGATTGCTTACCATCAGGTCATCCGCCTATTCGTTTGCCGACCTATGATGGAAAAAATCTAGACTAGGATTAACATTTGCAGTTCGCATAAAGAGTTTTGCCGTGCAGGAAACGAAGCCCGTGACAAATCGCACGGCAGCCAGTTGCTCAGCCTGTTGCCCAGCCACCGGTCTTTACTGCGTGTAGGTACAATGATGTATATTAGCATAAGTTATCCTCAACTATGTATCGAGACAGTACTTACTTTAGTTATAGCCTTTGCCATACAGATGAGGCAATCAAAACGAATATTGAATGGTTTCGTTCTAAAATGAACAAGGTACAAAGGGTGACATTACATTAATATTTTAGGACTTTAAATGAAAAAAAACTTGGAATGAATAGCAAAACGTTTATTAATAGGTGTTTACCTATGAAATTGCCGCTCTGTAGTACTGGCCATTTCAAATCAAAATAGGTTTTGTTAGGCTAAGGCTAATTAATTTTGTTTTTAAAACATGGGATTCTTTTTCTAAAAGTAGTCATTTGCTTATTGATTGGTGTTACATTTTCATCGCATTTTAAATAAAAAAAATCGTTTAAATTTTTTCATGCAAAACGGCAATTATTTATAATAATGAATAATTGTTAAGTTTATAGACAAACAAAAATAAAAGTTTATTGAAAAACCTTTTCAATCAAAATAAAGATTTATTCTTTACTCAACAAGGACTGTTTGAGAATTGACACTAAACTCAAAAAATTTCTCTTCAAAAACAACGAACAAAAATATAATAAATCATGACAATACAGTTACAAATCATTCCTCAGTCAATTTGTGGGGCCAAAAATTCCTCACTTACCGTTTGTTAGGATGCGTCCTTTCAGTTTCAGGAAATCGAGCGCTCGCAGTTCTGAGCACGACTGAAACAAGGAAATTGAGTCAGTTAGAAATCATTGGCGGCGGTTGAGGGGAGTTCGTTTTACCAATCTTGCCAATAAGGGTGGTGGGGGTATTTTAGATTATGTCTTTGTGTTATAACTTTCATGAGATCTACTAAAGTCCTTATAATCTTTACAGCTTACTCGTAACTTTTTGACGGGACACTCGACTCGTTTCAAGCCAAAATTCTAGCCTTCTAGCCTATCGCGGCTTGAAACTTGTCGAGTTCCTCGTCACAGAGTTTTATTTTTTATTTTATTGGGTAGAGACAACAATCAGTCACATTATAAATCGTGTACACAGGCATTATAAACGAAACTTGATGTAACAATGCTGCCCACAGAGTTATTTACTTTATTAACATGAGTTACATGAGTATGCTCTAAAAAATAACAATTGGTTATTATGTTGTTAAATTAATATCATTTGTGATTTTTTTTTAATTTGGTGTTTGTGCTTTAAGGTAGAAATGTAAAGTTTTAATAATATGGTAGCAAATTCACTTTATTATTCCTTTTTCATAATTTAAAAGTTGCGGCTCTTATTTTGCCTACCATCAGGCTAGATAATGTTTGACAATCCAAGCGATGCGGGCAAAAAGGGCCGCGACAGAAAACGACGAGTAGGGTAGGTGCCGACCAGGAACAAATTTCAAAATTTCAGTACACCTTAGTTGTAAATTGCATAACTCGACTTAACTTCTCCAAAGTCGTAGCTGAGTTTGCAAGTACAAGCGCCATAATGTATCATGGCCCTTTCCCAGAGCAGGAAAAGAAACAGAGTCATTTTAATAAAGAGAGTGACACAGAGAGGAGTGAGAGGGCCTCACTCCTCTTAGGGGCTCACTCCTCTTAGAGCGAATACCATATAAATATTTTTTTCAACACAACCATCAAAAAAATCTCCTTACACGTTGTGTTACGTCGGTCTTCTCAATTAATATGTATTGTCATTGTCATCTAAAAGATAATAAACTGATTAACAAAGGCCTCACACACTAAACTATGCTTAACTTTAAACCAATATAAGACGCAACACAATATCTCCTCTCACAAACTTCCCCCTAATTACAAACTCATTTCAATTTCTTAAAACAAACTATTACAGTAGCTGAGGATCTCAGAGACCCAATAACCGTAGCGATGACGTCACAAGCGCGCGTCGTTAAAACTTACTCAATTAACTGGAATGTTCCGGCGTATGGCTGTAACTACTTTCAACTAGTACAATCTGGTTTGAACCAGATTATTGCATGCGGGATTAAGTTTTGGATTATTGGTTTTATTTTAATATTTATAGTATTTCTTTTGTTTTTGTTTCTTAGATATCTGTCGTGTTAAATTCTCTGGCGTTTTCTTGGAGTTACACCTTCTTTACATTAATATTCATAGTTGCAGTAGTGATTTCCCGACCAGTTTTCAAACAACTCCATCTACAATGTGTACCCCTAAAAGTACCAACTAGACATAAAGAAAATAATTTTCATTTGAATTTTATTTTTGTATAGAAAGTTAGTAAGCAAATTTATTAAAAAACTTGGTCCTTTTAACATTGTAATAATTTAAATGTTGAATGTTTGCAACTAGGGAACGCTTGACGTAACCACTTGGAATTCTACTGACCCACTTTACTAGTACTAGGTCATGCACCGAAAACGTATGAACCAATATGATATTTAAATTATACATTTGCGGCAGTTCTGTTCTCTAAAGGTGGAGGCAGAATTTCTTTTTAATATTATCTTATTTTATTAAACTCCAAGCGAACGCCGACGTCCACACACCTATAATATTATGTCTCGAATTACCACGATTGAAATGTTAATTCCTCCTTCTCTGTCCACTCAACCATTCCTGAGAGATATTCCACCACGCACGAAGCGTTTTGCTTGACTTTCCTTGTGAGAACCGCTATCTAGTGGTCTTCCTTTTTTAACTCCCGACGCTAAAAGAGCGGTGTTATTTATAACGATCACGTGTACACGTGACACGTACGTACGATTGACGTGTCTGTCTGTATGTCTGTCTGTTTGTCTGTTGTATCATAGATCCCGAACCAATGAACTGATTTCAATTAAGTGTGTTTTGTATAACAAGTGTTTTACGTTCGAGTGTTCTTAGACATTTTTAATGAAAATCGATTGGCCAGTTTATGATCGATGAGTGAAAGTGGGGACGAAAAACCGAATGTCTGCAAATATACTCAAGTGGGATATCAATTGAAAGGTTATTTCTAGTAAATCACAAAAAACGGCTTTATATAAGTTTGACGTGTCTGTCTGTTTTTCTGTGTTTGTGTGTGTGTCTTTGTCTCTGTGGCATCATAGCTCCCGATCTTCCAAACGGATGAACCGATTTCAATTAAGTTTTTTTTCTATTAAATGTTACTTACGTGCGGGTGTTCTTAAACCTGTTTTACGATAAAAATCATTTAAAGCGTTTAAAAATTGTGGGGGTGAAAGTTGGTAAGAAATACAGAATGTCTTTAAATATGCTCGAGTGGGGTCTCAAATGAAAGCGCATTGCGTGTACAATACAAAATAATTACTGGGGTGAAAGTAGGGAATACACCCAAAACCTGCAATTATTGTGAGGCGAGCATACCAAGGCGCTGATGAGAAGGTCCTTAGAATATTATTTTGAGCTCTTTAGTTAGATTTGCTAGCTGTCGACCATAGTTGGATCCCACCACTGACAGATGGTGAAGAAAGACTTCGTCAGAAAACTAAAAGACTTTAATTTCTAATTATATGCTTGGAATCGCCAATCTACCTTGAGCAAGCTTGGTGAATAATGCGTGAAATGCCAAACCTTATCCGTAGAAAAAGCCATTCAAGAAGATAGCTTATCTTCCTTATCCACTACTGAATGTGAAATTACCAATCAAATCCCGAGGCAGTTCATAAGGTGTATAAGGTTTGTTTATTTTAAGTTTTTTATTTAATTGTCATTTACTTATTCAGTTCAAGTAGAGAACAAATTAATTACGAAAGATTAGGCAAGTGATCAGGGCTGAAACATAAATGAATATCGGTTGTGTCCCAGCACGAGCGTAAACCACAAAGGTTTTACTCCGACACGGGACGACTGCGGTACATTTCAAATGGTTACTTCGAGAGTACGTGTGATGTCTAAGTTTAAAAAAATTGTATTTTAAATGAAAGTATCAACAACGGGAGAAAATACCTCGGCAGTAGCGATGTTTTAATAGTGATTATAGCGACGCAGGTTTTTTAAACAAACAATTTTAAGCTATTCATTAATTACTATAATATAATAGGTCGTGGTGGTCCAGGGGTTGGGGTGCCCTCTTCTCATGCATGAGGGTGCAGAGGCCTCTTCTCACACGGACAAGGTTTGAGCATTAACTACCGCGCTTGCTTAAGGTGGATTGGAGATTTCAAACTTAGAATTAGAAATTATAAGTCCAGGTTTCTTACGATATGATCTCCGGCAACCGTAAGCACGGGTCTGCACGGACGGTGAGTAGACGGGTAGCTCGCCGCCCGACCAGAACCAGACCCGAGCGTACGGCGCGTAGTGTTCCGCGCGCGCCTCAAAGAGCCAATAGACCACCACAGACGGGGCCCAACAGGGCTGATATCAGCCGGGGTTGCGGGGTAAGCGCAATGAGAACAGGGGGGTTTTTAGTCAGTAAGAGTCTGACACTCTCTCTCGCCTTACCCTGGGCGGGAGGACGGGAGGAGTCATTGGATGATTTTACCCTGACAAAAAAAAGGTTTCCTTACAATGTTTTCCTTCACCGTATGTCAGTGGTGTTTAAACAATCATAGAAAGTACATATCATTCCGAAAAAGTCACATTGGTACTTGCCAGGTTTTGAACCCGCATGTGCTTTAACCACAGCAACACCAAAATTCAATACAAAAACACAATACATATGTATAAGGTGATAATTGACGGTACTATAATGATGTCACACACACATGGTACATATGAGCTCAGTTATTACGTCACAGTGTCATCTATCACGTACTGTTGCGCACAAAAGCTGTTCGAAATTATTAATGGAACTATTGTTAAAATATATCGGCGATGAATTGTTTTTTGTTGATGAATGTACTTGAATGCGGGCGATGATTTTAAAAAAAGAACGCAAATAAGAGATGTTTTCGCGTTCTTTTAGAGGGTTTTTTTATACTAGAGTCGTCTGTGTCTGAGGAGATTAAAATAAATAGGTTTATACCTTCAGACGGTCAAGGGAAATATTATGAGGGAATCTTTACTTATAATTTACTAGCGACCCGCCCCGGCTTTGCATAGCAATGCTGATTCCAAATTTCTCCTTTTTCAACCACTTGGCCTATTAAAAAAACCCTCATCAAAATCCGTTGCGTAAGTAGTTATAAAGATAAAAGATAGAATATATAGTAGTTTTAAATATATGACAGAGAAACCGAGTATGTTTTGTTCTATGTATATACTACTTTAATATATTATTTTCAGATTAAAATCTCATTTAGAAGTTCGTTTATTCCCCTTGTAAGTAGTACCTACACCAGTACCTTTATCAGTAGTGGGATATTTACAAGCCGATGCTAAAATGAAGATAAATAAAGGTATATATAAATCTAAATACAAGCTACTCTTAATCACAGTCTGCATAAAACGAGAGAAACGAACATTTTCAAATCGTTTGAGGATACGAGTGTACCTACCTACTCGTTTATTTTATGAATCGAGAGCTATCGAGATATCGGATTCGCTTCGCAATCCTCCGAACTATTTGTTTATACGTAAAGAGTGTAGCTACTTTTATTATAACTTTGTTTTTTTTTATTTTTGTTGATTTCCTTTGAGCCGGCTGAGGCAAGAGTCACATTCTCACAGAATTCGATTTTTGAAATGTCAAAGTGGTAACCTATATTGCACTTACATAGTGTAATACGCACATTTAAAAGGTTTTGTTCCGTGAAACAGGGGATTAGTATGTTGGCACGTGTCAGGCACAATTCCAGATTCCGGACTATTGTTACACTTTTTTAAACCATCAAATGATTTCTATCGCCTAGGGCGAGGCGAAGGGGAGTGTCAGACTCTTACTGACTAAAAAATCGCTCGATCCATCTCCTGCTCCAGGCCGAGACTGCGGTACCTTTTTGCGCTTGCCCCGCAACCCCGGCTGAACTTCAGCCCTATAGGACCCCGTCTGTGGTGGTCTATTAGCTCTATGAGGTGAGTGCGGTACGCTACGCGCCGTACGCACATATCTGGTTCTGGTCAGGCAGCGATCTACCATAGGTCGCCGTACGCAGACCCTCGCTTTTGGTGGCCGGAGATTGTCACTCGATCACACACCGATGTGTCGGAGGGGCTGGGGCGAAATGAGGATAGGTTCCTAATGCGATCCGCCTTGGTCTCGCAAGCATTACTGCTACCCAAAAAGAGGAGACGACTTTCCAGCTCTCTTCACTCCGCACCGTGGCCTAGACTAAGACCGGGCGCCAGGGGTCATCCCAAGTAGGGCACTCCGCCAACGTATGCTTTACTGTATGTATCCTCTGGGTGGACGATTTGAATTACTGAATTATTAAAATATCGATTTATTTTAAGGTATAGGTCGGCAAACGAGCTGACGGATAACCTAATGATAAGCAATCGGCGCCACCACCCGCTACACCAAAGGAGTTACAAATGCTTTGGCGGCCTTTTAGGGACAAGGGTTTTGGATAATTAAGGATCGGGAAGCGATTGTAGGAAGGATAACGCCGCCGCGCCGGTAACCTCACTCACACGGCGAAACACAACGCTGTGGTTGTTTCACGCCAGTTTTCGGTGCGGCCGTAAGATCATTCCGGTGGAATCTACACATACGTGCCGAAGTTTGGCTCTCCCACACTTGAATTCTTTCGGAATTCAATCATACCGGCTTTATAACGTAAACAAAACCCTATAAAAAGTGGAACACAACAAAAGACCATCTTTTGGGCAACCCTGCATTCTAAGAAGAGTTCTTATTTGGTCTCAAAACGTTAGAAGCTTTTAATGCTAGTATGTCCAAGAGTACTTTTCATTGAGGAGCGGGGAGATGTAACCTAGATAACGGCATTCAAGCCCTTTGAGCCGGGCAACCGGCCGTACCTTGAGTTTTGACACAAAAGATTCCGTAACTAGGCCCCTTTAGAATTTCTGTTGCAAGATTTTTTGCTAAAATGAAATTAGGTACGTTAATGTTTATGTTTTGTGAGCTCTTGTACAATATTATAACTAAACAATGAAATTGGTAAAATATGCATGCGAATATGATCTTAAAAAGGCTGAAATATGTTTAAAAATGAACTCAAAAATGGTGTGGATGTTATAAACATGTTTGAAGCGCCAAAGAAGAAGTCTCGGGCATCCTAACTGGTGTTTCTAGAGAAAGCTACCTTAGAATTGATTTGTTCTTTTTGATTTTCTGCCTGAGTGGAGCAATTGAATTGGATTTAAAACCTTGTTTTTACGAAAGATAACCGAGTTATTACAATGATAAGCTTAAAACAAGTTTGTTGAAGCTTACTCACGTTTTTTTTTATGGTATAAGCCTTCAAACGATTACCTGATGGTAAGCAATCGGCGCCGCCAATGGACACCCGCAACACCAAAAGAGTTACGAGTGCGTTGCCGGCCTTTTGGGGATAGGGGTTGCGGATATAACGATCGGGAAGGGATAGGGGAAGAGGAGGGATTAGGCCTCCGGTAACCTCACTTACGCGGCGTAGCATAATGCTGTGAATGTTTCACGCCGGTATTCTGTGAGGCTGTGGTATTACTCCGGTCGAGCCGACCCATTCGTGCCGAAGCTTGGCTCTCCCACACTTAAAGACAGACACGTATTTTTGTAACGATGAAGATTAGAAGTTATTATACTTATTTCAATATCGTTACATATATGTGGGAACCCTCGCAATACAACACAAGATGGCGACATGGCGACCTACTTTCCCTTGTAAAGGGCCCCAAAAATTCTTAATTTCAATTTTTCTTCCTAATTTTCTCAGTTCCCTGTGCCTGCTCTTCAATTTAGCTTATTAGTCCCAAATGCGAAATCCTCATCGTTTTACTTCGGACGCGATCAAGTAGTAAACAAATATTGAAGCGAGCAGAATTTTGAGTAGAGTCATTGATCTACAAAATTATAATCATTTGTTAAGGATTTTGTTCTGACTTCAGACTGGACATGACGAGATAAATACATACATATAATCTAATCAGGTGCAATACCTTATTATTATTTTATGTAATAGATCAGCAAACGAGCAGACGGATTACCTGATAGTAAGTAATCAGCGCCGCCCATGGACATCCGCAACGGAGTGCGTTGCCGACCTTTTAGGGATTAGGGACTTGGAGATTTAGGGATTGAGGAGGGATTGGGGGTGGGGAAGGATTGGGCCTCCGGTAACGTCACTCACACGGCAGAACACAACGCTGTGGTTGTTTCAAGCCGGTTTTCTGTCAGGCCGTGGTATCACTCCGGTCGAGCCGACCCATTCGTGCTGAAGCATAGGATCTCCCACAGATTTTCTCTAGTGAGTAAAATGTGAAATAGTTTTAACGTTTTTATTTACTGTTTGTAAGTAAAAATAAACTGCAGAGTGTCTGGCGGTAGTTGGATGAGAAGTGCATGAACATCCAGCTCAGTGGCATGCAATTGGGGGCTATGTCCAGCAATGGACGGAATGATGATGATGATGATGATGGTGATGGTGATGGTGATGATCATGATTTTGATGTTGATGTTGATGTTGATGCTGATGGTGATGGTGATGGTGATGGTGATGATGATGTTGATGATGATGATGGCGACGACGATGATGATGATGATGATGATGAAGTAAAAATATTATTATTATCTTTTCGTCCAGGACACACAGCAGGGTACCATCAGAAAATCGGAAAGAACTGTTATTTCTAAAGCTGGTTTATCGTCCCACCCCTTGGCTACACAGTGCTGAGATGGGCATGTACGATGACAATTCATGGTGCAGTAGACGTGATCCGGCTGACGATGATGTGCAAATCCAAAGCAGTGGATTTAGACTTTTCTGAACTAGATACGAAAGTCTCAATACTCAATATCTTTATTGCATTATCAAAAGTACATATAAAGGTGATAACAATATGTGAGATCAATTATGGACCCTGTAAGGCACAGCAAATTAGGGTAAAAAGAGAGAAAGCTCTTTAAATTCTTTAAATTAAACAATACCTAAAATATATTATAGAGATCATTAATAAAATTTTGCTTAAACTACAATTTATATACTATTCTATACATACCTACGGTACTTAAGACTATTTTTATTTAGTTTTTTTACTTATTTATATATTGTATATTATGTATATTTGTAGGTTACAGTTATGTGGGTAAATCCTCTGCTTAACTTTTTACCTTTAGGTTGTAAACGTTTCTGATCAAGTTTTCAAAAACATCACTGATTTAATTTCAATTTAATATTATAGTAGCAATTTAAACCAATTTACGCTTTATTGGATTCATTTATATTTACTTATTACGATGTATATAATGTGGTTTTTACACGTATTAAATCTATACTTAATGTTATGAAGCTGAAGTGTTTGTTTGTATTTCTGAACGCGTTAATCCCCGGAAATACTGTTATAGCTAACTTAATTTTTGGCTGCGCGACATCATGAATAATAATCCCATTGTGACATGAACCTAGTAGAGCTCTTCTTGAGTTTGTTTTTTTTTTGTCATGGGGAAATCATTAAATGGTATCTCTCGTCCAGGGTGAGGCGAGAGGGAACGTCAGACTCTTACTGACTAAAAAACCCAAAGGGGGTTTCTTTCATCCTTCTGGGCCGCGGTGCCATAGTGAGTAGGAATTTCGTTATCTATATTAATACTTATACTAATATAGTAATACTAATAATATTAAAAAGAGGTAAAATTTGTAAGTTTGTATGTAGGGGTAATCCTTGCAACCGATGGTCGGATTGCCAAACTTCTTTCACTGATAGAAAGCTACATGTCCCTGAGTGCTAAAGACTCTAAAACATCACGCTACGATCAGATGGACGTAGTAGTATTTAGTAGATGGTAGTAGCTTGTTTAGTGTTACCACGATATTTATTATTCAAAAAATATACACATATAGTTAATGTACCATGTGATACGAACAGTTAGGGTCGAGCAGCGAGTGAGATCGCTAGCAGCTAGTTAATTATGCTGAGCTTTTCTTCGACTTCGTCTAGGAAAGGAAGGGCTAAACCTCCTCCCTAATGAAGGGCTAAACATAATTTCAGCTTCCGCGATCCAGTAACTTGGTTTCTGCGTTGCTTCTCGCTCAGTACATAACTGAGGAGTATCTCATATGATATTGTGTATGCCACCCATACTCAAATTTGTATATTAAAAAATGTATACATAGAAATGTACAGCCGGACTTAATCCTTAGACATTGTCTAACAGTTGACCTTTAGGCGCTGGAGAGATGAGAGTGGCAGTTGAAAAAAGTATATATAGCAAAATATTAGGAAGAGATTTTTTTTAAATGTGTATGTAGAGGGTAATCTTTGGTACAGCTAGTCTCATTTCAAAAACCTTTTTCTGATAAATAGCTATATATAATGTTCCTGCATGCTATAATAGGCTATTCAAACATCACCCTACGACCAATGGGAGCCGAGCAACGGGTAAAATCGCGTGGCAGTAGCTTGTTAGTACATATACTATACATATACGCATACACTCGAATATTGCCATCGCCCGTTTATCATCATTATCCCCGATCTTTCTTCATTGCACCCGGTTTATTTAGGTATTTATTTATTTGGGACAAACAAACAAACAAACAGTTACACATTACCTATATCTGTGCTAATAACAATAAAACAAAGATATTAAGTATATAAATGTGAAACTCACACAGTTATCCCACACTATAGCATATATCTATACTAATATTATAAAGATGTTAAATTTCTAAGTTTGTATGTAGGGGGTAATCTTTGGAACCGCTGGTCGGATTTCCAAAATTCTTTCACTGATAGATTGCAACAATGTTCCTGAGTGCTATAGTCTATAAAACATCACGCTACGACCGAATGGAGCCGAGCAGCGGGTGAAACCGCGAGAGAGTAGCTAGTTTTTAGCATTCATTAAACGAATGTCAAATGTTTAATAACATAACAATATCACTGGAAATTGGGAAAAGTAGGTGGTTGTCAAAGACTCGTATAGAGAAGAATAAGCTAAAACTTCACCATTGGTCGTCAAAAAAGAATTTGTGCCATTATTATTAACAGTATGTTCTATTTTTGTCCTACAAAAAATTGGTCCCGTTTATCGTACGTGGGCGGGCAGTCCAGGGTAGATAGATAGGGCAGGATAAAAGTATGTATAGTCCCAGATTTAATATCGGATCAGTCATACAGTACTGGACATAGGAGAGTCATGTTTCGGCATGAATGGGTCAGCTTGACCGGAGTGATACCACGGCCTTCCAGAAATCCGATGTGATACAACCACAGCGTTGTGTTTCGCCGTGTAAGTGCTGTTACCGGAGGCCCAATCCGTCCCCTCCCCCTATCTTTTCCTAATCCCTAAATTCCTTTATTCCCAAAAGGTCAGTAACGACCTTGTAAATTCTACTCGGTGGTGTGGGTGTCCATGGGCGTCGTAGATTGCTTACCATTAGGTAATCCATATGCCCGTTTGCCACCCAACCACATGAAAGAAACAAATAATAAGAACTGAATGCAAGAAGGCAAAATATGATTCCCATTTTGAATTAAATGACAACCATTCCATTTTACGCACATCCGTCGCTAAAGCGCTATATCGCTTAAGCAATCTCCCGAGAATATGAGTTCATCAGCTTCATAAACAAAAATGATAAACATTTTGTATAAAAAAGCGCTGCAGCGCTTTAACCTAACAAAGGAGTTTTATAGCGCCACAGACGTTTAGGCAAGGTTTAGCTGGAATCGCTCCCGGGGGCTATGAATATCATTCTGAGCTTACATCGCCGACCAGAGAATTGTTAACATAACAATAAACATTTATGGTTTTTTTTTCGCATTTACGGGGGCCTTGATAAGTTTTTTTAGGGTTTTCTTAGTGTCGATTAATGGAACCTTGGAGTTTTAAATAGTTATGTATTTTAAATATTTTTTTTTATAAAAGAAATTTCTTATGAAAATAAAATATAAAGCTAAATTATTTTAAACCTTTTTAAACTTTGGCTTACAGTAGATTATGTTTTTTGTGTCGTGGTTTTTTTTTCAGATGAAAATCATCAAATTGCTTCTCCCACCCAGGGGAGTAAAGCGAGAGAGAGTACCAGACTCTTACTGACTAAAAACCCTCCCATTCCTTAACCTGTTTTAGGCCGAGGCGGTGGTGCCACATTGCACTTACCCCACAACCCCGACTGAACATTGGCCCTGTAGGAACCCGTCTGTGGTGGTCCATTGGCTCTATGAGGTTCTCGTGTCGTGGTTGGTGCGTTTCCAAACATACAATTACACGTACACATTTCTTTTTTTTTCTAAACTTGTACTCTAATGTATTTTTTTCCTGGTTATTTTTAATATTTATTTTAATAAAATCCATTTAAAATATATTGATTTTAACTAAACCATTACACGTTTTTTTATTTTAAAAAAAATTAAAAGTCTTTTAATCTGTTCGCGTTCTGTAGATTTGAATGAACAATAATAATGCTTGCAAAGACTATTTAATTTAGGGCTGATTTTTCAATAGTCAGATAAATGTTATCTGATTAATAAAATTGTTGCTGTCACTGTCTTATAGAAACATTTTGACGCGACAGCATCATAATTATTCTCCTTATAACTTTTATCTAACCATTGAAAAATCAGCCCTAAGGCCAGTGTGGTTTGTTACCGAATGTTTTTGGGCAATTGATGGGATTATTAAAAGTTAAGTAATAGATCTATAAGTATATTGAAAACACGACTTATAATAAATAAGGTGTTGTTATTACGCAGTCCGAATGTGAAATGAATCCTAAAATGTGTGTTTATTAATTAAAACGGACTTATGATCACGTTGCATTTACGTGATTGTGCGGTTTAACCGTACAAGTGAATTTGAGACTAATCTATATCGAATTAAGTATGATCGTGACTGATAATTCAGTTCTGACTAGTTACAATTTTCAATAACGGCCATACTGACTCTTATTGTCTTTAAATTTGAATGTTCATAATTGCCATCAGAATAAATTAATTTAAAAAAAATGGATTTTGAAAAAATAACATTGATTAATGCTCTTAGAAGTGCGCACTTATAAGCTGATAATGACATTTGTAAAAAAAAGTAAAGTAAGTATTAAGATTGTTCGCAACTTTTATGAAGCAATAATATGTAGGTTAGTTTTTAATTCTTTCTTTTTTCATATTTTGCCGGCTTGAGAACTGTATTCAGCCTATTATCGGATTGAACACGTCAAATTGTTTATTGTGTTGTAGTGGACTAGTGATTTTATTGGTTTTTTTTATTAGTGGCTTGTTATTTAAGACTATGAATGGTACTTAGTAGGTTCATATATAAACATAAGGGTTCTTTTATTGACCTAGTGGAAAATGTGTGTGTTATGTTAAGGTAAAAGAAACTTGCCCTAAAGCAGTCTTAGGTTAAGGCAGACTGCATTGAGTAAAGAAGATGTAAATAAATCCAAACTAATCCAAACTATCGAAAGTAATAATTATAAATGTGAAAGTAACTCTGTTTGCTGTCTTTTCTTCACCCCTAAACTACTGAATCTATTTGTGTGAAATTTGGTCCAGACATAGTTTGGAACTCCAGAAAGGACATAGGATAGTTTTTGAATCAAAAATCTGCAGGAAGTCACTATAAATACCAGATTTAAAAAAAACTTTTTGTGTTTGTGTACTAATTTGTCAACGTTTAACCTCTTTTTAATATGGTAGAGCGATAGAAAATGTATATTAAAAAAACTAACTAAACTAGTATTGGTTTTAAGAAAAAACGTTCTTTCGGTAAAACGTTTCTTTTTTTTCTAAACGATAAAAAAATGATCTGATCAACTAATAGCGTAGTTTAATAATAATGCTCAAAACAAGTACACGATCAATAGGTAGTCACATAATAAATGAATTGAAAGACTAAAAAGAAACAAATGAACACAAATTGATTCTAAATATACGTACTTCCTCTTCAAGAACATTATGAATCTCATTTTACGTTAAAATTTAATAATCTGAGACAGTGAAAGCATTATAATTATATCGCCCTAGTAACTTGGCGGAAAATAATTTAATCTAAGATGTAAGATCGACATGAAAAGCGGAGTACAATAATGAAATAATAAATAAATTATTTCATAAAATGAATTAATTATTTATGATTATAATCATACTTACCAATTAAAACCAAAAAGAAACACCTCCAAAATTTGAAATCCATTTCGAAGACACTCGATTTATAAAAACAAAAATATTAAAAATAAAAATAACGAAACACGAATAATAATATTCATTTTTTTAACAATTAATTTATGAACTCATACTGTCACACATTTTGCACATGCTTAGAAAAAAAGAACAAAAAGCGTTCTTTTTTTAAAGTCGCGTGGTTTAGTTCGCGCGTTGTCGATGTTCTTCGGATACACGTCCACCCCGTAACGCGGTTCGCGGCAAACTGAAGGGTGGGTGGATGAATAGTACGGAGATTCATCTGTACTATTAAATATAGGTAGGTATATTCTATCCTGTACGTTTGAAATTGATGAAGCAATAGTTTTAGCAAAGCCTGTACGGTTGAATTTAGAATATTTGCCGAATGTGGTTGAATATAACCATATACGAGTTGGTTATTAGTAAATGAAGTTGGTTTTAGTAAATGTAGTTGGAAATGAAAACTAATAATGTTTTCATTAGTGATTTGAAATGATATGTCTGATTATTATTTTAAGGTTTTTTATGAATGTTTGCCAAGTAAGCATTTTTTCAGCACTTCTCGTTAATCATTTTTCATTGAGTGAATCCTATCAGTGATGTTATTGGGAGCTGAGACGTGTTGTGTCTGTGAGGGGAGCATCATCAAATGACTTCTCCCGCCCGGCCCTGGGCGGGAAGTCATTTCGCTTTTGCGCTTAGCCCGCAACCCCAGCTAGAGACGTGGAAAGTGACAGTGCGATTGACTGACTAATTTTAAATCGCGCAGCTACCTATGGAGCTATTATAGCAATTACTTAGTGAAACACTGTAAAACTGATAAGGAAACAAGTGAAGTTGAGAGTTATCCAGATCTGAACCGGGGTTACTGGTCAAGCTCTATACATAGTGTACAGCGGGCTTGGCCACGCGGCGACAGCAGCCAGTTGTCCAGCCACTACACCCACTGCACAGTCAAGTAAAAGTCTCGCCTCACCTTTTGGGAGAGTTCCGGCGATTTAAAGTTTTTTTTAAACGTTATCCCACATTAGGATTTTTTGCTATGTCTGAGGTACGTTTACAAACATACAATTTCACATATACTACATCACACCCGTAAAAACAATAGTGTGTGGATATGTGGATTACACAATGAGTAGTTGCGTGCGGAAATCGGTCCCGTTACACGTTGCGCGTTACCCAGCCACCGTGCCAACCTTCAAGTGAAAGGGCTGTGGAGCGATAGGGGAGGGGCAGTAGGTCTGTAGGTAATTCCATGTACTAAGCATGTAAACAGCCACCACACATAAGCAGACTTCACAATTTTGACATTAGAATATTTAACCTAATTACAAAATAAGGTTTTACTTTAGTCTAGGACTAAACCATTGAGCCAGTGTTTGTATTTCGAATTGAAGGTAGATGACAATAAGATTCAAAATTCAAAACTCGACTCAGTGATTTAAACCTGGACTAAAGATAAATCTTGTTTTGTAATAAGGGAGAAACAGTCGAAATTCGCAAGAGTTCTTGCAAATAAAGTCAGTATAGTGTTTCTACAATTGAAAATGTACAATAAGAAAGTTCTTATAAGGATTTTTCTTGGAAATCAAATCGCTTTCCTCTCGTACGTGTCGACAAGATTATGAGGTGTGTGTAACAGTTCTATATTTGTACTCTCTTGGGTTTAGTAGTCTGAATCGTTGCTACGACTCCTATATGCAGTTGTAACAATAAGGGCTATTGCAGAAGTTCCACAAGTGTGATGAAGATTCATTATATATTTTTTTCCTTTTTATATAAACGTTGGCCAACACTAGGATTTTCTCCTGTGTCGTGGGTGCGGTTACAAACATACAATTTCACATACACATGACACCCAAACCCGGAACAACTATTTGTGGATCACACAAAGAGTTGTTCCGTGCGGGAATCGCACCGACATGTTGCACGGCAGCCAGTTGCCCAGTCACCGCACTAACCGTGCAGTCAATATATACTTTTTTATGATACAAGACGGCTATAGATCTGACGGATTACCTAATGATAATCATGAAGCAATAAGCGCCACCCATGGAGAGCCGGGACGCGACTACTAAAGCAGTATCAACCATTATAACATTTGGATTTTGAAATTATATGTTGATGATATGATATTTACTATGTAGATTTTTGTGAGTGTAAATGTATCAAAAGAATAAACCAGTCCGCCAAAAATTCACGTTTCAAAATTTTTAATTGTGTGTGTTATATTTTCAATTAATCATGTCCCGTCAGATTAATAGCTATTTCAATTATAGTCTATTTCAAAGAAGATAAACTGAGACTGCACGGTTGGTGCGGTGGCTGGGCAACTGGCTGCCGTGCAACGTGTCGCGGGTTCGATTCCCGCACGGAACAACTCTTTGTGTGATCCACATGTTGTGGATCCGGGTCAAGGTGTGACGTGTATGTGATATTCTATGTTTGTATCTGCACGCACGACACAGGAGAAAATTTTAATGCGGGGCAACATTTTTTTTAAAAAGAAAAAACAAATTTTGCATTTCTGGATTGCAACACAAACAAAAACAAAATAGTTCTTTGTTAGATTAAAATTTTAGTGTCGTACCGAACAGTTTATACTCGTCAATCACACTTCTGAATGTATGTGAGAGGAATACTGAAGCAGCCTTTCTAGGTGTTCTGGATGCAAAACGGTCGATAGACGGAAGAAAGCTGATATTAGCCTGATGTTTGCGCATCATTTGCTTTCAAAATACTATCATCAAGTGACTTCTTCCGCCCAGAGTAAGGCGAGAGAGTGTCAGACTCTTACTGACTAAAACCCCCCCGTTCCTTCTCCTGCTCTGGGCCGAGGCCGCGGTGCCACTTTGCGCTTAACCCGCAACCCCGGCTGCTTGACCCACAACCCCGGCTGATCTTGGAGACCTAAAGTTATCAACATGAACCAAAATTAAGCAATCAGCGCCGCCCATGGACACCCGCAACAGACGATTTACGAGTGCGTTGCCGACCTTTTGGGGATTAAGGCTTTGGAGATTTAGGGATTGGGGGAGGGTAAGACTCGACCGGCCCATTCGTGCTTAAGCATGGCTCTCCCACAGTTCGAATCACTGGATTCACCGTCGATGACAATTTAAAGCCTTTATTTTCTGTGATGTGCACCTCTTATAGACTGACTAATGAAAACCCATATTACACTAGGTCTGTAGGGAATCCCATGTACTAAACATGTGAAATATGTATATCGTAGAACAAATATTTTATAATTTATTTTATTATTTTTAATGGGATATGCAAATGAGCAGACGGATTAAGAGCTGATGGTAAGTAATCGGCGCCGCCTGGACACTCACAACACAAAGGAGTTACTAGTGCGTTGCGTGCCATTTGGGGATAAGGGTTGCAGATATTTAAAGATTGGGAAGGGATAGGGTAGGGGGGATACACAACGCTGTAATTATTTCATGCTGGCTTTCTGTGAGGCTGTGTCGAAGCTTGGCTCTCCCACAATTAGAATCTACTATTGATGTACCAAACTATGTCACAAAAAAAAATCCTGATTCTGATTCTGAAACGATTGCCATAACAGACATACTTAGCAGACTACACAATTTTGTTAATTATAACATACTAGCTACTCTTTCGCGGTTTCACCCGCTGCTCGGCTCAATTTGATCGTAGCTTGATGTTTTATAGCCTATAGCACTCAGGAACACAGGACAGAATTTTGGTAATCCGACCAGAAGACAAACTTACAAACTTAACTCTTTATAATATCAGTATCAGAAGTATAGATATAGAAGAAAATTCAACCTAAACAGTCAAAATTCGCAAGAGTTCTTTTTTTATGTAATAGATCGGCAAACGAGCAGACGGATTACCTGATGGTAAGCAATCAGCGGCGCCCATGGACACCCACAACGGAGGAATTACGAGTCCGTTGCCGACCTTTTAGGAATTAGGAATTTGGAGATTTAGGGATTGAGGAGGGATTGGGGGAGGAGAAGGATTGGGCTCCGATAACCTCACTCACACGGCGAAACACAACGCTGTGGTTGTTTCACGCCGGTTTTCTGTGAGGCCGTGGTATCACTCCGGTCGAGCCGACCCATTCGTGCCGAAGCATGGCTCACCCACACTTGAATCTCTTGCAAACAATGTCAGTATAGTGTTTCTAAAATTCAAAAATGGACATAACGTCGTTCTTACAAGGTTTTTTCTTGGAAATCAAATCGCTTTTCTCTCGTACGTGTCGACAAGATTATGAGGTGTATGTAACAGTTCTATATTTGTACTCTCTTGGGTTTAGCAGTCTGAATCGTTGCTACTACTCCTACATGCAATAGTAACAATAAGGGTTATTGCAGAAGTTCCACAGTAGTAGTAAAGTTCGTTGCGAGCCTTTTAGGGATTAGGGTTTCTGAGATTTAAGAGTTCGGGAAGGAAGGAAGGGCTTTGACAATGCTCTAGATGTTTCCCACCGGTTTTTTGTGAGGTCGTGGTGTCACTCCGTCGAGCCGACCCATTAGATCTATAGACACTGCCAAAGTGTTAACATATGAAAGAAGACTGAAGGGTAAAAACATGATAATAGTTCGATTTTGAAATTATATGTTGATGATATGATACTTTATTATGTAGATTTTTTGCGTGTACTCACAAAAGATTAAACCCGTCTGCCGAAAATTCAAGTTTTAAAGACACATAGGTAATTAATTTATTTTGTATCTTGTATTTTAAATTAATAATGTCCCGCCAGATTGATAGCTATTAACAATTCCAAAGAAGACAAACATTTTGCATTTCTGGATTGCAACACAAACAAAAACAAAATAGTTCTTTGTTAGATTAAAATTTTAGTGTCGTACCGAACAGTTTATACTCGACAATCACACTTCTGAATGTGTGTAAGAGGAATACTAAAGCGGTCTTTCTAGGTGTTCTGGATGCAAAACGGTCGATAGACGGAAGAAAGCTGATATTAGCCTGATGTTTGTGCATCATTTGTTTCATAATACTACAATTATATGAGTAAACATTTTAGTGCATTTGGATTCATGCTTGCTGTACTGTACAACCAACTGGGTGTCAGTCATTTGTTTTGTAAGTGAACCGCCACGGCATTGCAAATATTTGTCAATTATTATCCTATGTATTTAATTTTTTTTATAACAACTTTCAAGCTTGAGCTTGAGCATTGAAATACAATATAAAAAATCTCAGTCTAGCAGTTCACGCGTGATGTCATGATCATGAAAATTTGATTCATTTTCTTATATATAAGTACATAAGTACACAAGTGATGGTAACGCTGGGTGGGAGAAGTAATTCTAGGTTTTTCACCAATCACATAAACAAAATGGCATCCATAATTCGGTATTTAACAAATTTCAAAACCAATTCAATCTTTTTTTTAATATTAATAATAATAACCGCCAGTTTTTTACGAATTTAGAATAGAATTGTGTGACGTCATGCTTTTATTAGATTTTTTTTTGTTCGAAATTCGAATAGCATACTTATTTATTCAAATTTAATTAACAAAATACAATAGTTCAGCATTTTTTTTTAATGAAAGAATAAACAAGCAATTGTTTTTTATTACTATATTTTATTGTAGGTATTCTAACAGTTGTATTATTTTCTATTCATTTAGAGCTGGTTTTTCAATGGTTAGATATAAGTTATATGCGGAATAATTGTGATGCTGTCGCGTCAGAATGTTTGTAAATGACAGTGACAGCAACAATTTTCTTCCTCACCTAAAACTTATCTGAGTATTGAAAAATCAACCCTTAATCAAGTCTAGTATCCATTATGTTTGTATACTTAAAGGCTCATCGCTTACAACATCATCATCAGCCTAAAGGAGGTTTGAGTATTAATCACCATGCTTGCTCAATGCGGGTTGGCGATTTCAAACTTATAATTAGAAATTATAAGTTCAGTTTTCCTCACGATATTTACCTTTACCGTATGTAAGTGGTGTCTAAATAATCATAGAAAGTACATAATATAACTCGGAAAAAGTCACATTGGTACTTGCCCGGTTTCGAAACCCATCATGCATGAGAAGCGGCCGCCTTAACCTCGGAGCCACCACGACTTATATACATAGATTGCTTACCATCAGGTAATTCGAAAGCTCGTTCGCCGTCTGATAACATAAAAAGCATATATACGGTCGAATTGAGAAACATCCTCCTTTTTGGAAGTCGGTTAAAAAAAATTGTATGTATCGATATCTGCTGTCCTCTTCTGGGCTTTAAGACGAGACTTTATGTTTGTCATACTTTTTTTGTGAGGAGAAAATCATCAAATGACTTCTCCCGCCCGGCTCTGGGCGTGGAGGGAGGTAGTGTAAGACTCTTACTGACTAAAAACCCCCCTGTTCCTTCTCCTGCTGTAGGCCGAGGTCGCGGTGCCTCATTGCGCTTACCTCGCAACCCCAGCTGCCCGCAACCCCGGCTGATGTTTGTCATACCTAAGGTAAGAAAATATTTTCCCACTCAAACACTTTTCCTTCACTACATACTATTTTCTACACAACAGCGGAACCCACTCTAAAAATTTTAATATTCATAAAACTACTCAACCTAGGCTTTTTAGCTGAAAACCTAATGCATTACAGTAAACTATAAAAATAGTACACCTGCACCACTTAAGTTCAGCACTCAAGCGGACCACCTTTACCCAAACCGCTCCCTTACACATGAAGGAATAAGAGTCATAATCGCACGATCTAATTAAAATATCACATGTACCAATTCCGCTATAAAGACAACCACGTTGTAATGTCGGTGGCAGATGTTGCAGGCGGCCATTACTGTATGTCATCGTTTATAGTGATGTGGGAACGTCGATAGATTTCTTTAATTGCGTTTTTAAATCGTTTTTAATTTTCTGCTCCAGTCATATGATAGAAGTTATATACTAGGTCTTTTGTCTGTTGTTCGCAATTTTAAGATGAGAAGAGGAATGGATTGGGCCTCCGGTAACCTCACTCACACAACACCGGTATTCTGTGAAAAAGGTGTTTAAAAGTAACAAAAATAAAAATAAATATTGCATTTGTAAAAATATATATATTTTTTTTGCTAATACAATACTTGTTAAATTCATTTCATTAATAAATACTACTTTTCACTCAACAGATAATGAATGTCAACTGAAGTGTATTCAATATAAGTATGTAAGAAATCCTTAACTTTTTAGGTATATAATTATTAAGTAATGATAGATTAAGGAGCAATTACCACAAGCCACATGTCTAACAGCTTGAGGATGCCATAACATTCAATCAATATAGCAGTTTAATTCATCAAATCCCAGGCGAACGCCGGCGCTCGCACACCTAATGTCTTACTATTGTGTTTCAAATTACCACGATTCAAAGGTTAAAAAGTTTTACCCTTGCTTTATCAGACGTCAAACAAACATCAACAACATCGATACCTAAAGATTTCGTTTTTATCGATATTTCGATTATATCGATAGTATTTTCCAAAACAACTATCGATATAATAAACATATATCGTTCCCCCATCCCTAAGCCATCTTGCTGTCTAAAAGCTATTAGCAGTTGGCGACGAAGCCACCTGTGTCTGTCATTTCCTTACGAGAGATTACGAACAAGCATTAAGTCGCATAGTCGTTGTATAGACGTGTTTCAACCAATTACTTGCTCCATACGACTTGGGGAAATTGCTTGAAAAATCTTCAGTTTTCAAGTTGAGTGTTTTTGTTTTTTTAAATAGTCTGTTTGGTTATCTTGTAGTGTTTTTGGGGTAATTGTAGTGATGAGTTTGGATTTGTGGTTCGTGTATTGATGTTAGGGACTGGTGTCGGGGTTGCGGAGTAAGCGCAATGAAGCAACGCGACCTCGGCCCAGAGCAGGAGAAGGAACAGGGGGTTTTTAGTCAGTAAGAGTCTGAAACTCCCTCCCGCCCGACCCTGGGCAGGAGAAGTCATTTGATGATTTTCCCCTCACAAAAAAAAGGGACTGGTTGTTGGGTGTTTGCTATTTTGAACACCAATTTGCCCACTGCTATTCAAAAGCTAGCTTCTCACACGCAATAGGTTTAAGCATTAATGTCGACGTGTGCTCACAGCGGATTAGAGATTTCAAACTTATAATAAGAAACTATAAATTCAGGTTTCTACACGATGTTTTCTTTCATATTTTTTATGTCATAGGTCGGCAAACGAGCAGCAGATTACCTGATGGTAAGCAATCAAAAACGGTTTTTGTTTTTTTAAAATAGTCGGTTTGGTTATCTTGTAGTATTTTTGAAGTTTATTGATTTGGAAAAGCGAATTGTAGTGATTGTGTTTGGATTTGTGGTTCGTGTATTGATGTTAGGGACTGGTTGTTACATTTATACTGTTTTGAATGAAATTACGTCATCAGCCTTTAAGTGACTGCTGAGCAAAAGGCCTCTTCTTTGACGGAGATGGTTTGAGCATCGATAACCAAGTATGCTCACAGCGGATTGGCGATTTCAAACTTATAATAAGAAATTATAAATTCAGGTTTATTCACGATGTTTTCTTTCTAGAAATAATCTTGAAAAGTACATGTCACTCAAAAAATCGAAGGAACCAACTTCATTGATAGAAGCTGGTGCCTTATTATATAAGGCACCTGCTTCTAACTTCGGGCCACCAAAACTATGAAAACAATATTTACAACTATCCTATATTATATATTGCTTAAATACTAAAACGTCTAGTTCAACTTGTTCCGACATTAAATCTTTATTTTATTTAGCTTTTTTTATGGATAAGCCCGTCGCAACCTCCCGATTCCACTGCAAGTCCAAGGATCTGCAGTTGATACAACCACGAAACACAGAAACACTGAAGATACACAAATTTGAGGAGTGGATAAAGCAAAAAATATATATATTTTTTTATTTTTTATTGCTTATATTTTGTGAAGAACGAAATTACGAAGTCCCTCTAAATTATATTACTAGCACAAACGTACCACACATCTCTACCTACACATTCGTTCTGAAACCAGCGTGAAAGCTAGCACGTATCATTTTTCGCAGCATTACCTGGTTTATATGCCAAAAAATCCGACGAGAATCCATCTAGCCTGCGCTTTGAAGCCTTACTTAAAAAAGGAACGTTGCGAAAACTCCCTTTTAAAATTCCAAGCGATCTAGTCTAGAACATTGTACGTTACATTTTTGAAAGAAATCTCTTAAATTTTTGAGATTTACCTAATAACATGTTCTAGTTTCTTACGGGCTTGCTAAAAATATTCATATGTTTATTTATACTGCACGCTGAATTTGATCAGTAGGTAATTAAATTATAAAAAAATAAGTGTGGGAGAGCCAAGCTTCGGCACGATTGGGTCGGCTCGACCGGAGTGATACCACGGCCTCACAGAATACCGACGTGAAACAACCACAGCGTTGTCTTTCGCCGTGTGAGTGAGGTTACCAGAGGCCCAATCCTTCCCCTCCCCCGATCTCTCCGAATACCTAAATCTCCAAAACCCTAATCCCTAAAAGGTCGGCGGTAAATCCTCCGTTGCGACTGTCCATGGGCGGCGCTGATTACTTACCATCAGGTAATCCGTCTGCTCGTTTGCCGACCTATTACATAAAAAAAAATTAGTCCTACTATTATTGTAAAACTAACAACCCGCACCGGTTTCGTATTGGTGCTATACTGATACCTCCTCATCAATTTCTCCACTATTTAATGGATATTATTATACGTATAAACGTAAACATCTCATTCTTCAATCACTTTATCTATTAAAAACAGCATCAAAATACGTTGCGTAGTTTTAAATATTAATGACAAAGGGATTTGGGGACAGAGAAAGCAACTTTGTTTCATACTATGTAGATGGGCAGTCATAGCCTAAAGTTGTGAACTAAAAACTATTAGTGAAAAGTACAACTACAAGGTGTATTAATTGTTATAATGGCAACAAAAATACATCATTTCTCCGAACTGTCTAGATATTACAGTTTATGATATACCTGGATACGAACAGCGAACCGTCGGATGGACGACGCCATCTTACGTTTAGTTCCAGTTTTAACCCTAACGGCCTTATTACAAAACAAGGTTTTATTTAGTCTAGGACTAAACCATTGGGCCGGTTTTCGTATTTCGAATTGAAGGTAGATAACAATAAGATTCAAAATTCAAAACCTGACTCAATGGTTTAAACCTGGACTAAAGTAGTAATAAAAGACAAGCTTGACATTCGTTTGTTTTTGTATTTTTCCGTGTCCTCACTGACTTTTCCTTGAGCTGCTTACAACTCAAGTAACTTACAGCAGTAAGTAATATTAAGACCAATACATAAGTGATTTTTTGCGAGCTCGAACAAATTTATGATTTTGAGATTACCTTATGGTAAGCAATCAGCGCCACCCATGGACTACTGCAATACCAAAGGAGTAACGAGTGCGTTGCTGGCCTTTTAGGGATAAGAGTTAAGGATACTTAAGGATTGGGAAGGGATAGCGGAGGGGGAGGGATTCGGCATCCAGTAAACTCACTCACACGGCGAAACATAACGCTGTGGTTGTTTTTGTTGGCCCATTCGAGCCCTTTTGGGGTGAGGATATGTATAAATAAATAATAAATAATATTGGTATTGCCACGACTACGTTTTTCAGCAGAGCGACGACGATTGGTTACCATTTAGTGATGAATTATATAATACATGCTATATTATTGAATAATTCGTAAATTAAATTATTAAATAATTCGTAAATTAAATTATTAAATGATTCGTAAATCAAATTATTCGTGTGCTAGTTAACAGACGTATGCCACAAAAAAACTCTGATGTTCAAACTCACAATTTGCCATAATCCACACGTCGGATGTGCAATTTCTTTTTTGGCTCATATAAAATATGCACTGACTGCGAACGAAGTCACAGGACAAAAGCTAGTTAAAAACAAAGTTAATTAGGATAAAAAGCCGTATGCCAGGAAGCTGCTCTCTAGTTTTGGCGTAAGATTTAAAAGCTGCATAAATCTGAACCGTAGCATATTGTTTTTAACAAGATGATGGTGTGTGGTGCAATATTTAAGCGAACCATTTTGATAGATTACCTAATGGTAAGCAATAATCATGGACTACCCAACCCTAAATGTTAAAGGAATTTTCTTTTTTGATTAGGGTACTTTGAAAAAAAAAACTGCCAACATCATAAAATGACTTATCTCACTCTCGGTAGGGTGACAGAGAACGTCAGACTTTTTAAGATGAAAAAATCACCAGGTTCCTTCTTCTGTTCCAGGCGAAGTCCGCGTTACATTATTTATCGCGGAATATCGCGCTTGCATCCACTACCCCGACTGAACATGGAAGGCCACGACTCACGCAAGTGCGTTTCTAGCTTTTGTGAAATAGGGAATTGAACATTGGGGATTCTTTGGGATCGAGAATGGAGTGCGGTTGATTAGACGTTCAGTTACTTCACTCAGACGACGAAAATTCGGTTTGCACCGACATTCTTTAGGATTATGGTATCAGTCGAGCCGACTCTAAACTTAAATCTCCATTTATTGAGACCATCTTGTATCTTCAATAACTTGGACCAAAACGAGGAATTGCGAACTCAGACGAAGTTAAGGTCGTGATTATTCAATAATTAAGATAGTTAACATTCGTAGCGGGTTCCTAGTTGAAGAGAACATTTAATCAAATATACAGAACCTACTTTGTAGAGGGTTCTGTAGGTACACCTTTGGATGTACCAAATTTAACCGAATTTTATTTGGGCAAGAATGTACCAAACTAGAAAATCCTGGGATTAATAAGGATAGTGGCTTTTTATTTTGCCTTATAATATAAACATTAAACATGTATTTTTTGGTCTTCTAACGAAAATGAAACAATTTTACTTAAGTATACGGGTTGGCATTTGAACGAGGGACATATTCAATGGTCCAAACTTGGTGCTCAAATAAAACAACGTTTTCCATAAGACCAAAATGAAAATCTTAAATTTTTTTTTTTACTTTACCATGCAAAATTATCAATTAGCTGTTGCGATTCGTATGGGGATATACATTAAATTTTGAGACTTGGGTATCGGTCCCATGTGTATATTGATTTGAAATTTCGTTTGGCATGATGCATCTGTAAATTTTTGATAAGCGGTGTTGTAGTGAGTTCAACTGCTCTTAAATTTCAACTAGTTATATCTAAATTTGTTTTATTATACAACAAAATTCGCAAAAACGCTTGTCTAATATTCATTTTGTAACTATCTATATAACTGGACGATTTAATGTTGCAGGATTCAGGGTCGTCGACGAGACTAGCTATTACGGTGACCTCAGCAGTGATACAGGGCAGCAGTTGGAACGGGATGGTATTTAGTCACTACGAGGCTGGTACTCTATTTTTTCTCAGGAGGAGTTATTTGGTAATTTTCAGTCCTCACACGGAAATAGTCAGCTTAGGAATATACCGTGGCCTTTAAAGATAGGAGAAGATACGGGTTGGTTTTCAGTCAGTAAAAGTCTGACACTACCTCTTGCCCCACCCAGGGAACGAGAAGTCATTTAGATCACCCCGTTAAAGTTGTTTTTGAGTACTTATATAGGTAAATAAGTACCACTCTTCTTCATACAGAACTCGTATATTCTAAGCACTGATTTTAGTTATACATTGGTATAACAATAAGCTCTCAGATGTTTTGCGTCATCTAAATAATCTATTCCGTCCACTCGATTTTTAGCGATAAATTCAACCCTAGTGTGTTAGACTTTACACTCTAATAACTAGTGCAAATCTTGTGTCATTTTATAAAACATTGTTTTTTGTCTTAGATCGGCAAACGAGCAGACGGATTGCCTAATGGTAAGCAATCAGCGCCACCTATGGACTCTCGTAACAGCAAAGGAGTTACTTCATGTGCGTTATCGGCCTCTTGTGTATTATTCGGATTTAAGGATAGAGATTTGAGGATTAGGGATGGGGGCGGGGATTATTAGGCCTCCGGGAACCTCACACGACGAAACACAACAGAAATGTTGCTTCAGTACGGTATTTTGTGAGGCCGTGGCTATCGCTCCGTCCGAGCCGGCGCATTCGTACCGAAGCACGGCTCTCCCACACTTATAACAATGGAAAAAGCATTTCTGTCGACCCCTTCGAGAATTAAATATCCAATTTCAAATTCATAACAAAACAAAACTAGTAAAACTAATTCCATTCCAAATCCAAGTTTGTAACTTGTGTTGTCTTCAAAAAACTTACAAGTAGGTACGTGAAGTTGAAAATTTTCAACTACCCGCTAACTTATTACTATAATCTCAAGTTTTTAACTCAGACTTTCCAGTTGAGAACATCAAACCCGTTCAGTAACGATGAAAAGTTTTCAAGCGTCTGAAAATTTCAATATCACTAAAAGGATTTTGCGATTCGGCTGTTTTTGAATGGCCCTTATTTTGAGTAGATGGGGATGGGGAAAAAGTGCGGAGAATCTTTTTTTAAATTTAAAATGTAAATCGGTTTAGAACGTAAGTATAAAAAAGGAGTCTGTAATATAGAGAGGTAAGATTTGATTGTTTTTTTTTATATTTTACTAGCAGCTCGTCCCAGTTTCGTGCGTATTTTTTATGATTACAAATTTTCAGATTTTAACAGAGATGTGTCGTGTTGATTCGTTGTCTTTATACTACACTACGCTACGATTTCATATGCGATTTTTCCAGGATAAAATTGACGTGATTTAAACTTATAGTTGATCCCACGTTAAACGATACTATACTCAGAAGAACAGCATTGGTATTTGCCAGGTTCAGAGTCAATACCTAAGCGGCTGTCTTAAGCTCAGAGCCACTACATACTACGTGCGTTGACAAAAAAAACTAGCACATACACATCATACCAAGAACCTAACAAAATTCTAATAACACATCAAAGTTAAAAGTCAAAGTCAAAATCATTTATTTCAATTAGACCCATACAGGCACTTTTGAACGTCAAACACATTTGAACATCATTAAAACTTAACAAAAATACACCTCGATACAAAACTATCTCTACAAAAACATTTATACAGATATATTTAAGTGGAAATACCGTTGCTTGAAACAATCCATTGTAGGGATGGTATCAAATCCCTGCCCCGAGTGCCATCGGTCGCCTCGAGTTTCTTACACTCATCTTTTATTCATTTCCCAGTTTTTTTTTAACGTGCCATCCCTATTCGTGATATCAGAGAACTTTGGTCCAAAAAATTGACGTCGACGATATCTAATTAGTTTGGGGTAGTAGATATCATTGAATGTGGTTTTTTGCAAGAATTGATTTCTTAATTGAGAATTTTTTTTATTGTGTCATTGGGTTTAGCAATGAGGTTAAGTTAGTAACATTTCAGTTCTATTAATGGTCGGGAAAAGTTTAGAAATGATTTCTGAATCTATTTTACAAGCGGAGAGGCTTAGAAATTATGCGTGGTTATTATTGCCTTAAGCAAAAATGAGTTATGGAAGCCCACCATAACCCACATGAGAATTTTAACTAATTATACCATTGAAACTTTTCAAAGCACTGAAATATAAAAAAAAACACACTTATGATCATTCATTCTTTTTTCAAACAATTTAAAAGGGACAAAATCTTTGAATATCGCCAAAAACATGACATCAATATTTTGTAACGACGCAAAAAAACAAAGAATATAATTCAAAATCAAAACATCTTAGGGCTGATTTTCAATAGTCAGGTAAATGATATCTGAGGAATAAAACTGTTGCTGTCACTGTCTTATACAAACGTTCTGACAAGACAGCATCATAATTATTCCCCAGATAACTTATATCTTATTATCTATAAAAAAATCAGCCCTTAATATTACATATATTTAGAACATCTTAAATATAAGATAAACATAAGATATTATATTAGTATTGAATTCGATCAAAAGTATCCAATTATTTACCTTAAACTAACTTTTCCCGCCACTTTAAACCACAAAACACTAAGTCAAAACACAAAATCTAGATCTCTTTATCACAAAGCCCTGTGAGATCTTGTCACGTAATCTACACGTGCTCTATACCTTCATAGGACACCCCTCAGCCGCTCTAAGAGATCCTTAGACTCTAGAAGTGGAATAGAAGGGGGAATATTCTAAAGTAAGCGAGATCTGATCTCTGACGTGCTAAGTGATAATTTTTGCTTATTATGACATGGTTTTTGGCGCCGCTTTTGCTCGGTTGAACTCAGCTGAACTATGTTATTAAATTTATTTGAGAGGTAGATTTTTGGGGATTTTGCGTGCTTGACTAACAAATATAATTGATAAAGGTAGTCTTTGTGTATACTGCCGTTCGATGGTGACAATCATGTATTGATTTTTACTAAATTGAAACATTTCTAAACAAATGCTAAAAAGCTGAAGAGTTCCTTTGCTTGAACATGCTAATCTTCGAAACAACTGGTTCGATTGTTATATAATTTTTTTGTGTATTGGATTAATTCATTAATTTAGTAAAATTATAGTCATAAATATCAAATCATCAGCCTTTAAGTGCCCACTGGTAAGCAAAGATCTCTTCTAACACGGAAAAGGTTTAAGCATTAATCACCACGCTTGCTCAAGGCGGATTGTCAATTCCGAACTTATAATTAGAAATTATTAATCCAGGTTACCCCAACATAGTTACCTTCGCCTACTTAGAAGGTACATATGATTTGGGAAAAGACACATTGGTACTTGTCAGGTTTTTAACCCACCTCCTTATACAAGAAAAGCGGACGCCTTTGGGCCACGCGATGTTATAAAACATCATACTACGACAAATAACAGCTGAGCAGCGAAAAAAACCGCACAGGAGTAGTAAGTTTCATTTATAAAACAAAATAAATACAAAGCAATATAATTTTGCCTGTAATACAGAGCGGGGTAGTTTCACTTCCAATCCCAAAATCAAGTCTATTAAAGCAGACAAACACGAACTTACTACACTACACTTAGATACTTACTTCCAGATCAAATCGAGAAAAAACTGACTCCACGGGGGTGCGGCTGCCACGCAACGTGTAGCGGGACCGATTCCCGCACGGAACAACTCTGTGTGATCCACAAAGAGTTGTTCCGGGTCTGGGTGTGATGTGTATATGAAATTGAATGTTTGTAAGCGCAAACATGGCACGGGAAAAATCCTATTGTGAGGCAATGTTTTTATACATAAAAAAAAACTTATTACAAGCTAGGGTTGCCGATCAAGTACAATACGCTACCGCGTTCTCGGCCTAGAGCAAGACAAGGAATAGTCTGACACTCCCTCTGACCCCACCTAGGGTAAGAGAAGTCATTTGATGATTTTCCTCTCACAAAAAAAGCTACTGAAATCACAAGTTAACTCATTCACAACAAGCTTTAAAAAAATAAGTACCAGAAACACAATAATAAACGTTAACAAAAACAAAAAACCTCTCCCGTTTTAACACCAAAATTCCAATTAAACATTTTATTTTTCTCCTTTAAAACAGTTGTATTTTTTCAGTTTGGCAACACAACACGAGTACGGGGAAGCCGGCCCAATAAATCCGATATAAAATACGAATCGGTGTTTACCTTGTTTTCTTTTATTTTCCACTTTTTTTTTGTTTTTTCACTTCTGCTCCGTGTAGCGTAGTCGAGATAATGTCAATGCATTCGTGTTTTTATTTTTTTTAACTTTATATTATATTTTTAATCGTAGTTTTATTTTTGCTATGTGTAGTGTTCTTTACCGCTTGCAAGCTTAGTGTTGTGTGCTTTAGTGTTTGAAATCTATATAAAATATAGCCTTTCTTTTTTCAAAAAAATCAAAACCATTAAAGATCGTCATCATCATCACTAGCCTATAAGTGCCCACTGCTGAGCCAAGGCCTCTTCTTATTACGAAGAAGGTTAGAGCATTAATCACCACGCTTACTCAATGCGGGTTGGGGATTTCATCGTTTAAGATAGGTACTAAACTACTTTCAGAATAAAAAGAAGCACATACCTAGTTACAAAATGTGATATAATAATTGCAATAACATTCCAGTATAATATTGTAGCAATACGAACTATGGAATAAAATGAAAAGCTGGAAAAAAATAGACACGTAACATAAAAATCCCATTTCCAATAATCAGCAACGTGCAAAAATACAATATGAGCTAACTGCACTTTAATCCCATCTCAATAAAATATTTCACAAAACGAAATCCGCACAGAACAGAACAGATGCAAAAGGACCAAAAAGGACCATTATAAAAGGACCAAGACAATGTAATAATGAAACCGACACGGCGTCGCGGCGTCCAATTGCAATTTTTCATACGATTGGCTCGATTCCAATATGATTACCGCGAATGCAGCACCAGGTGAAATATGTATGAACTATGAACAGAATAAAAATCTCGCCTCTGGATTGTTTTCGTTGATTGGGAACCTTGATTTTATACGATTTTCGGTCGGGATCAGACTTATGCGTGGAATTAACTCGCTAGATATACTTGTACTTAGGTGGACTATTGGAAAGAGAATAATATTATTCCCTTTCTACATTTACTGGTCTTTGTGATGCAAATGTGTAATTTGCTATTCAATGAAAGAATAGCTAAAAGTTTCCTTTATTATCTACCTTTAGGGAATACCAACTTACTTACCATTCCCACATAATTAGGTATTGAAAACTATACCAATAAGTACAGTTATACTATTATACTATATATTCTGTGTGTATTGTTTTTGATTGCGTATCCAAAAGATAAAAACAGAAACCCTATTATTAAGACTCCGTTGTTCGTTCATCTGTCTGCCTGTTACCACTGTCCTGTGATAGACAATTGAAATTTGGACAGATGATATATTTTTGTTGCCGTTATAATAACAAATAGGAAAAACAAAATAAAATAAATATTTCATGGGGGCTCCCATATACAACACATTTATTTTTCCTTTCATGCATCCGAATTGAGCTTGATTGGTATTTGAGAATTTTGTAGTTTTAAACAGTTTTTTAGAGCAAACCAGATAATTTACGTATTTTAGTTTGCATTTCTGTGCTACTTTTTTTCTAATTACCTGGATCATTTGCGGTATCTAGCCTTCCAGTATCCGTGGTCCTAACGCTTCAAAGGTATTTTATTTTATTTTATTTTATTTTATTTTATTTATTTTGAGGAACAGCAAACAGATACATTATAAAGACTTACAACTAGTTTAACAATTTTGTGATGTGGTCATAATGTAACCCACAACGCTGTCCACAGGTAGACATACAAATTTAAAAAAAAACGAGTTATAAACGCTAGGAACATTGATAGCAGTGCGCGTAACAAATAGTTAGAATGTTTAAAGATACTAGACAGATAGTGGAAGAAATTACTGTAATAAAGTAGTTTGAGTATTAAATAGGGAACTGAGAAGGAGGCTTTTGAACTTATTTATGTTGCAATTAAATATATCTATGTCAACAAAGGTAACGTTATATGTGTCAACCATACGGCGGATAGGTGAACGCAGGCCTGAATTAGTTCGACAGGTGTTCAGTGCAAAAAGGGTACCTGCGCGTACCTGTCGCCTATGGATGGTTCTGGGTACAGCATAGCAGATCATGTTGTTCAGGTTTGTACAGTTAAATTTGTTTCTGACTATATTGTATAAGACTGTCGCTTCAAGGTACTTCCTTCGAGAGCTAAGGGGAAGAAGCTTATATTTACTGAGTAAAACAGGGTACGGTAGGTAAGATTTATGACATCTGTAATGCATAGCACGCAAGAATTTGTACTGAACATTCTCCACCATTTCATCATATTTTTTGTAGAAAGGATTCCATGCCGAAACTGCATACTCCAGTTGTGAACGAACAAGGGCTTTAAACAAACATAAATACGATGTGGTTTTTTTAAAGTCATGGGTGGACCGCATGATAAATCCGAAAAGTTGGAAAGCTTTGCTGACTATTTTGTTAATGTGTGAGTCTAGGCATAGTTTGGTGTCAAGTATAACACCGAGATCGCGAACTGAATTTAGTTGAGATAAAGGCTCATGACAAAGGGTGTAGGTGTACTTAATTATGTGTTTGTTTTTAGTAAATGTGAGAAAGTTGCATTTCGGTAGACTAAGCTTGAGTTTATTTTTATGGCAGTAGTCAGTTAGTCGGTCCAGGTCTTGTTGAAATAAAATGGAGTCGTTAACAGTTTTTATGGGTTTGTAGATCTTCAGATCGTCGGCGTACATTAAAAACTTTGTGTGACGAAAACAGTCACCAATATCATTAACGAATACGTTAAATAATAATGGCCCAAGGATAGAGCCTTGTGGGACGCCCGATGTAACCTCGATCACCCTTGAGCTGTATCCATTGATTACTACTCTTTGACAACGGTTCAAGATATAAGAGGCAAACCACCGTAACAAATTGCCTCGAATCCCATTGAAAGCTATTTTATTAAGCAGCAGCTCGTGATCCACTTTGTCAAAGGCCTTGCAAAAGTCTGTATATACAGCGTCTATTTGCAGTCCGTTGTCCAAACTGTCAAATAAAAAACTAATGAAAGACAGGAGGTTCGTAGTGGTAGATCGCTGTTTAACGAAGCCGTGTTGCTGTTGTATAATGACATTGTGTAGAACAGGATACACTTCATTGTGGACAAGTTTTTCAAAAACCTTTGACAAAGTGGACAGAAGTGAGATTGGGCGGTAATTCTCCACGTTACCCCTTGAGCCACCCTTGTGCACAGGTGTGATGTTTGCACGTTTCCACTCTTTTGGAAATACTCCCTCAGTTATGCACTTATTATAGATTATAGCTAATGGTTTACAGATGTGAGCGGCAGTGCGGCGTAGAAAATATGCAGGTATGCCGTCAGGTCCTGAACTTTTAGCAGGGTCCAGTGATCTTAGCTCTCTTAGGATTTTTTCTTCATTAAAGCATAAGGTAGACATTATATCACAAGCTGAGGAAGTTTCCGTGGGTGGTTGCCATTGCGATAGGAGTGGTGAGGCGGGTTCGTAAACAGAGTGGAAGAAATTCGAAAAGACATCGCAGATAACTTCAGGTTCAGTGGCTGTGGTGTCTTTGTAATGTACTTTTGCTGGAATGCACGGTTTGTCTTTTTTGTTTGACACATATGTCCAGAAGTGTTTGACATTTGTGTGTAGGCTGTCTTCCACCGAACTTATGTACTTAGAGAAGCATTTACCGCACATTTCTTTGAAGTTGGCTCTATGTGTAGTGAATGTTTCATAATCCGATATGTTTCCATACTTCTTCCATTTGGTCCAGGCTTTTTTTTTCTTTTTAAGTGTGTTTATTAAAGGTCGTGAGAACCAGATTGGATAATTGGAGGATTTAGAACATGCTAGTGGAGTATGGGAGCTGATGATCTGATCTAGTTTATTATAGAACAACGTCAACGCTTCTTCAGATTTCTCGTGTGTAAGAAGTTCAGGCCAATCAGTTTTCTGTATCAAATCGTTAATATTTTCATAGTCTGCTTTATAAAAATTGTATTTTTTAAGCGGTTGCCTATCGAGGGGAGGATCTTTAATTTTAATATTTATATCGCAAACGAATGGAGGGTGATAAATGTCAACAGCAAGCAAGGGAGGTGATTCTAATTGCACACTACAAGGAGCATTGGAAATTAATAGGTCTAGTATTTTACCTTTAGAGTTAAGTGTATAGTTATACTGAGAGGCACTTAGTAGAGACATAAAGTTATTAAGATGGTCGCAGGATGGAGTTGAACTGGAGCATAAACGGGAATTAATAGGAGTATTCGAGGTAGGAGGCATGTGCCATGTTGCTTCTGGAAGATTATAATCTCCGGCTACATAAAACATATCGACATTAGGATTACATAGGGCTTCATAGAGTGTTTCAAAGTGCTTTTCATACACAGACGGGGGAGTTTTAGGGGGTATGTATGCAGCTGCCACGACGTGATACTTGGATTTTTGCCCACTGGGTATTTCCACAGCAACCTGTTCTATGTAGCTATGCAGAGGAATCACATTGGCAAAAGTGTTTAAGTCTATTTCAATGGGTTGGAGATTTTTTAAGATTGCCACTAGGACACCGCCGCCATCCCGTCTATTCGTGCTAGCCCGATCGCGATCACACCTGTACACAACGTAACGCTGGTCAATGAACTCATTGTTACTGATTTCCGGCACTAGCCATGTTTCTGTCAGTATGATGATGTCGTATGTTCTCGTGAGAATATTCATATACAGAGCCTGCAATTTCGTACGGATGCCCCTACAGTTTTGGTAATAAATAGTTAATTTTTTATTAATCACTGGTAATGGTAGGATATGCATAAGTATAAACATTGCGCGCCAATACAGATAGGATGCCAAGAGAGTAGATGTTAAACAAGGTCGGTGAAAAATATAACATTAAAATATTAAAAGAATGTTTTCTCAAGAAACAGTAAAGCAAGCTTACATCCGTAACACAAAGTAAGTTAGTTTTATAATAAAAGCACTGTTTTGACAATACTAAAGCTGCAACTTGAGTGTTAGGAAAATATAAATATAATGTGTTAACCTGTGTGAAGAGTAAACACAATCCGTTTGCTAAACAGATAAGACATAGAGGGTACAATAAAATTAGAATTATTTTATAAAATGATAACCTCCTTGACCGAAGTACATGCAGTAAAACTGAATTAAGAATAAAACAATCAGCGCCAAACAAAAGCGAACGACTAAAATAAATGCTATGCTTATTAATACAGGAAACAATAAAATTGAGATCAAAAGGACTAAGTATAATTACATGATAGGACGTATGAGAATGGTTACAGAACAGTATTTTGAGTAGTGACCGTGGCGGTTTTGACTCTGCTTGTAATTTTCCGTATATCATCCAGAGTGCGGACCGCAAACGAAGCCGTGCCATCACGTTCACGTACCAGTATTGTTGAGTTTCTAATCCAAACATATTTAAAATCGTGTTGTTTAGCGGCTTCCTTACATGTCCGAAACAACTGCTTTGTTTTCAGGGTAAGATGTTCGTTTAGGTATATTCTAGCTGGTGACCCAGTAATACCAATTTGATCGGACTTGAGTTCCTTGGCCAGGCGGTATGCGCTGAGGAAGTTGTCGCGTGTTATGCGTGTAGAGAATTTGACAATTATATTCTTCGGTCTGTTGCTGGTGTGCTGGGCGTGTTGTACTCGGTGGATAGAAATTATATCCTTCTGTTGAATTGCGAACTTGACGGCAGCACCCATTTGTTCCATCATGCGAATTAGGTCCTCTCCGCGTCTTTCAGGGACATTGGAAATTTCAATATTGCAGTTTCTAGCTTGCTGCTCCAAAGAGTCAATTTTTTGTTCAAGGGTTCTGACTATGCTTTGAGTCTGTTCGGAACTATGACGAGTGATGTTCTCAACTCGGTCGCGGAGGTCATTATTCTCAGCAGCCTGAAACTGCACTGACGATTTTAATTCAGAAACGTCGTGTGCCACTGTACTGACATGTTCCTTTAATTTAATTTATATTTTAAGGTATATTTTTGGTAGCTTATGCCGTTATCTCTTTTATGAGGGGCAGTTATTAGATTTCTCGGAAAAAAGGTTTTTGTTCTAAATAATTTTGTTTGGTCCTTCGATCCAATGGGTATATTCATTTGGTTTTTTTTTTTGTGGGTCTTGAGGTAATTTACAGATAGATGTGAGGTCGTAGTTTTACGGTCAAAAGGTTGTGTGATGTGTTGCTGTTTTCTTAATATGTTGCTATTAGGACGTGACCTTGATCGGATATTTAAGCCTTTAATTAACACATTTAAGGTGCGATAGTTAAAAATGTTTGTTTTCATAGTTTACGGGGTGTAGAACAGCTTGAAACAATGTATGTGTGCCTTACTCATAATTAATGTTATATTAGTTCCTCCATTATGATATTGAATTTATATCATAATTAGTAGCTATTACCACCAGATGAGAATAAATTGGGCCCATGTTTGGCCAAGTGCAACAATATACCGGGGCTCCGGTCCATAACAGAAAAACGAAAGGGGTGCTTTAAGTCAGTAACAATCTAAAACTTCCTCTCGCACTTACCTAGAGAAGACATTTACTGATTTTCATCCTTGAGAAGATAAAATAAATTATTTGTGAAGACTAATAGACTCGAGTGCGCGACCAAGTGACAAATTCATGAATTAATATTAATACAGTAACTCGATACTATGAAAACTGCAATCGAATTCCACTAGACAAGAAAATCGAATTGACAAATGTCGCGTAGACAACTGATTGACAGTTATGTGAGTAAACCAGTGCCTACACTAATTATACATAACTTAATAAATTATTGATTAAAGTTACACTAATTATACATTATAAACTTAATCTTAATTAAATTTATCCCACCAAAATTATGGTAAACAAAATTGATAATAAAAAGCCAACCAAAGTTTTTGTATTACTACGTTATAATCAAATTTCCCAGCTACCATATCATTCCAGTGTCAATATTGGTCCTAAGTCCTCTATTGGTATAATTTTGCGGTACAAAGGACCATAATTTATTGTTCTCTGCTTTTGTTCGTTGGAAAGCCAGGCTTACAAAGCTTAATTGTAAGGGCTGTTTGAGCATATGTCTTTATTTACCGTTGGACTTTGTACTGTGTATAATATTTGATCTATATGTGTAAGTTTGTCTTCAGAGTTAGTAGTGAATAGAATTTATGTAAGTGTTGTTTTGTTTGGAAATAAGTGGAGGATAAAGAAAGGTTAAGTTGTGTTAAGTTTGCCATTTGGCTTAATTTTGCTCCCATCTACAATCCCTATATCTTCAAATCCACAACAAATTACTTATTCCAAATCCAAACTGCACTTGTAAATCTTGTAGTGCGAGTAACACCGGACGACGCCGATAATCAATCTGCTTGTTAGCAACGCTCTGCTAGAAAAAAATAAGGTAAGGTAGGTAATTAAAAATTGCCTATGATTATTATTATATGTGTATCTGATTAAGTGTAGGAGAGCCATGCTTCGGCACGAATGGGTCGGCTCGACCGGAGTGATACCACGGCCTCACAGAAAACCGGCGTGAAGTAACCACAGCGTTGCGTTTCGCCGTGTGAGTGAGGTTACCGGAGGCCCAATCCTTCCCTTCCCCCAATCCCTCCTCAATCCCTAAATCTCCAAGTCCCTAATCCCTAAAATGTCGGCAACGCACTCATAAATCCTCCGTTGCGGGTGTCCATGGGCGGCGCTGATTGCTTACCATCAGGTAATCCGTCTGATCGTTTGCCGACCTATCACATAATAAAAAAATAAATAAAAAATATCTATGTACTATCTGATATTTGTGATTCATAAGCTATAGAGACCTTATGATAAAATGGCTAAACCGAAACGTAGACAGTTTTCTGCCTATTATACTGACGACTTCATCAAATAGTAACTTAGAAGTGATGACTGAAGAGGCTCTCCAAGCTAAGAAGATGGATTGGAAATCCATTTTAAAAAGTTCTGGTTCATCACAGTTTGTTGTTTATCATAGTTCAGTTAGGATGACAGGGAGTAGACCTGGGGCCCGAGTCTACTATTTTCAAAGTGTTGTCATTCCTACACGATTCCATTGTCATTTTGCTAAAAGTTCGTAATCTGTTAATTCAAAATGGCTGATCATTGGCGTTCGGCGATGTCGTAATAGAATTATAGTACGAGATATCTTGTAACGAATTATAAACAATAACTGCACATTAATATTCTAAACGTAAATCATTGAATAAAGGAACTGTTATTTTTTTATTAATTTACCGCATTATGTCAAATATTCATTTGTTATTATGTACGAGATTACCGTTCTAAAGAATTGTTTAAATGAAGTGGCATTGGAAAGTCATAATGCCGCTATCGTATTAGTAAATTACCAAACTTGTCAAAATCAACAATTTTGAAACCAATGATCTACTATTCTGACAATATTGTAATAGCAGACTCGAGGCCCGGGGTGGTGATAAATATGTTCTACCTTGCCATCAGATATTCTTCTTCTTCAGATCCATCTTTCTATACAAAGCACTATAGGTACCTAAAAGTACTCAACCAACGAAGCAATCAGCCTTCAATATTTTTCTAGCAAAAACTGAACAAGCGAAAAAAATCCATCAGCCACACGAAACTCGCTTATTATATTAAGTAAGGAGGAAGTACTAACTAAAAATATCGTGTTGAAGTTTTGTCCAAACACTTTGCTAGATGGAACCTCTTATCTGTTCGTGAAGCTGCAAATGTTGGTATATTTTGCACCTTAACACCGAGTGATAATGTTCATATTTAGTCTTGAGCGTCTCCTATCCTCTGTGCTGTGAACGAGAGGTGTGCAAATAGCATTAGTTAGCGTTGTGGTTTAAGAGTAAGTAGGACTCTATAACTTCGCACATATTAGCACATCAAGGTATCCTGAATTACTTTTGACCACTACAGAATGAATTTGCACGGTTCTTACGTGTTCTCGTTTTGTTTAGCCTTTAAAAGAGACTGATCTCTGAATTTGTTTCACCATTTCTTCTCAGAGTAGTCAAGCAGGAAATGCCAGCTACATCTAGATTTATTCTTCCATTCTTATCTATATGTCCATTGTGGTCTACCAGTTCTCTTTAGGTTTTCTTTCCCTCTATTTCAGTTTATTTAAGCTTCAGATCATTTTGCTTTACGCAGCATAGGTTGCCATACATAATTTTTCAAGTCCTAAATCTTGGAAACCTCTTCATGGATTTTAATGATATGAATATGAAAATAGTGACAACAGTGCTACAAATCAATTCATTAATTTACCAATAAAAATTTAGACAGAGAAAGACGGACAGAGTCATCTTTTTGATTTCCGCACAGTTAAAATGCTCAGTTAAACAATTTATCGAAAATGGACTAATTTAAGTATTAGTTTAAGTGTGGGAGAGCCATGCTTCGGCACGAATAGGTCGGCTCGACCGGAGTGATACCACGGCCTCACAGAAAGCCGGCGTGAAATAACCACAGCGCTGTGTTTCGCCGTGTGAGTGAGATTACCGGAGGCCCAATCCTTCCCCTCCCCCAATCCCTCCTAAATCCCTAAATCTCCAAATCCCTAATCCCTAAAAGGTCGGCAACGCACTCGTAACTCCTCCGTTGCGAGTGTCCATGGGCGGCGCTGATTGCTTACGATCAGGTAATCCGTCAGCTCGTTTGCCGACCTATTAAATAAAAAAATAAAAAAATTCAGACCTGTTATATATTCCGTATGACAAGTGTAGCAGAGACAAGCTTCGCCATAAATGGGTCGGCTCGACCGGAGTGATAGTATGGCCTCACACAATACCAGTGTGAAATAACCAGAGCGTTGTGTTACTCCATATGAGAGAGGTTACCGAAGGCCCAATCTTTCTCCAATGTCCTCCGTCAATTGCTCCCCAATCAATAAATCTCCGAAACCCTTCCCTAAAAGGCCAGCATCGCACTCGTAACTCCTGGTGTTGCCATTTGTGTCCATGGGCAGCGCCGATTGCTTATCATCAGGTAATCCGTCCAATCCTTAGAGTTTTATCACAATAAATAAATAAATATGAGCTTATTAAAAGCCGTATCATTTGGCATAACAATAGCTATTGTCTCTGTACTGAGTTAATTTTTATTTTCTTACTCATCAAACTACTATACAGACTTAACGCCATTTGCTTACCAGCCGATAAATGCTTGTCCAGTAAAAAGAGGTATGGACGTCACATCTTGCATTATTATACAGTAAACTATTCTCTTTTAAGTGCAAAAACTAAAAGAATGCCCCAGACGCCATTGTATTAAAGAGAAGCGTCGATTTTCGATAAATATCAACACCTACCTATCTGCCTACCCCCTCCCCCTATTTTTAATCTAAGATAAAGGGTACATTGAGTGCTTAACCATCGTGTCTGGATAAAACTATTTTAAATTTACACCTCATTTGCACCCTAACACCTAGTCACAAAGTTCATTTCATAACTTTTGAGCTAGTTTGTTAACTTTGTATCGCGATACTTGAAGACTATTTTAGCGTTGCGTTTAGGGTGGGTTTTAAATCAAGGACATTAAGGTGGATATTTCAGTGGGTGGGTTGAGGATTAACGTGGTTTTTTCCGTATCTGTAGATAGTAGACTTGACAATAGGGCCTCTTGTTTCACCGGTCGGTGAACGGAGAGGTAGCTGTCACATTGTATGAGAGGAAGCGATATGTCCTTCACAATCTTGATTGGCCAGTGGAATATTTTTTGGCGTGAGACTTATATGTAACGTACTTTTTGCACCACCCTTTCTCCTTGTGTACATACATTTGATAAGAGCCGACTCAGGGTCACAGGTAGAAACCAAGCAGCAACATTCTCTTATAAACCTGATTATCAATAGAAGAAAGATTTGAGACCATCCTGATCAGTTTGTCATGCTCCTCCAGCATGAGACGGATGCGCCTTAACCACCGGCCACCAATACAGTAGAGTAGAAAACCCATGAAAATACTGGGCATGAATAACAGTAACTGTTTAACACTAAATCAGAAGATATTATTTAAGGAGAAGAAAACAATAAAATAGTTTAAACTTTAATTGGCGAATTTAATGCAGGAGACCGAATTACTAAAGCCTTGCAGTGTTGGCATTCAAAAGTGCTTTTAATGGTTGAATTAACTTAAAGGCAAGAACAGAAAAGAGTAGAAAATAAAAGATGAGTTTGTACCATATAACTTATTCCAACCTCCTTAATGTATCATCCCGCTTCTCTCATCTCCCAGTTCTCTACCCATCCATCTGCCTGTCCCCTCTTCATTGACAATAGATTATCTATGAGCCGGACACTTTATTATACTGCACTATATTCACAAAGTATGTACAAAACGACCATGTTTGAAGTCCTGAAATGTACTGAAAGATAGGAGAAGAACAATGAGTAAGAGAATTTGTATGCAGATCTTTGAAATAGGTCTCAGGCGAGAAAAGTTTGATTGTGATTGGATGGGATTAACATAGGTTTATTTTGAAGTCAAAGGGCAAGCTTAAATAATTACTTGAAACGAGCTTGCGTGCTTATGTGGATAAAAAGTAGCCTATATGTTAGAATCACCTATCTACATACCAAATCGTTCCATCTGTTTATACTTAAAAGAATAACAAAAATACATCCATACATTTGCACAAACTTTCAAATTTATAATATTAGTAGGATAGATTTACTAAAACACTTTTGAACGTGAAACTAAATAATGAAACATAAAGAGTCAAAAACAATCAGCCTATATTGGATGAGAAAGCTATACTGCAGAAAGAATAGCTCGACCGAAATGATACTAAAGCATCACAGAAAACCAGCATGAAACAAAGCTTGCGTTGTATTTTCCATATGAGTGAGGAAGTTCACGCCTCCCCCTCTCGATTGCTTACAGACGGTGATTCGTCTCGATTGCTGCCCTACGCAATAAAATTCATTCCGATTACTAGAAGAAAATGAGCACATAAAATATTCACTTTCACATATTGTTTAGTTAAACCCCTCTCTGTTGTACTTGTAATCGTACGTGGCATGACGTCATTATATATATTTCAATGTAATTTATAATACGCTGTTAAAGTTGGAGCCATGACGGTAGCGATTCTTTCTTTTAATCGAATAGATTAACTGATGGAAGCGATGAAAGTCATCGTCGACACCCAAATTCAAAGTTGAAGAAAGTTATGCCAAATATAAATAGGTACTTTTCAAACGTCACAATAGAAGTCTCTCAGTCAAAAGTCCAGGGCACCTGCAACATTAATTCACATGGTGAAACACAACGCTAGCGGTATCTCACGTTGGTTTTCTACAAGGCCCGTGGTTCCACAAGACTTGAACTGCTGATCATATGATGACTGATGACTATTTAGTTTCATAGTTGTCGGTTGGACTTAGAAGCGGTCTAAATCTAGCGGGTTTGTGTGAGCCACATCTACCTATTCATATACGATAGGACTGTAGTTTCTCTAACATTGAAACAATAAATTTTAATAACAAAACCACTGTAATTAATAAATGTCAAGAAAACCACCAACCCCGGACCAAAGGACCACATTTCCAAACGAACTCGCGGTTTTCCAAACCACACCATAATGCCATATTTACGGAAATGAGAGGAAATGAAGTTTATCATAATCTTTGTAAGAAGATGAAGAATTAATGAACGTTGAGACAGGCAAATTACTTTAATAATATTGTTTTAAAGAATATCTTCTTTGTATAGTCCCTTGTTTAGATTGATATGAAAATGTATTAAAAGGACCGTGAATATTGTACGGTTCAAAGGACCAATACCTTGATTGTAAAGTTCTCATGGTATTTTAGTTTTCATTTTGATTTTTAGGTATTCCGAGGATGAAATTAGTAAAGTTCAAAAACTCTTAAGTAAAAGGCTCAAGTATTCAATCGTTAATTTCAACCCAGTCTTTGCAATATTTCCATTTTAATATTATTACCTAACTAAGCCGAAGAGTCCTATAAACAGAACACCATTGCTAATAATAGCATTATGTTAAAATTGATAATACAAATCCAACGACACTGCGAGATTAGGAACTTAGGACCATCAACCAAAAAGGACCAAATTATTTTCAATATAAAGAACACCCACGCTACAACCTTTTCAAATATAACCCGTGGATGTACTACGTACGTGACAATGAATATTTTAAAACTTTTAAAAGCCTTAATGAATCCCTAACTATAAAAGCGATTATAAACTTTCCAAAATATAGTATAACTTTTCTATTGAAGCAGGAGCCTTTATTTTGATTGGAACGACCAATTAATTTATGCAGATTTATAGATATATAAGTTAGGTTAAGTGAGCAGCTAAGTTTAGGTTTCGATTTTGGCCTTAGTTGGACAACAGAAGTTCAAATAGTCGATAGTCATCAGCTTTTAATGCAGATAATGATAATGATGACTTTATCTTCTAGGTAGATGAGAGAAAACAATTTTTTTTATATGGTTGGCAAACGACCAGACGGATGATGGTAAGCAATCGGCGCCGCCCAAAGAAGAGCGAGCTGAGAGAGCGTTGCTGGCCTTTTGAGAGGGGAAGGATTAGGCCTTCAGTAACATCACTTAAACGGTGAAACACAACGCTTTGGTTGTTGCACGCCGGTTTTCTGTGAAGCCGTCGTATGACTCCGGTTGAATCAACCCCTCCGTGCCGAAATTTGGCTCTCCCATAATTGCACTTGCACTTTCCCATAAAAGTATGAAATCGTCCTGTTTAAGAATACCATTCTAGTACAAAGCGGACTGACACTTAATCCGAAACACTCTGAACTGATCCGCCTGACCTCAATAACACTTTAGCCGTATGTACGGATAAACGGACGGACAGTAAAGGTTTTTCCTTTGACACTCTTCTAGTTCTAGTTGCTAAAGAAATTTCAGTTAAAACTGTGCAAATAGTACTTGCCTACTTTTTTGGGGGGATTTGAGGCTAGGAAGTCTTATACCTTTTGAGCTTAAGACAAGTGAAGTTTTTTTGTTACAAAATTTATCTATCCATTTATTTCAGGCATCAAGACCCATCAGAAAACCATATAAAACAAGATACACACACAGGCACAGAGTAATAGGCTGTAAGTTATCTATAGCTTTTTTTATGGTATATTTTTTATGGATTACCTGATGGTAAGCAGTCACCGCCGCCCATGGACATTACAAGTGCGTCGCCGGCCTCTTGTTAGTTATTAGGGATTTAAGGATAGGAGATTTGAGCATGAGGAGATTGGGGATCCACAATCATAATAATAAGACGGTCAAAAATAACTTAAGATACTTCAAATTAAAATACGACAACAAAATTGCTTGCAAAACCCATAATACACTTAAAAATAGTCTAACTAAACAATGAACGCACATCTAATAAATACTTTTTATTGCTAAATTGGCAACGTGAGTTTCAATACACTTGAGGACAATAAATATTGGTTCGCGGTATTAAAATATGACAAAGTTTTACCGATGCAGATACTTTGAACTAGCTTTTACCGCGGCTACATCTTTCAGCTATAGTGAAAATTAGGAAAGAACACTTTTGTAAGTTAGTAGATTTTTTCAGATATATAGTATGTCGGCAAACGAACAGACGAATTACCTGATGGTAAGCAACACCAAAAGAGTTACGCGTTGCCGGCCTTTTGGGGATATGCGTGGCGTATATAAGGATTGGGAATGGATAGGGGAGGGGGAGAGATTGGGCCTCCGGTGACCTCACTCACTCGGCGAAACACAACGCTTTGTTTGTCACACGCCGGTATTCTGTGAAGTAGTATCAGTCGTAGTTTTATGGGATATGTCGGTAAACGTGAATATGGATCACCTGATGGTAAACAATCGGCGCCGCTCAACGACACTCGTAGCACTAAAGGCTTTCCAAGTACGTTGACAGCCCTTTGTATTTTGTAAGGGATTTAAGAATAGGGGGATCGATGAAGGCGTGGTGGATTAGGAGAAGACCAAGGTTGTCTAACTCACGCAGCGAAACTCAACGTATCATAGGTGTTGCTTTATGCCGGTGTTCTGTGAGGCCGTGGTATCAGTCGGTCAAAAACGTTCGAGCCGAAATATTGCTGTCCTATATTGAAACTCCTTAGTTCATTAGTTATTATGTTATAAAGAATGAAATAGTATAATTCTTGGGCCGCAGAACAAATAGCAGAACTGTAAAAACTTCGTTAAGTAAATTTTTAACATAATACTGATATAAAATTTCTTGACTATTTAATGGATGTTATTATACATACAAACCTACCTCTTCAACCACTCTATCTATAAAAAAACCGCATCAAAATCCGTTGCGAGTAGTAGGACAGAGAAAACGAGAAAGCTTTGTTTTATACTATGCAGTCATGTAGTGATATTTCAAAAACCACGTAGGTAGTAAATAAAACTACTCATATCGTTAAACTTTTACTATAAAAACACAGAAACAAAACACCAAACCTCTTTCGTCGAATAAATGGAATAAAACTAAAGGCAACAATTTAAAACATTGTCTTACACTGGGAGGGCACCAATTATTTTGGCTTGCAGTGCACGTTTGTACAATACACGTCACATACAGATTTCCGCTACTGTTCCACCGTGTTTTGTTTCTCATTTTATTTTATAACTAGCTATTTGTCGTGGCTTCACCTGCAGGGGAAAGGAGTACTTGGCAGGGAAGAAAAACAAAGTTGCATATGAGAAGGTTTACTAAACAGAAGACAGCTATTTAAGCAAACAGAACCACATCTATAATAATAACGGATTGTATGAAAATCTGCCTGTTTTGTGAGAGAAAAATCATCAAATGACCTTTTCCGCACAGGGTGAGGCGGGAGGGAGTGACAGCGACTAAAAACCCTCGTTCCTTTTCCTGCTTTAGGCCGAGGCTGCGGTGACTTATTGCGCTTGCCCCGAAACTCCGACTGAACATCACCCCTCTTAAGCCTCGTCTGATGTAACACGGCCGAGGTGTATTTTTGTACTACTATTTAATTTTTCAATCAAAAGTAATTAGTTTAGTTAATTTTCTTCAAAAATCAGAATATATCTGCTCCATTTAAATATCTTCTGATTTATGTAGTTGAGAGATCAAAGACATTATTTATGAGCAATGGTTGCGGGTCAAGCCCAATGAGGAACAGCGGTATATAGATAGACCTGGAGCAGGAGAAGGAACGGGGTGGTTTTTAGGCAGTAAGAATCTGACAGTCCCTAGAGAAAGAGAGAGAGAGGGCAGATGATGCATGATGAAAAAAACCCAAAAAATGGATCTTAAATTTTCAGTGTTTTCATGATTGTATCTACTATAGTTCCTATCTTGATAGCTATGCTGCGTTTTGGGAGGTTGTGGTGAGTTTGTTCCATTAAAAATATGCTAATATTTTCCGTCCTGAAAACTAAAAAACCTTTGCTCTTGTATGCAACACCGACTTTTTTCGAAGAAAAAAGGTTTGGTAGCCAATTCGTATTTTAATTACATACCGCTACATAGTTATATTTTTTATGAAGTAGGTCTTCAAATAAGTGGCCGCCATATGTTTTTATTTAGAATTTATAAATAATGATTGAGAAATAAAAATAATTGGAAGAATAATTATTATAGCAGCTATAACTAAAAGTGCTCAGATTCCTTTTAGATCTTGATTACCAGCTGCTATAGCAGCTCCTACTCCAGTTTCTGCTTTAGTTCATTCTTCTACTTTAGTTACGGTAAGCAATCGGCGCCGCCCATGGACGGAAAGGGGTGCTTTGCTCGCTTTTTAAGGATTGGGGAGAGATGGGGGAAGGGAAAGATTTGGCCTCCGGTAACTTCACTCACACGGCGAAACACAACGCAGTCGCACGCCGGTTTTCTGTAAGGCCGTAGTATATATATAGAGCCGACCCATTCGTGCTTAAGCTTGGCTCCTACATTTCACAGTAGTTAATATGCCAACAAGATGACAATATCATATGTACAGACATACAAACAAAAATACGTTAACATTAAAACATTAGTGTGAAATTTCCATTTTTATTTATTGAAAACTAATAATATTTTTATAGGCAAAAAATAGTGTTGTTAAGGAGGTACTTTTCCCGAGTCGTATCGATATTTTAATTAAGTTTTATTGTTAGTTAAGATATTATGTTTGCTGTTGATTTTCAAGTGTTTAGAGGCGTTCGAGAAATATTGTAATTGTTTTTATTAGTTTGTTTTCTTTTATCGGAAAAAATTTCAACGTGGAACAGGTAACCGGATAAATAAAAGATAAGTTCGTTGGTTTTACCAAAATAAGAGACTGATTGGTACCTACCTATAAATATTTAAATTTACCCGATGGGTTTGGTTCTTTATTATTTTCTGGGAGACTACATGGTCTTGTCTTTGCACCAACCGTTTAATTTCGGTAACCAAAGGGTCATGCAGAGTACTAACTACTATACTGTAAGAGAATGCCTTTTTAGAGGAGGGAAAATCATGTGCTCTATCGCTCGGGGTATGAGGAAGGAGAGGGAGTGTCAGAATCTTACCGAAATTGTATCTACATAAAAACCTACTCCTGCTGCTAGGCTGTGGCTGTGGTAGCTTATTGGGACCCCGATACCTTATAAACATTCGTCATGTAGTGCCCCATCTGTGGTGGTTTATTGGTTCTTAGACGCGCACGGAACGCTACGATCGCGTCGCACACTCGGATCTAGTTCTGATCGGGCGGCGACCCTTACTACACGCGCATACAGTGGCCGGTGATCGTCGCTCGATCCCTGAAAGCTTCAAGTCCGCCATTCATTGTCTATATAGAAAAATAACTTAATATATTAATAACATACTTATACTGCTAAAGACAACAAAATAAATCACCAAAATCTTCTAACTTAGTATCTATGTATATCTACTCTTAAAATAATAGTTCAAACTATTCAAATCCTTACCTCAGACGAAGAAAAAAAGATCCTTACAACGATTTTAGAAGATTCACCTTTGAATTCAGTTGTAGTGATTAAAGGCTATACGAAATGTAACCAGTGCTGAGCCCAGAGTACTTACGTACGTACGAAGCTGTCCCCATTTAAATTATGTTGAAGGATTCAATTGTTTGGAGGTTAGAATAGGTGGAATTGGTATTAAATGAAATTAAATTCTTTAATGCAGACCAAGGGAGTAACCAGGACATTTAAAGTCATCATCATCATCATCATCAGCCGATAAGTGTCCACTGCTGAGCAAAGGCCTCTTCACCACGCTTGCTCAATGTGGGTTGGCGATTTCAAACTTATAATTAGAAATTATAAGTCCAGGTTTCCTCACGATGTTTACCTTCACCGTACCTATGTCAGTGGTGTCTAAATAATCATAGAAAGTACATATAACTTGGAAAAGTCACATTGGTACTTGCCAGGTTTCGAACCCACACTCTCATGCATGAGAAGCGAGCTTCTTAACCTCTGGGCCACCACGAGTAGGTAGATACATTCAAAGTAAGACTGTTTTAATCTCACTTCAGTGTAAGTAAGAGACAGAGCTAGACAACTTGTATAGCTCTTTCTCTTACCCACACTGAAGTAAGATAGGATTCCTTTACGAACACGCGGGGCTTTGCGCGTATATCGTTTGTCGTACATTGCAGCATCAAGTCGTGTCAACGGCCGTGCAAACACAAACATATGAACATCACGAGCAATGTATGACGAACCGCACAGCGTACCGCACAACGCGCCGCTTAAACGTAAACTATAATAGGCCTTTATTTAAACGTCATGGTAACCCCCCTAATATCAATAGGGTAGAAAACATTAGTGAATATTTCAATAGCTATTTATAAATTATTGACATGGACACCAGGTCGCACATGTCTACTTGTCCAGTGTCTAAAACGGACGGTCATGGATGCACATCGCTCGTGTGTAAAATACATAGGTAATAATATGATACATTCATCACCATGATCAGCTCAGAGGTGCCCACTGCTGAGCAAAGGCTCTTCCCACAATGCGTAGGTTTCGAGCATTCATCTCCAGGCTTGCTTAAGGCGGATTGGCGATTTGAAACTTATTAGGTTTCCTCACAATGTTGCCTTTCACCTTTTGTCAGTGGTGTCTAAATAACCATAGAAAGTACAGAGGTATAATTTGGAAAAAGTCGCATTTGTACTTGCCAGGTATCGAACCCGCACCCTAATGCATGAGCGGTGGAGCATACGGTGGCGGTATGCTCTGCCTGGGCTGAGCACCGCCGTGTCCTCAGGGAAGTGATCAGCGGCGGCGACCTCTCGCGCCCGGCCTTAGTCGAGGCCATGGTGCTGAGTGAGAGGAACTAGGACGCCGTCTCCTCCTTCTGTGAAGCAGTTATGCTTGCAAAGAGGGAGGCGGCCCGCGTGAGGGAGCAATCCTCCTCCTCACGCCCCAGCCGCCGCAACAGGCGACATTCCGGGCGTCGGGGATCGAGAGACGATCTCCGGCCACCGAAAGCGCGGGTCTGCGGTCGGCGAGTAAGGGCAGCTCGCTGCCCGACCAGAACCAGGCCTGAACGTACGGCGCGTAGCGTTCCGCGCGCCACCTCAAACAGCCAATAGACCACCACAGACGGGGCCCTATAGGGCTGATGTTCAGCCGGGGTTGCGGGGTAAGCGCAATGAGGCACCGCGACCTCGGCCGAGAGCAGGAGAAGGAATAGGGAGGGTTTTTGGTCAGTAAGAGTCTGACACTCCCTCCCGCCCAGCCCTGGGCGAGAGAAGTCTTTTGATGATTTTCCTCTCACAAAAAAAAAAAAACAAAAAAACCCTAATGCATGAGAAGCGTTACCTCGATGACCTTTGGGTTACCTCGATGACCTTTGGGCCACCATGACAATATGGTGATGATATATGATACATCTTTACCTACTAATATTATAAAGAAGTAAAATTTGTAAGTTTGTATGTAGGGGGTAATCTTTGGAACCACTGGTCGGATTCCCAAAATTCTCTCACTTATTGATAGCTACAATGTTTCCGAGTGCTATAGGCTATAAAACATCACGCTACAATCAAATGAAGACGAACAGCGAGTGAAACCGCGCGGGAGTATTAGCTATTATTAATATTAAAAAAGGAAAGAAAAAACTTATGTTCACAGTTCAATGAAGCTTTATTTCCTTTATTTAATCAGAATTTAAAAGATCTAATTTTTTTTTTTTAATAATAGCAACGTCCAGCTCTTCTTAGCTGAATGTAAAGTTGTAGAGGAACACGCCATTTTAAACTTTAATTGTCCGTGACCCCACTATCTGGGGAGTTTCATTACACATTCAGGCGCAAGTGTACTAATTAGTGATTTAGTTTTGTTTGCTTTCTTCTGTAATGGCTTCTGGCTTTACCTCGTAGTATATACCTATTATATTCACGAAAACACATAATAAATATCACGTCTTTTAATCCCCAAAGGCGTAGATATAAACGGATATTTGCACAAATATACATATACAAGTGTGGGAGAGCCATGCTTCGGCACGAATGGGTCGGCTCGACCGGAGTGATACCACGGCCTCACAGAAGACCAGCGTGAAACAACCACAGCGTTGTGTTTCGCCGTGTGAGTGAGGTTACCGGAGGCCCAATCCTTCCCCGCCCCCAATCCCTAAATCTCCAAATCCCTAATCCCTAAAAGGTCGGCACCGCACAATTCTCCGTCGCGGGTGTCAATGGGCGGCGCTGATTGCTTAACATCAGGTAATCCTTCTGCTCGTTTGCCAACCAATTACAAAAAAATAAAAAATAAAAACTAGTAAGACCAAGTGTAGGAGAGTCATTTTTTATCGCGATAGGCCTGCTCGACCGGAGTGATACCACGGACCCACAGAAAACTAATATAAACAGTTTGCGTAGTATTTGGCGTTCCTCCTCCCCCGCATCTCCAATCCTCAAATCTGTAAATAACCCCCAAAAGGCCGGCTACACATCGATCCATCCGATGATCCGTAAAACAATAGTTTTATTACAAGTCCCATGTAAAAGTGTGGGAGTGGGTTTATTTAGAGGTACTTACTAATATTATTAAGAGGTAAAAGTTGTAAGTTTGTATGTAGGGGGTATTCTGTGGAATCGCTGGTCGCATTGCCTAAATGTTTTCAATGAAACATAGTCACAATGTTCCTGAATGCATAGGCTATAAAACATCACAGTACGATCAAATGGAACCGTGTAGCGGGTGAAACCACGCGAGAGTAGCTAGTTTTCATATAAGTAGGTAAGTACTTACCGACCATAATCCCTGGCCCCGTTAAACATATCATTTTTCATTTGACTGATCTGAGATGACATGATGTTCACCGCATTACTCGTAGATAAACTGATAGTGTTACTGTTTTTATATTGCGGTCACAGAGTACATTTTTATAAATTGCGGTTTCAAAGGTACTTACCTAAAATAAACGCATTGAATTTGAGTCACAACACACTCATTTAAATTAGGTAGGTAGGTACCAGAAAGATACACATATCAGTCTAGGTAAATCCAGCAATATATCAACTAAACTTATGAAACTACTCTAGAATGGGCAAGTATACATTTCTTAGCAATTTCGTAGCTCAAAGGCGATTCGAAGTGGATACGTTTTGAATTAAATTGTCCGTGAACTTCTGTCCTCCTTGGTTTAAACTGAAAAATATAGTTTTATTCTCTACAAGCGATAGCGACCGCCCTGGCTTCGCATGGGTACAATTGTCATACTGAATGTCTCCAGGTATTTAATGGATGTTATTTTACATAGGTACTAAACATTTAATCATAATGTTTATTTTATTTTTTAAAAAGCCGCATCATAATCCGTCGCGTAGTTTATAGATTTAAGCATACATAGGGATATAGGGACAGAGACAGCGACTTTGTTTTAAACTATGTAGTGGTTATAGAGCGTTTGTTATAATAATAGCTGTATGCCATACGAAATAATGATTTTTTACCAAATAACAAATAACGCCTGATCAAATTTTAAGAGCAAATTTATTACGAGTAAACATTTTGCTTTTGTTAAAATTTAAAATGTATATTACAATGTCGTCACATCTTTGAAACTGTTGTTTGTGGTTTATATACTCTAAAAAAAGCGTGCCTACTCCTTTATGGTCAGGAAACGCACTTTTGAGTCTTCTCTGTTATGGATGCCCATTGACGATGCACGTTTATCGTTTACGTCAACGTTATTCCATGAAAAAACGCATACCTACTGTTCATTTTAAGCGTTATTACGGATAAGCTCCGCTTTCAACTGTAGTAGGTAGCCTTAGTTCCTAGTAGTTGGACAGTCAGTGTACACTTGACTGTACAAAACCCTTGAAATAAGTACTTAGGTAACTAATGTTTTAATTACGTATTCATATATCTTTCTCCAAAGCAGTCCCTGTTATTCGTAATCGCTTGATCCGCACAACCATCAATATATTCATGGCGTTTTCCAGTAGTACTGTGTAACAATATTTCCAGCTATTTCTCTTCCAAGAGAATTCTGTTGAAGTTTTCTTTTTCAATTTCAAACTGTCTCTAGTCTGGGGCTCGCGAAACAAGTGCGGAAGCTGGGGTTGAGACGGTTTTAGTATGGATACGCAGCTGCCTTTCGCGTTGATAAAATCGTTTCTTAAAATATGTTTTTTTACGATAGCTATTATGTGGTAGGTAAATAATTTAGTCGTGTGATGATGGAGATAAAAATACCACTGCTTATCTTCCTTCTGGTAGCTACGTCGCGTTGCGTGCGTCTCAAAGGGGAACATCATCAAATGACTTCACTCGCCAAACCTTAGTTCCATCTTCTGTTCTAAGCCAAAGTTACGTTACCTGCGGCTTCCTAGTCCCTCGTATGGTCTTGGCTATGGCCGGTCGCCGTTGCCGGTCATTTCCCTGAGGACTCGGCGGTGTTCAGCTCAATATAGGCACACCGCCACCGCGTCCTCCAGGGTCTCAAAGAGTCATTAGAGCTACGGATGGGGCCTTCTAAGGCCAGTGGAGGACATAAAACGAGCTACTACTTAGTCAATAAGAGTCTGACATTCCCTATTCATTGTAAAAAAAACTCTCCGAAAAACAATAAACAAACTATTACAAAACAGCGTCAAGTTAACTACATAATTATGATTTGTTTATGTGTAAAAATAACTCCTTTGCAAAGGCGTTATTTTTATACAAATTTTCTCGGTATTTCGCTACCGATACGGAAAACATCTTTTTGGATGTTTCCTTTGCTTATTTTTGGGGCAAAGAGTGTAATTAACCGGCTTCCTTATCCTTGGCGTTTTAAAATGTTTTATAGGGAACTTTAAATTATAATATCTAATATCTTTGTACTTTTTATAAGTACCTTGTAGTACTTTTAATTGGAAGATAGGTACCTACTTAATTATTTAACTTACCAAAATATTTTTAAGAAGTTTGTAATTGATCTGCCTCGTTGTCGCAAGTTGTCGAGTCTTCGCAAGAACGTCTACCTAACATCGAGACTCGTGTTCAAAGTACTTATAATATTAGCACCGCTTTTTTTATTTTATATACTGTTAGGTACCTATAGTGTTTATTAAACACATAATATGAACCCTTATACAAACTTTGTATGTGTTACAATTTAGGTATCTATCGTATAACGTAAACGAAAAATTCATTTCTTTGACAGTTACGTAAAAGACATGTCCACACAAAACGAGCGAGTATCAGAGCGACGCGATGTCTAAAATTCGCTGTTATAGGACGGAGCTTGGAAAAAAGACCAGCAAGACATTTCTGTCTAATAGAATTTAAATTGTTCCTCCGGCAGTTTGTTTATATTTTGTCTGATTTGCATGTTGAGACTGTTTTGATTTAAGCACTGAAATGCCGACGACGTTCAGTGTTTAACGTCAATTAACAGTTTAGGGGTTGGTTTTGTGATGTTTGCTTGCTGTAGATACAGTATAAAGAATTTGCTCTACCTACTAAGTAATTATATTTTACACAAATCCAGCCAGCTAAATTAAAATAATATTAAATTTTTATTCAATAACTAAGGATACGTAGCTACATAATATGTTATGTAGTTACCTTACGGTACATTGCTTTCGGAGATCGAGAGACGATCTTCGGCCACCGTAACGCCGCCCGACCAGATCCAGTTCCGAGCGGACGGCGCGTAGCGTTCCGTGCGTGCCTCGAAGAGCCAATAGACCACCACAGACGGGGCCCTATAGGGCTGATGTTCAGCCGGGGTTGGCCATTGCGCTGGTAAAGCGCAATAGGTCACCGTGGCCTCGGCCCTGAGAACTCGAACATGAGGGGGGGGGGGGGTGTCAGTAAATCTCTGACACTCTCTCTCGCCTTACCCTGGGCGGGAAAGGTCATTTGATGATTATCAGCTGACAAAAAAGGTAGGTACCTACATTACATTGCTTATTAATATAATACTCGTATTTTTGTGTGTACTCGTTTACGCGTGTGCCTAAGTATTCATATCCATCAGCCAGGTTACGGTTTAAGGACAACAATATACCGCAGCCCATACCTGGAGCAGAAGGAACAGGGTGGAAACCCACCCTGTCGGTCGGTAAAAGTCTGTCACTCCCTCTCGCTCTACCCTGAGTGAGAGTTCTTTGATGATTTTCCCACCTCAAAACAAAGTGAGTTTATGTTATAGATAATAAAACAAAAAAAAAAAAACAAAAGGCAGTATGGGTGCTTGTCGCTGTCATCGAGAATCGAAGAGTACGTATAGAAAATTAAATTAACGTCAAACGTCAACGGAATTCGGAATGTTTTGTTACGAAAGTTCTCTTTATTGAAAGTATTGGATCGGAGATTTTGTTTGTGAATGACAATAAAACAAAAAACCTTAGCAAGAAAGTTACAAAGGCTAATTTATAAGAGTACCAAAGCAAATATATTTTTTTATTGACTTTTTTTAGTGGTGGGTAGGTCGGCAAACGATCAAACGCATTACCTGATGGCATAGAGGGTATAACATTGCCTGATAGTCGTCATTGCTTATGGTAAGCAATCAGCGCCGCCCATGGACACCCGCAACGACGGAAGAGTTACGAGTGAGGGTATTAGGGATTTGGAGATTTTGGGAATGGGGTGTGATTGGGGTAGCGGAAGGATTGGGCCTCCGGTAACCTCACATGGCGAAACACAACGCTGTGGTTTGTTCAAGCCTGTTTTTTGTGAGGCCGTGGTAGTGGTACCAGTCCGGTCGAGCCGAGCCATTCGTGCAGAAGCATGGCTCTCCCACACTTAATTGACTACACGGTTGGCGCGGTGGTTGGGCAACTAGGCTGCCGCACAACGTGTACCGGGTTCGATTCCCGCACGAACTTAACGCTTGCTAGATTTCGAACAGCATCTCTGATGTGATGGTTTATTATTATATTCTTCTTTCCTTTCACGGGGCCACAGGGTCCCGGACCTTTGGAAGGCGTACGAGGAGCCGAAGCCAACTCGCAGGGGCCCGTTGAACAGTTTTAGGACAATCCCCGGTTGATGCAGGACTATTGTAAAATGTGGTAAAAATTGATAGGGTTATAGGTATAGGTAGCTATGGACTGGTGGATATGATAACTATGGAAATACTATGGCCCCTGCCCCTGACCAATATTGATACATACGGATAAACAGGCAGGGGGTGACTGGCAAACTCAATTAATGGGCCCCCGGAAACGGCCGCTAGCATGTAGCGACCAGGGGGCAAAATACATTGAGCTGCTTGGGGAAGGAGAGGCATTCCACGGCTATCAGAGCAATCCCGGAAGTACGATCAAGACCCCTACCAGCACCTTACTGGGATACATCCTTCCCCCGAGTCTCCTTCAACTCCTACTCTTGCGAATCTCCACTCAAGCCAGCCAATTAAGGCAAGAATGAGGTAGGAGGGCTTGTTCCTCATCAGTGTTCACTCCAGTTCGTCACGACGACTAACCGGAGATGAAGAACAAGACACGTCCCGGGAGTCAGATCCGTGGGGTCGCCACTGCCCAACAGCTCGCCACAAGCTGCCTTGCGGATTTATTATATTTTTTGTTAGTATTGTAATTTTGGATTTATAAGTTTGTATTCTCTTTTTTGGCCCTATTATTAAAGTAATATAATATTAGTAATTATATTGTAGTGTTGAATTTATTGATTAATCACGTAGGTAGGTACATGACATTGAATAATATTCGTGGAATATAATGGTTAACTTTAACATACTACTTTAATTATTTAAGCAAAGAAAAAAAAAAAAAAAAAAAAAAAAGTCAAAATTATTTATTTCAATTAGACCCATACAGGCACTTTTGAACGTCAACACAACTTTAAAGATACAAAGTGTCAGTCTGTCGGTCAGTCCTTTTAGTGAAGCTATTCGCTCGTTCCAAAGTGTAGATTCCGATGGAGAAGAACGAGCAAGAAACTCCATGGTTACTCTTTTAAAATCAGTGTCACATAAACATTCTTTGATACATTATTTAGTTAGTTTGAATATGTGAGAACAGTGTAACGCGTGTATACAGAGAAACATAAAAAGAAAATAACCTTAAGGACAATAGACAGTCCGGAGCTGACCAGTCCCAATTGACGGCGCCCGTTCACGAGCATGACACGTACACCAGCATCGCCCAACTCAACCATAATATAGGGAATCGAGCGATCCAGTGACCGTGCCACCGCCAATGTGACCTTTGAGTGAGCATGACAACTCCAAGCTGACATATGGACCGACATTCTGCTAGTCTAACTAATTTTAATAGGTTACAGGGCACTCACATTTACAAATTTATCAAGTTTAACAATAAAAATAGCATGGTTACAAATTTACAAAATCTAAGAACTTCCGTTCAAGCAAAGATCCACTGGAACATTATTTATATTCATGTAGGTATATTATCCTGTGGAGCAGGACCAGCCCGTCTCCAAGCATCCTTATCCTCAATATAATCACTCAGTTTGTAATATGCTTTTTTACACAAAGTTTTCTTTATACATAATTTAAAATTTCTTTCATTTAATTGTTGTATTTCGCCTGGGATTTTGTTATAACACTTAACGCTGAATCCCATGAACGACTTGTGTACCTTTGCCAATCTAAATAATGGCTGACACAATCTATCTCTATGTCTAGTTTGGTAATTATGTCTGTCTGATACCTTATCAAATAATATTAAGTGTTTCCTAACATACATTATATTTTCATAAATAAACTGACCGGGCACAGTCATAATATTGATCTCTTTAAATTTATCTCTAAGAGATTCGCGAAGCCTTAGGTTGTAAATTGCTCTGATTGCACGCTTTTGCAAGACAAATATAGACTCAATGTCAGCAGCCTGTCCCCACAACAAGATGCCATACGACATAATGCTATGAAAGTAGCTGAAGTACACCAGTCTTGCAGTGTCCACATCTGTTAGCTGTCGGATCTTCCAGACAGCAAATGCTGCAGAACTCAGCCGTCCTGCCAGAGATGTGATATGGGGCCCCCATTGTAGTTTTTCATCTATGGTTATACCCAGAAAAGTAGTCTGTTTTACAAATTCCAATTTCTTGCCGTTTAATAATATGTCACATTCGTTACTTTTTACATTTGGTAAACTGAATCGTATACACTTTGTCTTTTTGTCGTTTAGAACTAAATTATTAACTGTAAACCAGTTATGAACCTTCGTAATAGCATTATTTACTTCGTCATAATTATTTGTCCGTCTATTTATTTTAAAAATCAACGATGTGTCATCAGCAAATAATACCATTCCCGGTTCTCGCTGAAATAAATGAGGTAAGTCATTTATGTAGACCAAAAATAGGAAAGGACCTAATATCGAGCCCTGTGGTACGCCCATAGATATGCTAGCACCCTGAGAATTAACTTTGTTTACCTGTACTTTAAGCTGCCTATCCTGGAGGTATGATTTTAATAAATTGAGTGAAGCCCCTCGAATACCATAGTGTTCCAACTTTAGCAACAGTGTCTCGTGTTCGACGCAATCAAAAGCCTTGGACAGGTCACAAAAAATTCCAATAGCGTCGTGCGACTCCTCCCACGAGGCAAAAACACGCTTAATTAAAGTTACACCGGCGTCAGTTGTGCATCGACCTTTGGTGAACCCATATTGTTGATCATGAAAGATGGAATTCATGTTAAAGTGACGCAGCATCTGAGAAAGCATCAGCTTTTCAAACACCTTACTAAGCACCGGTAAAATAGATACCGGCCTATAATTATTAGGATCGGTATCATCGCCAGATTTAAACAGTGGAACTACTTTGCTATGTTTCATCAAATTTGGAAAAACTCCCTGATCTACACTTCTATTATAAATTAAAGCTAAATGAGGCGCTATAGCTTCTATAAAAGCCCTACACACTGCAACAGACATTCCCCAGAGATCCTCTGTAGACTTAACTTTAATGTCTTTAAACGCCTTTATTACTGATTGGGGGTTTGTGTACTGAAATTGGAAATCAGAACGGCATTCTTTAATATTTCTTTTGAGAAGACTAATTGAAAGTGCCGGAGATGATTCTAAGTCCTTTGTAGTTTCAATGGGGATATTCTTGAAAAAAAATTCAAATTCTTGTGCAACTTCCCGATTTACACTAACATGTCCATTTCCGGTATTTAAATTAATTTCTGTGTTATGCAATTTATGTCTGCCTGTCTCATTGTTAATTATTTTCCATGTAGCCTTTGTTTTATTTTCAGCGTTCTTAATCTTACGGCTAATGTAAAGAGATTTTGCTTGCTTACAGACCATTTTAAATATTTTTGCATATTTGGACACATGCTTGCTAAAGGCTTCGCTTGTATTAAATGGTTTCATACCATATAGTTCAAATAACTTTCCCCTACTTCTACGAATACCGGGGGTAGCCCAGTCACAGAATACAAATTTACATTCAATGATTTTACGTTTTAAGGGGAATAATTTATCAAATTGGGTTTTAATAATGGCCAGTAAGTTGGCATAAATCTCACTTGGACCTTCATAATCCTGTGATGGGCTGCATAATATTTGCTTTAAATTATTATGTAATGACTCAACTTTTTTATCCGTGATATGTCTAAACATTATTTCCTTTTTTGGCACCGTTGTGATGTTGTTTAAGTTTATTGTTAACCCACTGTGATCTGATGGTAAGCTATTAACAATATTTTTGTGCAAATAATCACAGTTACAAAATATATTATCTATACATGTAGCCGAGGTGGATGTTACTCGGGTGGGCTCAAGGAATACATTAGACAAATCAAAAGATTTAAAAAGACTTACTAAATTAATACAATTAGAATTGTTTTCCAAGAGATCAATATTAAAATCGCCACATACTATTGTAAATTTACTGTTCGAACACGTTTTCTGCAACACTTGTTCCATAACAGAGTTAAAAACGTTTAAGTTTTGTAAGTTTGGAGGTCTATAGACGCATATCACAACATGCTCATCCAGCTCTACACAGGACAATTCTATTGTATGTTCAATGGAAAGTGAAGTTATATCTTGTCTTTCTTTATACTTAATTGAGTTTTTTAATAAAATTAAACTACCACCATGAATCATTGCTTGACGGCTAAAGAAACTACCAACACAATAGTTTTTAAAACTCATAAATTCTACTTGATACTTCTTCATCCAATGCTCTGTTATACAAATTATGTCAAATTTAAATTTTTCTAAAAATAATTCCAATTCTAGTAATTTGGATGAAATGCCCTGAATATTTTGACTAAGGAGTGTAATATTTCCTTGTTTGTGTTTATTATATAATATGCGGCGAGAAGAAACCTTTTGATAATTTGTAGTATGAGAATTCATTAGGTTATCTTCTGTTGTCTCAAAATTTAATTTAAAAAATTATCTGGAGTGCTACCCACATTTGTCCCTAAATGTTGAGTCTCCGTCGTACTATTATATGTACAATCAATCACTACATTATTAGAATGTCTAAATAATATAGTTTCGTCACTTAATACTAGATTAATAATATTTGCTAGAAGGCTAGCAAGTAATACTTTACATTTTCTAGGAATTAACAAAGACTTCCTAGTCAATTTAAAACTACTAACAAATTTGTTAGTGTCAAAAAACAATAAATTGTCACTATGACATGTCAAACTGAATATCATATCATTTATACTATGTATTCTCTGATTCTCAGACACTGACAGAGTGTCTGAATATGGGAAAGCACATAATACTATCTTTCCTGTATCTAGCTTTAATAAGGTGTTGACACCATTCAGAATGTCCCTCTTTCTAACACCTGTACTATCACCCATTAGTATAACTATAGGCTGATGTCTTGTGATAGGTTCCTGCATTATTTTGTTAATTATCTGACCAAATTTTATGTTGTGGTAACAATAGTTAGTTATACCAGAATTTGGATTTAGGCCATTTGAGATAAGTGACCCAATGCCTATGCCTATTGAGTCAGTAAAAACACAAGTGTTATATTTTATAATTTCTTGTGTTATTTTAGGTGCCAGAGGCATAGGCCCCACATCTGAATCCGGGGCACAGGCACAGCTGCATGAGAAATTATTTGCTAATGACTCATATCTTTCAGCACTGTATGTCACCAAATCTACAAGCTTACCTGCCTCAACCATATTTTTATTTATTTCTAGTTGAGCAGATTCATATTTTTGGAACAACTCATTTATGAACATTTCTCTTTGTAATAGTTGTTCTCGGAGAGCTTGAATATCTACTTCATACAAATTTCTACTTTTATCAAACTCAGTTTTACAATACTTTAGTTCATTAGTTAACAATAATTTTTGCTTTCTTAAGTTTACACTGTCCTTTAAAAGATTCTGCCTCCTAATAGTTTTCTTTAATTTTCTGATTGTTTTATTTAACCTAATATACTTTTTTATTTTATTATGACTATTGAGTACAGGGCGAGTGGGGATAGTGTCATCACCAGTCAAGTCTATGGTAATGGCCTGCTCACATATGTCACCAGACCCACTCCCAACTAACTCATCATATAAAGAAAGAGTATCAGCTGACTGTACTGATTGTTTACTAGCCTCTAGTTTATTTATTGTATTATGGGCTTTTCTTAGATCATGCTCAAGTTGTGATATGCGTGTCAGAGCATGTTCATGAGTCTCGGTGCACTGCTGAAAAGCACTGACTTCGTTAAATAATCTATTATGTTGGTCTAGCAGGTCCGTGTGACATACATGTAGTTCGGCCAATTCAGTTTTGAGTTTACTATTCCTATTAATAATGTTCTTCACTTCCACTTCATTGTCTTCCCGCTCCTGCAGCAGTTGGTCACACAGGAGTTTGGATGACTCCAATTCCTTAAGTGCTGCCCTCAGTTTAATTTCCATTTCCTTTCCCCGGGTCATCATATTGGCAGGTATGTAGAAATGAACACTGAAATAAAGGAAAAAAAAAAGAAAACAGCAAAAAAAAGAAAGGTAGGTGAGTAAGAAGGGAATGAGTTGAATTTAAAGTACAAAAGAGGTAAAGAATATGAAAAATAATAATTTAGTTAAGTTTGAATGTTCTATCATAAGAATATTTCTTTTTAATATATGTAGGTATGAGCAAAATATTGGAATACAATTGGTACCTGATATAGTCATATACTACTGAGAAAAGCGTACAAATTATGTTTTTTAACATTAACTATACTGCTTAACGATGTAATTTACACAAATTCGACAGCACAATAGCAATATAGTATAATTTTTTATTTTTGTAAGTTTGTTTCTAAGTAGTTAAAGTTTACCCGGTTTTGTGTTAATCAGTCCAATATACAAGTAACGGGCGCTATGCACAGGATTTTAGTTAGTATTTTGGTGTTTTTGTTGTTTAAACTAATAACAGTAATTACTTATCACATATACTCCCCTGGTTTAATTATTCGATTAGGACGATATCTTCGTCCGTTGACAGCTGCAACAACTTTTCGGTTTTGTGGAAGAAGTATTATTAATATCACTAGGCACACACTGCTTGTAATAATTACGTATGTATTCTAACACAAATATACGTATTTGGAACTTAAATATCACTTAAAACTAATTTTAAAATTAAATTAAAACTTGAGGTCGGTTTTTGACGACCGGCTACCAGTGTTGCCAACGTAAAATTCCATTATATAGACATTTTAATGTACCTATTTTACAATGACGTTTTTATTTTTTTTATTTTTTTTTTCTATCTTAATGACCATATTTCATACGCCTGTGAGGGCAGATTTTGGTGGTAGGTACTAATTCAGTAATGTGATCTAATTTACCCAAAATGTGATGACTAAATGATTTGATTTGATTTGGAGTCTTTCTTCTGTCAACATGAAAATAAAACACCCGATGAGGTAGCAAACACAGTCGTTTATTTCTAGTTACATAATTGTCTTATTACTAAAGTACTTAATTATTATTTCAAGTCTTTCAAAAGTCTTACTTGACTATTTGCTTAAATTTACTGATAGATAGGTACACAAAAGACAACGCTACACATTCATAAAAACCAGTAGGTACTGACGAAATTGGTACAATGTATGGAAGTTAGCATAAGTACCTACCACAACCAAAATGGGATGGAGGATATAGGTAGCGATCCTGAAAGTGTATAGGCGTATTCATAACAGGAGTTACATCACATCATCAGTTTAATATAAGTGCTCACTGCTGAGCAAAACCTCTCTTCTCACACGGAGAAAATTTGAGAATTAATCATCACACTTGCTCAAGGCACTTGCTGGCCTTTAGTATAATTAGAAATTAAAAGTCCAGGTTTTCTCACGATGTTTTCCTTCACCGTAATATGTCTGTCGGTGGTCTAAATAATAATAATGTAATATATCAAGTCGTAAAAACCTGTAGGTAAGTAATGGCCAGGTTTGGAACCAGCATCATAATGAGATGATCAGGTAACAATAAACATACATTGTACCTTTTCTTGTTGTATCAATCTAAATAAATAGGTACATTAAACTACATTACATAGGTAAGTTACCTACTTATTAGAATTTTAGTATGTGATTTTTTTCTTTAAAAAACGTTGCCCCCGCTAGTATTTTCTCCTGTGTCGTGGCTACGTTTACAAACATACACATGACACCCAGACCCGGAACAACAATTTGTGGATCACACAAAGAGTTGTTCCGTGCGGGTATCGGGCCGACGACGCGTTGCGCGGCAGCCAGTTGCCCAGCCACCGCGCCAACCGTGCAGTAAAAAATTTACAATCCTTCTGTCAAAATAAAAATAAAACCCTTCGATGGAGAAGCAAACACAGTCTATTTCTAGTTACATAATTGTCTTATTACTAAATTACTTAATTATTATTATTTCAAGTCTTTCAAAAGCTTACATTACTATTTGTTTAAATATAGGTACTTATAGATAGGTACACAAAAGACAAAACAACACATTCATAAAAACCAGTACTAACTGACGAAATACCACATCCAAAATGGTTGGATATCTCGTTCAGGAGTACAGAGGGCCTACCATGACGTGATAAAGCGTCAATCTTCCGAGCGAGAAAGATGGGATGGATGGGATGGAGCCATTCATAGCTCCATCTCTCTTTCTCGCCTAGAATCACGCTTTAAAATGCCATGGCAGGCCTCAGGTGTACAAGAAACACTACAATACATATCAAGTCTTAAAAAACAATACAATCTGGCGAAATATACGAAAATTTCCCATTCATCGACTATCCAAAAACTTTAAAATTAAAGGTACAACTATCAGCAAACGAAAGTACCAGTGCATGCCTTACAATATAGTCTAGGTTGCCTTACGATTTAGGCTTGGAACAGGAAAAGGAACACAGTGGGTTTTTAGTCAAGCAAGCGGCAAGCGCAATGAGGCACCGCGGGCTCGGCCCAGAGCAATAGAAGGAACAGGGAGGTTTCAAATAACAGTTAGACACTCCCTCCCGCCCCACCCTGTGCAGGAGAAGTCACTTGATGATTTTCCCCTCACTACAGAAAAGACTGTATTTTATTTAGTGAGGCCAAAATCATGACAAATCACTTTTCCCGCCCAGGGTAGAGCGGGATCAGGGTCTTACTGACTAAAAACCCCCGTTCCTTCTCCTGCTCAGGGGCCTAAGTCGCGGTGCCTCATTGCACTTACCTCGCAACCCCAGCTGAACATCAGCACTAAATAAAATAAAATGTAGTCTGGGCTCAGAATACAGAACAAACCAGAAGCCGTCAACGCGCTTTATACTGAAGCAACTCACACCACTCTTAACTAGATTATTATGAAATTTCTACGATCAGTCAATTTTGGCACGTGGCATGTCGTGACGTACTTACGAGTATCAATTTTAATTTTATTACGCCGTCTTGTGTTATTCCTACGAGTAAAAATGCGGCTGGAATTACGAAAAAAGTGGATAAGATTATATTGCATCTGCAAGCATTGACTGCAATAGTATATTTAATTAATTGTTGAATATTTTTTATCGATTTATTTTTCTATTAAAATGATGCGGCCATTTTGTGAGTGTTGTCATTTTTGGTGAAAATTTTACCCACTTATTTATGTGTTGTGAGTTATATTTTTGCCCATTATAGACCCTTTGTCGTATTAGATTCCCTGTCGACAAACAAAGAAAATTAAAATGAATAAAAATCATACAAAGAGCACGGTTAGATGAATTTGGAAATTATCTAGCCGCAGCATAGTTTTGCTCAATTCACTTTGAACAGCAATATATTTATGACAAAGGTGGTTTGGAAACAGCATTTTCTACTAAGGTATATCTATACTTATCATAATGTTTGTTTGTTTGCTTGAATGCGAGTATTTTTTGTAATTGAAGTAGACTTCTAATCTTGAATTCCGAGTCTAAACACAATACATATTATAAAAACTAAAACAGCAAAACGGAACGCAATAAAACCTTTTTACCTACTAACTAAAATTTACACAGTCAGAAATCGTCAACTTTTATGATACCTCCATGAAATGTGTGAAGAACTAGTCTGTTGCATTTATCATAAGTTATCATATCATATGTTATAGTTACCTATTTTTTTGGGTTTACCCAACAAAATATATCTTACCCTCCTGTTGTAAAATGAACAGATTGAAAATATGTCCATGAGTTTATTGTTTGGGAAACTAATATTGACCAAAAAATTGCAGGTATATAGACTTCGCAAGAAGAATATATGCGATTTAGAAATGCTTCTAATCTCTAAGCCAGATTTGCAAAGTCATGCCTATGAAAGATAAAAGGCAAGTTTTCAACAAACTACTTCTTACTTGCTTATGTATGATTCGGTTGCCAGACTAAGTCATTGCCATGACAAATTAGCTTGCACACTAAAGATTTAAGAGAAACACTTAAAAACTGGCGTAGGGCAGGTCACATGATAATAATAAAATACCCGACATAAATACAGACTGTACCTACCAATATCTAGAATTAAAAACCTCAGTCCTTACTACATAGCAGTAAAAAATATTCAATAGATTACCTAAAGACCTAAATAACTAAACTAAAGAAATAATATTTGAGAGAAAATGAAAAAAGTTTCTTATACTAAAGTGTTTCTACTCCATGAAAGAATTCTTCAAAGGAAAAATAGAACACCAACATTATAAATTGTTAAAACCACCTCATAAAACCCCTCACACACACAAGCACCTATCTCCTAACTTAACTATTAACTTTTTTTTTAATTAAACAAATTTTACCTTTTTTTTTTTGTTTAGGCCCTGTTATTCTATTAAAGTAATTTAACACCTGACAAAGGCTGTTAAGCTGTGCCTGATATTTTAATTTAAGCTTACCTTACCATGCAAATAAAGAATTTGAATTTGAATTAATCATAATCATTCATTGTTTGTAAAACACTGGTAACAAGGAAATCAAAATCTTATATAATATAAAAATAGTGTGCAATGCTTTGTCTATGGTAAGACATACAAATATGTGTAGATTTCAATTTAAAATTATAAAATATTCAATAAAACTAGAAATAAAAGAAAAAAAATTGTATGTGAATTAATTTCAAAATATCTAAGTCACAAAATAATAATTGATTGTTTAAGAAATCATCATCATCAAAGGGGAATTGACCAAAAAGATGGCAGAGCTGTATCTACTTTGAAGAAGAAGTATGGAAGATAGGTAATATAAGAGATGGGATGTAAAAATTAAAAAGGTAGCCGGCCTAATAAATGATAAAAGGAAATGGAAAGCTTTGGAGGGCCTTTCTGGGGGCAATTGGTAAAATTATACATGGTAATATGATAACTGCTTAGGATATTAATAGCCTAAATATTATAATCTTATTTTTTCTATAAATGTATAAGAATAAAAATAGTAACTTAAAAAAGGTATTTATGGAACTCTTTTAGACCAAATGAAAACAAATGTATTAGGTTCTAAGCAATACAAAGTAACTTAAAAGTTAATAGCGACAAAGCATTTTTTTTTATTTTATATTTTTTACTTATTATTAGAAGTCTTGTCAAAAAACTTACATAACTATTTGTTTAGGTTGCTAACCTACTTATAGGTAGGGACACACAACAAAATGACACACACATAGACCTACCGATCAAGATATGAAACCAATACCATCTGAATAACTTGGTGCAATTTATACCGCACCCAAAATGGTAGGCAATGGTGTACAAGTATAGAGGTGAATAAAAAATATACTTAGGAGTGTTACCTAGGCTAACTGCACTATTTGCGCCCAAAGGTCTACAAAAATATCTAGGCTAATGGATCATCATCACCGCTAACTATAATACTATTATTATCTGACACTTGCTTGTCTTCACCTATTTTTGGATCTTCAACGGCCAAAAACACAACTGGTTCTGTTTGCATTTCAATATGTTTAGATTCACCATCATCATCAATCAAGATGGCATCTGGGTTTTCTTTCAACCCATCTCTATTTGGTACTTCATCATTCAAAATCGTTTCTGTTTCTTTATTTAATTCACTGGATTTTTCACTGCCATCATCTAACTTTGCATCTGGTTCTGTTGATTCAACACTTTTCGAATTTTCATCATCCAACATGTCATCTGATTCAATTTCGATGCCAACACATTTTGGATATTCACTATCCCAAACATCATCATTTTCATCTGTCAAATTTTCTTTGTTTTCAGCAAACTCTGTATTGTCATCATCAAGTGTTACAATTTTTTTAAATCTACCATCTTCTAAAGTAAAATCATCGGCTGGTTTATCTACCAATTCCAATTGTTTTTCATCAACAAACAGTTCCAGTTTTGAACTGCCGTCAACAAACATAGCAACTGCTTTATCATTTAATTCATCAGTGTTTGAACTGCTGGCGCCCAATTTAGCACCTAATGCAGCATTTGATGGGCCAGGCTCTGAATCATTTTCACTGAGATTTGCATTATTTTTATTAAATACAAATACATTTTTAAATGGTGCAATTTTACAATTACCTTGAATTTCACTGTTTAATTTTCGCTGCAAGATATAACATCCTATAGCCCAATTGCTACTGGCACAATTTTCTGACCATTTTTTTAATAAGGTTTTCAAATTTGACGCCTTCTGTTCATTCAATTCTTTTCTTACAAGAGTTATATCAACAGGTGTGCTCCGAGTAAGCTTTTTGAATTTATCAATGGCAATTTCAAAAATTGGGTCACTTATATTCAACTTTTTCGGGGTCCCAAAATCCATGAAGATTTTAAATAGTTCCAAACAAATTTCGTTCTCTTGTTTTTCAGAGGTCAGTGGTCTCAGGTGTATAAATCCAGTGTAAGCATCTTCGCAGATCATTAATGTGTTGAAGCAATGGTCATATGAATCCATTTTAATAAGGTCTAAATTGCAACAGTAATATGGCCTGTTTTCAGGCACAATTTTAAACGCACAATTGCCACAATGGTTGATTACAGCGCGAATAGCTTTTCCAGGAACAAAATATTTGTCCATGACTTTACCAATGAAGAAGTCTGATATATCATGACTGTTAGTTATGTGTAATTCCCACACTATATCGAAAATCGTTTCATACGGAGGCATTAATTTAAATATGTCCCCTTGTTTAATCATAACATTGAACTCATCTTTTTCAAATACAACTTTAAACTTACCACGATAAAAATTTGTATAATTTCTGATATTGTTCGATTTAATTTCTTCCTGCCATATCCTTTTTATTAACTCGTCCTTCTTTGCCAAGCTTATTAAATATGGGGTTTCATCGGGGGATTGTGATGAACAAATTAGTTCTAATGTGTGTATGTATTCCATTTTAATTTTATGTCTTATCCTGCGTTTTGCTGAAGTGCGCATCGGAAAGTCGATCGGCGGCGAATACATAATTAATTCTTGTAAACACTTCACAGTGCTGTGTTACATACACAGCAATCACTAAGAATAAGTTTGTTATTCAGACCAAAAAGTATGTAAATAAACATAAACAATAAAGCAAGCATCAAGCAAGCATCTGTCAGTTAAGCAAACACTAGTGTTACAAACTTTTTATTAATTTTACCCCTTTGTTTCATTCCTAACCCTGCTAAATAATATAATTATCATATATTTTTATATTATGCGGTACTTATATACTTATGTATTTTTTAAATTAGCTCATTAAATAAAACTTTTCATACGTTCATACATTCAAACGTTTCATACCTACATTCATTATGAATAAATCATTCTTAATAGTTAGTTTATTTGTATAACCTCAGCATTTATATTATATAAATGTTAAACTTTTCAAAATGAACAACACACAATTAAAATTCTTTTAACACCGCTAGATCCTTTCACGGGCAAAACTTCTTACTTGGCAACCCTGGCGCATACCGGGTTGATTATCATCAATAATTAAAATAAAATAAGTACATAAAACACAGTCGATTTGCAAGAGTATGATGCAAAATCATCAAGTGACATAAAATAAAATAGGTAATAAAATTATGAAAAAGTATTTGGACACCCATAAAAAACTATACCCAACTTTATAAACGGCAGCGTTGATTTTCATTGACATAGGAAATATATGGACTTGAAATACCTACGAAGAAAAGGTGCATACCTACAATCCAAAATGTCGCATAAGATGGCTGCCGTTGCTAGGGTTGTGCCGACTAAGTATTTAACGAGTATCGATACAATTTGAGTATAAGTTCTACGTAGGTATAGTTTTAGGGATTAGCCAGCTGATTAACGGTATGTTTTATGGGAAATCATCTAATGTCATCTCCGGCCCTTTTCGTGACAGACCGTTACTGACTAAAATCAACTCCTGTTCCTACTTTACCGTCGGCCCAGCTAGAGCCCGGAACCCGGGGTTACCTTGGTCTCTTGATTGGCTAATGATTTTCTCAAGTCGAATTTGTATTCATATAATTCTACGTAAAGCGTCTTTAAAAAAAAAGGACTGTGTTTATGAACAGCGTTTAATGGAATGGTGAAATAGAAAAAAGATAGTGTTTGTTAAATGTTTATCTATATATATGTGAAAAACCTGTAGGAATTTGTGAAGTGCTCGCGCACAATTTCGGTGTCTGATTAAGCGATGATATCTTCGAAACTACGTTACCACAAAAAAGATAAGTAGTGAAGTCAATCTTACTGTATGTATCTCACTTATTAAGCTTGGTGGTCCCACTGGGATCGCCGCCAACGCCGCTCTGTCAATCGCGCCCGGATAATTATAAAACATGATAATTTGAACTTCTACTTATGTAACTAAAACCAATACCAAAATATTGACGTCTTACTTTAGCCTTACACAAAACTGAGGAAACATCCATTGCTAAAATAGATTATTTAGGATAATGTATCTTGAATTTTAAATGGGAGATTATATCGATACTTTTGTGGAATGGTACGTAACTATTCCATTTTGACATATTATTGTAAACAACATTTTTTTACTAAAACTGTCTCACAGACAGAAATAGAAGTAGATATATATACTTTGGCAACAGATTCAAGTATCCGTAACATTTTTTTCTATCTATGTGGATTATTCTAAGTAATATTTGATGAAAACTGTTTACTAACCTATACAAAGACAATTGAGGTTGATTTTCGTTCTTTTTTGCACCACACTGCACAATACAACACACAGGCATATTGTATTTTTGTTTCACTATATATGTTAGAAGTTTAAAAAAATGGTTCTTTGTAATTTACTGGAAAACCGCAATAATTTAAAACATAAACAACCGTTTGACAGCACAACTACCATGAAACTCAGGTACTCTGAGCGCTTAAGATGGCGGACATGGCACTTACCTACAACTTTGCTAATGTCAAAATGATTTGTTGCCGTAATAAGCAACAACTTAAATATTGTTGTCCCTTTTGTCTAATACAATTATTGCCTAAGAAAGAGTGAGAAAAAACTATATTTCATAGTTTGTTTCATATTTCACTCATATTTGTATAAGCATGTATACTTCTATAATAACACGGCGCCTCTATATATTTTCTATCTCAATGTTGATTTTACGCTCACTTCACCTGCTAATGTCAAAAAAGTCAAATAGGTATAATAGTGCGTTTGTTTATTTTGTTTGTTTACACCTTTTATTTCTTTAGTTTTAAATCGAGGTAAAAGTTATAAGTATCGTAATGGCTAAAAGTTTAAATATTATTAGTTGTACCTTATATTAGGAATATAGAGACTAGGAATAGAATGTGTATTTTTAATTTATTCATCTCGAAATGACAAGATTCAGATTTAAATATGATAGTTTCACTTACTAGTTCAGCCCCCGGCTTCGCCCGCTTGGTATTTACCAATTTTCCGCCTGTGTCAAATTTCATTCATATCCGTCCAGCCGTTTTGGCGTGATTGATTAACAAACATCCAAACATCGTACCTTTCGCATAAATATTTGTGAGATAAAGGATACCTACCTACCCACTGATCAAAAAGTTTGAAAACCCTAATGTACCTATGACTTAATAATTTGCAAAATAAATGAAGAGTGGTTTTTATTTATGTAAAAAAATGGTGCTAATACTTAAATGAACTAACAGAAAGTAAGCCAAAATGGATTTTGATCATTTGATATAGGTAGGTAATCTAATGGTACAGTAAATATACTAATTATTTAAGTTAAAAAAATATTTAAAGACAAAACTTTGTAATATGTCACATATATTGCGGACCCTATTATATGTCTCTTCATGCAACTGTTTGGGTTGATGAAAGAAAGTTGATTTAAAAATAAAAAAAATATTAGCGGTGGAATTTATTGTTCTACCTATATTAAGGGTGTGTTGCCTGAAGGCATAAGCAGAACAGAATAAGGGTGTGGCACGAACATCTCCAGTGAGGGTTGGATGGCCACTTCAAGTACTTACAAAACTGTTGAGAAACAGAAGTACCTTTATAGATTTTTGTGTTTCTGTATATCCGCGGATTCCTTTGCACTACTAGTACCTATTAGTGATAAAAATCCTATTTTGCTTATTTGTTATTCCAGACTATATCACACAATAGGTAGGTCAGGTAGGTCTGTATCTATCTCTGCACACTTTCATGAAAATCCTTTTTGTATTTCATGTAGGTATCCATCCATTTGAGGGTGTAGGAGAGCCATGCTTCGGCAAAGTAGAATATAAACGTATTGCTTATATTCTCTTTGATGCTTCGGCGGCAATGAATAGGCTCGACCAGAGTGATAGGTACCACAATAAAAGGAGGTCTCCAACAATCAATGTGTCAAATGCCTACTGTAATAGAAATAAACTTTTTACCGACTTCAAAAAAAGGAGGAGGTACTATGTTCGGCTGATTGTTTTTTTTTTATTTTATATACCTATAAATATTTTTTTTATAACTGAATACTGGCGTTAAACAACACTTAGGTAACAGGTAGGGGATAGGGTGGCAAGATGGGGTACTTAAACTTTAAAGGTCAATAATATAAAAAAATACATATTGAAACAATCATAATTATTTTTTAATTAACAAAAAGTTATTATTATTCTAATATTTGGTGTCATTAGGAACTTTTGGTAACACATTTAAGAGAAAAAAATAAAAAATAAAAAAAAGGTATTTTTCCCCGTCTTGCCCCATGGTGCTGGTAAGATGGGGTACCCCCCTGAGGTAAGATGAGGTAATGAGAATTCTTCACAGAGAAAGATGATTATTTGACTTGGCAGAACTCGCAGATATGGATGGCTTCGTCATCATCATCATCTATTCCTGCGCAGCTAATATGAGCCCACCTTCCACATAATGAGCACGATATCCACCCTTCAATGGAAACGGAATATACTTCCTCACAATACATACATCGCGTGTCCCCCTCTTCTTCACTTTCATCTTCAGATGATGAGACTTTTCGCTGTTTTGCTGTTTTCGCTGATCGGTTATTCTTCTTTGATTTTTTATTTTGAGCTTTTGTAGTAGTTTTCTTCTGTTTTTTTAATTCATCTTTTCTCTTTTTTGTTTCTTTTTTCTCTATTTTTTTCTGTTCAGCCTCTTTTTTTTCTGGGCGATGACTTCTAATTCTTGTTTGTAGGGAGACGACGTGATAATTGCTGTTTTCCCACGCTTTTTAGCAACACGAAAGGATTTTTTAGTAAGCGGAAGAGGAAAGAGTTGTTTTGGAGAAGTCAAAACAAAGCTACTGTCGCTTTTACCGCATCTGGGCACTATAGCTGGTTGTGATGTCTCTGGTTCCTGACAAACAGGGTTTTCAGCTAGTTCTAGCGACTGCGTCTGCTCGTTGGATTGATTTTGTTCTGCTTGTGATGTATTCGGTTGGTCTTTAGTTTGATGCGGTGCCGATTTCTGATAAACTATCCTGGGACTCCAGTGGGAACACCCTGGCAAAGAATCATCAATAACGTCTCTGCTAAAAGTCGCAGAATTATCAGCTGTTTGTGCAGCTACTGTGTCTGAAGTTTGGACACTAGTGATATTGCTTATATCTTGAAATACTTCTAGGTTTGTGGAAATTTGACTTTCATTTAATTGGATCTCGGTTGTCAAAGAAGGGGCAAAATCTGTTTCGGAAAATACGTTGGGATTATAGGGCCAAATCCCACATTTACGAAATCCATTTACTGCGGTAGACATAGTGGCTGCTTGAACAAAAGCATTTCCAAATATTTCAGCGACTTGGCGGATTGTAACGACTAGTCCAGGGTTAGAGCGCAGCCAGGCTGTAACGGCTTGTTCATAATAAACGCTCAATGGTCGCATGAACGCAACATCCGCTACTTGTAAACGGTGTGTCGTGTGTGGAGGAAAACACAAGATTATAACACCATGAGCTCTAGCTTCATTGATCAGGTCGATATTCTGAGTGTGGGTGCTGTGCCCATCCAGCAAAAGAAGCACGGGTCTCTCTTTAGATGCTCCACTGAAAATCACAAATCTCTTAAACCATTGAAGGAACAGCTCGGAAGTAATCCAGCCCGAATCACTACATGTGCCCCAAGCTCCAGCTTGTGAATTTACCATCAGCTCTGGATTATTCCTTTTTCTAGGAAAGATAAGCATAGGTGGCATGTAGTTTCCAGCTGCACTGAAGCATATTTCGACCGTTACCGTCTGTCCTCGTTCTGCTGAAACTATGACCCCAACTTGTTTCCGTCCTCTTTTAGCGATTATCTTTGAATTTATCTTTGGGACAACAGAAACCCCCGTCTCATCACAGTTATATATACGGTCAGGAGTTAGTTCGTGCTCATCGTATACGTTGCCGAGGAAATTGAAGAATTTTTCTACTGCAACTTTGTTAAAACCAGATGCTCTGGCAGCAGAAGTATTTTCAGGCTTTCTAATCGAAAGCTCTGGGTGTCGTTTTAGGAAGCCATTTATCCACTCTCTACCAGCTTCTTTCTTCTCAGCGTTGAATGGATTAGGCTTATTATTTTTAATTGCTAACTGGTATACTTAATGCCTTTAGATCTTTAACCGTAAGTCCATATAACCTCTCTTCCATTTCTAGTAAATAGGCACAAAGTTCCTTCTCTTCAGATAAAGAAAAAACAGGCTGCCTAGGACCCAATGGTACTTTAATTGGTATGGATAAGGGTAAGTTTTCTTTAGATGTCTCATTTAATAGTGGTCGAGCAGCCTTAACTTTTCTCTCCAGTGTCGTCTGTGGCACATTAAATTGTTTCGCTGCTTTAAAATATCCCATTTTTCCATCCAAAACCGCTTGAACAGCTTCCCGCATGGACTCTTCGGACCATGACCCTCTGTCAGTCGTGCGTTTGTAGTCACGAACCATTCTAAAAAGGTAAACTATAATAAGCTAACAAAAAACATACTCATTTTTACGGGAAAACAAACAAAAATAAAATTATTCTCATTGGGGGCAAGATGGGGTACCCCGTTACCCCATCTTGCCTGCAGAGCTATTTTGTAGAAAACAATAACGAAAAACAAAAACAGCTAACAATCTTAAGAAAATACAATGCTTACCTTATTATAGGTTAGTGTAAGCGTCAATCACAGCAACACCTCACCAGCTAACGTTATTTAACAAACAACAGTCACGTGTCAAACCTAAAGAAAATATTAAATGTTTTCCAGCTACCCTTACTCGTCGCTGGATCAGAAACCTCGATCAGGTTTCGGTATCTCCCGAAAGCGCGTAAATTCACAAATCCTAACTAATATTATAAATGCGAAAGTAACTCTGTCTGTCTGTCTTTCTGTCTGTCTGTCTGTCTTTTCTTCACGCCTAAACTACTGAGCCGATTTCTGTGAAATTTGATACAGACATAGTTTGGAACTCGAGAAAGGACATAGGATAGTTTTTATTCAAAAAATCTGCAGGAAGTAACTTTTCCACGTGAACAAAGTCGCGGGCAAAAGCTAGTTCCTAATAAGTCACAAAAGGCCGGCAACAAATTTGAACGGGCGCCCACCGCAACCGCGTAACGTGTAGGTAGTGTATGATGTCAATCAGTGGCGACCAACTTATCCCGTTAAATTTCTCTGTTTATTTAGACACTGCTGACAAAAGGTGAAAGTAAAATATCATGAGGACCCAAACATTAATTTTTAAGTATTCGTTTGAAATCGCTAAGCCGCCTTGAGCAAGCGTAGTGATTACCTAATGCTCAAACCTTCTTGTGAGAAGAGGCCTTTGGCCTTTTAAGCTGATAATAATATTAGATGTCATTTAATAAGATAAGGACTTATTTCGTTCTGGGATATAAGACAAATAATATCCGCCCGCGCCTTTGAACGCGTATAAAAGTACCTAATGTATACAGGGTGTAAAAAGACACTTAACGAAGCCGTTAACTACGCATCTGCAGTTCTAACTAAGTAGCTTTACGTTAAAATTATCACTGGGAAACGACTTATTTTTAGGTATCAAAAAAATAATAATAATTTTATTGCGCGCAATGTAAAGCAAACGGGCTTCGTGTCATTGTGTGCGTAGGTTCACAGCTTAGCATTAAAATTGTGATAAGTACGTAGGTCGACGTTTTACTTTGCAACAACAAAACAATTCTGTAAAATAAAAATCCTACTGAGATGCAAGATGTTTTTTTGTGCGGGTCTGCATTTATTTATTACGTACATTACTGTTCGTAACTTCAAACGCGTAGTTTATTTAGAAAAATTGAAAATTAAGGTAATATTTGTTTGGAAAAAAGTTTTGTAATAAAAATGCATCATTGACCTTCAATATCTCGAGAACCCGTGGAGTCTCAGCTATGGTCTTAAAGAAAAAAATGATCCATATAATGAGTAGAATACGTGGCTTTTGGCTTCGTTAGTTATCTTTTCACACCCTGTATACCGGCTTGTTTTATCTAAAATTCTATAGGTACACTGTTGTTTATAAAATCCGCAGCCGATTAAATCCATTAAGAAAGTAGGTATCTGATGATCCAACGCCATCCAACGTACTGAGAATTTTTGTAAACGCCCAATAATGCTTTCCCCAAGACCTCGCGGGACATGTTTGGGAGTTACAACAAAGGCGAACATACATTTTATCAATAGCACCTAAAGCAAAGACAACCAATGTTTCTGTTTAATTTCCTACCATAGTGCAAAAAATACGAAGACTTTTTAGAACGTATTGATTAGACGTCGGGTTTTGAGTAAAAACCTCACTCATTCGATCTTCGTGAACGAACGAAATAGAAAGCAAATATTGTTCTCCGGTACGGTAGTAGGTACTTATCTATGGATGTTTTAAATAGGTCATTTGATTGGAATATCTGTGAAAATTGTAGACCACCTCTATAAACTATAGATGCATTTAAGAAGTTTGATTTGATTTAATTGGGTAGGTAGTTAGTATTTTCCACCAATGGGATATTTTTATCTGATCATGCGAAAACGGGGTTGTATTTCGGTGGCAAAAACTGCGTCTTTCATGGAGCTAGTCCTTTAATTGATGGATTCAATAAGGTACATGTGTAACATGGCAGCGCGATTGCGATGATCGACATTTTCTTTTGAAAATGTGATAATGCGTGTCTGATTCTTACTAACTCCAAACCTCACCATTCCTTATCCTTCTCCAGGGCGGATTATCATTACGCTTCCATCCGTTACCCCGGCTGAGGGTGGAAGGAAAATCTTTATGTGTCTTCTCCCACCCTGGGTGTGACGAAAATGAAAACCACCCTGTTTCTTCTTTTATTGTGGGGTGGTTAATCTTTGCCAACCGCAACCTCGGCTGGTCTTAGTGGACCTAGTGTAAAAGTCAGGGGAAAATCTTCAAAGGCCTTCTCCCGCCCAGGGTTAGGCGAGAGAGAGAGTCAGACTCTTACTGACTAAAAACCTTACCGTTCCTTCTCCTGCTCTGGGCCGAGGCCGCGGTGACTCATTGCGCTTAACCCTCAACTCCGAGATCCCTAACATAACCTTTACGAAATTTAAAAAGTTCAACATTATTTCCCCTAAAATAAGGTAAATACGCAAAAAACATGGAACATAAAAAGCAATAATTTAGCCAATTTCAGTCTATCTCGACGCTATTTATCACTCTGTTATGTCCCATGTTTAATTTAATAGACTGACGTACTCCTGGGAATTTATTTCGGGAAAAAGAGATGGGTACACGGATAAATTGTGTAGGTACTTTACGCGTGGACAAATGTACGGTTCTACCTACCAGTATTATTTTTACGCGTTTTTTCAAAGATGCTTTAGCAGATTTTGTTGTTTGGAAGGTGTTCTGTTCTGCAGTTATTTTAGTAGCTAAGGATATTTAGAAGCGGAAAGTTTTCCGCTTTTTCCTGTTACCTATTACGAAAATAATGTTTACCTTATTTAGTTTTGTGTTCTTCTTTGTTTGATTTTGTTCTTCGAGTGGAATGTGATATTTTATAATTTATCGTATAGGTATTCATGACTGTGTGATTTTTTTTCATACTTACGACTGTTGTTCGTTCGTTATGAGGGTGTGGGTTCGAAACCTGGCAAGTACCAATGTGACTTTTTCCGAGTTATATGTACTTTCTATGATTATTTAGACACCACTGACATACGGTGAAGGTAAACATCGTGAGGAAACCTGGGCTTATAATTTCTAATTATAAGTTTGAAATCGCCAACCCGCATTGAGCAAGCGTGGTGATTAATGCTCTAACCTTCTCCGTATGAGAAGAGGCCTTTGCTCAGCAGTGGGCACTTATAGGCTGATGATGACTGTTGTTCTAATTTTCATAAAAGATGGAAAAACCTGAACTGAATAGGTATTCAGTCTTTTTTTCGGTTCTCATTATAATATTGTTACGAAATATTAGATTGACACATCTACTCCACATCTGCGCTCGAAACAAATTCAAGCAATTTGTGGCTGAAATAGGATTTTGTTCTTTCAAGCATCCAATCAAATCAAACCTAGCCTATGAACAAAAATCTAAAAACGAGCGCTCCTAAACAAAAAATCTATACGAACATGTGAGCACTTGAAACAGTACAATGGTATCAAAACTCCAAGTGCCCTCGAACCACGATACGTTTGTTGCTGATTCAATAGATATCCTTCTGAACTAAATACCGTTTCGTAGTGGATGCAAATCCGGTGGTATTTGAACAAGTTGCGGAGTGTACTATAAACTTCTATTGTTTCAACACATTTGTGGGGGACGCCAACGTGAAGTTGGTACAGAAATCCTACTCTACGCGTAATACAAGGAGCTAAATGCTTAGTTTGAGTTCTGTGAAGGGTTTTGTTTATATTGGTATATAGTTATAGTCGTACCAATATTCGTGCAACGAAGAAGTACAAGAAGAGTCAGGTAATATAAGGTAGTTTGCACAATTGCTGCATACATAAACTAAATTTGCATTATGTACTTACTTAATGCGGTATACTTACGGCCACCAACAACTATTGCGTTGCATTCCGCCGTGTGAATGAGGTTACCGGGGGCCCAATCCTTCCCCTCCTCAAATCCCTCCCCAATCCCTAAAACTCCCAAATCCCAAATCCCCAAAAGGTCGGCAACGCACTTGTAACTCCTCTCTGGTTGCGGGTTTCTATGGGAGGCGCACTATCAGGTAATCCGTCTGCTCGTTTGCCGACCTTTCTCATAATAAAAATATAGCGTCACTTGTCCAAGTAGGTACTTAAGTATAATAATATTGGAATCTAAATTTAACCCACTTCCCAGTCTTCGTTAGGATGAGGGTTTTGGTGACAATACCTGACTAGCTAAGAAACGTCATTACCAATCGAAAGTAGCGAACTTTCGCGCCCGGCCTTAGTCAAGACCATGGTGCGGATCGAGAGGTCTGGAAAGCCGTCGCCTCTTCCTGCGAAGCAGTGATGCTCGCAAATACAGAGGGGGACAGTCAAAGAGTAAAGATTACATGAATGCTCCATTATTTCTTTCATAATACCTAGTCATCAAAATAAATGTACCAATAATTTTATATTTTTTAAAAGCGTATTTATTTTAACTCATATCGCTTTTAGGTACGCCGTATACTTTTGCGGGATGCACAGACAATAAATATGTCTTTTTAAAAATATATTTCAACCAGTATTGACCTTTCCCCCGATATCTGTCTTACCACATGAATAAACCTTCTAAATTCAAACCCTCACAGTTTCCGCTCAATAGAACTCAAACTATACTCGTTGTTGCGTGACGGAGATGGCAGTACATCCATCTCTCTTCCCCAAGGAACAATGTTAGGTCTCTGAACTTTGAAACTTAGCGTTGAAGAGTTTTAAGAGCATTTCCAAGGGTTTCCATACATTCTTTCAAGTCCAAAATCGTGGAAATTGCTGAAATGATTTAAATGAAAATTGGTGAATCTACACAGTATATCAAGATCTAAAACTTAATTACGTACATTTTTTAAATAAGTATTAGTTAGTTACGCGTTATTCTAAGTTAGTGTGGAAACTGAAAATTGCCGATCTCTTTCTTTCTAAATTCGTTTTCGAAAATAGTGTACCTACTTTATCTATACGTATATACTTATCTATACTATATATTAATAATATAAAGTTGAAGAGTTTGTTTGTTTGAACGCGTTAATCTCAGGAACTACCTACTGGTTCGAAGTGAAAAAAAAAATTTTGTGTTTAATAGACCATTTATTGGGTAAGGCTTTAGGCTATAAAACATCACGCTACTGGGAGAGGGATTGGGAGAGGGGAAAGTTTAGGCCTCTCGTAACCTTACTCACACGGCGAAACACAACGCTGTGGTTGTTTCACGCCGGTTTTCTGTGAAGGCGTGGTAACACTCCGGTCGAGCCGACCCATTTTAGCCGAAGCATGGCTCTCCCACACTTAACTTTAACTAATTCTTATTTTGAACATACAGGAGCTATATAATACAATAAAATTTTGAGGCTCGTTTACTCATATTACACTTACTTATATTATACTTACCTACGTATTATTTAGATCGTGATTTGCACGATAACTTCGTGTTGGCCCAGAGGTGAAAGCGCCCTTCTCATGCATGAGGCTCGAAATCTGGCCAGTACCAATGTGACTTTTTACAAGTTGTATGTACTTTCTTTGATTATTTAGACACCTCTTACAAACGGTGAAGGAAAACATCGTGAACCCTGACTTATAATTTCTAAATAAAATTTGAAATCGTGAATACGACTATAGCAAGCGCGGCGATTACTCGCTCAATCCTTCTCCGTATGAGAAGAGGCTATTTATCTCACCAAAGAATTCCGAGAATATGTGTATAATAAATTTAATATGCGAAAAAATTACTTATAACACAAAAAAAAAAAATGTTTGAACTAAATACCCGTCTTAATATTGCATTGCTTCAAAAATAAAATTTTAAGCTTAGTATCCAGCAGCTTTTGTCATATTCTTCTGAAAAAATAAGTAGATAGGTCTCCATTACGACTGAAAATGACTTAAGTGTGGTTTGAACTAGTTAAGCCTCGTTTTTCTTTGGGTCAGTAAGGAGATTTGGAAGGTATTTTAAGGATTATGTCAGCTTCGTGAGCAACCCTTACTTGGAGAATAAAATAACTGTGGCAACAGCGTCCACTATTTTGTGTATTAGGTATCTACCGAAGTTTAAGAGTGGAAGAATCATGATTCGGCGCGAATAAGTCGGCACGACTCTGCTCGACCGGTGTGATACCTATCATGGTCTCAGAGAAAGCTGTGAAATAACTTTAGCGTTGTTTTGCCGTAAGTGATAGCGGTAAGTGGAAAAGATTTTTCCTCGCCGCATCCCTCCCCTTTCTCTAAATCTCTAAAGCTCCTGATCCCCAAAAGGCCGGCAACGCACTTCTCCCTGCTCTGGCCACCAATGGCCGGCGCCATGAGGCACGTCACGTTTGCCGCCGAATCGAGTAATAAAATTCCTATACACTGATAATTGCGGTAGAATATGAATCCTATTTTATTACCGAAAGCTACATACAGTTCTTCATTACAATTTTTCTATCACAGTATTTATTTTTCAGGTGAATATTTATTAGTACCTACGATGCGCGCGGTGTTCATGAATATGTTGTGATTTGTGAGAAAACTGTTATTTTTAAATATATGTCTCACGATAATTATACCTGCCTAAAATACAATGAGGTACACATATTTTTTTTGTCACGTCTTCATCAACATTCCTAGTTTTACCTCGAATCGAAATCATCAATAATAATTGGTGCAACTCGTAAATCTAACACACCCCTTGCGAGCAGTTGACCAACGTGGCAATTAAAAGCAGTGTGACAATTATTACGGACATTTAATTGGAAACCAGCGAGGCAGAACTACGACAAAGGTCCTATGGGAGCGAGATCGTCGCAAATGCGACTCATATGCTTGCAATTCTGTTCTATTCACTAGTTAACTCAAAAGACCAGCTTCCCTAGTCGACAATTGGCATTCAAACAAAGTCAAACAATTAAAAAACGTTTCATCATCAGCTAAGTATAAGTGCCCATTGGTAAGCAAAGGCCTCTCACACGGAGAAGATTTGAGCATTTAATACTCAAGAACGCTAGGTCAAGGCAGATTGGCGATTTCAAACTTAAAATTAGAAATGATTAGTACTGGACTCTGGTTCCCTCACAATGTTTTCCTTCACCGTATGTCAATGGTGTCTTGAAAGGACATATACCTCGGAAAAAGTCACTTGAAAGGACATATACCTCGGAAAAAGTCACATTGGCAGTTTGCCAAGTTTCCCGCTATCAAATGCATGAGAAGCAGGTGTCTTCAAAAAGGTTGGTTGTCTGTAAAGTCGGTTTACGGACGGTAGTTTGCCGTGACAACGTCCCACGTCAAACATTACAGTAGTATATTTTTTTTAACCGACTTCCAAAAAAGCATAATTATATATTCGTCGTATAGTCGTCGAATTGAGAACCGAGGAGGTTCTCAATTCGACCGTATATATGCTTTTTTTATGTTTGTTCGCCGATACCTCCGTTATTTATGAACCGATTTTGATAATTCTTTTTTTATTGGAAAGGAGATAGTCCCAGAATGGTCCCATGATAAGGAAATCAGGATCTGATGATGGAAGACCAGAGAAATCGAGGGGAACTTTCAAAAATTGCAGGGGCGAGTGGTGCTTTTGCATATGGTTTTAGTAGGCTTTTGACAAATTTACAACTTGCCGATGTTCGAACCCGACCTGATGATGGAGCCGGAAGACAGTCGATGGATTTCCTTGACTATTTGGAGTAGTTGCCTTGTGTTTGGGCTTGAATGATTCGTATTGGTGAGTACTTTGCACCAAGATTGGTCGTGACTGTCATTAAGGGTCTGATGATGAGAACGATGGACAGCTCAGGGAACTCCTGAACGGTTTACAGTAACTAACTCGTGTTTGGACTTCATTCATTTATATCGATGAAAACTTTGCATTTCTATGGATTACAATGAAGTTATGCAGTAAATTGTGATGATGGAGCCGGAAGGCAGTCGAGGGATCTCCTTGATTATTTGGAGTAGTTGCCTTGTATTTAGGCTTGAATGATTCGTATTGGTGAGCACTTTGAACCAAGATTGGTCGTGACTGTCATTAAGGGTCTGATGATGAGAACGATTCACTTCGAACACTCTTCTCTTCTCTTCTCTTCTCTTCTCTTCTCTTCTCTTCTCTTCTCTTCTCTTCTCTTCTCTTCTCTTCTCTTCTCTTCTCTTCTCTTCTCTTCTCTTCTCTTCTCTTCTCTTCTCTTCTCTTCTCTTCTCTTCTCTTCTCTTCTCTTCTCTTCTCTTCTCTTCTCTTCTCTTCTCTTCTCTTCTCTTCTCTTCTCTTCTCTTCTCTTCTCTTCTCTTCTCTTCTCTTCTCTTCTCTTCTCTTCTCTTCTCTTCTCTTCTCTTCTCTTCTCTTCTCTTCTCTTCTCTTCTCTTCTCTTCTCTTCTCTTCTCTTCTTCTCTTCTCTTCTCTTCTCTTCTCTTCTCTTCTCTTCTCTTCTCTTCTCTTCTCTTCTCTTCTCTTCTCTTCCCTATATGTATAATGAACCGCGGCCTAGGCTAGGAGCAAGAGTACACACTCCTTATCGCAATGTGAGCTATTTTCCCCCCTCAGAAAATGCATTAATCTCTTGTGGAGTTTCTCTCAAATCTCTTTTTGGCAAACTATAATCATTTGACCTGGAATCAAAACCAACAATAATTAATTGGTACAGCCCGAGTAATGAAGTAGAAAAGTTTTGAAACTATACCTACATTATCTATTTTTACTAACCGCAAAAAGCACACAAACAAAATCACAACTGTTACATTTTGGTCCACAATTTTTCGTCAACAACAGATAACTTAAAACAACACCCATATTACATAGTTAAGGGTGTCCATTAATATGAATTTACTTGTTCAGAACTTCAGGTCTAGTGCGATAGTATATTCTTCTTATTGTGACGTCGGTATTGTGTGCGTTATTTTCTAAATTAAGTTAACTGTTTGTACATTGAAGTGGTTTTTAGAAAGGCAATCTATATCTATACTAATATTATAAATGCGAAAGTAACTCCGTATGTCTGTCTGTCATTTCTTTACGCCTAAACTAGGTACTCAACCGATTCTGTGATATTTGGTACATATAGCTTGGAACTCGAGAAAGGACATAGGATAGTTTTTATACCAAAATAATGCAGAAAGTTACTATTCCACGCGAACGGAGCCGCGGGCAGTAGCTAATAGAAAATAAGTTTTCGAAAAGGATTCGGAGATCATTGTTGATGGCTAGGCCTGTGCGGTGACGTCATAGATGCATTACCCCTGCTCTTCTTGTAGATGTCATTAGAACCAATTCAAGGAATTGCTTGATGCCAACACGCCTGACGCGAGGAGACTATAGTAAACCCTATAATGTTGTTGTTCCAGGAGTGTTCTGTCACAAGTTAATGTACCTAGACACAACATCATCAGCCACAAATTATGTACAAAACAGTGATATCATAAAACAATGTCCCTAATTACGTAGATAATAAAACAATAATGGATTTAGAAGGAATCAAAAAACATCCATTCGGTTCAACGATCTCATTACACTTTCCCGCCAATTATGTTCCATATTGCAAATCAAAATGGCGTCCTATCTAATCGCTTTGATTCCACGAATAGGGACAGACTGGACCAATCTATTGTGATTGCTATCCGTACTTGTTGTATTCGAATCCAATTTTCCTCACTACCAATTTATTTTTTCTGAAGAGAAAGATATTTTTTGAGACAATGCGAAATTGCGTGACGTCAGTATTATACGTGTTGTAATAGAGTATGATATTTGGTTTCATTTTTATTTTCTGTGGTTGGCGTTTTTTTGTATTTTGTCCTTAGTAAGCAAGTATTGACAATTTGTGAGTTATCTTACAGTTTAGGGTTTATTAAGTGAATGTTTTCGAATGGCTATTACATTATCAATAAGGACTTAATACAATTCCAATGTAAAGAAAAAAAATACTGAGAATTTAAAACATACACACGTGTTTTCTGCGGGACTGGTGAGGTGGCTGGGCGTTTTTTTTTTTTGTGACTGGAATATCACCCAGTGTCGTGGGGGAGGGAGTGCCTGTATTTACTGACTATGTTGTACCCTGTTCCTTCTACTGCTCTGGGCCGAGGCAGTGGTGCCTGATTGCGCTTGCCCCGCAACCCCACCTGAACATCAGCCCTGTAGCGCCCTGTCAGTGGTGGTCAATTGGCTTTTTGAGGTGGATGTGCGATTGGCTACCGTACGTAACAACTCTTGGTATGATCTACTAGTTTTGTGTTCGATAAATTGTATATTTGTTAACGGCCCAACGAGACAGGCAAATTCCTAGTGTTCGGTAACGTTTTTAAAAAAGAAAATATATCATTTCATTTTTTAATCTCAAAGGACTGGAAAGAATTCCAGACGCAAGAAATAATTAGTATAGATCTCTGCAAATAGAGTTCAGTTGCACCAAATAATATATTATGGTGTCTAAAAAGATAGATTACTGTATCAAATAACTAAAATAAGATATAGTCTCCTCCATAATGACAATAATAAATGTGATCCTCGTACGAATCAGTCGGGCCCTTTACGAGCTCTTGTTGGCCGGGTCATTTACACGGTGTTTCTAGCATTTATGGCTCCTCCGTGTAAACAGCCCTTTAGTTTTGTTAGACGAGAGAATGTGGCAGCGTAAAAAGGCGAGACACAAGGGTTACTTGATCATTTTGTCTTTTTTCTGGGCTTGGGGGTTCAGGAATTTAAATAATATATTTATTTATTTGCAATTAACTCTTGTTACAGACAACAATGTGGATAGAAAACTTGATAAATGACAGAGAGCAGAACATATTTTTTTTTATTTGATAGGATGGTAAGCTGGCACGCTGATTACCTGATGGCAGGCAATACGGTAGTTTCCACTAGTCAAATTCAATACTTTTATCCAAATGCCAAAAACGATACTTTTCTATACAATTTGTATGAGTTACTTATTTCTTAAAAATTTGCAAAAAAATATCTAAAATCAAGTGTATCGATCGATCAATGAATAAAAGTATAGTTATTTTTCAATAATTTATTATCGAATTCATTTATTTTTGACCTAGGAAACTACCCAATTGGCGCCGCCCATGGACACCCGTAACGCCAGAGGAAATACGAGTCCGGCATAGGTATTATGGTTTCGCAAATTTAGAGATTGGGGAGGGATGGAGGGAGAGGAAGAATGGGCCTTTGGTAACCTCACTCACATGACGAAACACAACTCTGTAGTTGTTTTACACCGGTTTCCGATGTTGTGGTATAGCAACGGTTGAGTCCGCCCATTTGTGCCAAAGCATGGCTCTCCCACACTGGACGTAAACGCCATGATATAAATACTGACTCAGCCTATTTATGCGGAAGCATAGCATCTATTAGATTTAGTGACAAAAACGATCAAATAAAACATTTTTTACAAAAATCTAGTCAAATAACAGCTTTAACTTAGACAAGAGACAACATATCGTTCAGCTGTACTGGACGATTATAAAGAAACCTTCGTGAAATCATGATAGTGTTTCTACCTCGAACATCCTAAAAGTCACCGTGTCTTCCTGTAGGTACCTATGTATCTTTTAATAAGCACGCAATAACACGACTGACCCACAACACTCCCAGAGGCATCTGAAGAAAATTTATTGTTATTAGACTTGTGCTCATTTTTACTGTTACTGAACTTTCTACATATATGTATGTATTTCTGTCTGTGTATCCCTAGGGACAGCCTCACGAATATACTTTATAGTGTACGTACTAACATGACGTTTATATGGGAATTTTGTTGTTTCTTAGAGTGATGTGTTGTCAGTGTTTTCCCCGAAGGAAGGTCGTGAAGGTTAAGGTTGGTTAAGATGGCTCAATGGTAAAAATGGCGCATTTTTAAAATAAATATATTTTTGGACTTGAATATTTTGACTTATTTACACAACTTTTTTGGTAATCCTTTTCACTGTTATTAATAATTGTTCTTCTTCTTACCATCCCACGAGATTGGATATCGATTCCGTCCAGAAGTCTACTGCAAACTTCCTTCCTATATGTCTTAACTGACAAAAAACATGAAACAGTAACACGTTTTTGTTAAAATTTTGAATGCTATCATCATCAGCCTTAAAGTGCCTACTGCTGAGCAAAAGCCTCTTCTTACACGAAGAATGTTTGGGCATTATGTGATTTCAAACTTATAATGAGAAATAATTAATCCAGGTTGCCTCACGATCTTTTCCTTCACCATATGCTAGTAGTGTCTAAATGATCATAGAAAGTGAAAACCCTTATGCATTAAGAAGAGGGCGCTATAAACTTTGGGCCACCACGACCACGGTACATACCTACGTATACATCACTTAATAGCTAATAAAATCTGCAATAGAACTAGCAAATAAACGAAACATGTCAAAGGTATTACTTTTATGTTAAAGGAAAAATATGTAAGAAAAATTGCCAAACTACAAGCTACCCGGAATAGTTCTGTAAAAATCCCTTCCTCACTGAACAATATGTCTCCAAAAGCCTTACATTACTTAAACCTTGTCTACGGCACATCTCATATACTACCTCTTACAAAACGTGACACGATAAAATGGATTTATATAATGTAAGTGTAGGCTTGTTTGTGCGTGACGCACTCAAGAAGGAAATTCCAAGAAGGTTTTGCGTTTTTTCCGCCTTTTATTGTATTATCTGTGGAAGAATATGGCGGTTGGCAAGATGGCGCGTTTTGGCGCGTGATTTGGTGTAAATGTATTGTGTAATGTGTTTAACTAACAGTCAGTAAGTTGTTGTTCTACATACGGGACACGAATTCTGATTGATTTATTTAAACTTTATGCAAAATTTAAAGTTTGGTTCTACAATTCGATGGTCGCGGGGATTTATTATCCCTTAGGTGATTTTTTTATTGTGGTAGGACGGCAAACGAGCATACGGATAGAACAACATTACAGAGAAGTCACGAGTGCGTTTTCACGACCTTTTGGGGATTAGGAGTTTTGACATTTTGGGATTGAGGAGGAATTGGAGGAGAGCAAAAATTGGGCTTCCGGTAACTCCACTCACACGGCGAAACACAACGCTATAGTTGTTTCACGCCGATTTTCTAATTGTTAATAAATCTTTATGTGTAAAGTGAGTTACCTCAAAAACAAAAATTTTAGAAAATCGCCATTTGTAAAGTAAAGTATAAAATGCCAATGATTCTTCGAAACTTAAAATTTAGTTCATAATTTTGTCTATACTTAAGTCAACTTACAAACTTTTACACAACTTAATTATTTTTTTAATTTTAACATTCAGCAAAAAAGTAATAAGAATCTAATATTATTTCTCAAACATGAGATAAAATTCGTCCGTACAAAATTAATTAAATCCAGTACTTATGAAGATAACATTTTGATATGAAAATGTCCGCCGGAGTCCGGTCCTTGATTACGACATTCATAGTTTCAACGGAAAATTACATTTATTTTCATTAATATGAGTTAGAAGCGAAATAAATTACATTTGCCGAGTTCATCGTGATTTGTGATTTAATATATTTTAGGTAGTATTGTTTCTTTTTTCTTTGCTTTTGTAGAAAAATATAATAAAGTAAGCAGATATTTGTCGTCAAATTTACCTTTCAATTATGGTTATTCGAATAGAAGAATAATAGATGTGCGCTTGGGGTTTGATTAATTGAACTAAACAGATTTATTTCAGTACGAACTTGTTTTTTTTAAAGTGTGCCTCCTACTACTACATTTGGGACGAGAGGAGGGTAGTACCTTCTCGCACTCCGCCTGCTTGCTTTGCAGAAAGAGCAGACGGCTTCTCAGTTCCTCTTGTACAACACACGAGCGGTCACCGCCTCCGATCACTTCCTTGTGGACACGGCGACGCTCAGCCCAAACAGGACACATCGCACCGTATGATCTATCGTGTCCTCTGGGTCAGAATAACTTGAATGCTTCCTAATATTAGCGCGTTCAAACAAACAAAGAAACTTCTAAAGTAATATCTATTAGTACAGATACGATACAAATTTGCAATTGCCGGATGAAAAAATTACTTAGGTACCTCTGATTTTTTTTTTGGTCAATAAAACGCGCGTATTCCGACACACATTGACACTTTTTACAATCCTACACAAGCGAGAACGAAGGTAAATAGCTAACAATAACAATAACACTTCTAGTCTACCCCTTTAGAGGACATAACAGTGTTACAAAGAAATCCAATTGTTACATCGCACTCATAAAAGAGGAACATAACCTTCAATCTGAACAAGCTGCTTCATAAAACGGGACCCATCTCTAATTCCTGTTGCGAAAGTAATTAACATAACAAGGGAATTTCAACTTAGTTCACAAATATACTAGGTATAATATAAAGTTGTCAAGCATAACTTGGAAACTTACGTTATTATGTCTCTGTGTCGCTATAAATTATTTTGAAGTTGTGTTGTTTCGTTCCGGGAGTAGCGGCCATCTTGGTATTTTGTTTGGTTGGCAGTTGAAAGATGGCGGGAAATGGAGCGATTTTTGTTCTTTGACTGTTTCATGTAGAACAGACTATAAATGTTTATTTTTGAATTAAAAAGGATTATTGTGTCTTGTGTCATATTAACTTCTTCTTCCTTTTTAAGCGACTTCAAAAAGGAGGTGGCATTTAATTCTACCGTATTTTTTTACTCAGAAACTGAAGAGAAGTACTTGCCTCGCCGTAAGGTCACATATAAAATCTGGTCCATCGAAGAAGGTGTCTCGAGTTCGGTTTGAAAGTAGAGTTTTTTCGGTTTTCAAATAAAAACACCTGGATTCGTGATTGCTGTTAGGCTCTTACCCAATTTACCACTGGCTCATAACATAACCAGCTATATGTTAGCTGTGTAATATAATTAGATATTTTTGCTTAAGCGAATCTCTGCTTATGCATAAGCTACTTCAGAGATCAAGAAAGTACCATTACGTTTTTCACTTTTACAAAAAAATACCTTCGAATAACATAAAATAATTAAGTTTATCCAAACAACGAAGAGAATTCCTTTTCTAGCCACGCGGTATTTTAGAAATGCAATGCAAATGCTATTTTGGTCTTTATGCACCAAAATGTTAGATGTTTAAACATAAAATGTGTGTAATAATTATGTTTGTATTTGCTTTTAAGCTCTGAATGGTCTGAATTTAATTACGGGGTTAAAATTGCACGTGGTGGATTTTGATTGGTAGGTTTTGTTTTATGCAGAATTACTGGATATCGAAATACGAATATGTTCTTATGTAGGTAATTAACCTTTGTGGATTGATTCATGATCCATTTTCAAATTTGAAATTTTAAATGATAGCAGAACTAATTTCTACATTATTGGATTGGAATTCTTGTTGACATACTTACGGGGTTTTTATAAGGAAAAGATATGATAATTTCAGTTTTAATTAATTTTAAATTACCTACATAATCACGCCATCCGCTTATAAGATCCACTGCTAAGCGAAAGGCCTCTTTTCACACTGAAAAGGCAAGAGCATTGCTAAGTAACCTTGCGCAAGACAGATTGGCCAGGCGATTTAATTAGAAAATATAAGTTCAGATTTCGGGTAATATCTAAATAATCATAAATAAAGTACCTACATATAAATCGGGAAAGTCACATCGGTACTTGTTCGGTTTCAAAACCACGATTCCTTGCAGTAGACTTAGCTCCCAGGCCATCAAAATCCTACTAATATTACAAATGTAAAACTTTATTTTTTGTGAGGATTTATGATTTCATCTTTCACACAAAAACGGCTGGACCGTTTTGGTTGAAATTTGGTATGTAGAAGTACAAGTGTGGGAGAGCCATGCTAAGAGTGGGAGAGCCATGCTTCGGCACGAATTTGTCGGCTCGACAGGAGTGATACCAAGGCACAGAAAACCGGCGTGAAACGACCGCAGCGTTGTGATTGAGGTTACCGGAGGCCAAATCCCTAAATCTACAAATCCTCAATCCCTAAAAGGTCGGCAACGCACTCGTAACTCCTCCGTTGCGGGTGTCCATGGGCGGCTCTGATTGCTTACCATCAGGTAATAAGAATGCTCGTTTGCCGATCTATTACATAAATATAGGCTACTATTAGCATACCATGCGGGCAAAACCTTCGGAGGAAACTACTTTCGTTCAGTGGTATGTTGAGTCATTCATTTAGTTAAGTTTTTGAGATTACAATACCATATTTTTTCTTCAAATGGCCAGGTCTAGAAATGACATGCACGATACAAAAGATGCCCCAGAGATGTTGGTATGTGACATGCGCAGAGCGGATCTAGGTTCATATAAAGACAAAGTGACGAAGCATGCAATATGTTTTACCTCAGGACCAATACTTGGGATATTACAGCGTGCATCTACGTACATAAATTGTATACTAGAGTTTAGGGTTACCAGAGAACTTTGGGGTATTAAGATAGAAGTTTTCGCTCCCAACTTTACTTACATTAGAGTACCATTTTGTTTAAGAGAGGAAAGACTTCTATGTTTTTTTGTCATTCCACTCCAAGATTTTCTCACAGCCCTTCGGTTGCTAGCAAAAGGCCCTGTCTTGTGCCCATTTTAGCGAAGACTCGGGACTTTTACAGTTTTTGTACCTCATCATCATCATCAGCCTATAAGTGCCCACTGCTGAGCAAAGGCCTCTTCTCATACTGAGAAGGTTAGAGCATTGATCACCACGCTCGCTCAATGCGGGTTAGCGATTTCAAACTTATAATTAGAAATTATAAGTCCAGGTTTCCCCACGATGTTTACCTTCACCGTATGTCAGTGGTGTATAAATAATCATAGAAAGTATATATAAATCGGAAAAAGTCACATTGGTACTTGCCAGGTTTCGAACCCCTCAGGCCACAACGACTTTTCTTGCTTCTACAGCTTATTACTATGTGATTGTCTCATGTGTTAGCGTATGAAACAAACCTGTGAAACAAACATTTATCTTTCTTTGTTTTACTTTTATTTCCAATGGATCTCCCGCGCTGTTAGAGGTATGAAGGACTATCAGACACTTACTGAATTACCACTTACACAATTACCACCCTGTGCCTTGCCCCAGCCGCATGATACATCTTTATCTTTTTGCTTGCTCACACAACCCCGACTCGGTATAGGCCCTAGTGGACCGGATCTATGGTGGTCTGATGACTCTTCCATGTCGTTCGTCCGAGTCTGGTTTTGATCGGGCGGTGATCCTTGCTCACCGTCTGCTGAGCCGCACCACCTTCCGCAAAATTACCTCATTGCAATTTCTGCTCATAAAAAAAGGAGTTATACCTATTACTGTTTTTGCTCTATCAGAATTATATAAGATATTATGAAGATTTCAGAATTCTTCATCCTTGATTGAGTGTTGAACAAGGAGTCTAGGGATCAAGTACCTAAGTATTATTGAGAGTTTAGGTTTCGAAAAACTCTTTGCATTATTTGAAATTGTGCTCGTTGAATAACTGTTGTTAAATACCATATTGATTCAAACCCTAATCCAGTCGAATGGGAACCCTACCTATATCCAATATCGCGTCTCTGAAGCGAATGCTTCGTCCATAGGTAGTACCTACGTCTAAACGATCGTAAGGATACATAAACCTGTGTTCTAACAATATATTAAACATACAGGTTGGACTGTATTTATATCTGTATATTTAACAAGATGTCGTAGTAGTGTTATTTGCGTTTCAACTCAATACAATACGAAAATCTTTATTGTAAGTATTTTGTTAGGGGAAAATCATCAAATAAGTTCTCCTGCCTAGGGCGGGGCGAGACGAAGTGTTAGACTCTTACTGAGTAAAAACCCCTAGTTTCTTCTCCTGCTCTGGGCCGTGGCCACGGTGCTTAGTTACACTTACCCTGCAACCTTTATTGTAAGTATACTAGAAAGAAATGCTTTGGCATTATTGGGTTGGTGGTATCAGTGACATTACTGGATCCTTGCCCTCCCCCAATCCCTAAATCTTCGAAACCCTAATCCCGAAAAGTCACTCACTCGAAACTCATCTGGACTAGAAAAAAAGAACAAAAAACTTATGAGAATAAAAAAATAAACAAATACAAAATTGGTATAACAAAAAAAACATGAAGCCAATTATAGGTTCCCATAAATAAAAATAGGATAATGCAAGATTGCAACTAATATTAACTAACAAACTCTCATTTAATAGAATGACAGTTATGTACACACATCACTGCAGACTAGTACAGACAGAAGCGTTTGCATTCAAGCGATTGCTTACCAAATAAGAGTCAGAAGTAAGCATCGCACGACGATCTCCGGTCACCGTAAGCGTGGGTGTTGTCGCTCGTCCAGAAACAAACAGTAAACTGAAAGTAGGTATGGCGTGTAGCCTCAAAGAGCCAACAGATCACCACAGGACTGATGCTTTCCTGGTGTTTTTGGTCAAGCACAATAATGCAGACATATACCTATAAACCTTTTTCTCGAACATTAATTTTTCGTATACTTTCTCAGTCGCCATAAGATATCATCATCATCATCATCAGCCTATAAGTGCCCACTGCTGAGCAAAGGCCTCTTCTCACACGGAGAAGGTTTGAGCATTAATCACCACGCTTGCTCAATGCGGGTTGGCGATTTCAAACTTATAATTAGAAATTATAAGTCCAGGTTTCCTCACGATGTTTACCTTCACCGTATGTCAGTGGTGTCTAAATAATCATAGAAACTACATATAACTCGGAAAAAGTCACATTGGTACTTGCCAGGTTTCGAACCCACACCTTCATGCATGAGAAGCGGGCTTCTCAACCTCCGGGCCATCACGACTTATAAGATATACTAAAAGGCATTTCAAAGTTATCAATTCTTTACCGGACACCCTGGATATCTTATCTTACTTAAGAAGTAAGATAAGATATCCAGGGTAGTATCTCACTAATATTATAAATGCGAATATTTGGATGTTTTTTACTCAATCACGCCAAAGCGGTTGGACGGATCTGGATGAAATTTGGCACAGGCATAGGATACACTCCGGAATAGGACATCGGCTACTTTTTATAAACATACCACGCAGGTGAAGCCTCGGGCGGTAGCTAGTAAGTACATATACACAGGAATGAGCACACCTATTTACCTCTTCGTGATTGAGAGCCGTGACGTCATGACGATGGAAAATTTCGTGTTTATCTCTAGCAGTAACTTCTATAAATATTGTTTCGAAAAGTATCCTGTTTCTTAACCAATTAATATTGTTATGATAACCAATAAGTCGTTTATGGTTTATTCTCAACAAAGGAATATTACTGTCTAATTCGGAACTATTGTTATTCACATCTTCATTCTATAAGAGCTGAGGCTTTTTCTCACCCACGCAGGTTTGATCGCGGGTCTGCGGACAGCGAGTTAGTGTAGCCCACCGCCCGACAAGAACCAGACCCGAGCGTACGGCGCGTAGCGTTCCGCGCGCGCCTCAAAGAGCCAATAAATAGAACACCACATACGGGGCCCTACAGAGCTAAAGTTCAGCCGGAGATACGGGGTAAGCGCAATGAGGCACTGGGCCTCGACCTAAAGCAGGATAAGGAACACGGGGAGTTTTAAGTCAGTAAGAATCTGACACTCTCTCTCGCCTTACCCTGGGCGGAAGAATTCATAAGATGATTTGATATTATTTGATATATGATGAGAAGCTTTGATCATTATTTACCACACTAGCTCAAGATGAATTAGTTATTTCGAACTTATCATCGATTAAAAAGATCAGATTGCCTAACTAAGTTAGCTAACGCTTTTGTGTTGCGGGGTAAGCACAATGAGGCACCGTTGCCATGGCCTCGGCTTTGAGCAGGAGAAGGAACAGGGGAGTTTTAAGTCTGTAAGAGAAGTCAACTAAGAAGAAGAAGAAGAAGTACTTACCTAAACAAATACTTTCGTACTTACCAGGTTTCGAACCCTCCGGCTCTTCCCGATCTCGTATAAGTAATAAAGAAAAAGAATCTCAATCTGTTTTCCTTATTATAATTTTGTGTTGCCAATAAATCCTTTCAAAGAAGCCTTCGAGCCTTCAAAGTAAAAGAATTTCTCTTCATAACAAATTCTTTGCAATTTTGAAATATTCACGTCCAGTCAGTTGAGTTAAATTAATAAAGAAAAACATGCTAGGGTTGTTACCCCTTACTTTGTGTGGTTCCGCAAGTAATAGTACTAAACTTTTTTTTAATGTATTATTCAATAATCGTTATCAATCCGTCACTAGGTACCACACTGAATGTGGTGGTGGACCGAAGTTTAAGGCTTCTGATGCATGACAGTGCATGAGAGTTTGAAACCTGGCTATGATCATTTAGACACCGCTGCCAAACGGTGAAGGAAAACATCATGCAGAAACCTGGTCCTAAAATTTCTAATTAAACGTTTGAAATCGCCAATTTACCTAGAGCAAGCATGGTGGTTAATGCTCAAACCTTCCTCTGGTGAAAGAAAACTTTGGTTTGCAGTGAACACTTAAAGGCTGATGATGTGATGTACCAGACTTGGTACAATGAAACAATGAATTTTATTTCTGTAAATAGGTCTAAAATGCTTTTTCACGTGTCAACATTATTAAAGAAATCAAAATGCATTCGGCCACGTTGACTGCAGGCGAAAAGAAGCCTTATTAAGAATAGAGCAGCTAAGGGATTCTCTTCTGTAACAACGTAACTCTGAAATATTTCTTGCAAAAGGAACTAATAGCGTAAATTAAATTTCCTTTGCAAGTATTAAGTCCTCTCGCATGCGTCGGATTTACATTTTAAATAGAATATGTTGCAACTTGGTTATTTTAAAAAGTTTTTTCGTATCTATATTTGGACAGTCGAACGATTTTTTTTTTGTTTTTTATTTGATAGCACGACAAACGAGCAGTTGGATTACCTGATGGTAAACTTAAAAATTGTGGAGATTTAGTGATTGGGAATGGATTGCGAGAGGGGAGGTATTGGGATCTCCGATAACCGCACTCATATGGCGATGGCATGTATCTTTTTTTTTCTCCCGAAACAACACAATTGGACCACACAAACAATTGTATCGCGTACATCAATCGCTACATGTTGCTCAGCAACCGAAAAAATTGCTCGTCTATACCCGTGGTATGAAGTGAAAATTCTTATAAACAGGCCATTTTGACCAGGAACCCGTACTTGTTTCAGTTTGGAATCTTACGTAAATTTACCTTTTTTTAGAGTGGAAAGTCTGAGAAAGTCTCTGACTCCTACTGACTAGTAACCAACCTAATAGTTGAAACCAACACGTTATTTTAACTATTGCGCTTGCACCGACAACACTGGGTGAACGTCGGCCCTATTAGGCTCCAATTTTGTTGGCGTTGAGAGTCCTCATTATTTAGATTTTTTTTTTAATTTATTTATTAAACACGTTACATAGGACTTATGAAACAAAAATAGTCCCACAAAACTGTATTCACAGTTTGACTGTGGAATCATTATAATTTTACCTATAACTAAACAACTTAAATTGGGGGCGTTCTGTTATAACTAATTAAGGGAGCTTTTCCAAAACATAGGTTTTCAAAATTATATTTTCTATACCCTAATATTAATTCCTATCGCGACTATGTAATTCCAAAATTTATTGTTACTATTCTTATACGCTGTAGTACTCGTGACATAAAGTGTGGGTATACTTTTCTATACTAATATTATAAAGGTAAGGTAAAATTTGTAAGTTTGTATGTAGGGGGTAATCTTTGGAACCGCTGGTCGGATTTTCAAAATTCTTTCACTGATAGAGAAAGCTACAATGTTCCTGAGTGCTATAAAACATCACGCTACGATCAAATGGAGCCAACTCCGTACTCACAAAATCAACCTCCCAAACAAACCTCAATAGATAATTCCCTTTTTCGAAATACACAAAACAGTAGATATCTACGAACGCTTTACCTAAACCGTCGGTGCCGTCCGTCGAAACTTTTCTTATTCCGTAGAGGATTTCGCTTGAATTCTGACCTATATTTGTGGCACTCTCTAAAAGTGGCTGTGAGATGCTAAATAGACTGTCTCATCAAGGTTTCAAATGTATGGAGCAGGTATGTAATGGATTTTCAATAAAGTTAGAGTTAAGTTTATGTAAAAAGTATTTTTTTTATGTGATAGGTCGGCAAACGAGCAGATGGATTACCTGATGGTAAGCAATCAGCGCCGCCCATGGACACCAGCAACGGAGGAGTTACGAGTGCGTTGACGACCTTTTAGGGATTAGGGATTCGGAGATTTACGAATCGAGGAGGGATTGGGGGAGGGGAGGATTGGGTCTCCGGTAACCTCACTCGCACGGCGAAACGCAACGCTGTGGTTACTTCACGCCGGTTTTCTGTGAGGCCGTGGTATCACTCCGGTCGAGCCGACCCATTCGTGCCGAAGCATGGCTCTCCCACTATTAAAGTAAGTAACGTTATTTTAGAATTGAAGAGTCATGCTTTGAAGCGAATGGATCTCCTCGATAGGTGTAATGTCATGGCTTTCTAGGATACCGGTGTGAAATAACATTAACCTACGTTGTGTTTCGATGTGTGTAATATGTAAAAAATGTTTTTAGGGCTATTCGATTCACTATCACTTGCACTATCTTACTGTCGTTTTCGAAAGCTTTCCCTTTCCTCGCAGTATGCATAAGTATTTTAGAGACTAATTTTTTGTCGTGTTTGACATTGACAGGAGAAGGTTTATGAAAAAAAAATTCAAAAAACATTGCGTTTTGGTTTTGGTAATCTCGGATGAGAAACAGCTAAGGAGGGGCGGGCCGTTAGTTTTCAACATAAAAATCAGTCTTTAATTCGTAATGTTATAATTTGCTCTTTACCTAAGAATTGTATTGAAAAAGTTAGTCGATGTTATAAATCATTATGCACAGGAATTTTGTAATTAAGATATAAATCTAATCTTTGAGCTAGCTATTGAGTAGAATAATAAACGCCAAAGAATATAAGTAATTGAACACATAATTGATTCCCTTACTTACCTACCTACTTAAGCTTAGAAATAATAAAAACGAATTCGCCAACGACGGTCCGATTAAAAATAAAAGATGGCTGACTTACGTTGCAGAAAATTCCATTCCCGCCTAAAAGGACAACGTTGATAATCATTTTAATAATTGGTCGGCGGGACCTTCGTCCGTGAATTGGCATTTCGGGTATAAAACAATTTGTTTAATTAATCGCCGAAATGAGTATGAATTTGGAATTCTCATTTTAAATTGGTAGACATTTACTTTCTTTATGTTGTCTTATTTTGATCTTTCGTTTTGACAGTTTTATGTATAGGTACCTACTACGTTTTGGAAAATTAATTGTTACTAGCTTTTGCCCGCAACTTTGTTCGCGTGGTATAATGACTTCCTGTTGATTTTTGGTGTAAAAATTATCCTATGTCCTTTTTCGAGTTCCAAACTTCCAAAACAGAAATTGGTTCAGTAGTTTAGCCGTAAAGAAAAGACAGACGGACAGAGTTATTTTCGCATTTATAATATTAAGTATAGACAAAGATATAGATTAATTACTTACACGTAACCGTTCGAAGTGGAACTCGACTAATTTCAATTGGCTATCTGACGTCAGCTGCTTGTGTAGCAATGAAATAATCTTCATTTTTAGTAAAATTACTGTTGGCAGATTAATGGTAATGAAGACGAAACTTTTTATGGGATAAAAAAGCAACAGACCCCGCTATTGCCCGCAGTTTAACGAAACTAAAACTGTATCTATTCTAGTGAAATAAAAACTAAATACCTAATCATAAAGTATCTCAGTACAAAAGCTTGGTCAAAACCACTATTCACTAATAACAGACTTAGCTCTTTATAACCAAAATGGCTGACCGTCGCCCAAAAAGAAACATAAAAAAATAAATGTCAAAAATGTATAATTCTGCGGTCACTTTGAACTACGAACTCGTTTTTCGGGTTCTGTAGCGACTGGGTTAAAACGGAACCCTGCCCGCCTGACATTTAAAAAATAGTTTAAATTGTCATAGATAAACAAAATACATATTAGCGTTTTTGTAACTAAAACCACAATAAAAATATATTTTTTTTTTCCATATTTCATTCTATAATTTACTATCTGCCGCCCACGACTTCGCCCGCGTGGTGGATAAAAAGTAGCTTATCTGTTAATCTAGGGTAACACCTATCTATATACCAAATTTAAACCAAATCGGTTCATCCATTTTTGAGTAAAATAACAACAAACACACATCCATACATTCTCATAAACTTTTTATAATATTTGTAGAATTTAATGGAACCCTTCGTATACATCTGACTCGCGCTTGCCTGCTTTATTTTTTTTCTTTGTTGCTCCATATTTTTGGCAAAGGCAGTGTCGAGCTTCGGTCTTTTTGGATGCAAACTTTTTTTATTTGTGTCTCATTTTGTGCGTTTTTTTTTTCATTAATGCATAGTGCATTAGATGGCTCGGTATGTTTTTGTAGGGTTTAAGATTATTTTGAAGGATTTAGATTCTATTAAATTGCATTCGAATAAGTTAAATCCAAACTATTATTATAAATGCGAAAGTAACTCTGTCTGTCTGTCTTTTCTTTACGCCTAAACTACTGAATCGATTTCTGTGAAATTTGATACAGGCCTAGTTTGGAACTCGAGAAAGAATATAGGATAGTTTTTATACCAAAACTCTGGAGAAGCTATAATTAAATATTACTTCTTGATCATGGCACCATGCGTAGGTAAACGGCTAGTCTAATCCCAAATCAAATCAAATCAAATCCAGGTTTACTTTCACAACCAACAATTATGTGTACATAATAATACCAAATATATTTGAAATTTATTATTAGGACTAAGGTCTTTGTTTCCGATTCTTATTTTTAGTAACTGATTTGATTAAATTTAATTTTGTGTTTTCGTAGTTCATGTTATTTTATTTGTATTCTTATCTTGTTTCACATTATTTATTATGTTGATATTTTTATTATAATTTTAATGTATTCGTATTCGCATAACTTCGTCACTATTGTAATTTTACTTAGTTTAATGTTTATGTTTACATACGGTGAGTGATGTGTACATCTGTTAAAGAACTCTGTCTCAGTCATAAAATTAAGAAAATGTATTTTATGTATATTGTTTTTTTTTATTATATTTATTTATTCAAACAATATCATGTTACAATATAACAAAAACGCCAAACTGCACACACAGTTTGTTGGCGTAAGAGGCTGTTGCTGTACCTTATTGAATAAAATAAAATAAAATACATAATATACACACACACACAGATTAAATGTATATATGTTATTTTTATGATGAGTTTGTAAGTTCATGGTACATGTGGGAGAGCCATGCTTCGGCACGAATAGGCCGGTCCGACCCGATGATACTACGACCTTACAAAAAAACCAGCGTGAAAACACTCTCACATTATATTTTACCATGTCAGCGAGTATACCAGAGGCCCGGAGGCGAAATTCTCCTACCCACACTCATTCCCAAATCTATCAACCCTTAGATTCTTAACCCCCAAAAGAGCACACAGTTGTCCAAAGACGGCGCTGACTTGCTTACTACCAGGTCAGACTGCTCATTTGCCACCTTATGCCAAAAACAATAAAGACTATGTTTTCTATACACCTCTACTCCAGACAAACGTCAGTAATTCAACAAAAACATTACCCAACATTAGTAAATGGCGCATTCGTACGTTCGCGACTGCAAAACGTGAACAGTTTGCATCCGAAACGAAATATTTTCAGTGTTAAAAATATATTTCTACTGGACACGGATTTTTTGTACTAACATTCTTTTTTTCGCACACTCAGCAGTTTGCCTCGCCGTGCCGCTTAAAATCTGAGCTTTAAAGCGTTATGTGTTGTTAAGGGGATGGTGTCATGGATTTTTCTAGAGAAAACGTGTTTAGAATGGATTATGGTAGAATGAAACATAAATATTGAAAAATAATATGTGTTCAAAATAATTCGTAGATATATGAATAAAATTTAATCATCTAACAATAAAAAGCTTTAGTTAAAATAAGAAGTTTTCATTAAAAATAAAAACTACTGATAAATAACCTTAGTACCGTGACGAAAATCATTGCTGTGGCAGCTTATTGCATAAAGTGTACAAATCCGAGGTTGCGGGGTAAGCGTGATGTGGCACCGAGACCTAGGCCTAAAGCAGGAGAAGGAAAGGGAACGGGAACACTCTCCCTCTCCTACCCTAAGCGGGAGAAGTCATATGATGATTTTTCCCTAAAAAAAAAAAGATTATTGCACAAAAACCCCCTTCGAAGATAAAGGCACACGTGCAGATATTACGTAATTTTGATCTTAATACCCCGTATAAAACATACAATAAACAATTCCAAACGAATTTACCACTTTGGGAGTAATACTGTTGTATTGAACTCCCCAATAGTACAGGTAAACTAATGGTCCTTCGGTGCGTCAATGAAAGGAGCTATAACTCAGCGCTAGACAGCGACTTACGTCACTTCTCTCTAGATATTGCAATTAAATACCTCCTCCTAATGCTTGAATAAGGGAATGGAATTTACTGTAATGCAATGCATAGAATGTAGATTTTTGAAAGTCGAACATACACGCGACCTTGCGCATAATGTTATACTCTGTGGACCATAGACAAAAGGTTTTGTTTTTTTTTGTTATTAATTTATTTTAAGTCATTTCATTTTTATCTGTATCATTTAGTTTAGATTTTTAGTGTTATTTTATTTTCGTCTTTTTTTTTGTATTTTTGTTTTCCATGTGTGCGCTTGAATTGCTTTATTATATTAACATTAGTTGCGCGAGAATAAATGTTTTTCTTCTTCTTTCTTTCTTTCAACATAACCTTTTTCTATGTAATTGAACGACATCCGAGCAGACGGATTATCTGATCGTCGACAATTGTCGCCGATCATGGACATCCGCAACGCCAGATTATGAATACGTGGCCTTTTGAGGATCAGGGTTTTGGAGATTTAGGGATTGGGGGGAGGGAAGAAGGGTTGGTCCTCTGGAAACCTCACACATACTTCGGAAACACAACGATTTGGTTGATTCACGCTGGTTTTCTGTGCGGCTGTAGATCACTGCATTTAAGCCGGGCCTATTCGTGCCGAAGCATGGTTTTCCCACACTTAACCTTTGCTAGATTTGTTAGAAGTCTTGTGCTGATGGGAGTTTGTGAGTGTTAGCTTTTACCTAGTGTTTTTTTAATTATAAAAAATACGAAATATACTTCGAACTTTGAGATGCAATAAAGTACTATCATCGGTTTCGGTTCAGAATTTTTCAAATTGATCAAGTAATTTTTGAGCCTATTCTTTCAAGGTTTTCCTTTTTATAATATTAGTACAGATTGAGTTATTCTTGGATTGAAATTTAAAATACTTACATGAAATTTGCCACATTTTCTAGGCTTCAATCATGCATTTAACTCATACCCAGTATACACACCGAACCTTTACTCTAAACTGCTCATTTTATATAAGACATTCCCCTTAACATCCGAGGACGAAAACTGTGAATAATTAATATCTTTGAGCGGACACATATTGCATATTCATGAGCGAGACGCCTCAGCATAAAACTAGATTATTATACTGTTTCCTATCATTCTTAATTGATATTACTTAGATATAAGTGTTAATGGCATTTGACTGATTGTTAGAGTCACATTATCCAAACTATCCAGACTAATATTATAAATTCGAAAGGAACTCTGTATGTCTGCCTGTCTGTCTTTTCTTCACGCCTAAACTACTGAACCGATTTCTATGAAATTCGGTCAGACATAGTTTGGAACTCGAGAAAGGACATAGGATAGTTTTGATACCAAAAATCTGCAGGAAGTAACTACAGAAAAGGAGCTTCAAACAACCACAGTATTCTTTTCGCCGTGTGAGTGTTACGTTACCGGAGGACGAATTCTTTCCCTCCCCAATCCCAAAATCTCCAAATCCCTTATCTCCAAATGGTCGGCAACGCACTCGTAACTCGTAAGTTGGAAAGGAATTGTTTGGTTTGATCCCTGCCACTTCTTCTTGCCATCCACCCACGACCAAACCTCCTTTATTTATTTATTTATTTTATGGTAGGCTCACAGCTTATGTATACAAAGTGGTTTAAAGTAATCGTTATAGGCAGTAGGTCATATACATCAGCCAGTTACGAGCTAACCAACATTCTAAAAATTATGCGTTTATACAGTCAAAATATCACCTATAATATAAACCAAAATATACCTCTTTCATCATATAAGTATACCATGCCAATCATATCAATGATTGGCAGATAATAATTATGCATTGTTCAGAAAACTTTCTACTTCGCACAGCAAAGCCGTAGAAAGAACTATCACATAAAATTCAGTATTGAAAAAAAATAATCAATGTGGACCCTACTAACTTTTAAACTTTCGCGTTTCATATTAGTAACATATATTTACGCGGGTGTTAACGCGGAAAATTATAATTTGAATACCTTGGTAGGCTTGACGATTCGACCCGGTTGCACAGGTCGTGGTCACAAGCAGACTGACTGCTTGTCTCGAAAAATTTGAGGAACTCTATTGAGGAACCAAATTTTTACGTAAAAAGGATTTTGTTTCGAAAGCAAAGAAATTAATACTTTACCAGTAATTTACCATGCCCAAGGATATATGCCCAAGGAGGTTATTATAGTGTTACATTGTTATTACAAGATGAAACTAACTTAATAATTGAACTAAGAATTTGATGGAGAAATTAATTTCTCATTAAAAAAACGTGTTAAGAGTAACCAAGTTTCAAGCTCGTTATTCTTTGTAAGAATCTACACATTGAAACAAGCAAATAACTTCACTCGAGGACTGACCAACATATTGTCACGTTTTAACTTTAAATTATTTTTTGACAACATCAAATTGTAGAACTGATTGACAAAAAAAAAGTAACAATGGAGTTTTTGCATGTTCTTCTTTATTAAAACGTACACTTTGGAACGAAAAATTAGCTTCACTAGAAGAATATCCGACAGGCTCTCACTTTTAATATTATTTTATGGTAGGCTCACAGCTTATGTATACAAAGTGGTTTAAAGTAATCGTTATAGGCAGTAGGTCATATACATCAGCCAGTTACGAGCTAACCAACATTCTAAAAATTATGCGTTTATACAGTCAAAATATCACCTATAATATAAACCAAAATATACCTCTTTCATCATATAAGTATACCATGCCAATCATATCAATGATTGGCAGATAATAATTATGCATTGTTCAGAAAACTTTCTACTTCGCACAGCAAAGCCGTAGAAAGAACTATCACATAAAATTCAGTATTGAAAAAAAATAATCAATGTGGACCCTACTAACTTTTAAACTTTCGCGTTTCATATTAGTAACATATATTTACGCGGGTGTTAACGCGGAAAATTATAATTTGAATACCTTGGTAGGCTTGACGATTCGACCCGGTTGCACAGGTCGTGGTCACAAGCAGACTGACTGCTTGTCTCGAAAAATTTGAGGAACTCTATTGAGGAACCAAATTTTTACGTAAAAAGGATTTTGTTTCGAAAGCAAAGAAATTAATACTTTACCAGTAATTTACCATGCCCAAGGATATATGCCCAAGGAGGTTATTATAGTGTTACATTGTTATTACAAGATGAAACTAACTTAATAATTGAACTAAGAATTTGATGGAGAAATTAATTTCTCATTAAAAAAACGTGTTAAGAGTAACCAAGTTTCAAGCTCGTTATTCTTTGTAAGAATCTACACATTGAAACAAGCAAATAACTTCACTCGAGGACTGACCAACATATTGTCACGTTTTAACTTTAAATTATTTTTTGACAACATCAAATTGTAGAACTGATTGACAAAAAAAAAGTAACAATGGAGTTTTTGCATGTTCTTCTTTATTAAAACGTACACTTTGGAACGAAAAATTAGCTTCACTAGAAGAATATCCGACAGGCTCTCACTTTTAATCTTTCAATTTTAAATTAAAGATTTGACTTTGACTAAGGGCTGATTTTTCAATGGTTAGATAAAAGTTGCCTGCGAAATAATTATGATGCTGTCGCGTCAGAATATTTGTATAAGACAGTGACAGCAACAACTGTATACCTCAGATAACATTAATCTGACTATTGAAAAATCAGCCCTAAATTAGTTACCTATTTTATATTAGACACTTCAACAATTAGAAACAAAACACACACAACAAACAGCAATATTCAGAATACACGTAGTTTTAAATAACCAAGTTGCTAAATTAAAGCGACCATAGCTTCGTATTTCCGACAGCGCGTTGCAAATGCTTGAAATAGGTGAAGTTATTTGTCACAAACTGCCAGTCAAATTAAGAACCGTTTTACTAAGGGACAGTGGGTGTGTTCAAACAATATATTCCTTCTAACTTGAGGCTCTGGTCATGCTATATTTAGAAAAGGTAATGTCATAATAATAAACATGGGAATTATTTTTAATGGTAACGCAAAAACTTACTCAACAAAGAAAAGTCAATGTCAAAATCATTTGTTCCAACTAAACAATAAAAAGGTACTTTTGAAACGTCAAAATAGAACAGTAGTCTGTCAGTTTTTTCATCAGTGAAGATAAGTGCTCGTTCCAAATTTGTAAAGTCGAATGGAGAAGAACGAACAAGAAACTCAATTTTACTCTCTTTGAAAAAAAAAATAAGACTTGTTTCACAATTTCACAAAGAAAGCTTATTAATTAAATATGTTCCTAGTTTTGTAGTTATAACCTAAGCCGAAAAAAAAATTATATTATAACGTTAATAAAACATTGAAAATTAGCTAAAAACCTAAAACATAAAAGCAGAAGTAGTTTACTAATTCACCAGCCAGCTAGCAGGAGAAATGGGATAGTTTTTTTTTTATTTTTTTTATTTGCAATAAACTAGTTTTTAGTCAGTAAAAGTCTGACACTCCGCCTTGCCCAACTCAGGGCAAAAAAAGTCATTTGATGGGCATGGGATTAAAAAAAGGATTACTAATTCAGCCAATTCAATCATTTTTACTCTAAAACTTTCAAATTTAGAACGAACAATTACTGTTTTATCTACGTAGGTATAAATTTTGGAACGAAATTCATTCTTATTGTTGACAATTTCTTAAACGCATCTACCTAAGTCCTAACAAAGAAACAAAACAGACAGCCTAATGGGAAACCGCAATTTTAAAACGATTACACACACACACACAATGCGTTAGGAAGCGTAGGCTTAGTCACAATAGAGTGGGTAGCCGTTAAAGAGTGACAATATAAAATATGTGGATATGACACTTTGATATTACCAATATGGTCATACTACAATCTCTTTTATTCTCAACAAGCAGCCCCTTCCTGCATCGATGAGGTGTCATACTCATTCTCTTTTTTTTAAAAAAACTTTGACCCACATTTAATTTCACATACACATAACACTGTGACCCGGCACAACCAATACAGTAGTTTAATGTCAAAAACTATACTTTTCTATGAAATTAGTAGAAAAAACTGAGTTATGACGTCATAGTTTTTCTGCGTCAAATAGTTTACGTATTTCGTAAAAAATAAAATTTTGTGTATCGATAGATCGATTAATAAAAGTATAGGTATTTTGCAATATTTTATTACATAGAAATATCATTTTTTTTTTACCTTTGCAACTACCCAATTATGGATCACACAAAGAGTTGTTCCTTGTGGGAATCGCACCCGAGACACGTTACGCGGCAACCGGTTGTCCAGCCACCGCGCCAACCGTGCAGTCAAACTTTGCTAACAGCGAAAAGTTCCCTGTTTTCCAATTTTCCTCTCTAATTTGGCCGACGATAAGAAGACTTGATAATTTCCATGTCCCTTCTGAAAACATTCTTCTCTCCTAGGGATTCCTCTGTTTAGCAGTTCGCATAACAAAAAATTTGAAGTTAAACCTCTAGACAATGATGTGTCCTAGTGAATGTTAGCAAAAAGATTTAGGCTAAGAACTCACGGAGCGATTTTCGCCCGCGTCCGCTGCGGTTGCGGGCCCGCAGCTTCTGTAGAATTCAAATATTTATATAAAAAATTAAAGCACATTTCACGACGCGTTTTACGCCCGCGGTGTACGCGGTTGTATGCGGCTGCCGCTGTACCGGCGGGCAACTAGTAGAATCGCGCGGGCCGCGGTTACCCGCAGCCTCGGCGGGTGGCACCCGCGCGCTTTGCGATCGGTTGGCGAGCGACCGCGGGGGCCGGCGGGTCTTCTGTGAAGTAAATATAACGCAACGGCTCGTTTCTGGTGTGTGTCCATGGCGGTCTGGACCTCAACTGATCGTTAACCGCCCGTCTTGCAATCTTGCGATCATCGCCCGCCACGTTTGCGGGCGATGATCGCAACCGCGGCGGCTGCGTAACCGCGCAAATAACCGGTCTCGTGAGTTTGGAAATAAAACCGCAGTTCCGCTACCGCGGCAGGCACGGTTCAAAATCGCTCCGTGAGTTCTTAGCCTAAATGTTTTGCCGTGTAGGTTCTTGAATGACCTGGCAGTTCGTGAGAAGGATAAGGCTAAGAACTCACGGAGCGATTTTGAACCGTGCCCGCCGCGGTAGTGGAACTGCGGTTTTATTTCCAAACTCACGAGACCGGTTATTTGCGCGGTTACACAGCCGCCGCGGTTGCGATCATCGCCCGCAAACGTGGCGGGCGATGATCGCAAGATTGCAAGACGGGCCGCCAACCGATCGCAAAGCGCGCGGGTGCCACCCGCCGAGGCTGCGGGTAACCGCGGCCCGCGCGATTCTATTATTCTATTAATGATGTAATGACTTGTGAGGCATCACCTCGCAAAGATGCACGCAAATAATGGAATTTTTGAACGTTATCTAAGTGATTGTTTTTGTGTATGAGGCTAAGAACTCACGGAGCGATTTTGAACCGTGCCCGCCGCGGTAGCGGAACTGCGGTTTTATTTCCAAACTCACGAGACCGGTTATCTGCGCGGTTACACAGCCGCCGCGGTTGCGATCATCGCCCGCAAACGTGGCGGGCGATGATCGCAAGATTGCAAGGCACACCAGAAACGAGCCGTTGCGTTATATTTACTTCACAGAAGATCCGCCGGCCCCCGCGGTCGCTCGCCAACCGATCGCAAAGCGCGCGGGTGCCACTCGCCGAGGCTGCGGGTAGCCGCGGCCCGCGCGATTCTACTAGTTGCCCGCCGGTACAGCGGGAGCCGCATACAACCGCGTACTCCGCGGGCGTAAAACGCGTCGTGAAATGTGCTTTAATTTTTTATATAAATATTTGAATTCTACAGAAGTTGCGGGCCCGCAACCGCAGCGGACGCGGGCGAAAATCGCTCCGTGAGTTCTTAGCCTAAGGGTTTTTATGCGATAAGGTGGCAAAACAACAGATGAATTAATTGATAATACGCAATCGGCGGCGCTGTCCATGGACACACGAAAAATAAAAAGAAGTTGCTAGTGAGTTGTCGGACTTTTTGGGATTTAGGGATTGAGGAGGGTCCGATAGAGGGAAGGATTAGGCCTCCGGTAACCTCACCCACACAGCAAAGCGAAAGACAACGCTGTGGTTTTTTCATACTGGTTTTCGGTGTAGCCGTGGTATCGTTCTGGTCGAGCCGGCACATTCCTACCAAAGAGTGACTCTCCCACCCTTGAGGTGGATGTTTTCTAGCCAAAAAATGTTTAAACCACATTTATTTGTTGCCAATGACGAATTTAGCCCAGTCCGTAGCGTGTCAGTCAACTAGCATATTCGCTAGTTTCCTAACTTCACGGTAAATATAGACATGAGTACAGATACACACGACGTCCCCTTTTGATTCGAAACACTTCATTTACACTAGCAAGGGGAACAAAACATTGTTATACTGGTTTTTACTTAGCACTTTTAGGATGGGATACACTGAATCCCGAGTAAGATTTTTTAGTCGAAATATTTTGCTTGGTAGAATGTTTGTGTTTTTTTTTTATGTAATAGGTCGGCAAACGAGCAGACGGATTACTTGATGGTAAGCAATCAGCGCCGCCCATGGACACTCGCAACGGAGGAGTTACGAGTGCGTTGCCGACCTTTTAGGGATTAGGGATTTGGTGATTTAGGGATTGAGGAGGGATTGGGGAAGGGGAAGGATTGGGCCTCCGGTAACCTCACTCACACGGCGAAACACAACGCAGTGGTTATTTCACGCCGGTTTTCTGTGAGGCCGTGGTATCACTCCGGTCGAGCCGACCCATTCGTGCCGAAGCATGGCTCTCCCACACTTATAAAACTTGTGCAAGATAAGGACGGAAAATTAAATTTGAATTAATTGGTAGAAAAAAGAAAATAAGTATTATTCTACAAAACGTTTATTTTCTGTGTCTAAATTTAATATTTAGAAAAATAGGAAGACAGTTTGTTTTATTTATTTTAAATGGAAAAGTAGACCCTGCTAAAGAGGTAAAACTGTAGTTTTGCATCTGCCCTTCATACGTCACCAGAACGACTGCCCAGTGATTGGTATAGATATCTATACTAATATTATAAAGAGTTAAAAGTAAGTTTGTTAGATTTAAACATTTTTGATTAGCGAAGTCCGATAGGTCATTTCATAACCGAAATTATTGTTGCTTTTACAATACTTATATAGAATATACTTTATTAATTTTCGCATAGAAAATAAAAAAAAAACATTCAAACAAAATCCAAAATCTTGTACTAACTTCTTACTTCTTTCACTTACTAATATTATAAAAGCGAAAGTTACGATGTTTGGATGTTTGTTACTCAATCACGCCAAAACGGCTGGACGGATCTGGATGAAATTTGGCACAGGCATAGGATGCACTCCGGAATAGGACATAGACTTTTTATTAACATACCACGCGGGCGAAGCCGTGAGCGGAAGCTAGTTTTTATATATTTGTTTCCAACACGCGTTTTCTTATCAGAAATTATGTTTTTTCTGGAGCAACGAAATTCATAAAATGTCTCTCTCTGCCCTGAGTACTGATAGAGGTCAGACTCTTATTAAAAACCAATACTACTGTATAATGACATTATAACTTTCACCAAACCAATTAACATTAACAAAACCAATGCGACACATAAATATAAACCTTTTACCAGAAACAACAAAACCCAATTTTGAACAACACACGCTGTTCACAAGCAACGCAAAAATGTACAACAAGAGATACAAGTAAATAAGGCTAGCACATAGCCATCGCAGTACCAAGTTATTTAGTAAAAAGCATTACTTCGCTAAACTGAAACAAGCTTACGGCGACTTTTTCATTTTTTAAGCCAGTTCTATACTTAAAGTATGCTATCAGAGATTGCTAGCTATTTGAAGTTATATAGTTATATTTTTTGCATAGTAAGCAGTCAGACGAGGGGTGGGCAAAATGTATTACCGAATGGAGCCCACACAACGCTAAGAGACCGAGGCAGGCCCAGAAGGAGATGGCGGGACGAACTTGATGTCTTCGACGAGGATTGGCCGCAGAAAACTTTGTGTAGAGAGGAATGGAAGAAGGGTAGGGAGACCTTTGCCCTGCAGTGGGACGATAACGGCTAGTAATAATAATAAATAAGCAATCATCACATGGCCCATGGACCATACCCGCAACAACGGAAGAGTTACGAGTGCGTTTATAAACATTTGGAGATTATGGTTTTGGAGATTTTGGGATTGGGAAGGGGAAGGAATGGGCGTTCGGTAACCATTTCAGGCCGGTTTTCTAGGGCCGCGGTATCACTCCGGTCGAGGTCGACCCATTCGTGCCGAAGCATGAGTTAACAAACTTAAATATCTATTTATATAAAATAAAATAAATATCATAAAGATTAAAGTCGCATGAATATATTTCTTGTTAGCTTTAACTAGTATACAAGCCCCAAGGTAGCCGTGGACTTTATAAGATTACCTAGACGGCGTCCTACAATGAGGAAATACGTTTTTTAAATGAATTTCATGGGAAATGAAATATTTTATGCGAGAAGTTGTATGACGTTTTGATACTTTCTTTTACAGTTTTAAATTAAAATGGTAATGTTTTAATTTTTATTATAAAATGATTCTTGAAGTTTTTATTTCCCAATCCTCCCCTTCCTCAATCCCTAAACTCCTAAAACCCTCATCCTCAAAAAGACGACAACGCATTCGTAACTCCTCCGTTGTTGCGGGTGTCCATGGGCGGCGCTGTTTGCTTACCATCAGGTAACCCGTCTGCTCCTTTGCCATCTCATCCCATACAAAAATGTTTTATTTGGTTAACCAGTTCAGCCCCGATTTGGGACAGGAGAAGGAATGGCGTGGTTTTCAGGATTAGAGTCTGACACCTCCTCTCACTCCATAGCGCGGAAGAAGTTATTTGTAAATTTCCTCACTCAATTTTAGTTTCAACTTAATTTTAGTAATGACAATCGAATCGATAATCTCAATCGAAAGCTAGAAGACTTGTGAACATTGGTCTTCTCCTATAACTTCCAGATCGGCTGGTTGGACGCAATTTGCATCTAAAAGGCATTATTATTACAACATTTTAGCAAGTCAGCTGTCTTACTACTTTCTAACGTTTAAAAGAGATACGCTTTTAATGGTGGTGGCCAGAAATACAATATCATAGTGGGCCAAAGGTCAGGGCCCTTCTCAATTATTACTATGTGACGTCCAGGTAATCAGTGCCCTCATTTGCCGACTTACCAAATTAAAACACTTAAAAAAAATCGTAGAAGTTTATTTATGTTTACATTTGTTGTATTTACTGTAGACCCTGTCTTACAGGAATTTGAGAGACTTGGTAGGTTTTGTGCTTGTCCAATTAGAAAAGTACATTCCTTTGACAAATAAGTAGGTATATTAGTTTTTAACATTTAAACAAAGCTGACTCCACGGCTGGTGCGGTGGCTGGGCAACTGGCTGCCGTGCAACGTGTCGCGGGTTATTCTCGCACGAAACAACACTTTGTGTGATCCACAAATTGTTTTTTCGGGTCTGGGTGTCATGTGTATGTGAAATTGAATGTTTGTAAACGCACCCACGACACAGGACAAAATCGTAGTGTGGGGCAACGTTTTTTATAAAAAAAGCAAAGCTTTTATAGTATTCGACTTGTTTTCATCATCCTTTCTATACCTAACAAATGTCCACCTAGTCAAACCACATACGTTTCCCATCTCAAAAAGACACACCATCACATCATAACTTGAAAATCTCAACACGTTTTTAATGGATCAATAATAACGAAAACGTTGTTAGTAAGAAACGTTCAATAACCGTCTCTGTCAATCGACGTATCGACTGTCTATAATGGATGGCCTGTCGGAACCAAGCGACGGGTTAATCTATTAGTTTGTTTTCATTGATACACGACATTCTTTTAGCGAAAATGGCGATACGATTGCAACTGTTTTATATGGATTTTGAGGTGTGATTAATGTGGGATGTTTGGATTATAAATTCGGATTTGAAATCTGTTACGTACATAGTGTGACATTTTCCGAGTTATGTTTAACTTTCTACATTTGCTTAGACGAAACTGTCATTTTTTTATGAAATAGGAGGCAGACAGATCTCCTGATGGTAAGTGATCAGCGCAGTCCATAGACAACTGCAATACCAGAGGAGTCAGTTGCTCTAAACTAGAATATTTCGTGTGTCATGGGTGCGTTCACAAACATACAATTTCACAAATACATCACACCCAGATCCGCAATAATAATTTGTGAATCACACTTAAGAGTAAATTTGACCGTTACGCTCAATATTATATTAATTCTAGTTTTTCAATTCCTGGTTAAAAATAGTGTGGTGTGTATTTTTGAATTTGTAAACGCACACAAGACACAGGAGAAACTCATCAAGAAGAGATTATGTACTAATGTATGTAAAGAATATAAAAAAAAACTGACGAACATTTATTGCAGAAGAAAAAAATACCGTAACACAAAACAATGGAAACGTCCAACGTTTTTGATGATCACATCTTCAAAAGGGGTTAATGATGCTATCATTTTTCACACCCTTCGATGTGTGATGATAAACTGTTGCTAGTTTATATTGAATTTACTTTCGAGGATCCATTTTGAGAAGAGCTCATTTGGCACAGAATACTTTGGAATGGAAAATTGCAAATTGATTTGGTTGTGTTTACATAAGTGTTGACGTGAAGAGATGTTACATATAAGTTTGTATTATTTTTCTTTTTTTGTAAGCATTCGGATAAATATGTCGACAGACAACCAGGTCGCCGCCTGAGGACACTCGTTATACCAAAAGAGTTACTGCAACTGCGTCGCAGGCATTTTGTTTTAGGAATTTACCAATAGCGGTTAAGGCATTAAGGATGGGGGAAGGATTAGATCACCGATAACTTCACTCACGCGGCGTAACATGACCTAAGCGGTTTTGTTTCAGTCCTGTCAAGCCAGTTTATTCGCGCTGAAGCAAAGTCCACTTAAACTTAAAAATAGAAAACGTGGACTATTGTAAGATGTTGGTGATGATGATGTTTTTTTTTCTTTGATTTAAATGGTGTTGCTGAGCAACGGTTTCTTCTTATAGGGAGAAGGTTTGAGGCTTGCTCAAGCCAGAATATCGAACTTTATTAGAAGAGTCTAGGTTTCTTCACGATGTATACAGTTTTTGTTTTGTTTAGAACGAATGGGTTGGATTTTAGACAATAAGAGTCTGCCACTGTCTTTCGCACCATCGAGAGCGAGAGAAGTCATATGATGATCGCTCATAGAAACAACATGTACATATTTTTTTATGTTGTAGGTACTCTATTATAGGTCAGCAAATGAGCAAACGGATTACCTGATGGTAAGCGATCAGCGCCGCCAATGGACACCCGCAACAACAGAGCAGTTACGAGTGCATTGCCGACCTTTTGGGGATTATGGATTTGGGATATTCATTTTTATTTATTTATTTTTTAAAAAGACGTTGCCCCATACTAGGATTTTCTCTTGTGTCGTGGGTGCGTTTACAAACATACAATTTTACATGCCCAACACACCCAGACTCGGAACAACAATCTGTGGATCACACAATGAGTTGTTCCGTGCGGGAATCGAATCCGCGACACGCTGCGCGCCAGCCAGTTGCCCAGCCACCGCGCCAACCGTGCAGTCGTCGTCGATTTAAGGATTGGGGAGGGGAAGGATTGGGCCTCCGGTAACCCCACTCACACGGCGAAACAACGCTGTAGTTGTTTCACGTCGGTTTTCTGTGACGCCGTGGTTTCACTCCGGTTGAGCCGACCCATTCGTGCCGAAGCATGGCTCTCCCACACTTTAAATATTAAAACGTACTGTGATTATCTACACTTAGGTTACAACACTTAAATATATTGTTATCACAATATTTGTAATATCACGCCATCTGCCGACAGAACGTGATGTATTGTTCCTACGTGCATGCTCACTGAGATATTTCAAATATTGTTACACGTAACAATGTAAAAGGTCCGAAAATGCCTATTTAGTGTCAAAATGAAAGAAATGATACTAAAGCTCTATTATATATACCATCTTCAGAAGTAAAGTTATGTGGCAGATAGTTCAGAGAAAACACGTTCTATATTAATTTTAATGAATATAGTGACTTATTTCCATGAATACTGGAGGCCCAATCCTTCCCCTCCCTAATCCCTAAATCTTCAAATCCCTAATCCCCAAAAGGTCGGCAACGCACTCGCAACTTCTCAGTTACTAGTGCGTGCCCATGGGGGTGTCCAACAAACAACAGAGGTATTGTTACGGTTGTCCATGGGCGGCGCTGATTGCTTACCATCAGGTAATCCGCCGGCTCATTTATCGCCGTGTAACATTAGAAAATCAAGATAGAAGATAGAACAAATTATTTTTTTCTTCTCAAATATTATCTTCATTATTTTATTTATATACTAAGAAATGAAAGTGTGAATATTTTAATTTTATATTTAATTGCATTGAAAAATTTACGGAAGTTATTATCGACTCAGTAAGATCCTTAACAACTTTTATTTTATATCTCAATGCTATGCTACATCATGAAATTAAACAATAAACTGGAGCACTTTTTGCCAGACTTCGTGGCAAGGTAAATAATGAGACTGTAGATGGTTAAGGTCTGTTTATTACTTTAATTGCTGGTGCTTATATACTAAGAAGATGCGTGAGATTTTCAGATTTAGCTATCCTAACAAACGTGCAACAATTAACATGTGTGTCTTATCTCTATCGTATCTAAGTAATGTAGCGACGTGATCGTGCCGCTACATATACTCCCCCCTTTTAAAAATAATTAACATATAAATTGAAAAAAATTAGTATGTACCTAATTATATAATAACTTAACCTTGCTGATAAATTACATCCTATGCGTAATGTAATGTCATTGTTGCTAATTCGAAGGAAATAAAAACTGCTGCCTTTGTTGTGACGGCGGCGGCAGTCGATGAACTATCCACTGCATTTGTGCTGATTGTTTCTGCTGATTGAAAATTTTAAATTCTTGTTATTACGAAGTCGTAATAATTCTTGGTCATCATGCTGACATCTTGCTAAATCAGCATAATTAATCGGTGATGGCACATCAATTTGTTCTATCCGTGACAATGCGTCTGCTACAATATTGTCACGTCCTTCTATATGTTGAATGTTGGTACAATATTGTGAAATAAAATCCAGTTGTCGTATTCGCCGTGGCGTATCATTAGATGACGGTTTTTGGGAAAATGCGTAAGTCAAAGGTCGATGATCTGTAAAGATAGTAAATTCTCTTCCTTCGATTAACCTTTGAAAATGTTTGACTGCCATATATATTCCGAGCAACTCTCTGTCGAATGTCGAGTATTTTTGTTGAGTATCACTTAATTTCTTTGAAAAGAATCCTAATGGTTCCCAATTACGTCCTGACTTCTGCTGCAGAACTGCGCCAACACAGGTCGAACTGGCGTCCGTCATAAGTGCCAAAGGGGCGGTGCGAGAGGGGTGAACTGTTAATACTGCGTTCCTTATATTTTCCTTGGTCCTTTAGTGATGATATGATGCTTAATCTTGTGTTTTGGAGTAGTGTGGAGGGAGGCTGGTTTCGTAATATCCTCGTATTCATTTAATAGTTGAGTAATGCGTGGATTCGTCTCAATGTTAATAGTGCGGATTGTTTGCTGCGTCGATTTGATCAGGGTTGCGGGCGTTGTCAGCTCAGTTACCCTATCTATGAGTTTTCGACCAGCTATATCGACTAATAGCTTATAATGCTCTAAAAAAATCTGCTCCAATAATCGGTTGTGTTACATCGGCGATGACAAAGTTCCATACAAAGTTTCTTCGTAGCCCGAAGTTTAAAGAGAGTGTTTTTTCACCATATGTCTTAATTTTTGTACCATTGGCGGCATAAAGTATACATTGTTCATCTTGTATTAGTGAATGTCTCTGTGGCTTGCTAATAACTGAAATATTTGCTCCCGTGTCAATCAAAAATCTCATACCACTTTTTCGGTCGGTAATAGTGAGGCGGTTGGACGGGTGAATAGCACAGAGTTCCGCCGTTGTCCGTGCTTCAATTAGTTTCCCTGTTTCCTTGAGTTGAGATCCTGTTTCCAATCACAAGGTTGAACACACTTTTGTGCATATTTTTTAAATCTTCCATGGTAAAAACAAAAGTGCCTTCTTTCTCTTGAACTTGACTGTGGTAGGAAATGCCGACGATTGGAATAACTTTGAGTGCTGCGTCGATAGTTTTTTTGACCTTGCTGAATTGCATTTAGTTCCAATTGCATTTCTGCTAACTGTGCTAGTATGCATGACATTGTATCGTCGCCAGATTTGTTTCCGTTTACAGCTGACACCTCTGTACGTGTTGAATTTATTAATATCTTGTCCGCGATCTGGCTCATCTTGTTCACATCTATGTCTTCTGTGACTGCTAGAACCGAAGTCACTGATGGTGGCAGAAGCCTCAACCATAGAAGTTTGATGGTTTCGTCGCTGATATTTCCGTTACTCAGGGTCCGCATCTTGCGCAGAAGATGTGATGGTTTCTGGTCGCCGAGATCCATTTCAGACAATAATTTTTGGAGCTGACGTTGGTCTGATTCCTCATAGCAACTGATTAGGCGTTCTTTGATAGCCTTGTACTTTTCTATTGGCGGTGGGCAAGTAATGAGGTCACTAACCTGTATTATTTCTTCTTTTGGCAGTTTTGCAATGACCGTATAGTACTTGTAATCGTCTCCTTGCTTCTGTGGTGCTACTATGGCTTCTAGTTGCTTAAACCATAATCTGGGTTGGTCCCTCCAAAATTCCGGTTCCGGCTGATATCTCCAAGGCTTCTTGTTGGCTGCTGCTTGATTTGCAGGGTGAATGAGTCATGTTGATTGTTCTTCGTCGGGTCACCAATTTGCCAGACTTCGTGGCAAGGTAAATAATGAGACTGTAGATGGTTAAGGTCTGTTTATTACTTTAATTGCTGGTGCTTATATACTAAGAAGATGCGTGAGATTTTCAGATTTAGCTATCCTAACAAACGTGCAACAATTAACATGTGTGTCTTATCTCTATCGTATCTAAGTAATGTAGCGACGTGATCGTGCCGCTACACACTTCAATAAATGAACTGAACTAGAACTATAAAAGTTATATAACGGCTTTTGTTTCACGTGTCACGCTCACAATCTGCTAAGCAAGCAATTCTGAGATTAAATTCTTCGTATCCGGGTCGCTACTATATAAAAACTTAGAAGTGACATGAATTTGGTACTAGTAGTCACTATCGAGAGACTTCGAGACTTCGAAACACTTTCGAGAGACTTTCGACAATCCCTATTTATATCCCTATCTATCTATCCCTATATGGCAGTCAAACATTTTCAAAGGTTAGTCGAAGGAAGAGAATTTACTATCTTTACAGATCATCGACCTTTGACTTACGCATTTTCCCAAAAACCGTCATCTAAGGATACGCCACGGCGAATACGACAACTGGATTTTATTTCACAATATTGTACCAACATTCAACATATAGAAGGACGTGACAATATTGTAGCAGACGCATTGTCACGGATAGAACAAATTGATGTGCCATCACCGATTAATTATGCTGATTTAGCAAGATGTCAGCATGATGACCAAGAATTATTACGACTTCGTAATAACAAGAATTTAAAATTTTCAATCAGCAGAAACAATCAGCACAAATGCAGTGGATAGTTCATCGACTGCCGCCGCCGTCACAACAAAGGCAGCAGTTTTTATTTCCTTCGAATTAGCAACAATGACATTACATTACGCATAGGATGTAATTTATCAGCAAGGTTAAGTTATTATATAATTAGGTACATACTAATTTTTTTCAATTTATATGTTAATTATTTTTAAAAGGGGGGAGTATATGTAGCGGCACGATCACGTCGCTACATTACTTAGATACGATAGAGATAAGACACACATGTTAATTGTTGCACGTTTGTTAGGATAGCTAAATCTGAAAATCTCACGCATCTTCTTAGTATATAAGCACCAGCAATTAAAGTAATAAACAGACCTTAACCATCTACAGTCTCATTATTTACCTTGCCACGAAGTCTGGCAAATATGACACACTTCATGGAACAAATTTTCTCTCTCTCTCTAAAAATAGTATAGTACTAGAGAATTACTTTCTTACTGACTAAAAACCAACTAGTTGCTTCTCCTGCTCCGGGCCGGAAGCGCGGTTAATTATTGCGCTTGTATTTGCAACTCTGGCTAAACATAGGTCCTATTGGGCCCAATCTATGTGCCTAAGACTAAAAAAAGCGAAACAAACAAACAAAGCCATTTTCTTCACAATAAACCTAACCCAAAATGCTCGTAAGCTTTTTGAGTAACGTGATTGCTAATGCAATTGTCGAAAATTGTTAGTTGTGTGAGAACAAACTCAATTTTCTTGTTTTATAATGTCCTAATTGGATTCGTGTGACGTTAATAAGGATCCCAGCTCCATCTGACGGCCGCTTTCCTAATCATTTTCTGTGTAATTTGACGTTTCGAAAAGTTTTTTTTTCACTCTGTTTAGATAATGGAATAATTTTATTTTTGTTTTGATGTTTTTTTTAGATGCAGGGTTTTTTTGTGAGTTGTAATTATTTTAATTTAGAATTAATGTCGTTTATTTCGTTTTGTTATCAGAAATAATAGAGAGAGTCAGTTAATATGTTTGTAGAATTGTAAAAAAATATTACTGTGTGTGTGAGAATAAAGACTCTGTTTTTCTCAATATGTTTATTTTTAAATAAATATACTTTTGGTGAACATTTACAGTAAATTAATATTTACACATCAGTTGAATCTACAAACGACAGATACCTTCAAGGTATACATATGAAATTATATGAACTATTATACAATAAGGCACGAAAATGTTAAACAGAATAACAAAAAATGTGGAAAAACGCATGTTACATGATGATCATATTTACAAATGATAAATTGTTGATGGCTCTTTAAAAGTCGTGTTCAATGCCACCGTGGATTTGCACATCAGGTCTACGATGTCCAAATTCCTTTTGCAAACTTCCTCCAGTGACGAATCTGGTGTTCTTGTCCAATTTCCATACACCATCACCATTGAGGGTCATCTGTAAGGGAAAATTAAAGTTAAAGCATACTTTTTTCTTAATTTAAAGCTTAGTTTAGGTTGAGACAATTTTTTTGAACGTATATTGATCCCGTTAGCCCGGATCCCGCTTTTCGTGCACGAAGGTTCCAATCTTGGCAAATACCATGTGACTTTTTCCAAGTTATATGCACTTTCTAAGATTATTTAGACACCACTGATTGGGAGGAAATAAACACCATGACAAAATCTGGCTTTATAAATTTCAAATTATAAGTTTAATTTAAATCGCCAATCCGCTATCACCAAGCGTGGTGGTTAATGCTAAAACTTTCTCCGTTGAGAAAATGCCTTTGCTCAGAAGTAGGAGCTCTTAGTTGATGTGATATTATAAAAGGCATAATAGGTATTGATTAACTCGATGCTTTCCTTCATATCCATGGTGTCTAAATAATTTTAGTAAGTATCTTGGTACTTGCCAATTCGAACCTTCATTCATGAGACACCTTAACCAACTTTAGCAGCACGGTAGCTTAAAAAAATCTTAATAAAAATTCTACTTACACCACTTCTACCTCCAATCTGCTTGTGGACGTCCAGAGCAGCTCTGGCATTGTCATTGGACCAGTGGAGTTGACCTCCTAAGTTGCTGCTGTCTCCATTAGCACCGAGCACTCTGGAACCATATGCCTGGCCCTGAAGATGACCACGGTGGTCGTTGAAGATGTCTTGTTTGTAGCCACCTCGGCCCTGTAGAAAGTAAATGTATTTATTTATAATGTGGACTATGACTGCTAGGTGGAATGATGAAATCCGCAGGGTGTCTGGCAGTGGTTTGGTGAGAAGAGCTGAACATCGAGCTCAATGGCGTGCAACCTATGTCCAACTGGAATGAGGCTGATGATGATTGATGTTAATGTTGATGATGATGATTATTAATACTGTAATACTGAACGATAACCGCTTCCCTGTCCGTCTACTATTGTGTCTAGTTTTTCAACAGTGAAATTATTGTCTCAAACTGAGTTTGAGTACCTATCAAGACACGACAGTTCTTATAATAATTTGATCGCGTTAGCGATCTATTAATTAGGTTAACATCACGGGATAGCAACAGCGCACTCACAACGCTCTTTGAGTTTATTATTTTTTATTTATATACCATTGCCTATTGGAGGCATTAATGCTAAAAGAACTTTCTGCCAGTCATCATTTTGGTAGTTCAGATGTGAGGTATGTGGTGTGCGTTAATTTAGGCATTCTCGTAGTCGTAGTTAGTTTTACTCGATCTCTCAAATCTGCGAAAAATCTTGCACCACGAGTTTTGATTTTAAAACCGCATTTACTTTGTTAGTACAATTACAGATACTTACGAATAAAGAGTCGTCCGTGCTGCCCAAAGTTCCGAAGATCTTGCCTCTTCCAGCATTTCGTTCAAATGTTAGATCCCTGGGCCGGCGAACTGTCTTTGAGTATGGGTAGAAGTCTGGATGAGTTTCTAGGTAACCGGGAGGTATGTACACCCTAGCGAAGCAGCAAGCTACTAGAGCAGCGAAACAAACCAAGATGGCGGACTGCATTTTGATCTGAAATAAAAGAAAATTATTAAGCTTGTTTATTTTTTATCCAATGATAAATTGAATGGCGATTTTGAAACTTTTACTTATTGTGAAAACGAGTGAGGCCTTAGATTGACTATTCTGAATTCTAAAATGTTCACTGTAAGGTCTGACTTCGAATGCTACAAACAATACAAGAAGTATAAACACGTTTCCAATAAAGATTACCCGCGCACGGACAAATTACGGTAAAAAGACAATATTGACGGAGGGAGCACAGCCATTTAATAATCTAAACGAGGATATAAAGAAATGTGACAGTATAAACATATTCAAAGCAAAACTGAAAAGACCTGTATGTACAATATACCGTCGTCGACACCCAGAAGCAAACATTACAAATAAAATTTAGATGTAAGCTATAATATTATTTATCTCATTATAAGTGAACTGTTATTTAAGTTCTTATGAGAATAAAGTTTTATTTTATTCAAAAAAAAAAAAACGTTGCCCCACATTAGGATTTTCTCCTGTGTCGTGGGTGCTGTTACAAACATACAATTTCACGTACACAAGACACCCAGACCCGGAACAACAGTTTGTGGATCACATAAAGAGTTGTTCCGTGCGGGAATCGAACCCGCGACACGTTGCACGGCAGCCAGTTGCCCAGCCACCGCACCAACCGTGCAATCTAAGTTAAAGTTCGTTAAACCTACCTACACCTATCCTGGACGGCATCCCGTTCTCTAATACTCAAATCCTGAATACCCATAAGGCCGCTGGCGATGCAGGCGTCTATAGGCTGTACCGATGCTTACGATAAGGCGATCCTTTTACTTGGTTGCTGCCTTAGTCTATATAAGAGATGCACTAGCAAATAATAAATTAACTATATAAGTATAGTATTTAAGTTTGGGAGAGCCATGCTTCGGCACGAATGGGTCGGCTCGACCGGAGTGATACCACGGCCTCACAGAAAACCGGCGTGAAACAACCACAGCGTTGTGTTTCGCCGTGTGAGTGAGGTTACCGGAGGCCCAATCCTTCCCCTTACCGGAATCCCTAAAAGGTCGGCAACGCACTCGTAACTCCTCAGTTGCGGGTGTCCATGAGCGGCGCCGATTGCGTACCATCAGGTAATCCGTCTGCTCGTTTGCCGACTAAGTACATAAAAAAAATACTTATCTAAGTTTACAAATAAATGCTACTAAATAATTATTAGCCTACAAAAAACAATATTAGAGTGATATATACCTAACGCCATCTAGTATTTTCAACATGTACTATTTCAACAATTATTTGTTATCAGTTATTTTAAATACACAATCATATCAACTATGTCTGTTACATTAATAGTACTATTACATTAAACATCACTTTCGGAGTTAAATAAAAAAATATATCACTATCAAAAAACAATTTATCTGATATTACATAATATAACCCTTTACAAAAATCAAATGATACCAATAGTTACCTATTATAAAAAATATTTGTTAAACGAACTTACTTGATTTAGGACCTAGGTAGTTCTTCTCACAAGGGTACTTAAGGAACTGTGCCTTCAAATATCCAGCCTCGATTATTTATACTCATCTCAGCATCTGAGGTGAAATCCCGAAGCCGATCGTCCCGGGGATTCTTTTGAGATGTCGCGTCATGCATGCATACCTAGTATACATAGCTATTTGTTATTACTTACTATATACCTACCTATCTTTATTAAATAAGAGGATAAATGTTCGTTTATTTGTTTTTAGATTATTATTAATTGGCATAACAATTCTGGAAGTGGTAGGTATTCCCCGACCATGCAGAACGGATTTGAAAGTTTTTTTTTTATGGTATAAGTCGTCAAACGAGCAGACGGATTACCTGATGGTAAGCAATCGGCGCCGCCCATGGACACCCGCAACACCAAATGAGTTACGAGTGCGTTGCCGGCATAAAAGGAACGGGAAGGGATAGGAGAAGGGGAGGGATTGGGCCTCCGGTAACCTCACTCACACACTGAAACACAACGCTGGGTTGTTTCACGCCGGTATTCTGTGAGGCCGTGGTATCACTCCGGTCGAGCCGACCCATTCGTGCCGAAGCTTGGCTCTCCCACACTTCACTCAGCCTACAAGCGATAGCGTATTTCAAATAACAACCTAAAAAAAGTTGTTATTTGAAATACGCTATCGCTTGGCTACTATCTCGCCAGGTCATCTTATAACTGATGATATGGCCTAAAATGGTGAATCCCGATTAATACGCAACGTATTAAATCGGGCCTAGAAGTCCCGAAGAGTATATCTAATCCAGGTTTTATACTCTTAGAAAATAAAGATTCTGACAAGCCAATGACAGGACAAGACAAAGATTAGCGCATCATTGTGACCTCAGCCCAGTGCAGAAAAAGATACGTGGTGGTTTGTAATCATTCAGAGTCTGGCACTCCTTTCCCGATGACGTCAAATAAAAGGTGTCATTTGTACGAAAAACATTAAAAATTCTTATCATCATTATTAAATATAAAAGGTCTACTGCTGTTGAGAAAAAGCATTTTGAAAGAAGGTCATGAGTGGGTTTGGAGATATAGTTTCTTGCTCGTTCTTCTTGTTATATGAATACAAGACTTAGATTTTTTTTATTTAAACGTTGCCCTAACACTAGGATTTTCTCCTGTGTCGTGGGTGCGGTTACAAACATACAATATCACATACACATGACACCCAGACCCGGAACAACAATTTGTGTATCACACAAAGAGTTGTTCCGTGCGGGAATCGAACCCACGACACGTTGCCCAGCTACCGCACCAACCGTGCAGTCTTGATCTTGTTAACTTGACTTTAATATCACAGTACCTACATAGTCGGGCAGCTAATTTTTTTATGTGATAAGTCGGCAAACGAAAAGAGACGGACCTCTGAGTTTGTTTCGGCATTTCTTCTCAGAGTAGTCAGATAGGAAATGCCGGCTTCATCTAGTTTTTCACATATGAATTGACGTGTAAAAGTGCCGTTTTATGGCCTATTTGCAAAAATAAATTGTTTCATTGTTTCAACGAGCTGACGGATTACCTGATGGTAAGTAATCGGCGCCGCCTATGGACACTCACAACACAAAGGAGTTACGAGTGCCAGCCTTTTGGGGATAAGGGTTGCTAATATTTAAGGATTGAGAAGGGATACGGGAGGGGGAGGGATTAAGCTTCCGATAACCTCACTCACACGGCAAAATAGAACGCTGTTGTGCTGGTTGTTTCACGTCAGTTTCTTGTGAGGCCGTGGCATTACTCCGGTCGAGCCGACCCATTCGTGCCAAAGCTTGGCTCTCCCACACTTTTTCACTGCACCAGAGTTATATATAACATATATAAAATAGTCGGTATTATGTCCACTGTGATATTTATCTGTACTAATATTATAAAGAGGTAAAATTTGTAAGTTTGTATGTAGGGACCTGGACCTGACTGGACCTTTTTTGGTGCAGCTGTCGGGCACAACACTGTTATTAGTGCATTTAACTTTTGATTTTTGGTATATAGCTACATCTATTTTGTGCTCTTTTTTATTCAAAGTAATTTTTGTTTGCATTGTATCGTTTGTGCCTGATGTTGCACCGAATAAATGATTTTTCTTTCTTTCTTTCTAGGGGGTAATCTTTAGAAACGCTGGTTGGATTGCCAAAATTCTTTCACTTATTGATAGCTACAATGTTCCCGTGTATCATCACTTATCAATAAAATGGAGCCGAGCATCGAGTGTCACCGCGCGGGAGTAGCTAGTAGTAGACAAGGGCAGTTTTAGTGGTTTGCTATTTAGTTATACTAATTAGAGATCTTATAACACTTCTTTATAAACTTTATTCAAGCACCACCATGTTATCAATGATGTGATTTCCCTGTGAATCTTTAAAAACTTAAGAAATTTCGCTCGACCATCCCCCATGTCATCTAGGGTGTACCGTAAAACAGCAATAAAAACAAACATTATCTTTTGTCAGCTATAAGACATTAAATGTTATAAAGTTATTTTGTTGCCTCTTTAAACGATAAATATTGAGTCAGTTTTATGAGTAAATAATGCCCAGTTTTCTTCTTCAATCAATGTTAAGTTATAGGATTTTTCAAAGTTAAGGTTTTTCTCTGTACTACTATGGATATCAAGTCAGGTCTGTCGGTATATTATTTAATGAGGGTTATTTACAATATATCTTTCAAATGATTTGAAATCTGTAAAATATCATGTGATCAAACTTCAGCCTGAATGGGTCGACTCGTCTGGAGTAATACCACGGCCTAACAGAAAACCGTTGTGAAACTACCACAGCGTTTGTGTTTTGCCGTGTGAGTGTGGATACCGGAATCCCAAACCTTCCCCCCCATCCCTCCCCAATTCTTAAATATCCGAAACCCTGAAATGATTTTTGATTTTTGACTTTTAAGCAAATTTGATTTCAGTTAACAGACCCGGTCCTTCAAGTTGGTCTTCTCGTTAGACTACTTTAGCAGCTAAGCAAAAACAACAGACATTTTTCTTTTGTTATTCTATAATATGTCGGCAAACGAGAGGATTACCTGGTGATGAGCAATCAGCGCCGCCCATGGATACCCACAACACCAAAGGAGTTACGAGTTCGTTGTGACCTTATAGAGATAAGGGTTTCGGATATTTAAGGGATGGGTGGAGGGGGAGGGATTGGGCTTTTGTGATTTAAAATAATGAAAAATTATTAATTTTTATTAGAAGAAATTCTCCAAAACATAATCGTATATTTTAATAATAATTATACCAATGAATAACTTTAATTTCTATCATTAATTATGCAAAATTATACTAAAAGGAACGATACTAAGCAGAGATCCATTATAGAAATTAAGTAAAATTTTAGCTAAAATATTCTTTTTTTTTTATTAAATTTCATATCTTTATTTTCCTTAATAGTTCCTTATATTCAAGTAAATTTACGTTCTGTTCGTTAGAAAAATTGATTTATTATTCATAGTCATTTGACGTAGCAGTGTAGGAGGATAATAATATTAAGATATTAGATGTTTTTTTTTTATTAGTAGCCACGTGTCGGCACAGACGAACGAGCAACGAGCACTTCAGTGATGGACAGTTCTATTTCGACATAATCAAAACTGCTTGTTTATAAATTAATGGCTGATATTTCAATTATTAGATAAAAGTTATCTGGGGAATAATTATGATGCTGTCGCGTCAGAATGTTCGTGTAAGACAGTGACAGCAATAATTTTATTTCCCAGATAACATTTTTTTTTTCTTTAAAAATACGTTGCCCCACATTAGGATTTTCTCCTGTGTCGTGGGTGCGGTTACAAACATACAATTTCACATACACATGACACTCAGACCTGGAACAACAATTTGTGGACAACATTAATCTGACTATTGAAAAATCCGCCGTAATTGAAATAAATGCTTGATTTGAACTTTAACTTTAACTCTTAGCACCTTAAAATCATCGAAACCTTAATCCACAAAAGATCGGCAACGCATTCGTTACTCCATTAGTTTCGCTTTTTTTATTGTCATAGGTTGGCATGCCATACGAGCAGACTGAAGCCTGATAGTAAGCAATCAGCGCCGCCCATGGAGAATTATTGTAGTTACTCCTGTGGTACTACGAATGTGTTGCTGGCTTCTTGTGGGTTATTAGGGATTAGGGATAGGAGATTTGAGGATGGGAAGAGTTGGAGGGGAGAATTGGGATTGCTTACCATCAGGTAATCCGCTTGCTCGTTTGCCATCGTACCACATAAAAAAGACCGCGCACTTCGGTATGTTCCTTGAGGATTAAAGGTTTTTTTTAAGTCACAATTTTTGACTACAACATGTTATAAATTCGGTTAGAAAATACAATCTAAAGCCGACACCAAACTACATTTTACACTCAACAGAATTCTTTTCAGCTTACAACTAAGTAAGTTACCTACTAACTCAGGTCTTATATAGAATTTTAAAATCTTAAAAAGATGTATTGACTTTCTAAGTTCGTTCTTCTAAATGGATTTCTTAAGTTGAATTGAAAGCGATGAAAAATGGCTGAAACTGAGAACGCAATTGACTTGGCGAAGCGACGGAATTTATGAAGAGTTTTCAGGATCTATGTTTTTATTCTATTTAGAGGAATGATGAGTTAGTTGAATGCTTAGTTAATATGACGTAATAATATTTTGGGTATCTATACTATACTATGGTATTATACATAACTATCTGTGCCTCGCGGTTTCACGTGTCGCGGAATGCTGCTCATGAATATGGGCCTCTGGCATGACTTGAAACTAGTCGAGTATTTCGTCAAATTATTACGTGAGTAAGCCGAAAACATTATAATTAACATCAAAGGAGTTGTTGTCAAGTGCGTTGCCGGCCTTACAGGGATAAAGGTTTAGGATTAAAATAAAATGATATTCAAGGATTGGGACGGGATGGAGGATGGGGAGGTTATTCGGCCTCCCGGCAACCTCACTCACACGGCGAAACACAAAGCTACGTAGTTACAGAGCCTATTCAACACCAACCAGTAAACAATATATCTTTTCTATTTCATCATCATCATCATCATCATCATCATCAGCCTGTTGTCGTCCACTGCTGGACATAGGCCTGCCCAATTGCACGCCACTAAGCTCGATGTTCAGCTCTTCTCATCCAACCACTGCCAGCCACCCTGCGGATGTCGTCAGTCCACCTAGTTGGAGGGCGCCCTACACAACGTTTGCCTAGACGCAGTCCCCGCTCTAGAACACGTTTACTCCAACGGTCATCGGTTCTTCGACAAATGTGACCTGCCCACTGCCACCTCAGTTTGCTAATCCTTTGGGCTATGTCGATAACTTTAGTTCTCTGTCTCTCTATTTAAAATATAGGTAATTAAAGATTGTTATTTAATAAGTATAGATTATCATAGCGGGTGATAGGGAAGTTTTAGGTTCGATGGCCCCATCGAACCACGACTCCCCTACACTGGTCAGATGGGGTTGCAGGGTAAGCGCAATAATGCACAATGACCCCGGTTTGTTGCAGAAAAGGAACTGGGTGGTTTTTAGTCAGTAAGAGTCTGACACTCCTTCTCGCTTCTTTATCCTGGTCAGTCAAAGTCTGACAGTTGTTCGAAAATATAATAATCATTTACATCAGACCATGTCCATATTCTTGTTAGTAACATTTAACTTAACAACTAATGTTAGTTAGTACACATGATACCATTTCAATAGATACAGACAGGACATTACAAAATTATACAATACATTCGAAAACGTGTCATGTATGGTATTCAAGCCAAACAAAAAGTCTTGCACTAAGGTCTTTACTTTATCATCCCGACAATTGTATAGGCGATGAAGAGCTATGAAAATAATTGAAAAAGATGGTCATGTGGTTATAGTAATCTTAAATACTAATATTAAAAAGTTGCAGAGTTTGTTTGTTTGAACGCACTAAACTACTAGTTGGAATTGAACAATCCTTTTCTGTATTTGTTAGCTTACGCTTTTACTTTTTTTTATTTTTTTTCGGAGAGGAGTTTCGGAACAACAGTTTGTGGATGACACAAAGATTTGTTCCGTGCGGGAATCGAACCCGCGACACGTTGCACGGCAGCCAGTTGCCCAGGCACCGCACCAACCGTGCAGTCCAATATTATGATCTATAGGAGTGGCGGGTAGAACCGCGCGAGAATAGTTAGTCCTTAATAGCCAAGACATTTAAAAGCCATCACACAAAAAATACAGAAAATGTTTAAAAAAAACTATATTTTATAATAAAACAGCACAAGTTGAGAGAAAGCAGACAGTGATAGTTAAGTGCTTAATGTATCCGTGGAGAGGCAGTCGCCGCGCCTGGAAATTGAAATTGTTTAAGGTGCGGTTTCTTTAAAACGATATTTTTAAAGAATCTTAGAGCTGTCGGTTGTATTACTTAATGTGTTGAGACCTCTCATAACTGGGTCCCAGTCGCTGGAAAAAAAAAAAAATTTAAATTTAACTTTTTACGGATCCGGCTACTGCGACCGCCATCCGAGTTTTTGTTGTCCTCAATGGTTGGAGTCATGTTGCATTTGGACAAGAAATAAACATTGTAAACAAAGTTCGTTATATAGTGAGCCATAGTATAGAACTATTGGAAAGAACTCAAGAGAAAAAAAAAAGACTGAAAAATTATAAAATATTACACCCGGTTTCCGAAAGGCCGATCAATGTCAAAATCAATTTAATCTCTTGTCTAGTCATCTGATTGGTTGACTGAATTATCAATAATCTGATTGGTTGTTGATAATTCAGTCAACCAATCAGATGACTTGACAAGAGATTTAACAGGAGATTAGTTAATTTTTGCGTTGATAAGCCTTTCAGAAACCGGGCGTAAGTCTGTAAGCAGATAATAAGCGTTTTAGTTTAGCAGGTTTATATCTAGCAGATTTATATCTAACGAAGAATTTGTTTTAAGTTTATTCAGCACCCATAAAATATACCAAAATATGACATACCAAAAAATGTCACAACGAAGTTAAAATTAAAAACAACGTTTCACAAAACCCCTTGAATTTCGAACGGAAACCACAACAATGCACTTGTACAAAAATTTTCATTAAACCATATTACCTAGCAAGAAGGAACTTCATAAAACTGCGGCGCAACGCAATTCATATTTCGTCGCGAAAAAAAGTCGCAACAGCGAAACCAACCCGTAAACAAAGTCTACTTTATGAGAGTTATTCAGTTTTAATATTTCGCCAGCGAAATAAGCTCTAATGGCGGACGTTTATGATAAAACCTTTCATTGGAATATTTTAAATATTGTTTATCTTTTGAGAATTTTTTATACGTACGTGTAGATACCTATACTACTTAGAGTAGTCAGATAGGAAATGCCGGCTTAATTTCGTTTTTTATATAGGTATAATTTTGAAGTGTAAAAGTGTTGTTTTAAAGCCTATTTGCAAAAGTAAATTCATTGTTTTATTTAAGATAGGGAAAACGTCGTGATACGGCCTTACAGAAAACCGGCGTGAAACAATGGTTGTGTTATGTTTAACCGTGTATATGAGGTTATCGAAGCCCCAAGCATCCCCGTTCCCAATCCTCAAATCTCTTCTTTCAACTTCGCCGGTGTTGCAGATCTCATATCCATGAGGGATCCGTACGCTAGCTTGCTGCACTATCGAACAAAAAACAATCTTTTTTTATAAAGTGGATTATCATAACATTTGAAATTCTTGGAAAAGCATCCTTGTTCATAATTAACCAATTTTTTAACCTTATTGTCATTTTGTTATCTCTAGCTCTTGTCCAAACCAATTCAAATAAGACATAATACATGACGAGTTTTAAATTAATGACAGGCAGGTTCGAAGGCTCTCGACTAGTTCCGAGCTACGACCGGGGCTCATAATAAGCTTCACGCGCAACCAATGACCGCACAGCTCATTTTTTGGATTTTTGTCTATTATTTCTGAAATTCTTACAACTTATAAATAAATTAGTGTGGGAGAGTCATGCTTCGGCACGAATGGGTCGGCTCGACCGGGGTGATACCACGGCCTCACAGAAAACCGGCGTGAAATAACCACAGCGTTGTGTTTCGCCGTGTGAGTGAGATTACCAGAGGCCCAATCCTTTCCCTCCCCCAACCCCTCCTAAATCCCTAAATCTCCAAATCCCTAATCCCTAAAAGGTTGGCAACGCACTCGTAACTCCTCCGTTGCGAGTGTCCATGGGCGGCACTGATTGCTTACCATCAGGTAATCCGTCTGCTCGTTTGCCGACCTATTAAATAAAAAAAAAAATTAGAAAGAAGATATCCTCAAATATCTTTAGAAGCATCTCGGGTATAATAAATAAGTCACAAGATGAATACTGGGCCATTAAACGTTGAGCGATCTTTCACTTAATACAAAGTGTTTTAATAACGAATTGCTACCAAATTCAGTCCAAATATTATATTTAACGGCCATACTTATTGCTTTTAAAATTTATCATCACCAGTCAGTTTTAATGTCTACTTTTTGAGGCTGTGCTTTAGGGTTTATTTTCTTTTAACGTTTTTTGTTGATTGTTAAATGGTTTTAGGTAGGGAGATTGTATATTGATTTCTTCTTTTTTGATTTCTTGGCTTTATGAATGAATTGTATATTATGTTATATGAACAATGTATATATTTGTTCATGAAAAGTAGGAAGTCAACTAAAATTAGACAGCAAATAATACAAACTGTTAGTTTGAAACCAATTCGGTCACAGATTTTGCACAGAGCCTAAATCGATCTACTGCTGAGCAAAGACCTCTTCTCATACAGAGAAGGTTAGACCATAAATTACTAAGCTAGCTCAAAGCGGATTGACGATTTCTTTTAATACTACTGCACGGTTGGTGAGGACGCTGGGCAACTGGCTGCTGCGCAACGTGTCGCGTTTTCTATTCCCACACGGAAAAACTATTTGTGTAATCCACAAATTGTTGTTCCGGGTCTGGGTATATGTGTGTGTATAAGCAATTTTATGTTTGTAAACGCACCCACGACACACAGGAGAAAACCCTAATGTGGGGCAAGGCATAGTTTAAAAAAAATGAAATTAAAGCTACACTTTTCCTCAAGATACTTTCCTTTGTCTTTTCTAAGTGGTGTCTAAATATTCTAAGAAAGTACATTTCATTAGGAAAGAGTCAAATTGTTACTTAACAGATTTCCAAACCACACTCTCATGCTTAAGAAGCGGATAAATTCACGACACATCAACAGTTTCAACTAAAAAAAAACCTTACTAAAAACGCAATTAAGTCCAATCCCACATAACTAAATACGTTACCCAACTGCTCTAAAATCCGCAACGTTGCGAGCACACACACAGCGTAGTATTCTCTATGTAAACACTAGATCTCGGAGCTGTGTCCTATTTCCACGCTTGCCACATGACGCTTCACAAACAGAGGGTATATAATGTACCTTCGTATTTGATTTGCTTGTTAAATAGAAGATAGGAATTAGTTATGTGGGTTTCAACAAAGACATTTCTGGCTTGTGGACATTTTTTCAATTTTTATTTTGGAAGATCCTCAAAGAGCTCACTCGTTGCGCGCGCCTTAAAGAGTCAATAGACCACCGGAGTTGGGCCCAATATGACCAAAGGTTAGCCGGGGTCGAACGCAATACGGTGCCGCGGCCTCACCCTGAAGCAGGGGAAAGAACGGGGGGATTTTTAAGAGCCAGTAAGAGTTTAATACTTCCTCTCACCACAATACCATGGGTGAGAGAAGTCATTTGAGGGTTTTCCCTTCACAAAATAGTAATCCTCTCGTTTTAAGAGGAGAATTAGTCTGTCAGATACTTAATAGCTGGAATATCATCATCATCAGCCTGAAGTCGTCCACTGCTGGACATAGGCCTCTCCAATTGCACGCCACTGAGCTCGATGTTCAGCTCTTCTCATCCAACCACTGCCAGCCACCCTGCGGATGTCGTCAGTCCACCTAGCTGGAGGGCGCCCTACACTACGTTTGCCTAGACGCGGTCTCCTCTCTAGAATACGTTTCCCCAACGGTCATCGGTTCTTGGACAGATGTAACCTGCCCACTACCACTTCAGTTTCCTAATGTTGATAACTTTAGTTCTGGCTGCTGGAAGATGCAGCAGGAAAATCATTAGTCTGCACTAGGTAGGTTAGGGAGAGAGGAAGTCAGACTCTTACTAACTAAACACCACCCCGTTTTATATCCCGCTTCGAGCCGGGCTGCAGTATATCATTATGCTGACAAACGCAGTCTTGAACTAGACATCGGCCTTAGTGGACCACATCATTGATAGTATAATGGCTCTTTTAAAGCGTGCACGAAACGCAACGCACTGTACGCTCGGGTCGGGTTCTGGGCGAGCGTCCTACTACCTTTGCAAGCATCGTCGCACAAGCCCGCACTTACGTTGGCCAAATATCGTTCCTTTATCAATTAAAAACCACTTTGGCCATTAAACGTTGAGCGATCTTTCACTTAATACAAAGTGTTTTAATAACGAATTGCTACCAAATTCAGTCCAAATATTATATTTAACGGCCATACTTATTGCTTTTAAAATTTATCATCACCAGTCAGTTTTAATGTCTACTTTTTGAGGCTGTGCTTTAGGGTTTATTTTCTTTTAACGTTTTTTGTTGATTGTTAAATGGTTTTAGGTAGGGAGATTGTATATTGATTTCTTCTTTTTTGATTTCTTGGCTTTATGAATGAATTGTATATTATGTTATATGAACAATGTATATATTTGTTCATGAAAAGTAGGAAGTCAACTAAAATTAGACAGCAAATAATACAAACTGTTAGTTTGAAACCAATTCGGTCACAGATTTTGCACAGAGCCTAAATCGATCTACTGCTGAGCAAAGACCTCTTCTCATACAGAGAAGGTTAGACCATAAATTACTAAGCTAGCTCAAAGCGGATTGACGATTTCTTTTAATACTACTGCACGGTTGGTGAGGACGCTGGGCAACTGGCTGCTGCGCAACGTGTCGCGTTTTCTATTCCCACACGGAAAAACTATTTGTGTAATCCACAAATTGTTGTTCCGGGTCTGGGTATATGTGTGTGTATAAGCAATTTTATGTTTGTAAACGCACCCACGACACACAGGAGAAAACCCTAATGTGGGGCAAGGCATAGTTTAAAAAAAATGAAATTAAAGCTACACTTTTCCTCAAGATACTTTCCTTTGTCTTTTCTAAGTGGTGTCTAAATATTCTAAGAAAGTACATTTCATTAGGAAAGAGTCAAATTGTTACTTAACAGATTTCCAAACCACACTCTCATGCTTAAGAAGCGGATAAATTCACGACACATCAACAGTTTCAACTAAAAAAAAACCTTACTAAAAACGCAATTAAGTCCAATCCCACATAACTAAATACGTTACCCAACTGCTCTAAAATCCGCAACGTTGCGAGCACACACACAGCGTAGTATTCTCTATGTAAACACTAGATCTCGGAGCTGTGTCCTATTTCCACGCTTGCCACATGACGCTTCACAAACAGAGGGTATATAATGTACCTTCGTATTTGATTTGCTTGTTAAATAGAAGATAGGAATTAGTTATGTGGGTTTCAACAAAGACATTTCTGGCTTGTGGACATTTTTTCAATTTTTATTTTGGAAGATCCTCAAAGAGCTCACTCGTTGCGCGCGCCTTAAAGAGTCAATAGACCACCGGAGTTGGGCCCAATATGACCAAAGGTTAGCCGGGGTCGAACGCAATACGGTGCCGCGGCCTCACCCTGAAGCAGGGGAAAGAACGGGGGGATTTTTAAGAGCCAGTAAGAGTTTAATACTTCCTCTCACCACAATACCATGGGTGAGAGAAGTCATTTGAGGGTTTTCCCTTCACAAAATAGTAATCCTCTCGTTTTAAGAGGAGAATTAGTCTGTCAGATACTTAATAGCTGGAATATCATCATCATCAGCCTGAAGTCGTCCACTGCTGGACATAGGCCTCTCCAATTGCACGCCACTGAGCTCGATGTTCAGCTCTTCTCATCCAACCACTGCCAGCCACCCTGCGGATGTCGTCAGTCCACCTAGCTGGAGGGCGCCCTACACTACGTTTGCCTAGACGCGGTCTCCTCTCTAGAATACGTTTCCCCAACGGTCATCGGTTCTTGGACAGATGTAACCTGCCCACTACCACTTCAGTTTCCTAATGTTGATAACTTTAGTTCTGGCTGCTGGAAGATGCAGCAGGAAAATCATTAGTCTGCACTAGGTAGGTTAGGGAGAGAGGAAGTCAGACTCTTACTAACTAAACACCACCCCGTTTTATATCCCGCTTCGAGCCGGGCTGCAGTATATCATTATGCTGACAAACGCAGTCTTGAACTAGACATCGGCCTTAGTGGACCACATCATTGATAGTATAATGGCTCTTTTAAAGCGTGCACGAAACGCAACGCACTGTACGCTCGGGTCGGGTTCTGGGCGAGCGTCCTACTACCTTTGCAAGCATCGTCGCACAAGCCCGCACTTACGTTGGCCAAATATCGTTCCTTTATCAATTAAAAACCACTTTGGTGGGAAACCATACTATCACACGTGGTTTCTAGGGTGAAAGAAACTTATAATTGTCTAAATATCTCTATATCACATTCCGTTAAGATCAATTGCATGCTTGGTGCGGTGGCTGGGCAACTGTCGCGGGTTATTCCCGCACGGAACAACTCTTTGTGTGATCCACAAATTGTTGTTCCGGGTCTGTGTGTCATGTGTATATGAAATTGTATGTTTGTAACCGCACCCACGACACAAGAAGAAAATTCAAGTGTAGGGCAATGTTGTACTTTTTTTAATTGTTCAATTGTTTTAGAAGACAAAATGTTAAATTTTGACTCATCGACTTGAACCTATTCATTTATTATTAGTAGTATGAAAACATAAAAAAACAATTGCAAGCTATACTTACAAGCAAAGTTACTCACAAAACCATAGGAAATAATACCTACTACAGATGTAGGTATATCTATATCTGTGTGCCTACCATCTCTTAGTGAAACGCCTGATATTTCAGCGTAGGTTGAATGTCCGTACATTTAGTGTTTGACGAACAGTTACCAAACTGTGTTTGTGTGTAGCGTTTTGTTACTGCTTCCTTGCGTTTGCATTTGCAGAGTATTTGGTTTCCTTTATCACCATGTGTAGTACGTAGCTAGATTTATACATATAGGGATAGGTATTTGTACGTTTGCCAATGTTCCATAGACTGAAAATATTGAGCACTGCTAATAACTGTAATTGTTTTATAGCAATTTTATGTAATCATCTATACAGTAATTTAAGTGTAGGAGAGTCATGCTTCGTCACGAATAGGTTGGCTTGACCAGATTTGTAGCACGACTTCACAGAAAACCGGCGTGAAACAACCACAGCGTTGTGTTTCGCCGTGTGAGTGAAGTTACAGGAGACCCAATCCTTTTTCCTCTCACCCAATCCCTAAATCTCAGAAACCTTCAAAAGACCAGCAACGCACTCATAACCCGTCTAGCGTTGGGAGTGTCCATGGGCGGCGCTGATTGCTTACCATCAGGTAATACGTCTGCTCTTTTGCCGTCGTAACACATAAAAAAACAATTCTTCTTTAGGTACTACAATGGTACAAGCGTGCCGGTAGTTATATATGTATAGTGTCAGAATTGCCCACATGTTTATTAATACTATCATCAGCTGAAGAAAGAGCTATAGAAGACAAATAGACAAGTTAGGACGGCCAACTTTTCGCCTGCCTTGTGGTGTCCACTCTAGAGCTTGTCTCGGTATGTGTGTGGGACCAGAAAAGTTGGCTGTCCTAAGCAAACGTGGCGGCGCACTGTGGCGGCGGAAATAAAGAGGATAGGACTGTCCTGGTCCGAAATTAAGCACATAGCCCAAGATAGGTCCCAATGGAAAAATACTGTGGAAGCCCTCTCCCACACCTAGGGGACATAGGAACTTAAGTAAGTAAGATAGGTTATACATATATGCATATCATGCGGACTGCTTCAGCATGTATGGTTCGATTAGAGTGATACCACATTCTCACAGAAAATTGGTATGAAAAAACGCTTGAGTGGTGTGTTATGGTGAGTGCGCTGCAAGCCGAACCTCATTCCGTTTCTCCCTCAAAATTCCGACATTGCACTTTAATTGTTTCCATACTAGGGGTGTCAATGAACGTCGCTAATGGCTTACCATCAGGTGGTTTTCTGAATACATTTGCAAAGTTATTGCTTATTATGCTTATGTTTTCTTTATTAATTACGCCATTGTAGCCCGGATGTTAAGGCGCCCGCTTCTCATGCATGAGTAAGTTTCAAAATCTGGCAAGTACTAATGTGACTTCCTCGCAGTTATAATCATGTCATGTCAAGGCACCACAGACACGCGGTGAAGGGAAAACCCGTGAGGAAACCTTTTTTTTATGTAATAGGTCGGCAAATGAGCAGACGGATTACCTGATGGTAAGCAATCAGCACCGCCCATGGACAACCGCAACAGAAGAGTTACGAGTGCGTTGCCGACCCTTTGGTGATTAGGGATTGGGGGAGCGGAAAGGATTGGGCCTCCGGTAATCTTACTCACACGGCGAAACACAACGCCGTGGTTTTTACACGCCGGTTTTCTGTAAGGCCGTAGTATCACTCCGCTCGAGCCGACCCACTCATGCCGAAGCATGGCTCTCCCACACTTAACTCACACTTTTTCAGTTTCATACTTTTGAAATTGACGTTCCGTCTTAAGCAAGCATGGTGATTAATGCTCAAACCTTCTCCGTGTGAGAGAGGCATTTGCGTAGCAGTGGGCTCTTATAGGGCAATGATGTCATGTGATTATATAAGATATATTTTCCTATTTAGAAAATAACATTCTATTTTATATATACCAAAAACCATATTCAAAACACTTCCAAATAACGCCAGAAGATAATTAGGAATGATACTCGATCGATACTAGTACGGGTATGTAACCCAAATCCATGCATTTTGTGAAATGGACCCGGGCCGGACATGTAACAGCCTTCAATCACAGAGCACACTCCAGAGAGCTGTATTTACTCTACATGTTGGGTGGTTTGTTTACATTGTAACATTAAGGAATATAATTTGTAGTGTCTTATTGGTAGCAGAATATAAAAGTGTAGGAGAGCCAAGCTTCAGAATGAATGGGTTAGTGCGACCGGGAAGGTACCACGGCGTCACAGAAAACCAGCGTGAAACAACTACAGTGTTCTGTTTTGTCGTATAAGTCAGGTTATTGCAGGCCCAATCCTTCTTTCCCTCCCCAAATCCTCCAAAAATCCTGACAATCTCACTCGTCGTGTTGGTTGAGACTACCAACTAGTAATTGTTCAGTCCTATAGTCACCAACTATCTAAAAGGTCTGTGTGTTTTGCACAGTTGACGCGATGGCTGAGCAACCGGATGCATTGTAATGGATCACGGATTTGATTCAATCACGGAATAACTATTTGTGGGATCTACAAAGTAGTTGTTTCGGATGGTCTGGGTGTAATGAGTATGTGAAATTGTATATTTGTTAATCCACAACAGGCACAAAAGAAAATCCTAGTATAGGGTAAACTTAAGAAATCCTTTTCAATCATGAATAAGTAAAAGAACAATATTATTATTTATCATTTTAAGGTTACTTATGGAAATTAGGTTATGTAAAATGACGTGTCGTACGACAGTGTAACCGAACCGCTTCCCGTGCAGCGCCGAGTCAACATAATGGATGAGCATTGCATTTGGCGAACGCCCAAATTTACTGCTAGATACAGTATGTACTGGCATATAATGTACCTGTCTAATGTTCGCTCTGTTTTGATATCGATACTCTTGTATTTAGGGTATATTTTACAACTATTATATTTCCCAAAAACAAGTCTTTATGTGATAGAAATTGAGAGTTCCTTATAAACGAAAAACGACTTTATTTTTCACTTTTTTTGCACACAAACGATTTTCATCCGACCCGAGCGTATGATGTTCAACCGAGGTTCCAGGACAAGTGCAATAAGGTACCGCGGATTTGGCCCAGAGTTCGAAAAGGAAAGGGTGGGTTGGGTGGTTTTAGTCAGTAAGAGACTGAAACTATGGAACGAAGGGTGACGTAGTGGTCCGCAGGATAAAAGCGCCCAGTTCTCATGCATGAGCAACCTGGCAAATACCAATGTGTCTTTTACGAGTTACGTGTACTTTCTAGGATGATTAGAACACAACGCGTGACATACGGTAAAGGAAAACATTGGAAGGAAAGCTTGATATCTTACTTCCTATTTTAAATTTGAAAATAGCTACTAATTATAAGTTTGGCTTGAGCTGGTGTAATGGTCAATGCTCAATCTGTTTTCGTGTGAGAAGAAGCCTTATTGCTCAGCAATGAGCCAGGGCTAATAATGATAGCAGTACTCAATGTCCTTATAGTATAAATGAATTTGAAACAGTAAGTTCATAACTCATTACTTTTAATAAACTGCACCGTGTATGTCTAGCTGATAATGCAACATAAACTGTTTAATTATAACACTGATACGACATAGATGTTATGTGGCTAGACGTGCTATAGCATATATATTTTTTTTTAAACGTTGCCCCACTCTAGGATTTTCTCCTGTATCGTGGATGCGGTTACAAACATACAATATCACATGCACATGACACCCAGACCCGGAACAACAATTTGTGGATCACACAAAGAGTTGTTCCGTGAGGGAATCGAACCCGCGACATGTTGCACGACAGCCAGTTGCCCAGCCACCGTACCAACCGTGCAGTCAAAGTGCTGCATAGTGCTGCATATATGTGTAGTGCATATATATCTAAGCAATGAACTATTAAAATGAAGTCTAAAGATTTAGTCAAAAAATTACTCTACTACTATTTATGTACGCAAGATATGAGGAGCCAAATCAGTTTTTTTTTAATCTGATTTTACTATAATTTACCAGCATTGTAGCCTATTTTGCACGCATACTAGATTTAGCAGCAAAATATATCACCAATAATTTTACCTGGAAATCGTTTACAAAAAAAAAACCTATTCCCAAGCTTATCAACAATTTCTTATGAATTCTTCTTATCCGCAGTGGACACAAGTCGCAAAATCCTATTGTGTTTCACGGTGCCTCGGAAAGCACGTAGAGCCATTTGTCACAGATCTGTAAAGGTGTTTGCTAGTAGTATTTGCACGTGTACTTGTGCACTGTAATATTATTTGCATAGTTGGTTAGTTTTATTCATTCATTTATTTTTTATTTTTTTATGTAATAGGGCGACAAACGAGTAGACGTATTACCTGATGGTACGCAATCAGCAACGGAGGAGTTACGAGTGCGTTACCGACCTTTTAGGGATTAGGGATTTGGAGATTTAGGGATTGATGAGGGATTGGGGAGGGAAAGGTTTGGGACTCTTCACTCACACGGCGAAACACAACGCTGTGGTTATTTCACACTAAAACTCTGAAACATTTTGACCAGCTCAGATGATTTAGCTCCTAAAATATGTAATATTCGTGGAAGTCTAGGAAAAACCCCATGAAAACTGCGTTTCAACGCTAAAGACTAAAATTTTCTTTCCCATACAAAGCGACATTAGATATTTGATAAGAAAGAAATCTGTCAGAAATATTAGTGAATTTTGAGGCGGCACAAAGTTAGCCGCTTCAACGGATTGTGAATAAAAATTGCCCCATCCAGTAAACACTACATCTAGAACAGCTACACCGAATATTTTGTAGGCAGTAGATACACAGATTTTGTGATAGTTCGGTGAATTATGTTCCGTGAATCTTTGTCGGTAGCATCCAGGGACTGTAGGTCGGTTTTATTGTGAGTCGACTGACGGTTTTGCTAGTACTGAACATTAATTGCTGCGCGACAGTCGCCGAGTCGCATGTCGCGGAATGCTGATCATGAATATGGGCCTCTAGCATGGCTTGAAACTAGTCGAGTATCTCGTCAAATTATTACGTGAGTAAGCCGAAAACATAATAATTAATTTAGAATGTTTCACGAAAGTTATAACACAAAAAAAGTACAGAACATGCTATATGCCTGTCCTACTTATATTATGAACGTGGAAGTTTGTAAGAAGAACTTACATGTTTTCATTAATTTGAGTTAGAAGCGAAATAACTTACATTTGCCATGTTCATCGTGATTTGTGACGTTCCGGGTTTATTTTAGTATTGTTTATTTTTTCTTTACTTTTGTAGAAAAATATGATGAAGCAAGAGGTATTTGTTGTCAAATTAATTAACCTTTCAATTGTGGTAATTCGAGACAGAATAGAAGAATAATAGGTGCGTTCGCTAGGCGTTTGGTGCTTTTTTAAACTTTACCTTACACTAAGATTTTCAGTGTCGTGTGTGCGTTTACAAACATACAATTTTACATGCACATAACACCCAAACCAAGAGTTGTCCGGTGCGGGATTTGGATCCGCGACACGTTGCGCGGGCACCACTCTAACCGTGCAGTCAAAGTATGGATAAAAAAAGAACGGACTTGAATGCAAATCTTACTAATATTATAAATGCGAGAGTTCTGTTTGGATGTTAGTTACCTACTCAATCACGCCAAAATGGCTAGACGGGTCTGGATGAAATTTGGCACAGGCTTAGGATACACTCCGGAATGGGACACAGGCCACTTTTTATCAACATACCATGCGGGTGAAGCCGTAGGCGGAAGCTAGTTATTAATATAAGCCGAAAACAGAATGTCATTTGAAATGACCTAGGGCAGGATGATAATTTCATAGGTAAATACCGAATATAATCAAGACTTCGTCGTCGTAAGAGTACAAATATCACAAGGAAAAGTGATTCATTGAAACAAAATAATCCCCATAAAAATATTTGGACAGCTTGTTATTAGAATTTTTTTCAAGGTGGAAACGCGTAATAGATTGACTAACCAGTATAACATGGCCATGCTTAGTATAGATTTATAGCAAAGGAAGAGATCGACTTAAACTGGTATGTCAATGTGATATTGTGATCTGCAGTTGTACAAATATTCATAAAAAATATATAAAACTATACTCTCCAGTATAACATGGCCGTGCATTGTGAAGAGATTATACATAACCAGGGGTCTAAATATACTGGACGGTACCTATAAATGTGCTGTTGTATTTTTCGAAGTGAATCCCCTCTGTTATCAGTCGTTTCGTACGTGACCGTGGCCTTATTAGTAATTGAGAAAAAAATTTTTATACTGAATATATAAAATTTTTATAGAATGGGTCGGCTCGTCCGGAGTGATACCACAGCCTCACAGAAAACGGGCGTGAAACAACCACAGCGTTGTGTTTCGCCGTGTGAGTGAGGTTACCGGAGGCCCAATCCCCCCATTCCTTCTCCTGCTCTAGGCCAAGGCCGCGAAGCCTCATACCCCTCACAAAAAAGGCTTGGATTATATAGAAAACTATACTATACTTCGTACAACCATTTTGTTTTATTTATGCACTAGCTACTCTCGCGCGCTTTCACCCGCTGCTCGGCTCCATTTAATCGTAGCGTGATGTTTTATATAGCCTATAGCACTCGGGAGCATTGTAGCTACCTATCAGTGATTGAATTGTACCTATTGTGAATTTCGGAAATCCGACCTGATGTTCCAAAGATTACCCCCTACATACTACCCCCCTTGTAAATTTTACCTCTTTATAATATTAGTACAGATAAAAGTGAATCCCCATTTTATCAGACAGATAACCTCGTTTGACCTCAGTAATTATCACTCGTATAACTGTTACGCTGTTTTGTGTACATTACGATCAGCTGAGATGATGATAGCGAGGTTTACGACCTTAAAAGTTGTGATAAGACTCAAATATTAATAGCATGACGTCTCATTTGCAAAAAGGGGGTTCCTATTAATATTGTTGAAGCAAACGTTTTATTTGATTGAAACTTATTATTTGGCCACTATCTCGCCGAGTTATAAATTGAACAACGCCAACTCATCTATACTAATATTATAAAGAGTTACAATTTGTAAGTTTGTATGGATGGGGTAATCTTTGGAGCCACTGGTCGGATTCCCAAAATTCTTTCAATGATAGATAGCTGCAATGTTCCCGAGTGCTATATGCTATATGAGTAAAACATCACGCTACAATCAAATGGTGCCGTGTGAGCGAGTGAAACCGCGCGGGAGTAGCTATCAAACAATATTTTCAGTCGACCCGTGAAGACACTCAGATTAGACCCTTTGAAAAACACATTTTTTTGCCAAATAGGTAGGTAATGATTATTGTTTCATAATGAATTTGAGACAAGATCACACACCTTTGGCAATGGGTTGGCTCGTCCGGAGTCACAGAAAAAGGGCGTGAAACAACCACAGCGTTGTGTTTCGCCGTGTGAGTGAGGTTACTGGAGGCCCAATACCCTGAGTAGTCGTTCCAAAGTGTAGATTAGAATGGAAGAACGAAAAAGAAACTAGATCGCTACTATTAAAAAAAAAACAAGTTATCGATCACCAGTTATCAAGATAAACCGGTTCAAGTTATTTTACATACCGATTTGTTTTTAATGGGACAATCCCGCTGCATCTCCTGTAAGTAAGGATCGACAGTAGATACAATCACGAAAACACACTGGATAAAAACATAGGCTTTTTATCAACATACCAGCCGCAGTCGGATACTTCATCATCAGCCATTATAAGTTGCCCACTGCTGAGCAAAGGCCTCTTCTCACACGGAGAAGTTGTGAGCATTAATCACCACGCTTGCTCAATGCGAATTGGCGATTTCAAACTTATAGTAATTAGAAATTACAAGTCCAGGTTTCCTCACGATGTTTACCTTCACCAATAATACAAATTCATAGATACATGTACAAGTATAACCATATTTACTTAAAATTCGACAACAAAATGTAAACCCGAATAAAATTTAAAAATACAACCCGAAAGTATTAAGTACTCTTAAGCCTGTGGTTCTCAATTAGGTTTCTCAAACCACAACTCCAAAAGCTTTTTACCCTGTTATCTTTTCCCCCTAAACCGTTCAATCCCTAAAGATAACTACGCACTTATCTACATACACTCAAAACTTTACAACTTATTTAATTATTCAACCGTCGACGCTCGGCACCACTCGGCAAAACTCGGGATAACTCGGAAATACTCGGAGGTACTCGGCGGAACTCGGTAAACAGCGGAACTTTGATAATTACTGGCATTTCTGTGTTGGAACGAGGTTTGTTTTTGTTGCAGTTTTTGAAAGTAAGAATGCGTTTTATGAAGTTATAGGGTGTTGTCAAAAGCAGTGTTATAGGTTCTTTGGGATATACCTAGGTACTTAAGTGTTTTTGAAGTTTTATTTTATGAGTAGGTACGTGTAACTAATCGCGTTGGTGTTCACAGACTGCAAAAGTTGAACATGAATTTTTAGATGTCTTCTCCGGATCAGCCAAAGTCGTAAAGACAGTTCTGTTCTATCTTTTAATTCAAATAATAATACATTTCTAAGATTAAGTAGTTACCGTACTTGTTCAGTACTCTAAGTAGTACCTACTGATAAATAACTAGTAATTAGGCCTCTACTCCTGTGAATAACAATAATATAATAATAATCCGCAAGGCAGCTTGTGGCGAGCTGTTGGACAGTGGCGACCCCACGGACCTGACTCCCGGGAGGTGTCTTGTTCTTCTCTCTCTGGTTAGTCCTCGTGACGAGCTGGAGTGAAAACTGATGAAGAACAAGCCCTCCTACCTCATTCTTGCCTTAATTGGCTGGCTTGAGTGGAGATTCGCTAGAGTAGGAGTTGAAAGAGACTCGGGGGAAGGATGTATCTCAGTAAGGTGCTGGTAGGGGTCTTGACCGTACTTCCGGGATTGCTCTGATAGCCGTAGGATGAGTCTCCTTCCCAAAGCAGCTCAACGTATGTTGCCTCCGTGTCGCTACATGCTAGCGGCCATTTCCGGGGGCCCATTAATTGAGTTTGCCAGTCACCCCCTGCCTATTTATCCGTATGTATCGATATTGGTCAGGGGCAGGGGCCATAGTATTTCCATAGTTATCATATCCACCAGTCCATAGCAACCCATATCCATAACCCTTTCAATTTTTACCATATCTCACAATAGTCCTGCATCAACCGGGGATTGTCATTGGGTGCACTTATATAGTGCATACAGGGATAATTTCCGGCTGATGTCCCATCACATTTAGATTTAAACTGTTCAACGGGCCTCTGCGAGTTGGCTCCGGCTCCTCGTACCCCTTCCAAAGGTCCGGTCTACCTACCCTGTGGTCCCGTGAAAGGAAAGAACAAACAAATAATATTTTGTTACAAATAAGAAGATCTTTTTATAGTGATTTATAAATTATTTAATTCTTTCGACATATTTTTAAACAATATATTACTGTTTATAACGCCATCTACACGAAACACTGCATAATGTATCTACACGAAACGTAAAGGCTACAATTAGCGCCACCTATTGTATATATGTTGAAATGTTTTAAACCGCCTGCAACTCGAATGTTCCGTAACGTTTACTCAGAACGAACCAAATTTATTATTCTATCAAAAGGATGAGTGCTCGTATAATAATAATTATAGCAATTTCACATACTTTATAAAATATGATTATTAAGATAATTTTGATTCCAAACCCAAATAAAATAACTAATCATAATTATTTACTGCGCCATCTATAATTTTTTTGTAAAGTCACTTAGTACCGTAGCTTCTGCTCAACTGAAGCTGCTTGCCTCGTAATGATTACTGCAAGTATTCATAGATGGCGTTATCTTCAACTTTGTCTGAAATGGTGACTCGAAGATTAAGGCGCCCGCTACCTTTACGTGAGTAGGCAGCTTCAAAACCTGGCAATTTGCTATGTGTTTTATGTAATATCATTAAAATTTAGACACCACTCACATTCGGTAAAAGAAAACATTATAAGGAAACCGGGACTTATAATTTGGGTCATGAGTCTTCGGTCACCTTAATCACATGGCGAAACACAACGCTTTGATTGTTTTACGTGGTTGAGGCCGTGGTATCACCGGTCGAGCCGACCCATTCGTGGCAAAGCATGGCTTTTGCACTCACATTCACACACACACACACTTAAAACCTGAAGCCCAATAATTACCATATAAATTTTAGTCTATCTCCGCAATTATTACCAACTAATTCATAGAATAAACAAAATTCAACTTTAATAAACACCGTTCTACGTTATTTTACTAGTAGCATGGCTAGAACTAAGTAATTTGTAATAAATCATTATTTGATCCGGCGGGTGCAAGATCAATGTAACGGATGTAATTGATTAATCACGACTATCTACTTATCAACTAGGTACATAGATAGGCACGTATCTACATACCTACTTAAACTTACGGCTCTAAGCTTGTTAAAAAGATTAATTTTGAAAGTTTAAAAAAATATTTAGAGACAGGAATAGCTAATTTTTAAATAGGTTTCATACAAACATAAAATTTAGCAATCCAAACTAATATTATAAATGCGAAAGTCTCTGTCTGACTTTTCTTCACCCTAAACTACTGAACCGATTTCTGTGATATTTGGCACAGCCATAGTTTGGAACTCCAGATAGCACATATTATGATAGTTTTTATAACAAAAATCTGCAGGAAATCACAATTCCACGCGAACAAAGTCGCAGAAAAGCTAGTATGATAATGTTCCGTATCAGTCACGGGGTAGTTTTTATTCAGTTAGAAACATTTTCTCTATCCTTACATTACCCACCTCAAAAGAGGCGAAAGAAAAAAGGTTTGTCATTTCAAATGACTTAAAACTATAAAGATTTTTCAGTTAATTCACGTGAGTGATCCGCGAAATAATTACCTATGATGCTGTCGCGTCAGAATGTTTGTGTAAGACAGTGACAGCAACTATTTTATTCCAGATAACATTTCAAATGTTACACAAGTGAATGTTGACCAGTCAACTTATGAATTTAATATGTCCGACAAAGCGATGATTGTACTGATAGACACGTCGACTTAATATGACAACTTGTATACAGATCAATCAGAAATAAGATATTAATTGAGTGCTTCTATGAATACGTAGATAAATGAATGTGGTTTTTTCTATTTTTTTTTGTGAGGGGAAATCATCAAATTACTTCTCCCACCCATTAGTGTCAGACTTTTACTGACTCAAAACCCCCCTGTTCCTTCAACTGCTCTGGGCGGAGGTCGCGGTACCTCATTGCGCTTACCCCGCAACCCCAGCTGAACATCAGCCCTATAGGGCCCCGTCTTTTTTTTTTTTTTGTGAGGGGAAAATCATCAAATGACTTCTCCCGCCCAGGGCCGGGCAGGAGGGAGTGTCAGACTCTTACTGACTAAAAACCCCCCTGTTCCTTCTCCTGCTCTGTGCCGAGGTCGCGGTACCTCATTGCGCTTACCCCGCAACCCCGGCTGAACATCAGCCCTTTAGGGCCCCGTCTGTGGTGGTCTATTGGCTCTTTGAGGCGCGCGCGGAACGCTACGCGCCGTACGCTCGGGCCTGGTTCTGGTCGGGCGGCGAGCTGCCCTTACTCGCCGACCGCAGGCCCGTACTTACGGTGGCCGGAGATCGTCCCTCGATCCCCGACGCCCGTAGTGTCGCCAGTTGCGGCTGCTGGGGCGTGAGGAGGAGGATTGCTCCCTCACGCGGGCCGCCTCTCTCTTTGCGAGCATGACTGCTTCACAAAAGGAGGAGACGGCGTCCCAGTTCCTCTCACTCCGCACCATGGCCTCGACTAAGGCCGGGCGCGAGAGGTCGCCGCCGCCGATCACTTCCCTGAGGATACGGCGGTGCTCAGCCCAGGCAGGGCATACCGCTACCGTATGCCTTGTCACCGACGAGGGCGCCCGTGTCTCCCTCGGCGCTGGCTCCTGCGCCGACGAGCCGCAGACGAAGAGGAGCAGCGGCTGGAGCCCCAGCCGCATCGGCACCTACTCCGCCGTCTGAGTCGCGTGCTGGTAGTGAGTGGCAAGTGGCGGGAGAGGTGAGGAAGGTCGCCAAGGAGAGGAGGAAGCTCCGGAAGAAGGAGCAGCGGCAGCGGCGACAGCAGCGGCGCAAGGAGAAGCGCGCTGCGGCAATGCTCCTCGCCCCAAAATCTTCGGCTGTAGTTATCACACTACAGCCGGACGCGGCGAAAAAGGGGGTGACGTATGGCGAGGTCCTCGCCAAACTGAAGGGGGCGGTAACTCCCGCGGAGTTTGGGGCACCCGACGGGTTCGCAGTGAGGGTCACTGCCACTGGAGCCCGTCTCTTGGAGGTCCCCGGCGCGGCCAGCGGCCCGTCCGCTGACGCCCTTGCCGAGAGGCTCAGAGCGTGCATTGCGGCGGACGAAGCTCGCGTGTCCAGGCCCACCAAATGCTTGGAGCTACGCATCATGGGCCTGGATGACTCCGTGACGGAGAACGAGGTGGCGGCCGCTGTCGCAAGGACGGGGGGGTGCCCTGCTGATCAGGTGAAGGCAGGCACCATCCGCCCGGACAATACGGGGCTGCGGACCGTGGTAGTGAGCTGCCCCGTCACAGCGGCCAAAAAACTGTCGGAGGGCAAAAGGCTCCTGGTGGGCTGGGTTTCGGCGCAGGTGAAGCTGCTGGAACCCCGACCTTTGAGGTGCTTCCGCTGCCACATTGGTCACCATGTGGGTGCCAAATGCACCTCAGAGGTGGACCGCAGCGACCGCTGCTTCCGCTGCGGTCAGCCCGGTCACAGGGCCGGCGCTTGTACCGCCCCACCGCACTGCGTAGTATGTGCGGCGGCTGGCAAGCCGGCCGATCACCGGGCTGGGGGCAAAACCTGCTCCCCCCCCACCAAGCCCAGGAGCAAAGGTAGGCCCTTAGCCACCTCCACCGCTCCCACCGTCGCTCCCGCTGCCGCCGCAGTCGCCAACACCCCTGCGACTGCTGCTGTCGCCGCTGCCGTCAGAGAGGAGGTCGTGATGGATACCCAATAATGGCTCCATTACGCCTCCTCCAGGCGAACATCAACCACTGCGTCGCTGCTCAGGATCTCCTGCTCCAGAGCATGGCGCAGTGGTCGATCAATGTTGCTGTGGTCTCCGAGCCGTACTTCGTTCCAGCCAGGGAACACTGGGTGCCAGACCTGGACGGCTCGGTGACCATCATCTCGTCGGCCGCCGCCGGTACCCCAACCCCCGAAGGGCCTCAGCGAGGCAGGGGTTGCGTCGCGGCTCGGTTCGGAGAGATCGCCGTGGTGGGCGTGTACTTCTCTCCGAACCGAACTCTCGTCGAGTTCCACAACTCCCTCAGGGAGTTAGTCACCGTCGTCGTCGGGTTCCGTCCCCTCCCCGTGTTGGTCCTCGGGGACTTCAATGCCAAGAATTTGGCTTGGGGTTCCCGGCTCACTGATGTCCGGGGAAGGATGGTCGAAGACTGGGCTTTGGAGACAGGCCTAGTCGTGCTGAACCGGGGTTCTGTCCCCACGTGCGTACGGATGCGGGGCGAGTCAGTGGTGGACATTTCGTTTGCTAGCCCCGCTCTGTCATCGCGCGTTGTTGACTGGCGCGTCATGGAGGAGGTGGAGACGTTTTCGGACCACCGGTATATACGGTTCGACGTCTCCGCCGAGTCCGCAGACCCGCCAGTCAGACGGGCCCCGTGTGGCCCGCGTTGGGCGCTTAGGCAACTGGACCGGGAGCTTTTCCTGGAAGCCGCAGTCGTGCAGGCCTGGGTGATACCACCGGTCAGGCCAGCCGACATTAACGAGGAGGCGAGATGGCTCCAGGACGCCATGTCAAGGATGTGCGACGTGGCGATGCCCCGGATCCGACCGTGCCAACGCAAGCGCCAGGTGTATTGGTGGTCGCAGGAATTGGCAGACCTGCGCGGTGAGTGCACCGCAGCGCGACGCCGATACACCAGGCACCGCAGGCTCCGTCTCCGCCCTCTGGACGCTGAAACCAGAGAGGCGGAGCTATACGAGGAGTACAGGGCGGCGAAGGCCACCCTCAGGGTGGAGATCCGGCGGGCCAAAGATCGGGCCCGCGAGGAGATGTTGGAGACTCTGAACAGAGACCCGTGGGGACGCCCCTACCGGATGGTGCGTGATAAGCTCCGCACCTGGGCGCCCCCACTGACTCAGAGTCTCCGGCCGGAGGTCGTGGACGAAGTGGTTGGGGCGCTATTCCCCCGACCACAGATGGGTTACACGCCTCCGGCTATGCCCCCGCCCCCTGCGGTGCCCAATGCGGGCTACATCGACGACGACGACGAATCCGCTCCGGAAGTGACCGAGGTAGATTTGAGAGTGGCGGTGCGCCGGCTGAGCGGCAAGAATACCGCCCCAGGACCTGACGGGCTGCATGCCAAGGTCTGGGTCCTGGCCTCGGAGGCTCTCAGGCCTCGACTACTTGGTCTGTTCAGCGCATGTTTGGAGAGAGGCCAGTTTCCGCTGTCGTGGAAGACGGGTAAACTGGTCCTCGTGAAGAAGCCGGGGCGTCCTGCGGACTCCCCGTCCGCGTACCGGCCCATTGTGCTGCTCGACGAGGTGGGAAAGCTGTTCGAGAGGATAATCTCAGACCGCCTCGTCGGGCACCTGTCTGGAAGGGGGCCGGATTTAGCGGACGGCCAGTTCGGCTTCCGCAGAGGGCGCTCCACGGTGGACGCCATCATGCGCGTGAGGGACCTCACGACGGGGACAGCGTTGGCCGGGAGGCGAGTCGTCGTGGCGGTGTCTCTGGACATCGCCAACGCCTTTAACTCGTTGCCCTGGAGCTGCATTTTGGAGGCACTCCGGTATCACCGGGTGCCTGCCTATCTCCGTCGTGTAGTCGAGGCTTACTTGACGGACAGATGCGTCATCTACCCCGGTCACCGGGGCGTGTGGAATCGGCGAGAGGTGTCGCGCGGTGTCCCACAGGGATCGGTCCTGGGACCTCTCCTGTGGAACATCGGGTACGATTGGGTGCTACGCACCGACCTCCCGAGCGGCGTCAGCATTGTCTGTTATGCTGACGACACGCTGGTGCTGGCGAACGGGAGGTCGCATCAGGCGGCGGCCGACCTGATGTCACAAGCGGTTGCGACAGTCGTTGCAAGGATCCGGCAGTTGGGACTCGAGGTGGCGCTCCACAAGTCCGAGGCCATGTGCTTCTATGGCCGTCGGAGCGCGCCACCTCCAGGTGGGTCCCAAATAACGGCAGGAGGAGTTACCATCGGCGTCGAGTCGGCGATGAAGTACCTGGGTCTCGTCCTCGACAGCCGATGGAACTTCACGGAGCATTTTCGTCGTTTGGCCCCTAAGCTAGAACGGTCTGGGGCCGCGCTCAAGCGGCTCCTTCCCAACCTCGGGGGGCCAAACGCCTCCTGCCGGAGGTTGTATATGGGGATTGTGCGATCCATGGCCCTCTACGGTGCCCCTGTGTGGGCGCCGGCCTTGAAGCGGCGGCCGGCTCGTACGCTGGTCGCGTCCCAGAGGGTCATGGCTATTCGAGTAATCCGCGGGTATCGCACGATCTCCGGGGAGGCGGCGAACCTCCTTGCCGGATCACCGCCGTGGGATCTAGAAGCGAAGGCGCTCGCGCGCGTCTACAGTTTGCGCGCAGACGCGCGTCGCCGGGGCGAAGATCCTCTGCCGCGCCAAATTAGTGCGTGGCGGAATGAGCTCCGGCGAGATCTCATGGCAGAGTGGAAACAACGACTGTCGCAACCGAGGGCCGGGCACGCTACCATAGCAGCGGTAAGACCCCTCTTTGAGGAGTGGCTTGAGAGACGCCACGGCGTCCTCACCTTCCGTCTGACGCAGGTGCTTACCGGGCACGGCAGCTTCGGTAGGTTCCTGTTTCGGATTCAGCGGGAGGAAACGCCCGAGTGTCGTCATTGTGAGGACCACCTAGAGGATACGGTGGAGCATACGGTAGCGGTATGCCCTGCCTGGGCTGAGCACCGCCGTATCCTCAGGGAAGTGATCGGCGGCGGCGACCTCTCGCGCCCGGCTTTAGTCGAGGCCATGGTGCGGAGTGAGAGGAACTGGGACGCCGTCTCCTCCTTTTGTGAAGCAGTCATGCTCGCAAAGAGAGAGGCGGCCCGCGTGAGGGAGCAATCCTCCTCCTCACGCCCCAGCAGCCGCAACTGGCGACACTACGGGCGTCGGGGATCGAGGGACGATCTCCGGCCACCGTAAGTACGGGCCTGCGGTCGGCGAGTAAGGGCAGCTCGCCGCCCGACCAGAACCAGGCCCGAGCGTACGGCGCGTAGCGTTCCGCGCGCGCCTCAAAGAGCCAATAGACCACCACAGACGGGGCCCTAAAGGGCTGATGTTCAGCCGGGGTTGCGGGGTAAGCGCAATAAGGTACCGCGACCTCGGCACAGAGCAGGAGAAGGAACAGGGGGGTTTTTAGTCAGTAAGAGTCTGACACTCCCTCCTGCCCGGCCCTGGGCGGGAGAAGTCATTTGATGATTTTCCCCTCACAAAAAAAAAAAAAAAAAAAAAAAACCGCTACCGTATGCTCCACCGTATCCTCTAGGTGGTCCTCACAATGACGACACTCGGGCGTTTCCTCCCGCTGAATCCGAAACAGGAACCTACCGAAGCTGCCGTGCCCGGTAAGCACCTGCGTCAGACGGAAGGTGAGGACGCCGTGGCGTCTCTCAAGCCACTCCTCAAAGAGGGGTCTTACCGCTGCTATGGTAGCGTGCCCGGCCCTCGGTTGCGACAGTCGTTGTTTCCACTCTGCCATGAGATCTCGCCGGAGCTCATTCCGCCACGCACTAATTTGGCGCGGCAGAGGATCTTCGCCCCGGCGACGCGCGTCTGCGCGCAAACTGTAGACGCGCGCGAGCGCCTTCGCTTCTAGATCCCACGGCGGTGATCCGGCAAGGAGGTTCGCCGCCTCCCCGGAGATCGTGCGATACCCGCGAATTACTCGAATAGCCATGACCCTCTGGGACGCGACCAGCGTACGAGCCGGCCGCCGCTTCAAGGCCGGCGCCCACACAGGGGCACCGTAGAGGGCCATGGATCGCACAATCCCCATATACAACCTCCGGCAGGAGGCGTTTGGCCCCCCGAGGTTGGGAAGGAGCCGCTTGAGCGCGGCCCCAGACCGTTCTAACTTAGGGGCCAAACGACGAAAATGCTCCGTGAAGTTCCATCGGCTGTCGAGGACGAGACCCAGGTACTTCATCGCCGACTCGACGCCGATGGTAACTCCTCCTGCCGTTATTTGGGACCCACCTGGAGGTGGCGCGCTCCGACGGCCATAGAAGCACATGGCCTCGGACTTGTGGAGCGCCACCTCGAGTCCCAACTGCCGGATCCTTGCAACGACTGTCGCAACCGCTTGTGACATCAGGTCGGCCGCCGCCTGATGCGACCTCCCGTTCGCCAGCACCAGCGTGTCGTCAGCATAGCAGACAATGCTGACGCCGCTCGGGAGGTCGGTGCGTAGCACCCAATCGTACCCGATGTTCCACAGGAGAGGTCCCAGGACCGATCCCTGTGGGACACCGCGCGACACCTCTCGCCGATTCCACACGCCCCGGTGACCGGGGTAGATGACGCATCTGTCCGTCAAGTAAGCCTCGACTACACGACGGAGATAGGCAGGCACCCGGTGATACCGGAGTGCCTCCAAAATGCAGCTCCAGGGCAGCGAGTTAAAGGCGTTGGCGATGTCCAGAGACACCGCCACGACGACTCGCCTCCCGGCCAACGCTGTCCCCGTCGTGAGGTCCCTCACGCGCATGATGGCGTCCACCGTGGAGCGCCCTCTGCGGAAGCCGAACTGGCCGTCCGCTAAATCCGGCCCCCTTCCAGACAGGTGCCCGACGAGGCGGTCTGAGATTATCCTCTCGAACAGCTTTCCCACCTCGTCGAGCAGCACAATGGGCCGGTACGCGGACGGAGAGTCCGCAGGACGCCCCGGCTTCTTCACGAGGACCAGTTTACCCGTCTTCCACGACAGCGGAAACTGGCCTCTCTCCAAACATGCGCTGAACAGACCAAGTAGTCGAGGCCTGAGAGCCTCCGAGGCCAGGACCCAGACCTTGGCATGCAGCCCGTCAGGTCCTGGGGCGGTATTCTTGCCGCTCAGCCGGCGCACCGCCACTCTCAAATCTACCTCGGTCACTTCCGGAGCGGATTCGTCGTCGTCGTCGATGTAGCCCGCATTGGGCACCGCAGGGGGCGGGGGCATAGCCGGAGGCGTGTAACCCATCTGTGGTCGGGGGAATAGCGCCCCAACCACTTCGTCCACGACCTCCGGCCGGAGACTCTGAGTCAGTGGGGGCGCCCAGGTGCGGAGCTTATCACGCACCATCCGGTAGGGGCGTCCCCACGGGTCTCTGTTCAGAGTCTCCAACATCTCCTCGCGGGCCCGATCTTTGGCCCGCCGGATCTCCACCCTGAGGGTGGCCTTCGCCGCCCTGTACTCCTCGTATAGCTCCGCCTCTCTGGTTTCAGCGTCCAGAGGGCGGAGACGGAGCCTGCGGTGCCTGGTGTATCGGCGTCGCGCTGCGGTGCACTCACCGCGCAGGTCTGCCAATTCCTGCGACCACCAATACACCTGGCGCTTGCGTTGGCACGGTCGGATCCGGGGCATCGCCACGTCGCACATCCTTGACATGGCGTCCTGGAGCCATCTCGCCTCCTCGTCAATGTCGGCTGGCCTGACCGGTGGTATCATCACCCAGGCCTGCACGACTGCGGCTTCCAGGAAAAGCTCCCGGTCCAGTTGCCTAAGCGCCCAACGCGGGCCACACGGGGCCTGTCTGACTGGCGGGTCTGCGGACTCGGCGGAGACGTCGAACCGTATATACCGGTGGTCCGAAAACGTCTCCACCTCCTCCATGACGCGCCAGTCAACAACGCGCGATGACAGAGCGGGGCTAGCAAACGAAATGTCCACCACTGACTCGCCCCGCATCCGTACGCACGTGGGGACAGAACCCCGGTTCAGCACGACTAGGCCTGTCTCCAGAGCCCAGTCTTCGACCATCCTTCCCCGGACATCAGTGAGCCGGGAACCCCAAGCCAAATTCTTGGCATTGAAGTCCCCGAGGACCAACACGGGGAGGGGACGGAACCCGACGACGACGGTGACTAACTCCCTGAGGGAGTTGTGGAACTCGACGAGAGTTCGGTTCGGAGAGAAGTACACGCCCACCACGGCGATCTCTCCGAACCGAGCCGCGACGCAACCCCTGCCTCGCTGAGGCCCTTCGGGGGTTGGGGTACCGGCGGCGGCCGACGAGATGATGGTCACCGAGCCGTCCAGGTCTGACACCCAGTGTTCCCTGGCTGGAACGAAGTACGGCTCGGAGACCACAGCAACATTGATCGACCACTGCGCCATGCTCTGGAGCAGGAGATCCTGAGCAGCGACGCAGTGGTTGATGTTCGCCTGGAGGAGGCGTAATGGAGCCATTATTGGGTATCCATCACGACCTCCTCTCTGACGGCAGCGGCGACAGCAGCAGTCGCAGGGGTGTTGGCGACTGCGGCGGCAGCGGGAGCGACGGTGGGAGCGGTGGAGGTGGCTACGGGCCTACCTTTGCTCCTGGGCTTGGTGGGGGGGGAGCAGGTTTTGCCCCCAGCCCGGTGATCGGCCGGCTTGCCAGCCGCCGCACATACTACGCAGTGCGGCGGGGCGGTACAAGCGCCGGCCCTGTGACCGGGCTGACCGCAGCGGAAGCAGCGGTCGCTGCGGTCCACCTCTGAGGTGCACTTGGCACCCACATGGTGACCAATGAGGCAGCGGAAGCACCTCAAAGGTCGGGGTTCCAGCAGCTTCACCTGCGCCGAAACCCAGCCCACCAGGAGCCTTTTGCCCTCCGACAGTTTTTTGGCCGCTGTGACGGGGCAGCTCACTACCACGGTCCGCAGCCCCGTATTGTCCGGGCGGATGGTGCCTGCCTTCACCTGATCAGCAGGGCACCCCCCCGTCCTTGCGACAGCGGCCGCCACCTCGTTCTCCGTCACGGAGTCATCCAGGCCCATGATGCGTAGCTCCAAGCATTTGGTGGGCCTGGACACGCGAGCCTCATCCGCCGCAAGGCACGTCCTGAGCCTCTCGGCAAGGGCGTCAGCGGATGGGCCGCTGGCCGCGCCGGGGACCTCCAGAAGACGGGCTCCAGTCGCGGTGACCCTTACCGCGAACCCGTTAGGGGCCCCGAACTCCGCGGGAGTAACCGTCCCCTTCAATTTGGCGAGGACGTCGCCGTATGTCACCCCCTTCTTAGCCGCGTCCGGCTGTAGCGTGATAACTACAGCCGAAGATTTAGGGGTGAGGAGCATTGCCGCAGCGCGCTTCTCTTTGCGTCGCTGCTGCCGCCGCTGCCGCTGCTCCTTCTTGCGGCGCTTCCTCGCCTCTTTGGCGCTCCTTCTCGCCTGCCCGGCCACCTGCCACTCGTCGCCATCGGTGCGCAGCTCTGATAGCGGGGTTGGGGCTGCAACGGCTGGAATTTCAGCTGCTGCGCCTCTTCGCTTGCGGCTATTTGGTGCCAGAGGCACAGCAGGAGCCGGTGCCGGTTGAGCCATAGGCGTCCTCGTCAGCGGCGGGGCTCTCGGTGGTTTCGCCGCAGGGGGCACTTTCGCCCTTTTCTCCACCGGAGCGTCTGCTCTGACGCCGCGGCTAGGTGGCTGCTTCGTCTTCGCTGCCGCGGCTGCATAAGTGCCAGTTGCGAGCGGGGGTCGAAGGAGCCTACCCTCCAGAGCGTCGAAACGCTGCTGGAAGGCGGCCATCTCCTGCCGCATGAGGCCAAGAAGGTCGGCCTCCACTGGCTGCGAGGGTTGGGGACGACCCGCGCGAGCAGCGGCGAGTTCCGCCTTTGCTGCACGAAGTTCCGCCTCCAGGGCAGAGTTCGCAGCCGCTAATCGGGCCAGCTCGCGCCTCATTCCGGCCATCTCTTTTTGCAGAGCGGTCATCTGCCGCTCTGCTGAGCCCTTCTGGGATACCGCCGACATTATTGCGGCCTCCGCGTGCTTAAGCACTCCGTTCCTGCCAGCCTGGGTTTTTTGCCCAGCCAGCATGCGGAGTGCTTCCTTAACCTGGAGGCGGAGGCTCTCAGCGCCGCCTGCAGAATCCTCACCTCCGGACACCTCCATCTCCGAGGAGTCCGAGGGGGCAGCCTTTCCCAGGGCGCTCCCCTCCGCTGCCAGCCGCTCTGCCGGCTCAGAGCGGCTCCCAGCCGCTCTTGTGGAGCCCTTCCCCTTGCCCCTACCCCGCGCAGCCGTGGGGATTTTGGGGGCTGGGGCCTCCTGCTCGATGGAGGACGGCTCTCGGCCATCCTCCAACCTGGGACGTTTGAAAACGCCCCGGTCTTTTTTGTGGCGCAGCGCGATGCTGACGCCAGACAATGATGAGTCGGACTCTGAGTCCGACTCCTTCCTCCCCGGGGCCCGTGCCCGAGACTTGCTGGACGGGGCCAGCGCCTCCCCACGAACCCGAGAGCCAACCTGGCCCTCGCTATCGCCTCCAAGCGAGCTGACCTCGCTTGCCTTCTCCTCACCGGTAGGTGGATTTTTATTATTTTTGTGTTTAGACATCTCCATTGAAGTCCCACGAGTATGGGGGAAATAAGAGGTCCGCCCAGGGAGAGCCCCCTGTCCCTGGGTAAGTGTTCATTTGTCTCCCAACTAGGGGGTCCACCGGTCCCCTAGCTGGGGGTGCGCTCACGACTGATCCTACTCCTCAGCCATACATACCCTCGCCGCGCACCAGAACTTAGTATTGGAATAATGGAAGGGCCCCGTCTGTGGTGGTATATTGGCTCTTTGAGGCGCGCGCGGAACGCTACGCGCCGCACGCTCGGGAAATGAATGTGGTGGCAACTTAAACGCTAAAACTTAAAAGATATCGCTTCGGGTTCTGTTTTTTTTTCATGTGATAGGATGGCAAACGAGTAAACGTATTACCCAGATGACACCCGCAACAATGGAGGAGTTATGTGTGCGTTGCCAACCTTTTCGGGATTAGGAATTTGGGGATTTTTTGGATTGAGGGAGGGAAAACATTGGGCCTCCAGTAACCTCATTCACACGGTGAAACACAACGCTGCTGATGTTCTGTAAGGCCGTGGTAACACTCCGGTCGAATTGACCCATTGCTCCCATACTTAAGCATACACATCTTTAAGCTTTGTTTGACGTTTAAAAGTGCCTTTCAGGGTCTAATTGAAATAAATGATTTTGATTTTTTTTCAAGCCAATAATTAAGTATCGTAAAATATATTTTTTTAATTAAAATTATGTAGAAAAGAGCTTTAACTATGATTTATAGTAAACTATTTAGCAGCTGCAAATCTGCGGACATAATCTCTAAGATCCGACTACACTATTCTCTTAACCGAAGTTACAAAACGATAAATCTTCGTAGATTTAACGAGAGATTTAGTGTACAAGAAATAGATTACATACTGCTTCCGGGCCTGATTGCACTGTAGTTGGTTTTTGTCTTCAAATTCCTGAGATAAATAAAATTGGAAATGTATCTATCTTTTTGTATTAGAACATTGATTTGTTAGAAAACATTTAGTGATATTAAAACCGCTTTGATAAAATCTTCATTATTTTATATTAAGTATTTGTATTTTTTGGCGTTCTATTGTTATTGTTAGTTTTGGTTCCTTTTTACACAAAAAAAAATATTAATGGCGAAAATCATTGACCTCGACCTCGGCCCAGAGCAGGAGAAGGAACAGGGGGGTTTTTAGTCAGTAAGAGTCTGACACTCCCTCTCGCCCGGCCCTGGGCGGGAGAAGTCATTTGATGATTTTCCCCTCATTAAAAAAAGGCAGTGTTTGACTCTTATTCGTGTGTATTTGTATTAATTAAATTATGAGACAATGCCATTCAAAAGGTTAACTTAATCTAGTCATAATGGCGAGTACGACGACAGTTAAACAATTTGTCTAGTTTTAAAATTCACGGTGCAACTCATCTTTTTAAAGTAGCCCTTTAAGTCCATAATAGGATTTATAATGTATATGAGATGAGATAGATATGAGATCGTCGAGATAGTCGATGAAAGTGTTACAGTGATAACCTCGATTCCAATCCTCATCGATTAAATTGAAGGTATAACGAACCTTATTTGAATGCTGTATAGATTTAAGGCATGCTTTGGCACGAAAGATCGGACTACACCATGCTATGACCGGAGTGATACCACGGCCTAACAACCTTCGTGACATTACCACAGCGTTGTGTTTCGCCTAGTGAGTGAGGTTGCGTAGGCCTTATCCATTCCGTCCCTCCATCCCTTCCCAAAACCCCCAAAGGTCCGGCAACGCGCTAGCAACCCCGCTAGTGTTGCATTTGTCCATGAGCAGTGCATATTGCTTATCGTCCGGTTATAAATCTACTTGTATGCCACCGTATCTATCACAAAAAAAAAACAATTTAAGTTGGAATTACCTATTCTATGAATTGGTAATATTTTCCGAAACTAATAATTTATGGAAGAAACTCTACTCAGATTCGTCGTTCGTCTGTTTTTTGTGTGGTGGATTGCGCAATCATCGGCTACCTTAAGCACGGGTCTGCAGTAGACAGCGAGCAATTGTAGCTCACGCCCAGATCCAGACCCGCGCGAAACTTAACTAGCTATCTGGACACTACAGATTAAGTGGCCATCACTAGGGCCGATGTCTAGCCAAGGTGGCAGATGCAAACGCACCAATATTGCGCGACCCTGGCTTAGACAGTCAGTTTCAGTCTGATCCCTTTCCAACGTTTTACATAACGACAAGCACCTCTGTCTTCCTCTTAGCAATACAAAAGTCTTAATATTCCATTCAGTTAATAAATTATAATATTATGTGCACCAGATGTTACTTTAACCAGTAAACGACTTTTACTTGACATTACATAACACCAGTTAAGAGCAGTATAATGGACATTCACAAAACAAAAACAAAAAAATGAACTGAAGCAAAAACAAGTACGCATCGCCTCGCATTCTAAAATTAGATATTCAAATTAAGAATTCTATTTTCAAACTTGGTGTTCTAATGTAACGGTCAAATTACTTCCGTGGGTGTTGATTTGTCGATAATGAGGATTTTGAAATTGCTATGTACAGCGCTGTTGTCCGATTGGTCGACGTCGCGATAATTATTCGTTTGATAATTTATACAATGTTTTATAAATGATTTAAGTGTGAAAGAGCCATGCTTTGGCTCGAATGGGTCGGCTAGTTCTGAGTTATATCACGGGCTCGCAGAAAACCAGCGTGAAACAACTTCAGCGTTGTGTTTCGCCGTGTGAGTGAGGTTACCGAAGGTCTCATCCTTGCACTCTCCCAATCCTTAAATCTTTAAATACCAAATACGTCGGCAGCACACTCGTAACTCCTCTGTTGTCGCGGTGGTCCAAGGGCAGAGCCGATTGCTTATCATCAGGTAATAACTATGCACCACTTGTCGCCCTATCACATAGAAAAAAAACTTAATATGTATTTTCATAGTAGGCTCTTACGACATTCACAGGGAAAGAAAAAGAGATGACAATTTTGTTCTATTTTTTCCGCACCCGAAGGATAAGTAGCACTGGTACTACTAAGACTCTGCGGTCCGTCTATTTGTCTCTCACCTGTCTATGACTCATGACCGGAAATAGGTAGACGTGGATTCGCGCGGGCTTTGGTAGATGTTTATATGCTTGGCACCTTCAATTACATTCACATCACATCATAAGCCAATAAGCGCCCACTAGAGAAGGTTTGAGCATTAATTACCACGTTTGCTCAAGGCGGATTGGCGATTTCAAACTTAAAATTAGAAATTATAAGTCCAGGTTTCCACACGGTGTTTTCCTCAACCGTTGGTGCGTCTTAATAATCATCAAGTACATATAATTCGGAAAAAATCACATAGGCACTTATTGAACCCTTATACATAAGATCGCTTTGGTACTTTTCCAGCTTTCGGAACTGTACCCTCAAGCATGAGAAGCGGGCGTTTTAACGTCTAAGCCACCACGACACCAACTTCAACAATAAAAACTATTTCATAAAAATTCATTTTACAAACTGTTAGTAAAACAGCAGCAATTCTAGTCCAGCTCAAAGCGTAGCGTACGCATGAGCTAGTTTTTAGGTTACTCGGCAGCTCGCTACAGTAAATTGGATAATGCCATTAATTGATGACAATTTTGCTGGACATTTCTCACTTACTTTTCAAAGTACACAATTATGTTTTTGGTGTTTTTTTTAACTCTTCTAGTTGGTTCAATCATTTATTCGTCATAATCGTATAAGTCTGCACGGTGGCCGTGCAACTGCCTGCCGCATAACGTTGTCGTGGACTTGATTCCCGCACGGAACAACTCTTTGTGTGATCCACAAATTGTTGTTCCGGGTCTGGGTGTCATGTGTACCTATGTGAAATTGTATGTTTGGAAACGCACCCATGACACATGAGAAAATATTAGTACGGAGCTACGTTTAAAAAAAACCATTAAAACTTTTGAACGAAACTCAATATTTAACGAGGAACAAAACTGTCAATTTTGTTAATTTAAAACATGTGTTAATTACTACCTACTGCCACGCAATTTCACCCGCTACTTGGCGCCTATATGTTTTATAGCCTATAGCACTCAGGAACATTGTAGCTATCTATCAGTGAAAGAATTTTGGAAATCCGACCAGAGGTTCCAAAGATTACCCCCTACATACAAACTTACATCTACTACTAACTTACTTTATAATATTAGTATAGATATAGATGAATGAAGCAAAACGTATTGCACCGCATTCAGATAATTTGCTATATACTTAAATATTTAAAAATAGAATGAAAAAAGTTTCTACTATCTCACCATATTAATTAAGGTAGCAAACTATAGTACGAGTAACAAAAAAAGTAAACTAAAACAAACGTAAAACCCCGCCATGATCTAACGATGTCGAAGTTAATACGTCATAGCATAAGGTGAATGTTTCCAATCCAACACAAATTAAATGTTCTTTCAAGCGAAACAAAATAGTCTAATTATTATTTACTAGCTTTTGAATAGTGACTTTCCTGATGATTTTTAGTAAAAAAACTATTCTATGTCCTTTCCCGAGTTCCAAACTATGTCTGTACCAAATAACACACAAATAGGTTCAGTAGTTTAGGCGTGAAGAAAAGACAGATAGATAGACAGAGTTACTTTCGCATTTATAACATTAGTTTGGATTGAATTAACATTTTGAAGTAATCTATACTAATATTATGAAGAGGTAAAATTTGTAAGTTTTTATGTAGGGGGTAATCTTTGAAACCGCTCGTCAGATTCTCAAAATTCTTTCGCCGGTTGATAGCTATAATGTTCCTGAGTGCTATAGGCTATTAATTTTACTTGCTGGCTTTAAAAACCCGGGATATATTACTTTTATACCCGTGCGAAGCTGCGGGCGGAAGCTAATTAGTTGTAACTACATTCATTCATTTGATGAGTCTCTTACAACTATAATATGATCTTCATACATACAAGGCTGCAAAACCTTTGCCTTTTTAGTCTCAGAGGGTTTTTTAGAGGGTAATAGTTCATTAAATTATAGGTAAGTACATAGTACGAGTGTTGTGCATAAATAATAAAAACTAAAAACCATTTTTTATTTAGCTAACAGACTTGACTGGTAAAAGTTACAAGCCGCCTTAAAACATACTGAAGACTAAACGTAAATGCAAAAAACTGCGTCCGACTAACGCGTCGATATCAATTCGTCTACCTAAATATAAAGTGAATGTTATTTTTGTCAAGATTGGCTTTTTATTTTTTTTATTAGATATTCCATTCATGTCAAGTGACTGGTAAACCGCAATGAAGGAAGTCGGGCGACGAGCGAATGATTTACGACTCAGTCTTAAGTGTTACATTTTATACAATTTTGGGTTCAAAAATAATATTATTATTAATAGCAGGTTGTTATGAAATCTGAAATTGAATCGATGTGGTTGCTAAGCGGAAAATATGTGCCGGCTAAAGTTTTTTTGAAATCCTTAAAGTTGGAACAATGGGACGATTTCTATGTCTCCAATGGCTGATGATCTGACGGGTAATAGGGTTTTGGAGAGTTTGGGATTGGTGATGGTAAGGATTGGACCTTTGGTAACCTCACTCACACGGTAAAACAAAACGCTGTGGTTATTAAACGACGGTTTTCTGTGAAGCTGTGGGAGATGGTAGAGCCCTGCTTCGGCACGAATGGGTCGGCTCGACATGAGTGATACCACAGCTTCACAGAAAACCGGCGTGAAACAACCATAGCGATGTGTTTTACCTTGTGAGTGAGGTTACCGGAGGCCCAATCCTTTCCTTTCCCCAATCCCGAGTTTTTTGCGAGTGTCCATGGGTGGCGCTAAATGCTTAATATAATGGTAATCCGTCAGCTGGTTTGCCGACCAATCACATAATAAATATCGAATCCGAGGTTTCGTGTTCCAAATTGCGTTTGCGATCACTTACTTAATCAGACTGCATACTTTTACCTTTCTTCCAATTAAAAAGTCTTCATGCATAATTTAATGATTGTTAATATGTAGGTAGGTAGGTAGGTAGGTAGGTAATTTGCTCTCATTTCAATACGTTGCCAATCTGGTTGGAATACGTCGACGGTACACTTTTGGAGAACTGCTTTCATCCATCCTTTCTATTTCAGTGTCTCTTATTTGGCTGTTGTCGTGTTGAAGCCCTGTTACTAGGCAAAAAATTTAATGTAATAATTTATTTTTTATTCATATCAATTTAAAGTTTACTTCACACACACACAAGTATGCTCTATGTACATTAGTTGTATGTACAGTCAGGGGTCAAAAATGCAATTGCACTCTACCAATTTTAAAATGACTAAAATATCTTTGTAGGACAGAGTCAATGGTTGAGGACTGATTTAATTTATAGTCTAAATTATTGAATAAACTGGCTGTGAACCATTGAACATTTACTACAAAGAAATTACTCATTTTAAAATTGGTAGAGTGTAATTACATTTTTGTCCCCTGACTGTACATAGGGCTTACCTGTGACATTCTCTCCCGGTCAACCTTAGGGTTTAATGGGATCGGGCACGCTGTTATATCAGCGATAAGACCCCTCTTTGAGGAGTGACTTGAGAGACACCACGGCGTCCTCACTTTCCACTTGACGCAGGTGCTTACCGGGCATGGCAGCTTCGGTCTCCTCACGCCCCAGCCGTCGCAGCAGGCGACACTCCGGGCGTCTGTGATCGAGAGACTATCTCCGGCCACCGTAAGCGCGGCGCCGCGGACGGCGAGTAAGAGTAGTTCGCCGCTCGACCAGAACCAGACCCGAGCGTACGGCGCATAGCGTTCCACGCGTGTCTGAAAGAGGCAAAAGACCACCACAGACGTGACCTTGTAGGGCCGAGAGCAGGAGAAGGAACGGGGGTTATTAATCAGTAAGAATCGGACACTCCCTCCCGCCCAACTCTGGGCGGGAGAAGTAATGTGATGACTATCCCCTCACAAAAAAGGGCTTAGTGGGATACCAGATAGATATTTTAAAGATGCATTAACAGTTAGAAATGTTTTAATATTGTTTGGGTATATTTTTTATGTAATAGGTCGGCAAACGTGCAGTCCAATTACCTGGTGGTAAGCAATTAGCGCCGCCCATGGAAACCCGCAACGGAGGAGTTACGAGTGCGTTGCCGACCTTTTAAGGATTAGGGTTTTGAGAGATTTAGAGATTGAGGAGGGATTGGGGGAGGAATAGTATTGGGCCTCCGGTAACCTCACTCACACGGCGAAACACAACGCTGTGGTTGTTTCACGCCGGTGTTCTGTGAGGCCGTGGTATCACTCCGGTCAAGCCGACCCATTCGTGCCGAAGCATAGCTCTCCCACACATGCATCATATCCCACATATGTATTTTATAGAAGATTAGACTCAACTTAATTTTGACTGAACTGCGATCTATGGGTCTGAAATGCTTACGAGTTTTAGAGAGTTTAGCTGCTAGTTTTGCTTAGTTAAATATTGTAGCAACAAAGTCTATAGCAACAAAATATATATTCAATTCATTTTATCTAATAAAAGACGTCACAGCTATCGCAGTGGTTGAGCAGTTGGTTGCTTTTCAACTTCTGGTGCATTCGATTCAAATAGCTCTTTTTGTGATCCACACATTGTTGTAACGGATTTGGATGGTTTTCTAAAGCAACCGTAAAATTAAAAAAAAAACATTATCTCGAATCTGGGGAGCCCTCGCTTGTTCTGTTTCCGTACACTCGACTTACGTTACGCTATTACATAAACTTAATATTATTATTTAATGCTTGTTTTATTGGTTCATTACGTTTCATTGGTCAACCATCTCCGTCCCAGAATTGAAATGTGGTTGACAGTATGTCATGTAGGTTTGTCAAGTTATGTAAAATGTTATTATCATTCAAATTACTTACTTTGATTGTTGCGGTAGCCCGGAGGCTAAGTCGCCCGTTTCTTATGCGTGAGAGCGAGTCGAAATCTTGCAAGTACCTATGCGACATTTTTGTAGTATTTTTTGTGGAATTAGGAGGCAAATGGACTGGCATATCTTGGTACTTGGTGGTAAGTGATCACCGTCACCCATAAACACTTTTAAAAACCTAGCGAACTTCTTTTTAAATGGCGGGCAAAGCGCCTGTGTCTCTTCTGGAGTTGCGAGTGTCCATCAGCAGCGCTGATCACTTACCATCAGGTGATCCGTCTGCTCGTTTGTCTCCTATTACATAAAATATGGATAATTATAGATTGATGATAATGCCTAATTTTTGTCAGTGCTTTTAAAAGATTTAGTTTGATTTCTGCATTGATATGTAGCGTGTAAGTAAGACTTATATGTATACTCATGTGTATACTAAAATTACTGATAATAATTGCGAACAATCATTAGTATTTTCTTTTTGCTTTTTTTTTTAAAGATGTAGGTATAATGCCTTACACTAGTATTTTCTCCTGAGTCGTGGGTGCGTTTACAAACATACAAATTGACATACGCAACACACTCCAGACACGAAACAACAATTTGTAGATCATACAAAGCGTGCGTGCGGGAATCGAACCCGCGACACGTTGCACAGCAGCCAGTTGCACAGCCACTGCGCCAACCGTGCAGTTAATATGTATTGATTATTGATATATTTGTATATAGTATGAGAAGACATACATAGGTGCTTACACACAACAGGACGGTATGGGGGATATCACAATCTTTCTAAAACTTTCTATCACTTATGTTACTACTGAATACTACTAGGTACTTCTTTTGTTTAACTAACCCCCGGTTTTCGAAAGGCCGATCAATGTTAAAATCAATTTAATCTCTTGTATAGTCATCTGATTGGTTGATTGAATTATCAACAACCAATCAGATGACTAGACAAGAGATTTAACAGGAGATTAGTTAATTTTAGCGTTGACAAGCCTTTCAGAAACCGAGTGTAAGACTGACACAGCTGGGATTACGGGTCAAGAACAATGAAGTTAACAACCGGCCTTGGCTTGAACAAAGAACGAGAGTGGTGTTTAGTTAAGAAGATAAGAATAAGTATATGTATAATATTTATATGCATGAAGTTTTGAATACATCGAGTACACTTCCTCTCGCCAGGGTTGGAAGGACTCATTATTTATGATGATATTCTCCGCTCGAAATAAAAAGTATCCTTATAACGTTTTTTATTACTATAAACAAGTGCTTGACTGCGATCCCGCCTGATGGTAAGCAGTGATGCAATCGGTGATGGTAAGGCGCACTAGTTTATTAAGAGCCTATTCAGTCTAGCCTTGAAGATACAAAAAATATATTCAGGATTAATTAATAAGCGGTTTATTTGTTAGGTAATTAATTCCTGCTTTGCTTCGATTCTCACCACACTTCAATGGTCCATGTTGTAGCTAGATTATGGGTCAACCCAACGCACTTTGTACGAACAAAATAAGATCAACTCTTTTTTATTTTCACTACAAATAAGGGTTGATTTTTCAATGGTTATACAAAAGTTAGCTAGGGAATAATAATGATGCTGTCGCGTCAGAATGTTTGTATAAGACAGTGACAGCAACAATTTTGTTCGTCAGATAACATTCACCTGAATATTGAAAATAGAAAATATTCTGTTGTTTAAAAACCTAAATTACGTGTTCTTGACCTTCATCATCATCATCAGCCTGATGTCGTCCACTGCTGGACATAGGACTCCCCAATTGCACGCCACTGAGCTCAATGTTCAGCTCCAGCTGCCAGCCACCCTGCGGATGTCGTCAGTCCACCTAGCTGGAGAGCGCCCTACACTACGTTTGCCTAGACGTGGTCTCCACTCTGAAACCCGTTTACCCCAACGGTTATCGGTTCTTCGACAGATGTGACCTGCCCACTGCTACTTCAGTTTGCTAATCCTTTGCGCTATGTCGATAACTTTAGTTCTCTGTCGGATTGCCTCGTTTCGAATAGCCGTGTTTGCTTATAATTTAATAAACACGACTTCTAATTCGTAACGTATTTTTCTGCCTTGCCTGGGTGGGGCGAGAGGGAATGTCAGACTCATACTGACTAAAAACCATGCTGTTACTTCATGCGCCTGGATCAACAACCCCGGCTAACATCGCCTCATCAAAATGAAATTATTTTGAGTTATCAATTCAATTTATTGTTAGAATAAAACCACACTTCCATTCATTGATTTGACCACATACTTAATTTTGGATTATTTTTTAGCTATTTTTTTTACAAATTAGTAGGCTATTTGTCGTTTCAGCATAATTATTTACACGAATAAAAGTATTGAATTTGACTAGTTGGAAACTACTGGATTATAGTTTTTAACAAGAGTATCTCTTCAAGGTGCCGTGTTTTGTGACGTCACTTTTTATAGCGTCAAATCGTCACATTGGTACTTATTACTTAAAAATTTGCTTGAAAAATACGAATGATAAGTATTTTTGTATACGTATTTATATTGTAAAATGAACAAATTAAAATGTGATTAATTTAATAAATTATTGTTTTAAAAAGTCTTAAAACGTATTTTATTTCTAAAAAGTAAAGTATCAAATAAAATACTTAAGTTAAAAAATAAATAAATAGAAATCATATTATTATATTATTTTTTCGCATCTTGCTATGTTGCATGAAAACAAAAACAAATACAAAGGTAGTATTAAAACCCTAATTTAGCAAAGAAAAGGACGATACGCAATTTTTTTAATCGGATCCCTTTCAAATTGAGAACCCGAACAAGATCGAACTAGTTCCTGAACGAGCGGCACACAACACGAATGCGCCGAAAATGAAAAAAAAAAGTAAAGGTAATTGGTAGCAAAGAAGGTACGGGCGGTATCTCGTATAGAGATGATAATACCAGCATTCTTAAACTAATGTTTGTTAGTATGTCTGTTAGATTTCATATTTTTTGTGGCATAAGTCGGTGAACGAGCATATGGGTTAGCTGATGGTAAGTAATCGGCTCCGTACATGGATACTTGCAACACTAAATGACTTACCTACTACAAGTTCGTTGCCTGCCTCGGGACTAAAGGATAGGGGATGGGGATTAGAAGATTTGGGAAAGGGGGTTTGAGCCTATGAAAATCTCAAATACACGATGAAACACAATGAAAGTTTTGTTTATTGTGGGTATTCTGTGAGGCTGTGTATCACTCCGGTCGAGCCAGCCCATAGAGCATGTAACCACAGCCAGTTCATTCGTTTTTTTTTATGGTATAAGTCGGCAAACGAGCTGACGGATTACCTGATGGTAAGCAATCAGCAACACCAAATGAGTTACGAGTGCGTTGCCGGCCTTTTGGAGATAGGGGTTGCGGATAAAAGGAACGGGAAGGGATAGGAGAAGGGGAGGGATTAGGCCTCCGGTAACCTCACTCACAGGGCGAAACACAACGCTGGGTTGTTTCACGCCGGTATTCTGTGAGGCCGTGGTATCACTCCGGTCGAGCCGACCCATTCATGCCGAAGCTTGGCTCTCCCACACTTGCTTAAATATTTCCCTTCCACATTTAAATGAATATAAATTCGACATACTAAAAGTTAACGAAATAAATCTGATGAATAAACAATGTAAGAAACGGGTATAAATAACCAATACCCGATATCACTGAGTAACACAATACAATTTTAATATAAAATAAATTAATAAAGACTAGTTAAAGAAATCTTTTCAATTAATTTACGAAGTATCTACGAATTTAAGACAGGCACGTGTATTCCAAAAATATTGAGAAGCAATTGAAACACGAAGTTATCTTACCTATATTTAACTAATAACTAATGGTGATTTATTTTAAAATTTTCTCAATCATTTTTCCTCTCTCTTACCTAAAATTACTAGTACTGTAAACAAAATTTTCCCTTGAAATTTTAAGTTAATAAATACTTTAGTAATTTCCAGAAACGTTTTCAATCAAGTTAAATCATTTGTCTAGACGAAAATTCATTTGCCATTCAATTTTGAACTCTATGCTGTTAAAGGGAAATAAAAATCTACATGGAAACATTTCTGAACTATTACTCTTTTCAAAACACCTTTTTACATAAGTACCTTACCTACCCCTATTTGAGGAATGGCTTGAGAGACGCCACGGCGTCCTTACCTTCCACCTGACGCAGGTGCTTACCGGGCACGGCAGCTTTGGTAGGTTCCTGTTTCGGATCCAGCGGGAGAAACCGCCCGAGTTTTGTCATTGTGAGGATCACCTAGAGGATACGGTGGAGCATATGGTGGCGGTGTGCGCTACCTGGGCTGAGCACCGCCGTGTCCAGACCATGAGACCATGGTGCGGAGCGAGAGGAACTAGGACTTCATCTCCTCCTTCTGTGAAGCAGTAATACTCGCAAATAGGGAGGCGGACCGCGTGAGGGAGCAATCCTCCTCATTGCGCCCTAGCCGCCGCAGCAGGCGACACTCGAATCAAGAGACGACCCGATCCATCCCTCCCGATCCTGGGCGGGAGAAGTCTTTTCATGATGTTCCCCTCCCCAAAAAAAACCTATGACTAAACGGTTGGCGCAGTAGTTGGGCAACATACTGATGTGCAACGTGTCGGGGGTTCGATTCTTGCATGAAAAAACCCTTTATGTGATCCACAAATTGTTGTTTCGGGTCTGTGTGGTGTTTGTTTGTTTGTAAACGCGCCCAAGATACAGGAGATAATACTTAAGAGGCACATTATAACTTATTAAAAAATGATGTGAAGAAGGTATCGTCAATGTTTGCAATATAACTTGGTGTACAGGTAAGAAAATAAAATTAAGATTGACTCAGGACAGAGACATCAATACTACTCATATGGTTCTACCAAATTTTGTGGTTTTTAATGAACCTTTTTATTGAATTTGAATGTCTTATATCGCTTAGATTTCTTCTTTTGTAGGACTGCAGGAAGAGATTCCAATCAGGAATATGCGGATCCTATGTATGTGATTATGTTTAATGTTTTATTTTTCACTGTTTGTGTGTTGAGCATTAACAGTAATACAACAATGAACTCATATTTTTTGTAACCCATGTTCGGCTCAATCACTAAAAAATGGGCACTATTTCTTTGCTAAATCAATCTTTGTTTTCATTTTTTAACTCGTCTTTTCAGCATATAGGTACAGCTGATACTGCCTCACAAAACATTAATTAAATTAAAGAAAAAAAAAAACAGGAGAAACGAGCCAGTGTTTAATTTGAGCGATCCAATTTTACAACAAAAACAACATCAAGAACAAAGAACAAATAAAAATATTAGTATAGTAACAGACAATTTGTAAATGAAAAACAAACACGCAATCAAAGTTAAAGGAATTATTAAAACAAAATAAATCACGAAACCGAACATAAAGTCATTGGGAATGGAAGCCAGCTAAGTAATTAAATTCCATAGAAATATTACGAACCAAAATGTCTTCAAGCCTTCTCTTGCTATCTAATCAAAGTTTCATTATCTGAACAAACTAATGAATATAAATAAGACATTCAAATACAAGGGGTCCTGATAATTTCGACGGTCAAATAAATTTACAATTCGGATCATTTGAATAAATTCCAAGTTTCAATCCTTGTCCCTTAGCAAATTATTGAATTTACAGGAATTTCGAATGAGTACGTTTGGTCATTTGCGTTTAGGTACTAAAGGGATTCAGTTTTCGTTAAGGCCGGCTTTTTGAACCAATATTTTACTTTTTTTTTTTGTGATGGATTTTGTCGCCCAAGCTGACCTGAGAGGGAGTGTCAGACTCTTACTGACTAGAAAACCCCCTATACCTCTTCCTGCTCCAGGCCCCGCAACCACGATTCCTAAGCTTGCTATAAAAAATATCTGTAATTTAACCTGAATTAAATAAACTGAAAGTAAAATGGGATGACAAACTTAACTATCAACAAATCTCATTTTCTCTAATAAAATTGAAATGTATCAATATACATATACAAATGCCTGGTTCAAATAAAGTGTTACTGACACAAAAAGAGATAATGCAAAAGGTATAGTGTCATTAAATTTAAAAAATCATATAACTGCTACTACAAAAAAGAAGAGAAATGAAAGCAATTAAACACTTTTTAAATTCATTAATAACACAATTCTTGAAACAGATTATAAACAAAACAAAAACGCTGAGACACTCAAAAACAAAGCAGCTACACGCGAAACTACAGAAAAAGCAAATGTATATACGTTATTTATATTATTACAAGCGAAAAAAAATATGGTCGTAAGAAAAATGTAGACACAAAAGACTAATGAGAGCTTCGCCAATGATATTTTGGATGTAATTGAGTAAATTGCTGTCTAGTAAGAGATATCAATAAATCATTTGGTATTTACTATCTTTGTGCTTTCATTTTTAAGGGCATGTCTTGTATAGTAATAATTGAAAGTGAAAAATGTTCTTTAAATTGTCCTTACTTTTGAGAGTGAGAAGTTGTCAGGCGCCTCTCGCCTTACCCTGTCCTGGGTAAGGCGAGAGGTAGTGTTAGACTCTTACTGACTATAATCCACACCGTTCCTTCTCCTGATTCAGGCCGGGGCCACAACACATTATTTAGCTGCACCATATAAGCTACCTACAACTTAAGGCAAAGAGTCTCCAGCATTATAGAAACCTCTTTTACGTGGAATGCCGTGGAAAATAGTATAGGTGCGCATTGCTGTTATTGAAAAGTTAGTTACTAAGTTGTAAGTGTAGTTTATGGAATAGGTGAATTACGAAACACAACGCTGTGCTTGTTTCACGTCGGTATTCTGTGAGGCCGTGGTATCACTCCGGTCGAGCCGACCCATTCGTGCCGAAGCTTGGCTCTCCCACACTTAACTTTTTCAACCAGGTTTCCAAAAAAAATCCCTTTTCAAATAAATCATTCAGGTGTAGTTAGGTATTTGTCATTAGTTGTTGATCATTCATGATCATTATTCACCATGTGAACCACTCCCATGTTATGTCTATTTTTCAAAGGAATAAGAATGTAACTATCATTAAAACAGCGAAAGTTTGTCAGAATGTATTACTACTTCTATAACAAATGTTGTCACGAAAATTACTGAGAAAATTGATAAGGAATGGGGTACAAATACCTAGTAAATTGCTTTTTAGTGGGACAAGACTCCCATAAACCTTAACAACCACTGCAATACTTGGAAGCCAGGGTTTACCGTAAATGTATTTAAGAAGTCAACGAGACCCTGAAGTCCAGTGTGTCCTAGGTATATGGATATATCATTAGAGAAGAAGAAAACTTCAGTTGGTAAAATGAGTGTAACAGATAGACTGACTTAAGCCTTGGCTTAGTATAAAGAGATATGCTGGTTTATCACACCACCAAAATTGTTTAACAACTCTAGAAATAAATTCGTCACACCTGGGTTATTTAAAGTATGCTCTAGACCTGATTTACTACTCTTTTTATGTGATTCGGTGGCAATCTAGCAGATGGGTTAGTTGACGTTAAGCAATGCGCTGTCCATGGAAGCCTGCGACACCAAAGGAGTTAGTTGCAAGTGCATTGCCGGCCTTTTGGGGATAAGGAGTTTTGGAGAGGAATGGCGGAGGGGAAAAATTGGGCCCAGGATAACCTTAATCACACGGCTAAACAGGGCTGTGGTTTTCGCACGCCGTTTTTCTGTAAGGCCGTGGTATCACTCTGGTCGTGCGGGCTCATTCTTACCGAAGCATGGCTCTCCCATATTTCCATTCTATGGAAATATGGGAGACGGTACCAGATAAACTAAGATGGCATATGCGTCATGAAAATATGTTTTCTATGAGAGTTATTTATGACTAATATTGAAAATAATGGCTATTAAGATATCGTGATACTGGCCCGTAATTCAAAGTATTTGCTTGTCATGACAGTGCTCCATAAGTTTGTAGCTCCTAAATATTATTATCATTATATTTATTTTACAGAATGGTTGGAATAAAACCTTCATGCCACAATTTGCTAGCATACTTTTTATATTCACAAAAAAACGTTGCGGTTTATCCAGAGATAATACTAATATTTCATATTTATTTTTAGAAACATTGTGCACTCACTGGTATATTTTATGGAGCCACAAATTTTTTGTTCGCGTAGATTATAATATTAGCTCGGTTCACAGTTTTTGTAACGATAATACTTTAGCTGTTTTTGCTGACTAGAGTTTATAAAAAAAAGTAGCTAGACTTGATATGGCATTGAATTATTATTTATTAATAAAAGTTTGGTCTTGTATGTTAGTCTTTATGTCACTGTTTTCATAGTTTTTCAAATCTAGTCAATTACTTCGTGTATTATTAGTGATTTTTTAGTGAAAATAATGATGCCTCACAGAACATAATTTTTCTTATGAAATGTGTTATAGCAAAGGTTTGTACCTATTGTATTCAAATCAAGGGCTCACTTCCCAATCGATGAAAATGAATCAACGAAACACCGAATGATCATTTGTTCCACCTCTAACAAGACTCAGTAAATAATGCTAAACAATTTCGATAATGAATACCACACTAATAAAACCTACTTATTCAATCTACATACACAACCTCAAAAGCAAAAAATAATAATCAATTAAATTACATAAATAAAAGAAAAAAAAAATAAACACAATCAGATCACCAAAAAAGTGGTGTCAACAGCTCTATAGAGTTCTAGCCACCTTTCTACCGCACTCCTCTCGGAGACAGTCACTTCCGTTCTCTATAAAAATCTTTGTGCATTTGTTCGAAGCTATCACTGCAAGCTTAGCCGGCACAGCCATCATACCAAGCACAGAAAAATGAAGACTTTTGTAAGTGTTCAATAATATAAAATAATATTTCTTTTTTCAAAGTGTTAGTAGTGCAGCTTGTGAATAATAGATGGCGTTAGTGAATATTGGATTGTTTGCGCAAGAGTTTTTGTGTTACAAATACAAACCTACTTTGTACTTGGACTTCAGTGACTAAGATTTAATTTTGTGTTTTTTATCTGTAATACTTAATTTGTGTTACTTAAATTGATTTTTTATTTAATAATTCTTGAATTTTAAGTAACATCCAAAATGAATTAGTGCCATCTGTTAAACAAACTATATTTTAACATATTAACTAACCAACTTTAAAATCAATATCAGTGCTCTAATAAGTAACAAAAATCGCATCTTATAACAGGAAATTCATTAAATCACTATAATAAACATAAAACTGTAATAACCACGATAGAAAAGAAAAAAAAACCCTTAAAATATGGTCATAAAAACTAATCAAACATCAAACAGAACGCTACAAAACCGCAGAAATTTAAAAGAACCATGCCAAACAACCACGGTTATAAGATTCCATTGTCTAATAAAATATCATTAGCGAGTTGATAAGTATCAAAACACTTTTGTCACGATATAGATAATAATTTAATCTCTTTGTGTTACCAAACGTTGCTATTACGTATAACAACGATTATGTTCTTTGTCAAGATGATATTACAGTTTCTACTGTAATTAAAGTTAGAGCTTAAATTATGGTAGGTAAAGAACAATGTAGCGATTTTAAGTTTGTAAATTTGTTTCAAAATTGTTTTGTAGTTAAGGTTAGGTTACGAGTAGTAGATGAAATCTATAGTTTTACTTACAGGATAGATATTCGATAATGTCAAATTTAAAAAAAGAAGTTTTTATTTCAAATCTAATAAGTGTTTGATGATAAATATAAAAATGATAAGCGGGCTGTAAGAGTGGTATTACGATAAAAAGACTTAGAAATAATTCTAAATTATACATCAACAGTTTTTTAGATGGCAAGATTTATAATAAAATTGTTAAAGTATCCAATTTAAAACGAATACAAACCAAATGAATTTCCAAATCGTATTTAAGTACTTTACTATCCGTGTCCTATGACAATTTCCACAGCAATGTTTCAAAAAAGTCATAAAACTCACTTAATTCAAACCAACAAAAATGCATGTTTTGAAAAAACAACTATGAATTAAAAAAAACCAAGATAAATCGTGGTGTAATAAAACCTAAATAAACGTACACAAGAACCACCACGAAAATTATGGTGATCATCTCATCAATCAAAATCATAGCACATTAGATAACATACGGCTACAAATGTAATTCTGTTTCTAACATTCTAATTTTAGCCTTTGCCATCGAAAGAATATCAGTGAAATATTTCAAAGATTCTTTATTTGTGTTTTCATTTGTTTATTATCAAGTTATTTCACTCTTAAATGTCTAAGAAGGATTATCTATTGTAGTTCATCGTTTTAAGCTTTAGACAGCGTCATCTTGCTTGTGTCATCTGCATGTGATCATTCTTATAAACCCATCAGATGCTTGACGTCGATTTTCATGTTATAAATTCTTTAATTCATCTTAACACTTAAATGCCTGCAATATCTTATTATCAAAACCGGATATCGATCCTGGACCGGTTTTGCAAGGAACAAGCCAAAGGGATAGCACCTTCACTTATTCTAAGACCAGTTTTGAGACATTAAGCTACCTTTCTCTTTGAGTGCATGCGTAATATCGGCCACATTTATATTTAAGAGATTAGTAGATTTGGTATCAAGATTACGTTCGCTTATTGCATTGGGATTGTCATTAGCGTTGTTCATGTCGGATTATGTTATTAAATTCGTGTTTTAATTTGTAGCTTGTTGTCTATCTACTTTCATCTTTTTTTTCTGTAACTTCTTAGTAATCGATGGCACGTGTCCATTGTCAAACTTGAGGTCAAAATTTAAAACTTCATTAATGTCTTGCTTGAAGTAATCCCTTCAAGAAAAATATGTCTACTATGATAAAAATATCTCTTCAAATTATTAAAACTTAATAAGAAATTCTCTAGTTTTACTCCCGATCTAGCCTTTTAACTACCAAAAGTATAAAAATATCAATAAAAGTATTTATATCTACCACTATCACTATTTATCCTTGATTTTGAAAAACTAACCTTACGTTAAACAAAACACAGACGCTATCGCTGTAGCACCTTCTTTACTAAGATCTTATCTCATTAGCCAAATGTTGCCCAGTATCTCCGTCTTGCAGAGGTCCAAAACTTTTACTTACGAGTACTAATATCTGGGATCTATTACATCGTAAACCTGGAATTTCTCTAAGATAATTTGTGACACCCATAATTCTGGCTATCCCATAGGCTTATGAAACTGGAAAGAGCAAATGATTTTAGTTATTCAAGTCAAAATCATTCATTTCAATTAGACCCATATAGGCACTTTTGAACGTCAAATAAAATTTTAAAGATATAAAGTGTCAGTCTGTCGGTCAGTCTTCTTAGTGAAGCTATTCGCTCGTTCCAAAGTGTAGATTCCGATGGAGAAGAACGAGCAAGAAACTCCATGTATGTAGCTCATCCACTACGTACGTTACCATCATTTTGTTTATCTATGCGTTGTGAAGTCAATTTCTTTTTTGGAATATTATCTTTGGCTTTTGTATAGAATCTTCGATATTTGCTGTATACTACAAAATCCTAATCTTTCACCAATTAGATTCAGATTTTTTCTTCACAATTAACGCTATAAGTCTCATACAAAGGTCAAAAAAGTTACTTCATAATATCGATACTTCGCTTACTCTTTCGAATTATATTAACTGTTTTCTAAATGGCATATTTAGTTACTGTTATCTTTGTCCAACCTCGTCAAACATAGACGGCTCTAGATATAAATCCTTGGCATTCTTCCCTAACATTTCCAGCCTAGTTACCGGACCCTTTACTACGGAATATATCGTCAATAAACTCACCCACGTACTAAGGGTATGATGAAAAAAAAAACTGATTTATTAGACAAGTAAGATTCTTTCGAAGACAAATAGTAGTTCTAATATTTTGTTTTTTTTTTCTCTTCTTCTTGGAAATTAATCTGTTATGTAACGGATTATTTTGTTGTTTTTTTTTATTTTTTCTATGTTTTGCTTGATTGATTGGTTTTTGTCCTACAACGAGTTGAAACTAGGTATATTTCTAGTTGTCTAGCTTTTTTATTTGTGATCCAATTAACCTTTTATTGGTGAAGTCTCAAAATTGTGATTCCCAAATAAACTGGCATTAGATCTGATGACAAAATTCAAAACTAGTTCATAGAAATGAAATTACTCCAAATCGATTGTCATTTGTCTGTTTAAATACCCTGATAGAATGGAAGTCATGTCATTTAAACTTGTATCGGAAGCTACTTATAAAACGACTGTTCCAAGTTTCAATCCCAGTTCAACCTTTTCGAACATCACAAGTCGAGCTAAAACTACAAAATTTCAAATATATTTTTATTCTCAACACTTTCGTGCAGATAAACGCAGTCCAAAGCCTTCTAAATCCATTGTTCGATCCTTTGAGAGGGTATATCACTCCCCTTGGTTTTGTTCCAAACTTTTGTTAGCCTATTTGAACGATTTCAACACCTCATTTGGCGTACCTTATACGTTTGATCGCATTTTGGCGTAATGCCCAGAACTATTAGGAAAGTTTAATAAGGAATTGATTTATTGAGTATGTGAAGATGTAATAAATGTATCTCAGCAGGTAATCATACGTATTTCAATCACAAACATATATATAATTATATAGGAATATGCAAGTACGAAAGAAGATATAATTGAAGATGTTATGAATATTCAAACTTAAAACCGTCAAGAATCAGATAGTAAAGCCATAGAAATGTCTAGGACATCATTTTTGAGAAACTAATTAGTGAATTATTTTGTTACAATCAATATTTGCGCCTTTCAAATCTGGACGTGACCAACCCAAACCTACCCACCTAATTCTTAGTGTCCAAAACGAATAGTCCATTGAGAAATCGCAAAAGTAATTTCCGTGCCTTTTCATCTTTTTTGGTCATTCACCAAGGAAATTGCAAAACCCATTTTTGACACAGTTTCGATCGATATAATTCTTTATTTATTACATTGTATTACATAAATATGGCATTGTGTTGGATCCGAAAGTTCAATGGCACAATAGAAGAATCAACAAACCGTGAACGAGTGGTTTTTGTGTGGGATCTTTTTTACGTGTCCATTCCAACGGTTGCATAGTTAGTAGTGTTAAAGTGAATGTTATGCAAATTCTTCCATGTATGTCTTTTTATTTTATTCGTGTTCTTTTTTCGTCGAAATCATTTGTTCTGGGTGTAATTGTTAATTGGTCTAGTTTCCCGTTTGGTTCTCTTTATTTATTACAGAGGAACTATTTGTTTGACCTTTCTCATTGTTTTAGTTGCCTCCTGAACAAAAAGTTTTTTCCCAAATAACTGTATTTTGCAAGAAATTTTGACTAACATCTAATAGGTTTTTCTTAGCAGTTGACAGCTCGTTATTGATATGTTGATGACGACGATTTTATTATCGCCTTACCTCACATTATATAACATAACATAACACAGATGAGAAAATCCATTGTGAATTGTAATTTTGTCATCATTTTCAGTACAGAATGTTCTTATTCTTTCACACTATTATTTATTATTTGGGAGAAAATAATAATCCTATTTCTCACTGCCTTTTACGTCACAAAGATTTTCGATTTGATTTGATCGGCAGCATACAATCGGTAACTATCAAATGCGGATACGGAAACACGTAATGCAGCAAAGGTGACCATTAAAAGTCCATTATATCGTTCGGTGTTACATCAGTGTTTGTGCAAGCCTTGATTGCACAGAATGCACGTAATGGTGCAGACGTCTTATTTCAGACTTAGACAAATAGACCTTTAACTTCTTTTAATGATCGTAAACTTGTATTAATGGTAATTGACTGCCTTCAATTTAGTGTTACGGAAAGTATAATTACTGCTTATACATTAAGTCAGTTATTAACGCTAAGTGTTTCCATTTTTACTGTTCCAGGTTATAAAACTTTACTTAGTGGCATACGTTGGTGTAAATACATCTCATTTTATGCTTTAAAAATAATACTCATCATTTTATACTTATCAAATTCAGTTTTTGTTTATCAGTAAACCACAGAGAATGATTTTTTTTCCGCTAATCTCTTTTTCTTCTCTCTCTTTCATATTTTCGTCTTGTATCAAAATTTATATATAGCACCACTGTAAATTAAAGTTACAACAGTATAAGCTTATTCAAAATTGCAACGAAAAATATCAATCACAAATGGAATCAATTAGTCTGATAATAAAGGAGTTATTATAGAAAGTGAAGGTGCAGTGAAAGGAGATTGTGAAGAACTCGACACATCCTTCTTTGTACAGTCAGTAAGTGAACCGAAGAGTTGTTAATGACTGTTCAATCATAATAAATCATATTGTGATTAGATTTTTTCCTTGGGTCTGTCGAGTGTTCGTTACAAGGAAGTTTTATTTGGAGAAAGTATATTGTTTAAGATTTAAGTTTGGATATTTAAATGTGCCCAGTAATCAGGGCAAACCAACAGCTGCATTTAAAGTAAAAAGCTTAAGATTTGAGGAATAAAATACACGATGTTCATGCAATGAGTCATCATGAAAGCCCTATATTTTTGTAACAGTATTTTACTATTCACTTAGTAATTCAACACGTACTTGATCAGTTTTTATGACCAAACAAAAAAGGCTTGACTTCGAGCAGCGAAAAACAGTGGAAAATACCATTACATTACATTCGTCTTTCAACTCGATTCACAGTAATTTAGACCTTAAATAGGTTACTTCAAAAACGAATTGAGAAAGTTGTTTTCAGTAATACTTTTTTATTATACCAACTTCGTAATTAAAGGCGGTCATTCAGTTCAAATTGGCTATTAAGACACCGTTCGTGATGTTGATTTTATTCTTTTGTTTTTAATTATCCTTCTGCTTTCGCGAAATCTGGTGGTTGATTGTTCTCAAAGAGTTAAATGGTCCATTGAAAGCATTTTTGAAACGATTCCGCTTTCATTTTTCAAATTGATTTGATGTTATCAATTGAAGGTGTAAATAGGTAACCTTTATTAAAAAGTGTCGCCTATAAAAAAGGAAGGAGTTAAGGTTTAACTTGGTCTGAAGAATAGTTTTTTGTATTTGTCATTGTGTTTTTTGAAAGTGATATTATCCATATTTTCCTTTTTTACAGATCTGTTTGATGCTGGCAGTTGCCTCTTGCAAGGCCGGGTGGGAAGGAGCCTACTCCAACGAAGTAGCTGGTGATGGTGGACACGGAGGCAGCTCCGGATACGGAGCAAGCGGAGGTGGGGATTTCTCAGGCGGCCAAGGACATGCTCTAGCTGGACTCGGCGGTCACAGTTTCGGAGGCAGCGGAGTTGGACATGATTTCTCAGGCGGCCAATCTCACACACTTGCCTTAGCCCAAGGACATGGCGACCTCGGTGGCGGCCAAGATTTCGGGGGCCATGGATTTGGCGGTCAAGCCTTCCAAGGAGATTTCGGCGGCAACGGCGGTCACGCTCAACTTTCCGACGGCGGTAACCACGGTGGTCAGGATTTTAGCGGAGACTCTTACCTGCTAGCTGCTCAGGAATCTGGTCATCAGAGCCATGACGATGCTGGATCTCTTGGTAACGGAGGACATGACTTCGGTGGACAAGGAAACGGTGGTCATGATTTCGGTGGTCAAATTGAAGGTGGTCATGGATTTGGCGGTCAAGCCCAGGGTTTTCATGGATTCGGTGGTCAGGCTGAGGGTGGTCATGGATTCGGTGGTCAGGCTGAAGGCGGCCATGGATTCGGTGGACAAGCTGATGGAGGTCATGGATTCGGTCCCCACGCCTTTCCCCTGCAAGATGCCGGCCACGAGTACGGTCAGGGAGACGGTCACGATTTTGGACATGCTGAGGCTATCCCTGTTGGCACTCACGTTGATGAAGAGCACCCCGTCCAAGTCCCTCACTACAAACACGTTACTTACGCAATCCCTAAGACTGTTCACGTGAATGTGCCTAAGCCCATCCTCATCGGTGTACCTCAGCCCTACCCCGTGAAGGTTCCAGTCAACAAGCCAGTCGCTGTTCCAGTAGAAACTGAGATTTCCATCCCCGTTGAGAAGGTTGTACCTTACCCAGTAGTCAAGCATGTTCCCTACCCCGTTGAGAAGCACGTGCCAATTAAGGTCGAGAAGACTGTGACAGTGCACGTGCCTCAGCCTTACCCAGTTAAGATCCCCGTGTACAAAACCATCCACCACCATAAGGAGCATTAAGGAGTAGGAACGAAGAAAGTTCTTTGGGAAATATTAACAATACAAATGGACTCAATAGTAAACGACTGATTATATAAGATATTCTTAATAGCGAAAATATTGTTTTGTGTATGTTTAAAAGTTAAGTAGAGAAGGATTGCTTTTGCTCAATTTTCTTTCAACGTCTGTTTGATATTGTTGAATTTATCGAAGAACTTTTCGAATTGTTGTGCCTTGTAAATATTATTGTTGTTATTTTTTAAGTCATTTTCAACTGTCTTCATGTTGTAGTTGATTTATTTATTGTATGTTGTTGTTGTTACTTGTTATTGTTGTTGCATGTTGTTGATTATATGTACACGATTGTTAAAGATTTATTCTCTTGTTTATATTTATTTATCCCTTCTTATGTTTGTTTATGGAACTTTTAATTGAGCCAAAGATTTATAATTCGAGACGTCTTTGAAAACTTTTCAGAGTAATATTTGAAAACTTTCTTTTCCGTCTCATTAATCGAATCATCCATCATATGAATAAGCACAACGTTTGATTGTGGCTCGAAGTATTTTTTAGTTTTTCAATTCCAGAATCTGAATTTTAATCCATAATTTACTGGGATATGTGACTTACAAAGCAACTGATTAAGTATAAATTCCTTTGTTAATAATAAACCATTATCCTCTTCCTACGCTTTCGTTCATAAATAAATTATTTGCCAGAATTTGTGTTTCTTGAAGGCACCAACCTGGTTAATTTCGAAGCTTGAGTGAATAGGTTGATTATAGGCAACGTGTCTCATTGTAGACTGCATCATCGTTTGTCGGGGTTGAGGATGTAAGGACAAAAATATACCGTAGCCAGGATTGGACCCTCTCACCACACAGAAGGCGAGGGAAGAAATAGTACGACGTCCCATATTAAAAAAATACCCCCCAAAATAGCGGCCAATCGCAGCTCCATTGCAAAAAATACCGCCCTTAGAAAACACACTAAGCTTTAACAATCACTGCTATTATACCAAGCTTATAAACTTCTATAAACATACCCACTGAACGCCACTTCCTAACCACTAAATGGTAATAATACTCAGTGAAGCTGCCAAGTTTCATATGGGGAAAATGGACAAGTATTGCAGAATAAGCCAAGAGCAGGCCAAGACAGGCTAAACAAGTATGGTCGCGGAACACAACTTAACGTGCAAGAAAAATTAATCTTTTATATGCGAGCGATGTTTTATTATTTTACTGTAGCGTAGATTTAGATATATGGAAGTGGTTTTCTCAGTCCTCCCAATTATTATTGGGAATACTAAAGAGGAAGGTCTCAACTAAGGTAAAAGGTGATCTTAATAAATCAATATGACTGTACGTACAACATGGATAACTGTTTCACTGTTTTGCATCACCCTAGATCGGTCTGTTTTTTATGAAAGTTAAATCAATACTCTCAATAAAAATTTAAATCGTTCTAGCCGTTAATCTTTACATGAGAATCTTTCCAGGTAGACTTAATGCCTAATGCATTATTTCCCAGGCGACCCTTAGGTGATGCAAGAAAAAATTGTCAGGTGATTAAATTCACTTTTATACTAACGACCCGCCTCGGCTTTGGGTGCAAAGCTGATACAATTATTTTTCTCTATTAAAAGGACGATACATAATAAACCGTCCTCTATAATCATTCTATTTATTAAAAAAACGCATCAAAATCCGTTGCGTAGTTTAAAAGTTTTTAAGCGTACTTCGAGATATAGGAACAGAGAAAGCAAATAATGATATAATAATAATACTTTAATCCCCTTTACTTGTTAAGTCAAATCGATTGGCTAGTTTTAATATAAGCCACATCTAGTGGTACAACGCTTAACGTCCGTACACACGGTTATACACAACTCCAGTTTTTCGTGACCTAGCTTCGTATCATCTGTCCGAACAGTAACGTGTCAGGTTAAACTGGTTTTTAAAGCTCCATGCGTAGCCCTGTCTATGTATTTATATCGTATATCCTACACTTGATGCTTAGACATCTGACAGCAACGTTGTATATCCACATAATAATATTTCATGTTTCTCTTTATTAGACATTTTTCTATAATAATATTTGTCTTCTATTCCAGTATTTGTATTTGAAAGAATTTGTAGTTTATTTTTAAGTTTGATAAAGAGGCGGTCCGATAGACAAGGCCAGAAGATGAATGCATTATGCCGTTTTTTTCATGCCGCTGCCCATGGAGATGTCCATGGGCAGCACACCCAAAAGAACAACCCCTTTGGCAACACCAAAAGAGTTACGAGCGCGTTGCCAGCCTTTTAGGGGATAAGGGTTTCGGATATTTAAGTATTGGTAAGGGACGGGAGAAGGGGAGGGATTGGGCCTCCAGTAGCCTCACTCACAAGGCGAAACACAACAACGCTGTGGTTGTTCACGCCGGTCTTCTGTGAGGCCGTGGTATCACACCGGTCGAGTCGACCCATTCATGCCGAAGCATGGCTCTTCCACACTATTTATTTGTGGTTAATAACCTTACCCGTACTACTACTACTAGTCGTGGAAACACGGACCTTAATGCAACCGCTTCTCATGAATGAAATGAAATGAAGCTACTTTCTATGTTTTTTTAAGTATTATTCTTTGCATTATGTGGTATCCTATTAATTTGGGGATCTTAAAACAATAATAAGAAATGTTTTTATAATAACTATCGTGAGACATACTAAATTAACTAAAAATCGCGGGTTACTCACGTGTATATATTGAGAAAAGCTCTACTAGTTTCGAACCACAGAGGGGTTCTTCCTCATGAGCAGCGTGCGCGGACGCGGCGACGTTGCGCAGCCTACTCTCTCTATTTAGAAAAATGGTTCGGATTTCTTTATTATTTATTTAGTTTTATTTACTATTATTTTTATTATATCTATTTATTCAAATTATTAAATATTTTATGGTAAATAATAAAGTCGTAACCATCCCGGTTACGACTTTATTTCCCATTGAGAAAAGGTTATTTTCGTTTGGTACATAAACTCATTCTTAATGATGGCGATAGTCTTTTAAGAAACGAATGTGTAGTAGGAAGAAAAGGAATTATTTGAAGCGAGGTTTTCCAGAAAGCAGCGAAGGCCTTCTGAATTACGACTTACGAGGCCCATTTTCACAGGAAAAGTGTCTATGAGATGCAAAACGCAGTCTGGTAGTTTTGTGGGTACCGTTTTTGGTGCCTTCGCTGTTTTTTCGAATATTTTACTTTTTTATTTGTGCTTTGAATGGGCTTGCGTTTGGCCATTATCTCGTATGATGTGGCATGGCCATGACCTATGGCGTAATCTACGATGGAACATGACTACCCATAAGCAACCTATTCATTCGAGCTTTGAAGACCCTTCGGTGAACACACTCTTTAGCGAAGTCTTTAACCAGAACCGCTAAGGAGTTGAACTCCTTAGCGGTTCTGGTGATAAAACTTGAAGCGAACCAACTAATTTACCAACTAAACAATACCGAAATTATTTTAAAATGTTCATGGGCGTCCCTTAAATGGACCGTCTTACTACTAAAAAGATATATTGAATTTTTATTTCATTCAATTGTTTTACAAAGAGCAAGTTACAAGTATGCTATTGGTTAAAAACTTATATTCAAACTTTGATATACAAACGATTTTCTTCTGTGTCGTGGTTGCAATTACAGGTACCCTTAAATTCTGAGTTTGTTTCGGCATTTCTTCTCAGAGTAGTCAGACAGGAAATGCCGGCTTCATCTAGTTTTTCACATATAATTTGACGTGTAAAAGTGCCCTTTATGGCCTATTTGCAAAAATAAATTCATTGTTTCATTGTTTGTTTCAAACATACAAGTTTACATACAAAAGCCCCCTCGACTAGAAACAAAAATTTGTAGATCACAAAAAGTGTTGTTCCGTACTCGAATCCAACAGCAAGTTGCCCAGCCACTGCGACAACTGTACTAATAGTCAAGCTATACTAAGAGCTATAGTTATAATATTAATGTTCTAATATTATAACTATAGCTCTTAAAAAAGTCACAAAGTCCGTAGCAAACGAAAGAAAGCACAAACAAATAAGTAATATAGAATTTGTAGAAACAAAATCTAAGTAAGTACCTACATCTAAAATTCCAATTGTTTCGCAGTTGCATTGCATTTGGATGCAGAGCACAATTCTAGCATTCACTAACACCCAGTTCTGGAAATAGCTAAGCTACATAAATATTGATACGGGGCGAGAGTCCGAATGTTGTGTAGAAGCCAATTGAATACTCACAAATACTGGATCCTGTTCGAATTTAAGAGAACTTTAGGTATATAACAATTTGTTTAGTGAGAAATGTTAAGGGTACATTGTCTTACTATTGTCATCATCATCATCAGCCTATAAATGCTTACTGCTGAGCAAAGACCTCTTCTCATACGGAGAAGGTTAGAGCATTAATCACCACGCTTGCTCAATGCGGGTTGGCGATTTCAAACTTATAATTAGAAATTATAAGTCCAGGTTTCCTCACGAAGTTTACCTTCACCTTCACCTATGTAAGTGGTGTTTAAATAATCATAGGAATTGATTTTTACTTTTGTATTGAATTTTATTATTGTATTCTGGAGATATTACACTATCAATTGGCTGAGTATTTTTTGGTGAAACTGCAAGGATATTTTTGATTGGGTTCTCTGGTCGCCTTATCTCCAAAAAGCTGGCAACGCACTCGTAACTTCGTCGTCGTAACTTCTGATGTTGCAGGTATCCATAAGCGGCATCGATTGCTTACCATCAGGTAATCGTTTTGGCCCTTTACAGCCCTATCAAAATAATAGTACTTATTATATCCAACACGCCTGTGACTTTTCTAGTGTTGAGGATGTCAATAAGCGCCCGGATTGCTGTTTGTCGTCCTATTACTTAAAAACATACCAGTCTATTGTCAACGCCCCTGTGACTCCTTTAGTGTTTCGGGCCTCTATGTGTGGCGCCAATAGGGATGATGACTAAAAAATAATAATTAGTCCATCTTTTAGAACGCCAGAAAATAGTAGATACGTATTTTTTCTTTTGCTTCTAAAACTTAAAATAACAAAGTTACAGAGCGGCGAAAGTTCGCGCTACGTCATTATTTCGTATTTTTTTTACGAAAGAGTGACGTCACGAGCCCCTGCTCCTGAATTTGAATGTGCTGTATCTTTGTCAATATTATTCGTATGGAAAAATAAAAAAAATCGTATCGATTATTTTTCTTTAATCTAACTGGCGGACTAATTAGAATCTTGTTGTTTTAACCCAGGAGACATCTCTATTGCTATCCACCAGGTAATCAGTGTGCTTAAATAAAAAATGTTACTCGTAAATAATGAAAAGAAAATAAATTATTATCTAAATTGGTTATACCCTTCTCTACCTATTGCTAAAGCAATTAAAACCTTCAACAATACACACAGACCTACAAACAGAGGAAAGTGGCAAGTCTTTGTAAACTCTAGTACCAACAGAGTGGTTTTAAGTAGAATTTATATTTTACAAAGTAAATGGGTCATTAAATTGTCCAGCATTATACATTGCGGCACTTCGTTCTGTTGTACAGTTAATTGCAATGTAAGGATAAATTGTGCAAGATGTAAAATTAAAGAGATACTTTATTAACAGATGGGAACAAAATCAGCCTTTAAGTGCTTACTGTTGAGCAAAGGCATCTTCTTAAACGGAGAAGATGATTGACTGCATTGATAATTTGACTGCACGATTAGCGCTGTAGAACGTGTCGTGGGTAGGATTCCCGCACGGAACAACTCTTTGTGTGATCCACAAATTATTGTTCCGAGTCCGGATGTGTGTGTGTGTGTGTGTGTGTCTGTGAAAGTGTATGTTTGTAAATGCACCCAAGGCACAGGATAAAATCCTAGTGTAACCAAAAGAAAACGCGTTGCCCGAACGTGTTTTTCAATCTTATTCCTAAAAAAAAAAAACATGACCAGGCCTTCTCACGATATTTTTCATCATTATTTTTTTATATCATCGGTTGACAAACAAATCGGTTGTAAGCAACCAAAAGGCCAAAAGCCTGGCCCCTAAGAAAAAAATAAAGTAAAAACAAAACGCCCTACTAACTTTGTCTGCAACTACACTAAAGTGAAACCCAACATATGAAGACTACGTGGTAAGGTTGCAAGCTTAAAACTAGGTTTGTGTTATAAGTAGAATAAAACGTAACTTATAATAGGTATATCGCTCATGGTGGCTTAATGCTTGTTAATGTATGTAACGTTTTTTTATGTATTAGGACGGTAATAGCGCAGTAGGATTAGCTGATGGTAAGCAATCAGCGCCGCAACAATATAGGAGTTACGAGTGTGTTCCCGAACTTTTGTGGATTCGGGATTAAGAGATTTAGGAGAGGGATTCCGCTTCCTGTAACCTCATTCACACTGCGAAACACAACGCAAGTCCAACCAACTCCAGATAAAGTGATAAAAAGTATCACATAAAAGAACTGGACAGCAAAAACAAAACATTCCTTGTAGAACAAAGTACATAATTTTCAAGTAACAGTCAGAAAATAAATAATGTAGGTACAACATACATATTATGTCCTCAAATTGTCACTACAGCGAAAAAGGAATAAAAAAATGTTCACTTTTCCATTCATTTTATTTTATTACAGAATACGTACGTATATTTGTGCGTAGTATAATTCATTGGTGCCTGCTTGTTGATAAGCTGCTTATTTTTCATAGATTAAATTTAATGATAGTGATGTGATATTTAAATTTTCGATGGCAGAGAACACAACAAAGAGCAATTTTTAAACTCTGATTGGATCTAGGGTTTGTTTTTTTACGTGAAAGGACAGCTAATGAGCAGAATCGTTACCTGATGGTCAGCAATTAGCAGCTCCCATAGACACCTGCAACAATAGAGCCCAATCCATTCCCCAATCTTGGAGATTCCATTCCCCAATCTTGGAGATTGGGGAAAGGATGGGCCTCCAGTAACCTCACTTGCACGGCGAAACACAACACTGAGGTTTTTTACGCCTACATTTGAGCCTAAATTGTAACTAAAACCCCCACAGTCTCTTCTTTTGTATGTGATGGTGAGTAGCGCCCTCTACTCGAAACTCGAGAGAAGTAACAAGGAAGTTGTGGACCTTTTGGAGGTTACGAATTCGAAGATTGCGTATTTAGGGATTGGCGTTTGGGAAAGTGAGGATTGGGGTTTTGGTAACCTCATTTACAAAGAAAAACACAACACGTTTTCTGTAAGGCCATGGTATAATTCCGGTTGAGCCGATCCGCAATAGAAACATTCTTTCAAAGGCAAATTAGATTCATATACTCACAAGAAGTTACAATACGAGTGTAAGTTTTAGATATGAACCTTGTTTGGGCACAGTAATATACATATTTAAAGGGTGCTACAGATTATATCGAGCTTGTATCAAAATGATGACTACCGATATCTATCAATACAAAATACTTAGGGCTGATTTTTCAATAGTCTGATGAGTCTTAGACAAACATTCTGACGCGACAGCATCATTATTATTTCCCAGGTAACTTTCATCTAACCATTGAAAAATCTGCCCTGAGTATTGGAGAGGATACAAAACAGGTTTGCAAAAAAATACAGATGCTAAACAATAGTCACCAGGCGTGTTCAACCTTGTGAGTGTGGTTGTCGCAGGACAAGTCTCCAAAAGGTCGGGAAAGCATTTGCAACCCTTCTGATGTTCCGATTATCCATGGATGGCATTAATTGCTTACCATTAGGTGATTCAGGTGCTCGCTTGTCGCCTAATACCATAAAAAAACTTGCTAAAGTTACTGCAACTGCCGAAAAATGACATAACATACCTATAGTACCTACATTTTCTTTTCAATATGTACATCTTAAAACAATCGAACATTCCAAAAAGACAGTAGGTATGTGTTTAATAACGACAATACGAAATTCGATAGTCACACGACTTACCGAATCGAATAAAAAAAAGGAAAGCGATTAAATTTCGAACAATGCCGTTATTAGACATTCGAGAGTGACGATTGCAGAGATCTAGAAACTCGATTGAAAATGATTCGCATTCAGAATGCTCTATTCCGAAATGTAATTTGGACATTTTTAACGAACGTTCTTTACAATTCGCTTTGTAAAAGAAGATTGTTGTTTTTTTCGGAATACATCTCTTCATTTTAATATACCTAGTGCTAAACGAATTCAATTGCTAAATATATTGGAACCTTTGCACAGTTTTTGGTAGTATAGAAGTTCTATTGCAAATCTCCGCTTGCTAAAATGTTTTTATTTTTTTAGTTCATTCACATTCTGTTTCAAATTTTCTCAATAGCTATTATTTACCAGATAAATTTGATTTTTCAACGTACTTTGTATAGTATATATGGGCCAGAGGTTGCAGGTGTAAGAGCAATAATGTACCGCGGTCTCAGCCCTTAATGATCTTCGTCACTCAAAAAGAAATCCCAATCGATAAGAGTTGTCATATAGACAAATGTTAAAGTATATGTATATGTCAAACGCAGAGACGTTTGATGATTAAGTAATCAACTATTCCTTAGTAATGATTTTCGCCCGAAACCAAACGCTAAGGTTGCGGGGTAAGCGCAATGAGGCACCGCGAGCTCGGCCCAGACCAGCTCAGCCCAGATGTGACCGGAACTTTTTTAAGTTGAGTGCAAAGAAAATCAGGGGACTGCGCTCACAGCGGTGACGTGACAGTACGGTGACCAACGGTGACTAATATTGACTTTTTTTGTTTTCTCCTTATTTCATTTTGAAATCCAATTACGTTGTCACTCACGAACAGTTTCAGTGAGCGCATCTTGATTCTGCCTAAGTATATGATTCTTGTAAGGAAGAGCGGTTACTTTGAAATTGCACGCTTCATAGTAATTTTTACACAAGCCCTATCTAATCCTTTTAATCGATATTCAAATAAAACACCAACACTCGATTAGTCACGCTAGTCTTAACAAAAGTGACGATTTCTCAAGAAGCAACCAATATCTTCAGGAACACCGCTTATTAATGAACCGTTACAAAATAAAATACCATAAAACTAACATTACGCTTCACCATAAAATCGAAAGAAAAAACACTCACTCGCTCAACCTGATCTAATTCGAATGATACACAAATCGATTATGTAATGATCGAATAAAAAGAATCGAGTAATACGAATACAATATCGTTACGTCACTATTTTGTAAGTCTGTGGTACAAACGTAATGCTTTATTAAGGTAATTAGGTTAGAAATATATTCAGTACATCTCACTGTCTGGTACCTAGCTTGTTTTACTCTGAATAATTCTCTAATTTCTTCGGTGCATTTTCAACTTTATGATTTTGAAATAAAGTTGCTAATCTTTTGTTTAGTTGAAAATATTTTGGGTAGCTTGTTCTGCGGTTGTCTACAACGAGATGAATTTTGAAGAATTATGCGACGCTATGGTCTCTATTCTTTCGGTGACTTCTTCGTTCTTTTGGTTGTAATATTAGCTTAATTTAATGTATGAGGAATTTACAATGTATGATAAAATATTGTGACTTGGCTTTGTCCGTAGAATGCTTATACCAAATGAGTACGAATTAACCTTTTGTAGTTTGTAGGGATTTGACAATGGAGGATTTGAGGATTGAGCATGTGGAGGAATGATTTAGGCCTCCGGTAATCTCAATTATACGACACATACTACGCAATGCTTGCAAGTACGTTTTAATTTTATTACTGATAATTTAAATAGCTTATCCACATGAGTAATTAATTGGTGATTCATGTTTATAATATTTTCTCCGTGTCCTTTTGCTTACCAGTAGGCGTTTACAAGCCGGTGATGGTGATTTGTATGTGATAGGCGTTGCAAACGAGATGATAAATTATTTGATGGTAAGCAATCGGTGCTGCTCATGGACACCTACAACACTTGAGGAGAAATACTGTTGCGTTTTTGAGATGAGAGTTTCGGAATGTTATATGGTGATAAAGCTATATTTTTAATTTTTATCTGTGATTGGTGAGGTGTCAGGAAATACTTAGTTTTCTCATAATTGATTTTGAACTTTAGTTACAACTGTGAGTTTAAAAACAATAACTTTGTATGCTATCATAGTCAGCAGTGCATGTAAAAGTTTTCCCTTATTTTTCCTGAAAACTTGAGCTTGACATAACATGTTATTATGCACACATTATCGACATTTCTCGGAAGTGAACGCGTTCTGCATAGCGAATGTAGTAACAGATAGTAAGTTTATAATAAGGTGCGGCATTATTTATTATTAAAGTACAAATGTGAATTTGTTTAAATCACAAAATAAAGTTGTTTCATAGTAGGGACATACAAAGAAACTAGCCAAATGGCACTCAGTCGTATCAAAAGAACAAATTAAATATTTGAATATTCTTTTTTTACTTTTTGTTGTTACAGTGGTAACAGAATTTTATTATCATTTGTCCGTTCAGCTGTGTAGCTATTACACATCGTGAGGTGTTTTTTTGTGAGGGGAAAATCATCAAATGACTTTTCCCGCCCATTGTGTCAGACTCTTGCTGACTAAAAACCCCCCGTTCCTTCTCCTGCTCAGGGCCGAGGCCGCGGTGACTCATTGCGCTCACAACCCTGGCTGAACATCATCCCTATAGGGCCCTCTCTGAGGTGGTCTATTGGCTCTCTGAGGCGCGCGCGGAACGCTACACGCAGTACGCTCGGGTCTGGTCAGGCCGGAGATCGTCTCTTGACACATCGTGAAGTACAGATTCATGATAAACAGACAGACGGAAGGAGGGTTATCGGAGTGTTAGCAATTATATAGTTAGTGTGTTTAGGTAACGAATCCTTTCTTTTTATATTGTTATTGGGGCGGGGGATATCATTAAATGATTTTTTTCGCGTCAAAAAGGATGGGGCGAGAAGGAGTGTCAGACAGTCAGACTCTTACTGGCTAAAAAACGCCCTGTCCCTTCTTCTACTCCAAACCATAACGCGGTACATTATACCGCTTGAACCTTATTATTTTTGTGATAACATCTAAAGTATTTCTTGTTTGAATCCTTAACTTATATATCCAAAGAGTTTATATAAAAGCACTCTTAAAGATTGTGAGTACGCATATGTGAGCGCCATGTTCGAGACAACAAAGAATTAAAATTTAATGATAGATCCCATCATTTGTTATTTTTTTTTCAAGATACTTACATATTTTTTTAAAACGAGTAACGATAGACGAAGACGAAAGTTTCTTGCTCGTTTTTCTCCTTTCGAATCTACAATTTGGAATGAGCACCTAGCTTCACCGACGAACAGACTGACAGACTACTTTTCTATTTTGACGTTTCAAAAGTATCTATTTATGGTTTAGTTGGAATAAATGATTTTGACTTTGACTTTGTCATTTTAGAGGCCTATGTCCAGAGGTTGATGGAAACGGGATGATAATGATGATAAAATTCACGGGAACGGAATCCTAAAAGAGGTTATATTGATATTGTAACTTTGAAAACAAGTAAGCAAGGATACAACATATAAGAAGAAAAAAAGTAGGTAATTGCTGAAAAATCCAAACTCCCAAACTAATATTACAAATGCGGAAGTAACTCTGTCTGTCTATCGTTTCATCGCGCCTAAAATACTGAACCTATTTGTGCGAAATTTGCTACAGACATTGTTTGGAACTCGAGAAAGAACTTAGGATAGTTTTTTAACCAAAAATCTGTCGGAAGTCACTATTCCGCGCGAACAAAGTCGCGGGTAAAGCTAGTAATATATATATAATAATAGCTCTTCCAGCAACCTACCATTACTCAGTTTCCATTCCTTCATCAGACCAGATCTAATCTACAAAATGATTTAACCTCGTCACCTAACAATTATAATCAAAGCGAAGTGCACAACAAACGTACAAACAAACAATCACACAGACAGACAGACAGACAGACAGACTAATAATTTGTTCGTATCATAGAGGTCTGGCTTGATTTCTGTGTTCCTCAGTAATTCACAAAGGCTGTGCTAATTGGAGGTGCAAGGTTGATGCAGAATTGCCTTGTGACGCCAGAAATGAAATTATTGGCTGAGCAATATTTGGTTTGCTATTTAAATAAAGAAGGGTGTAATTTTAAACTTTATTGTTTTGAATTCCCATTATTATAAGGTCGAATTTTACTTGAAGGTTTACCTTTTCATTGTTTTTGATATTTAATAGGGAGGCAAATAAGCATGCGGATTTCCTGATGGTGAGCAATCAGCGCCAACCTGTTAACCTGTTGTTGCAGGTGTCCATCAAATGCAACAACGGAGGAGTTACGAGTACGTTTCCGTCCTTTTCGGGATTCGGGATTTAGGGATTGGGGAGAGGAAGGATGGGGTCACCGGTAAATGACGAATTGTTATTAAAATAATAGACCAAATATATTGAAAGTTACAAATTACTCACGTGAATTAGTTTCAAGGCACAACGGGACTCTTATTCATGCCATGCGCTTAATGCGCGTTGCCAGCTTTATGGGAGTGGGTAAAATATTTAGAGATTTGGAGATGAAAAATAAAATAAAATAAGCCTTTATTGCTGCTGGAGTTTAACTTATGTAAATATTAACTTATAAAACCACATATTACTTTAAAAGGATAAAGGTTACAATAGAATAAAAATAAAAGGTAATAATTAAATTAACTAAAATATAGAATATATATTAGTTTTGGCATTCAGTTTATTTCTCCTCTCAACAGCTTGTCTTTCAACAAAGGCCTCCTCTAAAGATTTCCACTAGCTTCTTTCCTTTGCTGTACGTAACCATTCTGGTCCAGCCACTTGCTTCAAATCGTTTCCCATTGCTTGGGCTATTAGGAGATATTCAAATATAATTATGGGTAAAAGGGAAAAAGATTGGGCCTCTAACTTCACTCACACAACTAAATATAATTTAAGTGTTTTAGGTTTCCAATGAGGCCGTGGTATTGTCTTGATCGAGCTGCCCCATTTATACCGAAGCATGGCTCTCCCACACTAAGATGTAAGTAGAAATACATGGGTTTGGTGCAAGCAAATATGAGATATTACGCCAAAAACATATTTCACTACAAGTACAATAAGAATAAAAGCAATGAATAAACAAAAAAATAAATAAATACGTCGTCACAAATAAAAAATGATGAAAATTAGACCGAAGCAAATTTTTATGTCGACGACAACAAAAAAAAAGTCTCTTTGTTTCGTTCGTATTATCATATTTTGTTCATTTGTCAAAGAGCGGGTTCTTGCGGCTATGAAAAATGTTATTTTAAACGGCGCGGTGTGAAGTGTGTTTTTTATATATTTTGACCTCTAGTACCGGTGTCAACGAGACCCTCCATTGTTTAAGGGACGTTTTTGCTGTCAACTTTTATTTTTGTTGTGTTTCCTGAAGTCTACCCTTTTTATAAGCTTTTAATGTAGTGTTACTTACAGTGTGTTGTTATTGTTAATGTTTTATTTTATTATTTTAATTTATGTTACTGTGAGTTGGGTTTATTTGTTCATTGTTTTTTTTTGTATGTGATAGAACGGCTAACGGGTTGAAGGATTACCTGATGGTAAGCAACGCACTGTTCATAGACACCCGTAACCACAGAGGAGTTACAAGCAGCTCATAAAAACTTTATTTACTTATCTATTTCTAAAAACTACTTTAATTAAACTGATAACTTCAACGAAGTCCGTCAAGATTACTCTATAAACTAAACACTTAAAAAATAGAACTGATTAAACTTTAAAACTTTCCAAACTAAAACCGAACCACTTACGAAAATACGAATAGGTATAACGTAAAAAAAAATGGCTCTCAAAAATCCACCATCAAAAACTTTCCACTTCGTTTTTCGAAAACGATTTCGTATTTTCCCTAGATTTTATAGCTGGTACTCTGATATCTTTCAGCACTAAACAAGTCCCGTAAAAACTTCATCAGATAGTTTTGAACTCGGTAATAATTTTACCGATATTTTTCTCGATGCTTCCACGCTTGGTTTGAAGTTGAGAACTTATTGTATTCTTTATGTATTGGATAAATGTGGAAGTTTGTCTGTTAGTGCAGTGAAGAAAAGTGTTCACTTTATTTGACCTCAAGTGTAGAAGTTCTTGAGAACCTGGTTTTAAATTGAAGAAAATGTTAACAAGGATTTTCTCTAAACCGTGTGTTTGTATGCACAACAGAGGAATCACGAGTGCGTTCCCGGCCTTCTGGAGACAACGTTTTGTATGTTTAAGAATAGGGGAAGGTTATATTTGATATTGCCCTTACTCATTCATCAAGTGTGGGAGAGCCATGCTTCAGCACAAATGGGTCGGCTCAACCGGAGTGATACCACGGCCTCACAGAAAACCAGTGTGAAACAACCACAGCGTTGTGTTTCGCCGTGTGACTGAGGTTACCGGAGGCCCAATCCTTCCCCACCCCCAATCCCTCCTCAATCCCTAACTCTTCAAATCCCTAATCCCTAAAATGTCGGCAACGCACTCGTAACTACTACGTTGCGGGTGTCCATGGGCGGCGCTGATTACTTACCATCAGGTAATCGGTCCGCTCGTTTGCCGATCTACTAACTAAAAAAAAAAATCAAGTGTTGTAAAAGAATGGACTTCACACACACGACACATCACGATTAAAAATGACAGCAGTGGAAATATTTTCTAACTGCAGCACATCTGACTACCAGGCAAAGATTTATTTATTTATTTATTTATATTTAAACAGATAACAGTCATCGTGTGTTCATGATGATAGTCCATCACTCACGGAGTAACAGGGCTGCTCACTAATTAAGGACTGTCGACAGATTACTGATGATGGCAAATCCTCAGCTAGCGTGACCCAAAGATTGTCCAGAAAATTTGACTTCCATTTTTGAGGTAAACCGCAGGGCAAGTCTAAGTAAACCAATAAAATTCCTATTTGTACTAAGATGTTCGTAATTTTGTTTTTTACTATCTTGACCTTAATTTGTTTTAGATTACGGGAAGCGATATGTTTTTGTTTTTCCTTTTAATACTGGGCGAGAGCGAAGCGTGTTAATATTGAACTAATTTTGGTTATTCAAGGCCATGGAGCAGTTTTTTAGGATACAGCTTAAAAGAAAAGATTGGTCTGAACTATATGAACAAATTGTATCTGTATGTCAATTAACTCCAGAGGAATATCGATACTGTCATGAAATAGAAATTAAAAATCTATTTATTGAATCTGACTGTGAAAATAAGACATGTTTCTTTTTGTCTTGTAAGAATGTGAAATGGTAATGATAGGAAAAAATTAATGTTAGGAAAAATATTTAGTTTTTATTCCGCGACAAAAATCCAGGCTTGTTGCAGGATGCAATCCCACTTCTATGCAATCATGCATATGCACAAGCAGCAAAGGCAACACGCTTATGTTGCACGTGCACGTGTGCATATGGGCGTGGGCGGCGGCGCACATGGGCGGGAGGGTGTAACCTTTGCTGCATGTGCATATGCATGAAAATTAATGATAATGTTTTATTTTTATTTATTTATTTATTTATTTCTAAAATGCTTACATTATTCTTACATTAAGTCTGGCCCCACAACGAAAACCTCTCTGGGTTTATCGTTGTGCAGGCGAGCCGTTAAATATGTACAATTCAAATCAATTTACAGATGATGTTGTGTCAGGAAACGCTTTGATTTATACGTGTAACTTTTCGAACCATTCACGTACAAGGTTTGTAATTCTTCTGGGAGTTTATTTAAAAAGTAAGGTAACAAGTAGTCATCAACCCTCATCCCGTACACATTGTTGAATTTTGGTAATATGTATTTATTTTTAAGATGTATCGTTCTCAAAAATGAAGGTCTAATATTCTCAATTAAGAGCTCAGGTCTCTTTACTTCCGCAAGAGTGCAAAATTTAACTTTATTGAACACATTCATAACTTTACAGTATTTAAAAAGGTCATCATCAATATTTTTAAATTTCTTGATCAAATGTTTAGGTGTTATAACTTTTAATATTCTTAATTGTAGCTTATAAATGTTTGACAGGTAGGTTTGATAAGTTCTCCCATAGCTGCTAAGCCCGTAGTTGATAACCGAGTCCGCTAGGGCCATATATAGCATTCTGAGTGTTTTGTAGGGTAGTTTATGTTTTAGTATGCTTAGTTTTATGATGTTTGAATAAAAAGAATTGAGGTTTTAGGAGTGGGAAGTATCTACGTGAAGTTTTCTGCTCGCTTCCAACAGCTATCATCAGACCACCATAGATAGGGCCCACCAGGACCGATGTCTAGTTGGGTTTGCAGGCCCGGCTTGAAGCAGGAGAAAGAATTCCCCTCGCCGCTCGTCCACCTAGGACAGGAAAAGTATTTTTTGTATGTCACTATACGAGCTGATGCATTACCGGATGGAAAGCAATCGGCGCCACTGACACACCCAGAATTCCAAAGGAGTAACTGCGAGTGCGTTGCCGACCTCTCGTGAATTGCTAGGGATTTACGGATAGGGGATTTGAAGGTAGAGGATGAGGGGAGAAGGTTAGAGCTGCGGAAAGCTCACTGATACGACAACAAAAAAGTATAGCTCACGCCGGTTTTCTGTGCTCCGGCTAGGCCATTTGTGCCAAAGCATGGCTCCTCCATAATTAAAGCTGGATGATACACCTGAAAAAAAAACACAATATGCTAAATTTTTGCGTCGATTCGCGCATTTCAAATCAATATATTTTTCAAGCAGGCCAAATGTCACAGGCCGTCATTATAAATTTTATGAACATTCAACCAACAAGAAAAGCAATCTTCCATACTCAAGAAGTTCATCAGCGAAAAGACCACAATCTTCTTTTACAAAAGGTACCTACCAACTTAAGTTAAAGTTTATACTTCCTCAAAATTACATATTGATTACATTTCCTGCTACTTTCCAAGATAGGACCCGAAACTTGTGGGTTCCTTAGATATTGAAAGGATGTGCCAACAATCCATCAAGTATTAAAGTACTTTTTGAAACGATAAGCTTGCCCAAGATATATTACACTTCAACATACATGTAAGAAATACTCAGAGAAAATTATATTGCAGTATCTTTTTATAAACTGTGTTTCGAAATTTGGTATGAATTTCATCATCTTCATCATCAACCTATTTTTTTATTTGCAAGCTAATAAGCACTCACTCACTTCACCTAGCTGGAGAGTGCCCTTCACTACTTTTGCATACATGTGAAGTTAATCGACAAGAATAATTTTGAAAGACTCTGTGATAGAACTGATTTTACTAATTTTGTTTTGCGTTTGGGATTAAGCGTTACTACAGTCAGAATGGAATAAAAATATTGGCGATGGCGCAAAATTTAAGCTTTTATGATGACAAGAAGAGAAAAAAGGACAAAGAGTATACACATTATTGAGTATTTGATACTTGTCTTTTTCCCCTCCTTTCTGTCTTTTTTTTGTTTTTATGTATTTGCTTTATCCCAAACGCAAAACACAATAGTAAAATCAGTTCTATCACAGAATCTTTCAAAATTATTCTTGTCATCAAACCCCTTCAAAGGCTTCTAACAAACCAATTAAAATATTAGTATAGATATTACTTTAATAAGTTGGTATCAAAGCAAGCTATCGCTAGTGTTTCAATGTAAACAATTTGTAAAACAATTTAGATCCCACCTCGTGCCCCTCTGCTAAGTAAAATGAGGAAGATTTACAATTTACGTCTGATTTGGGGCTTTGAAAACGGCGTTTTATGGGACGTGTTTAAATTGTAACTTTTCCCAGTTTGACTGAACGCTGTATTCCATTTTGTAAAAGTGGTTCAAAATCGATCCAAAAATTGGGATGTAATTGGACTGGATGGATGATTTTGAATGTACAGTTTGACGGGGATAGTCATTTAATGACTTTCGGTTCTGGTTGGAGCGAGATACAGCTTCAGACTTTTATTAACTAAAAACCCTTCTGTTTCAAGCACAATCGTTTGTAGCTTGATAGCTAATAAGAGGAAGTTTCGTTTGCCAAAACTTCAAAGCATTGATGTATCACGCAATAAAACTACACACAATTTCCTCAAAAGAAATCTTTTTACCTGTTTAGAAGTTACAGGCTTTGATTTCGTTAGAATATTGGGTTTAAAAATGATTATAATAATCAAATCTAAGTGATATAATTACGACTTAAGCTACACGCGCTTGTCGCGAAAAAATAATGAACGACGTTTGTAAGATAGGGTTGCCAGTGTAAAAGTTTTGAGTTTACAGCTCTGAATATTCGCATGTGCACAGCAAGAAGCAATGGAACTACATAGTTAAATTATATGAAGAGACCGAGGACTAAGCACGAGTATAATTATGACATGAAATTTTAAAATAATGATGATCATGGCAGCTTGTAAATTATGAATTATTTTAAGTTAAGGACAACAATAATGAAAATGGTAAATCTTAATGTTTTATTCTCAAAATTCGTACACAAATTGTCAATGCGTAAAATAAAAATAAAATAAAAACAAGTCAATGTAATCGCTTTACTGTTGGCCCTACACAATGTTTAACATTCCCAAGCAACGTTGACAGAAATTGGCCCCTACAAAATGAGAGTGATAATTTTAGAAGACCGTGACTTGAGTGACAACGATGCAGATTTTAATATCACGGAAGCGCGCGCCACGTTTACTAAATTAGCTTCGGTGTAAACGAAGGTTGGACTGCGTTCTTGTACCACAGTTTTAGTGACTCGGACAGTCCATAATAGGTCCTAAATCCTTGTGTCTTTTCTTCTTATATCACATCATTTTCTTTCTTATATCACATCATGATTTCGCCACCACCGTCAACCGGAACTTAATTGCGATCTTCAAGCAACCTGCCAAGCATGGGGGTTATAGCAAATTGCTTCGCAGGAAGACCTTTATTTATAAGTGGTCATATTCCATTTAATGATGAAGATTATTAATCATCGTAAAGGACGAAAAGACATTATACTCTTCCAGTTTTGGGTGTTGCGAGAGTGTTAGATTCTTAACTGGGCAAAAACTACGCATTTCAACGCCTGTTGCCTATATAGCGTCCATGTATATGCATTATCGTCATTGTACAGTGCCCTGTCTGTAATAGTCCGATGGCTTTTTAGAAGTGCGTGGAACGCATTCCCACATTTGGGATTAAAATTTATTCCAGATCAGTGGACCTACACAAAAAGATAGAGTTTCCAAAATTGTTCCTTTTCTGTCCTATCATAAACAGATCGTTCTAGATAATTCTTATCATAAACATGGCTTTAAGGGGTATAAAGAAGTATTATCTAATGCCTAAACGTTTAGCCAAGTGTAAAGATTACGATTTTGTTCTATTAAGATGGTTTTACTTAATTTCTCGGTTGGATTATCCTGATTATTAAGACTACCACGTTAGTTAAGTGGTTGCAGAAAATATATTTCCTGTGTCACTCAACGGATTGTTGTGTGAATTGATTTCAAAAATGTTATAACACCTGGAAGTGCTACGATGATATATATGAAAGTAGTTTCTTATTAAAATCATAATCGTTATCATCGACATCCTTTAAATGCTGAGCAAAGGCGGCTCCTCACACGAATTTGGTTTGAGCTTTTATCTCCACACTTGCCGAAGGTGGTTTTCCACAAAAGTGTGTTTTATCTAATCCCTGAGACATAATAATATAATAAATTGCAAAAATTGTCAGAGATTAAGATTTGCATAAATTATAAAAAGAAGCAATTTTAATTGTTATTAGACAAATGTTACTACAATTTAAAGGATTATCTCCATGATAATAGTTATTTTAAATTTAAATTGTACCCGTACATTTCTTAATTTGAATTTATAATTTTTTATTAAATTTGTAATTAGGTATTTTATTTTATATTTAATTGCTGACCTGACATGTAAAATAGTTCGTGAATTCTAGAATGCTGCTTAGTGAATTGTTATTATTTTCTACTTACTTGATTTTGCTATGTTTATGTTATATATGTAACTGACATACTTAAAAATTATTGTATGCCATTATGGCGGGTCGTCTTTGAAACATGTAACACCTATTTGCCTTATTTTGTACCACAATAAAGAATATTGTATTGTATTGTGGATAAGTAATTTAAGTATCATAATTAGAATGTTATAAAACTTCTTAACACGGTAGTCACATAGCATCAAGAATCAACCTAAGATCTGATACAAAATATATTCGAACAAAATTATTTATTACTATGAATAATACTCGTACAGTGTAAAGTACACGCAGAAGGCTTACTACGCTCTGCTTGTTCAAAATAATAATGCGCTGAGGATGCTGTTGGTACTGCCTCGATAGTGTACGCGTCTGGAATGTTTGCGGAAGCCTGAGTTGATGAATTCTCTGCCATTATACGCAAGCGATGTGCATCTATGATGCGGCGATTGAGGGACAATCCTAACAGTATACGAGCTATCCTGGCAGACAAAATTGATGGGCCGTTTATTCATATATACGTATAAACAACTTTATTTAATTAAATTTCATGACTTTTTGGTGTTTTTTTTTTCTTTGTTTGTTATGCACTTTATTCTACATGGTAAAATCTACAATGAGCGACAGCGCACATGGCAATTTCTTACGGACAAACTTTAGATGGAGATCTACTACGAAGTTTGAATGGGTTGGCAAGCTTGTCGTAATGGAATTACCAAGGCACTTTAAAAAATATTATCTTTGAAACATCTTTCTTTGACCAATTGTAAGTCAGTTTGATAACGAAAATTTAGGGTTTTGTACTTTTAACTCCACAAAAGATATTCTCCTATAGAACTAACTGAGAATTCACAAAGTTTTTCCTTTTGTATTGCAGATAGTCCTGCCACTAGCATTACCACCTTACCCACCAAATTTAATAGACTTTCAACTCTGCCCACAAGATGATAAAGTTGAAGATGGTTTTATAGATAAGGATAGCTTGATGTGCAAGGGTTTGTACTAAGTTTGAAGTCTGGATGCATTCATAACGAGAACATTTGTGCAGTCCGCACTACGTGACCAAAGTATTTATGGTCTAAAGTTGGAAATGGTGGGATTGTGGACCGGAGGGAGATATCGAGTGTTCCCAGCGGGATTGTAAAGTTATAAAGATATAATTTAAATCTTGTCTTTTTGTGAGATTTTGAAAAGTTTGTATTATATGTAATTGCTTATTCTTCAGTGCCTTAAAAAAATCTTGACAATTTACTTACACCTTAGAAAACAGACACAGGCTACAAATTGATGACGAATTCTTGAGTAAAGGCCTCTTCTCACACTAGGAAGGTTGAAGAATCACTAGACTTACTCAAAGCAGATTAGTGATTTCAAATTTGTAATTAGAATTATTTACCACTACTGATACTAATACTTTACTAAGTTACTTACCAGGTTTATAGATTAATTCTACTTAATAAATACATAAGTATTTTTTTTAACACATAAACCATAAAATAATTCATTAAAAAATTTGAGACTGACTTTATATTTTTATTTATTTAGATACTTCAGAATAAATATTTGACTTAAAAATGTTTAAGTCACTACATGATATTCACAAAAAAAAAATCGATTATAATATTTCAAGTGTATAATGTCGCAGTCAACTGGCTTAATTAGCTATTCAATTTCAATCAACGCCTAATGACTAGCTGTTAAATTGAATGACTAACACCCGGTTTCTGAAAGGCTTGTCAACGCTAAAATTAACTAATCTCCTGTTAAATCTCTTCTCAAGCCATCTGATTGGTTGTTGATAATTCAGTCAACCAATCAGATGACTTGACAAGAGATTAAATTGATTTTAACATTGATCGGCCTTTCGGAAACCGGGTGTGTGTTTCTATTTCTGTTCAATTTTGGTGACTGTTTATTTGTGATGATAATGCGATTTATGTGCGGGTGTCAGTTCCAACATTACCACGTAATATCCCTTCCACGCTTTTAGCTAGGTTCTCGGGTCAAGTGCTACAATATATCCCTTTCCAGGAGCAGGAGAAGGAATACGGTAGTTTTCAGTCAGTAAGAGTCTAACACCCAGTTTCTGAAAGGCTTGTCAACTTTAAAATTAACTAATCTCCTGTTAAATCTCTTGTCAAGTCATCCGATTGGTTGTTGATAATTCAGTCAACCAATCAGATGACTTGACAAGAGATTAAATTGATTTTAACATTGATCGCCTTTCCGAAACCGTGGGTAACACTCTCTCATTCGCCACTTAGGGCGGGGAAAAATTAAATAATTTGATGATTTTTCCTATTATGTTAGTGTCCTTGAAAATGCCTTCACCGTTGAACTGACACCTTGAATGGGGGTTCAGATATTCAATGAATCACCTTATCCTGTTGAGATTGGGTGAATGAACTAGTTGTCTGCGACATATGTATGTATATGATTCAGAATCGTAAATTCTATTAAATAGTCTATTATATATTTTTTTTGTTTTACACTAAGTTGCCCCACGCTAGAATTTTCTTCTGTGTCTTGGGTATGGTTACAAACATTCAATTTTATATACACATGACATCCAGACCCGGAACAACAATTTGTGGATCACAACAAGAGTTGTTCCGTGAGGGAATAGAACCAGCGACACGTTCCACGGCAGCCAGTTGTCCAGCCATCGCACCAACCGTGCAGTCATTGTTTGACATTGCTTGATTGCATTGATTGACCTAATAAAACCTTATTTAAAACAAAACAACTCTACAACGATTCGAATTTCAAACGACTCGATCGAGATTCGAGGAGGCAAAGTTTTGACAAATGAAAGCTACGCAGTTACTAGAAAATTTCGGCGCGAAAAATACCATTTTCACCAATCACAATTCTAGTCGCGTCGTTTGAGAATGTCAAGTCGGGCAAGTGACGGGGGAATTTCATTTCAACTCACCATTGAACATCTGCTACTCGATGAAACAAAAGATACTTTATTTGTGCCACAGCGTAATTTGTAAAAGCAGTAGGGTAGTTTAGAAAGATAACTATGTAAGTTGGTTTCTGAAGCAGATTTTGTTTTATAGAATAGCAACCCGCTCCGGCTTTTCACACTAGTAATGCTGATACTAAATTTCTCCATTATTCGCTGGATGTTATTATAGACATGAACTCACCCCTTTAATCACTTTGTCTAATAAAAAAACCGCATCAAAACCTGTTGCATAGTGTGTAATTTTAAACACACGCGTCGGTATTGCGCGTACCACCCACGAAGTGCTTACACAGATCCGCCACAACTGAAAGGGACAGATAAAGTGACTTTGTTTTATACTATGTATTAGCTTACATGTATTGATAAACATAAAACTCAGTTGTGATTAGTATATTGATAAGAACAAATTTTAATGCATCATTAATTAACTTATGGGAACACAGAAAAATGGGTACCATCAATACCTCGATGACTGTACGGTTGGTGCGGTGGTTGGACAATTGGTTGCCGCGCAATGTGTCGCGGGTTCGATTCCCGGACGGAACAACTATTTGTGTGATCCATTCTTTCATCTGTTTTAAGCAGTGGTCTACCCGCTTAACTCTTTCGATTTATTTAAATGGAGCTAATTTAAAAAAAGAAATAATAAAATGACTTTATTTCAATATTGTATAAAATTATCTCATTAAATAGGCACACAAACTATGATTCCTACTAAAATTACATTCAAAACTTACAAAATGTTAAATCATATCCATCCCAAAAGGAAAATATAAGGATTACATGAATTTCAATTCTTTAATTAACAATCTTGAAACTCATATGTATATACCAACATTTCAAACACATTCACAAATCAAAACAGAACTACATAATGACAACAAAACGTGGAAAAGCAAACTGCCAATACAGTTCAAATTTGGAATACATAAATGTCACGTCCCGAGCAACACGGCTCCGCCAATCAAATCTCTGGATCACTGGTTGAAGTGAATTGACCGACTGCATCTTGACATGTGCTGTGGTACTAGTGAAATATGAGGTTGCGTTTACATTTTCAATACATGTGGTTATGCTTGGTATGTTGCATGGTGATCCATGCCGGGGTAGTATGGACTGGAAGGCGTCCGCTTCGAATGGATGAAACTAGTGTGATTTTTACCATTTTATCACAAGAAGTACACATTTCCTGAGATTATTTTGGCACCACTGACGGTGCAGGAAAACGTCGTAAGTAAACCTGGACTTTGTATGTATAATAATAATAACCAATGCGCCAAACCGTTTTCAGCATACGTTATAATGTTTGTTTGTTACCCACGACACAGAACAAAATCCTAGCGCGGGGCCAAGTATCATAATATAAAATATAAAAAAAGGAAATATTATACATTATCTTATATTAAAAGAATTTTTTTAAAACATATCAGGTGTGGGAGAGCCATGCTTCGTCACGAATGGGTCGGCTCGACCGGAGTGATACCACGGCCTCACAGAAAACCGGCGTGAAAACCACAGCGTTGTGTTTCGCCGTGTGAGTGTGGTAACCGGAGGCCCAATCCCTTCCCCTCTCCTATCCCTTCCCAATCCCTAAATATCCTCAAAAGGCCGGCAAAGAACTCGTGACCCCTTTATTGTTGCGGTTGTCCATGGGCGGCGCCGATTGCTTACCATCAGGTAACGAAGAGGAATGTTTATATGTATCGTAAACACGGAGTAAATACAAAAAGTAGCATTCATCAAATAGTGGAGAAATTGATTACTTATCAGTATTGCACCCGTGTGAAGCCGGCGCACGTCACTAGTATGGAATAATGAGGAAATAGCAACTGGGAAAATAGTTAGATATACGTAAGAAGCAGAGACGGGTCGCTAGTACATATATCTATACTAATATTATAAAGAGGTAAAAATTGTAAGTTTGTATGCAGTGGGTAATCTTTGGAACCGCTGGCCGGATTGCCAAAATTCTTTCACTAATAGTTAGCTACAAGGTTAGGAACCGTGCGAGAGTAGCTAGTTAATAATAATACTTATATATTTATTTATGAACCAAAACAATTGTATTGTGACAACAATATAGGCATTAAAATGTTATCCCACACAAATTGAAATTAAATAATGCAAATTTTAATTACATTTGGCCTTAATTAGTTCATCAGTATTTGTGTCAATATAAACGAAGTTTACAAATAATATTACACTTTAAAAACATGCAAATAAAATTGAATTTCTATTGAAACTATTCTTTGGTACACCAATCGGGTCCTTTTCTGTTCGTATTGTTGTTGTAACTAGGAAATGATATCGTAATGTCTTTGTAAATAGAGTAGATTATTGTATAAATTGTAATGAATTGTTTGTTATATTTAATGGTAACTTAACTTAGTTCTTAGTAATAATTTTAAAACGAAAAAAAAAATGTTTCTGAGAAATAATTGTAGGAATATATTAAAACTTCTCCGAGGGCTGCAATACGTAATTTAAATTTTAGTTTAAAAAAATAACTGTATGAATAAGTCGACGTTTTTTTTTTTATAAATTCGCTAAGTTTAAAATAATCTTTTGAAATCCGAATTTGGTTCTTTACACTGTTCTTTTTTTTTTTGGTGTTTTAATCGTCGCTGACAGTATGTAGGTTGGTTAAAAAGACTACGCAAATTCGTCCTTTTTGATGTTTGAAAAAAAAAAAAACCAAAGTTTCTGGTATTTTTTTCCAGTTTTAGAATTTCGTACCCGAAAGGCATAGCCGAGAACCGTATAACCTATTATAACTATGAGACCCTAGCGTGAAACAACCACAGCGTTGGGTTTCACCGTGTGATTGAGGTTACCCTAATCCCAATATCGGATCTGCTCCCCGAATCTCTAAAGGTACAAAACCCAAATCCCCTAAAGACCAGCAGCGCATTCATAATTCCTCTACTTTTCGAGTGTCCATGAGCGACGCCGATTGCTAACCATCACGTAATTTGTGTGCTAATTGAATGTAATATTATTATTTTCTAATGATTATAGTTATACGTCTTATAATTTCTAATGTTGGGAAGAAAGTACATATATGTAGATATATAACCTAAATAGAATATTATTTTATAAAAATCTAAATATTTTTACAGTCACTGAAAAACAAAAGTAATCCCGAAATTATAAAGTTTAATTTTGTATGTCACCTGATTGTAGTACATATTTTTATACCATAATTAAGGGATAACAAGGGAAAATAATTAAAAACCGTCATTGAAAAACGGACAGTAATTCAATCAGCATTAAGTCAAATGTCTTGTGTCACATTAATACTGCGTACTTTTAATACATTTCTAAGGCATTCCTTCAAGTACCGTAAAACAAGGGCTTGGGTACGAAAGAGGATTGTCTGTTAACGATAATGGTATTCCCATGTTCTCTATAAGTGATGATACCACAATTAAATGGCACTGTAATAAGCTTTATAGTTCCCACAAACATTATTGTTTACATCGATTACTAGGAAGGAGGTTATGTGTTTCGTTTGAAGATGATGCTTTTTAGGGTGGAAAATCATCAAATACGAGGCAAAAGGGAGTGTCAGACAGAATCCAGTCCGTACATTCTCTATACCAGCAGTGTGATTGTGTAAGACTTCGTTCTAAACTTTGAAACTGAATCCGCTGTGAGTAGTAGTGCACTAGCGCTACACTGGCTTGCGAGAACTTGAACTAAATTAACCGCAACATTTTGATAAAGTATCATCATCATCACTATTACTACTCACTGCTGAGCAAAGGCCTCTTCTCATACGGAGAAGGTTTGAGCATTTATCACCACGCTTGCTCAATGCGGGTTGGGAATTACAAACTTATAATTAGAAATTATAAGTTCAGATTTCCTCACGATGTTTACCTTCGCCGTATGTCAGTGGTGTCTAAATAATCATAGAACCATAATTAAAGGACATGGCCAATTTTTGTATGGGCGTTTGCACAGTTATTGAATTCAAGGTACATCAATGATTTTTGGTGTTTACATTCGTGAATATTGTTAAGTTAAATTGCAAAAAATAAAACACATGAAGAACTCGTAATTACAACACACAAGACGAAAATAGTTTCACTAAACCCTTAGTCGAAATAAGATTTGCTTTTAAAAACCTTAAGGCGTTTGAATTATTTATTTATTTATTAAATAAAACAAAAAAAATAGGTATGAATAATAATGGTTTATTTATTAAGGAGAATAAATAAAATAAAACTACGTAATAATTCACTTTTATATTTTTATTTTACAGTGTATTTTATTATGTTTGTGTATATGGAATGTTCGTTTCTGTATGGGCGTTGGCATAGTTACTGAATTCAAGGAACATCAATGATTTTTGAGGTTTTACATTCGTAAACATTGTTACTTAAATTGCGATAAATAAAACACAAGAAGAATTTGTCATTACAACACACTAGACGATAATAATTTCACTAAACCTTTTGTCAGATTACTGGCAATAAGCAAAAAATAGGATTTGCTATTAAAAACCATAAAGATAAAGATAAAGATAAAGATAGATTTATTTGTCAGAATACAGTACATTAAGGTGTTACAAAATATTAGTCTCTTGTATTCTACCATTACTGGTGTACAAATATTTAACTTATAAACTAACAAAATTATGCGAAAAAACATTATCATTACGTTTATTATATTCATTTTACATTGCATCATTTAAGTAATCCTCTACACTATAGTAACATTTATCAATAAGCATGGCAAATAATTGTTTTTTAAATAACTTTAATGTTTCATTTTTTAGGTAATTAGGTAATTTGTTATAAATTCTAATAGCCATGCAATACGAGTTTTTACTGAACATTACTGTGCGTTGTTTAGGTATATTAAGTTTATTTTTATTTCTACTATTTCTATTGTTTATATTACAGGATCTTTCAAATAAGAATTGATTTTTATAAACAAATACACATATTTCATAAATATACAGGCATGGTAGCGGTAGAATATTATATTTTTTGAATAATGGTACACAACTGTCTAGATAATCAGCTCCACATACAGATCTGACACATTTTTTTTGGGCTCTGAAAGCACTTATTTGATCAACAGAGTTACCCCAAATCACTATTCCATAGCGTAAAATGGAAGAAACGTATCCATGATAAGCCCATAGCGTCGCCTTAATTGTAGCTACCTATCTAAGTCTATTCAATACATATACATAATTGTCTAATTTATTGCAAATTTTATTTATGTGTTGTCATAAGGTGTATTATTTATTTATAAAATAAAACAAAAGAATAGCTATTAATAATAATGATTTATTTATTAAGGAAAATAAATAAAATAAAACTACGTAATAATTTCATTTTCCTATTTTTATTTTACAATGTATTAATTATGTGTGTGTACGTGGAATGTACTTTTTTGGCCATGTCCTTTCTATTAAAAATTACAAAATATGTAGATATCAAATTTTTTCTACAAAATATTTCTTAAAATATACTTAGTAAATATTAACACAATATCACTATAAACATCACAATAATTTATTTCCGTATTTAGAAGCTAAATTATTGATACATAGGCACATCTTAAAAATCAACATAAAAACATTGTTTTAAAATTTTGTAAGCAAAGTTGTTTCAATTGTGTGGTTTATAGCTTATTTTAGTCTAAGTGTTAGTTTAGGGTCTTGTCTGTCGCATTAGGGAGCCATGTAAAGATAGCATAAGTCTTTATTACATAATAAATAAATAAAATTCCTCCCACAATTAAGCTGGGGTTTCATTAGCTCTCCGAATGCAGTTCCTTATTTTCTTATAAGTCTTATACATGGCATAGGAAAAACAAATACATACTTTTATAAATATAAATATAGCTAAAACATTTAGCATGACATAGAAACTATCGTTCGGTCCTTCTTGCGTTGGTCCTTCTTCCATTGGTATTTCTGTCTCATAATTTGGTAAGTTGACTATATCAAGCGCCGAATTACCTACTTTTTTATCCATTTCTATGGAATAAAGTCCTAAGGTTTTTGTTAAGCACAAAGTTCTTCAATTGACAAAGAGTGATAAGTTTTTTCAGGTCAGTACGTCAATGTTCCTTTTGTTTGCAGATTTCTATGAATCACAAATATTATATTTCATAACTCCCTTAATTATTTGTATTAGGTAAGGGTAATGCGTTTTTCTTTTATCACTTCATCTCTCTTAAATACATATATATTTTGCAACCAAGCTTCTTAACAATATGGTTTATTATGGTTAAAAATAATAATATTGTTTTTCTTCGTTCAAATCTTGGTTTCTTGTAGAAAATGCATGAAGCCAATCAATATTTTAATTCACACACAGGGTATAATATGGTATCTAAACAAACAATCCGACGTGTCTTCAAAATCTGTATCAAAATGTTAACACTATTGAAAACTATTTACTTTCTATAAACTTCGAAGAAAACGTTAATAAAATTACAATTTACTTTAATAAACCTTTGATACACTGGCACAAAGTGTTGAAAGAAAACTGAGGCTTTCTTTATAGAACTCATATATTATAACGATAGAGTACATTATACATTAGTAATATAACATAGAACATTTATGTGGTAGATAAGATAACATGTGTGAGCATGGTTCGGCTCTTACGCTATGACATGTGAAATTTTCTCATAGAGACATTATACACAAACTTTCGCCTGTGGATTTGCCCGCGTGGTATGTTGATAAAAAGTAGTTTATGTCCTATTCCAGAGTGTATTCTATGACCTATGCCTGTGCCAAATTTCATCCAGATCCTTCCAGCTGTTTTGGCGTGATCGAGTAACAAACATCCAAACATAGTGACTTTCGCGTTTATAATATTAGTAAGATAAGATTACTAAGATAAACAAATAAAGAGTCTTCATCGATTTCGATCATGGTGGCTAATCCTTCCCCTTCCCTAATCCCTCCTTAATCCCTTAATCTCCAAACCCCTAATCCCTAAAAGGTCGGCAACGCACTCGTAAATCCTCCGTTGCGAGAGCCCATGGGCAGCGCTGATTGCTTACCATCAGGTAATCCGTCTGCTCGTTTGCCGACCCATTACATATAAAAAAAATCTCTTCAATCACATGCTACTAATGAAGGAGATATTATAGTGCGCAAACAAAGGTGGATTCTCTGTTCTCTCACTCACTGAATCCGATGTGACGGCTGACTGGATAATCGAAGCTAGGTAGTAGGACTAATATCTGATTTTTAAGTGTGTTTCGATACAAATGGGTCGGCTCTAACAGATTGATACCACGACCTCACAGAAAACCAGCGTGAAACAACAACAGCGTTGTATTTCGCTGTGTGAATGCGGTTAATGGAGGCCCAAACCTTACCTCATATCCCTCATCAATTGCTAAATATCCAAAACCTTATCCCCATAAAGCTGACAACGCACACGTATCTCCTCTGGTGTTGCGGGTGTCCATGGACGGCGCCGATTGCTACCATCAGGTAATACACATCGTTTGCCGACCTATACAAAAAAAGGATTTTACGTACTGTCTGAAGTATGACAGTGAAACTCAGAGTTAACAATAATCATTTTTTAAAAAGAAAAATCCGTTGGCTGTTTTCTAAAACGTCGTGGTGGCCTGGAGGTTAAGGAGCCCGCTTCTCATGCATGTAGGTTCAAAACCTGGCAAGTACCAGTGTAACTTTTTCCGAGTTATATGTATCTACTTTCTATGATTATTTAGACACCACTGACATACGGTAAAGGTAAACATCGTGAGGAAACCCGGACTTAATTTACAATTACAAGTTTAAAATCGCCAACCCGCATTGAACAAGCATGGTGATTAATGCGCAAACCTTTTCCGTGTGAGAAGAGGCCTTTGCTCAGCGATAGGCACTTATGGGCTGATTATGATGTTGATGATGATGATGATGATGGCTTTTTTGGCAACACAGGCATTGCACATAGGCAGATCAAATGGCTTGAGACTAGACATAGAGGTAGATTATGTCAGCCATTATTTAGATTGGCAAAGGAACACAAGTCGTTCATGGGATTCTGTGTTAAATGTTATAACAAAATCCCAGGCGACAATTAAATGAAAGAAATTTTAAATTATGTTTAAAGACAACTTTATGTAGAAAAGCATACTACACACTGAATAATTACATTGTAGATAAAGATGCTTGGAGACATGCTGGTCCTGCTCCACAGGATAGCAAACCTACACCAAAATTAATAACGTTCCAGTGGATTTTACTTGAACGGGACTTCTTTATTTTAGTGAAATTGCATTATATTATATAACTATAAGTTGATAAATTTGTAAATGTGAGTGCCCTGTAACCTATTACAATTGTTTAGACTAGCAGAATGTCGGTCCTTATAACAGCTTGGAGTTGTCATGCTGGCAACTGGCGGTGGCATAGGCGCTGGATCGCTTAATTTCCTATAATATGGTTGAGTTGGGCGATGCTAGTGTACGTGTCATGTTCGTGAACGGGCGCCGTCAGTTGGGACTGGTCAGGTCCAGACTGTCTATTGTCCTAACTTTATTTTTATATTTGAATAAATATTAGTGTTACACTGTTGTCACATAATTGAACCAACTGTTTGTAAAAGGAATCTGTATGTGAAACTGATTTAAAAAGAGTAACCATGGAGTTTCTTGCTCGTTCTTCTCCATCGGAATCTACACTTTGGAAAGAGCAAATAGCTTCACTAAGAGGACTGACCGACAGACTGACACTATATCTTCAAAATTTTGTTTGACGTTCAAAAGTGCCTGTAAAGGTCTAATTGGAATAAATGATTTTTGACTTTTGAAATCAGGTGATCTGTCTAGACGATGCCTGATCTGAGAATTTATAAAAATAGTCTTGAAATAATGTAAAGATAATTCTATTGCCTTTTCCACCTTACAATTTTGCAGTAACCTTGAAACTGTATGAAAGAAATATAACACATGAAGTACCTTATTGTATGTATACACACAACAACCGCAGATCAATTTTAATTGATTCAAAGCAAACATTATCGGTATAATCTTAGTCTAATAACGGTTGATACCGTGCTATTATTAATTAGCGTGAATTGGGATTTATCTTCACATAAAGGTGCCTATATAATCCTGTATATGTATTCATGTGTTTAGAAGGATTAAGGAATTACTTCAGAGATTAGACATTGTAATTATTGGAGGCGGGTCTTGTAGAAATATTTGTACACAAAGAAGTCTTTGGTTTCTTAATGCTTATACATCGTAATTCAATTGATAGCAACTATTGTGACTGTTTGAAATTGAGTGATAGGTTTTTTTCTTTCTATGTATTTTATTTTATTAATTTATTTATTTAGATTTACCAACATTTGTTTACACCAGTATAATATAGTAAATACATGAAAGTAGGTGTATCAAAATACTTATAGGTAAATACAGTATTATCGACTATACCTTACTGTTATATAAGTACTTAGTTAGATAACAGTTGTTATATATCGACACATTAACACAAAAAAGGCTTGCAAGAAAAAACAAAAAAATAAGAGAGACATATATCTTAGTAGCGTAAGATATCTGTCCAATAGAAACTAAAAATCTGTCAGGGCGGCAACCGAGCAGACTGCATTACCTGCTGGTTACAAGTCCGTTGTAGGCCATTAAGACATTAGGGTTTCGGAGATTAAGTGATTGGCTGGGGGAAGAAGGTTTGGGCCTCCAGTAACCTCATTCTTATAGCGAAACACAACGCTGTGGTTGTGTTACGGCGGTTTTCTGTGCGACCGTGTTACCACTCCGGTTGTGCCTGCCCGTTGCGTGCCGAAGCCTGGATCCGCCACACAATTAAATACATATGTCATGAAAACTACAAATATTTATCATTATAAATCAGGAGCATTCAAGACGTCTACAGGACTTAAGCCATCCCCGACATCTTCTAAATAGTTCAATTGTGAACAAGCGGCATCTACCGGGTCCCTATTGGTCTCTCTCCTCCCATATTGGTTAATACTTAGATGATTTTAAGAATGTCACTAAAATTTTTGAGTTAAACTCTTTTGCATTAGTACTTCATTTATTTAATTAACCCTTTTACCGTTAGAAATTCATATCGCATAACACTTTTAACTCATAACAATTTGGTGTAGAATTTAAATTGCGCAGTTTTTTTTAATGAGGACTATTATCGTATGTATTCCCGTCTCGAGTAAGGCTAGATCTGGGATTGTCGGACTCGTACTGACTAAAAACCTATTCTTTTTTTTTGCTACAGGCCGAGGCAGTGGTATCTTATTGCGCTTGCATCCGCATCCTCTACTGAGTAGCTATGAACCTTCCACCTCTTTTTATGAATAAAAAATATAAAATATGATGTTGTGTTAAATTCCTAAAGTTTCCAAAACTTATCGACAAAAAATATATCATCAAGAAGTTTTTCATACGAAAATCAAAAAGATTAAAGTATTATTAATAGATGTTGGTTGCGACAACGTCATGTCATAGTTGACGTCTGTTAAGACAGATGTGTTCACTTGGAAATTGGGAAAAACTATGTTAAATTCAAAGAAATGATATGAAAAATTTGCTTTTTATATGAGAAATGATAATTCTATACTTGGTTACAATTCTTCTTGACTGTTTGCATGCCGTCTGTAAGTATAAACTTACCGTTATATTTTGTATCAATAGCCTCCACCTTCAAGCGTTGTGGACACAAAGAAAAAATATGTTAAATAAGAAAGCAAAAGAGGTAAACTTTGAACAAGCAAGCAGCCACTAATATTCTTGATCTCTTAATTCAATGACACAGGCTACCAATGCAACGGAGAATGAGAGGTAATGTGTAAAGTTAATATTTGCCTATTTGGATTAAGGGTGACATATCTTCATAACGCCTTCATATTAGCTCAATTTTCTGCGAGATTCGATAGCGCAGTGTATGACATGAACGTGAAAGCCTTTATCTTGAACATTTCTGTTTACTTTGCAATTGTATTATAACTTCTGAACAAAATCTTAGTATTAGAACTTTTGCGACCACTGCAAGCGCGGGTCTGCGGACGCCGAGCAAGCGTAGCGCCCGACCAGAACCAGACCCGAGCTTACGGCGCATATCCTACCGCGTGCGCCTCAAAGAGGTAAGACCACCAGACACGTGACCACGTGGTTTGGGACAAGTGCAATAAGGAACCTCGGCCTAGAGCAGGAGATGTTTTTGGGTAGTAAGAGTCTGACACTCCTTCTCGCTTCAGTATGAGTCATAATGCATTTTAAATATTTTCTAGATTTAGACGAGTATGATCATCAACCAAAAGCGCGTGGTGCACCATCGTCCGAAGAAATAGAATTTGAACCAGTAATAACATTGACGAAAGATAATGACAAAATGATATCAATGAAGAATATAAATTGTGATAACTTCTCAGAGTACGCACACAATTGCACAAATGAGGCTGCGTTGGTGTACAACTCTATTAAGAAGTCCCCTCCGTTGCCAGCTAAAATTTACGATTGGTGCAAGTAAATATTGTTTTTTTTTTCTGCTTTCGTTATGCTTTATCTGATGGTAAGCAATCGGCGCGGTCCATGAACAATCGCAACAGAGGAGGTAAGAGTGCTTTGCCAGCCGTTTGGGGATTACGGTTTTGGAGAGTTTGGGATCAGGAAGGGATCGGGAGAGTAAAAGGATTGGGCCTTCGGTAATATCACTCATACGGTGAATCACAACGCTGTGGTGTTTTATGCCGGTTTTCTGTAAGGTCGTGGTATCACTCGACCAAGCTGACCAATTCTTGTCGAAGCTTGCTCTCCCACATTTTTTTCCGTTTCGTTATTTCAAATATAGAACACCAGAATTAAGAATTTGAATCATAAACAAGTCCACATGTTTTATGTGTAAGAAGGTTTTTTGCAATCTCCAAACTTGGCAGGCGGTTTAAAGAACGCAATGTAAAAGGCTCAGGATTGCATCAGAGAGCCTTTTCCTCATAAGTATTGTGATAGCCAGTCGGTGCTTATGTCTTCTGCTGGAAATCGACTATTCCTGCTAGGGAAGTGACTGACGATGACCAAAATGCTCTTTTTACCGTGACTTCCTTGTGTACCAGATTTAAATTCTAGTAGTTTCTTGGGTAAATTATTGTTACTCTTTCACGCAAAGACAATGAAATTTGGCTCACAAATATATTATAGTTTTGAATAGCTATGTCACCTTTTACACTGCAAGCGATACCGCTAGCGGAGCGGAAAAACGTTATTAAAAAAATGTAACGTTATATTTTACAGAGCAATACGTCATCTCACAAATTGTGCGATCGATTGGAATTCTGACTGTAAGGACGTGACAGAAAGCCACTTCAATGAAGAGAGTATCCGTGGCCATATGCATGTGGTTAACAATATCTGTAATGATGAATCATTTTTATCCAGTAAGTAAAATTATTATTATTTGTGAGAGTGCACGTCTATCCTAATATTATAAAGAGGTAAAATTTGTAAGTTTGTATATAGGGGGTAATCTTTGGAATGCTAGGCGGATTGCCAAAATTCACTGATAGCTACAATGTTCCTGAGTGCTATTTAAAGGCTATAAAACATCACGCTATGATCAAATGGAGCTGAGCAGCGGATGAAACCGCACGAGAGTAGCTAGTATTACATACAATTATGCATTAACATATTCTTTATTTAGACATATAAGGCCTGTAATAAATATTTGAATGCACACACAAAATAAGATTGTTTGTTGATTTGATTGCACAGATAACTTTGTGGCTTGGCCGAGCAACATGACGCTTGTCCAATTCTCGCACAGAATAACTCGTTTTGTGATCCACAAATTGTTGTTTCGAGTTTCAGTGTCATGAGTATTTGAAATTGTACGTTTCTGCAACTGTTAAAACTACATTGCTAGTCTTCTTGGTGTTAGGGATTAACATCGGGGATAAGGTAATTAAGGATAGGGGAGAAGAAGACATTTGGCATACGGTTACGCCATACATACAATAAAACCCAACGTACGCGTTGCTTCACACCAATTTGCAAGTATAAGCCCCGCCGCTTATTGAGACTTTTCGTGACCGTAACTTTGTTACTGTCACCTGAAACTGTTCGTGATTGAGAGTATTCGCAAGCATTTGTGTAGTAAATTTCAGTAGAAATAAGCAGAAAAGAAAAACAAAAAAAGTGAGGACACTCCCATAGACTGACTGACTGATAGATTGTATAGGCTGACAGTCACGCTGCAAGTATTAGTCACCGAATTGGCTCGTCACTGTTGTGCGCAGACTCTCCTATCTTCATTGCACTCGAAATAGTTACAAAAAGTCGCTTATTCGTTCGTACAATTACAATCAGTAGCGAAACTATCTTTATTATCATTTATTTCAGGGTACGACGAATTGCCAAATTGTATTGAAGGATCTGGTTCGGCGTGGGAAAACTGTTATTCCCAATTTAAAATTACAGTGGACGAGCAAAAAAATACTACACACGAATGGACACATTATGAAACACATTTCTTTATGTGTTGGTATGTACATAGATTATAATATTTTATTGTATAACGGGGTAAATATAAGGGGGTTGTGGGGCCAAGCGCAGTCATATACCCCGGCAATGTTTGCTAGAGAGGAAATGCTGGAAATGTGGTTTTAGCCAGTAAGAGACTGACACTCTCTTTTGCCTCATTTGCCTCAGGTGAAGATAACGAAATATTTATTCTTCTCTAAGAAAATGACAATTTCAAACCTACATTCATTTATATACTATGAATTCAAAATGAAAATAAACAAAGAGTATTCTTAGATATTTGACAAAAAACATAGTCGACGGCGGGTTTCAATCATCATCAGCCTATAAGTGCCCACTGCTGAGCAAAGGCCTCTTCTCGTACGGAGAAGGTTAGAGCATTAATCACCACGCTTGCTCAATGCGGGTTGGCGATTTCAAACTTATAATTAGAAATTATAAGTCCAGGTTTCCTCACGATGGTTACCTTCACCGTATGTCAGTGGTGTCTATTTAATCATAGAAAGTACATATAACTCGGAAAAAGTCACATTGGTACTTGCCAGGTTTCGAACCCACACCCTCATGCATGAGAAGCGAGCTCCTTAACCTCCGGGCCACCACGACATTTTCAATCATAACTTAGGTATTTTCTTAGTGACAAATTACTTCTAAAATTCATCAAATAACTCTGAGTACGGCGCTGAAATGATAAAATTCTGACAACAGTAATGCCAAAACTCACAATTCATTTACCTAATCCTTTTAAACAAAGCCACTCGACCATTTCAGTGACCACTCAAATTCGCGAGTTCGCATCGCTAGATCGACCGACAAAAAATTCTGAAACTATTGACGAATGTGTTACAGTTTGCGTTTCGTTTTTTGTTTCAGTGCTCGAGCGAAATTCGTGCGATGCACTATGGATGCACTTTTTAACATGCCAAATGTTTGTCCCTACGAACAAGCGGTCACTTTACAGCAATTTTCAGCGATCGTTTCAGAAGGAGATGTATTCCAGGTATGAATTTATTTATGAAGAAACATAAGTGTGAAGCGTTTTAAAGTAATTATAAGGATTTTAATAAAGTTACACCTACATTACATACATATCACCGGTTTTATGTGACATCACAGCCTCACAGAAAATCATTGTGAAACAAACACTGCGTTGTGTTTTGCCGTGTGATTGGGGTTACTGGAGGTCCAATCCTTGCCCTCCTCCCCATCCCTCCCTAATCTCTAAATCTCCATAACCTTAATAGCCGAAAGGCCGGCAAAGCACTAGCAATTCCTCTGGTATTGGGGTATGTATGGGCAGTGTCGATTGCTTACCATCAGGTAATCATTTTGCTAGTTTGCCGTCAAATACTAAAAAGTCTTCCACTGAGGTAAACTGGTGGACAATTTTTAGGTTATTCGACATTAGTCGATATTTTCATACATCAGTCGACTACTCCTCAATCGAAATAATTTTGTTCTGATGCCAGACCTGTTTGCATGAATTCATCAAGTATTAAAAGTTAAATGGCCGTCTGCTTAGACCTTAAGTATTACGCTGATTCATAAATATATCGTATGCAGTACTATTTCATACTATACTATTATATATATTTCATACTATACTATACGTATGACTGGGTCTACATCATATAATCACAAGCAGACGACTCAGACTACTTGTGATCACGACCTGTGCAACTAGGTCGAAACGTCAAGCCTTCCAAGGTATTTCAATAAATACTTTTCGCGTTAATACCCGCGTAATTATATCTTTTAAATATAAAACGCGTAAGTTTAAAAGTTTGTATGACTGGGTATTAGCCGAATATTCGCGACTCGAATTTATCCAATATCCATATTAAAAGTTTTTACCTGACATACTCAAACTCCTTAGGGAAGAGAAAGGATCAAAGTATTTTGATATTTAAAAGTGAAGTTGCGATTAAGTTGTCTGTTCTTTTTTAACTAACTTTGGGCTGGCGATTCATACATTGGTGTATTTAAAAAAACAAATCTAGAATCACTACTAGATTTTGATTAGGTATGAATAATGTGACGTGAACTCAATCGGCTGACCAGTGGCGAATCGTGAGTCCTTAGGCTTATGTATGTACATCTGACTGATATTGCGTATTCATAACACTAGTAAGTATTTATATTACCCTTATATGAATACAACAGTTTCTGTTTCAACTCTATTCCTGGTAAGGGATTTGCCGACCATTGTAGTAGGCCATTTTTGTAGCCAGCCATTATTACGGGAATAATATTCGTATAATGGATATTCAATCTTATTAGCTTATAATAAAGTTGAAAATCAATAAGAATCTTATATAATTGGGACAGCGTGACGAGGTCTATAAATCAAATATTGGCCAACGATTCCATTTTTGAAATTTCGTATTCCGTTTGTGAAAAATGATCGCGATTTTCTTTTTTTTTTCCAGCACTACAAACAAAAGTTCATTGAACCGTTATTGTTTATTATCACGCTATTATATTTCATTCTTTATTTTATATAATAGTTATTGCGAAATATCCGAGTTTTCATATTCCTTATTTTATTTTATTTCGAAGCCGGATTTTTATTATGTCGTTATTTTTTTCATTGTGTGCTCAATAAAAAGGCGATTTTAATTCTCTATAAAGAAGGTAGAATTGAAAGTGTGGATACTACTTTTTTTAAGGAATAGGCATATCATTTGGCAGTAAGCAATAGGCGTCATCGATAGTGAAATGCAAGGCTTGAAGAGTTTTTAATGCGTCTTAAGCCTTTTGGGAGTCTTTTTTGCAAAGAGAAAAACATCAAACGACTTCTCTCGCCCAGGGTATGGCGAGAGGGAGTGTCAAACTCTTGCTGACTAAAAATCTCCCGTTCCTTCTCCTACTTCAGGCCGATTTTTGGCGATGGAAGGGGGCAGGAAAGGGCTTCCGATAACTTCTCCCACTCGGAGAAACACAATACAAGCGTTGTTTTACAGAGGTTGAGTTGCCTGTATCTATTAAAATTCAAGTTAAGAGGGTCTTTATTTATGAAAAGTTTGTCCGTTGGCGGTTGCTTACCATCAGGTACGATAGGTACGATAGGTCGGCAAACGAAAAGACGGACATATAAAAAATATACGCTTCAAATTTTCTAAAGACCTTGTCTTTCACAAAGACCTTCACCAGACAATAACAAACAACAAGAAAAGAGACTTAGCAAGATTGGTCCCAATGTTGTTATTTGCTTTCTATGACTTACTTAATATCCTGTGACCCCTAGGTGGGGCAGAGGGCGTCCACTGAAGTTCTCCATCGCGATCTGTCTTGAGCTTCACGCTTCACCTCACTCACGTCATACCGATGCTCGTCGCTTCTGCCAGTACGGTGCGACGCCAGGTTTGCCGCGGACGGCCACGCTTTCTTTTCCCTTGGAGATTCCAATCCAAGGCTTGCTTGGGTATGTGGCCAGGACCGCTTCGGAGCGTGTGCCCTATCCATCCCCACTTGCGGCGCTTGCTTTCTATACTAATGTTATAAAGAGATAAAATTTGTAAGTTGTGTAGGGGGTAATCTTTGGAACCGCTGATCGGATTCCCAAAATTCACGCTACGATCAAATGGAGCCGAGCAGCGAGTAAAACCGCGTGGTATTAGCTAGTTTGCTTACATTTTGACGTAGTTTGAAGGCAAGCAGATAGTTACAGATTTATACTACACCCACCAATAGATTAAACGTTTCCATGAACACAAAAATTCATAGAAATTAATTATGAATTGCCAAAACATCAACTCATGTTGGCTTGCATTTAACAATTCAAGTTCATTTGCATTAAAAATTGCAGCGTTCTTTGCTAAGCATACATATGTACGTGGACGCCTTTGTTTTATGCGTAGCCTTGTAATACAAAAGTTTAGGATCACATTATACATATAATTATGTATATCTCTTGTCACCTTGTTCTATGACATAAAAAACCACGGAAAATTTACAAAAAAATGGCTTGATTTGCAAAATGATGAGTGTTCTGTATTCCGTGAGCGCCTGAGGCAGAAGGGAGACACAAATGAGGCCTTTTTGGTCAGGGGAAAATCATCAAATTCCTTCTCCCGCATAGGGTTAGGCGAGAGACAGTGTTAGACTCTTACTGACTAAACCCCCCCTGCACCTTCTCCTGCTCTGGGCCGAGGCCGCGGTGAATCATTGCGCACTGGGGTTGCGGGTCAAGCTCACTAATGTACCGCAGCCTCGGCCTATAGCAGGAGAAGGAACGGAGGTTGTTTCTAGTCAGAATCAATCTGGCACCCTCTTTCGCCCCACCCAGGGAGAGTCATTGTAAAATTTTCATCGCCTCAAAAAAAAAAACATTATTTAAAGAAGAACCATCTTTTATATAAATTTACAAACTAGCACCCTTGTCTTCCTAGAAAATTAGGTTATACATTGTAAAACTTTGCCTTCACTGTCTTATTTTTGCGTGTACCTCAGTGTGCTTGGTCTCCCCAGGCGTTTTCCTTATAAATCTTTGTAAATCTGAGGGGGAATTGTACAAATAATTCGGTGTATTGTTTTTTGTGAATATACCGACCGCGTATTCAGTTTCGATTCTAGAACGAACACAAGCTAGGTATTCTTCTATATACTCTAGAGAGCCAAGCAATTAAGTCAAGACTTTAGACTTTTACATCTTGGCTCTCCCACGCTTATATTTACATAGGCTCATGATGATGATGTTTTATGACAATAAGCTTATTTTATATGCAGAAGTAAAATAAAAACGTCTAGCCTGCTAATATTTTAATATCAGTACTGGTGGTCCTGTCGTATCCGCGCACATTCTCGTTCGTTCACAGAACCGTCCGTTCCGAGGCTTGTCAGCATTCCGGTGTAATTCCTAGCAAATTTCGAATACAGTACAATTTTGTTGTGAAACAGACAACAGAACTATTTGAAGTATTTCAGCTATTTTTGCTTTATGTGTCTCTCTCTTTTGCTCCGTATTGTTTTGTACTGCGTTGAAAAATGTAAGTTTTTGTTTTTGAGTTTATTCAAAAGTTTGAGGACTTTGTTTCGTGATTGTGATCAACAGTTTGTCTGTCTATGTATGTTTATTTGTTTTAGTAGAATTGGCTTCTCAAATATAATATTACGTTAACGTTTTTGAAAAGTTTGAGGGTCCAACTTGCAGACGGATGACCTGATGGTAAGCCTTTATCGTCTTCATCAAGAAGTTGTAGGTATAACCCCAGCCTAAGTCTAGGATCAGGATTGCTCTGAGTCACTAGCGCAATATTAAAAAAATAAAAAGGCACGCTTGCCATGTTTAAAAATAATATACAGTTGAATGAAAAAAATCACATACATGAACCCTAAAAAATAATACTTTTTTGGGCAATCGTGTAAAAATGTATTCTTAAAAGGACCGGGGTGGTTTTTAGTCAGTAAGAGTCTGACACTCCCTCTCACTTCACCCAGGGCGGGAGTTTAATAATAATCCCCTCAAAAACAAAGCTTTTCTTTAGACCTCTAGTAACCCCACACACACAACGATATACAACGCTAAGGTTTTCACGACGGTTTTCTGTAAGGTCTTGGTGCGGTTGAGCCCATCCATTCATAGCAAAGCAATGGTATGTACGTGTGAAGCTTAAATAAAACGTCTCAGAAACGTTATCTCCATGGATATGTTTTTGATTAAAATCTCTTATTTATTTAACCTACATAATAGGTCAATTTATATATATTTCAAATCAAAATAGTTTTTGTTAGGCTAACAACCGGTTTCTGAAAGGCTTGTCAACGCAAAAATTAACTAATCTCCTGTTAAATCTCTTGTCAAGTCGTCTGATTGGTTGTTGATAATTCAGTCAACCAATCAGATGACTTGACAAGAGATTAAATTGATTTTAACATTGATCAGCCTTTCGGAAACCGGGTGTAAGGCTAATTAATTTTGTTTTAAAAACAAGGGATTCTTTTTCCAAAAGTAGTCATTTGTTTATTGATTAGCGTTACATTTTCATCGCATTTCAAATAAAAAAAATCGTTTAAATTTTTTTATGCAAAACGGCAATTTCATAGGTAAAGACCTATTATATTTGTGCTATGGATGTATGCTTCAGCTGGTTGAAATGAAATTATGTATAAAAGTTAAGTTAAACTATATTCTAGATTCAGAAAAATGAATCCGTAAAAGAGTGGTATGGTCTCGGAATTTAATGTACCTGTTAAAATCATGTTTTAAAAATACATTTTATTTAAGTTTTGTATTAAATTTCATAAGTATGAACATTGAAGAAAAGGGCGTATTCCTTTTTAAAAGACTGCACGGTTAGTGCGGTGGCTGGGCAACTGGCTGCCGTGTAACGTGTCGCGGTTTCGATTCCCGCACGGAACAACTCTTTGTGTGATCCACAAATTGTTGTTCCGGGTCTGGGTGTGATGTGTATGTGAATTTGTATGTTTGTAAACACACCCACGATACAAGAGAAAATCTAAATGTCGGGCAACGTTTTTTTTTGGGCGTACAGGTGTCGTGCCTGTACCTCCTCAGGTGTTGCAGTTGTCCAAGAGCGGCGCTGATTACTGACTATAATTTGATATGTCTGCTCGTGCCTCCTATTCCATAAAATTTTTGATTTTGTTTCAGAATTGTGACACCAATATGATGTATAGCAATTGTCCGGGAGGAGATCCGCGGCCTAAAGGCGACTCTCTATCCAGGTTGATGAACAAACGCGCACACAATAGCTCTCTTCGTAGTGAAAGCAAAATAGGTGTCATATTGCTAATATTTTATTTGGTATGTGGTTTAATAAAATGAAATTTGACCCGGATCTTGTGTTTGTTTTATTTACTTTAGTTCAATTTAAAACATTTTTTTGTATTTTAAGCCTAAAAGGACTACCATACATTCCATAACTTCTTACATCCCTGGCCTGGAGTAGAAAAAGGAACGGAATGTTTTTTTTAGTCAGCAAGAGCAAGATAGAATAGCTTCAGAGAAAGTAGCCTATATATTATGTTATTCCAGACTATAGTCTATATCTTTGTCAAATGCAGTAGGTATAGACCTACTTTACATGAAAGGGAAAGGGAAAAAAGCTCAAAACCTCCTAGTCTATGCATACTTATAATCTTTCGCGTTTATAACATTAGTTTGATTTACGGCTGATTTTTCAATGGTTAGATAAAAGTTATCTAGGCAATAATTATGATGCTGTCGCGTCAGAACGTTTGTATAAGACAGTGACAGCAACAATTTTATTCCTCAGATAACATTTATCTGACTATTGAACAATCAGCCCTTATTGAAATTACGATAAACGAAAATTTTAACAAAGCTTAATTATACAATTTTTCCTTTAAATAAACATACATACAGCCACATAATGAACAAGATCAACAAAGGCAAAAAAAAAAATTAACCAAAAAATCTCTCAATAAAACAGCGGTCAAGAAGTCAAAGGCGAAGTAACAAACCAAATTACTTTAATGGCGACTGTTACATTTCTTTGAAAGCCAAAATGTTCAGGAGTCTCATAAAGAAATTTGGGAACGAACTGGCTACTTTTGGCAAAAGTTCTTCAATTTCCTCTTCAGATATTATAATTCTCAGTTGAATTAACTTTAAATTATTTTATTGTAAGACCGGACCGTTTTTTTTAGGTTTAATTTTTCGTAAGTTTATAATGAGGCTTTTCAATATTGTGTTTTTATTTTATGGAATAGGAGACAAACGAGCGGACGTATTATTTATGTCCACAAGCTGATAGTCAATACAAAGTATCAAAAAGCAATGTGGCTTTATCTGTTCTTTTATTCCTATGCACACTTTTTTATAGAATAGAAGGCAAGACGATAAGCAGACGGATCACCTGATGGTAAGCGATCGGCGCCGCCCATGGACATCTGCAACACAGGCGCGTTGTCGGCCTTTTAAGAAGGAGGAGGCTCGTTTCTTGAAAGTTTGGAAGCCGTATTGGTTCGTGTATTATATCTTGGACTAAAACCTGGCAAGTCACAATTTGTTTTTTTCCTAGTTATTTGTAAATACTTTCTAGGATTATTGAGACACCGCTGGCACACAGTGAAGGACAGCATTGGCTAACCTGGAATTCTAACTATAAGTTTGAAATCGCCAATTCGGCCTGAGCAAGCCTAGTGGTCTCAAACCTTCTCCGTGAGAGAAGAGTCTTAACTCAGCGGCGAGCACTTATAGGCTTAAGATGGGTTTTATATATTGGGAAGGTTCGTTTCGTAGTGTTATTGTTTTATTTGTGCAACAATATCTTCATGTGTATTTCCGGTCTAATTTTGGGTCATAAAAACGTAGAAATATTACAATTACGAAAATCGTGAATCGTATTACGATTACGAAAAAGTGAGTTGCCGGCGCTTTAGGGATTAGGATTTCAGATATTTAAGGATTGGGGGGAGATGGGGGAGGGGAGAGAACATCTCTCCGGCAACCTCACTCACATGGCAATGCACAACGCTGTGGTTGTTTCACGCCAGTTTTGTGTGAGACCGTGGTATTACTCTATACATATACACACATAATTATGGCAAAGTGGATATACTATATACCCTATACGCACAGAAAATAAAAAGCTAGCGCAACTATAGCAAACATTTTCCTTACGACAACAAGCGACCTATCAAAATGTAATCCGGAGTCCCTTTTAAGAAAAGTAGGACGAAGAAATTCGGCCTGTATCAATTTGACCGCATCTAAACAAAGTTTTGTACTCGCGAGGATAGAATTCAAAAGGTTTTTTTTGTATATCAGACCGCCCTAAGAGCCCTTAATAAGTAAGGAGGTACGTGAGAATTGTCCTAACGATGGGCAAGGGACAAATTCTCTACAAATAAGGGTCAGTATTGGTTGAAAACAGATGTTTTGGTTGCTTGTTATTTTCAATTCTTTTCAACGTTATATTGAAGGGAATGTTTAAAGAAAATTGTTCACTGAAATCGTTTTGTGAAAGTCAATTTCCTGGGAAATGGTTTTTAATAAGAGTTAATATTGACTAGGTGTATCTTCCTTTAATTCAATTCAAGGGAAATGAAATTATTTTACATTTTTCAATCTTGGAATTCTCAGTAACTGTAAATATGAGATGAGAACACTGAGTTGAGATTCGCCACACACAGACAAAAATACGTTTTAAAATGGTATTGTATTTTTAATTGTTGCGGTATGACGCAGCAGCGCGGTAATTATGGCCGATTCCTAAATGAAACAAAAAGTCTTAGTAGTGATTCAATGCCTCCCCATATTAGATTTATAATGATAATTCACAACAACAAAAGAAATATCAGTTGATCTAGGTTTTATATTTCCAACCCCTGGACAGTAAAAAGGAGTTTCTCGATCGTTCTTCTCCATCAGTATCTACCCTTTAGAACAAGCTAATAAATAGCTTTATTAAGAGGACTGACCGGCAGACTGACACTTTTTATCTTTAAGTTTTGTTTCAAAAATCTGTAACAGTTTTGAACGTCAAATTGAAATGTTTTTTTAATGACTTTGTCCGACCCTAGTACTTTTTCCTGTGTCGTGAGTGCGTACAAAACATACAATTTCACATACACATTACACCCAGACCCGGAAGAACAATAATTTGTGAATTACACAAAGAGTTGATCGAATCCGCGACACGTTGTGCGGCAGCCAATTGCCCAGACAACGCGCCAACCGTGCAGTCGAAATTAGACTTTGACGTTTAGTCACACCTACTTAACTACTACTATTAATAAGCAACTACTTTCCCGCTACCAACGGTCATAAAGATCATATAAATCAAAACTCAGAACTGACCTGTTATTAACTGAATTTACTCAGTTCACTGAACTAGAAAGCCATTTAGTCAGCCCCAGTACATCTAATTTAATTACAAATAAATCACAATGTACGTGGTCATGCATAGTGGTTGTAAATCATAGCATTTTGTACCCTATTGCATTTATTTGAGGTCTAATATAAATATATTTCAACACTCTATTTATTAACGCAGTTGGCTGAAAAATGAGTTATTTACACGATTTATAGCGAGTTCGTGGTTAATGTAGATTCGTCTGGGTTCTAATTAAGGCTTGTCTTTAAGTTGGCGAAATTGTGAAATTATGCCTTTGTTTTCAAGGTCATTTGATTATTATTAAATACAAATGCTAATTTATTATTAAACATAAATGCAAATGACTAGTAAAATGTATTGTATTATGATAATAGCCCTGAATGATCCAGAAACCAGTATACTTTTTTAAGTACACGTATGAAATTCGACAATGAACCTACTGAAGGGAAGTAAGGTGTAAAGATGTTAAAATTTATAATTAGCTAACCTGATTTTAAATTTCGATTGTGCAAGCAACGGTTGAAATTAGAACTATTAAAGGTTAATCCAACCGACTCTGGTTAGTAGGGCCCCTTTCTGGCATTCAACTTGTTAAAACTCTAACAAAAATATTGACGGAGTTGATATTTTTGTTATGTAATAGGTTGTCATTAGATGGATTAACTGATGGTAAGCAATCAGAGTCGCCCAGGGACATCCGCAGCAACAAAGGAGTTGCGAGTGCGTTAAAGATCTTTTAGGGATTAGAGATTTGTGGATATAGGGATTGGGTTGGGCTTGGGGGAGGAGAAGGATTGAGCCTCTGTTTCACGTCGGTTTTCTATGAGGCCGTGGTATCACTCCGGTCGAGCCAACCCATTCGTGCCGAAGCATGGCTCTCCCACACTGGCATTGGTAAGCGAAATGACGTTTCGCGGACTGGTTTAGATCAGGGGAAGGAACGGGGTGGAATTTAGTCACTAACCGTTGTACGATTAACATATATTATAGAAGTAAAAAATCTTACAAGGAAAGTTAAAGGACCATCAATCAAAAACATCCAAAGTATAAATGAGCAGATAAAATATAAAGAAAAATGTACATAAATAAGGATATCTCGAGGGAAATCAGGGATGACCGCAAAAAAGGGCATCGGTGTAATTTAAAATGAAAAAAAAAAATATACCGCAACGGTCATTAAAAATAAAACTGAGATTTTCTCAGTTCTTTACTTCCTGGTCGGAAGACGACAGAAACGTATCAGTGAATTACAATCTTGTTTCATCTCAGGGATCGTAAACAACCAGTTGAATAAAATAATCTGGCTTTTTTATTTATATTTTTGAGAGTGGAAATTCATCAAATGGTTGACTAGGTAGGGTAAGAGAGAGTGTCAGACCCTAACCGACTAAAAACCACTCTGTTCCGTCCACTGACTGTGGTACGTTATTGCACTTGATCCCAAATCTTGGCAACACATCAGCCTTTTTGTGTTGTTGGCTCTCAGTACATTTGGGTTTGATTCTGGTCTGGCGCCGATCTCCGCAGACCCGCGAACTAAATGTTGTGTAAAACGAAATCTTTTTTTTTTTATTTAAAAGAGATATAGTAATATTTTCTTGATCTAGAATTTGCTATGTTGGTCAAGTGGCTTCTGGATAAGGTGTCTGAGATTTCTTCCGTGGTCATCTAAAATATAAAATAAATGTGGGCGGTATTAAGTCAGTATAAGTTGGACACTTCCTTTTAAGGGTAATTTTTATAATGCTTGGTTAAAAGAATTGTACATTTAAAGGAGTGATTTAATTATAGTAAATGATAAAAAATACATTTAAAATATAAAATTAACTAAAAACAGAAACAGCACCGTTGTACTTTCGCGTTTTGTCCTTATGCTTAGACGTTCATTTGTGTTTATCGCGCTTATTTCGTTTCCAATATACATATACATAATAGGTATATGAAGCTATTAAGCCATAAGTAAGCATGTTTAAAAATTACTAGCGGTCATCTGTCAGTTTTTTTTATTCTAAATGTTTATATGGTATTTTTTACATTAGGTACAATTTTATCTAGAGGAACGATAATAAAACGTTAATTTAATAAAGAATTAAACTGATCCTCCCTGTCACCCCACCCAGGGTGGGTTAGACAAGGCATATCAAAAACTTATTTTATTGATATGTTTTTTTTTCAAAATGTATCACGTCATCACATCTCCAGCCTATAAGTGCCTGCTGATGAGAAACCGCTTCTTCTCATAATGGCTCAAGGTGAATTGGCAATTTTGAACTTATAATTATAAATTTTAAAGTCCAAATTTCTTCACTGTGTACAGTCAGGGGTCAAAACTGCAATTGCACTCTACCAATTTTAAATTGACCAAAATAAATTTGTAGAATTGAGTCAATGGTTGAGAACTGCTTTAATTTATAGCATAGAATCTAAATTATTGTCTGTGAACCATTGAACTTTTAATACAAAGAAATTTTAGGCATTTTAAAATTGGTAGAGTGTAATTGCATTTTACAAAAAAAGCCATGAGTATAAATGTGGATGGATGGAGAGGGAGAGGGAGACCAAAGAAAGTATGGATGAATTGTGTGAGAAGTGACATGGAAGACAGAGGAGTTAGCGATAGCGTGACGAGTGACAGGACAGAGTGGAAGAAAAAAACATATTGCGCCGACCCCAAATAAAACGGGACAAGGGCAGGAAGATGATGAGAGTGTAATTTCATTTTTGACCCCTGACAGTACATATAGCTTAGAAGAAATCACATCATTAACCAATACTTGAGAGGCAAAGCCTTATTTTGTGGTCCAAAATGGCAGTGGACTATAACAGCTTTTGTAGATGATGACGATACACAAAGGTTTTTGGTCAAAGAAACAGTTGATACATCTACTGTACTATTTATTTACTTCGAATAAATCTAAGAATCATGCTTTCTCCAATCTCTTTAGATCACGTAGCGGTTCCTTTTATGCGTCACGTTGACTTAGACTCGTAAACCGATGGGAAATGTACTGCATATATAGTTTTTATGTGTCCTTTATTTACGTGATCGTCTTGTTGGTCAAGTGTGTAAATATTGGAGTTTTTCAATGACGTATTATATATAGACACGTCATGAATCAACATCGCGGCGCTTAAAAACGGCGAAAATACTAGATAACTACTTCTACGAGTAAAGAAAGGGAAAGAAAATAGTGGAATGCCTTTGCTAGAGGGAGATAAATATACATCTTCAGTTATGCCAACGGCACGTGACTATACCTTCATGCGCCGGCCGCCATAAGATGGCGGGCGCTGGCGTCGAAAAAAATAAAATAAAAATAGGTTGTTTGGTGAACTTACGCATAAAATGACACATTTTTGTCTTTAACTTTTGGAGTATAATTTGTACAGTCAGCTCCAAAAGTCGATGAACAGAATCAACTTTCCAAAACACCTGTTCACAATAAAATGCCATAAGTTATAGTCACAACTAGGAAACAAAATAGACTGTACATCAGAAATTTACAAAAGTCGTTAAACACGACTAATTCAAAAGTATCTGTGCACTATAGTGTTCCTAAAGTCGCTGTACACCATCAATCCAAATGTCGCTGAACATCATTGTATCAAAAGTCAGTAAACAGCAGAAAAGTCAAAATTAGGTTAACAAAGTATATTTTTAATGTTGCACTGTGTTAATATAATTTTGACGCTTATGTTGTTCAGCTACTTTTGGGACAGTGTAACTTAATAATGTATATTAACACGTTAGTATCTTTTTCAATACTTATTTAAAAATTAATAATATTTTTAACCAACTTTAAAAAAAGGTGGAGGTTCTAAATTCGTCGGGATTTTTTTTTTATGTTAACCGATTACTTAAGGCTCCTGGACCGATTTGGATTTTTTTTGTTCAGTAGGGTATGATTTCCAGGTTGTCCCATGTTCACCAGGTCAAGATCTGATAATGGAAACCCAGAAAAATTGAGTGGAAATTTAAAATTTTATAGGGACAGTCGGCATGATTCGTATATTTTCTGAAGTTATTCAGGTATTTACGTCAACTTGTCTATGGTTGAACTCGACCTGATGATGTTGAAACCGAAAGACAGTCGAGGGATTTCCTTGACTATTTGGAGTAATTGCCTTGTGTTTGGGCTTGAATAATTCTTCTTGGTGAGCACTTTGCACCAAGACTGGTAGTGACTGTCACTAGGGGTCTGATGATGACAACGAAGGACAGCTCAGGGAACGCCTGAACGGTTTCCAGTAACTACCTCGTGTTTGGAATTAATTCATTTATATCAATATAAACTTCGCACCTACATGAGTTACAATGAAGTTATGCAGTAAATCTGATGATGGAGCCGGAAGACCGTAGAGGGATCTCTTTGACTATTTGGAGTAATTATTTTGTGTTTGCGCTGGAATGATTCGTATTGGTGAACACTTTGCACCTATATAGATTATGTAACAATGTTGAAGGTCTACAGTATACATAATGATGGAGACCATTGACAGTCGAGGGCATTCCTCAACTATTTACAGAACTGAACACTAAGGACTACTACTATTACCGTGATTTTCGGTCTCAAGTAGCCGTCGTCTTCTCATTCGAAACGCATTATCCTTGCTTGCTCTGCATATCACTTAAAATGGTGAAATAAAATAATTTTAAACAAAAAAATTAATTTTCTGTGTACAAAGTAATATATGTTTTCATTTAGGTAAATAGAAAATAATATTAATAACTATTTTTATAATCTCGAAGTCGGTGCCAAGTAAGTGCCAGGTACCAAGTAAAACAATGATGATTACTAGGTACCGATCAATACACGTTTCTAATACTGTTGTTGTTTGGTATGTAGCATTTACTTGGCACCTACTGCGGGATTATAAAAATAGGTATTATTATTATTTTCTATTTACCTAAATGAAAAAAACAAACGACTTCAAAAAGTAAACACAAACATAAAAAATAAATTTTCTGTGTACAAAGTTGTCTACTTCATAGATTGTTAGAGTGATGTTTATGTTATTTCATATTATATATTAGTATGATTACTGACAATATGAATTAAGTTCAAACACGAAGTAGTTACTATAATCCGTTCAGGAGTTCCCTGTCCTTCGTTCTCATCATCAGACCCTTAATGACAGTTACGACCAAGCCTGGTGCAAAGTGCCAATACGAATCATTCAAGCTCAAACACAAGGCAACTATTCCAAATAGTCAAGGAGATCCCTCGACTGTCTTCCAGCTCCAACATCAGGTCGACTTCGACCTTCGTCAAGTTATAATGTTGTAAAAGACCTACTTAAACATCATACAAAAGAACTACTCGCCCCTGCAATTATTGAAAGTTCCCCTCGATTTCTCCAGAATTCCATCATCAGATTCTGACCTCATGACAATGGGACCAAATGGCAGATTTTTTTTATTTGATAGGGCAAACCCTATCAAATAAAAAAAGTATTTTGCAAATCGGTCCAGTCGTCTTCGAGTAATCGGTGTACATACATAAAAAAAATACGCATCGAATTGAGCACTGACTCCATTTTTGAAGTCGGTTAAAAATAAAATTGATGTGTAAATAAGTATTGAAATGGATACTTACGTGTTAAAATACATTATTAAGGTCTAGCGAGCACTGTCCCAAAAGTAGCTGAACAACATAAGCGTCAAAATTATATTAACACAGTGCAACATTAAAAATATACTTTGTTAACCTAATTTTGACTTTTCTGCTGTTTACTGACTTTTGATACAATGATGTTCAGCGACATTTGGATTGATGGTGTACAGCGACTTTAGGAACACTATAGTGCACAGATACTTTTGAATTATTCTTGTTTAACGACTTTTGTAAATTTCTGATGTACATTCTATTTTGTTTCCTAGTTGTGACTATAACTTATGGCATTTTATTGTGAACAGGTGTTTTGGAAAGTTGGTTCTGTTCATCGACTTTTGGAGCTGACTGTACATCGTCTGAACACACACGACGACATACTTTCTTTATGTTTCGCACAGGTTTACACACACGATATAAATTAAAAACAAACGTAGCGTTGGCAGGTTGGTGCGTAACTAAGCGCGATGTTGTCAATTGCCTTCATTTCATGTTGTCATTTTAGAACGCGGACAACGTATCTATAGTTTTATACATCATTGGAGTTTTTGATATTGAGAAATAAATATGTTGTTTTTGAGTAACAGTATAACTCTTTCGCCCTGGGTGAAGAAGGACTGACTAAAATCTTTCCCGCTTCTTCTTCTGCTCTGGGCCAGATAAGATATATATATTTATTTCATTGTCAGCAGACAATATTAGTTTGGGTCTTATGTGACATGCTTCTAGTTAAAGGATCCCCACGACAATAATGCATAACTACCTATAAGTTTTAGCCAAGCACTTTTTTTTTCTTTAAAATAACAAACGTTTTGTTTTCATTTGACAACATAGAACACACTGATGTTATAGCGAAGAGAGCATTAGGGACTCATTCTAAGATAATGTTGATGTTGGGAGCTCTTCAGAGCCACTTAAAGTTTTCAGATCAGTCTGAGGATAGTTTTAGCAAATTGAAGTAGATTACTGCATAGTGCATACATTAGTTTGTTAAAGACTTTCTGTCTTGAGTCCCGAATTAATTTTACTATACAAAATAATGTACTTATTGTTTTTTTGCATCGGTCGTTTTTTTTTTATGTAGGTCGGCAAACGAAGAGACGGATTACCTGTCAAAAGTCAAAGTCAAAAATCATTTATTTCAATTAGACCACAGTAGGCACTTTTGAACGTCAAGCAAGCAAAAAAGGAAAAAAGTATATAAAAAGAGCTTTAAAATTAAGCGTGTCAGTCTGTCCGTCTGTCCTCTAGTGAAGCTATTTGCTCGTTCCAAAGTGTAGATTCCTATGGAGAAGAACGAGCAAGAAACTCCATGGTTACTCTTTTTCAATCAGTTTACAATACATTTCTTTGTTACATCATTTAGTCGGTTCTGATATGTGAGAACAATGTAACACTAATGTTCAGGCAAAAAGTACGAAAAAGAAGTGAACCTCAAGGACAACATATTTAAACAGACCACTGGAGCTGACCAGTCCCAATAGGCGGCGCCCGTTCACGAACATGACACGTACACCAGCACCGCCCAACTCAACCATATTATAGGGAATTGGGCGATCCAGTGCCCATGCCACCGCCAATGAGACCTCTGAGTGAGCATGACAGCTCCCAGCCGATACAAGTACCTATATTCTCAAGTCTTACTTAATTATAATAGGTTACAGGGCACTCACATTTACAAAAACTTAGAAGATCATCAACAATTAACAACATAGTGTACAAATTAATAATTAAAATCAAAAATTCTTCTAAACATCCTGTGGAGTAGGACCAGCTAGCCTCCAAGCATTTTTATCTTGTATATAATCATTTAGTTTGTAGTATGCTAGTTTACATAAATGTTTCTTTATACATAATTTAAATTTGCTTTCATTTAGATTTTGAATTTCAACTGGGATTTTATTATAACATTTAACACAGAAACCCAGGAATGACTTATGCACTTTTGCCAATCTAAATAAAGGCTGACTCAATCTATTCCTATGTCTAGTGTGATAATCATGTTTGTCTGATACCTTTACAAATAAGTGTAGGTTTTTCCTAACATACATAATGTTTTCATAAATAAATTGACTCGGTACGGTCAGAATGTTGATCTCCTTAAACTTTTCTCTGAGGGATTCGCGACGACCTAAGTTATATATAGCTCTGACGGCACGCTTTTGCAAGATAAAGATAGACTCAACGTCAGATGCCTGTCCCCACAACAGAATTCCATACGACATGATGCTGTGAAAGTAGCTAAAGTACACTAGTCTTGCCGTGCCTACATCGGTTAGCTGACGGATCTTCCAGACAGCATAAGCTGCAGAGCTCAATCGTCCTGCTAGAGACCTGATGTGGGGCCCCCATTGCAACTTCTCATCTACAGTGATCCCCAGGAAAGTAGTCTCTTTTACAAATTCTAGTTTCTGATCATTTAATAATATATCATCACATGCGTTACTTTTAACATTTGGTAAAATAAATCTAATGCATTTAGTCTTTTTATCATTTAGTAATAAGTTGTTTATTGTAAACCAATTTTGAACCTTCATTAAGGCATTATTAACTTCGTCATATTTGTTTGTTCGTCTATTTATTTTAAAAATCAATGAAGTGTCATCCGCGAATAATACCATATGCGGTTCATTTTGGAACATATGGGGCAGGTCATTTACATAAACTAAAAATAGAAAAGGACCTAATATTGAGCCCTGCGGCACGCCCATAGATACGCTAGCACCGAGTGAGTTAACTTTGTTGACTTGTACTTTAATTTTTCTTTCTTGAAGGTATGATTTCAATAAATCTACGGCATTCGGGGGGTATCCCCCCCCGAATGCCGTAGTGTTCTAGCTTCAGTAACAGCGTCTCGTGCTCAACACAGTCGAATGCCTTTGAAAGGTCGCAAAATATTCCGATGGCATCCTGTGCTTTTTCCCACGAGTTGAAAACTTGTTTTATAAGTGATACTCCTGCGTCCGTAGTGCAACGTCCTTTGGTGAACCCGTATTGATGGTCATGGAAAATACAATTCTTGTTAAAGTGACGCAGCATTTGAGTAAGCATCAACCTTTCGAACACTTTACTGAGCACTGGCAAAATAGAGACCGGCCTATAGTTATTAGGTTCTGTACTATCACCTGATTTAAATAATGGAACTACTTTACTATGTTTCATTAAATCCGGGAAAACCCCTTGATCTACACTTTTATTAAAAATGAAAGTTAAGTGCGGCGCAGTTGTCTCTATAAACGACCTGCACACTCGAACAGACATTCCCCAAAGATCTTCAGTTGACTTTACTTTGATCTCATTGAATGCCTTTATTACTGCCTGGGGGGTTGTGTATTGAAAGCTAAAGTCAGAAGGACATTCTTTGACGTTACCCCTGAGAAGCTCGACAGAAAGAGCTGGAGATGATTTTAACGTTTCCGTAGTTTTAAGAGGAATATTTTTAAAGAATCTTTCGAATTCCTGGGCAACTGACGAATTTGAACTAGTATATCCCTTTTCGGTTTTTAAATTAAATTCAGTGTTTTGTGATTTATTTCTACCTGTTTCTTTATTAATTATATTCCAGGTAGCTTTTATTTTGTTTTCCGCGGTCCTGATTTTATTACTAATGTGGAGCGACTTAGCATGCTTACATACTATTTTAAATATTTTTGAATACTTGGAAACATGTCTGCGAAAAGCCTCGCTACTATTAAATGGTTTCAGGCCGTATAGGTCAAATAACCTGTCTCTACTTATACGAATACCTGGTGTAGCCCAATCACAGAATACAAATTTACACTGAATATTTTTACGTTTTAAAGGAAATAGTTTATCGAATTGTTTTTTTATAAGGGATAATAAATTAGCATATATCTCACTCGGGCAATTATTGTCTTGTACTTGGCTGCATAATTCATGTTTTAGCTTATTATTTAATGAATCAATTTTTTTGTATGTGATTTGTCTAAACAATATTTCCTTTTTTGGCACAGTTGTTATAGTATTAAAGTTAACTGTGAGCCCACTGTGATCAGATGGTAATCTATTTACAATTTCACTTTGTAAATAATCACAGTTACAGAAAATATTATCTATACAAGTTGCCGAGGTGGATGTTACTCGGGTGGGCTCAAGGAAAACATTAGACAAATCAAATGATTGAAAGAGACTTAACAAGTTTGTACAATGAGAATTGTTTTCTAAGAGATCAACATTAAAATCGCCACATACTATTGTACATTTACTACTAGAACATGTTTTCCGCAGTACATCTTCCATTACAGAGCGAAAAATATTTAGATTCTGTATGTTAGGAGGCCTATAAACACATACTACAATATGCCTATCCAGCTCAACGCAGGACAACTCTATTGTGTGTTCAATTGACAGCAGGGCAATGTCTTGTCTTTCTTTATATTTTATTGAGTTCTTTACTAAAATCAGGCTACCACCATGTATCATTGCTTGGCGGCTATAATTGCTGCCAACACAATAGTTATTGAAGTTAATTGTTTCTACTTGATAATCTTTTAACCAATGTTCAGTTAAACAAATAATATCATATTGGAATTTCTCTAAAAACAATTCAATTTCTAAGAATTTTGATGCAAAGCCCTGAACATTTTGACTATACAATGACAACAGGTTATCTGTTTTATTTTTCAATTTAAGTTTATGCTTAACAATATTGCCAGAAGAAACCTTTTCAATGATTGGGGTTTTTGAGTAATTTAATTGGTTATCTTCTGTTGTCGTGGAAGTCAGTTTAAAAGATTACTATCCGGAGTACTATCCATATTTATAACTAAATTTGGAGCCTCCTTCGTGCTATTATATGTACAATTAATCTCTATATTGTTAGATTGTCTAATCAATATAGATTTGTCACTAAAACTACTTATTAATAAATTAATACTATTTGCTAGCAAACTAGCAATTAATAATTTACATTTCCTGGGAATATACATATAATCCCGGGTCAACTTGAAACCACTAACAAATTTGTTAGTGTCAAAAAATGATAATTTGTCACTATGACAAGAGGTCAAAAAAAATATTAAATTGTTCAGATGATGAATTCTACTATTTTGCATTTTTGACAGAGTGTCAGCATATGGGAATGCACATAATACTATCTTCCCTGTATTTAATCTCAATAAGGTGTCGATACCATCAGTTATATCCCGCTTGTTTATCCCTGTACTATCACCCATTAATATTACTATTGGCTGATTTTCTGCTAATTGTTTCTGTGATATTTTTTCTATCATATGGCCAAATTTTATATTGTGATAACAGTAATTTGTTACCCTGTATTTAAGGCAATTAGCGATAAGTGACCCAAAACCTGCACCCACTGAGTCTGTAAACACACCAGCGTTGTAGGTAACAACTGGTTGACTCCCTGTTTGTGGCCCCGGCACAAGTTCTGGCTCAAAGGGTGGAGTGATGGCACAGCTACATGAAAGGTTATTTGCAAGAGACTCATATCTCTCAGCACTAAAAGTAACTAAATCTACAAGTTTTCCTGCCTCAATCATGTGTTTGTTGAGTTGTGATTGGGCAGATTCATATTTTTGGAACATATCATTTAAGAACATTTCACGTTTTAAAAGTTCTTGTTGAAGAGCCTGAATGTCTTTGTCATATATGACCCTACATTGTTCTAAATCACTTTTGCATGATTTAAGTTCCTGAAATAGATTTAATTTTTGTTTTCTTAAATAGACATTCTTTTTAAACAGATTTTGCTTCTTTTTGAGTTTTTTAATTGTTTTACTTAGTTTTATATATTTTTTTATTTTATTGTGGCTATTCAGGACAGGGCAAGCAGTAATGGTATCATCACCGGTTAAGTCTATTGTAACTGCTGGTTCACAGATGTCATCAGATTCACTACCAACCAATTCTTCATACAAACTCTGAGTGTTGACCGACAACACAGATTTTTTGGAGGCCTCTAAGTTATTAATTATATTTTGTGCTTCTCTGAGGTCATGCTCCAGATGTGTTATACGTTTAAGAGCATGTTCATGTGTGTCAGTACACTGCTGAAAAGTATCAATTTGTTTTATTAAGTGGTTGTGTTGATCTATTAGGTCCGTGTGACATGAGTGAAGTTCAGCTAATTCATATTTGAGTTGTGTGTTTTTGTTAACAATATTTTTAACTTCAATTTCACTGTCATCACGCTCCTGCAGCAGTTGGTCGCACAGGTGCTTGGATGACTCCAGTTCTTTGAGTGCCGCCCTCAGTTTGATCTCCATCTCCTTAGACCGAGTCATCATACTGAAACGTATGAAGGGATGATGCTCTGAAATATAAGAGAAAAAAAGAACAGCAAATGGACAGAGAAATTTGTTTGTAAGCTAGATGGACTTGTATAAATGAAATAATCTATAAGATATTAAGAAAAGAACAAGAGAAAAGGGTGAATAATAGCTTTAACTTGTTCAGTATGATGAAACTAATAAATTGATGATTATAATTTCTGGTATGCAGGTAGATGAAAATTAAAGGAATTGAATTTTAAACTACTTATTAATTTTCTTTAGCTTAAATAATAAAAAAATACTTTATAACACTAAAATACACTACGAATTGGGCTTATTTTAATTAATAACAGTAATATAAAGCATTTCGTTACGTTTCTAAAAAATTTATTCGTTGTCGTGTTTCATTAACAAATTATCATCCAAACTGAGAACTATGTGTTACTTTAATCAAAACTGGAGCGTGTCTGTAATTGTGTATTGATGAAAAACAATAATTTTCACTTATACTCCCCTGGTTTAAAGCTTTAAATTGAACTTTAGCTCCGTCCGTTGACCACTGACAGCTCGCAGGAACTTTTCAATTTTGCAACTTAATTCTTATAAATATCACTGGGCCTACAATGCCTATGGTGTTTTTACAAGTATTTTTACAAATAAACTGCTATTTATAGCAATAAAATCACTTAAATCTAATTATTAAAATAAATTTAACTATGAGGTCGTATTTCGACGACCGATCACCAGTGTTGCCAACCAAAAAAAAAAAAAAAAAAAAAAAATGATGGTAAGATTAGGGATTTGGAGATTTAGGAACTGGGGAGGGATTGGGAAGGGGAAGGATTGGGTCTTCGATAACCTCACTTACACGGCGAAACGTTGTTTCACGCCGGTTTTCTGTGAGGCCGTGGTATCACTCCGGTCGAGCCGACCCATTCGTGCCGAAGCATGGCTCTCCCACACTTAAGTTTTATCATATCTATTTTAATCAAAATTTCAATTTATTTCATTTCAAACATGCTCTTCATAGGACGACATAGAACAAACTGATGTTACAGCGAAGAGATAAGTTTTTTTGTAATGGGAGGGCAAGCGCGCTTGCAGGTAACCTGTTACTCCTCTAGTGTGGTCCATGGGCGGCGCCGAATGCTAATCATCAATGGAGCTGTCTACTAGTTTGCAGCCTTATTATATAACAAAACAAAATGCTTTCTCATGCGGAATTTTTTTTTAGGACAACCGCACGGAGTCATCCTTCTGACCACTCCGACAATGAAGCATCAATAATAATTTTAAACTAAATTTCAATATAACAAACATTCCCAACCAATCTGTTTAACGAAAAACAAAAATCCAAAAGAAAAATATGGAAATATTTTTGCGAGATAAGATTCACAATTTCTTTCATATTTTTCCTCGTATCCTGTGCTTGCAAGAAAGGCTTTCTCAATTCCGTCTAATTTTTAACTTGTCTCATATTGTTTTCGTGTTCAAAGGTACACATTTTCCTTGTGTCAAGCGTGTACCCAATTTTGTCTTTTCCCTCATTTCTATAGCCAAAAATTACTCCTTTGTAGAGAGCGAATTACTTTGATTTTGATTTTGTACCGAATTTCATTGAGATTCGTTCATTCGGTTTTCGATCTAAGATTGTAGGGATATTGATTTCAGGTTTAATGAAAGCTTGGGATGTTACTGGTTAACGGTGTTTTGTGTCCCCAAATTCTTATGACACTTATTTATACACTTTTGAATTGGGTTAAATCATTAAGATTACTGATAATCTTTCAAAGTCATTAGAAACGCTATTGTTATTAAAAAAATATAAAAGAATCATAACACACGTTTTGCCGATTAGAATTTTAACATCGTTTAATTAAGATCTTCATATCACGATGTGTTAAGTGTAGGAAGATCCATACCGAGCTTCTCATACAGAAACGAATGGGTTGGTTTTATTGTAATATCACGAATGCATGTGTTATTCTTTGCTATATGACTGAGGTTACTGGAGATCCAATGTGCCTTTCTCCCTTTCCCCGATGCTCCAATTCCCAATCTTCAAATAGCTTATCAACGCGCCTGTAACTACACTGGTCTTTTAGCGAAGACAATTGCCTACAATCAGGGGCTGGATCATTATCGGTCAATATTACTCCATAAAAAAAACGCTTACACGTGTAGCTACTAAATGAAACACTCCTTCAATGTTTTTATTTGGTTAGGTCCGAACAAAGCCAGTATTACCTTTAATAATAACAGCAACTACATTCAAATATAACCCATCATGGTCGATCGACTAACTTCATAACACGTTAACTTGCTAAACCGAACTTCATATTCGATTAAGGTCTATTTTTCCCTGAACCTTTTCGCATGGAAAAATCCACATCGCTGATTTCGGTAACAGGTGTGCTCTGAAACTTGGTTGAGTTATAACCGTGAAATACGGTTAAATAGTTTGAAGGATGAACGGTTCATATTTTTGGAGGCACAGAAACTTGAACGTTTATTTCATAGTGAGTAATGGATGTTGAAAATTACTCTTAAAGTAATTAATAGTCGCGATAATAAAAACTGCTGTATAATGTACGTTTTGCCGTTATTTGGTTATGGCACCCACTTCTTAGGAGCATTTACGCAGCCCGGTAGTTCACTAGTTTTTATGATATTGGACTGGACAAGTTTTAAACCCTTGCCATGTAAAGGCTTGAAGTTGACGTGAGATGTCTTTGGTTACCTTCCACGTCAACTTCAAGTCTTCGTTAACCGATGCCTGCGTCGCATTCTCGGAATTTACTGGCCCGAGACAATCTCCAACATAGAGCTTTTGGAGAAATGCCACGAAAGCCCAATCGACCGACAGATCAAGCGCCGCAAGTGGGGATGGATAGGGCACACGCTCCGAAGGGGTCCTGGCCACATACCCAAGCAAGCCTTGGATTGGAATCCCCAAGGGAAAAGAAAGCGTGGCCGTCCACGGCAAACCTGGCGTCGCACCGTACTGGCAGAAGCGACGAGCATCGGTATGACGTGGAGTGAGGTGAAGCGTGAATCTCAAGACAGATCGCGATGGAGAACTTCAGTGGACGCCCTCTGCCCCATCTAGGGGACACAGGATATTAAGTCAAGTAAGTCATGTAAAGGCTACTACTAATACTACTACGACTAAATTTATATACGTTTCAAGGATTGACAAGGACTGACTTGACAGGACAAGGACGAATGTTAGCAAATAAGTTCCAAAATGATTTGACAAAAGGTGTAGAAAAACGTGAAGAAACATAGATTTATAATTTCTAATTATAGGTTTGAAATCGCCAACGCCTTTAGCAAGAGCAGTGATTAATACTCATGCTAATTTTTTCTTGGTGTGAGAAGAGGCCTTTTATAAAAACAGTTTTTTTTAACTTTGCGCCTATCTATTATTTTCTCCTGTGTAGTACGTTACGGGTACGTTTCAAACATAAACATCACACCCAGACCCGGAACAACAATGTATGGATCATACAAAGAGTTGGTCCTTGCGGGAATCGTACCCGCAACACGTTGCGCGGCCACCGCGCCAGCCCAGCGCGGTGGCAACTGGTTGCCAACCGTGCAGTTAATGTTTTCACAGGCAATATGATATATCAGTGTTTTGAGATCCACACTGCTCCAGATTCTACTAATGAAAATGGCCTCCACACCACAAGTGACAGAATAAGATGGACGGAGATCGTGTAATAGAAAGTGACGTAAAAGGGTGGTCATGAAACAGCAATGACAAATGCGACACGATACTTTAGCAGTATAATCAGTCTTATATGCGTGACTAACATTAAAAAATGAACTAAACTTTTTTTAAATAAAGTTCAGAATTGTAAATAAATTTTCTGTATGTCAACAAGCTTAGTTCATATCGTAGTGAATTTAGAACCTCGTTATTTTCCAGTGGCCTCTCACTTGAACAGGATTTATTGAGACTAACATATTTTATGTCTCCATCTCTTTCCTGTGTTCGGATTAAAAGATTTATTGAAAGAGATGGGGTGATTTTATACAGGTGCATTCCTTTATTTAAATTTTTATGCAAGGTTAATTTTACTGTCGGCTTTATTCGATAGAAAAACTAGCAGCTCGTCCCTGCTTCGCACGGGTCGCATCATCTCGTTTACGATGAAAGGGTCCCTATTAACCAACTCTCCCCTCTACTTTTCTAAAATTTTCATTCATAAGAACGTTCTCCTGACAATAACACACGTAACAAAAAAAGAATCAGTAGAATTGGTCCAGCCGTTTTTGAGTTATGCGCTTACCAACATATTTTGCGATTCATTTTTATATATATAGATATACTAGCTGTACCCCGCGGTTTCACCCGCGTTTTTGTCGTTTCCGTGGAAATATCGAGATAAAATATTGCCTATATTATAGCCTCCCTCAATAAATGGACTATTGAATATTTAAACAGTTTTCATAATTATCAGGTCAGCATTTCCCGAGATTACCGCCTTCATAACAAACAACCAAACTTTTCATGTTTAGGTATAATATTAAGAAAAATATAAATTAAGTTAAATTGTATAAGTCAAGTAAGCAATAGCTGTTTATTTGTTCGAAATTCAGCCAGAGTAAGAATTACGACTACAGGCGGGAGTGTCCGTCCACTTTAAACCGGGTTCAAATATCATTTTAAAGTACTTCTGAGTAAATTATATTTTTTGTTTTATTTTCGGAATTGGATTAAAATGTAAAGGCAAATCATTTGGAATCATTAGGATCCGAGGTTTAAATACTGTTTGACCAACCACTGGACCAGTCAGAACTATTATTGCAACTATCACGTTATTGCGAACAAATTTAACCTAAAGTCTCCCGTTACATAAATTTCTAAGTAAAATAATGGGGCACCAATTTTTAACTTGAGAGAATGTGATGGGATGCCCCTCGGGTTTAAACGATAAAAACATCCCTGTAGATAATGGACTGTATATTCTTGATCCATTGGAAGTTTAGTTAAAATTAAATCGTTAATTTTGTCAACACTACTGTTTAGACTTTACTCTACTGAATACACTTTAGGATTCTCTCCTGTGTTGTGGGTGCGTTTACAAACATACAGTGTCACATACACATGACACCCAGACCCGAAACAACAATTTGTGGATCACACAAAGTGTTGTTCCGTGCGGGAATCGAATCCGCGATACGTTGCACGGCAGCCAGTTGCCCAGCCACCGCACCGACTGTGCACACTTCTATTGGTAATCTTTATTTTCTATTTCGACGATATCTTTTGATATTAGACTCTCAATGCTAGTCTTTTTTTCTCCTAAATCTTGATCAATAGGTATTTTATTTTCAAAATAAGGTACTTTTCCGTCTCCAACTAAAAGTAACTTCAAAGGAAAATTTGTACTACCTCCTCCCAAATATGCTCTCATGTCCGTAGATAGTTTTAAGGTATGAACAAATTTCCATAATAGAGAACTTTTAAGGCAATTTTTTACAATGTCTACTTTAGTTCTTCTTACTACTACTGGTAAAGTTTGCCGAAAATCCCCAGCAAACATGACAGTAATCCCAACCATGATTTTATCACAGTCTCTAATATCTATAATAGTCCTATCTAGAGCCTCCACATGAGCTCTATGAATCATGGTACATTCATCCCAGATTATTAAAGTGACATCTTACAAAACTTTGCCTAAAAGGCCATTTTTACGAATAGAGCACACGCTCTTTCTGTAACGGAACGGTTAGGTTATGTTAGTTTAAAAGTGTAATGAGCTGTGCGTACGCCAGCTAATATAGTAGCAGCGATTCCAGATGACGCTACTGCCAAAGCTAGTTTTCCCTGAGACCTTACTTTTGCTAATATCATATTAGTAGCTAATGAAAGTTTTGCCGGTTCCGCCTGGAGCATACAAAAAAATATTTTTCCCTCATTAAAACAACGCTGAGCATAACACTATTGTTTGCCATTACCTGGTCATTAAAGAACTTGGGTGCATTTACAGTAATATACTCATTTAATTCATTTACATCGTATAGCTTCCGCAACGAAATTTCCAAATTATAATGTATGTTTTTCCGTGGATTTCCTTTTCCTTAGCAGAGTTAGTTTAGAAATGTATTTCTTATACTCTTCAAACATCTTATACTTACAATCATCAACAAATATATTACGAAAAATATTATTACAGGATTTTATGTTGATAAAAAACTTTATGGTCCATAACTCATTAATAAGGTACCAACTCTTAACATCTTACACACATGATAACTTTTAAACGATTGAGAGATTGAGAGGAAATAAAAAAGTATTTTAAAATACTTATAAATAAATACTCTTGATAACATAATGCTTAATTCCGATAAAGAATAATATTACGATACATATTTAACGCTTTTTTTCCTTCAGACGATTTAATAATTATTTTGAACACAAAATCGGGTATTGTGATTAAACCATGATAGCTAGATATATGCTCTCGCGGACTTTTTGTAGGTTTTAATAGAATCTACAAACCCGTAGTACATCATTTTGTTCTATGGTCAATAGTTATTGCAGCGCACGCAAAAATAGGTTTTCGATTTTACTCCTTGTGTTACAAAATAGCAATTTTATTACAGATCATTAATTTTGAATTAAATAAAATATACCTTCCTCGATAAATGGACTACATAACACTGAAAGAATCATTCAAATCGGATTTTTTTTTTGTTTTCGGAACCCGACTTATTAATCACACTGTTTTGATAGATAATTGAATTTGAACTTTGTTTCGTGGTAAGAAAGTGCAAATTTACTTTTTGACGTTAGGAAGACACCTTTTCTTCTTTCATATTTTATTTCTTAGATAACAGTGAGTGCTTGTTATTTAATATGAACCTTATGTACAACAGCAATAAAGCTCAAATTGATTTGACGTTTTAGTTAGAAAACGTTTGTATGTGAAAAAGAAAAGGACTGTTTTTAGGCTTTTCCCGGCAATTATTCGATTTTTTCTCGCCGTAAGAACCATCCTTGGACTTCAACGAACATCTTAAAAAAAGAACTGGCCAAATTGGTCCAGGCGTTATTGAGTTATGCGCTTACAAAACATTTTGCGATCCATTTTTATATATAAGATTAGGTATGGTTAACATTTTCATCCCTAATGTATGCACATATGCATGCAGGCAGCAAGTATGCACATAGAATAGATAATTTAACACGCACATTTTACCTTCGTATTAGCGGATCAACTATTTAAAGTTTGAAATCGTCTATCCGCCTTGAGTAAGCGTAGTGATTAATGCTCCGTGTGACAAGAGGCGTTTGCTCAGCAGTGGCCACTCTTAGGCTGACGATATGATTCTGATGCTGATGTATGATCTGTTGATTGCCCAGCTATGCAGGCGTTGAGCATGGGGCAGACCGACCAGGACTACCTTGAGCATACGAAACGCTGTGTTCCACACGCGCCTCAAATAGCCGTCAAGCCTTCACAAATATCGGCCACTTCAGCTAATACTCCAGCGGCATTGCACCAGCAAGAGCAATGATCCGCTGTTGATGACCACGTCACCGAAATAGATGGAACTTGGTGACTTTTAGGAAGTAAGTCTGATACTCTTTCCCAACCTAGGGCAGGAGAAGGCATTGGATAATTTTCCTCTCTCAAAAATACTGGTAATTGCAATTACCTGTGGTAATTGGCGGTGGTATTTTCAAACTGATGTGACCTTCAAACCTACAAAAAACGTGCGTACTTCTTTTTAAAAGGCCAGCAACGCGCCTGTGACTCCTCTGGTATTGCAGATGTCCATAGGCGACGCTGATCACATACCATTAGGTGATCAGACAGTCGGTTTGCCTACTCCTTAAAAAATTGGTAAGAATTTTTGACAAACGACCGTAACACAGAGACTAATGATTGAACCTAGACTCCTTGCTTGGTGGTTGCGCTTGCACCGTCCTTTAGAGCTAGGGGGGTAGTAAACTATTTACTTATATATCAAAATGGATACCCAAGACAAGATTTAAAAATAATAGCCAATTGCTCAAGGCACTTTTATGCCGTTAGTAGTCTCTAGAACGATGCGCCCAAGTATCTCTTTTGTTGCGTTTCATGAATTTTTATGGCATTTAGCGTTATAAAAATATCTTCTAGCTAGACCTTATATTGTAAAATGAAACTTGGACGGCTTGTTGAGAAACTGTCTAATATTTTATGTATTTGTTAGCGATTATAGGTAAGTGCTTTTTGGACTTTGGGCCCTTTTTTGGAGGAAATGTTATTCAATGACTTCTTACGCGCCATACGAGACTTTTACTGACAAAAACAACCTGTTTCTTCTGCTGCCTTAGTACCCTCAACCACGACTAGACATCGGTCTTAGTGGGCGCTAGCTATGATGGTCCGATAGCTTTTTGAAGTACGCGTGTTCTAGTCGGGTTGAAAAATACTCTTGCTTGCCGTAACTCGGCAGCGGTAGTGACAAAGTCTATTTTCATCTATTTCGTCTCAGACTATATCGTGTTGTCATTAAAGATTAAAAAAAATGCACCCTATTTCACAGAAAAAGGGCGCTTTAAATTCCAAACAACTACAACTTAACACAGTGCCCGTGTTAATATCAAAATCTAATATTAATAGCCTTAGCCTAAGGCTGATGTCGACCAGCTGCGTTTGGGAGCGTCTAACAAATGATGTGTTCCAAAGTTCATGCTCGCTAGAACATGTTTTAACCCAGTTATGCGTGTGTGTGTAACAACTTCAGTAATGGGGTTTTGGACTAATTAAATTTTAATATAGCGGTGTTTTCACTATGAACTGCTCTTTCCGCTTCTCATTTATACGAATGACAAGTCAATGTCAAGTACCTACCAATGTGAATTTTCTCGCTTCGTTAACATAATATTATATACTAGCTTCCACCCACGGACAAGCCCGAGTGGTATGTTGATAAAAAGTAGCATATGTTAAACCAAGGTATCACCTATCTAACTATACATACACATACTAACTTTTAACTAAATCGGTTCAGCCGTTTTTGCCTAAAAGGACAAGAAACATACATACATACCTTCTTACAAATATTATGTATATGTTTTCCAAATTGTTTAGATACCACTGACATAGAGTAAGAAAACCTAAACTTCTGCCATGAGCAAGCCTTTTAATTATTGCTTGAACCTTCTCCGTGTGAGGAAGAGCACTTTGCTCAGTAGCGGGCGCTTATAGGCTGATGATGATGATGTTTATAACAATAAGAGCAATTACCCTACGTATTACATGCAACATACTAAAAACCTGGTGGTATCCAGGTACTTATGGATTGAAATATTATGCTGTCACTAGCTGTTATCCGCGGCTTCACCTGCGTGATAGCTAGCCTATTTATCCCCAAGCGGACCCTGGTATCCCCTATGATGTCATCGCCTCGCGTTTTTATCATTTGAAACCCTAAGCTTACACCGCTGACCTATCTCACCCATTCCATTATAGCACATAATTCCTGCCTTAGACATTAAATGATTGAATTTTTCAACTGTTTACAGAATTAATAACATTATTTATTTAATAAATAGATTAAATATAATGTTTTTGAATGGTTACAAAAGTTTTGTCTTTATCACTTTGCCTCCTGACTACGTTGAAACCTTCTGATCTCTTTTGCAATCGTGATTATCACTAGGACCCCGGAGGGGAGAAGAGGTCAAACTCTTACTGACTAAAAACGCCCCAGTTCCTTCAACTGCTCTGGGCCGAGGCCGCCCACAATGCCGACTGAACATCAGCCCTATAGGGCCCCCTCAGTGGTAATCTATTGGCTCTTTGAGTACCGTACGCTCGGGTAGTAGTTGCCTACCTAACGAATTAAGCAGTATATTTACCTGGTGAATCATCATACATCACAGATCCACATAAACGTATATTTTCCTCCACATAGGTAAGTAAATCGACTATAGGTGGGTACATGAAATAAAACTTCAGTTTTACGGCTAACAGTCAAAACTGGTTCTTCAAACACGAAAAAAAAATTGAAAGAGAAAAAAATCCAATTTATTCCTCCTAAAAGTTAAGGGAAATTACCTCTCGAACTTAGTTTTTTGAACTTTGAATAATTTGACTATAAAACAATTGTGTGAATAATTTTGACGGACTTGGTGGTTTGTTTCGTGCTGGTACTTTGTATGAGACACGGTAGGTCTAGCATAGCAAGCCTACTTTGATATAAGAGGTCAAATTACCTGTCACCGGTAACATTAATTTGGTCCTTATTTGGGAGAAAGGACCAACAATTTGAACAATTTTGTTTTTTACTTTGAGAGCAAATGCTCGATCTAAAGCGTATGCCAAGTATTTCGATTACTTGGTTATCAAAAGCTCGATATAAAAATTAGGGCTTATAGGGTTTAATAAAAAAAAATAACTATCAACATTTGGCTCATCAGTACAATTGGGCAAATATCACTCGTACATATCGTATCGTACCGTAAAGATATATGGAATAAAATCTAAAAATCAGAACACACGCTTCTAATTTTTGTAATATATTAGGAAATTTAGCGATTATGTGATACGGATTGGCTAACTATACTTACAATGTACTGGTGCATTTCACCTGGTCTGATAATGAAATTCAAATGGTGAATCATCAAATTACTTCTCTCGCTCAGACACTCCCTAAGTCGTTTTCCTGCTTTGGGCCTTTTTTTTAATGAACTACTGAATCGCCGACAAATATATAGGATATATAATATATATAGGAGTATTATTCGAGAATTTTCTATCAACATTCTTTGTTCAGTTTCAAGTGGATTTTAGTTTTCAACATCGCCCACACTGTTCCTAAAAGTTTTGACCGCGGATCCGAAGACATCGCTTCGATAGATGCCCAAAAGTTTGAGTTCTAAATGCCAATTGAAAGAAAAGTAGGTTAATTGTATTTTTTTGTCTTTTATAAAGCTCATGGTTTTATTTTTAATGAAAGGTATTTTCAATTTTATCAAGTTACTACGGCTAAGGAGTCAAAAGAAGGTGAAGAAATTGACTCGTTAAGAAAGATAGTAGCTATTATTAAAGTATATTATTTTTATGGGTTTCATTAAAGCTTTATCCTTTAATAGACTTTAACCTTTCGCGTAATACTTAACTGTTTGACAAGATTTAACGCGCACGAACCTTTTTTTTTTCTCTGAGCCTGCTTGTAGCCATGGCAGTTGTAACCCTACCGAAACGTCAAACTTTATCCTTTGTCCACCAATGGTTACTTGTTTTTTTTTTAAGTAATAGGTCGGCAAACGAGCAGACGGATTACCTGATGGTAAGCAATCAGCGCCGCCCATGGACACCCGTAACGGAGGAGTTACGAGTGCGTTGCCGACCTTTTAGGGATTAGGGATTTGGAGATTTAGGGATTGGGAAGGGGAAGGATTGGGCCTCCGGTAACCTCACTCACACGGCGAAACACAACACTGTGGTTGTTTCACGCCGATTTTCTGTGAGGCCGTGGTATCGCTCCGGTCGAGCCGACCCATTCGTGCCGAAGCATGTCTCTCCCACACTTAAAAATGTCTTTCATTTCATTACCTAATCAATTTTTTTTTATTTATTTTGCTCACCATTAACTTATACTGAATGCACAATATAAATATATCAGCAACGAGTCTCTGGCACAACGAACATTAAAATATGGTCGATAATTAAAACATTTATCAGAACGGACCCTGTGTACACCAAATTTCCGTGTGTTAAGGCGTTTACTAAAAATTTGACGTTTTAAAAAAATATACTTATGGAGTAACTTCTTCTTTAAATTTTTTTGATTTAATTTTTTTTTATTCAAAACCGTTTTTAACTGTTTCGTATCTGTTTAAGTTGATTGGTAAAACGACGACTCAAATACTCTCACCTTCAGAACATTTTCTATTTCTTAGAGATCGAGTTTTTCTACTTAACTATTAGTTTAATTTTTTCTTCTAAGTTAAGGTAACTTTGAACAAACGCCTCAAAGTTTTTCCCGCAATATCCACCGGGTATCACTACGAGTTCCCACTTAACAAAGTTCTTTTCAACGTTAAGAACAAAGTTGAATCTTATTTCACAATTTTGTAATAAAAATGGAGTTCTAAAATTTTTTTGGTCCTAATTCGGATGAAAGGACCTAGTTACATTTGTGTGTAGCTTCTTTGGCGTAAATTTAAATGTATTGTGAATAAAGATGTAAAAAAATAATTCAACTAATAAAACGCTAAGTATTTTAAGAGAAAGTAAAAAAAGCTTGCTTTTTGCACTTTTTTGGTCTATGAGGTTCGTAGTAACTACCTACATACTTGCACAAACATTGCAATATGGAAAATTGCTTAAGTGCAAGTATGTACGAAGTTAAAAACAAAAGTACTTCAAAGCAAAAAATTAAAAGAATTGCGCCTATCAGTCAAGCGTGTACCAAATCCTGCTTTAAGAAAAAAATTGTACCAAAATTTTTAAAGCGCCTGTCAAAAATCTCATAGCAACATTTTGCAACGAAACGTCTTTGCTCAAAACAAAATATAATATTAAATTTATTTTCTAAATCACTTCATAAAAGATAAGCAAAACACTTAGCGAAGTAAGTAAAAACAAAACCAATAATATTATATAGGCGCCATGCTAAAAGCGTCGCACTTAATATAAAGACGCTTGTTCTGGACCGAAAATGTGGTCACAGTTCAAGCGAGTACTACATTATTGAGCGAGAGGTACATTATTTTAATTAATTTTTATGTCAAATTAAAATGAAAGATATCAATAAATATTACAACGAAAAGTTCCATTAATATCTTGCTTATAAATGTGAGAGAGATACATATATATCAACCACAGCGTTGTGTTTCGCCACGTGTGAGTGAGGTTATCGGAGGCCCAATCTTTCCTTTAACAAAATCTCTACCCCATCCGTAAATCTTCCAAACTTTTATTCCCAAAAGGTCGGCAACGCACTTTAATCTGTTGTTGCGGGTGTCCAAGGGCGGCGGCGATTGCTTACCATCAGGTGTTCCGCCCACTTGTATGCCATACTATCAAAAATAAAAAAAAGAAGGGGGGATGGAGGGTTTAGTCAAAAAAGATGAGACGAAGATGAGATTTGTCAAATCCTCTTTGAGTCATTTAGAATAAAGTCAAATACTAAAAGAACACAGAAATATTTTTTATAATGTCAAATTACGTAATTATCTTAATTATCAAGAAGTGAGTGCATAGTATTATATTGATTATTCAGTACCTGTTTGAAAAATTACCTTACGTACGTAATGCATTTTCTCAAAAATGATTAAATAACGAGTTTTTTTATACCTATATTCTTACACTTTATATTATGCCAATGCATTTTCAAACAAGTCTTAAATGAATACATTCTAATGCAAATCGATTTTAATATATGTAGATTAAAAATAATTAAGCAAAACACATACCTAATGAATTTTGAAGATCTGTTTATTTTAATATCCGACGTATTTTTATTTTCCTCCAGTTCAATTCAGTTCAATAGCATTTTTTTTTGTAGTAGATATATTATTCGTTCAGTTTGATGATGGTTATTTATGAATATTTAAGTACTCCCATAAATAATCCACTTTAAAGTTTACGAAAACTTATTATACTCATTATAGTATCGTCCTTCGATACGCCAATGAGCCTAATAAGTTTTTAGTTCAATTACTTATGTGAAAACAGTAACAGTACATAGACATACAAGAGGATTTACTCTCATCATCAGCCTGATGTCGTCCTCTGCTGGACATAGGCCTCCCCAATTGCACGCCACTGAGCTCGATATTCAGCTCTTCTCATCCAACCACTGGCAGCCACCCTGCGGATGTCGTCAGTCCACCTAGCTGGAGGACACCCTACACTACGTTTGCCTAGACGTGGTCTCTGGAATACGTTTACCCCAACGGTCATCTGTTCTTCGACAAATGTGACCTAATCCTCTAATAATAATCTAGTATAATTATATTAAAATAACTTTCCTCTAGTTTTGGGGTTTTGGTTGCAAACGCGCAAATATGTGCCATATGTACCGTGGCCCCATGACCTTTGAGCAGAAGGCATTAGACGATTATCCCCTATAACTTTGATAAAAACTAAATTCATGGCCCTCGTACCAACATAATAAAAAAACCTTTAGCTTTCAGAAAAAAAACGCTCATTACCATACATCAAAAATAATCACAGATGTAATAATTTCCACGCTAACATTACGACCGAGCCAGTCTTACTCATGAGTAAAGTTTCCGTGCCCATTACAAAGATAAGGGTACAGAAATTGAACGCATTTGCTTGATATCTCTCTGTATTTAACGAACCTTTAGATTTGCTAGGTATTGTGGCAATTCTGATGAAAGGCCAACTTCTTATCGGTGGCCCTTCAATGGGATTTGGTTAACAGTGAAGTAAATGAAGTAAATAAGTATAATTTTCATCTTCACTTTGTCAAAGGGACCAAGGGTCTTCGTTAGTATTAACATCATCAGCAGCTTATTTTTGTTCTCTGAGCATAGACTTCTCTATTAGTACGTCACTGAGCTCAATCTATAACTTTACACATCCAACAATATCCAGTCAGCATTGCAGATATGTTCTACGCTATATTTACTGTGATACAGTCTCCACTTCAAAACACGTGTATTCCAAAAATCATCGGCTTTTTGTCGAGGTTTTCTGTTATTCAAAGTAAGGCCAGCAATGTGCTTGTGACTTCTTAAGTGTAACAAGTGTCCATGGCTTACTATCAAGTGATTGGTCTGCTCATATATAAACAAAAACATCAACAGTCGGATGAGTGGAAAGAACATTCAGTTTAACATGTTCAAATTTATCAGAGTATCGATACTCGTTTTTTACGAACACAAAGAAATCATATAAAAGTCTCGTTGCTTATATTCCAATGACTTTTTGTGTAGACAACAATTATGTATAATATTACCTAGTCTAGCCATAAATACTGTAACAAATAAAAAAAAATTTTCTATTGCAAATAACATTTATTACTTTTACAGTATGTAAGTTTAATACATTATAAACCAATTTAAAACATCAAAAGCTTATTCGAAGTGGTCTCCATTGGCTGCAATACAGTCCTTTAAACGAATTCTTTACTGCCAATCGTATGGATTATTTAGGGAGTCCAAATTATCATGACATTTAGAGCAAGCCCTACTCTCTAAAACTGACCATAAATCATAATCCAGCGGATTAAGATTGGGACTAGACGACGGCCAGTCTTCAGCTCTAATGAAGTCGGAAACATTCGTCTCCAACCAAGACTGCTTGGACCGAGCTTTATGACCCGGCGCCGAGTCTTGCTGGAAGGACCATTGTTGGTTATTGAACATGGTTTTGTTAAGATGCTTAACTACCTTCTCAAGAAGAATGGTATTTTGATACACTTGTGCCGATGTTTTGATACCTTTTTCGCAAAAGTATGGCTCAGTCACTCCTTCATAGCTAACACCCCACCAAACCATCACTGAAGTCGGATAATGCCCACGTTGCACTCTGTCGACTAATTGAGAAGCTTCCTTAGAGCTTTGAGCATAAATACGGTCATTTTGTTTGTTAAAATGTTGCTCAATTGTAAAAAAATTCCCATGCGTAAACAAAATTTTTCTGTGACCTCCCTTTGCGTACCGCTTCAGTAGTTGTTTAGATTTTATCACGCTATTCTTTTTTAAATTATCATTTAAAAAATGTTCAGTGCGTTTCTTATAGGCTGCAAGTCCTAAGTCGTCTTTTAAAATACGCGACATGGTTCTAGGTGCTATCTTCATCTCCCGAGATAAAATCTTTTGCTTTCGAACAGGATTTCTTCGAATTCTTTCCCTTACTGCTTTGACCACCTTTTTCGTATGAACACTACGTGAACGGCCAGATCTTTTTCTGTCACAAACAGAGGAGGTCTCATTGTACCTATGAATAGCCCGGTACACAAACATTTGACTAATGCCAAGAGTGTGGAGAGTTTTAAAAATTGCATTTGGCTCCATACCCACTTTGTGTAATGCAATCACAGCGAGTCGGTTCTCTTTATCACCCCACTCCATTTTAATATCGCAAAATATTGAACAATTTATTGGCGCCGTAACAGTATTTATGGCCAGACTATGTATATTGTATCGGCTTCAGAAGAATCAACAATTTAGATTTTTTTTTTAATTATCCATTTATACCTCTGGTAACCTTGATTATGATACAATGACATATTATTGTGAACTTTACGTACTCATGATGAATTCAAATCTCAGATCGACAATCCGATATCATAAAATCACAGACTTTAGAAGAATATAAATTAGTTTATGTATCTTATTCACTAAAGTAGGTACCTAGTATTATTGAAAAAACAAATTTTATTTTTGTGATACGAAATTTAAATATTGAGTCAATGTACTGTATTTTACAAAATCCAAAAACATTGAAAACATTTTTGTCATCTTTTAAGATTGAAGATACACCTAAGCAAGATGTGTCTTAACTAACAACAGAACAATTTCAATAACATTTTACTCAACACAAATATGCACATTTATAATTAATGCACAATTGATTTGAACATCATTCTTGAAAAAAAGACCACATACAGCTTATTGTGTACACAAGGACCACAAAAGACAACCAAAAAGACCAACAAACATAATTTAATTACGTTTCTTCTTGACATTGGTTTTTTCAGTAGATGTCTTACACAAACAGTATAAAACAGAGATCATTACTGATATAACACTAAGCAATACTGTAAAAATGATTGCAACTAATTCTAGTTCGAGGTACTCTTGCCATGGCATGTTAGCTGCAGGTCCTCGCAGATGTCTCGCGCCGCCGTGACGCAGCACGTGTTCCGTCCACCATATAGCTCGCTCTAGTGGCGCCATTGGTTCATCTTGCATGACACTTCTCAGTTTTTCTATATTACGCCGATAACTGAGAAAAAAAACACCAAATTGTAAGGGTTTTTTTATCATGTTGTTAGGTTTTTAAAATATTCATTTCAATAAAGCACAAAGATTACAATTGTATGTATTCTTGTTTGGAAAAATCATATCATTTTGATTAATGAATATTCTTTAGGTTAGAATTAAAGTTGTTGTTTTTGATAACAGTAATATCGGTCATGCGAGATAATTGGTAAGTTTTAATGAAGCCTGTATATTATTGTATCAGAACAGGCCGTGTTATTATTGTGCTCAACAGCAGGTACCCATAATGATGCTGATGATGGCATTTTCAAGCAGTTTCGATACCAAAATTACCCTTGACAGTCCACTAAAGAATTAGAAAACGCTCCAAACAAGAACAAAGTTAATATATCTTGTTTTTAAATGTGGAAATGCCATGCTCTGGCTTGAATGGGTCAGTTTGATCGAAGTAATACAGGCAGGCATATCGGCTGCGCCGTAGTGGCTTTACAGAAAACCGGTGTCAAACAAGTACAGCGTTATGTTTCGCTGTGTGAGGTTTACCTAAGACACAATTTTTCTTCTTCTTCCCCAATCCATCGCCGATGTCTGAATCTCCGAAACCTTAACCCGCAGCCCCAAAAAGGCCGGCAACGCTCTCGTAACTGGGTGGAGCCGATTGCTCACCATTAGGTAATACCGAATACAGGTAATTCACCTCCCTAACACATAAAAAAAATCTACTATGTCCATTGTTGATTCTGGATTCGGCAGCAACCCCAACTCTGTCTCATCTTTAGTTTTGTCGTGGTGACAAAATGTATGTGTTGTACTTTGCCATTACCGCACGGATTACCGTTTCGAAATCAAACCTATAATTATGTATATTTATTTCTTTTCTATTAACAACAATTTTCTTTTGACAACATTTTGCTTAGTAATGAAGATTGAGGGCTCCTAATTTGGTAAACAGTTTCCTCTAAGCTTTCTTAGGCGTTCTTTATGACGTTTGCCTTTTATTTGACTAATTTATACAAATAATGATTTATATGACCACAAAGTAAGTAAATATTATAAGCTAGTTGAGTAACTGATTCTCTTCTTCTTTAAGGTTCTATTGTTTTTCGACACTGATGTCGAACAAATAGGAGCGTCGTTTTTATTATATTATTGAGATCACCTCAAGGATATCAAGTTTTTATTGCAATAACTTCACTCCGTGTTTAGCAAGAAGTTATTAAGTACTATTTTACTAGATTTAATGTATTACAGATGAAATCCAGATTAGTACTCCTAAATACATAAGATTTCCCCTCCCTTATTAGGATTCACAATTGACATACATTTTATCAGATCAACAAAAGGTCGCCATTACAAAACATTAGTACAATCAACCGGCTCGATCAGCGACTGAGTCTAGTGGTTATTTTTATCAACAAATTATCTTTTTTTACAAACCTTTCATTGCCAGTAACAGTAAGGATAGCGTTCTTAAACTGGTCTTCTGTGATGGTCTCCAAAGAAAGTTGGAGCCCAATCTTGAGGTACACATATTTTTCCACATTGAACCATTGATCAGCCAACATAGGTACTCCAATTAAAGGAACTCCTGCAGTTATAGCCTCATCTGTTGATTGTAGACCTCCTTGTGTTATGAATAGTTTTACTTTTGGATGTCCTGTGGAATTTAAAAAGAATTTGCTTTTGTCACAAAATTCCAAATTTAAAATGCAATTCAAATTGCAGGTATTTGATATTGCTTTTGAAATGAGAACTCTTTTAATTTTATACTCCGCATGAGCGTTGGTGGCAGACTAAAACTCATATCTATAGGTATTTTAAAAACCAACACCAGTTTTTGAATAATAAGAGGATGTTAATATAAACGCAAATTCAAGGTTAAAACAAAGATTTATTTAAATTAGACTATTTGCACGTACCATTGGAATGTCTCAATACTAAAATATCTATTTCAATATGTCTGTAAGTTATTCAGTCAAGGTTTGCCATTTGTGTAGTTTAAAAATTTATGTCTTTGACTGCCAACAGAGAGCCATCATCCATAATTAGTCATCAGTGATTGAAAGTCCGCACCGTGTCAATTTTATAAAAATATATATTTCAATAGAGTTTGTTTGAACGTACTAATTTCCTGAACTACTGGCGCGAATTTAATTGCAAAAGGGACTCCTTTTGCATTGGTTAGATCAATTATCAGGGTCTTATACTTACCGACATAATATTATATCAAGGAAGGTTGTAAGCTGCAATCAAAAGGAGCTGAACTCGCGGGAGTAACTAGTGTAGTTTACTGATATGCAAACACTTAATGAATTTGGTCCTTTAATCCGCAATATAGTAAAAAAGAATAAATAAATATAAACTCACTTAACAAATCAGATTGTGGCAGCCATTTTGATATCCTGATATTCTTAGAGCGTCCTGGCAGTACGTCCTTGTCCCATTTCCAAAGCACATCATAAGGCAGTTGGGAGAACACTTTGACTAGGATTTGGATTTTCTCTGGTGGTAGCATAGATGGAGCCACATTTGTACCGAAGCTTATATAAATAACGCCATTCTTTGAAGAGTCTAGATATGACTTGATATCCTGAAAAGAAAAGTACTATATTTTTAAACCAGTTTGCAGATTAAACAAGTCTTGTTCATAATCAAAAGTGACTCGTTGGTGGAATGGCCAGAAGTGCAACGGCTGGGTTGTGGCGGGGGTTTTGATTCTGGGGTCTGATAAAATTTACTCAAGATATTTTCTGATTAAATAAACATTGTAAGAACGGATTTAGGAATCGTCGTTTCAACCCCGTGTCTAAGAAAACATGATACGCCTGACCTTTCAAAGATCGTTACGGCCTGTCGTCTCATCGGGCTCAGAGAGTAAACGAACAGAGAGTGCACATAAGGCTAGTCTAGTTAGAAAGACTGGCCACTACGATCGAATTCAGTCGGAATATTTTATTCATTATTTATACTAGTGATATTATGTAAATCACTTATCGTATCGATAAAGTTCAATGAACTCTCAATGTCAAAATACACATTTTGTTGATACAAAAAATTGTCTGCCTACTTTTTTATCGTTGGGTTGTTAATTATTCATATCTATGCTATATCGAGCTCGCTTTATTCCCATCAAGTGTATAATCATAGATTTTCTCTTTATTTCTTTTTATCATATTTCCTCAAATCTTAGTACCATCATCGGCCTATAAGTACTCACTATTAAGCAAAAGCTTCTTTTGACACGAAGAATATTTTAACACTAATCACTAGGCGTGCTCAAGGTGGACTGACGAGTTTACCCTTTCGACTCTAATTTTCCCCTTTGATGTCTGTTTTCTTTCACCGTGTCAATGGTGTCTAAATTAAAATTATAAGAAGAATTGGGACTATTGTAGAAATAGGAGAAGTGAATAATTCGTATTTCCTTTTGTTCAATAAGATGGAAACAAGCTATAGAATTGCTAATAGGATAGTATTGTGTTCTATTTTTTTCGTCTACCGTATAATTAAAGTAATTACATATAATTTATAACTGTGGGAAATCTAATAATCTGTTAACACGCAATATTTTTATAAGTTGGTTTTCTCAAAGAATCTATGTTCATGGTTTATTTTGAAGTTGTATGCTTCGGAATGGAGATGATTTTAAACATTACAAAGATGGGACATTAGTCAAAATAACATCAAGGAAGGTTAAAAAAAAAGTAAAAGTAAATACCTGTTATCTCATCAAAGAAAAGTTATTTGTTGAGCAATAGTTTTTATCACTAAGTATACGGCCAATGTCAAATTTAATGTCTGGCAGACGTAAAGAAGTAATAATGCAACTGTCACCTTATCTTTGTTTAATTATAAATTTTGACCGGTTGCCCACTTTACGGTATAAAATTTTATGGAACTTACAGCTGGCAATTCCTTAGGAGGTTTCTGATGCAACCCTCCCATATAGACCACGGACGGAGGAACTGGTCTTATCCCTTCAAACACAGGATGCACATTCAAAAATAACATATCTACATTATTTGCTAATTCACTTATACGTGGAATTTTATCACCAAAATGTTTTCTCAGCATATTGTCTGCAACTACTTCGTTCCTTGCATACATTTGCATTGTCTTGTAGTGGCTGTATAATTCTGTGACTTTTTCCCAAAGGCTTAGATTGTGCAGTCTTTGTCTTAGAACTGATGGGTAGAGTAATGGATGATCTGCTGCTCCAATGACATCGTAATTACCTGGAGCTGCTCCCAAAGAACTCACTAGTATCACAGGGACATTTTTAAATATGTAAGAGTAAGCCAAGGCAGGTGGCACACAAGCTTCGATCATAAGCAAATCATATTTTGTTTCCTTATCATTTATGATTTTTTTCACAGCATCCGTCTTGAATTGCGCTTCGACTACCATATTGAATGTTGCCAAAATAATCTCCATTGCAGAATGCAAGTTATCTTTATTTCCCTTCGAAGCTTCCTTCATGAAATATTCTTCCCATATCTTGTAGGAAATATCTTGAACGTCAATTTCAGTTAAATTTGGAAATCTTTCTCCCTTAATGAAGACAGGATTTGGCGTTATTACAGTAACTTCATGTCCTCTTTTAGCTAACTCTTGAGTTATAGGACGGAATACCACTTGATGTGATATGGATGGTACTGGAAAAATTGCAAGGATTTTTGCGGCTTCGCTTGCACTTATTATCAAAATAGAACACGCGATTATATGTAATACCGACATCGTAACGCGGGCAGCCGTCCCAGCGTACTAAAGCGTATTCACCTTTAAAACTGTTTATATAACACGTGTTTTTGTTATATGTTTTTCTGTTACTACGGTTCCCTAATGGATAATCAACGTTACAATTTTAACATAAAATAGCGTTTTTGTTCTAGTTGGTTTAAGTCCTTGAATAATAGTAATAATAATGAACCAAAGAAATGAAGCTCTGTTATGAGTAGAGGTGCATACAAATAAAATTCAACATTAATATATTTGAATAAATGAAATTAATCCGGGTGCTCATTGGATTTACCTATTCATGGATAGGTACTTTTTTATTTTGTCGGGTAATTTCGTTCGTGTAGGAGTTTCGTAAAAATGGCATAAAATTCTATTGTACTACATATATGTGGAACCCGATATTAAGTGTCCTACTTGCCCTTGACTGGTACATATTTATGAATTGATTATTTATCAAGTGGTGGGATAAGACAATAAGTTCAAGGTTACATAAACTAATTAAATGTGTTACATAAAGTGTTATCAAACTATGCCATAACTAGCTTCTGCCCGTGACTTCGTCCGCGTGAAATAGTGACTTCTGGCAGATTTTCGGTTTTACATTTTTACATTGTGGACTTTCGGGAAGTTCTTGTTTTGTACAAAATTTTAACCAAATCGGTTCAGTACGTGGGTTCAGCAGGTGTGAAGTCTAACTTTGTACTGTAGGTACTTGTACAGACACCGACCTTTTTTCAATTTTATTATATGTATATTGATATTGATATTAGTATACCTGTATAATTTCTATTTTTTACTCATTTAGAAAACCCAACACATTGTTTTTTCGTTTTGACAAACTACAAGCAGCCTTTTAATCTTTTTTATGTTAAAAATCTCCGAATGGGAGAGAGTCAGGGCTCTTTGACATTACTGACTTAAAGACACTCAGGTCTAATCCTGTTACGACCAGGCCATGGCATCAGCCTCAGCGGTCCACGTGCACTAGCTCCCGCGTGATGGCTGTTTTAGACGCATCAGACAAAAGGTAGTAATTACGGCAATTTTTTCTTATACAGCTCTTGGTTTTTACTTGGATTTAAGCAATGGACCTATTGTTGATCTTGAGGCATTTCAATGACCACCTTTGCAATTTTTATTAGATAAAATACATCTTATAAAGGTGTCGGAATGCATACAACCGCCTCACAGAAACCTATGTTAATTAACATTGGGGTTGCGTTTCCCCAATCATCAAATGCACTTCATGTTTCTGGTATTTAGATTTATGACGTAATAAAAAAAGGCAAACTAGACCTTTTCCATCCGATTTTCATATAAAGGCAGTTGGTACCTCTTTTTTAGTTTTAAAAAATAACGTATTAACATGGACATGTTAGGTTTGGGTTGATGAAATAAAACTAAGTTTATTTATCAAATAGCAGAGGTGGAATTTATTATTATACTTTAGGAGGTGTGTGTTGCCTGAAGGCGTTAGCAGAACAGAATGAGGGCGAGATGCAAACATCTCAGTGAGGGTTAGCTGGCCACTTAAGGCACTTATAATAGTGGCGTGAGAATAATGAGTAGATTGATTTTTGTTATTCCAAAACGCCCCCTCAAAAATTAATCTAAAATAAAATTAATTACAAACATAGTATCACACACCATCCTTTATCTGGGGTACAATCATTCAATGGTCCAACATTCGTTGCATAGGATTAGGGAAACCCAGAAAAACCTAATCAGACCATGTTATACTTATTCAAAATCTTAACCTAGTTAAGTATTTAATACTATAGATTTTATTCATATATGAAATATATTGTAATCTATTCTAGTCCCAGTTTCTCTCTCAACTGGGAGAAACGAACAGTGGGTAACTGTTTCGTTAACACATCAGCCAACTTGTTACCTGTGGACACATAAATTATTTTAATAACATTTTTCTCAACTTGTTCTCTAGAGAAATGATATTTGATGTCAATATGTTTTGACCTTTTATGACATGTCGGATTATTTGCAATGCTTATGCAACCACTATTGTCCTCATAAATAGGAATCGGATCCAGTATTTTAATGTCTATACTGGTTACTAAAGACTTTAACCATAGAGCTTCCTTTACGGCCTCAAATAGTGCCATGTACTCTGCTTCAGTACTAGAAACTGCTACTGTTGTTTGCCTTTTTGTTTTCCAACTTATAGTGCATTGCTCAAATAAGTTAAACAAATAACCCGTAGTACTTTTTCTATCCACTTCATCAGAATCAACATAACCACTTAACGGTATTTTATCTGAATTGCTCCGACGATAAGTCAATTTTAAATCAATCGTCCCTTTTAAATAACGAAGCACTCTTTGTGTGAACTTTGTGTGAAGTGTGACCAAAGTGCATGGTTGTTTTTGTTAGCAAATCTACTCAAGACGTTTAGACTATAACTCAAATCGGGTCGAGTGCAAACCATAATGTAAATTAAACATCCGATAAGGTTTTTACAAGGGGCATTCATTGTTTCACACGAATTTAAAGCTTCGAAATCAACTTTAGTTTCAAGTGGAGTACTGACATGTTTACAGTCACTCATGTTGAATTTATTAAGGACTGTTTCTATATACAGTTTTTGGTCTAAAGTTATTTTGTTATTGCTTCTTTCAATTTTAATCCCCAAGAAACACTTTATGTCTTTCAAATCTACCATTTTGAACCTTTTCATTAAGTATTGTTTAAAGGTGTTCATGGTTTTGATATCTGCCGTTACGATAACAAGATCGTCAACATATAAAATCACATAAATGTTTTTAGAAATATCACCTGCATCTAATATATATAGACATCGGTCAGCTGATGAATATCGAAAACCTTTTTCAATCAAGACTTGTTCGAACGTTGCGAACCAACAACGTGCTGATTGCTTTAATCCATACAACGACTTATTTAATTTACAGACCAAGTTGTTATCTGTACATGGGATTCCTTGTGGTACTTTCATAAAAATCTCTTCCTCAAGTTTCCCATTTAAAAATGCCGTTTTTACATCCATATGATGCACTAGCAATCTATACTGATTCGCGAATGCTAAAATAAATCTGAAACTTGCTATTCTTGCAACAGGTGCAAACGTCTCATTATAATCAATAAGATATTCTTGATTGAAACCACGAGCTACTAAACGCGCTTTATATTTTAATGGTTTTCCAGATTCATCATTTTTAATAGAAAATACCCATTTACAATCAATGATATTTCTGTCAATAGGTTTCCGTACCAGGGTCCAGGTTTCATTTTTGAGAAGTGAATTAATTTCCTCTTTTATAGCACTTTCCCATAAATGTCTATCATCCCTGGATTGGATTTAATCAAAAGATCTAAATATAGAACATACTAATGATTGTGCATGCAGCAAATAATTATTTGATAGATCATCTTTACTGTCATCATAACACACTTTAGACATGTTTTTAATCCTTTCACTCCTTCTTAAATTCGGAGATGTTTTATTATTTTGAGATATTGTCAATTCATTTGGAAATGTAGAGTCTGAGTACACATCTGTTTCACTTACAGATTTATTAGATGGTGGATCTAATGACATAGGTATTTCGAATGTTTGTCTCATATAACTATCTGATTTCATCTTATCAGATTTTTGCACCTCCCAACCATTGGAGTGCCCGTCAGATTTAATGGAATTTTTACTCACAATTCCTTCAGGCTTAACTGGCCTACTTGATAAGAAATTAATCTCATCAACTATTACATCTCTGACTTTCACAAACCTTTCGTCTACCAGTAACCACACCTTATATCCATTTGGTTCATATCCAACCAGGATACCTTTTGATGACTTTTCATCAAACTTATGTCTTTTTGTCTTATTCATAAAATAAACAGTTGAACCAAAGACTTTCAAATACTTAAGTTGCGGCTTCTTACCATGCCACAATTCAAATGGTGTGTTATCAACTCTCAGTGCTTTTGTGGGTGTGATATTTACTAGATAAGTAGCAGTTAACACAGCCTCACCCCAGAATGTTTTCTCTAATTTCGCACCGGACACCATAGCCCGACTGCGTTCCGTTAATGTTCTTACCATTCTTTCGGCTACACCATTCAAAGCTGGCGTATGCGGCACTGTTAAATGGTAGCTTATACCTTTTGTAACACAGTACTCTCTCATTTCTTTCGATAAATATTCACCACCATTATCACAATATAAATTGACAATACTCAGGTTAAAGTGTGCCATACTTTTTGTTACATAATCCCGAAAAGCAGTAAAAACATCTGATTTATGAGCTAATAAGTATGTTGCACAATAATGAGTAAATTCATCGACAAAAACCACAAAATAGTTTTTGTTATCAAGTGTCGAAGGAGTGACGGGACCCGAAACATCTGTGTGCACCTTAAATAGTGGTCGTTTTGTTACCTTTGGCTTTGATTTGTTAAATGGTAAACATGCTTGTTTTCCATAAATACAAGCTTCACATAAGTTGTCACATGGCTTAATATGACTTATTTTCTCTATATCAGAAAACATTTCTTTATGCTTTATTTGCATAAATTTTGATTTACTAATGTGGCCTAAACGTTGATGCCACAACTCATAGTTATTTACGACTCTATTTAAAGAACACACAACAGACCCTTCGAGTAAAAAGTTAATTCCAATTAAATTGTTCAAACACTCACCCTTTGTTACCAATGTCTTACCCGTGTCGAATATTTGTACGCTTCCATCTTTGCCAAAAATAATTGTCATACCAGCTTCTTGCATTTTCTTTACTGAAAGCAAGTTGTAAGGAATATCTTTACAGAATAAAACATCCTGTAATATACCTTTTAATCCCAAGTTACTAATAACCGGTAAGTTTCCCTTTCTTGTAGCCTGGATGTAAGTACCGTTCTTCGCCACGGAGATATTTACTGGTTTTTCTAATTCTGTAAACTTTTCCGCTAAATCTGGCCTGTTGATGAAATGGTCTGAAGCGCCAGAGTCCAGCACAAATGTAATGGTTTCTTGGTTATTACGTTTTATGGCATTTGCTCCTACCATAAATGCAAATCCGGATATGTTTGGATCAGTTGTTTCAGTATTCACTACTTGTATTGTTCGACGGTGTTCAGGCCTTTGAAACCGTTCAGTTGCCATCTTGTTGTAATAACAGTTTTTCATAATGTGACCTTTTCTTCCACAATGGTAGCATTTCACGTTTTTAGACTTAACATTTCTTTTAAATCTGTTATTTAATAATTGTTGACCCCGTTTCTGTTGATGATAGGTCGCATTTGGGAATTTATTTGTTTTTGAAAACGACGTAGTTTTAGCTTGTAATACTTTTAAACTTGTGTCTCGATTTTCATTGTTTAGTTTAATTTCGTGGTCTAGCAATCTAGTTTTCACGAATGTCAAGTTTAAATTTTCTTCGGCTAAAGTTTCGATCGCAGTAATAACACTATTATAAGAGTTGGGTAGTGTCATGAATAAATGCGTTATTTTATCGTTCTCATTTAACGTTGCTCCCGCCGATACTAGTTCGCATATTAAATCATCAAAATTTTGAAAATGCTTTACTAATTGGTCTTCATTAAACTTCATATTGAGAAGTTGTTTTCTCAAAGTTAACTGATTAGATGTACTTTTTCGCTCATATATCAAATCTAATTTATTGAAAATGTCTTTAGCTGAAGATTTTTCAGTAACTAAACCGAGTAAAGTGTCTGATAAATATTCTACCAAAATATTTTTCGCTATTTTGACACTTTTAATCCACTCAGTATTAGGTTCGCTTGGCAATTCTTCATCAATCACATGAAGTACATTACGTTCACTTAATAGATTACGAATTCTTAATTTCCAAACACTATATCTTTCACCGTCGAATTGTTTAATGTTCCGTTTCAAGTTGGAGCTGTCCATTTTCACTGTTTTTAATTTCACAGTATATTTATAAAAATAAAGTCACTTAAAATTTATTAATTGTCTTTTAAAAGTATTTACGATACTTCTAGTAATTATTATTTACACTGTACTTTACTGCACTGCACTGGTGCACTGGTGCACTGGGCCCATAACCTGTTAGGTTTGGGTTGATGAAATAAAACTAAGTTTATTTATCAAATAGCAGAGGTGGAATTTATTATTATACTTTAGGAGGTGTGTGTTGCCTGAAGGCGTTAGCAGAACAGAATGAGGGCGAGATGCAAACATCTCAGTGAGGGTTAGCTGGCCACTTAAGGCACTTATAATAGTGGCGTGAGAATAATGAGTAGATTGATTTTTGTTATTCCAACAGGACATACACATTGTAGCACTTTAGAGGTGTCTCTTCCACAAACTAATCAATTAAACAAAAAAATATATTTATAAAATACTAGCTCATCTGAGAAACTTTGTACAGTCTCAAATATAGTAATAGTTCATATCAGTTTTATTTCGTTATGTTTTCAGACCATTAAAACTTCTCCTGTATACCCAGGAATAAAAGCAAACCATTTTTATGATAAGGTAGTTTTTGAAGAATAACTCAAAAAAATGTGTCATTTCTGAAAATTGTAGCTAAATTGATTGTTATCTTTATTTTGATATGAAAGTCATAATGCGATTTACAGAACACATCTGATTAACTAGTCGCAACAGTATTGTTTCGGATAGACAGACAGACATACATTGTGAAACTGTAAGGCTCTTGTTTTTCACCATTCAGCTACGGAATCCTAAAAAAACCGTACGTAAATTTACTATATACGTTTTTGTTTTGTTTTTCTTATGAGGATTTTGTCAAAATATATGCAGGATATATATATATATATTTTTAGTCAAAAATAAGTTCCTAATTAGACAGATAGATTATTCGAGCTTGCAATTGAGGAACAGGGGGGTTTTTAGTCAGTAAGAGTCTGACACTCCCTCCTGCCCGACCCTGGGCGGGAGAAGTCATTTGATGATTTTCCCCTCACAAAAAAAAACCTAAGAAAATATTAATTAGATACAATACAAACCTTATACACCTGAAACCCTTATGCCCAAAAAGCGGGCAACGCACTCGTAGCTCCTTTGGTGTTGCGGGATGGACACCCGCAGCGATCGGCGCCGATTGCTTACCATCGGAATGCCCGCTTGCCGACCTAACCCATGAAAAGAATTAAATTTATAGTACTATATAAAAGCTTTTGCGTGCGAATTTGTTCGCGAGGAATAGTGAATTCCTGCAGATTTATGATTTAAAAATTATCCTATGTCCTTTCTTGAGTTCAAAACTAGGTCTGTGCCTAATTTCACCCAAATAGGTTCCGTCGTTTAGGCGTGAAGAAAAGACACACAGACAGACAGACTTTAACTGTGGGAGAGCCAAGCTTCGACCCCAATGTGTCGGCTCGACCGGAGTGATACCACGGCCTCACAGAATACTGGGGTGAAACAACCCACAGTGTTGTGTTTCGCCATGTGAGTGAGGTTACCGGAGGCCCAATCCCTCCCCTTCCCCTATCTCTTCCCCATTCTTATATCCGCAACCCCTATCCGCAAAAGGCCGGCAACGCACTCGTAACTCCTTTGATGTTGCCTTGTTGTCCTTGGGTGTCCATGAACGGCGCCGATTGCTTACCATCAGGTAATCCGTCTGCTCGTTTGCCGACTTACTTTCGCATTTATAATATTAGTTTGGATAATCTGTTTTTATGTTTTTAAATATTTCTGTAATAGATGCTCAATAATCACATAGTTAATAAAAATATAAACATACATTCATTCATTGTTGTATTGTTGCTATATATTCCAGATCTTGGAAATGATAATGAAATTCTATGAAAATCGTTGGAGCTCTTTCAAGAATTGCTCGTTCAAAAATAGCCAGCAAGAATACTGGCAATATTCGCCAATTTGTATACATAACGTTAAAAATGGTAGCTCAAAAAAAAAGATCTTAATCAGCAAGTAACCTTATCTGTGCCTTATCTTCGCAACATTTAATGACCAAACTAATCTCAGATAGTGTATACACAATACAAATGTCAAAGATAAAATAAAAATTATGAGTATAAGCTATACAAATAAACGTCGTGACCTAAATATCCAAACTTTTTATGTTCAGTCTAAAATGTTTAGTGTACATAATTCATGATTCAATATAAAATAATATGGAATATTAAAACAGAGAACAACACCAGTCAGAGTTTTACCCCCTCAAAAAAATGGAAAAGTCATCTACGTACGTGTCTATATATGCCGTATCTGCTGTACGTGTGTATGTATATTAACTCCTCTTTAACGGCTTGACAGATTTAATTGAATTTTTAAATAGTTTAAATTCACAAATCAGTCAGGCAGATGGCGCTGATTGGTGAAATTTGCAATTTTGCTGAAATATGATATGAGGGGTCTGCTAGTAGTTGCATATAAATTTAATGGTTAAACAAAAATATTGGTATATTTTCTAGCAGGGGAGTTCTGCCACCTTTTTTTCGGATTACAGATAGTATGCGCATCTTTTTTATCTTTTTCTGTAAGCAACCTATCAATTATTATCTTATCACACGTTCCCACTTTTTGAACATCCAATATTATGATGTAAGGCCAAGATTATAGAAGATAAACTCATTAAATCCTTTATAGGTCCAGCTGCTATCGATCGTTTGCTAATCATCATAGATTTGCACAACGTGCCAGGTGCTATGAGTAATGTTGCTTTGCCAAAAACACTCTATAATAAAATAAAATACATAAAGTTCATAATTGTGTCCAGAATGTTTCAATAAGAAACTTCAATATTTAACCAATTAATACTCCCTACAATCGAAATTTCAATTCTACGTAAGTAAAGTCACGAAGACGAAAAATTAATTACGTACCTAATCATTTGCAAAGAGTTTTACCTAAAGTACTCGTATTTTGCGTCTAAAAGCTATCCTATGTCCTTTCTGTCCCTCTGTCCTATGTCCTTCCTGTGTGGAGTTCCAAACTATGTCGGTACCAAATTTCACAGAAATCGGTAAAGTAGTTTAGGCGTGAAGAAAAGACAGACAGACTGAGTTACTTTCGAATTTGTAACATTAGTTTGGATAACAACTTATATTATTTTAATTTTGTATTAAGAAATAAACTATGTACATTACACGCTTGGTAATACAATAATTTACGACGGATAGAGGATTGGTGTGATAAATATTTCAGGGGGCTAACCATGACGTTAGACGAAGAGACAGAGCTAGACAACTTGTATAGCTCTATCTCTTACCCACACTGAAATAAGATTAAAACAGTCTTACATTGAATGTCATGGTTACCCCCCAGGCGGTTTCATTTTTAAACACTAATCTGTTAATATATTCGGTGATAGTAATCTGTTGCATAGTTTTATCAAATTTATTACTTAGAAAAAATCTAAGCTAGCAGTTTGACAGTAAGTTGTATTTCGGTGTCTGTAAATATGCTTTCAAACTCAATTTTTCTCAAAAAATACACTTAACAATAGTCTTAAGTGGGACTAACTGGACGAACTTAATAAAAAATACAAGAAAAAATAATTTAAAAAAACAGATTTAATTCCCATTTTAAAACTAATATCTTATTATACTAAAACTTTGGTTTGAATTAAATTTATTTTTGGCACACAAGAAAATATAAAACAAAATTGGCACACAGGGTAAGAGTACAATTGGATTCCTTTTCACGCGATCTGACTATTAGGTACTTAAGCAAAGTTTCCTTTTTAATGGTAGAAAATCATTATACGACTTTTCAAAGCCCAACCTGAGGCGACTGGTGGCGTGGGTGTCGGACTCTTACTGACTAAAACCACCCTGTTCCTTCTCCCACTCTAGGCCAGCTAAACATTGGCTCTATTGTTCCCATTTCTGGTAATCTAATTACACTATTAAGACTAAAAAGCGCGTATGGAACACGATGCGCCGTACACTCTGTTTTGGTCGCCCGGCGAGCTACCCTTACGCTGACAAAGTAACAGTACCTGAGTGCCTTAAGAGAGTTTCTTTTGCGTCAACTCGATCGACATGACATGATGTTCAACGCTGACTGTTCAATTTCTTTTAACCTTACTAGCAATTAGATATTGTTTTAAAACGTTCTTATAAAAATAATAGGAAGCTATCATGAATATGGTAATTGCTAATAATAGTATTGAAGCTATGACTAGTATTAATTCTAGTTCGAGGTACTCTGCCCATGACATGTTGGCGGCAGGCCCTCGAAGGTGGCTTCCACCACCGTGACGTAGTACGTGCTCCGTCCACCAGATGGCACGCTCTAGAGGAGGTTGAGGCTGATCCCGAATTAACATATTCAGTTTCCGAATGTTTTGACGGTAACTGGAAAAGAAGAAAGTTTTGGTGATGACAGTATCTAGCTACAGTCTTATGGTTCTACCCTAATCACATAAAGGTTCATGATTATTTCCAGCCCTAAGCCTAAGCCCTAATTTCTAAGAAACGATCCTCGAGGAGTTTGAAACCAGCACTTACTTTGTGTTAAGTAACTTTCACGGCGAAACACAAGGTAAGTGTAGTCCCCCCATTATCAATCCTCAAATCCCCTATCCTTAAATCCGTCATAACCCACAAGACTGTAAAAGAAGTTACTCTTTTAATATTACAAGTGTCTACGATCGTCGCCGATTGCTTACCATCAGGTTATCCGCCTGCTCGTTTGCCGACCTATGTACCGTAGTATAAAATGTATGTACCTATAAAATTAAACTTGCCTAGAATTTGGGCTTCTTGCAGAACCAGAAAAAAATAAATTTTAAGGATACAAAAAAAAATAGAGACGAATTTTAAAATAATACAACATCACAAACGTGTTCCTCAAACGAATCAAATATTCAAATTAATTACCTTTCATCTTCAATAACATTATTGATAGCATTTTCGAAAATTTCTTCTGTAAGCGTCTTGATATCCAAAATGAGTCCAATCTTAAGTCGTTCGTATCTTTCCGTATTATACCACTGGTCTCCCCACATTGGAAGACCAATTAGAGGTACTCCAGCTGCTATAGCTTCATCTGTTGATTGTAGACCTCCTTGTGTTATGAACAGCTTAACTTTGGGATGTCCTGAAATTAATTCATTAAAACTATATTACGTATTGTTTTTGATATTGATAGAATAGTTGTCTTCCAAGAACTTAGTTTTGCTTTGTTATGACATTTGTTATTCTAATCCTTAGAACATTAACCCTACATATTATAAAACAAAGTCAGTATCTCTGTCCTTATATCCATGTATGCTTAAATCTTTAAGACTACCCAACAGATTAATATGATGTTTATTAATAGATAGAGTGATTGAAGAGAAAGGTTTGTAATATACAATATCATCCAGTGAAAAATATATGTATCAGTTTTTCTCCCGTGCGAAGCTGAGACGGTCGCAAGTACTGTATTGTAAAATGTATTTTTTTTGTCAAATGACTTCGTTGCCTTGTTCTCGTTGGTAAAAGAGGAAGTGTTAGACGCTAACTGACTGTAACCAACCGATTCCTTCTTCAAATTAGCCGCTGTATTGTATTGTGCTTACACCCGGAACCCCAGCTAGAGGTATAGGAAATTAATATTTATTAACTTACTCAGTAAATCAGTCTGAGGTAGCCACTTAGACAATTTGATGTTGGCACCAATTCCAGGAAGGACGTCCTTGTTCCATTTTATCAGTACATCATAAGGTACTCTAGACAGGACGTCTACCAAAACCTTAAGCTTCTCAGCTGGTAAAGTTGATGGTTCCACATTGGTACCGAAGCTTACGTAGATCACACCATTTTTGGACGAGTCCAAGTAATTTTGGAGCTCCTGGAAATTAAAGTTGCTAGTAAGAAGCATAAAATGTTAGGATACAAGAATGGAAAGATTATCAAAAAATTGTAAAGCACAATATCTTTACTAATATTATAATGAGATTTAGCAAGTTTGTATGTAAGAGATAATCATTGGAACAGCTCGTTGGATTCCCAAAATGCTTTTACTAATAGATAGTTTACTATTATATTATTAGAAATAGATACAATGTTCACGAGTGCTATGTGCCATAAATTACACTTGATTTGTGAATTTTAAAAATCTCGGGATTCATTACATTTATTCGCGTGCAAAGTCGTGGGGGAAAGGCAAGTAGATTAATAAAATAAGATGCAAAACGCAAGACAAATACGTAGTTATGGTTTAAAATGATTTCCAATTTGCAATATCAAAGAGTGATTGTTTAAAATGTTAGGTACATAAATCATTGAACAACATAATTACCTTGGGCAAATCCTTTTCAGGAACCTGATGAATACCACCGATATGTACCACTGACGGTGGTACAGGATAATTGCCTTCAAATATCGGATGAAGATTCAAAAAGAACATTGCAACATTGTTGTATATTTCTTCTATTGGTGGTAAGTCCGGTCCAAAATGTGATCTGAGCATTTGGTTTTCATATGCATAGTTCTTGTTCAGCATCACTTCAATATTGTATCGGTAATATAACTTCACAATTTTATCCCACATCGTCAGATTGTTGAATCGTCGACTCATATTATTGGCATATAGCAGTGGGTGAGTAGGAGCGCCCATAACATTGTAATTATCAAGAAACGGTCCAAACGAACTAATCAAAATGACAGGCGCTTTGTAAATATGAGAGAACACAACAGCTGATCTGACACAAGCTTCAGCTAATATCAAATCGAACTTTTGGCTTTTATCGTTTAGTAATTTTTGCACTTGTTTATCTTTTAATTCTACATCGAGTACTTTTGCCATTAGTTTCATTATAATGGCATATTCGGATAAGATTCCATGAATTTCTCCTATAACTATGTCTTGAATATCATCCCTCCACATTTTGTACGCTACATCATGGACGTCAATTTCTGTGAGATTCGCAGGGGTTTTACCTTTAGGGAAGGCTGGGTCTGGCGTGATAATGATCAGCTCATGGCCTCTCCGAGCTAGTTCCTGAGTTATAGCACGAAATACCACTTGGTGACTGATCGATGGCACTGGGAATACTCCGAGAATTCTCGCGGCTTCACATGGAGCAAACACTAAAGTGTAACACGTCGCAATGAACAATAAAAACGACATTGTACGTGACCTGCTTGGTTGAAGTCGGAAAGCACACTGATCAATTTATTTGTATAAAGACCAATTTATAAGAAGAGGTTACTGCTAAAAGATAATACATAATATTGTGCAATATTTAAATGACCGTTAAATTTCAAACATTTGACTTTTGATAATCGATTGTATAATGTTATGCAATAGTATTTTTGCTTGATGGCAATGACTGACCAATAGACATAAGGACGTCTTTCAGAAACATAATTTAAGATCAAAATTAAATAGAAAGACCCACTTTGTTTAAAGTATTAGTGCGGTTACTGTTTTTAAGTAAAATCTTAGATTGAATCTCAAAATTTTCTACTGAGTCAAATTTGTTTTTACCATAGGTCTTTTTTGTTGGAAGAGTTAGTTGTATAAAACTGTAGCCGTAATAAAAATAAATTTTGAAGGTGATAAGTTGTCTTCATCGATATAAGCACCCGTAGCACCCCAAGAGTTACAAATGCGTTGACGGCCATTTTTTGGATATCCGTAGAAACCACCAATCCTCAAGTCAGCGGACCTGACTCCCGGAAGGTATCTTGTTCCTCATCTCCTGTTAGTCCTCGCAACTAGCTGGAGTGGACACTGATGGGGAACAAGCCCCCCTACCTCATTCTTGCCTTGATTTGCTGGCATGAGTGGATATTCGCAAGAGTAGGAGTTGAAGGAGACTCGGGGAAAGTATGTATCTCAGTAAGATGCTGGTAGGGGTCTTCACCGTACTTCTGGAATTGCTCTGATGACCGTGGCGCAACGTATCATGGGCCCATCAATTGAATTTGCCAGTCACCCCCTTCCTGTTTATCCGTTTGTATCTATATGGGTCAGGGGCAGGGACCATAGTATTTCCATAGGTATCATCTATCAGCTCATAGCCACCCACACCCATAACCATATAATTTTCTACCATATTGCACAATAGTCCTTTTTTGGTGTCGAATTGGAAAATCCTCATGGAGATCCTCAGGGTGTACTTTTATAGTGCATATAGGTATACTTCAGTGCCGGCTGATGTCCCATCACATTTAGATTAAAACTGGTTCAACGGGCCTCTGCAAGGTGGCCTCGGCCCCTCGTATACCTTTCAATGGTCCCGTCCCCGTCCTGCGATCCCGTGAATGGAAAAAAAATAATCCAAATAAAAATAATATTTCTATTTATATTAATTTATTTATTATCACTACAACATTTTAAACATTAAATTAAGTGCCTACTAACTAAAATTATTTAATAATGGTCATTGTGAATTATATACTAATTATAATATTTATCTTTGGTGAGAGATCATGAGCGTTACAATGAGTTAAACTACAGATGAAGTAAAATTGACTTACAATATTAATGCCAAAACGAATGTACCTACATAACTATAAATCTTTGAAATCCTACAGATGCGGCTAAAAAAATCTTTTACATGCGTAGACGATTTTTATAGCGACTAGCGACCCATCCCAACTTTGCACGGCTGCATTGTTGATACTAAATTTCTCCACTTCTTAATAGATGTTATTATACAATACACATATACCCTCCTCTTCATTTACTAGAACTAATAAAGGCGTCAAAATCCGTTATATAGTTTTAAAAATTCAGATAGGGTCAGAGAAAGCGACTTGGTTTTATACTATGTAGTGATGTCAAGAATTAAGATAAAAATACGGCGTTAACCAATCATTATGTTCTGAACCAACATATTTAGAGGACGTTTTGTATTTTGGAATAGGTCTAATATGATTTTTTTTTGTGCACGGACTTTACTTGCCAGTTATTCTCCTAACAAATCTACCTACGCTTGTTAATAAGCAATTATATCCAATGATATACAGACTGACTATTCAACCATGTGATATCAAAATGCCTGTTTAACGATTAATGAAAATAAATCCTACCTATGTCTTTGACTTTATCCACAGGAACTAATTACAAAATAGATTATGATAGGATAATGTGTATTTATGAGTTTGCTTATCATGCCGTGTGAAATGACAGGCACTTTAGCTTTCATATTATTATATCCAGTCAATGTAAATAACTTATCTTTTTTATACTCAATGAAGCGTACATATCTATACAATCACAAAATCTTCCATAAAATGATATTATTATGATCATCACGCGCGCTTAGTTTTTATAATAGCAATGTATTTTGTAAAAACTTGATTGTATAAATATTTTGCGATTAGAACGATGGTTGCTATGGCGATGACTAGCGCTAAGAGAAGTGTTAGTACTAGGTCTAGTTCATAGTACTCTGCCCACGACATGTTGGCTGCAGGTCCTCGGAGATGTCTCGCGCCGCCGTGACGCAGCACGTGTTCCGTCCACCACACAGCGCGCTCTAGTGGTGTCATCGGCTCATCAGTCATCAGCTCGCCCAATTTCTTTACATTGCGACGGTAACTGTTAATAAAGAAAAAATGGAATAAGAATACATTTTCAAATTCACCATCAGCCCGTTTTGGTCCTGTTGTTCGGGTCTCTCCAAAGTATTTCTTAATTTTTTCCAACCAGCTAACAGGGCAGTGTAATTGTAATAAGCCTCATTCCTACCATAGTTGCACATTTTTTTCCTATCAAACTTGTATAGCAAAATTTTTGTGTTTATTTGCCTCAACCTCTCAATACTGCCGCAACTTCTGTAAGCCAGGTACAGCAGTAGATGTAATTTTAATTTGTAAAATTTGCTAATTTAGGATCCACTTAAATATTTCTTCACACTTCACCACTTTCATTTTAGTTCACTCCTAGCCAGCTATCAACCGAATGATATTCACATTTGAATACCTAGATAGGAATAACCAAATTAATTTTACACCAAATTTTAACGACCACGTAGGTCACCGATAACCTAAATTGGCGGACGATTTGCCTTCACTATTTTTCTGTCGTCAGTCAACACGATAGTTATTACCTATTGTAGATAAAGCTCTACATTTGCAGTTTTAACTTCTTCTATTTTAGCACTTCCTATTTTATTTACTTATTTAATCTTTATGCATGCATTGTATTACGTAGACTGACTTGAAGTCATGAATATTCTTATCAGTCAATCTTAGGTTGATTTAGAAAAAGTAAAGGAACTGTTCTTGACACTAACCTTTCATCATCAATAACTTTGTGTATAGCTTCTAAAAGAGCTTCATCGGTAAGAGTATCTAACTCCAATTTCAGGCCAATCTTCAGTTTTTCGTACTTGACTACATTATACCATTGGTCTCCATACATTGGTATTCCAATCATAGGGATGCCTCCGGTTATAGCCTCGTCTGTCGATTGTAAACCTCCTTGTGTTACAAACGCTTTGATTTTTGGGTGTCCTGCAAAAAGTTGAACAATTAAATTAAAACTGTTTTTAACTTTTTTTTAAACTCTGTCCCGTACTGTGATTTGCTCCTGTCTCGGCTGCGATTACGAAACAATTAATTTTGACAAACACGTCACGTCCATACCCGAAACACAACCTTGTGGATCGTAAAAAGAATTGTCCTGTGCAGGAATCGAACCCACGGCATGGTGCATGTCAGCCAGGAGCCCAGCCACTGCGTCATTAACATATTATTATTACTTTTGAATCGCAAAGAGCTCAAACATAATTAAATATACTGTCTAAAATAAATAAAAATATATATTATGTATAAATTATTGTGTGCCCTTTAGTTAAGTAAGGTAGGAAATAAACATCTGCAATTTATTATGAGTTTATTGCCAAATAAAGTTAATATTACTTGCTATGACGATTATGCTTGTTATTTTTTGAGTTCGATATACCCAAAAATAGTTTAGACTATAATATTTGAGACGTTAAAATTTTTGAGTTTCATTGGCTCATATTAAGTTAAACTTTTATTAATGTTTCTGTAGCAAGGTATAAACAAAATTTTAAAGCGAAAAATATTGCTTTCACGTGTCGTATTGCTTCAATGCGTTCACTTATCCTATACAAAACTCTATTTTCTACAACAACTAGACTTACTCAGCAGGTCAGACTGTGGGAGCCATTTAGATATCTTGATATTGTCTGTACGCCCTGGCAGTTCGTCCTTGTTCCACTTCCATAGCACGTCGTAAGGCAATCGGGAGAAAGCTCGTACGAACATTGCAATTTTCTCCGGCGAAAATAATGTTGGATCCACATTTGTTCCAAAACTGACGTAAACTACGCCGTTTTTCGAAGAATCCAGGTATGATTTTAAGTCCTGAGAACGAAATTGTATATGTGTTAAATTGTCCTAATAACTAAATTGGTCTTTTGGGCTAATATTATTATGCTGAGCACAGAATATTTACTTAGTTAAATTATTATGTTCTCAAAAACAGTGGGGATGGAGTATGATATGTTACTAATATCAAACATTATAAAAATTTAAGAAAAAATACGTCGTTTGAAATTAATTTATTTGTATCGTTCGCATTTTATTAATATCTCAAAATTTATTTCAAAATTAATATATAAAAAATAATTGTGTTTGACATAAGATCTTTCAATCACAATAGGATGTACAGAGTGATTTCTTAAAAATTACAACCGGGTATCGCAAAGGTACGACAATTAATTTGACGATAAAATAACAAATTGGTTATTTAGGAGGAAACTATTATCAGTAAACATAATGTTTAGTAAATTGGTGTTGATTTTAGCACAAATATGGTATTTGTTTTGGAAAAATATAGATAATAAACAAATCTTACCTTTGGTAGAGGCTTGTGAGGCTTCTGATGAATACCACCCACATGTATAACAGAGGGAGGAACCGGTTGATTTCCTTCGAAAATTGGATTCAGATTCAAGAATAACATAGCAACATTGTTGTTCATCTCTTGAACTGATGGTATGTTATCTCCAAAATGCGATCTGAGTATTCGATTCTCTTCAATGTAGTTGTTCTTCTGTATCATGGTAATCCTAATGTAATCGTACAAATGTCCTATTTTATCCCACAATGACGTACTGTGCAATCTTCTGCTCACAGTAAACGGATACAAAAATGGATGGATAGGCGCACCCATAACTTCGTAATTGTCACTAAACGATCCAAAGGAACTCATTAAAATCACCGGAGCTTTGTATATATGTGAAAATACTATCGCAGGCCTCATCATAGCTTCAGCGAATATAAGATCGAATGTTTGATTTTTATCGTTAATCAATCTTTTCACTTCTTCATCTTTCAATTCAACATCTACAATTTTTGCTGTTAATTTGTAGATGATATTGAAATCGGCTACCAGATTCCCTTTATGGCCTTTTGGTGTGGCCACGAATTGTTCGTGCCACATGCGGTATGTCGCATCGTGGACATCGATCTCGGTTAAATTAGGTGGCGTTCCTCCTTTGGGAAAGGCTGGATCTGGTGTGATTACAGTTACTTGATGGCCTCTTCGAGCAAGTTCGTGCATCAGAGGTCTGAATGCGACTTGATGACTGATAGATGGAAATGGGAAAAATCCTAAAATTTTAGCACCATTACTAAATGGTACTGATAAACTTAAACAGGCAACCACGGTCAAAAGTTTGACTAAAGACATGGTCGTGCGAGTACGTATGCTGCGTGTAGACTGTTCGGTGAATTAACTGCCTGATAGTATTTATTAGACGGCGTGTTGCGTTCATGACATTGAATTATTTTGCTATCGCTTCTTGTGTTGGCGCAACATGACGATGCTTTTCACAATTGTCTTATTTATTGAGCAATGTAAGGAGTCAATTCACGTCAATTTATTGAAATAATCGTAATCGTCATCTGGTAAAATGTTTAGCCACAATTATTTAAGGAGTGTCTACATTATGATTGGTTGCATGCTTTTCAAATTATTCTTTTTTTATAAAATTTATTTGTTTTTCTTTCTTGAAAGATGGTTACACGATCAATTGGTTCTTTTTAACCCCCGACGTAAAAAGAGGGGTGTTATAAGTTTGACGTGTCTATCTGTCTGTATGTGGCATCATAGCTCCTCAACGAATGTACCGATTGCAATTTAGTTTTTTTTTTGTATTACAGGTGTTTTATGGGTGAGTGTTCTTAGACATGTTTGATGAAAATCGATTCAGCTTCTTAAAAGTTATGGGGGGTTAAAGTGGGGAAGAAAAACCGAATGTTTGCAAATATGCTCAAGTGGGGTATCAAATGAAAGGTTATGACGTGTACGTCACAAAAAACAAAATATTTAATAAGTTTGACGTGTCTGTCTGTGTGTCATCATGGCATCATAGCACCTCATAATACGATTTCAATTAAGTTTTTTTGTATTATATACTTTTTAAATTTTGTGTATGTTATTAAGTTTTTAGTGTCTGGGGTTTTTTAATTTTTAATTTATATTTATTAATTGCTAGTTGCGCAAAGATTGCTTCCATCGTTCAGATCACATTCGTCACGTTACTCTGAAATATATAGTATTTTCGAAACTGCTTGGTGAATATATTTAATTGATGAAATACTTACAATAAATTAATGAATAAAATATAGTTCACTCGTAAACCCACCATTCTATTGGTCACCATTTTATTGTTTCATTCACCACGAATTCAAAAAATAGATTTTGAACAAAAAATTATTTTAAAAGCACAGGCAAGAATTTGAATTGTGGGAAGAAACTCCAGTACAAGTAGCCTAAGTAAGGATGATAATGGTTAAGGCATAGTCAAAAACGAAAAGAACACATGCCCACATTATACATTGTACGTGCGCGACCAAACGTGAACGTTTTTCTTTTAGGTTGTTACTATCAGAAAAAGGTTCAATGAAATAAATTTTTGGAAAATTAGAGGAGAGAAATGAGAAATAGCGTTTATTTCGTCGGTCGTCGTAAGTAAAGTCGTAAGACACCCAAACAAAGCAGGGACGCGTCCCTAGTTTATCGATATACATATATAAATTGCAAGTCACATTGCTGTCAGAGTTATAAGTGTAAATGTGCCTTAATGATATCAGTAAAAAATGATAACCTCGTATTAAAAGAGCATTGTAATTATAATCGTGTTGATAAATATTTTATTCTAAATATAAGATGATATACACTTCTGTAATAATTAAATATAATGACAGATAATAAATTGGGTGGAAAAAGACCAGGTGCTTAGTTTACGTAATTTTATCTATAATGTATATAGATAAAAATTAGGAAGTGTTAAATGGGCCGTCTCGACCGAAGCGATAGCATCGTCTCACAGAATACCGACATGAGAAAACTCTTGCGCAGTGTTTCGGCGTGTAAGTGAGATTACCGGAGACATAATCTTTGTCCCCCATATCCCGAATTCCTAATTCTCAAATCTCTATAAACTATAAATGAAAGGTTAATTACATTTTTGTGGCTTTGGTGTTGCGAGTGTCTATAGGCCCGCGTTTGCTTACAGCAGGTGATCGTTGCTTATTTACCAACATACTATTAAATAATTCATTTGTTTTGTCTAATGTTTTGGATGTTTGTTGCTTAAAAAGACATTGATGTAATCTTTATCTACGAGTGTCTCTATGTGAAGCTGTGACTAAGTTTGAAGCGCGTTATCTTAGTGTTGCTCGAAGGTCAACGTGAATGTTACTCAATCATGAGGTTAAAAACCTGGACCAATTTTTAATTTATTTGTAGTTGTTTCAAGTTCCATGTTAAACCATGAAATGTCTTTTTGGGAGCGTTAGACTCTTTTTAACTATAAGCCACCCCTTTCCATCTCACACTCCTTTATATTATTGCGCTTGCAGCTACTACTCCTGCTGAACATCAGCTTTATTGGGCCCTATTTGTAGTTGTTTAATGGATCTTCCGTTCACTTGGTCCTAAATCGCTTGTGCTACTCTTGCTTACAGTCCGACTCACGCTAACGGCGGCTTTTAAACACCGCTGAAGTCAGAAACATGGTAAAGTGGACTTGTAATATCTAAATACCTATAAAACTTTAAACCGTGAAATGGGTGGTTAAAAAGCTTTTTCCTCTGTTTATTTTGTTAATAGGACATCTTTTTTTGACGTGCATCTGCACGTCAAAAAAGATGCCCTATACTCTGTCTGAACCTAGTATCCTGAAAAAAAAGCCTACCACAATCTTCCAAAACTGCTCCAACTCTTCTTAACCTTGTAAAGATACATACAGCTGATAATATCAGGAGTATAGCTGATACAGCCATGCAAACAACGAAGTATTGAAGTCTAGGGCATCCCAGTAACATTAATGTCTCTCTTAGATTAGCTACAAAATAAATCAGAATATATTATTGTAGAAGTATGTACCTACTAATTTCAAGCATGAGCATAAAGATGAACATTCCATCTCTCTATGAGTAAAGAGGTCTTTACATATTAAGCAATCACAGACTGATGATGATGGTGATGATGATGATAATAACATTGATGATGAACTTAAGTAAAGTAAAGTAAAGTAAAGTAGTCTTTATTGTGTTGATTGTGTTGGTTACAGGTGTTATGCATATTTATAGTGGTATACAGTACAACAATCAGCCCGTTTGGGCATACAATAATCAAGGCCCATTTGGGCTATTACATTATTAATTAAAACAAAATTACAAGTTAACAACAAAAAATATATAAAAGTTACACATTACTTATTTTCTAAAAAATCCTTAATTGCATAATAACATTTTTGTGTAAGCCATTCCTTTATTTTTACTTTAAATAATCTTAATGGAAGTTCTCTGATAGTTTGGGGTATTTTATTATAGATTTTTATACACATAAACATACAATTTCTATGATACAGAGTGGTTCTGCATTTTGGTACAACAATCTTACTAGGATCTCTTTTGCTGAATGCACTGTTTTCTGAAACTTTTTCGAATAATTGTGGGTGATTTCTTACGAAGAGACCAACTTCAATGATGTATAGGGAAAAAATGGTAAGTATTTTAGTTTTCTGAAATAGGGGTTTGCAAGAATCAAAGGGACCGGCATTACACATTGCTCTTAAACAGCGTTTCTGTGCCAGGAAAACTTCGTTTATTAAGGTTGAGTTGCCCCATAGTAATAAACCATATCGTAAAACTGATCCTATATAACCATGGTAAGCAGCAATTGCTGTGGATTGAGTAGCAGTTTTGTTAAGCTGTCTTAGAACGTAAACAAATTTGTTAAGTTTTGAACATACATAATGTATATGAGACTTCCAATTGCAGTAGTTGTCTACAGTTATACCTAAGAATTTAATTTCAGTGGTTGGACTAATCACTGTATTATTATATTGCAAAGTAATTTTTTTGGTCACTGTTTGATAGTTAGAAAATTGTATATATTTAGTTTTAGTTAAGTTAGCCTGTAAGTCATTGTATGTTAGCCATTGTATTACATGTCCTAGGGTTTTATTAGCCTCTTCTTCGTGGTGGTTGTTAGCTCGGTCAGTGTTAGGGATAATGATACATATGTCATCTGCGAATAAGATACATTGGTGGGGTGTTATATTGGGAAGGTCATTTATGTATAACAAGAACAAGAGGGGTCCCATAACACTACCCTGTGGCACTCCTGATTTGTTATGTCGGTAAGGGGATTTACAAGGTACGGATACAAGACTTGTGTTAAGGTGGTTAATTTCAACACATTGGGTTCTGTCTGAAAGGTAACTTTGTATCCAATCTAGGGCAGGTCCTCTTATACCATAGCGTTGGCATTTGTTTAAAAGGACTGAATGGTTAACATAATCAAACGCCTTCGACATGTCTAGAAATAGTACTGTAACTGGGATTCTATTATCAATATTTTCTGTTATGGTCTTTAATAAAGAAAATCCGGCAAGTGTAGTCGACTTATTTTTTTGGAAACCATTCTGTTCTTCCTTGATGACCTTAAATTTATTGAAAAATACAGTAATACGGTTATGCATAAGTTTTTCATAGATTTTGGAGAAAACAGATATTAGAGTTATTGGCCTATAATTCGTTAATTCAAGGAGGTCATCTTTTTTGTAAAGAGGTTTAACAATGGAAATTTTTAATTTTGTCGGAAATGTGCCTTGGACAAAAGAAAGATTTATGACGTGTGCAAGAGGTGATGCTATAATATTGGTACACATTTTTAAAATATTTGTACAGACATGATCATACCCGACCGCTTTGGTGTCTTTGAGACTTTTGATGGCTTTAGCTACTTCTGTCGGTATGCAAGGTTTTAAAAATATGCGTTATATAATATAAAATATAATATGCGTTTAAGGGTCACTGCTTATTAATTCCTGATAACGAAAGTAGTGATTGGTTACCAAAAAAACCTTAACTACTAATAGGCTGGTGGATGATGATGTGAAGGTGTTGATGATCTTCAATTTTCGACATCTTCAATTTTATGAACACGAAATCCAATCGCAATGTAACCAATCAATTTTTATCCTTTTTTATCTACAAAGTCTCTACGAAATCTTTCTGCATATAATTCAGGTTTAATCGTTGTTTGACTAAAGTTAAAATAACTTTTCGTTTCAGAAAGACCACTGACATAAATTAATGTTATTGTAAAATTTTAAGAAAAAATATTGAGTAGTACAATACCAATTAGTGTAAAAACAAACTAGCAAACCAGCTTTTTGTATTTATGCTATTAGTTGTTATAGCTCAGTATATTGGTTATACAATATGATGCTCTGTACCGGCCGCATGGTACAACGCTTTGTGTGATTTACAAATTACTGTTACCGAATCAGGGTGTGATATGTACATATGTGAAATAGTTTGTTTGTAACCGTGCCTACGGCGAGTTCACGAGTCATTGCGAGAAGATAAAAACCAAAAAAGAATAAAAAAATATTTTTATTATTATTATTTTATCCCTAATATCAGACTTTGTTCAGCTCTTGCTCCTTACATCCATCGCTTATGCATCCTCCAAAGCAAAAATAAACTGATACATAATAAACCTATAATAAATACAAAATTTTATTCACATCATTCACAACCTCAAATTATTGAGTCACTGAAGATAACACAAAATCAACGAGTATATCAAAGCACAAACAAATGACTTGGAAAAATGGAAAATCAACTTTGTTTCAATTTACCATATTCATAAATTATTCCAAACAATTTGATAAATATATAACGCAAACATACAGTTGATATTGTTATTACAACTAATAAAGTAAATAGTAAGGTAAACACTAATTCTAGTTCGAGGTACTCTGCCCACGACATGTTGGCTGCAGGTCCTCGCAGATGTCTCGCGCCGCCGTGACGCAGCACGTACTCTGTCCACCATATTGCGCGCTCCAGTGGAGGTTGAGGCTGGTCGTACATCACACTGCGCAGCTTAATAATATTCTGACGATAACTGTAAATAAAGAAGAAGAAAATATAAACAAAAAGGATTTAAAAAGAATGAAGGGTTGTATATTACTGCGTTTTATGGTCAAGATAAACAGATACCTGAAGAAATTGGCCAAACAAAAAATTCAAATAAGGTTGATCACTTTTTCGAAGCAACAACACAAAAAACAGTAGCTACATGCTATAAAAGAGATAGATAATAAAAACGATGTTCATGGAATATGGTAAGTAATTTTAATAAACAATTTTATGTAAATATAAACTTTCTACCACATGGCACAAAAGTTTGTAAAATTGCATTCTTACCTATCATCGTGAATGATAATTTTAATAGCATTAGTCAAATCGTCTTCTGTAAGGGTTTCCATATCAAGACCTAGTCCAATTTTGTGGTGAACGTATCGCTCTACGTTAAACCATTGATGTCCTAACATTGGAATACCTATTAGAGGTACCCCAGCTGTTATAGCTTCATCTGTTGATTGTAGACCTCCTTGAGTTATAAATAATTTGATTTTAGGATGTCCTGCAAGAAAACGTCTTTATTATCAAGTAGTTTGAATAAAAGAACTCATACAGCTTTAGTAACCTGCATACTTAACTAAATGCTGGTATTTATTTTGACTTTCAACATTTTAGATCACTTCGAATTTTCTTTTTTACTTAAATAAACTTTAATTTTATTAATAAATTCTCATATTGTGATGAACAATTGAAGTAAATTACACAGCTACTTACTCAGCAAATCAGACTGTGGCAACCATTTAGAAATTTTGATGTTTTCAGTCCGTCCAGGGAGTTCATCTTCATTCCATTTCCAAAGTACATCATAAGGCAGTTTCGATAATGCATTAATGAGAGTTTGTATAAAATATGGTGGCAATAATTTAGGATCAACATTTGTGCCAAAACTGAGGTATATCACACCATTTTTAGACGAGTCTAAATAGTGTTTAAGATCCTGGAAAGAAAATAATACACAAAATAAGTTTTAGTTGCCTTTATAAGGGACTAAGGGAAAGGGAATAAGGAATAACATGTCTATGCCTTTTTTAAAATTTGCAAACTCAAAAACTGACTAAACTCAGCATCAAGAACTAATTGCAACAAAAGTAAATTTATTAGATTTTGCAGCAAGCATCGGAGTGATACCAAGGCCTCACAAAATACCGGCGTGAAACAAGCACAGCGTTGTTTTAATATGTGAGTGAGGTTCCCAGAGGTCCAATTCCTCCCCCCCTTTCTATGCCTTCTTAATCTTTTAATAACCGAAACCCCCTATCCTCAAAACACGGCGCCGATTGCTTACCAGCAGGTAATCAGTCTGCTCGTTTGCCGAATATCCCTTAAAAACACAACATCCTACCTGAAGAAAAACTTTTTAATAAAATACTGACTTACTTTCGGTAGTTCTTTTTCTGGTTTCTGATGTAGCCCACCCATAAACAATACCACCCACCCAATAACAACACTGCTGGTGGCACTGGACGAATCCCCTCAAATATTGGATGAATATTCAGAAAAATCATTTGGACATTATTGTTTAGTTCCTCAATCTTTGGTATATCAGGACCAAAACGTTTTCTAAGGAAATCATTTTCTAAAGCATAATTACTTGAAGCCATTTCATCTGATTTATAGTGAAGATATAGTTCAGTGATTTTCTCCCATATAGATAGATTATTAAGTCTTTGACGAATGCCTATTGGGTAGAGCAATGGATGAATTGGCGCACCAACTATTTCAAAATTGTCGAAACTAGCACCATACGAACTTATCATAATCACTGGCGCGTTGTAAATGTGGGAAAATATTAAACCAGGTCTCACTGCAGCTTCTAGCAATACCAAATCAAATTGTTTGTTTTTATCCTCAATAACATTTCTTACATTCTCATCTTTGAGTTGAGCATCAAACATTAATAATATTGAATCCAGATAAATTTGAATATGTTGATACAGGTCGTTTTTATTCCCCTTCGGAGCTGTCATAAACTTTTCCTTCCAAATATCGTAGGTTATGTCATGAACATCAATTTCTGTTAAATTTTGAGGTGTCTGTCCTTTTGGGAAGGCGGGATCGGGTGTAATAACTGTTACTTCATGACCTCTTTTAGCAAGTTCTTGAGTGATGGGACGAAACACGACTTGATGACTGATAGAAGCGATTGGAAATACAGCTAATATTCTTGCAGATTCACTTTCATTTGAAAATAAAACACAACTCGTAATTAGAACTATGAGGAAATGTGACATTTTGACACGTGCACACTCAGTAGATAATGACGAATGTAATAAGTCGTTCATCGTGAACATTCTTATTTATGGTTAGCTGTGAATAATTATTATCACATAATTTGAAGAAAACATGACTTGCAATGATAGCATAGAAGTCATTATATAAGTAGAATGTTAAAAATTTCAAATTTTGAGCCTTTTCTAGTGCCACTACATTCTTTAAGGTTAGCTATTTTATATTTGTTCTCAACAAAGGCGAGGCGGAAAAGTTTTAAAACAAAATTTCAGAGAATAAAATAAAATAAATTGGATTGCGAAGATCATACTTCGATACTATATATTATTTTGACTAAAGGCATAACTATTTGCTCAGATAATATAACATTGAAATATTAACACGATAGGCAGCCAAATACAGCACATTTTAAAGATTGCTTGCAACCAATGTTTTTGTGCTTATTCTTCCCATATTATAAGGAGGAAACAATATATACACCAATTTAGTAGGAGAATCATGCTTCGGTGCGAATTAGTCTACTTGGTAGAATTAAACAATTGCTGTGGTTAAATCCAACCCTTCCTTGGATATTACCGCAGGCCTAAACGTTTCTTTAAAAAAACTGGCATCTTCTTTCATGTTTAATATGCTTCCGTCCAATCGGAAAGGTAGCCCTAAAATAAAAAATATTATATTTAGATGCCGCACACCCGAGACACAGTCGACTGGGTAAATCGTTATCCAAACTAATATTGTAAATGCGAAAGTAACATTGTCTGTCTGACTGTCTGTACTTCTTCACGGCTAAACTACTGAACCGATTTCTGTGAAGTTTGGTACATACATAGTTTGGAACTCAAGAAAGGACTTAGGGTAGTTTTTTTACTAAAAAATCTGCATAAAGTCACTATTCCACGCAAACGGAGTCGCGAGCAAAAGCTAGTTTTCAATAAAATGTATAGCCTCACTAAAGGTACCATACAAAAATATACAAACAAAGTCACAAGTGCGGAGCTTGTTATAGCAAATGAGTGTGATGATTTGCTATCGTCACATTATGTCTATTACCGGTCATGTTGATAAACAATGAATTGCTGTACATTAAAATACTGCCAGTCACCGTATCAAATAGTCCACTTATAAGACACATGTTCCGTATCATCATTTGAGTGTTCATATTATATTCACACTTAGTCTTTGCTAGAGGAGTTTGCTGATTGTATGAAACGTCACTCCAAACTAAGAGGTTCTCCTTTATCGTGTGTGATTTTTCGTGAAAGGAGAATATCATCGAATATTTTCTCCGGTGTGGCGAGGGACTTTCCAACTTCTGCTCGAAGCTGGGCCACGATGTGTTATTGTGCGTTAACTGCAAACCATGCTGGGCTTTTGCCCTTATAGGTCCAGCCTATGGTGGTCTAATGGCTATTCGAAATGCGCACGTCTGCTCAGATTTGTCCTGATTGCTGTTGTCAGTTTTTTTTTATGATCAAATAATTATACATGTCTGCTAGGTGAGTAAGGTTGCAAGGAAACTGGCTTCCGAGCAATATTAGTTCCGAATAACCATCATGTTATTTACCAAAATCTTCTTGATATTTATCAGTCACTCAGACTAGTTGAAAAAGAAAGAACAAGTCTGCCTTTTTGGTCTTCACACTAGTAACTGTAGTTATGCGGATATTTTTATGAATGTTACACTAGTGATCATTGATAGAAAGACAAGTCACTTGCCATAAATAAACAAGTATCATTTATCAATCATTGATAAAGTTGTATTGTTTATTTATAAGATAAAAGTAAATATTTTGACTACTTACCCTAATATCTAAATTTGTTTAGAAATCCATTTAATTAATGTACGTAGATTTTCATATTCCATAGACACTCGCAATACCAAAGGAGTTACTACAAATACGTTGTCGGACTCTTGTGGGTTATAAGGGATTTAAAGATAGGGGATTTGAGGATTGAGAATGGGAGGAAGAAGTATTGGGCCTCCGGTAACCTCACGCAACGTTATAACAAAACGTTAGTGTTGTTTAATGCCAGTTTTCTGTGAGGCCGTGGTATCACTTTCGGTCGAGCCGACCCATTCGTGTCAAAGCATGGCTCTCCCACACCTTATCGAATTATTCACTTAATTATTTACCATCAGAGTAAGAACACAAAATTTATCAAAACAATTTGTAATTTTTTACAATTCCTTTCTCAACTCCGCTTTAATTTTTTATCAGGTTTAGTATTTACTATAATGAGTCTATACAAAGATCTGAAAAATACAAATAAAACTGCAATGGTTGCCAATAGCGCTAATAATAGAATGAACACTAATTCTAGTTCGAGGTACTCTGTCCACGACATGTTGGCTGCAGGTCCTCGCAGATGTCTCGCACCGCCGTGACGCAGCACGTGTTCCGTCCACCATATTGCACGTTCCAGTGGCGATTGAGGCTGATCAAACATTACATTGCGCAGCTTCTCTATATTCTGACGATAGCTAAAAGACATAAAATAAAATTATATAAATAAATAATTACAGTTTTGACGTTCTACTACAATAAAAACACATACCGTGTTTAAAAAAAAACCATTGGGTCATCGACTTGCACTTCTTATTTCTACAGCCGTACGGCTGTTCGGTAGTAGTAGTAGTAAGTATTCAGAGACTTTTTGTTATATTCCAGAAATTGTCTTGATAAATTCTTTTACTTGACCCAGGTCAAGTATTAAAGCTTTTACAATAGATAACTTTAATCGAATTATCGTCTTACCTTCCATCCCCAATAACAGTCTTGATGGTATTCGTAAAATGTTGCACTGTAAGTGTCTTTAAATCCAATTTCTTTCCGATTCTGAGAAATTCATATCTCTCTGCATTGTACGATTGGTCTCCAAACATTGGGAAGGCTATCAGAGGTACTCCTGCTGAAATGGCTTCGTCTGTCGACTGAAGACCAGCCTGATTTATAAAGAGCTTTATTTTGGGATGTTCTGTAGAAAAAAATGGGTTTGAAATTAAGATTCTTCGTAGAACAATCAATCAAATATAAGTCAACTTTATAGTATACTCGTTGGGGATTTTCTTTTTACTCTCTTTAGAATGCTTTGGTTATTTCTGTATTATCAAAATCATAAAAAAGAGCTTACTTAACAGGTCTGATTGTGGCAGCCATTTTGCAATCTTAATGTTATCCGTACGTCCAGGTAGAACATCTGCGTTCCATTTCCAAAGAATATCGTAAGGCAATTGAGATAATGTTTTTACTAGAACCTCAATTCTATCAGCTGGGAATTGCGTGGGATCTACGTTAGTACCAAAACTCACGTAAATTACTCCATTTTTAGAAGACTCAAGATATGATTTTAGTTCCTGAAAATAAAAAAATAGCTAAAATTATCTAAAGCGCGATAGCACGACTCTCTAAAAAAATGATTGATTTGGTTCCATTTATAAAACTTAATTGATGACTTAAAGTTTGAATAAGTCCTTATAAACTTACCGCAGGCAATTCTTTATTAGGTTTTTGATGCAGTCCACCCATATACACTACAGATGGAGGCACCGGTCGGATCCCTTCAAATATTGGATTTATATTTAGAAACAGCATATCCACATTATTGTTTAATTCTGTTACTGGTGGAACATCGTCTCCAAAATGCTTTCTGAGTATTTGATTTTCAACTTCCTCAAGATTTCTATATACCATTTTTAGTTGAAAGTCATTGTATATTTCCGTGACTTTTTCGACAAGAGTTAGATTATGAAGACGCTGCCTAGTAAGGGCTGGATAAAGTATAGGATGTACGGGAGCTCCTATATTCTCATAGTTATCTAAAGCGCCACCAAAGGAACTAATTTGTATTACTGGTATTTTGTATATATGAGAAAATACTAAAGTGGGTCTCACTATAGCTTCAGTAAGCAGGAGATCGAATTTTTTATTCTTGTCCTTGATTATTTTTTGAACATTTTCGTCTTGAAATTGAGCATCTACAATTGCAGCTATGGCATCGTAAATTAGTTTTAAGGTTAGAACCACGTCATCCATCTTCCCTTGTGCTGGTTCTATGAATACACTTTTCCATAAATCGTAGGAAATGTCATGGACGTCGATTTCTGTTAGATTTGCTGGAGTTCTTCCCTTTGGGAAGGCAGGATCTGTCGTTATAACTGTGACTTCATGTCCTCTTCTGGCTAATTCTTCTGTTATTGGTCGAAACACTACTTGATGACTTATCGACGGTACGGGAAAAATTGCTATTATTCGAGCAGATTCACTTTGATTTAAAACTAATGAGAACAATGTGATTAAAATAATGAAGAATAACATTTTATTTGTATTCTTTTAACACGCGTGAACTGTTGATACGCTTGAATTGAACTGATCAATTTAGTACAAAACATTCTATAATATAAGGGAGAATATTGTCAATTATTATGAAATAATTGAAGTTGAGATTTGAATGTTAAAAATATTTGCCATAATACGAATATTTATCTAGCAGATAAAATTGACACTCGCAATCTGATAACACCTCATATGTGCACGTTAGTTTTTATTAAAGCATGAGTTGCGTTATACCTTTCGTTGGTCGGTTAAATAAAATTTCGAAAATGATGATAATTTCTTTTTTGTTGATGCTGAAATTAATTATTAAAAACAAATCGAGACTTTAAATAAATCTTTAAATGTTTCTCTTGAAAAAGAAAATTTGAAAATTCATAAATTACTTTTATTAAATTGAAAAAAATCTTTACAAAATATTGTTATCATAACTACTACTCATGTTTTAGATTATAAAATTATCTGCTTTATTTATTTGGTATCTATGTCATAAAAGTAAATCACTAAATGTGTTGCTAAGCAAACATCTCGAGAATGGCTGAACCGCTTTTGCTCATTCTTTGTTAATGTCTTATTGATGAAAATTTTAGAAGAGTAGAAGGAAAAATCAGGACGCGGTTATCAATTCAACGTAAGCGAAGTAGTCAAATACTCTTTGAAAACAGGGGTGCTAGTAATGAATAAACAAAAATATTTAATAAATATGATGAATACATGACAGATATTCGGATAGGTCATAACTTCAAGTTGCTTTTACTCATTGAGCTAAATCTTATATTAAGTTATTAAGCAGATGGATTCCCAGTTCTGATCCTGATCGCAACATGGAAAAGAAACTCCAAGTGCGTTGTCGCCTATTGTCGGATAGGGATTCGAGGATTGGGGGCTTAGTGATTGGGTATAGCAAGGAAAAGAATCGGGTCTCCGGTAACCTCAATCGCCAATTAAACACAGCGCAAGCGTTAATTCGCCATAGTTTTCTTTAATATTTAACTTAATTTATTTACTTTATTAGTGAAATAAATTACAATGTCGAATTGACTCAAATAATATTTACCTATTTATAAAAAAAATATACTAGATATTTACAAGAAAATAAAAAAATATCACAATAATTATTTCAATCAACTACGTTTAGACTTTTTAACAGTGATAGTAGATGCAAACATTATTTTGTACAAAAATCTAAGAATTACAAATAATACTGAAATTACTGCTAACAGTCCTAATAGTAAGGTAAACACTAATTCTAGTTCGAGGTACTCTGCCCACGACATGTTGGCTGCAGGTCCTCGCAGATGTCTCGCGCCGCCGTGACGCAGCACGTGTTCCGTCCACCAAACGGCGCGCTCTAGTGGAGTCTCGATTTCATCACGCATCACGCTGCGTAGTTTAACAATGTTCTTTCGGTAGCTGGAAATACATAAGTAACTCATTAGACAGGTATTGTATTAGTAGAGAATAAGTAGTTCTTTAGTAATCCTCATCTTCCATCTGCAATCCCCCAATCCCAAAATCTTGAATACCTTATAGACCAGAAAATACTCCTTTGGTATTACGAATGTCCATGGGCGTTATCGATTGCTAACCGTCAGAAAATCCGTCAGCTTGTTTACCTATTACTTAATCTAGACTAATGTAGTATTGGAAAAAATATTCTAAACAGATTGTCTCCGGGAGACTTTTCTGAATGCTAACATTTGGAACATCAAAAATAAAAGTAAAGATTTACGGAATGCACTGAAAAAAGCTCTACTAGTTTCAACTCGCAACGGGATTCTTATTCATCAGCAACGTTGGCGTAGCTGTCACCGTTTTTTAAGTTCATTCGAGTAACTAAGTCGTTACTTTCAATAAATTTTGTATGTCTGACGACAGTAATTATCAATTAATAATCAAAAATATGAATCTTACCTTTCATCATTAATGACAGTATTAATAGCATTTTTAAATTCTTCCACAGTCAACCTCTCCATGAACAATTTTTTGCCGATTTTGAAGTATTCATATTTCTCTGCATTGTACCATTGGTCACCAAACATAGGGATGGCAATTAGAGGTACACCAGCTGATATAGCTTCATCTGTTGACTGCAACCCAGCTTGCGTGATGAACAGCTTCAGTTTTGGATGTTCTGTAAAAATAATAATCAATAGAATTATCTTCTGAATTTATTGAATATATCTGTTGTAGTATTATCATTCATATCGTATATCGTCATCATTTATTTTAGTGTTCTTGACGATGTGTATTATTATTAAAAAAAGGAGATTTTTCAAAAAATCATTCAAGGTAAAATCATATTGAACCGATTTAAATGAAATATGGTTTTTCGAAGTCTAAAAACTTAATGAATTAATCTTTAATCGAGCAGTGATTAAAAATTTACGTTTGTTGAAAACTTAAATCTTCCTCTTCCTGTTTTTAAAGAACGTAAAAATGTTCATTATGTTTTTAAGGTCATGGTATTTCACATATGAGAACTAATTATTTTCATTTGATAGCCCGCCCTACGTATACATACGTTATTAGGACAGATAAAAGCTAACATAAACAATGATGAATAAATAAAACGAATACATACTCCTTCCCAAACTACTGACATACATATTATTTAAAAACACAGTTACTCATTTTTTATTAAATAATCTCACTGTATGTGTCGTTTGATTAAGTAAGACCTTCATGATGTGAGATCCTGATAACTGAACAGATGAGATAAAAATAATATGAAAACACATTTTAAAGTTGATAGCCAGTTTGAAAAAGGAATCATTAAGAACAATAAACCAAAGAGTGAGAAATTTGAAGGCAGTAGATTGAAATGACGTGAAAAAGCCATGTAAACAGTTGAGTGTGGGAGAGCCAAGCTTCGGCATGAATGGGTCAGCTCGACCGGAATGCTACCACGGCCACACAGAAAACCGGCGTGAAGTAACCACACCGTTGTGTTTCACCGTGTGAGTGTGGTTACCGGAGACCCAATCGCGCCCACCACCCCCATCAACGCACTCGTAACTACTTTGGTGTTAGCAATCAGGCAATCCGCTTGCTCGTTAGCCGTCCTATATTATAAAAAAGTTGTTGATACTTACGTAGAAGGTATTGCTGAGGCAGCCATTTTGCTATCCTAATATTATCAGTGCGTCCAGGCAGAACATCATCGTTCCATTTCCATAGAATATCGTAAGGCATCTGAGATAATGTTTTCACGAGAACTTCAATCCTGTCAGCTGCGAATTTAGTGGGATCCACGTTTGTACCAAAGCTTATGTATATCACTCCATTCTTAGATGCATCTAGATAAGATTTGAGTTCCTGGAATTTATAAGAAAAAGTATTAACTTTTTATTTGAAAATATTTACTATACTATAAACGTGTCACTAATTCAGTGAGTGATATTGTTCCATAAAAATAGACCGATACAGATCAGTTTTTTATCTACTCGTGCGTTGGCGATCGCTATAGTGCCCTAATTTCTGTTGATAACATATATAACTTTGAGTTCATATTATATAATAAAGTCTACATTTAATAAAGAATTATAAGTACTTACTTCATTTTTCAACACAGGTCACTTTTCCTACATTTTTCATTGCTACTTCATAGATTTTTTGTTTTATTATAACGTTCCTAATTTGCTGTTAAGTTAAAAAAATAACGTCGCTTACCTCTGGCAATGGCTTATTAGGTTTCTGATGCAAACCTCCCATATACACCACAGATGGAGGCACTGGTCGAATCCCTTCAAACACTGGATGCACATTCAGGAACAGCATGTCCACATTATTATTCAATTCAGCCACTGGAGGAATATTTTTAAAATGTGTGTTAAGCATTTCATTTTCTTTAACCATACTGTTGAAATACACTTTGTCGATCATAAAATCGTAATACAGTTCCTTGATTTTTTCAACCAGAGTCAGATTATGCAGTCTTTGTCTAGTCACTGCTGGATACAGGAACGGATGGACCGATGCGCCAACGTTAGCATAATTATCCAAAGCCGCTCCCAAAGAACTTATTTGAATCACTGGTGCTTTGTAAATATAAGAATATACTAAAGCAGGTCTCACACAAGCTTCCAAAAATAATAGATCAAAATGTTTGCTTTTATCACGAAGTAGATTTTGCACTTTATCATCTTTGAGCTGAGCGTCTACTATAGCAGTTAACGCATCCGTTATAGCACTCATGACCATGATCACATCATCCTTATTCCCTTTAGTTGAAGCCATGAATATTCTGTTCCATAATTCATAGGAAATGTCATGTACATCGATTTCTGTTAAATTTCCTGGCGCTTTTCCTTTTGGGAAAGCAGGATCTGTTGTGATGACAGTGACCTCATGACCTCTTTTTGCTAGTTCATGTGTTAAAGGACGAAACACCACTTGATGGCTGATTGAAGGTATCGGAAATACTGCTAAAATTTTTGCTGCTTCATCGTGACTTGCAAATAAACTGAGACACAGAATTATGAAGATAAAATTTCTCATTGTGTGGATAAATCAGTAACGAACCGGTGCCTACAACTGTCAGCGCTACACTGAAGATAATTTATAAGGTTTCAAGTTCAATAACACTATTTATAGTTAGCATTTAGATATAAAAGTGTACCATCAATTATTGCATAATATTATTAGCAATGATACAGTCTAATGGTTCAGGTTCAAGTGAATTCATTAGAATTGTATTTATTTTGTTTTCACAGAATTTATTGGATAAGTAGCACCATAAATTGGACGCATTATGATATAAACTGTTAACGGTCGGTGCGTAGCCGGTTGTTGTAAATATAGAATTTATCGTAGACGCTTTGAGAAAGGTCAAGGTCGCGAATTCAAACACCGCATAAAGCAAAGTATTATATAACATATATTACTAGCGACCTGTCCCGGTTTCGTACGGACGCAATGCTGACCAAAAATGTCTATTACTTTTTATTCGATGTTATTATACATTTAAAATTTCATCTTTAATTTAAAAGAACCGTTGCGAAGTTTTAAATATTAAACTATACATAGGGATACAGGGACAGAGAAAGGCAAGCAAGGACTATGTAATTGGCTCTACTTTTGTGATAGGACTAATAATTTACGAGTGATTACGTCATTTACCATAACTTTGAAGTTATTTAAGAAATTTAATTGTACAATGACCAGACTTATTAGTATAAAGCGATCATTTACAGACGACTTTTGGATGGATTAGCAGTAAGGAAAAACTTGCCTAATAAAGTTTATTATTTTTTAAATATGAATTTTGTCTGTCGCTAAGTCGAAAACGTTACCACTCATTTGGGACATCCCATGGCTATCTTTTGGGAAACTCTTCCGTCTCTTCATTTATTCATAGAATACTAGCTACTTTCGCGCAGTTTTACCTGCTGCTCTTAATGATTGTAGGGTGATGTTTTATAGCCTCTATCACTCAGAAACAGTGGAGTTTCGGGTGAAAGAATTGTCGAAATCCGACCAGTAGTTCCAAATATAACCCCCTATTAACAATTTTAGTAAGTTTAAGTACCTCTTTATAATATCAGTATAGAAAGGAATTCGTTTAACCCTTAATAAACCAAGCAGGTCTTATGTTACGCTACGTTTATGTTTTGACGTCAGCAATGAGATAATAAATGATTTATCAACTGTTTCACATGACGCTGAGTTCATCAGGTAGAAACGTGCGAAGTGACGTCAGTGCAATGAAGCCGATTGACAAAATAAAGACATACAAATTAAAAAAAAGTCTACTTATACACTCAACGAAAGTAATCGAAGCGACACCAAAGACGAAACGAAACTTTACCTAAGGAGAGAGAGAGAGAGGGAGAGAGAAAGAGAAAGGCAGATGGCAAAAAGTGTTGTTACAATTGATCGTCATAATTTTTTCGCAGTGCGCGATAAGGAACTTATAGGTAGTTCCAAAACTTTGTTTGTTTTGGCACAAAGTGGCTAACAAGCATATGAACCTAATAGCAACCAGTGTACGCCACCCATCGAAACCCTGAACACCTGACCAGTTACTGGTGGGTTGCTGGCCTGTTTAGGGGTAGCGGTTTGAGAATTGGGTAATTATGGGGACATCACTCATATGGCTAAACATAACGCATGCATAGTTTTACGCCAGTTTTATGTAAGGCCGTGTTGTTATTCCGGTCCATTTTAATACTCAATACTCAATACTCAATACTTTATTGCTTTCCACATGTATTCTTAGGTGGTAGTACTTATAAATAGTTCACATGGACCCTGTCGGGCACAGCAAAGTAAGTGGGATAGGAGAGAGGAAGCTCTTATCGGCTATGTTACTTATTTTTGTTGACTAAGACTAAGGTTATATATTTCTACCTAGGCTTGGCTTTACCACACCTAAATGGGCATGGACTTGGGTCTTTTTATAACGTAAAGTGGAAAATTATGTGGAAGTTTCCTTGCCTGGGAAAGATGAAGGGAACTCTAACTAATAATATGCTCTAGTGTCCCATCTCCAAGTTGGCCGTGACGGTTGGCGAATAAAGGTCAATTTCATGGTCAAATCAATGTCATTCTTAGACCCAAGTTGTGATCACTCGTGGCGATCCGATGTACGAAACTTCTGTGTTTTTTTTTATGTAATAGCTCGGCAAACGAGCTGACGGATTACCTGATGGTAAGTTTGCCAGACTTCGTGGCAAGGTAAATAATGAGACTGTAGATGGTTAAGGTCTGTTTATTACTTTAATTGCTGGTGCTTATATACTAAGAAGATGCGTGAGATTTTCAGATTTAGCTATCCTAACAAACGTGCAACAATTAACATGTATGTCTTATCTCTATCGTATCTAAGTAATGTAGCGACGTGATAGTGCCGCTACATATACTCCCCCCTTTTAAAAATAATTAACATATAAATTGAAAAAAATTAGTATGTACCTAATTATATAATAACTTAACCTTGCTGATAAATTACATCCTATGCGTAATGTAATGTCATTGTTGCTAATTCGAAGGAAATAAAAACTGCTGCCTTTGTTGTGACGGCGGCGGCAGTCGATGAACTATCCACTGCATTTGTGCTGATACCGGTGGTCCTTTAGTGATAATATGATGCTTAATCTTGTGTTTTGGAGTAGTGTGGAGGGAGGCTGGTTTCGTAATATCCTCGTATTCATTTAATAGTTGAGTAATGCGTGGATTCGTCTCAATGTTAATAGTGCGGATTGTTTGCTGCGTCGATTTGATCAGGGTTGCGGGCGTTGTCAGCTCAGTTACCCTATCTATGAGTTTTCGACCAGCTATATCGACTAATAGCTTATAATGCTCTAAAAAATCTGCTCCAATAATCGGTTGTGTTACATCGGCGATGACAAAGTTCCATACAAAGTTTCTTCGTAGCCCGAAGTTTAAAGAGAGTGTTTTTTCACCATATGTCTTAATTTTTGTACCATTGGCGGCATAAAGTATACATTGTTCATCTTGTATTAGTGAATGTCTCTGTGGCTTGCTAATAACTGAAATATTTGCTCCCGTGTCAATCAAAAATCTCATACCACTTTTTCGGTCGGTAATAGTGAGGCGGTTGGACGGGTGAATAGCACAGAGTTCCGCCGTTGTCCGTGCTTCAATTAGTTTCCCTGTTTCCTTGAGTTGAGATCCTGTTTCCAATCACAAGGTTGAACACACTTTTGTGCATATTTTTTAAATCTTCCATGGTAAAAACAAAAGTGCCTTCTTTCTCTTGAACTCGACTGTGGTAGGAAATGCCGACGATTGGAATAACTTTGAGTGCTGCGTCGATAGTTTTTTTGACCTTGCTGAATTGCATTTAGTTCCAATTGCATTTCTGCTAACTGTGCTAGTATGCATGACATTGTATCGTCGCCAGATTTGTTTCCGTTTACAGCTGACACCTCTGTACGTGTTGAATTTATTAATATCTTGTCCGCGATCTGGCTCATCTTGTTCACATCTATGTCTTCTGTGACTGCTAGAACCGAAGTCACTGATGGTGGCAGAAGATAGGTGGTGGTGATAGAAGTTTGATGGTTTCGTCGCTGATATTTCCGTTACTCAGGGTCCGCATCTTGCGCAGAAGATGTGATGGTTTCTGGTCGCCGAGATCCATTTCAGACAATAATTTTTGGAGCTGACGTTGGTCTGATTCCTCATAGCAACTGATTAGGCGTTCTTTGATAGCCTTGTACTTTTCTATTGGCGGTGGGCAAGTAATGAGGTCACTAACCTGTATTATTTCTTCTTTTGGCAGTTTTGCAATGACCGTATAGTACTTGTAATCGTCTCCTTGCTTCTGTGGTGCTACTATGGCTTCTAGTTGCTTAAACCATAATCTGGGTTGGTCCCTCCAAAATTCCGGCTGATATCTCCAAGGCTTCTTGTTGGCTGCTGCTTGATTTGCAGGGTGAATGAGTCATGTTGATTGTTCTTCGTCGGGTCACCAATTTGCCAGACTTCGTGGCAAGGTAAATAATGAGACTGTAGATGGTTAAGGTCTGTTTATTACTTTAATTGCTGGTGCTTATATACTAAGAAGATGCGTGAGATTTTCAGATTTAGCTATCCTAACAAACGTGCAACAATTAACATGTATGTCTTATCTCTATCGTATCTAAGTAATGTAGCGACGTGATAGTGCCGCTACAGTAAGCAATCAGCGCCGCCCATGGACACTCGCAACGGAGGAGTTACGAGTGCGTTGCCGACCTTTTAGGGATTAGGGATTTGGAGATTTAGGGATTGAGGAGGGATTGGGAAAGAAGAAGGATTGGGCCTCCGGTAACCTCACTCACACGGCGAAACACAACGCAGTGGTTATTTCACGCCGGTTTTCTGTGAGGCCGTGGTATCATTCCGGTCAAGCCGACCCATTCGTGCCGATACATGGCTCTCCCACACTTGTGTGCTACAAACTATCTGCAATTATCTTAGATATTATTCTTCATGCGCAAATCACGTATCTGAAATGTTTACATTTATCATGAACGAATACACTTCCTTGTGTAGATTATTATGATATGAATACATTGTCTAAATATCGACATGATATACGTGTCATACACATGTTACATAATTATATACACATTCATGGTTTATTGTGTCGATGTTCTAGACTTTACTATTTTGTAATTTGTCAAGTCAAAATAATTTATTCCAACTAAACCATAAATAAGTATTTTTGAAATGTCAAAATAGAATAGTAGTCTTTCAGTCTGTTCGTCAGTGAAGCTAGGTGCTCGTACTAAATTGTAGATTTGTATGGAGAAGAACGAGTAGGAAAATACATTGTTATTATTTTAATAAAGTGTGGGAGAGCCATGCTTCGGCACGAATGGGTCGGCTCGACCGGAGTGATACCACGGCCTCACAGAAGACCGGCGTGAAACAACCACAGCGTTGTTTTTCGCCGTGTGAGTGAGGTTACCGGAGGCCCAATCCTTCCCCGCCCCCAATCCCTCCTCAATCCCTAAATCTCCAAATCCCTAATCCCTAAAAGGTCGGCAACGCAATCGTAAATCCTCCTTTGCGGGTGTCAATGGGCGGCGCTGATTGCTTACCATCAGGTAATCCGTCTGCTCGATTGCCGACCAATTACATTCAAATAAAAAAAAATATATTTGTAATATCTTTTCACTAATAAATTATTTAGTATACATTGAGACTTGACTTTTGTGATTCGAGACACAAAAAAAGAGCAATAAATAGGTGGTTGATGAATTAAGTTCTTTCCACTATGAAAATGTGACTTTAGAGTGACAGATATAAGGTTAAATTTCCAGTACAGTTAACGTGTATTGGGTCTTTAACTAATAATAAGCAAAATATGAGTTCTACAATTGAATATACGTCCGACCGGAGTTGCAGGTGCAAGTATAAAAATAATGTATCGCAGCCCCGGTACGGAGCAAGAGATGAACGTGTTAGTTTTTTTTTAGGCAGTAAGAGTCTGCAATTCCTCTTTTTGTTGATCCAGTAAGAGTCTGCAATTCCTCTTTTTTTTGAGCCAGTAAGAGTCTGCAATTCCTCTTTTTTTTGATCCAGTAAGAGTCTGCAATTCCTCTTTTTTTTTGAGCCAGTAAGAGTCTGCAATTCCTCTTTTTTTTGAGCCAGTAAGAGTCTGCAATTGCCCCAGCCAGAGCGGAAAAATTAATTTGAAGATTTTCTCAAAAAAAAAATCGTTCCAAGCCATATTTTTCTATTGGATACATCAGCTACCTAGCGGATGGATCACCTGATGCAAAATAATCAGTGCCTTTCATTGACATCAGCAACGACAAGTTGTAGTTACTTTTCGGTTTCGGTTTAAGGATTGGGGTTTTCGAAACTGAAGAGGAGAGGGATTGGGTATCCTGTAACCTCAGTCACCAAGCGAAATAATACACAAGCGGTGTTCTATGGCTGTCCCACACTTAAATTTACAAATTACGTAAGGAGTAATGAAACAAACTCTTCCAAAACAATGCACAGTTCAAGCACGATAACCTTTAAAGACGTCTATATAAAAAGGTAAGGCATTTTACCTTATCAATGTTTTGTGTCGTGCAAGCAAATTTTTAAAGAATTAAAACTTTCTTGTTTTCATATAAAGTTAAAAGTTCAATGAAGGTTTTTAGCAAGTCGGAGGTTATTGACCTTTCATGTGGTTTTCTTTATTTGGCAAGTACGATAGCTAAGAAGTGTAGACAGTTTTTTGAAATATGCAAGTCATTCAATCAATGAATTCATTTTATAATGTAGTTATTGTTTTTGAATGAATGTATATATGAATGTTATCTAATAGTGATAAATTTTGGGAATAAATTTACGTAATTTAAAACGTATTTTGTATTATACTAAGTTGGTAACCCGGTAGACAAAGACGAAATAAATGGGTAGATACGAATCTCTCCCAACTTTACCCTAAATATGTTACAACCTCATTTTATTAAAAAAAAATAATTCCCTCTCTCAGTTTTAGATTCATTTTTGTACATCGTATAAGCTTTTGTATTCGTCATCCTCATCATCAGCCTATATGTGCCCATTGTCGAGCACGGGCCACTCCTCACACGAAGAAAGTTTAAGTATAACTTATTAAGCTTGGACAAGGCAGACTGACATCACAAACTTTCCTGTAATTGCATTAAAGGGAGCTGTATTTCTTTCCTTTTTATATGTAGATTAAGAGTTTATCTAAATCATTTACTAAACAACGATGTGTAATTTATCCTTCACTGTAGCGATTCCACTGAACTGCCTCATTGATATCTATCTGGCTTGAAATAACACCTGCTTTGTGCTACAGATGGCGTTGATTACTAGCCATCAAAATAAAAAAAGTATCCTATTCAGCACATTCAAAGACAAACATTCCTATATTATTTTTTATTCTCGATCCATAAATCCAAACAGATTTTGATTCCATATTTAAATTAAATGTAATTTAATGCTAATCGAAATAAATTGTATTATTATTTTATTAAACGTAAAATTTAAAACATCTATCCAACAGAACGAAATCACCAAACCACTGTTATTCTAAAACAATCATTATGACCACCTACATTTTGAGTGCAAAATCCTTCACAACGATCACGTCAAAAGATTTTGTCCTCCCATTAGTTATTACGAAAGTCGACGATAACTGAATCTCCGTTTTGGTGTGAAATATGGCGGCCACGATAAATCTTCACGTGAATAGGAACCCAGAATTTGATATGGGGGCTCGTTGGTAACTCATTTGGGATTAAAAATATTATTATAACAGTATTTTTGGATTGTACAAAGAGAATCCAGGTAATTATAAAATTATCTTAAAGTATGTTTTATTATAATCAATACCTACTCGTATTAAGTGTGGGAGAGCTATGCTTCGGCACGAATGGGTCGGCTCGACCGGAGTGATACCACGGCTTCACAAAAAACCGGCGTGAAACAACCACAGCGTTGTGTTTCGCCGTGTGAGTGAGGTTACCAGAGGCCCAATCCCTCCCCCTCTCCCTATTCCTTACCCTATCCTTAAATATCCGAAAAACTTATTATTATACCCTAAAAGGCCAGCAAAGCGCTCGTTACTGCTTTGGTATTGGGTAATGCAACTCGTTTGCTGAGCATAAAAAAAGAAATAACTGTCAACTGGCCACTTGTCTCTGGACAAGATATTTATAAATTGTTCAAAGTTTGCAAAAAAAATACAAAAATAATAATAATAGTAGCACTCTAATGCCAAAGGGGTTCTTAAAAATTTATAGAGCTTTGTAAAATAATGTATTATTAATCAAAAAAATGTTCAAGAAATATTATATTCGAACAAAAAATTTGACCAATCTCTATACGGGACAATATTGCGCAACATTATGTAATTTTTTAAAACAAGACATTTATTTATAACGATCATTATCTCTTATAAATTTTGCTCTGTAACGTTTATAACATTCCAATATCATAATATTGTGCAATACTCCTAACAATAAAAACTGTTCTGATTTGTTTTAAGAACTTGAGGCAGCACATCAAAATACTCTTAAAATACCAAAATTCTACAATCCATTTACGACTTTGACATAAAGGTCAAAAGAGTTAAAATCAATTGAAAATACATTTAAACATGAGATAGAAAATATTTTATCTGAAGATATTGAACTGATTAAAAACCAGACGATTACAATCTTATTGACATATAGACGGATTATAAAAATGCGTAATAATTGTTTATTATCTTTTTTATGTCACAGAGCGACAACGGACAGACAGATATGACTTGCAGGTAAGCACAATCGGCGCTCCGATAGAGGCCCGCAACATCAGAGGAGTTACGAGAGCGTAGCGTGCATCCGCAGCCGACCTGATTTAGCAGACAGTACCCGTTCACAAGTATCAACTTACTTATTTACCGGAGGCCCAATCCTTCCCCTCGCCGGATCCCCCCCAATCCTAGAATATCAAAATTGCTCACCCCCAAAAGGTTGGAAACGTACTCGGAACTCTTCCGTTGTCGTGTGTCCATGTGCAACGCTGATTGCTTACCATCAGGTAATCCCTCAGCTCGTTTTCATCGTCGTGACAATGATTTGACCCCATCAGAGCTAAACATAGTATCCGCGCCTTAAAGAGCCATCAGACCACCATAGAATAAGGTACCGCGGCCTCGGCTTAGATCAGGTGAAGCAACAGACACAGGGTTTTTAGTCAGTAAGAGTCTAACACTTAAGATACACAACATATTTTAAGTGTGGGAGAGCCATGCTTTGGCATGAATGGGTCCACTCGACCGGAGTGATACCACGGCTTCACAGAAAACCGGCGTGAAACAACCTCAGCGTTGTTTTTCGCCGCGTGAGTAAAGTTACTGGAAGCCCAATCCTTCCCCTCCCCCAATTCCTCCCTAAATCTCCAAATCCCTAACCCTTAAAGAACCCTAGGCGAGAGAAGTCATTAGACGATTTTACATTCCCAAAAAAAAAAAAAATACCACTACGGATGGGGCCAATTCCAACCAGATTTGTGAGTGTAAGTGCAACAATGGAGCGAGTGGAACTAAACTTTTAGTCAATAAGAGTGTCACACTCTCTTTCGCTTCGCCCAGGGCAAGAGCAGTCAATTGCTGATTTTTAGTCCTCAAAAAGAAGTGGATTATGTGTATATTAAACAATTATTATGTGCATTTAACCCAACGTTTGCTGGACCAAAAGATTATATACTAATTATGTTTTACCAGACTGGATATTAATAATGTAGCATTTGTAAATGTTCTTTCAATACTGGCATTGTCTTTCGTCGATAAACTACTTTAATAAGTAGATGTTTGTGTATCAGCAAATTGAGGCTAATATTTGTGGCAACTGTAGTGTGTGTCGGTGTGGGTCCAATTAAATTTGCATGGGTCTCCAAACATACATTCGACGAAATTCATGTTGAGTCATGACCCATTTTGAGCATAAATCGTGCTTGCTCTTAAGACACTTAAATACTAAACAACCTATGTTAATAGGGGTTAGGAACGAATGTGGCCTGTGTCCATAAGCAAGAGACACATGTTTATCAGTTTTTTACCTAGGTTGATAACTGGTTAATGTTTCAGAGTGGGAGTTTTCAGGTGGGGTTACCCCTGCAATTGTAATGTTTTATTATCGGCCAGAGGGGTGTCCTGAAATGTTTTCAGGTAGGGTTGTCCCTGCAATTGTAATGTTTTATTATCGGCACAGAAGTAAAAGACCTCTTGATTTTTAGGACGTGAGAAGCAAGACAAAAAATCGTTTAAAAAATAGTTGAAAAAACGTATGATGGTAAGTTGTAGTTGCATGTTAGTACAAAAATCACATTTACTTAAATTCAAAGTAAGTGCAATATTTTAAGAAAAAATAATCGTTAACTGGTTAGTAATCGTAAATCGTGAATTTTACAATGTACATCATGGTTATACAAAATAGTGCGCCTTACTAAATTCCATTAGCAATATTGGTCAAGCATGATAATGTATCGTGGCCTTAGACTGGAGCAGGATAAGAAACGCGGTGATTATGGGTCAGCCAGAGTATGGAACTTAATCGCGCCCTACCCAGGGCGGAGGAAAGTCAACGGATGATTTTCCCCCTCTAAACAAACATTGTATCATCGATTTTAGTGGTGCAATACGCCTGAGCAATATCTATTGCTGCTGGAATTTAGTCAGGAGCACAGCGAACTTTAACTAAGTTAAAAATATCGAAAATTAAACTTTACATTATTCCGCGGACAAATACTCCGTGAAAAATATCAAGTCTTTAAAATGTTTGTTGCTTACCAACGACAGGTGAAAGGCTATTTATTTATATACAAATTTCAGATTTTAGGAAACTCAAGCTGCCTCTAAAACTATTATCACACTGTAAAAATATTAAATTAAATAATTAAAAAATAAGTTTCCTCTTAGAACATTCTCATAAAGTTATTAATAAGCTATCTGTTGCCAAATTCTTCGGTTCTGCTGAAAATCGCAGTTTGCTGATTTTTTTGCTAAACGTAGACGAAGAGGTGGGAAGTTATAATTTAATAGCCTTTAGGGTGACAAACAACCAGCCAGATTAGCTGATAGTAAGTAAGCCGCCCATGAACAGTCACAACAAGCTGCAGCGATCACCACAAATCACAAACAGTGAAATGACAGTGAAGAAAATTTTTAAAAACGTTATTAAATCGTTATTTGAAATAAAATAAATATTATGACATCTAAAAAATAAAAATAAAAGACATACAGTCAGTAAGTCTCACTATAGGTGCTATTCAAAGAATAATTCGTGTCGAAAATGTCAAATAAGTCAAAAAGGATTGGAGTTCCACACTATTCCTCTCTAATTTGTTATAATTTGCCTCATCGACCGTCAATAATTCGCATTTTTTTCCACAACTGAAGCTTTTTCAGATTGCTTATCAACAGGAATGAAATACTTTAGTCCAAAAAGTTCAGGTTTATTAACGACTTGTCTCATCTGGTGTAGTTCTTACGAAGCCTGCAGAAATAGGAGCGGTGACCTTGTCATTTTCTGTCACCATACGACAAAGTGCAAAAAAGAAATATCAAGGTCAATGACAAATGTATTTAATAACACAATCATACTATTATATACAATTAATTAAAATCAGTCAAATAATTTACAATATCGGATTTGTTACAATAATTTTAGTACTACTTGAAATCTCACTAACTTAGTTTGGATTTTTTAGTTTGAATGGTAACAGTATTTCCAAAAATTATTTTGTAAAGGAATCGAAGACTTACAAATAATACTGAAATTGCTGCTAACAGTCCTAATAGTACGGTAAACACTAATTCTAATTCGAGGTACTCTGCCCACGACATGTTGGCTGCAGGTCCTCGCAGATGTCTCGCGCCGCCATGACGCAACACATACTCCGTCCACCACACAGCACGCTCTAGTGGAGGCATAGGTTCATCTTGAAAAATGCGTCGCAATTTCGCAATATTCTCTCGATAACTGAAAATGTTATGAATTAGGGATTAGACATATTGTACATACAATAGGAATATATATTGTGATATAGTTTATATACGTATATTATTATGTTAACAATAAACATGTTTCTAATATCCGTTCCATCTTGACGAAATCTAAACGCTGATATAGACTTTACGTATTTTTTAGCAGATTGAACAATAAGAAATATTGTTTAATTCACGAAACAGAGCGGATTATTCAGAAAATAACACGTAGGTGTCATCCTTCAACGCGAAGTTGTTCGTTCGATCGAAATGAAACACGCTGAAAAACACTGATTCTGCGTTGTATTTCAATCCTTGGTCTCAACTCTTCAATTCTTGCTTGCAAGTAATGCCTCTGGTATTTGGTTTTTACGAGCGGTGCCAATTGTTAACTATCAGGTCACTCATATCTACGATAATCTGTAAAAGAAATATATTTTGATGTCCTTACCTGCCATCATTAATGACAGTGTTGATAGCATTTGTGAATTCTTCCACAGTCAGTTTTTCCATGGAAAGCTTTTTGCCAATCTTCAAGTATTCGTATCTTTCTGCATTGAAAAATTGATCTCCGAATATGGGAATGGCTACAAGAGGCACTCCTGCTGATATAGCCTCATCTGTTGACTGCAAACCAGCTTGCGTGATGAAGAGCTTGATTTTTGGATGAGCTGTACAATTAGAGACAAAATTATGAAATAAATTTTTAATCGGGTTTACGGGCATTGGATATGGGCAGGATGAAAAAGATGATAAATATAAAAGTATGGAAAGTGTTTAATGTTATTCGGTATGTGAAAAAAAAATATGAAAATAATTATTTTTATTACTGAAAAATTACCCTTACAGAACAAACGAAAAAAAATATCAAGAAGGTAGGTAGTTAATAAAAAATATTGACAAGATTTCAACAGTCAAAAGAGTGATGAATTGTTAAAGGAATTTGATTTACTTACTGAGAAGATCTGACTGTGGCAGCCATTTTGCTATCTTAATGTTATCTGTACGTCCAGGCAGAACATCATTATTCCATTTCCATAGAATATCGTAAGGCAACTGAGATAATGTTTTCACGAGAACTTCAATCCTGTCAGCTGGGAATGTAGTAGGATCCACGTTTGTACCGAAGCTTACGTATATCACGCCATTTTTAGAAGAATCCATGTAGGATTGCAGATCCTGGAATAGAAATAAATTTATTTGATTAAAAAAAACTGGTCTTTTTTATGTTAACCTTGAATTCTCAAGACTGACTAAGGATTTCAGAACCAGTTGTTATGGTAGAAGAATTCAAACATATTACAATAAAAAAAAACAGAATTACTACGATGTCCAAATAATTATTTGGTAAACCTTTTAAATAAAAAATGAAAATATTGCCAATGAAATCCTTTTTACTTTTGACGGGAATGGACGGGAAAAAATATCAAAAATGTTTTCCCTCGCACTGAGTGGAGCAGGGGGAGTGTCAGACTCTAGATTCCTTCTCCTGTTTTAAGCCGGGGCTATTTTACATTATTGCTAGGTGAAACTCTTTATTATTATGTTAAGTCATCTATTATAGTACGTTAGATAAGCTAGCAAGTTTACACGATGTTTGAATAATAGCGATTCTTATAAATACCAGACACATAGAGATTATTTTTATCAATGTACGTTGATGATAATTAATAACTTGCTTTGTCATTATACTAAACAAGGTACAGTAGAAATAAAAACAAGGATTAACCTTATTACATACCTTAAACTTGTTTAGCTGGTTTTTTTCCTGATTGGAAATTTTGATTGTAAAGATGAATCTTTCATATTACCCTTACTTATTACCGCCGTACTAAGCCGCTGTAAGTTATTTAAAAGTTCTTTACCATGTCTCTGAGTCCGGCAGTTAATCTTATATCTCTTTTCTTAATTTTTTTCGCTATTTCGTGAAGAAGTAACGTTGAACTTATGTTTAGTATACTATTTATTTAAAAAAAATATTATGACCCACTAACCTTTGGTAACGGTTTATAAGGTGCTTGATGTAAACCTCCCAAATACACCACAGAAGGAAGAACTGGTCGTATCCCTTCAAACACAGGATGCACATTTAGGAACAGCATATCCACATTATTATTTAATTCAGAAATTGAAGGAACATTTCTGAAATGCTTACGAAGCATTTCATTTTCTTTCTCAATATTTTTATCATACAATCTGTTGATCATAAAATCATTGTAGAATTCCTTAATTTTCTCAATCATAGTCAGATTATTGATCCTCTCTCGAGTGAAGGCAGGATACAGGAATGGATGTATCGGCGCACCAATATTAGGATAATTATCAAAAGTAGCAAAGAACGAACTTATTTGAATCACTGGTATTTTATAAATATGAGAAAATACTAAGGCTGGTCTCACACAAGCTTCCACGAGTAATAGATCAAATTGTTTGCTCTTATCACGTATCAAATTTTGCACTTTACTATCCTTTAGTTGAGCGTCTGCTATCGCAATTACAGCTTCCGCTATGAGATTCATTGCTTTTACCACATCATCTTTATTTTCTTTATTTGAGGTCAAGAATATTTTCCTCCATAAGTAGTAAGAAATATCATGAACGTTGATTTCAGTTAAATTAGCTGGCGCTTTTCCTTCGGGGAATGCAGGATCTGTTGTGATGACGGTGACTTCGTGACCTCTTTTAGCTAGTTCCTGTGTTAGAGGTCGAAACACTACTTGATGACTTATTGAAGGGCTCGGAAATACTGCCAAAATTCTTGCTGCCTCATCGTGTCTTGCGAATATGCTTAGACACAAAATTATATTGATATGGTATATCTTCATTATCTTAAGTGTGAATCAGAAACGAACCACTACCAACGACTGCCAACGTTACACTGAGGGTGATCCGTATGTTTTGTTATGTTATATGTAGTTTGATCCAAGACAAAAAGTGAGCTTAGCCTTCTTCAACCGACCTAGCTCATTTTTTCTAATTCAGACTATTATCTACTTTTGTGCCAATTTTAGTGTTTTCAGTATGTATGGCCCAATCCATATGGCATCCAAACTAAGACTAATAGTTGCAGTTGTAGAATTATAATTTAGTTTGTCTGACGATTTTTTACTGTTATTTTATTAATCTCAAGGTCAAAAACACTTATTCCAACCAAACTATAAACAGGCATTTTGAAACGTCAAAAAAAGACTGAGTTTTGAAAGATCTTTGAAAAGATGAACTTGTCATCATTGTTTGTTAGTTTTCCTTGTCATCATTGTCACCTTTTTCGTAGGTGTCGTAAGGGTCGACTTAAAGACATGTTGAACAGAAATCTTAAACCAGTTTTTATTGGACATTTAAAACTGTGAATTCTTACCAGCTTGAAAACCAATATATTACCGCCCTACAGGGCCTGCTAAAAAAAACTATACTGGATTACAATCCATTACATCCACCGCTAGTAGATACCCGTTTATGGGATACCATTATCTATTCGTCCAATGTCATTGCCATTATTTAGTGTCTTCATCGTGTTTAGCTGTCACTGCTTGGCTAATCCTCGATATTTCTAAGATTCAGCCCTTCTATCATATAAATTCCCTTATCTATTGTTTTCCAAAAATGTACCACTATATGTACCTTACCTTAATTTATTTATGTGTGTATTTTTCTGTGTTTATCACCTCATAACCTTTTGAATGGGTCAACTTATTTTGATAATTTGTTTAAAAAAAAACTTCCCATGTGTATTTACTACCACTAAAGTAGGTCTGTTGATACGTTTCTAGGGATATCCCGTGGAGCTTTGCAGTTACGAACGACCCGATTTGAGTGAAATCGAAAGACAGTCATGGGATTTGCATAGTTGACTGCAATATGCTACAGTAATAACTTTGGTGTGTTCGTAAACACACCTACGATATAAGAAAAAATCTTAGTAATTCCATGTAAAAAAGTCCTGCACGATTATGTCTTGGCACATGTGATTTAAACTTAAATTTTTTACTCGATTCTACTAATATTATAAACTAGCTTCAATATGAGGCTTCGCTCGCGTTGATAAAGTACAAATTTGAGCTTACCGTTCTGTGACAAAGGTTTGAATTGTGTGCGTTAATTTCCTATTGTAAAGACCCCTTAGAATACTGAGTTTCTATTTCTTAAATACAGAAGGTATATACGGTATCACATATCTAAATACCAAACTTTAACCACACTGCTCCAGCCGTTTTCGCATGAAATAATAATAAACATACACAAATTACATACATTCTCACAAACTTTAACATTTGCAATATTAGGATTTTTTTTGGAGTTGGATGTAGCTTGGATATAAATAACTTAGGCTGTTATTTATCAACAACCCACTGGCAAAACCACGGGCGCAAGGTAGTCTCATATATTTTGCTGGGCATTTAGTACTGAAATTCAGTGTCAAAACATTGTGCAATACCTACTTTAATTAAGAAGTAGAAACTCATCACTTGTAAGTATTTTTATGATAGGAAATTAATCCACACAATTTTCACCTATGTCACAGAGTGATAAGGTTGAATATGTAATGATATTTAGCCTAAAGGCTTGTTTTGTTATTAATCAATTACATTACAATTAATATTATCATAATATTTGAATGCATCATGTAAAAAAACGCTCTATCATTACTTCATATCGCTTTACAAGTTATCGATAACACCTCTGATATGTAACTAAAATTAGAAAGATATAAATATTATCAATACTCAAGGTTTTTCTGGAGGCACCAAATCTTATCTTAAGTACAAATCAATTGTGTGATCTATTCCTTGTTCATAAAATTGAATATACGATAACAATATTGAGTACATACGTCCTTCGTTATTCTAACATAAAGCGCAACATGTGAATGAACATGGGTAAGACGAAGATCATGTTGAATGCCCATTTTATGGCCTACCAGATATTAGTTGTGTGTGTGACATTCGAAATTGCCAACGAAAATGTAAACCTGGGAGAGGTAGTCCAGTTCGGTCACTCTTGTCTTCTCATCCAGCATACCTCAGAGCCTCAAGATGAAAGTCTATTATTTGTTTAAGTGATTTCACGATCTAATAGAACCAGTCTGTTACAGTGAGCCTTATAAAATAAGCCCAAGGTCACTCAGCGCGCTTTGGAACGGGTAAAGTTTGGTGTTTCTTCCTGGCATCGAACCATAAAGGAGCTTCGCAATCGTGGAAAAGTCGCTGACATAGTGAAGTGGCAGTCACCAGAACACATAGTATTATGCTGAAGAAAAGGCGGCTGCTGAGGCCAAAGAAAACTTCGAATCAAGGTATGTTCCGACAACCGCAATTCAGGTTGCAGGGAATCGCTGGATGCAGATATCTTTCAGCTGGCTTACCTAGAAATAATTGGGGGAGATCTATGTTCATCAGTGGACATCTTGTGATTATGATGATGATGATGATTGTGATTATGATCCTACTAATATCATTAGTGGGATTTGAAGACAAATGTAATCAGAGGGTTTTTCAATCCTGGTAATTCAAGACAAAATAGTATATCAAAAGGGGCACGAGCGTTCGCTTGATGACTTAAACAAAGTAATTTAAAATTAATACTGGCTCTCAAACAAAATGTATAATTTTATTTATGTGATGGTAAGCAACACCATGAGAACCACTGACTGGAACGTCACTAGACTTTAAAAAAAGAGTACGTTCATTTTTTTTATGTACATAATAAATATAAAAATAATCCAAATTTACTTTGGTTAAATCATTGAGAGAACGGCTGAATCAATATTTAGGATTGTGTGTTGCATGTACGCTTTGTTTTCTAAGATAATTAATGTTCTCATTGAAGAAAATATTATCAAACTAGAGGTTAACACCAGGAAATAGCAACCATTGCGATACTGTGACGGAAGGAAGATTTCCTAACTACCTAAAGAAAGCTGTTATAAAGCCAATCCACAAAAAAGACTCTAAAACCGACCCTTCTAATTACCGCCCTATTGCTCTTTTACCTACAGCCTCGAAAGTATTTGAGAAAGCCATGTGTAATCGCGTCTATTCCTTTTGTGAAAAATATAAAATTTTTAATGAATCCCAGAATGGTTTCCGTAAAAACCACTCTACCATTCGAGCAGTATATAACTTTATCCAGGAAGCCATTAATATAATCGATAAGAAAAAATATGCCGTCGGTATACTGTTAGACATGACAAAAGCTTACGATAAAGTTCAATTTGACATCCTACTTAACAAGCTACAAGAAATAGGGATCCGTGGAAAACCTTATGAATGGTTCAAATCATATTTGGAAAATAGAGAACAACAAGTCGAAATAGAATACTACAACGAACATGCTAAACAAATCCAACACATCCGGTCAGAAAGTAAACAAATTAATGCCTCCATCCCCCAAGGGACTGTTATTGGATGCCTACTGTTTATAATCTACATAAACGACCTCCCTACAATCATAAATGAGTCATGTGTTCTATTTGCCGATGATATCTCGATACTAACTTCTTGTCATGATAATACCAACCTAACCGGAGTACTTACAAATATATTCAATAAGATAATAACATGGATGACAAAACATAACCTTGAAATAAATTTAAAAAAAACTAAAATCATGACCTTCCACCCACATCAGAAAACGCCTTTAGATATAAAATTTATTTACAATAATACAAAAATAGAAACCGTTAAAGAATTCAACCTACTCGGCCTATCCATAGATACAAATTTAAATTGGAAATCACACATTAAAAAAATCAAGTCTAAGTTGTCAAAATTTGCCTACGCCCTCAGTGAAATAAAAAAATCAACAAACCTCTCCACTGCTCTGGTTACATATTATGCCTATGCATACGCATGGTTGAACTACGGCATAATTTTATGGGGAAATAGCACAGACGCACAAACACTTTTCATACTCCAAAAACGACTAATTAGAATACTAGTTAACATAGACAACAAAGAGAGCTGCAAACCCCATTTCCAAGAACTCAAACTTCTAACACTACCCTCTATATACATCCTGGAAATGTGTAAATTTGTTAGAAATAACGAAAAACTTTACATTACACGCGAAAACACACAGACTCACTACACCCTACGACACAAAAATAGACTAATCCTACCAGGTTCTAAGCTAAAAATACACTCCACAAGCACTTTAGTAATGGCAGGTAAAATCCAAACTAATATTATAAATGCGAAAGTAACTCTGTCTGTCTGTCTGTCTTTCTGTCTGTCTGTCTGTCTGTCTGTCTTTTCTTCACGCCTAAACTACTGAACCGATTTGTGTGAAATTTGGTACAGACATAGTTTGAAACTTGAGAAAGGACATAGGATAGTTTTTATTACAAAAAATAAAAATAAAAAATAAAATTTATTACGGACATACAGCGCCATCTATTGGTCAAATGTCGAGCTGTTCCTATGCTCCATAGATAGATGGCGTTAATCGCGCAATAGTGTCATTACACGTGTTCGGTTCATGTTATTGTTTTAATTCATCGGTAAATCCATCAGAAAAATGTAAATAAATAGTAAAAAGGTGTAAAAAATTAATATTAACATAATAAAAGTTTTACTACAAAGAAAATGCGCTAACGGAGTATAGATAATTCTATTAGTACTACGCGCAATGGTGTCGATCGTTACACGAGTTCGGTTCATGTTATTTTTTAATTCATCGGAAAACAGTTAATAAATAGTAAAAAGGTATGAAAAAAATAATATAACAATATAATACTACTTTTAGTACAAAGAAAATGCAAGAACGGAGTATAGATAAATAATCCGAGTTGTCACTATGCTCGATAGATGGCGTTGGGATCGAAATAGATCGCGCTATGGTTTCGTTACACGCATTTGGTTGGGTATCGGCCGAGCGCTTCGGTACCGTCGTGGAAAAATTGTATTGTCGGTTGTATGGTCGTTTATGTTTGGTTCTGATAAATTGGCTTCGTTGTATCTGTCGATTAAAAGGTTTTGTTGGATTGTTCTGGTTGTTGTTTTATGTAGGTTAGTTTGATCTCGACTAATAGTACTTAGTTATTTTAGTAAAACTGTAATTCTAAGTTCCTTTTAAATTATTTAGTTTTAAGTTCGTTTCTTTTTAATTATTTAGTTTTAAGCTTGGTTGTTAAATAGGATAGGTTGTAATATAATTTCTTTTAAATTGTTATAAGTTCGTATCTTTCTTTAATTCTTTAGTTTTAAGTTAGTTTTCAACTTAAGTTCGGAAAGATTTTAATATTTCTTTAGTTTAAGTTCGTTTTTAAACTATTTTTTTCAATGACTAGAAAACGCAAGACCAACTTAGCACGTAGTTCCAGCGGAGCTCGAGCTAAAAGAGTTGCAAGAAGTCAAGAGTCTGAAGAACAGACTCAAGCCCGTTTGACTTTAGACGCCGAGCGTCACACTGCTCAAAGAGCTGCTGAGACTGAAGAGGTGAGGCAGGAGCGACGGCTCTTAGACGCTGAGCGTCACGCTACTCAAAGAGCTGCTGTGACTGAAGAGGTGAGGCAGGAGCGACGGCTCTTAGATGCTGAGCGTCACGCTACTCAAAGAGCTGCTGAAACCGAAGAGATGGCTCGGGAGCGCCGGCTCTTAGACAACGAACGTCACGCTGCTCGAAGAGCTGCTGAAACCGAAGAGATGGCTCGGGAGCGCCGGCTCTTAGACAACGAACGTCACGCTGCTCGAAGAGCTGCTGAAACCGAAGAGATGGCTCGGGAGCGCCGGCTCTTAGACAACGAACTTCACGCTGCTCGAAGAGCTGCTGAAACCGAAGAGATGGCTCGGGAGCGCCGGCTCTTAGACAACGAACGTCACGCTGCTCGAAGAGCTGCTGAGACTGAGGAGGTGAGGCAGGAGCGACGGCTCTTAGACGCTGAGCGTCACGCTACTCAAAGAGCTGCTGAGACCGAAGGGATGGCTCGGGAGCGCCGGCTCTTAGATGCTGGGCGTCATGCAACTCAAAGAGCTGCTGAGACCGAAGGGATGGCTCGGGAGCGCCGGCTCTTAGATGCTGGGCGTCATGCAACTCAAAGAGCTGCTGAGACCGAAGAGATGGCTCAGGAGCGCCAGCTCTTAGATGCTGAGCGTCATGCAACTCAAAGAGCTGCTGAGACAGAAGAGGTGGCTCGGGAGCGCCGGTTCTTAGACACCGAACGTCACGCTGCTCGAAGAGCTTCTGAGACTGAGGAAGTGAGGCAGGAGCGGCGACTCTTAGACGCCAGGCGTCATGCAACTCAAAGAGCTTCCGAAACTGTAGATGAAACTCGAGTACGTCGGCTTTTGGATGCTGAGCGTCATGCGTCTCTGATTGCTGCAGAGTCACATGAAGAATCTCAAAGACGACGTATTCTATTAGCTGCACGGCAAGCACAAAGACGAAATATATTTACACGTAATACGTGGGAGGTATTTCATGATGCTGCTTTTGATTATGACCCTATAATTGATTACATGAACCATCGATTAGTGCTCTTAGGACGGATGGCTAAAAAGTGCACATATTGTATGGCACTAAAATGGAAAGAGGAAACTCCGGGTATGTGCTGTTCTGGAGGTAAAGTTTCACTTCCATCACTTGGTGTTCCAGAGGAACCCCTGAAAACACTACTTTTATGCGACAGTAATGAGTCACGATTCTTTTTGAACAGTATAAGGAAATATAATAGCTGTTTCCAAATGACGTCATTTGGAGTAGATCATGAGGTTGTTATGCCTGGATTTTCCAGTACATTTAAAATACAAGGTCAAGTTTACCATAGGGTTGGGTCTTTACTGCCTACAAACGATCAGCCTAAATTTTTGCAAATTTATTTTATGGGAGACGAAAATAGTGAAGTTAACCGCAGATGCCAAAATATTAATGGAGTTGAAAGGGATACTGTCTTAAAAATCCAGAGAATGTTGCACGAGCATAACAACCTCATTAATACTTTCAAAACAGCATTAGAAAGAATGCCGGCAGAAAATTACAAGTTGATTATGCACCCTGACCGTACACCAACTGGGGAACATGAAAGACGGTACAATGCACCGCTTATTAATGAAGTAGCAGCTGTAGTCACAGGCGACCAGTTTGCTTCCCGTGACATTATTTTGCATGCCCGTAATGACATTTTAAGTAGGGTACCAGATACACACAAATTTTATGACGCATTGCAATATCCGTTGATATTCAGCAAGGGGCAAGAAGGGTACCACTTTCAAATACCCCAAGTCAGTCCTGTAACAGGTTTGCCTGTAAACAACAAAAAAGTCTCATGCATGGATTTTTATGCCTACCATATCATGGTTCGAGAAAATGATTTTAATATAATATCACGATGTAGACAACTGGCCAATCAGTTTTATGTTGATATGTATGTAAAAGTTGAAAGCGAACGATTACGATACATATCATTAAACCAAAACAAATTGAGAGCGGAGAACTATGTCCATCTTCAAGATGCTGTAGCAAATGATGGTAATGTTAACTCTAACGATTTAGGTAAATTGGTAATTTTGCCATCATCTTTTGTAAATAGCCCCAGATATTTACACGCTTATACACAGGACGCATTCGCTTACGTACGTACATATGGTCGCCCCGATTTGTTCGTAACTTTTACATGCAACCCAAGCTGGCCTGAAATAGTTGAAGAGTTGCTGCCGGGACAGAGGGCAATCGATAGACATGATATTGTTGCAAGGGTTTTTTCGATTAAAAGTTAAGAAGCTTATGGAAGTTGTCAATAAAGGAAATGTATTCGGTGAAGTACTATGCTTCATGTACTCGATAGAGTGGCAAAAACGCGGGCTTCCTCACGTGCATATTTTAATCTGGCTGAAGGACAAGCTGAGACCCGATCGAATAGATAATGTTTTTAGAGCGGAAATACCGGATCCAAGTAGTGACCAGGCACTTCATGAAATTATTATTAAAAATATGATTCATGGTCCTTGCGGTCCTGACAATCCTCAAAGCCCCTGCATGAAAAATGGAAAATGCTCTAAAAAATATCCTCGCACGCTTATTAAAGAAACTGTCCACAATGGATATCCGTTGTATCGAAGAAGAGCACCAGGCGATGGCGGACAAAACGCGTCTGTAAAAGTTCGAAATGTTTATGTTACTATTGATAATAGTTGGGTAGTCCCTTTTTCGCCCGTATTGTCAAAAATGTTTAACGCTCATATAAACGTAGAAGCTTGCAGCTCAGTGCGCGCTATCAAATATATATGTAAATACATAAACAAAGGTAGCGACCAAGCTATTTTAGTTTCAAAAACACCGATGCTGCTAATCCCATAAATGAAGTCCAAACGTACCAGTCTGGTCGTTATGTTAGCAGCAACGAAGCCGTGTGGCGGCTTTTAGCCTTCCCGTTACACGAAAGGCACCCGACAGTCACACACCTGACTGTACACTTGGAAAATGGGGAACGTGTCTATTTTACTGCAAACAATTTCCAAGAGAGAATAACCTCTGCTCCAAAAACAACACTCACCGCTTTTTTTGAGCTCTGCACAAGAGATGAATTTGCAAGGACGCTCCTCTATGTTGATGTACCAAGATATTACACTTGGAACTCTACAAGGAGGGAATGGAAACGACGAATCCAAGGGGTTCCGGTCCAGAATTGGCCTGGTGTCAAATCTGGAAATGCCTTAGGCCGAGTTTACACGGTTCACGTTACCAATATGGAGTGTTTTTGTCTGAGAATACTGTTACACCACGTGCGGGGGCCAACTTCTTTTGCAGATCTCAAAAAGCTAAATGATCAAGAATTCTCGACATTTAGAGAGGCATGTCAGGCAAGAGGACTATTAGAGAACGATAATCATTGGGATCTAACTCTAGAAGAGGCCGCACAGTGCAAATCTGCACCACAGATGAGAGAGCTTTTTGCTATATTAATAGCAACATGTGGACTTTCAAACCCTGAATATCTGTGGGAAAAATATAAAAATGATATGGCGGATGACATTTTGCGTAGATTTCAAGAAGGGGACCCAAATATTTCGTACAATGAGGTAATTTACAATGACGCTCTGACCAAGGTTGAGGACCAAGTGATAACTATCACTGGTAAATATTTGTCCGATTTTGGTATGAGCAGACCTCAAAGAATTGGGGAAGTCAGTGATGATTTAATGCGAGAGCTAAATTATGATCCAGTTTTGTTACAGCAACAAATTACAGAGGCCCTTCCACTTTTAAATCCAGAACAAAGATTAGTCTTTGACACAATAATCAACAAAGTTGCCAGTGGCGAAGGTGGTTTGTTCTTTTTGGATGCTCCAGGAGGTACCGGCAAAACCTTTCTTCTAAACTTATTATTAGCTGAAATCCGGAAAGATAAAGGAGTTGCTGTGGCAGTAGCTTCATCCGGAATAGCTGCTACGCTGCTTAGTGGAGGACGAACAGCCCACTCAGTTCTGTAATTGCCACTAAATTTAGCTCATGAGGAAATGCCAGTTTGTAACATAAGTAAAAGTAGTGAGCGTGGAAGAATGTTACAACAATGTAAACTGCTGGTGTGGGATGAATGTACGATGGCCCATAAAAGAGCAATCGAAGCACTTCATCGCACGATGAAAGACATTAAAAACAGTCAAAGTATTATGGGAGGAATGGTAGTTCTATTGGCCGGTGACTTCCGGCAGACCCTGCCGGTTATAGCAAGGGGCACACCGGCAGATGAAATCAATGCCTGTTTAAAAGCATCTGTGCTATGGACACATGTGAAAAAGGTTTCACTGTCGACGAATATGCGAGTATTACTCCATAATGACTGTCAAGCCGGGCAGTATGCTGCTGCTCTTCTGAAGATCGGCGAAGATCGTATGCCTACCGACTCCGAGAGTATGATCACGCTGAGCAGCGAATTATGCCAAATTTTGGATATCACATACAATTTAAAAAATAGTGTCTATCCCGATCTACGCGCCAATATCGAAAATCGGGAATGGTTATGCGAAAGGGCAATATTGGCGCCAACAAATGAAATAGTAGGCCGGATAAATTACCAAATTATGTTTGACATAGAGGGAGATGTCATCGAGTATCTATCAGTAGATAACGTCGTGGATACCGAGCAAGTGACATGTTACCCAACAGAGTTTCTCAACTCCTTAGAGTTATCAGGAGTGCCTTCTCATAAGTTGAGGCTGAAAGTTGGTGTTCCTGTGATGCTTATGAGAAACCTTGATCCACCAAGGCTATGCAACGGTACACGGTTACAAATAACCTATTTAGGACGGAATGTCATTAAAGCCGTTATTATGACTGGAATGGCAAAAGGCGAAACTGTAATTATTCCCCGCATTCCCATCATTCCAACTGATTTGCCATTCCAATACAAAAGAGTTCAGTTTCCGCTGAAAACTGCGTTTGCAATGACCATAAATAAAGCCCAAGGGCAAACGCTAAAAGTTGCGGGGGTACCTTGAAAAAGACTGTTTCTCCCATGGGCAACTCTACGTTGCGTGCTCAAGAGTGTCAAAACCACAAAACCTTTACATTTTTGCAAAGGATGCCAAAACTAAAAACGTGGTATACAGAACTGTCTTGGTGTAAGAAACATTCATAATCTGTAAGCCTAAAATAATAGAAAATTTGCCAATGAAAGAAACAGTCTTTTTTTCCTTTTGAACTGAAATGACAAATCAGTAGAATGATGGGAAAATAAGGAAAAATAACATTATCGCCTTTTTCGATCGGCAATAACGGCTTTAATGCCCTAAGTGAGAATACATCTCTTAAATTGAAACGCAGAGCTCATTCTTTTGATTTTTGAAGAGTTTTCTGGGATATCTTCCACATTTCAGACTGATCAAATTTATAGGGCAACCACACTGACACTTTACTCTACAAAAGAATTTCTCAAATCGGTCTATAACTGATATGCCTTAATATACATAAAAAAATACGGTCGAATTGAGAACCTCCTCCTTTTTTTGAAGTGGGTTAAAAACTTTCTACTCAAAGTAAATTTACGGACGAAGTCGCGGGCAAAACTACCCACGCTAAAAATGCGATAATAACTCTGTCTATCTGTCTTTCCGTCACGCCTAAACTACTGAACAGATTTGGATGAAATTTGGTACAGACATAGTTTGTACCAAATTTCATCCAAAAATCCTGCGGGAGCGGGAACTTCTCAAAAATCCCGCGAGATCGGGAACTATGTGGGTAAAACCAAAAATCTGCCGGAAGTCACTATTCCACGCGAACGAAGTCGCGGGCAAAAGCTAGTATATAATAAATTACCAGATGACATTAAAAATGAACAAAAATGTAATATCTTGATAAATAAATTAAAAAAACTTTTAATACATAAATGCTATTATAATGTACAGGAATATTTAAATGATAAATTTAATAAATAAAGTAAAAATAACACAAAGTAAAAATAATGTATTTGTTCAATTAGTTATAAGTTATATAAGCCTATCTACATAAAAACAATGAAAAATTGTAAACATATATTTATACTAGCCCTCCTCATAAAAACTACTACTATTGTTATGCCCGACAGGGCCCACAATGCTCCTAAACTAATATAAGTATGTAAATCCTTATGTACCCTACCACCTAAGTTCACATTGTGGAATGCAATAAATATATTGAGTATTGAGTATTGAGTATTTGATAACAAAACAAATGACTGACACCGAATTACTTGAACACTTGAACACTCGTAGGAAGTAGGGCCGCTAGTTTCTTTATATTTTACTTTCAAGTTCTTAATGTCTCGTTATATTTTTAAAGTGGTTTTATTTCGATGATCAAGTGAGAAGCAGAGGTAGTCAACCAATAAAATTGAAAAAAAAATGTCAGGCGTTTCTTCCCCATACCTATACTTAAAACACGTCTTATTTGAAGCATGTACAATATTTTGAAAAAACAAAATCATCAGCAGTTTTAAAGTCGTAAATTACGAAAAAGAACACAAATATAGAAAATGGTGCGCCTTACTAATTATATTTTTAGCAAAATCACATCGATGTCAATGGTGCAACAGTCCTTAGCCAAATATATTGCTGTTGAAATTCAGTAAGGCGCACTATAATAATAAGAACAGTAAATTAAAAATTAAATCACTATGATTCAAATTCTTGACCAAGTTTTAACCTCTCCTCTACCGGTATATGAGACACAATAGAAAACATATTGTGTCGCGCGTGGATCTGCGTTTCGGCATATAACGGATTAATGACTAAAATAATTTACATCTTGCTTTTACCTTTCGCCTGACATATGATTAATATAGTGCGTCTTACTGAATTTCAACAGCAATAGATTTGGCTAAGCCATATTGCACCATTGACATCGATGTGATTTTGGCAAAAATATAATACTTACCGGGCACGGAAGTGTCAGAGAAGGACCCTGTTAGTTTTTAATAAGTAAAAGTTTGAAATTTTGTCTCGCTCCACTCATGTCCCTAGAAGACCCTCAATGTCTTCTATTTAGTTTGTGTTTCTATTTTCCTTTTCAAAAGAGTTGTTTCATGCCATGCCTTTCTTACATATTTTATTTTGCCTCAGTAACCATGGTTGTCCAATCATGTCATGTCCAATCATGGCCATTTATTTTATTAACCACTGGGGTTCGGACACTACACATTGACAAAGTTTAGGAAACAAAGAGTAAGGTTTAAAAAAGAGGATCCTGAGACCAGGTGATGTCACCAGCCTGACGGGCTATTATCCCGCAATTGTACGTTGGGATTTTCTATACGCGATAAATCACGCGCAAATCAGCTTGCGTGTTGAAATATTTGTGAAGCCATATGTTGTCAATGTTCAAAGTGTGTTGCTACAGGGTTGGCTTATAGTTTAAAATAACAGATTTATCAGCAGGCACTCCTGTCTCATCATTGCTTAGTGTTTAAAATATTAATTCGGTTGATGTTCTTACTATTTCTAAGAAAAACAAGAGTGGTGAACCAAAACTACCAAAATCTATTATTTATAGTTTATTAAAATCAGTCAAATAATTAACAATATCGGATTGGTTTCAATAAATTGACTATTGCTTGGTAACTAAATATTTACAACAATTACTTAATAATGAACTAATCTTATTAACTACGCTTTGATTTTTTAGCTTTAGTAGTTGTGGTAACAGTATTTCCAAAAACAATTTTGTAAAGGAACCGAAGACCTATTAATAACACTGAAATTACTGCTAACAGTCCTAATAGTAGGGTTAAAACTAATTCTAGTTCGAGGTACTCTGCCCACGACATGTTGGCGGCAGGTCCTCGCAGATGTCTCGCACCGCCGTGACGCAGTACGTACTCCGTCCACCATACGGCGCGCTCTAGCGGAGGCATTGGTTCATCTTGAATAATGCGACGCAATTTCACAATGTTCTCTCGATAGCTGAAAAGTAGTTAAATAGTGATTAGACATGTAGTTAAAATACAATACGATATAAAAGAAACTGATCACAGTGTGAGTAAGATTACAGGATTCCAAATTGTTCCCAAAACTCCTGTTACAAACCTCTATTATCAACAACCCGATCCCAAACTCCCCATATCCAAAAAGGTTGGTAACGCGCTCGCAAGTTACTTCTCTGATATCAGGTAGACCTGTTTGCTAACCATCAGGCATTCCGTATATTCGTGTACCACCATATTTAGATATTTAAACATCCTTCCACATACATTTAATTCTTACCTTCCATCATTGATGACAGTGTTGATCGCATTTGTAAATTCTTCCACAGTCAATTTCTCCATGGAAAGCTTTTTACCAATGTTGAAGTACTCGTATCGTTCTGCATTGAAAAATTGATCTCCAAACATAGGAATGGCAACTAGAGGCACTCCTGCTGATATAGCCTCGTCTGTTGACTGCAAACCAGCTTGCGTGATGAACAGCTTGAGTTTTGGGTGATCTGTAACAATAATACATGTATTATAAAATAAATTTGTGAACCAGAGTTGTGAACATAGAATCTGAGAAGGATAAAAAGGTGGTAACAATTAAAGTTTGAGAAAATAATAAATGATATACAGAAAACAATAATTCAGATAATTGATGACTCTGACTCAAAGAGTAAAAAAAAAACAGACAAAATTGAAAAATAATTATAAGAAGAGATATTGATTCAAAAATTTATTACATGGACGGCGACAAGATGTTACCATTCAAGATTTAAGGCATTTGTTGCGAGTAATCTTAAGGCGTATAATATACTTACTGAGAAGATCAGTCTGTGGCAGCCATTTTGCTATCCTAATGTTCTCCGTACGTCCAGGCAGAACATCATTATTCCATTTCCATAGAATATCGTAAGGCAACTGAGATAATGTTTTCACGAGAACTTCAATCCTGTCAGCTGGGAATGTAGTAGGATCCACGTTTGTACCGAAGCTTACGTATATCACGCCATTTTTAGAAGAATCCATGTAAGATTGCAGATCCTGAAATCGATTTAAATCATTTTTCATTAGAAAATTTGTAATTTTAAATCACTGATAAAGAAATCTTACAGTAGCATTTTACGAATGCAGATCATGTGTATACGAGTATCTACACATTGTAAATATTATTCCGTTTTATTTTTCAATGTATTTTTATGGATTGAAGTTTAAATTATATTAGAGCCTAATACTATAACCATGCGTTATATTTATTTTATACTTCTAAATGAAGCTGATTATTGCTTATGAAAATACAGGTATGATTTAGGTTTACTGACTTATGACTAAAACAATTTTATTATTTTTTCTTTTGTTAGAGCTACTTCTATGTGTGTCCGGTTCGTGACCTACACTATAAACTACGCTTTTCTGTTAGTTTTCTCTATTAGACTATCGACAATGCAGCAGCATCTTGTAGAAAATTTTTTTAGAATCCTCTTCATAGCAGAAAAAGAATATGAACAAGTTTAAAATTAGGAAAACCAAATTACTACTCTCAAGTCAACCTTCAACAGGGATGCCGAAATGATTTCAGGAAAAACATACAAATATTGCTGTATTTATTTATATACCGCTTAATCACTATAATTACGTAAACAAGCTAGCAAGTTCACACGTTCTCATGTTTGAATAATAGCAATACCTATAAATATCAGACATAAGCTGATTATTTTTATCTATGTACTTATACGTTGATAATAACTAGGAAACTGCTTCAGCTTGATATTATACAAACCAGAGTAAGAATCAAAATAAGGATTGGCCTAATTAAAGCTACTACTATAGTTTAGCTTAAATTGGTATAGTTAAAATTAGATTCACGTTCGAATACTTCATGGTAAAGTACTTCTATACACAGAGCCAGCTAAAGGTCTACAAGCTCTTAGGAGTTTCGAAAAAAAAAACTTTATAAGGAATTTATATTAGGGTATCTTCAGATGTGTGAATTGAGGATAGTGTTCGGAGAAGCTACACAACTTCTTTCCCTCTAGTTATTTCTATCATCCTACTACCAGAAAATCTGTTAAATGTCACTGCCTTGTGATAGACATCCCACCCACACGCAGAAAGCAATTCGCCTCCAGTTTTATCACAAAAATAAACTCTGAGTGTGGTTAATCTTGTAACTTATTTTTATAATCTTATCTTTATTGTTTTAATATACATTTCATATCACATACCTTCGGCAACGGCTTGTAAGGAACTTGATGTAAACCTCCCAAATACACAACAGAAGGAGGCACTGGTCGTATACCTTCAAATACTGGATTCACATTCAGGAACAGCATATCAACATTATTATTTAATTCAGCAATTGGAGGAACATCTCTGAAATGCTTTCGAAGCATTTCATTCTCTTTCTCCATATTATTTTCGTACAATCTGGTGAGCATAAAATCATTGTAGAATTCCTTAATTTTCTCGATCATAGTCAGATTATTCAGCCTCTGTCGTGTTAATGCAGGATACAGGAATGGATGTATCGGCACACCAAAATTAGGATAATTATCAAAAGTAGCAAAGAATGAACTTATTTGAATCACTGGTATTTTATAAATATGAGAAAATACTAAGGCTGGTCTCACACAAGCTTCCACGAGTAATAGATCAAATTGTTTACTCTTATCACGTATCAAATTTTGTATTTTATCATCTTTAAGTTGAGCATCTACAACTGCAGTTAGGGCATTCACTATAGCACTCATTGCCATTACTACATCATCTTTATTCCCTTTAGTTGAAGTCAAGAATATATTCTTCCATAAGTCGTAGGAAATATCATGGACGTCGATTTCAGTTAAATTTGCTGGGGTTTTACCTTCGGGGAATGCAGGGTCTGTTGTGATGACGGTGACTTCGTGACCTCTTTTGGCTAGTTCCTGTGTTAAAGGTCGAAACACTACTTGATGACTTATTGATGGATTCGGAAATACAGCCAAAATTCTTGCTGCCTCATAATGTCCAGCGAATATGCTTAGGCACAGAAATAAATACATAAATATCTTCATTGTTTAACGAGTGAATCAGTAACGCACCGATGTCTACGACCGTCAACGCTACACTGAACGTAATCCGTGTGTTTTGAAGTTCAATAACCAGCGTATCTATATGTAGTTTGATTTTAGATAAAAAGTGGGCTTAACCTTCCACAACTGACGTGGCTCAATATTTTTACTATTTCACTGACGTGGTAGTACCGATACGAGATATTATTTTAGCAGCAAATATTTTTGTAAAATTAATAATACAGTGTCATTTACTTAAGCCTAGATTTCTTATTAATTCACAAGAATTTAATGTATGTTAATTTAACTTAAAAAATGAAACAATATTTATTTTCGAAATTAAATTGTATTGTTTATGTATAACATTTGTTTTATTGCCCTTGACTTCCATTTAAACGTTAATGACATTTAACTTAAAATAAATAATTGTATTAATCAGCTTAGGAAATAATTGGTTGTTGGATATATCAACTTCATGCCTGTATAAAACTAGCTGACTACTCTATGAGTAGAAATATAAATGTGTCAGGGTGTTTTGAATTTTAAAATACTGTGGGTTGTTCCTAACATGTCTGTTTGCATGTACCACCTTTGATAGCTATTTTATTATATTTTTTATCCAGTAAATCTGTGTTTCCTCTGCATAATTCCCTAACATTGGTTTACCCACGAAGTTATTTATTCTTATTCCATGGATTTACTCATATTCTTTGGTTCACATTAAAACTAGCCGGTTTTAAAGACACAACTTTGTTTGACCAATTTTAGACAATGGCTGGAAAAGTAAAGTGTAAATGCCTTCGTACATTTTGGTGAAAATCTCACTATCCTATCGTAGACTTATGCACAACATAGTTACTTAATTATATTGCTGATAGAAAATGGCAATGCCACCCTCTCTCGTCTTACCCTGGGCGAAAGAACTCATTAGACGATACTCCTCTCCTATAAGAGTTTGAGATTGGGGCAACTTTACGGCATGGCAGAGTTAACAGCAGCTAAAATTATGAAAATGATGATCTACAGTAAAAAAAATATTGGTTTGCTTTTTTTGTTCAAAGTCTCATATAACAATAGTCATTAGCAGTTCTCTTGGTAACTTCATTGTATACTCAGATTTTATATTGATGTGATTCAACAGGTCCTTGCCAAACTTACAAAATAAGTGACGACCTCATTTCATCAGCACTGCTCTTCAAAAGCTGATGTTGCCCATGTAGTTCCAATGTAACCATAGCTGATCCTGATGATGGGGTGTCCGGAAATACGAGGGGAGCAATCAAATTCGTAGTTTATACTTTTTTTTTTTTTTTTTTTTTTTTTTTTTGTGAGGGGAAAATCATCAAATGACTTCTCCCGCCCAGGGCCGGGCAGGAGGGAGTGTCAGACTCTTACTGACTAAAAACCCCCCTGTTCCTTCTCCTGCTCTGTGCCGAGGTCGCGGTACCTCATTGCGCTTACCCCGCAACCCCGGCTGAACATCAGCCCTTTAGGGCCCCGTCTGTGGTGGTCTATTGGCTCTTTGAGGCGCGCGCGGAACGCTACGCGCCGTACGCTCGGGCCTGGTTCTGGTCGGGCGGCGAGCTGCCCTTACTCGCCGACCGCAGGCCCGTACTTACGGTGGCCGGAGATCGTCCCTCGATCCCCGACGCCCGTAGTGTCGCCAGTTGCGGCTGCTGGGGCGTGAGGAGGAGGATTGCTCCCTCACGCGGGCCGCCTCTCTCTTTGCGAGCATGACTGCTTCACAAAAGGAGGAGACGGCGTCCCAGTTCCTCTCACCATGGCCTCGACTAAGGCCGGGCGCGAGAGGTCGCCGCCGCCGATCACTTCCCTGAGGATACGGCGGTGCTCAGCCCAGGCAGGGCATACCGCTACCGTTTGCTCCACCGTATCCTCTAGGTGGTCCTCACAATGACGACACTCGGGCGTTTCCTCCCGCTGAATCCGAAACAGGAACCTACCGAAGCTGCCGTGCCCGGTAAGCACCTGCGTCAGACGGAAGGTGAGGACGCCGTGGCGTCTCTCAAGCCACTCCTCAAAGAGGGGTCTTACCGCTGCTATGGTAGCGTGCCCGGCCCTCGGTTGCGACAGTCGTTGTCTCCACTCTGCCGTGAGATCTCGCCGGAGCTCATTCCGCCACGCACTTATTTGGCGCGGCAGAGGATCTTCGCCCCGGCGACGCGCGTCTGCGCGCAAACTGTAGACGCGCGCGAGCGCCTTCGCTTCTAGATCCCACGGCGGTGATCCGGCAAGGAGGTTCGCCGCCTCCCCGGAGATCGTGCGATACCCGCGGATTACTCGTATAGCCATGACCCTCTGGGACGCGACCAGCGTACGAGCCGGCCGCCGCTTCAAGTCCGGCGCCCACACAGGGGCACCGTAGAGGGCCATGGATCGCACAATCCCCATATACAACCTCCGGCAGGAGGCGTTTGGCCCCCCGAGGTTGGGAAGGAGCCGCTTGAGCGCGGCCCCAGACCGTTCCAACTTAGGGGCCAAACGACGAAAATGCTCCGTGAAGTTCCATCGGCTGTCGAGGACGAGACCCAGGTACTTCATCGCCGACTCGACGCCGATGGTAACTCCTCCCGCCGTTACTTGGTACCCACCTGGAGGTGGCGCGCTCCGACGGCCATAGAAGCACATGGCCTCGGACTTGTGGAGCGCCACCTCGAGTCCCAACTGCCGGATCCTTGCAACGACTGTCGCAACCGCTTGTGACATCAGGTCGGCCGCCGCCTGATGCGACCTCCCGTTCGCCAGCACCAGCGTGTCGTCAGCATAGCAGACAATGCTGACGCCGCTCGGGAGGTCGGTGCGTAGCACCCAATCGTACCCGATGTTCCACAGGAGAGGTCCCAGGACCGATCCCTGTGGGACACCGCGCGACACCTCTCGCCGATTCCACACGCCCCGGTGACCGGGGTAGATGACGCATCTGTCCGTCAAGTAAGCCTCGACTACACGACGGAGATAGGCAGGCACCCGGTGATACCGGAGTGCCTCCAAAATGCAGCTCCAGGGGAGCGAGTTAAAGGCGTTGGCGATGTCCAGAGACACCGCCACGACGACTCGCCTCCCGGCCAACGCTGTCCCCGTCGTGAGGTCCCTCACGCGCATGATGGCGTCCACCGTGGAGCGCCCTCTTCGGAAGCCGAACTGGCCGTCCGCTAAATCCGGCCCCCTTCCAGACAGGTGCCCGACGAGGCGGTCTGAGATTATCCTCTCGAACAGCTTTCCCACCTCGTCGAGCAGCACAATGGGCCGGTACGCGGACGGGGAGTCCGCAGGACGCCCCGGCTTCTTCACGAGGACCAGTTTACCCGTCTTCCACGACAGCGGAAACTGGCCTCTCTCCAAACATGCGCTGAACAGACCAAGTAGTCGAGGCCTGAGAGCCTCCGACGCCAGGACCCAGACCTTGGCATGCAGCCCGTCAGGTCCTGGGGCGGTATTCTTGCCGCTCAGCCGGCGCACCGCCACTCTCAAATCTACCTCGGTCACTTCCGGAGCGGATTCGTCTTCGTCGTCGATGTAGCCCGCATTGGGCACCGCAGGGGGCGGGGGCATAGCCGGAGGCGTGTAACCCGTCTGTGGTCGGGGGAATAGCGCCCCAACCACTTCGTCCACGACCTCCGGCCGGAGACTCTGAGTCAGTGGGGGCGCCCAGGTGCGGAGCTTATCACGCACCATCCGGTAGGGGCGTCCCCACGGGTCTCTGTTCAGAGTCTCCAACATCTCCTCGCGGGCCCGATCTTTGGCCCGCCGGATCTCCACCCTGAGGGTGGCCTTCGCCGCCCTGTACTCCTCGTATAGCTCCGCCTCTCTGGTTTCAGCGTCCAGAGGGCGGAGACGGAGCCTGCGGTGCCTGGTGTATCGGCGTCGCGCTGCGGTGCACTCACCGCGCAGGTCTGCCAATTCCCGCGACCACCAATACACCTGGCGCTTGCGTTGGCACGGTCGGATCCGGGGCATCGCCACGTCGCACATCCTTGACATGGCGTCCTGGAGCCATCTCGCCTCCTCGTTAATGTCGGCTGGCCTGACCGGTGGTATCACCCAGGCCTGCACGACTGCGGCTTCCAGGAAAAGCTCCCGGTCCAGTTGCCTAAGCGCCCAACGCGGGCCACACGGGGCCTGTCTGACTGGCGGGTCTGCGGACTCGGCGGAGACGTCGAACCGTATATACCGGTGGTCCGAAAACGTCTCCACCTCCTCCATGACGCGCCAGTCAACAACGCGCGATGACAGAGCGGGGCTGGCAAACGAAATGTCCACCACTGACTCGCCCCGCATCCGTACGCACGTGGGGACAGAACCCCGGTTCAGCACGACTAGGCCTGTCTCCAGAGCCCAGTCTTCGACCATCCTTCCCCGGACATCAGTGAGCCGGGAACCCCAAGCCAAATTCTTGGCATTGAAGTCCCCGAGGACCAACACGGGGAGGGGACGGAACCCGACGACGACGGTGACTAACTCCCTGAGGGAGTTGTGGAACTCGACGAGAGTTCGGTTCGGAGAGAAGTACACGCCCACCACGGCGATCTCTCCGAACCGAGCCGCGACGCAACCCCTGCCTCGCTGAGGCCCTTCGGGGGTTGGGGTACCGGCGGCGGCCGACGAGATGATGGTCACCGAGCCGTCCAGGTCTGACACCCAGTGTTCCCTGGCTGGAACGAAGTACGGCTCGGAGACCACAGCAACATTGATCGACCACTGCGCCATGCTCTGGAGCAGGAGATCCTGAGCAGCGACGCAGTGGTTGATGTTCGCCTGGAGGAGGCGTAATGGAGCCATTATTGGGTATCCATCACGACCTCCTCTCTGACGGCAGCGGCGACAGCAGCAGTCGCAGGGGTGTTGGCGACTGCGGCGGCAGCGGGAGCGACGGTGGGAGCGGTGGAGGTGGCTACGGGCCTACCTTTGCTCCTGGGCTTGGTGGGGGGGGAGCAGGTTTTGCCCCCAGCCCGGTGATCGGCCGGCTTGCCAGCCGCCGCACATACTACGCAGTGCGGCGGGGCGGTACAAGCGCCGGCCCTGTGACCGGGCTGACCGCAGCGGAAGCAGCGGTCGCTGCGGTCCACCTCTGAGGTGCACTTGGCACCCACATGGTGACCAATGAGGCAGCGGAAGCACCTCAAAGGTCGGGGTTCCAGCAGCTTCACCTGCGCCGAAACCCAGCCCACCAGGAGCCTTTTGCCCTCCGACAGTTTTTTGGCCGCTGTGACGGGGCAGCTCACTACCACGGTCCGCAGCCCCGTATTGTCCGGGCGGATGGTGCCTGCCTTCACCTGATCAGCAGGGCACCCCCCCGTCCTTGCGACAGCGGCCGCCACCTCGTTCCCCGTCACGGAGTCATCCAGGCCCATGATGCGTAGCTCCAAGCATTTGGTGGGCCTGGACACGCGAGCCTCATCCGCCGCAAGGCACGTCCTGAGCCTCTCGGCAAGGGCGTCAGCGGATGGGCCGCTGGCCGCGCCGGGGACCTTCGTAGTTTATACTTACATTAAGTACTTATTATAGAGTAACCGAAAGTTGAGGGAACTCCTCAAAAATGTACAGCATAGGTACATTGTTTGGACTTGTATATATTCATTGGTTTGATAACATTTTTGCGTCTGATTTGGATGTGGCTGTCACCAAGGGTCTCCTCTACTCGGAACTCCTCAACGGTATACAGTAACTACCTTGTGTTTGGACTTGATTATGTTGTATTAAAAAAGTAAAACCAAGAGTGTCATTATTACTGTCAGGAGTTAGACGTTTTGATTACCAGCAGACCAGTAGTTTAAAAGATGCTACAAAAAATATAGAAAAATACTTAGTTATTGATAAAAAAAAAATTGAACAAAATATAGTCAAAAATGTATCTTTAATTTTGTTGAGAACAGCGAATCGTACTTAAAGCGAGTTTCATAATATTGTGCAATACCTATGGTTGTGAAGGAAGTAGAAACTCATCACTGTATAGTATCTTTATAATAGAAAATTTACGCAAACGATTTACATCTTTTTTACAGAACGATAAGGCTGAATTTGTATTGAACAACATCTTATTCTACATGATATATTTAGTCTAAAGGTTATGTGTTGCTATCTGTCGATTACATATTATTGTTGGCATAATATTTGAGCAACAAAAAAATGCTCATTCATTACTTCTTATCGCTTCAAACTTACCCACTGATAGTGGTATCAAAGGTAGCAACTAAAATTAAGCTATAAATATTTTTAATGCTTCCTCTAGACACCATATCTTATCAAAAGTGAGAATCAATTGTATAATCTATTCCTTGTTGATAAAACTGAATATACGATAACAATATTGAGTACATACTCTCTTGATTACTCTGACAAATTGCGAGGATTCATTACTAAAACTAGAAGGGGAACTTTAAAATTGAACTTATGCGAAACTTGGGTCACACATTGAATTTCGGATTCAATTTGGGGTATGAATAAGAAAAGGATGACGCTCTTTATAAGAAAGGTATTTGGATTAAGGTAAATCCTGCTAACATTATTAGCGCGAAATATTGTGAGCATGGATGGATTTTCTTATGGGATAGGTCGCCAAACGAGCAGTCGGATTACATGATGGTAAGATAATAGCGTTGCCGATGGATTGTTGTAATAGCAAAGGATATTATAAAAGTGTATTTCCGAACTTTTGTAAGTTAGTAGAGATTTAAGGAAAGGGGGAGCGGGAGAAGGATTTTGGCGTCCAGTAACCTCTCAATCACACGGTGAAACAAAACGTAAATGTTGCCGGTATTTTTGGAAGGCCGTGACATCAATCTGGTCGATCATCTGTTAGATTTTTATTTGTCTTTCAAATATAAAATGCTGAACGAATACAATAATTTAGATCACAGGTCGATACGTTGTAATGTTGAATAACACGTTCGTCGTTTGAAATATCACTGGCTACTTTCTTTTCTTATAATCTTATCAATTATTAAAAAGAAAACCATTCCCTATTGTAGTCCTTTCGCTTGTCACGCGGTTATTGTATATAATGACGGTTTGGTGCTTTGCAAATGGAATGTCCAGTTATAGTCATCGATACATTAGTAAAACAGCCAAATTCGATTTTTAAAAACAATGAAATAGTTCAGCTGTACTGACAAAGCATTATATAATAATGTACCAACGCTATGATGTAATGTTTACTTATTAAAATTCAAGGGCATATGTGTTGAGACTTGCTAATTGGGGTACAATAAAACGGTCGTTCACGTTCACGGATGCGAGAAGCTATTTAAATCTTGATTTGTTGGAATTTTTGTCGTCTTAGTATCGATTTAATGTAATAATACGATATTTGTAATTATACATTACATTAATTTTAATCAAAAATATATTGTAAATTTCAAATTTGTTTTTACAACTCATTAATAATTAATTAATATATTACAAATATAAATAAATATATTACATTATATACATTTTATATTTGTAATATATTAGTTGTCTGTTCTGCTTAGTGCCAACAATTACATAAGTTACAAATATTGTAATATACTTAATTTGTCATCGATTGTAGTTTTCATATTTCATATCTTTCATATTTCATATTATTTACTTGTAAGAACAATAACAAAAAAATAAGAAATTATATTCGAGTAACAAAAAAAAGTAATAAATAATACTTCACAAAAAAAACAAACGGAACGTGGGTAGGCTACCCAATGATATTATGAGTAAAAAGGTGTACATAGTTACAAACGCTCAGCAAGTGATACATTAAAATGTGGCTGACTAGCCACACTTTTTCATATTTATCTCTTTTTCACTCGAGATTATTGAATCATGCCATCCCACTTTAACGTGTTTCACACGATTTATTAAATTGTGTGTATAAGTGTGCCGTTGTTAAAAATCGAATGTTGTTTATGTAACCTATCTATAACATTTTACTTATAATATCATTGAGGCTTCCCTTATTCATACGCAGAGGTAAATGTATTCGAAACTTACAGTGCCTGTAGCAAGCGTGTGTTTGCACTACGACGCCAGAGAAAACTTAAACCGAACGCAAACTTCCGCGTTTGTTTACTGTGACTACTTCGAGTGGTTTACGTACTACAATTTATTTATTTTAATGTGAACTTTGTGTCTATTTATAGTGGGTGAATATTGTTTGGCAAAAAAGTAATTTGGGATTTGTTTCAATTAATTAGTTGTCTTGTGTTAGTTTTTATTATTTGTGTTTGACCGTGTGGTTACTGGAGGCCAAAACCGTCCTCTCCTAGTGATGGCAAGCAATCAGGGCCGCCCAAAGATACCCGTAACAATGGAGGAGTTACGAGTGCGTTGCCAACCTTAAACACAAGGTTGTTCACGCCAGTTTTATGTCAGGCCGTGGTTACACTACGGTCGAGCTGACCCATTCGTCCTGAAGTACGTCGGCGCGTTTGCCAACCATATTGATATAATTTGTAACAAAATATGAACTGTGGGTGTTCAATTACGCCAGACTGATCTCTGAGTTGAGGGAAACTGTCAAAGATAACTTAAGCTGCTAGTTTCATCCCTTCCTCGAAAAGGCTGAAGTTGTTGTAATTCTCCGTATTATTAGTAAATTAAATAACCTAAGTGTGTACATAGTTATCCAAATAGCTTCAAAGATTATTTTTAATTAATAAACTATAACCAAGCGCCTACATTTATTCAAATAGTGTAAGGAACTATTTTTTTTTATTAAAATATAATACATTAATTAATTAAGTTACGCTTGGCATACTAAACACTAGATCCTTAAGAGATTCACGATACGATGCCAGTATCGCTCAACTTTTAACAGTTAAAAAAAGGTTTTATGAACGACAAAAGCCCCAAAATCTCAACTAAGCACGAAACGACTAAGAACAAAAGCAGTATTATCATCAAAAAACCAAGTCATCAAGACGTCAGTAACTATAACGAAGCGCCTACATTAATTCTCATAGCACATAGGCAGACAATACACTATCATCGTCAGGAATCTATTAAATTGCTATCAGGCGCTTCAATAACGTTTCAATGGAAGACTTGACTATTGTTGAAATGTTTGCTCCTAGCAATAATGGAAGGATGATCCATATTATTATACAGCAGGACGCCATTTTAGCTAAGGCTTCTCAATAAGGCTGAGTGTGTGTGAGGCAGAGGTTTTTAAGCTTCTGTAATGGTCTGGTTATGGTGGTTTTTGGTAGCCTAGATATATTACAGGGAGCTAACTAAGATTTAGAAAGGCTTTTTTATGGTAGGTCGGTAAACGAGCAGACGGATTACCTGACGGTAAGCAAGCAATCAGCGACACTCATGGACACATCAACGGAGTTAAGAGTGCGTTGCCAGCCTTTTAGGGATAAGTGTTTCGGATATTTAAGGTTTGGAAAGGGATGGGGGGAGGTGATGGGTTTTACCCTCCGGTAACCTCACTCACACGGTGAAACACAACGCTGTGGTTGTTTTAAGCCGGTTTTCTGTAAGGCCGTGGTATCATTCTAGTCGAGCTGTCTCATTCGTGCCGAGGGAGGCTCTCCCACAATCCCACGCTTATAGGCTACTCAACCATTGTGCCTTTTAAGTGTGACTGTAGGTACAGCGTTGCGGCTCTGCCCGAAGTTTATGTGTAATCATAACCAGTTAACATACGGATTTCGGATGTTTTATTTCCTCAACACCCATCTGCTCTAATATTGAAGTTGGATATAGCTAGTAAAAAGAAAATATATATATAAATTTCTCACAATAATTGTTAAAGGATTAACGCCGTAGTGCCTTGGAGATTAGGTGCTTGCTTCTCATGCATGAAAGAGAGAAACCTGGCAAGTATCAATGTGACTTTTCCAAATTATTTTTAAGAATATAATAGACACGTACCACTGATATATGGTGAAAGGATTTTTTTTGAATTGATGTGAAGGAAGAAATGTTATTTAGTGTTGGTAGGTATAATAGTGTGGGAGAATCACGTTTCGATACGAATAGACCGGTCCGCCCGGAGTGATACCACGGCCTTACAGAAAATCGGCGTAAAACAACACTTCCGTTGTGTTTTGCCGTGCGAGTGGGGTTACCGGAGCCCCAATCCTTCACCCTCAATCCTCAAATCCCTAATATCCAACAAGAGGCTAGCAACGCACTTGTAGTCTCTCCTCGCTCCTTTGGTATTACGAGGTTCCAGGGGCGGCGCTGATTGCTTGCTATCAGGTAATCCGTCTGGTCTCTTGTCTGAGTTTTAAAAACTTTTCAAACCGGTTTCTAATTGACAAACTCATACCATGATGATCTTACAAATCGAGTGGTCTATAAACATTTCCGGAATGTATATTAATTATAATTCTATTTGGATAAACTTTCTTAATTAGAGTTGGAAACATAGACGGATGAAACCATCGCGTGGATTTAATAATTCAAGTTTATAAGATACTTGTGAATTTCTCAGCTCTCGCGATTTGTACATAAATAATTACAGTTGTATATTATACAATTGATGTACTAGATTTACCTGTGACTTTACTTAAGTTGATACTTTCTTAAAGAAATTTGGTTTTCATATATCGAGGGTGAGTTTTTGACTGCATGGTTGCCGCGTTTGCTGGGCAAGACACGAACACGGCTGCCGTACGACGTGTCGCGGATTCGATTCCTGAATGTATGAATGAATATGTGAAATTGTATGTTTGTAAACGCACCCATGACACATGAGAAAATCTAAGTGTGGGGCAACGTTTTTTTTTTTTTAAATAAAAAAAGATATAAATTTTCTCCATTAGATTATCGACAAAACTTGCTTATAAGCAATCAGCGCCGCCCATGGTATCACTCCGGTCGAGCCGACCCATTCTACCAGGGGTTTCGACCAAGTTAGCTAAAAACCTTGATAAGAATAACTTATATGTTATTACAAACTATTATCTATCTCAGTCATGCCAATTTTCATTGAAATTCATTCAGTAGTTTTCACGTACGGCAACATTATAATGACTCTTTTTTTAACAGGAAATCATTCCCAATTTTCTCTCACAATTTTTTTCCGTGGATTATTAATAATATTAGAAAGTACCATATTATTATAATTTCGACAAAATCACATCGGTACTTTGGTTCACCACATATTTTTTGTTAGCCGACTTCCAAATAAGTCGGACTGGCTGTCTTAATTATTGGACCGTATAATATGTTCTTTTTTTCTTTGTTTACCTATACCTCCATTATTTATAAACCAATTTTGATAATTCTTGTCATTTGCTCAAATTGAATTCAAGGTTATAAAATACCTACTTGTTAAATATTATTTTTTGTGGTATATACTTCACTTTTTGAATTCAGTTTTTTTTCGTTAAAAAATTATGCTATTTCATGTCCAAAATTTAGGTCATATACAGACAAACATCGAAAACCTCTCAGTTTCCTATTTATGATATTAGTACGTAAGGCACGTGTAGGGATTAATTTGAACTAGGATGGATTCTAGGAAACCTTCGTGATGCTTAGTTATAAACCGCTTTTAGTAGTTGGCTAGTCACTTATTACCTAAATGTAACTAAGTCCAAGTACGTAAGTAAAGTATCCAAGTAAAGTAGAATTTAAGACATTTTCTGAATTAATGTCAAGCGCGACGATTTTCTGACGTCACAATTGGCTTATTTATACGAAACTAGCGACTCGCCCCGGCTTTGCAATGCTGATTCTAAATTTCTCAACTATTGAATCGTATAAATCTTCCTCTTCAATCATTATCGGTTAAAAAAACAAGTGTGGGAGAGCTAAGCTTCGGCACGAATGGGCCGGCTCGACCGGAATGATACCACGGCCTCACAGAAAACCGGCGTAGAGTAACACTTACGTAATGTTTCGTCGTAAGAGACAGGTTACCGTAGGCTCAATTCCTCCCATTCTGCTCATCATCCTCAAATATCCCCCTATCCTTAAATCCATTATAACCCACTAGAGGCCGGTAACGCGTAGTTACTTCAAGTAGTAACTCCTTTGACGTTAGGTACAAGTGTCCATGGGCGACGCTAAGCTAACCATCAGGTAATTCGTCTGCTCAATTGCCGACCTATGACAAAAAAAAAACAAAATCCGTTGCGTACTTTTAAAGGTTCAAGCATACATATAGATCGGCAAGGGACAGAAAATGCGATTTTGATTTATACTATGTTGGCAGTGGTATCAACATTATGGCATAGTAATAACTTTTTACATCGAATATAAATGTTATTTTTCGTGAATTATATAAAAAATACAATTGTTTTACTAAAGAAAATTACTTTTTGGAATTTTGTGATAGGTGAATTTGATTTCCAAACTCGTTAATACATATAAGTTTTATTAAGAAATTGATTTTCGTTTTTCCCTTTGTATTACAGTTCATAGCCGAGTTGAAAAGTACGCAAAAGATCGTGTCATATAAAGTACAAAAAGGATAAAATTAATAATGTAATGAGTGTTTAATGACTGCATTAATTTTTATTCAATCCGACACGAATTTCTATAAAAAATACTTAGTAAACTTTTAACATTTCAAGAATTATCTGGGTCAGTTCCAATGAATTAAATTTATATTTTTCAATATTATAAATCTAAAGAGTTTGTTTGATTTATTGAACACTCGATCTATTGGTTCAATCCGAAAAAATATTTTTGTGTGGTTAGCCTATTATCAAGTAAAAAAAATAGCTGTGTGTCTATTAAATATATAAATATCAAAGCTTCTCTACAACCCACACATACACACACACACGTAGATACAAATATATACACAAGTTACTTCCCGCCTACAAGGCCAGATTTCCGTAATTAGTTTCACTTAGCCAAGTTATTTTAGATCCTGCATCTGTTACTTGTTATAACGTGGAAACTATTTTGGTACAGGACTTGAGGATGGATTTAAATTTACTGTTTGTTTCTGGAATAAAGATACAGTGGTTGGTTTTGTGTTTTAAAGAAATAAAAATTACCCTAATGAAAATACAAAACTTCTCATCATATCATCAGCCTATAAGGATATAAGGAGAAGATTTGCCTAGCTCAAGGCGAAATTACAAGTTCAAGTTTCCTCAAGATGTTTTCCGTCACCGTATGTCAGCGATGTCTAAATAATCAAAGAAAGTACATACAACTCGGAAAAAGTCACATTGGTACTTGACAGGTTTCGAACCCGCACTCTCATGCACGAGAAGCGGGCGCCTTAACCTCAGGACCACCACGACATGATAATACAAAACTAAGATTTATGTTATTACACGAATAAGATAGATATAATAATAGAATATATATTAATACAAACATATATTTATATTGTTCTCTATTTTTTTAAGGTACTAGTGGGCACTCCCCGAAAATCCGATTTCGGGATTTTCAAGCAAGCAATCGATCGTTAGTGCCGTTTTCGAGATTTTCAAGCAATCAGCGCCATCTACCGGGCTGATTTTTTAATCTAATCCACCCAGGGCGCCGCAGGGCAACGCATGCAGAAAAAATCATTTAAATCGGTCAAGCCGTTTAGGAGTTCAATGGCATAAGCGCGTACAGAAGAATTATATGTATAAAGATAATTATAAATATAGAATAGTGTAATATTTACACAGATAAATTAAATAGCAACATAGCTTTTACTTGCTATTTAATTTAAAAGTTACTTTAACTTGTGTATTTGATTTCTGTTTTATTGCAAACTATGTTCAGTACTCAGAATACTTGTTCTGTATTCTTAGGTCCAGTATCTGAATTTTTTTTTTGGCTTACGTCTACAGTATGAAATTCAATTGAAATATTTAACACCATATATGCTTATATTTTATAAATTTGTGGCCATGTGTACTGTATTTGTGTACATAAAAATAAATGATGAATAAAAGTTGAGAAACGGACATTGAGAATAAGTCATTTATTATTATCACAGATATTAATAAAACAATAGTGAAATGACAGTAAAGGTAGAAGTAGAATCCATGCTTGGGCACGGATGTGCCGGATGGACTGTAGTCGAAGTCGTAGCGTCGGTTTCGCCTTGTGTGTAATCCCTTATTCCTTAATCCTAAAACTCTTAATTCTCAAAAGACTGGCCTTGTATGTTGTTGTGGGTGACCAGAGGTGCCGATTGCTTACCACCAGGTGACCCATCTGCTTGTTGTCGCCCTGTCACATAGAAAAAGGGTCCATGAGATAGAATGTCCAAAAGAGTGTGAGTGCCTTTATCTGAAATGCTTAAACGCTTGCATTGTTTTACGTAGCACCCAACCATTCGGCAGAATTGTCAACCAACCTCTTTACAATATCTTTGTTAAGAACAACGTGCTCTTGGAGCCCCTAGCCAGTACATGCTAGTCAAAGATTTAGCAAAAAAACCTTAATGGCATGAAAATGAAAAATTAAAAATGTTATTGGTGAAAAAATTATCACCAATATAAAAATTTTAATGATAACATTATCTTTGAGAAATTTATAAAAAAATATGAATATGTAATTTCGAAACCGATATTTAAAAAACAATAAACAGATCTCGGTTAATTGTTTTTAAATACTAACAACTTATTTTTCCTTTACCATTTTATTTTTAATTTACAAATTTAATTAATTCTGATTCAGGTAGCAATTTATCATTCTTGATTCATCTTCATCATCAACTATCATTACGAAAATATGACCCTTTTACAGAAAAAAAAATACTAAGCGAGGAAATACAAAAAGAACATTTAACATCAAGGTCCACACACACATTAGCATTAAGAAATAAACAAATGATTTTGTACAAATCACTGTCATAAAAATGTTTCACGAAAGATGTTGATGATGTCACGGCAATAGACTTTACATAAATAAGATGTTTATTTTATTTACAAAAAATAAGGATTTTGGAGCCTCTCAAAATCAGTATGCTATAGAAAATCAAAGTGTAAGGATGTTGGTCTTCTATATAGCCAGTGTTTTAATCAGTGTAAATGAAGCAGCAAGAATCCTAGCAGTGTTTCCAACACCATCAATCAGTCATCAAATAGTCTTCAGACCTATAACTCAAGAACTAGCTAAAAGAGGCCATGACGTCACAATCATTACTACCGATCCCGCATTCCCAAAAAGAGACTCACTTACAAACCTCACAGAGATCAACGTACACGATATTTCATACAAACTATGGCACGACAGACTATTAACAGCCGTCGGCAAAGGACAACAAAATGATTTGAAGAGCCAAATTGAAAGATATTACGCAACAATACTTGAAATAGTCCTACAACAGTTACAGGATAATGAAGTCCAAAAAGTGATTAATGATAAAAATAAAAAGTTTGATCTTTTGTTTCTTGAAGCTTGTGTGAGACCAGCCCTTTTATATTCCCATATCTACAAAGCCCCTGTCATACAAGTGAGTTCATTTGGTGCAATGCCTGGGAACTTAGAAGCTGTTGGTGCGCCAGACCACCCTATTCTATATCCAAATATATTTCGGCAAAAAACTAATAATATCACAATGTGGGAGAAATTTGTTGAAATCTTGAAATACTATGCCTTTAATAAGATACATAAAAGTTTTGAAGAAACTGAGACTGCAGCAATTAGGAAAGTGATTGGTGCTAAAATGCCAGAAGTGGGAGAATTGTTTAAAAATGTTCATATGTTGTATCTAAATGTCCATCCAGTGTTTGAAGGTATTCGTCCTGTTCCCCCTAATGTTGTGTACATGGGTGGTTTGCACCAAAATCCTGTGAAGGAATTACCAAAAGTAAGTAAAGTTTCTACCGAACAGCTATTGCTAAATTTATGGCAGATGAGGAATCGAGCATAAAACTATAAAATTAAATGCCTTAAATCATGCTATGTGCAAAAGTGTGTACTAGCTGACTTTTCGTGCATGAATTCATTTCATTTCATTCATGCTACAGTTATAAGGACACTGAAAAGAGATCGCCAAAGTTAAAAAGAAACTTAACAAAATACTTCTATTTCAGGACCTTAAAAACTATTTAGACAACTCTAAAAATGGTGTCATCTATGTAAGTTTTGGTACAAACGTGTTATCTGATCAGCTACCCAATAAAATCGAAGATATGGTAAAAGTGTTATCTCGTCTACCATATGATGTACTATTTAAGTGGGATTACGATGAACTACCTGGACAACCTAAAAATATTCGAGTTTCAAAATGGCTACCACAGTCAGATTTACTTCGTAAGTTTATTACTTTCATTTTTTAATAATAATTATGTTTAAGTCTACAGAGAGGCCCCAACTCAATTTAAAAATAGTGTTTGTCCATATATCACTGCTTACCATCAGGTAGAATTGCAGTCAAGCACTAGTTTATAGCAAGTAAAAAAAATAATAGTAACCAATTCAGTTATAAATAACTGTCTATATTAATTAAGCCAAACTTAATCGATTCTAAAAGATCTTTATCACATATAGTTAAAATATTATACAGTAATGTCGAAATAATTTAAAACTCAATTGGCTACAGCACCATCTATTGGAAACTGTATGAACTAAGTCTCCCGAATCATTGAACGTTTATTAGGACTTATCAGTTCATATCGTTGTAAACTGATACTATTTTATGAGATTTAATCACATCTAAAAGACTAAAATATTTAAAAGAAATAAATATTATTAGATAATTACTCCTTTTTAAGGTCACCCGAAAATTAAACTTTTCATAACACAAGGAGGTTTACAATCTACCGACGAGGCTATTACAGCAGGAGTGCCTCTGATTGGTCTACCAATGCTAGGCGATCAATGGTTTAATGTGGAAAGATATGAATATCATAGAATAGGAATCAGAATTGATTGGGATACTTTTACTGAAGAAAAATTCGAAAATGCTGTTATTAAGATAATTGGAGATGAGAGGTATGTATGTATGCCATCGTAATACTTAAAGGCAGATTTTTTGTAAATGCTCTTTTAGTGACAATTTGTTTGTTAAGTCGAATTTATACTGTACAAGCTTTTGCCCGCGACTTTGTTCGCGTGGTATAGTGACTTCCTGCATTTTTTTAGTTTAAAAACTATCCTATGCCCTTTCTCGGGTTCCCAAAATTCACATAAATAGGTTATGTAGTTTAGGCGTAAAGAAAAGACAGATAGACAGACACAATTAAAGTGTGGGAGAGCCAAGCTTCGGCACGAATGGGTCGGCTCGACCGGAGTGATACCACGGCCTCACAGAGTACCAGCGGGAACAACCCACAGCGTTGTGTTTCGCCGTGTGAGTGAGGTTACCGGAGACCCAATCCCTCCCCTTCCCCTAGCCCGTCCCGGTCCTTATATCCGTAATCCACATCCCTAAAAGGCCGGCATTGCACTCGTAACTCCTTTGGTGTTACGGGTGTCCATGGGCGGCGCCGATTGCTTACCATCAGGTAATCCGTCAGTTCGTTTGCCGGCTTATACCATTAAAAAGTTTGGATTACCTTATACAAGTCTTCTTCTTAATATTATGTACAGTCTTCAAACTATGGAATGGGTTAGCGGTCTATTAAATTGGATTAAATATTTTTCAAAGTTTTTAGGGAAAAACTTAATAGAAATTAGATTCATCCGTCACTCCAAATTACTCAAATGGTTTATTTGAATAGAATTAGCGATATCAAATAGACACAACTAAACCAGTTTTTGACGGGTTCCCTTAGCTGTTAGCAACTAGCTATTCTCTTATTTGAATTTTTCTTTCCCTAGCTATCGTCAAAACGTTGTGAAGCTTCAAACATTAATACATGACCAGCCAATGCGTCCTTTAGAACGAGCAATATGGTGGACGGAGCACGTGCTGCGTCACGGCGGCGCGAGACATCTGCGTGGACCTGCAGCCAACATGCCGTGGTCGGAGTACCACGAATTAAATTTAGCCCTCATTTTAATATCCAGTCTACTCATTTTAATATTTATATTCATAGCACTTATTTATTATGTCTGTATAAATTGTACAACTTTAAAGAAGCTTAAGGCAGACTGATGAATAAACATTGATTTTAATCATAAGTTTGTAAATCAAACGCTTCGGTGTGAGGTTGTTTAGAATTTTGATCGAGTATTACAATTATTGTTGTGTTTTGTTTGCTTGTGTTTAAATTGATGTGTTTATAAGTGGAACTGTGAGAAGTCGTGCTGAAATTTGGCAATCATAGCATGATTCCCAAAAGGCCGGTAACGCATTTGTAACTCCTTTGGCGTTGCGGGTGTCTATGGGCGGTGCCGATTGCTTGCCATCGGGTAATCCGTCTGCCAGTATACCGAATTATTCCATAAAAAAATCATAATTAGTTTCTTTCAGCTTGTGGTGTTATTGATCACATTCATCATCTTTATCGTCGACATTATCAGCCACAAGATGTGTTCTGTTGAACATAAGCCTTTAGTTCAAACCAATAACCTATAGTTCGTGTCGTGGCAATTCGAGACACTATATAAAAACAATAGGTGTGCAAATGCCAGCGTTCGCTTGGGGTTTAATGAATTAATACGATCTGAGGAGGTTTGCGAAAAGGTTTCCACTATTGAACATAAGCCTATAGTTCTAACAAATGACCGATAGTGCTATCAGTTACGATGACGTCAATCTATGCAGATTCAATGCGATAGATGTTTGATAAAAAAGTTGATAAGTAGTAAAATACATTGCCACATTTTAACCTTTCAGTCGTGGCAATTCGAGACACTATATAAGAACAATAGGTGGCTAGCGTTCGCTTGGGATTTTATGAATTAATACAAGCTGGCGGGGTTTTGGGTGCAGTAATTTACTGTGACCGTCCCGGAACAGTAGAAGGAACGGGGTGGATTTTAGACTGTAAGAGTTTGAAATTTGAAACAGAGCGTGATGTTCCCCCTAAAAAAAAACAACCTCAATACTCGTATGTCATTGATTAAACTGACCACTGACTCTAACATACATGAAGATAGACATCGTAATGCAACGAAATTAAAATCACCAATCTACCTTGAGCAAGCTTGGTAATTCCATCTTCCAGTCCTGTACGTGTTGAAAGAAGCCTTTGCTCAGCAATTGGCTGGTGATTTTTCGATATGATATCAAAAATTTCTTCCTTAAGCTGCATTCAAAGCATCGTTTTCATCAGTAGCTTATTGAGTGAATTTCCTAATCAATTAACTCGATTGAAAAATTATCGTAATCATTAGTATCGAATATATCGATAAATTAAAAACGTTTTACAAAACCAATTGACTTCTCTGTGAGGACTGAATAAAAGTATTACTATGTTAATTCTTCCAGATAATTTGGATTTGTTAGGCAAAGTTTCAAACAGTTCTTTTCTTAATTCAATGAACTAGAAAAAGTATTGTAAAAGTTATTGAATAATCTTATCAAGCGTTTCTTTTTTGTTAAGTAATTTATATCAGAAGAATTTTATTTTGTATTTGAGTAATTTATTAGGTCTTTATTAGCGCTAATAATTAGCGGTTGCCCATTTTCTTTGTAAACACAATAAGTATTTCTTACACAAGACTGGCATGAAACAACCGCAGCGTTGTGCTTCGCCCTATGAGTAACACTTGAGGTCCACTCCTTCCCATACCTCAATACCTCCCAAATCCCTAAATATCTGAAACCCCCATCGCAACTCAACAACGCACTCGTAACTCCTCGGTCGATTGCACATAAAAATACCATACGCATTATTTACCACTTTTGTAGGTATGTACACATCATCAGCCTAATCACCACGCTTGGTTTAAGCATTAATCACCACGCTTTCTTAAGGCAGATTGATTTCAAACTTATAACAAGGAATTATTATAAGTCCAGGTTTCCTCACGATGTTTCTCTTCATCGCTTGTCAGTGGTGTCTAAATAATTATAGAAGGTACACATAACTCAGAAAAAGTCACATTTGAACTTGCCAGGTTTCGACCCGCTTCGCTCCGCCCTCGCCGCTTGGCTCCGCCGCGTTTCGACTCTTACATGAGAAGTGGGCGCCCTAACTTCTGGGCCACCACGACACATAGGTCGTAGGTGTACAAGAACTAGAAAAGACATCAAAAAACAATTTTTTTGATTCATTTTTATAATGGTGCGGTGAGTATTCGGCACTGATGTGGAATACTTACTAATTCCAAAACATGTTTCAAACACCAAAATACACTACAAGAAACGTAGCACCGAAAGTAATAAATATTTAATTAACTGTTTACGTTCAGCCAACTGACAAGTTAAAGGAACAATATAATCGAAGTGTGAGACAATCAAAGTAATTGAATTGAAACTTGAAATTAGAAATTAAAGAGTTCTAAGAAAATTAACACATGTTGCCGCCTGAAGTTTAATGAAAATCGGGTGAGCCACTTCACATCATCAGCCTATAAGTGCCCACTGCTGAGCAAAAGCCTCTCTCACACGAAGAAAGTTTGAGCATCAATTACCACGATTACTCAAGGCGGATTGGCGATTTCAAACTTACAATAAGAAATGATAAGTCCAGGTTTACTCACGATGATTTTCTTCGCAGAACATATGTACTTGCCAGGTGTCAATCCCACCCCTCATGCATGAAAAGCAGGCGCCTTAACTTCCAAGCCACCACGATGACAACACGGTGAGCCAAACCAATTGCCTTGCTTGGACACCGTGCTATGTACTGATATTTAAAAAAAAAACGATAAATCATAAAATGTAATAATAATTTAACTCTAAGATCGTATCGACAACCATCGGCAAACTCGATCCACGAGGCTGTCAAGCAAATAAAACAATTTGAATTTGAAATTCCGAATAAACAGAAAGTTTCTTGTAAGGCGTTTGATATAATTTAAGTCATGATAAAATATCAATTATTGATATATTCCTCTAGCTACCGTACACACAGACATTATTTTTAAAATAATAAAACTGTTCCTAGGTTTTTTCCTACAACACAACAACAACAACAACAACAACAACAACAACAACAACTTGTCTCAGCATTGTTCTCACATAGGGGTACGATAATGTTTAAAAAATGTATTATTGGTGAATTGTTAAACAAATATTATTTTAAAAAGAGTAACGATGGAGTTTCTTGCTCGTTCTTCTCCATTCGAAACTACAATTTGGAACGAGCACCTAGCTTCACTGACGAACAGACTGACAGACTACTATTCTATTTTGACGTTTCAAAAGTACCTATTGCCTATATGGTTTAGTTAGAATAAATTATTTTGATTTGATTTGAACAGGACGAGAAGCAGCAAAATTTTCGAGTCAACCGGGGTTGCGGGTCAAACGCAATCATATACCACAACTTTGGTTATATAACTTATCAGACGCGGAACGCAACACGCCTTAAGCTTGGGTCTGTTTCTGGTCGGGCAGCGATCTACCCTTACTCGCCGTCACAGACCCGCGCTTATGGTAGCCTAAGATACCACATTTGTGGCCTGGAGCAGGAGAAAGAACGGGGTGGTGTAAGAGTCTGACACTGACACAGATTTTTTAAAGATAATTAATTTTGACCAATGACTACAAGAATGGCGGTAAGTGATTAAGAGAGCTATTCAAACAAGAACATCGATTGCGTTCTCAATTCAAAGTTTGATTTTGCAAAGTATAAATAGAATTTTGAATTAACCTTGTAATTTGTTTTCGATAAAGATTAGATCAGAATGCTCAAATACTGCTGGAGTTGGGTTGGAGTACAAGTGAATGTGAATTGAAGTGAGTATTTTTTAATTAACTTTTTGATTTGCAAATGGGCAACCGAATTACTTGATGATGTCATTGTACTTTTTTCCCTCACATGGTAAAATAAAAAATGTATCACAGTTACCAATCAGCGCTTTGTGACCATAGTGACATTCATTTACCTTAGTTAGTACCTTAGTACCCTTCGTGAAATATATATAAAAAAATAACAAAAGAATTACACCAAACACGACGATGTAAAATTTTGTCATGTAACAAATGACCTTAAAAAATTTACACATGCCTCTTCAAAAAAACAGACTACGAGATACAAAATAAAGACGTGATCTTACTCCAAGAGATCAGAAACTCATCGACCGTACAATTGTAACCGTTTACAACATTAGTTATGGTTCCTTTCATAAGCCAGACGCAAGTGCGAAGTAAATTAATCCTTCGGCCTTTTGTATTAACGTCAACCCTTTTCAAGTGACCGACTCAGGTTCCGGAGACACATGGTATTGACAAATAGAGAATAGCTTAAGAATTACCTTTGGATTTGATGATATAATTTTATATGAGGTCTGGATGTTGTAAATTAATGTTATTTAGAAAAGTATTAATGTAAGATTAAGGCAAATCAATATCCGTACGTTGTGTTCATTAAAGCTCAAAGATCTTTTCTTGATTTTATAGTAGCCAGGAAAAATACAAAATATTTCACAGCCCAGTTAGTTTATGTGTGTATAATTTAAAAATAGTCTTGTACTTCCATTTTTGGTTTTATAGTAGCAGCACGGGAGGGCCATGATAGGTACTTCAGCACGAATAGACCTGCTCGATCAAAGAGCAGTGTAGTAAGTGTGGGAGAGCCATGCTTCGGCACGAATGGGCCGGCTCGACCGGAGTGATACCACGGCCTCACAGAAAACCGGTGTGAAACAACCACAGCGTTGTATTTCGCCGTGTGAGTGAGGTTACCGGAGGCCCGTCTAAAACCCTCCCCAATCCCTAAATCTCCCAAATCTCTAATCCCCAAAAGTTTGGCAACGCACTCGTAACACTTCTGTCGTGCGTCGTCTGTGGGCGTCGCTGATTGCTTACTATCAGGTAATCTGCATGCTCGTTTGCCGACCTGTAGGAAGAGATACCGCGGCCTCATAGGAAACCAGCGTGAAAAATCGCTTGCATCGTGTTTTGCCATGTAAGTGAAGTTATCTCGGAAGCCCAAACCCAACACCAAGACTGCACGGTTGGTACGGTGGCTGGGCAACTAGCTGCCGTGCAACGTCTTGCGGGTTCGATTCCCGCACGGCGGGAACGGGAACGGGAACAGCTATTTGTGTGATTCACAAATTGTTGTTCCGGGTCTGGGTGTCATGTGTATGTTTGTAACCGCACCCACGATACAGGAGAAAATCCTAATGTGGGAGACAAAGTTTTTTTTAAAAAAAAGCACCAGATGACACGTCCTAACCTTCAGAAGAACCAAAACGAACTTGCTACTCAATACAATTTCGGGATTTTCACGATGACTTCCAATACAAACATACTGGAACTCTGTATTTCCGATGTAAAGAACATAATCTAAATACACAATTTTCACAATCTTCATTTTAATATAAAAAACGTTATCAAAACAGAATATGAATGAAACAGTAAGAATAAGCCAAAGTCCAAGAAAAAAAGAAAAATATACTAATAGTACAGAACAAAGTGACTGTCTGTCGCGATGCTCGGAGGCTAATCTGGTGACAAGTGACACATGACGTCTGCAAGACTCATAAAGTAAAGCCCGGCCGGCATGACATTAATAATATCATAGCCCCTCCATGTTTATTAAATAAAAGAATTATTTTGCTATTTCTGGAACAATGAAAGTCCAACGTCGAGGATATTTTTAGCCTGATTTGTAGAATATGTAAGAATTTATGACGGTCTTATTTTTTACTCGATTATTGTAGAACTTTGTTCTGAAATTAAAATTGTGATTTTTTAAAACGTTGTATATAATATGTAGTATTTTTGTGTTACTAGATTTGTTAACGAATCAAGTTTCGTACATATTTATAATGTTCATAAATTTTATGAAAAAGTATTAGGATCGCATTTCTGAAAATAATTTCTGTAGTATGATATATGACAGGGATAACATGAACTTTAATTTAGCCTAATTGGCAAACTCAATAAAAATTACAGATTTTATTCGAAACAACTATAATTATAGGTATTTAAGAAACAGTCGACAAGGAAAACCAAAACAGATTGAAATTGACAAACATCCTATTAAAAACCTTAAACCAGATCTCCAAGTGATAATCCCCTAAGATCCGATTTCGGTGTTCACAAATCCAAATCTTCTCAAGAAACTAATGAAGTCAAGTTATAAACGCAAATACAAATAAATGCGGAGACAAAATCCAATCTTGTTTCAAATTACTAATTCAACACCAACGACCTGTTTACTAAAACCACGCCTACTCACATCAAAGTCACAAAGTTACGCAATGACAAATAAACAGAAGTTTATTCATTATCCCAAGCACAAACTGCACCAGAGGGGCAGCAGTTTGCTAGCACCAAGCTTCACAGATGTTATAAGAGCAAAGGAAACAGAAGATAAAAATTATGATGAAAAAGAAAGAGATGACAATAATAATGTAACGAGGTTAAAAGTTAAGAATCTAGGGACAGTTTCAAAGTGAAATGGCGAAAGGGTGTGCGAGAAAAATGTTGCCCAAGTAATTAGTTCAGGACCCTGTTTTAGGCTTTTTTGTTGTCTTGTAATTTTAAACGTAATTTGGGCTTGATAAGCAAAATTCTAAGAAGGTTTTCTACAAAGAGTTGTACATATTTTAGTGTAAAAATCTTAAACTGATGGTATTTTACGAATTACCTACTGGACTATTAGAGGCCAGATTCTCATGCGTGAGGGACCGATTTCGAAACCTGGAAAGATTCAATGTGTCTTTTTTGAGTTATATGTACTTTCTATGATTATTTAGACACCGCTGACGAACGGCAAAGGAAAATATAGAGCGGAAACTTACTTATAATTTCTAAATATAAGTTTGAAATCGCCAATCCACCTTGAGTAAACGTGGTGATTAATGCTCAAACCTTCTCTATGTGAGAGGCCTTTGTTCAGCAGTGGGTACTTAGCTGGGCTAGTTTACCGACACTACAATTTATTTGAATGTACTTATAATAATTTCGACAAAATTTAATAAAAAATGGTCATAAAAAAAAGGTCAAATAAAAAAAGGTAATTCCGTGTATCCTTACATCTCAACCGCCTAATTATTAGTATGTATTTCCTGTATGTCAATAGGTACCATTTACATAATAATAATTTAGTCAAAATGTAATAAACTAAAACTTCATAGAACCTTTTTTTATAGTAGCATGTGTTATTTGCTTTTCCGTCCTCAAAACTAAATTATTACAGTGGCTCTAGTAGTTGAACTTATATTTATATATTTAGTCATAAATTTCATAATTTCATCACTTATCTAGGTTGAAAATATTCTTCATTTAGAACTTGTCCTATCCTCATCAAGCCTCCATCTGGTCATTACAACTAATCACTATCTCACAAATTCAAGCGTCATCTAGACTAAAACTTTAACCAAATGACAACGGCCAAAGTTTACCACATTAATCAGAAGACCGTTAAACATTTTTAAAGGAAATTACTTTAGTAATTGTGACGAGACGATCTTAGCTATCCGCGACCACTCGACGTTTCGGAAATTAGAAATATAATTTCTGAAATTTTGCTCCAACGAATATTTCTCAGAATTTCAATGGTATTACTTTGTTTTGAAAGATGTTTTTATTTTAATGTTATTGATGGGTTCGAAGAAGTTAGAACTGTGTTGCAGCGACAGTTGATGATATTTTTATGCCTTATGATTAATTTGTTACCTGTATCTAATTTGAAGAGTTCTTAATACTTTAGTGCATATCTGTTAACCTACGGTTTTACTATTGAACACCAGATCATTTCGATTACTGGTTGATAACTTCGTGAAAACGCGTTGCTTTGAATGATTTGATTATTATGAAACACCTAAGAATTTAAATTTCCAATAGATATTTTGAGTTTACTTCTATAAAAACGACATCCGCAAGGCGGCTGGCAGTGGTTGGATGAGAAGAGCTGAACATCGAGCTCAGTGGCGTGCAATTCGGGAGGCCTATGTCCAGCAGTGGACGACAACAGGCTGGTGATGAATGAATGAAACCCTATACATAAGTATCATAAATTCGAGATCATCTATATGTACGTACATTGCAAGATACTAAGGTGTAACCACGTTGATAATGAAACGTATCGTGTTTTTAGCCTCTTATTAGTAGAATTGTCAGTCCTATGTTTCCAAACAATTAAGTTTATTAACCTAACTACACGTGTATCTTATTAAGTAAAACAAAAAAAAGATGTTACTGTCAGCTATACCCCAAACCACGCAAGCTCAAAAGATACTGCTAACATTTTATCAGACGTAAAACGAATTCGTGCCAGATAGGAACACGGGAAATGCATTACGTGTGCCTCAGACAAAACATGTATGCATTTCAGGTCGGAGAACTTGAAAGAAAGCGTTTTGTTCTTCGAATCACTTTCTTTAAAATACGCCACCATCATTGCTTTATTTATCGACCAGTACAGTGAATTTACTGAACTAAAGCTGAAGCTGGACTGAAATAAAAAAAAATATGAGATTACAATGAAAAATCCATTATTCCCTTATTATTATATTTAATTCGTCGTATCATAAAACAAAAGTTACATAAAATGAATTTAGGTTAAAACATGGGAAGTCTCTTTGTCTATGATACGCTAGTCTCAACATCCAAATTCCGTATTTGTTGGCCCGGATTTCTAAATTAATTTAAACGCCACTGACTGACATAAAGGAAAATATGGATAGTCAGCCTAGACGTGAATTGTAATTATGCGTTTAAAATCACTCATGCATTTAAGCAAGTATGATAAGAAAAAAATATATATTTCTCATAGAAATGAACTAAAATAACAGCTATACCTTAACTGATCCATATGTGAACTCTCAAAGTATACTTCTGATAAAATTTTAATAAAATAAGAAGTTGATTTTTACAAATAATAGTCATTAATCTGTATAATAGAAATGCAATTGACTACAGTAAACGAAAGGCAATCAAGAAAAAGTTGTACTGTTACACGTATATCGCCTAATATGTAGAAACGAAGTGGATTATCTTCTAGAAGGCTCTGAAGTTGTTGCAGTTCGTCACGTTGTCGTTCATCTATAAGAGAAAAAGTGACCTAGTTAAAAAAAAATCTTAAAATTTAATCACGAACTATCGAATCAGAAAAGCTATGTTTTGGTTAATATTTTTTTTTTTTGTATCCCTGTATTAAATTGGGCCAAGAACCGTGCCTAGAGCCACTCCATATTAATAGGCCTATTATAAATATCGATCGTTTATGTTATATGATAAGTAAACTTACCGTCGCAACAAACTTTTTCCTCAAGAATCTTAAATTTAATATAATCATAATCAATTTCTATTAAGTCCAAAATTATGGCCACTGCAAAGATTGTGTTAATAGGATCTGCTAAATATTCCATAACCCACAATAGACTTAACGCTTTTAAACCCTAAAATAAACATAATTACAATTTTATTACATGTTCGTTTCCGTTCACTTTGGAAGGCGTACGAGGGGCCAAAGCCAACTCGCAGAGGCCCGTTGAACAACTTTAATATAAGTGAAATGGGACATCAGCCGGCAATTATCCCTGTATGCACTATGAAAGAGCACCCAAGGATAATCCCCGGTTGATGTAGGACTATTGCGAGGGTATGGGTTGCTATGGACTGGTGGATATGATAACTATGGAACTACTATGGCCCCTGCCCCTGACCAATATTGATACATACGGATAAACAGGCAGGGGGTGACTGGCAAACTCAATTAATGGGCCCCCGGAAACGGCCACTAGCATGTAGCGACACGGAGGCAACATACGTTGAGCTGCTTGGGGAAGGAGAGGCATCCCACGGCTATCAGAGCAATCCCGGAAGTACGGTCAAGACCCCTACCAGCACCTTACTGAGATACATCCTTCCCCGAGTCTCCTTCAAACATTATTATTTACAACTTTATTTGTGTTAATTCAATTCGATCGTGGTAATTTGAGACACAATAGTAGTTAATAGGAGCGTAAACCCCGTTCGATGTGAGTACTCGTATGTCATGACAACGTAACTAAAGAAAACAGCTGGTGTTACTGGTATTCGAGCAATAATTTTCTGCATCCCCCGGACGGACCAGGCAAAGGATCAGGGTAGTTTTTTGTCAGTAAGACTCCAACATTTTCTCTACAGAAATACAGGGACAGACAATACATAAAAACACCCAGGGAGGGGAAAAGATGATTCGCTTTGAATAACAATTTGGGGATCACACAAAGTGGTGTTCTGTACGGGAATCAAATCCGTGACACCTTGCTCGGTGTCCAATGGGTTGCCCAGTCAACCATGTCAACTTACATCTTTTCTTATAGCTGCCAGCTGGAAAAAAATATCACGTAAGATTCTGATTATTGAGGTTAATAAACAACTTGAGATCTGAAAAGAATAAGGGTTTATTATTATTTTGTAATCCAATATAATATCATAAATCATCATAAATTTGGATTATAAGCCTAGTAGATAAGAGAAAGTACATATTATTAGGTGATTTTTAACTTACGGTTACTTTCAAAGGTTTTTCAATGATTTCTAGAGAATCCAATATCATTTCGTACATTTCTAAATATTTCTTTCCAGAATATGTATTCCACGTACCGTTCATTTCTTGTACCAAATTATTTTTGAATACTTTCAGTCGGCAATAAAGAAGACTAAATAAAATAATTAAGGTCATTCTGCCAATATCCCCCATCAACGCAATTAGAAAATTTGTTATATGCACTAGAAAATTCTCATAACAATTTGTGACGGACAAAAAGCAAACTGTAATAGGGGTGATCGACTTAAAAAGAAATATGAGAAAAATATAAAATTTAATGAAACAGTCCAACCGATTGTACAATGTTCTAGCACCTGGTAAATCGTCGATACCGTTCATGAATTTAAAAAATACGTAAACGTACTCATCTTTGGTTTTAAATGCTAACGAAAATAACACAATATTATCCAGAATTACAAAGTAAATTGTCGTTTTATAATCTCCTTCGAAAGTCATAATCATAAATAGTATTATAATAACAGAAAAAACTAAACTGCATAAAATAGCAGTAGCACTCGACTTCAATGAACTACTGAAAAGTTGTCGAAAGCCAAAGACAAGTCGAAGAAATTTTAAAATATTTACACTACAGACATACTCTTCTCTAATCATGCTAGCTCTAATATCTGAATGTCTACGTAAATCAAACTGTAACGGTAATACATCAAATAGTGTATCGAGTACGCTACTGATATACTGAGGTGTTCCTAGCATAGAACATTTTTAATAAAGCAATTACCTACCTACAACTATAATATTCATTCAAGGCTATCAACGTATCGTTAAGTACACGCAGTATCATTGTTTTATACTTGTTGGTCATTAACGTAGTAAGGTGACATGCTGACTAACCACCGTATATATATATATATTATATAATAGTTTACTTCCATCAAGACTGGATCGGTAGTAAGCAAATGTATTAGGAGCTTTGAAAAAAAAATACTGAAAAAGAGTTTAAGACAGTAACACGTTAACGATGAGAGATGAAAATGATCCATATCTGGCTTAAGAGGCATTCGCTACAAGCACACCATGTCACATTTATTTGATTGTAATGATGGTCACATTAATACAGATGAGATAAATCGAAATTTTTTTTTTTTTTGATTATTTATTTAGGCTTACTAACTAAGACACATACAGACAATCTTAAAAATAAATAAAACAACAGTTATTGTATGCTCTTAAATTAAAGGTAGGCTCAACATTATTTTTAGGTTGTTCAAGTAAAAGAGTTAAAAATTAAAAGTAATTAAAAATAAAAGAAGTTAAGAAATTGGGTAAAACATAAGAAAACTGTAAAAAATAAAAATTATAAAAATTAAAAATTAGGCAAACTCTTAATGTCTCTTTAATGAATCAAAAAACATTTATAATTGTAATTTTTTATACATACATGACTGTTTATAGGTAATCAAAGTTGACTACATTTAAACTATCCTAATGCATTATGATAAATTTGGTTTTGCGATTCTAAATCTAAAAAATAAAGAAATGACTCGTGTCATTTCAGAAACGTGGATCATTCATTTCAGTATCCATTTCATTACGTTAAAAATAACTTTAAATTGGCTTCAATCACCTAGTACACAGCAGTTTTTATCGATCCTCCTATGGAGTTTCACATTGTATAGGAGTTACTGTGGATATTTTGATGCACATAATTGTCTTTTCTGAAAAATTTCAATACAGTCCACGGTTATCATGTTTGAGAAGAAATTCATCTTAAATCTCAAATATATCATATTTATCCGCAAAATTCTAGGATATCGCACTAAACTTGAGGGTTCTTCAAAGAAAATTACATTTTCAACCGTATATTCGTTACTTTTCTATTTTTCGTTGAATTTTGCATTTTTTTTTCTTAACAGAAAACATTTGCAATTTGTAACTTGTGTGAATGTATTTGATTATTTTACACTTTTTTTGATAAATTTTTACACTAAAGAAGAATACGTATTTTCCTCTTTAAAGCGTTTGTTTCCTTTGGACTCTTTTCCAGGCTCAGAAAATGTTTACAATAAATTGAATATTTTAATATATACATTTTTTGTTTTTTGCTTATTGTTAAGAACATTCACCACATTTTTATACTGTTATTTATATCCCATATGGACTGACGCAATTGGACTAAGTTTCATAAATATGATATTGATTTACGCCTCTGATGTCGGTCGATTTAGTATAATAATAATATCCAGCGTTCTGTACTGCCGTACCAAGATTTTCAGAATGGCTTTAAATTCAGAATGTATGAATAGCAATCAAAATGGCGGGTCTGTTGTCAAGAATTATATACATATGTATGAAGCTATTGTCAATATTATAGACGAAGTTAATTATCCTATGAAAACGATTGTAAGTACTGTCTAATTCATGTAATACAGCTTTGAAACTTGAATCAGAAAAACAGATTTTTAAATACCACTTATTTCTAACTTATAACTATTTTGTAAGCTTATTCTTTCAAATGTTTTATCTCTCTATTTCAGATAAGCTCTATTATTGGCATTACAATTATACGTTTCGGTGGTGAATTGTACGAAAACTTATCTAATCTGCGAAAATATGTGAGCAAATAATACAAAGCAATTAATAACGATAAAGTCTTGTTTGAAAGCATATAATAATTAAATACTGTTGTAGGGCTGGAATAATGGTTACCTTCTTTGGATGCTTGGAATTACAACAGACCCTGTACTACACATCGTGATCTCCGCCATTTTATTCGATTTGACTATTGACAACTTTAACGCCATCAAAATTATTTGTATGGAGAAGAAAATTTTGTGTACAAGTGAGTAATGCACGGTTTGACTGCATGGTTGGTGCGGTGGCTGGGCAACTGGCTGCCGTGCAACGTGTCGCGGGTTCGATTCCCGCACGGAACAACTCTTTGTGTGATCCACATATTGTTTTTCCGGGTCTGGGTGTCATGTGTTTGTGAAATTGTATGTATGTAATCGCACCCACGACACAGGAGAAAATCCTAGTGTTTCCAAAGTTTATTTTAAATTAAATCAAATCAAATCAATATCAGTAACGAACATCATACAGCTATGGAATGGGTTTTAGCACGCTTGCGCAAGGTGGTACGGTGATTTAAAACTTTAGAAATTATATTATACTAGCTGTTGCCCGCGACTTCGTCCGCGCGGACGCCGTGAAGCACCAAAAATACTATGCCTGCGTCATTTTAAGTGAAGTTTTTTAGTGAGCAACTTTTAAGATCACATTCCCTTGCAGTTGGCGCTGCAATATAACTTCACCTCATGAGTACCTTTCATAGCGCAGGTGAATTTTGAATATGGTTTAATTCCTACATCCCACGAATAACAGAATTTAAAGAAACACAATTATAAAATTTCTCTATAAACTATATTTGTAGTTTTGCTCTCAGTAGCCAAAATGTATAGAGAGTCAGGACTGGTGACGCGGGAGCAAGCGACGTACAGTTGTCCGTGTGAGAAGCAGCTCGTCCTTAGGTCGACACCCGCAGCCTTCAGTGTCTGTCCCTGTGACTTATTGATAGTCATCGCGAAGCAAACACTCACAGGGAACTGCACGCGCTTGAACTGGAAGGGGTAGTTATGAGGTATGAGGGGAATGCGTGGTATAAACACTGCCTCGCCGACGCCACAACCCGTCAAAATTTCCGCCTCGATAATATTTCTATGCAGTGAGATGACTTTAAGGCGGGTCCCGTTACACAACTTCGGAGGAGACAGGTTCCGAAGAAGCATGATCGGGACGCCAACCTTCAGCTTGATGTTATGTGCTGGAAGTCCATTTGCTCCTGTTTGTGGTGCGTCACTGTTGCGTGACACACCACAAACAGGAGTTTCGGTGCTCTCTAAGTCGATGGGAATTTTGAACATGGCATGTGCCGTTTTGCCACCAGGAAGTAGTGTAGCAGCGATTCCCGACGACGCTACAGCAATGGCAATTTTGCCTTGCCTCCTGACCTCTGCAAGTATGCCAGTGGTAGCAAATGTTTTTCCTGTTCCACCAGGAGCATCCAAGAAAAACATTTTACCCTGGTTGAGCCCAACGCTTTCAAGGACGATGTCGTAAATTTCTTTTTGCTCTGAAGAGAACAAAGCGACGTGGTCATTTCGTATGGTGGCACATTACGGCCGGATCGTAATGTGTCTCAGCTGCATACTCCCGATTTCCACGGTCTTGACGTAATAGTGATTGGGGAGCTGGTAACCCGTATTCAACCAGTGGATTGCCGCCGATAGAAATGACCACGTCTTGAAGTGAACTGAGACAGGTGTTCAACACGCGTCCATCAGTTACTTCGACTTCATCTTCATTAGCACGCCTCAAAGCTCGTAAAAAATCTTCGGACAGACGATGGCGATACTTCTCCCACAAAGTTACCGGGTTCGCGATTCCACAGAACACCAACATGACGGCGAACAGATGTCGCAAGCGACTGGGACTGTCGCTGATGCTCGCCTCCGCGAGGGTGTCATCCCAGTTTTGGTCACCGTCAAGTAGGTGACGTGCTACGCAGGCTGCGCGGTATGTGGGATACTCCACGTCATCAACTGTCCTCAGAAAGGCAAAAGACGTTGGGCCCCGGACCGTATGAAGCAACAACCGCAGTTAATAGCATTCGCCATTGTTCGGATGCACGGTATAAACTCTACCCAATGCGGTGTTCTTAAAAATGCCCGGAAAACCTTCAACTACACCTCCACGTCGACGTCGTTTAAATACACCTCTTTGCTTGTCGTATGTATAATACGACGGCACCTCGTCATACGTGTATATGGGGATTGTGCGATCCATGGCCCTCTACGGTGCCCCTGTGTGGGCGCCGGACTTGAAGCGGCGGCCGGCTCGTACGCTGGTCGCGTCCCAGAGGGTCATGGCTATCCGAGTAATCCGCGGGTATCGCACGATCTCCGGGGAGGCGGCGAACCTCCTTGCCGGATCACCGCCGTGGGATCTAGAAGCGAAGGCGCTCGCGCGCCTCTACAGTTTGCGCGCAGACGCGCGTCGCCGGGGCGAAGATCCTCTGCCGCGCCAAATTAGTGCGTGGCGGAATGAGCTCCGGCGAGATCTCATGGCAGAATGGAAACAACGACTGTCGCAACCGAGGGCCGGGCACGCTACCATAGCAGCGGTAAGACCCCTCTTTGAGGAGTGGCTTGGGAGACGCCACGGCGTCCTCACCTTCCGTCTGACGCAGGTGCTTACCGGGCACGGCAGCTTCGGTAGGTTCCTGTGTCGGATTCAGCGGGAGGAAACGCCCGAGTGTCGTCATTGTGAGGACCACCTAGAGGATACGGTGGGGCATACGGTAGCGGTATGCCCTGCCTGGGCTGAGCACCGCCGTATCCTCAGGGAAGTGATCGGCGGCGGCGACCTCTCGCGCCCGGCCTTAGTCGAGGCCATGGTGCAGAGTGAGAGGAACTGGGCCGCCGTCTCCTCCTTTTGTGAAGCAGTCATGCTCGCAAAGAGAGAGGCGGCCCGCGTGAGGGAGCAATCCTCCTCCTCACGCCCCAGCAGCCGCAACTGGCGACACTACGGGCGTCGGGGATCGAGGGACGATCTCCGGCCACCGTAAGCACGGGCCTGCGGTCGGCGAGTAAGGGCAGCTCGCCGCCCGACCAGAACCAGGCCCGAGCGTACGGCGCGTAGCGTTCCGCGCGCGCCTCAAAGAGCCAATAGACCACCACAGACGGGGCCCTAAAGGGCTGATGTTCAGCCGGGGTTGCGGGGTAAGCGCAATGAGGTACCGCGACCTCGGCACAGAGCAGGAGAAGGAACAGGGGGGTTTTTAGTCAGTAAGAGTCTGACACTCCCTCCTGCCCGGCCCTGGGCGGGAGAAGTCATTTGATGATTTTCCCCTCACAAAAAAAAAAAAACCTCGTCATACGTGAGCGACTTCGCGAACTGGTCGACTTCACAGAGCCTAAAAAATGCCAAGAGCGTTGTTTGGCGCGGATTTTCCAAGCGCTCTGCAACGTTGTCGGGATCAAAATATATCCGCTGGCCGTTCTCTAGGTGGACGTCTAAATGCATGACCGTAGGATACCTGTCATGTATAGAGAACGCCAGTATCCGCCAAACCGCTTCGGACGTGCTGATATAGCGACCAGACTGGTACTTGGTCACCTCGTCCCTATCAGTGATCTGTAAAGCAAACGTCGCCTGGTCGCTCCCTTTGTTGACGTATTTGCAGATGTATTTGATCGACTCGACGCTGGTGCACGACTCGACGTTGATGTGCGTCTGGAAGGTCCTGGACAGAACAGGTGAGTATGGAACAATCCATCTGTTGTCGACCTGTTGCACCTGGCCACGTACGCTCAGCTCAGTGAAATGTCCGCCTTCTGCAGGTGGTCGGCGCCGGTATGAAGGATATCCATCTTCACCTGTTATGGTAACATTGGTAAATTTCTTAGGGAATCTTTTTGTACATCGTCCTTTTTTCATGCATGGGGAACTTGGATTTAAAGTGCCACAGGGGCCATGAACCATGTGACTTCTCACAATCTGATGCAGAACAGGATCGATGTCAGGGTCCGGGAGCTCTGCAATTATGACTTGATCAATCTGGTTGGGTCTGATCTTCTCTTCCAGCCACAAAAGCAGGTGAGCGTGTGGCAAGCCGCGTTTTTGCCATTCCACAGAATACATATAGCATCGGACTGCACCAAACACCTTTGCCTTTGTGAGAAGATCCATGAGACACTTCAACTTTAGATGGAACACGCGAGAGATCAAGTCATGTCTGTCGTACGAAGCCTGTCCTGAAAGGAGTTCAGATGTGATTTCAGGCCACTTAGGGTTGGTAGTGATGGTAATGAAGAGGTCCGGGCGACCAAACTTTCGCACGTAACAAAACGCGTCTTGCGTCCTCTCGTGCATGTACCGCGGACCTCCTGTGAAGGTGGAGGGTACAATGACCATCCTTCCTACATCTTGAGCATTTGCATCGTGATGCATGGCATCCCTGAGATGGACGTAGTTCTCAGCTCTCACCTTTTTTTGGTTGGACCTTATAAATACCAAACGCTCTGTCTCAATTTTGGCGTACATATCCACCAGAAACTGACTAAAGAGCGTTCGGTAACGGTGGAGATAAGATCCGTCATTTACTCATAGCTGGATCAAGAAGCTGTAAAACTGCATAGCGGACGTTTTTTTGTTGTAATTCAGGGAGCCTGTCTGGAGATCTACATTATAGTGGGCAAAATGGTAGCCATCCTCTCCGCGACAGAACATAAGAGGATATTGAAGAGAATCGTAAGCGCGGTGTGTCTCGCTGATCCTTTGAAGCCGGTCATCATGCGTGCGCAAAACGATATCTCTTTTATCACACTCCTGATCGACTAAGAGAACGGCTACCTCATTCGTCGTTGGTGCATTATACTGCCCGGGATGGGCTGCGATCGGTCTTCTATCTGCGCTGATGACAAACTTAAAGCGGTTGCGCTCGTTCTCAGGCACCGACGCCAGGGCGGCTTTGAAGTTTTCAATGTGTGGATTCACATTATGCAACATACTTTGCAATCCCCTGACCAGACCAGAGTCCAAATTGGGGATGTGTCTGCTTCGCACGTTGGCTTGTTCATCGAAATCGCTAATAAAATAAACTTGCAAAAATTTTGGCGTGTCTGTTGGTAGTAAAGAACCGATTTGATGATAAACCTGCCCCTGTACCTTGAATGTTGGCATGAATCCTGCTTCAACGATTTGATTTGCACCAAACGAAGTCATCTGGAAGGCGCTATTATAAGCTCGGATGTTTTTCAAAAAATGGCTGGACTTTGGATGCTCGCCATTTAATAGGACTCTTAACGGGTCCGGCGGGTCCTGCATAGAGTCCAAGCGGACCTTACCAGATGCACAACACATCCCATTTGGCTCCCCTTTCCATTTGCGTGCTTGGCAGTGAGCACACACTTCTTCTAAGGCACCAATATTGCCATAAGAGGCGTAGTTAATCGCAACATTGTACATAAATATTGCTCTTCGATATCGTAAACCGTGGATTCCTCATCAGATGTTGAAAGCTGATTTACGTTACGACGCAGGTGATCTTGTTTTACTTGTGCCGCACGCTGTTCGTCCGACCAAGTTCCCCGAATCTCTTGAATTCTGTCCCGTCCTTGTGATAGATGAGTAGACGCATCTCCAAGCAGTTCGTGGTACCGCTGCCGAGCAGCTGCACGACGTTCTTCACGCTGCTCATCTGTCTCTAAAGAACGTGACAGGGCATGCTGAGAGCGGTCTCTTCTTAACACGTTCACTGCGCCATCATTTTCAAAGAACTTTCAGCTGGTGCTTTGGAGACCTAAAAGATCTCGAAACTAATCTGCCCTTTAGTGCGTTTGAGACCTAATCAGTCTCCTAAAAATACAGTTTTGACAATAACTCATATCTTCCAGAAAACCAATGACATATATTTTAAAGTTTATGTGGGTGAAAGATAGCCTGTTGCTCTATATTTTGCTAGGTTCGCACGCAGTTATGACATTTGTATAAACTACAAATACCAAAAAAAATATAGGTATCGGTCGTATCTCATACCGCAACCGAAGATAGTTCAATATGTGAAGTAAGTAGTGATGGGAACAAAATAATATCTCAGTTGTCGATTTAAAAAATTATTAATACTAGGTACTTCTAGTTTACTATAACAACGTTTTTGTTATAATGACTGAAATTGTTATTGCTAATGTTACCAGAAACTTGCCAGAGAGATGTGAGACCGGGTTCCCCGCCGTGTAGTAATGCTTACATAATTGTAACACTATAACATTAGAGATAAGCAGCAAAGCCCACCAGGAATGCGACTAAGATAAGACAGTCACAGCAACAACCAAACATTTTCAGGCAATCAACAGAAGAAGTACATTAACACAAAAACTACGTTTAGGCCAAAAAAGCCAGGCACATGTACTAACATGTGCCTGCCAGTCGGCAATAATGCCTAAATTAATGTTATTTAAATTGTATCCAAGAAGACGTCTATTCAGTAAACTAGAATGATTGAAATGGTGCATAATAAGCTCGACTTCATGCGAACCGTGCTGCAGTTAGTTGACGATGCTTAGCATATGCGTTGTCTGGAACCATTACCTTAGTTTCTGGAGAGATTTTAGCTACCTTTATGAACATAAGTTTTCTTCTAAAATCACTCATTGTTAATAAAAAGTAATTAACACGTACACGACGTATATACGCGAGTGTTATTTCCGTTTATCCACGTCGATGCTAGGACAACACTAACACGAGTCACGGAGCGCCCGCGCCGCCCTCCCTTCCTCTCTTGCGTCTACGAGGCCTATGATTCCACGAGTATCGACACATCTCGTAACGCAAGAAATAAAAATAATTATAGTACTGTGCGTTAGGGATCTAATCCATCTCTAATTTATTTTTTAATGTCTTTAAATTCAGTTTTAAGTAGAACGCAAATATGTATATGTGTCTTACTCATACATTAAGAACTTTACAAGTTAGATCCTCCCGCAAGGAGTGAAACAACACGATTTTATTCAACGCACAATAGAAAAGTTCTGCCAGAGATCTGATAGATCTCGTAATGCAGCGAACGTGTTAAGCGGGTCTCCCGTTTTTCATCGTCTTCAATCGACCGAGAAAAAGAAGCGCGGCCCCGCTGCAAACATAAACTCGCCTCTCGTTGCGTGTACGTTTCAGACGCGCGAGAATCAGCGTGGCGCTTCCGATCACTTTCCAGTCGAATTTGTCGCGCTTCGACACTCTCGTAAGATCGAGCGGCATCAGTGCGACTGCGCTGCGAACTTAGTCTCGTCTCGCGCTGCGTGAACGTCTCTGACGCGCGTGACTTAGCATGGCGCTCTCGGTCAATTGACAGCCGCATCTCATGTGCTTCTGCACTTTCCTGAGACCGCGACAATGCATTTTGAGTGCGCATGGTATCTAATCGCGACTGGCGCGCCGTACTACATTCTCCTCTTCGAGTCTCTGCAATTTGTTCACGAACAGCAGTCAACCTGGCCTCACGCTCGTCAGCGGTTTCAAGGGATCGAGCTAACCTTCTTTTTCGCGAATGGTATGACGATTGTGATAGATTAGACCGCTTTCTGGGCATTTTTACTACTAAAAGACAAATTAACACGAAGTAAACAGAATAATTTGAGAATCTCGATAACTTATAAACAACGCAGGTAACCCCCGTTTCTATAGGTTGAAGCGGCGACATCGGTACTCATAACATCACTTTTTGTGAACGAAACCATAGCGCGATCTAATTCGACGCCAACACCATCTAGTTAGGAAAATGGAAACATTTTTATATGGTAAACAATAATAATTTCTCAATTACGACTGAATACGTTTTCAACGTGAAAAAAACGTAACCGCATATGAATAAAAAAAAAATGCTAGTTCTTCATCACACCTATGTTTATAATTATACACAAAAATATTGTATGAATTCCGAAGCAACAATTTTACCAATATAAGTCTATGTTTTATTTTATATTTCATTTTTTTCTAGGTTGTGTTTGTGTCTAGGTTTGTGATAGCACGTCCTGTCAAACAACCTGCTTACAAACGTCATTTAAATGTGTATGAGGTAAAACTACATGCTGCTTCAGTAAGGTTTACAGATATAAAGGTTCATTACTCATCCCCCGTAGGTGATAGCGTGATAATAGGTAGCCTATGTGATCATAGCCGATGTCATCTGTCATTAGTGTCATCAACATCGGCTCCGTATTTAAGGCTTAAAGTTAATACTTAAATCATCAAATACGCGAATATAGTGGTGATATTACATTCCAAATGAATAAGACTTTCCGTGATATTGTTCGTGAACAATGGATCAGACTCTGTGAACATTAGCTGTGATACAAAGGGCAAAGTGAACTTATGAACTAAAGTTAAATACTCAGTGTTTTAAAGTAATCTGTGCACTAACACATCACTGTTTAGTGGCGTTTGATGTAATACGAATCACTCAATTATAAACAAGTACAACAGTGAATTGAACTTACAAAATAAGTGACCGTTTTTTCTTACATTCAAAACGTAAACAAATCACAGTCAGTTGTGATTAACAGTGCTACCAACATAAGCGTGCGTACTGACCATAGACTGTCACCCGTCTTTGTGGGCGCGTTCCAGCAACATCAATCGCGCATTGTCAAGCATAGTATTAAACTGAATCGAAACCGGGTCTTTTGGCACAGCAACCAAGATAACTTTTTTCTTTTCTATAATGGCTGAACCATCATCTCCGACATCAAAAGGGAACTCCGAAAATACTGTAACACCCCTCAGATCAGAAGAAAATGTAACTTCACGCGCCAAAAAAAGAATAGCTTTGTCGTCACCTGAATGTAGCACTTTGACTAAGACTGATGTTCAAGGCATAGTAGAGGAAGTGATAAAAAATGCAATATCTGACATGCTAGCAAAATTAAATGCCAATATGAACTCGGAGCTCAAAACAATCAGAGAAGAACTGAGAGTAGTAACAGAATCTATTTCTTTTATGAATATACAATATGAAACTGCTATTTCGGAAGCCAAGAAATATGCACAAACTGCAAAAGATCTAACAGCAAAAAATGAACAAATGTCCAATACCATTGTAAAGCTTACAAATCGCATAAACCAGATGGAACACCATGCTAGATCAAGTAATATTGAAATTCAATGCGTTCCAGAAAACAAAGCAGAGAATGTTATTGGTCTAACAAAACAGCTGGGGTCTGTCATAGGCTGCACCGTTGCAGATAATGATATTTTAAGCTGCACACGAATTGCCAAGTTAAACCGTGATTCTCCCCGGCCTCGATCTATTATCATTCAATTCAGTACTCCAAGACTTCGTGACCAATTTTTGGCAGCGTCGATTAATTTCAATAAGAAAAACAAAGATAAATTGAATTCCTCTCATATTGGGTTGGCAGGACCTGTACAACCTATTTACGTAATGGAGCACCTATCGGCAACCAATAAAGAAATCCACGCTGCAGCCAGAACCAAAGCTAAAGAAATAGGATTCCAGTTTGTGTGGGTTAGAGGCGGGCGTATTCTTATGCGTAAAGACGTTACATCAGAATATATAGTGATTAAAGATTTAAAAATGTTGGATAATTTGAAATAAGTTTGGTTTTTGTAGTATTCTTGAAGGCATGTTTCCTTGAACGCGCAAATAAAATTCAGTTTATCTAATATAGAGATTTATTATCAGAATGTAAGAGGCCTGCGGACGAAAACGCACGATTTTTTATGTAATATAGCAACTTCTAATTACGATGTTCTAATTTTGTCGGAAACATGGCTTAAAGGAAGTATAAGCAATAATGAACTGTTTGATGGTAGGTACTGTGTTTATAGAAGAGACAGGGAAAGCTCGGGCTTCCACAGGGGCAAGGATGGCGGAGGTGTTTTAATTGCAGTGTCTAATAAACTAGCATCAAAAGATTAATACATAGACAGAGTAATTGCGAGGATCTATGGGTGTCTGTAGAAATACCGTGTGATCGCACAAAGCAGCTCCGCCGTATAAACCTTTGTGCAGTCTACCTGCCACCACCAGTCTCTAAATCAATGTTGGAGCATTTTGTTGCTAACTGTAACTCTTACCAAGATGATGATAATGCGTACACATGTATTGTGGGAGATTTTAACTTGAGGACTATAAGCTGGAGAGAGTTAGATAATCCTCTCAAAAATCAACATAATAGTAGTCTCGATCAAATTCTCATTGATTTCACTTCAGTTAATAATCTCCGACAGTGCAATAATGTTACCAACAAAAACAGTAGACTGCTGGATATTGTGTTGGTGGATGTCCCGGGTTGCTGCGTTAGCGAAGCGGATCCCTTAAGTGTTGTAGACCCTTATCATCCCCCATTAGAAATACAAATCACATTGACGGAATCGACAAAACTTAAATCTAATAGCATTAGAAAATTAAACTTTCACAGGGCTGACTATGAAGCTATAAACAAGTACCTAGAGGATAAAGATTGGCAAGAGCAGCTGGGATGTTGCCGTAATGCTGACGAAATGGTGGATGTTTTTTACGACGAGATTGCGTCAGCCATTGCAGATTTCGTACCTATAAGTCGAAGGCAAAGTAGGAATGTTCCAATATGGTTTGATAAGAAACTTGTCAAGTTATTAAAGGAAAAGAACAAACTTCGAGTTAAATATAAAAAATACAAGAACCCTCTAGACAGATTATCACTGAGATTAATCTCTAAAAGATGTGATAATTATGCTAAGGAGTGCTATAAAACTTACATTGAGAGTACAGAAAAATCTATTGTCAGCACTCCTAAAATGTTTTGGTCATATGTTAAGAATAAACGTGGTGGAGAAAGTTCAATCCCTGCATCAATGACATATGGTCCGATAACATCTTCGAATGGAGAAGGAATATGTGAACTATTTGCTTCTAATTTTAGCAGCATTTATAAAGATGAAACAACCTCACGCCCAGATCAAAACAACGTTCCCTCGGAATACTTGAAAGTAATGGCTACACACTCTGACAGTATAGCTTCTGTAGATATCAGTTATGAGGATGTTGAAAAAAAAATTAAAAAACTTGGATATTACAAAGGGGGCAGGCCCGGATGATATACCTCCATTATTTATTGCCAAATGTGCACCTAATTTGATTGCTCCGTTGATGAAGATATTTAACACATCAATCCGATCTGGCCAATTCCCCAAAAAGTGGAAACAAGCGAAAGTAGTACCGGTATACAAGAGTGGTGACCCTTGCGACGTCAAGAATTATAGACCAATATCTATTCTCTCAATTTTTGGTAAAATATTGGAGTCGTTGGTTTGTCCGCATATTCAACGCTATTTTGCTAAATTCTTAAGCAACGATCAGCACGGCTTTGTAAAGAACAGATCAACGAGTACTAATCTGGTGTCGTTTGTTGAAGCATCATACAAAGCCATGGATGAAGGTATGCAGGTTGACGCTGTCTATACGGATTTTAGCAAGGCATTTGATAAGGTTTCACATGAACTGCTTATTAAAAAACTTGCTGCGTACGGCGTCGCCGGCAATCTTCTGAAGTGGTTTGATTCTTATCTTGCTGGTCGGGAGTTTTATGTTGTTGTCAATGGATTCCAGTCAAAAAGATATGTAATTGCCTCAGGTGTTCCCCAGGGATCTCACCTGGGCCCTATATTGTTCAACATATACATAAACGACGTGACATTGAGCTTCCATAATACCAACATATTTCTTTTTGCGGATGACGTAAAAATCTCAAAAGCCATTAAATCTCAGCAAGACGTAAAGCTTTTGCAGGAAGATATCGACCGACTATCTGTATGGTGTCATCACAATAAAATTTCTTTGAATAACTCGAAGTGTAGCCATATAAAATTCACCAGGAAATTAAATATAGTAAACTCGTCATACCATATAAACGGAGTGGCTTTACGCGAGGTGGATGTGATACGGTATTTGGGGGTTATCTTAGACGCCAAACTCACATTTCTACCGCATATTGATAACATAATCAGTCGATCTCAGCGTATGCTTGGATTCATCATCCGCAATGGAAAGGTATTTCAACGCCCACAAACTAAACTTGTTTTATACAACAGCCTTATTAGAAGCATCCTGGAATACTGCAGTGTGGTATGGAGGCCTCACTACGCAACCCACTCGCTGCGGATAGAACGGATCCAAAAAAGGTTCATCCGACACCTGGGGGCCTCAGGAGGTAGGCAATTTAGAAATCTCTCCTACCTTGAAAAACTAAACCACTACAAAATGAGTACCCTGGAAGCCCGTAGGGAGCTTCTGGATCTGAGATTCGCGCATAAACTGCTCAATAACAAGGTTGACTGCCCTCAATTATTGCAGAAATTCAATTTTAGAGTGCCCCGTAGACCGCCTCGTAAACCTGTAACACCCCTAGTTCCACCTGCTCGCCATACAGTGTTTGGTACTAATTCGCCTATACCCCGCATGTGCAAACTCATCAACGACTCCAGCAACCTGGCTGACGTCCACTCAGATTCAGTGTCAACATTTGTCAGAAATGTCAAACATAAGAGAACTGATGTATAGCGATTTAAATTGAAGAATATGTTTATATTGTCTAGAATTAAGTACGTAGAAATAAGTTATTAAATTATTGAATAGTTGTAAGATGTTGATAGTGTATTTTGCATGAGGTGTTTACCTGTAATTGGTTGTACAGTTGGATATAAGACACCAATATTTTAAGTTCCTGTTCCTATTACATCTGTAACAACTGTTGGTAAACCTAAATAAATAAATAAATAAAAAAATGTGATGAACCGACCTGTCAGTTATGTTCATGCAAAATTTCAATTTAATCCATGCAGTACTTTTTGAGTTTATCCGTAACAAACATACAGACAAACAGACAAAAATTCTAAAAACCATATTTTTGGCTTCAGTATCGATTGTACATCACGCCCCAAGTATTATTTCAAAAATATATTCAATGTACAGTTTTGACTTTCCTACGATTTTATTATATGTATAGATATTATTAGCCACGTATATCAGCGGTATACAGGTAATCTTAGAAAATAAATTGATAGTTGCTAGGTTGAACCTGTAGTACTATTCAAAAGCAGCGGGCCCCATAACTTTCGGGCCACCACAACATTTCGTAATACGAGATACAAGAGCTTCCTCTTTAATATATTGAACAGTGTCAGGTATAGGAACAGATAAAAATATACCATGAATTCGAGTTACATTAGACCCTTTTTTTTTTTTTGTGAGGGGAAAATCATCAAATGACTTCTCCCGCCCAGGGCCGGGCAGGAGGGAGTGTCAGACTCTTACTGACTAAAAACCCCCCTGTTCCTTCTCCTGCTCTGTGCCGAGGTCGCGGTACCTTATTGCGCTTACCCCGCAACCCCGGCTGAACATCAGCCCTTTAGGGCCCCGTCTGTGGTGGTCTATTGGCTCTTTGAGGCGCGCGCGGAACGCTACGCGCCGTACGCTCGGGCCTGGTTCTGGTCGGGCGGCGAGCTGCCCTTACTCGCCGACCGCAGGCCCGTACTTACGGTGGCCGGAGATCGTCCCTCGATCCCCGACGCCCGTAGTGTCGCCAGTTGCGGCTGCTGGGGCGTGAGGAGGAGGATTGCTCCCTCACGCGGGCCGCCTCTCTCTTTGCGAGCATGACTGCTTCACAAAAGGAGGAGACGGCGTCCCAGTTCCTCTCACTCCGCACCATGGCCTCGACTAAGGCCGGGCGCGAGAGGTCGCCGCCGCCGATCACTTCCCTGAGGATACGGCGGTGCTCAGCCCAGGCAGGGCATACCGCTACCGTATGCTCCACCGTATCCTCTAGGTGGTCCTCACAATGACGACACTCGGGCGTTTCCTCCCGCTGAATCCGAAACAGGAACCTACCGAAGCTGCCGTGCCCGGTAAGCACCTGCGTCAGACGGAAGGTGAGGACGCCGTGGCGTCTCTCAAGCCACTCCTCAAAGAGGGGTCTTACCGCTGCTATGGTAGCGTGCCCGGCCCTCGTACATTAGACCCTGCAGGATAGTTTTGATCCAATCTTTTGAAAAAAGAGTTATTATTGGTTAAGAGGCTTGGATCAAAATGAACTTGCAGAGTAAAAGTAACCCGAACTTACTGTTTGGAAAATGATTTATTATCCGCTGATTATTGTTTTTTCCGTAATCTTAGAATTGTTGTTTTAATTTCAGATGAACGTGAATACTCTGATCTACATTATTTGCAACTGCTGCTAGAAATTCGTCCTATTCGTTTTGTCATCTGGCGTGTCATACCGTTCGGTATGCATCAAATCCTGAGCAGTGTCTCTTTTGCTGTCATTAGCATCATTGCAATGTTGCAAGTTAAATCTTACTACACTTAGAATATGTTTGAAAATCATTTGTGGCCTCTAGTTTTAAGTATTGATTTTCTTAGCAATTGTGGTTAACTCATAGTATATTTTATCGGCATTAATTAAAGCAGATTGTACTAAATAAATGTATTTGGTCACAATCCAAGAGATTTTTTTGCTCTTGTCTTTGTTTCTTGCGTCTTTTGTGTGTAAAATAAATGGTTTTTCTTTCTTTCTTTTTTTTTTCTCTTTTGTTATTATTTACTTCCAGCCTTCAAACTAATAAATAGGTCAATAACCGAGCAGTGTGGAATTTCAACATCTGAGTCTGAACGGAAACGCAATACTTGAATATTTGGTATATTTCCAGTTATGCATAAGGAGATAGATGCATATTATACATAGTAGAACGTCGTGACGATTTGTACGTGTGTATGTAAAAATGAAATAAATGAAAACTATTATTTTTTCATATGATAGGTCGGGAAACGAGCAAGCGGATTACTTAATGGAAAACAATCAGCGCCGCCCATGGACATGCGTAAAAACTGAGGAGTTACGAATGCGTTGTTGACGGCAGAGGCTAAGATAAAAACAGCTGGAATACCGCTGGATCTAGTCAATCGATACACATTTTATATAATTAACTCTTATAGTTTAATTTTAATTCTGGCACAAGTCATTTCGATTATTGACGAAGAATTGCAATACTGCTATTTTACATCTGTTATTCCATCAGTTATGCTATTCATTACTTATGGCAAGCTAAGAATATTGTCGACATCACCCACGTGGACTTACAGCCCAAAATCCTAAAAGAAAAATACCCGACAGTAATCTATCTTGATGTCAAATTTCATATATGTAGATCCTTGTTGTAATTTTATGTGTATAAATAACAAACACTATAGTATCGTTTACGATACTTACGAATTATCGCGATAAAAATAATTATAGCGTAACACTTATTATTTAAGCAGATCCGAAATAAAACGTGTCGTTTATTTTATGTAATTCGTCGGCAAACGAGCAGACAGATTAACAGAGGAGCAACAGAGGAGTTACGAGTGCGTTGCGGACCTCTTGAGGATTAGGGATTTGGAGATTTGGGAGGGATTGAGGAGGGATTGGGATAGAGGTAGGATTTGGCCTCTGGTAGCTTCACGGCGAAACACAACGCTGTGGTTGTTTCACGCCGATTTTTGTGAGACCGTAGTACCGACCAATTCGTGCCAAAGCTTGACTGTCCCACACTTCTTTTCTGTCTTTAGAAATACCTTTATCTAATTAACAATATAGTGATAATACCTTCGTCTACACGACTCAGTTTAATGGCGGAGAGTCATTGTTTGAAGGAGTATTGATTTCAGCCTATTCGGTAGTCCTGTCAACGTTAACAATATCGTATGGGTCGTTTGTACTCCCTAGGGGGGATGCAAGGGGTTAATTACTTATAACGATAACTGCTGTTGTATCGATGGAGATTCAAAAGCGATTGTTTATATAATCTGGCGCAGAGTTGGGTTAAGTGTAATTCAGGTTTCGGAAAATAACATACTAGCTTTTGCTAGCGACTCTGTTCGCGTGGAATAGTGACTTCCTTCAGATTTTTGGTATAAAAACTATCCTATGTCCTTTCTCGAGTTCCAAACGATGTCTGTACCAAATTTCACAGAAATCGGTTTAGTAGTTTAGGCGTGAAGAAAAGACAGACAGACGGACAGACAAACTGATTTACTTTCGCATTTATAGTGTTAGTTTTGATAACAGCTTATATTTAATTTTGTGTTAAGAAATAAACTATATTTTAACTCGCTTTGTAATACAACAATTTAAGACGCATAGAAGGTTAGGGCGATAAATATTTCAGGCGTGAAGAAAAAACAAACAGACAGAGTTACCTTAGCATTTATAATATTAGTATAGATAGATTTGAGTATTACGAGTACGTGGAAAGTTGGAAATAATAAAAAAGTTAAAATTCCAGTCATCTTAGTAGTTTTACCTTAAAATTTGAGGTACTTAGCTGTATATCTATATAAAGCTTTATTTGGACATCCTAAAACTTACCTAAAAACCTACATACTGTAAGACTCCGCATCTGTCTAAAATAAAGGACAAAGGTCACAAAAATCGTTTTTTTTACACATTTACATCCACATCCACAGATTTTTGTTTATGATCAATATTGTAAAGGATAAATTCTCTACAACTTTTGTGTCAAAAGATTGTGTCAACAGTGTTTAACTATGTAAGGTAACATTTTAGGTCAACCGAAAAACTCGATCAAAACACTACTTGTACTGTTTATAAAATGTTCTGTATGTATCTGAAATCATACGAGACGAACTGAAATCATGTGAGAGGAACCGAAATCATATGAGCTGAACTGAAATTATACTAGCTGAACCGAAATCATACAAGTTGCAAAGAAATCATAAGAGCAAAACTGAAATCATACGAGCAGAACTGAAATCATACAGACAAACCGAAATCATACGGGCTGAACTTAAGTAGGAGGCATCCGTGGTGGTCTATTGGCTCTTTAAGCCATGCGTGGAACGCTACGCGCCGTCCGTTCGGGTCTGGTTCTAGTCGGGCGGCGACCTCGCCATCACCAGCGCCGGCGGCTAGGGCGTGAGAAGGAGGATAACTTCCTCACGCAACCCGCCACCTTCTTTGCGAGCATAACTGCTTTACAGAAGAGGAGGTGACTTCCCAGTTCGTTTCGCTTCGCAACAATGGCCTGGACTAAGGCCGGGCGCGTGTCGCCGAACACCTGAGAAACTACAAAAAGAACACCACATCACTCACCACTTTTTCGGCGTGATTGATATACATATTGGTGCCAAATTTCAGCTTTCTACTGCTAACGTTCACTGAGATTATCCGCGGACGGACAGAAAGACACACAGACTTCGACTTCGAAACCCTAAAATATATTAATATGATTATTGTAACATTAAAATTCTACGCATTTGTACTTTGAGTACAAACATACTAGAGCTCGAATATATTACAAAGAACATTAATGAAGCATTGACAGATTACATCAATACATTTCTTTTCCTGATTCAAGGAGAAAATTGGGTTCGTTGTATAGAGCATAGAAATTGTATTGCGTAATAAATTATGGGCAATAAAGACTTTTTGTTTAACCTTGTGTTTCTAAGCATGGTTACTTAGGTTGGTTTCAGGGACATTTTATTTGTGGCATACGAATGGTAACGTATTATGTAAGTCTATAAGCCTAGTGGCTTATAAGCCCCACATTCAAACCGTGATCAAGAGCGGGTTAGTAAAAAATTTAAAATATAAAAAAACCCCGACAACGCTTCTAATATTCTTTTAAAAAGTAATAATTAAAAGAAAACGTGGCGTTGGGGGACCGATCCAAACATTTTACTATCAACTACATATTTCTATTTTGTCAGGCGTCTAATTATTTTTTTTTTATTTTATACTTTTTATTGGCATTTTATATCATTTTCTCTCGATTAAGTTAATAACAATTTTATTTGAGACCCCACTCGAGTATATTTGCAGACCTTCGGTTACCCTTCCCCGCTTGGGGTAAGTGGGGAAGGGTAACCGAAGGTCTATAACTTCTAAACGGCTCAACCGATATTCGTCAAACATATCTAAGAACACTCGCACGTAAGTCACCTTTAATACAAAAAAAAAAAAAAAACTAAATTGAAATCGCTTCACTCGTTCAGGCTTTAGGATGCCACAGACAGACGCGTCAAACTTATAACACCCATCTTTTTGCGTCAGGGATTAAAAATAAAAAGACAGAAAAAGAATTGGTAAATTTTTAAAAACTTTTCTTAATCCAAATTATCGTAAATGCGTTTAGAAATCCTTTTTAGACACTGGTTATATTTTGCTATTTGTATTTTATTTTTTTTATTTATTATTTATTATTTTATATATATTTTTATTTATTATTTTGCTGTAAACAATCAGCTCCGCCCATGGTCACCCGCAACGGAGGAGTCACGAGTGCGTTGCTGACCGTGGTATCAATCCGGTCGAGCCGACCCATCCGTGCCGTAAAATGGCTCGCCCACACTTAAAAAAATAAATAATTTCTTTGAAAAATACCTTTATATAATTACCAATACCTTTTCAAATGGAACTCAACTGTCTAAAAACCATAATGACTGTGATTAACTCAACAACATTTGTTATTTTGTTTGAACCGTGAACAAGTCATTTGTTAACACTCACAGACAAAATAACGGTCCTGCAAGCGGTAAACATCTTTAAAGTATATTTATTGTGATCATAAAATAGAAAAATGGCCGCCATACTAGGCGCCATCTTTAGTTTTACGAGCGACACGTAACAGATTTTAATTTTCCCTATTGCCTGTTTTTCAAATTTTTTGAACATCTTGTCTTTTTATTGAACGCAATCTTTTTTCTTTTAGACGTGAATATTTTAGTGACCCTCCTGACCTCTGGCGAAAATGTTCTGAATTCTCTTAGGGTCTTTTTCTGTGATATTGATATTGACAAACACTCATGATCCTGATATCATCATCATCATCATCATCATCAGCCCATAAGTACCCACTGCTGACTCTTCTCACACGGAGAAGAGTCCATTTCCAGAGTCCATTGCCAGAGTCTATTTGAGTATTAAGCACCACGCTTGCTAATGCGGGTTGGTGATTTCGAACTTATAATTAGATATTATAAGTCCAGGTTTCCTCACGATGGTTACCTTCACCGTTTGTCAGTGGTCTAAATAATTATAGAAAGTACATATGTATAACTCGGAAAAAGTCACATTGGCACTTGTCAGGTTTCGAACACACGAACGAAAACACTATGATATTTTATGTTGCAATTCAAATTGTAAAAACTTGTTTGTTTGTTGCTAACTCCATTGGCAAATTTATCTCAATCATAATATTACTAAAATTACAATAGGATAAAACACATCATAATGTGAACAACCAAAAGATATTTTTGAAAATTTTCTTGATATTAAATTATCTCCTCTAGTATTACAGGTGTTCATGGGCGGCACCGATTGCTTTCCATTAGGTAAATAAACTGTCTGCTAGTTTGCTGCCATAAAATATGAGAAATAACTAGATTTACATATTATTATTGAATTTCCTCGTGCTATTTAAAGTTTTTTCGTGGCTATCATTAGTATAATCACTTTGAAGGTCATTATAATTTATATTTTTAAGCAGTATTACATCTACATAGATGATGTATTCGTGATAATCTTTGTAGCTATAGGTTTCATTGTCCATGTATATGACAGGAACCCGAATAATGCAACCAATTAACTTTACTTTAAGTTTCAACTTTTCTTTATGTACAGTTTTATTAAGGTTTTAATAGACTTTTCCTGTTTTAAAATGGGAGTATTTAGTGCATGGATTAGAAACAATCATTATTGAAATGTTTTATTTGTACCGATCGGGAAATTCGCAAGACAATAACGCCAGTTTTTTTGTCATCGCAATTTTACTATGTTGTATCAGAGTATGAAAACAAATTTAGCTTTTACACTCTCTCCTAGTTTTTTTTTAAAAACCCGTTGCTCCACTCGTTTTTCTCTCGTCTTCTTTTCGGCTTCTCCCGCCCAAGGTCAGACTTTTACTGACTAAAACCCCCCTGTTCTTTCTCCTGCTCTGCGCCGAGGTCGCGGTGCCTCATTGCCCTTACCCCGCATCCCCGGCTGCGACATGTTGCGTGGCTGCCAGTTGCCTAGCCATCTCGCCAATCGTGCAGTCGAAATCTCTTTGCTTATTTCTTTTTCATTAATCAGTGCCTTTTTGTCGTAGTATTTGTGAATTTACTTCGTTAGTGTTTACCTTCCATGCTTAGCTGTCAAGCGGTTGTAGAGTAGAACATATTCCTTGCTAAAGTTTACCAAGGGTTTCTAACGTGGATAGCTCTTAGCAACAGGATTTATTTTGGATTTTAAATATATATTGATCACTCTTATTAATGTGTTTATCTTTCATCTAAAGGGCAGTAAAATACTATTCTATACACAGATATTAAGTAACATTAATAACATCACTATCTACATACGTAATGAGCATTCCTTTCGTATAATGCCGTACAATTTATTCTCGATATAGACTCAATTTCATTATTTCGTATTAAAAAAATCCTTGAAATGTAACTTTAATTTCGAATATATAATATTATATATCCTCATGTCCGGCTCAGTCAATAGACTGTTACCGCCCGCTACTAACGTATTTTCAGACTACCAGTTTGATTTAAAATGATCGATAACACAGTCTCCGATATCCAATACCTGATGTTTATCCGTTTCTTTTTCGGTTTCCGATCAAATATTGCTGTATCAAACATTTTAAAACTTTGCTCATTTCTGGTCCCTATAACAATAATAGCTGCTATGCTATATGTTTCGGCTTTATTTCGCAGTACAGTTTTGTCAGTTTACTCATATTGTCATATATTCGACTATTGCATACCACTTCTAGTGTCATTTTATACCAAAGAGGATTATATTCATTTGTCTTATAAATTCGTACATGGCCTTGATAACTTGCCTAACGCAAAGAAGTTGTACAAATATTTAACTCGTTTCATTAAAATTGCATTTTTTTATAATATAAGTATCAAAATTATGAGTTATATAACATATTGTTTGAGACCCGATACCAGGTGTTTTTCGGTGTCGATATCATTAATTACTTTGGTCAATTTTGTATGTTATGCTGCTTGTGATTTGGGAAGGTTTCCAATTATTCTGGTGTTTGGTCTTTTTTACTGTCGAACCAAAGTTATGAGATTGAATTTGGAATCTGATCTCAACAACGGCACTTGGGACAAATACTCTGTCATGAAATACGTAAACATATATGAAATTCTTGCAGATTTTTTGGAAGTTGTCCACCCTGTGAAAATAACCGTAAGAAAATTTTGTTTAAGTATTATTTCGTATATTTTCTATCACCATTTATTTCTTTCTTTTGATACTATACTTTAAACTTTCGCTTTGCATTTCAATCAGTACCTTTACTACTGTTTTAAGGCATTTATTTAATTTGATGCTTTTCAGATTCTCGGTTGTTTGCTTACCACTTGCATAAGGTTCCCATTTGATTTATACAGCCAACTTTCTTTTATAAGGGAAGAGGTAAGAAGATAAGAAAACTTAGTACAACACAAAGCTAAATTACAATCATTCATAATATTAATTAAAAGCTAAATTACATTCCAATGTAATAATGGCACTTTTATGCCACGTGTCATAATTTTCAGAGATTGGTGAGGTTTTTTTATAAGAAAGATCGGCAAACTAGCAGACGGATTATCCGATGGTAAAGCAATCAGCGCCGCCTATGGACATCCACAACAACAAAGAAGTTACGAGAGCGCTGCCCACCGTTTTGAGATTAGGGATTTGGATCTTTAGAAATTGGGGCAGGGTAAGGACTCCGGTAACCTTAATAGCACGGTAGAATACAACGCTGTGGTTGTTTAAGCTGGTTTTGGGTTTCTTTGAGGCCATGGGATCATTCCGGACCTCATCCAAAAATTCTGTACTGTAAGAACTATAACGCTTTTCATCTGGGAGGAAAATCATTGAATTACCCGAGTGGAACGAGAGTGCTCATTTTTACTAATTAAAAATCATCCTGTTCCTTCTCCAGCTCCAGGCTAAGACTGCAGCACGCACGTGCGCTTGCCGCCGCGACCCTGGCTAGAGAACTATTAGGCTGTGTGACACTATACAGCTGAAGAAAAAATTTGCTTTTATTTGATTTCCAGGGTCCTAAGGCTATGTCTATAACATGGCTTATTGCATATATAGGCGATCCCGTCATTAGTACAATCGCAGCGGCAGTCGTTCTAGACCTAATCGACGATAATGTTAATTATTTAAAATTGAAGTTTATTGAAAAGAAAATTCTTTGCGTCGGTGGGTATGCTTTTATTAACATTAACAACTATCCTAGAATCGTTTTTCTTTATTAAAAATAACGACTTACGACATAGCGCTCAGTTGGCTGCGCGACGTTGCCGCATCAAGCAGCTCATGAATAAGAGTTTTGTATATGTCACGATAGTTACTATAAAAAAAGAGACAATTATCAAATTGTCTTGTAGGTAGACGTTATTATGCTATATTTTTATTTAATTTAATATAAATGATTATAATAACACCGATTTATAAGAAAAAAAAAATGGCATTGATTCTGATTTTTATGAGTCCTAGGCGTTCCTCAAGGCTCAATACTTGGACCTAAACTTTTTTGTTACATTTCGCAGATGAACGTCAACAAACCGAGATAGATCGCTTGCTGCTTCTTATAGAAAATCGTCCGCTACGTTTCTTCATCTTACCTAATATACCATTGACCTTCAAGCTTTTCTTAGGATCTTTTTCTTTCTTTGTCGTAAATATCATCGCAATCTTGCAAGTAAAGAGTTTTTATTCTTAAATTTATTGATATTTTTTCTGTGAAAGTTTATGAATATTTTAATGTTCTGTTGTAAAAATAATGGTTACTTTATTTAAAAAAATTCAAACATATGTGCATTGTTCCGTCGAATGTAGATAGACTCAAGATTAGTAACGTTAAACGTAAACGTAACGTCAAAGCTTTATAATTCTTTTAGGTTGTGCGTTCAAAATATTTCTTTTCATTATAAAATAATTTGATTGTTGTTGTTTGGAACTTACAAAAATACTAATTTGATTCGATTTTTCGATTAAAAAAACGAGAAGTAATCTTCATTTATAAATTGTTTTACTTATCAACATCTAGCAGCCCGTACCTTCTACTTACTAACAATAGTAAAGACAGCAAAATAGACTTTGCAAAGTTGATAGAGGCATTTGTGAGTTATGCGCCTATTAACATATTTTTCAATAAATTGATGAATAACAACGGTTTGTTTAATATATGGCCCATTTTGAATTCAGATTTCGACTAAAAATGAGCATATTCATTAACACGTTAAACGCCACGGGGGTTGCCGGTGACCTTAACGGTAGATTTGCCTCAGTCAGTCGGAATAGTTTTCTGTCGACAATCAAAGGCATACGGAGAAAACCCTAGCTTTATAATTAAAATTAAAGCCGTATCCTAACACATAAATAATAAGAATATACCCAACTTATTCAAATAGTCAACCTCAACGGATTAAGTTAATTAATGCACACAATACACTTGTGTGTCCAACTAAAACTAATTCCCAACAGATATACATTCTAAACTCAAAACTAAGCCTAGAAAATCCAGGAAAATTAAACTATCATAGCGAAGAGGGATGAATAGTGACACCCGTCTATTATCCGCACTGTAACTAGAAACTTTGTCAAAGTTCTTACAAAACGACATGTCATCCGTACTTATTAACGTCCACAGTGCTCGAAGTAAAAGTTACAGGATAATCGACCTTATTGTTAGGGTAGTAAGAGACAATAGTATGTTGTACAGTTGTTTAATAAAAGCCTAGAACGCTTTACAACGCAGACAGTGTACGCTTTAAGTGACTCATTGCTGTGAAAGATAATGAGCTTGATGAAATATTTTTGAGGGCTTCAGGTATTTGTTTTTAAAAGTTCTATTCGAACAGTATGTCTAGTAACTAATAGGTAACAATATGATAGTCGTTTATTACATGGGATTAGTAGAAAGGTGCAGTCAACGAATTAAAATTGAAATTTTAAATTAAAAATTTATAACGGTAGGTAGATTTGTCCTTATATGTCGTTATCTAGGTTTCTTGCCATTATAAGAATTTCCATACAGTTATCCTTATAAACTACTAACAAAAATACCAAAGTCCTCTGTTTTTCTTTACAATGTGTAGGAAGAAAACTTTTTATATGTCACAGAACTTACGGCTGCTTTACTCACGTTGAATAACTAACGGCGTGTGAGTCGATCGGTTGATCAAACTCCACTGAGTTAGTCTTAACTAGAGCTATTTGTTCGAGTTGAATACAAAAGCATTTATTGTTTGTTCCATTTCTATTTACTGATGTCTATTTTTGTGTTTCATGTCTGTTGGCCAATTCATCTGTAGGGAATTTATAAATGACACCGATGCATGAAACGTTGATTTTATCCCAAAATTTGAATTTGATTGCTTTTTTATTAATTTCATCTTCTAATCATCATCATCATCATCATCATCATCATCATCATCAGCCTCTTCTTTGATTCCGTGTACTGATAGACATTGGCCTCCCCAAATGCTCGCTTGAGCTCGATGATCAGCTCTTCTCACCCAACCACTGCTAGTCTTATTTATTCATATCGGATAGAATTACAAGATGCCAAGATTTTATTTACAAAACAAAGAAAATCGTACTTATTTTGGCTTGATTCCTGTACTTGATTCAAAGTTTGACTGGTAGAGAATGTCATTTGACATTGAATCCGGCTTTTGTACAGTGATGATCAAAAGTGCAGTTTCATTTTACTAATGCTAAAATTTCTAGATTTTCTTTATAGTTGAGGGTCAGAGGTTCCTTGACAGATTAATTTGTTGTATAGATTCTAAAATAATTAATGTCAGGAAGAATCTTAAATTCTTGAACTTGTATAATAAAGATGTTTTATACATTTTCACAATGGTAAAGTGCAATATTGCACTTTTGACACTAGACCCTTCAGGAAAAATATCGATTTCATTCACTTTACATTAAATATGTAGCTAATTTAAGTTAAAAAAAATATCTGACAATTTTGCAAACAAAATGCTTTCAACTGCATTCCAATAGGTTGGTAATATTAGCTGATATACATACTGCTATCAGAAAAAAAATTAGCAATGCGTTTGGTCGTGAAATTTTAACATGTTATACTCAATGATGTATAAATCTATAGATACGTTGTCCGCGCTCTAAAATGGCAACATGAAATGAAGGCAATTTGACAACATCGCGCTTAGTCACGCACCAACCTCCCGCGCGACGCTACGTTTGTTATAATTTATATCGTGTGTGTAAACCTGTGCGAAACTAAAGAAAGCATGCCGTCGTGTGTGTTCAGAGGATGTACAAATTATACTCTAAAAGTTAAATACAAAAATGTGTCATTTCATGCGTAAGTTCACCAAACAACCTATTTTTATTTTATTTTTTTCGACGCCGGTGCCCGCCATCTTGTGGCGGCCGGCACATGAGTCACGTGCCGTCGGCATTACTGAAGATGTATATTTATCTCCCTCTAGCAAAGGCATTCCACTATACGATGTCATATTTTCTTTCCCTTTCTTTACTCGTAGAAGTAGTTATCTAGTATTTTCGCCGTTTTTAAGCGCCGCGATGTTGGTTCATGACGTGTCTATATATAATACGTCATTGGTTATACTTGTTTTCTTTTTAATTTAGAGGGTAGACTGTTGAATAATCTTAATGTACCTAATGATATTTCATCGTGGAAGTCAAATCATATTAATATTTATGTAATAAAACCACAGGCCATTTAACAAGCAATACTACTTGCTTACAAACAGACGAACGTTAAACAACCAACTCTTGGCTGCCTTGTCTCGCACTGTTCATGTATATAGCTTTAATAATATAGCCTTAAAGCTAGTCGAGGTATTTCAATAAGTTGTTACGAGCAAACCCGTAAAAATCCATAGTTTTCTCATTAAAACCACAATAAACTTACACGCTTTTTAAAACGTGAACATCATATTTTTAAAGGGTTACACGTGATATTATTAATTTTTCCCTGTAAGGGGTGTCAGAGTCTTGCTGACTAAATCAAGCAAATACTAACAAAGTTCTTAAAACACGATACTTCAGTGCAAGTCATAAGAGATAGAAAACCAATATAAACCCTCACAACGATGTGACGCAGCGCTAATCAAGGAGACGGCCCAAGGAAGTTAATTAATGACCTCTCAGCCTCTAATTGTGTAAGAAGTTCATTGTTTCCCGAAGTTTCCAAAACAAACAAGAATCGACCTTAATCAGATTTGTTTTATGATGTTTATGTATTGTATTGAAATTGTTTTATCAAGAAAATATGAAGACAAATGAAAAATGAAGATGACCTTTTCATTCGATTTGATTAGATTTTAAAACCGAGAGGATTCAATATAAAATTATTTTGGGCATCGAATCGTGATGAAGTTTTTTTTTCTATATGCAATGGGCCACCGTTTAGCCGCTATCATTCCTGGTGTTAAGCGATAATGCGGCTTTGAATAATCACGATTGATGCAATACAACCTATTCAATTACGCCGTGATGACAAACTTTATCGTTTTGCTAAAAAAAAATCTGTGTTGCAGTGGCCAAAGCTGATAGTTTTTCCTCTACAGTAAAAATACTCGTATTATTAAACTTAACGATTGTCCTTATTTGAATGTACTTATCTCAGGACCTGCTGATTCAAAAGACACACAGGTTTTTCTGATAGAGAGTCTATTAATGGAGAAATAGTATACAAAACATCACTTTAAGGCCAAGAGAAGCTATGGAGCAAGAATAACAACGCAAGGGCAGCTATAAAATCAATGACATCTTCTGTAGGTTACGAGACAAAATGAATCCTCTGATATAAATTACACCCTTAGCTCAAGGATAGGACTTGAAATCAGCGTAATAGATCACTATTAAAATCCTTACAATGTAGTCTATTAGTCTAAGAGCCTATTAAGGGCGTTTAATAAAGTACCTAAACGTCTTAATGTTAGGGTCCATTTGTGAGTAGTGAATATTAATATTAGCATCCCATTGTCTTACAAAAGCTTCTTGTTTTGATAAATTGATGTGAAAAAATACATGATTTGCTAATATTGGTACACCTTCTTAGTGGCTTTTTTTTAAGTTACTTAGACTCAACAATTTAAAAAGAGCTTACTTCTCCTTAAAAAGCTGACAACGCGTCTTTGACTACACTGTTCTGAATGTCCTTCATGGGTGGTTTATCACTTACCATTTAGTGAACCCTTTGCTCATTGGCCTCTTATTCCAAAAAAATACTATCTTCTATTATCTCCAAGCAAACTTTATACCTCAAACTGATATAGTTTTTATATAATACATCTTTGCATTATGTGTCTAGCTGTCCGCGCCTTTTTATATTTTTAAATACGGTAGATTTGGGTGCTCCACCAATAAAACATATTAATAATTCAAATTCCTCATTCAATTTGAATTTTTCCTTTTATGTGTGACAGTTGTTAACAATTTGTCTATTGGTATATGAGGTAAGTTCATTAGGTTTTTTTATAACCCACAAACCTTGAAATACTAAGAATGGCCATTGGTCGTCTATTCCTAATTCAAACTTGGTTAGCGTAACTAGATTAATTGAATTTTAGGTCTGCGACTAAGTGTGGAAGAACTGCGCTTCAGCATGATCGACCCGGTTCGATCCGAGTGATACCACACCATGTGTTACGGAAAAACCGGCGTGAAATAACAACAGCGTTGTGTTTTCCTATATGTGAGGTTACTAGAGGCTCAATCCTTACCAAAAAACCCCTTATCCTCATAAAACCGGCAACGCACTCGAAACTCCTTCGTTGTAGTCCACGAGCGACGCCGATTGCCTAGCTCCAGGTCTTCCGTTTGATCGTTTGCTAGCGTACCAAATAAAAAGCCAAATGTTAAAATACAAGCTGCAAGATTTTGTTCTATTTTTAATACATACATATTTTTAAAGCAAGCCTTTCCACGTGTTCCAGCGGCACGACGCATCTCGTTATGATCCTGTGTTTGTATGTCATTAAGCTCGCTAACAACGATGATACGATGTTGCGACGTTGTTTTATGGATCCTTAGTGATTTAGTTAGGATATAAAAATATAACATACTGAAACACGGATCCCTGATATTGGAGCATATTTTGATATTAGAAAAAGTGTCGGCTTTTTTAAGACAATTTGTAAAAATAAATTCAAGCGCTTTTTTTTAATCACTTCTAGAACCTTATTTGTACGGATTTCTCATTGTTGGATCTCCAAGGAAGATGTCAATTTTGTGTGTGGATTAAAAATTTTATTGACAATAAATTATCATGATGCCGTCTGGCTTATGATGGAAGGTGTTGGATGACCTTCATCTCTGGGTCACCTTGATGTATCAAAGACAAAATATGACTTATTTTTTTCAAATCAGGAAATTCCTACTAACTTGATTTGGCATGAAAATTAATTCTAGGTGTGTCGTCATGCTTTGTTTTATTCAACTCGTATGTGTACCTAAATGGTTGTAATATTTACGTTAATAAATTTATCAATTTCAGTAGAAATAGATATTTGTATAATACAATGCATTATTATAAGATAATGTTTCTCGGAGTCGAAACAAATTTGACTATAAGGAAACATAATGTTTGTAGGCACACATTTTTCTTTACCATGTACAGTCGGGAGAGAAAATGTTTGGAAAATATCTGTGTAATGAGAAATGTACCTAAATTATTTTGCCGTAATACAGATTTTAAGAACTATGACAGTCAAGGTTACCTTTAAAAATGACATATTTAAAATTTCCAATTTTAGGTATCAGTATTTATAATATTAGTTATACATTATTACGTATACGCAATAGTGGTAATAATTTAAAATCTGTTATGTTTTACACTCGTTATTGTACACATAAGTTGTGGTTCATACGTACGAAATTATCATGATCATCATCAGCGAGACGGCTCGCTTATGATGGAAAGTATTGGATGACCTTCACATCTGGGCCACCTTAATGTACCAAAGACAAAATATGACTCATTTTTTTCAAATCAGGAAATTCCTCCTAACTTGATTTCGCATGAAAATTCATTCTAGGTGTGACGTCATGCTTTGTTTTATTCAACTCGTGTGTGTACCTAAATAGTTGTAATATTTACGTTAATAAATTTATCAATTTCAGTAGAAATAGATATTTGTACAATACAATGCATTATTATAAGATAATGTTTCTCGGAGTCGAAACAAATTTGACTATAAGGAAACATAATGTTTGTAGGCACACATTTTTCTTTACCATGTACAGTCGGGAGAGAAAACGTTTGGAAAATATCTGTGTAATGAGAAATGTACCTAAAGTATTTTGCCGTAATACATATTTTAAGAACTATGTCAGTCAAGGTTACCTTTAAAATAGACATATTTAAAATTTCCAATTTTAGGTATCAGTATGTATAATATTAGTTATACATTATTACGTATACGCAATAGTGGTAATAATTTAAAATCTGTTATGTTTTACACTCGTTATTGTACACATAAGTGGTGGTTTATACGTACGAAATATCTGGATTTAAATATGGAATAAACCAATTTATCTATTTTTTATCCTCCTAATTGTCTTCTCATTTCCAATGCCTCCACTTAGACCATAACGAAACTTTTCACTTTAAACAATTGTCGTTTACTTTTTTTGCGGGAAAAATTCCCACCTATAGTTTCAGACTCTAACTGACTAAAATCCTTCCGTTCCTTCTCCTACTCTAGGCCAAGGCCGCAGTGCCTTATTGCGCTTATCCCGCAGCCCTGGTTGAACATCAGCCCTATAAGGCCCCATCTGTGGGTCTCTGTATTACCTGAAGGTAAACTCTTAGACAATTCCTTCAACATCAAGTTCACCATTGTTGAAAACTTGTTCAAAAAGAACGCAAAATAAATATATAAACATCTCAATTATCGTTTACCACATTATGTCCTTTATAAGGTACCTACAATTTTGTTCAACGGTAACAATATTTGTCCCGCGTTCGAATCGCCTGCAAATCTGGACGCAATCACGGAAAATTTTCCAAATTGCATGGTCCATGAAACTGGCTAGGCTTCACGTCCAAAATAGCACAGGACACGTGAAATTGCGGATACGTTTCGATCTAATCATTGCACGTTAACCGCGTTCTCATTTCCGTGACAACGGTTTACACATTCTGGTCTCTCTCCTAGAACATCGGTTGGTCCACAATCGATATACGCTGATATCGATGCTTAATCGATTTCAGTGTCTTGTTGTTGTTTTTTGCACATTCAATTACTTACAAACTATTTGATGCAGCCAGATGATTTGATTTTGCTTATACTAATAACAATTAAGAAACCAAAAAAACCAAAGAAACCAATAAAATTTAATGTACGAACAGAAAAGGGTGACAATAATAGAATAGATGAATATGAAATAGAGATATGTTACCTTAATACACATAAATAAATCAAAATCCTTGACATATATAATGTAAAAAAATCTTTATGACATCTATGAAACACCTTGGTAAACATTATCTATTTATTTATTTTTTAATGTTTTATCTGGTAAACTTCTATTCAAAGATTAAATCAAATTACGGTATATGAATAATAATAAAATGAAATAGAATGCCAATGGACGTTAAAAAGGAAGAATACATAATTCAACAATTTAAAAATATTTTTTATTTATTTCAAATCCATTTTTCTTGAAACTATTGGTTTCACAAAATTGAATTCACATTAATAAGATCCAAAGACGTTTGCGTTTGACTGTACAAATGAACGAAATGTTATACGATTATATTGTATCCTTATTTCGTGAGCTTATTGGTGGATACAAGTAAAATTGGGCCATTGATACAGCGGATAGAATTGAAAATAGATCTGTTCTTTATCTGTATTTTTATCTTAATTCCGTCAGAGGTAAATTATATAAATATAATTTAAAACCCAATTCACACAAGTTACGTGAAGAGTACTTACCACGCATTCGTGGATGAGTATCACTATAGACTTGGCTCAATTGAATTTTTCATCCATATTACAATGTAAATTTTCAACAATTGTACCGCGGCCTTGTACTGATGCCCCCGTACTTTCTAATAATGTCCTGTACTGCATATTAGAAAGTACGGGGCGATTTTTGTCAGTTAGAGTGTGACAATGCTTCTTGCCCCACTTGGGATAAGCTATTTGATTTAAAAAAGGTCATCACAGATTAGAGTCGCAAATGTCAATGTCCAGTGGATCAAGTGCTAGTAGTGCGTAGCTTCTAATCTTAAGTTGATGACTTTGGCATCATAATCGAAAAATATATCACATATTTGTTCCTCGCTTATTTCGAAGCCCGTAGCTAGGTATATTCAGATTAATGACAATGTTGAAAATATCTTGCAAGTAATATACGTTTGCGATGATACCGCATTATTTACATTTTTCCTCAGTATTTCTTGTTATTTTATTATCTTCCTGCATTTTTGATTTGAAAGAAAGTAACTAGTTATTAAAGAATTTATTTTTATTTGTGAAACATAATTACTTTTTAATGGCTAGGTTTTTTTATGGAATAGGTCGGCAAACGAGCAGACTGATTACGTGATGGTAAGTAATCAGCGCCGCTCATGGACACCCGCAACAGAGGAGTAACATGTGCGTTGCCGACCTTTTAGGGATTAGGGTTTTGGAGATTTAGGGATGGGGAGGGATCGGGGGAGGAGAAGGTGGATTTGTAATCTGATGTTAAGCAATCGGCACCGCCCATAGACATTCGTAATACCAAAGGTGTTACTACAAGTGCGTTGCCGGCCTCTTGTGGGTAATTAGGAATTTAGGAATGAGATTTGAGGATTTTTTTTAAATACTCACCAACACCTAAATTGTCATACGGAGAAGGTGTAGGCATAAATCAACGTTAGCTCAAGGCAATTTCATACTTACAATTATTAATTCTAAGTCCAAATTTCCTTACAATGTTTTTCTTCACCGTATAACACATGATTCGGAAATCATCATCGTCATAATTATCAGTATTTGTCTTGTCAAGTTTTCCACTTATGGGCCATCGCGACTATACTAAACTCATTTATATGTCACTTAAAACGCCTTCAGCCCCTTGAACACATATTTTCAAGGAAAAACAATACATAAACATGGCAAAAGAAAAACGTTCCTTTGTTTATATCCACAAATCCATAAAACCAGATCCAAATGTATCTAAGTACGAATGTTTTACACAGAATATCTGAACGAATAAACATGAAAAAATACACTAAAATCAATTTTATTACGGCTGCCCAACGATTTAGCAAATCGTATGGGCCAAATAAAATATATTGAGCGCCGCATTGAAATTTATATATCACAGTATTGATACTTTTTATTGTTTTATATCAATTTAACGAAAAGAAATGACGGTCATTGTTTATGGGGTTAGTACAATCGATTTTCGATTTTTTTGATACAGGACGTGGGTGTTATAAGGATTGATTTTGTTTGGGGAAATGGATTTTGTTGTTGATTTTGGTGGACTATGGCAAAGTTTTAGTTAAACTATAGTTTATGTTTTCAGCATTGGTCACATTAAAAGACACTGCAACGGCTTTATAAACACTCAACAAAACAAGGGTTTTCTTTAGTGTAGTTCTCAACCACTGAACCAGTTTTTGTATTTTAAATTGTCATAACTAGAATACGATTCATTAGGACATCAAGTGTTTATATAATGGTTTTGAGTTCACCAGTTTTTTTTTATTTTTATCTGTTGTTTGTGTTGTAAGTTGTTCAGGGACCTCTTTTGTAGCTTGGGCTTCCTATTTATTTTATCTTTGTAGGTATTTGTTTCTGTCTAGTGTATCTGGTGCTTATTTTAGTTTTGGTGATTGGAGGGGGATACTGGGGTTTCAACAGCTCTTTGTAGTGCAGCCTTTGTGGGTGTTTTCTCTCGCAAAGGATACATTTAACCTCTTCTCTGTATTTCCGTAAACAAGCTGAATGGTGGTGCGAACCGGAAATATTTGACGCATCCGGGCTTTCTATTGCATTGGTTTTAAGTGAAATACTGAAACTATGAAAAATAATGACACCCCAAAACTATGAAATAGTGAAATACCAGAACAATGAAACAATGAAACTATGCAACTATGAAACTATGGAATTGTGAAACATTTAAAACAATGAAATTATGAAACATTGAATCCTTTAAAAACAATTAAATTGTGAAACATTTAAAACAATGAAACAATGAAATTGTGAAAGAATGAAATAATAAAACATTGAAATAATGAAATCACAACCAGTGACGCCCATTCAAAATGAGTTATTATACACCAGCCCCGGTTTTGCACGGGTCTAACTAATGTTGATACAAATTTTCTCGGAATGATTTATATGCATATAAAAAAACATTCATTGTTAGCCTGAAAATTTCCCCCTGTTGAGTAAAAGACCTCTTGTCATACGTATAAGATTAGATTAGATTAGATAAGAATTGCTAAGTATACATAATCGGTCGGTCGGTCGGTCGTGGTGGCTCGGAGTTTAAGGAGCCCGCTTCCCATGCATGAGGGTGTGGGTTCGGAACCTGGCAAGTACCAATGTGACTTTTTCCGAGTTATATGTACTTTCTATGATTATTTAGACACCACGGACATACGGTGAAGGTAAACATCGTGAGGAAACCTGGACTTATAATTTCTAATTATAAGTTTCAAATCGCCAACCCGTATTGAGCAAGCATGGTGATTAATGCTCTAACCTTCTCCTTATGAGAAGAGGCTTTTGCTCAGCAGTGGGCACTTATAGGCTGATGATGATGATGAAGTATACATAATTATACAGGCCTCAAGTTATTTCTAAATAGTATAAAAAAGTAGTTCTCTGTCTCTATATTCCTATGTATGCTTAACACTAGAAAGACCAGAGTGGTCAAATGACCCCAATGAAATTTTTGATCAATCATATTATCAAAACCATAGCACTGAACTCATTGTAGTTTTATGACTTTTAATATTTTGTCATTGTTTACATTATTCTGATATGGGTATACCGATAGCAAGATAAATACTAATTAAAAAAATATCACCTACCTAGAGAGACCGAAGTGGTCATTTGACACCACAGCGTGCTTGCTAGTTACATTTCGTGGAATATACTTGTGTTATGGGTAGTTGAAATAAAATATTTTTTTCTTGTTTTGTTCTTGTCAAAACAAAGACGTATCATGGCTCGCCATAATAATATAATGCCTCATTATCGTTCCCTTTGCCCATCAAAAATACTGGAAGTGTCGCAAAATTTACTGGACGATCAATCAGACTGTGAATCGACTGAAGAAGTGAGGCACATTTTGCATTTAGACTCAGAAAGTCAAGAAAGTGTTTATAATATTACACAAAATAGTGATTCTTTTAGGGATGATGATCCCACTCATATTCCGATTCTGATAGTAAGTGTATATTATTTTGTATATTGATGTAAATAAAATAATATTTTTTTACATTGAGAGAAAAGGAAACATTTTATTAGCGTTTACTCCACTGTTTCAGATTCAGTAGCTCTCGACTTTACGTAGTGCAAAACCTAAGAAGAGGTCGAGGTCCCATATGTTTATAAAGAAATGAAAGCCGTCGACAAAATCAAAGTTCAGGCGAGTGGGTCGTATTGCGACTAATGGACCCACTGGTCGAAATGTAACTACTGATATTTTATTCACCAGTGTAAATATGACAAAAAACCTAATTGTAACACAGGACAAGTGTTTCATAATAATCTTTTGGATTTGACAGCAAATGATTCTTGGATTTTGTACAAAAAACTATCGAGAAAAAAATCAGTAGAAAAAAGTTCATTCTTGACTTGGCCAGGGAGTTAGTCGGCAATGAATCGCACTCCCTGATGACACCATCTCCTTCACAGCCCGATAATAGCATACCCACTTGCAAAAATGCAGAAATAAAACCAATAAATCGTAAAAATCGTATAAATTCGTTGTGAAAAGCTTTTGTGTGGCTCTTGTAATGTAAACAATTAAATGTCAAAAATGTGCCTAATATTTTTATGTTTTTATTACGTAATGTATGTTTAATTACTATTAAGTTCTTTTATTTACTATAAGATGTTATATTTACTGTAATCAATAAAACTTTAAACCATAATACATGAATAAAACATTATAACCCATGAATGGGTCATTTGACCCCACCTGGTCTTTATAGGTAGTTCAAAATTTCGGTCTTCCTAGTGTTAAACCTTTGAAACTACGCAACGGATTTTGATGATGTTTTTAATAAGTAGATAGAGTGATTAAAGATGTTTATGATTATGTATAGCACGCTTAAATAGTGGGTAAATTCAGCATCAGCATTGCAACGACGGGCCGGGTCGCTAGTTTTATATAATAAAAAAAAACACCAAATTTTTAGCCGAATCCGGGTCGGAAGGTTTCGGCAATTGTTTTTTTCACTATTTCTAATTAAGAAAAACAATATTGATACCCACCTTTATGTTACCCAGGCTATATAAGCCATTCCACAAAGGAAAATCCATTTAAACACGTCTATTAGTTCCGGAGATAAGAATGCGCAAACAGATTTTGTGTTACAGTATTTTTATCAAAATCAATAAAAATCTCCAAAATTACTAGGTACCTACATACTAGGTACGCTTTTACGATGCATCGCATTGTTTTATTTTTGTTTTTTTTTTTAGGAAGCAATTTATAATGTCAAGAGTATGAACTTAAATAAAGTTAGAAAGAAAATGATAAATAAAGGAAACAAGATTTAACAAAAGTTGAACAAATCTGTATTTTTTATTCGCTTAATTTTTCAAATATCTTTTTAACAAAACTAATGCCCCGGGTGAGGATCGAACTCACGACCTTAAGATTATGAGACTTACGCGCTGCCTACTGCGCCACCGAGGCTTGTGATATCGTGTCCAAATAAGCTATTTACATTATTTGATACGCTATCATTTTTTTTATCAATAGAAACGTTTACAAATAATGCACCTTCATCGAATGCAGTTGTAATCATCCGATGTCCGTCATAAAAATAGACTTTCCGTTTTTCTAATCAAGAGATGGCGCTAGTGTGTAGTTTAGAATCAATAGTTTCTTCTATCGACTGTCAAGAGCTTAATGACAGTTGATACATATTGTCTATTTGCTATATATGTTATACATAACATAACTTTTTCAAATTTTAAAATTAAAGTCTTTTTTTGCCGTTTATAATATGCCGTACCTATATAATAGGGTGGCAAGCACACTGGCGGACCACCTCATAGTAAGTCACCGCAAATTCAGCGAAGTTGCAAGTTCGTTGCTGATTGAGGATAGAAATGGATTGTTGGGCTTCCAGTAGATAACCTTTCTTATACAATCGAGATCGCGGTATCATTTTGGTCAAGTGAGCTAAATTTAATTCGTGCCGAAGCATGGCATGGCTGAATAAGATTACCACCATCGAAATAAAACTGTCGCCTTTAATATACTACATATATACTAAAAGGCGATGGTAAAACTATATTACAACAAAGTTATTTTTATGGTTTAACTCCTAACTAAACGTAGCCCCAAAAAGTCGGATAACCTGATGGTAAGTGATTGGCGACGGTCATGGATATCCACAAGATCCTAAGAGTAACAAGTGCGTTGCCAGCCTTGTTATGGTTTTTTTTTTATTTTTTATTTTTTTTTACTTGCAATAAACTAGTGCTTGACTGCGATCCCACCTGATGGTAAGCAGTGATGCAATCGTTGATGGTAAGGCGCACTAGTTTATTAAGAGCCTATTCACTCTAGCCTTGAAAACACCTAAATTGTATTCGGACGGAAAGACTGCAGCCGGCAAACTGTTCCAATCCCTCGATGTACGCGGTATAAATGACGAGGCAAAACGCTTAGTCCGGGCCGCAGGTGTCTCAACAACGTAAGGGTGGATATTTGCCATACTCCGGGATGTCCGAAGGTAAAATTGGGATGGCGGAATCAAATCGTGCAATTCCTGCACACGCGTTTGTTAGTAATTTATGGATTGAGGATTAAGGGATTGGGGATGGGAATAGGAGACGAAAATGAATGGGCCTCCGTTATGCTCACACAAACAAACGAAAGTATTTATTCGCGTCTGGGACTCATAATGGACACAAAACAACAAAATTAAAAAATAGAAATATATGAGTCCAGGCACGCGATATGGCCCTCGCTCAGCATATCAGCGACCCTATGCCCGACATTGTCGCGGCGCTGATTTTCAGCAATGGCCGACACTAATGCATGACGCCAATCAGTCCAGAAATTTAAGTTACATATACGACGGCTTACGTCTACGACGAAACACAACGGTTTTATGTAAAGCCGTGATATAACTCTTGTCGTTTTCAGCTGTTGCTAACTTGATTTTTTCAGCTCTTTCCCGATATGTCCAAATAAGATTTCCGCAAACTGAGCTTGTTTAAACTACATTCAATTTGATGGCTGAATGACAGTATTTTACGGCTGAAGAATCAGGATAACAATCTCCTGGGATGACCCGCCGTCCGCCATTTGTTTACCTGCATCTCTCAATGTTCCCGCTTTACCAAACTGTTGAAGCATGAAAAAGTCGGATACGAAGTTTTTAAAGCTATCCCAATGCGTTTAAGAAAATTACAACATAAAATTATTTTATTGTAATGAAAAAGATCTTGCACTAAGACTACCAAGAAATGTATTTAGCAAATGTCCTTGACCTCTTGATTGGCGTAGTAGATCTATTTTCAATAGTGTAAATTATTGACTGATTATAGTTCTTAGGTGTCATAACACAACATATATACGCTTTGATTCAAGATTTGATTGAATTGCGACAGCTTAATATAAGGCCTAATTCAAATTCAAATTCTTTATTTGAATTGGTCGGTCAGTCCTCTTATTGAAGCTATTTGCTCGTTCCAAAGTGTAGATTCCGATGGAGAAGAACGAGCAAGAAACTCCATGGTTACTCTTTATCAATCAGTTTCGCATACAGATTCCTTATACAAACATTTGGTTTAATTATGTGAGAACAGTGCAACACTACTAATTACAGATATATTATATTATATTTACAGATATGTTACAAGTAACAACACTAATAATAACGAAATACTTCTATTAAAAATGTATGTCCCCTCCTGTCTATCCCTTCGGGTAATTATAAACAACGTCGTCGCATTACGATTACAAAAAAATATTTATCTTCGTCAAACACACCCATAGGTATAATATATATTGCTGTGTAAACAAGTCCGATACGTCTGATAACATGTCAAATAAATAAAAAGAGATTAACTTTGCAAACATTGTACTACCTGATAAACTCTATTATCTTAAATATAAGGTAAATATTTAAATACGTGTGTCGTGGTGGCCCGAGATTGTCGTGGTGGCCCCAAGATTAAGCGCCCGCTTCTCATGCATAAGGGGTTCAAAACCGGGCAAGTACCAATGTGACTTTTTCCTAGTTATATGTACTTTCTATGATTGTTTAGACACCACTTACATACGGTGAAGGACTTATAATTTCTAATTATAAGTTTGAAATCGCCAACCCGCATTTGAGCAAGCGTGGTTATCAATGCTCAAACCTTCTCCATGTAAGAAGAGGCCTTTGCTCAGCAGTGGGCACTTATAGGCAGACAAATTAAAAAAATGAAAACTATTGCATTATGTCCTTTGTGGTTTTGGTTATCCTTCTGTCTTCCCATATATTTCCAAGCTTTAGAACTCTCAATAGGCTTACCCGAGAGATGAATTATTTTATAAAATCCGTTCCAAATGTTGACATATATCACGATTCTGTAAAAGTCTTTAAAACCCAAATAATATATTGAATCCCGAACCTCACCACTCACCAACACAGTTATGTTTCTGTTAGTATGTAATGTAAGTTTAAGTTTAATTAAGTATTTCCTACTGATCTCATTCCTTGCATTTATGTATACCTACCAACTTATTTTCTAATTTAATGTTCCATTTCATTGTTTAATTATATTACAATTCTAATATTGTTATAATATTTTTTATATAATTCTAATTATGTTATTGTAATAGATAGTTTCGTTCTTACTCTACTAGGTTATCACTTTATTTTTAAGAATGCTGGTTACATGTAATTGGCGACTGTATAAGGCCAAAACCTAATATTTCATTGTTTTATTTAATTTGCTATATACAGAAGCTGTTGGTGTACCTTTATTAAATAAATAAATAAATAAACTGCCGTTCTAGTGATAGCATAAAGAAGGTTGATCTCGTCTTCGCATCCTCCGAAGAGGTTCTACCCCTTTCATCCTCCTTTGAGATAGTAGAACCGAGGGAGATACAGCGTTGGACTATTTCGCAATTGGCTACCTGTTAGTACTCCTTGAGTATTGAGTTCAGCTCGATCTACTATTATAACCTTCGTGTTATTTCTATTTTATCTCTATTCTCAAGGCCGAATTGGAGATTAGTGGTTTCTAGACGAGTCGACAAATTCTGTAAATCTTCTTTAGAATTTGCAATAATAACCATAAGTGTATTAATAAACTACAGTTTATTTCACGGACCGAGATTATTAAGACTCAATTAAATTTATAATGGATAAGGAAATGAAGTAATCTGAATATATAATCTTTAAACATAAATATGAAATCGCCAATCCGCATTAAGCAAGCTATTGATTAATTCGTATTTCTTCTTCGTGTGAGAAAAGACCTTTGTTAGGTTAGATGATGATCATAAAGATTGCACGTTTAGCGTAGTGGCTGTGCAACTTGTCGTGGTTTCGATTCCCATACGGAAAAAGACTTTGTCATCATCATCATCAGCCTATAAGTGCCCACTGCTGAGCATACGCCTCTTCCCTCACGGATAAGGTTTGAGCATTAATCACCACGCTTGCTCAATGCGGGTTGGCGATTTCAAACTTATAATAAGAAATTATAAATCTAGACACCGTATGTCAGCGGTGTTAAAATAATCATAGAAAGTACATATAACTCGTCAAAAAGTCACAGTCAGTCAGTTTTCTGTGAGGCCGTGGTATCACTCCGGTCGAGCCGACCCATTCGTGCCGAAGCTTGGCTCTCCCACATTTAAGAATTTCCTATCCCGATATTTTCCACAAATTAATTCATTGACATTCAAACTAAACAAATTAATGCAAGGCGTCTGGTTATTAAACTCCCGAGGCGTTTGAATAAACTTGAAACAAAAGAATGTATAATGAGAATTTTGAAATCTTAAGAAGTCGAAATTGGCGAAATATCTTTGGAACTGACATTGAGTTATTACTTATTGGTGCTTGGTACAAGATTATGGAAATTAGAGTTGACAAAATAAGTGAAATAGAACCATGCTTTGGCGCGAATGGGCTGGTTCGACCGGATTAATACCATGAAGCGTCCCTTGTGTTGTATAACGCTGTATGAGTTAGGTTACGAAAGACGAATCCGCGCTCCTCGAACCAATGATTCTCAAATCCTTAGGAAGTTTTGCGATTATTTCTTAAAAGTCTAGTAACACACATTTGTAGTTTCTTACAATGCGGCAATCAAGTGATTTTCGGCTAGATTACAGCCGCATCCCCTTTTGGTCCAGTTATGGCTACGCAAACACACTCGTACAGCTTTAAACTGTTTTACAACTAGATTTTTAAAAAATTATATGAAAATGATGTTGTTGCATGTTCCATTTCCAACATACTTTTTGTCCAAAAGTATAATTTCAAAAAATTAAGAATAAACTCAATTTTATTAAGCCAGAACCAATAATCGCACTCAACATCAACCTACAAGACACAGTTGATTAAAAGATCGCTACATTGTATTGGATTATCGACCTAAAGGACTTATTCTACGATAATCGCTCTTACCTCATCCCTTACACCAGTTCTCAAAGGCGTGGTATCTAATGGGTGTCTGTTTAACTGCAGTCTCCGTCTCGTTCTGATTTTTTCTTATTCATTTCGAATGCTCGCAATATCTTCCTTGGAATTTAACTATTTGTAAGTACGAGTATTAAAAAAAGAGAAAAAGAAAATAGTTGGTAAATGTAAAATTATAAAGTGAAGCTTATTTTCTTTGGTAACTAAATATCGACTGAGAGAGAACGCTTAAGGGCAATAAGTCCATGTATACAAATTAGGAACACAAAAATTAATAAATTTAACCTTCGAATTGTTAAAGTTGGAATTCATAAATGTTTTCAAGTCAAATTTTAGGATTGGTCTAGATTTTTGAGATTAGGCAGGTGTACATTAATTCATCAATTCCAATTGTTCTTCTATTGTGTCTCGTATTACCACGGTTGTACGGTTAAGTTAACCAACCTAAAATGTAATTAGGTAAGTACATTTTAAATTTTCATTTTCAATACTTACGCACTTGTAAATGTTTGATGTTGCGGCGCCAATTGCTAACCAAGCATCAGGTGATCCCGAGACGGATCTCGGGATCACCTGATGTTGGTTGATTGTTTGTAAGTATTAGAAACATAAGGTAGTTACGTGTCCGATAATTTATTTCCTTTTTAAATTGAATAAAGTAATTTTTAATTTTTATGCCCTGAAAGGTCTAAAGTATACGCAACATAACGAATATCTGTAAGTATTTTATGAACTTTCTATCTAATCTAGATGAGACTATAGGATCTGTGGTCGTAAATAAGTTTTTTTATGGGGTTAGTAGGAGTGTGTGTGAGTCCTCCTAGGAGGCCCCGTGGCAATGACGATGTCTTCAGTACACCTAGCGGCAGGCCTGCCCAACGGGAAAACGTTCTGGTCCTTTGGTTTGCCACTCGAGTACTTTGCGAGCCCATCGGCCGTCCGGCTCTTGAGCGACATGGCCTGCCCATTGCCACTTTAGTTTTCCCACACTTCACCATATTACGTACTCTGTTTCTATACAAGACAATTATGTATATTCAAAATTCACTTTATTATTTTCGGCCAAAATAACCCTTTGTCACGCTTACGTAATAGGGTAACTTTCTAAACTACTTATACAAAAAGTTCTATCCTGTGCTCCTAGGTAAATCAGCTCGGACGGGAAAAGAGAAAAAATTAATCTTCACAAAAAAAGAGCAAGGATTTAATAAAGGAAAACTTACACCATTCTTTGGTGGCTGACAAAGCTGAATTAAATTTTTCATGAGAGAATAAATAAGCGGCCATTGAAGGGTTGTTTGGTAAGACGCTCTTAAGTAATTAGTTTTAAGGTTTTTTTTCCGACGTCAAATTTATTTATAGAATATTGAAACCGATATTTCTTGACATTTTTGCTTTTGAAATTGTCAGGCTAAATTTGTTTGTTTACTCAATCGTTTGTGTGACAGCCGAAGACGATAAATAAAATTATTTCTTCTGCATATCAAAATAATTATGTAACAGTCGAAGAGCCAAGCTTTAGCACGAATGGGTCGGCTCGACGGAAATGTTACCACGGCCTCACAGAAAACCGAAGTGAAATACCCATAGCGTTGTTTTTCTCAGTGTTAGTCAGGTTACCGGAGACCCAATCCTTCCCCTCCTGCAATCCTAAAAACTCCAAATCCGTATTCCCCAAAAGAGCAGAAACGCACTTCTCCGTTGTTGTGGGTATCAATAGGCGGCGCTGATTGGTTACCATCAGGTAATACATTAGGTCGTTTGTCGACATATCACATAAAAAAATGTTAATATAAACTAAACAAATAAATCTTCATTTAGCCTTCAGCAAGTCTCCTCCATAAAAACAATCTGTAGCAAAATAATATTCTTGTATTCTATTTTGGAAATGAGTCCCTCCTGTAGATATTTTTTTTTTCTCTTGAGCAACCAACACATAAAAAATATTCACAAAAAAGTATTTAAAACAATAACTCGGTTCTTTCAGTCCCCAAGGATGAACTTCGAAAAGGGTTCCCATCTTTCAGCATCCCATCTGGGACAAAACATACATTAAGGTGACAAGGAGACTATTAAAAATGTGTTTAAATTTACGTCCCTCAACAAAAACGTTTGAAACTTTTGTAGGCAAACTCGCAAACTTAATTCATTAAAGCCGGGTGTCACATTGAAGTAAAACTGTCTTATATACGAAACTTGATTTAATATAGGTTTTGTGAGCCAATCTAGATTGTAAGTTCTTCCTAACTCCCTAAGTTTTCTGGGTAGAATGGCAAGGACAACAATATAAACGTCTTCACAGTACCTAGGTTGTATCTAGAGTGACTGGTAATTAGTGATCGTACTCGTCATACAAATAATTTTGCCAAAGAAACTTTTTTTTTATATTCATTAGTTTTATTTTTATTGATATAGCAAAACTTATCAGCGGCGCCTTATCGCCTTAGCGGTTGGCGTTTGAACCAGTAATTTTGCCATAGGAATAAAATTTATGAGTATACAAAAAAGTTGCTCTGGCAAAATTGTTTGTTGTTATTAATACAATCACGTGTTCACCTATTGCCGTTCATTCTATATACAACCATAGTATTTTAGGAAGTCTATACAGTTACACATAATTTTCATTTTTAATTCCGTTTTACAGTTGTAATGCAGAATTCTAGCCACGATGTTATAGTCGCGGTAAGACCCTCCTTTGAGGAGTGGCTTGAGAGATGCTACAGCATTCTAACCTTCCGCAGTTGCTTTCCGTGCACGGCAACTTCGCTAGATTTTTGTTTCGGATCCGGCGGGAGGAAACGAAAAGTGAGACACTCCAGGTGTTTGGGAGAGATGATCTCCAGCCACCGTAAGCACGTTTCTGTGGACGGCGAATAAGGGTAACTTACTGCCCGACCAGAACCAGACCCGACCGTACGTAGCGTTCCGCGCGTGCCTCAAAGAGAGGCTGATGTTTAGCCAAAGCCGCGGTGCCTTATTGCGCTTGACCCGCGGTAAGCGCAATGAGGCCCCGCTGCTTCGAGGTAGGAACGGAGGGCTTTAGTCAGTAAGAGTCTGACACATTCTGACGCCTCACCCTGGGCGGGAGAGGTCATTTGATGATTTTATCCCTCACAAAAAAAGTTTTAGTAAAGAATCGAAAAATAGAAACATAACCATGATAATACTTTGTTATTTTGAATTACTTATTAATATTTTTTTCTCAGAATATCTCAAGATTCGGCTGTGATATTTTTATACGAGTGGGCCAGCTTAACTGGAGTGTGTCTTGTGTTTCGCCGTGAGAGTGAAGTTACAGGAATTTCGATCCGCCCATCCTTTGACAACGCATTTCTATCTCCTATTGTTTTATTATGAGCATCCAAGGACGACTGTTTACTATCAGGTGAACCGTCAGCTCGTTTGCAACCATATCGCGTTAAAAAAGTAAAAAACAGTAAACATTTTTTTTTGTAGAAACAAAAAAACAAAAACTACTTCAACTTTTCATAGCAACCACAATTCTAGGAATACAAACAGACGGAGCATTCGTATTAATTATATTCAAAATGCAATGCAACTCTAGCGGAATTATTTGAAACTTTAACTGCTGCAGGAACTAAAGTGTGGCGAGGTTGTTTTACAGAATAGTTTCAGGCAGATGCTTCATACACCTGGTTTACACTGAAAACTCCTAGAATATTTGTAGGTACAGTAAATTTTGTTTGTTTACATTAGCTGTGTTTGTTTTGATAGTGAATTTTGTACCATAATGCAATAAGGATCATTTTTATTTGTCGAGTTAATTAAAACAGTGATTAACTGCTCGTTTTTTACTCTCTTAATAAGATATTTTAGACAACTGAATATAATAATTATGTATGTTTTTTAATATATCACATCACAAACTCATCATCAGCCTGTAAGTGCCCACTGAGTAAAAGCCTCTTCTCACACGCAGAAATTTTGAGCATTAGTCGCCATGCCTGCTCAAGGCGAATTAACGATTTAAAACTTACAATTATAAGTTCAGGTTTCATCACCATGTTTTCCTTCACCTTATATCAGTGGTGTATGAATAATCATGAACCCTCATGCATAAAAAGCGGACGCCTTAACCTCCGGCCCACCACGACATTCGCATTCCAATTTATACTTTAGTTAAAAGGAATGAAAACCTAAGAGTGAGGTCAAGAGACGAACTCCGGCCACCATAAGCGCGCTTCTGCGGACGGCGAGTAAGCTCGCCGCCCGACCAGAACCAGATCCGAGCGTACGGCGCGTAGCGTTCTGTGCGCGCCTCAAAGAGCCAATAGATCACTACAGGCGGGGCCCTATAAGGCTGATGTTCAGCCAGGGTTGCAGGGTAAGCGCAATGAGGCACGCGACCGGGAGGTTTTTAGTCAGAAATCATCAAAATGAGAAGCCATTTTGATGACTTTCCACTCACAAAAAAAGAGCCGTCTGGTGGGTACGTCATATTATTATCTATGTTTAAGAATTACATAGTACTGTCGGCACACGATATTTTTAAATCAATACGTTCGACTACACGGTTGGCGCGGTAGATGGGCATTTGGATGCCACGCAACATGCCGCGCCGATTCCCGCATGGTCTTTTATGGTAGCAACAACTCTTTTTATGTGGTCAACAACACAAAGAGTTGTTGCTACGGACAACCGTTGTTCCGGGTTTGGGTGTTATGTGTATGTTTGTATAAACGCACCTACGATACAGGAATTTACTAATGAGTGGAAAGTTTCCTTCAAAAAATATACATTGTTGAAAATATTGACACAGTAAATAAAATAGAAAATACAGGACTTATATTTTAATTAGTTAAAAGACGCCAATGAACACTCATTATACCTAAAGGAGTTACTACAAGTGCATTGCCGGCCTCTTCTATTGATATTAAAAGTTAAGTATTGAGGATGGGAAGGTGTGGAAGGATTCACATAGCGAAACAACATAAGTATTGTTTCACGCTGGCTTTCTGTGAGGCCGTGGTATCACTCCAATCGAGCCGGCCCATTTGTGACGAAACATAGCTCTTCCACACATAAAATTTAATTTTAATTGTGTTTATTGCATACATTACAATACAATAGAATAGTGAAAATTTGGAAAATATACTTCATCCCATAATCCCCGTAGTACATTTACCAGAAACCGGCCAGTTCATGTATGAAGCTTAAAAGATTTGAATATGCAGTACAATGCAAATATTTCAACTACTGTTTAGTTTGCATACTAACTTAATTCCCGTGGGATATTGTTATTTTTTATTAAGTTACGTTTATACCTACAATCCAAAAAAGGAAAAAACATTTTAAAAGGTTTTGCTTTTAATCAAATTATTGTTTTATGTAGTTTAGTGTTGGTACCTGAATATTTTAAAATATATTTTATTAACTTTCATGTACCTAATGCCGGTTTTTTTTAGTGACATCTATACTAATATTATAAAGAGGTAAAATTTTTAAGTTTGTATGTAGGGGTAATCTTTGGAACCACTAGTCCGATTTCCAAAATTCTTTCACTGATAGAGAGCTACAATATTCCTGAGTGCTGTAGGCTTTAAAACATCACGCTACGATCAAATGGAGCCGCGGGTGAAACCGCGCGAGAGTAGCTAGTTCCTATGTAAATTTACAAATACCGAGATTGACAATAATTACACGGTTTTCTTATTCTTTACTAAAGTTATCCGAAACCATATCGCCATCATACATATTGGTCATACAAAGGTAGGTTTACTATATACATAACTGTATGTGTTTTTGTATAGTTATAATAATTTGTGCTCAGCAAACGAAGAGACGGATTAACCTATGATAAGCCATCGGCGCCGTCCATGGTCACTCGTAATACATCCCTGTACTAGTTTGCAGTCCCATCATATATACATAAAAAAGCAAGGCAGGGACAATTGCTGAATGTCACGGTTCTGACACGCCTCGTTCGCTTCTAGGTAAGTACTATTTGTATTCATCAACCTCCATATGCACGATTAGGAATTAACTTAATATTAAAATATCGCTATTCCGTCTAGGCCTTATTATTTACCTACATCGAAATTAAAGTTTGAAGGCTGAAGGTGTTTTATAATAACCATGGTACAAATTAAAACTCATGGTTGGACACAAATTACATTTATTTATATTTAATACACACTAATTTCATTGGTGCAAAAATACACACAATAACAAAGAAAATGTTTTGTATTATACTTTTTTACGTCGTAAACATACAAATTTACATATTTGATTTATAAATTAATAAATAACATACGTGCTGCTACATGATTTTCAAACATATTCTAAGTGTAGTAAGATTTAATTTGCAACATAGCAATAATGCTGATGACAGCAAAAGAGAAACTGCTCAGAATTTGATGCATACCGAACGGTATGACACGCCAAATGACGAATCGGATAGGACGAACTTCTAGAAGCAGTTGCAAATTATTTAGATCAGAGTATTCACGTTCGTCTGAAATAAAAACAATAATTTAGAGATCACAGAAAAAGTAATAATCAGCAGATCATAAGTTCGGATATTTCTCTCGGAGTTCTTTTTAAATCCAAGTTTATTCGGTAATAAAACAGTTACATCGTGCAATATTTATGTTAGTATTTTTGACACTGATAAAAGAAAACAAGAAGCAATAGTGACAATTCTCATGAAATGTCGTGGTGGCTCAAAGGTTATGGTGGTTAGAAGCGTTACGCTAAAGGGTCAAAATCAAATTATAGAGATATTTGTGTTTTATGTAGTAGGTCGGCAAACAATCATACGGATTACCCGTTGGTAAGCAATCACCGCCGCACATGGACGTTTGCAACGGAGGAGTTACGAGTGCGTTGCCGACCTTTTAGGGATTAGGGATTTGGAGATTTAGGGATTGAGGAGGGATTGGGGGTGGGCAAGGATTGGAACTCACTCACACGGCGAAACACAACGCTGTGGTTGTTTCACCCCGGTTTTCTGTGAGGCCTTGGTATCACTCCGGTTGAGCCGACCCATTCGTGCCGAAGCATGGCTTTCCGACACTTGATGTAGATATATTTGTTTGTACTAAGTTATCCAGAAAACATCTTAAGGAACCCAGGACATATAATGTCAAATGTGTGAAATCGCCAATCTGCTTTGAGCAAGCGTGCTGATTAAAACCCATTCCATTGTCGTATGCTGTTCATTACTCACTTTTACACAAAATTTTCTTCTCCATACAAATAATTTTGATGGCGTTAAAGTTGTCAATAGTTAAATCAAATATGATGGCGGAGATCACGACGTGTAGTACAGGGTCTGTTGTAATTCCAAGCATCCATAAAAAGTAAATCGTATTCCAGCCCTGTAACAGAATTTTATCGTTACATACTTTCAGACAAGGCTTTTTAGTTCTTTATTGCTATTTACTCACATAAATGCGCACATTAGATAAATGATCGTACAATTCACCACCGAAACGTATAATTGTTGTGGCAATAATAGAGCTAATCTGAAAAAGATAGAAAAAACACATTTCAAGAATAAGCTTACAACATTGCCTTATTAGTAGTCTTATGTAGCCGAAGAAGGTTGAATACAAAGAGTTGGGACTTTGTTTTATAATATGGTGGTAAATGATGAATAAATTATACTAGGTATTAGTTATTTACAATTCGTATTTTAAAATCAGTTTCTTTGATATACTCGTAAATTTCAAAGCTGTATTACATGAATTAGACAGTACTTACAATCGTTTTCATAGGATAATTAACTTCGTCTATAATATTGACAATAGCTTCATACATATGTATATAATTCTTGACAACAGACCCGCCGTTTTGATTGCTATTCATACATTCAGAATTTAAAGCCATTCTGAAAATCTTGATACGGCAGTACAGAACGCTGGATATAAGAACTATAGTAAATCGACCCACATCAGAGGCGTAAATCATAATCATATTCACGAAAGTTAGTCCAACCGCTTCAGTGCATAGGGGAAACCAATAACAGTATACAAATATGGTAAATGCTCTTACTAATATGATCGAAATAAACAATGTATATATAAAAATATTCAAATTATTGTAAACATTATCCGCGCCAGGGAAAGAGTCCAAAGGAAACAAACGCTTTAAAGAAGAAAAGACGTATTCTTCTTTAGTGTAAAAATGTACAACAAAAACAGTAAAATAATCAAATAAATTCACCCAAACTACTAAATTAAAATATTGGTTTTTAAAAAAAAATAATGCAAAATTCACCGACAGATAGAAAAGCAAGGCATATACGGTGGAAAATGTAATTTTCTTCGAAGTACCCTCAAATTTGTGACAATATCCTAGAATTTTGCGGATAAATATGATATATTTGACATTAATTATTAATTTCTTTTCAAACATGATAATAATGGACCGAATAGAAAAAAAAAATTATGCGGATTAAAATATCAACAGACACTTCTATAAAACCACGAATACGACGTGAAACTCATGAACAATAAAAATGCTCTGTGCTCGGTTACAGAAGTCAATTTGGGAGTTATTTCCAACTTAATGAAATGAATATTGAATTGAATGTTCTCCATAGTAAAATTACTCGTGTCATTTCTCTAATTTCAAATTTATAAATTTTGCGTTGTTATGTAAGGTTAGGTTATGTTTTTTTTGGGGGTCATTAATTTCTTGGGTGGGGTCCGTCTCATCCAACCTAAAAACCATGGCGTGGATTCCTTCTCATAACACCTAAATCAAACTTCTCTGCCTATTCGATACCGTTGATATTCCATCAAGCAATAGTGGACATTATCACTCTTGCCATAGATTTCAATCACGTTTGCCTGAACATACCACTATCACAGCTACATAATTCAACTTAGGTACATAACCACAAGAATGTTAGCGGGACAAATTTTTCAAATAATTTAAAATTCTAATCGTGTACTTTGACTGAAACGAGGAGCGGCTCTTAGTAAGTGCACCAAGTCTAGGTAGCTCATGAGCTTGCAGACTCGTTTTGAATACACAAAATCTAGATCCAGAGTACAGACTCGAAATATTTAGTTGGAAGTTAAAAACTTGTTGAGGGTAGGTAAGTAAATCCTATGATCTTGTAAGGATGTTCTGTACATGTTGACTGCGCGGTTAGCGCGGTAGCTGGGCAACTGGCTACTTTGCAACGTGTCGTGGATTTGATTCCCGCACGGACGAACACTTTGTTGGATCTACTAATTGTTGTTCCAGGTCTGAGTATGGTGTGTATGTGTAATGGTATGTTTGTAAACGCACCTACGACACAGGAGAAAATTCTAGTACGGGGAACGTTTAAAAAAATCTATTTTGTAGGCAACAATCTTAATTAGCTATTTAATCAATGGCCCGAATGACTAGCTATTCAATTGATTTGTGAGAGGAAAATCATCTAACGACTTCTCTTGTCCAGACGAGAAGAAGTGTCAGACTGTTTCTGACAAAAAAGCACGTTCCTTTTCCCGCTTTAAGCCGCGGCCGCGGTTCCTTATTGCGCTGGCCCAGCAATCCCAGCTGAACAATTCTGGTGCTACGTAATGCTAACGTAAATTGATCTATCATTCTGGTAGCGAGTATGTTTTCATTAAAGTCTCTTTAACTAAAAATTACTAAAAATTTAGGCATTCGATCAAAAAGTTCGTTGATATAATGATAAGTTAAGCTTAGCGAGTCTAGCGTGCCAACAGTGTCGCCGACGCCACGGATAGAAGAAGTGCGCTTGAATCGCGACAGAGGGTGCGTTGGGCCCGCAGACTCGAGTAGCCAGTAGCAGCGCGACAGTCGCCGAGTCGCGTGTCGCGGAATGCTCATGAATATGGGCCTCCAGCAAGGCTTGAAACTAGTCGAGTATCTCGTCAAATTATTACGTGAGTAAGCCGAAAACATTATAATTATTTTAGAATGTCTCACGAAAATTATAATAAAAAAGTTTAGCTTGTTGCCCGTGACATACATTATATAGATTAAACGAAGAAATATGGTATCCAATACAACTTTTCAATGGTTAGATAAAAGTTATCTGGGGAATAATTATGATGCTGTCGCGTCAGAATGTTTGCGTAAGACAGTGACAGCAACAATTTTATTCCTCAGATAACATTTATCTTACTATTGAAAAATCAGCCCTTACCATAAAGCTAAGAAACAAATAATTTTGTCAAAATCTAAAAAAATAAATACATAACTTTTAAAATTTTGAAAAAAGAAATGTTTTCTTTCTCTTTATAATATCATTTATTGCGGAAATAAAAAACTCCTAACTGATAATGAACAATATAATACATGCAGTACCAAACGTGCCTAAGACTTTTAATTTAGCTCCCGATGACGTCACTGGCTAGATAAAAGGCAATCGCATCCTTATTAATACGAGCTCCATTTTAACCCGTATAAAAGATTTCCGGGACAGCTTTGGAATCTCATTACCGGCGACCTGGATTGTTAGGCAAGTTCTTAATAGTGACGTAATTAGGACAGGGGGGGAGTCAAGGGTGACAATTGACGTCCGTGGTAATTACTCGCATCTAGGAATCTAGGGGAGAAAATGTGTGTGGTTAGAATAAATAATTTGTTATCTCATTAGAATTATTCTCATAAAAAGAAGTTAACTTAAAGGTCGGTGATGCGAGTCAAGCAGAATAAGGTACCGCGGTCTAGGTTTGAGCAGGAGAAGGAAAGGGAAGCTTTTAAAATAGTAAGAGTCTGATACTCTTTCTTGCTAAACACTTGGCGAAAGAAGGCATTTGATGAGTATCTTTCTACAACAAAAAGGTTTTTTTTTAATACATAGGACTGGCGGCAAATTAATAAACATTATCGACCGTATCACATGGTAAGCGAACAGCGCCGTCTAAAGTGGCCAACGCGAGGGGAGTCGCAAGTATGTTGCAGGGCTTTTGGTGTTAAGTAATGTATTTAAAGATTGAAGTGTTTGGGAATTAGGAATGGAGGATCTCAATCTCAATTACTTTATGTTGAGGCACCTGTCTCAACATCGCCTCGCCGCTCGCGCGCTGGCGGCAGTGAACGAGGGACGCGTGGGCAAGGGGGCCCGCCGGCTGATCTACAGTCCAGCCCGCGGCTCGCTATATAACAGTCAGCTGCGGCACGCTCGGACACACAGCTGCTACGCATTTTCATTTTTAACAATAATTATTGATTCCGTGCTTATTTACATTTTTTATATTATATTATACAGTCCACTAGTGAGTTCCTCATTTATAACTCTGACCACTAGCTATCGTCGGCAACACTTTATTCCATTAGATATGGACTGGGCCACCGTTAGTCCCATTTACACGACGGAGCAAACTGCATACCTTTTTTTCCCGGTTCTATATGAAACTTTGGCGTCACAGTCACTATGCTTATCCATTCATGCCTAAGTATGATTCTCTCATATATATGTAAAGAAGTGTAAAGGTTGATGCATTATAACAATTTAAACTCATCATTAAGGTTTGTGCCTATTGCTAAAAACTGGGCGCCTGAAAACTCCGCTTTTGATAGTCGTTGCGTTTTTACCGATCACGCAACGTGATTAAATTCGGCTCGTTTTTTCTCATAAATGTGTAGTTTCCACTTTTTACTTTATTAAAATATTCAAAAGTAACAACACTAGATGTCAATTGAATTTAAGATGCATTTTTTTTTCTTGGCGGTTTATAAGATATACCTATACCTACGTTTGGTCATAATCTCGTACACGGTTCACAAAAAACTGTTGATTTTAATAAAAAGTATTTAATTTTGACTATATTTATAGGAACCGATTTAGCAATAAAAATTATGTTTACGGGTAAGATACTATTTTTTTCCCTTTCAAAAAGCTGCCGAAATTCTTTAGACACAATAAATAAAATCCTTTTATACATACCCCTTTGATAGTAGAAATCAAATATTTACCTCCACATAGGAAATAAATCGGCATGCAAATAATATTTCACAACAATTGGGTTCAGTTTGCCACAATAAGACCGATTCCGTGCACAGAATATAAGACTTTATCACAACGGAATAAATTATATTTCGATAGCATAAAAAGTAATATGTACAAGCAAAATAAATATCTATGTCACTGGCATACAGGGTGATATTTTGTCAATTTCGTTTTGAGCAAAAGGGGTTCTTAGAATTCATCACAGTTGGATTGATTTGTTTGTATAATGTTGCCTTTTTTACGGTTAAAGGCAAAACTACACGACAAGGACAATTTAGGTGTCTTCAAGGATAGAGTGAATAGGCTCCGGCTCCTCAGTGCGCCTTACCATCAACGATTGCATCACTGCTTACCATCAGGTGGGATCACAGTCAAGCACTAGTTGATTGCAAGTAAAAAAAAAAAAATCAAGGCCCGAGTAAATAAGTTGCTTATGGGTACTCATGCCCCGTCATAGGTCTCAATGTCGTTTACCACCAGGTGTGAGAGCGGCCAAATACTTGCCCATTCCGAAAAAATACACTTTTGGGGATCAAGGTATTGGGGACAGGTGGATTTCCGGTAACCCCAAGTGTGTTCCAGGCCTTTTGAGGTTAAAGGTTTGAAGATTGAACCCCAGGAATTCTCACTTTCACGGCTAAAAACCAAACAACCGTTTAAAAGCGTTCGGTGACATCGATCAGAAAGTTTTATAGCTTAAATATACTTAGTTATTTATCCATATTATAAAAAAGTAAAACTTGAAAATAATTAGTTTTCGTTAAATTATTTTATAATTCAGTGGTAGTCCACAAATATGCAACAAAAAAAAAGGAATTTGCAACGCTGGAAAAGGCCGTTAAGCTGTACCTGTTATATTCATTTAAGACCCTTGTAAATTGTATATTACCTTAACATGCAACTAAAGAATTTTAGTATTACTTTTTTAACTTAGTTTTAATACAAGATGGCTGCATATCACCCATCTGCAATTCTCTCCTTTGCGGTGTAAACTCTTAGTTTAATTGTTTCGTGGAAACAGGCTGTTTGTCGAGCACTGATCTCAATCCCAGAATCCTTGTCTCTTTGAGGTCAATAAACTTAGTAGTATGTACCTTGTTCTACATAGGAACTGATTGAAGTCTCTTGTCTGGTAGTGGCTTAATCTAACTAGAACAATAGTATCTCTTGTTTATTTTCTTACTGCTATCATCAAGGAGTAACAGAGATGTTGTTTTTTTAAGGGGCGAAAATCGTCAGTTATATTTTTAAACGAGGAAAGATCAGCTAAGCACTTGTCTCTCAACTCCTGTGTCGTTTCCCGAATGATCAAACGTTGATTTCTTCGGCCCAAGGTGAGACGAGAGTAAGTGTCAGACTCTAACTCAAAACCAATCCGTTTCTTCTCCTGCTCTAAGCCAGATTTTGGTATATTGTAATCTTTAAACCCAATATTCTTGCTTGACATCGGCTTTAGTGGGCCCTATCTATTAGGTTGTCTGATGGCTAATAAAGATAAGCGAGGAACGCGACACACCAATTATTTTGAGTGAGGAAAAATCATCAAATGACTTTTCTCGCCGAGTTTTTTTTTTGGGACAAGCCTGCCGTAATCTCTTAAGCCGCTGCAACTCCTGTAAGCCAGGATCTACAGTAGTTACAACCATGAAAACACGGAAACTCGCCGAGTATGTTCAGAACCGAAGTTATCAGACTAAAGCCATTTCTTTTGCTTTAGGCCGAGGCAACAGTTACTGTGCCTGACCTGCAACCCTGATAGAACATTAACTCCATCTGTGCTGGTTTCTTGTTGACTCTTTGTGATGCGTGCAAAAAGCTACGCCCCGATGAAAATGAAAAAAATTAAAACAGGAAAATAAAAGACACTATTTCATCAATTTTCTTCTTTCAAAACAATTTTTCACACAAGTAACACGCTAAACAGATTCGAAGCAAATGTTCCTCCATTTACATTAACCCTCACTTCAGCTGAATCGGATTATCAGATTATGTAAGAGCGTAGAATGAACTTGTATTTGCGTGCATACTAATTATTATGCATATACAACACTAACGTTATCCTCGTGACTGTTCGCGTGAGTATTAATACTGTTTATACATTAAACTTTTGAATATTTTTGAACATAATTTGCTAGTGTTTTCGATCTATCAACAAAATATTCAAAGATAGAGAAAGAGCTGAAGATAAAGACAAATTAGTAGCCAAAACATGTGTAGATAATAATGTGATGATTAATGAAAAACTTAATGTATAACTTACTTTATTATAGATGGTACAGTACTTATTGATTATAATAACACGCTTAAGCATAACTGGTGTACAAAATAATGTTAATTAAACCATGTGTCTAATAAACAGTAAATGACAAATTAAAATTAAATAACTATATTAAAACTTATAAAAATAATATCTTTACAACCTCACAGTGTAATGTGACTGTGTAATTGACATGAACACTTAAAATTTAATTTTTTGACAGAAACCTCTTTCTTAAAAGTTGTAGTTAGATAAACGTAAGGGGCTTTCTCACGAGCATTCTCTAACAAAAGTGATTTCTCAAAGGTTTTTTTAATTCGTCAAACCCCAAGTGAACGCCGGCGTTTCAAATTACCACGATTGACGGTTAAGTCATACCCGAAAGCGTCGAATGAACGTTAAGTACATTTACATCATTAGCCTATAAGTGTTTTAATGTGGAACAATGGCCTCTTCTCAAGATTTGGGCATTTATCACCACGCTGGCTCGAGGCTGATTTATTTATTTATTTAAAAACTTCTTGCACAACCAGAAATTGTGATGGTGATGCAGAGACAATCCAGATTCGTGATTTAAAACATAGTATAATAAGAATTTTTAAGTTATTCTCACGACGCACCAAGGCATCGTATATTAAATTAATAATTAAGTTTTGTTAAAAGAAAGATCCGAATAAAAACTCTTAATCTGTAAGACAGCGATTGAATTAATAATTGCAAACGAAATGCTACAGAGAAAGAGACTGAACTTCAAAGGTATGTTAGGTAACACACAAAAGCGCAGAGGACAGTTTTGTAAAAGAAGTTGCAGTTGTTTCAATTCGCTCCTATGGCGTTCATCTGTAAAAAAATAAATTCCTGTTGAAGAGGTGACTGTGTTTTTGAAATCATTCTTTACTAGCTTCCGCCTGCGGCTACACCCGCGTCGTATGGGACCTCCGTAGACCCGGGGGTCAAGCGCAATAAGGTACCATGGCCTCGATCATGAGCAGGACAAGGCACAGGGGATTTTTATTCATTATGAGTCTGACACTTTCTCTCGCCGTACCCTGGGTGAGAGAATGCACATTTTTTTTTTCCTCAATTGTATAACCTTATTATTCCTATCTACATACCGAATTTTAACGAAATTTGTTTACCTATGACATTTTACTATATTACTGGTAAGATGTCATATGTTTTTGGTCTAGATCAAAATCATTGTATTAGCCAGATTTAGCAAAATAAAAACATATTTTGTAAGCATCACGAACTTGACTGTTTTATTCCTATTCCGTAATTGACACTTAAGCAAAATTACTAGTTTTAATGAAGTCGATAGCCATATGATCCAATGCTTATACAATACCGGCAACGTATCTTGGCGAGTCTGAAGTTAGCCGATTAGTTGCGCAGTGCACAATTTTGTTCCTAAAAGATCCATTGCGCAGACAAACGGCTAACTTCAGAATCGCCAAGATACGTCAGCCCTACTGTAACATAGCTTATTTATTATTATTTAAAAAAAACATAGCCCCACATTGGAATTTGCTCCTGTGTTGTAAGTGTCTTTACTTACATACAATTCCACATAAACATAACATCCAGACCCGGAAAAAATAATGTGTGGAGCACACAAAGAGTTGTTCCGTACGGGAATTGAACCCGCAGTATCAAGCTGCTCAACCACCACGCCAACTATGCAGTCACTTATAATAATAGTCTTAGTTTACTATACGACTTTAAATTTTTACTTACTGTCACAACGTATTCTCATTTCAATAATTTTAGTTTTTAAATAATTATATTCATCACTGATGAGGTCTGCAACAATGGCAGCTCCCATCATCACAATTACAGGATCAGTCATATTAATAACGATAAAGACATAGGACCAGCTTCCTAAGCCCTGTACAAATGAACAAGTATTATGAAACCCAAGGCCAAATTAAGATTTGTACTACAACTATCATTCGGTATAGTTAAGATTTGTTCAGCTACTTTTCTATCGTGCTCATTATTATCAATATTGAGTCGTTAGCATATATTGATAAAACAGTTTTTTGCTTAATTCTCATTCTTACGTTTTCTCTTAAATACGATAGTTCTTCGTAGATTTCGCACGTCGCCCTGGAATAGACGATCAGTAAACTACCAGTGACCTGCACAAAAATATATCATTGTGGTATAATTGGGAAAATAAACCTTATTAATTCAGAAATGGAGTTTAACTTACCATCATCTTCATTGGCATATCAATAATATCTAAAGAATTGACAAGTGTACAGCGTGATAATAGCCTTACGCTAAGATCGCGCTGTACAGGACTAAATACCTAATCCTAAGTACTACTAGCTAACGTTATCCTACACTATCCTAGATAATCTAACACTTACAATATCCTATCCTAGATCCCCTAAGCCCAATAACCTATGTAGTCTAAGTTTTATCCTATATTTGCCTAGCGTACAATGCGTATAGGCTTGGTACTCTGTGGTATACTGTGATACAGACCAGCACTTCTACGCACCTACTACCAAGCCCTTAACCTAAGGCACGTACTATAGTGGTACACTGTGGTATGCTGTGATACAGACCTACTCTTCGTACGCGCCTAATGCCCTAGCCCTACAGTCCCTAGACCCTAGCCCTACTATACGTATTTATATATACTTATATAGATAGGTGCAGGATATCTGCCAACTGAGACCTATGATGGCAGACGGAATGTGGGTAGGAATGGGGTATGGTGGTGATGGTTTTCTCACTGCCTGTCGAGCAGACTCACACGACAGATCGGTTGATGGCTAAAGGTGTCTTGGCCACAGTGAGAGGTGGAGGAAGGGTAGTGAGTCAAAGTCGGAATCAACTTAATGACTCGTTTATTGCTTAATCTACATGATCTTATATACTAAACTTATCCTATGTACACACATACCACATTATGATTGTGTGCTATGCGTGTAATGTACCATCTCAGTGCTATATACCTTACGTGATTACGTGATGTTTTATTAGTTTTATATATTTAATAAGTAATATGTTTTCCTTATTTTAATCACGTAGGATTATCTCGCTGAAATGGCACGTTCATGTGTGAACATTCTGCCCTCTCCGAGGAACAGGCAACTCCATTTGATATAGTTCTATGGAGTCATCCTTGGCTGCGTCCTGGTTCTCCGGCTGCTTCCTGGGAGGCTTCAGTAGTTGGTTCGGCTGGCTGTAGATGGCGTTCCATGTAGATGGCTGGTTGTTGCCTTGATCTGGTGCACGTTGTGGGTGTGGCGGATCAGCTTTTGATGATTTAGGGTGTTGTCGAAGTCGATGTGTTCCTGTTTTCGTACACGTAACTATCCTGGGACCATAACAAACAACTATAATTATAATTGTCATCAATATTATTGATGATACGCAGCTCACTAAGTATGTGTGAGATTGAATGTCCTTCCATATGTTATCGTTAAGTTCTATTTCCAATCCAGACTCTTCATTTATTAAGTGCTGATAAAAGTCATTGGAACTTTCTATTACAGCCTCCTTAGATATATTTAGTTTTTTACTTCGATTTGATATATATGTGTATATACTAAAATTTAGTTGTTTTGAAAAGGACTCTGCTACCTGAATTGATAACGTTCTCTTAGCAGCGAGTCTGTTGTTAACGGATTTTATGATACAATTGTCAGCGATTTTTATTACTCCTACGTCTTGAATGGTTATTTCTTCTCGCTTACTATCACAAACTATGGATATAGTGCTACTAGTTTTTGTTATAAACAACCATGAGTTTTGCATGCATAGCTGTTTCCAAATTATATTACTTGACATTTCAAAGATATGGGTAGGACATTTAGTGTTAGTTTGATTTTTGAATAATTGGTCAACGATGCAATTTTCATTTAATTGCATGTTTTTCACCATTCCAGGGAAGCAAAGAAACTGTTCGTGCCTTTGTATACACTCTTTGAATTCTTCGTGGTCCAGTTCGAAGTATAATTCATTATTGTAATCAATTGCTAAAAATGCTCTCGATACTTCTATGCTTTCGAACGTATTGTTCATATTCTTCTTAGGTACTGGTGTAACATGAATTAAAGTATACTTTGTAATATCTTTAATTGGAAAATAAGCGTGTACTTGTATATGAGTCATATTCTCGACTATCCTTGTATCTAATAATAGTTCTTGGACTATTCTAATGTTGGATGGCATCTTCCTATTTGCGGAAAATATTAATTCACTAACATTTTTGGGTGGCAAGACACTATACACGCTAGCCTTTGTTAAGTATACTTCTAATAACCCATTGTAGTAGTTTAAAATTTCGTCAATGTAATTATTGGCTACTTGGAACGTTTGCAAAATCTGAATCTTTATATCATTGTGATTAGTTTTAATGTACCAATAGTCATAGCTATTTATGCGCTCTATTACTTGTGACAGTTTTGTTTGAAATCCTTCTAGTTTATGTCTTATTCTTTCTTCAGTACCATTTACTTGGGAAATAGCCGATATCATGATTTTAGTTTGGTGACTAGATGCTTCAATCAATTTTTGTTGGTTTGAGTTCAACGAATCTATGTCTCTGTATATCTCGTCATTTACACCAAACACTGAGGTTAAAAAATTCCCCAGCAAACCCCTTCTCCTTCGCGTTTCATGAAACTCTGTAAAATATTCTTTGATGCGTTCATATTTTGTCTTTTGCTCCAGTAAATGATGATAAAATTGATTACAATGTGTATCCGTCGTTGCAACGTCCGCCTTGTCACAAAGTTGCTTAAACTTGGATAATGCACTTTCTATCCTAATGTAATCCTCATTCAGTCGCTCTTTCTTATATACCGTCTCTATACGAAACATGCCTCGATCTATGTTTGCGGTTCCTATGTTTTCAACATAAAATCCTGGAGACAAATTCTTCACGGTATATGTCTGTGTAGCAATCATAGTACCGAACAATTGTAACATTATTAGTAAGCATAATAGCCATTTTGACGTGCCTCTACAAGACCTCGGACTCTTATTACTATAGCATGTAGTAATATTCGTATTAACTTTGGTTTGCGATTGATGACTCAGGTCCGCATTTATAGGCAACGGAATGAGCGTGTGTATCGACCGTTTCTGAATGGCGCCTGATGATTTTTTAAGAGTAACTACTCTAACTAAACCATCATTGCCTTTATGTATTTCCTTGACTTTCGCAAGTGGCCAATTGCTAGGATTAATATTATCTTCTTTCATAAGTACTAACGTTCCAATTGATATATTATTCTCCGTTGTTTTCCATTTGTATCTTTGTTGTAACTGTTGTAAATAATCACGAGTCCAACTTTTCCAGAAGTCTCTTTTCATTTTTTGAATATTTTTCCATCTATTTAACAAATCCGTATTAATGTTAGACAGTGGATCAGGTATTCCTACTGCTTCTCGTCCAATCAAAAAATGACTTGGTGTTAGCACTACATTATCATTTATGTCTTCACTTTGTGCACACAATGGTCTAGAATTTAAACAGGCTTCCGTTTGATATAAAAATGTAGATAATTCTTCGTAAGTTAATGTTTGGTCTCCTATTACCCTGTGTAAGTGGTGTTTCATTGATTTTACTCCTGCTTCCCAAATACCGCCGAAATGTGGCGACGATGGGGGAATAAAATGCCATTGCGTTCCCATAGCTGTCACACTGCTTTGAAATGTGTCTGATTGGGTTATTTCTAACAGCTCCTTGTATAAGAAATTAGCTGCTCCCACAAAGTTTGTAGCGTTATCGCTGTATATATGTGATACTGGGCCTCTTCTTGCCATAAACCGCCGTAATGCCGCTATGAAACTTTCTGTGGACAAGTCTCCTACTAATTCAAGGTGTATAGCTTTTGTCGCCAGACACACAAAAACTGCAATATATCCTTTGTACGATTTATGCCCTCTTCCTTTCATTGTTCTCACTTTTATGGGTCCTGCATAATCGACCCCAGTATGAGTAAACGGAAATGACTCTGTTACTCGGGCTCTCGGTAGTATCCCCATTTTTTGTTTACTTGCCGATGCTGTATATCGAATACATTTTACACATTTTCTTATGTAGCTCTTTACTACACGTTTCCCGCCAAGCACCCAATATTTTTGTCTTATATAGGCCAATGTTAACGTATTACCTCCATGTAATGTTGTCAAGTGAGCGTCATGAATTATAATTGAAGTCACGTGATGCTTCTGCGGTAACAAAATAGGATGTTTTTGATCGTAAGGTAGGTTTGATCTTTGGAGCCTACCTCCCACTCTTAATAAGCCGTCATTATCGATAAATGGGTCTAAGCAAGCCAGTTTATTGCCTTTCTTTAGCGACAACCCGTCACTAATCGCGCGATATTCTTCCGAGAACACTTCCTTTTGTACCAACTTTAAAATATGATTGGCAGTATTATTGATTTCCATACAACTTAATTGGCCATAGTTCCTTCCTTGTCTTATAAATCTATAACAATACGATAAGACTCGTACCATCTTTTTTAAGCTTGAGAATCTTTCCCATATTGATTCCTTTGGTTCAGTGCTTACGTAAAAACTGCGTTTTATTTCTTCGCATATTTCTGGAATAGTTTTCGTACTTGGTATTGAATTATTTTTTAGCCACTCTGGGCCATTCCACCACAGATCTAATTGTTGTAATTTACTTGGCGCGATACCTCTTGAGATTACATCGGCAGGGTTCTGACACGTATTAACATAGTTCCACTTGGCCTTGGGTAATAATGTTTGAATTTCAGACACCCTGTTAGCGACGAAAGTTTTCCAACGATCTGCTTCTCCCTTGATCCATCCAAGCGTGATCATTGAGTCCGTCCAGCAATATATATCTATGTTAACCATTTGCATGTCCTTAATAACGTTTTTCATTAATTTTGCGAGTAATAACGCTGCACACAATTCGAGTTTAGGTAAAGTTATTTTACGTTTCTTTGGCGCTACTTTGGACTTGGCTTGTAATAAAGTGACGTCAGCCGAGTTATCACTTTTTATTACTCGACAATAGACCACTGCGCCGTACGCTTTTTCGGAACTATCGCTGAATCCGTGAAGTTCAATCTGCGCATTAGGTGTATAATGACACCATCTCGGAATTGATATACTTTCCAGTGCTTTCAATTGGCTTTGTATCTCTTCCCACCTTTTCTTTATAGAGTCCTCTACAGGCTGATCCCATTCACTTCCATTTGCCCAAAGATCTTGGATGATTAGTTTCATATTAATAATAACTGGTGCCAACCACCCAAGTGGGTCAAATAATTTGGAAACTTCTGACAGAATGAACCGTTTTGTTGGACTTTGGTTTTTATTAACTATGATTTCATATGAAAAGCTATCTTTATCCGGTGTCCACCAAATTCCTAATGACTTCCTGGCTTCGTCTATTGGCAATCTAAACATTTTGTTATCTTGATTATCATTTGGTATGCTCTCCAATAATTCCGCACTATTCGATGACCACTTTCTGAGGTTAAATCCACCGGTCTGTAACATACATGTTAATTCTTTTTGTAACTGCTTTGCGGCCTTGATTTCATTTTCCCCTGATAATATATCGTCGACATAGAAATCTTGAAGTGCTATACGACTGGCAATAGGATAATTCCTTTTTTCGTCATTTGCCAGTTGCTGTAACGTCCTTACTGCCAAATAAGGTGCAGATGCTGTACCGTACGTAACGGTTGTTAATTCGTATTCCGCAATTGGATACTTTATTGACTCCCTCCATAATATTCTCTGATATTTCCAGTCTTGTTCATTTACTTTTATAAATCTGTACATCTTCTCTATATCTGCCATGAATACTATTCTATGTTTACGCCACCGTAGTAATATAGACGCCAAGTCTTGTTGTAACCTAGGTCCCGTGTACATATTAGAGTTTAAGCTTGTGTGTGATTTAGCCTTGCTTGACGCATCAAATACTACCCGTAATTTGGTGGTTAATGAGTCTTCTTTAATCACCGGTTGGTGAGGTATATAATATTTTCCCTGGTAGTAATCTGATTGTGGCACTTTTCTCATGTGACCCATTCTAAGGTATTCGTCTAGGAATTCTTTGTATTGGTTTTTCAGTGTTTTGTTTCCTTCAAACTTTCGTTCTAATTGAAACAGTCTTGCAGCGGCCCTTTGGCGCGTATTTCCATAAACGACGTCAGAGTTTTTAATTGGAAGTCGAACAGTATAAGTGCCATCTCGATTTCTTTCTGTGTTTTGTTGATACAAATGTTCACATAATTGGTCTTCGTTAGATAGATTATCTCCCTCAGGTATCTCTTCTAATTCCCAGAATTTTGTTAACTGGTGCATTTCAACTGAGCGAGTTATCATACTAGTGATTCGTATGTTGTTTGTGGAAGGATTACTGCTTATTCCGGATAATATCCACCCAAACTCGGTGTCCTGGGCAATAATACCGCTTTCTATTTTGTGTAGGCCTTGCAACAATATTCTGCTATATTCTTGAGCGCCCAATATTATGTCTATTGGACCTCGTTTGTAATAAGTCGGATCTGCAATTAAAGTGTTTACTAAGCACTCCGCTTGTATTGGTTGTATAGTTTTATTTGGTAATGAACCCGTTAACTTTGGTAAGATAATGAGTTTTACGGGTAACTTAAATTCGCTTGGAAATCTCGGTTGTAAGTTCACTTCAATACTGTAGTTTGAAGTCTTCGGTGTCTCGTCACCGATACCTACTACCTCACATTTTATTTTTCTGCGAGGGTAGGATAGTAATTGGGCTACTTCTTCTGTGCAGAATGAAGCCTGGGAACCTTGATCACACAGCACTCTTAGTAGGTGTGACGTACCATCTTTGGTGTATGTATGCACAAGGGCCGTCGCTAAAAGCGTTGTATCCTGTGTGTCCGGTCCTGTTGTGGACGACATGTTTGACTTGGTTTTTGTCCAAGTTGTACTTGTAGTAGGGTTTTCAATGGTTTTCCGATCCTTTGACCCTTTATTGTTGTCATCTTTAGTGACGTAATTGTTGACATTACCCTTCTTTTGAATGTCAAGGTGTAATAATGAATGGTGACCTAGTTTGCCACAATGTTTACACTTTCCATTACTATGACATTGAACGGATGAGTCATGTATTATGCACTGTTTGCATTTTCGATTCTCCTTCACTTTATTGTTACGCTGTTCTGCTGACAATGCTTTAAATTGTGCGCACATGTATATGTTATGATTGTAACTATTACATAGCCAGCACTTGTAGCTATTTATAGATTTAGGAATATAATGTTGTTTATAATCGGATTTTCCTTCACAGATGGTATTTTCGAGACACATAAACCGTTTTTCCAGAAATGACATCATTGATGAAAATGTTTGAGGTTTGTTCGGCGTTACGAGTTGTTGTTCGTATTTTTCGTCAGTTTCCGAATCCCAAATACGACTCAGTATTCTTGTTAACATAGGATCCCATGACGAGATATCAATTTTCTGATTTTTAATCGCCTCTAGGTTCTCCTTAATTGTATCATGCAGAAACTTCAAACTATTCGCAGAGCCCACCTTCAGTTTTTGTATGTTGAGAATGTTGTCAATGTGCTTAGTGATAATCATTCTCTCGTTTTCGTAGCGATTCTTAAGCAATGTCCACGCAGTCGCATAGTTAGATTCGCAAACTGTCAAATGCCTAATGAGTCTGGCTGCATCACCTTTCACGTGCGTCTTTAAATACTGCATCTTTTCTGTATCTGTGAGTGAGTTATCTTCATGAATGATTTTTAAAAATAAGTCATAGAACGAGCTCCACGACTCATAACTTCCCATAAACATTGGAATGACTATTCTTGGTAGTTTCACGGATGGTTTGTGATCAGTTTGATGTTGTTGTAGCTTTTCATATAGTCGTTCAATTATGTTATCGTAGTCTGATTTCAGTTTTTCAAACACTTCATCCTGAAAATAACTATGTTCTAAGATGTTTTCTTCCTCACAGATATTGAAGTGGCCTTCTTCAACTTTATCACACTGTTTTTGCAAGGCTTCTAGCAATGTTTTATAGTGATAGCTGGATCTGTCGTCTTCAATCGCCAAGGCTGCTTTCTCGAGGTTTTGACGCAACTGATTGATGCGGTACAATTGCAAATTCATTTTTGCTGAATTGTTACTGTTGGTTCTGACTTCTTCTGGGTCCCGAACACAAGGTTGCTGACAAATTGAAAGTTTTGCCTCACATTGTTCCAAATAATCCATAGCATCTTTATACAGCTCTTTGATGATCCCGAAGTAATTAGACTTCATATAGGTATGTTCTTCTAAGATCTCCTGGTCTTCAATTAGTGAATGGTTTGCCGATGCTTTGGTGAAGACTTCTGTGAGTCGCGATCTTCTTTCTGCGATGTACTTCTCTGTTTTTCTTGATGTCGAATCCTTTTTGATGTTGTTGAATATGCGTCCGATTTCTTTGTAGTGGCTCTCCTGACTTTTCACAATTTCGTTGATTTGTTGTATTTCCATCTTGCTGCCCTATCCTATCCTAACCAACCTAACAATGATATAAGGGGGTAGAACAATTACACTTAGTTGCGATCTATATCCTCGTTACGGTATGTGCGACTTCTCGAGCACCGGGGCGACCCTGTTCAGGGAGACCGATACCTGATCCGCTACCGAACGACGCAAACTAAGTTAGTCAGTCACTTGATATACAACGAAACAAGCGCTAGGTTTATGCGCAAGTCTGCTGTATACCAATTGTCTGTCAGTCAATTAGTCAATTTAAGGGACAAGATGATTCTCTACCGATGACTCGAAGGACCAAAATGTACAGCGTGATAAATAGCCTTACGCTAAGATCGCGCTGTACAGGACTAAATACCTAATCCTAAGTACTACTAGCTAACGTTATCCTACACTATCCTAGATAATCTAACACTTACAATATCCTATCCTAGATCCCCTAAGCCCAATAACCTATGTAGTCTAAGTTTTATCCTATATTTGCCTAGCGTACAATGCGTATAGGCTTGGTACTCTGTGGTATACTGTGATACAGACCAGCACTTCTACGCACCTACTACCAAGCCCTTAACCTAAGGCACGTACTATAGTGGTACACTGTGGTATGCTGTGATACAGACCTACTCTTCGTACGCGCCTAATGCCCTAGCCCTACAGTCCCTAGACCCTAGCCCTACTATACGTATTTATATATACTTATATAGATAGGTGCAGGATATCTGCCAACTGAGACCTATGATGGCAGACGGAATGTGGGTAGGAATGGGGTATGGTGGTGATGGTTTTCTCACTGCCTGTCGAGCAGACTCACACGACAGATCGGTTGATGGCTAAAGGTGTCTTGGCCACAGTGAGAGGTGGAGGAAGGGTAGTGAGTCAAAGTCGGAATCAACTTAATGACTCGTTTATTGCTTAATCTACATGATCTTATATACTAAACTTATCCTATGTACACACATACCACATTATGATTGTGTGCTATGCGTGTAATGTACCATCTCAGTGCTATATACCTTACGTGATTACGTGATGTTTTATTAGTTTTATATATTTAATAAGTAATATGTTTTCCTTATTTTAATCACGTAGGATTATCTCGCTGAAATGGCACGTTCATGTGTGAACAACAAGCAATTCATACATGTTGATTATTTTTTTCGCGTGATTATTGTCCCTAGTTAAGGCTTTTGATTCGATGTCGACAGTCATTCTGATGATTTTTGTTCGACAGTAGAAAAGACTAAATACAAGGACGATAGGTAATCTACCTGCATCAGTAGCTAACCAAATAATAATAGTCATTGAATAACCAAATGAATATTTTAAGAAATAACTTTGAGTGTCGTGGTTTTTTATACAGAATAAAACCAACAGAAACAATCGAATACAAATTATGTACAAGATGTAATATTTCAAGAAAATGTACAAACGATTATAGATTTTTTTGGCGCCAGGCAAATTATCGATGCCACACGTGAAGTTATAAAACTTGTAAATGTACTCGTCTTTGGTATACAATGCAAATATAATGTACATAATAAAGTCAAACACGGAAAAGTTGACGTAAAGAGGTCTTGCTATAAAGGTACTACAGTACACTGAAATAACTATCAAAGTACTGAAAATTAGAGGATAGAGTATAGAGATAAAGCGAAGTTTTATAGAACTGTTGTAATTTTGACGAAATCCAAATAAGAAACGTATGAGCATGATGTATTTAATATTGCACACTAAGAAATCGCTTATCATTTCAAAGGAATGAGTCTACAAGTTTGATCTACAAACGGTAATGTTAGAAATAGTCAGTATCTTACTTTCTAATACATTATAGTGACTGAATATCCAATATCAACCCAACATCAATAGTAAATATATGTTCATGAACTTAAAAATAGAGAGATTATTAATTCAAGCGCAATTGAAAGCTACAGATAATTTTCTATAAAACATTGATTCTTATAGAGAACAAAATTAATTTGTCCTTGCTACAAGAAATAATAATAAAGGATAAAAATAACATGCATTTTATTGATTTTACGAGTAGCATTCAGTTCGAAAAATAAAATTTAGGAAAACTTCTTGACACCTTACCTTATACGTTTTAAAACTAATTAATAAAAGCCACTAAAAGTATAGACATTGATATTTTTTACCCGCAATTATATCCCCATAAACTCGCCTCTTTTATCATCGAACCTGTAGCCTTGTGGGCAAAAAGTAATACCACACTGTAGTCTTATACAATTTTTAGAATACGCTCGTGCTTTCCATTCCGACAAAAATGTGCAAAAAAATCGGCATACGAGTGTAAGCACGTGGAATAGAAATATAAGAAACAGTAGCTTGCACAATTTGAAAAAGCAGAACAAACACAATACTCAAGACAATTAATATTTGAATAATCTATAAATAAGATCGATTTTATCGTTTATTGTTTTTTTAAACATAAAACGTTTTGATTTGCAACACAGCAATTATGTTGACTATAGCAAAAGATAAGCATGAAAGCAAAAGACGCAATTTCAAATGCATATTAGGCAATAAATAAAATTTAAGTGGACGATTTTCTAAAAGAATTTGAAAACGCTTCAATTCCGAACGTTGACGTTCATCTGAAAATCAAAATAGTTTGGTTAAAAAACACAGCTTTTTAAATTTGAGGATACTATTTTTAGATCATCTTGGATAATTAATACGAAACTGTGGGGATGTAAATAACCTTATGTATTTATAAAACGCAAAACGTGACACCGTTTTATTTGGTTGTTTATCATTTTCAAATATTTCAGTTTGATCAATATAGTTATTATTAATGGTGTTATCATATGCTTATATTAGAATTAAGTAATCGTAAAACCTGCTTTTTATATAATTTTTGTGTTGAAACAGAAACGGTCCAAGCACACTACCCTGAAGAATACCAATATACCAAAGTTTCAAACAATTTTTACTTACTTTTACAAAGAACTTTCTGTTCAGAACATTTAATTTTGATGTAATTGTAGTCGTCTTCGATTAAATCCAAAACCAGTACACACATAAAGATATTGAAAAACGGATCAGCCAGAAGTCCCAGTAACCATAAACTAGATAAAGCACTAAGTCCCTGAAATTGGAATAAATATATAAAACACTAATTAGGAGTTACAAAAATGATTTGAAACAAAGAGGAGTATGTGACACAGGCATGCTTTTATAATAATGGTAAGATTCATGTGTGAAGAGATGGCCCACCTAGAGGACACATTGGAGCACATTACAGTGGTGGTGTTGGCAACTTCTTGTCTCTGGCCAATCTGAAGGAAGTGGAGCGCGTGAGTGTTTTTTTTTTTAGCTGACCTCCCCACCCTCTCTCAAGAGATAAGTTACTATAAGTACAGTTGGAAAATGGTAAGGAAAAAAGAATGTTAGTGTAGAGAATCGTGATACTAAGCTTATCGGGGCCCAACCCCCAATTTTAGAATACTGAATACCTTATACCTTGATTATTGCTTACCATCCCATTAAAAGAATAAAATATCCATCGATACTTACAAATTCTCGTACTTGTGCTAGTTCACGGTACGTGTCCAGCACTAATCTAACTAAAGAAGTCACACTTCCCACAAAGATCTGTGAACAAATGAAAAAATATGAAAGGGCTATTAGATTACATGATTTTCAAAATATTTAGAAACCAACTAAATAACTTCTATCTATTTGCCTTGGCGCCTTAGAAAGTTAGATAAATGTTATCTTATGATTTAGTAATAGGTATTTCCTTACGTACTGGCCTTTGTAGATATTCAGGCTGGCCACCAACGTAGTTTTTGTCAGGTAAAAATCTTGTCCCTAGTCTTCCACCCCAAAGAGGTAGGCTAGTTTTGCTCAAGTAAAAAAAAATACTTACCGTTATTTTCAAAGGTGTACCAATAACTTTTAAAGAATCCATAAGCATTTCATATAGCTTAATATATTTCGTAATGGAATATCTGTTACAGAATCGACCATTGAATTCTATTTCCAAATTATTTCTTAAGAGTCTCGTGCGACAGTACAGGAGAGCGATCAGTATAACCATGTTTAACTTTCCAAAATCACTCATAATCCAGACAATAAAATTAAGTGCAAGTTCAACTTTAAAAGATTCAAAACAATAGAGAGGCACATTATAGCAAACTGAAAGGGCGACGAACATTTTGTTGATAGGATGAAAAAAAGCAAAGAACTTTAGAAAATAATGGAGACGATTGTACAACTTTTTTGCACCACATAAATTGTCGAGGCCATTCATAAATGTATAAAATTCATAAATATATTTGTCTTTGGTTTGGAATGAAATTAAGAAAATCGTTATTAAATCAAAATATGCAGGATATAGGTAAATGAATAAATACCATTTCTTAATGAAAATAGGATAAAAAGTCACAAGGGATATAACGAAAGTAGGATAAAGAAAGGAGAACACACGTAGTATATAGGGTCTTTTAAAATCCTGGCGAAAACCAGTCAAGAAACGAATGCGCATGATTGTGCTTATATCGCAAACGAACGAATCCCCAATCATATTCAAAAGAATGGATTTTTAGTTTAAACAACGAGAAAAAGTAAGTTTAATCTTTATGTAGTTTGGCTTCGTTTGCTGTACAAAACATAAGCTATGAATGTTTACAGGTAAGTTTTAGTAATTGCTTCAAAATAATACATTTCAAGGTTTCCAAAGACTACAAATATAGACATAGAAATGAAGTTATGTTGAGTGCATTAGGTATAATTACCAAAGTATATTCGGAATTATAAAATGCATATAACATTAGATGGTCTGATATTCATAAAAAAATATATAATTAGTAATTACAATAATGTTTTTGTTTTGTAGCAGAAGAAAGATATTTTTTTTAAATATTCAAATATAATGAAACTCTTTATTATGAAATAATATCTAAATAAATGCACACATTTCGCAGACACTTTTCCCGCACAGAGCAATTCTTTATTTGGCCAGTATATAATTGTGCCGTGGGTGTATTGTTTATATATAATTGTATGTGTAAATGCACCCACAACACAGGAGAAAGTCTAAGGGAGTAGCCCCATTTGATTTGCCTTTTCTTTGATTTGTCAGAGGCAAAATCATGAAATGACTTCTCCCGCCACATTTAGGCGAGAGAGAGTGTCAGACTCATACTGCCTAAAACCCCCGTCTCTTCTCCCCTGCTCTGGGCCGAGGCCCATTTTATTTGCCTAATGAGAGATTTAAATCCACAATTCGATAAACTTACGAATAATCGACTCGAGAGAGCATTAAAACTAATTATAGGATACCGCGAACCATACCGTAATATAATTTAAATATTAACCTTTCAAAGGCTTCAGAGAAATCTGATTTCGTACTTTTGTTAACAGAATCAGACCATTCATATTGAGAGTATTGTGCTCTGTATTAATTATCAAATATTGTCATTTATTCGGTTACTGTTCAGGTTTTGTATTTCAGGTTTGAATATGGGCAATATTTTTCAGGCTTCTGTGGTCTCATTATCATATTGTCAAGTAATTTTTTCCTAGGATGTATACGCAACATAAAATTTAAAGTGTAATTCTAAAAGGGAAGGGTATTTGGTAAAAAAAATCCGAGACGTTATACTAGGCTTTAAAAAAGAATTTATTGATCAATTTATAGTTCATAGATCGTAGTAATCAGACAACATATTCTGCAGTTGTTTTCTGCGTTACGCGTTGTCTGTCAATCACTTTGTACAAAAATAATTAGTAATTTGTTTTTATAGCTCAGAAATAGTACATAAGCGCTTTAGCTATGCTATGCATATTTACCTCGGTACTATGTACAATAACAAAAATATTAAGAACTTTCGATAAAGACTTACTAAACATATTACTATTTTATACCCACACTTGAATTGGCAGATCTAAAAATCAGCTCAAACAGAGAGCTAACTCAAATATACAAAGAGGCATTCGTGCGAAAAAAAACCAATTTTTTACATACAAAACATATATTTCGATGATTTATATTCGAAATGGTGAATGAGACAATTCGTAGACATATCGAAACGTCCTCAACTATATTGCTTTTCCTATTCTAGCCAATAATATGCAGAAAATTCTGGAACCAAAGCGAGTATGTGTGAGAAACCAGTGTTGCTTGAAACTGATTTAAGAATAAAAGGAAAGGATCGAACGAAAAATCTTTTGCCTTTTTATGCGTTCCTGGTGTTCAAGAATTTCTTCGGAGAAAATGTGTATTTTAAGGTTATCAATGTTGTGGTCTTGTTTTTAGATCTCCAAACGAATAGACGGAAAGGGGGGTTTATACTTAGTATAATTCTGTCGGGAGCGTCTCTCCTTACCCTGGGCGAGAGAAATCATTTGATGATTTACCCCTCACAAAAATCTCTGGATCGAGAGATGATCTCCGACTACAATGATTGCCGCTCTGCGGACGGCGAGACGGCAAGGAGCCCGCTTCTAATGCATGAGGTGTGAGGGTTCGAAACTTGGCAAGTACTAATGTGATTTTTTACTAGTGTGAGTTATATGTACTTTCTATTATTATTTAGACACCACTGACATACGGTGAAGGTAAACATCTTGAGGAAACCTGGACTTATAATTTCTAATTATAAGTTTCAAATCGCCAACCCGCATTGGGCAAGCTTTTTGAGAGTTAGGGGTTTGTGGATTGGAGGTTTTTGGGACTAGAGGATTTGAAGATGTGAAAGACAGGCTCTTCATATAAGATGGTATTTTTATTACTAATATTGTTAATAGCCAACAAAGATATCACATTTAATTTTCAAAAGCCCTTGTGTCAACAATTCCTTAAATGATTATAATAAAACATGGGAATTGATAGCGAAAAATCAAGCCGAGCATCCGAATAACAAGTCAAATAAAATTGCAAACAGTAAATTAGATATTCAAGATTAGCCGTGAACCCCTAGGGACTAAAAAGGCGGTCAATTTACGATAATGAAGTCTAGAATAGTGAGTTCAGTAAGTTCTTCCATAAAACGTCCGTATTATCGTCCCTTAAAACACCCTAAACTTTAAAAGCCTATCAAACAGTTCCCTACTTTTCCCATAACACTACATCACACGATGACGTCACATTTACGTCTATAATCATCACATTCTATATTGTGATACTTTATAAAGTCTTAACGCAAAAGCATCTCTAGCCTTTCGAGTCAGAAGTCAATTTTGTAAAACAAGTTGGTATTATAAGAAAAGTTTGTCCATACTTCGGGTTTGAATGGAAAAGGCCTACGAATAACCGTTTGACATTGAAAGGAGATTGTTTAGACTGAAAAATACAACACAAGTCACGTAATAAAATTTTACGATGAAATATAAGGTGGGTAGCAAATAGTACGGAGCTCGTGGATAGAAACATTTCTTAGAAAAATGTTTGTGTTAGTAGTATTACAAAAAAAGGTAAAACTGAGTACTGGATTGTATACCATATGAATAACACGTGGTAGAACAATGCTTCGAAACATAGCCCCACAGGAAACCAACAAAAACTACACTTGTTTAAAATTTTGTAGAGTGCAGATACTTGAAAGCCGACAGTGCACTTTTTTTGAAAGTGGAAAATTTTTCAATGATTTCTCCCACCCTAGATGGAGCGAGATAGAGTGTCAGATTCTTACTGACCTGATATATCTCCCCGTTTTTCACCAGCGTCGAGCCTATTCTTTGTTGTGCTTGTAACAGAATCCACGACTGAAAATCGGCCCTAGTAGGTCTCATCTTTAGTGATCTAATAGTTCTTTGAGGTGAGCGTGGAATGCAGTGTGCCGTCTGATCGGGTCTGGTAGTGGTCTGGCGGTGATGCTTGTTACCCTTCCCAAGCGCCCTCGACGATCCGCTGATCACCTGTGGCCGATCACGCGATACCCTGGCTGGGACGTGAGAAGCATTGTTGCTTCATGCGCCCAGCTTCCTCTTGAGATAGCATGACTACTTCGCGGAAGAAGGAAACAGCTTGTCAGTCCCTTTAACTCAGCACCTGAACTAAGCCCAAGCACGAGAAGTCGCCCCTGCTGATCGCTTCTCCTTATGCTCACCATGTCCAATTTACGCCGCACCTGTGTCCATTTTAGTGTTGTATTACTCAAAAGTTATGTTCCAAACAACACATAAATGTACACTACGTATAATTAACAAATTGGGTCCATAATTAATAATTGGAGTCGAATTTATCCAGCGTCGTAAATGCCAGGTTAAATTCGAAGGCATTGTATTAAATTTTAAGGCAAATAAAGGTGGAACAGTGTAGCTTAGTGCGAAGCGGAGCGGGTTTAAAATATTGTCGCATAAAACTTACTGTTTTGTACATTTAGATTATATTATACATACATTGTTATATCTAAACAGCATTTGTAATGTTTTCGAAATTGTTACATTAAAGCTTACTATTTATTTTATTATTTTTATTATAAGCGATTTCAAAATTTTCCTTGTTGTGTTCTAGCTAGGTGTATGAACTATTTACCACATTTTTTTTATGTAATAGATCGGCAAACGAGCAAACTGATTACCTGACGGTAAGCAATCAGCGCCGCCCAACGACACCCGCAACAGAGAAATTTACGAGTGTGTTGCCGAACTTTTGGGCATAAGGGATTTGGAGATTTAAGGATTGGGAAGGGATTAGGGAAACACAACGGTGTGGTTGTTTCACGCCGGTTTTTTTGTAATGCCGTGGTATCACTCCGGTCGAGCCGACCCTTTCGTGCCGAAGCATGACTCTCCCACGTAACGCACTGTTAAATATATAACAATAGACAGAAACAATATTTTTAAAACCTTAATAAATATACACCATGATATTGCAATAAAGAAGCAAAATAATTTAGATTTTCTATTATTTAACTCAGTCGGAATTTAATATTTGAAATTATGCCTACACAGTACACAGTTGTAACAGACATTACATTATATTCTTTTTGTAAGTTTTAATGGTGAATTCAACACGAAGCAGCCACGTTATAAAAAAACGGTAGGAGTTTGAAAACTCAGAGAACAATAATTTTTCGAGTGTCGGATACCCAGTCTTCAGCACGAATGGGTCAGCTCGACCTGAGTAATACCACCAGTCTGACAGAAAATTAGCCTTATGTTTAACCGAATATGTAAGGCTTTTGGAGGTCTAACAAAAAGTCATAAGTCAAAGTCAAAAATCATTTATTCCAATTAGACCTTTACAGGCACTTTTGAACGTCAAACAAAAATTTTGAAGATATAGTGTCAGTCTGTCGGTCAGTCCTCTTAGTGAAGCTATTTGCTCGTTCCAAAGTGTAGATTCCGATGGAGAAGAACGAGCAAGAAACTCCATGGTTACTCTTTGGTAACTGATTTTATATCTTGTCTCGTTCTTCTCCATTCGAAACTACAATTTGGAACGAGCATCTAGCTTCACTGACGAATAGACTGACAGACTACTATAAATTCTATTTTGACGTTTCAAAAGTACCTATTTATGGTTTAGTTGGAATAAATGATTTTGATTTGATTTGATTGATATTGTGACGGAAAAGTGGTTCAAACTCTTTGACATCATGACGTCAATGGATGGTTGTCAAACGTTGCCTAGAGATTGTAAATTTCGTCGTGAATTGTCAACACGAGTTGGTGTAATCGGTAAGGCATGTGGATTACACCAGAGAGACCCCGAGTTCGAGTCCCGCCGTAAGCATGAAGTTTTTTAGTTGATGGAAGTTTTTGTGGAACTTTCTGGAAGCTTTTGGTGTGAAAGTAATGAAAAAATCAAAGAGCGAGAAGGAGAATAAATAAAAATGAATAACGAAATTATTGGAAGATTCTGGAGTCATGACAATCAAAAAGAATAACGAAATTGAATGTTCCAGAACCTGACCGGGGGTATATAAGCGGAACTGCGGCTCACCGCTGGCAGTTGTGTTCTAAGTCTAAAGCGATTCGGAAGAAAAGGAAGAAGTGAAAAAGAAGAAAAGTGAGTGAAATAGCGAAGTGCAGTGAAATAGTGAAGTGCAGTCAGTTAAGTGAGTTAAGCCAGCGTGAACGGCAAAGTTGTGTCAGTCGGCCGGGCTCTGCTGGAGAGGAACGCCGATAACTTAACTCCGTGGACGCTGTAACTTAAGTGCAATAGAAAGTCTGAAAACCGGTATTAGCGTTTCATTTCATCCAATCCCGTTACCCAAGCCCGCATAGTCAGGAACGTGACGTCAGGCACGTAACATTTGGTGTCAGAAGTGGGATTGGAGAAAAATGCCGCTAGTACCGCAGGACGTAAGAGGAGTGAGTACCCGTGCTATGTCTGAAGCGCAGCGTGTGAGGGAAGAGGGTGCTGCAGCTCAAACCAGCGATGCAGAAGCCAAGCCTGTGCAGGTGGATCTTCTGCTACAGCTGCAGCAAATGATGGCAGAGCAAGCGCGCCGCCAAGAAGAGCAAGCGCGCTGTCAGGCAGAACAGCTGCGGGAGCTGAGAGAAGAGCAAGCGCGCCGCCAAGAAGAGCAAGCGCGCTGTCAGGCAGAACAGCTGCGGGAGCTGAGAGAAGAGCAAGCGCGCCGCCAAGAAGAGCAAGCGCGCCGCCAAGAAGAGCAAGCACGCTGTCAGGCAGAACAGCTTCGGGAGCTGAAAGAAGATCAAGCTCGTCGCCAAGAGGATCAAGCTCGCCGCCAAGAGGAGCAAGCGCGTCGCTTGGAAGAGATGCACAGGGATTTCACGAAGGGACTGCAAAAGGCTGTCGAACGGGTACAAGAAGTGGAGGAAGGGTTAGGCAAGTTGGAACATCGCGTCATGGCGATAGAGGAAAGAGTGGAAGAAGAGATCTCCAAAATCAAACAGGAAGTGGCAAGCCCAAGCCCTTTGAAGAGCCGAAGCCGTCTTGCAGCCGTTTTTGACACCCCAAATGTGGCCTCAAGCGCAACGAAAGGGCTCAAGATTCCCCATTACGACGGAACAACATCTTGGACCGCGTTCAAGCTACAGTTTGAGACACTTATGGAGGCTTATGGTTGGACTCAGAAGGAAGCACAGTCAGCCCTCACCCTGGCCCTCCGTGATCAAGCGCTCTCAGTGCTGGAAGCTATCGGCGCAAGTGGGGATCTCAGCTTTAGTGCCCTCCTCGACGCACTTGAGGCACGTTTTGGAGACAGCCACCTCGAGCACGTGTACAGAGCGCAATTAAAAGAGCGTACTCAGCGTGCTAATGAGAGTCTACAACAATGGTCCGTGGAAATCGAAAAACTTGTGCGTCGAGCTTTCCGGTCGACTCCGTCAATGATTGAAGGCACGCTTCTCCAAGCATTCATTGACGGTGTTCGGGACCCCGAAGTACGAGCTGCTGTTCATCTGGGCCATCACAAGAACATGAAAGAAGCTCTGGCCCATGCACTGGAAGTGGAAGCCGTGCGTGGTAACTCCCGTACCTTACGTCTGCGGGAAATGACGACAACGGAGCAGGTACCTCCACGCCGTCGGAACTTCATATGCTATGGATGCGGAGAGCGTGGGCACATGCGGAGCGACTGCCCGAAGAAGGTGAACCGCCAGGACGCGGCGGTCTCAACTTCTGACCAGCAGGAAAACTAAATCCAGCCAGGGCTGCGGGGTGGGCGCTGGCCGGTAGTGGAATAACCCCAACAATCTACATCAAGCAAACTAACGATGGAAATACTCTGGTAATAGACGGTCAAGTAAACGGGAAAAACAGTCAGCTAACGTTAGATACTGGAGCTTCAAGGACGGTGATGAATGTTCGGCTGCTCGGGCAAAACATCAGGAAACACCTTAAACCAATTGTTGGCCTACGAATGAAATCAGCTACCGGCCAGCGCATACCGATAAGTGGAAAATTGCATGTAACAATTAAAATTGGGGAACGTGTTTATCGACATGAGGTTATTGTGGCCAAAATTCTGGATGACTGCATCCTGGGACTTGATTTCCTGCAAGGGCACCAGTGTAACATCGACTTAAAATCTGGAGTATTACTATGTGGAACTGAGGAAATTCCGATGAAGGGTGGAACCCTGGGAAAAGTTTGCTGTTTAAGAAGAACTGTTCTTGCACCAAAATCACAGACTCTCGTACCAATTGCATTACCTAGGAGGAGGGAAGGAAGTTTACCTCGAAGGTGCGCTGTGATTGATAAATCGGAACACGTAAACTCATGGCTACCGGCAAGAACTGTCGTGGGGTCATCTGATGTCAACCGCATTCCGGTATTCAACTTCAGTGATTCAAAAATTACGATTGAAGAAGGAGAGCCTGTGGGCGTATTGGAAGAAGTGGCCTGGATAAGAAAATGCTCGGAAAATCTTGTGAAGAAGGACAGTGCGGGAATAGACTTTGTAACGAAAATCTTAGCCGAAAACAAAAGTCTGACAAAAGTGGAGACTATGAAAGCTAGAAATTTACTTCTTCGATTCTCTGATGTGTTTTCAAGAAGCGATGGTGATATTGGCCGAACTGGTTTGGTGAAGCATAAAATAAACACAGGTGATACAATGCCAATTCGTCAAAGGCCCAGACGTATACCATTCGCTCGTGAGAAAGAGGTTGAACAAATGATTGACGATATGAGGAAAAAATGACGTGATAGAGCCCTCTTCTAGCCCTTGGTGTTCACCTGTCGTGCTTGTCAAGAAGAAAGATGGTTCAACGAGGTTTTGCGTAGACTATCGACGATTGAATGATGTAACCAAGAAGGATAGCTACCCGTTACCAAGAATCGATGACACACTTGACACACTGAGTGGCATGAAATGGTTTTCAACGCTCGATCTGAAAAGCGGCTATTGGCAGGTGGATTTGGATCCTAAGGACAAGGAAAAGACCGCATTCTCAACTGGGAAGGGACTCTGGCAATTTAAGGTGATGCCATTTGGATTATGCAATGCACCGGCAACCTTTGAGCGTTTGATGGAACAGGTGCTGGCGGGACTACTGGGCGAAACCTGCCTAGTTTACCTCGATGACATCATCATTGTTGGACGGGATTTTGATGATCATCTCAGGAAATTGGAAAGGGTACTCGAAAAGCTGCGTGGAGCAAATTTAAAGTTGAGTCCAAAGAAATGCTCTTTCTTTAAGCGCGAAGTGAATTATCTAGGACATGTTATTTCTGAGAGAGGAATTGATACTGATCCAGCCAAGACTGCCGCTGTTAAGGAATGGCCAACACCTAAAGACAAAACGCAAGTTCGGGCATTTCTTGGATTATGCTCGTATTATCGGCGGTTTGTGAAAGGATTCTCGGACATTGCCAAGCCATTGCATCGATTGACAGAGGAGAAACGTGCCTTTATATGGGACGAGGATTGTGAGCAAGCCTTTCGAGAACTAAAAGAACGGCTTTGTAACACACCAATTCTCGGATACCCCAGCGCGAAAGGAATATTCGTAGTTGATACGGATGCCAGCAATATTGGAATAGGAGGTGTCCTTTCACAACGCGATGGTGAGCAGGAGAAGGTTATTGCTTACTTCAGCAAGTCACTATCCAAGCCGGAGAGGAATTATTGCGTGACCAGGAGGGAATTGCTGGCCGTAGTCAAAACTCTGCACCATTTCAAGAAGTATTTACTGGGACGGAAATTTTTGATCAGAACTGATCACGCTGCTTTGAAATGGCTGCTTCAGTTTAAGGATCCCGAAGGCCAAGTAGCCAGATGGTTGGAACAACTTCAGGAATTTGACTTTGAAATCGAACATCGCGGCGGAAGAATTCATGGCAACGCAGATGCATTATCGAGACGCCCATGCGTGGAAGATTGCAAGCATTGTGCCAAGAAGGAAATTGCTTTTCTTAAGGTGATAAGGACTGATACTGTTGACGAGGCATGGGGAGATGATGCAATGAAATTAGAACAGGAAAGAGATGCGGATATCAAACCAATACTGGAGTGGCTACGAAGTGGTAACAAGCCAAGTTGGAGTGACGTCGCCCAATATAGCGCGGTAACGAAAGGTTTATGGGCACAGTGGAAAAGCCTTACGCTGCATAACGGACTTCTGTGCAGGAAATGGGAATCAACAAACGGCAAGGACGAGCATTTGCAATTGGTGGTGCCTCGTTCAAAAATAAGGGATGTATTAAAAGCGTTCCATGATGGATCTTCTGGAGGACATTTGGGAATTAGGAGGACTTTGGTGAAGATCAAGGAGAGGTTTTATTGGTTGCATTGCAAATATGATGTCGAAGATTGGTGCCGGAAATGCACTAGTTGTGCAGCTGTCAAGGGTCCACAAACAAGTAGCAGGGGGGCGATGAAAATCTACAATGTTGGTATGCCTTGGGAGAGAATAGCCTTAGACATCGCTGGACCATTTCCAATCACTGATTCGGGCAATCGCTACGTTTTAGTGGTTATGGATTATTTTACAAAATGGCCGGAGGTCTTTGCCATACCGAATCAAGAGGCAGTAACTGTAGCGACGAAGTTGGTAAACGAGGTATTCACCCGATTCGGAGTGCCCTTGGAGATGCACAGTGATCAAGGACGGAACTTTGAATCTCAAGTTTTTCAGGAAACTTGTAAACTTTTGGGAATCCATAAGACTCGAACGACCCCTTATCATCCACAGTCAGATGGAATGGTCGAACGTTTCAACCAAACATTGGAGCGACACTTAGCAAAGGTGGTTGACAGCCATCAGAGAGATTGGGACACTTACATACCTCTCTTCTTGCTTGCCTATCGGACTGCTGTACATGAAAGTACCGCAAAGACGCCTGCATTTGCAAATTTTGGAAGGGAATTGAGATTACCGGCAGATCTTGTATCGGGCTGTCCACCTGGCGACACTCGCACCGAGTTTAGCGATTACATAAGCGAGTTAAGGGCAAAAATGTTGGACATTTACGAGCAGATCAGGGAGGCCGGTCTTCAAGCTAGTGATCGCGCAAAAACGCGCTACGATCGACGAGCCAATTCTGTTGGGTTTGAAGAGGGGTCATTGGTCTGGCTTCATAATCCAGTCAGAAGGAAGGGAAAATCTCCGAAGCTGCAACCGAGTTGGGAAGGTCCTTATGAGATAGTCACGAAGATCAATGACATTACTTACAGAATTCGGAAGTCTTCAAGGAGCCCTTTGAAAGTTGTCCATATAGACAGGTTGGCGAGGTATTACGGCAGCAACGATGCTCGGGACGAGCGAATCTAAGAGGGGGGCAGTGTGACGGAAAAGTGGTTCAAACTCTTTGACATCATGACGTCAATGGATGGTTGTCAAACGTTGCCTAGAGATTGTAAATTTCGTCGTGAATTGTCAACACGAGTTGGTGTAATCGGTAAGGCATGTGGATTACACCAGAGAGACCCCGAGTTCGAGTCCCGCCGTAAGCATGAAGTTTTTTAGTTGATGGAAGTTTTTGTGGAACTTTCTAAAAGCTTTTGGTGTGAAAGTAATGAAAAAATCAAAGAGCGAGAAGGAGAATAAATAAAAATGAATAACGAAATTATTGGAAGATTCTGGAGTCATGACAATCAAAAAGAATAACGAAATTGAATGTTCCAGAACCTGACCGGGGGTATATAAGCGGAACTGCGGCTCACCGCTGGCAGTTGTGTTCTAAGTCTAAAGCGATTCGGAAGAAAAGGAAGAAGTGAAAAAGAAGAAAAGTGAGTGAAATAGCGAAGTGCAGTGAAATAGTGAAGTGCAGTCAGTTAAGTGAGTTAAGCCAGCGTGAACGGCAAAGTTGTGTCAGTCGGCCGGGCTCTGCTGGAGAGGAACGCCGATAACTTAACTCCGTGGACGCTGTAACTTAAGTGCAATAGAAAGTCTGAAAACCGGTATTAGCGTTTCATTTCATCCAATCCCGTTACCCAAGCCCGCATAGTCAGGAACGTGACGTCAGGCACGTAACAATATAAATTTCGAGATTATCCGCTAACCGCTTAACGCTATCTGGAACACTATGTCCCAAACAGGAAAAGTATGAAAACCCTCTTTACGACTCTATAAAAAGATACAACAATGTACATTTTCATCGTCCAATGTACATCAACGAATTTATTTTTATTTATATTACTAACATTTTGCCTATTTAATTAGCTATTTATATTCACTTAGTCATAATTCAATTCGGATTATCTGATGGTAAGCAATCAGCACCGCCCATGGAAAGCCTTAACACTAGAGTAGATATAAGTAGGGTGTAGGTTTAGATTAGACTAGCTACTACCGCGCGGTTTTACCCGCTGCTCGGCTCCATTTGATTGTAGCGTGATGTTTTATAGCCTATAGCACTCGGAAACATTGTAGCAATCAATAAGTGAAAGAATTTTGGGAATCCGACTAGGTGGTTCCAAAGATTATCCCCTACATACAAACTTACAAACTTACAAACATACAAACTTACAAATTTTACCTCTTTAAGATATTAGTATAGTCTAGGTTTTCGGAGATACCGGGTTTAGGGAGGGATAGGGAAGAAAAAGAGTTGGCCCTCGGGTAATCTCATTCATATGGCGAAATATAGCGCTGTTATTTCAAGCCATAATTTCTAATTATAAATTTCAAATCGCCAATCCGCCTTGAACAAGCGCGGTGATTAATGCTTAAAGAAGACCTTTGCTTAGCAGCGGACACACAAGCTGATGACAATGATGATGATAACGATGATAATGTTGATGTTTTAACCACAGTGTTGTGTTTCGCCGTGTGAGTGAGGTTACCGGAGGCCCAATCCTTCCCCGCCCCCAATCCCTCCTTAATCCCTAAATCTCCAAATCCCTAATCCCTAAAAGGTCAGCAACGCACTTGTAGGGGTCTGGTCGTCAGCAATGAAACCACACAGCTTAGTTGAACAAAACACTGAATTTATTGCAATATATTGACACACTCGAAAACTATATAATTGTAGGGCGAGAGTAAAAAACGTGCCGATCGCAGCGGCGTTTAGCGGACGACTGACTTAACTAAATTTATTAACTTTATTACGAGTACCCTTACTTAAATCTATATACATATTATACATATTATATCTACATATATTTTGCGTCGCTTACATAGCCCCATCCCAGTGCGGCTGCTGCAGCACTCAATTATCCATTGGAATTCTAGCGACGCGAGCAACAGATCTTTTGACAGTACCTACTTGCGTTCGCACTTGTACCACTCGCACTCTGCCGTCTTTGCCAGGAAAAACCTTGTCAATAATGCCTCGCGGCCACACGTTACGTGGAGCATTAGGGTCGACAATGAACACTAAGTCCCCTAACTGAATGGGTCTCGCTTGGTCTTGGGTCCACCGTTGACGCGGTATCATTTCCGGTAACACCTCAGTAACCCATCTCCTCCAGAACATGTCTGCTAGTCGCTGGGCTATACGCCATTGACGACGTCGAAACAAATCGGAATCGTCAAAGCTGCCCATATGAGGAGAGTTTGATGAAGCGCCAATTAAAAAGTGGTTTGGTGTCAATGACTCTTTACTATTGGCATCAACAGATACATGACTTAGCGGGCGTCCATTCACCATAACTTCGACTTCAGCAAGTAACGTGTTAAGTACCTCTTCTCTTGGCGCTCTCTCATTGAGCACCACTTTTAGTGCGACCTTGACGCTGCGGATCAGGCGTTCCCACGCCCCACCCCAGTGAGGACTGGCCGGCGGTATGAAAGTCCAACGAGTGCCGTGAATGCCAACAGCTACCTGCAACGATGTCTCGTCGAGCTCTGCTGCGGACTTCCTAAGCTCTGTACAAGCACCCCTTAAATTTGTCCCATTATCGGAGTATAGATATGCAGGCCATCCACGTCTTGAAGCCATTCTGCGAAGTGCCATGATCAGAGAATCAGTACTTAGCGAGGACACTGTCTCCAAATGAATCGCACGAACTGTGAGACACGTAAATAAAACCCCGTAGCGTTTTTCTCTCCGCCTTCCTATTGTGACTTCCATTGGACCAAACAGATCTATACCGCAATGGGTAAAAGGCCGCTGATGATGAGCTACTCTAGCAGCAGGTAAGTCACCCATTCTCGGCATCTGAGGTTTCAATTTTCTTAATCTACATAGCATGCACCTTGAAGTTATTTCTTTAACTGTAGGTCTCAATTTTATTAACCAATATTTTTGTTTCAGGTTATTTACGACCATCTCCTGGTTGCCGTGTCCAGCCTTCACGTGGTAGTACTTTACTATCAACTTAGCTATTTGACACTTTCCATCTAGAATTGCAGGATGCTTGACGTCAAAGGATACATCAGCAGCGGCATCTATCCTTCCACCCACACGCAGTATATCCTGTACATCCAGGAAAGGCGTTAAGGTACGTAACCTGCTATTTTTGTCTAAACATTTACTACCTTTAATTAATTTTATATCATTACCGAACGATACCTGTTGAGCATAACGCAGGAGTAGAGTTTCCGCGCGCTTCATAAGACTGCAGTCATCTATTTTCTTTCGTTGGCACCTATATATAAATTTTAGCACCATCGCAGTAGCCCTCAGCAACCGTATCCAAGAAGAGAAGCGCATCGGATCCGGTATTGCAGCGTGATCGGGTAAGTTATTGCCGTGCAGTATATTTGTGACTACCTCCTTATCACACTCCTCCCCTGCGTCACAGGGAATGACTGTACTCGTTGGCCATGAAGATTCTGACTCACACAGAAAAGAAGGTCCATTAAACCACTCGTCGTTCAACTGCAAGACATCAAAATTCTTCCGCGTGGCTTTGTCTGCAACATTCCAGAACGTAGGTACATATCTCCATTCATTAACTTGAGTTAACTCATCAATTTCACCCAAGCGGTGGGCTACGTATGGTTTGTAGCTGCGCGAGTTATTTCGAATCCACTGCAAAACCGTTGTGGAATCACACCAAAAGTATCTATTAGCTGGTTTTATTCGATGTGCGGACTGTAATGTATTAGCTAATCTAGCAGCTATGATAGCTGCCTGTAATTCCAGTCTAGGTACCGTCACAGGTTTTACGGAGGCAACTCGACATTTACTTGCAACGAAACAAACGTGTATTTGTTTGTTATTATCTAACCATCGCCAATATGCGACTGCACACATAGCCTGTATGGAAGCATCACAAAAAATGTGTAGCTGTAAACAATTATAACCAGTTTCGTGCAACACAGGTGTGCGCGCAGGCAAGTTATTGAATGAAGCGCTTATCAATGGTGAGTCATATCTATTGTTTTCTTCCGTAATATTATTACATAATTTAGATGCATTTACTCGCTTATAGCATCTTGGTATTCTAATGTTTTTTATTAAGTTTATTAGTTTTAACCATTTAAACCACTTTTTACATATATCATCCGTTATGTGTTCGTCCCAACCTACGTTGGATTTCCAGGTTTCCTGTAGTAATATTTTGCCATTTATAGTAAACGGCGCAAGGAATCCGTGGACATCAAACAATGACATTATTACTTTTAACAACTCCCGCTTTGTGGGAGTTCTTATTCCATTTATAATTTCTTTAGATATCCGTTGAAACGAAGTGACGAATCCCAAAGTGTCGTCGCCGGGATACCATATTATACCTAAAGCGCGCTCACCTTCATGTCGCGCACCTATCCCCACTGTTGATGCCGTGGGTGCAAGCAGATCCTTTGGTAAGCTGTTTAGCACTACCGCGCTATTACTCAGCCAGTTACGAATTTCAAATCCCCCTTGTCTATGTATATGTATAACATCACGAGCGAGTGAAAGGCATATCTGGTCGTCTGGTTGACTATCGATATAGTCATCCATGTAATGCTGCTCTCGGATGGCTTGGACTGCTAGAGGGTTTGATAATTCATATTTTTCTGCGTTTTTATTTTTAATAAACTGAGCAATGAATGGCGCGCAGTTGGCACCAAATATCAATGACGTCATTTTATATGTCCTCACAGGTTCGTTGGGACTATCGCGCCACAAAAACCTTAGAGCATCCTGATCGGCTTGTTGGATCTTCACTCTTAAAAACATATCTTTAATGTCGGCTACGACGGCGATTTCATGTTCACGAAAACGCAGCATTATTCCCAATATCGAACTTAATAAGTCGGGACCAGTAAGGATATAATCATTAAGCGATAAACCACGCGTTTTAGCCGCGGCATCGAAAACTAAACGTAACTTCTGTTTATTTGGATTATCTACTCCAAAGTGCGGTAAGTACCAAGTTTTATTTGTTTTCCTTGTGTCCAAAATCTCTGTAGCAAAATCGTTATCTAATAAATGCATAATACGTTCCCGGTATCTTTGTGCGTATTGTTCATTACATGCCATTTTCTTTTCTAGATTATGCAGCCTAGACAGTGCAGTGCACTCTGAGTCCGGCATCGCGCTGTTGACGTCCTTCCATGGTATACCTACGTGCCATCGACCATCGATCAATTTTGCCGTTTGTTCCAGGTGTTCCAGGGCGCGCAGATCATCGGAGTTCTGGCGAGGTTTCCCGGAGATGCCCATTGATTCGATAGTAAATGACTTTCTTACCATTTCGTGCAGGTCTTCCAATGAAGTGTCTGCCGACCCCAAGTGTACCGTAGTAACATGCAGTGCTGAGTGATACGCGCGGGTTGAGAGAGAGTTAGGTACCAGACCGTGAATACACCATCCCAGCGGAGTACGAGTGGCACAAGGTTCGTTACATTTACCGACCTTAATTTCTAATGGTAATAACAAGTTATAATTATCCTGACCGATCAGTATTTCAGGTTTAGTATTAGTTAAAACAAACTTATTTTTCATATTACATAAGTGGGTATAGTTATTAAAATCAATGACATTATAATTTTGCATGGGTAGACTAAAGTTCTGCATACTTCGAACAGAAATATTAAATTTCTCACCGTTACAGTTCGCTAAACAAACACTGATGACGTCGGTGTCGCACACCAACGAGCTGTTGTCCCAGGCGCCGCGCACCTGCAGCGACTCGCGGCGCCCGCGCAGCCCGGCCCGGGCGGCGAGTGAAGCGCTGATAAGGGATATTGTAGACCCGTCATCTAATAAAGCACTAGTAGTAAAAATACCATTAGGTCCGTGTAATCGTACGGGCACTACTTTTAATAACACTTTGCACTCACTGTTTTTAATGTGCGCTATTATTTCACTTTCAGGTACAATCAAAGACGATTCGGGATTACTACTAACACATTGTCCGTCACTATTCACAGTTTCTCGCGAATTATAATGTAATAACTTATGGTGCGCCTGTCCACAGCTATCGACGTCACACGCCGCCGCCGGACAAGTGGCACGATCATGTTTTGCATCTATGCATTTGTAGCATAACCGGTTTCGTTTGACGAAACTCCAACGATCCTTCCGTAGTGCTTTGCGGAATTTTTTACATTCATATAATTTATGTTTGGTTATGCGGCAGAACTGACATTTTTCATTATTATTAATGCTTTTATTAAACAACACTGTACCCTCTGTGTATTTCTTCTTGTTCAATAAGGCTAATGATGATACTTTAGTAGCTTCCTGATTTAGAAATTCCGAAATATCGAACCATGTCGGTCGCTTACCTTGCTGGGTCCATGCATAACTGTAATCAGCCCACTTCGAAATTAAAATAGGAGGTAACTTTGAAAGTATGCTTGTAGTTATGCTTATTCCGTTCAGATATTCATCTTGACCAATTACTTTGACAGCGGCGACACAATTTCGCACTTTAATTGAAAAGGGTACGATGTCCTTATGATAATCTTGCGACACTGGCTGAAGCTTCTTGATGTCTAGCAATATACGTGACAATATGATATCTGGATTACCGAACTGCAGCTCGAGGGTAGACATAACTGTCTCAGGCGAGGTCGCACTTATTAATAGGGCCGAGACAGCTTCGCGAGCTGCTCCCTTCAAACATTTCCTTAGGCGCCACATGTTTTCATTGTCTTTGAAATTACACACTTTAGACGATTCTTCATACGCCTGTTTAAAGTGGAGCCACTCCATCGGGTCACCCGAAAATAATGGCAAATCTTTCGGTGTACAAATTCTGCTTAACAGGTTTGTATTGAAGTTATTGCTGGTAGAAGCGGCGGCGAAATCCCTCAGTGCGCTGGCCAAAAGGTGAACTGTACCATCATTAGTGCCGGCATTCTGTGCGGCCGGCGAGCAGCGCACGTCCTTCATTTGACCCCTGTCGCGGACGGGCTCTGCTTCCAGTTCTCGATGGCTGCGCTCCAACCACTCTTCTACATCCTTGTTAGTGTGATCTGATTGCACACTACACTCGTCGTCGATCTCCGCTAAGTTTGCAGCCAATTGTTTTTCGATTAAATCTATCTCGATCTTCGCTTTTGCTTGTGCTGCTTCCAGTTCCAGCCTTTTTTTCCTAGCAATCACCGACGAAGATGATGATCTCTGTGATTTGGCTTTGGGGACTTGAAGAGACGTTGAAGGAATCATTTGGGTGGCCGTTAGAGGTGGTTCGGATTTTACCACACTACCTTCAGGTTTACTTTTAAGAAAAAGAAAAGTTTTAGCCCGTCGTAAAATATCTTCATTGGGTTGTTGCTCCTCATTTGTTGGCAATGCTGGAACCTTTTGGATTGAGGGTTGAACCTCCATTTGCTCCTCGTCCTTCTTTGCGGTTCTTCGAGTGTTCACCATATTCTTTGGTGTGTGGAACATTTGTACCAGATCCGGTTCGAAGTGACCAGCTGTAGGGGTCTGGTCGTCAGCAATGAAACCACACAGCTTTGTTGAACAAAACACTGAATTTATTGCAATATATTGACACACTCGAAAACTATATAATTGTAGGGCGAGAGTAAAAAACGTGCCGATCGCAGCGGCGTTTAGCGGACGACTGACTTAACTAAATTTATTAACTTTATTACGAGTACCCTTACTTAAATCTATATACATATTATACATATTATATCTACATATATTTTGCGTCGCTTACAGCACTCGTAACTCTTCCGTTGCGGGTGTCCATGGGCGGCGCTGATTGCTTACCATCAGGTTATCCGTCTGCTCGTTTGCCGACCAATTATATAAAAAAAAATGTTTGCCTTGGGCCGCTTACATTATTTGAAATCAAAAAGTGCCTAAATCAAGCTTTCATTCGAAAATTAATATTATACGTAACATTTGAATCTCTAATTGACCTGTCGTAACACGTTTATTTTTAGTTTAATTAATTTTGTTCATGTAAAGACAATTTCGACTAATTGAGCTTCTAAACGAAGTCAGTAAATTATATTTTGTTAGACTTAAACGAAAATTAATAATGAAAAATAGCAATGTTTATTTTTTTATTTTTTATCTTCATGAAATGCTACGTGGCAGCTGCAATTGTTTGTTGCGTGTTTTTATACGAGTATGAATCAATTTAGATTTTTTTATTTATCGTATTATGTTTTACCAAGATTTCTTTATTTTACTACATTGATCATTAAAGTTTATTATTTTAAAAGGAAAATCATCCTGTTCATTAGAAGTCATTTCATGATTAAATAATTTGATTGGAAAACTTAATTCAAGTCAAGCTTCGACATGAATTATACAACGGCCTCACAAAAAACCAGTGTGAAACAACCACAGCGTTTTGTTTCGCCGTGTAAGTGAGGTTACTGGAGGCCCAATCCCTCCGTCACCTCCCATCCCTTCTCAATCCTTAAACATCCGAAACCTCATCCCCAAAAGGCCGGCAATGCACTCGTAACTCCTTCGATGTGCCCATGGGCGGCGCCGATTGCTTACTATCATTCAGGCAAAGATTGCAGGTTAGCAAACCTCAAAAAAAAAAAAAAATCGAGACCTAAATGCAAAGACTGTGTTTGTTTGTCAAAATTTTTATTACATTTGTTTCAATTCAATTATATCTGCAACTGAATATTGTTTTTGCGGTTTACGTGTAACAACAAAAGTTTCAAAGCCAAACGCTCATAGAGAATTTGTGAGATAAATTCGCGTAAATTTCTTTTTTCAACTAACAAAAGTATTGTTTTGGGGTTGGGCTATTAAATCGGTGAGTAATTTAAAGAGGAAAGGTAAACTCGCATCACGTCATCACCCAATAAGTTCCCACTGTTAAGCAACTCTTCTCACACGAAAAGTTTTGAGCATTAATCAACAAGCTTACACACTGTGGATTGGCAATTTGAAACAAAAATGAATTTATCTGTAATAGATAGAATTAATAGTCCATAACTGTCCAGTACTTATACAGACGGGACCCTATAGGGCAGATGTTCAGCTGGGGTTGCGGGGTAAGCGCAATGACTTACAGCGCCTTCGGCCCAGAGCAGGAAAATGAACGGGGATTTTTATTCAGTAAGAATCTGACACTCTCTCCTGAGAAGTCATTTGATGATTTTTTACTCACAAAAATCAAGAATTATGCCGGTGGCGCAAACCGACATGGCATCGATGCATTCAAACAACTTTCACATTAATAGTATTAGTAGGTTATAGAGATAGTACAATTAACATCTGCACTTATGCTATAAATCTTCTGTACATGATAATTTCACGTGCACCATTGGTCGAAAATCGCTATTAAAGTGGCCCAACGAAATTCGCACAAAAACAAATTCAGTTTGCAACAACTTATAAACTTTTAGCGAGACTAAATTAAAAGGTGACCGAAGTTAGGGTTATACCCACTTGTACCTGTAAATAAATAAAATTAACAAAGTATTCAGGCTTCAATTCTGTTCAAAAAGTGTCTTAAATTAATATTTTGTTATAAATTTTACCGCCTCTAAGGTGAACGTGTTTAATTTCTTTATTAGCTAGTTTATTTGAGAGGTGTTTGATTAAAGCTTTATTAAAGCCTTGTATAATACATTAAACATCTTTAACTCGTAAAGTGAGCCTAATAAGATAAAGTGAGCATAATATTAGTTATGTCCACTTAAGTAAAACATCTTATTCATTGAAAGAAAATGGCTAATGAAATACAATTAAAGAAATGAGTCTGAGTAGTTTTGGAAAGCTGGCAGATCCTAAATTTAAAGTCTCGTTTAGACACTAGAACAAAACTGCCAAATTGGTTACTTTCCTTTACTTCATTGATATAAAAAGTAATTTAATTTTAAAGTATTATATTTTGAATGCACGACTGGTGCTATGGCTATACAATAGCTGCCGTGCAACGAGTCGTGGGTTCGATTCTCGCACGGAACAACTCTTTGTGTAATTTACAAATTGTTTTTCCGGGTCTGGATGTATGATGTATATGAAATTGTATGTTTGTAACCGCACCCACGACACGAAAAAATCCCAGACCCCATACTGGGATTTTTTAGCGTTTAAAAAATAATAATTATAATGAATACTTTTTGATTCAAAACGGATGATGATATGAGTTCTGAAGGAACGCAAAGGCCCTGAGAAACCGATAACGATCGACCCAATTTGTAACATAATTCGATATTAAAAAATTGACACAACACAGGTGTTCCAGCTCTACCTGTTCTTTAAAGAAAAAAAAGGCACAAGCTACGCTATGCAATAAAAGATTACGAGGTAGAAACATTTCTTCGAAATATTAAAACAACTGTGAATAAAATAACTCGCAACTCTCAAGCCGTTGCAGTCACTATAAAATAAAAATATGAACACTGATACAATAAACTGAAATGAAAATTTATATCTGAAAGTAGTTTTGTCTTATATTATATTTGCACTATTGTTTTTCTTTTACCTTTAGTATGTTGTTTAAAAGGTCTTTTGAACATACGACGGTTCAGATCTTTAAGTTGTTAGATATAAGTGTTACTATTTAGTTACGTTCAGTCTTTTCTAATGGATATAATTATATTAATATCATGGCTTCGCTAATCAAATAATTGTAGTGACATATATTTAGAAAATATTTGGTCCCGAGTAATAAGCTACATTCTAAATATTTAATGAAACTAAACAATTCATAAAAGACCATAAGATATGTCGGCGGGTCGCCACGATTTATTAAAGAATTAAAACATGTTACCGGAATAACCTCAAAATAAAAATAGTTTTGTCGATTATAATTAAGTTAAAATAATGTTTAAAATCATTTGATTGTGAAAATAAGTAATTATTATAAGAATACAGAATATTTCAATGAATCACATGTTGGTGTGAAGATATATTCTGAATATAGAAGCACAAGGTTATTTTCACCACGTGTTAATATTAAACAATTGATTTACGCATGTTAATTTATTTAAAAATGTTTTTATACGTTTGTTTATCAACTAGTAATAATTTATAATGCAATAAGTAATTTTATTGTACGGAAGTGGGTATTCATATGAATGAATGACACACTCGTTTTACTATAAAAGGCCGATCGCTCGCCGGTCTCAGGCATTCTTACTCGAGCCGTCGTAGCGATCGGACCTCCTGGGTAAATAAAAAAGTAAAATAATTTAAGTGAATTTTATTGTGTTTTTGCTGTTATTGTTATTGAACATGAGTGGTAACTCTGACCAAAATATTGGTGACGTCAGCAATGCTGACGTCACGTTTTTTAAAAATAATCACGAGGATCCTGGCTCGTCAGATATAATGCACAATTTAATTCAATCGGCTCAAAAGACCAAAATGCTCGAAGGACCAAAAAGGAATAACATTTTGATATCAGCAAAATTAAATTTGTAAAAGTGTAGTCCCATTTATTGGTCAAAAGAGTTCTTCAAAGGTCGTACGGAAGGACAATGGTGGGACCAATTGTTATTATCTGCAATTTATGTGGAAATAAGTATGGTTTTATGGTGTCTTCAATTGGGGACCTTTCTCTGAGCTATTGGTACAGAAATACCAGCTAAGGCTCTGGGTATACTTTGGTTTATTTATTTTCAGTTGAGTTTTTTTATTCTCAGATCATTTTCTTAGGTTTAAGTGTCAAAAATATTTCAAATTCAATTATGGACAGTAAATTGTGAATTTCAATTTTCAAGGTTTTAGGTATCTAAACAAGTGTGGAAGGGACTCCTTCTCCTCTCACAGACAGCCCGCGAGTAAAAATACGCTTGCGTTGTGTTCTCAAAAGCCAAAAGAGTTCAAAAAGCCGGTAACCTATTTGTAATTCTTCTTGCATGGCGTTGCGCAGTTGTCCATAGGTAAGGACATTATAGCATAAATTTATTATAATAAATTTAAAGCTGTAATCAATTCGTAATCTTGTTTCGAAGCTAGGTTCAGTATTATGGGTCTAAAAATATGTGTATCTTAAAAGGTTCCTAAAATACAATCTTATTAAATCTCCAGAAGAATGACAAGTGGACATGATAGTGGTAAGAAAATCATATCAATATATTAATTAATCAGTACTTTATTGTACTACTCCTGAAATTCCACAATTTCAGCAACAGAATCAATTTTATCTGTAAAATCAATTAGAAGGTAATAAAACAACATTCTTAATCCTCTATCAGAAGATTGTTTTATTGATAATAGGCAAGAGCTCGCTCAAAACATTTTGTAGCCGTAAACAGTTGGCTTACAATTCGATTTAATTAATTTGATATAATTGCCCAGATTAAAGGGTGTAATTCTTCAAAACTAAAGAATTTATGAAGATGTGTGTGGGAGAGCCAATCTTTTACATGAATGGGTCGGCTCGAACGGAGTGATACCACTGCCTCAAAGAAAACCCACGTAACACTACCACACCGTTGTGTTTTGCCGTGTGAGTAAGGAAAAACACGATTCCCAAATCATAATAGGACTTATGTAAAAAAAGGGGTCCAATATTAACGATTGGATAGACTAAGCAAACCCACGATGTGCACACTAAAAACCAAAACAAACCGTGGCATAAATAGTCAATCGTAGAAACTTAAAAAATCGCTTATGTGGACAGACCCTAGGAAGTTCTATAGGAAAGCCCCGCCCAGGCGTGCTACGAATAGGTCGTATGCGTCACTTCCAGTCTTTCCCAAAATGTTAAAATGGAAATTTCTTGAAAATACTTTTTCATACTTGACGAATGGTTTGACACAATTGAAGAACTGCATACTCTGCTTCTGGGAATCATATTTATGTGATTTTGGGCTATTCGCTTTATTTTCAAGAAAAGTCTCGTACCAGAAACGTCGATTCTGATAACTTATGTACTAAATTAACATTTCGCAAGACCACTTTTTTGTATTAACTTTTAAAAATGATGTTAAGGTAAGGAATATATGATAAAAATTAACAATAACAATAGTTATGCAAATACTTGAACAACAGAATTTAAAAAATAAATATAACAGAAACGAGACAAAACAGAACTAACAAGCATGGATGGTAAATATAGATACATCTTAACATAACAAACTAAATAGCGAAGTTTATAATCAACTAGCGGCCCGCCCCCGCTTCGCACGGGTCCAACTATCTCGCTTTTCACTTTTTTCTTAACTTTCCCTCTACTTTTCTAATATTTTCTAATAATCTTTGATAAGAACCTTCTCCTGACAATAACAAACACAACAAAACAAGAATGAGCAAAATTGGTCCAGGCGTTATTGAGTTATGCGCTTACCAACACATTTTGCGATCCATTTTTATATATAAGATTATAAATTATTACTATAATCACTTGTACTAAGTCCCTCTTTCATTAGACACTAATCAAACCAATTATTTTACACCATTAACAATTATAGTAAGTCTTCATTTAACCAGGATAATTACGTCAGGTTTGCTGGCTGCATTGGTTAAACCCTTTGATGGGTGTTAAAGGGATTATGTTGAAGAGATTAATTTAGTAGTTCGCGTCAACTGTCAAGGATGTTTAACCTCCTATTGTCTTATTAACGTAATCAGTTAGAATTTGACACGTACAATTATTGTCAGTAGGAATGAGGACTTATAGTTCTCGGGCAAGGCAAATACTTATTAATAATTATTAAGATTCTCAATATGAAAAAGTTCTGCATTTCGAGAATATCTTCAAAGAATATTTAAAATAACGACTTCTTCATCACCATCATCCCTAGCCTGTTTCTGTCTATTGTTCGACATAGATATCTCCAATTCCGCTCCATTAAGCTCAGTGTTCAGCTCTTGTCAACCAACCACTGCCAACATTACAGATTTTGTCATTCCACCTAGCATGACCCTTTACTTAGTTTGTCTAGACATGTTCTCCACATTAGGACACAAAAAGTAACCACTTAGTCACGTGATTTGTTTCTGGTTGTTTTGGTGTGAATTAGCGTCCCGTTGTGACTTTCAGTTAATTCGCGTGATTAAGTCTTTATTTTCAATAAATTAAGAAAGCTTCACGATAGTTAACTGTAGAGAACTTTAATTTCAATTTTGGGTTTATTTAGAATTTAATATAAATTATTTAAGATATAGTTAATTATCTTGTTTATTATCTTCACACAGCATTTTAACTTTATCTACTGGTTCTGTTATTATATGAAACAGTCTACATTTTCCATCTCAGTACAACACGTAGAAGTTCCATCCATCCAATGCTGAGCAGAGAATTTAAGGCTTAATTTTGGAAACAGTATGAACAAAAGCCTGTATAGGATCCAAAATTTCATGTCTAGTATTTCGTGCAGTCAAAACCAACCTTACCGATCTGCTTCAATACTCAACCACCGAAAGCTATTTATATGGCCTAGCACACATAAACTCCTTGTTTGCTTCCAATGCAGTAAGTCCAGTCAGTAAAATACACCAAAATTTAGGCTTCTGTACGAAGTTCGAAGCTTGATAATTTTACTATTCAAAGCTAGTGATTATTCGGTCCTTTTCAGCTTATGGCAATCGGAAATGCGTAATTATGGATGCCGAATAATTGTAGGCTTCGATGAGACAAAATTTGTGGTGTAAACGTTACCCGGTTGATTGTCACAAGCTAATGCTTGGAAATGAACGTTAATGTTTTTGAAAAATTACAAATTGTTTTTTAATGGGGTTTGGTACTAAATGAAAGCTAGACTTAATGAACAAATCTTTAGCTGTAAGACATCTCATTGAATAAATGGAAATATTCATAGTTTCCGTACAATGCATATAATAAAAACGCCTTCATTTATGACAACCGTATTAAGATTCCCAAATCGTCTGTGTGGTTCACAGATGGTGTTCTGGGTGTACCTATAAGGTGTATGTGAAATTGTATGTTTCTTAACACATTCACGACAAATAAGAAAATTTGAAATATATTTTTAGCACGAAAAGAGATAAATAATATTGATAGAGCTATGCTTCTGCTCGACAGGAGTACTACGACCTCACAGAATACGTCTTTTCTTCTTCCACAAAACCATCACCATTACTCCTAAACAAAACTCCATTTTACAACATCAACGCAAAAGAACAACGTCCTATTTCAATTTCGATGACAACGTAAAAAGAACTTCTGCTGTATAGCACTAAAGTCGTTTATGTGGTATAGAGGACTTCTGTGGTATTATTTGTTCCTATGTGGTTGGCAGTGGTGGCAGTGGTGGGCCTAATTACCTATGTGACCGTTTATTCAGGTGAATTTCTAAACAAAGGTATAGTAGGAGTTGAATGGCTTTGCCTAGTCGATGTTTAGTGTTTGAACTCTGGACAATAGCTTGTACTGGCAACTAGTTGCTTTTTGGTCACCAAAGTGTGTATGGAATTTCGATACGGTTAATTTCGGTTTTGTATAGAGAGCAGATTTTGAACCAGATTATTGCTTTTTAAATCTAGAATTGGGTTGTTTTGTAGGTCAAAACTAAATTATTTTGACTTTTAAATATCTTCAATTAATTAAATATACCTAATCAAAAGGTTAGAAATAAAAAGATATACTGTTTGACGTAAAAACACTATGACGTCATATATTGCGATCTAAATTTATAAAAAATAACGACTTACTGACGTGAATTAACAATCAAGTCACAACGGAACATATTTATGAGCAGCGTGCTCGTCGCGGCGACGTTGTACCTTAGTTTATAATGACCACGAAGTTCAACCTTCGCACTAGTTTAAAAAGAAATTTAGTAAGGAGTGCACTCAGCAGTTATAGTCTTGAAGCCGATCTAGATGTAAAAAAAATAGTTGTAATATTTATTACAAGTATTGCACATCTAAAAAAGTCGATAGCATATTTGTTTTATACCTAGTATAAAGTTGTTTACGCATCTTGCTTGCTAGCAAAGGAGAAAGCGCCTCAAAAATCGTCCCTCTAGGGCTTAGTTTTAACGCACTAATGTGCCGCTAACAACCTTAGCACTAGAACTGTTACAAATAGGTTTTATATTTTGGATTGAAAGGTGAAAACCGTTAACCCTTCTCCGGTATAAAACAAAAAAGATCACTTTGTATTTCGCTAGTACATCCCTCCCTTAACTTCCACGTGATCTAATCCTAGCATAAATTTTCTCCAGAACCCGTAATACATCTAGCTCCAAAACCTAATCTTCAACTAATTTATCTACGTATAATTGGATGTCCAAGATCACACCTCGAGATCCACATTATTTATACGATAAATCTCAAAACAGACCAAAGCAATAACACAAACTTTAGCACACAATTGGCTTGGAATAATTTCTACTATAGTTATTACTGTTCTAGTGTCAAATATATTTATTGAACGTAAAACGCAGAGGAATAAAGACTTTATTGCGTGGCGATAAAATTCAGTATCATTTGGAGCATACCCGTGCCCTTTTCTAGGTTGGTTTAGTGTGGAAGGGCTTTCTTATTTTTCATTTAAATTACATTAATTCTATCAGCGTCAAAGGGCAAAGCTGCAGGAATGGGCTATAATAAGGTAAGAGAACACATCGTGAGGAAAGCTGGACTTAGAATTTCTCATACTAAGTTTAAAGTCGCTTATCTGCCATGAGTAAGCGCGGTGAATAATCCTTCTCCGTATGAATATAGGATGTTGCTCAGCAGTGGATACTTCTAGGCTGATGATCAAGTAATATAATACAAACAAATTGATAGTTATACCAAATCCAACCTACATTAACTAACATTATAAATTAGTAATTTTCTTTATGTGATTGTAAAGCGAACGTACAGGCGAATTACCTGATGATAAGCAATCAGCGCCTATGGACATCATATAAGTTGTAAATGTGTGGCCAACCTTTTGTGGATTAGGGTTTTGAAAATATAGCTAGGATTGGGCCTCCTAGCCTCACTTATACGGCGAAATACAATCCTGTGTTTTAACATACCGGTTTTCTAAAAGGCCGTGGTACATCTCCGGTCGAACCGACCTATTTTTGCCGAAGCATGAGGCTCCATACTTAAGTAGGGATGGATGGATGGATGGATGGACTTTTGTTACTTTTTCACGTTAAACCTTGTGTAATTATCGGATGTGAGTGAAATTTGGCACAGGGGTAGATAACAGTCTGATATAACACATAAATGACTTTTTTCCTGGTAAGCCGGTCTCTGACAGATGTTAATATTGTACCATATGACAGACATCTACAAGTCTAAGCTTACCTTAACAGGAAGGACCTTACCTTCATAGGAATTAGTATTAATTAATTACATTATTTCGTAGAATCCCAGTTGAAACCAGAATCAAGATAAATTGATATCTGTCTGAATATTACGATTTGTGTATTAATTAACTAGGTCTGTGTTTGATTTATAATTCAGACTAGAGCTGTGTGGTGACTTAGTAGATTGCATTATAATTCTACTCAGTCTTTTAACGGGTGCCGTGAGAACTATGGACTTAGGGTTGATTTCTTAATGGTTAGATAAAAGTTGTCTGGGGAACCATTATGATGCTGTCGCGTCAGAATGTTTATATAAGATAGTGACAGCAACAATTTTATTCCTCAGATTTACCTGACTATTGAAAAATCAGCCCTGAATACACATTTTATAAAAAACCGGCAACTGAAAAAGGTGTCTTATATTGAAGCTATTATCATAAGCCTCGGTAGCGCAGTAGGCAGCGCGTAAGTCTCATAATCTTAAGGTCGTGAGTTCGATCCTCACCCGGGGCAAATCTTTTGAAATAATTTTCTCGATAGTAAAGAAAAGTCTTAATAAAAATACTTTTGGTTGATGATTATTTATATATTCTGCGATATAGCAAAAAAGAAACAAGAAAGTTAAACTTTCAACCAACTTAACAGTAAAAATACAGCAAATACAAATCTGAATGGTTGAAGCTGTGGCTAGGCAACTGGCACCCGCAAAGCGTGTCGCGGGAATCAATCCCGCACGGGACAACTCTTTGTGAATATGAGATTGTATGTTTGTAAACGTACCTAAGACTCAGGAGAAAAACAGTGAATAGGGCAACGTTCTTTTCGTAAAAAAAAATCTTCTGCTTGTAACAAATAGTTTTCTGATAACGGCATCGACATTGGTTCACGGTGACAAATATACCTACTCGTACATGTATATTGGTCAAACTGAGAAATTTACGAGACGATCCTTCTTTTATTGGAGCCAGTTATTGGAGTCAGTTAAAAACTACGTGAATAGCACTTCAGCCAATTGTAAGATGTCCAGCTGGGATTGCAAGTACTAGTATGAAACCGGGGTTTCGAGTGCAAATGCAATAATGTACCACGACCCCAAGATCGGAGCAGGAGAAAATACGGGGTGGTTTTAGTCAGTAAGAGTCTGATCTGAGATCCTTCGTCTCTCCCACTCTCAGTAAGGAAGAAGCCATTTCATAAAGAGCAGCGAGCGTTCAAAAAAAATGAATTCAGCTGAAAACTAAGTGAAGCCATCTCCACACTACAAAACTTGCGGGCAGTTGTAATTTGCGCTGCGGTTACCGCCACGCTGTCTAATTTTCAACACGTATGAAGGACATTTCGGACTTTACCTATTTCGCACTGTCTACTACGTAATTGTGTTCGGTCCTTTATGATGTATTACTAAGTTTGCAGAATGTTTTGTTACTTGGGCCTAGGGGTCGCATTTGTATAAAGGAATTTATGATTTCATCGAATAGATGATGTGGGTGATGTGTGTTTTGTTTTCTTTTTCAATCAGGATTTATTTTTTCTTCTTCTTTTTTTTTTAAACTTTGCCCCACACTAGGATTTTCTCCTGTGTCGTGGGTGCGGTTACAAACATAAAATTTCACATGCACATGACACCCAGACCCGGAACAAGAATTTGTGGGTCACACAAAGAGTTGTTCCGTGCGGGAATCGAACCCGCGACACGTTGCAGGGCAGCCAGTTGCTTCGCCACCGCACCAACCGTGCAGTCAAGTCAGATTTTGAATGTGATAATTCTTCTTATACTTCTGTAGGTTACTATCAGATGTGCTTTTTTTTGTGAGGGGAAAATCATCAAATGACTTCTCCCGCCCAGGGCCGGGCAGGAGGGAATGTCAGACTCTTACTGACTAAAAACCCCCCTGTTCCTTCTCCTGCTCTGTGCCGAGGTCGCGGTGCCTCATTGCGCTTACCCCGCAACCCCGGATGAACATCAGCCCTTTAGAGCCCCATCTGTGGTGGTCGAATGGCTCTTTGAGGCGCGCGCGGAACGCACTATCAGGTGTGCTGTCTACTCGTTAGTTGCCTAAAACTCATTTAGCGTTTAGGGACCCAATCTCCTCTTGTTACTAAGGTGTCAGTAATTGGTCGGTAAACGAACAGATGGATTACCTGATGGTAAGCAATCAGCGCCGCTCATGGACATTCGTAGTACCAAAAGAGTTACTACAAGTGCGTTGCTGGCCTTTTGTAGGTTATGAGCAATTTAAGAATAAGGGATTTGGGGATTGAGGTTGGAACGAAATAGTTTCCACTACCCTCGGTAAAATTAGTGCAGGAGACAGAATTGATGTGGATATTGAATGTTAATAGATATTGTATAAAGCTTTCAGAGAATTCATTTGACCAAATGAATTCACTGTAGCATTAAAATAAGCTAACTCTTTATCAGTAGTTTTTAGTACATAGCTATTACAGAAGCCTTTTTAAATTTGGTTAACAACATTGTGTTAAAACCTGTCTACCAATTTATTCACGTCTTTTAAGAGCTTATACCCAGTATAGGTTTCCATACAAACTTTCAATTCCAAAAATGGGATAGCCATGCTTCAGCACTAATAGGTCCCCTCAACCGGATTTATACCACGGCCTCATAGAAAACCGGCGTGAAATAACGAAATAACTACATTGATGTGTTTTGCCATGTGAGTGGGATTACCAAAGCCTTTCCCTCTCTTCACAATTTCTCAATCTCTAAATCTCCGAAACTCAAAACCTTAACAAGGTCGACAACGCACTTGAATATTATCAGGTTATAAGTGCGCTCTTTTGCCCTGTTAATTATTAAAAAAAACGATTTTAAATAAAAAAACTTGGAACTCATACGTAATAAATACTAACATATTTATACTAACGCGTATGTTTTAAATGGGGTCAACAGTACATAAGTTTTGTACGAATACCCGTGCCGCATGAACACCCTTAACGCATCTGTGGGAAAAGTGCATCGCTACATTTTATGCTAATTTTAACATGAATAAAATTAGATTTTCCTTTGGGTTTATAATGCAGGAAATTGGCTGCTTTTTGCGAGTTAAAACACATTTCCTCTGATTTTTTCGTCTGTACAAAGTTTGATATAATAATTTTGAAAAGCTGACGCTACACGAAAATGGTTTTGAACGACAGTTACTAATATACAAAAAATAGAACTATCCTCCTAGACTCGTCCAATATTCGTAATCGTTAGTGCTTTATAAATAAAACAAATATACGGAGAATTATAAGGCATCAATGAGTCACGTGGTCAACAAATTAATTCCAGTACATTCGTTTCATTTCTATAAAACGATTACAAATATCGATACTTAAATTAAACAGAATTATTATATACAGTTCATTAATAAGTTTATACAGACTGCACGGTTGGCGTAATGTGTCCACAAATTGTTATTCCTGGTCTGGGTTTGATGTATATGTGAAATTGTATGTTTATAAAACGCACCCACGACAAAGGAGAAAATCTTAGTGTGGGGCAATGTCTTAATAAAAAAAGGAAAAAGAATTTCCAATGTCTCCGACTCCCCTGATTGCTCGTTTACGTCTCAAAGAATAAAATACATCGAGCATCCAACCACCTTCACAATACAACTTTAGCCAATAGTTTGACAAATGAAGACTACTTTTTTAATAAAACGTAAAGTTCGAAGGTCAAAATTTATGGTAGCTAGAAAATATTACGGTACTTAGTAATAAAACTGATGTAAAAATTATCTCATTCAATCCGATTTGATTGAGACTAAGTAATGACACTTTTATACAGCGTCGTTAAATTGTGTAATGAATGTTTTGAGACAAATTAATCTTTTATTAGGGTAGGTAGTTTGTTATAAGCTACCTGTCAGTCATTGTCCTTGGATCATCAATGCTTTTTATCTCCTTTTTGTTTTTTTTATCTATTTTTCTATGTACAGCTTTTCTGGATCGCTCCTTAAGTATGAGAGTGCCGGCTCGAAACCTGTCTATTGATATTCCCTGAGTTATATGGAGATTTTCTAAGATTACTCTCACAAAAGTACTCAGACACCACTAAAAACAGACCTAGAAGAAAAAATCATAAGCATAATAAATACTATAACATATAATTTACAAAAATAAATTTTAATTCGCTTACTCGCCCCAAGCAAACTTGGGAATTGATGTTCATTCCTTTTCATTCAGTATTAGAGGATATTTTTTTTACCGAAGGGATATTAACGGGCTGATACAGATGATAAAAACATATTGTAATTTAGACATCTCTGATGATTGAGTTGGTTAATTAGCATAACGCACTTACGCTGGCCAGAGAATGTCGCTCGATCCCCGAAGTCGTTTATTGTAGTGATGACAAAGACTAGTCAAAGGGTTGCCTTGGTTCAAAATGGTTAGGCAAAATTAAGATGGATTAATCATTTTTTAAATATTATATAGTGTTGGGTAATATTAACGGTGAAAATGTTCTATCTACTATATCTACTATATATATATTATAAAGAGGTAAAATTTGTAAGTTTGCATGTAGGGGGTAATCTTTGGAAACGCTAGTCGGAGTGCCAAAATTCTTTCACTGATAGATAGCTACAATGTTCCTGAGTGCTATTGGACTATAAAACATCACGCTACGATTAAATGGAGCTGAGCAGCGGGTGAAAACGCGCGAAAGTAGCTAGTCTACTATATACGTACACTTTGTTTTGTTTGCCTTTTCTTAGAAATACGGCGAGCCATCGTTTAGTTTACCGTGCTTGAGAGAGAACATAAAACTGTCGACCCACGTCGTGATAGGAAGATCTATGGATCGTTGTGGGGGTTCAAAAAGTTTACTAAGAAAACTTTTCTTCAAAAATGTTTATATGACATACGAGTACTGACATATGTTTAGCAATCAACCCACGAGACTATGCACTTGTAACTTTTCGATATTTCAATCCTACCGCTCGTTTGTCGACTTACATATACTAGTAATTGAAAAACTATCTTCAATTTTACTGCAAATTGAATACCAACTTTTCACACACTTGTGGTCCTTTAGTCTGGTCCTTATTTGGTCCTTTTAGTCTCAGTTATTTACTTCCATAATTTGCACGTCCAAAACTCCAAATATGTCGATAAAATGATTACGCGTTATGTAATGCAAGACTCTTAATTACATAATTAAAGATAATCCAGTCATAAGAGTAACACGTATTTTATTGATTCCCGTTTCACATTACATGGCGACCCAGTACCGGCACGAGTAAAAAAAATCTACTTTTTAAACATTAAAAATATATTTATTTTTATTTAAAATTCCTTCATTCTTATTCTTTTTCGTTCAAACTAGTTTTCTGTGGAATGCGCTCCCCTTTGAAGCCAGGATGTTGTTATCCAATCGTTTGTTGTTCAAGAGGAAAGTTCGGGAGTTGCTTTTGAAGGCAGAGTCATCGCAATCAAGACTACAAATAGCATGTACATTTTAAGTAGTATAAGTAATATTGGTATGTTTATCTATACTAATATTATAAAGAGGTAAAATTTGTAAGTTTGTATGTAGGGGGTAATCTTTGGAACCGCTGGTCGGATTGCGAAAATTCTTTCACTGATAGGTAGCTGCAATGTTCCTGAGTGCTATAAGCTATAAAACATCACGCTACGATCAAATGGAGCAGAGGAGCGGGTAAAAACGAGAGAAGCTAGTTACTGATATAAACAATATTTGAAAGAGGCAAGGATCACATTACTTGAATCTCACATTGCAAACAAAAATAGGGCTCATGTAAATTTTCAGCTTCTGCATGACTACTAGTCGTTTTTTTAGTCCCGTCCTCGCTTCGTAATGGTGCAATACTGATGTTAAATTTTACCACTATTATTTGATGGATGATAATACATACAAACCAACCTCTTCAATCCTTTTAAAATTTGCATCCAAATCTGTTTCTTGCTTTTAAATAAGATGAATACACAGGTTTATAGGGATAGAGAAAGCTAATTTGTTTAATATTATGTAGCGATGCGGCAAACGAGTTGACGGATCCATTGAATACCCAGCGCGAGTCTTCTTTATTTAAACGCGATAGCTAAACTGCGTTTAGCTCTCTGATCAATGGACTGAACTAAACGTAACACACTAAGAGCTTCAAGTACACTGCTGACTTAAAAATCGCTTTACACAACACGCCACCAATTACAATCAAATTATGATCCCCAGTCTAAAACATTACGAACGCTTAACAAACAGTCGTCTATAGTTTGGTTGCAATAAAATTGCCACTAACGTTTCAGTAGAACCGCAATTGTTCGCGTAACGATCGCGCTTGCCGTCAAGTGGGCCGGAAAGCGATAACAGGACAATTTATGTCATCGCTACTATACTGCGTGGGTTACGAAGCTATACACAAGAACATACATTTAAAGGACATTTTTTTAATGTGAAATGTCGTCAAATGAGCTGATAGATTACCTGATGGTAAGCAATCAGCGCCGCCCATGGACACCCGCAACAGGAGTAACGAGTGCGTTGCCGACCTTTTTGGCTTTAGGGAATAGGAGATTTAGGGTTTGGGGGGAAGGGGGAAGGATTGGGCCTCCGGTAACCTCACTTACATGGCGAAACACTACACTGTGGTTATTTCACGCTTGTTTTCTGTGAGGCCGTGGTATCACTAAGGTCAAGCCAACCCACTCGTACCGAAGCATGGCTTTCCCACACTTTTAGAATTACTTTAAATTAGTTTCAAATCATCATCAGCGTATAAGAGCCCACCGTTAAGTAAAGGCTTTCCTTTGCCGTGGTGTCTAAATAATCATAGAAATTTCACATAACTCGGAAAAAGTCACATTATTACTTGTCAGGTTACGAAACCGTTTCCTCATGCACGAGAACTGACTAAAATTTGTTTATGTTATGCTTTTAAAATTACAAATATAAAAATGTAATTAAATTACGCATGTGTAGCGACAGCTAGCGCACTACATAAATAACAGCACCAATCACGTGCAAGAAATTACATCGCGCTATAAGAGTTTTCAACACTATTAGCACCCATACAGATATCCCGACGACAACCGTCGGTTGTCGTCGGGAGTAGCCCACCAGGCACGAACACCTCGCCTGGCCGGAGGATCCTCCCTTTTCAATGAAGGATGAGGAACTTTCCACCCTGTTCCTCATACCTCTAAACTGGTGACCCCGACGTGATCATCATCATACCTCCAAACTGGTGACCCCGAGCATGAACATCAACGCAGCCTTCGTGCATCTACTTCATAGCCATGACGTCATCACTTCCTCGAGCTTTCAAGCAGCGAGTCTACTGTCAGCCAGCTTCCACGGCTACAACGGGTTCCCTGACCACCAGCATGCAGCCGACGCGCATTCCTGGTCAGCACCTACAGCCTCATCAGCAACTTCGGCACAGCTTACTGCACCGGCCGGTCAGCAAGCAGAGACGTACTCCCTCTCCTGGTCGACGCAGCAGCTAGCCACTCTTCAGCACTGCACCACCCGACTCACTGGGGCATCTTCGCAGACAGATTCGACGCACTGAAACCATCAACTGGCTCGACAAGCATCTCATAGACGTCTCAACCAGCTAACGACCTCCGGTCTCGGAGGGGAGTGATGTAGCGACATCTAGCGCACTACATAAACAACAGCACCAATCACGTGCAAGAAATTACATCGCGCTATAAGAGTTTTCAACACAATTAGCACCCATACAGATATCCCGACAACAACCGTCGGGCAGTAGCCCACCAGGCACGAACACCTCGCCTGGTCGGAGGATCCTCCCTTTTCAATGGAGGATGAGGAACTTTCCACCCTGTTCCTCATACCTCCAAACATGTATCACGTTAACGAATCGAAATCGTTCTCAACTCTTTGATGATTGACAAATTAATATCCTGAGTAAATAATGTCTGGTTGTGAAGTGAGCATGTGAAATTCTGTGCACATATGTTAATTTTAAAGTGAGTGGTGGTTTTTAAAACTTAAATAGGTTTTATCTCTAAATTCCCTAATCCTCAAATCCTTTACACTAAAAATGCTCTTGTGACCCAATCAGAGTTGATGGTGTAAATGCAATAATGTGTCGTCCCGAATCGAAACAGAAGAAAGTATGCGATTGTTTTTAGTAAGTAAAAGTCTGACACTCCCTTTTCCCATCCACGACGATAGAAGCCATAAGATAATTTCGTCCCTGGGAAAGACTTATCCAGGACGATAGAAATCACAAGACAATTTTTGCCTCAACCTATTCTTTAGTGTCGTATAATTTTGTTTGTTTAAAGACTCAAAGAGATCATCATGACCAGTCTTTAAATACCCACTACCGAGCAAAGGTCTTTTCTCACACGTAAAAAATTTGAGCATTCATTATCTCGCTTTCACTCAAGGCGTTTTGGCGAATACAAACTTATTATTAGAAATCTTAAAGTTCAGGATACTTCACAATGTTTTTTTTCACCGTTTGTGCGTGGTGTTTAAATCGTAGAAATTACATATTATAGATGATCCCTGACGATATCCTCAGGGATGTTGGACGACAAGAGCTGAACATCGACCTCAGTGACGTGCAATTGGTTAAGCCCTTGTCCAGCAGGGGACGAAATCAAGCTAATGATGATATCATTATAACTCTGAAAAAGTCACATTGAAATTTACCAGGTTTGGATGAACCATCAAGCATGAGAAAGAACCTCCTTAACCACCTGGCTACCACAACAGTCAAAATATTACTCAGTGTCATTTACAAGCCACTTCCTCGCTCTTCCTAACTCTACAACTGCCAATATAATGCATGCTTAGCTCGATCTAATTGATGGATGGCAGCGACAATTTATGTGCCACGTCTGTGAATTTATTCCTAAGTCTTTACTGAAGAGTGTCGCTTGTCAATCGTATTATGGTGATGATAATGTCTGGTGTTTATTCCGTTTATTATACAAAGAAAATAATTATGTCGTTGTGGCCTGGTTAACTGCTTGTCATGCATGTGAGTGAGGGCTCACAATCCGGCAAGTACCGATTTGACATTTTCGGAGTTATGTACTTTATATGGTTATTCACACTACTGGCATACATATATGTTGTATTTCATAAGTTTTAAATCACCAGTCCACCTTGAGAAAGCGTGATGATTAATACTCAAACTTTCTCTGTGTTAGATAAGGCTTTTGCTTAGATGTGATGTGATATGGACACAATTTTTTTAGTGGGTAAATCATGAATTTACTTGTCCTGCCCTAGGTGAGGCGAGAAGGTGTCTGACTCTTATTAACCAAAAATCACCCCATTTCTTCTCCTGATCCGGCCTGAAGCCGCTTTACTTTATAACGCTTTAAGTAGACGCTTAGATGACTGCTAGTAAGTTTTTACTATAAATATGACTGCACGCTTTAGGTGGCTGGGTAACTGGCTGTTGAGCGTGTCAAATACTGTGTGAACAATAACTTCGTGTATTCCACAAATTATTGTTCTGGATCTGGGTGTTACGTGAAAGTAATGATTTGATGTATATTGTAAAAACACCTATGTCACTAGAAAAAATACCAGTGTTGGTCAATGTTTAAAAAATTGGAATGTCGTACATAAGTGATTATTCTTAAGATTCACGTAAATAACAAGCCTAGGTCGCGATTGAAAATTATTATATTTTTTATATAAGATAAGGTATTGAATAATTATTATTTTAAACGTAGAAATATCTTATAACGTTAGGGTCAAAACCAAGGTTTATAGGAAGGCAAAAATATTTTACGTTGATATTTTTCATATAAATTTGACGATAACTTTTAGTCGCCATGTCTTATTTAATGGAATTATTAATATGAAATAAATAATAAATAAAATGGAATTAAAAATATTTTTTTTGTAAACGAAACTACGCAACGAGCGGTGGATGTAATTAATCACGATAATCAAAATGTCATGCGATTAATTTTGATAATTGTTTTTTTGAGAATCGTACATACCTTACGTCATATAATTTTCTGTAGTCACATAGAATTGAACCTTAATGCGTTACATTAAAGTTCAGGACGTGTAACATACATTATGGAAGCTTAATAGATTTAGTTGGCACGTGAACAAAATAGCATTGGGAGCGATCGGTAGAACAAATGTAATTTTAACCTCTTCGACATGTTGCTAATATATTATAAGTCACTTGGTGTTGGAATTAGTTTTGTATTATGAAATGTGTTACAAATACGTACATACATATCTATGTATATATAAATCAAGGCCACTTTTCGTGTTATGTTATAACTCTACAATGCCTTCACCAATTAGGCTAATTTTAATCTTGAATCATTCGTGGAAGTCCAAAAACGTCCATGGTTTGTATGTAGAGAAAATTAAAAAAAAATTAAAATGTATAGAATCGACATCAATGCGGGCGGATTCGCAAGCGATTGCAAGCTTATTATAAAGATACATATATTCAAAGTACCGCCATTTTATTCAGAGGGTTCATTTGATTGCTAAGATCTTGAGTTCCCAGTTTTTATCGTTTTATAATTTTCTATTGAGGGAGTAAAAATATTGAATGACTTCTTTTTCCCAGGGCAAGGTGATAGCAAAAGAGGAGGCGAAGCGCGTGTATGAACTATCCTCCTCGCGCGCCAGCCGCCGCAGTAGGCGACATTCTGGGAGTCGGGGATTGAGAGATAATGTCCGGCCACTGCGCACTGAGGCCGGCGGCCGCGGGCGGCGAGCTAAGGGTAGCTCGCTGCCCGACCAGAACCAGACCCGAGAGTACGGCGCGTAGCGTAGCATTCCGCACGTGCCTCAAAGAGCCAATAGACCACAGACAAGGCCCTATAGGGCTGATGTTCAGATGGGATTGCAGGGCAAGCGGAATGAGGCACTATAGCCTCAGACCAGAGCAGAACTAGAGAAGTAACTCGAGGGTTTTGTAGTAGGAATCTAACACTCCCTGGGCTGGAGAAGCGATCTGATGATTTCCCCTCACAAAAATGCTTGTGTCTACAGTTTGAGCCAAACAATGACTGGCTGCTTGACGTTCTTAAGCGAGCTTAAACTTAGTAAGGAAGTGTATAAACTGTTGATTTTATTTATTTGAATGTTACTGTACATAAACTGGAAATTGGCGGACTTAATACCATAGCCATTTTCTGACAGTCGACTATTGGGTGGTGCATAAGCTTACAACCGTTTAACAAATAATATAATCATAACAATAAATAATAAAATAAATAACAATTATAATTTTATCTATAAAAAATACTTTAAGAACTTTTCTCCGACTTTGTAATCCTGAAAAGTTTTCATTAATTAAACACATAAGAACTATTTATCTTGCAAAGGAAATTTGACAAAAAAAAAGATTAAAGTTTGCATTTGTTTTTTTTTATGGCACAGATCGGCAAACGGATCACCTTCTAGTAAGCAATCAGCGCCGTCCATGGACACTCTCAATAACACCAAAAGGGTTAAGTTAGTCAAAAGGGTTAGGTACAAGTGTGTATTGATAAAAAAGGAATTTAGGAATATTGAAATGCACATTGGCTACTTTTTGTCTTTGTATTACGAGCAAATCCGCTAAAGGAAACTAGTTAACAATGCTCCTGACAATGACTAAGCTAAGAGCCATCAGTAAGTTGCATAGAAAAGGAAATCTTATAAAAAAATATAAAGAGGCAAAACGCCGGACGAATATTTACATTTCATCCTGTGATTATGCAAATATCAGTTGCAAGAGTTAGTTGGAATCTTATTTGCATACACGGCGGTACAGTCGACCAACCACTCAGATGAAATGCTTAGGGGAAATTAAATTGGTGTGAAGAAGGTTTTTCACGATGGTCACGAATAAGAGTCCCGTTATACTTGAAACTAGTAGAGTTTCTCTCCAGGAAATTGATCAGGTTAATAAATAAACCAATGGGGTGATTTAAAAATTATTTTTAAGAAACCCTACTTTACTAATAAAATTATGCTACGTTTTGACCTCAACATTGCTACCGGTCTAGAAGTTACTTCTGACAGATTTTCTAAACTCCACGTAACCAAAATGGACAAGCCACACGCTAAGAAGCGGTCCCCACCATATTCCCAAGCTAGCCTTGGATATGAAACCCCAGAGGAAAAGGAAGCGTGGCGGTCCTCGTCAAACCTGGCACCGTACTGGTATGGTAGAAGCGGCGCGCATCGGTATGGCGTATAGCATATGTACGATTGAATTGAGTGATGCTGGTGTACGTGTCATGTTCGTGAACGGGCGCCGTTAATTGAGACTGGTCAGTTCAGAACTGTCTATTGTCCTAAAGGTTATTTTCTGTTTGGTGTTTTTTTTTTAAATATTAGTTTTACGCTATTCTCACATATTGGAACCGACTTGATAATGTACCAAAGAATATTCATTACATGAAACTAATTTAAAAGGAATAACCACAAAGTCCTCCATTGGAATCTACACTTTGGAACGAGCAGATAGTGACTGATCGACGACTGCCACACTTCACATTTAAGCTTTGTTTGACGTTCAAAAGTGTCTGTAAGGGTCTAATTGAAATAAATGATTTTGACTTTTGACTCTGTGGACGCTCTCTGTTCCGTCTATGGGACATCGGATTTTAAGTGAAGCAGGTCCACGTTATCAAAGTATTAGTTAAAATAAAATATTTGATAACATTTTATTTTTAATTGTCCATCTATTTTAATAGAACGGTAATAAACACATTGATACCTACCACATTGTGCAACCCGATAAATTTTGTTAGTAAACCTGAAACTAACGAATTGCAAATAAAAACTAAAAACAATTGGTATTTGAATTTGTCAAACAATAGCTATGGAACAAAGAATCTAAATGAAAAAATAAAATTGTCTGTTTGTTTGTAGTTTCGGATGATATAAAAGATAACAACACTGTAGTTAATCCCTTAGGGATCGAAGAAGAATTCGGTTGTTTGAAAATACGTAACAAGAAGGATACTGGTTTTTATTCAGTTAGTAAGTTTGATAAATTTTCTTCTAGCCCTACCGTCCCGTACTGGTTTGCTATGTTTTAATAATAACTATCGTGAGGCATACTAAATTAACTTAAAATCACGGGTTACTCACGTGTGTAATTGAGAAAAGCTCTACTAGTTTCGAACCACAGAGGGGTTCTTCCTCATGAGCAGCGTGCACGGACGCGGCGACGTAGCGCAGTCTACTCTCTATAGCCAGTATGCTGTAGCCAGAAACTAGTAGAGCTTTACACACGTGAGTGACCCGTGATTTTAAGTTAAATTTTCTTCTTATTTATGCACTCCTGTCTGAGTGACCTTTGTAATGTGTCGTCTTGACCGTTGTTGTTCTGGGGAAACTTTGTGAGTGAGATCAATCGTTCGTGTAAGATTGCGTCACAGGTATTATGAAACCTGTCCGTTGTGTCGGACAGCGTCCACATGATCCTTTACCCTCAAAAGACAGACGGTAGTGGATATATACATAAGAATTCATGGAAATCGATTGAGCTGTTTCGGAGGAGTATGGAACGAACGTTATGACGCGTGAATTTTATATGTTAAATCAAACATGTCCATTACAGTCAATCATTGGTTTCAAAATCAATTTAATTCGTACAAACAGTGTTTGGAACTGGCGACTTTATCTGTGGAGACTAAAAAAAACAATTATGTTTTTATGTAGGTATATTTTTTATGTGATAATGTCGACAAACCAGCAAACGCTTTACCTGGTGGTAAATTGGCGCCGCCCATGAACCAGTTACGAGTTAGTTGCTAGCCTTATGAAGATTAGGGCTTCGGAGATTTTGGAGTTGGAGAGGGAAGGAAAGGGCCTTGTTTCACGCCGGTTTTCTGAAAGGGCTGTGGTATCATTTCAGTCCAGCCACCCCATTTATGACAAAACAAGGCACTTCTATACTTCTACATTTGTATTTGAGAACAAAAACAATATCGTTTAATAATTACGCGAGAGAAACCATGCCAAAGATCAGTATAGGCGCCGATTTACGTAAGCAAAAATATTATTTATTTACCAATTAATAAAGTTCCAAATTATCTGTAACTCTCTTTTTTATCGTCTATTGTTGGATGCTAATTGTTAAACTTTTTTCTTTGTCTGTAAAATGGCTGTTAGATATGGTTTATAATAAATAACAATACACAAACCAGATCAAAATATTCGTCTTCGTTTTTCTAAATTGATCTTAATACAGAAAAGTTAAGATAGATTTTGGTGTACACTATTATTACAAAGTACAAAGATCCATTTGTTCGTTTATAAGGAATACCATTCAGAACTATAGGACATGTTTGAATGATTCTATTACTATTGTAAAGCTACTTTTCACATTAGTCATTTCATATGGACGCACGAATTGTCAGAGGAGTTAGTGGGGGATTTGAAGATCAGGGATTAGAGAGGGATAAGGGATGGAAGGTATGATTAGGGTTTAACCTCCGGTAACTCCAGTCAGACTGCAAAACACTACGCAAAGATTTCACTATTCAAAAACTTACTTTTGATGTGGATCCATTTTCATCCTGACATCACAAACAATCTGATTTTTGAGGGAAACCTTTTAAATAGTGAGGTTACCGGACGCCCAATTCTTTCTATACCCCGATCCCTTCCCAATCCCTAAATCTTCACAACCCTAAAAGGTAGGCAACGTACTCGTAACTCCTTCATGGTCGGCGCTGATTGCTTACCATCAGGTAATCCGTCTGCTCGTTTGCCGACCTATTACATAAAAAAAATAACAGGCGAACGAATCCATAGGTATAAAAGTAGTATCAAATAAATAAACATTAGATACTTCAATTCAATTAGTAGATTACGATTGATCCAGTCAAGCCTGAATGTTTTATTGAGTATAATGAATTTCTGATTCTATTAGAATGATAGTAGCTGACCCGGCAAACGTTTAGTTCTGTCATATAAATTATTTTGAAAAACAATGCTAAGTAAGAACAACCCTTATTACAAAGGGGGTATGAAAAATGGCCAGAAGACAATATATGTACATGATACGAAATATTAAAAGAAAAAGTCAAATAATAATTGTAAAATACACTATATTAAGACAGGCTACGCAGGGTTGATAGAGATGTTCCATCCAAATGGGTTGCCAACTCAGTAAAAACTGGACACATTAAGTATTCAATACTGATTACTGGAATGTTCAAACCTTCTCTGTGCGAGAAAAGGCATTAGCAATGGGATTAATAAATTAGCTGGTTTATATGCTGGTGATGTGATTATATGATAGCCAGTTAACAACAGTTACAGCAAGTACATAACCATGAAACCACCGGAACACTGAAGTCCGGCGCGTCCCAGGGATGGATCATGGATCCCGCAACGACATAAATCAGAAGATATTATTTGGGGAGAAGAAAAAATAAAATAGTTTCCACTTCCCGAGACAAGTGTTGTGAAAAGTACTATATGTACATATTCTTCTTAGCCTTGTAATTAAACCAAAGCAAAGAGTTTAAAGTACAATGCCCTTGTCCAACAAGTGAACTAACAAGACATTCTCCAATACTATAAATTTATCAAAAAACAAAAATTTTTATAAAACATTTTCTCAGCACGTTCGCTTTACGCGTTAACACCCGTCTTACCAACATGGCGTCGATGCGAACTATATATTTTTATTCCCAAGTCTTATATTCTAACAGCTCAGCACATTTAACTTAAAATAATGGTCGGCAAAATATATGAGCCCTTTCACCCTTCTTTCAGTAAATAATTTATAGCAGCAAAATTCCCCCTAACTGCGAAATATTGGGGTACAGCTATTAAAAACGGTAATAGAAAATGATAAGATGATTCGCCTGACAGATTTGTAATTTATTTTCGTGAATTTGTATGGAAATCGTTGGGTAATTTGCCACTGAAAAGGGAGAAATTATGGATTTTCTTTAATTAACTGTCTTTCATGTATTATAATGAATCGGTTTCTCTGTGTTTGGTTTAATTTTAGGACGATTTTCTAGAAGACAGTACTTAATCGCGAATGATTGATGATTTTGAGTTATCTAACAATGAAAATGGCATCACTTTCAGTGAGTTTAAGAGCGTATACTAGTAGACCCGGCAAACGTTGTATTGCAATAAAAATTATAAAAAAGAATTGATGAACAACCCTATCAGAGTGTGAGGCCATTCGTGCATTTTGGCTCTCTTACATAAAAATGAAAATTACGAATGAAATTTACTTAAAATATCAAATATAGCAACTATAAGACGACCAGGCATTTATTTTTCAAGACTTTTCTGATCATTTCTATGCATTGACATTCAAATTCAAATGCATTTATTTAAGCTAGTTGCCCCAGGTGCTCATATTCTGTGTTTGCAGTTTTCTTTGCAATTTCATACTCAATGCTATGTGTGTCGCGTCTTCAGAAACCATAGTTTTTAATAGAATTCGTTTAACAATAGAAATGCGATATGACTTTGAGAATGGACTGGTTGACCTTCTTTAATATGGCCTTTGATTTACCCGGGAAGGATTTTGCTTTGCCATAAATGGGCTGAACAGAACAAAGTTGTACCATCGTCATTAGTCTATAAGTGCACTCTGCCAAGCAAAGTTTTTAAAAAGTAGTAACCATTAGCAAAATTTACCAAGCTTGCTCAAAGTAGATGTGAAACTTCTAATAATAAATTATTAAATCCAAATTTCCCCACATTATTTTCCTACATCGCAAGGTACAATCCGGTCCGTAGGTCCGTACAATCCCAAAAACGCCCAACCGAACACGTAGCTTCCAGCTTAAGGAACGGACATTTCAACCTCCAGAAAAGTTACTCTTGACACAAGTAATTCAAAACCAAAACCAAAACTTCACAAAATACCTGTGATTTTCTCCTGTGTCGTAAGTGTATGCTAGTTTACAATAATACGTTTTTTATGTGATACATATGCGAAGGAGCTGACCGCGTATGGACATCCCCAACAGTAGTTGCAAATTTTGCATAAGAGGTTTTGGGTATTTAGGGATTAAAAAGGGAAAGAACCTCCGAAAAAATAAAATTAGACTCCACAAAACATCACACGCAGACATCATTTTAGAATCACACAAAGAATGTTGTTCAATGCTAAAAACGATCCTGCGACACCACACCAACTGTCATGTAAAAGAGGTTCTAAAACTATGTGTGTCACACACGAAGTAATAACGAGACATCCAATACAAACAAATAAACAAAAACCAGTATGGCTTTCAATCTATACTGTTATCAGTTTTCAGTATCACAAAACAGAACTGCACCAATCGTTAACCTCGGTCAATCTAGGAGTTGTTGCATAACTGACAGCCTTTATGAACTGCATAGGAAAAACAGTAGAACCAGTTCAGGGAAAGATGAAGAAAATTTTATCATAGTTTCTAGTAAGGCCAATACTCAGCTGGAATTGCAAGATTTAGCGAAACAATGCACCACGGCTTTGGTCTAAAGCAGAAAAAGGATCGGGATGCTTTATAGTCAGTAAGAGTCTGTCACTCTCTTTTGCCCCGCAAGACGGGTGTTTTGTACCTAGAAAATTACTGTTTTAGATAATTCTGTTAGCATAGCAAATTTTTCATCAGTAACCCTTTAATATTTTAACGATGAACTATTATTTTATATGACAAATATAATCAGGACGACAATGACGCTGATCTGAACCCTGTTTTGGTAGTCACACTAAAGTCAGTCATTTTTAAACATAATTTAAAACATAATTTTGTCTTCTAAAATAAAAATCAAGACGTTACATCAACTGGGCTGTTTAACAGAAAAGTGAACAGTATTATAGTTTAGTTGGCTTACTGGCGTATCCTCTGCCAAGAGAATTCTCGAAAAAGCAACACAGAACTATAAATCAAACAGGTCGAACTCTGATCCCGTTTTACCAACTCAATATTTGATGCGTTACCACGATTGATGAGCTGGCAGTTAGCAACGTTTATGGAAACAACGTCAGTCAAAATATGATGTGTGTTACTTTTTATTTAGAAAAGAATAGGCACAGAATTTTGTTATGTAATAGGTTGGCAAACGAGCTCAAGGATTACCTGATGGCAGGCAATCGGCGCCGCCCAGACATACCCGGAACACCAGAGGTGTTACGACTACATTGCCGGCCTTTTGGGGATTAAGGTTTGGAGAGATTGGAGAGGAATGGGGGAGGAGGGGAAGGCTTGAGCTTCACGTAACCTCACTCGTACGATAAAACAACGCTGGTGTACCACGCTGGTTGTCTGTGAGTACTTTATTTTAGAATTTGAAATTTCCAAGAATAGTACATGTTGTATATCAGTTTTACGAGAATTTTGGCTCAGGATTTGGTTTTTGATTTCAGAATTGAATTCTCAGTAATCGTTTGTAGTTTTTATTAACCCAGAAAATAGTTGTGTTTATAGCTTGATTTTTCCGACGATGAACTCATATTTAGGATAGTTCCTTAATCATGATTAAGAAAACACTTTTAAATTTGATATTTTTACGAAAATTTTAGTAAAAGAGATCGTTCAACAAAAATTATCAACTTTTATTTTTATTTAAAAAGCCATAATTATCTGGATAAAACACTCTGCCTCCATTAAGGGGTTCCTTTTTGGCTTAAGTGTCCGACCGTCTAACGGTAACTTAAATACTAATAAATGATAAAATTAAAAAAAGAGTAAACCTACAATTTCTTCACAGACCCAAAAAAAAAAAGAAATATGCTGAAGTGTAGCAAACGAAACCAATTTTTTCATCCAAACAAATTATCTCAATGGATGCAAGACAAACATCATATGAGGGATGAGATTATTCTTCAAGAACAATTTAATTAAGCGCCTAGTTGGATTAAGCGGAATTGTTCCCTATGAATAAATTTCAACTTCTTAATTCCTTCGCCTAAGGATTGTCATAAAAAATACATTATGTTTATTGTACCTGTGTCTTTCTCTTGCAAAATTTTATCATTAAGGGACGGAAAAGTATGATGATTATTGTCTGTCTTTCGATGTTTGTAAGAGGTTCTCGTTTGTCAAACAATATTAGACTCTATGATGTTTATAAGAATTATGTTTTTAACGGACTTTAAGCTACGTATACTTTGTTAGTTACCGTTGTGTTTAGAAAGTCATAAGGTTTTGAATAGGGAAACTAAGGTGCGAGAGAGTTTGCTGCGCCACACTAGGATTTTTTCTTGTATCATGGGTGAAACATAATTTCACAGATACACATCACACCTGGAACAAGGATTTGTGGATCACACGAAGAGTGGTTCCGTGAGAGAATTGAACCAGCTACACGTGGCGAGGCAACTAGTTGCCCAGCCACCGCTATAATCGTGCAGTCATTGTTTGGTTATTTTTTACATCAAGTGATGGAAAGCCACGCTTCGACAAAAGTGGTTCGACTCGACCGGAACAAACCACGGCGTCACGGTAAATCGGCGTAAAACCACCACAGCGTGTGTACCTGTACCAAAAAGTTAGTACCATACACAGAACTTGTATTTGTTTTAACACCTAGTATTTTAAGTTTTTGTTTTCTTTATCTTTTTTTTTCCTGTAATGATTACCTTTCGCTTCCTATATTAATGTTTTTGTTGTAGTTTTAAGTTGACGTGTGTTCTGCGCGAAAATAAATGGTTTTTCTTTCTTTTTCCTAGTAGTTACTAGAAGTCCAATCCTTCCTCTCCAATCACCAGTCATCACCAGCCACATTTGCAACCATGTAATAAAAAAATTACAAAATATATAATTGACCTTGAAAATTTTCTACATTTTGTAGTTATAGTTGCGCGTTTTTATTTGCATTGTAAGATCGAATTCCACCTCAGAAATACAAAAAAAAAACGTTGCAAAAGAAACCATACAATAAATTTCTCAATCCATCCAATTAAAATCCACACCAGCACAAAAAAAATACAAAGAAAAATGATCTGTGAAACTTAAACAGAAACGAATATCTGTATCCAGTTGATCGAGAACTCATTTTTCATGCGAAGTAACTGCTCTCAACCCGAACATATTTGTTCGATAATACTTCACAAACTTTGTATCGCTCCCAATCCTTTACTTTAGGAAAAATTGATAGAGAAATATTTTTAGTTTCCTCTACGAAGGAAATATTGAGTGCTTGGGTACTTGTGTAGGTAGCCATACTTTCATAACTTTTATAAGATGTGAAGGTTCGGTTGTTTGAGATGCATTCGATTTAAAATATAACGATGAATCGATAGGTGTTTTAAACAAAGGTCGAAAACAGGCCTTCTGGATATTCTTGTTAAGCTCATTAACACGTAGACACTTAGACTCGGCGTAGAAGAAGGAATGATGTGGTTTTAGAAAACTAAATATTATGGCAAACCCAATGATGTTGTAGATGACGATAGACCAACAGTGAAGTAGTAGGGTTTTCATGTTTTAACATCCACTTAGTTTCATTTTGTTTATTTAACCTGTCACCGGTCACCGAAACTTTCTTATTGACCTCTATCCCTAAATTAAGACGGGTTTTTCAAACTTTTGAGGATAACCTCGAAAAGCAAGCACTCAATGCACTTATAATTACTCTGGTGTTGTAGGTGTCCATGGGTCGCTTGTTTAATAAGGTAATCCATTAGTAAGTATCAAGTTATCCATTAGCTCATTTGATGTCTAATCATAAAAAAATGAAAAAAAGGAACTCGAGACTAAATCGCAGTTTCATTTTTCCTTAAATCTTTAAGTAGATTGATCAATATTTCTCAGCTTCAATCTAGCTTTATCATAACTATGCTATATCATAGCTTTATCGTAAATGTGTACATTTAGGCACCTTGTAGCATGTGCCATTATTTGCACTTCTGCTTAACCCTTTGGTACTAAAATAGTCAATTTGACTTCTATTGTTCCCAAAGTCATGACGTAAACTCCATATAAGTTGTAAATCTTTGCGAAAGATTGAAAAAAAAAGTAATTCCAAACAAATAAACGAGTTAGTATAAGTGTCAATAGAGGGTAACGATACAAAAAAGCAGTTTGCAATACGTCCCGGGATGTTTTGTTGGGACAAAGCCTTGAAAACAGCGATTTAGAAACAAAAATGGGTCAAAGAGTCATCCGACCACCATTGATAGGTCCCATTGAGGCCGATGCACGGTTGAGGTTGGGGTCACGGCTCCAAGCTGAAGAAGGAACGGGTGATCCCACTTGGGTAAGGTTCCTCAGAATACAGAACAAACCAGAATCCGCGTTCACTCATAATTACATGTCGTCAAATGTGTCCAAAAACAATACGTCAATCCCCCCGCCAGCCGCACTTCCCACCCGCGTAGTGTTGCCAACAGTGGAACAATTCCCTTGGTTTGTGGTAATTTTACAACAGGAGGGTAAGATATGGGTAAACCCAACAAAATAGGTAAACTTACGAAAAAGCAACTGACTAGTTGTTCACACATTTCATAGAGGTATCGTAAAAGTTAACGATTTCTGACTGTGTTAATTTTAGTTACACCTACTATACACAACAAATAAAACAAAGTTTTAATAAGTACAAAGGTTTTATTGCGTTTTTGCTGGTTTAGTTTTTTATTATGTATTGTCATAATTTAAATTAATATTGTCATAAATAATTTGTCATAAATATATGACTTCAAGGTGAATTGAGCAAACTATGCTCTGGCTAGATGGTTTCCGAAATTAATCTAACCGTTTCCTTTGTAAGATTTTTTTTTTGTTAGTTGTCAGGGAAACTATTATGACATAGGCTCCATAATGGACAAAAATATAACCCACAACAAATAAATAAGTGGGTAAAATTTTCACCAAAAATGACAACACTCACAAAATGGCCGCATCATTTTCATAGAAAAATCTCAGAATACAGAACAAACCAGAAGGCGTCATCGCGCTTCAAACAGAAGCAACTAAAACCATTCTCAACTAGAATAGTATGAAATTTCTACGATTAGTCAATTTTGGCACGTGGCATGTCGTGACGTATTTACGAGTATCAATTTTAATTTTATTATGCCGTCTTGTGTTATTACTACGAGTAAAAATGCGACTGGAATTACGAAAAAAGTGGATAAGATTACATTTCATTTGCAAGCATCGACTGCAATAGTATATTTAATTTATTATTGAATTTTTTTTGTCGATTTATTTTTCTATGAAAATGATACGGCTATTTTGTGAGTGTTGTCATTCTTGGTGAAAATTTTACCCACTTATTTATTTGTTTAGTGTTTGGTTATATTTTTGTCCATTATGGAGCCTATGTCATATTAGTTTCGTAAAAATAAATACAAATCATACAAAGGGCACGGTTAGATTAATTTTGGAAACCATCTAGCCAGAGCATAGTTTGCTCAATTCACTTTGAAGAGATATATTTATGACAAAGGTGGTTTGAAAACAGCATATCCTACTAAGATATATCTATACTAATTATAATGCTGAAAAGTTTGTTTGTTTGTTTGTTAAAATGCGCTAATCTCCTGAGATTAGCGCATTTTTACTTAGTTCCTGAACTAAGTAAAGTAAGTAAGTAAAGTAAGTAAAAAAAAAAAAAGTAAGTAAGTAAGTAAGTAAAGTAATAAGTTATAAAAAACTAAACCAGCAAAAGGGAACGCAATAAAACCTTTGTACTTATTGAAGCTTTATTTTATTTGTTGTGTATAGTAGGTGTAACTAAAATTAACACAGCCAGAAATCGTCAACTTTTATGATACCTCTATGAAATGTGTGAACAACTAGTCTGTTGCATTTATCGTAAGTTTACCTATTTTGTTGGGTTTACTCGTATCTTACCCTCCTGTTGTAAAATTACCCCAAACCAAGGGAATTGTTCCACTGTCGGCAACACTACGCGGGTGGGAAGTGCGGCTGGCGGGGGGATTGACGTATTGTTTTTGGACACATTTGACGATATGTAATTATGAGTGAACGCGGATTCTGGTTTGTTCTGTATTCTGAGAGAAAAATAAATCGATTAAAAAAAATCTATAATTAATTAAATATACTATTGCAGTCGATGCTTGCAGATGAAATGTAATCTTATCCACTTTTTTCGTAATTCCAGCCGTATTTTTACTCGTAGTAATAATACAAGACGGCATAATGAAATAAAAATTGATACTCGTAAATACGTCACGATATGCCACGTGCCAAAATTGACTGATCGTAGAAATTTCATTCTACTCTAGTTATGAGTGGTTTTAGTTACTTCAGTTTGAAGCGCGATGACGCCTTCTGGTTTGTTCTGTATTCTGAGTAAGGTTCAAAGGCGGGTAAAAAATGTTTGATGATTTAATGCCTTAAAAAAGTGTAACTTGAACAATAACACACGAAGGTTGCACATCAAATTCAATGACAACGGTCGGTTTGGATTGAAATAGGTGTTAAAACGAAGTAGTTTTTATCTGCAATTCGAAAACCATCAGCTTTATCCAAGGCGGGAGGATAAATTAGATTGTCAATCCTAAAATAAAAAGGTTTATAAGTTTGTAAGGTGTGCTTTTATTATTGAACATTTCAGAATTAAAAAATAAAACCATGCTCCCAAAATATGGCAACTTTGTGAAGATATTTAACCTTTTTAATTATCGCGTATCTAAGGGCCCTACAGAACAGCTCCCAAAGTTGCTATAAAAGTATTGGTCCAATCAAACAGTCAAACTCTATCGCAAAACGAATTTGTTTCCAAATATTGAACTTCGCCACTAGAGGGCGCTGTAGGTTAGTTGGAACAAACTTATGACGTTTCTGATTTAATTTGTCACCACTGTTATTATATATTGGTATAGTTGCGTTCCTAGGGCTTTTATAGTATTGGCTGTGGTTGATTCAGAATATAGAAAAATAATATTTTTTCATTCTGTATGTTAAGTTCTGCATCATAGCATCTGTACAGTGACTCCACACAAGCCTGTAAAAAACCACTATGAAAAAATAATGAACCAATGAATTAACTAATCTTATAATTAGACATTTATCTGTGGCTAGCTACTCTCGTGCAGTTTCACTCGCTGCACAGCTCCATTTGATCGTAGCGTGATGTTTCATAGCCTACAGTACTCAGGAACATTGAAGCTATCTATCAGTGAAAGAATTTTGGCAATCCGACCAGCGGTTCTAAAAATTATCCCCTACATACAAACTTACAAATTTTACCTCTTTATAATATTATCGTCGTAAAAAAAACATATATTATTTACTACCAACTTCGCATAGGAGTAATGCTAATAATACTTTACTCCACTATTTACTAGATGTTAGTGTACATTATAAATGCCCCACTTCAATCAATCTATCGAAAACAACCGCATTAAAATCCATTGCAAAGTTTTTAAGATTAATGTTAAATTATGTACGCCACTTAGGGATAAAGGGACGGAGAAAGCGACTTTGTTACTATACTATAAAGTGATTTTAAACCTTTCAGTCATGGTAATACGAGAAACAATAGCAGAAACGAAAAAATAGTTCGCTGTTGGGGTTTGATAAATTAAAGTTTTTAATTTTAGCCATACTATAATTGACGTACCCTCTCAAAGACAATCATTATGTATATAGGTACTAGGTCGTTCACCGTTTCTAAAAATACTTTTACATTACCTATAAATCGGCTAAATAAAATCAGTAACACAGGTCTGTTTAGCTATAGTTGTCTAAGCGTCGTCATAAACAAGTTGTGGCTTGACTTTTAATAGTATAATTTAACTACGGTAATAAACGAAGAAACTTAGCATCGTGTCAAATAAAAACATGGAGAAGTAGTTGAAATTGGACTCGCCTTGTACACAGCCCTCAACTTGGCAGTTTGCCAGTACAAAATTGTAAGTCAAATTTACCATCAAAACGCTACGATTGTAATGTACAAAGAATGCTAATTTTTGTCTCTTAATACTGTTAGGATAGGATGTATGGCAGTTGGCCAGCCAAGTTTGGAAAAATAACAATAATTTGTTAATTTGTCAGTTGATATTTGTGCTGTGTTTGTGTTGTTGTGGGCGTTAAATTCACGACTACCATATTTTTACAAATTAATTTTGGAATTGTAGGTGTGGGGTGTCGTGGTGGACCCGAGGTTAAGGCGCCCGCTTCTCATGCATGAGGGTATGAGTTCGAAACCGGGCAATCCAATGTGACTTTTTCCGAGTTATATGTACTTTCTATACCTTCACCGTATGTCAGTGGTGTCTACCACTCGTGAGGAAACCTGGACTTATAATTTCTAATTATAATTTTGAAATCGCCAACTAACATTGAGCAAGCGTGGTGATTAATGCTCAGACCTTCTCCGTGTGAGAAGAGGCCTTTGCTCAGCAGTGGGCACTTATAGGCTGATGATGATGATGAAGTGTGGGATAGTCAAGTTCGGTTTTGCATTGGATCGGCTCGACCGCAGTTATATCACGATCTTACAGAAAATCGGCGTGAAACAACTACAGCATTGTATTTACGTGTGGGTGAGGCTACCGGAGCCCCAATATTTTCCAATCCCCAAATCTTCAAAACCCCCAAATGGTCAGCAATGCACCCGTAACTCTTCCTTGTTGATTGTGTGTATGGGCGGTGCTTACCAATTAGGTTGAACCGACTCATTCGTGCCAAAGCATGGCATGATAAGGTATTTATAAATTCGGAATGCGGTGTGGAAGATTATTGGTCTCAGGTAACCTCAAACAGCAAAGTTCATCACAGGCGTTACTTCTTTTCTATTGTCAAGCATAACACTTAATTCACAATTAAAATCTAGATAAAGTCGCGGCCTACGATTAGTTTTACAAAACATTAATTACTTTAACATTTTGAAGACTCAAAAACACAGTTTCAGTCTTACTGACGGACAGATGACAGCATCGTAGAAAAAAGTACTTTGTAACGTTCAAAAAAGGGTTAATTTTTCCAAAAAAATGAACATTAAAAGTAAACTTTTATCTTGAAAGCCTTGAATTAGAGAATACTAAAAACAGAGTTTTCGTTTGTAAGTAAGCTAGCGGCTTTGATATTTTTATCTTCTTAAAGAGCTTTATTAATTGTATTTTTACTTTAAAGGTCTGTATTAGGTTAATGTGACTGTTCTTTTTATAAGTCCTATTTATAAGGATGACTAAACTATAAATTAAAGTATATAACGTGACTGTTTCTTTAATTATATAAGTCCTATTTGTAAGGATGAGTATACTAAAATTAAAGATTAATTTAATAATTTTCTGTACCTGTTAAGACTGTCTTTAACTTTTTTACTATATTATGTGTCATAAAGAAAGTGGTGCAAGGTTTTATATAAATAAATATATTTATATAAAACCTTGCACCACTTTCCAATATATTCTAATATGTTGTAGGTGCATTCACATGACACTTAGGCCAGAACCTTGATCAGATAACTTCTTTTACCCAAGGTGTGGAGACAGGAAGTGTCACTGTCTCTTACTGGCTAAAAACCACCTCATTCCTTTTCATGGTTGACGCCGGGTCGATGTATCGTTATTATATTTTTTTCTGGAACCCCGGGTGACACCTGAGCCAAGGAAAAGAATTTGTCGAACATACATACAAGGGGTTGTTTTGTGCAGGTGGAACCTCGGGTGACATCTGAACTAAGGAAAGGAATTTGTCGAAATAGAAAGGGTTGTTTTGTGCAGGAAAAGAACACATGTATACCAATATTATTTAAATATAAAGAGGTAGAATTTGTAAGTTTGTATGTAGGGGGTAATCTTTGGAACCACTCTGACTAAATGGCCAAAATTCTCTAACTGATAGATTGCTACAATGTTCCTAGCAATCTATCAGTTATAGTGCGGAATAGGCTATAAAACATCACGCTACGATCAAATGGAGCCGAGCAGCGGGTGAAACCGTGTGTCGAAGTTGCCGAGCCATCCAACTGTGAATTAAAATCCCAATTTTCCACTGTCTGATATTATACGTTAGCACATGACACTTACCTTTTTCCTTCATAAATCATTCCTGATATCAGCTTTTTATTTTCCATTCCCATTCTTTTTACCTGTTCACTTTAAATTATTTTAATTATTCATAATTCATACATTGAAAACCTCCTACAGAACAAATCTGAGCAAAAATTTGCTGTTATTGTAAAATTTTCTTAGTGTTCGTTTCAGTTCTGGTCTTTCAGGACTGCATGGTTCGCGCAGTGGCTGAACAACTGGCTGCTATGCAACCTGTCGCGGGTTCGAGTCCCGCACTGAATAAAACTTGTTGTTTCGGGTCTGGATGGATTTTGCATGTGATTTTGTATGTTTGTTGCCCACGGTAGAGGAAAAAATCGTAGTGAAAATTATATTGTATCAGAGTAGTGATTTGTTGAACAGATGGTTAAAAGTAATGATGTGTTTTTTTAACGAAACATTGTTTTTAACCATCACACAATGAAATAGACCTCGCGATATGTTGTACGGTAGCTGTGGTGGCTCAAGCACTGCGCCAACCGTGCAGTCATATATTATATTTACATTCTTATGAATCTCACTTTCCGAATTTTTTTTTTGGTTTTTTTTTGAATAACTTTGCTCCACATTAGGATTTTCTCCCGAGTTGTGAGTACGGTTACAAACATACAATTTCACGAACACATGACACCCAGACCCGGAACAACAATTTTATGGATCACACAATGAGTTGTTCCGTGAGGAAATCGAACCGGTGACAGTTGCAGGGCAGCCAGCTGCCCAGCCACCACACCAACCGTGCAGTCGGTAATGTTCCCTATCATTCATTTTAACTGCACAAAAACATACAAACAACCGTTGATTAATAGAAACGAGTAACTTTTAGCCTTAACAAAAATTCTAACGGCCTGATTCCGTATGTAAAATTGTGAACGTCATGTATAAAAAAAAAAAACAAGCAGGATAGCCCATTGTGTGGACATGACAACAGAATGCAAAGCTTGCAACCAACTGGGCAGGAATGAATCTGAGCCAGATCATTTTTTTGCTACTGTGAAAATATTTTTGTGCGACGAAAGTAGTTTTTAATTGAAGTGAAACATTGTTATATACTGTGACGGAAAAGTGGTTCAAACTCTTTGACATCATGACGTCAATGGATGGTTGTCAAACGTTGCCTAGAGATTGTAAATTTCGTCGTGAATTGTCAACACTAGTTGGTGTAATCGGTAAGGCGTGTGGATTACACCACAGAGACCCCGAGTTCGAGTCCCGCCGTAAACATGTAGTTTTTTAGTTGATAGAAGTTTTGTGGAACTTTCTGGAATTATTTGTGTGAAAGAAATGAAAAATTAAAGAGCGAGAAGGAGAATAAATAAAAATGAGTAACGAAATTATTGGAAGGTTCTGGAGTCATGACGATCAAAAAGAATAACGAAATTGAATGTTCCAGAACCTGAACCGGGGGTATATAAGCGGAACTGCGGCTCACCGCTGGCAGTTGAGTTCTAAGTCTAAAGCGATTCGGAAGAAAAGGAAGAAGTGAAAAAGAAGAAAAGTGAGTGAAATAGTGAAGTGCAGTGAAATAGTGAAGTGCAGTCAGTTAAGTGAGTTAGGTCAGCGTGAACGGCAAAGTTGTGTCAGTCGGCCGGACTCTGCTGGAGAGGAACGCCGATAACTTAACTCCGTGGACGCTGTAACTTAAGTGCAATAGAAAGTCTGAAATCTGGTATTAGTGTTTCATTTCATCCAATCCCGTAACCCAAGCCCGCATAGTCAGGAACGTGACGTCAGGCACGTAACATTTGGTGTCAGAAGTGGGATTGGAGAAAAATGCCGCTAGTGCCGCAGGACGTAAGAGGAGTGAGTACCCGTGCAATGGCAGAAGCGCAGCGTGTGAGGGAAGAGAGTGCTGCAGCTCAAACCAGCGATGCAGAAGCCAAGCCTGTGCAGGTGGATCTACTGCTACAGCTGCAGCAAATGATGGTAGAGCAAGCGCGCCGCCAAGAAGAACAGCTACGGGAGCTGAAAGAAGATCAAGCTCGTCGCCAAGAGGAGCATGCACGCTGTCAGGCGGAGCAGCTACGGGAGCTGAAAGAGGATCAAGCTCGCCGCCAAGAGGAGCAAGCGCGTCGCTTGGAAGACATGCATAAGGATTTCACGAAGGGACTGCAAACGGCTGTCGAACGGGTACAAGAAGTGGAGGAAGGGTTAGGCAAGTTGGAACATCGCGTCAAGGCGATAGAGGAGAGAGTGGAAGAAGAGATCTCCAAAATCAAGCAGGAATTGACAAGCCCAAGCCCTTTGAAGAGCCGAAGCCGTCTTGCAGCCGTTTTTGAAGCCCCAAATGCGGCTTCAAGTGCAACGAAAGGGCTTAAGATTCCCCATTACGACGGAACAACATCCTGGACCGCGTTCAAGCTACAGTTTGAGACACTTATGGAGGCTTATGGTTGGACTCAGAAGGAAGCACAGTCAGCCCTTACCCTGGCCCTCCGTGATCAAGCGCTCTCAGTGCTGGAAGCTATCGGCGCAAGTGGGGATCTCAGCTTTAGTGCCCTCCTCGACGCACTTGAGGCACGTTTTGGAGACAGCCACCTTGAGCACGTGTACAGAGCGCAATTAAAAGAGCGTACTCAGCGTGCTAATGAGGGCCTACAGCAATGGTCCGTGGAAATCGAGAAACTTGTGCGTCGAGCTTTCCGGTCGACTCCGTCAATGATTGAAGGCACGCTTCTCCAAGCGTTCATTGACGGTATTCGGGACCCCGAAGTACGAGCCGCTGTTCATCTGGGCCATCACAAGAACATGAAAGAAGCTCTGGCCCATGCATTGGAAGTGGAAGCCGTGCGTGGTAACTCCCGTACCTTACGTCTGCGGGAAATGACGACAACGGAGCAGGTACCTCCACGCCGTCGGAACTTCATGTGCTATGGATGTGGAGAGCGTGGGCACATACGGAGCGACTGCCCGAAGAAGATGAACCGCCAGGACGCGGCGGTCTCAACTTCTGACCAGCAGGGAAACTTAAATCCAGCCAGGGCTGCGGGGTGGGCGCTGGCTGGTAGTGGAACAACCCGAACAATCTACATCAAGCAAACCAACGATGGAAATACTCTGGTGATAGACGGTCAAGTAAATGGGAAAAACAGTCAGCTAACATTAGATACTGGAGCTTCAAGGACGGTGATAAATGTTCGGCTGCTCGAGCAAAACATCAGGAAACACCTTAAACCAATTGTTGGCCTACAAATGAAATCAGCTACCGGCCAGTGCATACCGATAAGTGGAAAACTGCATGTAACAATCAAAATTGGGGAACGTGTTTATCGACATGAGGTTATTGTGGCCAAAATTCTGGATGACTGCATCCTGGGACTTGACTTCCTGCAAGGGCACCAGTGTAACATCGACTTAAAATCTGGAGTTTTACTATGTGGAACTGAGGAAATTCCGATGAAGGGTGGAACCCTGGGTAAAGTTTGCTGTTTAAGAAGAACTGTTCTTGCACCAAAATCACAGACTCTCGTACCAATCGCATTACCTAGGAGGAAGGAAGGAAGTTTACCTCGAAGGTGCGCTGTGATTGATAAATCGGAACACGTAAGCTCATGGCTACCGGCAAGAACTGTCGTGGGGTCATCTGATGTCAACCGCATTCCGGTATTCAACTTCAGTGATTCAAAAATTACGATTGAAGAAGGAGAGCCTGTGGGCGTATTGGAAGAAGTGGCCTGGATAAGAAAATGCTCGGAGAATCTTGTGAAGAAGGACAGTACGGGAATTGACTTTGTAACGAAAATCTTAGACGAAAACAAAAGTCTGACAAAAGTGGAGACTATGAAAGCTAGAAATTTACTTCTTCGATTCTCCGATGTGTTTTCAAGAAGCGATGGTGATATTGGCCGAACTGGTTTGGTGAAGCATAAAATAAACACAGGTGATACAATGCCAATTCGTCAAAGGCCCAGACGCATACCATTCGCTCGTGAGAAAGAGGTTGAAGAAATGATTGACGATATGAGGAAAAATGACGTGATAGAGCCCTCTTCTAGCCCTTGGTGTTCACCTGTCGTGCTTGTCAAGAAGAAAGATGGTTCAACGAGGTTTTGCGTAGACTATCGACGATTGAATGATGTAACCAAGAAGGATAGCTACCCGTTACCAAGAATCGATGACACACTTGACACATTGAGTGGCATGAAATGGTTTTCAACGCTCGATCTGAAAAGCGGCTATTGGCAGGTGGATTTGGATCCCAAGGACAAGGAAAAGACCGCATTCTCAACTGGGAAGGGACTCTGGCAATTTAAGGTGATGCCATTTGGATTATGCAATGCACCGGCAACTTTTGAGCGTTTGATGGAACAGGTGCTGGCGGGACTGCTGGGCGAAACCTGCCTAGTTTACCTCGATGACATCATCATTGTTGGACGGGATTTTGACGATCATCTAAGGAAATCGGAAAAGGTACTCGACAAGCTGCGTGGAGCAAATTTAAAGTTGAGTCCAAAGAAATGCTCTTTCTTCAAGCGCGAAGTGAATTATCTAGGTCATGTTATTTCTGAGAGAGGAATTGAGACTGATCCAGCCAAGACTGTCGCTGTCAAGGAATGGCCAACACCTAAAGACAAAACGCAAGTTCGGGCATTTCTTGGATTGTGCTCGTATTATCGGCGGTTTGTGAAAGGATTCTCGGACATTGCCAAGCCATTGCATCGATTGACAGAGGATAAACGTGCCTTTGTTTGGGACGAGGATTGTGAGCAAGCCTTTCGAGAACTAAAAGAACGGCTTTGTAACACACCAATTCTCGGATATCCCAGCGCGAAAGGAATATTCGTAGTTGATACGGATGCCAGCAATATTGGAATAGGAGGTGTCCTTTCACAACGCGATGGTGAGCAGGAGAAGGTTATTGCTTACTTCAGCAAGTCACTATCCAAGCCAGAGAGGAATTATTGCGTGACCAGGAGGGAATTGCTGGCCGTAGTCAAAACCCTGCACCATTTCAAGAAGTATTTACTGGGACGGAAATTTTTGATCAGAACTGATCACGCTGCTTTGAAATGGCTGCTTCAGTTTAAGGATCCCGAAGGCCAAGTAGCCAGATGGCTGGAACAACTTCAGGAATTTGACTTTGAAATCGAACATCGCGGCGGAAGAATTCATGGCAACGCAGATGCATTATCGAGACGCCCATGCGTGGAAGATTGCAAACATTGTGCTAAGAAGGAAACTGCTTTTCTTAAGGTGATAAGGACTGATACTGTTGACGAGGCATGGGGAAATGATGCGATGAAATTAGAACAGGAAAGAGATGCAGATATTAAACCAATACTGGAGTGGCTACGAAGTGGTAACAAGCCAAGTTGGAGTGACGTCGCCCAATATAGCGCGGTAACGAAAGGTTTATGGGCACAGTGGAAAAGCCTTACGCTGCATAACGGACTTCTGTGCAGGAAATGGGAATCAACAAACGGCAAGGACGAGCATTTGCAATTGGTGGTGCCTCGTTCAAAAATAAGGGATGTATTAAAAGCGTTCCATGATGGATCTTCTGGAGGACATTTGGGAATTAGGAGGACTTTGGTGAAGATCAAGGAGAGGTTTTATTGGTTGCATTGCAAATATGACGTCGAAGATTGGTGCCGGAAATGCACTAGTTGTGCAGCTGTCAAGGGTCCACAAACAAGGAGCAGGGGGGCGATGAAAATCTACAATGTTGGTATGCCTTGGGAGAGAATAGCCTTAGACATCGCTGGACCATTTCCAATCACTGATTCGGGCAATCGCTACGTTTTAGTGGTTATGGATTATTTTACAAAATGGCCGGAGGTCTTTGCCATACCGAATCAAGAGGCAGTAACTGTAGCGACGAAGTTGGTAAACGAAGTATTCACCCGATTTGGAGTACCCTTGGAGATGCACAGTGATCAAGGACGGAACTTTGAATCCCAAGTTTTTCAGGAAACTTGTAAACTTTTGGGAATCCATAAGACTCGAACGACCCCTTATCATCCACAGTCAGATGGAATGGTCGAACGCTTCAACCAAACATTGGAGCGACACTTAGCAAAGGTGGTTGACAGCCATCAGAGAGATTGGGACACTTACATACCTCTCTTCTTGCTTGCCTATCGGACTGCTGTACATGAAAGTACCGCAAAGACGCCTGCATTTGCAAATTTTGGAAGGGAATTGAGATTACCGGCAGATCTTGTATCGGGCTGTCCACCTGGCGACTCTCGCACCGAGTTTAGCGATTACATAAGCGAGTTAAGGGCAAAAATGTTGGACATTTATGAGCAGATCAGGGAGGCCGGTTTTCAAGCTAGTGATCGCGCAAAGACGCGCTATGATCGACGAGCCAATTCTGTTGGGTTTGAAGAGGGGTCATTGGTCTGGCTTCATAATCCAGTCAGAAGGAAGGGAAAATCTCCGAAGCTGCAACCGAGTTGGGAAGGTCCTTATGAGATAGTCACGAAGATCAATGACATTACTTACAGAATTCGGAAGACTTCAAGGAGCCCTTTGAAAGTTGTCCATATAGACAGGTTGGCGAGGTATTACGGCAGCAACGATGCTCGGGACGAGCGAATCTAAGAGGGGGGCAGTGTGACGGAAAAGTGGTTCAAACTCTTTGACATCATGACGTCAATGGATGGTTGTCAAACGTTGCCTAGAGATTGTAAATTTCGTCGTGAATTGTCAACACTAGTTGGTGTAATCGGTAAGGCGTGTGGATTACACCACAGAGACCCCGAGTTCGAGTCCCGCCGTAAACATGTAGTTTTTTAGTTGATAGAAGTTTTGTGGAACTTTCTGGAATTATTTGTGTGAAAGAAATGAAAAATTAAAGAGCGAGAAGGAGAATAAATAAAAATGAGTAACGAAATTATTGGAAGGTTCTGGAGTCATGACGATCAAAAAGAATAACGAAATTGAATGTTCCAGAACCTGAACCGGGGGTATATAAGCGGAACTGCGGCTCACCGCTGGCAGTTGAGTTCTAAGTCTAAAGCGATTCGGAAGAAAAGGAAGAAGTGAAAAAGAAGAAAAGTGAGTGAAATAGTGAAGTGCAGTGAAATAGTGAAGTGCAGTCAGTTAAGTGAGTTAGGTCAGCGTGAACGGCAAAGTTGTGTCAGTCGGCCGGACTCTGCTGGAGAGGAACGCCGATAACTTAACTCCGTGGACGCTGTAACTTAAGTGCAATAGAAAGTCTGAAATCTGGTATTAGTGTTTCATTTCATCCAATCCCGTAACCCAAGCCCGCATAGTCAGGAACGTGACGTCAGGCACGTAACAATACATTACAGTTTTATGGTTGTAAATAAATGGTACATGAGTGTGGGAGAGCTATGTCTCGGCTTGACAGGAGTGATACCACGGCCTTACAGAGAACTGGCGTGAAACAACCACAGCGTTGTGATCAGCCGCGTGCATGAGGTTATCGTATGCCAAATTCTTCTTCGCCTCCCTCAATCTCCAAGTCTCCGAAACCCTAAGCTCTAAAAGACCGGCAACGCACTCATAACTCCTCTTGTATCCATGGGCGGCGCCATCGCTGTTGGTTTCCCGACTAATCACATGAAACAAAATCATATTTGGGTGACTACTGAAAATAACTTTTATAATAACTTTTGTGAGACATTGTAAATTAATTATTATGTTTTCAGCTTGCTCACGTAATAATTTGACGAGAGACTCGACTAGTTTAGGTTAGTGAGTAGGCCGAAAATATAATAATCAATACTCAAAATAAAATAAAAAATCTGGAAGACAGCGAGGCTTCCACCAGCCCGGCTTGAGAAATGACTTAAAAGAAATAAAAAAAATCTTATAGAGAAACAATAATTTCGCTTCGGGAATCAAATACGAAATGTCTCGTTAATCGCTCGGTCAAACAAAAAAACTGAAAAACATTAACATATTGACCTATACTGTAAAAGAAACAAAATAAGTCAGATAAAAATTAATTCTACTATACCCATACAAAACATATCTTTCTTCACCTTAAGTTCATCAGGTACTGCCATACGACCTTCAATAACCTTAGTCTTAAATTTGCATGATATGGCTAAGAACTTTGGCCGACGGCGACATAGTTATGAAACACCGAACTTGTGCCTCTCATGACGGGATCCTCAAAGTTGCGACCCGACACACGTGTGTAAGCAAACATAGTTAAAATTTCCCTTAAATAACGTCTGAGGTAATTCGTATTTAACTTGTTGACGACCGTATAAGGGTTGCCATGGTTTTGTTCGTGATGAGACTGTACTGTGTTCCCCGTTATATATTTGTTTTTTTATTTATCTTTTGTATAAATTTTATTTTATTTTAATTACAATGCATGTTTTTTTGTTTTTTTTTTTTCAACAAAAACGTTGCCCCACATTAGGATTATGACACCCAGACCCGGAACAACAATTTGTGGATCACACAAAGAGTTGTTCCGTGCGGGAATATTAACGTTATGAAACTCAAAGTATTTATGTGTAAATTGTACTGTAATCGTTAATTTTTAAGAGACCGTTTGTTTCCTAAATGAGTAAAAAATACTATCACGAAAAGATTGTTGAGCTGCCGAGCTGGTTTTGGGAATACTCGGTGAAGGAGTCTAGCAAGTTCGTGACTATATAGCTAGAAAGAAAGAAATAAAATTACACATGTAGTTCCTATATGTCTAATCTAAAAAAAATTTACTTAAAGGTCCGTCTCTTTTAAGGCCCAATTTTAATTCGCACACTTGTTTTCGTATACAATCCATTGAAAATGACATACACTTTCTAATCAAGGATCTTGATTTACTTCGAAAACATGAAAATGTTTTATAAAATGCAATTGATTCAAATTTCAATGAAACTTGAACACACGAGAATCGTCGCAATCAAATATAATATGACCACTATTGTGAACAAAATCAAGAAGTTTTCTGAAGCAAATATTTTTTTTTTACTTTGAAACTTTACTCTCAAACGTATTGAACTAAGGAGGATCTTTGATTTTTTGGCAAAGTTCGCTTAGACTTTTTGAAGTGAAACATTTCTGTTTTTGATTGAATTTAATAATAAATAATTATTTATTTTATACAATTCGTCCATCTCAAAAGAGAAAAATCACAAAAATACTGTATTTTTTTGTAATATTAAAATTCTCATGTAAACTAACATTCTCAAAACTGTCACTAACTGGTATTCTATGACCGAAAACTTTGCCATAAAACATGGCTACCCTAGCCAATACTACAGAGCTAAATTACAGAATAATAATATAATGTTAGCAACTCTAGCTTATGGAATTACTAACCAAATATTACTTAAGTAAATTATTGGGGTATCACATGACTTAGGAAGAGAACTTTGGATAATACTTTTTGTTGTTTAGACAGCAAAGTTAGGCGAATAAGCTGAGACTTCTGGTTCAAAAGTAATAAAAAAGAAAAGGAGGGTTTTCAGTCTTAGTAAGAAATAGAGAACTACAGAACATCACACGCTTTCTCTCGGTTCATCCAGATTAAGAGATAGACACAAAAATCATTTATATTTATTTAAACTTTATGCAACGAAACATTACATAGGCGGACTTAATGCCGTAGGCATTCTCACCAGTCAATCTTAGGGTGATGCAGAGATAGTAGTAGGTGCAACAAGATCTTTATATGGCTCCTTTAGTCCAGGGCGTCCCAACTAGGGCGATTTTCTCCCCTCGAAAAAGAATGTAACTAAGAACAGTTACTACTTTCAATTTGCATTTTTTTTAATTAACTTCAGTGAAGAAGACATTATTATTAATATTTTTCGTATATCTTATGACTAAACTGATCAAGCACAGCTAGTTGCCACTTCGCAACCTAGCATTCTTAATACTTACTTAGTTTGACTTACAAAAAATACGTTCTTCGGTTTTCTGGATGTGTCTGGAGATAACACAGTTCTAGCTGTATCAACAGTATACCAGCAAATCATAAGTTCAAAATATAAATTATTTTCCTAAAACCCAAACCCTACGAGTAATCTCTAATTAAGAGCAAAATGGCGGCCGTAAAACTTGCTCAGTGTAATTTTAAAGTAATTACCAAAAATTATGTCAACGGTTGACCGAAGTGGTGGGGAAATGAAATTAATCTGTGTTTTACAATTTGTTCTTTAAAGAAATGTTTTAAAAATATCGCTAATGATTTTATTTACGTTTGTTAATTGTTATATTTATCGTAAGAGTCGTAATTACGTTTCTTTAATCACAACATAGTATAAGTAAAGTCGCTTTCTCTGTCTCTGTATCGCTTTCCAAGCTGAAATCTTTAAAACTACGCAACGAATTTGATTGGTTTTTTAATAGGTAGACTGATTGAAAAAGAAGGTTATTTAACATGATATAAATATATAGGTAAACAACAAATAGGATTTTATTTATTGCACACATTGTCATAAATGTACAAAAAGCAGTCTAATAGCTGCTTCAGAGTGTACAACGGACGGTTTTATCACACAGGGTGATTTCTTCCATTAAACCTTTGTATGGATAATTACAAGAAACCTGGGAATCGGCAGTCTAGTGTAATGAATTAAACATTATATTAAATAAAAAATGCATACATAACTAGATACGAGCATACACAAATAAATACTGTAATCAAGTCAAAATATGAAAAAATATAAAAAAAATTGGAAGATATGAAATATTCCTATTTCAACTGAATTTTTAATTGGAAGCTAAGGAACCAACAGATCATCTGATGGTAGTTGATCTGCGTCACCAATGGATAAGAAAGCACATCGTGCGTTGCCGGCCTTTTCATAAATAGAACGCTGATTTCTTGACGCTTTCGAGGTCATATCTGTAGGGACACACAGAAACACAATAATATGCAATGTCAACATGTACGGAACTTAACGTTCGGCAAACAAGCAGACGGGATAACCTGATGGTAAGCAATCAATTTTGGACTAAATTTGGCCATTTTGGACTGCACGGTTGGTGCGGTGGCTGGGCAACTGGCTGCCGTGCAACGTGTCGCGGGTTCGATTCCCGCACGGAACAACTCTTTGTGTGATACACAAATTGTTGTTCCGGGTCTGGGTGTGAAATTGTATGTTTGTAAACGCGCCCACGACACAGGACAATGTGGAGGCAACGTTATTAAAAAAAAAACAGCGACACCCATAGACACCTGCAACGGAGGAGTTACGAGTGCGTTGCCGACCGTTTACGGATTAGGGTTGTGGAGATTTAGAGATTGGGGAGGGATCGGGGGAGGGGAAAGATTGGGCCTCCGGTAACTTCACTCACTCGGTGAAACACAACGCTGTGGTTGTTTCACGCCGGTTTTCAGTGAGGCATGTTACCTAGCGTAGGCAACAAGTAATAAAACACAGTTGGCATTAGACTACAAGCGTATTATTTGTCTCCACACACACAATCCAACAACATAATAACACATCACAGCTTTGCTATAAATATACAGAAACTCACAGTCTTGCTATAAATATACATAACATAGCACAGTCTTGCTATAAACATACAGAACTCGCACAGGAAGTCGACAACGACACTTGACTTCGATCAGAATTGATCTAACGTTCTTCTACTTGATAGTCCGACTTCCAAACACTAACCCATGTGACAATTTACGTAAGAAAATAAAAGAAAAAATAATCTTTCTTCAATTAAACCATCACTTCCCAACAAAACAATACTCAACGCGTACGTTTACAGTTTTCGTTTCATATAAACCACAATTAGCACAGGGAGAGCGAAATAATTAAAATAATAATTAAGTTAAACATTAAAGCAGGTGGCGTCGAGTCATAGAATTTGTCATATTTTGATTAAATAAATTTATTTTAATTTAAACCTGAACTTGAATAATTAGGAAAGTAAATGTGTTGATATATCGGAAGATATATCAACACATTTACAAGGAGTGTTGAGAGGAAGGAAAATTATTATTTGAATACCTTGGTAGGCTTGAAGTTTCGACCCGGTCTCACAGGTCGTGGTCACAAGCAGACTTAAAGCAACCGGGTCAAAACGTCGAACGAATAATTTTCCGCATAAATATTTGTTATTAATATGAAACGCGAAAGTTTAAAAGTTAGTTTAGCAAATCATATACTGCAGTCACAGCTTGATGCAGCAGAAGGAACGGGGTGGAAGAGTCAGTATAAGTCAGACACTCCCTCTCGCCACAACCAGAGCTTCACAAATCTTTTGCTAATTTTCAACCAACATGACCAACATCACAAACATTTGGCCAACTATATGGCCATACATGACAGCTTTAATATTTAATTAAACTAATTGCTATAATCACTAAACACTACAACAGCTAACAAACACGTAGACATCACAAACAGATGACAAAGACGTTATGTTTGATATTAACATTCAAGATTGACAATCCATTAAATTGATTCAGCTAATTTTGTTTATATGTAATACTTATGTACGAATGTTTAGGTACTTATAGTAGCAACTTTGGTTCCAATAATGGTTGAATTTAAGTCAGAAAAAATTGTACTAATCGGATAAAAATTGTACTAATTGGACTAATGACTTTTTTTCTTGGTTTAGTTTACCTTAAAATCTTCTAGTATTTCAATGTTTAAGGATAGATAATGCTAAATTAACTAAAAATCGCGGGTTACTCACGTGTATATATTGAGAAAAGCTCTACTAGTTTCGAACCACAGAGGGGTACTTCCTCATGAGCAGCGTGCGCGGACGCGGCGACGTCGCGCAGCCTACTGATGTAATTTAGTATGTCTCACGATAGTTATTTAAAAACATAGATATTGCTTTTGTAAAGTAAGTTAAGGCTATTAGATTCAAATGCTATATTGTGTGTACAAGCAATATAAGAAGAATAACGCGACTCCAATACTTAATTAGAAATGTTTTCAAGAAATTACATATATTTAATGGCATGAAAACGAAGTAATGAACGGAAACGAGCAGATGCGTATGGGTATATAAGTGTGGGAGAGCCTCACTTCGGCACGACTGGGTCGGCTCGACCGGAGTGATATCACTGTTTCGCCGTGTATGTGAGGTTACGGGAAGCTCAATCCTACCCCTCCCCCAATCCCTAAATTTCCTAACCCCTAATCCCTAAAACATTGGCAACGCACTCGTAACTTCTTCGTTGTTGCTGGTGTCCATGGCCAGCGCAGATTATCTACGATTAAGTAATCCAACTTTTTTATTTATGTAATTGGACAGCAAAGGAGGATTACCTGATGGTAAGCAATCAGCGCCGGTCATGAACACCTACGACACAAGAGGACATGTGCGTTGCTGGCTTTTTGACGGTTAAGAGAATTAAGGATTAAGGGTAACTTTTGGGCCACAATCAAATGGCGAAACACAACGCGGTATTGCTTCACGCCTACTGTCTGTGAGGCCCTGATATCGCTCCAGTCGAGCCAGCAAATAGCTCTTCTACACGTAACTACGAAACTGTGACAAAAACCAGCAACCTCAAAATGTCTCCTATTTAAATTTAAATCTTGTTTACTACCAAAACTGCTTGGACTGCCTCCAGTTAAGTAACGAGTGAAGTTTTTAGTTGGCTAATTAATTCTGAAGCACGGCGTTATCTTCAAGCCTTGAGGATGGATGGTGTTATGTGAGAACTACAAGTCATTATGTTAAATATTTGGTTTCGGATGCTTCGAAATGCAAAAGCGAGTTTGTACTTTTCGAGATACGCGGATGCCGCGTTTTGGTTGGTAAATTTGGACGTAAAAATGCATAATAACATTTACGTTATTTATGTTTGGCTGGTTTAGTAAAATTTTATTTAATTGCAAAGTTCTCTTTATGTCTAAGGGCAAATATATGTATATATCAATTTATGTACATACATACTTGTATAGCGTACATGACAATTAATACAAACAGTTAGTACAAACCTCCTACATATTCCGATTGAATTTCATAAAACCACCATAAAAATCTAAACGAACCGTCATTTACCTAGTTTGTTTGCTTATGTTTTCTGCGGCTGCGGACCTTCACTTAACACCACCACAGGGTGGATAGCCGTAGTGCTGAACATTGAGAGGTCATAACAAAAAAAGAACTAAATTACAACTTTTGCATATCACACATATAAAAACATTACGTAGGTAGTAGGCTTCATTCTAAAATAAAAATACATCGATTCAAATAGAATTGGGTATACTTGACCTTCTGAACTGTACAGTCAAATTATTTTAATCTAAGTGACGCCCTAACATTCCTCTATTAGCCTAAGGATTAGCATCTAATCTGCGGATTATCACTGACGACCTCCTAATTGATATATTATCTCTTTGATCACTGACTTAATGCAGTCAATTAGTAATCGAATGAAAATTGGTTTACGATTCGATTATAGAAATCGAATTTCTATCAATCGATTTTTGTGATGATTGATTGCTTGGAGAAATTCAGGGTATTTTAATAAAGATGGCTTAGGGTGTGGTTATGCTTCTTTTGGACAGGGGCTACACTTAAGCGGCTCCTTCCTAAGTGTCTTCTGCCGGAGATTGTATCTGGGAATTGTGCTATCCATGGCCTTCAAAGGAGTCTGTGTTTTTGTCTAATTAGAAGCTTTGTCGTCGGCCAGCTTTTGCGCTGATTACATCCTAAACAGACATTGTCTTATGGCAGATTCGTGGGTATCGCACAATATCACAATATCGCAGAACCCCCTTGTCAGATCATCGCCATGGTATTAAATGATTTTATTTTTAGAAAATACTTACATAGCTAGTGAAATAACAATGTATATCACTAATTGAATAGTTTAATCTTAATAAAAATGTCACTGTTCTTTAGATACACAGGACTTTAATTCGTGACTTCTCCTTAAAATCACTTGTTTTTTCTTAAGAGTAAAAAAGTAAGTACATATAATGGTATTCTACATATTGGTAGGGTTACCTATGAAATGTTTGGTTCCTTCTCACATAAGCGTTACAAAGTAAACCATCGAACAGTGGGAAGCGTGTTCGCTAACGCGTGCTTTATCGCACACCCGGTAATTAGCTCCCATCGCGTCGTATGGGGAGTTTCCTCGTATTTTTCTTTGTGGTGTATTCTTGTGTGGCGTGTTGACTTCTAAAGATTTTTTTTAAAGGTGATAGAACGACAAACGAGTAGACGTATTACCTGATGGTAAGCAATCAACGTCACTCATGGACAGCCTCAACAAGCGAGGAGTTAGGAGTGCGTTGCCGTCCTTTTGGGGATAAGTGATTTGGAGATTTTGGGATTGCGAAGGGAACGGGTGAGGGGAAGGATTGGGCCTCCGGTGACCTTACTCACACGGCGACACAAAACGCTATGGTTGTTTCACTGTTTCACGCACTCTTTCTGTGGTTTCACTGCGGTCGAGCCTACCCATTTGTGCTGAAGCATGGGTCTCCCACACTTAAGGATTCGTTTGATCTTATGTAAGACGTTTCTAGGAAGATTTGTTCAGATCTACATATTTATATTTATTATCTTCATCGTCATCTGCCTTACATAAGTGCCATAAGTGCTCATCGCTAAGCAAATTATTATTCTCTTACAGAGAAGAAATGAGCATTTGAAAGAAAAAATATTGTAAAATAATAAAAACAAATCTAAAATCTACCATAATATTATCTACTGTATCGTGGTGACTTGGAGGTTTAAGCGCCCGATTTCCATACAAGAAACCTGGCAAATATATGACTATTTCCGAGTTGCCTGTACTTCCTAAGACTATTTAGATATCACTGACAATCGGTGAAATAAAACATCGTCACGAAACCTAGACTTACAATACCATATTATAAGTTTAAAATCACTAAGTCGCCTCGAGTAAGCGTGGTGTTTATTGCTCAAACTTTTTCTCTGTGAGAAGAGGCCTTTGCTCGGTAAGGGGGCACATACATGAAGCTTATTTATCATATCAGTCTAATGTTAGTGTTATGTAATGTCCATGTATCAAAGAAGGCTTTAAGTTGTAAAATATCACGCTACGATCTGTGCGATCAGCCGAGGTTGCGGGGTAAGCGCAATGAGGCACCGCGACCTCGGCCCAGAGCAGGAGAAGGAACAGGGGTTTTTTAGCCAGTAAGAGTCTGACACTCCCTCTTGCCCGGCCCTGGGCGGGAGAAGTCATTTGATGATTTTCAACTCACAAAAAAAAACGATCTGTGCGAGCCGAGAGAACAATGGGCGAAACCGCGCGAGAGTAGCTAGTAATGTAATGAAATAGAAACAATCTACCCTTAGCAACCAACTCAAATTTTCCAGACCCAGTTCATTTGAGTAGACCTAGATTTTAACTAGACCAACTTCATAAATATTTGTTTAATATATAACAAAAACAATATGGCGAATGGGTAACAAAGTAATTACTCCAATATTATGTTACTGTCTGTTAACAACATGAACACAATTTAGTGGAATAACAAAACAAAAGCCAACCAACATTTTTCTAGAACATTCCACACTTTTCATCAATCACGTTTAAGACCTTAATCTCGGGGGAATAAAGTTGTTTTTACAACACACTGACCTTGTTACGATAATTCACTTAAAAACTTACTCATTTCTTAATCTTGTAAGGGAATTGCGAAGTTCGTAGCGTAAGACACGAGTCGGGACATAAATATCGAAGACAAGCGGTTTGTTCGCGACTTTGCTCGTATTCATTTACAAGACTTTTTTGTGTAAGCACAATATTAAAATACTAGCTATTCTCGTGCGGTTTCACTCGCTGCTCAGCTCTATTTGATTGAAGTGTGATATTTTATAGTCTATAGCACTCAGAAACATTGTAGCTACCTATCTATCGGTCAAAGAATTTTGGCAATCCGACCAGCGGTTCCAAAGTTCCAAAGTTACAAATTTTACCTCTTATTTATATGATATAGATAAATTCTGATATTTACACATAAATTTGCAATGAAATTGAGACTAAGTTGTGCGTGTACACGATGATTTTTCGCCGTCGCATTTAAAAGTGACAAAAAGAAGACCAAAGGGAAAGGTTCTGGCATATTGTACCAGCGTTTGGCCACGATGTCGCCTAGTGGTAAACGATGATGAAAATAATACAATTCTATACAACACATCATCATCCTATAAGTGCTAACTGCTGAGTAAAGGCCTCTTCTCACACGGAGAAGGTTTGAGCATTAATCACCACGCTTGCTCAAAGTAGATTTGCAATTTCAAACTAAGAAATCATAAATCGAGGTTACCTCCTTTACCTTTACTGTATGTCAATGGTGTCTAAATAACCATAAAAAGTACAAATAACTCGGAAAAGATCACATTGGTACTTGCCAGGTTTTGTACCCGCCCGCTTCTCATACATGAGGGTGTCTTTTACATATGAGAAGCGGGCGCCTTAACCTTCGTGCCACCACGACATAATATACGATACGGTAGTTTCCAACTAGTCAATACTAGTACTTAATTCAATACTTTTATCCGAACGTCAAAAAAGATACTTTTCTATTAAAATTTTTATGAAAAACTGAGTTATGACGTCATTATACATATTTTTGCGTCAAATAGCTTATACTTATTTCTTAATTATTAGTTGAAAAATATCTTAAACTTATTGTATCGACAGATCGATGAATAAAAGTAAAGTTATTTTTCAATATTTCATTCTATTGAAACGTCGAATTAATTTATTTTTGGCCTAGGAAACTACCCAATTCACTATTTTTTAGTTTTATTCATCTGAATGTGGTTTTATTTAATTGTGTGTTGGGACCGCCAACAATAAATAGGCCGAAAGAAAGAAAATATCCAACTTCACTTGCGATACGACTTCAACCAAACACAAACGACCCTAAATAGGTCTTCTCATATTGACCATACTCCTTTGTCAAATACAAGCTGTTTTATGATATATTCATATACACACTCACCAAAGCAACACAACCCGTTTACAAAGCTACTCAAGACATGTAAACCAATGAATTTGAGATCAACACTTACGTATTCTAATCTTCTCGGCTGGCCAGTGATCACGTGCAATGCTAGTGTTCGTTCTAAACATTTATGCTGCGTACTTGCATCGTTGGAGCATTGTGGTATAGTCTGTATTATTTATACAAGTCTATGTAGGTATGTGGAACCAAAGCTAAGTTCGTTGCAACATTTATTTAGGTTTAACTTATACTTAGTATTTCTGTGTAGTCATTTTAGACTTTTAGTTTATTAAAAATGATGTATTTCCACGCTTATTAATTTTTCGTGTGAGCAGAGGCCTTTGGTCAACCATGAGCACTTTTAGGTTGATAATAATGAGTACACAATGTCTGATTTGATTTTTGTAGTTTCCTTAGTTTCCTTGATAGATTTTTTGTCACGTAATGTCTAGTAATAGTTATATCATAATAAGTCGAAAATGATTAGACAGACTTTTACAATTTTTTTTCATTTCGAACAACAGGGATACCAAAATAAAGTCAAAGATTCCCTCTTTTTTGCAAAACCATAATTTTGCCACCATTTATTACCACGAAAATGTTCTAAAGCAGGACCGGAATAAATAAAAAGACAAAAAAATAAACAAATTCGAAGTTATTTGAAGTCAAACGCCGCAGAGGGTCTATTATCGACTGCCAAAAGCCGTCCGCCGCATATAGATAACCGAGTCGAAATGGAAGCGTACGACAGCTGTGTCTATGCAAATGCACCGGACAATTTAAATTTGGAATTCTGTGTAACCGCCCCTCCGCTTCTGGAATGGATTTTAATATTCGAATTTCGAAACTCCGGCTGGCTGGCAGATTAGCTGGGCTAGTTTTGTTTTATTTTAATTTTTTTTTTGCTTCGTTTGTTAAGTTATTTAGTGAAATATTTAACTGAAATATTTTTGAGAGAGATATTTTTAAATTCAATTTTAAGCCATCAGCTATTAGCATTCGAAACGTATTTAGATGCTCTCAGGAAACCATCTAAATTTATTAAAATCAATTATAAGGCCTTAAAAGCTATATCCATGTTTATATTGTTACGTGCCTGACGTCACGTTCCTGACTATGCGGGCTTGGGTTACGGGATTGGATGAAATGAAACACTAATGCCAGATTTCAGACTTTCTATTGCACTTAAGTTACAGCGTCCACGGAGTTAAGTTATCGGCGTTCCTCTCCAGCAGAGTCCGGCCGACTGACACAACTTTGCCGTTCACGCTGACCTAACTCACTTAACTGACTGCACTTCACTATTTCACTGCACTTCACTATTTCACTCACTTTTCTTCTTTTACACTTCTTCCTTTTCTTCCGAATCGCTTTAGACTTAGAACTCAACTGCCAGCGGTGAGCCGCAGTTCCGCTTATATACCCCCGGTTCAGGTTCTGGAACATTCAATTTCGTTATTCTTTTTGATCGTCATGACTCCAGAACCTTCCAATAATTTCGTTACTCATTTTTATTTATTCTCCTTCTCGCTCTTTAATTTTTCATTTCTTTCACACAAATAATTCCAGAAAGTTCCACAAAACTTCTATCAACTAAAAAACTACATGTTTACGGCGGGACTCGAACTCGGGGTCTCTGTGGTGTAATCCACACGCCTTACCGATTACACCAACTCGTGTTGACAATTCACGACGAAATTTACAATCTCTAGGCAACGTTTGACAACCATCCATTGACGTCATGATGTCAAAGAGTTTGAACCACTTTTCCGTCACACTGCCCCCCTCTTAGATTCGCTCGTCCCGAGCATCGTTGCTGCCGTAATACCTCGCCAACCTGTCTATATGGACAACTTTCAAAGGGCTCCTTGAAGTCTTCCGAATTCTGTAAGTAATGTCATTGATCTTCGTGACTATCTCATAAGGACCTTCCCAACTCGGTTGCAGCTTCGGAGATTTTCCCTTCCTTCTGACTGGATTATGAAGCCAGACCAATGACCCCTCTTCAAACCCAACAGAATTGGCTCGTCGATCATAGCGCGTCTTTGCGCGATCACTAGCTTGAAGACCGGCCTCCCTGATCTGCTCATAAATGTCCAACATTTTTGCCCTTAACTCGCTTATGTAATCGCTAAACTCGGTGCGAGAGTCGCCAGGTGGACAGCCCGATACAAGATCTGCCGGTAATCTCAATTCCCTTCCAAAATTTGCAAATGCAGGCGTCTTTGCGGTACTTTCATGTACAGCAGTCCGATAGGCAAGCAAGAAGAGAGGTATGTAAGTGTCCCAATCTCTCTGATGGCTGTCAACCACCTTTGCTAAGTGTCGCTCCAATGTTTGGTTGAAGCGTTCGACCATTCCATCTGACTGTGGATGATAAGGGGTCGTTCGAGTCTTATGGATTCCCAAAAGTTTACAAGTTTCCTGAAAAACTTGGGATTCAAAGTTCCGTCCTTGATCACTGTGCATCTCCAAGGGTACTCCAAATCGGGTGAATACTTCGTTTACCAACTTCGTCGCTACAGTTACTGCCTCTTGATTCGGTATGGCAAAGACCTCCGGCCATTTTGTAAAATAATCCATAACCACTAAAACGTAGCGATTGCCCGAATCAGTGATTGGAAATGGTCCAGCGATGTCTAAGGCTATTCTCTCCCAAGGCATACCAACATTGTAGATTTTCATCGCCCCCCTGCTCCTTGTTTGTGGACCCTTGACAGCTGCACAACTAGTGCATTTCCGGCACCAATCTTCGACGTCATATTTGCAATGCAACCAATAAAACCTCTCCTTGATCTTCACCAAAGTCCTCCTAATTCCCAAATGTCCTCCAGAAGATCCATCATGGAACGCTTTTAATACATCCCTTATTTTTGAACGAGGCACCACCAATTGCAAATGCTCGTCCTTGCCGTTTGTTGATTCCCATTTCCTGCACAGAAGTCCGTTATGCAGCGTAAGGCTTTTCCACTGTGCCCATAAACCTTTCGTTACCGCGCTATATTGGGCGACGTCACTCCAACTTGGCTTGTTACCACTTCGTAGCCACTCCAGTATTGGTTTAATATCTGCATCTCTTTCCTGTTCTAATTTCATCGCATCATTTCCCCATGCCTCGTCAACAGTATCAGTCCTTATCACCTTAAGAAAAGCAGTTTCCTTCTTAGCACAATGTTTGCAATCTTCCACGCATGGGCGTCTCGATAATGCATCTGCGTTGCCATGAATTCTTCCGCCGCGATGTTCGATTTCAAAGTCAAATTCCTGAAGTTGTTCCAGCCATCTGGCTACTTGGCCTTCGGGATCCTTAAACTGAAGCAGCCATTTCAAAGCAGCGTGATCAGTTCTGATCAAAAATTTCCGTCCCAGTAAATACTTCTTGAAATGGTGCAGGGTTTTGACTACGGCCAGCAATTCCCTCCTGGTCACGCAATAATTCCTCTCTGGCTTGGATAGTGACTTGCTGAAGTAAGCAATAACCTTCTCCTGCTCACCATCGCGTTGTGAAAGGACACCTCCTATTCCAATATTGCTGGCATCCGTATCAACTACGATTATTCCTTTCGCGCTGGGGTATCCGAGAATTGGTGTGTTACAAAGCCGTTCTTTTAGTTCTCGAAAGGCTTGCTCACAATCCTCGTCCCAAACAAAGGCACGTTTCTCCTCTGTCAATCGATGCAATGGCTTGGCAATGTCCGAGAATCCTTTCACAAATCGCCGATAATACGAGCACAATCCAAGAAATGCCCGAACTTGCGTTTTGTCTTTAGGTGTTGGCCATTCCTTGACAGCGACAGTCTTGGCTGGATCAGTCTCAATTCCTCTCTCAGAAATAACATGTCCTAGATAATTCACTTCGCGCTTGAAGAAAGAGCATTTCTTTGGACTCAACTTTAAATTTGCTCCACGCAGCTTGTCGAGTACCTTTTCCAATTTCCTTAGATGATCGTCAAAATCCCGTCCAACAATGATGATGTCATCGAGGTAAACTAGGCAGGTTTCGCCCAGCAGACCCGCCAGCACCTGTTCCATCAAACGCTCAAAGGTTGCCGGTGCATTGCATAATCCAAATGGCATCACCTTAAATTGCCAGAGTCCCTTCCCAGTTGAGAATGCGGTCTTTTCCTTGTCCTTGGGATCCAAATCCACCTGCCAATAGCCGCTTTTCAGATCGAGCGTTGAAAACCATTTCATGCCACTCAGTGTGTCAAGTGTGTCATCGATTCTTGGTAACGGGTAGCTATCCTTCTTGGTTACATCATTCAATCGTCGATAGTCTACGCAAAACCTCGTTGAACCATCTTTCTTCTTGACAAGCACGACAGGTGAACACCAAGGGCTAGAAGAGGGCTCTATCACGTCATTTTTCCTCATATCGTCAATCATTTGTTCAACCTCTTTTTCACGAGCGAATGGTATGCGTCTGGGCCTTTGACGAATTGGCATTGTATCACCTGTGTTTATTTGATGCTTCACCGCACCAGTTCGGCCAATATCACCATCGCTTCTTGAAAACACATCAGAGAATCGAAGAAGTAAATTTCTAGCTTTCATAGTCTCCACTTTTGTCAGACTTTTGTTTTCGTCTAAGATTTTCGTTACAAAGTCTATTCCCGTACTGTCCTTTTTCACAAGATTCTCTGAGCATTTTCTTATCCAGGCCACTTCTTCCAATACGCCCACGGGCTCTCCTTCTTCAATCGTAATTTCTGAATCACTGAAGTTGAATACCGGAATGCGGTTAACATCAGATGACCCCACGACAGTTCTTGCCGGTAGCCATGAGTTTACGTGTTCCGATTTATCAATCACAGCGCACCTTCGAGGTAAACTTCCTTCCCTCCTCCTAGGTAATGCGATTGGTACGAGAGTCTGTGATTTTGGTGCAAGAACAGTTCTTCTTAAACAGCAAACTTTTCCCAGGGTTCCACCCTTCATCGGAATTTCCTCAGTTCCACATAGTAATACTCCAGATTTTAAGTCGATGTTACACTGGTGCCCTTGCAGGAAGTCAAGTCCCAGGATGCAGTCATCCAGAATTTTGGCCACAATAACCTCATGTCGATAAACACGTTCCCCAATTTTGATTGTTACATGCAGTTTTCCTCTTATCGGTATGCACTGGCCGGTAGCTGCTTTCATTTGTAGGCCAACAATTGGTTTAAGGTGTTTCCTGATGTTTTGCTCGAGCAGCCGAACATTTATCACCGTCCTTGAAGCTCCAGTATCTAATGTTAGCTGACTGTTTTTCCCATTTACTTGACCGTCTATCACCAGAGTATTTCCATCGTTGGTTTGCTTGATGTAGATTGTTGGGGTTGTTCCACTACCAGCCAGCGCCCACCCCGCAGCCCTGGCTGGATTTAAGTTTCCCTGCTGGTCAGAAGTTGAGACCGCCGCGTCCTGGCGGTTCATCTTCTTCGGGCAGTCGCTCCGTATGTGCCCACGCTCTCCACATCCATAGCACATGAAGTTCCGACGGCGTGGAGGTACCTGCTCCGTTGTCGTCATTTCCCGCAGACGTAAGGTACGGGAGTTGCCACGCACGGCTTCCACTTCCAATGCATGGGCCAGAGCTTCTTTCATGTTCTTGTGATGGCCCAGATGAACAGCAGCTCGTACTTCGGGGTCCCGAATACCGTCAATGAACGCTTGGAGAAGCGTGCCTTCAATCATTGACGGAGTCGACCGGAAAGCTCGACGCACAAGTTTCTCGATTTCCACGGACCATTGCTGTAGGCTCTCATTAGCACACTGAGTACGCTCTTTTAATTGCGTTCTGTACACGTGCTCGAGGTGGCTGTTTCCAAAACGTGCCTCAAGTGCGTCGAAGAGGGCACTAAAACTGAGATCCCCACTTGTACCGATAGCTTCCAGCACTGAGAGCGCTTGATCACGGAGGGCCAGGATGAGGGCTGACTGTGCTTCCTTCTGAGTCCAACCATAAACCTCCATAAGTGTCTCAAACTGTAGCTTGAACGCGGTCCAGGATGTTGTTCCGTCGTAATGGGGAATCTTGAGCCCTTTCGTTGCGATTGAGGCTGCAATTGGGGCGTCAAAACCGGCTGCAAGACGGCTTCGGCTCTTCAAAGGGCTTGGGCTTGTCACTTCCTGCTTGATTTTGGAGATCTCTTCTTCCACTCTCTCCTCTATCGCCATGACGCGATGTTTCAACTTGCCTAACCCTTCCTCCACTTCTTGTACCCGTTCGACAGCCTTTTGCAGTCCCTTCGTGAAATCCTTATGCATGTCTTCCAAGCGACGCGCTTGCTCCTCTTGGCGGCGAGCTTGATCCTCTTTCAGCTCCCGTAGCTGCTCCGCCTGACAGCGTGCATGCTCCTCTTGGCGACGAGCTTGCTCCTCTTGGCGACGAGCTTGATTTTCTTTCAGCTCCCGTAGCTGTTCTTCTTGGCGGCGCGCTTGCTCTACCATCATTTGCTGCAGCTGTAGCAGTAGATCCACCTGCACAGGCTTGGCTTCTGCATCGCTGGTTTGAGCTGCAGCACTCTCTTCCCTCACACGCTGCGCTTCTGCCATTGCACGGGTACTCACTCCTCTTACGTCCTGCGGCACTAGCGGCATTTTTCTCCAATCCCACTTCTGACACCAAATGTTACGTGCCTGACGTCACGTTCCTGACTATGCGGGCTTGGGTTACGGGATTGGATGAAATGAAACACTAATGCCAGATTTCAGACTTTCTATTGCACTTAAGTTACAGCGTCCACGGAGTTAAGTTATCGGCGTTCCTCTCCAGCAGAGTCCGGCCGACTGACACAACTTTGCCGTTCACGCTGACTTAACTCACTTAACTGACTGCACTTCACTATTTCACTGCACTTCACTATTTCACTCACTTTTCTTCTTTTACACTTCTTCCTTTTCTTCCGAATCGCTTTAGACTTAGAACTCAACTGCCAGCGGTGAGCCGCAGTTCCGCTTATATACCCCCGGTTCAGGTTCTGGAACATTCAATTTCGTTATTCTTTTTGATCGTCATGACTCCAGAACCTTCCAATAATTTCGTTACTCATTTTTATTTATTCTCCTTCTCGCTCTTTAATTTTTCATTTCTTTCACACAAATAATTCCAGAAAGTTCCACAAAACTTCTATCAACTAAAAAACTACATGTTTACGGCGGGACTCGAACTCGGGGTCTCTGTGGTGTAATCCACACGCCTTACCGATTACACCAACTCGTGTTGACAATTCACGACGAAATTTACAATCTCTAGGCAACGTTTGACAACCATCCATTGACGTCATGATGTCAAAGAGTTTGAACCACTTTTCCGTCACAATATCATCATCAACCTATAGGTAAGTGCCTACTGTTGATTAAAGGCCTCTTCTCACAAGGAAAAGATTTGAGCATTAATAACCACGCTTGCTCAATGCGGGTTGGCGATTTCAAACTTATAATTAGAACTTATAAATCCAGGTTTCCTAACGATGTTTTCCTTCACTGTATGTCAATGGTGTCTAAATAATCATAGGTGTCAAGTCATCATGCATGATAAGCGGGCTTCTTAACCTCTGGGCTACACGACCGAACGATACCATGTTTATAATGTATATTACGGTAAGTTACACCTAAGCTATCTCTACTTAGGTTTCACCTAAAAAAAGAACACAAAAAACAAAATGTTCGTCCCAAAAACACAAAACTCTGCCAAATCTTAATTTAAAAAGATCGTCTTAACCAAACAAGGCGTTCTATATTCAATGTTAGGTTATAACTGAAGTTCTACAAAGTGATTATGATCAAATTTAAACTTGTGGAATATCCAATTTCTAGGTAAAAACGGCCCAAGTTACGCCGACTGCCGGTGAAAGGTATTTTCGCTCTCCAATTTGCAATAAAATCTTTTTTTTTTTCTTAGAAACTCCGTGTTAAAAGTACGTAGTAAACGTATTATGGTTTATGTTTTAATGTTAAGAAATATTTATTTATAACTTTCTAAAGTACATATAAATTATTAGCACTGATGTTTAGTGAAATGATAATCTGATTCGGCTCCAATTTACTTGGTGATTCGTGATAACGTGGCCGATAACATACTTGTACATTAAGTAGTCTTATGTTGTTGAAACCATTCTTAAAACAAAGCCTGCCAAGATCGTTCCATTGCTTACAGCTATAAGTAGAAAATGGGAGCAAGTTAGGCAGAACCATGCTTAGGTAGGGATGAGCAAACTTGACAGGAGTGATACCATTGGGTACCATAGATCCATCTTTATTCCCTAACCCTCAAATTTTTGATCCCTATAGCTATTTGCAACTGTTTCCTTGGTGTCTGTGTCCTATGAGCGTCCTATCTCCGGCCCAATCTACCATATAATTGCCTAATGTCTTAGGGTTGTCACTTTTAGCAAAATTTTAATTCCGTGCCTATCAATTGGCAAGGGTCGGGAAGTTGTATTTTTTACTTGTATTGTCTGGGTACAGGGTTTGTAAATAACTAAGTAGGTATCTCAAAATCAAGTAAAAATTATATGCTAGAATGAGTGACTAGCTTACTTTTCTTGTTAAATAGGTAATCTGAACAGAGACAATTCTGGAATCGATGAATTGTTAAGACACCCAAACACCTGCGATTATCAGACATTTTGTTTTGATTTAGCTGTGCAGAAAAACAATGACGCGTGAACGTCGTGCAGTGTTAGCCCCGACTCGCGCACTGAGAAACGGGTCGAGATTTTGTTACAGTGTGCGTGCGTCGACGCGTAGATCCTATGGCGCACACATACAAGCCGCGCGCGGTGCGTTTTTATGAAGATAACCTAATTCCTTTCTCTTTATACTATGCTTTCGCTTCAATATCTTAAACTACTGACTAGCTTCGGTCGCACGGTTTCACTCGCTGATCGGCTCCTAAAGGCTTAAAGCCTTCCTCGATGAATTGACTAACAAACATAAAAAGTATTATTAAATTCGAACCAGTAGTTCTGGAGATTAGTGCGTTCAAGCAAACAAACTCTCCAGCTTTATAATATGAAAAGTATACACAAATAAGTAGTAGTAGTAAGTATACGCAAAAAATACATTTTCTTTGTATAAATTAATACATGTTTTCATTTAGTTAAGTTAAATAGTAAATAATATTAATAACCATTTTATAATCTTGAATTCCTCTCCATTTTTATTTTCTCCTCCATTTTTTGAAGTCGGTAAAAACCTAACATCGATTCCTTCATTATAGCCTTGCAACAGAGGCGTTGTTTAAACACACGAACGAATACCAAATAAATCTGTCAAAAACAATAGAATGCAACATAGACAAGACTTTCAAATCTGCTCGTCTTGCTCCGAACACAATGGTCTATTAATGTCACAGATAACTTTGAAGCATGGGTCACAGGCTAGCACAATATCTTGATATAGAACTCCGATACTAACAGTTGATCAATAGTCTACGGTAATATTGTATGTGCTATACCAGGATACCGTGTGAAATATTCTGTTCAATGTTTGAAAATTCAGAGTGAAGATATTTAGAAATACGATAATACGGTTGTTCCTTCTGTCAAAACAACTACATATTATAATGCATAACTATGTCATTTAACCTCTTGTCTGCCGGTATATGAGACACAATAGAAAACACATTGTGTCTCGCGTATATTTGCGCTCACTAATATCACGGGTTAAGTGTGGGAGAGCCAAGCTTCGGCACGAATGGGTCGGCTCGACCGGAGTGATACCACGGCCTCACAGAATACAACGTGAAACCGGAGGCCCAATCCATCCCCTCCCCCGATCCCTCGCAATCCCTAAATCTCCAAAACCCTAATCCCTAAAAGGTCGGCAATGCACTTGTAACTCCTCGGTTGCGGGTGTCCATGGGCGGCGCTGATTACTTACCATCAGGTAATCCGTCTGCTCGTTGGCCGACCTATTCCATAAAATTACCTGTATTTGCTCAGAAGCACGACGTGTGAGTGCAGTATATTTTCAAGGCCAAGTTAAAATATTTTTTCCAACGAAACCATAAACAGGTACGTTTGAGAGTTACAGACAGTCAGTCAGTGTATCAGTCCATCAGTCTGTTTGTCAGTAAAGATAGGTTTATATTTGATTATTTTTAACACATTCGATTATGAATTCATACTAAAGTTGATGAAAAGTAAATTTCTACTTATTTTTGTACATCTATTTCCGCAATTTCAAATAACCCACAACACGTTTATTTGAAAAATCAGATCATAAAGTGGAATATTTAAAATATTACCTACAATGTAACGTGACAAATGAGAAACATTGACGCTCCCTAAATGTGACCTCGGGTCCATTCCAAAAACAAAGTATACTAGATTTTTGAATAAAGAATGTTAAATAATTTACCAGTAATTAAAAGAGTTTTTTTTCATCCAATTAAATCTCGTATTCATTGGTGTTCGAATAAAATTCGAGATATTCCATTACTTTGCTTTAAACCTGGAAAATATTTTTCGAATTTCTCCCTACATTTTTTTTTATTTCAAATCAAAAGTACATTTCCACGCATACTGCTAAAAATACACGTGAATTTGTGTGCATTTTTGATTTTGTAGATATATTTACTAATATTCGTTTTGGTATTAACCATTTGCCAGCCGGTATATAATACAAAATAGAAAACATATTGTATTTAGCGTAGACATTTACATACTTCTTTGAGCCTGTCTTTTGTGTCTACCATATTACCTGTAGTGTCATATAACATGCATAATAATTCCCAAAAACAATTTCCTTAATAAAATACATCAACTTAATAAAACAAACAAGCAAAGCACTGTAACATATTAAGAAAACTTCAGTATTTTATATTTTAACTCTGCATCTGCATACATATGTAGGTACAACGTTAAAAACGTTGATTATTATTCAGAATCACGCCACGAGGCTGCGTTGTTCCGTATTAGACACGTTTTTGATACACTGCGTACTTTCGTCAAGCTGCAGTAATACTGTCAGCTGACAAGCGAGCTAGGCGAGTGTGCTTTATGATCTATTTTTCTTGGTGTAGTTCACTTGAAAAACTTTGATGTTTTTTTTTGAGGGGAATATTATCAAGTGACTCTCCCCCCATTCCTTCTCCTGTTTCAGGCCAAGGCCGAGTTACTTTATTATGCTTAACCTGCTGCTAACCCCCAGCTGAAAACAGTAGTGTCACAGTATCTAGATGAGCAGGTGCTATGTATACCAAATCGCCTACATAAAGACTTTTTGTGTGAACCAAAACTAGGGGAGTTTTATATGTCCTTGTTATTTGACTTTTTCATTTAAATAAAAAATAACGAATAAATCAGACACTAAGTTGATGTTGTGAAGAATAGAAAGACAGGGAGAAAGAAAGAGACAGAAAAAAGAATTTTATTTCACAAACAGAAAGTGAAACAAAGCACAGAATGATACAATACATTAATGGTTTAATAGATTATGTCTGAAATCTGTTTTGAATTTCAATGTGTTTTCAAACAATCTGACTATGACAATTGGTAAAATTATAAATATAGAGAAAGAGAGAGAGAGGGTACAGAGAAAGACAGTGACAGAGCGAGATATTACTCTTATTACTAAATTAAAAGTAGTTCAAATAGTTTTACATGGTTCAATCGCTTTCCCGCTAGCTAACGGTATGACCTGTACTTTATACAAAGCGCTGTCGTATCATGGAGCGCGTTGTGCAAAGGTGAAGGGTTGAGAAAATATATTATACGTAAATTTTCTTGAAGGAAATGCGGAGTTTTTGATAAAGTTTACTTGACATTATGTGTTTTCTCATAGCAAATAAGGTATAAAATGGTACTTATAACACATTAATACACACACAACGATGTGAACAGATCGTTATAGGTATGTTTAATACTTAAGCACATTTTTATTTATCACTTAAAATATTCCCTACTTATAATTTTGGTTCCAAAACATTAGATCATCGCTGGTTTAAGTGACCATGGAATATTTTTTTTATGTAATAGGTCGGCAAACGAGCAGACGGATTACCTGATGGTAAGCAATCAGCGCCGCCCGTGGACACTCGCAACGGAGGAGTTACGAGTGCGTTGCCGACCTTTTAGGGATTAGGGATTTGGAGATTTAGGGATTGAGTAGGGATTGGGGGAGGGGAAGGATTGGGCCTCCGGTAACCTCACTCACACGGCGAAACACAACGCTGTGGTTATTTAACGCTGGTTTTCTGTGAGGGAGTGGTATCACTCCGGTCGAGCCGACCCATTCGTGCCGAAGCATGGCTCTCCCACACTTAAGAATATAATCTCTTAGTATATGTATTTAAAAATGTGCTGCAACAAATGTATATATGATTTTTAGTCAATAACTATGTATTACAATACAAGATTAATCTTTAGTCTAGGTTCAAACCATTGAGTTGGATTTTGAATTTTGAATCTTATTCTAAACTATCTTCAATTCGAAATACAAAAACTGGTTCAGTGGTTTAGACCTTATAGAAATCTTGTTTTGTTTTAATGCTAATACTCTAGCTCGGTCCACCTAGGGCTCCGGAAGTAATTGGAAGATTTTCGCTCTTCGAAAAAAAAATAACAAAGAGGCGATTCTAGTGAAAACTCTTTTGATCATCCCGTTTGCAAATAGTTTAGTGGTATCACATTTTCCATCATATCTAAGCACAAATTTTCCAGGAATCCTAAAATTTGACCGTCCTTAAAATTTGCTTTAAAATTCTTTTACAAACTTTTGACCACAAAAATTTTGCTTCAGATAAATACTTTTCCCTTAGTTTTCTTTTCTACTGCGTAGATAATAAATTATTATCTCGAGGAAGGAATAAAACATGGAATAAAATATATAATAACGTTGTAGGAATTATTTTATAAGAATTAAATTTTATGTACTTAGTAAAAAAAAAATATTTCACTTTAAACTCGGCTTTCCTTAAGTATTTCTCTATAAGGAGCAACCCTATCATAAACAACATAATCCGGAAAAAAATCCTCATTGCTCATCAAACACATATCATTCGAACAATAAAATTAATTTCAGATGTTTTTGAGAGTCGAAAATATTGATTATACCTCACTCAGTAAAATTTCTTACGGCTTTACTAAAAGAGCCTCAAAGTGCCACTAGAACATTAAAACATGACCCTCAAGAACCTATGTCCAGACAAAGTAGCGAATACAAATGCAATGATGTAAGTACCGCGGCTCCAGCTCCGGGCAGGAGAAGGCACGGGGTGGGTGTAGTTGGATGGATAAGTGAGTGTGAGTCTGAGACTTCTTCTTCCTCTACCAAGGACGGAAAAGTCATCGGATAATATATCCCTGAAAAAAAACCGCCCTAAAGTATGTTGAGCATTTGTTTTAGACCAAATCGCTACAGTACAGTACACAGTATACTATATATACTACAGTATACTAGTATAGTTAAACCATTGCATGATTCTGAGTATGGCAATCAGTCTTCCAAAAACAAAGGAAATGCACTATTTCACCCACTATTTCAAAAGACAATTAATTGAAATATTTTATTTAAAAAATCTAGATGTAGCAAGACATTCCAATGTTTGTATTATTTCAAAGTATAACTTCAAACCACATTTTACTGGAAGAAAATTTATGAGGAAACCACATTAGGATAGGTTTGTTCCCTCTATGCTTTTGTTTTGCTTAGATCCCCCGATTTGTGCGAAAATGTGGTGGCAACTGTTTTAAAGAGACCAAGTTATTCAGAACATTGTTTTAAGGATTTTGGGGAACTGGTTTTCTTCCTCTGGTGGATTGGTTTTCTTGATCTTATTAACCTAAACTCGTAAGCATATTTGGAAGCAAGTATTGATGTCGAGTTACAGTCTATGCAATCTCTATTTTGCAGGATTGATGTACAGTCAGGGGTCAAAAATGCAATTGCACTCTACCAATTTTCATATGACCAAAATATCTTTGTAGAATAGAGTTTGAGGTTGAGGATTGCTTTAATTTATAGCATAGAATCTAAAATAAACTGGCTGTGAACCATTGAACTTTTATAACAAAGAAATTTAGACATTTTAAAATTGGTAGAGTGTGATTGCATTTTCGACCCATGACTGTACATACACTGGTATATCCAGTGTTATCTTACATCGAAGCATCATTGCGCAAAAAACGAACTTAGATGCGTTCTGAATAACCAATGGAAAAAAAACTGGCATGAAAATTATAAAAAATTTCTCGCCACAAAAATATCACTTTTTAATCAAATAGTACCACTCTAAAATTCAACCGCATTCGTGTAGAAAAAATATTATCTCTGCCTATTCGCAATTCAACAAAAAAATCACCAAAAGACCCTCCATAGCTCCATAAATAATCCTATGAGAGTTCCGTACAATTTTCGAGCGCCCAATTTTCATAGCGCACTCCTATGGACATCTTTATTAGAAGGGTATAAAGTTCATAATTCTTTGGTTACTGTATCAATATTGTAGATTTTGGATGCGGTGATCTGATCGGGTTCTTATATTGCATTGGCAATTTCTTGTCTAGGAAAATGTTGGTCGTCAAGTTTCGCAGTTAAAGTTGAATTATGTGGTGTACTGGAATTTCTGAATACATTTTTGGATAAGCTACGTGAGTAAGCAGCTCGTTAAATTTGCAAGAGCCTATTATAGTATCGAAATTCAATTGAAGATCAGAGAGTTTAAGAATTTTGGGTTCTCAATTTGAATTTTTCAATATCGATTTACCTATTATAAAAAATGGAAAAGCATTTATTTGTACAATCACGCACGCACAGGACCAAATAAAAAAGTGCAAATATAATATTTAAAATAAATAAATAAAAAAGAACGAATAATAATTTAAATATTTGAAATATTTATTCTCATAATTTGTCGACTCTATTTTTTTATGTTATTTTAGATTTATGGGCTTGGTTTCCCTTTTAAAAATAATGTAATATTTTTACAATTAGCTATTAACGTGTCACTTGATATTCATTATTGCATAGTCACACATGTAGCCACCCAAAAACCGTGGCTCCTAGTAAAATGATAAATGTACCCTTATCTCAATGTTCAGGGCATTACACACGCACGGAATTTATTAACGCAGTTGAGTTTTGTCTCACACTATTTTTTGCCAATTTCTCTTGTTTATCTTTTGAACTTAACATGACTACGTGTTTCTATAAGCAAATAAGCTTAGGTGTTATGTGTGATAAAATATAGCCTTATTAATTATATGTTTCAAGTCTTTTTTACTATAATATCAAATGTTTATTTATAATGCAATGTGCACTATGATATAGGTCCTTCCTCTCCCTCTGAAACTTAGATAGGTTTAATGCGCAATTATATTAGTTTCGTGCGAAATTAAGTGATATGAGTGAGGTTACCCAATCAATCCACTACCCTAATCCGTTCACTTCCCCAAAATCTCCAAAACTCTAATCCCTAAAAAGTCGGCAACGCACTCGTAACTCCTCCGTGGTTGCGGGTGTCTATGGGCGACGCTGATTGCTTGCCATCAGGTAATCCGTTTGCTTGTTTGCTCTTTCTCTGACATAAAAAAAAACAAGTAGAAGGATTAAATTTTACTAAAGCATGTATTTTAAAACAATTTAAGGATCAGAATACGCAACGCAGCTTTTAAATATTAACATCATGCCACCGAAAAAGCAAAAAAAAAAAAACAAAATTAATCGTCATTCTGATGTGCAACTGAACGTCAGCTGAAGAAAAAATTTAACGTCAATTTTGTTACAGGAAGGGTAACATCTGTTCTTAAACAAATCAAGGCACGTAACTGGTAGGATGTTCAGATGCTCACATGAAATCCTGCACCATGATGAAGAATCAAATATTTAGGGAGGATCTTTTCCGCTGTAAGATACAGATGGTGCCGTTTTAGGGATGGGAAAATGTCGATGCTTTGATTGTATCGATGTTTTGGAAGGTTTTAGTTTTGAATGATGTGTGTATCTTATCATATATTATATCACATGTAATTTTTAAAGATCGTAAATAAGAATTGTATTTTTTAACAATTAACAAAATGACAGATCGCCTGGATGATGATCGCAAGATTTCGCCTATGGAACTTCTAAGCACCAGAACAGAATGCTATATCGGCCGCCCTTTTTAGCATAAAACGCCATATAGTAAGGTAAATAACAATTAAATTATTAAGTTTCATCTCGTAAAATTATTAGTTCTAATAATGAATCCAATATGAGAAATACATTTGTTTACGTAAGTTAAATATTAGATTTTAATGTGCTAAAAATGTTATGCTGAAGTTTACTTAACTAGCTTTTGCACGCGACTCCGTGGAATAGTGTCTTCCTGCAGATTGTTAATACAAAAACTATCATATGTCCTTTCTCGTGTTCCAAAATATGCCTGTACCAAATTGCACAGAAATCTGTGCAGTAGTTTAGGCGTCAAGAAAAGACAGGCAGACAGACAGACAGAGTTACTTTCGCATTTATTTATAATATTAGTTTAAATAGTTTGGATAAAACACGTCATAATTAAATTTCTAAGTCTTACTAGAGCGTATTCTAGGGGCCAACGACTCCGACACAGAATACACAAAAGATTTGCAAACTAAAAATAAATTCTAAAACTTTACTCACATGTTATTTGTAATAATTCAATTCTTTAGAAGATTATATTAATTAAAAACTTTTATCGTTCAAAACTATGCAGTAACGTTAATTAATAAACTTATAGAAGTTCATAAGTTTGTTTAGCTATCCAACTGTTATCTTTTAATTGGTTAGGCTGGTGTAAAGAATTTTATGTTATTTTTTCATATTAAAACTTAAGCTTTAAAAACTTCATTTAGTAGATGAGTTTGACGGTAACGGCTTATGTTTTTTTTTAATTTGCTAAATTGCAGGCCGTCGCTACGGTGTACTTGTAAAGTTAATGGTAAAAACAAAACTCGTGTCAAGTACCTACAACATAAGTTTCGTTTTTATATTTTTACGTTTTATTTATATTTTTTTATAGTTTCATTTTATATTCAAAGCCTTTGTTACTAAGCTTGACTGTGGAGATACTAAAGATTGTTTTAAATGAACTCAGTTTTTTTTATATTTTTGTTATCTGTACCTATTCTATTCTAAATTTAAATTTTAAATTTTCATTCTAAAAATGTACTGGTATCTTATTAATCAATAACGCCAACCACCAAATTGTGTCCAATTATTTTGTTTTGTTACGTTAACCATTTTCAGGACAAGGTTCATATGCAAGAAAAATTTGGAAAAGTGGAGGAGAAAATCGGGAAAATCGGCCTATGGTTGAGACAAAAGGATAGGCCGCTAGTTCATTAAAAAAATACACGACACGAAATAGTAAAAATTTACTTTTTAAAATTTTAGGGTCGTGTCATGATGGCCCGGAGGTAAGGAGCCCGCTTCTGCGTGAGTTCAAAACCTGGCAGGTACCAATATGACTTTTTCCGAGTAATATGTACTTTCTATGATTATTTAGACACTACTGACATACGGTGAAGATAAACATCGTGAGGAAGCCTGGACTTGTAATTTCTAATTATAAGTTTGAAATCGCCTACCCACATTGAGCAAACGTGGTGATTAATGCTCTAGCCTTCTCCGTATGAGAAGAGGCCTTTAGGTAAGCTGATGGTGATGATGAAAATTTTAGGGTAGATGTACATTTCTCTGTCTGGCAGTAGTAGAGTAATCTTGATTTGCTGTGAATATAGCTGCAAATGAGAAGACAGATCACTTGATGGTAAACAAAACTAGTAAAAAGTTCCTTTGAAGATTTGAGGATTGGGAATGTTTCAAGCCGATTTTTTTATAAGGTAATCTCTCTCCGGTCGAGCTGGCCCATGGCTCTGATTTTATCACTGATTTTGTTCCATTGAACCAAATTAAGTGTCGTGTGACGACGTGACCACATAAAATTAATCTAGGAAATGATTTTTTGAATTTAACATTATTATGTGGCGACACACTGTGATAAAGGCTTCCTGCCTTTTTAATGACTGCACGGTTGGTGCGGTGGCTGGGCAACTGGCTACCGTGCAACGTGTCGCGGGTTCGATTCCCGCACGGAACAACTCTTTGTGTGATCCACAAATTGTTGTTCCGGGTCTGTGTGTCATGTGTATGTTTGTAACCGCACCCACGACACAGGAGAAAATCCTAATGTGGGGCAACGTTTTTAAAAAAAGAAAAAAAATGTCACTCTCAAAGTGCACTAGTCATTACCAAAAGTCTCTCTAGGAAAACTTATAAGTAAACAAAATTACAATTTCAGACAAATTATTATCTATATATTCTACTTAATAATCATGGCTTTCGTAACTCATGTAATTTATATTCAACAACTCAATTTATGTCTGACCACAAATGTGGAGCTAATTTATATGAGTTAATTAGATTTTCGTGAATTATTCATTTTCACTTGATAGTTATCATAATGTTTTCTTTGATAGAGATACTATAAAAATAGTTCTGACTCCTGCCCTTTCTTTGATACTTTATTCAGAGATATATTTCTAAATATTATATACCAAAAGTTTTTTGATATTAACGTTTTCTTTTTAGCATTTTTTTTGGTTTTATTGGTGTTAATCTTGATTTTACGCAACCGAAAAACCACAGCCAATTATTAACATATACAGGATGTCCGGTAAAAAAAGGATACCCTTGAAGTGCCTTTAAGTCTATTTAATGGCCAATAAAAATATACAAAAAAAAGATTTTGTAAAAATCTTAGAAATTAATTAATTTTAGAAAAATTGTGCATAAATTATTTTTGCAGCAATGTTTGATCATCATTGTTATGTACGTGAATGTTAAAGGATCATTTTCTATTTCATCTAGCACCAGTTTTTCTACTGAAATTTATCATAACTAAGGTACTACTTATCATATTTTCCATTTCGTTTTTTTTGTTGAATGGCCATAAGATAATAATATAGTAAAAGGCATTTCAAGGTTATCCATTCCTAACCGGACACCCTGTATATGCTAATACATAAATAACATTAAGATATATTAGTTTTTTTCCATCTGCTGGACATTATACCAGCTGCTTGGTTATGCGTAGTTTTCATAATATACATCGGCAAACAAGCAGACAGATTACTTGATGGTAAGTAATTAATGCAACATTGAGGAGTTATCGTTATTGAGGATTTGGAGATTAGGAATGGGGGGAAAGAAATTTGCCCATTCATATCCTCATTAATTTGGCAAAACACAACACTAGGCGTTGAGTCACTCCTGTCGAATCGACTTCCACTATTCTGTATAGCATTTTTGAAAATAATAGCTATTGACACAGTATAACCAGTATCACGTTCGACATAATCGAATCACAATGTTTGCTGAATCGATTTACTACGAAACACAACATTTACTTAACAACATTAAATTTATCGATAAACAATAAACACAGTGACACCACATCCCTATCACGTATTTATTTATTCATGAAATGAAAAATATTGTAACACGTTAGCAGAAATCTAAGTCAAGTGTTTTTTGCAATTTCTAAATGAATAATTTAATTTTCGATAAAACATGGACTACTGAAGTTTTTTTCTCACAGAAAACTGGCTTGAAGCAATACTTACGAGTATGTTGTAGTTACCATTAGTAATCCTAAAGATCGTTGGCCGACCTAAAAAAAAATTTGGAATATCATTCAGTGTCTTTATTTTATTTTACTTGGCAATTACGTATATCACACATAAACTTCACCATATCGATAAAAATATTGCTAATTTACCTGACGATCAACATCCTTACATTGGTTAATTGAATCACAGTGTTCTGATTCAAATTTCGACCGTTCCATAGCCTCTGCCAACAATTGGCAAAAATATAATATACCAACTGACAATGAGGTTTTCATCGCGTGATAAGTTTAAGAAAAAGTGCAGAAGAGTTAGTTATAATTGGGCACGAATGGAATAACTCGTACAGAATGACACCACGGCCTCACGGAAAAACCGCGTGAAATAACGCTTGTTAATGAATGATGTCTTTGCTGTGTAAGTGACGTTACCATGCGCGCAATCTTATCCCTCGTCCTTAAAGCCAAATTCCTGATACTCAAACACCAATCAACTAACAAAGTTTAACTGCGCAACAACTGGTAACAACTGATAGGCGCAGCGGGGCTCAACAAAGCCCATGTACAGCCGAGTCGGCAAAGCAAGCGCAATAAGGTACCGCAGCCTGTTGCTGCATCAGGAAGAAACGGGTTTGATTTTTAGTCAGTAAGAGTGTGACATCCCTCTTTTCTACACCATCTAATAATTTCCACTCTCAAAAGAAAAACCGTTGACGCAGTCGCTGAGCAACTGCCTGCTGTGCAACGTGTCACTCATTCGATTCCCGAACGGAGCAATTTCTTGTTCGATCCACAAAGTGCAGTTCTGGATCTGGGTGTTACATGAATTTGAAATTGTATGATTTTAAAAGCACCTACGACACAGTAGAGAATGCTAGTATTTGACAGCGGTTTAATAAAAAACTAACCACGAAAAGGCCGGTAACAAACCTGCAACTCTTCTAGTGTCGATCCTCTCCCGGTCACCTGTCCATGGACAGCAACGTCTTTAGAAGTGAAACTACCCATATATGGAGGACTATATTTGGGAACTTGTGCTTGCACTATCTGCGTTGAACAGACATGATTATGCAGCTCATAATATTAATACCAAGCACTAATTGCACCCCTGTCTGTAGCTAAAAGCTATAATAGTTCTCATTATACACTAAACAGTATACTCTGACGTAAAGCTATGTTAAGCAGTTTTAAAGTACCTACAAATTTACTATATCTACCTATATATAGTATACAATTTAATTACATATTTATTATCCATTGAACTAATACAGTTCGGAAATACCGCCAAAGATCTAGAAATCATTAAGGAAAGAGTCTTTGATTTGTTAAATCACCCAATGATTTCTCCTGTCCTAAGTGGGACTAGAGGGACTGGCATACTCTTACTGACTAAAACCCAACCCGTTCTTTCTACTGTTGAAACTGGACACGCTACGAGTAACAAAATAGAGAAGAGTTTTCTTCTTCTTAAAAGTAGATATCAATGCAGTGTCAAAGCAGGAGATCTAACTGATCATTTGCCTACACATTAGAAGTGATAAAAGAGAGGGTTGAATACCAGACGTTAATTATATTATTCGCAGATCATGACTTCAGGTTATACATGTGCAAAGTTTTAGTAAAAAATCGAGTAATGCAGCCAAGTAGTCAAACAGCTAATAATCCAGTGCAACCATTAGCTAATAGGGCCAATTAATTAGCTGTTACACGCACAAATGTCCTAAAGAAACAAAATCAGTTTACGACGTATCTGAAAACCAAAATCAAATTAACAACACTGGTTTCTGCTTAATCCAATAGAAAATTTCTCTCCCAAACAAAACACAAGGCAAACTTTGAGAAATTATGATCACTGTTGTGATTAAATATTTACAGGATTCTTCTGGCTTTAAAATTTTCACCAAGATTTTGCTAAGATTGGGTAGTAAATTAAAGAATATGTCATTTATTTTATTTTCGCTTGTGATTAAGATTTATTATCTACTGAAAATATCCTGAAACTGAATGTTTTAGGATATTTAGTTAGGTTTATTTAGTTAGTTAGGTTATTTTAGTTAGTCGTAAAGGTATGTTTGAAATAAAAATCTTGCTTAACTTATTCATGAAATATACTTATATTTTCAATATTGAAATATATTTGTGGTTTAAAACAAATTGATAAGAAACTATTATTAATAATTACATTTTAAATAAAAATACATGAGTACAACTAAAAAATAAAATTAATAAACAATACCGATGAGTCATTATTGCTTATTAATTTTTAACCATTAAAAAATTGTCATGCTGAGCAAAGTTTGATCACTTGCTTAGATGTGTTTAGACGGATTACCTAATGGTAAGCAATCAGCGCCGCCCATGGAGATCCACAATAACAGAGGAGTTACGACCTCTTGGGGATAAGGGATTTGGAGATTTAAGGGATGGGGGAGGGGAAGGATTGGGCATTCGGCAACCTCACTCACATGGTGAAACACAACTCTGTGGTTGTTTAAGAGCGTATGTCAGAGCAGTCTAAACAAACTTAGTAAGTACTCGTATACTTAAAAAAAGTCGCATTGCTACTTTTTTAGGTTTCGAAACCGCACTCTCTTATGAGCAATGGGTACCTTAAATACCGAGTCAACAAACCCCAAAAACTGCCAGGATTGATACTTTAAATGGCACACTGAGATATTTATACATACATATAGATACATCTATATGGTACTTACACCATGTATTTGTAATAATAACTTTAAATGTTTTGGACACAGATTTCAAAATCTTTGTTTAGCAATTTTCCAGTCGGATCAACTTTATCGTTCAGTTTTTACTAACATTGTGTCTAACGTACATTTACTAGATAGAAATAGAATTTAGCTGGCTGACATGTCGCGTAAAGTTATATTATTTATGTCAAAACAATACACATAATATACCGAACAAAAAGCGGCCGGCATAAAGATTATTGTTGCCCACGCCTCAAAGAGCCAATAGACCAACACAGACAGGGCCTAATAGGGCTGATGTTTAGCCGGAGTTGCGGGGTAAGCGCAATGAGGCACCGCGACCTCGGCCCAGAGCAAAAGCAACGAGGGTGTTTTTTTAGTCGGTAAGAGTCTGACACTCTCTCTCGCCTTACCCTGGGCGGGAGAAGTCATTGAATGATTTTCCCCTGACACAAAAATAAAGATTATTGTTAAAACAAAAACAAGAGGTTATTGGTTTTTGTTTGATTTCCCTGCACTTCATCTCAATCGAAGATTTGTATGGCATCGTTTTGCAGTACGTCCGAATCATGTTACTTGGCTTTGCATATAGTTGTATTGAATGTTGTTTCAACAGTTTTTAGACCATTTTTCAACTGCTCCAAACCAGATATAACGTAAACCGACAGACTGTAATAGGATGGCAAACGAGCAGATGGATTACCTGATGGTAAGCAATTAGCGCCGTGGAAACTGCAGCAACGGGGAGTTACAAGCGCATGGCCGATGTTTTGAGGATTAGAGTTTTGGAGTTTTAGGGATTGGAGAAGGGGAAGGATTGGGCCTCCGGTAACCTCACTACACGGCGAAACACAACATTGTGTTAGTTTCACGCTGCTTTTCTGTATGACCATAGTATCACCCCGCTCGAGCCGGTCCATACGTGAAGTATCAAGGCTCTCCTACATTTGAACCTTGACATATCTTCACCGCATACTCCTACACTAAGTCCTCAGCCACGAAAATAAAAATGAGACAAAATTAGTTAATCCGTCTCACTTAATTATATCTTTATCGTTCTTGGGGCGAGCTTCGTAATCCTTATTAGGTTTAGCGTCCACTAAAGTTGAAAAGAGTAAGAGACAGATATGGTTTCAAATTGTTTCTGTCTGTGTGTGGTGTGTGTATGGTGTGTATCAAATTGTTAACTTTTCTTCACGCCTAAACTACTAAACCGATTTTTGTGAAATTTGGTACGGACATAGATTGGAATTCGAGAAAGGAGAGAAAAATCTGCAGGATGTCGCTATTCCACGCGAACGGAGTGTGGTCCTATTAGTCTCGTCCTAGTAAGGTTGACTGGGAGACAATGCCATATGGCATTAATGTCCGCCTTATGTACCATCACTTGTTTTGTGTACATTAAAGTTTAAATAAATAAATAAATAAAATCTCTGTGACTTCGCTATCGCACGAAATGATTGAAGGCTGTTCGCCCTTCAAAAAAAGATTTTCTGAATCCAAAATTTAAGGAATATTAGGTTGATATATAAGTACAAATCAACCTAATATATATGAGAATGAGCCACCACCACGGTGGCTCATCTCATCTTAATATCAAAACTATATAGTAAATAATAAGTTGACTATAAAAATGCACGCTATTGTTTATAATATGTAGTAACTAAATTAAAAATAAATGAAAACTTTCCATAAAAATAAATAATATTTTACCTAAATTACAATGAAGGTATGGTCAAGATTAAAAAAAAGGAAATCTTAAGGAAATTGCTTTTGTATTAAAAATTAAAGTAAAATAAAATCGCATTTCCTTCTTAGCTTGGAATGTAATCCAGCTTTACCCTCCTCTACTTATAATCTTAGTCTCCATTCCATGGAAGTTAATTAAGTTTTATGTGTACTTATAATAAATTATGCTATCTCTTGATCTCTATTTTACGAATGTTTTTGATATACATCAATCTCTTTTAATGTGATGTTGCCCTGGTAGTTTTTTGCTTAGATATAAGTAGTAGACTTTTTTTGGGGTTTTATTCGGTACATGCTTTGTGTAATTTTAAAGTTAATTATAGCTTTTATTCATATTATACCTTCTTTACATTTGACTGAACGTCATGGCGATCCGGAGGTTACAGCGCCCTATCTCATGCATGAGGGTGCAGATTTGAACCACGGAATACAACTTTTGCCAAGTTTTATGTGCTTTCTTTAAATATAAAGACCACTGGCGGTGAAAAAACTAGGACTTGTCGTTGCTAATAAAAAGTTTGAAAAAGCCAATCCGCCTTTAGCATGGTGAATATAATGCTCTAATCTTCTCCGTGTGACAAGAGAGAGAGGCCTTTGCTCAGCAGTAAGCACATATAAGCTGATGATGACGATGACATTTAAATTTTGATCTTAATAGACCTGTATAAAATATTTGTATTAAATCCGCAAGGCAGCTTGTGGCGAGCTGTTGGGCAGTGGCGACCTCACGGACCTGACTCCCGGGAGGTGTCTTGTTCTTCTCTCTCCGGTTAGTCCTCGTGACGAGCTGGAGTGAACACTGATGAAGAACAAACCCTCCTACCTCATTCTTGCATTAATTGGCTGGCTTGAGTGGAGATTCGCAAGAGTAGGAGTTGAAGGAGACTCGGGGGAAGGATGTATCTCAGTAAGGTGCTGGTACTTATATACTGCATACAGGGATAATTGCCGGCTGATGTCCCATCACATTTAGATTAAAACTATTCAACGGGCCTCTGCGAGTTGGCTTCGGCTTCTCGTACGCCTTCCAAAGGTCTGGGACCCTGTGGTGCCGTGAAAGGATAGAACAAACAAATAGAACAAACAGAAGCGAAATTTCAACGTTATACACATAAGAAATCTAAGGGTGACAATTTAAGGGTTAATAGACCTGTATAAAATATTTGTACATATTAAGAATATCTTTCTACAATGACCAATATACCAATATTAATCGCTCAAATATTTTTTGGCAAAATGATTTTTATGATAACAATTAAAATAATATATTTTTAAAAGGGATATGTAATTTACATTCTAAAATGGATTCCTATTAAACTTTGGTCATAAAAGTAATTACTACTTAAAATTTTATTGCCTTCAGTTTCAACAAACTGCCTTATCTAGATTCGCTTAAAACACAAAAGCGGGATTTTAACAGATAGGGGTCTTTTATTTTATTCTATAATTGCCTTTTTTATGAATATTTTTTGAGAATTATTAGATTGCTCTTGTTCATCTAGTGGTCATAAATGTTAGCACTGAAGTGATTTCTATGTTTGAAGAATCAAGGTTTACATTAAAATACTCGGAAATCGAGATTTCTAGAATATTTTCAGGCATCTCATGATCAGCTAGAGTTGCAAGTTAAGCATAATAAAGTACCACGGCTTCGGCCTGGATCAGGAGAAGGAATGGGGTGATTTTTAGTCAGTAACCCCCTTATTACAAAACAAGATTTATCTTTAGTCCAGGTTTAAACCATTGAGTCGGGTTTCGAATTTTGAACTTTATTGTCATCTACCTTCAATTCGAAATACAAAAACTGGCTCAATGGTTTAGTCCTAGACTAAAGTAAAACCTTATTTTGTAATAAAGCCATAAGAGTCTGACACTCCTTCTCGCCATACCCTAGGCGAGAGAAGCGATTCGATAATTTTCCTTCCACAAAAAATTCAAATACAGCCCGCAAGGGTTACCAAAATCACATTTCAACTATTTAAACAAATAAATCAGTCCTGGAACAAACTTACAAAGTAATAAAGAATGCTATCAATTCTTCGCTTAACGCAAACTCCGGGATAGTGTTAACATACCTCAATGTTACTACAAGACAGTTGGCTTAAGTCCATCGTGAGAACTTTCTTGCGATGTCACTGTAAAAGTGCATTGAAAAAGGTTAAGTACGAACTGGTTTTTGTCTACCGCCCTGAGAACCTATACATATAAATGCTCGCCATGATATTTTTATTAAAAATATCATCCGACTTCAGAATACAGTTCATGTTATACTGAGCAATGACGGCACGACCTTCCACTGCTAAACTTAAACATACTTTATCTTGGTATTCTTACACGACGGAAGGAAAAGAATATGTGATTTTTATTTTTTTTCACATAATTCACGGATGACTTAATACATTTATAATATTTATACTCTGCTATTTTTTCTTTTTGGAATCGGTTTGGAAAATCCTTAATGAGACCCATCGCCCTCGGGGAAGGGCGAAGGGTACTGTCAGACTCTTACTGACTAAAAACCAACCCGGTGTTCCTCCACTTACCCATGTGTCGTAGGGGTGGGTATCGCCGAAGCATTCGTCGCAACCCCCCGACGGGATACTCTGCTGTCATCTCTGTAATTTCAGCTTCGAATAAGGTCACTTAGATTACTTAGTTAGTATTTGTCTAGAAGTAACCTTTTCTTTGAGAGGGAAACCATTAAATTATTTAATTAAACATTTCTCTTGCCCTGTGTGAGCTGAAATGGAGATCCATACTCTTACTTGCTAAAAGCCACTTAATTTCTTCAACTGCTCCTGGCCAGGCCGGTCGCACATTATTGCGCTTACATCTACATCCCGACTGGAATGGAAGCAATCCTTGCGTGTTCTTTTTCGAACCTGATTTACTGCATTATCTTCGACAGTACAAACACAACTTTTAAAAGTTCAAGTAATACTTCCAACTCGGCTTACAATTTAAAGAACAATGCTTACATTTAAGATGTTTTACAAAACAACTAGCTGTTACTCGTGGCTTCGGTTGGATAAAGAAAAATTTAACGCGACTGATTTAATCGAAATTTGATATTAGCGCCATCTATTGCTATTGAATAGAACTAACTGCATCGTAACGATTGATTGATTTTTTGCTTCATATTTTCGATATTTGTTAGTTTTAACAATTATAATAAACAAAATTTAGTACTAACCTAATCAACATTATCCGAGCCCTAAAATTATCACTTACAATTATAATTCTTTGGTAGTTCTCGGTTTTTAGCAATAGTTGCTTTTGGAACAAAATTATTACTACATACATAGTTTAGGTATTTATTGAACGTGGATCCGTCAAATTTTTTTAAATATCCCCTTTTTGCTTGTCGTTCAAAAGTGCCTGTTGTAATCTAATTCTGTATTCTATATTTGATTTGATAACTCTTCTGCCCCGATAATCCTTTCCATTCTACAACAAGTCGCGTAGAAGTTAGACCACCATACATAGATGAGGCCTTCTAGAGCTACGGTTCCAGCCTTGGTTGCGGGTGCAACCGTGATTGTATAGACTGATAGGTATCTTCGATACCTATAAAAGGTGTTGTTCGCGACACTAGGGGATGATAAAAAATAAGTGGACTGTATGGATTTGATAGGCGCAGTTTATTGCCTTTCCAATAACAAATTAAAAGATATCGCGGACAAACAATTAATTTTGAATAAAGCGAATGACGGCCGTCGTCCTTGATGTCCAAGCTCGAAGAAACAAAAAAATGTCTCTGCCCCTCTCGCTCCGAAGCCTCCTCGCCCCACCGCTCCATAAAGGTAGGCGGCCGCTATCGCGTCTAACGAGGTTTTTTTTATGGAATAAGAGGCAAACGAGCATACTGATCATTTGATGGTAAGCGATCGGCGCCACCCATGGACACCCGCAACACCAGAGGAGTCACAGGTGCGTTGCCGGCCTTTGAGAAGGAGTACGCTCGTTTCTTGAAGGTTGGAAGGTCGTATCGGTTCGGGAATACCGCCGCCGGAAGATCATCCCAAAGCTTTGCTGTGTGGGGCAGAAAGTTACGCGAGAATCGCACAGTTCTTGACTGCCAACCATCTATGTGATGGGTATGTTGGATTTGATTTCCAACAGGTGTGTTATTTCATGAGTAAGAGTCTGACACTCCCTCTAGCCCCATCCAATACGGGAAAAGTCATTCGATGATTATCATCCCCTCAAAATAGCTCTCAAACAAAATAATAACTGCGTTAGATTTTGACAAACAAACAGACTTTTATTCTTAAAGCATTAGTATTGTTTGCAACTTGCAAGTCATATTTAACGACTTACTCAGTTTCCTCTTTAATTACAAACATTTACGGGAACGAACTAAGTATTTACAAAATGGTACTTTTAGTTCTAGATTTTAATTTCTTAACATAGTACCTATTTTGTTTGTCGTACAGATTCCCAGTAACAATCTTCAGGTTTCGACATCCTCTGAGGTGGTTAAAAGCGTTGATTTATTATCATCCTGTTAATATCACCAAAAAGTCTCTTCTCGCATACAGAAGGTGTGAGCATAAACAATGACGCTTACTGAAGGTGGATTGGCTATTTCGAACTTATAATTAGAAATGATAAGACCAGGTTTAGGACCATTCACGATACTTCTGGGGGGTTCCGTGGCCCCGGACCGGAGCAAGAGATCGAATGGGGTGGTTTTTAGCCAGTAAGAGTCTGATTCCTTTTCTCAACCCACCCGGGGTAGGAGAAGTCATTTGAGAATACTACATCAAACTGGTTCATTTCCTGGAAACCCTTTAAAACACCAATTTAACGTTGCAAAATTATTAAAAATTTCACTAAACCAACTAAGTCTTTGAAGCCATCTTTGAGCTTGCGTAATTCTTTAATCGTATAAAAACAAATATGTATACTTAGTTTAAAAAACTCACTTATTATTTCTCGGAAATGCTACACTACTCTACACGATCCCATTACATACCGTATACAAATAATTTCTCCAACTAATCCTTTAGCTTAAAAAAGATGTATATAACACAAAAAAAACATCTTTAATAAAATGAAGAGCGGACCATCTGTTTATATTTTACCGTTTATCGTAAACGTCTATTCAAAGGAAATGTTCGTTAATATAGCTATCGGGTAAATGCCCCATCGTTTTTAACTGGCGCACTTACTACTGAAAGTATCAGAGTTAAGAAATTAGAAGGAAACGTATCTACTAAGCCTTTTTGTTCGTATAAAGACGTCCGTACGAAAGGACCAAGTTTGCAATTTGGTCCTTAGATCATTTAGTGGGCGTTTTTGTGTGGTCCTTTTAGGATCTATTTTAATGTCTTTTATAAAATAGTTTTAATCATGTTAATGTATTTTTGGAATGTTTATAAATAGGTTTTTGAAGATTATTCCGATAGAATTCAATAATCTTATCTTTTGTAAAGGATTTCGCGTTTTTGGATTCAAAATTGAATGAAAGTGGTTACACGTGGCGGTATTTATAGTAGAGATATATAGTAATCTGATATTTTATTGATGTGTATAAACGTATACGTATATATTACACTTGTAAATGTGTTTTATAAAATATTAACAAGGTATGTAACATTAAAGCAGTACCTTTTGAATTTGGTTGGCTACTGAGACGACCATAGATGATCCAGAACATTTGAGTCGGGCTTCATTTAAAAACATTTTTTTTTTATTTACCGTTACCGTATTTTTTTTTTAATTTAAAGAAGAGAAACGCAAGAAGAATTTTATCTCCGATAGCTTCATTCATCACAATGTAAATCACAATGTAGGCGTTATCTGCCGCTGGTTTCAAGTGAAGCCATGGTTGCCAGGCTATGCCGACATGCTACATTCGTGGCTCTCCCCATAGTAATCAACAGACTAACTATTTTGCTTACATAACAAGGATCAGTCCACATTTTGCATGGCAAATTTACAGCCCTAGTCCAAGTTGCCTCAAGCGCGTCACTGTTTTTTCTAAACTAACATGTTTCTAACAGAATCCTGAGCGAGACCACACTCAAATTAATTAGTTAAGAAATTTATTTACAAGGAAAATTTGTGGCGCTCTTCATTGTTAAAAACTGTTTACAAAAAGTAGGCAATAAATTTATTATTGAAGGTTAAAATGACGATTTATTTCTACTCGAGCGAATGATAGGTACATTTCTGCGTAAAATAAGAAATATGAAGATGGTAGTGGGCACTCAGGGACATAAAACTTCTCTTGAGCGCACGGCACGTCGCGATGCCCGCGCACCTCAAATAGCCATCAGAGCACCACAGTCTGTACTGACTAGAACAAAAATGACCCTTTGGTGTTGCGGGTTCAAGTACAATAATGTACCGTGGCCTGGCTTGGTTTAAAAGAAAGAACAGGGTGGTATGAAGCAAGAATAGGTGAAGCGTAAAAAAGAGATAACAAAAATAATATTTCAATTAGGCCCTTACGAACTTTGGAACGTCCAGAAAAAAAAGGAAGTGGTTTTTATCCAGTAAAACTGATACTCCCTCTCGCCTCAATCTTTCAAATCTACGATATTCTACTTTTTCTTAGTTTTGTCTACACTGTTATACCTCATCTCGCCTATCCTATCTAATTGAATACCTCTACTTATACCTTACCCTTTTTTCATAAGCACCCGTCTGGTGACAAATAGAAAAACAATGAAACAAGAGTTATCGAAATCGGTTCAGCTGTTCGCGAGATTTGTGGCATATTTGGCGAATTATTTTTACATAAAATTTATATCCATTTTATAATAATCTCCGAAAATATTAAAATAATATTTTAAAATAATAATATATAAGTTTATCCATTTATTTTTATGATATTTAACTATTAAATGTAATTCGTTGAAATCAGTGCATTAATAAACATTATAAATTAAATTCGAGTAAAACATAATTAATTATTTGTAGGAAATTTATTGAGATTCAGTGTAATATTGTCTGAAAATTTTAATTAAACGCAATTTTAAATTGATTTCCGTGTTTTAATAATTTAATGTACCTACGAATACAACAATTGGCTCGAAAATATATTTAAAATTCTTGTTAAACACCACTACGATTATATTTTTCTCATGAAATGCATTATTTTAATAAAAATAATATATATATTTTATCCGATAATTATCCAATTAACGAAGTAGTAGTCCCGAGGATAAGATGCCTGCTTTTCATGCATTTAGGTGCGTGTTAAACACCTGGCAAATACCTATGATTTTTTGTATGTTAATTTGAATGGTGAGGAAACCTGGACTTATAATTTCTAATTATAAGTTTGATATCGCCAACCTGCCTTGAGCAAGCGTGGTGATTAATGGTCAAATCTCTGTGTGAGAAGAGGCCTTTGCTGAACAGCCACGCGCGTAAAGCTAGGCGCCGTATGCTGAAATCTGGTTTTAACTCGCCTTCCGCAGACCCACGCTTACCTTGCGGCCGGAAATGATCTCTCTATCCCCAACACCCGGAGTGTTGCCTACTGCGGCAACTTGGGCATGGGGGGAGGGTAGTTCCCTCACGCGCTCCACCTCCGTGCTCTCCTCCACCTTTTCGATAATCACTGTTTCGCAGAAATAGGAGATGGCTTCCCAGTTCTTCTCGCTCCGCACCTTAACCTCGACTAAGGCCGGACGCGGGAGATCACGGCCACCGTATTCTCCACCTTATCCTCTGGGTAGTTCCCACAATGACGACACTCGACGGGCGTTTCCTACCGCCGGATCCGAAACAGGAAACTACAGAAGCAGCCAGTAACTACCGGTAATTATTTGCATTAGGCGGAAGGATAGGACGCCATGGCTTCTCTCAAGCTACCCCATGAAGGTACCGCAGCTATAACAGCGTGCCTGGCCCTGTCACAGATGTTGTTTCCACTCGGAATAATAACACTTTAAATTTGTTTTTCATATTGAAAATAATTTTAAAATGTTTATTTTCAATTTCCTGTACTGTGTATATATTATTTTTACATATGTTTAATAGACAATTCGTACGAATCGTTCTGCTCAGAAATTCATGTCAGCTACCATATGTTTTGTATGATTCTCGGTACAGACAAAATAAAACTATAAAAAATGTTCGTGACTTCAAATTAAAAAGCGCCAAAAAAGGCGCTGAAAGCTTACCATCAGGTAGCCCGTCTGCGCGTTTGTGGACCTAATGCATAAAAAAATTCGAAATCTAAATTTATTTAATAATGTTTAGTGTAGAAATTATCTAATCATGCATTATAAGTAAGTACATGTTTCTTTTTTCAATATTATTATGCGTTTTTTGGAGCTATCCTATCAGTATTAAGATAAAGTGTGGGGTGTGCGTGGGAGAGCCATGCTTCGGCAGGAATGGGTCGGCTCGATCGGAGCGATACCACGGCCTCACAGAAAACTGGCTTGAAACCACCACAGCGTTGTGCTTCGCTGTGTGAGTGAGGTTACCGGAGGCCCAATCCTTCCCCTCCCCCAATCCCTAAATCTCCAAAACCCTAATCCCTAAAAGGTGGGTGACGCACTCGTAACTCCTCAGTTGCGGGTGTGCATGGGCGGCGCTGAAAGCTTACCATCAGGTAATCTGTCTGCGCGTTTGCTGACCTATAGCATAAAAAAAAAGTATAAGCTGCTTACAAATACCGACTTGCAAGTAAAACCGTAATAATGTACCGCAGTCAAAAATGTTCTTTCATTAAAGCCATTCATTTCATTGTGTTATTAAACATAACAAAAAGAATTGTCAAACTGGTCTAGGCAGTTTTCTATATATGAAGTACATGTATAGTATGTATATTATTCTATATGTACTTCTTATATGTGTTTAGATAGTATTGATTTCTCGTATCTTTTTTAAAATATAAAATATATAATAAATTGTTTGCTTACAAACTATGAGAATTTAATACCAAAGTAGGTACCGAACTAAAATAAATATTTCATTTCAGAAACTTCAGTATAGTAGAGATTTTGAACAAATAAAAGTTATTAGAAATACTAATGTTAATTTAAATAAATTAATCGTCTATCTGCTACTTATAAATATAGCACTTAAATTTTTATTTTTCGATAAAAACAAATAGTATATACCAATTATATTTTATTCGACCGTAGAATTTCATTTATTTTATCCAGAAAAAACTATGGCTCATAAAAAATCTTGTCACCTTCTAAGATACATTTTTTTTAGCTCGTACTACTACTACTTTTGGGCAAAGGCCTCTCCATCTCGCTTCCACACCTTCCGATCTTTCGACCGTGTCCACCAGGCTCGACGATAGGCATTTAGATCGTCACGCCATCTTTTCTGGGGCCCACCCTGCCTGAATTTTCCGCGCGCGCCTCAAAGAGCCATTCAACCACCACAGACGGGGCCCTAAAGGGCTGATGTTCAGCCGGGGTTGCGGGGTTAGCGAAATAAGGTACCGCGACCTCGGCACAGAGCAGGAGAAGGAAGGGAGGTTTTTAGTCAGTAAGAGTCTGACACTCCCTCCTGCCCGGCCCTGGGCGGGAGAAGTCATTTGATGATTTTCCCCTCACAAAAAAAAACCCTGCCTGAATTACACAAAGAGTTGTGAGTATTGTCTCACAAAATGTTGCACAGCAGCTCGTTGTCCATCTACGTAAAAGATGCAGTCAATAATATTAATATTTCTTATTAATACTATTTGAAGTAAGAAGGCAGAATTATAAAGCTTATTCTAATATCTTTAAGAACTTGTATCGTGAAACAGCCACATATCACATCATCACCCTATAAGTTTAGTGTTCACTGCTGAGCAAATCACTCTTCATATGAAATTCTTCATACAAAAGGAAAAGGTTTGAAATATACACCACCACGCTTGCTCAAGTCGGACTAGCAAATTATAATTTATACTAATGTAATGTAATAAAGCTGTAGAGTTTGTTTGAATGCGCTAATCTCCAAAACTATTGGTGCGAATTGAATTGAAAATTATATTTGTGTTTGTTAGTCCATTTATCGGGAAAGGCTATAAAGGATACGAAGAAGAAGAACAGCGGGTTTTTTTTTATTTTTTTTTATTTTTTTTTTTGTGAGGGGAAAATCATCATATGACTTCTCCCGCCCAGGGCCGGGCAGGAGGGAGTGTCAGACTCTTACTGACTAAAAACCCCCCTGTTCCTTCTCCTGCTCTGTGCCGAGGTCGCGGTACCTCATTGCGCTTACCCCGCAACCCCGGCTGAACATCAGCCCTTTAGGGCCCCGTCTGTGGTGGTCTATTGGCTCTTTGAGGCGCGCGCGGAACGCTACGCGCCGTACGCTCGGGCCTGGTTCTGGTCGGGCGGTGAGCTGCCCTTACTCGCCGACCGCAGGCCCGTACTTACGGTGGCCGGAGATCGTCCCTCGATCCCCGACGCCCGTAGTGTCGCCAGTTGCGGCTGCTGGGGCGTGAGGAGGAGGATTGCTCCCTCACGCGGGCCGCCTCTCTCTTTGCGAGCATGACTGCTTCACAAAAGGAGGAGACGGCGTCCCAGTTCCTCTCACTCCGCACCATGGCCTCGACTAAGGCCGGGCGCGAGAGGTCGCCGCCGCCGATCACTTCCCTGAGGATACGGCGGTGCTCAGCCCAGGCAGGGCATACCGCTACCGTATGCTCCACCGTATCCTCTAGGTGGTCCTCACAATGACGACACTCGGGCGTTTCCTCCCGCTGAATCCGAAACAGGAACCTACCGAAGCTGCCGTGCCCGGTAAGCACCTGCGTCAGACGGAAGGTGAGGACGCCGTGGCGTCTCTCAAGCCACTCCTCAAAGAGGGGTCTTACCGCTGCTATGGTAGCGTGCCCGGCCCTCGGTTGCGACAGTCGTTGTCTCCACTCTGCCATGAGATCTCGCCGGAGCTCATTCCGCCACGCACTAATTTGGCGCGGCAGAGGATCTTCCCCGGCGACGCGCGTCTGCGCGCAAACTGTAGACGCGCGCGAGCGCCTTCGCTTCTAGATCCCACGGCGGTGATCCGACAAGGAGGTTCGCCGCCTCCCCGGAGATCGTGCGATACCCGCGGATTACTCGTATAGCCATGACCCTCTGGGACGCGACCAGCGTACGAGCCGGCCGCCGCTTCAAGTCCGGCGCCCACACAGGGGCACCGTAGAGGGCCATGGATCGCACAATCCCCATATACAACCTCCGGCAGGAGGCGTTTGGCCCCCCGAGGTTGGGAAGGAGCCGCTTGAGCGCGGCCCCAGACCGTTCTAGCTTAGGGGCCAAACGACGAAAATGCTCCGTGAAGTTCCATCGGCTGTCGAGGACGAGACCCAGGTACTTCATCGCCGACTCGACGCCGATGGTAACTCCTCCTGCCGTTACTTGGGACCCACCTGGAGGTGGCGCGCTCCGACGGCAATAGAAGCACATGGCCTCGGACTTGTGGAGCGCCACCTCGAGTCCCAACTGCCGGATCCTTGCAACGACTGTCGCAACCGCTTGTGACATCAGGTCGGCCGCCGCCTGATGCGACCTCCCGTTCGCCAGCACCAGCGTGTCGTCAGCATAACAGACAATGCTGACGCCGCTCGGGAGGTCGGTGCGTAGCACCCAATCGTACCCGATGTTCCACAGGAGAGGTCCCAGGACAGATCCCTGTGGGACACCGCGCGACACCTCTCGCCGATTCCACACGCCACGGTGACCGGGGTAGATGACGCATCTGTCCGTCAAGTAAGCCTCGACTACACGACGGAGATAGGCAGGCACCCGGTGATACCGGAGTGCCTCCAAAATGCAGCTCCAGGGCAGCGAGTTAAAGGCGTTGGCGATGTCCAGAGACACCGCCACGACGACTCGCCTCCCGGCCAACGCTGTCCCCGTCGTGAGGTCCCTCACGCGCATGATGGCGTCCACCGTGGAGCGCCCTCTGCGGAAGCCGAACTGGCCGTCCGCTAAATCCGGCCCCCTTCCAGACAGGTGCCCGACGAGGCGGTCTGAGATTATCCTCTCGAACAGCTTTCCCACCTCGTCGAGTAGCACAATGGGCCGGTACGCGGACGGGGAGTCCGCAGGACGCCCCGGCTTCTTCACGAGGACCAGTTTACCCGTCTTCCACGACAGCGGACAGCGGGTGAAACCGCACGGGAGTTCTAGTTAGACATAACAGGATCAAGTGTCACGATGGTTTTCTTAACCGTCCTTCAGTGGTGTCTAAATAATCTTAGAAAGTAAACATACATCACAAGAAGCACAGCTGCATGAACTCACCGAAAAAGAGGTTTTAATTGGTTCCAGGATCAAATAATATTTTTTTTGTTGATCGATTTCAAAACTTCCACTGATGTACTAAAAGTCAATTTAAATAAACAAATCCATATCATATTACAATAATAGTAACCACAATTAAAGCTAACAATGAAACCAATGAATTAACACATAGATCAGATATTGACAAAAGTAATTTTATTATAACAACTGAAAACGAATTTAATTCACACATGCAATGAAAATACGACAATGATAATAAACATAGCCAGAAAACTGTTTGCATTATACAAGTAAAGAGCTCACCACACGGATTGAGCGTTAACGATGCGACGTGAAGCGTTTACTAAAATTTTTTTTAATCCAGTTACACTCAAGATTCCCACGTAAGGCCTGGGAATCCTAGCAATTTTCTCGGCAAATTCCAATAAAGTTGGTAAGCCTAATCAATAAAAGAGGAGGTAGATAATAATTATTCACTTCGCCCGACGAACACAATCTCTATAATATTTTGGCTGTGAATATCGTAAAGCTTTCTTCATACTTAATACCTGACTGTCATTCTTACAACCTTACCAATGGAGAATAACACATTATATACAGGTAAGTACACTAAAACTAAAAGATATAATAAAATGCCTGAAGAACAATGCTCGTCTATATAGACCCTTAGATTCGCTGTAGCACGTCAATTTTATTACAATTAATTCCCAGCAGAAACATTATTCAGATTTTTTGCATTGTTTCTTTTAAAACAATTATTATTATTATAGAGGTGTGAACAAGCACATTTTTGCATATGTGATACGGCAAGTAACTCGCCAAAGTTTGCCATTAAGCCATTGATACCCGCAGCACCCGAGTAAGTGCGTTGTTAGGCTTTTGAAGATAAGGCATTTTGGAGATTTAGAGATTGGAGAGCTATGGAGGAGGAATAGGATTGGATTTTTGATGACCTGATTCCAGTAAACTTACCCTTTTCCGCTAACAAGAAGTCCAATATAAAAAATAATAATGGATAAAAACGTCACTGAAATGTTTAACAAATCGTGAGGAGAATGATTTATTAATTTATGAAGAGGCGTATTATCAATATTACTAACGTTATGTACATTGTAATATTTACCTATCCCCAACAGACCTAGACAGTTCGAACAGTCCAATATTGAACACACACTAAAATAACTCGGCTCTCATAAAAAAAAAACACTAACCAACCGCAGCAGCAACCGCTTGACCAAACGCAAACATTCTAAAATGTTATCAAACAACAGACAAGACAATCTATCATCGAAAATTTAACGGAAAATATTTGCTTACAGAAAATTAACGTTAAAATTACTATGGCAAAACAAACGCCCTGAATAATTCAGTGTTTTAAACAGCCCCATAGTTATTTGCAAACAAAATTAGGTGTTCGCGGATCGCATGAATATTCATCACATTTATTTTAATAATGCTAGTTCATATCGCTCCTTCGCTGCAATAAACGATTAGTTTTACATCATTTTATTAGTAACTATCTTTTGCCCACGACTCCGTTCACGTGGAATAGTGTTTTTCTGCAGATTTTTGGTATAAAAACTATCCTATGTCCTTTCTCGACTTTCAAACAGTCTGTACCAAATTTCACAGAAATCGGTTCAGTAGTTTAGGCGTGAAGAAAAGTGACACAGACAGACAGAGTTACTTTCGCACTTATAAAATTATTTGGATATGCATTTGGAAGTTTGGATATAAGTATAGATTGATACATTTTGTAATGCATTATTACCATCATGATTTGTTTTTTAGGCACGAATTTTCGACTGTGTCGGGAATAACTGCTTATGAGTCCAAGGCAGCCGGTTGCCCAGCCTTAGCCTCAACTGTAGCAAAGCGGTTCATGTTTGAGGGGTGAAAGTCAGCAAATTATTTCTTTCGCCCAAGTTGAGGCCAGAGGGACTGTCAGGCTCTTGATGAAAGTCACTTAATACCACCCCTTTCCTTCAGGAAAGAATAAAGATGAATGAAAATGAAATGAAAACTTGGATTTTGACTCTTTTATGTGGTATCATTTACTAAGTTCAAAATTAATAGGTAACAATTTTGAGCTTGGTAAATAAACGATGTAACACACAAAGCAATTGGTAGACCGTGAGGGACCAGATTTTAAGAAACTCTGTCATTGTGCTTATGATTGAGTTCTTGACATTATACATTTAGATTCAGAAATACATGCAAATAAAAATTTTCACTCAGCAAAAATTGTTATTAAACCAAATATAAAAAAAAGTAAAAGGAAGTCCAGTTTTCTAGGAACGTTTGAAGACAGATGAGAATAGAGAAGCCTAATGTTATATGAAATGTGGAAGAACCATGTTTCAGCATAAATTGGTTGACTCCTCCGAAACCATACCACAGCTTTACCGCCCCAAGTAAAACTACTCTTGCTTTGTGTTTCGCTATGTGACTGAGATAACACTGCCCTCTATCCTCCTTTTTCCAATTCCCAATCCTGAAACCTCTAGCATAGCACAAAAGGCTAGCAACGCACTTGTTTCACTATCAATGGCGGCGCACATAGCTTTTGCTCAAGTGATCTGTCTGCCCGTTTGGAGATCTGACCCATAAAAAGCAAATGCCATGTAAAATTCAGTTCCATAGCCTTTCAGAGACAGAACATGGCCCTAAACATCACAAATTCACTGTAACATGCAGAATTACCAAACAGGAATACGAAATAGCCTCCATACGCCACTTACCTTGCAACGCCATGTGAGCCATTAAGTGCAGAATACGGCAACACTGCAATTTGTAACTGAACTATTAACAATCGAATTAGGTAGATAGTTTCCTACGTCAAACTCAATGATATTTAAATAGTCGATAAGTGTCTAGTTTTTTGGGAAAATCATCACATGACTTCTACCGCCCAGAGTAAGGTGAAAGAGAGTGTCAGACTCTTACTAGTTAAAATCCCCCTGTTCCGTCTCCTGCAGCCGAGGACGCGGTGACTCACTCGCATCAGCCCTATTATAGGGCTCCGTCTTCAGTGGTCTATAAACTCATTGAGGCGCGCGCGGAACGCTACGCGTCATCTCGATCCCCGATGCCCGAAGTGTCACCTACTGCCGCGGCTGGGACGTGAGGAGAAGGATAGCTACCTCACGCGGTCCGCCTTCTTCTTGCCTCGACTAAGGTGCGAGAGGTTACCGCCGCCGATAACTTCTATACTTGAGGCAGTTTTGCAACGGCGTTATTATTATTAGCAATTTGACAATATTAAGTACTTATTTTGGATATTTTCGAGCAAAATTTTCAGAAATACTTGTGCTATTTAAATAAGTATGTCTTAATGTTGCTCTTGCTGGTAGGTTCTCGTTACTTTGACCCGGGTCACTTAAATCCTAACTTCTTAATCTATAATACTAGAACGAAACGTGTAAGTACATATTTAAATATGTATAAATATACAATATTCTTTTTTTATGTAATAGGTCGGCAAACGAGGAGACGGATTACCTAATGGTAAGCAACCAGCGCCGCCCATGGACATCTGCACCCGCAACGGAGGAGTTACAAGTGCGTTGCCGACCTTTGAGGGATTAGAAATTTAGGGATTGAGGAGGGATTAGGGAAGGGGAAGGATTGGGCCTCCAGTAACCTCACTCCCACGGCGAAACACAATGCTGTGGTTGTTTTACGCCGGTTTTCTTTGAGGCCGTGGTATCACTCCGTTCGAGCCGACCCATTCGTGCCGAAGCATGGCTCTCCCACATTCATTTTTTCACTTCTATTTTTATCATATACATATTTATTTTATACGTTTTTAATTATTTATGTGTATCTTATGCATTGAGTGATAAAGAATAATGAGTCTTCGTGTTTCCTACTGGTTTTTGGGAAGAAGTTATTTTAAATTCAATTAATAAACAAATATACGAGTTTATCATTACTATCCTGTAGGACCAAAGTAATCCGAATTGACGGTATCATATTATTATAAAATTCATAGAAATGTATTGATTTTCATATCTATACGAAAGTATTGAATTTCATTCATTGGAAACAACCGGATTGTGTGTTGTATTTATTTGATTAGTTTCATCTTCCTAGAAAAGGGTACTTACCTAATATAGCGATTTTTTGTTTTCCGGTTTTCAAACATAGTTTAGTTTGTAAATTGACCACTTGACCAGGTTTCGTAACTTAGCTTATATGTAAAAATTACTTCTTCTGCTTATAAGTTTCAATCAATTTCGTCCATCAGTTCCGTGTTAAAGCTTGTGCAAACAAACAAACAAAAATGATTTTTTCAATTGTTTAATACATTGTCTGTTTTTATCTACTTAAATAATTTAACATTCGTTTCCATTCCATTTTTACTGTTTTCTTTTTATAGAACAGATCTATACTAATATTATAAACAGGTAAAATTTGTATGTTTGTATGTAGGGGGTAATCTTTGGAACCGCTTGTCGGATTGACAAAATTCTTTCACCGATAGCTAGCTAAAATGTTCCTGAGTGCTATAGGCTATAAAACATCACGCTACGATCAAACGGAGCCGAGCAGCAGGGGAAACGGCGCGAGAGTAGCTAGTTTATAATAAAATGGCGATGAAGCGAAACTTTTTTTATTTTTTAAGTAGGGATCGTTGTTGACACCATTTTCCAAAAAAGGCTGGGTAAGGTCAGAACTTTACTAACTAATAGCAAAATCAACCCCGTCCTAACTCTTTCGAGCAGGGCCGCGCTATGTATGTATTTGAGATTGACCCATAACACCAAAAGGCTAATACTACAATGGAATACATGTTCCAAAAACAATACCCAATTTAACGTTAGATTAGCTGTTAGCCATACCATCAAATAAATAAAAAACAAAAACTCATCGTCAAAATCCTCACAATAATGAATTTAGCCACTCCAATGAAAAATTAACTTCGGCGTCTAATCCTTAAAAACATATCAAAGCTCATTTTATTTTGGACGTCCACTCATAATATGGACCAGCCTTCAGTGACCGTTAGATCAAAAGCGATATACAGTAAGCAGGTGTCACGTATGATTGGTCAGTAATTATTTGATTTCATAAAAGCACTTCCTAAACCGAGTAAAGAAGCGTATGTTCAATCGATGTCTAGTTAGAGTATCGATACTGCGAATCGATTCGTTTCAACCAATTGCTTCCTTTAATGAACGGTGCTCAGCGTCACGGAATCGAATTCTGATTGTATGGCACTCGAATCGGCTCTCGATTCAAAAAAAGTCTGGATAACAACATTACATATATATACCTACATAAAAATATATCCAGTTACACATGAGCTAGAGAATGTAACGAGTAACTGAAAGATCAGGGGTCAAGTTGTACTGGTTATAATTTGTTGTGAAGGGTTTTTATATTAACATCCTTAGAGTACACAATCATAGTTAGAAAATGGTATTGATAATTCAAATTTAAATTTCAAAACAAAAATATATTATTGAGAAAACAACACGTATTGTCTGAACTGTTTAAGCAAAAAAGTGCCTAATTTTCATAAGCTAGAATTCATTATTGTTTGATAAACAGAAAAAATATATTTATTTTTTATTACTTCTTTTATATTTTTCCTTTACTTTCATATTCCTAAATTTCCGGAATCCTAATCCTAAAAGGCTGGCAGCGTACTCGTAACTCCTGTTGTGTTACGAGTGGTCATGGGTGGCGCTGATTGCGTACCATCAGGTAATCCGTCTGCTCGTTTGCCGACCTTTAACAAAAATGACACGACGTTAATGAAAAACCAAATAGTCTATTATTTCAACAAAAGCCCCAAAACCAGCTTATATTTATTCAACTCGTGTTAATCTAATAATCACTTGATAATGTGTGCATCTTCCATAGATGCCCAATATAACAGAATATTCAATCCCTAAATATATAAAATCAATGCCACTATTCCTTGTAATGTTATAACTCAACAATGCCTCTACCGATTTTGCTGATTTTGATTTTGAATTATTTGTCGAAGTCTAGAACAGGTTTGTACGTAGAGAAAATTAAAAAAAGAAAAAAACTTGCAAAAGTGTAAAATAGACATCCAGGCAGCGGGGCCGCGGGCGACCTCTAATATGTATATAAAAATAGACCTTAATGTTTTATAATGATAATTTAATTTTCAAAATCTATCCTTCAAATACCACTCTTCAGATAGCTGACTGAAATGCGGCACTCAGAGAAATTTAAAAAGAAACATTTCTCCTGTTCCTTAGTAACGATTATGTACAGAATGATTCTGCGAACGGTAAAAAATACAATTAAATCAAACGTGACACGTACCTACCTTTGTCTATGAGACACAAAAGGCTCGACGCACTAAAAACAGGCACTAAAAAATTGCAGTGAAAAAAAATTCAAAAGTTTGAGGTGAAAGGGCGAACACCTGTGTAGCGTGTAATCAAGCAAAGCGAGGGTAAAATTGTACGTATGTATGGATGAAGACAGACAAACATAAAGTCAGGCTTTTTATTTTTAGAAAGGAAAGGATAGGTGCAGATCTGTTCTTAAATGTGGACGATGACTTGTAGTCTTTAGTTATGTTATAAGACCAACCCTTGTTAATAGCTTTACATCATCATCAACATGTTTCTGTCCACCACTGGACAGGTCAATCGCATGCCATTGAGCTCCATGTTCGGCTCTTCTAATCTATGTACGGCTATCGTCAGTCTACCTAGCTGGAGAGCCCTACAATATCGTGCTTTTGCAAATCTATCCTGTCCACAGCCATTTCTTTATTTCGCTCTCGGAACACCTCTGTCGCCTTACACTACATTCTTTTTCTGATTCATAATCAACAGAATAATTTTTAAGGACGAAATTCCCGTATGAGATTTCCGTAGTTTTTTTTTAATTTAAATTTAATTTAATTGCTTTTTTCCACTTATTATGCAATTATTTTTGTGATCTATGCTGTGTGTATTTATTGCATTGGATGTACTTCTCGTGCGAGTCTTGAAGTCTTGTCATTTTTTTCTTTTTCTATCTTTCAGTCTCACATCTGAATACCATCAGCAAGATCGTCTGTATTTTTATTGTTTTTCAAAGAGGGTTTATTTATACCGACACAATATTAATTAAAACCGAAGTACATTATTTTTAAAACACCACTCATTTTAGTGACATTTGTTATATTGGTTTTTAAAAATAGATTATGATTTTGTAGATAATGTTAGTGATCAAGTTGTAGCATGCACACGTCTCCTAGAAAATGAATATTTAAATGATCAAAAATGTCCACATCAACCACAAGAGTGTGCAATCTGGAATTTATACTCTATACCCGTGTTATTTTTGGGTTCAATTTCAAACACCAATCACCAAAAATACGTCTCTTATCACAATTGTACATCATTTTGTTCGTTTCCTTTGCGTTGTTATGTTTCTTCTATAAAATCTTTACTATGAATGCGTTGACGAAGACAAATTTTCTCATTGAGTATTTGACAAATGTGATTTTTTGTTTCGTAACGGAAGATGAACACGTTCTACATTTCTTTGAAACCATCAACCATCTGGACACTACACCCTATGCAAAGGCACTTTATAAGAAGTTGCAAAAAATATTGACCATAACACCAATTTTAATAATAGGAGGAAGAAGTCTTCTTATGGGTACTTTTTGTCTAGTCGTCCCAAGATTTTGGCTCCTCGTGAATAAATCTGAACACTTGATTATAACCCTTTTTATGATAGCAGCGGATCATCGACATCTGAGCATTATTTTGATATATTCTTTGTTGTATGTTAGAGTCAAAATATTTCGGAATACTATAGAAAGTAACGATTTTCGGGAACAAAGCTATTCAGCAAGGAAGTATATACAGATGTATGAAGACATTTTAGATGCATTGGAATATAAATCTTATGCCATGAAGATAATGGTAAGAATTAGAATAAATAGAAGATATTTTCACACAATTTTTCAATTAAACAGTGGTAGCTCGGATTTAAGACGTCCGCTTCACATGCCAATGTGACTTTTCCTAAATCATATGTAAATTCTTCAATAATTTAGACACCCCAAAAAACTAGAATTACGATTTTAACTATAAGTTTGATATCGCCAATTTATCCATCTTGAGCAAACGTGGTGATTGATGATTAAACCTTCTCCGTATGAGAAGAAGCCTTTGCTCAGCAATGAGCCCTTGTGAATTGATGGAAATGATGATTTATTTTGCAGATTCTATTTGCAATCGCTTGTAATGGGTACATGCAATGGTTACAACTTTTTGAAATAATTACAGGAATGAAAAACACTAATGTAAGTACTTACTATATACTATTTAAGCAAAGTGTTAGCTATAAGAAGACTAATAAGGATTTTCCATACTTTTTCTGCCGCCAGGCGGCGCTTCGTATGCGTTAGGTCCACAACGCTGTGAGGTAGTACAGTTTCTTACCAAAAGTATCATTTTTAAAGAAATTTTATGTATCTGGAAGTATTATTAATTTTAATATGGATTATGACAAAAAAGTTTGTCGAACTGAAGATTGAGCTCAAAAAGAGTGTATTTTTGCCATAAACACACTCTTTTTGAGCTCAATCTCATATACACTGCACACTGTGGTATTTCGGGAAATAATATTCCATCTGCAACGTTATTAAACCAAAAAATGGCCGAAATGTTTATAAGTCGTAAATGTGTTTTGACATTGGTTGGACCTGACGCTATAAAGCTGCCAAGTCACGGGGAACATTTCAGAAAAGCCTCATAGTTCACATACTTCGTAGGAAAAAAATCGTAAAGGGTGAAGTCTTTGAATACGATTGCAACAAAAGGAGGCTTATTATAACCAGGCTCGTTAGGAGGCGGGGCAATTTATAGACGTCTGTTTATTGTATTAAAAACATCGACTTTCTGGCGTGAATCAACTGAGAAACTAGTTATAAGTCACAAATGTACTTCTATTCATAAGCAGCGTGTGCGACGTGGTGATGACCCCAACCAGCTTCAGTCGGCAGAATAAGAATCCTTTCTTCTACAATAGAAGAAGATACAAACTTTTTTTAACAGGGAACGAGTTTGAAAATGGTGGCGTGGGTAGGCAGTTTTTTGTTATTCATGGCCATTGGTTTGATCGTCGCAAGTATTTGTCAGGACTTGATAGAAGATAATTTGAAGACTATCAAAGTTTTCTTACTCGAGAAATGCATGGAATGTGAAAGTGAGTATATTTATTCATATTAATGTTTTGACGGAATTATGAAAACGATTTGTTGGCTATTTATGTTCAGTGACAATTCCTATAGTCCACAATTTTGTTTTGTCTTACATGAAGCTACAAACGAGTAATCGGATCACTTAATGGTGAGCAATCAACGCTTATGGTCACCCGGAAGACTCCGAGCGCGTTGTTGGGCTTTAGGGGGTAAGAGATTTGAGAATTGGAGGTGGAAGAAGAGGGATATTGGGACATTCCTCGATGATCATGACCATAATGCGACTATACTTCCCCATTTGCCATCCTAGTACATAAAAAAGAAAATCCTATGTTTAACATACTGAATAAGTTAGTTAAGATGTATAATCTAACGCTGTACCATTTTTCATCAAAATCCATTTGCAGTGTTTATGTGATAGATTATAAACATCTCATCAAGCTAACTCGTCCTTAGCGAAAATTTTGTTTCAAAAACAAATTGTAAAGGACCGGGTTTTTTCAAATGATGAAATGATAATCTGGACATCACAGGATTTCATCACCATCAGCCTATAAGTGCCCACTGCTGAGCAAAGGCCTCTTCTAATACGGAGAAGGTTAGAGCATTAATCACCACGCTTGCTCAATGCGGGTTGGCGATTTCAAACTTATAATTAGAAATTATAAGTCGAGGTTTCGTCACGGTGTTTACCTTCACCGTATGTCAGCGGTGTCTTAATAATCATAGAAAGTACATATAACTCGGAAAAAGTCACATTGGTACTTGCCAGGTTTCGAACCCACACCCCCATGCATGAGAAGCGGGTTCGTTAACCTCCGGGTCACCACGACATTTTATTACAGCATATATCACAGGATTTAATTTGAAAATATTTACTAATATTTGGAAATAATTTGATGACGATGAAGAAAATTAGGGTGTAAGTCTTTAGGGACCTTTTAAAAAGACCAATTTGTTTTCAGATGAAAAAGAACGCGCAGATCTTCGTCTTCTTCTTGAAGTAATAAATCAACGTCCTCTTAGATATGATTTCTGGTGTCCTCTTACTCTATCTGTATTTGGTTTGATCAATTTCTTCTCTTTTGGAATTGTCAATGTTATTGCTATTAATCAAATTAAAACCCATAGTTAATTTAAAACGACGCTTAATTTAATATTTTTCTTCATAACTACACGTGTGTTATTGTATTTTTCTCATGTAATAATGGTGTTTTGATTGGTTAGTGTGTAATAAAATTGCTTTAAAAATAAAACACGTTCATTGATGAGGTATTTTTCTTTCTGAAATCTCATAATCTTTAGTAGTCTTTGTTCCAACAAGCATTGATTTATTTGGTTGTGCAACTATTGTATCTTCAAAATATGTCAAAAGAAACTTATTTTTAAGCCATTATTTTGAAGGGGTAGCGTCCAATGAATTTTCTTGCTCTGGTAAGGGTGAGAGGAGTATCAGTCCCTTACTTACTTTAAACGGGCATCTATCCTAGTGGAAACAATTTTCATAATTTACGCCTTAAATAATAACACATTATTATGTAGATCGTCATACACTCTAGTTCGGCGATGTTATGTGCATATCCACTGCCAGTTCTACTATAACAAGAAAACCAAATAACACCAACAAAAATGTCTCCATCGCTTGATTCCAAACTTTATTAGTCGTAAAATTACTGTGTGTGTTAAACTTTCAACCCAAAAAGGTCGTAAGAGTACTCAGAACTAATGTCGGTTACGTCGTTTGAGTTTGAAGTGGTTATCGATATTTCAACACCCTTATAAATATGTAACTAGGCACTGGGCTTACTTGGAGCTTAGTTCTGTACGGAATTGTCTTGATAATGAGTGTTATTGAATTAATTTTAGGGCCTACCACTTTATGGTTACTGTTATGGCTGACTTTAGTCTGTTGTGGTTAGATTGGTGTAGGGAATTTAATTGGAGTGTGTATTGGGCGTTTCCAAATTACTTGATTTGAAGGTCATTTTATGGTATACTGAATATGTATGAAAAGTGCTTTTAACGATCTTGAGTCAAGGATGCAAGAGCAATCGTAAATATGTACCTCGATATTTAGCAGGAAAAGGAACGGCGCTGTTTTTAGTCAACGAGAGTTTTACAGAGCTTTTCACTCCACTGAGGGAGAAGACGATTAATAACGTTTTCCTTAAAAAAAGGGACTACAATTTCTAACAAGCCAACACAGAAGTTATTGTAAAGGACGTTTCTGGAAAAACGTTTCAAATTGGAAGAACGTTGATGTTACGAAATAAGTTGAGACATCCTGCACAAAAATAAGTGTCATCTAAATAATTCTATTTTAGAAGTAAGTTACTTGTAACTTACAGTGAATAATCACGTTGGTATTTACCAGAAATTAAGGCCTTTATTCAGCTGTGGACGCCTTTCAAATGAAGGTGATAGTAATGATTTGTCAAAAAACCTGCAACTATTCCCCTATTCAAAAACATAAACATATACGAATGATACAAAACGGAAAAGCTTTATTTAATATAATATTATCACTTTAAATACTGAAACTAAGAATCAAATCATCATCAATAACAAACTTAGCCTCACATAGCAATATGGTTGTTGGCTAGGCGAAATAATCGCCCCACCCAGTGCGATAAAAGCCATTGCATAATTTATCTCCTCAAATAAAAAATAATGAACACTCGCACTAATTTTAATCCTATTATCAAAGACAAAAACAGTAAGAAAGAATATACAAAGGAAAATTTTCTTTGTCATTTCACAAACAATATAACGAGATCATATCAAATAAATGTTTAATACCAGACGCGAAACGCCAAAATCTCTGGAAGGAACGAAATAAAAATCATTGTTTCTATCACTTTGGTTTTATATCAGAAGTCAGAGAATGTCGATGTCAACTCCATTGAAGCGTGAGGCAAATAAATAAAAGGGTTTGGTGATATTTTGTAGGCGATTTTCTCTGCGGGTGACGGCGTTACTACGTGTTTGATTAGCAATAGCCATTAGCGTGTTGTGTTTTGGTATGTTTTGTATTGTTTTATTTCTCTTGCTGTTATTAATTGCAGGGCCTGATCCTTGGTTCGAAAAGCATTTATCAACACGTTTGTGATTCTGAAATCTTCACATCTTATCGTCAGCTTTTTACACAAGAAGAAGGAATATGGCGTTAAACACCGTGTTCGTTCAAGACGGATTGGTGATTCGACGCTTAAAATTTTAAATTATTTTTACTTATAACACAAAAGTATCAACACTTACAGCTTTGAACTCGCAATGCCAAGTTTGAGAAGACGACGACGATTTTCATAGAACCTGATTTAAAATGTAAATCAATACCTATTTCAACAGAAGGTCCAAAGATTCATTAAACATCAGTGAATTACTTATTGTTTTGTGAATATTTATAACTTTGATGTAAAAAGGGGTGTTCTTAATATTTTTTTTAGTATCTGTCATTTTCGATTCATAGATTTAAAAGAAGAAGCAGACAAAAATATAATGTCAAGGAACGTAACAAAAGGAAACAGAATGACCGTCGAAAACAAAAACATAATACATATTAGCAAAATCCAAATCCAATCCCCAAAGATCCGTTACCATCCATCAAGGACAATCAAATGTACTGATTGATGAGTTTGCAAACGTTAGAACGATTGTAATGTGTCCCCATTCCTTTGAGGAATCATCGTAATTAATAGCCGAGAGATTCAAAACGGGCATAATCTGTCATCCTGTTCAATTACGTGAGGATCCTACAAAGGGAAAAAAGGTTGCAGGCAGTTTTGTAATTTTTCCTCTTCCAAAGTTTTTTTGTTACTGGCCATTTGAAATTTTAAATTGGATTAGTTGAATCTTAGAACACGCCTTAAACGATTCGCTAATTAAGCTGCCTTACTGCCATACTCAGAGACGTTTGATGATTAGTTATTGGGCTATTCTTTAGTGACGATTTTGTTCTGAAAACTAATGCTAAAATAATAAAAAAAAGTTTATGCTAAATAACATCTTGTTGAAGAGACTGGCTTCTTAACACTTTTCTTTATCTTCCTCTTTTTCAATAAGTCACATTAACAATAACAACAATTATATTCAAATTTCGTTATTGTACGGACAAATCCGTTTAAAAAAAGTAGCCAATTCATTCCAGATCGTCTGTATCTGTCTATCATTCACCAGTCTTTACGTAACAGAGCGGAACAATCATTTATTTATCCATCCACCGGTCATCCGCGGTGGCCCGGACGTAAAGCGCCTGCTTCTCATACATAAGGGTGCGTTTTCGACACCTGGCAAGTACCAATGTGACTTTTTCCGACTTACCTATATGTTTTTTCTATGATAACTTTGACACTAATACGGTGAAGGAAAGCTTTGTGAAACCTGGACTTATAATTTCTAATCATAAGTTTGAAATCGCATATCTACCTTGAGCAAGCGTGGTGATTAATGCTCAAACCTTGTCCGAGTTAGAAGAGGTCTTTGCTCACTTGTAGGCTGATAATGATGATGACGGTACTTATAAACTTTTGCGTTTATAATCTTAGTAGGATTACCTTTATAAATAAAGAGACAGTAATATTCCTATACAAATTCTAACCACATCAACCCTTTATTTTGTATCATTTGACATCCATAAAACAAACGTGTTGAATAGAACCGAGACCGCGGTTTACGAAAGTCGGTCCTAAAGGTCGAACATAATTATGGTTGATGTCCAAAAACTCAAGGATCAAAACACGAGCAATCCTTTTTCGGAAACATGTGTCGTACACTCTGAAAATACCCTTAATGGTCAACAAAATGTGCGAAATGTAATTAAAATTCCTATAACAGGAGATTTTAGTCGTCGGCTCGTTTTCATTAAAAGTTTGGCGCTGCGAACGTTAAATTCGTCACAGTCTCGGCTCCAGCTTCCGACATACATACCGACATACGGAACCTTTTAATGCCAGAGTTAAGCTTTAGTTGTGAGAGTTCAGAAAATTTCTCAAATGAAAAAGTTTCGCTATTTTTTTTATAAAGAGAGTTTAGTGTAAGTTTAGTTCAACTTTGCATGATATCTATTTGTGAATATTTTTATCTGGGAATGGTTATTAGTTTAACAATTTCTAATATTTTTAAAATATTTGGAATACCAATAAGCTTGTATAGTATTCTAAAAGTTATATAAAAATCTGCAATAACTGATAAGAATAGATAATATCAGAAAAATCTTGTTTTTTTATATGGCCCAGTTAAGTAGCGCGGTAATTAAAACTAGAATCGTGGTTCACTACTTTTTTTTATGTGATGCAAGGGCAAAGAGCCCTCCCCATTACCTGATGATAAATCCTGATAATGCAATCGGCGCTGTCTATGAACACCAGGCAAACTAGAGAAAAGAATTTAGAAATGGCTTAATTGTCTTTTTTGTGAGGGGAAAATCCTCAAATGACTTCTCTCGCAGGGCCGGGCGGGACAGACTGTCAGACTCTTGCTGAATAAAAACCCCCCTGTTCCTTTTCCTGCTCTGGGCCGAGGTCGCGGTGCCTCATTGCGCTTACCTCGCAACTCTGGCTGAAAATCGGCTCTATAGGGCCTCGTCTGAGGTCTATTGGCTATTCTAGGCGCGCGCGCGCTTACGGTGGCCGGAGATCGTCCCTTGATCCCCGATGCCCGTAGTGTCGCCTGTTGCAGTGGCTGGGGCGTGAGGAGGAGGATTGCTCCCTCACGCGGATGACTTAGTTGTCGTTGTAAATTGTAAATCCGTGATCTATAGTAAGTAAATGAATTTACGATAGAGTTGTCATACAGTAATACCAATAAATAATGTATAATGATTCCCTGAATGAAGAGGCACAAATCAAAATAAATTTCAAAATTCATACAAGAACAGGAAGAACTGGATATAACCTGAACTTTATCAAATATAATCTATGAACGTATAGACTTTGGCAATAGCTAGTTTGGAATACTCGTAAAGGTTGCAACGTTTTGACCAAACAAATTGGAGTTATTCAAAAGGAAAATTCTCAGTACTAGCTTTGAGTACGGTAACCGACACACCCTCTCTGGTAACGCCCACATAGTTCTGAAAACAGAACAAAAGAATCTGCCTACAAACAAGGAAAACAGTTTCTTTAAAATTTCCCGATCGTACGCAATGTTATACATTTTGTTACGCTTTCTGTGAACTATGTTTTCAACTCAAAAATTGAGCCAATTTTACAAAATCCTATCGTTTGGAAATTCATCACAGAAGTACCCCTTCCCTGGTTGGAGCAAGACAGAGTATCTGTTTCCTACTGTATAAAAACTACCCCACTTCTTCTCCTGCTCCGGATCAGAGTCGCGGTAAATTATTGCGCTTACACCCGTTACTAAAACCCTACTCTTTCAAATGCGGTTCATCATTATTTTCACTAGACTTTCGACCACGGCCAAGAAGTAATGATATCCTCCAATTTTTGAGTCAATAACCCTTCAACGAGGTTTATGAAAAATTTAAAACACTCCATTATAATTTAACTTACCCAATAAAAAAAAGGATCCTTGTCTTGTCATTCTTACGATCACTTTGAAAACTAAAAAGTCTTGTTTATCAGTCACAAATTTCATTTATTTATTTTTAATTTACTATTATATAGGTAATCGAGCAGATACCTAATGGTAAGCAATCCGCTCCGCCCATGGATACCCACAATAATAATATCAAAGGGGTTGTGAGTGCGTTCCGGCTATTTGGCGATAAGTGTTTCGGAGATTTAAGGATTTGGCTTCTAGTAACTTCACAAACACGTCGAAACATAACTATGTATGTATGTATTTTACACCGGTTTTATGTGAGTGTGACATCCGACTTTTAAACCCTACAGGGATAGGCTGTCATAACACCCACTTACATCGGTCATCTTATTAATGTATCGTTAATATTACATAACGCAAGTAAAATTTTTAATTTTGCGATTAATGTGGATAGAAAATAACGTACAAGTACAGTCAGTTGCCTACCGCTTTGTGGTGGATCCTCCTTTTTTCAAGGACTCTTTATTCCCTAAATACTAATAAAAGCACAAATATGCTAGAAATTACGCTTATTTCTAACACAATAATGTTTATTGGTTAGGAAACCTTACGATACGTGATCTGTGTGGTTGGAGTGACGAGGGTCGAGCGAGTAGACGGGGCCCGCTAATTTGAAAGATTTATCACGGACGAAGTGGCGACAGAAAAAACACAATTTTCTAACATAGAAAAATAATATTTTAAGTACTAGACAGGATTGTTGTTTCAGTGGTAAAAATTTTGGTTGCTTTTTTGAGGATGGAAATTCACCAAAATACTTCTCCTGCCTTGGGTCGGGCGAGAGGAATTATTAGGCTCTACTTACTTTTTTATGGTATTGGTGCCGACCAATGCCATAAAAAAACGAGCAGACGGATTACCTGATGGTAAGCGATCAGCGCTGCCCATGGACACCCGCACCCGCAACGGAGGAGTTACAAGTGCGTTGCCGACCTTTTAGGGATTAGAGATTTGGAGATTTAGGGATAGAGGAGGGATTGGAGGAGAAGAAGGCCTCCGGTAACCTCACTTTAACGGTGAAACACAACGCTGTGGTTGTTTCACGTCGGTTTTCACAGAAAACCGACGTATGTACGGCCGTGGTATCACTCCGGTCGAGCCGACCCATTCGTGCCGAAGCATGGCTCTCCCACACTTAAAACTCCGTTCTTTCTCTAGTTTCAAGCAGGCTTAGTGTAAAAGACCCTTTGGGTAGTGAGCTCTTGGAATTTTTAGTTGTAGTGCATTACTGGAGTGATTTTGACTTTCACTGTTCCAAAGAATTTGGTATAGTCTTCAAGCTCACAGATTTGTTTGTTACAAACCACGCTAACATTATATATAACCGTTAAAAAAATAAAATATTTTTTTTTAACGTTGCCCTGTACAATTTGAACTACACGCAGTGACAAATTAAGTACCAGTATAAAAAAATATGAATTCTATCCTTTAACAATTAGGCTCCTTTTTACTTTGAAAGTGCTTTCGGAGACTATCATCAATTCCATGCCAAGTTAGGTTTGAACAATGTGATCAAATTTTGATAAGGGTCCATTCCTATTATCAAAATTAATGTTAAAATTTAATTTTATACAGTAACTTGATAGTAGGGGACTGTAAAATGAGTTTCGTAATGGACAGACGCCCTTTAATTCCCGAATGGATAAGTAGAGGAGTACATACGAGTAATCTGATGTAAAAACCATTTTTTCAACAGTCGTGTAAGAATCATATGTTACAAAAACCCGTTAAATGTCAAAATCTATACTAATATTATAAAGAGGTAAAATTTGTAAGTTTGTATGTAGGGGGTAATATTTGGAACCGCTGGTCGGATTGCCAAAATTATTTCACTGTTAGGTAGCTACAATGTTCCTGAGTGCAATAGGCTGTAAAACATCACGCTACGATCGAATGGAGCCGAGCAGCGGGTGAAACCGCGTGAGAGTAGCTAGTCATATATATAACCAGTTTATAAGTGCCCACTGCAGCAAAGGCCTCTTATACCACGGAAAAGGTCTGAGCAATAATCACCACACTTCCTCAAGCAGCACTGGCGACTTTAAATTTGTTATTAGAAAATACCGACCAGCCCCGGCCAGTATTATAAATGTTGTCTTTGTATGTTATTATACACATAAAGCTCATTCTTCAATCACTTTATCTATTAAAAATACCGGAAAATTACAACATTTAAGCATACATAGGGAGATAGTGATAGAGAAAATGACTTTGTTTATACTATGTAATGATTATAAGTCCAGGTTTCCTCGCTTTTTTTTCGTTCACCATATATGTTTGTGATGCTTTGTCTTGTACGAAGAGAAGGACTTTGTTCAACCTTTCGGTAACCACGCCAATTACAAGACTATAGGTTAATTTGGTTTTTTAGCAAAAACGTTGCCACCCAGAAGAATTTTGTCTTGTGTCGTGGGTGCGTTTAAAACATATAATGACTTTTGATTGACTGCACGGTTGGCGCGGTGGCTGGGCAACTGGCTACCGCGCAACGTGTAGCGGGTTCGATTCCCACACGGAACAACTCACTGTGTGTTCCACCAATTGTTGTTCCGGGTCTGGGTGTGATGTGTAGGTGTAATTGTATGTTTGTAAACGCACTCACGGCACAAGAGAAAATCCAAAGTATAGAGCAACTTTTTTTTTAATAAATATACCTATTTTTACACATACGTTACACCCAGACCCAGAAGAACAATTTGTAGATCACACCAAATGTTATTCAGGGGGGAAATGGAACCTGCGTCATTTTGCACACCAGTCTGTTGCCCAGCCATCATCTCTGTCAAAAATGAATTCCTTCTTAGTTTATTTCAAAGTACGTTATTTTGTATTAAATGCATCCAACATAAATACTTTCCAACAAACAATGACCAAGAAACTTCTTAAAACATAAATATCAAAACAAAAATATTTTCCTCTCACAGCCTTGCCCACGCAAAATAGTTTCAGAATAAATCCTCTTTGCTAGGTACATTTATTGCAAGACTCCCTCCCTTCAACCGCCTAGGGGATAGATGGACATAATTGTGTTGGTTCCTTTGCTGATGCGGAAGTTTAAGAAAAATATGACTAAAAGCTTTGGTATTAGGATTCCTTTTTTAACATAACATGATGATATGGTATTGTGTCTTTTTCGGATGAATAAGGGAAGGTGTGTTGCATATTTGCTTTTAGTCCATTGTATTGTTTGGCCTTTATAAAAAGTGTGAGTTTGAAATAGGAATATGTATCTGACGAACAGACTGACAGACTACTATTCTATTTTGACGTTTCAAAAGTACCTATTTATGGTTTATTTGGAATAAATGATTTTGATTTGATTTGATTTGATTTGTATTTTTTTTTATTTAAAATAAACGTTGCCACACACTAGGATTTTTCCTGTATCGTGGTTGCGGTGACAAACATACAATTTCACGTGCACAAGACACCCAGACCCGGTACAACATTTTGTGGGTCACAGAAAGAGTTGTTCCGTGCGGGAATCGAACCCGCGACACGTTGAACGGCAGCCAGTTGCCCAGCCACATACTATGAACATACATAGTATGAACGGGTTGGAGAGGCCGTGGTGTTGGTTTTTCTACGACAAGAAATTTGGAGTTGATCGATGAAAATGTGGTGTTATGAACATATTTTAGTAAATGACGAAACTGAATTGGCCTTTTTGCTGATAAAGTACACAAAACAACACAGTTGAGATTGAAGCAGTTTTATATTTTGAAACTACTGAGTAATGATAACGAATTACAGCGATATTTAGAAGTAAAAAGATTTTTTACTGAACTCTATGACAGAAGTTCTCACTCAACCAATAAACCTGCAATCATATTAACTAAACAGAACATCTCTTTGTGTGATCAAAAATTGTTTTTTTTCTGGTGGGTATAAATGTGTGTTCCACTCACACATTCACGACACAATCATTCGAAAATCGTAACGTTTTTATACAAGAATTTAATTTATATATTTACCATTTTAAAGTAAGTTTTAAGAATTAACCAGTTTTAAGTTAATTTCAGTATAAGAGAAACACTTATTCATGTTTTGTTAATTAATATTACAAGCTCCGGGAATTCTAACCAAAGGTTCAAGATTGTAAAAGTTATTCAAACTTTTTGGAAGACCTTTACAAGGTAACTATTTATTATTTTAAATTAAAACAATATCTGTTTTGTTTCCAACTAATAACGAACTTGTATTGGATTTTAAAGTTTCCGTTTTATTAGATGGAAACCAATAGCTTTTTTGGGAATAATAATATCTATCTATTTTCGTTAATTTGAAGTTGTTTAGGGAGCTGAAAATAAATCGATACATGGGAATTTACTGCTTATCATTTGATTAAAATGTTTTAATCATAGGTTAAGTTACTTTGTGGAGCTGTTAATATGTAAATTAGGTCATGTATTTACTAAGTATCGTTTGATTACCATATTGTAATTATAGGTTAGTCTGTGATTTTTTCATTATTTGTGTGTAGCGAGAGGAACTGGGCAGCCCTGTCCACTTCCTGCAAAGCAGTGATGCTCACAAAGAAGGAGGCGGAGCCCGTAGGACAACTATCCTTCTCAGCTCCAGCTGCTGCAGTAGGAAACAATTGGGGTGTCGAGAATCACGTGATGATCTCTGAACACCGTAAGCGTGGGTCTTCGGACGGCTAGTAAGGGTAGCTCGCCGCTCAACTAGAACTAGACCCGAGCAAAAAGTATGTAGCTATTCTCGCGCATCTTCAAGAGCTATTAGACTACCACTGATGGGTCCCAACAGGGCCGATGCTCAGACGAGCCTATCGGGCAAGTGCGATAAGGTATCGCGACCTCAGCCTGGAACAGGACAAAAACGGGGTAGATTTTAGTCAGTAAGAGTCTGGCACTTTCTCTCGCCTCACAAAGGACAAGAGAAGTTATTAGTATTTGATGATTTTCCCCATCAAGAAACAAAAAGGCCGGAAAAGATATTCGCTGATATTCACTCTCCAAAAAAGTATCCGAAAGTTTCAAGTTTTGCATGTAAAATATCGCAGTCAAAAGCTAGTATTATCTAGTATTATCTCTATTTTCATCCTAACCGACATTTATGAGTAGTATAAACTCAAGCTGTTTGCTAGAATGTGGTCGAGACACAATTCAATTTAGTAGACACTGTGTTCCCATATCAACAAACTGGATAATGTAATAAGTACTGAATTTGTACGTAAACGATCGTGATTGGATTTGGGTTTGAATGATACTAAGCATTACCTGGTGTTAATAAGATTTTCTATTAATGTTCACTTGAAGACTTAAGCTGTAAAGTGACGGTTTTCTTTTTTTGAATTGAGCTTACGGATCACCTGATGATAGGCAATCAATGATGCCCAAGGCTGAGCCAACGCCTCTTCTTACATTAAAATTATATAAGTCCAATGTCCATTTTGTTCCAGTTTCGATACAAAGAAATTAATTCAGGTTTTCAATCAAGATCGCTTACGATTTTAAGGCGCTTTTGATAGAAATTGACCTTCTTAAATTAAATAAACCAATTCTACTTTTTATACTTGATCTTAAACGTAGCCGCTTAGCGTAAAAATAAAGGTCAATCACTAAGAACAAAAAACATGAGATCAATCCAGAAGTTCATATCAAAGCCTATTGTTACAGATAATATTTTGTCCTAAGATACAACATTAGATGAAAAATTCTTCAATATTCAACTTCTATAACGGTCAATAGGTACCAACCAGCTTTAGTACCATTCCATCCTTTCGTTTCACAGCACTATACATAGTTATATTTATCTTCCATACCCTCAACCAACTGACCAAGTAAACTTGTCTAACTCCACCCCCAGGAAAAGGGGTAAGTTATTCTTACCCAAAAACTTTTGAACAAAAACTACCCGAGCCGAAAAAGTTCTCGAAATAGTTCGTAAGATGTCCCGTTTCAGTAAACAGCGCTTATAGTAACAAATACGTGAAATCGAAAATATCCTGAGATTTTTGACAAAGATAGTTTGATTGCTGCATTTATTCTATCCTAAAGTATCCAATACCAAATGTTTTACGGCTCAAATCTTGGGTGTTATTGTGTTAGTTAGTTGTTTCTTTTCATGAAACCCAGAAAAAAGTAATGTAAGCTTTGGATGTACGTTCTTGCTAGTATTCCAGTAAGTCTGTAGCGATACACATTCAAAAGCTAAACAGATGACGTTTCAAGTTCCATATCACAACAGCCATTTTGCAAAGCAAATATAACTGATAGAAAACACCAACGAAGGATCGCCCCTTGTTTAGAAGTTAAAATAATCGAATGAGTTCTTTTTTGTGAGACAAACATCATCTAATGATTTCTCTCGCCAGGGTGAGGCGAAAGAGACAGTGTGCTCTTACTGACTAAAATACCCCTGATCTGATGGAAAGAAATCAGTACCGCTTATGGACACATACCACAGAATGTGGGAATATTTAGTTTGTTTGGGAATTGTAAAGGAAAAGAGACTTAAAACAAATACTGTGGTATTTCTCCAGTCGAGCCGACTGGAGTGATACGTTACACATTGAATTCTTGGTCGCCAAGGCTGTCGTGATCTTCACCAAAAAACAAAACACGACCATCAATGTTCCCCTTAAACACGAAGATAAGACAAATGCCAGGCTACTCGTAACAATGAAGATTAATTTTCTAACTGAGTAAATGTCACAATTACACATTACCGTAACCTTGACCCAATAACAATTATTATCATTTATCCATTTATCAGATAACAATGGAAATATTTTGAAAGAACTTTCGTTACTCAATTAGTTGATGCAATACATTTGATAAGATTATAATTATGCATACAAACAATGTGGGGAATGCGGTCAAAGGCACGACTTATTTATTTGCGTGGAAGTGTTCCGTATACATTATACAAACAGTGTTTCAAAAAATAGGATACTGTAAGGGTAATAATTAACCTATAACACATACATGTCTCACACACATATCATTAGTCTATAAGTGCCCACTGCTGAGCACAGCCCTTGTCTCACTCGGAGAAGGTTTAAGCATTAAACACCAGTCTTTCTCAAGGTCAATTGGTGATTTGAAAGATATGATTAGAAATTTTTAATCCAGGTTTCTTATACGACGTTTTCTTTCGCTGTAGGTCTGTGGTATCTACAGAGTAAGCTTTGTTCTTACTAAGTGGTGGTATCTAAAAAACGGAGAAAGTCCATATAACTCGGAAATAATCACATGAGTTGCCATGTTTTAAATCATCCTGATGAAACTTTTGGGCCGTCATGGATTTTTTAACGCACTTTTTAATACCAATTTTTATAATTTTCTTTTAAGAAAATTCAAAACGTTTTTTGATATAGATTGATCATATCAAAAAACAACACTATGTAGGTACCATTTAATTTGTTCGATAACTTTTTACCATCTTAATGGTAAGGATATGATCCTACTGCTATAGAAATTTTGGCACTCTTGAATTAAATGCCGTGACAAATGATTTTGGCAGTCTTCAGTGAACTGTGAATCAAGAGCTACAGTTATTGCTCTCAATTTATAGTACAGACAAAGTTTTAAAATCACTATTTAATTTATTTTAATTTATTCTTAGAGTCCTTTATTTTTTCTTATAAAAAACGTTTGACTTTGCAGATTTAAGTATTCTTTATGCATGTGAAAATTCTACTTACTCGTATCATCCTTATAAATATTTTTTTATTTAAAATATTTATCTCAGATATATATTTTTACCTCTCATTTAATTGTAAAGAAAAGTATTTCTTTAAGAATAAGCTCGAGTATTTACTTAAAATGATTTTGAGTCTTTTACATAGGTACATAAAATCCTTTAATGACTATGGCTTCACTCGCAGATGTCAATTTATTTCTTTCGATATTTGAAATTTAAAAGTGATAAAAAATATTGTACATATTTTAAAAATATATTCCAGAAAATCGTTTTGCTTTTCTTTGTAACTACGGCAAAAGAGTGGACGGATTCCTCAAACCATTGTCAAACCATCCCACAGAAAAGTCGGTATAGCTAAATGCCCATTACTGGCCATGATGAAACTGAAACAGATTCCCAGATGCAGACAGAGTGTGATGTATACACAAGCCAAAGAAGACTATTTTTGTTGTAATGCTTGAAGTTGTGCGAGAGAGGTGAGGGGATACAGCAATTATAATGTCTAGTATTTCCATAGTTATCATATACACTAGTCTATAGCTAACTATACCTATATATAACCGTATCAATTTTAACCACATTTCAGAATAGTGCACTTTCATAGTGCATACAGGGATAATTGTCCCATCACATTTAGATTCACGTGAAAGAAACACACAGATGTACATTATATATATTTTTTTCTTTTTGTTATGTGTGTATTATACTTGCGAATTAAGTAGTGTAATTGGTTTTATTATACCGTACTTTTCAAAGAAATAAATAAATAATATTAATAACCTAACAAATGTCTATCCTATCTTCGTACAAAACGTGGCCTTTCATGACTAAGCTTATTGATAGATAGACACTATCAAGTAGTTTCGAAGAAAAATAAATACAAATATCAGATTGGCTGTTCTCCAATCAAATATTAAATAATAACTTTTGTATTCCTCGTATTGTTGAAGAGCATTACGAACAAACAAAAGAACAATACATTTGTTGTATATTCTATAAATAGTTTTATTGGTTTAATTAATAAGAGAAAATTATTCTTTACTATATTTTGCTAGGGGTATCTAAAAAGATGGCTAAATAACTTAGAGGATATAAAAAACAATATTATTATAGACTAGGCAGCAGCCCATTACTTTAAACTTAAATCTTTTTTTCTTTTTAAATAAAACGTTGCCCAACACTAGGATCCCTGCGTTGTAGGTGCATTTACAAACATAGGTACAATTTCACATACACACACTCCTCTCACACTTAGCCTGTTAAGCTGCCAACTGCCAAGCAATTTCCATGAGTTTGCCTTCACGCTTTGTAGCCAACCAGTCTATGGTATGTAAAGGAACCCAATAGTACGGCAATGAACTGTCACGTGCTGCCAATAATGAACAATGTTCATGAACTTTAATTAGCGCTTGTGCGTGGACCTCATTTGACCCGTCTAGAGTTTCCGAAATAAAAATAGCTGTAGGGTTAATTGTGTCCAGTCTTAGAAATCAACGAGGGGCATTGGCAATACAAATTACCTATAGGTAAAGAGTTTCACTACTTCAAAATTCGAATTTTGGAATTAGACCTTATTATTCAAATTTTTATTTCATCTTATTTGTATGTACGAGAAAGGCTCTCTTTGGATATATATTGTTTCACTTAGCTCTTATTTTTTTAAGTACCTTAGGTTGTTAAGAACAATTCTTCTTGGTCTTCTTCTGGATCAATTAGATATCAGCTTCAAGTGGAGGCAGAGAAGTGTGTTCACAAATTGATTGTCATTTCGCTTTTCTATCCCTTGGAAACAAAAATGGTTTATCAGCTTGTCAGTCAGCTACTCAGCGACAAGTAAAAAAAGCATTCTACTTACAACTTTATTGTTATTTCTCTATACTTGGAACTAAAAATGCATTCTAATTATAACTTTGGAACCCTAAAAATTTAAACAAACATAAACTTCACCTACTTTTAACAGTAGACAATATACAAATTGTGTAAACAAACAAAACTTGAGATTTAATTTTATCAGTCGAGTGCTCAGTGAAGGTTGGTGCTATCAGTTAAATTACGTTGACCTTAATATAGGTATGTACGTCTTTTGTAATTCGTCAGGTATATATTGTCAATAATTACGAACGATTAGTAGTAGGTGTGGTAGCGGTGAATCTTCCATCATGATTTCTTTCTTCATCTATTTGGGTCTTGTCAGTTATGTCGGTAAGTTCCTTTTAGATTCTTAATTTAAAATTTCGAATATGTTGTGTTCCTTTTTTCAAAATCTGGAATCGTTGTTCTTTTTAAAATTTATTTTTTCAAACAACCGTTTGTTTTTCGGATGTTTCGATGTCCTTTCTTATTTTTAGAAATACTAAGTTTCATAAACTCAATTATCTTTTTACTGTAAAATATCCACGATTCAAATTGTAACCTAACTTGATAACCATTTGTTAAAAAATTTAAGACACATTAGTATGTCTATTGGTCTGTCCATCACTGAAGCTTAAATAAATGCAAATGTTTGTTCAGAACAAACTCAAAATATCAAAGTTTTTAAAAATATCCACTACTTTGTCAATGACTTATTTTCTCACCATTGACAAACTAACTGGACCAAAAAAAACTGTGAAGTTGCATATTTTTTTTTCAGTTTCAAGCCCCACGATAAAATCCTTGGAGGATCTCAAAATCGTTGGAGGTGAGAGTATCGAAATAACTGATGCACCATACCAGGTGTCTTTAGTGAGGAGGGGCAGACACTCTTGTGGAGGAACCATCGTCGCTAAAGACATTATTGTCACTGCTGCTCATTGTGTTATGGGGTAAGTTAATTGGTAATTCCAAAATAATACAAGACGTTTATTAATTCATCAAACACCAAACGAAAGTCGGCGTTTGCGCATATATTGTTCTTCTCACACACAAAAAATTGGTTCACAATTTAATTTTTTCTGAATGATTTTTTATTTAGATAGCTCTTCAATTTGAACACAACTGCATATTTTTAATACCAGAATAGTCATGAGTCTGTATGTCTCTAGTGTGAAACAATTGCCATAATTTTAGGGTTGATGACAATGACCAATTGTCATCAACCCTAAAATTAATTTTCTATGATATAATTTCTATGGGATTCCAAAATTTTGCCGTCATAATTGTTTTCGTCAAATGGAATATACTTAATATTTCACCACTTTTCAGTTTAAATTTAAATCAAGCAATAGGAGCGTCGTCATTTTTTCAACTTGATGGATTTATTAGTGAAGACAATTTATTTCCGACTGAGTAATTATCTCTATTGCAGACCTCATAGCGCTCAAACATTTAAGAAATTAAAGCATGTATTCCTTCTTCACAGTCTTTTTCTTTGGGTATTATTTATCTATCAAGTACAATAGTCCAGAAACCAAATAATAAGATAGTTCTTAGCAAATTAATACTGGGCATTATTTTTCAACATTTTCATTATTTTCCAGAACATTCCCAGAGGAATACCAAATTCGTGCTGGATCATCGTATAGCGAGAAGGAAGGTCAATTATATCCAGTTGGAGACATAGTCTGGCATCCTAGCTTTGATTATGGCAAAATGGACAGTGACATTGCCATACTTTGGCTGTCAAAGCCTTTGGTATTCAGTGACAAAATAAGACCAGTAAATTTAATGGGAATAGGCGAAGAAATAAATGATGGCGCCGATACGATTGTAACTGGATGGGGTAATCTTTATGTAAGTGATTTTTAGATTGATATTTGATTCAGATTGCCTTACTTGTAGAAAACCAAGTTTGCTGGTTTAGTGAAGCTTATCGAACTTATTTGAATAATAGTTTTAACAACTATTTAGCTTATGAGCGGTTGTTTTTCATAAACATTACAATAATTTGGATCAATTTTCGCATTGTCAAACACATCAACAGCCTATAAGTGCCCGTTGCAAACGCAAAGGCCTCTTCTCACACGGAGAAGGTTTGAGCATTTATCACCACGCGTGCTTAAGGATGGATGATGGATTGGCGATTTCAAACTCATATTTAGAAATTATAAGTCCAGGTTTCGTAGCGACGTTATCCTTCACCGTTATCAAAAGAATTATAAAACCCGCATCGTCACGCATGCACCTGTACATGGTCAATCATTTTCTTAAAATATTTATTTCTTTTTTAGGAAATTGGTGGCATGCCAAGCACACTGCAGAGGGTAACAGTTCAGAAAATCAATGACGGAATATGCAATAATGCTTACAAACCATTGTATGCTATAACTGGTCACATGCTCTGCGCTGGTGCACTCGGAGGTGGAAAGGATGCTTGCCAGGTATGTTTGATCATAGCTTTTTTTAAGCCGGCAAACAAGCCGACAGATTACCTGATGGTAAGCAATCAGCGCCACAACAAAGGAGTTACGAGTGCGTTGCCAACCTTTTGGGGATAAGACTTTCGGATATTTAAGGATTGGGAAAGGGAAGGGGGATGGGAAGGGATTATTTCTGCGGTACCCTAACTCACATCACTCCAAATATTTTCATTCCCACACTGGTTATATTGCTAGTCTATAAATTATTAAAGAAATAGAATAGTCACGAAGCGACTTCTCTCTAGTTTTATTACTAGATCCGTTAAGCAGTGATATTGTTTTCCGGAGTCTATATTAGTTTAGGTGTTTTCAATGTCGGATTGAATAGGTTGCTTATAGGTTGGCCAGCTCCACCGTAGGTCCCATTTTCCACCAGGCATGATCGTGCCAAAAAAAGTCATAAATGTAATATTTACTTCTTAAACAAAAATTTGGATCTCCATCAATTGGGAATAACTCACAAAATCAACGATTATTTTTTTATTGTGTAACGCCCTCGAAATAAAATTTCATACTTGCACAAATTTTGAAAGTGCGAAAATAATCCGGATAAGCAGCTGGCATCAACGATAACTATTATTAATCTACTAATAATACATTGATTTGCAGGGTGACAGCGGCGGACCTTTAGTTCATAAAAACAAGTTAGCTGGAGTCGTATCGTGGGGTCTAGGATGTGCCCGACCTGAATACCCAGGAGTCTACTCCAAGATCTCAGCTTTAAGAAGTTGGATCGACGAAAACATCTATCAACTCAGATGGAAACATATGTGGAGGAGTATTTAAAAAACGAGAAGACTAGTCGACGAATAGACGAGAAGACTAGTAGACGTATGATTGATTTTGGTCTTTTTATGTTTATCAGAACGGTTGTGATTATATGATTAATTAAGTTTGTTGTTATGTTCTAATTAAAATAAGGCAATTGAAATTTATAACACGTTTTATTTTAACCCTTCCATTCAAATTAAATCAAATCAAAATTATTTATTCTTACTTTTGAAACGTCAAAATAGAACAGTAGTCTGTCAGGCTGTTCGTCAGTGAAGCTAGGTGCTCGTTCCAAATTGTAGTTTCGAATGGAGTATAACGAGCAAGAAACTCCGTCGTTACTCTTTTTAAAATTATTATTTGTTTTACAATTTACTAATAATACATTATTTTTATATACCTACATTATTGTAACCCTATGTGAGAATTTTCTGGTTGCGTTTAGTCACTTGTCTGATCAATACTGATTTACTATTATTACTTCTTAAGTCGATTGGTCATAATCATTGAATAGTGATTGTCATTTAAGAATCATAACGGTTGGCTGAATTTCGATATATTAAAGACATAGCAAAAACGACATTACAAATAACAAAATATCAATAATTTATTTAAAATTCAATGTGGGATTTAAATATTTTTAAAGTCTTTAGGCGAATAAGTTTTAAAGTATATTCTTTAGTATTAATACTGGAATTGTGGCCAAAAGTTGGTAGCACTCATTTTAAATAAGTACTACAGTTTTATAAGGATTTTGTTTAAGCTGTAATCTGCTGAAGATCTCTGGCTCAACATTAACATAAGAAGAATTAATCTTCTTGATACTACTTAAGACAAAGTGCCAACAACACCACTTAACAATGTTTTTCTTTTTTGAAAGGATTTTGATTTGTTGGATATTAGATTATAAGCTTCCACGTGTGTGTCTTGTAGTAAAAGTGGTTTCAAACTTGACTTCTGAAGTAATATGATTATGGCACGTTGCGTCCACCACGCGCCAGTGCCAGATGTGGCCCACTAGCGCCGATGGTCAGCCATGGTTGCGGGTCAATCCCGCCCAATCATTTCCTGCGGCCTTGGTTCAGCGCAGTACGGGATTCTTTGTTGTGACGCCAAATTATATATTAAACTTATTGAAAAATATGAACATCAAGTATCGTCAAATCAGCCGGGGTTACGGGGCGAGCAAAATAAGCAGGAGTTAGAGCAGGAGACGTAACGGGGTGGTTTTTATTCAGTAAGTTAGACACTCCTTCTGGGCTAGAGAAGAGATTCGCTGATTTTCCCCCCTAAAGAAAAGTATTTTTTGACAGTTTAAATGCGTTGTGTGGTTAAAATAATTTGATTTTGACAAACGAATTCAATGTTACTGTACATATTACTATATTAATTAAATTGTTCCGGTCGCAAGGTCCGATGGGTTCGAAATCAGGAAAGAACCAATTTGACCTTTTCTGAATTATTTGTACTTTCTATGGTTATTTAAATACCGCTCACATATATTATGTCGAAGGATAACATCGTAAGGAAACCTGGACTTATAATTTCTAATTATAAGTTTGGAATCGCCAATCCGCTTTGAGGAAGCGTGGTGATTAATTCTGAAACCTTATCCTTGTGAGGAGAGGCCTTTGGTCAGCAGTCAGCACTAATAATCTGACGATAATGATAATAAAATAGATATTTCTTCCTATCTTCAGGACCGTCAGCAGTCGATTAAGCTTGATGAGTTTTCATCTAATTGGTGCAAATTGAAAACTGGCGTTCCTCAAGGCGGTATATTATCTCCTCTTTTATTTTCCATCTTCATTAATTTAATAACTTCTGAACTTCAGTGTGCGTACCATCTGTATGCCGATGACTTGCAGTTGTACTGTCCAGCTAATATTGATGGGCTCTCTGAAGCAATTATGACGATCAATAGCGACTTGACTGCTATTAAGAACTGGTCTGAACGGTTTGGCATAGCGGTGAATCCTTTAAAATGCCAAGCAATCATTATAGGTAGCTCTCGTACGCTAAGCGGAATGAACCGAGCAAATTTACCAAACATTCTCTTTGATAGTGCCACTATCCCGCTAAGCAATGAGGTAAAGGATCTGGGCCTGTATATTGACTGTACATTGAAGTGGCATGCACAAGTTGCGAGCGTATGTAAGAGGGTCACTGGATCCTTACGGACACTGTATCGACTAAAGAATTTGCTTCCGTGTTCTACGAAAGCGATGCTGGTGCAGGCCTTGGTTTTTCCTATTATTGATTATGCTGATGTTTGTTACTACGACCTGAATGCTGATCTACTCAATAAACTTGACCGACTTCTTAACAACTGCATTCGATTCGTTTTCAACCTGCGTAAATATGATCATGTTTCTGCACATCGGTTGCAATTAAAGTGGTTGCCCATACGCCAGCGCAGGGAGCAAAGGGCGCTAACCACTCTGTTCTCTTTCCTTACCTCACCTTTTTCGCCTAGCTATCTATCGTCTTACTTTCAATACATGTGCGCAAACCACAGCAAGAACCTTCGTTCTTCCCATAACCGTCTTCTTCAATGTCCCACTCATCGTACTGATTTTCTCCACTCCTCCTTTTTCGTTCAGTCTGTCTTGCTGTGGAATGCGCTCCCCCCTGATATCAGGATGGTGTCTAGTCGTTTGAATTTCAAACAAAAGGTTCGTGAGCTCTTGCTAAAAGGTTTGGCTGAATCGTGACCACCATATACTTAGTCGGGTCATAAGTTCTGTCAAAACCTTATATTTTTAATTTTCGATTACTGGCCAGAAATTCTTCGACTTATTTTAAAAATAGAACTTTCGCGCTTGTAGAAAATAAAAAAGAAATTATTTTTTATTCATTTTTAAATATGGAGTGGTCGAATAAAGAAGACAGAATCGCGGTTATCGCGTTGCACCGCTGTGGTTACGCGCCAAAAGACATTTTCAATATTCTTCAAAATTTGAAAATAACGTTACGGTTTGTTTATCGTACTATCAAACGATACACCGAAGAGTCAAGCTTCGAAGATCGTAAGAGAAGCGGCCGACCTCGCACAGTTCGGACACATAAGGTCATCAAAGCAGTGAAGGCGCGAATCGAACGAAATCCCGTACGTAAACAAAAAATCCTAGCTCTGCAGATGGGGCTAAGCAGAACCACTGTTAAAAGAGTACTAAATGAAGACCTGGGACTACGAGCTTATCGTAAAAAGACAGGACATTTTTTGAACGAGCGTTTAAAAAAAATTAGGCTAGACAGATCCCGCGCTTTGCTACGACGGTACGCGGGAAAAAAATACCGCGAAATTCTTTTTTCGGATGAAAAAATTTTTACTATTGAAGAAAGTTTTAACAAACAAAATGATAAGGTGTATGCCCACAGCAGTGAAGAAGCAAGCGCGCGTATTGCGAGGGTCCAGCGTGGGCATTACCCTTCCTCATTCATGGTTTGGCTTGGAGTCTCATATTCAGGCGTAACTGAGGTGTTTTTCTGTGAAAAAGGTGTGAGAACTAGTGCCGAAGTTTATCAAAATACTGTCCTAACAAACATAGTGGAACCTCTTTCTCAGACAATGTTCAGGAACAGGCATTGGATATTCCAACAGGACTCTGCACCGGCTCATAAGGCACGAAGTACGCAAGACTGGTTGATCGCTCGTGGAATTGACTTCATCCGGCATGAAGACTGGCCCTCTTCTAGTCCAGATTTAAACCCACTGGACTACAAGATATGGCAATATTTGGAGGAAAAAGTCTGTGCTAAACCTCACCCGAATTTGGAGTCTCTCCGAGCATCTCTGGTTAAAGCAGCGGCAGACATAGATATGAATGTGGTGCGTGCAGCGATCGATGACTGGCCGCGTAGATTAAGGGCATGTGTTCAAAATGGGGGAGGGCATTTCGAATAATGTAAATAAAATTATATTGTACATTTAATGACCTTTCATTTCATATATAATTTTTAAATAATTGTCAAAAGGCGTATAAGTTATTACATCAAAAGTTTGTGACAGAACTTATGACCCGACTAAGTATATAGTATATTATAATAAGTATAAGTATATATTATATATGTATATGTTATTTATAAATATATTATGTAATTTGAGTACTTAGTTTATATATATATTGTATTGTAACTTGTATGTAAATATTTGCACATATATGTATCTATCTCGTCTTCACTCATTTAAATTTAAGTCTGTTTGCTTGCTTCTTGCACCGACCATTGGCTCATCTCTGCATCACCCAAGGCTCGACTGGTAGAAAATGCCTAAGGCATTAAGTCCGCCTATGTACCCATTGTGCGTGAAGTTTTAATAAAATAAATAAAATAAAATAAAATTTGTTATGACACATAATGAGAGTAGTATCTATAGATACTTATAACCAGAACATTATACTCAAATATTGCACAATATTTTGTAACACATCTCTAGCTATACGAGTATAAACGATGATCATTTTTTGCGGATGTTTGGCAAGTTTTATCTCAAATAATGTTACATAACATTATGTCATTATCGTAACCTCTGTTATCTCAGTATCAGTGAGTGTGGGAGAGCCATGTCTCATCACGAATGGACAGGCTTGACCGGAGATACCACGGCCTCGCAGAAAACTTGACACAACGAAAAAGCGTTGCGTTACGTCGTGTGAGTGAGGTTACCGGGGCCTTATACTCCCTTTCCCCCAATTCCCCAAAAGGCCGGCAACACACTCGTAAGTCCTTTAGTGTTGCCGGGGTTGCGGGTTAAACAAAATGTGTCACCGTGGCGCGGCCCAGAGCAGGAGAAGGAACGGGGGGTTTTGAGTCAGTAAGAGTCTGATTCTCTCGTCTAACCCTGGGCGGGAGAAGTCATATGATAATTTTCCCCTGACAAAAAGAAGTCACATCACATGTTGCAGATGTCCATGGGCGGTGCTGATTGCTTACCATCAAGTAATTCATCTGCTAGATTGCCGAATTAATATTTTTTGTAGCTTATTACATGTAGCCAGGTTTATGAGACGAGACGGGAAACGAACAAAGCAATCACCTGATAGTAAACAGAGAACTTCAGTGCTCTTTCCAAAGTTTAGATTAAAATGGAGAAGAATGAGCAATAATTTCCATCGATACTTTTTATCATTCCCGGTGTTATATTTGTACCCCTTTCTGAAAACAAGGATCGTGATGTAACTAAAAAGAACCAAAGAAGTCTAGTATTCAACAGTTTCTGCGTCGTCACATTTTCGCCCTTATAGTTTTGGTGATAAAGTAGAAAACCTCTTGAAGATATCGTCTAGGGTAGGTTAGTATGCAACTACGGACTGTACCCACAACTTGTTAATGTATGCTCTCTGTAGGTCGGTCAAGTTAGTTGCCTTAATTAAATTTGCATCAATTTCCTTACTACTTAGTAAAACTGTTGTAGACACAAAGTGGCTGACTTACAAAGTAAACTTTTTGCTACTGAAAGTAAAATATTTATGATATATTGTACTAAAAATCCAATTTCCAAAATTGGTTGGAGAGACAAAGATTGACGGAACTTCTTGGAACAGTCCTTTACCAAAAGGAGGTCCACATAAGCCACGACATACTTCGATAATATATTCAACAAATTATTAAAAATGAATTTTATTAAAAAAAAAATATTTAATTTAGTTTTAATTCAATTCTATTATTATTTACAAAATTTATTTATTTTAAGTATGATATTGAATAAAGCTTTATTAATAATAAAAAAATGTTTATCAAGAAGGTTAAGGTATGAAACAATTAATAAAAATTAGACCAGTTTCCTATTACTTAAAAGAGATAATTATTCACTCGTGCTAGGATTTTAGCTCGACTACTCTTGTAGTAGAATTTAAAATCCATTGAGTAAAGACAATTTAAGTTAAGGCATAGTATTTATATTCAAAAATAACGCGGAGTCATGATTACGTCCATTTCTTTATCTTATCAGAACTAGCAGTTTTATCTGACAGCTATTAACACGATTACTACTTATTTACCAATATTGTGTAATGAAAAAATGTACCTACGAATAAGGTCCATTTTTCTTCGAAATTCACAGATTTTTTTCACTCTAAAAATGGCGAAGTAATACTAAATGAAGAGTTTGTTTCAATGTGATGGTAGCTAGAAAGAAGTTTGTTAGGACTAAATCCGCCCCTAAGGCTACACACTGACCAAGATGGCGCCCTTTAGACAACACAAGAGCGGGATACACTCATGAACGAATGTTCTATTTTTTTTAATTATTGCTATATTGTTAAAGGTTAGCAGCCTAATTGTTATGTTGTGATTCAAGCGCAATAAGGTACCGCAGTGTCGGTCTGGAACAATAAAAGTAGTATGGGGCCGTTTTTAGTCAGTAAGAGTCTGACACTCTCTCTTGCCTCACACTGGGTGGGAGAAGTCATTTGATGATATTTTGTCCCCTCCAAAAAAATTTATGCTTTGCTACTAAACAATTCCTAATGCAAACAGCATCGCATATCATTATAAGGCTATGGATGCATGGTGCCGTGTACGGATCGTGAAAGAAATTTCGGTTTCAATAACATTCCTCTTATTATACAATGTTATTATTTATTGTAAATTATATTTCGTTGAGTTTTTTTTTTAAAGTAATTTAATGACAGTTTTCCCTGTAAAAATGGTTTACTAGCATCAGTAGCATTTTATTGTATACTGGGAATAGCAGGAAAAATCTTGTAAAGAGTCTTAATATACTTATTAGACAAAAAAAAAAAATAATAATTAAAAACTCAATTCGAACAGTAGATAACTGGCTGAATTTAAGCAATATTTTTTTTATCTTAGAGATAAGATGAGATAGATAGGAACAAACTTCAAGGTGCAAGTCATCATGAAGTAAATATTAATTTTCTGTCTGTTAGTAGAAAAAAAAACCATTGAATAAATGTTTCATTTTATGTTTTTTTATCTCTATGAATGTTTTCATTAATGTCACCTTTTAAAATTAAAGTCTTAAAAAATAAAAATTTACTTAGTACGTAGTCCGCTTTAATTTGTTTTTCCTAAAATCTTAGAAAATACAAAAGAAAACAATATGCAACTGTTACATAGAATTTTTAAATTTAATTAGATACAATCAATTCAATTATAACATGGCAAAATTGTATTGGTATGCATTTACGCTTATCGCAAATACCAATAGAGATATGAACAAAGTGCGGCTAAAACTGGTTTTACAAAAAACGATACGATATATAAGGAAGCGCGTTCAATGAATTATCATAACAGTTTGAAACACCGGCGTGATAATGACATCAACGATAAAACTGTTCTTGTTGACATTAACATTGTCACTGACTTATAACGATGCGGCAAAAATACTCGGATTTTTTCCACTTCCATCCATCAGCCATCAAGTAATCTTCAGGCATTTAACAGAAGAACTAGCGAGACGAGGACATGAAGTCACAGTCATCACCACAGATCCTGCCTACCCTAATGGTGATGGACCAGCTAATTTAACAGAAATTGACGTCCACGACTTTTCATATGAACAATGGAGGATATTGTACAAATTAACTTCAACCGGGGAAAGAGATTTGATTGGACAGATACGAGGAGCCTACCACACGCTGGTAAACATAGTGGAGATGCAGTTGAAAGTGGAACCAGTACAGAAAATGTTAAAAGAAGAAAAGTTTGATTTGCTCTTGTTAGAGGCATGTGTAAGACCAGCATTACTTCTGTCGCATGTAGTGAAAGCGCCTGTAATTCAAGTGTCGTCTTTGGGAACTATAGATTTTAATGTGGGCACTATTGGATCAGCCTGGCACCCCTTCCTATACCCAGATACTTTGAGCCAGCGTTCATATAACTTGACTAAATGGGAGAAGATTCGTGAGTTTTACACTTATTACAAGTTAAATAGAGTTATGAAGGAAGTAGAAGATGCAGAAAACGTTATGGCTAAAAGAATGTTCGGTCCTAATGTTCCAAGTATAAATGAATTGAAAAATAATGTTGATTTAATGTTGTTGAATACTTACCCTCTTTGGGACAACAATCGCCCAGTGCCTCCTAGTGTCGTGTATATGGGTGGTCTGCATAAAAATCCACAGAAGGAACTGCCAAAGGTAACATTAATATTTTTTTATACTATAGAATTAAATAACTAAATATTTTTTTTCTATCTTGATTTTCGTGCATGATTTATTAGCAAAATTGTTAAAATGAAATATAAAATTCCAATTTTTAACAGAGATAAAAGACAATTGACTTAATAAAAAACAAATCTTAAAAAACAAATACTTACATTTTTCCTCTAATGCTACAGGATCTGAAGGAATATCTAGACTCCTCGAAGAACGGTGTAGTGTACATCAGTTTTGGTACAAACGTTCAGCCTTCACTGTTACCACTAGACAGAGTGCAACTTATGGCTAAAGTTTTCTCTGAACTTCCTTACGACGTGCTATGGAAGTGGGACAAGGACGAACTGCCAGGACGCTCTAAGAACATCAGGATATCAAAATGGCTGCCACAATCTGATTTGCTCCGTGAGTAATATTATTATATTAGATTTTTTTTTAGTTTGAATTGGCTCCGAAACTAATTGAACCATTTGAAAAATACTTTGATGTTATGAAGCTTCACTATACCTTATGTACATACATACCTTATTAAATTTATTATATGCAGGTATTATAACAAAATAGAAAATAATAGACTAAAGATTTATTAGTACCCACCAATGCATTTGTAATTTTCAAATTGCTACAAAAATATTTTATCATAATATTTCTTTCCATGGCTTGACCTGAGCTAGTTCATGTCATCTACTGCATGAATCTAGTACTAAGCTAAAGGCTAATGTAATTGAACCTAAATATAACACAGAAAATAACATTACAAAGTAACCATTGTTGTTTTTTTAATGTAAATTATTGTCGTTGGAGTTGCTAGTGTTTGTCTAAGTTTCTACAACTTATTTAGTTTTTAGTTATTGTTCAGTGATCTTGTAACAGCTTTGCTAATTAGACTGAAAGAGCCTTACACATCAATACATAATAAAAAACAAAGTCGCTTTCTCTGTCCCTACATACCTATGAATGCTTAGACCTTAAAACTATGCAACGGGTTTTGTAGCGTTTTTTTTAATAGACAGATGAAGAAGAAGAAGAAGAAGAAGGTTAATATTTATAAAAACATCCATTAAATAGTGGTGCGAAGTTGTGGCAGGTCGTTAGTTACGAATAATTCCAAATTCCTTCACTATCCCATTAGAGCCTAACTTGTAATAAACTAATAATATAATGTTACTTCTTTCAGGGCATCCCAAGATCAAAGTGTTCATAACACAAGGAGGTCTACAATCAGCTGATGAAGCTATTACTGCAGGAGTGCCTCTGATTGGTGTTCCCATGCTTGGTGATCAATGGTACAATGTGGAAAAATATGTCCATCATGGGATTGGTCTACAACTTGATCTACTCACAATGACTGAAGACGATTTTAAGAATGCTATTTTGACAATCCTGAATAATGATAGGTGAGTGTATAAAAATTCATTTTGACTTCATATACATAGCAAAAAATTTTATGGTCTTACGACGAACTGCCGACAGAAAACTGTTAAAGGCAAATCCTCCCCTAGCGTGGCCCACACGGTGTCCCTCACGGCGTTCAACGTGTTAAGTAGATTTTTTTTGTGAGAAGAAAATGTTGCTTGTGGTGGAGTGAGGTTGAGTTTCAGACCATTACTCACTTAAAGCCACCACATTCCTTCTCTCGCTCTAAGCCAAGGCCGTGGTGATTGAGCTTGCCCCACAATCCCTGCTGAATGTCAGCCCTGTTGGAACCCATCTCTAAAGTCTATCTATTGGCGAAGTAGGAACTGCTGTAACTTGTTTTGCAATCGTTTGGTCTGAGTATCACGTTTTTAATTAAATTTTATTAACCTGAACCCTTGATATGGGTCAGATGTCTCATAATGGGGTCACTGTTTCCTTATTAGAAACAATCCATTTGGACACAGTATTGGGAAGCCTAAAATTTGCACCTTTTTTATTTTAATTCTGTTTATTTAATTTATATTTATTATTATACATCTTACTAAGGTATCAAGTTGTTAGGCTTTTATTAAATATCATGATTCGAATGAAGTTAAAACAATAGTTGATCGATACAAAAGGAAACGAATTGGTAAAAATTAGTAAAATTCATTGTATTGCACAATCGCCCTAAAGTACTTAACGTTAAGATCTATTCCGTTTTCCTATCGTATTTGCATTAAGATCTATTATTCTGTTTTCCTATCGTATGGTACAATGTTTGGTATAAATGACAAGCAATATAATCTTCAACGGACTAAAGCGAGCAATTCAATTCATTCATTCTGTTTCTTATTCATTACAGTTTCCGTCGGAATATGGAAAAGCTACGCAGTGTGATTTACGACCAGCCTCAACCTCCACTAGAGCGTGCAATATGGTGGACGGAACACGTGCTGCGTCACGGCGGCGCGAGACATCTGCGAGGACCTGCAGCCAACATGTCGTGGACAGAGTACCTCGAACTACAATTAGTATTCACCGTTTTAGCTGTAGTTCTAGCCATTACTTTAGTATTATTCTACCTAATGTACAGTATATGGAAGTATTTAACTAATATCATAAATCCAAGCAAAAAGTTAAAGAAGAATTAGGAATTTGAATGTCTTGTCGTTGTTACTATTTAAATTAAATTATTTTATGTAAAACCAAGTGATACAATTAACAATAATATTAATAAAAATGAGCTGTGATAAATAAAACAACAGTGAATGTTACAACCTTATGTTTTATTAAGTTTTTTTTTTTGGAGTCAGTATAAATTCATAAAATGACTTCTCCCGCCCAGGGTAAGGCTAGAGGAAATTTCACACACCTACTGGTTAAAATTCTTTAAGTGAAAAAAGGTCGGCAAACGAGCTGACGGATTACGCGATGGTAAGCAATCAGCGCCGCCCATGGACACCCGCAACCGAGGAGTTACGAGTGCGTTGCCGACCTTTTCGGGATTATAGATTTGGAGATTTAGGGATTGAGGAGGGATTGGGGGAGAGGAAGAAGGCCTCCGGTAACCTCACTTACACGGCGAAACACAACGCTGTGGTTTTTCACGCAGGTTTTCTGTGAGGCTGTGGCCGGTCGAGTCGAGCCGACCCATTTCTCCCTCACTTCTTCCTCTTGTTACTTTTCCTGCTTTAGGCTGAGACCGTGGTACCTTATTGTACTTTCCTCCGCAACGCTGGCTGAATATCGATCCTATGGCTACAGCACTTTGATCGTGTTTTATTTGGCTAAAAATTAAATAAGGTATTTAATATTGTGTTTGCTTTAGACTTGGGAACAAAATACTCTGTAAGATGAGTATTAAAGAATTCGTGTGTTTTTTTTTTTTTTGTTGAATTAAATATGTTTTTATCATATCATTCAAACAATGTAGGTATTTTATTAATGTATTTTGATACAATAAACAATAATATCCTTATCAATGTAGTCTCTTCCTCGTTGATAAAATAAAGAACTTACTTTTAAATAAATACCAACAGAATTACATAATACATACATGGGTTACAATATTACTGTTTTAGAGTTCTCATAATATGTACTTTTTAATTTTATGTAAACACCGCTGCACTACGATGATGTTCGTGAAGAAATATGGATTTCAAATTTCTGATTTTAAGGTTAAAATCAACAATTCGTCTCGACCAACACAAACCTTCTTCGTATCAAAAGAGGGCCTTTGTGCAGTCGGTATTTATAGGCTGGTTATGTATCAAGCTTTCTTTGTAACTTCAAAACAAAAATAGATTATCATACATTAGGGATTTTAAGTGCGGGAGAGCTATGCTTCGGCACGATCGGAGTGATACCACGGCCTCACAGAACACCGGCGTGAAATAAAAATTTCGTTGTATTTCGCGGTTTGAGTGAGGTTACCGGAGGCCCAATCCTTCCACTCCCCCAATCCCTCCTAATTGCCAAAATCTCCAAATCCCTAATCCCCAAAAGTTCGGTAACACACTCGTTGCGGGTGTCCATCAGGTAATCAGTTGGCTCGTTTGCCGATCTACATATAACGAAATAGAAATACTCAGTGGTCACCAAGAAACTTTTTAACTCGATTGTAATTGAAAACAGTAAAGCATTTGTTCAGATAATTTTAGTATGTTGATAGTCCATTAGTAACAGGTGTCGCTTTGTTCCATAAAAATGGAGAAAAATCAAAATTTCCATTTCCATTTTCAGCTGACATTCATTTAGAGTAAGGATGAAATTAATACTTATACATATTATTATTTTGTTGTTACTCAGTATATCTTTATCACTTTATTGCACTGATTTCTATCAGGTCACTTTCGTACGGTAGATTCACGTCATTCATTAATAATCTGATACTTGTGACCTTTGTTTGTCTTTACATATGTATTGATAACTACGGTATAATAAGAAACAAATTATTATGTCAGGGAAGAGAGTAATTTGCTAATGTATAAAGATTATTTATACCGAACAAAACATTTTCTTTTATATTAATTGGAAATTGTAATACGTGTTGCAATGCAACACACACATACAAAAAAAGTATTAGTTTCTGGCTTATATTGAATTAATTCGTTTTTTCATTAGTTCGTTAGAATTTGTAATACATAATACAAGGAATACACCAGTACATATGATGAATTGAACATATTTCGATTAGACAAATGTTATCGCTTCAAGACTTAACAGCGGTCTAACATAATTAAGGCTAGTCTAGTGTTTAACACGAGCACGCCAAAAATAACAACGAACACGTAATTCGCGGTTGAAAACTATATTCAAAACACAAACAATCGCGCTATCGAAACTAGTCTTAAAAATAAACTGATAATAGCGATACTAGAACATTTCACTACCGGCATCCATTCAATAATGTTCTCGCGTTCAGTGCTAAGTTTACTAGTAATATATATCGGAATTAATGATGCTGCAAGAATACTGGCTTATTTTCCCGCACCGTCCATCAGTCATCAAGTAGTTTTCCGACCTTTAACACAAGAACTTGCAAAACGAGGCCATGAAGTAATTGTCATCACTCCAGACCCTGCGTTCCCAAAGGGTAAAACACCAAAAAACTTGAAAGAAATCGACGTCCACGATTTATCTTATAACATATGGAATACGTTATTTGAAAAGACTTCAACCGGAGATCCTGATTTGGCTTTCCAAATGGGTCTTGTTTACAACGTCATGGTAGACATGGTGGAAAGACAATTATCAGTGGATGAAGTGCAGAAAATGTTGAAAGAAAATAAAAAGTTTGATTTGCTGATGATAGAAGCTTGTGTAAGACCGGCGTTAGTTTTGTCACAAGTTGTGAATGCTCCAGTGATTCAAGTATCCTCTTTTGGACCTATGACCTTCAACGTGGAAACGATGGGATCTGCAATGCACTTATTCTTATATCCAAATCATATGCGTCAGCGTCTGTACAACATGACAACATGGGAGAAATTGGTGGAACTGTATAATATTTATAGAATAGAAAAAGCAATTGGAGAAATAGAAGAAGCAGATAATGTGATGGGTAAAAGATTATTTGGTCCTGATACGAAGACTATTAGTGAATTGAAGGATAATGTTCATATGTTATTCTTGAATATTCATCGGCTCTGGGAAGGAAATCGTCCAGTGCCTCCTAGTGTTATTTATATGGGAGGACTGCACCAAAAGCCTGTGAAAGAACTGCCTAAGGTAAGCCTAACTTAAGTTACATATATCAAGTCTTTAATTTTATTTAATTTGGCTCGACTTATTTTGTAGGACCTTAAAACGTATTTGGACTCGTCAAAAAATGGCGTGATATACATCAGCTTTGGAACAAATGTGTTGCCATCGTTGCTACCCCAGGACAAGATACAAATTATAGCCAAAGTGTTCTCTCAACTACCTTACGACGTTTTATGGAAGTGGGACAAGGACGAACTGCCAGGACGTTCTAAGAACATCAGAATATCAAAATGGCTGCCACAGTCTGATATGCTCAGTAAGTGATTGTAGCTCAAAGAATAATAGACCCTTAATCCATACATACTATTGGAACTTAGGGATTATTTTGATATAACAAGTTCACCCAAGGTTTTAAAATTAAATGTATTCTGTTTATTAATTCTAAGAACAATATTACGTCTGAAATATTTTAAATGCTAAATAAAATAAATTGTTTCTTTTACATCGAATGTTAAGTGGAATAATTTCTGAGTGGACCTAATCTTTAGTGGTTTTATGTTGACTTTTTTGCTATTTTCAATGACTTTTGTTTACCTTTATGTTACAATAATGCTTGAGGCTTCAAATATAAAGTTATTTTTTGGATTTATTTTATTTTCGCAATAACACAAAGGATTCCATTGACACAAAACAACGATTTTATTATATTTCGCATTGTGACTGTCTTTGTTGATAGCAGAATATTAACATGGATAATAAATAAATAAACGATAATGAGATTTATGATAACAGTATTGAGTATCAATTTAAAACGATCACCTAACTCACTAATGAAGTGAATTACAGAAAATATTCTCAAGACATTTTGAAGTGTCTCTTAGAATTAATTGTAATGAAACGCTTAGACTTTTATTTTAATTAAGCATTTAATTTTATTGAACTCATTTTCAGGGCATCCAAAAGTCAAGTTATTCATAACACAAGGAGGTCTACAATCTACTGATGAGGCTATAACTGCAGGAGTACCTCTAGTAGGAATTCCACTTATAGGCGATCAATGGTACAACACAGAGAAATATGTACATTATGGAATTGGTGTTAAGATTGATTTTCCTACTTTGACTGAAGAAATCTTCGAAAAGGCCATCAATACTGTTCTTAGTGATAAAAGGTATGGAAATATTATATACTTTTTGAAGGGATAAGCCGTCAATCGGTCTGACAGATTACATGATGGCTGGCAATCGTAGCTGTGAACCGTGAATGCTTGAACAAGTGAGTACAAGTGAGTTGCTGTCCATTTCGGGTCAGGGATTTGAGGGCTGTACAATTTACAAATTTGGAGAAGAATATTGAACTTCCAGTATTCTCATACATACGGCAGCAAGTATCGCAAGTTTTGTATAACGCCTGTTTTGAGACACCGTGGAATCAAAGCTATAATCTTGTATATCATAGTTAATAATAATGTAACACAGTTGATATTAATGGATTCGCGTATATACCACATAGCACCATCGTCGTAATCTTCGTAAGCTGGCTTAAATTTCACATTTATTTAAATTAACAATTTTTTTCAAAATATTTATGTCTTTTAGAGATCTTATTCTGAATTCAAAAATCGAATGTCTGATAAATAAAACTAAAAAAGTTCACATGAGAAAAATGAAATATTGCTGACAAAGTACAATGTTTTTGTTAATACTTAAGAAAAAAATCATAACTATCAAAGCAGTGAATTATAGATACCTTTTGTGTGGTTCCAGTTTTCGTCAAAATATAGAGAGGCTGCACATGGTCATGTATGACCAGCCTCAAACTCCTCTAGAGCGCGCTGTTTGGTGGACGGAACACGTGCTGCGTCACGGCGGCGCGAGACATCTGCGAGGACCTGCAGCCAACATGTCGTGGGCAGAGTACCTCGAACTAGAATTAGTATTTACTGTATTAGGAATAATTTTAAGCATTCTTGTAGTATTAACATTCCTTCTGCTTAAGTTATGGAGGTGTTTAATGCCAACTGCGAGGCAACAGAAAGTTAAGAACAATTAACTATTTTTTAGTTTAAACCAATTGACTGCTATTATCAGATTTAAGAAAGATTTATAATATTCATAATATACCTAAATATAAATAAAACACAAAGACAAAAGAAATGATGTTGTAAATATTAATTCCAAGCTAACCATGCATTCATTCATCATCTTCCTGCCCTTGTCCCGTTTTATTTGGGGTCGGTGCAATATGTTTTTTTCTTCCATTCTGTCCTGTCACTCGTCACGCTATCGCTAACTCCTCTGTCTTCCATAATATCACTTCTCACACAATCCATCCATATTTTCTTTGGTCTCCCTCTCCCTCTCCATCCATCCTTATTTATACTCATGACTTTTTTTGTAACATGCTAACCATGCATTCATTAAACGGCAAAATTGAATTTGTATTTAGAATATTTTATGAAAATGCTTAAAAATCTATATTAAGTAACAGTTAGTCGTCAAAAGTATCTTACAGATACAAAAAAAAAATACACAATTTTAAATAATGACATCTAGATAACTGATAAAAAATAACTTTTAATATTCCAAAAAACGGATAACGATGTACCAAATTAAAAAAAATCTAATTATATTAAAATGACATGTGTCACTTTTTCACTGACATTGACATTTACACGTGACTTTGACGCATGACGAATAATGTCAGTGTCACGATAATCACTACAGATGCGAGTGTTGAGTATGTGACGCAAAGGGTCTTATCATTTTACTCGTTTATGAGTGAGTTCAATGTGAAGGTAAGGGTCAGCGCTCTTCGCTGAATCATGATGAGACCGTCCAATTGTATTTGAACTTTAAATTGACACTTTATTAAAATTTATATATGTCAGAGTGAGTTTATCTTTCACCATCTTTATCTTCAAACTGTATTATTTATTAAATTTGACGTTTTTTTTTTTAAAAAAAATTAATGTATATATATTTAATGGAAGGCTTTCTTAAACATTTCACTTAACAGACAATAAGAAATCCCACTAATATTATCAATGTAAAAGTTTGTGAGAATGTATGGATGTATGTTTGTTATTATACAAGAGCTGGACTAATTTGGTTGATATTTGGTAGATAGGTTAAACCCTGAATTTATAACCTCACAATAGATGGCACTGTTGTATAATTCTAAAATTAGTTATCATAGTTTTTAAAATTATACTGCTTAAGGTTTTTTAATGGCAAGTACGAACAAGAGTGTTTTGTTTCAAGTAAATAAAAAATTGTATTTGGAATAGTCGGTTAACAAATCTCACAGTGCAAAATATGAAAAGTAAGCCGATATTAATTATTTTAATCGATTTTGGTGATTACATACTCGCAAGATTACCTTATACATAATGACACTTTCGTTACTCAACTTATAATAAAGCATAGAAAACTGTGTCTACCTATAAGTTAGATATTTAGTGACTGCATGAGATACCTTTCGCATTGTTTAGCGAGCAGCGACAGACCAGAACCAACCTCAAGCATACGACTCGTAGCGAGCCAAGCGCGCCTCAAACAATTAGAACATCCACGGATCGGGCCCAACCGGGTCAACTTGGTTAGGGCTGCAGTTTCAAATTTTAACACATTTTACAGATAATGAAAGTTATTCCGAATTTTTGTTTGGTAAGTTTGAAATAATACACAATTTTCCAAACTTTAAATATTGTCATGATCATGTATCCAAGAGTGGTGTGCTGTCGTTTTATGTGGAGTTCTAAGTGGAAGACCGTTGTTCAGCTGTGGACGTTGTCCTTCTGATAAATATGACGAATTATCTTATCCATTACTTTGTTTTTTGAGCCCAAGGTTAAATAAGAGCAAGTGTCAGATTCTTACTGACTAAAAACTAGGTCGATGGCCGAGTCTGCTAACTTATTGCGCTTGCCCCGCATCACTATCTTTTTTTAGCGGTCACTTTTTTTCCAGCTGAACAGAACAAATGCCCTACGCATACACACACCGCCGGGGGGGGAGGGGGAGACGGTGAGGTTTTTGGTGGGTCTTGCACTTAACTAACTCAGCTTTCATGCTGTCTTCTGCCATTTGGGAGAAGCTACAGGACCAAAAACGATTTTCGTGACCTCTCGGCAGTGGCTGGTCGCCTCCATTTATTGGCGATCCATCTCAGCAGCAGCTCGTGCAATGCAGGTAGCAGTTCCCCGCTCTACTACCCACTGGCTGTTGCTGGGGCGGCATCTGGTTGGTATAATGCCTCCGACTTTTTGCGGTAACTAAGACAAGTAGAGACAACTACAATTAGAGCACGTCTTAGTAACTAAGCTTATTATAGACGGAAGTGTAGACAAAACGAGTTTGACCGAAAATCAGGGTTTGCCAGTTGCATACATAAAATTGTAGGCGGGGAACATATTTCATGGGGTGCGTTCACAATACACACAATTTCATATCATTAATTAAAATTTTTGGATTCCATAATTCCAATAATACTTGTTAATACTTGCCCTTCTAGTTTTCTGTTAAAGTATTTTAAGTTAATTCGTTTGTCAATTGTCAAAGGCAGCTAATAAGTTAACTCAAGCAATATTTGGCATTTTAGAAATCTATAAATACAATTAAGCAATAAGAATCTAGGTTTATACATAATACAATTCTATATAAAACAAAAAATTGGTGATAAAAATAGTTCCAATTAGAAAGACTTCCAAATTAACGGTTAGATTAGGATGGTTTTGTTTTTTTATTATAATAATTAAACGTAGGCAAACTTTACCAAACAGAGTAGGCAGAAACTTAGCTTAGAATGTAGATATAGAATTGAAGAACAAAATATTTTTTTTGAATAAGTCTATAAATGCTTACTACTGAACAAAGGCAAGGGCAGCAATTTGAAACTTACGTCTGAAAATTATCAAGTTCAGGTTTCCTACAATGTTATCACTTAAATTTACAGTAAATATAACTCGGAAAAGTCACATCGATACTTGCCATGTTCAAACCCACATCCTCATGAATGATGGATGAAACGGGTGCAGTAACTGCCACAGAAGAACAAAAAATATATAAATAATAAATTAGTATAATGGTCGGTTCAGTGCAAAAGATAAAATATTATCTCGAAATTATAGCACACATGTTTATAATCTCTCAGGTCATCAATTACAACACTGACTTTATCGGTGCCACTAATCAAAGGAACATCCATAACTTAAAAACGTGTAATTTCTACAAAAAATTAGGCAGAAGTGATTTTTTGTTACAATTTTGGCTAGTTTCGTTTTGAGCGCTTGCTTCATTGGTGGTCGTAATAAGAACTGTTGGGCAATGGGTGTTGGAGTTGTTGGATTTCCCCAAAAAGCTAAGTTTTTGTAATTTTCTCAGAACCCCTCAACGATAGAAAAATTATTTGGAGCAAAATGGGTCAAACTTTGAGCATAAATGACCTCTGCGAAACTTGTCGGACAAACAGGCATGACGTTTTATTTTACGTTTTATTCTTATATATATCTTCAGATGACCTCTTTTACTAAATTAAGTCTTACGATTCTGGTTAATTTCGCTTAGAAACACGTTTTATGTGAACAACTCTTAACACACGCAAGGTCAAAGGTACACACACTTTAGGTATAGGTACATATACTTTAACAACATAATATATAAGGAAACAGACTCATTAATATCTCATAGCAATTGGAAACGTTTGCGTGCAATCATGTCTGCCGCAGTCGCTTTGTTCTTGCTATCATTGTCAATTACGTGTAATGATGCAGCTCGAATACTGGCTATGTTTCCAGTACCTTCAATCAGCCATCAAGTAGTGTTCAGACCTTTTACTCAAGAATTAGTCAGTAGAGGACACCAAGTGACAGTCATCACACCAGATCCTGCGTTCCCAAAAGGAGGAGCACCAGCTAACCTAACAGAAATCGATGTTCATGATTTTTCTTATGAAACCTGGAAGTCTCTTTACGAAGTAACGTCGACTGGTGATACTGATTTGATCCTGCAGATGACAGTAGCATTTTCTATAATAGTGGATATTGTTGAGATGCAGTTGAAGTTGGATGCCGTGCAGAAGCTTTTAAAGGAGGAGAAGTTTGACTTGCTGCTGTTAGAAGCTTGTGCCAAACCATCGTTGGTGTTATCACATGTGTATAAGGTACCAGTGATTCAAGTGTCGTCCTTCGGTCCAATGAATTTCAACGTCGAAACAATTGGGTCAGCCTGGCATCCGTTGCTCTATCCAGGGATTTTAACGAAACGTTCGCTCAATTTGTCTAAATGGGAGAAACTTGTGGAATTGTGGAACTTTTATAGAATCGAAAATATTCTGAAGGGTGTTGAAAATTCGGAGAACGAAATGGGTAAACGACTGTTTGGACCAGATGTGCCAACTATGAGTGAATTGAAGAATAATGTTGATATGCTGTTTTTGAATGCCCATCCGATTTGGGAAGGGAATCGTCCAGTGCCACCTAGTGTTATTTATATGGGAGGGTTACATCAAAAACCTCAAAAAGAATTACCAGCGGTAAGTTTGTGACAATAACAATAACACTGCATACCTGATTATTTTCTAATTTTTTGACTGCACCGCTGGCGCGGTGGCTGGGCAACTAGCTGCCGCGCAAAGTCTCGCGGGTTCGATTCCCGCACGGAACAACTCTTTATGTGATCCACAAATCTCAAAGTCTCGCAACAACAAAGTCTGAGTCTGTAAACGTACATACGACTCAGAAGAAAATCATAGCGGGGAGCAACGTTTTAAAAAGAAAAAAAAATCGCTATCATAATAATTGAAACAGAAAACGTATATTAATTCAGAGACTAGACGAGATGTGGCGTTTTTGTAAATTTTCATTTACAATTCAGAAAAAAATCTTAGTTTAATAGATTAAATATAAAAAAAACCTTAATTACAGCTTTTTATACGCATTGCGTATTTTAAATAATAAAAAAATAAATGCATAGGTATGTATTAAAAATGTTTATATTTGTTCAGGTGCTAGGCAACAATCTATAATTATTGTTTCTTATATCAATAAACATAAGTATCTTCGTTAATAGAAAGGTCATGTAGGTTACTTGTTTGAATCAATAAAACCTTGTTAATATGACTGTGAGATCGATTAAAAGTCAGATATCTAGTTATTTTATTTGACTGCATAATTAACGCGTCACAAGTTCAATTCCCGATCGGAAAAATTCTTTGTGATGTTCCTGGTCTGGGTGTCATATGTCATGATTAATTGTAGGAGAGCCATGCTTCGGCACGAGTGGGCCAGCTCATCATCATCATCATCATCATCAGCCTATAAGTGCCCACTGCCGAGCAAAGGCCCCTTTTCATACGGAGGGGGTTAGAGCATTAATCACCACGCTTGCTCAATGTATGTTGGCGATTTCAAACTTATAATTAGAAATTATAAGTCCAGGTTTCCTCACGATGTTTACCTTTGCCGTATGCCAGTGGTGTCTAAATAATCATAGAAAGTACATGCAACTCGAAAAAAGGCACATTGGTACTAGCCAGGTCTCGAACAAACACCGCCATGCATGAGAAGCGGGCTCCTTCACCTCCGGGCCACCACGACATTGACCGTGGTCCGGTCAATGTCGTGGTCAACGCTCAACCGGAGTGAAACCACGGCCTCACAGGAAACAATCCTTCCCCCCATACTCAAACCACAAATCCTAATTAACCACAAGAGGTCGATGAACTCCTTTAATATTACGAGCGCCAATGGGCGACGTTGATTGCTTACCATCAGGTTATCTGTGTGCTGCTTGATTTTGCCGTCCTATGACATAACACTTATAAAAAAAATGTGAATGTGATGTCCTATGTTGTATCACTAGTTAAAGTACTAGTAATTTCTAAATTTCATTATGATATAAAGTTCAAAATTCTGTGTAGTGTTAGATTTTGTTAGTTAGGTTGACCAAATAAAAGTGTGCTAAAATCAGTTTTTGGCTACACCAAAATAGACAGAAGCTATATTCTGGAGTCTGAAGCACAAGTAATATTAAGTTCCACATAATTTCAGGACCTCAAAAAGTACTTAGACTCTTCAAAGAATGGCGTGATTTACATCAGCTTCGGTACAAACGTCCAACCTTCACTGCTACCACAAGACAGAGTGCAGATGATGGCCAAAGTCTTCTCTAAACTTCCTTACGACGTGCTGTGGAAGTGGGACAAGGAAGAACTGCCAGGACGCTCTAAGAACATCAAGATATCAAAATGGCTGCCACAATCTGATCTTTTAAGTTAGTAAACCTTCTATACTTCTTCACACTACATAATATTCACGTAAAACAGTCATCATTACAATTTATAGATTTAATAATAAACCTAGTTCCATGGTTCATATCACATCATCAGCCTATTAAGTGCCCACTGCTGAGCAAAGTCTTTTTCTTACACGGAGAAGGCTTTAGCATTAATCACCACGGTTGCTCAAGGCGGATTGGCGATTTTAAACTTATAATTAGAAATTATAAGTCCAGGTTTCCTCACTACATTTCCCTTCACCATATGTTAGTGGTACATATAACTGTTTAATGTTTATATATTGTGTCACATCGACTGTACGTGACACAGAAATTATTGACACGTTGTTCTTTGTCGTCACGTCGTCGTCGCCCACGCACTAAACCAATTGTATATTTACCTGTCCTTATCTCAAATTACCTCGGGATCCCGCAATAAATAGCTAACTTCCTATCAAACATCATCACGTCATTATAGAGCATTTTATTTACAATTTTTTTCTTTTTAACATTCCTCCTTGTAAATTTCTGGATATTTTTAAGTTTTTTTTTCTTTTTGAAATACCAACTACACCTAGCTTTGGCAATATAGCACGATAAACAATTCGTATTTGGAACAGAGAAATATAATACCAGAAGTTTTATTTTTCTAATGAGAATAACAACGTATTTTATTTTATTTTTCTCCATTCAAATCTGCAATTGGAACAAGCATAGCTTTGAATACTTTTTTGATGTTTCAAATTACCTTTAAGTTTTAGTTTAAATAAGGGTTTTATTTATATTATTTAACATTAATACGACCATTAGTGGTAACGTACTGCTTTAAAGACAACGCACAGTAAGCCCAAAGTTAGTCTGAGATCATATTAGTGTATTAATATTTTTAGAAAGACTGATAAATTAAATTCGGTTTTTTAGTCAGTACCTACCACAAGCAGAGGCTTTCTCGATTGATTAAAAAATAAACGTTATATCACATTTTACACAATTCATTCAAATAGTTTTGGCTTTTTAGGGCATCCGAAAATCAAGTTATTTATAACACAAGGAGGTTTACAATCAACTGATGAGGCTATAACTGCAGGAGTTCCTCTTGTTGGATTTCCTATGTTAGGAGATCAATGGTATAATGTGGAAAAATATGTCCATCATGGAATCGGACTACAACTGGATCTGCTTTCAACAAATGAGGACGAATTTAAGAATGCCATTCACACTGTTATAAATGATGAGAGGTAAGTTAGATCTTATAAAAAATAATCGTTTATTTAGTCATATATGTACATTTACATAAATATCTTTAGTTACTCAAAAGCCCTGAATCGGAAAATCATAAAAATTAAACAATTGACTTTATAAAAACTATCGAGTCGAACTTTGAAGCTTTGGTCGTATAGTCCCTTCATTACTAAACTTATTACCGTCGTTTGTTTTGTTTTTGGAGCCAGAAACATCGTCTCTTTCCCTGGGTGGGGTGAAAGGGAATGTCAGTCTCTTACGCACTCAAAAACAATCCCGAAACTTCCAGAGCTCTAAGCCGGGAGCGCGTCAAATTGCTCTTGACTCGCAACCCTAGATAATGATCAGCCTGTTGCGACGCATCTGTGGTGGTAACTAAATGATTGCTTGTTTTCAGTTACCGAAACAATGTAGAAAAGTTACGCAGTGTGATGTACGACCAGCCTCAACCTCCACTGGAACGAGCTATATGGTGGACGGAACACGTGCTGCGTCACGGTGGTGCGAGACATCTGCGAGGACCTGCAGCCAACATGTCGTGGGCAGAGTACCTCGAACTGGAATTAGTATTAATAGTACTAGCTATAGTAACATGTTTCCTTCTAGTATTATCATTGATCGTATACTGCTTATGGAAATTCGTAAAGATGCAAATGAAGTACAGAAAGTTAAAAGATAATTGACAATATTTTAAGGATTATTTAATAAACACCTTTGTAAAGTATATTTTTAAGTATAGAAAACAAATATGTATTAATTAGTGTGATTTCTATAGCACCAGCTGTGGTTATTGTTTACATAATAAATAGATAAATAAATAGAAATAATTTTCAATTTATTTGTCAAACACGACACTGTGATTACACCTGTTTTTTTTTTAAGTAAATCTATGGAATAAATAAATGGTCACGTTTAAGATGAAAAATGACTTGTATGTTTGTTTTCTTTGAATAGGCTCTAAGACTAATTCAAAAGATTTAGGAGATATTTTCAGATATTTTAATATTGCGAAGATCAAGAGCAAGAAGAAAGCTAGCTGATGTGAGCAAAATATGTATTCTTAAACGTATTTACAAATATTTCCTTTTACACCCAAAAAATATTCCGCCTCTTTCCCTCTTGCAGTCCAAGCTACGAGTGGAATAGATAAAAATAATCAAAACATGATAATCCAAGACGTTTTATGACCCAAAGATTTCCAGAAAATGTTCCAAAATAATTCAGATCTTATCGAGACTCAAATCTTCCGAGTAAATCTTCGTAAATGGTAATAAATTTACATTTTTCGACAGTAAACTGAACTAAAACTGAATTTAGTCAATAAAGCCAATATGTGGCCTTTCAAAGAATATGAATGACTTTTTCGAAATATTTTTAAGTTAGAATTTATTCTTGACCTAGATTTTTCTTGTCACAGACGTACTTTAGTAAAATTACTTTCGATTATAATTTTCCCATTAAAACAAATACTGAGCGCAGATATCAAAATTATCATCGACAGCTCGTATCACATGAACGATTACCTGATGGTAAGCAATCGGCGCCGCTCCATGGACACCCAGAGGTCTAACAATTGCATTGCCAACGTTTTGGTGATTAGAATCCGGAGATTTAAGGATTGGAAGAGGGAAGCAAGATTGGGTCGCCGGTAACCTGACTCATACCGCGAAACACAATGCTTTTGTTTCACGCTGATTTTCATGTAGCAGTGGCATCACTCCTGTCGAATCATTCATATCAAAGCATGACTGTTCTACACTTCAAAAAAATAGTAGTAAACAGTATCTTCAAGGTTGATAGAATTTAACGATCTTCATATTACAAAATTCATCAAATGACTTCTCCCCCGATAAGCAGGGTGAGAACTCCCTCGTTCCTTCTCCTGCTGTTGGCCGAGGCTGCGGTGCCTTATTACGCTTACCCCGCAACCCCTGCTGAGAACGAGTGTATTGCGGGAAAAAAACTGGGTCAGTAAATTTAGGTAATATTAGTAATATTAGTCTGTATATGTCCCTATTGTTTAACAATACGCATACACCAAACATTCATGTAACTACTAAGAATTTCTGTATTGAAATTCTAAATAACATTATTTGGCCTAACAATACAAATATTAGACTTCCTAGAATAAGAGGAACAATGTTATTGTTTTAGATAAATTCAGTATTTAATCATGTCGGGGACAGGTCTAAAAAGTATTTAAAAGAAGGATCACTGCCTCATGTACTAAATAGGTTTTTTTGTGAAGGAAAAATCATCAAATTACTTCTCCCGCCCAGGGCCGGGCGGGAGGGAGTGTCAGATTCTTACTCAACTGACTAAAAACCCCCCTGTTCCTTCTCCTGCTCTAGGTTGAGGTCGCGTTGCCTCATTGCGCTTACCCCGCAACCCCGGCTGATGTACTTAATAGGTGGAAGGTAATTATGGAGCATTCCTGCTCTTCAGCATCCTATTCACTCAAGATTTACAAACATCCTAGTTCTTTTTTTATGCGATAGTTCAGTAAACGAATAGACGGATTATCTGATGGCAATTGGCCATGAGCACATGCTGGCAATCCGCAACAGAAGAGGTACGAGCGCATTTCCTTTTGGGGATGAGACTGGGAAGGATAGGGGGTGGGGGTGGATTGGGCCTCCGGTAACTTCACTTACACTGCGGAACACAACGCTGTCGTTCTTTCACGCCGGTTTTCTGTGAGGCCATGGCATCACTCTCGTCGAACCAGCCCATTCGAGCCGAAGTATGGCTCTCCCACACTTAAGACTATATTTTATATTTCCTAGTTATATTTTTCAGGAAACTTGTAAGTAAGAACTCCGACAAGGAATTTCATTTCTCAGCGATTTGCACTATGAAACTTTACATAGTACCTAGTTCCTTTTAAAGCGTTTCCTCGGCAGCACGGTTTTCCAAACAAGCATTCGAGTCAAATATCTTTGAAACTATTCAATCGATTTTAATAAAACTTAGTACTTATATGCAGTGTATTAAGGTCTAAAAATCAATTTACTTTTCACAACAGTGTTTTAGAATACTAAAAGTAAAAGGTATAATTAAAATGTAAAACTGCGTACTTAAGTGATATTTCGATAATGAATTTATTAAGTTGAGTAAAACTTTAATATTATACTTCTATGACATGACAGACTTTAACAACGACGCCTAATAAAAAGTTTTTAATTACATAGATTTGGGCAACCATATTATAACTCATCTCTCAAGACCAAGATGTCGTTTCTTATTTAATTTTGCCCTCACAAAGATTTTCTCCTGTATCGTAGATGCAGTTACAAAAAAATGCCTCCACATGATACTCAAACCTGAAACAATCTCGCACACATTTTTTAAGTGACAAATATAAATCTAATGACTCACCCTGGGTGGAACAAGAACGAGTTTTAGACTGTTATTGCCGAAAAACCTCCCCGTTCCTTCTTCTTCATCCCGACCCGTAACCTCGACTGTCAATCGGTTCTATTGGGTCCTACCTGTGGGGGATCTGTTATACCTCTTTAAGGCGCGCGTGAAACGCTGCGATTCGTACGCTTGAGTCTGGTTCGGGTCGACCGGCGAGTTACGCTTGCTTGCTCTCTTTAACTTGATACCTGGCAAACAATTAGAATTTCGTGTACTTATACTATTCAAGGTTTAAGATTAAAAGCCCGCGAAGTCATCGTAATGACATGCAATATTTCAAATCTACATTGTAATTAATCGATTTTAAATTTATAAAAGATAAAGGTACAGCTGTTCAATAAATTAACATTAAAAAGTCGAAAATATTTTACTTCTGAAATAACAAAACTGTGAGATCGAATCTGCAGACAGCGTCCAGAAGTTATCAGACATAGATGAGGCCCACATGGGCTGATGTCCAACCGAAGTAGCAGATGCACCATGATCGCCTTGCTCGGTGCAGATGAAAAAACGGGGTGATTTGAAGTGTTCACTAAAGTCTTAAACGCCTTTTCACGCGTACGGCGTATGGCGCGTAGCGTTCCGCATGCGCCTTATAGAATCTATAGACCAACACAGACGGGGCCCTATAGGGCCCTATAGGGCCCCGTCTAGGGCCCTATAGGGTCTATGTTCCTCTCTGTCCTGATGTTCAGACGAGATTGCGAGGCAAGCGCAATGAGGCACCGCAGCCTTGGCCTAGAGCAGGTGAAGGAACGGAGGGGTTTTTAGTCAGTAAGAGTTTAACACTGTCTCTCGCCTAACCAAGTCCGGGAGAAGTCATTTGATGAATTTTCCGTGAGAAAGAAAAAACGCTTTATCACGTCATCGGAGGGTAAAGTATTGTGATGACATAACTGCCTCAAAAAAGAAGTAGATAAATATTCAGATGTACATCCGTATTTATGTTTCTACGTTAGATGATAACGATCTGTTGTATTTTGGTAATTTATGTGAATTGATGTGATTGTAAAATGTATATTACCTGAATGAACAATGAGTGCAATCATGATCTTGCAAATTAATAACACGATCATTCATCAACGGACACTTGTAGTAATTTTCCGATTTTAGAATAATTGGTACCACGAGTGTATGCCTTTTTAAATAATAACTGAAATAGGCCAGCTCAACAGAAGTGATGCTACGGCTTTACCAAAATAGGAGCTTGTGCTGCAGTTTGCTGTGTGATTGAGACTACCAAAATCTTACCATTCACCTCACCCCATTCCCGATTCCCAAATCCCTGGCCCCAAAAATGGTCCGCTTGCGAAAAAAAAAAAAATGCTTTGCACATAAATAAAATTCGATTATTTTTGTAAATAAAAAATAGTAACAATAAAAAGAGAAGGACTTGAAATGAGGGATCAGTGTCGAGCCAATTGCTTTCTATAGAATCTGGCGATTCGATTGCCCTAATAAAAAAAATACAAGTATTTAATTACTTATCAGAAGGATGTAAAAAAAATGCTAAGTCATTTCTATTCTATCACTGTATCAATGAAATTAAAAATGATATCAAACATATATATTTAATTGTGATTATGATTTATCTTTTAAATGCTAGTAATTCACTAGTTGAAGACATGGTGAGTTTGCAAAACGATTAATGATTTTCCAAATTAGTTGCACCATCATTCAACGTATTGATTAGGTACAATAATAGTAAAAGTGTTTCTTTTACGTTGAAGAATTTAACATTTCTGGTTATAATCAAAAACTACATCGAGTTGACTGCATGGTTTACATGTGGGAGAGCCATTCTTCGACACGAATGGATCGGCTCGACCGGAGTGATACCACGGCCTCACAAAAAACCGGCGTGAAACAACCATAGCGTTGTGTTTCGTCGTGAGAGTGAGGTTACCGGAGGCCAAATCCTTCCCCTCCCCCGAACCTTCCCCAATGCCTAAATTTCCAAATCCCTAATTCCTAAAAGGTCGGCAACACACTCGTAACTACTCCATTGTGGGTGTACATGGGCAGCGCTGTTTGCTTACCGTCAGGTAATCCGTTAGCTCGTTTGCCGACTTTTTACATAAAAAAAACGGCCGGCATAGTGGCTGGGCAACTTGCTGCTGTACACGTTTGCTGCGGTTTCGGTGTCCCGCACGGAATAACACTTCATGTGTTCCAGATATTATTTCGGATCTGGATGGTTTGTGTATGTGAGTTTGTATGTTTCTGTGAGGTCGTGGTATCACTCTGCCCAGCCAGTCGAGCCGACCCATTCATGCCGAAGCATGGCTCTCCCACACGGAGATATTACAAAATATTATAATTTTTGATATACTTATCTTAATATATAAAATTTTCGTATCATGTTTGTCCTGGATGGACTCCTAAACTACTAAACCGATTTTAAATTATTTGATTTGCATTCCGTGTGCATTTTGAGCCAACTTGAAAGATAGGATAGCTTACATCTCAATTTATAGTCATAATATTATTGTATTGCAAATTATTTGTCCATAGTTAATATGACAAGTACTTTAGCCACAGCAACGCATGGCTAGGTCTGCTACTATTATAAAATATAAGGCAATATACAACGTTATGTAACCTCCTTCCTAGCACAGCGGCGTCCGGAAGGAAGATAAAGCGACTTAGTTCGTCGACGCCGTAAAAAGTGTTCAAACACTTAATTTATATGATAATTTAAGGATGAAAGAAAAATGCTAAATATCTTCCGCTACTACGAGTGAATGTAGTTAATGTTGTTATAATATTAAAATTTACAAAGCAGCTCAACTTAACTAGGCGTGTTAAAATAATAACGAATTTGTACCGTGTCATGTTTAACCATTCAAGGTGTATACAAAGCGATTAGTATGCATTTACTCTTTTTATATTTTTTATGTGATCACCGGCAAAAGAGCAGACGGATTATCTGATAGTAAGCAATCAGCGCTGCCCGTGGAAATCCGTAATACTAGATTAGTTATAATTAATGCAATTACAAATTAGCATTTTGGAGATTTAGGGATTGGAAAAGCTTTCCCTTCTCAATCCCTAAATGATGACGACGATGATGATGATGAAGATGACAGCAATAATAGTTCACGTGCAACTTAATAAAGTTTGTTAAATGCACCACTTGCTGCGGACACCAGGTACACAATTATAAAATGGGCACCAAAGCATCAAGCACTTGTTAGTATTATAAATATTGCCACAAAATTTGAATTAAGTGTTGCGTGCGGACACAGTGACATAAATTCATTCATATACCTTCTAAAAATAGATCACATTCAAGTTTAAAACAAAATCAATTCAGACAACACAATGACTCGTGATTTTTTTAAACAGCAATTAAAAAAAATATATCTTTGCATCAAAAAATGCCAACTCATTGTCATCTAATAAAAATAAAAACATAAAATCACAGTCTATTAATCTAACAAACTTGAGATACAAAAACGTTCTTATTATCATAAATTATCCGAAACAAAGTTGTCTGTTATCTTGACTGGTTTCCGTATAAAACACACGTAGAATCACTGACTCAATTAGTTGCAAACACGACCTCACGATGGTTGGGTTAAGGCAAATTGTCCTGTGTATCACATTACACGTGATTTTCGCGGATGCCGCGCGAATACTGATGGTATTACCTGTACCATCCATCAGCCACCAGATCACCTTCCGACCAATCACCATGGAGCTCGTCAAGCGTGGTCATGAAATTGTAGTGATGACACCAGACCCAATGTTCAAGAAAGGTGAAGCACCAGCGAATCTAACAGAAATTGATGTCCATGACTTATCTTACGAGGCTTGGCAAGTCTTCATGGAATCTTCTAAAGGAAACAAAGAGGATCTGATTACCCAAATGAGGGTCGCATCGCAAATGTTGATCGATTTGGTCGATCTACAATTACAAACTGAAGAAATGAAAGAAATTATTAAAGGAAAGCAGGAATTTGATCTTTTGCTTGTTGAAGCTTGTGTACGACCAGCTTTGGCGTTTTCGCACGTATACAAAGTTCCTCTGATACAGATAAGTTCGTTTGGAGCGATATTTGATAACTACGCAGTGATTGGAGCACCAGGACACCCTTTCTTGTACCCAAGTAGTATGAATCAGAAGATTTATAATCTGACAATATACGAGAAGTTGTATGAATTGTACAATAATTACATGATTAATAACCTGCTAAATACTATGGCGGTAGGAGAACTTAAAATGCTGAAAAAACATTTCGGACCAGACTTACCTGATATATATGAATTGCAAAATAAAGTTGAGATGTTGTTTTTAAATGTTAATCCGATTTGGGAGGGTATTCGGCCAGTGCCACCGAGTGTTGTACATTTGGGAGGTTTGCCCCAGAAACCGCATAAGGAATTGCCTCAAGTAAGTCTTTATTTTATTAGTATTTTGTTTGTTTATCTATTGTTTGAAATTTATTTCTATTGTTACCATTTAAGTCGGTAAATAATATTTTATTCGAATTTTGTGCTTGTGAAGGAACTTTACATCAAATTTAGACTATGATAATATTAAAATATGATAATTAAGACGATCACAACTATTTTGCACTTAACAACACTTTTGTCCTTGCTATCATCCGCCTATAAGTTAAACAAAGTTCTCACACGAAGAAGGTTTGAGCTAAAACTTAAGCTTGAGAATATAACTTACTCGTAATATTTTGTTTCTGTATTTTTATTAACATAGATATTATTTTAAAAAGAAAAACTAAAGCAACGAGAATGGCGACAAGAGTCTAAAAATACAATAAATATTTGATAATAATTGCAATTTTTATGTTACCTTCAAAGGTTTGTTTGTAACTGCAACGTCCAAGCAACCAAATATTTTGGACACTATCGATATTTTCGAATTCTCAGTTGCATCATTAGGAAATGTAACCAGAATATTAAATAGCTAGCTGGGTGAAAATTTGCCTTTTGATTATGTGGAGGATATTATAGTACAGTTTGTAGGCACTCATAGGCAATTTGGGGTCGACAAGAAAAAAATACAAAAAAAGACACATAAAAAACCAGAAACCAAAAAAAAGGTCGCATTAACAAAAATGAGTATTAAATATTCAAAATATCAAAATAAGTCTATCAACAACAAGTACTCAATAAACATAAGCAAACATAACGTTCGACCTTGAATCTGTAACCGCGTGCTATGATTGTGGTTTTTTTTTATTGTGACTATAAATATCTGTGCCAATAACCCATAAAAACCTGTTACCTACTGAGTGATTGATAGACAACACACAGACAAAAATACTGTTCGAACAAAACTGAACCAAAAGCTTTTTGTTTTTTTTTTTTGAAATCTTGTCTAACACTATTACAGCATCTGTTTAAATTGAAAATTATAAGTTTCAGAATAGTGTATTGTATGTAATGTAAAGTAAAAAAAAAACTTTTAATAAGTGATTTTTTTTTTTTTTTTTCAAAAGTAGTACCTAAAACTTGCAAGCAATATTCTCGAAATATTTAATAATTAGAATTGTATTTGTATATATATATTATGTATGTAATAAGTAAAATTTGTATTATAATTGTATGAATCTCGACTTCAACTGCACTGTAGACACTGTAGACGATACTGGCCACCGTGCAACGCGTTGCGGGTTCGAGTCCCAAACAGAACAAGTCTTTGAGTGATCCACGTCTGAATGTGATGTGTATATGAAATCACATGTTTGTAAACGCATCATACACTCATGTGGGATTATAGTGTACATTTTACTTAGTAAAAACATATTAGTTACACAAAAAAAAACAATCAGCCGAACATAGTACCTCCTCCTTTTTTTTGAAGTCGGTAAAAATACAAAAAAATATTCGTAAATAAATGTTGTTACCTAATTTATTTTACGATTTATTTAGTGTTCGATATTTCCAGGTTTGTTTTTTAAAAAATATGTACGTATGCTTATTGACGCAAAAAATGATGACGTCACAAGTCTGTCTATCTGTCTGTCACACAGAATCTATATGGACATGCCAAAATCGTTTTTGATAATATGTTAAAACGATTGCATATACTATGACTAGCTGGCCACTTTTCGTCGTAATGTTGTAACTCCACAACCCGTTTAACGATTTGGCTAATTTTGGTCTTGAATTATTTGTGAAAGTCCAGAGAAGGTTTCCGTAGAGAAAAATAAATAACAAAAAATCTTGGAAAAGTGTAAAATCGACATCCACGCGGGCGTAGGCGCGGGCGACCTCTATTACAGTATAAAAATAAGTACAATTTATGCCATAACAATGTAATGACATCACAAATCCGTAATCCAGACTATGAAAAAAATTTTGTATTTTTTTTTCTTAGATTTACCTTAAACATAAAACCAGTACGTTAGATTCTAAGACCAATTACTAAGTTCTTCAGGTCAAGAAGTAAACATAACTATATGTATGTATAATGAGGAAATAATAAGCAATAATAATATGTAGCTATATGTATATATACATAAACATATAAAAAATCAAGAGGAACATCTTACGAACACGTTTTATACAAGTCATCAAATAGCTATCTTATCTCAGTAATAATAGAGTGTAAACTCGTTTGAGATGTGCCGAGTCATGATGACAATCTAGTCGGCTATGGCATTGAAATCACTTGTCTTCAATTAACTGATAAATAATAATATCTATTTCATCTTGAGTGCGTGATACATGTATGTTTAAAAGTAGCGTTGTTTTATTAATAGAAAATTCTGCGCATAATCTGTCTATAAAAAATACATAGATAGATTATATTAATGATTATTTAAAATGTGAAAGAGCCGTGCTTTGGCACGTATGGGCCAGCTCGACCGGAGTGGCCACACAGAAAACCGGCGTGAAACAACCACAGCACTGTGTTTCGCCGTGTGCGTGAGTTTACCGAAGGCCCAATCCTTCCCAATCTCTCTACAATCCCTAATCCCCGGAAGGTCGGCAATGCACTCGTAACTCGTAAACTCTTTGCATATCTCATCTGTAAAAATTTGGAATCAATGCCATAGTTGAGCCAACGCCGTGCACTGTTTCGCGGGTTCGATCCTCGCATGGAACAACTCTTTTATAACTTGTAGATCATTCGTTGTTGTTCTGGGTCTGGGTGATATATGAGGCACCGCGACCTCGGCCCAGAGCAGGAGAAGAAACGGGGGGTTTTTAGTCAGTAAGAGTCTGACACACTCTCCCTCGCCTTACCCTGGGCGGGAGAAGTCATTGGATGATTTTCCCCTGACAAAAAAAGGGTCTGGGTGGTATATGGATATAAAATTCGTTGTTTGAAACACACTCACGACCACGGCTTACGACACAGGAGAAAATCTTAGAGATTTCATGTAATAAAATAACTACAAATTATAAACTCCTTTGCGTATTGTTGCAGGATCTGAAAACATATTTAGACTCTTCGAAACACGGTGTAATCTACATCAGTTTTGGTACGAACGTGAAACCCAGTCTTCTTCCTGCCGAAAAAATTCAGACCCTTGTAAAGGTCTTCTCAAAGATGCCATACGATGTTCTCTGGAAATGGGACAAAGATGAGCTGCCAGGAAGATCAGCAAACATCAGGATCTCCAAATGGCTACCACAGTCTGACTTGCTAAGTAAGTAAATCACATTTTTTCTTTATATTGAAAAATACTAGGATATTTTTATTTTTTTTCAATGCTGACCATCAACTGGCACTTTTGAAAGTTCCAGTGCCAACGGGAGTGTCAGACTCTTACTGGCTAAACACCTCCTCATTCCTTCTCCAGCTTCAGGCCAGGGCTGCGGTCTATTATTACGCGTTCACTCGTAACCCCGTATGGATATCGGCCCTAGTGAGATCTGTAATAAATAAATAAAAAAATTAAAAGGGCTATAGTAATAAGTGGGTTAAAAAGCATAGATCACACTTTATACAGCTAACTCAATTGTTTTAGTTAAATAAAATTAAACATTATTACATTTATAAAAAATATTTAACTTAATATGAATTATTTATTATATCTATACTGAATCATATAAAGCTGAAGAGTTTGTTTGAACGCGCCAATCTCCAGAACTACTGGTTCAAATTGAACATTTTTTTTTGTTTGTTATTTCATTTATCGAGAAAGAATCTAGGCTATAAAACATCACGCTACGATCTGTAAGAGCAGAGCAGTAGGTGCAACCACGCGAAGGTAGCTAGTTATAATATATAAAAATGAAATGTAAAGTACCTGGGGATTACCTGAACTAGATTTATTTAAACTCTGTGGTGATTTGATATGGCTTTAAGAACCATACCTCAACCTTATTTAAGAAATATAAGATGTTTTAAAATGTAATTAGTTCACCTATTCCAGTTGTAGACATAATAAAAAAAATTAGTTCAAATATTTGCTGAAAATAAAAGTGACGTCGTTCATCTTAGTAAAATAATTATGTAAAAACACATCAAGATAATGTAATTAATGTTCTCAAAATATAGCTGATTCATGATGTAGACAGATAATTGTCGAGACGGTAATCAGAACAACTGCTAAGTCACGGCGACGAAACATTTTAAACTAATCACGCAGATCCATAGTGATAATGTTTCATTGAGAATAAAAATACTGATACAGTCAGTTTTTTTTTTATATTACGTAATGTAAGCATCACTAGTTTACTGTAGTGGTATGTACATTATGTATATGTGTGATAATACTGTAACTGTTTTTAAGACTTTTTGAGTTCGTCAGTAAGTGGGTATTGTTTTTTTTATTTATTTTCCAACACCAATAACAAAAATAAAGCAAAAAATACAACGCTGAACCACGAAAACCTTTCAGGGAATTTCTCCTTTTTCAAAATGAGTTTTAATTAAATAAATAGGTAGAAATAACAAATAAGTAAATAAATAAATATATAACTACTAAATAAAATAAATACATTTTATTTTTTTTTTTCAATCAATTATCGTCGTTTTATGACCTATTTTTTTATCAATAAAATGCTATGTTAGCGTAATCTTTAATATAATTTATTTTAAAGTGTTTTTTTTATTAAAACCCGAAGACGGTCGTGATTCGTTTAAAAAAATGTAGGTACAAATAGCTACATCAAACTTGTAGCCACATTAACCAACAACCAACAAAAATATAATAAGAAACATTATAAAACCTATACTCTTTTTAACATTATACAATGCATCCTCTTCTTTTCTCATTGAAGAAATTATTAACAAAGTATTATTTTTTTTTTCTTACAGAACATCCAAAAATAAAACTCTTTGTAACACAAGGAGGTTTGCAATCAACGGATGAGGCTATAACTGCAGGAGTTCCTCTAGTTGGAGTCCCTATGCTGGGCGATCAATGGTACAATGTGGAAAAATATGTCCATCATGGAATCGGAGTGAAACTTGAACTGGTCTCTCTTACAGAAGAAACGTTCACCACTGCTGTAAACACTGTTATTGAGGATGAAAGGTAAGACAAAATAATTATGCGATACTAGCTTCAGCCAGCGGCTTCGCCAGCGTTGTATGTTGATAAAACATAGCCTATGTATTAATTAATGGCATCACCTATCTACATACCTATTTATATATATTTCAAACAAATCGGTCTAGCCGTTTTTGCTTGAAAGAATTACGTTGACGTTTATAATAATATTAGTAGGTTTTATTATAATTTATCAGAGTACATTTTAAACCATGATCTCACTCTTGCTTAGTAAATCCTTAGTCAAAGACCAAACTGCATTCTGTTGTTTTTTTTTTGGCTCTTTTTTTTTTGAAATTCAACATACTAATCGTAGTGGATAATCATGCGAATAATTTATTACCTATTAAAATTCAAATTTAGAAGAAGTTAAATTTAGAATTCAGCTTAATCGACAGATAAAATATTCTAAATTGCATTTTGTGTACTATTTTATTAAAGTAATAATTTAATACAAATTAAAATAATAATAAAGTAATAACATAAAAATAATCATAACAATTTATGTAACAAATCATTTATATAACAGATAAAACAATATTGTAGGTACTATTGAATTTAGTTTTTCTTCCCGCGAAGAATGTTGATAAAAAGTAAATGTATAGCCTATGTTTTAATCCATATCAAATTTCAACCAAATGGGCCCAGCCGTTTTGCGGGTAAAGAATAAATAAAGACTAACAAACATACACGCATACATTCTCACAAACTTTCAAATTTATAATTATATTATTGTAGGATAGAAGGATTACGGCAAGCAATAAAGTGCTTTAATATTGAGTTTTTAAATAATTCGTTTATTTTCTTTCTAGCTACCGCAAGAACATTAACAAACTAAGGACTCTAATGACTGATCAGCCTATGAAGCCTTTGGAACGTGGTATTTGGTGGATAGAGCATGTCCTCCGTCATGGAGGAGCGAAACACCTCCGTGCCCCCGCCGCCAATATAACTTGGGCAGAATATCTGGAGTTCGAACTGATAGCCGTTGTCCTTTCTGCTTTGTTGGCTGCTTTAGCCGTTGTCATTGGCATAGTCTATAGTCTATACAGTTTTGTGTCTAGGAACTTTATTATTAAAGCCAAAGTGAAAAGTAGTTAGTATGTTATGTTATGTTCAAAAATAGTTATAATAATATATTTTTTGTAAATGTGTTAAATTAACTTGTAAATATTATTATTTTTAGTAATAACGCTAAATAACATTTTTCTATTGAATTAAGTATATGAAATACTAGCTACTCTCCCGCGGTTTCACTCGCTGCTCGGCTACATTTGATCCATTCGATCATAGCGTGATGTTTTATAGTCTATTAGTGCTCAAGAATTTAGAATTTTGCAAATCCGATCAGCGGTTCCAAAGATCACCTCTTACATAGGTAGTAACTTACAAATTTCTTCCTTGTAATAGTTCGATTATCAAAAAATATTGATCGACTAATATTGTTAGCATCTCCTTGCAGCTTCATTCTCATAGTCAAGAAAAAAATGTAATGACTTAAAAACCTTTTTCTTGTATAATGACGTTTTTCACCGCCACTTATCAGAATCATTAAAATAAATGATTATGTATTTACATTAGGTAACTTAATGACAATTTGCTCTAGACGCAGTCAGTGATAATTGTGATAATTGCTCAAATCTTCTCCCTGTAAGAAGAGGCCTTTGGTCAGTGGTGGCTGTAGGCCCAGAATAACACAAAATAATAAACTTCCCATAAATATATAGTTATTTATTTCATGTTATTTATAGATTTTAACAACTTGTAATTCTAAATAGTTATAAATAATTGTTATGATGCAAATGTGATAATTGTTAATGTTGTGTTTAAATAATAGGTACTACCGTAAATTTAAATAAACATTATAATATAAGTGCATTAATGTGATTATAAATTAGTTTAGGTTTTATATTGTTTTGTACTGTTATGAATAATATACTTAATAAAATAATGTTGACGACCATTTGTATTTCTTTTTGCTGTTATTATTATTTATTTTATATTTATAAAAACAAAACATAAATTATATACTAGGCTCGTAAATGTATCTTATTTGTAATGGTTGGTACAAAATCCATCATGAAAACAAATTCAATTTGAAATGTAGAAATCTGAAGTGCTTTGGAACGAAGGAGTCGGCTCGACTGAAAATGATAGCACAGCCTCACAGAAAACTAGCGTGAATCAACGAATCGGTTTACCACAAAAGTCAAAAAAGTCAAAAATCATTTATTTCAATTAGACCACAGTAGGCACTTTTGAACGTCAAGCAAGCAAAAAAGGAAAAAAGTATATAAAAAGAGCTTTAAAATTAAGCGTGTCAGTCTGTCCGTCTGTCCTCTAGTGAAGCTATTTGCTCGTTCCAAAGTGTAGATTCCCATGGAGAAGAACGAGCAAGAAACTCCATGGTTACTCTTTTTCAATCAGTTTTACAATACATTTCTTTGTTACATCATTTAGTCGGTTCTGATATGTGAGAACAATGTAACACTAATGTTCAGGCAAAAAGTACGAAAAAGAAGTGAACCTCAAGGACAACATATTTAGACAGCCTGGGGATGACCAGTCCCAATAGGCGGCGCCCGTACACGAACATGAAACGTACACCAGCACCGCCCAACTCAACCATATTATAGGGAATTGGGCGATCCAGTGCCCGTGTCACCGCCAATGAGATCTCTGAGTGAGCATGACAGCTCACAGCCGACACAAGTACCTATATTCTACAAGTCTTACTTAATTATAATAGATTAGACAGATCTAATTCCTACTCAATCCTCAATTGCCAAATCATTAATTCTGCAACAACGTATCTAATTCTTCTGTTATATCAGGAGATTGGTCTGCTGGTTAGAACTAACATTCCAAAAAAATTGTTGAGCATCTGTGCACAATGTGCACGTGCCTTTGTGTCTTTTGCACACCTTTGAATGTCAGCTAAAAGACTAGAACCTACATACATCACCGTCCCAGTGTCCGGAGTTGCGGATGCAAGCGCGATGATGTACCGCTGCCCTGGACAGGAGCAGGAGAAGGAATGGACTGGTTTTTACTCATTAAGAATCTGACACTCGCTCTCACGTATCGTAGTGTGAGTCCAGTGACTATTTTGTTTCAACTTTCAAATGTTTTTAAGTTCAACTGCTTACCATCAGGTGGGATCGCAGTCAAGCACTAATTTATTGCAAGTAAAAAAAAACTTATAATTATCTAGATAAAACGTTATTATCTTGATAATTATAAGTTTTTTTACTTGCAATAAATTAGTGCTTGACTGCGATCCCACCTGATGGACGTTTTATCTAGATTATTATAAGTTTTTTTTTACTTGCAATAAATTAGTGCTTGACTGCGATCCCACCTTATGGTAAGCAGTGATGCAATCGTTGATGGTAAGGCGTTTGATAAATAAGTCTTTAAAAGTCCCGTTAATAAGCTACCTGAATAGGAGATCAATCTCGGAAATCCTTGCTTAGCAGTTGCCATCAATATTTGCCATCAACCATGAATATTTTTGGACAAAAAAAATATTAACTGTAATAAATAGCATCAATGTAACATATGCCTTATTTATGTCCGCAAAAAATCTAAAGGTCATCGCAGATTTGAATGTCAATCATGCTTGACAACCGTGCTTTGTATAATATACATAAATATTTATATTATACTTATCTAGATGTAACTATGTATCTATCTATCTATATATGAGTGCACAGTAGTACCTACCTGATTTTTTTTGAGGGTACAATTTGCATTTAAGGTTTTCTTAATAAAAACGACCTTTTATTTTTTTGTGAGGGGAAAATCATTAAATGGCTTCTCCCGCCCAGGACCGGACAGGGTCGGGAGCGAGTGCCAGACACTTAGTGACTAAAAACCCCCTGTTCCATCTCCTGCTCTGGGCCGATTTCGCGGTGCCTCATTGCGCTTACCCCGCAACCCCGGAAAAACGACCCTTGAGGTCTTCAGGATTGAATTAATAATTATTTTTAACAAATTTCAATACACGGTATACCTTATTAAGTTGGTCCTGCGACCCCGGCTGAACATCAGCCCTGTAAGCCTACGAGAAAGAGAGATGGAGCTATAAATGGTGTATAGCTTCATTCCTCTTTCTCGCCTGGAAGATTGACGCTTTAACACGTCAACGTACGCCCTCTGTTGAGCCCCGTTTGAGGTGGTCTATTGACTCGTCGAGGCGCGCACTTACCTAGGTAATTGTTTTAAAAGTTTTTGTTTTATGCATATTATGTACTTACCTATTTAATGTAGCTATATAGCTATATTATTTAAAGATAATTATAAAAAAATTATATAATTACGCTTATTATGAATGACATGAAGTCATATTAACTTTGTAACTACATATTATATAAATGACAAAATAATTGTCTGTTGTTTGTTTTTCAATGAGTCATTATGTTTAAGAGGAGTATTTTAATTTTAAACTTATATTTTGCGAAAACACAGCGTAAGGCCTCCTTTGTCATTGTTAAAAAATACCAAAGTGAGGCTATGGGTATAGTGTGGTGAAATTTATTCGATTTTTAACATCGTGTGCCTCGCTTTTTTGAGGTTGCTTTTTTGTGACGAGATGAAGTGTTAAAACAAGTGTCAGAAATAAACCTAGATCTTTGGGAAACAGACAAATATGTTTACATTACAATGATGTATAAATCAACTTTGAATTCAATCAAACACAACATAATATCTAATAAAAAAATTCTGAACCATTCACAAAGAAAAAAGAATTCAACAAATTCTATACCTCACTACCAAAATTACTTAAAAGAAAGTGTACTCAAGAAATTGCTCTTACAGAACTAATTTATCAAAAGCCCTTCAAATCTATTTATTGATTCAATCGAAGCGTAATCTCTTACAATTATGTACCTGCCTATGTCTCAAGAATTTTACTCATACTGTATTTAAGTACCTAAACACTTGAGTATGTATTTGATGCCACTTGTTCATAGATAATGTGGAGTTCAAATAAGACTGTTGAAAGTGGTTAAGATACCATGATCCCTTTTGTATTTTTTTTACGTGATACAGATAGGTGTAGGTCGGCAAACGAGCTGACAGATTACCTCATGTAAAGCAATCAGCGACGCTGAAGGATAACAACAAAGAAGTTACGAGTACGTTGCCGACCATTTGGGAATTGGGGATTTGGAGATTTTAAGATTGGGGAGGGATTGGTTGATGGGAAGAATTAGGCCTCCGGTAAAACTCGCGCCGCTATTCAGACCGGCTATTTAGACTTTCAGACTGTGAAATTATATAAACACGGAAGCATTTAAATCAAATATGACATTGGCCATAACAGCATCTTATAACCAAAATCACAATTTAAGATTTGATAAATCAAATAAAAATAAAGAAAATATTCAAAAAGTTTAACATAATTCATAGTGAAATCGTAATCGTAAGTAAAATCTACATAGGGCGGCTATGTAGATTTTACTTACGCCAATGATAAATCGGTAAGGTGTCCTGTCCTGTAAAAACCACTATCACTCGAAAAAATTAGAAGTATGAATTCCTCTTGAACAACGTGACCTATTCTAAGCCAACGAGGCGTGGCTTCGAGATAATTCCGTTCTTTTGTCTAAAAATTTCAACAGCAGCCATCTCATCTGAGCCGAGCTCCCATAAAATTACTGTTAGCACACATTATATTTCATACTATTTCTAGAACGTGTTACATAACAAAGATTTCATAGCAGCACTGCACTTTGTGTAATGTGCCATAATATTTCCAGGATATATTTTTAAAGGCGACGTTTCTTCTAGTTCTTGTTTATCATTGCGGTTTACAATTGCCTCGCCTTAGGATGAATTTTATTATTTGAGTTTAGATTTGTAGTAAGCTTTTGCCTTAGTAACAATTATTATCAATATGTAGAGTAAAATGAAGCGGTTGTAATTTAAGGCTGTCTCGAAAAAGGTGAGTGACAGAAAACTTGTACGTACGGGTTGGTATGTCAATAAATATATTGGATTGAGTAATTAGGAAACGACGCAAAATTGAAAGGAATGATGAGTGGCAAGCAATGTCAGGTTCTTAAGATAGTATACGCAAACATTTTATATGTATATTTAATTATATCGTTCTTCGTGTATCAGTACCCACATAGGCGGACCTAATGCATTAAGCGTTTTTTACCAGTCAAAGCTTGGGTGATGCAGAGATGAACCAAAAAATTTATATAAACAGAAGCTCAAAATCCTGTTGCAAACCAAATCTTAAATAATCTGATAAACATTGAATCAAAAACAAATTCTATGAACTTAATTCACTATTTGTACCATTCCACAAATAAACATAATTTTCTAAAGAACCTAAATAGTGAACTAATTGCTTTTCTTGTACCTGTGTAACATTGCGACAGTGTGAATAAACATGAGTTAGTAAATAACACAGAAGAAACGACTCTTCATTTATTCAGAGACAAAGAAAATGTTTGTCAGTGGAAATTGTATGAATGAACTTCAAATAATCATGTTGTGACTACGTGGCCTGAATGATATTAGGCTTTCCTTTCAGTTTGCACTACAAACTGGTGTACATTGAAGCTCTCGGTTTGTTTTCAGATATACATATACACATATCTGAATACATAGGTACATATGTATTTTACATAGTGTTTTTAATTGTACATATTGACCGTATATTCAATTTTTTTTACTTATGTCTCATACAAAAGACATTAAGATGAATTGGCCAAAATATTCCTTTTTTGATCAATAATGTTTTGGCGTATGACCTTTTTCTTGTCTGGTATTAAGGCTTACGATGGAGCACGCTGCTTGCTGTCCATGAGCAACCTATTCCCTCAAGCAAAACCCATAATTAAATCTAACCCAAAAATCCAACCCAACTACTTTGTAGAAATAATTCAATTCATAAACATTTTCGAATAATACCATAAAAACCCCTCGAAAAAATTAATCTAAGACCTGACCCAATCAATAGCTAGAATTGTCATCACTCAATCAACTTCTCAAACTAAATTTACTAGTACAGAAATAGAACGCCTAAAACTTCTCAGAGCTAGACTTTAATCGACTTTTAATATTTTATCCAACTTGTCTTGACCAAAAACGGTCCCAAAAGAAAACACGCGTAAAATGTCCCCAATAAAAACTCAGTCCACCCTTGATAGGGTCGGGAAAATAAATCATATTTTGGCAAAAGTTCTTTAGCAAAAACTTCACGATATGTTATCAGAAGCTAATGGCGTAGGTGTTTCTTAATTTTGATATGATATATGGCTTTCTGATAAGAAACTTTCTGGTGAAGGTGTTTTGGTGTATTTTACCTTTTCTGTGCAGATATAGGCCTGTAATGTGCTGAGTAAATGGGCTGTTTATATTGCAAACAAATTTCATTAGTTCGTCTTCAAGACGGGAATGCATATATTTAACTTATGCACGTAACAACCACATTCTACCAATAACGTTTAATATGACTAAAAGGCACGCTTAGTGCTTCCTTGAAAAACAAAAATATTTTTTTATGTAATAGGTCGGCAAACGAGCAGACGGATTACCTGATGGTAAGCAATCAGCGCTGCCCATGGACACCCCCAACGGAGGAGTTACGAGTGCGTTGTCGACCTTTTAGGGATTGGGGATTTGGAGATTTAGGAACTGGGGAGGGATTGGGAAGGGGAAGGATTGGGCCTCCAGTAACCTCACTCACACGGCGAAACACAACACTGTGGTTGTTTCACGCCGGTCGAGCCGACCCATTCGTGCCGAAGCATGGCTCTCCCATGTAAGAATATAAAATTTATGATCAACTAGGAAGTAAACTGAGGCATTTTTATAGAGTACTTCGTTGCGACAAAATAACCAACCAATATTAATAAAAAAAACATCAATTATAGTGTGAATTACTACAATACAGAAAATCGCCAGCAGACTCAAAAAATATTTAATTTAGTTGACTTTATTTGATGTCAATTCAAATACAAGTCAGGCAAGATACAATTTCTCAAAGCTACTCATTTACTTATAAAGACGCCGAAAGCTCTTCAATGAACAGACAGACTTACAAATTCCTAGGCTTAACACAAAGCCGCATCGTTACGGCTCAACCTAATTCTCCCTTCATCACTCATCCCGAAAGAATTAGTATTCGTCTCATCAACGCAAATTTTGTTTACTTTAAAAAATCCAATCAACTTCATAATTATGTTCCGTAAACAAGGTCATAAAAAGAATTTTCCTTTCGAAAAATTTGTTTTGGGTCTTTTGGAGTTTGGATTCGCGGTCCTTCGGGGGTGTTACTATTCTGTTAAAGTTTGTAACTTCATTTGTAGGGTCATCAACTTCGCCTCAAACTGGAACCGCTTCAGTAGAACTCATTAGTTGACAAAGTTGCATTATGTGTCTAACAAGCGAATGGTCAAAGTTTGTAAGAATGTTCAGATTAGGCTGTAAGTTTTCACCAAGTTTGTGAATGGCCTCCTTGGAGGTGAGTTAGAGGGACCCTTTTGGGGAACACGACGAATAATGGGTATGCGTTGGTGACGCATTGCTGTTTTTGTGGTCGAATTTAAGTTCATTTCATTAATTTTTATTTAACCTATTTGAAATTATAGCAAAAATAAACCAACTTTTACGAAAGTCATAAGATTGATAAGTATCTCAAACTAGTAACGCTAACAGATTGGATCGCTACAAGCCTTGACTGGTGGCGTATGTTATGGATTCATTTAAAGTTTTATAATTCTGATATTTCGTTTTATTACTATATTTTATAGGAATGCAATCACACTGTGAACATAAAATATTTCATGAGGTATGAAAGCACGTAACCTAAAATAGTTCCACATTATTAATAACATAAGCCACCACCTCTATTTGTATAAAAATAATAAGTATCTGTATTACTATATAGTATTTACTTTTCACAACACTACGAATATAGTTCATAACCTTTATTTTTCAAAAAGATGTTGCTAGCCTATTTTTCCTGCTGAATCGTGGGTGCGTTTGCAAACATATAATTTTACATACACTCTTCATCTGGACCCGGAAATGTGCAGTCAATACTATGATGACTATAAGTTTTGTTCGTTATTAATACTTGAGATCTTTAAAACAAAGGTACAACTGGTACTAAACTAGCAAATGCCAAAGTGCTAAATTTTATATTATCACGTTCCTCATTTTAATAACATTCGATGATCTCAGATAAATTATTGCTATGTCAAATTCTGAAATGAATGCTACTTATTACAGTATCATAGCCACCATCTAAATTTAGTTCAATGGACATTAGGCCTCTTCAATGGCACGGCACTGAGCTCAATCTTCATCTCTCTACATCTAATAACTCCCACATTGCAGATATCGTCACTTCACATGGCTGAAAAGAATTCTATACTTGATTAAACCAACCACACAGAAACAACAAAACGAACGCCGGTAAAAACTCTTTCACTCCACACAATAATTTTCGCAAGCTCTCGAAAATTTCTAAACACACAAACAGTTCATTCAGCAGAGATACGAATGAACAAAAACATTTGTACCCTACACATTACAGTAAAATGCAGTAAAAAGGATCGCAAAATTTTGCACGCTCTAAAATTTTCCTGTATTTGTCGAAAACATCAGAAACCCTTTACTATTACGAGACTTAACCTGAAAATTCTAGGCTTTTACGCTTTCAAATGAGTGCTCGAAACGGCTCAAAACACTCGCCTCTTTAATATCTTAATTACTGTAAAATGTACTCTCTTTTACTTTGGGTACGGTTCAAGTAATAAAAGATTATCTTTTGAATAATTTCTTGGTGCTTCAATGGGAATAATTGTGCCTGATAATTTGATATTTCTTCGTGTTATGCTGTTTTCATTTTAGTTTAATTTAACGGTTATATTATTTTGTTGGTATAGTGTCTGCGCGCTAGGGTTGAGCTTATGGTTTTAGGAATTCGAAGACACAGTTTTGCTGGTTTTATAGGAAAACATACTTGTGGCGAAAATATTAATTACTTTAGGTTTAATATCCCCTAGGACCTAAACTTCACACCTTGCTCCACGTTATACCGTACTTAGCGCTTCTGCTCTCACGGTGCGATGTGGAACTAAAACTATGGAATATTTATTCATATGTTTTTGTAATGTCTACTTCAACCAAGATTGAATTTTTATTTATCTGAAGTCCCTATATCCATGCTTTCATATTTAGACGCTTGCTCACCACATAAGTAAACATTCCATTTTTTAAGCTGCTTTGGAATCTACGAGAACCTTAATTTGCGTTTTTTACTTATCTGAAGACAGAAGATATCGATCTACATTTTACAATCTAGTAAGCCCCAGCTATGTTTGTATGCACAAGAATGTAACATTGACATCGTAAGCAAACATCTTGTGCAGTGTAATCTAGTACATGTCCGTCGATTTCACCGTCCGTCCTTTGGTTTTCCGTCCGTATTCCCAAACCACATTCTATGCCAAGTCGATTGCCTGCCGAACATCAATCTGCTCTCTGTTGAATCCAGGCGTACCTTGTGAATCAAATCTTCAGAAACATACTCCAAATACAGCTTGCTTCCCTTCTTGAATAGAGTTTAAGTACAGGAAAATATTTGAAAAACAATAAATTTGATTGAAGTTTTAAAAAAATTAAAAGAATTTGCTATTGACTGTTGGCTAAAATACATATTAGAATTGTGTCATTGGTTATATATAACCCTTCCCAGTTTTTTTATTAAATCGGAGATTTTGAATTTGGAATTTTGATGAGTTATTTAATTTATTTTAACGTTAGCTTAAATAGTTCTTGATACGCGTTTGGGTCAGAATAGTATAAATTGATAAAACTTTTTTAAAAAGCATTACTATAGAAATGTTGGTATGACGAAACATTTAAAAATCTAGAGTTATTTGATAAATTAAATTATGGTTGCATTTAAATGTGGTAGTAATAATGTGATGGTCTGGAGATTAAGGTAATCCATGTTGATTTGATTTGATTTGATTTGATTTGAAGTAACGAGTGCATTGCCAACATTTTGGGGATTAGGCTTTGTAGATTTAGGGATTGGGGGAGGGGAAGGATTGGGCGTCTGGTACCTACCCTCATTACACGGCGCATCATAACGCCGTGGTTGTTTTACGGGGGTTTTCTGTGAGGTTGTGGTATCACTCCGGTCGAGCCGACCCATTCGTGCCGAAGTATGGCTCTTCCACACTTAAACTTTTTTGTAACTGATGAGACACCACTGATATACGTTAAAAATACCGTGAAAAACCTCGGACATATAACTTGTTATTATAAGTTGCAAATTAACATTAGGCTTCGAGCAGGAGTGGTGTAGTGAGAAGAATCCTTTGCTCAGCAGTGGACTCTTGTAGGCTGCCAATACTAGATCTGATAGTAGCTGTATTTTTTGTTTCAACTACTCGATCCATTTCGACACTTATTATAGCTGTATACACCATAGCATCATTCGCTTTCTGCGTTCTCTTAATCTGACCTTCTAAAAACAAACGATATTCGTCATCAAAAATAATCCTCCTATCTCTTATAACTTGTTTCTTCCATAGCAATGTGTTTATAATTTTTAAGCCAGCTTTGCACTTTCTAACGACTTCTGTACCACATATTTTCGCATTAATGCCGCTAGTACCCAGTCAAATCATGGCTGGAATTAGAGCTTACAGTTCAAAAGGTATATTTAATGAATCATTTGTATTCAGCGGTGTATGAAAGAAATTTTATTTTATAAAGTAATTACTTGGTAGATTTGAGGTGAAAATTTTGTTATTAGGATGCGAAAATGTTGTGAGATAGGTCAGTTTAAGTGGTTTATTTTTTGTCTTGTCTTAAGTGTTTGATGTTTTTCTTTTTTTTTTTATTTAACTGATAACCTTAACGAATTTAATATTTTTTAAGAGCACGGCATGGCTTTTGTGATTCTAGTAATATCTGTTTCATATGAATTAATTTTCTAACAATTGCGTACGTAGTAATTAATAATTATACGAACTTTTATCCTTTCCCTTTTCTGTCAATATCGTTAAAAATATTTCAACTCCATAAAAGGGTGGTATGTACAAAAAATCAGACAAATAATCTTCTTATATAAAAATGAATCGCAAAATGTGTTGGTGCGCATAACTTAACAACGCCTTTACCAATTTTGCTTATTCTTTTTTTGATGTGTTTGTCATTGTCAGAAGAAGGTTCTTATCAAAGAAAATATTAGAAAAGTAGAGGGAAAAATTAGGAAAAAGTGACCCTTTGATAGCGAGATAGTTGGACCCGTGCGAGGCGGGGGCGGGCGGCTAGTTTATTATATTTATTATGTTTTAATCTTACGTAAATAGATACATTAATCATTTTAGAAGTGCACAATACGTAGATGTCCTGTAATACCTAAAACGATACGACAATAAAACTGAAGAATAAATAACATAATTGAATATACTTAGTAAAAGAGAATATCTATATAGCTTATTATTAAATTCATTAGTGAAACTTTTTCAATAACAAAGCTAATACGGGGTCTCTACAGAACCTCTAGGGACAAAGAAATTGCGTATAGATTCTTTGGTTACACAGATCTAAGTATTATGGAAGAGACTGTGTAAGTTTGTGATTAACAAACTCTGGTCTTGTGAATAAGATCATATCTTATTTGGAAACAGTAAAAAATAAAAAATAAATTTTTTTTATTTTTATTTTTTATTTTAATTTATTTATCTCAGAGCAATTTTTTATCACAGACTCTTACCGACTAAATTTCATTCTGTTCAATCTCTTGTTTCAAACCGGGCCGCGGTAATTAATGCGTTATGCCCGCAACCCGGCCTTGATTCGGTTATAGAAGGCCCTATGTAATACTCACCGATCGTAAGTAACCTTAAAATTTTCGTGTATTAAGAAAAGAGCGTGATTTACTTATTTACGTTGATACGGATTTGATCCAAACAATAAAAATTAAAAACATTCACAAGTTGCTCTTCCAGTACTTCCTGCATTTCAACAAAATTTCCTTCCTACCATCCCCAAACAGATCAACAGTGGGATTAGGTTCCAGGAGATCGATGGGCGATGACATTCAGATACGGAAAACTATGCCTATGTATTTTATATCATGCCATTATGCGAAGTATAATCCAAAATTTTAAGAATGAATCCGTTAAAAGAGTCTTATCGTACATTGCTCAGTTAACTGGCAAACCAGCTTGATTACCGAACGCTCCACCATCTCTTTGTGTGATTTACAAATTCTTGTCGGAATCTGGGTGTGATGCGTATGTGAAATTATTTGTATGCCTATAAACACATATGCGTCATGAAACTATAGAAAATCAACGTATTCTATTCCCGGGGGTATTCCCGACCTTCAAACCTTCAAGAAACGAGCGTACTCCTTCAAAATACCGGCATCGCACCTGTGACTCCTCTGCTACGGGTGTCCATGGGTGGCGCTGATCGCTTGCCATCAAGTATCTGTCGTCTCGTTTACCTCCTATTCCATAAAAAAATGTATTAAATAATTTACGAATTACAAATATTAGATCGAAAAAGAACCGTTTCAATACTTTTACGTCACAAATCTTACTTGCCAAAAAAAACGTCAGGCTCCTCCATAAATTTAAACATCTTCGTTCGGATCCTTTTTTTCTCCAACTTCATCGAATTTAAGCGAAAGATAAACTTGATTGAAAGCTTCACTAAGATTTCCTTCGGACGTGTATTTATTGGTTCATTTTCTTTTTTTTAAGTAAGATCTTTACATATTGTTTGATATAGTACAATTTGGCCTATTTCAGTTCAGAATTCTGATTCTGTTTAAGTTGATTGGAATTGATTTGTTAAGTTTATTTGTTATTTTTTTTCAAGCATGTTCCAATGAATTTTTGTCTTTTGGGTAGTATACAATAACAGTTCTTGATGTTTCAAAAAACTATTAAAACCATTGGAAATACGAACATCTATGTTAGTCGTCTAACTAATATTATTATAGAAATAATATTTCTTTCTATAAAGATTCAATCAAAACACTAGAAGATAAAATGCTACCCTTTTGGGACAGAAATGAGATGATTGTTTAGGATTGGTGATAGGTTGGAGGACTAGGCCTGCAATAGCGTAACACATAGCTAGTATATATTACTCCGGTCGAGCCTCGTTGACCTCTTCGTGCTAAAGCATGGTTATCCCAAACAAGCTCACACTCTAACAGTCATCAATTTTTTTTTCTGACAAGGCTTTTGCAACGCACAAGAATTTTACACAACTCGTGCACTTTGCTGAACACAATACATCGACTACAACCACAACAAAATAACACAATATTGTTTTTGACGAAAAATTTTCCATCCAATTTACAAGAAAACCCTTTTCTAGGCTTGTTATTTTCCTCTCACATCAAAACACATTAAGTTGGAACCCAAAGTCATTATGATTCTAGTTGAGAACAGTTCATGTATTCAAGTCACGCCCAACAAGAAGTGAAGGCGACAATAATTGCAGTATTCAAACCAACCATTACTTACGCCGAGGGGCAAGCGTGAGTTTCCAGTATAACAATTTTACTTGTACGAAGAATCCCAATTGTTTTTGGTTATTATAAATGACGAAATGTAAAGTCGTGGTGGTTCGGAGGTTCCTTTATAAAATATTTAGACACCATAGCAATGCGTTGAAATATAACATCGTGAGGAAACCCTTTTTTTATTAGGGCAAAATCACCAAATTACTTCTCGTGCCCAGGGTGGGACCCGGTGACTGGAGGACTTAAAACTACCCCGTACCTACTTTTGCTTGTGATATATTATTGCACCTGAGCCCGCAACCCCACATAGGTCCTAAAGGCCTCGTAAGACGGCGCATCGTGGTGTTCACACAGAAAACATGTTATTTTTCCACTGAAATTTACCAAGCCAACACCCCTAATATGTAGTACTCGATTTGAATTAATCGAGCTAAATGAAAACATTCAACGACTGCCGTTCTTACTAAGACTAGAGAAGCACCTTTTCTTGCGAATCCTTGGACTCTAAAACATTTCTCACTTAGTAAACTTGATACATATACCCATGAAATATTTTTATAAAATTCCTTGGCACAAAATGAAATGTCTCAATCGGTAAGATCCCTTGATATTGCAATGTAAACAAGCAATTTGTATCCTAATTGGGAATCTCTTGAGGATAAAACAATAACCAATGAGGTCAGGGAAGAAGGAGCTAGGAAAAATGAAAATACGTACAAAGGCTTTGGAAAAATTGGAGTGAAATATTATGCATAAAAATCTTGTTTGGTATTGTTCTGGTATCAAATGTTATTTCTCGTAGCAGCAGTAAAAGGATTGTAGAAATGTTGTCGATAGATTTATCAATAGTTCTGTTATAGACATAATGAATTTAGACCTTATAGAGTATAAAGTGAGATTCTAAAATGAAATAACAATAGCGACGCAAAACATATTTTGCCTTTTCTATTATTATTTGATACCAATATGTACTTAATTTTGCCAAGTTTGCACTTAGGCCATTTTAAGACCATTTTTTAATCTTTATAGTGTCTTTTTAAACTCAGTTGGTGCCATGTCCGGGCAATAGCTGGGGCGCGTGCGGGTCGCTGATTGTAGTATGATTCTCTACAAGATAGAACTTTTTATGTGATTGAAAGTTTGTCGTTTCGGATCTAGGTCTGGTGTGTTTATGTCAACTTACTATATTTGTTAACGCTTTTTTGAAAATGGAATAAAGACATTTTATGGTCCATTTTCATGAAAGCATACGGAAGATAGGTATAAAAAATACAATAAAAATAAACATACAACAATTATGTAAAGTAAGTACCTCGTCGTATAATATTTCTATTGGAAGCCCAATCCTTCCCCTCCCCATCCCTACTTAAATCTCTAAAATCCTTATCGCAAAAAGGCTGCCAATGCACTCGCAACTTTTTTAGCATTACAAGTAGTGTAGGGCGGCACCAATTGCTTACTGTCAGTTAATAGCACCTAAAAAAACAAAACAAAACGAAGTACATAAAAAAATCAAAAGTACTTTGATTACTAAAACAAACGACTAGGTGGCCATATCCACGTCAAAGGGGTTGGCCGTCTCAGTCTAAGAAGGATGATTTAAAACGGTTACCGTATTGTTAATATTTTTTGCGAAATAATTAAAAAAATCCCTTTTATATCACTGTCCCTTTTTCAGTCCATTATATTCTTTAACGATTTCACACGACGAATCCGTTTTAAAATTTTAATTACTCCAATCATTTTCATGTTAAACGAATTAATTTTTCGTTTTAAACGTGTCTGTGCTTAATTGAATACAACTGAATTTTTAATGAGAATGATTGAGAATATTATGTTCGAAGTACTTTTACTTTATCTGGACTTGAAGGTTTTTTAAATCATTTTGTTACCTATCTTATATAGTTTTTAACTATAAGAAGAAGATTTATTTTACAATAATTGGTGATATTGAAATCTATATCTTTACGCTTAGGTATTTGATATTATGTCTGTTTAACTTTTGCCTTTGTTTGACGGAAAATTAGGCCTCCGGTAACCTCACTCACACGGCGAAATACAACGCTGTGGTTGTTTCACGCCGGTTTTCTGTGAGGCCGTGGTATCATCCCGGTTGAGCTGAACCATTCGTCTCGAAGGATGGCTCTCTCACAATTTAACGCTTAAAGGTAAACTACACCTAACTTAGTTCAACTTTTTCTTAAAGAAAAATTCCTGGAAATTCATTGTTATTTTTCACAGATCTAGACATCGGTTGGATGATTTGTAAGGAAATAAGTTAGTATAGCAAACTCTTTAGTTCATTTTACCTGTTTCCAAGAATACTGAGAGAGCTTCTTGTATCAAGTTTGCGTTTTAAATTTTCAAAAGAATAAATGTAACTTTAAAGGTAGTCAACTCTTCGTTTTATTTCAAAGGGAAGTTTTATTGTATTGGCATTTTCTTGTTCGGGGATAGGTCGGCAAACGAGCACACGTATCTTTTTTGCTAGTTATGTAGTGATAAGATCTCTTATTACAACTTTTTTTTCTTTTGTTTTACGACAGCAAACGATCAGGCGGATTACCTGGCGACCGAGTCTACTATTTTCAAAGTGTTGTCATTCCTACACGATTCCATTGTCATTTTGCTAAAAGTTCGTAAAAAAAATTACTTGGTATTGTGACCTGTACTATAAAAAAAATTAAGGTTTAGAGTCAAATGTAGCTCCAAATAGTTTGTGTTCTGTATCTGTCAATTCAAAATGACTGATCATTGGCGTTCGGCGATGTCGTAATAGAATTATATTAAGAGATGTCTTGTAACGAATTATAAACAATAACTGCACATTAATATTCTAAAAGTAAATCATTGAATAAAGGAACTACGATTTTTTTTTATTTACCGCATTAGGTCAAATATTTATTTGTCATTATGTACGAGATTACCATTCTAAAGAATTATTTCAATGATGTGGCATTGGAAAGCCATAATGACGCTATCGTGTTATTAGATTACCAAACTTGTCAAAATCAACAATTTTGAAACCAATGATCTACTATTCTGACACTATTGTAATAGCAGACTCGAGGCCCAGATGTTAAGCAATCAGCGCCACTCATGGACACTCGTAATACCAAAAGAGTTACTACAAATGCGTTGCCGGACTCTTGTAGGTTATTAGGTATTCAAGGATGGGGATTTAGGGATTGAGGATGGGGGAGGGGGGAAGAATTGGGACTCCGGTAACCTCACTCATACGGCGAAATACAATGTAAGGGTTGCTTCACGCCGAGAGATGATCTCCGGCCGCCGTAAACGCGGGTCTGCGGATGGCGAGTAAAGGTAGCTCGCCGCCCGACCAGAACCAGACCCGAGCGTACGGCGCGTAACGTTCCGCACGCGCCTCAAAGAGCCAATGGACCACCACATACGGGACCCTAGGGCTGATGTTCAGCTGGGGTTGCGGGTTAAGTGCAATGAGTCACCGCGGCCTCGGCCCTGAGCAGGAGAAGGAACGGGGGGGTTTTTAGTCAGTAAGAGTCTGACACTCTCTCTCGCCTAACACTGGGCGGAAAAAGTCATTTGATGATTTTCTTCTGACAAAAAAAAGGAGTAGCTTCATGCCGGTTTTCTGTGAAGGCGTGGTATCGCTCCTGTGGAGCCGACCTATTCGTGCCGAAGCAAGGCTTTCTCACACTCGATTTTAGCAATCAGCACCGTAGCATTTGATTGTCAGCAATCAGCACCGACTATGGACCTTGCTAACACCAAAGGTTATAAAAACCGGCCATTCGATACTCAAACTTCAAAGCCTCAATCCAATCGTCAAATATCTAACTCCCAAAATGTAAATGTAATATATTTACAAATCCTCTCATATTGCGGTTTTCCATAGAAAGCGCCAATTAATAACTGATCAGCTCATAAAACCACCTTATTTCTACAAGAAAACATAAGTTAATCAATCTGCCTTATTCCAAAAAAATGCGTTATTCATTTATACCCAAGCAAACTTTGCTACGAAAAGAAAAAACTTTTGACTTTTAAACATCCAAATTAAAAATCAATACACCATAATAATATGAAGACATCAATCATTAATCACCATCTGCCTTAAGACCATGTTCGATATCAAAAAACTTGGAAGCTAGTTAAGCTGTCATCGTAGAGAAAATGTCAAGGTCGACCATCATTCATGTCCCATAGACTCGATTACCAGCGATCAATCTCAAGTGACAAGGGGTAAGGGACGGTGGTTACGGATATGTCGGAACCATGATCTGTTTAAGGAAAATAAGGAAACCAGCTGTTTGACAACGGAATTAATAGATCAATGATGAGAGTGCACGGTTGACGCGCTGACTGGACAACTGACTGCCATACAACGTGTCATGGGCTCGATTTCTGCACGGAGCAACTCTTTGTGTAATCCAAAAATTGTTGTTCCGGGTCTGGGTGCGATGTGCATGTAAAATTGTGTGTCTGCGATTTGTGTTGGAAATATTTTCGACACCAAAAAATTACTTTTAGTAAGTTAATATATTTTAATGGTATAGGTCAGCAACGGGCACGCTATTAAAGCAGCGGTAAGACCCCTCTTTGATGAGTGGCTTGAGAGATGCCACGGCGTCCTCACCTTCCACCTGACGCAGGTGCTTACTGGGCAAGGCAGCTTCGGTAGGTTCCTGTTTCGGATCCAGCGGAAGGAAACGCCCGAGTGTCGTCATTGTGAGGATCACCTAGCTAGAGGATACGGTGGCGTTATGCCCTGCCTGGGCTAAGCACCGCCGTGTCCTCAGGGAAGTGATCAGCGGCGGCGACCTCTCGCGCCCGGCCTTAATCAAGGCCATGGTTCATAGCGAGAGGAACTGGGAAGCTATCTCCTCCTTCTATGCTTGCAAAGGAGGAGACTGAGCGCGCGAGGGAACTATCCTCTTCGCGCCTCAGCCGCCGCAGAAGGCGACATTCCGGGCGTTGGGGATCGAGAGATGATCTCCGGCCATCATAAGCGCTAATGAGCGGCATGCGTGGACGTGGCGATGTCGCGCAACCTAACTAGTAGAGTTTTTCTCAGTATACACACGTGAGTAACCCGCGATTTTTAGTTAATTTAGTATGTCCTACGATAGTTATTATAAAAACTGAGTACTATTCCATGTTATCTAGCATTTAGGGTGTTTTCTCTGATAGAAGTCCAAATAAGTAAATGAATATTCCCAAATGCCTTACAAAGATTAATACAAAGATTCCACTTCACATTACACCTAATTATAAGGAGACAGTAAAAAAACCATAGGTAATGAAAAAACAACATGAAACACTCAAAATAGTGTTACCTACGAATAAATTTCCTTCCCAGTGGCTTAACAAGTGGACTGTGCAGTCATTTGTCAATATGTTTGTTGTTGTATATTGGAGTGGAGCCAAAGCCCCGAGGGAGACCTTGAGATAGAATCTCAGCTTCCTATGTCCTGTGAGATGCGAATAGGGTGAATTCTAGTGAATAGGAGTATAGGTATTCTGTAAAACAATATGTACGTATGATGAAAATTGGACAAATTCCATTCAAGAATTTATGAATGATACTTTCGTCGAACATAATACTTTTTTTACATTAGGTATGATGATATATGATGGTATATGGAAAAATGTACTTTAAAATGATTTTTATTAAAATTATTTTTCTTCATATATTATTATAAAGATAATCCCAAATAATTTACTAGAAAAATACAATAATTTATTCGTGCAAATTATTAATTTTTATTTTTTGTGTACTTCCAATAATTCAATTTATAAAAATTCGAATTAAGGTTGTATACCCCCAAAAACATGTTGAACGAAAGAATTTTTCGTTCTCTAATTCTGAGGTTCCAATAAAGTGTGTAAGAAAAAAGTTTAAGATTTTATTTAAATACGCGACGATCAGGTTTTATTTTTGTAAAACTTGATTGGAATTTTTATTATTTTTTAATAAAGTGGGGAGTGAAGGGGTGGCAGGAAGGAGGGGAGAGGGGGATAGGATTGTAAACAATAAAATTATATCTAGAACTATTTTCATTAGGTATGTTACGTCGGAAGCAAAATTAGCACTGGCGACAATTTGACACTCCTAATTATAACTGAGATCAGCTGGGATAACGGATCAAAACACAATAATGAACGCGGTCCCGGCTTAGAGCAGGAGAAGGCATGGAGTGATTTTTAGTCTGACATTTCCTCATCACAAACATAGCATGACTGCACGCGACCTGGATAGCGAGAGAAGTCATATGCTGATTATCTAGTCTCAGAAAAAAAGCCTTACAATAACCCCAAAACATTACCAAAACTAAATCTTACTTAACATCAAGGACGAACTGAACAAGTTACCTTATGACTCCTTTTCAAATCGGAACTGGTACTATAAAGGTCTGTATAGGTATATTTATTTTGGCAATAGTAACACGTGCCGGTTTAACTAAACTTATAAAATATATAAATGTTTGTTTGTTTTTCTTTCATGTAAGAACAGAAAGATGGATTGATGATCGTAGTTGTTTAATTGTGGGAGAGCCAAGCTATGGCACGAATGATACGAACCAATTGATACCATGGCCTCACAAAACACCGGCTTGAAAGAACCACAGCGTTGAGTTTCGCCATGTGAATAAGGTTACCGGAGTCCCGATCCATCTGAAGCTTTTGCCCAGATTCTCGGCAAATCTCTCTGGGGCCAGACAGATTTGCCAAATTCGATGCCGGTTGACGGCGAGAGGATATTACTTTCTTCACATACTTCACACTTTACTTCAACCAAAAACATTTCTTAAACCTTAAACGCCGAAATGACAGCAACTTTCTTGAAATTTCTTTGATGTTGCGGATGTCCAAGGGCAGTATCGATCACTTATAATGAGGTAATAGTTTGCCTTCCTACCACATAAAAAATATTGTAGTAGCTCGATTTTAGATAAACCTTTATGATATTATATTTAATACCAGCTAATTTGCTCACGATATTGTTATTCTTTAAGAAATATTCTTATAAATCGGACACCTACAGGTTTTTGCGACTTTTACTTGGAGTGAAAAATTTGATTCTTACAACAAAACTTCTTTGTACACAATATTCTTAGAAAATTTTCCATTAGACGCTAAACGTATAAAAAAATATATATGAATCGATCAGTTCCATTAGGTACTGGATGGTTCAAACTAATACATTTTAGTATTAGTATGTATATAGTTGCATCACGAGTTTATTTGCCTTTAATTCCACAAGCAAATCCACGATAAACAGCTTGTCCTTCATAAACGGTTCAAAATTGATCCCTAAACGATATAAAGGTATAAAAACCAACCGGTGATACCTTTATAAATATATAATAGGGTCTAAAGCTCTTGGATTCGGATTTATTTGCAAATATTTACTAAAGGACCTTAAACGGTAACAGGATAAAGAAATAATAGTATTAATATTTGCTTTCGGAATGAAAAATATCACAAAATATCGTTTGGATTAGTCGATGTTTTGCGTAAATTTTTTTTAGTAAATGGTTTTGTCTTGCAAAAGCGTGCAATCAGAGCAATTTACAACCTAAGGCTTCGCGAATCTCTTAGCGAAAAATTTAAAGAGATCAATATTATGACTGTGCTTGGTCAGTTTATTTATGAAAATATAATGTATGTTAGGAAACACTTAATATTATTTGATAAGGTATCAGACAGACATAATTACCAAACTAGACATAGAGATAGATTGTGTCAGCCATTATTTAGTGGCAAAGGTACACAAGTCGTTCATGGGATTCAGCGTTAAGTGTTATAACAAAATCCCAGGCGAAATACAACTGAAAGAAATTTTAAATGAAAGAAATTTTAAATTATGTGTAAAGAAAACTTTGTGTAAAAAAGCATATTACAAACTGAGTGATTATATTGAGGATAAGGATGCTTGGAGACGGGCTGGTCCTGCTCCACAGGATAATATACCTACACGAATATAAATAATGTTCCAGTGGATCTTTATTTGAACGGAAGTTCTTAGATTTTGTAAATTTGTAACCATGCTATTTTTATTGTTAAACTTGATAAATTTGTAAATGTGAGTGCCCTGTAACCTATTAAAATTAGACTAGCAGAATGTCGGTCCTTATGTCAGCTTGGAGTTGTCATGCTCACTCAAAGGTCACATTGGCGGTGGCACGGTCACTGGATCGCTCGATTCCCTATATTATGGTTGAGTTGGGCGATGCTGGTGTACGTGTCATGCTCGTGAACGGGCGCCGTCAATTGGGATTGGTCAGCTCCGGACTGTCTATTATCCTTAAGGTTATTTTCTTTTTATGTTTCTCTGTATACACGCGTTACACTGTTCTCACATATTCAAACCAACTAAATAATTTATCAAAGAATGTTTATGTGACACTGATTTAAAAAGAGTAACTATGGAGTTTCTTGCTCGTTCTTCTCCATCGGAATCTAGACTTTGGAACGAGCGAATAGCTTCACTAAGAGGCCTGATCGACAGACTGACACTTTGTATCTTTAAAGTTGTGTTGACGTTCAAAAGTGCCTGTATGGGTCTAATTGAAATAAATGACTTTTGACTTTCTTAGAAATTATTAGCGATTGCCCCGGCATCGCACGGGTGCAATGCTGATATAAACTTTCTGAACTATTTAATGGATATTATTTTACACTTCCTCTTTAATCAACTTATCTATTAAAAAAACTGCATCAAAATCCATTGTTTAGTTTTAAACATAGACACATAGGGATAGAGAAAACTACAATGCTTTATACTATTCAGCGATAAGTGTCCTTGCTATTCAACCAGGTGATTCAAAGAGATCTTATACTATGTAACTAATCCCATCATACAATGGCGTGAATATTTGCAAGTATGTTTTGAAAATCAATATTTCGAGCCTTTTCCAAGTAACAACAAAACCTTTTGATATATTACTTTATTAGAGTGCAAATACCCAAACGGGTGGCTTATAATCGGCATATTGGGGCACATCGATGTAACTAACATTTTCCATAACTGGGGTGTGGTAACATGCTATCCCTAAAGTTGGGGTGCGAGATATAGCGGAGTGGAAGTTTGAACGGAAAGCGATTTTGTTATTATGAAAAAAGAGGTCAGCAGAGTCATAGCACTTATTTCAATAAGACCATTGTCAGTTGATATTTTTGAACGTCAAAAAATAAATTTGATATAAAAGTTAGAAAGTAGTTTCATTCTGTTGGCCAATTCTCTCGTGATGCCATTTTCTCGTTCTAAAGTGAAGGTGTTTATGAAGAAGATCAAGAATGAATCTCAACTCGGTTGCTTGTTTTTTCTTTTTTTCATGTATCAAAATCTGTTTCTGTGTATGAAGTTGTTTAGCAGTGTTATAAGGCACTTCTCAATCCACGATGAGATTAAATATTTACATTTTCATTAAATTCGTATTAAAACATATGTGAAACTTCTCGTCAGCTGACCAAAAGCCTCTTATCACACAGAAAAGGTTTGAGTATGAATCACCATGCCTGCTCAAAGAGGGTTGGCGATTTAAAGCTTATATTAAAACAATATTAGTCCGATTTCAGCACGGTCTTCTCCTTCGACGTGTATTAGTGGTCCTTAATAATCAAACCAAAATATATTATAGCTCGGAAAAAGTCTTATCGGCACTTGCCAGGTTTCGAATTCACCCATGTTCATGGGTAGCGAGCGTCTTAACCTCCGGGCAACCACGACGTTAACAATTTACAACAATTTGAAACTTATTGTCCTTGAATGTACAGCAATGACTTAATTTGTAAGTCTAGACGAATTACAGACATTCTAGTTTTCTTCAACTAGTACAAAACTATAGCCTGTCTTTACGCCACAATACAAATCGCTTTACTAAACTTTTCGTTAACATCGTCAGTAAACTTTATTGTTTTTGCCCAATTAGTTTTAGACTTGTTCAACTATAATTGTTGTGTTGTAGGTCAAACTGTTTCATTGTGTATAGACTTTTATCTTTTATTTTTTGCTTACTAACTTATAGCTATGTTTCATTTAGCTTTCAACTGTCTGTGTACCTAATTTTATATCAAAATAATATAATGTGAAAAACAAATTTATTTGATCTTCATTTATGTCTCGATATTTAGAGCAGCGTCGTACAAAAGCGTCTTTCAAGATAGGCAAAACCGCAATTTATGTGCATTAGAAAAAACTAGCAAACCAACACATAACCTGATAGTAAACAATCGGCACCGCTCATGCATATCCACTACATCAAACAAGCCACAAGTGCGTAGCCGTCCCTAAGGTAGTTGTTAGTGATTTGAAAGACCTCTGCTAACCTGAATCGACTCATTAGAAGAAACACAACGCGAATGTTGTTTCAAGCTGGTTTTTAATGGGGTTTGTTTTGTGTGGAGAATCATCAAATGGCTGAGGCCAGACTGGAGGTGGACTAAAGTGTCAGACTCTTACTGACTACATACCCCCGTTCTTTCACCAGCTCCAGGCCGAGGCCACGGTTCCTAATTAAAACGCTTGTTTGTTTTCTAAAAGGCCGTAGTGTCTGGTCAAGCCGGTTCAGTTTTGCCACACCCACATTTACTTGACGCTTTTACTGGCACCCTACAAATCCGTCAACACGAGCGATCCAACAGTTCTTTTTTATCAAATAGTCGAACATCAATATTTATTTCAATCTATCGCAAAAAAGGGAATCGTTTAGATAGCATGATTCTCACTTTCAGTATCCAGTAAGGTTGATGTATTACATGAAATGAACACGTCTTTACGCGTTTTTCGGACCAAGCAATGTATCGATTACTAAGTTATTTAACCTAGTTTTTTTATCGATTAATAACATTACACGTCAAGTAAATAGTCCTAAAGATTTTTTGGCCAGCTAGTATTTTGAGAGAGGACACCCATCTAATGACTGGATAGGTTTAAAACTCAGAATACAGAACAAACCAGAAGGCGTCATCGCGCTTCAAACTTAAGCAACTAAAACCATTCTTAACTAGAATAGTATGAAATTTCTACGATTAGTCAATTTTGGCACGTGGCATGTCGTGACGTATTTACGAGTATCAATTTTAATTTCATTATAATGTAGTAATAACACAAGACGGCTTGTGTTATTACTACTAGTAAAAATGCGACTGGAATTACGAAAAAAGTGGATAAGATTACATTTCATCTGCAAGCATCGACTGCAATAGCATATTTAATTAATTATTGAATTTTTTTTATCGATTTATTTTTCTATGAAAATGATGCGGTCATTTTGTGAGTGTTGTAATTTTTGGTGAAAATTTTACCCACTTATTTATTTGTTGTGGGTTATATTTTTGTCCATTATGGAGCCTATGTCATATTAATTTCCCTGACAAAAAAAAAATACAAATCATACAAAGGGCACGGTTAGATTAATTTTGGAAACCATCTAGCCAGAGCATAGTTTGCTCAATTCACTTTGAAGAGATATATTTATGACAAAGGTGGTTCGAAAACAGCATTTGATATATCTATACTAATTATAATGCTGAAGAGTTTGTTTGTTTTTTGCTAGAATGCGCTAATCTCAGGAACTAAGTAAAGTAAGTAGACTTCTAATCTTTAGTTCCGAGTCTAAAGACAATACATATAAAAAACTAAACCAGCAAAAGGGAACGCAATAAAACCTTTGTTCTTATTGAAGCTTTATTTTATTTGTTGTGTATAGTAGGTGTAACTAAAATTAACACAGCCAGAAATCGTCAACTTTTATGATACCTCTATGAAATGTGTGAACAACTAGTCTGTTGCATTTATCGTAAGTTTACCTATTTTGTTGGGTTTACTCGTATCTAAAATTACCCCAAACCAAGGGAATTGTTCCATTGTTGGCAACACTACGCGGGTGGGAATTGCGGATGGCAGGGGGATTGACGTATTGTTTTTGGACACATTTGACGACATGTAATTATGAGTGAACGCGGATTCTGGTTTGTTCTGTATTCTGAGGTTTAAAACTAGCAGGACGATAGCGCTTGGATCCGTAAATAAAAAAAAATGTAAAGTAAAATAAAAAAAAAAATGTAAGTTTGTATGTTTGTAAATTTGTATGTAGGGGGTAATCTTTTCAACCCCTGGTTGGATTGTCAAAATGCTTTCAATGATAGGTAGCTACAATGTTCCTGAGTGCTATAGGTAGGCTATAAATCATTACGCTACGATCAAAAGGAGTTGAGCAACGGGTGAAACCGCGCGAGAGTAGCTAGTGTATAATATGATCCCTGTTGAAGAATGCGACTCTCCCGCCTGCCTCTTTGAAGATCACAACCCGTGACGTTATTTAGTACAACTTAAACTTAAACACATCTTAAAAAACACATCTCACATCATAATGCCTAACTAAGTAGTGTTCCAGAAAATATTTACCGTTGATATTACTTGCTTTGATTAATATGGTAAAATTACAGGCACATCAAAGCTCTTGAATGTATTGTAAGCTCATAATCTGTTTATTAATATGGAAATAAAGTCTACAGACGCTAGCGTTAATACTCAATGCGGTACAGCGTTTGATGCATTGCGTAGGTTAATAAAGGAGTCTTCACACGAAGGTCCTAAGTAAAATTAGACTTTTTTTTAAAGAAACTTCAAATTCATATCAGCTTTTGTATAAATTTTCTCTGATCATTGACCTTGGCAAACGGGGTATTAAAGAAAACAAAACTCTTACGAAGGAGATCTTTATTTGATTGCTAAACATGAGATAAAAGAGTATTTTCGCTCTTACCGTCCGAATATGCAGTGGTCGGGTATCGGAGCGCAATCCCTGACGGGCTTGAAGAAGATAGTTAACCCTCGCGCTCCGCCTCTTTTTAGTGACCCTGGCCTCAATTAATGCTGGGCGCGAGAGCTCTCTACTGCACGGTATCTTTTTCATTCTGTCTTCCAATATTGCTTGGATATTTATTATCAATTTTAATGTTGTTAACAAAATGCAAGTCGTGTCGCAGACATACCAACTAATTAGCAAAATAATGGATCCTCCATTTCTTTCCTTCTGCATGTTCAAAATCGTATGGTTTAAATGAAATTCTGTAGAAAATGAGTCGGCCTGTAATTACTGAAGCCTCTGATACGCTGGAGAAACCCTTAAGAACTGAAAATGAGTTCATTTGAGGCTGTAAATTGTTTTCTTTTCAGTTTAGCTCTGGTCTTGGTTTGATTGCTTCTTCGCGTATTTATTTTTAATTTACTGTTGCTTGGTTTTATGGGCTGTTTTAAAAAGGGTTAATTTAAATGGTGTGTAATAAATATTGAAATATTTAGAAAATATTTATTTCAGTAATATTCTTTTTCCCGATATAGTTTTGTAATGGAATATTATTTGAGAGGTCGCAGTTTAAAAGTGCATATTTATTGTAAGACGCTTGTAAACCTTCAAGTGCCCAGTTCGTTGTTAAAAGTCTAAGCCAAAATCAAGTCACTTTTAAACTTCAAGCAAAGACGCAAGAAGTAAATGCGCACGAGTCATGGTTCAAGCTAAGCTGGGCGCTGAGATACGTAATGTATTCATGAACAAAAGCCCCTAGCAAGGCTTGAAATAAGTCGAGCTCTTCGTCTAATAATGGCGTGAGTAAGTCGTAAGTTAAAGAATAATTCATTGCATGGTTGAGTTCAAGCCGTCAAAATAAAATCATTTCCTTATTTATTTACCAAGGACCAACCCTATCATTTGACCAACAAATAGCTTTAGTACTGACAACTTCCTAAAGACTCAACACTGAATGTAGATCAAGGTTGCCACTTGAAATTCAGTGGAAGAATTGACAAATGTCTCAAAGTCAAATACCTTTTCTGTTTGTACTTTGCTAAATGGTGTAGGAAACGCCACGGGCACTTTGTATGAGCTTTGCTTCACAATTTCCTTGTTTCAAATTTTGTCTTGTTTGTTTATTTTTGTATGATAATAGAGGGACTGTTGAGAACCTTGGATTTTGTAACAAGGTCTAGTTTTGAGTCAGAATAACAAATTCTTTAATAATTTTTGTTTCGAAAATTGTTTATTTGTCTCTCTTTGTAAACTAAGCTGCTGCAGTAGGCTACACTCCGGGCGTTGGAGATTAACAGGCCAAACAATGGTTGCCATCTCTGTTCTTAGTCAATCGTAATTTTATATCTTTTATATTATTATATATCTTCTCCACTATTTAATGAATGTTACTGTACATATAAACCTCCATCTTCAATCACACTATCTATGAAAAAACCGCATCAAAATCCTTTGCGAAGTTTCATAGGTTTAAGCATACATAAGGACAAAATAAGCGACTTTGTTTCATTATACACAGTGATAGTGATAACTGTGCAGACTATATATCCAGGCTCTTTTAACTTTAAGTTTTTGATGCAAGTTGCTATTAGAAAATTTCGAAATTGTACGGTCAATACTCGCTCTTATGACCGTTAGCTTGCAATCTGAGCCTGGATTTGTGCCAGCTCGATGTCAATGGGCACTTTAGAAAGAAAATCTTGGTATTGGTGATCCAAAATGTTAAGTAAAATAAATTGCCATTTTTTGTTAAATATTTTAAGTATTTTATAAGGAGAAGGAAGCTCTCTTCAACTTATTGACATACACGTACAAATCACATTGAAACAATGAAACAGTGAATTTATTTTTGCAAATAGGCCATAAAACGACACTTTTACACGTCAATTTATATATAGTATAATAATATGTGAAAAACTAGATGTAGCCGGCATTATCAGCCTATAAGTGTCTCGGGGTTGCGGGTTAAGCGCAATGAGTCACCGCGGCCTCGGCCCAGAGCAGGAAAAGGAACGGGGGAGTTTTTAGTCAGCAATAGACTATAAGTGACTACTGCTAAACAAGGATTTTCTTACACAGAGAAGGCAAGTTATTATCATTCCAATTCAAAGCAGACTTAGGATTACAAACTTATTATTTTTTTGTTAAACGGTCTCCGGTGTATGTTTAAAAGCAAGCTCACGGCACTGGAGAAAATTTTACAACCTTTAACACACACACACACACATATAATTCCAAAATTATAAGTCATGACAAAATCAATCAGGAGGAAAGCAGTTGATTTTGCATAAGCATGTTATGTTTGTGCACCATAAGCGAATGATTTTCAATAAGAAAACCAAAACAACAACTAAATAATTTCCCTAGCAGATAAACTAGTTACAACAAATAATAATTAACATTATACATTCGTTTATAAAAACAAAATCCTAACTAAATATTGTAAACAGAATTTATTTTCATCGTGGCTGAACATTTAGTTCCCCGGGGCTAGCGGGAGCAGTTTGAACATCAAGGATGTGCTAATGATGGGTAACTTTCTTGTACACGTCTAAACTCGGATATACTACTCTGTCAAGAAAGTACCGGGAAAAAGTCAATAATACACAAAATGTTTGTTATTCATCTAAATTTATTTTATTACCTTCAAAGTATGCTCCTTCAGAAACGATACACTTACGCCAACGAATAATCCAATCATCGAAACTTTTTTTAAACGCTGTTTCCGGAATTGAGTTCAGTGCTCGCCGCGAATTCTCCTTTATGTCTTCTAACGATTGAAAACGGGTGCCACGAAGGGGTAATTTGAGTGTGGGAAAAAGAAAGAAGTCGGCTGGAGCCATATCTGGTGAATATGGTGGCTGCTCGATGGTGTTTGTTGAGTGTTTGGACAAAAAATCGTTTACAATGATGGCCTTGTGCGAAGGCGCATTATCGTGATGCAAAATCCAAGAATTTTCTTTCCACATTTCTGGCCTTTTTCGTCGAATTTGTTCTCTTAAACGCCGCATAACGCTCAAATAATATTCTTTATTTACCGTCTGACCTTCGGGCAAGAATTCTGAGTGCACAACACCGCGATAGTCAAAGAAAACAGTCAACATGACTTTGACTTTTGATCGACTTTGACTTTTTCGGTTTTGGTTCAGTTGGAAGGCGCCATTCCGAAGCTTGTTGACTAGTTTGCATGTCAAACTCGTAAACCCACGTCTCGTCACCAGTAACAATGCGTTTCATGAATGTTGGGTCGGTATTGACTCGTTTTAGCATGTCCTCAGCGACTTTCATGCGATTTATTTATTTATTTATTTATTTATTTAAACTTTAATGTACACAAAACAAGTGATGGTACATAAGGCGGACATTAATGCCATATGGCATTCTCTCCCAGTCAACCTTAGGGTTAAATAGGAAATCGGCGATAAAATAGGCATGTGTAATTATTATAAGGAATAAATAACATACATAGACTTTACAACATAGATACTCAAAATATTTACTTCTAAATACTACCTAAATATATGTTAATATAAGTAATATATACTACATAAATAATTTCTGCAACAATACATATACAATAAACATACTAATATATAATAGATAAAGACCGAGACTCAGCGTTGTAGTGACTTTAAGTAGAATTCATAAACATAGCGTTTGAAAGTTATTTTATTTGGAGCCTTTTTTATATTAAGCGGTAGTGCATTCCACAACTTAATAACATAGACTGTGAAGGAGTTAGAAATGAAGGATGTTCGGTGGGATGGAATCTCAAGAATCAGATTTTCGGCTGAACGGAGATTACGGCTGTGAGAACTCCCCAGAAACTGGAAACAAGACTTTAGGTATTCAGGAGCACAAGGATCGTTTAGAATAGAGAAGAGCATGCAAAGAGATCTGAGAGATCTCCTCTCACGGATAGGAAGCCATTTAAGTTGAGCGCGAAAGGAAGAAATGTGATCGTATTTACGAAGACCGAAGATAAACCGAATACAGTTGTTGAGCATTCGATCTAACTTATTCAGAAGGTCTTGGGATAGGTCAGAGTAACAAACATCAGCATAATCAATCACAGGAAGCACAAGGGACCGGACCAGTAGCACTTTTGTATTTGAGGGCAGAAAGTTTTTGAATCGATAGAGAGATCGCAACGTAGCAGTGACTTTCTTACTAACCTGCGCAACGTGTTGGTTCCAGCTGAGGCTACTATCCAGGTATAGGCCCAAATTCTTTACGTAAGGAGACAACGGTATGACAACTTTATTGAATATTATTGGCTCAAGGTGTTTAATATTCAAACGGTTTAAATAAGAGGAACTACCCAACACAATGGCCTGACACTTACTAGCATTCACAGTGACTCCATACTTCTTGGACCAATCTTCTGGATCATGGATTTAGTTTTTGAAGAAAATTCAGGTCTTTTGGGACTAGCCGAGCGGCAACACGTTTCATACCCAAATTATTTGTTAAAATGGTACGGATCGACTCGTGAGATACAGACAGTTCGGCGGCCATCTCTCTCAAACTTGAATGAGGATTTTCAGTCACTATTTCCTTCACTTTTGCGATGTTAACTTCAGTTGCAGACGTTGATGGCCTACCAGAACGAGGCAAATCTTCCATCACATCTCGACCGCTTTTGAACGCTTTGTACCACTCATAAGCACGTGTTTTTGATATAGTCGATTCACCGTAAGCCTTCTGTAACATTTTGAGTGCCTCCGAACACGAAATTTCATTGGCGATCCAAAATTTAAGACAAACTCTTTGTTCGATGTTTTTATCCATTATGAAATTCGCAATATACACTAGATATTATAAAACTAATAACAGATGCAACTCAAATTCCGCGCCAAAATGGAAAACAGTTATGCCAATCTAACAACAACAAAAAAATTTAATTTCGAATTTGGAACCATAAAAAAATCATTCATTCCCGATACTTTGTTGACTGAATGTATATTACAATTATATAGAATAAGGTTCTGCAGGTCGACCAAGAATAGTGGCTGGTCAGGATTTTCTTTTATTTCACTTAAAAAAACAAATGTACTGTATGTTTTCTACAGGCTTACTAACTGTACAACCAAGTTTCACTGAAATCCGTACATTTGCCCCGAAAAATATTTTGCCAAATCAGGTATAAATACACCCAAACAAATGCTTAATTTTGGTCTTTTCCCAATTTTTATTTTACCGTATGTTATAGGCGTCTAAATCTGTATATATATATAACTCAAAGGTGACTGATATAGTGATCTATCAGCGCACAGCCCAAACCAATGGACGGATCGGATTGAAATTTGGCATGCAGGTAGATGTTATGACGTAAGCATCAGCTAAGAAATAATTTTGATTAATTTTACCCCCAAGGGGATAAAAAAGGGGATGAAAGTTTGTATGAAACTTTGTCAGTTTTAAACCGATCGGGCTGAGACTTTGCATACATAAAACTACTATAACGCCTACGTTATGCGTACCTTTGTTATACGGGATGCCTATATGTTAAACAAAAGTAAAGCCGAAAATACTATACCTAATTTATAATAATATTTGTTAACGCGAGCGAAAGCTAGTTAACTTATAAAGTACATATTATTCTGAAAAATTCACCAGGCCACTTCATCTTGATATAAATTCAAATTCAATACCAATAAAGTTGGCTTCCAAATATTCAAGACGACAGCTAAGTCCAAACTTTCAACAGTCTGTTTGTACCGTAAAAAACTTAGCGGTTGCAGCGCAGACACTCGCTGCATAAATCACAGCGACACCTAAAGTGGACAAATTCCTTCCTTTTAACGGCTCGCTTTAAAGCGCTTTTGGCTTTAGGGTAATATGATCAGCTTGGAAATGCCATTTATAAATTGAAGTGTGACGGTTTAAATTCGCGACATTTTCCTGCCTCGTTCTTCAAGTGACCTGGCTGCGAAGCAAGGAGTCTTAGGGTTTATTCTACTGCAAATCGCCCAATGTCTGCCACGCAACGAATCGCGGGTTTGATTTCCACACGGAACAAGTCTTTGTGTGATCAACAAATTGATGTTTCAACTCTGGATCTGATATGTATGTGAAGTTGTATGTTTGTACCCCCGACACAGGAGAAAAAACGATTAAGGGGTAAAAAAATAAAATTTTCAGAAAATAAAAGTTACGTCATGGTAAGTTCGTTACGTAATGGTATTCAGTAAAATAAATATCACATTAATATACAAGAACAGCATATTTATAAAAAAAAAGGAAAAAAAGACAAAGGTACAAAGACATGTGACCATAGTTCATTAGAAAATTCTTCTAATAGACCGTCAAATTGTGTCTGGTAGGTACACTTAAAGTTCACTTCGGATAATGAGTGGCACTTCAGACTTCCTTTTAAACCCCCACTAGCACGCGTCTGTGGACGGCAAGCAAGCGTAGCTCGCAGCCTGACTAGAACCAGAACCGAGCGTGCGGCGCGTAGCGTTGCACGCGCGCCCCGTAAAGAGCACCTCCGACGGAGCCCTACGGGCTATTTTCAGCGGGGGTTGGGAGGCAAGCGCAATGAGCTACCGCAGCCTCGACCTAGACGAAGATAAGGGGAAAACTGGGGGAAAAGGGGAGAAAAGGGATAAATGGGGGGATAAGGGGAGAAAAAGGATAAATGGGGTTTTGTAGTCAGTAAGAATCTGACACTCCTTGTCGTCTCACTGTGGGCCAAAGAAGTCTTTTAATGGTTTTCCCGCCACAAAAAGGATATAATACAAAAATCTCTATTGAACGACGTTTTTTTGGAAAAAAGTAATTTACACTTTTTTATTTAGTTCCGCCAATAAAAAAAATCCATTTGTGTGTTTCAGTGATTGTAAAGGGAATACATTTCCTCTTCGTCCGCTTATCAATCAGATTAAAATATTGCAAAACCGATTTGTGGTTATCAACCGCGATTTCGTTTTCCGCATCATTGTTACCACAATCTGTTTTTAATTTTTTCAGTTTATTTTTTTCATAAGATTCAGTTAATTTTTATTGATTTTTATTATTTTATTTATTATAAATCATTGCGAAAGTGCGATTGTAAAATCCAAATCGACAGTTGGTTTTGATCTTATGTCAAATCATTGCGTACGTTAAATTCAAAATTATTCGACACAAATGAAATAACACTTTCGTTGTGTTTCACTGTGTGAGTCAGGTAATTAGTGACGAAATAACACCCTTCCCGTATTTGATCCTCATATCCCCAATTCCTAAAAGGTTGGCAAAGCACTTGCAACTTCAGTTCCATTACGAGTTTCTATGGGCAGCTTCGATTCTTCACCATCAGGTAAATCGTCTACAGGAAAATCTATGATTATATATGTATAATTTTTAAATTAAAAGCGCAGTGGATCTAATATACTATTGGAGAGCTATGTGTACGTGAAATCTTTATATCTGTAAGATTGCACTGATGATGCAGGAGAAAATCCAAGTGTCGATAAACAACATATAAAAAATGCCTAACAACAACCTCAAGATTTACCTAGCAGCTTTAGAAGTAGAAGCTTAGAGTTCTAGAGTAGCATCTATGATATTACAGCAAAACAGAGATACGATATCAATACAATCTACTTTACAACAGCAATAAAGTATGAAGCAGAAAACAGACAAAAAAATATTTTTTTTATTGCTATCGGACTACGATAAATAAATTTTATTCGTCCGGTTTCGCTACTCTCCGCTCTGCCATTGGATCGAATCAGAAACGAATTTAAAAATGGCTTCATTGTCTCAATCCTGGCAATAAGTCGTGCAATTCCATTTGCTAGATACTTTAAAGCCTCGTGTCCACTTGGCAAGACTAGGAACGTGTCATGTTGCGCAACGTGTTACTGGACATGTTTGAAGTTAATTTCAAAGATTTTTTTTTCCAATTCCCAATATTAATCTCTACATTTCATACACTGGATCACAAAAAATGTGATGGTAGCTTCGGTAGGTTCCTGTTCAGATTCGGCAGAAGGAAACGCGGAGTGTCATTATTGTGAGGCCCAAATAGAAAACACGGTGGAACATACGGTGGCGGTGTGTGCTGAGCACCGCCGTGTCCTTAGGGAAGTGATTGGCGACGGCAACCTCTCGCGCCCGGCCTTAGTCGGCCATGATGCGTAGCGAGAGGAACTGAGAAGCCGTCTCCTCTTCCTGTTAAGTCCTTGCATTAGCTGCACAATACAATAAAAATCAAAAACATTTTTGTCTATCTAAACTAATGATTTCGCTTGCAATCATCGCATCGTCTATAGAACTAACATAAAATATATACTTATATATACCTAATTGTAAAACTAAATTCAGATAATAATATGCTTTATTTTGCTGTGCCTTAAAATAGGGTCCATTTATGTACCAACCTTTAAGCCTTTATAACTTTTTTGTTACATTATGGTATGCAAATAAATAAATAATAATCAGTTTGATACTCGATAGCGCACATGTAACGCGCGGTCTGGCAACGTCGCGCTGTATGTTGTTCAATGTAGCCAAACGTGTAACATGTTGCAGATCAAGTGTTGTCTAATCTGTAGGGAGCTTAATGTTCCCAAATGGACAGTCTGACTCTTCTAAAATCAAATGGGACGGGAATGTACTGAAATATTTTTTGTGCTACAATCTCGACTTGTTTGTACGGAAAATACTTCACATTCGCTTCGTACGACGGAAGTACAGTCGAGTTGCCAATTGAATTTGTTTTTTATTTATTTCAAGTGAGACTTGGTACTTTTTTAAATTGTATTTATTCTTCTGTTGATTTTCACACTTGCATGTAGTACTTTTTAGAATGAAAATTTTGTTCTGAGTAATTTTTATGAGTTAGTCCTCTCGGTTGCTTTACTTTCTAAACGGATCTTGTTTTGAATGGATACGGATTTTAAATTGTTAATTTTTGTGAATAGCTTTGTTTTGTTTCTGCAATTAAAATGATACAATGCTTTTTAAAAGTATGGAACGTGTCGAAAGTTTTAGAAAGGGGTGCATATTACACTGCTTGCTCGCTTATTTGCTATTTGAATCATGGATTTAAAAATACATGCCAACCTTTTTTTGTGATGGATATACTAACGCTGTGCTTGTTACTTGGAAAATAAGTTTGTTTGTTTGTTTGTTTGTTCCGCTTTCACGCCGTTACTACTTAACCGATTGCTTTGAAATTTTGCAAACGTAAAGTTAGAAGTCCGGATTATATGATTATAATAGGATACTTTTTATCCCGGAGAAACTTTGATAATCCTGAGCGAAAACAAAAATATTGTTAGCTTCATACCAGTTCGGCGATAGATGGCGCTGTGTGTCGTTAAAAACAAGGTAACGCGTTGCAAACGAATATGCACATTTAAACTTAGAAGTTAAATCCTAACTAATATTATAATGTTATAATTATACATGGGACCTAACTTCGAGGGCAAAGCCGCGGGCGGAAAACTAGCCAGCCTATAAATGCCTACTGCTAAACAAAAGAAAAGCTATGTGTTCTATATCGCTTATACCTCCTCCGTTTTTCCAAATAATGTTTTTCCAGCAAACATTATTTCATGATTTGTGAAAAAAATCATTTAAAGAACTACATTAGAGATTAGAGACATAATAAATTCGAATAATTCCAGTATAGATAAACATATTTTAAACATAATGTACTCTTATATACTTCCTCTCATCATAACACAATATGATTCATCAATTTCTTTAAACTGAAAAACAAAAGACGACTCTCTCACACCACCGCAAAAGCAAACTCAATTCTTTCATATTTCACACCTATGTCCAGTTTCAAATTAATCCATATTGCTCTTACACGATGGTGCAATCAATGCAGAACAATATAATCGTATATCTAATGACGGCTTATACAATAGTGTCTAATTAATCAAGTCACTGGAATTACATGTGTTGGTAATATGATTCATATGTACGTGTTACTATTTAATCGTCATCCCTGTCCTATATTTGTCCATTGCTAAGTAAAGTTGTTTAGTCTCACACAGAAAAGTGTGGGTTCGACCGGAGTAATACCACGGCCTCTCAGAAAACCGTCGTGAAACAACCACAGCGTTGTGTTTCGCCATGTGAGTGAGGTTACCGGAGGCCCAATCCTTCCCCTCCCCCAATCCCTCCTCAATCCCTAAATCTCCAAATCCCTAATCCCTCAAAGGTCGGCAACGCACTCGTAACTCCTCCGTTGCAGATGTCCATGGGCGGCGCTAATTACTTACCATTAGGTAATCCGTCTGCTCGTTTACCGACCTATTACATAAAAAAAGAAAAATAATGATCATTAGTCGCAAAGCTTAGTCAAGGTGGATTGACGATTTGAAAGTACCTTATGATTAAAAAATGTTAGTCCAAGTTTTTCTTCATCGGATTTCAGTCTTAATAATGTTAGAGACTACTTACACATAACTCAGAAAATGACATATTTTTACTTGGTAGGTTCTTAGGTATGTAATACTTCATGTAAACTAGTGCTTGACTGCGATCCCACCTGATGGTAAGCAGTGATGCAATCGTTGATGGTAAGGCGCACTAGTTTATTAAGAGCCTATTCACTCTAGCTTTGAAGACACATAAATTGTATTCGGACGGAAAGACCCTCAATGTACGAGTGTCTTAATCTCTGGACTACCACGTATTTCTACCACAGGTAACAGCTGGGGTTACAGATCAAGCGCAATAGCGTACCGCGGCCTCGGTTTGGGGCAGGAGAAGTAACGGGTTGGTACTAGTAAGTAAGAGTATCCCCTCTCTCTCTCGAGATAAGTTATTAGATTATTTACCTGCCAATAAAATGGCGTGTACTCAGTTTACAATGTTAAAGCCACTATTTAATGGATGTTATTATACACATAAAATTTCCTTTTCAATAGCTCGATCTGTTAAAAAACTGCATTACAATATGCTGCATTGTTTGTTTGTTTTTTTAAGAACGTTGCCTATTTTCGGATTTTCTACTGTGCTGTGGATGCGTTTACAGACAGAATTTCACATAGGTAAACATCACACCCAGACTCGAAAGAACAATTTGTTGATCGCACAAAGAGTTGTTCCATGTTGTGCGGCAGCCAGTTGACTGGACACCGCACCGCACTCACATCAATAGTACATTTCAATAGTTGTAAAGATTTAAGCATACATACATAGTGATATACGGACAGAGAAAACGACTTTTTTATATACTGATACGTGATATATACACATATACATAGTCATATAAACCCGTGAAATCCAATTTCAAGACAAACAAGTATTGCAAGTAGCTATTTCCTGGGTTTAACTTGTTATAGAAGCTCAGCATAGGGGCAACCCGAAACGATAGGTAGACTAGCTAGCTATAACTATTGCAAACTAAAGCTACCTTCGTGCCATACGACAGGTTACTTCAAGCCCTGCGGCTGGAACCGTTTGTCGTCTAAGACTAGTTTAACCTAGGTAGAACTACATAGTTTGTCCTAAAATCAGCTTTGGTCAGTTGCAAATGTATAAGTATATAATATGTAGATATTACATAGCTCTGTGTAAATTGGTTAGGTAGAAAATTTAATGTGAATCCTACAACATATGCATTTATGTAGGTGCATATAAATATACTTAGTGGACTGCTGTTTTTTTAAAGGGATTTCAGAAAAAGAAAAAAATACTTTTAAGAATTTACATGGAACAAATTGTAGTGATAATTATCTGGATTCATCTCGGTTTTTTGCAGACAGATCACCTAATGGTAAGCAATAGGAGTTCTAATATGAGGATAATAGGAGTTCTTTGCCGGCCTTTTGAGAATAAGTGTTTCGGATATTTATAAGCAGGAGGGAGGGTGGGGAGACGAGGATAGGGATTGGGCATCCGGTAACCACACCCACATGATGAAGCACAACGCTGTGGTTGTTTCACGCCGGCTTTCTGTGAGGTCGTGGTATCACTCCGGTCGAGCCAACACATTCGTGCCGTAGCATGGCTCTCCCACATTAAATAATAAGGCGGTGTTCAATTATAGCTAATAGACCTTAATCGCAGACAAATGAGTAGACAGATCCCCTGATGGTTAAGTGATTAGCGTAGCTCACGAACAGCCGTAACATCTGAGGACTCACAGCCGTGCAGTCTCGTTGTGACTTGAAACTTAACCTTCTTAGTTGTATCACGAAATTAAGTCAATGTTTTTAATAATTTTTTTTTCCCTTTTTTTATTATTGCCCCACACTAGGATTTTCTCCAATGTCATGGGTGCGTTTATTATATTACTATACAAACATACAATTTCACGTGCACATGACACCCAGACCCGGTACAACAATTTGTGGATCACACAAAGAGTTGTTTCGTGCGGGAATCGGACCCGCGGCACGTTGCACAGCAGCCAGTTGCCCGGCCACCACACCAACCGTGCAGTCAAAACTTGTTTGGTATATTTCACTATACTTCATCATTAGCCTGTTGTCGTCCAGGCCTCCCCAATTGCACGCCACTGAGCTCGATGTTCAGGTCTTCTCATCCAACCACTGCCAGCCACCCTGCGGATATCGTCACTATATGTATACTTACTGTACAAAAAAAACACCAAATTTTTTGCAACACTGACAAAAACCTTTCAATGTATCCTTCTTTCTACTTCCATCGTTTTAAAAAGCATCCCATTAACACAGCAAATCAAAAAAAGTCTCTTACCAATCCAAGAGGTCATTCACCCTTACCAGTAAGCCAAATGGTAATAAGCTAAGCAAACTTGAACTTAGCTAAACAATCTTTAATTACGTTCAAGAAACACATTTAAGGAATTTCACTTCGGTACGGCGGTTAAGATTCTAACAGTGTTAAGGTTAGACAGGAAGATTTGCTTTATTTAATATACTGTGGAATTTTGACTGGTTTATAGCAATTAATTTACTTTAAAGCAGTGAAACTAAGACCAAACTTTACTTGGGAAGTGAGTAATTCTAAATGTCTCCAATATTTTAATTTATGTTATTATACATGTAAACCCTACTCTTCAATCAGTCTATCTATAAAACAATGTTAAAGATTTAAGCGTAACTAGGGATATAGGGACAAAGACAGCGACTCTGTTTTATACTATATACTAAAAAAGCAGTGTATATTTGTTATGTGATATGTCGGCAAATCGGCAATCCAGCAGACGGATTACCTGATGGTAAGCAATCAGCACCGCCCATGGACAACAACAGAGGATTTATGAGTGCATTGCCGACTTGGGGGATTAGGGGTTTGGAGATTAAGGGATTGGGGAGGGATTTGGGGAGGGGAAGGACTGGGCCTCCGGTAACCTCACTCACACGGCGAAACACAACGCTGTGGTTGTTTTAACGCCGGTTTTCTGTGAGGCCATGGTATCACTCCGGTCGAGCCGAAACATTCGTGGCGAAGCATGGCTCTCCTACACTTGTATAAGTTAGTATTAAAAGGTAATCGATCGGGAACAGTCGTTTGGCTTAGCTGGTGAAACAAAGACAGCGTTGTGTTTCGTTGTGCAAGTACGGTTACTGGTGAGCTGCGAGTGTCCATGGGCGGCGCTTTTTGCTTACCATCACGTAATCTGTCTGTTCGTTTGCCTTTCTATGATATAAAAAAATCTAAAAATTACGTTTTCCATTCAGTTGAATATTACTAAATATCGAAAAAGTCATTAAACTCAGTTTTATTAATAACAGAATAAAACAATATAATTTTAAAGTTGACATTTCAATAACAACTTTACACGTAACGACTTTTGTTTTAACCCTAACGAGCACACGATTTTCAACTTTACCGTAATTGTTAAAAGTTCGATTGTCGTCTAACTCCGTAGCAATGTCCCGGTCAATAGACGACGGGCCTTATGGAGATTCAATTCTAAGTTTGTCAAAACGTGTAATCTAGTCGAGTTCGTACCATTCCTTCGGGAGCTACATGTACAGTAACCAGCATATCAAAATACTCTGACATTTTTATATCATTTTCAACTTAATTCTATTAATATACAGTTGAAAATTCCATGATAAAATTGACAATGCCGTGTAGGTTGATCTGCTGCCCATGGTACCTGAGGTAAAAGGTCCGAATGGTTTTCCGTATCTATGGTGCAAGGGTTGATATTCTAATGGAGTGTTTTCTCTAGCTTGCTGAGATGTTGTCATTTATCAATATTTTTATGAACGGCAAAAAAGTTATATTTTTGACTAATAACTTATTTATTGGTAATAACGACTTACATACGTGAATTAACTTAGAAAAAGGTCTACCAGTGTCAAGTCACAACGGGAGTCTTATTCTTGAGAAGCGTGTGCGTCGTGGCGGCGTCGCACAGACGACTAAATGAATCAAATATTATTGAAAAAAAAACATAAAATCACAAGTGCAGTGGTTTTACAATTCCTTCTGGAAATTCTTAAATAAAAAACTTTACATAAACTAATTTAAATATGATACGGCAACTAACGAGTAGCCGAATTACTTGACAGTAAACAGTCAGCGTAACCTATGGACGTCCACGACTTCAAAGGACTTACGTAAATTTTCCACAGCAAGAATTCCAAGTTATGCAGAATTAATGACTCATTAAACCCGAAATATACTGCAGAAGAAATCACAAGTCGTTCTTTTTATTATTACTAATTTAGCTCTCCACCTACTCGTGGTCCTTGTCATAAGTAAAAATAAAGAAAATATTACATTTGAATTTGGAATTTGTTTTTATATAATTTTTCATTGTGTTTTCTTATTTTGGCGCCAATAAATTGTTCAATATTTTGCGATATTAAAATGGAGTGGGGTGATAAAGAGAACCGAATCGCTGTGATTGCATTACACAATGTGGGTATGGAGACAAATGCAATTTTTAAAACTCTCCACACGCTTGGCATTAGTTAAATGTTTGTGTACCGGGCTATTAATAGGTACAATGAGACCTCCTCTGTTTTTGACAGAAAAAGATCTGGCCGTCCACGTAGTGTTCGTACGAAAAAGGTGGTCAAAGCAGTAAGGGAAAGAATTCGAAGAAATCCTGTCCGAAAGCAAAAGATTTTATCTCGGGAGATGAAGATAGCACCTACAACCATGTCGCGTATTTTAAAAGACGACTTAGGACTTGCAGCCTATAAGAGACGCACTGGACATTTTTTAAATGATAATTTAAAAAAGAATAGGGTGATATAATCAAAACAACTACTAAAGCGGTACGCAAAGAAGCAAAAAAAACTTGACTAAAACTCATTTAAATATGATACGGCAACTAACGAGTAGCCGAATTACTTGACAGTAAACAGTCAGCGTAATCTATTGACGCCCACATTAAAAGGATGTACGTAATTTTTTACACAGCAAGAATTCCAAGTTATGCAGACTTAATGACTTATTAAACCCGAAATATACTACAGAAGAAATCACAAGTCGTTCTTTTTATTATTACTAATTTAGCTCTCCACCTACTCGTGGTCCTTGTCATATATTTTTTAACATAAATTCATTATACATCGTACATTTTTACTAGAATTTATTTTTAAAATATCGATCCGACCGAGATCAGTATAAGTCATCGTCAGCAATCATAATTATTAATATTATAAGAGCAGACATATTGTCTGATGGTAAGCAATCGTCGTGCCCATGGACACCCTCAACAACAGAGGAGCTTCGTGAGCGTTGATGGCTTTTTAAGGATATTTGTTTCGGATACTTAGGGATTGGGAGAGGGGAAGAGTGTTATCATCATCAATATCAATATTACTCCAGTCCACCCGACCTCCATGGACTCCCTCAATGAAAAATAATCATTAATATCAACTATTTACAATGGTGTCTGCTCACTTATACTAGGTACTCTCGTGCCGTTTCACCTGCTGCTCGGCTTTATTTGATCGTAGAGTGATGTTTTATAGCCTATAGCACTCAGGAACATTGTAGCTATCTATTAGTGACAGAACTATGGCAATCCGACCAGCAGTTCCAAAGATTACCCCCTACATATAAACTTACAAATTTTACCTCTTTTTAATATAATACTAAAGTATAGATTAGATACTAGTATTCCTTAGCATAATAATATATTTATTAAGATAACACTTTACTCTTTGTACTAACACCAAACGTCTGTAACACTCCATTCCCTATACTACCCACGTGCCACCTACTTAAAGGACCGAAAACTTTCATTGTGAACCGTCTTAAGAGAATCGATCGAGGTACAAGAGTGTTAGCAAGTTACTTTCCAAGATAATGGCATGTCTTTGATCTATATTTGGATCAGCTCATCAGCATTCGTGTTATTGAATATTGTTAAGAAGACAAACTTTATTGATTCGACATCTTTTATGAATCGAAGATAGGTGAAGTATATCTTTTGTTTAATTAGTAGGGCTAGGCAGGTTACATCTCTTCCAGACTCTTCGAGAGGCTATGGTTGGGCGCTTGAACTTGTCCTTGGAGGCTGTCTCTAAATGGGGCGACGCCAACATGGTCAGGTTCAATGCAGCTAAAACTCAGGCGTGTCTATTTTCCAGCAAAAGGAGTCAATTTAGCCCTGCTCCAACTTTCCGGGGTGTATCCGTGCCGATAACTGACCATCTTGATCTTCTTGGTATAACGCTGACATCTACTCTCAATTTTGGGCCATACATCGAAGCAAAAGCTCAACTGGCTGCAAAAAAGTTGGGAATCCTCGCAAGGGTTAGACAATACTTTACGCCGGAACAGCTGCTTAAACTTTATCAGGCGCAAGTTCGATCGGTTATGGAGTACTGCTCTCATCTTTGGGACGGATCTGCCCGATACCAACTTGATGCGCTTGAGTCTATTGAGAGGCGAGCCAAGAGGATCATTGGCGATGATGCACTTGTCGAGTCGAGACTTCAAAGTCTTGAGCATCGACGCCGAGTTAAAAGAAAGAAAGAAAGAAAGAAAGAAAAATAATTTATTCGTAATTAGGCTAGCCTGTCGGTTTTCTACCGGTTGCATTTCGGGGAATGTGCGTTGGAATTACATAATTTAATTCCGCCTAGCCCGTTCCATCATCGGACCACCAGACGTACGGCATTGCGCCACCGGTACATGGTGGATGTCCCACATATACGTACAAAACGTTTTGGGAGCACATTCATCATGCGTACAGCCAAGGAGTGGAATTCCTTGCCGGAGTCGGTGTTTCCTGATAGCTACAATCTGGGTATCTTTAAGTCAAGAGTGAATAGGTTACTTCTAGGTAAGCGCGCTCCATCGTCGACCGCATCGTCGCTTTCCATCAGGTGAGATAGCGGTCAAGCGCGAACCTATAATAAATAAAAAAAAAATCTGTCGAAGAACCGATGACCGTTGGGGTAAACGTGTTCTAGAGTGGAGACCACGTCTTGACTAGTCTAGTAGTGTAGAGCGTCCTCCAGATATATGGACTGATGACATCCGCAGGGTGGCTGGCAGTGGTTGGATGAGAAGAGGTGAATATCGAGCTCAGTGGCGTGCAATTGGGAAGGCCTATGTCCAGCAGTGGACGACATCAGGCTGATGATGATGATGAATGATAATTAGTAGAATTGATTGTTAACCTTCTTATAATAAACTTTTCGTCAGGTTTTGCTCAACATTCATGAAGTGCTGTTACGCCGACTTCCACAAGCTACCGCCAAACATCATAGTGTTGTTCCGATAACACTCGACAACTAGTGGGGATCTAAGTACATTGGTTATCTTAAAACAGTACATTAAAAATATGACAATACGCTTTCGCAAAACAATCCTATTAAAACGACACTGTTTGCTGTTTTGTCGTATGAGTGAGGCCAACGTCAAAGAAAAAAATAATATTTACGAAATTACAAAAAAAAAAACACATCGAGGAAAATAAATTAATTTTGCAACATTAACGTCTCAGCAACTTTGCAGTTAGAACCCAAGAAACAACACGAAAATATCTAATTATTCGCCAACAATCACGACGGAAGCTGATTTAATAAGCAATAAAGCCGATTAAAGCGCCTATCGGCAGCGCTATTAACGCTGGAAGATATAAATGTAATCTTATTGAACAAAGCTTACGCTTCAATTAAGGATAGGAAGAGAAAGCGCTGAATGTATTGGGAATTTATTATACAAATTGCCACCAAGGGCTTTGTTTCGAACAGGGATCATAAAAATAATAACAATACCTTTGCTATTATTTTTATATAGGTATGTTACCGAAATACAATTACTTAAATTATAAATTGGTATAAAGTTAAAAAGACAGTTTGAATTTTAAATATATTTAAAATTTTATTGAAAACGAGCTTTTTCCCGCGGCTTCATACGCATTTAAAAGTAAGTAATGTATCCTGGGATTTTAAAAACAGCAGCATTTAAAGCTATACCTCGACTAAAATACGCAAATCAATTTTGGAAATTCGACCAGCGGCAACGGTTATAAAAATTACCCCTAAATACAAACAACAATAATGGAAAATTTAGAAGTGCCAACTACTTTTTCTGATATTCTCTTATCTACATTATAATATAGTTTTCATTCGCGTAAATCACTTAGCATTATCAACGAAACAACTGACCCCAGCTACGGCATAATTTGCCCCAAAGTGGGGTTGGTAGTTTTCGATTTCATTATTAAGACAAAGTGAAGAAACCTGGACTTATAATTTGTAATAAGTTTACCATCGCCAATGCGTCTTGAGCAAGCTTGGTGATTAATCAAGCCTTTGCTCAGCAGTTGACACTTATAGGTTGATAATGTGATGTGATATTTAATGATAAAATATCTCTAGGAATAAAGTAATAAATTTCGATTCTAAGGTTTTATAAAAGTCCACAGCTAACGAACCAAAAATATCACGCAAACAAGCAAAAGTAACAAAAACAAATCCTGGGAAAAAAGTACAGAAAACTTCCCTTGAAGATAGTTCGATAACATTTCTGATCGCTTATAATAACAATGCAACAGCAGCGGGGAAGCTAAAAATAGCTGACTATAAAACAACGAACCGACTAGAAATTCTAAAAATATTGTTGCTTCTTCTGAAAGTCAGTTATAATATTTTTAAAGACTAGCTTTATCGTGCAGTATACACCCGTTATAATAATTCAATTTATAATAGGTAACTCAATTTAATCGTAGCATGATGTAATTTTTTTATGTTATAGATCGGCAAACGTGCATACGGAGTACCTGATGGTAAGCAATCAGCGCCGCCCATGGACACCCGCAACGGCGGAGTTACGAGTGCGTTGCCGACCTTTTAGGGATTTGGGGGTGGGGAAAGATTGGGCCTCCGGTAACCTCACTCACACGGCGAAACACAACGCTGTGGTTGTTTCACGCCGGTTTTCTGTGAGGCCGTGGTATCACTCCGGTCGAGCCGACCCATTCGTGCCGAAGCATGGCTCTCCCGCACTTCATAAATGTTTTATAGCCTATAGCACTCAGGAACATTGTAGCTATCTATCAGTGGAATAATTTTGGTAATCCGACCAGTGGTTCCAAAGATTACCCACTACATACAAACTTATAAACTTCAAATTTTACCTCTTTATAATATTAGTTTAGATGGGGATATATCTACTCAGACTCTTACTAACTAAAAATTACTCCGTTCCTTATCCTGCTCCATGTTGGGGACGCGGTACACTATTGAGCTTGTCCCGGTACCCCGGCAACAAATAGATCGCCTGATGGTAAGCAATCGGCTCCGCCCCATAGACATCCAAAACACCAAAGGAGTTGTTACAAGTGCGTTATTCGTCTTTTATAGGTTGTTAGGGATTTGAGGATTGGGGATAGGGGGAGAAGGATTGGGCTTCCGGCCCCTGAACTACACGTCGAAACATGCAAGCGTTGTTTGTTCGACATAAATAAAAATGCATGTGCTAAGCATCGACACATCCCTAATAGCGTAAAAGAAAATACAGTGGTTAGCAATAAACATTCAAACGACATCTTATGTATAAAATTCTCGTTTCAATATGTTAGTTACCTTACTCCTCCAAAACGGCTCTATTGATTTTTACCAAATTCAGTATGTTTGTAAACATATTCAATAGATCCGAGAACTAGCTACAGTACTGACTATTTTTTGTGCCGTTAAGTGATATAAGAGGTTATTCACCCGTAACATTTTTCATTCTCTCTCTGGAATTTTTCGAAATAATTTATATGGCAAAATAAAGTCTGCCGGGTTAGCTAGTTGACAGTTATAAAGGAACAATGAATACAATAAGAAAAATATATTGTAAGCAATGCCTGTCTCTTCATTACCACAAAACACACCTCCCACTTACAATCGATTTAACATTTTAAAGAATACATTTGAACCGAACCAAACCAAAACATTTTGTCCCATAGATCTGATGTTAAAGGTTTATGTATTTAATTAGTAACAGTTTGAACGCTGGTCTTCAACGATTTCTGTATAAAACGAGGCTGACTCTTGAGAACGCTTGGGTTTCACTTATTACCCCTCTCTGGGGACAGAAAAAGATGTAAAGATTCTAGAATGAGCAGTCTTTTGTTTATCTTTTATAGTACTTACACCCGGTTTCTGAAAGGCTTGTCAACGCTAAAATAAACTAATCTCATGATAAATCTCTTGTCAAGTCATCTGATTGGTTGTTGATAATTCAGTCAACCAATCAGATGACTGGGCAAGAGACTAAATTGATTTTAACATTGATTGGCCTTTCGCAAACCGGTTGTTAGTCTTCTGTAATGTGTTGTATCACTACATAGTATAAAACACAGTCGCTTTCTCTGTCCCTTTGTCCTTAAGTATCCCTAAAAATTTAAAACTACGTAACGGATTTTGATGCTTTTTTTAATAGATAGAGTGACGAATGAGAACGGTTTTCATGTATAATAACACGCATTTAAAAGTGAACACATTTAGTATCAGCGGTGTCCTTCCAGTACACTTCCATTAGTCAAATAATTCAATAAACATATTCCTCAAAAATAAAAACATGGTGATCCAAATAAATCTTCGAAAATTGCTTTTTAATTTCCAAGTTATAAAAAAACATCAATCTACTGATTTAAGTTAATTTAAAAGACGGGCAGAATAATTGTTTTTAAATAACCCTATTGTGCTTCTTATATAGTTTTAAAACACTTAATAACCAAAGCACGTTTCAAATAAGTTGTTAAGAAAGACATTGAAGAAAATTGCATTTTATTTTGTTAAAAAACTTTTACAGCGTTTTATACAAACAATATAAGAGCGTGCGTGAATAAAAAAATAAGAGTCATCAGACCATACATATGGGATGGGGCCCACTTAGGCCGATGTCTAGCCTGAGTTGCCAGTTAAGCGCAATGATATAGATACCGAAGCGCCGCTCGGAAGAGAGAGAGAGCAAGGTGGTTTTTACTCAGTTAGAATCTGGCACTACCTCTCACCCCACACGAAAAGGGAGAAAACTTCTTCATTAAATAAAGAAATTCCTAAAAATAATAATATTAAAAATAAACAGCTTGTAGTTGCTCAAATAATTTTCTACTATTCATCGATATTACATGTAAGATTACATATAGACATCCACCTGTAACAGATTGATTACTAAACACAGATAGATGGACAAAGTTCGAATGCAGTAAATGTCAGCTCGCTCAGTAAAGTGACGACGGGGACTTAGCTAAGTGTTTACTAAGTTTAAAGCACCAAAGAAATTTTATTTATTTATTTATTTGAGGACATTTACCTATTTATGAATTCGTTACTGAAGTAGTTGGATATCAGTATGAAGCAGCAGCGATCTGCCACTTAGTAAGCAATACAGATAAAGCATTTAAATATATATCCTTCAGAAATAATTAATTGGAGCCATATTTTATTTCCAGCTTCGGCTCTGAACGGGTAGAAACCTCCCACTTCAGAACTTTACTATACTGAAGAAAAAAAATTAAAAAATACACGACGAATAAATTTTTAATTGTCATACAGTTAAATCATCGTTATGATGCTATCTCAAATGAATTGTTTTACCGTATATAGTCGTGACAAACAACAACAGAAACATTATAAACGACTCCATTTTATCCCAACTTAAATTCGAAATTACTCGTACGAAGTCGCGAGTTAAGACAAGTCACAATTGAAGTTAAAGTACAGACGTTGGCAACTCTAAACTTTCTACAAAGGTAGACGCTCTTTGCAAAAGGTTGTTAGTCGAGCAAACTATGAAATGTTAAGAATATTAATTAAGTAACTACTTAAATGGAGTTTGAGTTTGTAAGACAGGGGATCGAGAGGTTAGTTCGATGTGTAAATTATAATGAAGCTTTAAAAGAAAAGAAAATATAATAGTTTTTTTTTTCTATACCTGAAATCTTGAAGTGTGGGAGAGCCATGCTTCGGCACGAATGGGTCGGAGCGATACCACGGCCTCACAGAAAACCGGCGTGAAACAACCACAGCACAGTAGGCTGCGCGACGTCGCCGCGTCCGCGCACGCTGCTCATGAGGAAGAACCCCTCTGTGGTTCGAAACTAGTAGAGCTTTTCTCAATATTTACACGTGAGTAACCCGCGATTTTTAGTTATTAAACAACCACAGCGTTGTCGCCGTGTAAGTGAGGTTACCGGAGGCCCAATGCTTCCCCTTCCCAATCCCTCCCCAGTCCCTAAATCTCCAAATCCCTTACCATTAAAAGGTCAGCAACGCACTCGTAACTCCTCCGTTCCGGTGTCCATGGGCCCGCATGATTGCTTACCATCAGGTAATCCGTCTGCTCGTTTGCTGACATATTACATAAATAAATTAACTTTACAGCTTCATAATCAATCTGATCACTATTACCAATTCTAGTGCCGATTTTACATCACTGTAAGCGGTTAGAAACTGCCACTTCTTTGCTCCATTGTTACCGACAGCCTGGCTTATTCAGTCTCCGATGCCGGTCGAAAAATAGACGAGCTCATTGCACTAATTATTATTTCGTTTCACTGTAAAAAGATTTGCTTTAAATTATATTAATTTATTTTGTGCGATAGTTGAGAATGTTTTAAGTATAAGTAAATAAATATAAGTGATGAAGAGCTGTGCTTCAACGCGAATGGACCCGCTCGACCGGAGTGATATTACGGCCCTGCAGAAAAGCGGCGTGAAGCAACACACACGTTGTGTTTCTCTGTGTGATTGATATTCATCTAAAAAGAATAGTATTTTTTGTCTTAAATCTATTTTTATTTTATTACAGTTATCCTTTTTTAAACGAAAATTTATTTCCATTTTCATTATCATCAGCCTATATGTAAGTGCCCACTGCTGAGCGAAGGCCTCTCCTCACACAGAGAAGGTTTGAGCATTAATCACCACGCTTGCTCAATGCAGGTTAGCCATTTCAAACTTACAAATTAGAAATTATAAGCCTAGGTTTCCTCACGATGTTTACCTTTACCGTATGTCAGTGGTGTCTAAATAATCATAGAAAGTACGTATAACTCGAAAAAGTCACATTGGTACTTGCCAGGTTTCGAACCACCCTCATGCTTGAAAAGCGGGCGCCGTAACTTCGGGGCCACCACGCCGAGTTAATAAATAAAAATAAAATCTATAAACAATATTACAACCTTTAAATCTCCAACGAACTCGGTAATCTTATCGCGAAAATAATAATACAAGTAAAACCCGATTTATAGATGCCAATGTTCATAAAAAAGGTTTGTTTATTTCGCCCCTTCAATCCTCAGAATGTAACAGGTGCGTAAACATTATATCACTTTCCAATAAATTTTTACACAGGCACAATTAAATTACGACTCTCCCCCTTTAGGCGTGAGGTTGAGAATTGATGTTCATTCCGTATCTAATTGTTTGTTTGAAAAATGTTTACGTAAATGTGTGAGCGGTATTTTACATATGTAGATGACAAATATTGAATGAGATTTTTTTCCTCTTTTTTCGTATCAAACCTCATAATTCAACTTGCTCAGTAGATTAGCTTTCAGGTCATTTTCTAAGTTCTATTCTTTCGAGACATTACTAATCATCCAAGCTTTTTATTTTTATGGAATTAGTCGGCAAACGAGCATACGGATTATTTACCTGATACACACTCGTAATTTTGTAACATAATAAATAATTCTAACAAAAGTAAAAACTAAATAGTTCTAACAAAACCTACATAATATTTGGTTCGGATAGATGAGCCCGTTCTTGAGTGGGATTTAATATAAATATTTTTAAATATTACATAATAATATAATAAAGGTAAAATTATAACATATTACGATAGTTTATGTGCCCTCTGTGTTATGGCAAATATTCTTGACTTTTTATTTCTTCTGTCTACCTTTTTGGCAATCAAGATATGAAATTGAAAAATATAGGTAATTATGATAAGTAAAATTGCTCGTACACAAACAAAAAAACTGAGGTAATTATATCACAAGTATTGATTAATTTTCTTTAAAACATTCACTAGATAAATTTAACAACATATCCTCAAGTGAAACTACGCCATTATTTCCTCAAAGACTTAGGTTGGAAGCCGAAGTGACCCTAAGGTCCGGTCGGATTTGACCCCTTATGTACTGAAAACTACCACTAAGAGGCTTAACTTGGTCGAGAAAGGACATAATCCTGCCACTGTTAACATTTTAGACGTAAAACATTAAATAACAAGTAAACAAAAATTGTAACATTTAAAAAGTTTAGCACACCTTGTAAAATTATGTGATTCTAAATAAATGTTATCTGAGGAATAAAATTGTCGCTGTCACTTTCTTATACAAACATTCTGACTCGTCAGCATTATAATTATTCCTCAGGTACCTTTTATCTAACCATTGTAAAATCAGCCCTTAACAGGATTAGTTATAAGTCCGTTGTCCCATTGATACTAGGATTTTCCCTTGAGTCGTGTGTGCTTTTACCAACACCAAAACCGTTATTCACAGCGTTGTGTTTCGTCATGTGAGTGAGATTATCGGAAGCCCAGTGCTTCCCCAATCCCAAAATCTCTAAACTCCTAATCCCCAAAACGTCGGCGATGCGCTCGTAATTTCTCCGTTGTTGCAGGTGTCTAAGGGCGGCGCGGATTGCTTACCATCAGGTTACCCGTGTGCTCGTTTGCCGTCCTATTACATAAAAAAGATAGTCGAATTAAAAGTCATGAGTATAAATGTGGATGGATGAAGAGGGAGGGGGAGACCAAAGAAAATATGGATGGATTGTGTGAGAAGTGAGGAGTTAGCGATAGCGTGACGAGTGACAGGACAGAATGGAAGATAAAAACATATGCGCCGACCCCAAATAAAACGGGACAAGGGCAGGAAGATGATGATGAATTAAAAGAAAAATTTACTTCTCACCGAAGAGATCATGACCTTCTGCATTGTAAAACACCATGTAAAAATGATGTCTTGATCACAGAGCTTACAGTGGTTACAGCATTTTTCCTTGCAATGTTTATTTTCCTCTCAACATCACTGAGGGCTAGCTTGATTGTTAAAATAATGCCTGTTAAGATTTTTACTTACACCTTGATCGAGATAAAATATGACTTCAATTGCCGAAACAACACACACGACACATGAGATAAGTTCTTTTTTTTTTTGAACGGGGAAAATCATCCTCCAGCAAGTGAGAAAAACTACTCTGTTTCTTCGCCTTCTCTGAGCTGGCCTGTGGTACATCATTGTGCTTGCATTCACAACTCCGACTGTAAAGGTACGATACACATTTTATACCATTCATAAAGGAAAGGAAAAGGGATGATCCCTCGATCAAGCGAAGAGATCAAGTAAACTGCTACTGCGTGATATATGACTTGATATTTAATGAGAATTTTTATTGTTAAATCGTCTTGTATCACTCTAACATTTGGGTAGTTTTCTAGGTAAAAATAAATTAATTTGATGTTTGAATACAATAACATATTGAGAAATAACTATACTTTTAGTCATCGATCTGTCGACACGCTAAGCTTAAGATGGTTTAAAAAAATAAGAACTAAGTAAGAGCTATTTGACATAAATACTGTGGCGTGATAATTTGGGGGTTCATAAAAATTTAATAGAAAAGCATCGTGAATAAAAGTATTCAATTTGACTAGTTGGAAACTACTGTATACTGTATCGTACATAACGCCAAAGTCCGTGTTTTGGAACAAAAGACCGAATTTTACAAATACAATTCGTTTTTAAAAAAAAATCTAATCCTAAACGTGAGTCCGGATTACACACAAAGACACTGAAGATAATAATTATCTCAGTTGAAAAACGCATTAGCGTAAAAAAAGATTTTAAACATTATTTATTTGCGTTTCATTACAAAACTGTTAGTGGAATGTAACATAAATCAGAAGAAAGCTTGGCCAACCTTTAAATTTATTGTCCGTACATAATTTATGCTTTTAAATTCTTTTTTTTATTTATCTATTGTTTTTTTTCAGCAACCGAGTGGGCCTGAGAGCGAAAGCTGGATATGAGATCTAAACTCGATTCCTACGTAATGTAAAGGATATTAGGAGCAATTTTCAATATCATCTGTAGAGTCAGCAATTATTATGGGCTCGGAAAGTACACAAGCATTCGGAAGAACTGATGGTAAGCAATCAGCTCCGCCCTTGAACACCTATAAAACCAGAGAATTTGCAAGTTTGTTGTCTGTTTTTGGAGGAGGATTGGATAGGTGGGATACCACAGCCTCATTCACACAGTAGAAGACATCGCTATCGTTGTTTCACGCCAATATTATATTCGATAGCTATATGTATATTCTGCCACAATCCCAAACACTGATTGCCTGATATTCGTAATTAGATCTAAAACCAAAATAAGCCCTTAACATCATCACTAATATCCCAAACAAAAAGAACTAAACTGCTTACAGCTGCCGTTGGAACATAAGGTGAAGTTTTGTGTAACAGCAACATTGTGCATTTGTATTTCGCACACATGATGTCTATTAGCTATCATTATCTGTACGTTAACATCTTTTTCCTTGTACGTAATACTAGAGAATTACCCGGGTTTGCCTGGTTCGGGGGAAATTGAAGAGATGTGTTAAAAGGCCGATTTATATGGGTTAAGGTGTATCATGCCTGGTTTTCCTCATCCTTGCTCAGGGCAAAGATGTATTCTTGAACATTGGCCCAACTGGTTCCAGAATTTATGATTTGCTTGTAGTGCACTTATCTTACCTCTAGAAGTATATTGAACTGCTACCCATCTCGTGTTGTAAATTTTTTTTGCCCATTATATCGTGACTCTTGTCTTCCATTGGGTTAAGCAAAAACAGTGGAACGCTATTCATCAATCTACTTTACCTGCTTGTGGAATAAGGTAGCTTACAATTTAACGCTTTTTTAAATTGCTTATTTTGTTATGTAGAACTGTTATGTTGAATAGACGAGATACATGCATTGTAAATGAAATAAAGTGATTAATTGAGGGTGATTTTATTTCTTTGTTTTACCTAAATATGCAAATAGTCCTTAGGCTGCTTATTACTTTTTGTTAAGGCTAAATGGAAGAATTCTGGATCTCTGTCCTGATCTCTGAAAGCTTTCAGCGTTGTGTTCCGCCCATGTGAGTGAGGTTTCTGGAGACCCAATCCTTTCCCTCAATCATTCCTTCCCCAATTCCTAATCCGTTAAAGGTCGGTAACGCACTTGTAACTCCTCCATGATTTCGAGTGTGGACGAGCAGCGCTGATTGCTTACCATCAGGTAATCCATCTGATCGTTTAATGCCCTATTACATAAAAAAATGTGCACGTCGTATCCCAGTTCTCCTTATATCCATAATCAAACCAAAAACGCAGAATCACTAGCAATTCAAATATAACACGAACAGACTAACAAACGCACTCACACATTAACTTAAGCACAGCCAAGTATATACGTATACTTATATAGCTCTGAACTTCGAACATTAGAAAGATTGGTTCGCGCAATAATTACAATCACTTCCCCTTCTTTACCAGGATTAGGGGAGATTGGGTGTCTTTATGTCAAAGGCTGATCCCTAAGGGGTGAGAGATAGTACTCGTTTGGGGATGTGTGATTTTTTCTCTCTTACTTTCTGGGACTAGTTAATTAATGTTCCTATTAACAGCTAATCTTTCTGGCTCATTAGTTTTTTTGTTCATTGTAGTAAGTACATCCTGAAATGGCTTCTTAAGCTCTGGGTGGAGAGAAAATTACTGCCAGAGTTTTACTTGAATTACAGAATTGCGAGAAGCAAAAAGTTTTAAGTCCAATTCAGCATATAGTTTTATTGAATATTTTCTGAAATTTCATTAGATGTTTAAATTGTCGTCATTTAAAATGTATATGAATGTCGGTCTGTATAACTATCAAATGTGACTTTATTTAAGTCATGCAATTTCTAACTATATTACTATTAACAAACGGTGAAAGAAAACATCGTGATGAAACCTGTACTTGTTATTTCTAATTAGAAGTTTGCAATCACCAATACGCCGCATGCGTGGTGATTAATGGTCACAGTTTCTCCATGTGAATTGAGGCCTTTGCTCAGTAGTGGTCTCTTATAGGCTCATGATGATGATGATGATGTGGGATTGTATTATGTACTGTAGTAGTGTAACAAATATTATATTTCCTGTGGTTGTCTCACGCCTGTGTTCTGGGCGATTTGCCGGTTTTTCCAACATTTGTCAATAATACGTAGTAATGCATTAGGCCCGTGATTATGCGATAAGCTGAACCCCTGTCAATAAAGACTTATAACATAACTGGTTGAAATTGAGTCTTAAGTGACTTTCTGTGCCAACACCAAAATTTAAAGATGTGTTTAAAATTTCTGAATATATTATTTAGGGTGGATTTTTCAATAGTCAGTTAAATGTTATTTGAGGAATAAAATTATTGCTGTCACTGTCTTATACACACATTCTGACGAGACAGCATCATAATTATTCCCTGGGTAACTTTTATCTAAACATTGAAAAATCAGCCCTTAGTCGAATAAATTTTTTGTTTGCCAATTCTATGATAAAACCAACTAAAATAATGTTCGTATTTATAATGGTAGGATTAGTTTGTAGTTCAGATAACGCGTTCATAGTTTGGATTCAAATCTGTACTATAATGGCCTTATTTGGGACGTAATCGTTATTTATTGTTATGTATTACAGCTTAACTGGTTCGGAAAACTGATCGTTATGGATAACATATACATATAGTATATTTTACAAACTAAATTCCGTTTCTGCAGTAGTGACTATCATGGTCATCGTCAACCTATAAGTGTCCACTGCTGAGTAAAGGCCTTTTCGGACACGGAGAAGGTTTGAATATTAACCACCATGCTTGCTCAAGGCGGATTAGCGATTTCAAACTTATAATTAGAAATTATAAATCCTGGTTCCTCACAATGTTTTCCTTCAACGAAGGTCCGATCCTCCTTCACTCCTATCTTCAATCTCCAAATCTCTAATAACCCAAAAAAGGTTGGCAACGTACTTGAAGTAACTCCTTTGATATAACGTATGTCCATTAGTGGTGCCGATTGCTTACCACCAGGTAATCCGCTTGATGCAGCTCGTTTGTCAGGCATAAAAAAAAGTAAAAATAATAACAAGTTAGGGAATGCTGTTTCTTATTCTTTGTCGACTGGTCGTATGCATGGACAAAACACAATCAATAATGAAGTTAATATTATTAAGATTGGTGATCTGTAAAAGGTATTTTTTTATAATTTTTTAAATAAACTTGCCATACACTAGGAATATTTCCAATTTCACATACTTCTCAGATCCAGACCCTGAACAATAATCTGTACATCACACAAATAGTTGTTCCTTTTGGGAATCGAGCCCACGGCAAGGGCTTTATTTTTAGTTTTTTTTTTTTATTAGGTCGGCAAACGAGCAGACGGATTACCTGATGGTAAGCAATCAGCGCCGCCCATGGACACTCCTTGCCGACCTTTTAGGGATTAGGGATTTGGAGATTTAGGGATTTAGGAAGGATTGCGGGAGGGGAAGGATTGGGCCTCCGGCAACCTCACTCACACGGCGAAACACAACGCTCTGTGGTTATTTCACGCCGGTTTTCTGTAAGGCCGTGGTATCACTCCGGTCGAGCCGACCCATTCGTGCCGAAGCATGGCTCTCCCAGACTATCGTCAGTTACATACAGAGGAACCGACGTTTGAATACTTAATAAATCTGCTTTCTGTGTGAACACAACAACGAGACTAACTAGATACCCGAAAGTATAACGGCCCTTTTAAATAGTCAAACATTCTGTAACATTAGCCAAATACTCTGAAACCAGTGCAATTATCTCCTCACTAGGAATTCAACTCAGAATTCCAGTTCCACACTTAACATTGTTACGTTGTAAATAGAAATAAGTTTTTTATATGCTTTGTGATCTCGACACTCGAATACATAGTTACCATTTTTAAATCTTGATAGAAAAATACCAAAGGTTTCGTCAATATGCTTTTGTGACTGTGAATTTGCTACTAAAAAAGTGTATTGGCAGATTATCAAAAATAGTTATTATAGAAATTTTGGATCTTTCTATTATTCTCAGAGTCTTATAATGTGCTCGGAGTAATTTAGATATGTGACAAGCCTTGCACACTTTCATTAGATATTCATCAAACATTCAAATTTGGGACTCCCATAATAGGAACTTTTTGACTCTACGGTCGATGCGCAGACTGGGCAACGAGCTACAATGTAGCGTCTTTGTTTGATTCATCAGTTCTTGGTGTGGGTCTGGAGGTCACGTAAATAGGTTCATTTAAAAAAAAATGCTAATTTGTCACATGAAGTAGTTGATATATTCAACAACGTTCATTTACCAGAAGGCCTGACACTTAATACGTTCACCTCTGGGAATAAAAAGGATAACAAAAAGACCTCACTTGAAGGTTCTCACTTAATTTGGAAGTGGATCCCATGACGAGTTCACCCTTAACACCTTACTTGACCATGGTCCTCAAATAAACAGTGTGTGTAAGCATTTTTTCTATTTATTTATTGTTTCTTATTAAGCTTAAACGTGAGAACGACCCCTGAAGTTACTGGCGTAATGATAACAATAGAAAGGGACTGTTTGGATGCGGTTGGGGCTTTGAGACAAGCGAGCACTGAATGGAAATGAAAATATTGCAGAGTCAGTATTGTCAGCTGTCTGAAATATAATAAACAGAAAGTCCTTACCCAAACCTCAACATCAAGACAAAAACATGCACAAAAAATTTTGAAACATAAGGCTAAGAACTCAAGGAGCGATTTTCGCCCGCGTCCGCTGCGGTTGCGGGCCCGCAGCTTCTGTAGAATTCAAATATTTATATAAAAAATTAAATCACATTTCACGACGCGTTTTACGCCCGCGGTGTACGCGGTTGTATGCGGCTCCCGCTGTACCGGCGGGCAACTAGTAGAATCGCGCGGGCCGCGGTTACCCGCAGCCTCGGCGGGTGGCACCCGCGCGCTTTGCGATCGGTTGGCGAGCGACCGCGGGGGCCGGCGGGTCTTCTGTGAAGTAAATATAACGCAATCTTGCGATCATCGCCCGCCACGTTTGCGGGCGATGATCGCAACCGCGGCGGCTGTGTAACCGCGCAAATAACCGGTCTCGTGAGTTTGGAAATAAAACCGCAGTTCCGCTACCGCGGCGGGCACGGTTCAAAATCGCTTCGTGAGTTCTTAGCCTAACCCTGATTCTAATATTGTTTCTCAAGCTGACAGCAGCCCAACAAACCGCAATTTCAAATACGTGACTTATATTTTTTGATCGAAGATAATCAACTATCCATTTTATTTAATACTAGCTTGCCCACGTGGTATATTTATAAAAAGTAGCCTATGTCATATTCCGAAGGATATCCTATGTCTGTGCCAAATTCCATCGTTTTTGCGTGATTGAGTAACAAACATCCGAACATCGTAACTTTCGCATAGGCTAAGAACTCACGGAGCGATTTTGAACCGTGCCCGCCGCGGTAGCGGAACTGTGGTTTTATTTCCAAACTCACGAGACCGGTTATTTGCGCGGTTACGCAGCCGCCGCGGTTGCGATCATCGCCCGCAAACGTGGCGGGCGATGATCGCAAGATTGCGTTATATTTACTTCACAGAAGACCCGCCGGCCCCCGCGGTCGCTCGCCAACCGATCGCAAAGCGCGCAGGTGCCACCCGCCGAGGCTGCGGGTAACCGCGGCCCGCGCGATTCTACTAGTTGCCCGCCGGTACAGCGGGAGCCGCATACAACCGCGTACACCGCGGGCGTAAAACGCGTCGTGAAATGTGCTTTAATTTTTTATATAAATATTTGAATTCTACAGAAGCTGCGGGCCCGCAACCGCAGCGGACGCGGGCGAAAATCGCTCCGTGAGTTCTTAGGCTAAGAACTCACGGAGCGATTTTGAACCGTGCCCGCCGCGGTAGCGAAACTGCGGTTTTATTTCCAAACTCACGAGACCGGTTATTTGCGCGGTTACACAGCCGCCGCGGTTGCGATGATCGCCCGCAAACGTGGCGGGCGATGATTGCAAGATTGCAAGACGGGCGGTTAACGATCAGTTGAGGTCCAGACCGCCATGGACACACACCAGAAACGAGCCGTTGCGTTATATTTACTTCACGGAAGACCCGCCGGCCCCCGCGGTCGCTCGCCAACCGATCGCAAAGCGCGCGGGTGCCACCCGCCGAGGCTGCGGGTAACCGCGGCCCGCGCGATTCTACTAGTTGCCCGCCGGCACAGCGGGAGCCGCATACAACCGCGTACACCGCGGGCGTAAAACGCGTCGTGAAATGTGCTTTAATTTTTTATATAAATATTTGAATTCTACAGAAGCTGCGGGCCCGCAACCGCAGCGGACGCGGGCGAAAATCGCTCCGTGAGTTCTTAGGCTAAGAAGTCACGGAGCGATTTTGAACCGTGCCCGCCGCGGTAGCGAAACTGCGGTTTTATTTCCAAACTCACGAGACCGGTTATTTGCGCGGTTACACAGCCGCCGCGGTTGCGATGATCGCCCGCAAACGTGGCGGGCGATGATTGCAAGATTGCAAGACGGGCGGTTAACGATCAGTTGAGGTCCAGACCGCCATGGACACACACCAGAAACGAGCCGTTGCGTTATATTTACTTCACGGAAGACCCGCCGGCCCCCGCGGTCGCTCGCCAACCGATCGCAAAGCGCGCGGGTGCCACCCGCCGAGGCTGCGGGTAACCGCGGCCCGCGCGATTCTACTAGTTGCCCGCCGGCACAGCGGGAGCCGCATACAACCGCGTACACCGCGGGCGTAAAACGCGTCGTGAAATGTGCTTTAATTTTTTATATAAATATTTGAATCCTACAGAAGCTGCGGGCCCGCAACCGCAGCGGACGCGGGCGAAAATCGCTCCGTGAGTTCTTAGCCTTAGGCTTATAATGTTAGTAAGAAGTAAGATCACCTTTACTTATTTTGCACGCTTTGTTCATGTTATTGGACGCTTCATTGCTTATGAATTAGTTTCTACTGTAGATTCTTGTTTAGAGATATGACAGCGTAGTGGGTTGTTTCTATCAAAGAAAACATCACCTGATCGTGGTTTTCAAGTATTTTCCTATGTTAATTAATATGTTTTTGGTTTGCTTATGAGCAAACTCTTCTTTGACGAGGAACTCGACTAGTTTCAAGCCATGCTTCATGAGCAGCATTCCGCGACACGCGACGCGGTGACTATCGCGCTGCTACTCGTCGTCGTCGTCAAATAATAACGTGAGTAAGTCGGAAACATAAAAATTCATGTATGTCTCACGAAAGTTACTTTCCTATGATCAGAAAAAAAAAATTCACCCGCTTCTTTCCTAACCATACATTTACGGTCATTTCGGTGGGAAAATGCCACTGTAATCTTTATTTATCGTTTTGTGCCCAAATTTGCTTTGTTTCAGTATGTCGTTCCCTCCCCAATTTTGGTGCAATGCATGGGTTACATTCGTACGTTCAAATGACGAAGTTAATAGTTATTTCTATGCTCTGAGATACGAAGTCTTGCGAAGGATCCCATTAAGATCCCTTCAAGATTATTGGGTGGTGCCGACTAATGAGCCCAAATGACGGTCTTTTCGCTGTGACTTTTTGGTATTTTTGGGACGTGAATTATTCATGAATTGAGATGCATTCGTTCAGAAGTAAACGTGTCGGCTTAATTTTTTTTGTGTTTTGCTTGTATTTTGTTCCGAACAATTTTGGGATAAGTTTGACGTGTTTGAGGGAAAAATGTACATAAGGTTATTTTTCTAATTTTAAGCACAATTTTGAGCGTGAATATGCAAGTTTTATATCTTAGATTTCGGCTCTTTTTACACAAAAGACTTTAAATTTTGTGTAAGCTTATAAACGAAGAATACCTAAGGCTAATCTAACAATAACTTCTTAAAGATTTCAAGTATAAACTCATGAAAGACAATAAATCGTAGGATCATTAAAAAACTTCCCAAAGTACCTTTTAATTAGATCGTAAAATTAAGCCCTTAATTTTTACTATGACCTAAACAAATTGTTTTTATCGCTCCCTCTTTGTAGGCTCTTATAATAATTAATAGACGGAAAATTGTACCGTTTTTTTTTGAATATTTTTATTATTTCCCTTTTTGCTATGATCTTGTTGGTATTGAAGAGTTTTATACAGAATTCGTATTTTATTTTAATATACAAGAAAGAGAAAAAATATCAATTAATTCCATGTTTTTTCGTTCAATTTCAGCTATTTAGAATTATGGATTTTTACAAAATCTCGTTTGTAATCTTACTTTTTGTTTTTTGTCTATAAAAGTATTAAGTCATTACAGAAACGTATTCCTAACTAGTAGGAATGTATTGTCATTTTTCTGATTCACTGGAAAATTATAAAACCGAGACTAAAGTTTAAAATCGGAAAATGAGGTTCCTCCGGCCAGGCGAGGTGGTCATGCCGGCGTACTGTCTACTGCCGGTACACGTACATTGAGATTTTCTATACATACTAATTTGTTGAACTTCACTTGTAGATTGGTGACGTCATCCTGTGATTTAATAAATGTCGGCGAATTTTCTATGCTCGATTCTGCACTTGGTATACTTTTTATTGATTTTCTTATTTATACTCCCAATGTTTAGTATCAACATTTATGTACTTGTATTTAACATTTTCTAATCCAGAATAGTAGTTTACATGATCTCAAATATGTACCGCGGACGTACTGACCGAAACAATGTCTATAAGAAAGTGGGTAATATATTATGTTCTATTGACCTTGGCCTGTGATAAATGGGGATCGTATAGACGGCACATCTGACTATTTCTCTCCAAATTAGGCTGACCCCTTTTTTATTTAAGCTTTCGTTATAACGATGGGTCTGGGTATACTGGAGAATTTATATGCTAAACATATATAGAGTTATAGTCATAGAATGTCTTCAATTAATTATATTATAGTAGCTTTGCTTGATTAGATTTCGTCAACGTTAGAAAGAGATGCAAGATGGCATATTTCATATTTACCCTCATCACTTACGTTTGATTAAAACATGTTCGGATTAAATTACGTTCTTAGACAATACTGGTGTATACAATGTTTATTCATACAATAATTGCATTGTTGGTTAGATTTTCAATATTTAGATTACTTAATAGATATTTAAGAAATGTACTAGTTTTATTTATTTGGTAATTGCCAGCTTTTTGCTGCATCACGCTTGGTGGAAAGCGATGATGCAACCTACGATAGAGTACGCCTACTCATAAGCAATCTTAATTGTGGGAGAGCCATGCTTCGGCTCGACCGGAGTGATACCACGGCCTTTTTTTTAGGAATAGGTGGCAAACGAGCAGACGGGTCACCTGATGGTAAGCGATCGGCGCCGCCGATGGACATCCGCAACACCAGAGGAGTCACAGGTGCGTTGCCGGCCTTTTAAAAAGGAATACGCTCGCTTCTTGAAGGTTTGAAGGTCGTCGTCATGTCGGCCTCACAGAAAACCGGCGTGAAACAACCACAGCGTTGTGTTTCCCCGTGTGAGTGAGGTTGCCGGAGGACTAATCCTTCCCTAAATCTCCAAATGCCTAATCCCCAAAAGGTCGGCAACGCACTCATAACTCCTCTGTTGCATGTATCCATGGTCGTCTCTGATTGCTTAACACCAGGTAATCCGTCTATTCGTCCCGTTCTATTGCATAAAAAAAACATAAACCTATTCCACAGACACCCAGGTTATCCTCCAGGGAACAAAGACTTTGACAAAGAATACCACTTCTTAGCGGTTCTGGTATGAAAATAGGAGGCAAAAGTGCTTCTTGCATGTAGGTGGGATATCTACTATAAAGAATGCTTTATTTCAGAGAAAACTGCTATTAGATAACTCTCATTTTATTTACACAATATTCCTTGTAGCAACAAATTTTGTTTGATTTATTATTTTATCAATATCATATTGTTTCTTATTACGTATTCAGGTTCCGTACACGCCAGTCCATAACCGTATTTCCAGGGATCCGTCCAACATTAAAGGTAATAACAATAAAATGAGGATTTTGATTTTCAGTGTAATGTATTTTTTACAATGTTGAGTTTTTATGTTATACTTTTAGGATTCAAATTCAATATCTATAAAGAAACAATAAGATATTATGGAATGGAAAGGCTAACGAGGTCTTTGGAACAGAAAATGCCGTTAGTATGTCTGGTTGGGTACCTATATAAAATGAATTTTCTTTTTATGGGATAGGTCGGCAATGTTATTCTAAACTTTTTTTCTTTTGCTTTGCAGATGTTTGTATAATTGCTACCAAACGAATTGACTGCTCTTTAGCCATAAAAAACTCAAATAGTTCTTAAACTGAAACCAAAATTTTATAAAGGGAACTAGTCATTTATTCATATACAATACATCATACATTCATCATCAGCCTATTAGTTATGCTGAAGGCGTATTGGCGACTTTAACGTATTATTAAAAATTATAAGCCCAGGTACCCTCTCAATATCTTAATCCAAAAGGTGTGCAACGCACTTGAAACTCCTCCGTTGTTGTAGGTATGACCGTTTGCCGACCAATCATAGTAAAAAATATATACCTTACTAAGATTATAAATGTGAAAGTTTGTGAGAATGTATAGATATATGGTTGTTATCATTATCACACACAAACGACTGGTTTGATTTGGTATGGAGATAGGTGATACCCTAGATAACACATAGGTTACCTTTCATACTACGCGGACGAAGCCGCAGACAGAACCTAGTACACAATAAATGGCAAACTTCACACCGATTTTCATCAGCATCATTAGCACTTACCAACGTACTAAATGCCATACTTAAAACCACAGCAACCCCGATTCCGTAAAGTAAACAAAGTCTCCCATTAACATAAAACTAATGACGTCATTACCAAAAATGTCTCAATGAGACAAAGATCATAAACAGAGTAATGAAATATGAAATAAGAAATTGTGGAATTATGCAGTATATTAAAGAAATGCAAGGGGATTTGATGTGCTTCGCAATTTTTTTGCTTTTTTGCTCATTGCTTCTTTGTCAAGATGTGGTCGAATTACGTTGAGAATTTATGCCAAACGTATTTTTTTTCTTGATGAAATGCTCATCTGTTCTGAGATGCAGTTGTGTGGTGATATTACTAATGACTATGAGTATGAGCCAGTTTAAAGAGGTTTTGAAAGGCGCCAAAGATATTGTTAATGAACCGTAGCCACGGTTTGGAGCAGGAAAAGGGGTTGTTCTTAGTCAGTAAAAATCATGAGGCGAGAAAAATATTTTGATGTTTTTTCCCTGTCATTAAGAAATGATTTTTCAGGTCTAATGATGAATGACGTACGTCATAGCGCCCAAACCATCATTTCGACCGGTCTTAGATCAAAGAATTATGTAGTATTTAGAAAGTAAAAGTCTTGGCGGAAGAATATTATTATATATATAATATTCGAACACTAATAGAAAAAGGACGATACCAATTGTCATTCACCGTGATGGTCCGTATAATAGGATATCTGTTCATCAAAACACGACTGCTCGTTGATAATGATACGAATTTGAACCACGATTGCAAAGCAACATCTTGCAGATTTCCTTTTGGTCAGGTCATCAATCCCGTAGCCAAATTATATAAAAAACAATTTGAGTGATGGGTGTTTAGATAAAATCTAACATCGATACATAAATAATAGTATAGCTTTATTATTCTAGTTTACCAATAAAAGCCTCTTATACTTTTCCATTAGAATCCATTGGATACATTATTTTGTTCAAAACTAATGGATTACTTATAAGACACATTATATCCGTTCATCTTTTAAAATTTTCTTTTAGATTAAATGCGATTTTTGTGTTCGAAATGTAAATGTTACAAATGACGCTTCAAAAACTCAAGCATATCAAGTTCATCCCATCAGACAGTTAAATTTACAACTTTATTCTTTTGCAAATAAAGTTCGAAATCTTTTGGATATTTTCGACAGTTTTTGAGTAACTTCATGTGCTTGTACAAAAATGGGTACTAAGTGAATTCTGTACTCAAGATGTCACTGTTTTTTACGCATTATCGCAAAGCCATGTGATTTATTGCGTTTCAAAATATTGAGTCTTTCAAATCATCCTTTAAATTGATATAAAAATTGAACATTTGTCTTGATTTACTGTACTTTAAATAAGATAAGTATACCTATATAATATGTAGGTAAATGTCGTGACGAAGTGTGTAAGAAATCCATACTTATGTACCCTTATGTACCCATGGAACAATATTTTATTTAGTTATAAAATGTTATTCCGATAAGTGCACTGCATTTATATCGAATTCTAACAATACTGACGACCCTTTAACTTTGTCACTATTAAGTTCCAAAAACAATTGTCAATGGCTGTTTTTCAATAGTGACTATCGTTAGACACTGGATTTATTGAAAATAATAACTTTTTATTTACGGCATAGCTCGGCAAATGAGCAGACGGATTACCAGGTGGTAAGCAATCAGCGCCGCCCATAGATACTCTCAACACCAAAGGAAGAATACAAGTAAGTTGCCGGCCACTAAGACTTGTGGGTTATTAGAAATTTGAGAATTGAGAATGAGGACGGGAAAAGAATGGGCCTCCGGTAACCTTACTCGCACGGCGAAATATAACGTAAGTGTTGCTTCACGCCGGTTTTCTGTGAGGTCGTGGTATCACTCCGGTCCATGTGTGCTAAAGCATGGCTCTCCCATACTTACTACATACTCACGTGAATATACTAAGAATAGCTCAACTAGTTTCAAGTCACAACGGGGCTCTTATTCAGCATAGCAGTACGCAGCCGACTGCGAGTCGTCGCCGCGAGGTGCCCACAATCACATCATCAGCCTTTAACTGCCCACTGCTGAGCAGAGGCATGCCCTCACGTTTTAGCATTAATCACCACGCTTGCTTAAGGCAAATTGGCGATTCCAAACTTATAATTAGAAGTTTTAAGCCCAGGTTACCTCACGATGTTTTACCGTAATTAAAAGACAAATTATGACTTGACAACTACAAACACTAATGAAAAATATTTGTATTAACCTCAGTTATAATACCTTAAAAACATAAGCTTCATTACCAACACCATCTACAAGCAAAAATAGCACAAATGCAATAATAATTTTAAGTCTATTTTCCCTTACATCTGTTTTACCTCCAAACCTATCCAGACATTTTCATCCCCAACCTTTACCCCAGTTAGACTTCAAACCAACTTAAGCTACATTCAAGTACTAATTCACTTGAAACTCAAACTAATTCTTTATACACAAACACACTTTAGGATCTCACCTTTTCTTAAATAAAAGGGAAATTTCTGTATAAATTTACGCAAGTCTCAGGGCGAAATAATCGTATTTTCGGTTCATTTAGCGCTTCCTGTGAATAATTTGCTATCTCTGTAGAATCGTACGTACAACCCTGATTTTATTCAGGGGCGACGGTTTAAGTGACGACCCTTTTTTATCTGCTCGACGCATGCTTTGGTTTTTTTTTTTGTGCGATTGTACCTCAATTAGTTGTTTAGGGTTGCCGGTTTTTATTTGCTTAGGATTGTTTGCGGTAATTTGCATTATATTTTTAAATTGTTCCTAAATTAGACCTTCCTTGTTTTCGTTGGTTACAATATCACTTTTATCATATTAAATATTGCGGAATTGGAATTTGTGAGGATTTCGGTTCTTTTTTTAATTGGGCCTAAGTGATGAATAGAATTGCATTTTATTTATGTTTTTTGTTTAAGACACAAATAAAATTATTTTGAAGAGTACTTATTAACATTTCTTTAACATGGTACGTGTTTAGTTTAATTTGGCTAGTACTACTTTTGAAGCATGAAGGTGCGTGTTGGAATTCTTGTAAGTGTAAAAAAGGAGGAAATTTGGACATATAATTTCTCACTATCACTACATAGCATATAGTCGCTTTTTCTTCCTGTACCCTGTCAGGGTGGTTCGCTAGAAAATTATAAACTTAAGCGTAAGAGAGCCATGATTTCCGACGAATGGGACAGTTCGATCGGAATGATACCACGGTCTTACAGAAAACCCACGTGAAACAAAAACAGTTTTGTTTTTCGCGGTGTGAGTTACCGGAGACCTAATCCCCAAACCCTTAACCCCAAAAGGTCGGCAACGCACTCGTAACTATTCCGTTGTTGCAGGTGTCCACCGGCGGCACCGATTGCTTACCATCAGGTAGTCCATAAACTCGTTTGCCGTACTATCACATAAAAAAGTAAGCTTGGTGATTAACGCTGAAATCAAAAACCCTCGTTCAATAGGCATTCGGGAATATGGCGATGTTTTCAAACGACATACAATTGAAGAGACCATTAGAATAAAATGACTCTTACTGTGAACACTTAAACCAACTGTCAGTAAAATATTGTCTGAAGATCCACTGATGTTAACGATTGCCGATTGCGAAAGTGTGTTTGTGAAACTTTTAATAGGGAAACTTCGGTTTTAAAGTACGGACCGGTAAGAATAACGTCCCCTTATCTTGTAGTAGTTTTTGCTTTGATTCTGCTTGCATTCTCTGTAGTTTCTTCAGTACTTATAACCTATAAGTTATATAGAAAAGTTTGTTTTTAATGAAAAAATGTATTTTTTTAAAACAAGATTTTATTTTTAATAAAACAATAATAAAATATTTTTTTAATACAATCACAAGCTACCTTCTAATCTGAGCGTACAGCGCGTAGCGTTCCACGCGCGCCTCAAAGATAGACCACCACAGATGGGTCCCTGTAGGGCTAATGTTCAGCCGGGGTTGTGTGGTAAACACAATGAGGCACCGCGACTTCGGCCCAGAGCAGCAGAAGGAACAGGAGGACTTTAGTCAGTAAGAGTCTGACACTAGAAAAAAAAGCTACCTTCTAATAAACAAAAATTTTAGGTTTGTAAATTGGCTTAGGTTAGCATTACCTTCACATTTCGTTTACATTTGAACCTACCCTAGGTTCAAATTTAATTTGCGTTTCTTATTTTAATTTAGCGTTGAATTTTTTTTTACATTTATTTAATTAAAATTTCATGGAATAACAAACGTGATAGAGCCATGCTTCGCTGCAAGTAGGCCGACTCGATAGGAGTGATTTTAAGTGTGGGAGAGCCATGCTTCGGTACGAATGGGTCGGCTCGACCGGAATGATACCACGGCCTCACAGAAAACCGGCGTGAAATAACCACAGCGTTGTGTTTCGCCGTGTGAGTAAGGTTACCGGAGGCCTAATCCTTCCCCTCCCCCAATCCCTCCTCAATCCCTAAACCTCCAAATCCCTAATCCCTAAAAGACCGGCAACGCACTCGTTACTCCTCCGTTGCGAGTGTCCATGGGCGGCGCTGATTGCTTACCATCAGGCAATCCGACTGCTCGTTTGCCGACCTATTACATAAAAAAACCACAGTCTTACAGCATAATCTCATGAAACAATATTTTCGTTATGTTTCGTCATATTTGTAAAGTTACTAGAAGCCAAATACATTTTTTAACATCCTAAAACAGGAGTTACTACAAACATGTAGTTACATACAAACTTGTTTACCCTTTTAGTACTAGGAGTGTCCATGGGCGGTGATTGCCTGAAATCAGGTAAAACTTCGTACCAAAAACTAAACTAATTAGAAATAAATCCCCCCAAAAACATAAAAAATATCATGTTCATATTATTCATATTATAGAAGAAAAACTATTCATTAATGACAATAAAATTTTCTTCCATAAAAAATTGCCAACCAGTCCAATTAACATAAAACGACTAACGGTGGTGACACTCCTAAGGAGGTACCTAAGGAAATTAATTTAACGCCATTTTTCTATTATGTTCACAGTAATTAGCTTCTTTACCTCCCCAAGACACGGAACTGAGAACATTATGAGGAAATTGTTGGGAAATCAACATTTTCCTTCACGAAAAACAAGTCGAGCCATCCACGTGTTTGTTAGATCTTCTTTCACGTTAAAAACAGGGGCAGCACGTGGATGTAATCAAATTTACGTATATGTGACTTATATATATGCGTACCGGTATAACAATATCATGTTTATTAATGTTTATTATAAAATGTACAAAACCCCGAAACCTTTCGTGCTCGGGCCACAGTATTAAGCTGAGCTCCAGCCTTTTGCGCTGTGACGCACTATGGGCTTTTTGTGTGTGTGTACCTGTATTCTTGTTATATGTCGTGGCGTAATAAATGGTTTCTTCTTCTGGTTGTTCTTCTTCTTCTTCTTTAGACCACTCTCCCATAGACGTCTTACTAGCGTTGACGTCAACGTCGCGTTTAGCGAACGATCGCGTTTGTGCAGCGTTAACATTGCGCAGACGCGACGGTAACTACGCGTTCAGGAACGATAATGCTTGACACGTTAAGGTCTCGTAAGCGTGGCGTCGACGATGAGCAAACGCCTCACGGATAGCGGCCTTATCCCAAAAGGCCAGCAAAACGCTTTTCTTTCCTCTGGTGCTAGGGGTATTCATGGGCAGCGCCGATTGTTTGATTACAAGCGCTCGTTTGTCGTCCAAACACTTATAAAAACTTCCTTATAGTTCCTCACTACTTCAATAATCATAGATGGCGCTAGTTTTGCAGGATCAAAAATTGATGTGATTTTGTATCTCCTTCCTATATATTTTTTCTTTGCCTTGCGGTTAAAGCCGCGTCGGTAACAGTTAACAATATTTATTAATAATAAAACTCACCAACAATGTTTAATAGCTAAACTTTATAATACCGAGAACAAATCATGGCAATTTTTACTGACAAACATAGCCGTTTTTACTAAGAGAAAACTCTTATTCGTTGATATATTGTCGAACTTTTTATAGCGTTCGTTGTAGGCAAACTTCGTGGAAAATGGAGAAAAAATGTGTTTTCCCCATATGGTGCCTTTGTTGGGGAATTTTTGGTTACTAAGAGGTGAACAGACGCTCACTTATATTGTATATGACGTGCATCATTTTTGTTATTTTGAAGACTTTTTCTCATTCCTAGAGAAAGTGATTCATGTCAAATTTTTGGATAGTAGGTAACTATGGTAAAACTAACAACTACTATTATTTTTTTTAAATAACGAGTATACCCATAAATTTCTAAGAAAAGCTTCGCTAATTTCGAAGCCGTGCAACGTGAGTCCCGTTGTGACTTAAAACTTCGAGCTTAGTAGCTTTCACATGAGTAAGTCGTATTTTTTTTCAAATACAACTTAACTTTTCAATATTATCCAGTAGCCTTTACAAACATATGACAGAGTCTGACTTTAAATTAAAAACGTGTAATAGCTATATAGTGTTTTGATACATTAACACACCCCAAAAATATTTTAAATTCGACACTTGCAGGTTCATGCAATAGTTTAATAGATAATTGTACAGTTCGTTAGACTTAGTAGCAAGTTAATCACGTCTTACTAGGTACCTACTTATACATAATTTACTTAACTTATTCAAAACTTACCAAACTATCTGACGCTGTATAACCTTGGGGTGTATCAGCACACGGCACGGCGTAAAGTTTATATGAAGTGTGCGCACCATAACATGGTTGCAGGCTGATTCTATGAGCGAGCGCGGCGACCGGTTTTTTTTTTGGACTTGCAATTTATCACAATGCGGCTTTTCACTACTTAATTATTGGACCAATCCCTGCTATTGTTTCTAAGATAAAGCCCCTTGTCGTGTCATGCGCAGCTCGCAGGTAAGAGGAATATGTGTTGTCGTTTAAATATGGCTTAAAAAACGAGCAAATAGAATGCTCTCAGTGCTTGTGTCACAATAATATAACATTCTACGCATTTCAGGCGCTGATTAATGACCGATGAAGATCATCAAATGACTTCTGTTGCAGCTGGATTGGTGAAGGAATGTCAGATTCTTACTGACTAAAAGCCAACCCTGTCCTTCTTCTGGTCTAGACCATATTGTGCTTGACCCACTACCCTAGCTGAACATCATCCCATCGGCCCAACTGGCACGACCTGCCTGGAGCGATTCTTTATCAAATATAGCACGCTTACAATTCCACGCGTCACTCGTGTGTACTACAATAACTGGTCTATTAATGTAAGCGTTTTCTGACACAGCATTAACTACTTATACGAAACGTTTATTAGGTATATTTAACACGACTCGCCACTGCACAGAAGTCAACTCTAAGAAGAGGTTTGCGTTTTGTGGCTATATATACTTTATTATGTAAAGAAAATAACATGTAACTGTCTTAGAAATATATTGTTGTGTTGTGACTCAAAACGAATCTGAAACCCTTCAAGTAACATTCTCATGATATTTTCTTGATGGTAGATATACAATCACTTACCAACAAATAAATAAGAAGCCATCTTTCTTTGATCCCTATTGTATTCTCCCCTTTATATATTAGAGGTAATTGTGGAAGTTCAAGAAGACTAAGTTTTCTACTATAATATTGTGTTTACGTTGTTTCAGTCGAACTCGGAACTGGGTCAATTCGGATGTTGATGCTTATATCTTTAGTATGTGCCAACCAGGTTAGTGCGTGTTTACCTGATTTGAGTACTTGTTAGTTTGGGAGTGTCAGCGACAAATGACAATCGGTTTGGAGAGATCCTATTTCAATGCGAAAGTTGGGGCTTTTGTTTTGTTAAGGAAGAGAGAGGTATGTACAACATGTTTCTGTCTCTGTCTTCGCCTGATATACTTACTACATACTAAAGGTATCCAATGTTGATATGACTAAATTTAATTTTAATTGATAAGTCTTTAAACGAGCGCTTGTATTACCTTATACTACCAGCACATATTTACGGATACCACCAGGCCTTTTGCAGACTAAGAATTTGAGGGTTGGTGTTTGGGGACATGCATAAACAATATTATTTAGAATTTGGGGGTCGGTCTTGTATAGTTTATGCAAGGATTTTAGCCCCTGTAATCTCACCCATACGTCATAAAGTAAGCGTTATTTCCCGCCGATATTCCGTGAGCTAGTGGTACTCCAATGCAGCCGAATCGTGGCTCTCCCACACTGTGCAATTTTCATTTGGATTCGTTTTGTCGAGTAACTTTTACTTGGAAAAGTAACAAACATATTTTCGTAGTTACAAACATTCGCTTTTGTATTATTGCAAAAACAACTATTTTAGAAAATGAACTGCGTATAGTATTAAATTAATAAATTCTATCAACTAACTCAAAAAGAACATCAATTTCAGAAAGCACGTATTAAATATCAACTCGAATTCACTTAAAAAAAACAAACATTAAGAAGCAAAAAAGGAATAAATCTTAAAAAGTTATAACAGAAAAGAAAAACACGCGGTACATAAAATCAGACAGTGGTAATAAAACAGGTACATTATACCTTTGGTGAGACCGTTATGTACGTGCGTCTGGGAATATCGTTCTTATTACCCATACAATAAAGACGCCAAATTTACCACTGAAGCTCGGTTCAGCATGTCAATCTGAGATCGTCAATCTTTGATAAGATTACAAACTTTTCTCACCGACCTGTACCAATGACGATGCTGAACCCTGGAAAGCATGATCGGCAGAAAAAAAAGTTGTTTCATAAAATTCATGAAATTTTTATAAGCGAGACGTTCCATTCTCCTTGAATCTATTAATGGATTTTTAAAAATATATTTAACCTACATTGACGTTTCGTTGACACTTCACACTTTGACAGTTCTTAATTCGTTTGGGAACGTGTGATGTTTGAAAAAAGAAAATGGACACTTTTAATTCGTTGAAAGATTTTTGTGATTCTTATAAGTTTTATTTTTATTCGTAATATATATACTTCATTACATATAGTATTCAATGTCGGTATGAATCAAACGTTTTAGTTTATGGAAGCTAGATATTAAGATGACTAGCTCTTGCCCGTGACTTCGTTCGCCAAGAATAGTGACTTCCTGTAGTTTAAGAACTATCCTTTGTCCTTTCTGGAGTTCAAAACTAAGTCTGTACTAAATATCACAGAAATTGGTATTTTTATATTACAGAATAAATAAGAATACTTCATTCGATTGCCATTAAAATTGATTTTGAAACATCTCTTTAAAAACTCGTCTAATTTTTTTTTTACACCGACGCTACCAACACGTTCGATATTGAATTTATCGGTTTTTTATAATCCAATTTATAAGGTGGCCTGCAGGTATCTCGACAGCTTATTAATACCACAAAATTATTCTGCCTGTATAAAAATTCTATTAACATATTTTTATTCAGTCGCCGTCGAACATTTTCCGTTGAATCCAAAAATAATCTGCCTTACTTTATGGGGTTTGAATAGCTTATGGAAGAAAGTTGGCGACAAATTTATTGACCGTTACATTTTTATTATTTATGCTGATGGAACTTTGTCCTTTGTAGGTTTTCACACGATTTTCTCTTCGCTCCGTTCACGTAATTGGCGTGTGTTTGACTAGATCCATGTACGCTGAGGTACACAGAAAATTTTCTTCTTACAATCCGTAATTTTTTGCTTATCTCCAAGAAATAATGGTGAAATGTTGAAGTTTTTCTTTTCATCGTTCAATTTAAAATGTTTAAGTAGAGACTGTTATATTAAAATAGTTCCAATAATATGTAGTTAATAAGAAGTAGAATAATAAATTCATATAATGTTATTAAAAACAACACTTATTTTTACAGTCAACAAAAATAATCGTCACCACAAACAGAAAGTCGAAACAATAGCGAAATCGCAAAAAGTGTAGTTAGAAGTTTTTGTTTTTTTTCCTTTGCAACGCGGGGTTACTAGAGTTCAAAATTTTCTCCATAGTAGTCACATTCAAATTGGAATTGTCAAGCATCGAACAACAATTCTATCTGAACATGAAAATGAATTTGCGAACAAATAAGTGTGTTTGGGCCTCTGGTAACCTTGGTCATTCGTCAAAACACAACGCTGTAGTTGCTACACACCAGTTTTCCGAAGCCGTGGTATCAATCCGGTCAAGCCAAATCTTCGCTCTACAATACTTACACCCGGTTTCTGAAAGGCTTGTCAACTAACCTCCTGTTAAATCTCTTGTCAAGTCATCTGATTGGTTGTTTATAATTCAGTCAACCAATCACATGACTTGACAAGAGATTAAATTGATTTTAACATTGATCGGCCTTTCGGAAACCGGGTGTGAAAGTTACTTAATAACTAAATTTCTATATAACTGCACTCATTAGCCGTTACACAGCATGAACCCGTCAACTGTTCAAGTATTTCAAACTTAGAACAGGCAGTCTGCCTTCAATACTGAGTTTCACGTCAGAATTCATCTCAGAATGCTTCGATATGCAACTCATAGCTGATAGTTGCTAAGTGCTAGAATAGTTTAGACGTCTAATGTGATATGTAAAGCTACGATGAATATGTTAGGAATCAGGAAATAGCTTCGAGAGTTTAATAGTAATGGAATATGAGACTTCAGATGTTGGATCGCTTTCAGTTGGTTTGTTTATTAAAAACTATTGGTTTTTTTTTAAGTTTAAGCCTGCCCTTTCCAGATTCCAGTTCAGTGGTCTAGTATTTAGAAATGGATTTTTAGGCATTCATCATAATCATCAATATCAAACTATAAGTATCCTGCTGAGTAAAGGCCTCTTCCCACGTGGAAAAGGTGTGAGAAATACGCCTTTGAGTATAGGCTTTGATTTTAACTACAGGCTTTGAGCAGGCTCTTTGTTTGTTTTTTTAACAATCTCAGGAACTACTAGTTTGAATTGTAAACATATTTTTTTTGTTTATAGACCATTTATTGAGGAAGGCTTTAGGCTATAAAAGATGATGCTACTATCTGTAGCAGCCGAGCAGCGGGTGAACCGCGCGGGAGTAGCTAGTATCGAATAATTATAATGCGGGCAATATTATAGTATTCAAATAATAAAAAAACGAAAATTGAATTGAGTTTTTAGCTAATAAAAAATTATGGAAAAAATACAAAAATATTACCTACCACCATGAATGATAGCAAAAAACAACAGGATAATATGATCAAAAAATATAACCAAGGATAACATTTCAGTAAAAAAAATCGAAGCAGATTTGGCTTATTCGAACGATGGTTAAAGGAAAATGGATTATAGCGGCTGTTTAATTCGATTTTATTTACAATTTGCAAAAAGTTAGCAGTTTGTAGTAACTCGAGCAATGGGATGGTGTTGGTTTGTTTACACTGTTTTGACATCGGTGTTGACCTTTCTAAGCTTATTTTAATACGTTTTTAAAGTCATACTGTTACTGTAACTTTAGAAACTTTTACAACCTCGTAGAGTTGAGTGTTTAAAAAAACCTCAACAATATATATAATGTAATCATGTGATTAGGTGACGTTTAAAAACAATAATTAAAATGCCATTTATATTTGAAACTTATCTGTTATTTCTTTAGTCAAATGCATCAACGAGTTGTTGCCTCTCAACGACTTCAACTCTCCTAAAACCTCCAAAATACATGGAAGTATACTATAGTCCTTGTTACATCGCTCCAGTACATAATATATAACCGCAAAACCACCCCTCGTTATTGACAACCCCCAAATTCCATCATTATAATCCATCAAGCGAGCATCTGCTGAATTTTATGAAGTTTCCTTGCAATGAGGGGCAGATGTAGTAAAGCGGTTCATATCATATCAGCATTATAATTTGGGAACCATCTGACCTCTACATTATGTGGGTGGCTATTTTCTGGTCAATGCTTGAGACGGATATAGGTTAGACTGTGGATCAAGTTGTAAAAGAATGTAGAAAGAATTTAAAAATGACAGAACACTAAAATCAAATTTAGACCGTAGCAGCGTAGGCCTACGGTGTAGCGACGTAGATCTCGACCGTAGCAGTGCTACGGCTACGAACAATGTACACGAATACAGAAAAATAACCCTCTTCTTCTCCTAGGATAAGTTTGATTAGAGGAATTTAGTGCTGTTTAAATAATTTTTGTTTTATATACTTTTTTAACTATGCTTTGGTCAGAATTTAGCAATTTGGTTTAGTTAGTTTAAATGTGAGCAAACGAGTTCACACGACTTAGCTCTCTAAAACATTTGCAGATAGATTGATTAACTATAAACATACACTAATAAAATCGACTCAGAAGTTATACTCTGTCCCGCTTCAACCTTTCCCTTAAACCTCTACAGTAATATCGCAATGTCAATCGATGGGTCACTATGGGGCACAATACACGAGCTTGGAGCTATCCTCCCATCGGTCTATTCTCCATCATGCCTTGAGAATTACGTCTCAAAGACAGACACTATAATAAATTGTCCATTGATATATTGTCAGTGTTTTTGTTTGATGTATGAATGGTGTTTTTTGGTATGGGGAAATCCGTTTTTGGACGATAATGTATAGTTTTTTTTGTGAATAAGGTTTTCTGTTCCTTATTTTATATTTTACAGTACAATATCATAAGACATTTGAGGATGCCATAGTGACTCGAAAGTTAAGACCAGCGTCCTCTACATAAGGATGCGAAATCATAAGGTGGCGAGTACCAGTGTGATGTCTTCTGAATTGTATGTACTTTCTACGATTATTTATATACCATTGAAAGGATCAAATAGCTTCACTAGAGGACAGACTGATAGACTGACATACATAGTTGAACATTATGATTTGTTTGACGTTCAAAAGAGCCCGTAGTTTTTATTTAAAATCAATGATTTGACTTTCATTTTGACATCAATCTGAACTAACATTTTAAATGTGTCAAGTCGCCAATTCACTTTGAGCAAGCGTGGTGATTAATACTCATTTTTTCGCCATGTGAAAAAACGGTGTTTGCTAAGCAGTAGAAATTCAGGTTTAAAAAAATATTTGTGGGAAATGATCATGGTTTCTTTTGGACATCATCGTATTATCTACAAATCACTTCCACTGCTAAATATAGGTCTTCCCTATTGAGTTCTAAATCGGTCAGTTGGAAGCGACCTTCACCCAGCAGCTCCTCCACTCAGATCTCTGCCCATAATTATTACGTAAGGACGACTATGATATTTAAAAGTATGATCGTGTTTAAGTGATAGAGAGAGAGAGAGAGAGTTAAATATTTAGTTAGAATATTTTTTAGAACTTGACCGTCTGGGGTAGACGAAAAAAAACCATGGACTCCATAGCGCTTCAGATCAGAAATTGTTATAATTATATAAGACAACTTAAATTAACGGATTTCTCCTTAGGAATCTACACTTTGGAACAAGCGAATAGCTTCACTGGAGTGCTGATTGACAGATTTTTTTATCATCATAAAATATTTTCATCATCTTTTAACTGGTTTTATTAAAATAATAATTAAACAACTACGATTTGAAAGTTTGGTACAATAAAAGAGTCACCTCTACTATCAGACTAGATATTCTCGCGCGGTTTCACCCGCTGCTCGGCTTCGTTTGATCGTAGCGTGATGTTTTATAGCCAAAACTCAGGGCTATTGTAGCTATCTATCAGCGAAAGAATTTTGTAAATCCGACCCGCGGTTCCATAGGTTACCCCCTACATACAAACTTTCAAATTTTACCTCTTTATAATTATTATTATTAGTATAGATAAAGCCAAATGAGTATAAGTCTTATGTTATCGACCCAACAGCGTTGTTAAAAATAGGGCTGCTGTAACAAAAACTAAACCTTTACGTATATTCAAAATCAATAACACTAAAAATGAAGTACCTGGATTCCAAATTCTTGGAACACCAGTACATATACATATATCTAGCTATTTTTACGCTTACACAAATGTGTATGTTTGAGTGTATTCGACAAATAATATTAAAAACAGTATTACAATCTTCATTTCCGACCTTTTTCGAAACAAGATCCTTTTAATACACTAATAAAAAAACTCGACTCAGGGTTGTCACATTCTAGGAAAATGATTTATTTTGGTAGAAACAGAAATAAGGATTTTGGTCGAAAGAAATAAACGGAATGAATCTTGATTGATTAATAATACTTACAGAGATTATTTAAGTAGACATTTCTGGAAAAAATTAAGTCGTTGCCATGTAGTATTTATTCGTATATGCTATTTGAAAAACACAAGAGATTTGTGATCACTTTATTACTTATCGTCAAGGGCTCTTTTACTAATTATGTTACTTTATATTTAAATTTACCACCTGTACCTGCCATACTTAGTGATTTTTTTTAAGTTTTTAACAAAATGTTAGAAAAGAAGAGACAATGCAAATACTTTGATTCGCCTACATAAAAGCTAGTACTAAACAATCTTAGGTCATATATCAATAACTTAGTGTCAAAAAAATAAAATAATGAAGCACAAAACCATAGCGGCTGCAAGTGCGTTGCCCGCCTTTCATCTGCCTCTGGCGAACACACCTTAACTTGTTTAACTTAAGTAAATGTTTTGACTGTGAGACGATATAGAAACGAGGTATTTTAGTCGCCATACACATTTCAGAACTACAATCACTATATCATTGTATATAATCATTTCCTGCACCATCAAAAAGAAGCTATTGAAAGAAAACCTGCTTTTTGTTCTCTACAAAAATAAATTTATTTACTACTTAACTAGCTGACCCAGTAAACTTCGTGCCGACTCAAACATAAAACTCCATTTTCATTAAATCGTTGCCTCTCCTGTGTCGTGGGTGCGTTTACAAACATACAATTTCACATACACATGACACCCAGACCCAAAACAACAATTTGTGGATCACACAAAGTGTTGTTCCGTGCGGGAATCGAAGCCAGTTGCCCAGCCAACCGTGCAGTCATTCTGTTATTTAGTTTCTTTTGGTGTTTAAATTTTATTTTCTTTCCTTTAAAACCTTTCTTTCCAGAAATATATGAACACCATAATAAGCCGTTTCAGTCCCACTTTTCTCGAGTTTTAGCAAGACTAATGAACAGCAATTCAGTTTTATCATCTCCAATACTAATATAGAACCCTAACCATTACTAGCACCTACTTACACTTATCTTGTGCGCCATATTATACTACAATATCGAGTAACCCAAAGTCATGTCAAGTGGTAATCAATACCGTCTGATCTTAGAAGCGTAATCTAATTAGGACTATCTTTGAAGGGTCTACATAACCGAACACAACGTCTTCGGTTCCATGAAAGGGGAGACAGAATTTAGTTAAAATTTAATATAACAAAATATATTTGACACCTCTTTTTGCGGTTATTGTAAGAGCTAACTTGAATATTATACATTTGACTGTGATTAGAGAACAATATATTACACCAATTAACCAACATGGTAATTTAGTAAAACATTTCTAATGTTGACCAAGATTTGGTTACAAGTGTGTTGACCTATGAAACTAGCTTTGACTTCATACACATTCCAATATTAGTTCTGTAACCTCTTATCGACTGAGGCTCCTTTGTAAATTGGAACTCTGCTCTCAATGTGGCTTATGTGTATTACAACACCAGATTACGGTATCCGTCTTATGCTGTTTGTTCAAAAAATAAGAAGATAGCATATTAAACATATAATTCTGTGTCGTTCTCCAAATCACTGTCACTTATTGTTCTAGACATAAAAATCTCTCCATTGTGAAACGGACGAAAGACCAATAAACGAAAAAGTCCCACATTAATATTTGAAACTTGAAAATATTTTAAGCAGCGTCGTGATAACCCTACGTCTTAAATAACAAGTTTCCTCGTTATCTACCCGCCCTGGTGTACCTATTTCGGCAGATTAAATCGCTATTCGAATCTTAGCAATCGATGCCATTCGCTCGCAAATCGAGAAAATTGGTGCATGAAATTAAATCGACAAAATCTTGTACATTCGTTTATTATCCACTCCTCAATTTTTTCCTGTTTGAAATTTTGCCCCAATTTATATAAAGAAGATTGCATTTCCATGAAAATTTGTATTTAATCCTTCCTCGAAAAACTTATGGCGAAAATGAAATGATTTATAACAATCGGATAAAAAATACTTTTCATGATTGAGATTGGTATTTTAATAGTCTGTCATTTAAAAATTGAACACAAACCACGAAACAAAAGAATTAGTTTACTTTAAAACAACCCCTAATTTACATGAAACGCGGCCCAACAACAGGCCCTAAGCGCGGATTAACCAGTCAATTGCGACTCAAGACCCAACAAAACAGTGGTCCTTCGGTCCGCAATATTTATCCCTAATTTCAAACAGAGTTTGAACATTAACAGGACAACTAAGACCATAATGATTTCACAAACTAAACTAATTACGATGTAGTGATACTGGAAGTGGCTTCCCAACTAAGCTGTGTGCATAGTACCTACATATTCGTACGCATTTGGCTCGACGCCAACAAGACTTCATGCGAGAGTATCTTGTGTTTATTCAAGCCTATTGCGATGTTACGCGAGAAGGAACCAGCTCATAACTCTTCACAAATATATTACGTAGAAATTAATATTGAATTGGTTGATATTGATAATAAAGATGGATTTGGAAAGGATTTTGTTGTTGTTATTGAGTAAGATTGCCTTACATGAAGGTTGGATTTCTTGAGTTATGTAATAATGTGGAGATTTTAATTGTGCTGTTTAACAATTTGAGAATAATCGAATAAAACTGTTAATACCATTAAAGATAAGATTGCTTATAAATTGCTAAATTAAACTTACCTTAAGATCAGCAAGTCAAATAGCGAAAACGGAAAACTATTATTTGGGTGCAATTCAAAGCACCAACTCCAAATAAACTTCTAATAAACAACCAACGCCCCCTAAAAAAAACAGACCCAAAAAATATATTATTCTCGAATTTTCCGAACCAGTTTTTTGGATCATCTTCTTCACAAAGGCTGAAGACAGACGTTTTCAATCACGAAACCCGACTAAATCGATCGCTCAATTTTAATGTAGAAAGAAAAATATAATTACATTCCAATTTCATTTTGCTAGGCACATCAGAGCCTCTAGACCATACAAAAAGAATATTTGAATTTCTTCGCCCATCTAAGAAATTCATCAATCTTGTATGCTAAAAAATGTTTTTCTAACACAAGGGTCGTATATTTACATGTCATTATCGACTTATTATAATTCAGGTTTCACATACTGTTGAAAAAATGACGAATTGAGAACATAAAAAGTAGGTTAGAATAAAATTGAATCGTCAAAATATAGGGCCAAAATAATAAGAATGCTATTTTCTGAACATGAAATAAGTTTCCGTCTGTAACCAATTATCTGCTTACACTAAGAGCTGCCTGAACCATTTGAATTGCAATCTCCAAAAAATCTTCAGAAAAAGGTACAGTGGACTCGCGTGCAGTGGACTATCAAGGTTGTTAGTACACCGGTAGTTCTTTTACCTATCGGTCATACAAACTGATTCGTGATTGGACAGAAAATGAAAATTACACATACATATTTGTTCGTATATGGATGGTGGCGGGAGGCCCTTCAGCACGAATGGGTCGGCTCAACCTCAGTGATACCACGTCCTTACAGAAAACTAGTATAAAACAACCATAGCGTTGTGTTTCGCCATGTGAATGAAGTTACTAGAGGACCAATCCTTCTTCCCCAATCTATAAAATCCGAAGCCCTAATACCGGCAACGTGCCTGTAATTCCTCTGATGTCACACATGTATCCACGGGCGGTGCCAATAACTTACCATCAGGTTATTCGTCTGGTCATTTGCCGTTATATTACATAAAAAACACACACCCGAAAAAAATATTTTTTTTGAAATTTATACATAAACTCTGGTCCCAAATTTAATCGCACCTCAATTTTAGGTACTCCGTGCCCTTTTCCACAGCTAATGACGCAACCTCGTCACAGTTTAAGACACACACAAACCTCTCAAATTATATATTTAAGCCGCATCATCAATTACCATAACAAAGTCCCTATTTGATCTCGATCAAATTCCTGAAATTTCAGCACACGTTAAAGAGACGGCTCAATCACTGATTAATAATTCAAAACAGCAAATTGGTACAAGCTCATTAATTATTTGATGGTGTTAGCAACCTTGTGTAGATGTACATAAAGAAACGAATCCTTTGATCCATGTAATCCGTGTAATTAGTTGTCTCAGTAAATGTTTTGGTAGGTATGTGTTTCGATTAATCGACTTTGACTTGATTCTCCGATTTATTTATGTTTACCTGTACGAATAGTGACGTGATTGGGTTTTGTTGGACTTTGGAATGGATAAGCCGGAAGTCCATTAGGAGCAGGTACAAAATTAATTAGACAGGACATGCTGTTTATGTTTACTATGCAGTTCATACTGTTGCAGTCATATCAATCTGCTTGGTCTCTCTCCTACTCTTGTTTGAGCCATTGGGAGTGGTGGCAAGCTTTGGTAAAAGATCGCCACTCTTCGTGTACCGCTTGTTTTTTGTCGTTTTGTAGGGAGAATCATTGAGTGCAGACCGCTTTTTCTGTTCGATTTTTCTGTTCCTCTACAGATGTGTCTTCTTGACGAATGCTATTCGCCTGATGATGAGCTTACTATTCCATTTTTATTCTTGCCTATCTTAATTTCTATATTTTGGTCCTTCGATCCAAAATAATATTTTTATAATAAGTTACACTATATTTCTAGACATCTAAATTAATGTAACAATATGAATTAAATATTTAAAGGCCATTTTATTGAAACAAAATTGATATTCAAATATTTATGTAGAAAAGTCAAGTTCCATTTTGATACTTAAAAAGTTGAATTGAAAAACCTTTGATACGTCGAATTTGTTAGACACTTTTCTTGAAAAGTTATTAAAAATTCAATCCACATTCTAAAGAAGAAACTTTTGGGTTAGATTATCAAGGTCACGTAGCAATGTTTTTATTCCATTACATATTTTAAATAAATATACTTTAGTTTTAAAATGCGCTAAGTAATAATAATTTTGCTTTAAATATTATAATTCAGCTTTTCAGTTTCTTTTATTGACACACTGGCACAGTATAAGATCGAAAAATTATGAACATAAAACAAATAGAAAAGTCTTTTTCTAAATATAAAAAAAAAACATCTGTTAAGTTTTTTAAATGAAATAGGATAGCAAAACGCTTGCTTGTCATGAATGAGGATTCGAAACATAGCAAGCATCAAAGTGATTTTTTTCGAGTTATATGCTACTTTCTAATTTCGTGGTCACTGACTATAAGTGTAAACATAACGTGGAAACCTTGATTTAAAATTTCTAAATATAACTTTGAAATCACCAATTCGTCTTGAGCATGCGTGATGATTTATGTTCAACCATCTTCGTGCGAGACGAAGCTTTTGTTCAGCAGTAGGCACTTAAAGGATGATGACGTAAGAATCTTTTAATACTGACCATGATAGCTTGATAAGCGTCAAACTATGCAAAAGCCGAGAACCATAAAAATATAATACGGATTTTGTAACCTAAATGTAGAATTACTTGTATGATCAGCGTTAACTATAGTTAATTATTTGTACTCTTTTAATTGACCTCTATTATTTTCATGGATGTCATAAGACTAGACTAAAGAAACATTTAAACAGAAACCAGATAGCACTACAGAAATTACTGTATCTGCGATCTTCAACCCGCTTGGCAAGCGTGAAGACTGTGGCCGACCCACTAATCTAATACATTCTAACGAGCATTTATTATAACCATTCACTGGCTCTTACGATTCCAATCAAATTTGGATAATCATCGGTTTGTTCTGAAACGAAAATTCAATCTAATAAGTTCTCAAAGCAAAGGTTGGTCGGTAACAATGTAATATGCATGATAGTCGCCCAGTCCAGCAGTAACTCTAAAAATATTAATTGTATGTTTATTTGATTGATACTCGTTTACTGCTGTTCATACTCCATCCCCAATACTCAAATTTCAAACCGTCAACGTCACGTGCGACACCGTTTTTTTTTTTTTTTTGTGAGTGGAAATCATTAAATGACTTCTCCCGCCCTGGGCCGGGCAGGAGGGAGTGTCAGACTCTTACTGACTAAAAACCCCCCTGTTCCTTCTCCTGCTCTGTGCCGAGGTCACGGTACCTCATTGCGCTTACCCCGCAACCCCGGCTGAACATCAGCCCTTTAGGGCCCCGTCTGTGGTGGTCGAATGGCTCTTTGAGGCGCCTGGTTCTGGTCGGGCGGCGGGCGGCGAGCTGCCCTTACTCGCCGACCGCAGGCCCGTGCGTCACCTTAAGCAATAAGTCTTATTTTGATTATACATTATCATCCGTACATACCATCAACACGAAAAAAAACTTTTTGCACCTCTTCTTCATCTTGTTCTTAAGAATTATATACTCCATTATTATCTAAGCTAAAACTGCCTTCAGTCTGTTTCTGACTACGACCTGTGCAACTAGGTCGAAACGCCAAGCCTACCAATATATTTTTTTGCCGCGTTAATATCCGCGTAACTATATGTTGCCTGCAAGAGCCGAAATACAGTTGAAACTATGGGAAACTACAGGTTCCATATCAGATGTCAATTTGGACCCTCGTTTTTACAACTCAATTAGTAAGTAATTTCGATAGTGAAAGGCGATAGGCTCTCAACTTTAAGGTTTCAAACTTCTTGTAACGAACCTTTTAGCGTCTCTGTGAATATTTAACATGTTTGAGTAAATTGTTTTCCCTGTACGTAACGTAACCGTTTTACTTATTTAAAAATTAAAATTTGTTTTTTTTAATGCTTATATAAAAATAATACAGCATTTCAGTATATGTACTTACACTACTGTGTAATATACTCTATACTTCTATAGTTATATTATAAAGAGGTAAAATTTTTATGTTTGTAAATTTGTAAGTTTGTATGTAGGGGGTAATCTTTGGAACCGCTGGTCGGATTGCCAATATTCGTTCACTGATAGATACGAGTAGTTACAATGTTTCTGAGTGCTATAGGCTATAAAACATCATGCTACGATCATACAGCCGAGCAGCGAGTGAAACCGCACGAGAGGTGCTAGTATATTATAAACAGCATAATCTAGAAACTTAAAACACGGGAGACATTTTCTTTCCAAAAGTCCAACTTGCATTATTGGGCACTATGTGACAAATCACAATTTATTTTATGAAAACACCACTGCTAATATTTTATCCTTCCACGAAAAAGCGACTATTAGAAAACCTGCGCTAAGCCCGGCTTTTGATATGCAGAACTGGTACCTACTCTATCGCAACCGACCAGTTACCGTGTAGTAATCACATTACTATATTACAGAGCCTAATACTCAGTACCACGTTTCATGAATTGTACCTGAATAAATGTATTTTCTTTTTTTATCTCAGTATATCCATAAGTGCGTAGGGAAACGCCTTTTTCCAAAACAGAAACCCACGATATTTTCTTGACAATATTTTTTTACTATCGCATTCTCCCAAACGCGTAACCTCATAAGTTAAGACTAACGTTCTGCCGGCTTCTCCTGTTGAGCTACTTTACAGCTGTTTAACAACCTTTAAATCACCATCAAAATGTTATAAACCTTAATCGTGTCAGTTCATGTATCAAGCAAAATAGTACAGAAGGACCAATTGTAAAAGGGATTGGGTCGATAATATTGTTCATTATGAAATGATAATAGGGGTTTTTTTCTATTACATCATAAAATTAGAATGGCATAGTTTCTGCAGATTAAATTAGTCATCATACAAAAAATTTTTGCTGCTGAACAATGGTCTCATCCGTCTACATTCGACTGCAACTTGCATCCATTGGAACCTATATTGTTGTCGCTTCACCTAGCAGCAGCTGCGTACCACTTGGACTTTTCTGGCCCATCAGCCATCAGTGCTACAAAATGATAATTTGGCATTGTGGTCCATTCAGCCATTCAGTCCATTTCAGCTGATACTTCATATACCTTTAAAAGATAATAATAAAATATATTATGTGTTAATGCATTTTATTATCTTTTAATTGTATTTGTATTTGCCAGTGGATAAGGAAGATTATTTAAAATAATTTTAGAATTTCTCATGGACCCTTTAATAATATTCAATTAAAAGAATTATCAATACACAAACCTTCTGTGTTGAACCGCATATTGACATCGTCAATGTGGTAAAGCGATTTTCACCCTACCCTGTAGTTTAACAGTGTATCGTTTATGGCTTGAAGACAACATAACTTGGGTCATTGTTGCCTGGGGGTTGTAATATGGTATTTATCGGGATATTGCTGATGATCGCTACTCAACTTGTGGAAAGTTTAGAGACTGTGAAGGTTTTGTAGTAACATTTTCATTATATTCTCCTGTAATTATGACGTCGTTTGTCTATTGTATGATGTTTAAGTTGCTAAAGACTCTTTTAAGAACAAAGAATTTTGCCATTTCTGGTTTCACAGTCGAGCAAATTACTCGTTTACTTTGAGTTTTTTCTTTATTTCTTGCTGTAGGTTCACGCCTTATATTATTATATGGCTTGTATGATAACTAAAGAAGAACGAACCGCTAAGATAAAACCTTCATTATTCTTTTATCCAAAACAATTAAACTATTTTCGTTCTTCAAAAATGCCAACACGAAAATAATTTTCGAAAACAAAATAAATAACAACGCACCTTCGCTAAATCTAAAGTTTTCGTCTGAAAAATTTCCCAGAGGCGTCATAAATATATCAGTTGGATATTCTTGGTTCTTTTACTTATGAATCTGTTCGTGAAATGAAGGGAAAAACAATGGTGAAAGGCAGACGCGCGGACAATCGAGCTTGCTCTGGTTAGATGACCTCAATAGCTCTTACGGAATGCAGTGGCTATTACAGATTTGCATATTATTACGTACGGCTGATTCTAGATGTACAAATCATATTTGGCCCATATTTTTTTGTTTTATTTTGCAGTTGGCGTATTTATTTATTCTTTATACAACATAGTATTTACATAGGCGGTCATTCTGATTTTAAAAGTAAACAAGTTTGAGTGCACTGTTTGCGCAGCATGTTCATTCCTGCACGGGACAACTTTTTATGTGATCTACAAATTGTTGTTCCGCGTCTAGGTGTCATTTGCATGTCATTTTTTATATTTATAAATGCACCCGCGGCACAGGAATAAATTCTAGTGTGATTACGTTGAATATAAAAAAGAGTAGAGTGAGCTCCCAACACGCAATTGGTTTTCATAAAAAATGTGTCTCTTATAGATTCGAAAATTACAGTTGATTTCGAGTAGAATTCCAGGCAATGTAAATTATGTTTATTGAAAAAAAAACAATTTAGTTAGGTACGTGAATTAACTGAAAGTTCGAGAATGTTCCACTAGTTTCTACAATTCGGGACTCTTATTCTTGAGCAGTGTGCGTGTCGAGGTGACGATGTGCAACCGACGCGTTTTTCTCAGTCAAATGAGACAATTAAATCCTTATTTTTACAGTGAATTTTGTCTGTCTGAAGATATATTGACTATATATATCAGAAATCAGGAATAGTCCAATTACAACGCGTGTCAAACACGCGATGAGCGAGGTTGTTTTATTATTCCTAACAATAGTGTTAGACCTCAACTTTGGGCGGTTCATTGAGTCCAGAGCCAAGGTAGCTGCTATAAAAATCGGCGTTCTTGCAAAAGTCCAACGGTACTTCACACCGAGTCAGCTTCTAATATTGTATAAAGCTCAGGTCCGATCGCGTGTGGAGTACTGCAGCCACATATGGGCTGGTGCTGCAAAATGCCACCTAGCGGCTTTGGATTCAGTGGAAAGGCGTGCAAAGAGGCTGATTGGAGATCCAGATTTGGTTGGGTCCAATCTTCAAAGTCTCAGGCGCAAAGTAGCCAGCCTTGCGGTTTTCTACAGGATGCATTTTGGAGAGTGTGCCCAGGAATTGCACGATTTGATTCCGCCATCCCAATTTCACCTTCGGAGATCCCGGCGTACGGCGAATATCCACCCCTACGTTGTTGAGACACCTGCGGCCCGGACTAAGCGTTTTGCCTCGTCATTTATACCGCGTGCATCGAGGGATTGGAATAGTTTGCCGGCTGCAGTCTTTCCGTCCGAATACAATTTAGGTGTCTTTAAGGCTAGAGTGAATAGGCTAATGAATAGGCTAGAGTGAATAGGCTTAATAAACTAGTGCGCCTTACCATCAACGATTGCATCACTGTTTACCATCAGGTGGGATCGCAGTCAAGCACTAGTTTATTGCAAGTAAAAAAAAAAACAATGTAATCCAAGAAATTTATGACAGTCAAATAAATTAAGGTTTTTTAAATGAATTTAAATTTAATTGAGCGTAACTGATCTGAAACGATTTTAATAAATAAATATAACATCTCACTCACAGAAAACTGGCGTGAAACAACTCTTGCGTTTTGCCTTGTAAGTTACGTCACTGTAGGCCTAATCATAACCCTCACTTCATTGGCAATTCCCATATATCCAATCCCTTATACACCAATTATCAAATCCTTAACTCCCAGAATGCTGGCAACGTACTCGTAACTTGTTCGCGTTTACAGCCGCCTCTAGACATAGGCGACTTCGATTTCTCATCATCAAGTCTGCTTATTGTTCAGCCTGTTACCTAGAAAAAGTGATCAAATTATTATTTTGCACGACCCTAGATTGAAACTGGTAAAATATTTCACTATTTAGAAAATAGACACTGAAACAAAATCCTTTTGTCTTATAAATGAATTCGCGATACAATTTAAGTACGACTAGGTACTGGTATTTAACTTCACTTAAAGTTTTCTTAAGCCGTTGTATTTTTCTTTTCACTTCCTATTATTTTTTACATGGGCGCAGACAATTAAATGGTACATTTAAACTTTGAATTGTTCTTTTTAGTCGTTGGAGTTGGTAATAGAAGAGATTAATGGTGTTCTGAAAGTACCTAGTAGTTTCGACTGTTCGTTGGACGAAGTTTTTTTAATGAATTGGAGGCAAACGAGCATACCCATCACCGGTGTTAAGTCATCAGCGCTGCCCATACAACACCATTGGAGTCACAGCCGCGATGCCGGAGGTACGCACGTTTCTTGAAGGTTTGAAGGTCGTATCGGTTCGGGAATATCGATGCCGAAAGATCATTACAATGTTTTGCTTTGTGATGTAGAAAAATTAACGAAAATCGCACAGTTGTTGGCTGACTAACCTATATAATGGGGATGATAATGTTTTCGCTTGGGTCGATGGCGAAAGGATGTGGCGGGAATCAAACCAAACAATTCCTTTAAGCACTCCCCGTGGTGGATAAGATAGGACACATTGCGAGGCTAACAGGTTTGAAGTATGACTGCGTTTCTGGGCTGATCGCGACTGGATTATTGAATTAGAGCGTTCTTAATTTGAAGACACTATGGGTTTATTATTGATCAGCCATTATGCTCAATGTGCACAGTATGGCAAAGCCGTGTCGATGATTTATGTTGTTTTATTTTTCATCATAATCAGCACGTTTCCGTTTACACGGTCCAACCGGCCTATACGTGCCAAAACATGCCTCTCCCATACTTACTACATACAGTACTCAGATATAATGCACAGAAAATCGGAATGAAATAATCACAACGTTTGAGTGAGTAGACAAATCCTTACCCTCAGCCATCCCTCTCTAATCCCTAAATCTCCAAAATCCTAATCATTAGAAGGCTATCAACGTACTCGAAATGCCTCTGGTTTTACGGGTGTACATGTACAGGTAATCAGCCTGTTATATTGCCGAACAATCAGATACAAAAAAGAAAACAAAGCATAATGATTGCTTATACGATTTCTTAGTAACGATTTTTTGCCAAAAACAATAAACTGCTAAAGACTGAACCCAAGATTTCATTTATAAGAAACTTACAATTAACTGTTTATCTGCATGATTGCTGCAGTTGCTGCATTTGTCGCGTTGCGATTCTCGCGCAGAACAATTCTTTGTGTCATCTACAAATTTTACACTTGGCTACACTGAATCTGAATACAAAATGTATTCGTAGATGGACCTACGACAGCAAGAGAAAATTGAAGCGTGAAGAAGCTACACATTTTACAAACGATAAATAATATTTTACTATTTTAAAGAAAGATACATTAAATACAGCTGGTGGTGTCCTGAGGCTCCCATTCCTCATGCAGGTTTAGAACCTGGTAAGTACGAATGTGAAGTTATTTGGATTTCCTAAATTAGATACCATTAAAGAATAGTATACGCAAAACATCGTTGGGAGACATGTTTGAAATCCCCAAACCGCATTGAGCAAGCGTGGATCAAGTCTTCTTCGTGTGGGAAGAGGCCTGTATCCAGATGTTAGCACTTCTAGGCTAATTATATGTATATTACGATATAAATATTACCTTTATCCTTGTGAATTTAAGATAAAATAGTTTACAATTTAAGGAGGAATTTTTGTTTAACTATCTATTTTACAAACGCTGGACTAAGATCATTAATCTAGGAAACGTCGTGGAAGTGCCCGCAATGGTGACACGCAAGTCTAGTGGACTAAAATACTGTTTACTTTACAAGACTATTCTTTGTACTAAAATAAGGAACTATATGGAAACTAGAAACTGCTGAAATGCTGCCATTATTATGGTTGTACAATACTAAATATTTATTTATTCTCTAAAGAGGTCGCGTCAATTTTTTTTTGCAGAACTAAAAACTGCTTAAAGTTATGGTAATGTTTGAACCACGAATGAAGCGCTGGCTGGGACACCAGCTGCCCTATGAAACAGCTTGGAGTACTTGTAAGATCCAGATTTTTTTGTCTCGGGCCACAAATTGTATGCAAACGCTCCCTCGACATACCAGATTCTCTTAGGGTATAACAAATTTTTTAAAATGTGTTGAAGTATGTGATGACCTCCTTTCCAAAAGGAGACTCTAGTATATGAGGGCATATACCAAAGTCTTTCGGATGTACATGGACGAGGATAATTATTGCTTACCATCAGACCATTTAACAGCTTGTTTGGTGCTCTTTTCTTTCTTTAAAATTCACTAATTACTATATAGCTACTATTGTGAAACATTCCACACTTTTGGATGTCATTTGAAGTACATGTAATTTGTCGAAGCTTAAGCTCAAATTTTTTGTCGACTGCACAACGTCTCCGTGACCATTAAAAAAAGATCTTGTCTTTATCCTTATTTATGTAATATCTACTAACAATAATTAAAATTTGTAGAATTTCTTTCAGTTAGGTCACATAAATAAGTCGTTATTTTTGATAAACTTTAGGTACATATTACATTGACAATGGCACATATCTCAATTCGTCAGATTTTCATCCTCAAAATAGGCGCACATCATTAAATCGCTACGTAGGTGAATTACCAGAATTGAAACTGTTTCACCAATTTCGGCACTTTGCTGAACACCGCTAGCAATTTCGATGACACGTGAACCTCGACACCGTTCTGAACGCATTCAAGTCACGTCCACCTGCCAAAGATCTACAGAATAGTAGTGATTTTATTTTCCACTAGCTCTATGTGCTTTGAAATGCATATTCAATCAAATGATGTCAGTTTAAAGTTGATTGTCGTATGCACGCTGTTAAGTTATAAGGTTTATTTTAGCTATACTTATTTGGATCAGGGTAGTCATTATTGTTTCACATTCTGTTGTTTATGCGTGAGTGGGAAACGAAAATTAAATGTTTGAAGTTTTAAAATGACAATTGTAAAAATTCACATAAAATGTAACGTAAAAAAATCTTTTTTTTAATGCCCCTGCTCAGCAGTGGGCGCTTATAGGCTGAGAATTAATGATGATGAAATTTGATTGAAAAAAAAAATCTCTCCCATTTTCAATATGCAACTAATTGTGAAAATTTGTAATTACATATACTGTAATTACATAAGATGAACGTCTCCTTAAAATAATTATAAATAGAAAAGTAAAAAATACGATACGCACAATACCATAATTTTGATCCAGTTACATTATAAGTCCTATGTTTTAAATTAAATAATGTCAAAAATGTAACCCAATATGTTTTTTACAAAAAAAGATTATTAATATTTGAACTACCCAACCTTTTTCGTACACAATTTTCTAACTAGCAACAATAGCAACGGATAAAAAAGGTCGCAAATATTTCCGATGTCTACTTAAACTGTTCAAGCATAATTGTTAAACCGAAATTAACATTTTTTTGCTTATTTGGATCCAACGCTGAGATCGTAAGTAGGGATGGGAACACTTAATTTGTATCGATACTTTTTTGCAAAAAAATAAATAATAATTACTTTTACCTTCATGTTTTTTCTTAACATGTCATCTCAAAACAAGCAAATCAGAGATGTAAACAGTTGAATTTTTTTGAAGAGATTTTATTTCTCGAAGACGAACTACTTCCAAATAGGTACAGTCGAGCTATGATTCCAATGTTCTTACAATAAGTTACAAGAAATTATTTAACTGTATAATTTCTTGTAAATTATTGATATTCGAAATTATTTTACATTTATTATTATTTCGGTTTTCAATCTAAATCCTGGTGCCTTTGCACAAATCTCAACAGACCTGTCAAAAACCAAGGTAAGGTGAAAAAAAAGCTATAAGTTTCAAGCTACGACGGGACTCATGAGCAACTTCGCGGCAACGTTGACGCTGCTAATGATTTACCTAATAAATTCGCACTATGGTAACTACCTATTTATCATCACTATCGATAAACGCCTCATTAATATTGCCCATCCCTATACCAAACACGTGTAACCATTTCTACCACTTCCCGGAATAAATATTTAATCAGATTACAAACACCTAACAACGGCCACCATTTTGTTAAAAGACCTGTTGTTGTCATTTTTCCCTCCAAATTTCAAGTCAAAATTTCGCTGCAATATTGAGCTAATTTACATTTTACAAGCATCTTAGACGTTTTCTGTATGTTTTGGGTTTATTTTCGTGAAATTTAAATAAGGTTCCGGACGGTAAGAACCACGTGGCCAGGGCTTCGTTACTTAAGGATAAGTAGGGGCTTAATTATGAGCCAAGCACGGGGTTACGTTTAGGTTAAGGATACCCACGTGTGTGGGATTTAGAAAATTCATTTTATATTTTCAAGATGAAATCATGAAATGGATAATGTTAATTTGAGTTTTAAGTGGCAACTTTTTGACTTTCATGGCTTCTGCTGCCCAAGATGGGGAGAAGTCAGCTACTTGCTAACTGAAACCAGCACTATTCCTTCTCCTGCTCTGAGCCAGGGTCCAGTAGAATTTGAGCCGTAATGGGCCCAATATGTGGTGATCTAATGGCTCTTTGAGGAGCGGGCGGTTTTTGACTTGACTTGAACTAATTAAGGATGAATGCGATTTCTTTATAGCTATTTTACATCGAACACTTTTTTTATGAAACGCATTATCAATATACCGAGTACATCAAATATCATCAGCCTATAAGTGCATACTGCTGAGTTAAGGCCTCTTCTCAAACGAAGAAGGTTTGAACATTATTCACCACTCAACAAGGATTAGAGATTTTAAACTTATAATCAGAAATTACAAGTCCAGGTTTCCCCGCCTTACTCAGGAGGGTCTAAATTATCATAGAAAACTTGGAAAAAATCTTGGTACAACAATACAATATACAGTAAAAGTATACAGTGTCTATTTACAAAACAAAGTCTAAATCCCAACGAACTCGGTACTCGAAACACGAAACGAAGCCCAATTATACAACTAATCTGATATGCGCAATGTATGTACGTAACTGCAAACATAATAAATTAACCAGGATTTTCAGCTACGGAAAGCAGGTGCACAAAATCATAAATACATACCTATGTTGCGGTTGCAGTTAGAAGTTCATAATCTAGTCATTTTTATAGGTGACTTTTTTCAAGGTCGATAATGAGGGATTATCGGACACTAACTCTCTAAAACCATTTCGTACCTTCTCTCGTTTCGAGACAGGGCTGCTAAACATTTATGGCGCTTGCACCTACAACCTCGGTTGGTTTTTTTTTTTTTTTTATGTAATAGGTCGGCAAACGAGCAGGCGGATTACCTGATGGTAAGCAATCAGCGCCGCCCATGGACACTCGCAACGGAGGAGTTACGAGTGCGTTGCCGACCTTTTAGGGATTAGGGATTTGGAGATTTAGGGATTGAGGAGGGATTAGGGAAGGGGAAGGATTGGGCCTCCGGTGACCTCACTCAAACGGCGAAACACAACGCAGTGGTTATTTCACGCCGGTTTTCTGTGAAGCCGTGGTATCACTCCGGTCGAGCCGACCCATTCGTGCCGAAGCATGGCTCTCCCACACTTGCTGGGGATATGCAGGGGATATCGGCCCTGGGCTCCTTCTGTAGTAGCCTGATGGCTGTAGAAGGCGAGATGCATTTGTATGGAAGAACCATGCTTATGCATGAATAGGCGAGTCCAACCAGGATGGTACTAATACTTACAGATAACACAGCAAACTTTGTGTTTCGTAATAGTGAAGTGTGTCCAATCTTCCATCTCTCTCCATTCCAAATATGCAAATCCATCACCCCCAAAACGCTGGCAAGGCATTCATAACTCCATAAGTGTTGTGACGATTGCTTACCATCAGTTAATTACTCTGATAATGATTGTTGTCTTTCATAAATATGAAAACAATACGAAAAATAATGGTCAAGTTACAAATACACTCCTTTCTCAACTTAACTACGACACACACCACAACTTGCACCCGACAATTTACATACGTGTGAAAGAGACAGAGCATAGCTATTACACATATTGCCGCATCAATGCACACGTGAGAGCGAGATGCATAATTTCTTTACTTTCTATTCATACGTTGAAGAATGTATTGTCCCGATATTTGCGGAAACAAAACGCCAATCAATTATGAAGGTAGTGATCGATCATTTTATGGACGATATTATGGTCTGTTCAGATTTTCCAGTTACTGGCACGAGTTTCTGACTTTCTAGTAATGTATGAGTAAGACAAGTGAACATAACAGATGGTGTATTTTTGAGAAGAAAAAGTTTGAACTATCAGAGTTTGTTCAAAAAATGAAAAATTGTTGTAGCTAAGCTCATATAATGAGTGTTAAGACAAATACCGTTGAGAAACAATACTTTTTTTTTGTGAGGGGAAAATCTGTCTTCTCCTGCCAAGGGTCAGGCAGGGTCGGCGGGGGGTCGAGGTCGCGGTGCCCCATTGTGCTTACCCCGCAATCCCAGCTTAACATGAGCCCTATGGGGCCCCGTCTGTGGTGGTCTATCGGCTCTTTGAGGCGCGCGCGGAACACTACGCGCCGTAGAGAAACAATACTTGCATGGTATTTCGCCTCATAAGTACGGTAATCGGCGGCCTTAAAGTCTCGCCATTGTCAATCCCAAAATCCTAATCCTGAAATCACTTAAAAGAACTCTCAAAAAGCCGGCAACGCTTTTGTAACCCTTCTGCTTTTGTAACCCGTTTGCTTAAAAACTTTGAATTAATTAACCATGCAAACGCCATGCAACGCAAATGTAATGTTGTTCAACTCCTTAAAATAACATAATATTGATAATCATATCGTGCCAGTACTTTTTCACTAGTTTCAAAACTTTAATTATCACTCTCAATAGACACGATCTTAAAACCTTCAAAAAAGAACGTAAACCATTTTAAAGGCCCGGTAATATAATTAAAATTTAAAAAGAAATCTCAACTCGTATGACAAAGCAAGTAAACTAGAACAATGTGAACTCTCCATACAAACAACTATAGGTCGCACGCGGTTAGCTTTTAAAGAAAAATCTCTTTAATGGCCCGGAATATCCGAGGCCAAGATTGATAGCAGTACAGTCGGCAACACAGACTGCGCATTAACGTTTTTATGTACTGAACGTATAATTTACAAAGCTGCTGGGAGCATTGTACAAGTTTTATACTTCAGTATTATGTGGGTGCAATAATGGGAACGCGGGAGTTTTAACTTTTTGCCTTTAAGAAAATGTCTGGTTTAGGATGATACTATGGTTTTCATTATCGTAGAAGTGGGCTTCTCCTAGTCTACCTCACAAAACAACGGTGTTAAACAACGCTGGCATTATGTTGTGATTACCTGTATAATAACATAAGTATGGGAGGACCATGCTTCGGCACGAATGGGTCGGCTAGACCGGAGTAATACCACGGCCTCACAGAAAACCAGCGTGAAACAGCCACAGCGTTGTGTTTTGCCGTATAGGTGAAGTTACTCGAGGCCCAATCCATCGCCTCCCCCAATCCCTAAATTACCAAAATCCTAATACCTAAAAGGTCGACAACGCACTCATAACTCTTTTGTTGTTGCGGTTGTCCATGGGCGACGCTGATTGCTTACCATTTGGTAATCCGTCTGTTCGTTCGCCGATCATTCGAATAAAAAAACGGAATCCTTAACCATCAAGAAGCCGCCAACTTACTTTTATAACTCCACAGTGTTACGGGAGTCCTTAGGTGGAGTAGATTTCTCGCCACCAGGTAATCCGTTTTCCCGTTTACCGTATATAAAAGAAGAACTATTCAGTATGTTTTTCGGTATTGTGAAACATTCAATAATGAAACTTAAAACGTTGACATATTTTGCAATTCCTCCTTTTTAGATATTAAGACCTACATAGAAAAATCACCTACCACTTTAGGGAACATGAAGAAACAAAACATTTTCTAAATATTTCTCATATGTAAGGAAAAAAATATCAAAAAAAAACTAGTGTCTTATAAAACCTTACTGTATTCAATATCAAAGCCTAGTATCAAAACAAAATGGGTGCCTATAAATATGAAACATACCCTAGTGAAACATAACCTAACATTTACGACCTTATATTAACGTGTTTCGATACAAGAAAAAACCTAGAATTTTTACCAGACTCTTTCGTCAGTTTTTATACCAACTATACTAATACGTAAGTGAATGTTTGTTTGTGTAACGTTTTTTTTTTTTTTTTTAGTAGGTAGTTTAATAAAAGAATATTTTTGGCAGTTACAGTTTATTAGGTAGGTAGGTAGTGTCGGTTAAGCCGGGGTGAGTTCGAATATCGAGCGCGTAACGAATTTCAGTTCGCCAGTAGAACACCACTATCCTGAATCAGTAGCCGGTAGGGTAGGTAGGTCGCTCGCAGCTCCGCAGTAGCACGGCCGTCGATGATGCCGGGTAGACCGTTGACTTCTGTGTGAAGATCACGAAGGTCACGAGGTCAAAGTTGACCAGCCGACTCGGACAGTAGATAGGATTAGGTGCTTGAATAGGTGCATAAACCCTGGAATTCGGTAATTGGCCGTCTTAGAATATGACCGAATCCATGCTTTGACTGCAACATCCCGATATCCACCAACACGGTCTACTAAAAGGGAAGCAGTGATCTAGCATTAAGCAGCTATCGAGATGAGGCAGTCTAGGCAGCGTGGTACAGTAGCAAAAGCACGAAGTTAATTTTGTGATTTGCAGAAATAATTAATTTGAAATTAACAAGAAAACAAAATTATTAAAAATAGTTAAAACATGTAGGTAGGTACACATTACTACTGGTAGAATTTAAGAACATAAGAACAAAGAAAAATGTATGACCTCTATGAGAAGGTCAAAGTCAACCGTCAATTTGAATAAACGGATATTAATTGACAATATAGCATTTAGATACTATATTAGCCTTTTAGACACTATACAACACAACACAAAACATTACTAATTACTTTTGAACACTAAGGACAGATCTAAAACATTATGAGTTATATTTACGAACAATGAAAATAGCAAATCATGCAAGCAACGATTAGCTAGCTATAATTGTAGTAAAGATTTGTTTTGCAACACTCACCCGATCTGGGGTAAACACTGAATTTAATTTAATTTGTATAAATTAAAATACTTATTAAAATAGATTTTTGAAAATAAATTAAATAAAATATGTGAATTTAAAAAACTGTTGGGATGACTGTAAGCGTCTGTCCGCGGTTGCGTAGTCGCCAGTATGATCTCTCTGAAGTGTATATATTCTCACCAGCGGCGGCGAGTCGCAGTCTAGGTGGAAGGGATCGTTCGCCAAACCGGTATCCGTGGCGCGGTTAGCTACGCGGCGCGCGGCTCACGGCTCATTACGTTGAAATGAATATTTTTTGATTTAAATAGGCTTTCGGCGATTTCGACTATTTATTAATACAGAAAATAACGTGCAACGTTACAGTACCCCCCTTTTTAGCGTAGGATTTTCCCTAGAGAAAATCCGCTGCTTTCTCTCTTGCTAACAACTGACCTGAGTTACTCTTTCATTCATCTTCATTCATAATTTAATCATCCCTCACTTTTCATTATTCCTTTCATTAACTAGCCGACATCACATTTTACAACTGTGCGTCAGCGTCCTTTCGACCTGAGTATTCTGCTTGTAGTGCACAGAACACTCACTCAGTTCAATTATAGCTGGTATAAAAGATTAAGCTGAAATAGAGCGATTACTAACTACACATAACTACTAATTGATAGACTGAAGATTAGGAAAGATAAATAAATAAGTTATGTTTGTGATTAAGGCTTATTTTTAGAGTAATCAACCGCTCTTGCAAAGGCTTATTTAAGGAGTTGCACCGCTCCGTAGAATACCAAAGGTGTAGGGCCTTTAGCATACATGACTGAAGGGATCTATGGGGTAGAACCATGATCAAGTTTTATTTATAACCATCGGTGTAGGGCCGATAGTCATAGTATATTTAATATGATAGTAATACAATGTATGGGGTAGACCATCATCATATAAACTATTGGGGTAGACCAATAGGTGTAAAATAAAAAGGACTAGCTATGTGTAGTAGTAGTAAGTGGGTATAGAATTTAGTGCATATTTAGTTTTAGTTGAATTTAAGATTTGTTTAAAAATGATATATTTAGCGATAATCAACGTAGTTTTAGTTATAAAAATTTAGTTGTAGTATTTAGTTGCGATAGTTTAAAATATTTAATTTGCTTTACAGTTTTAGTTCTCTTTGACAGCTTTTAAATCCTCGGACGGTTCTAAATGAGATTCCAAAATGTCCTCAGAAGGTAAAATAGAAGATAATTTAACTATCTGTTTTCGAAGTTCGCTAACCGAATCTCCACCAACACCGCCACGAACAGTAACTTCATAGTCGAGTTCAGCTTTTTGTAGCGATAAAAACTTAATAGGGTAAGCCATGATAAAAGTTTGAAAAAAAACCGCAGCGAAATGTGTGTTGCAAAACGAAAAATAAAAATGAGAAAAGTACAATATAAAAAGGTAAAACAATTTAAAACACAAAACAATTTGAACACAAAAATATGCAAAATCAACAGAATATCAGTCTACCAATGTGTGAAAAAAAGATTATTACAATAAATAAATTTGAAGGTAGATGTAGAAAAATTCACAATTGGTATCCTGTAATTGAAATAATCTAACACTACTGTTAGAAAGCCAACACCACAAAAACTACAAAATGATTAGCTTGCTAAAACTCCTTACGGCTCGATATTCTACCTACTTGGGCGCCACTGTAACGTTTTTTTTTTTTTTTTTTAGTAGGTAGTTTAATAAAAGAATATTTTTGGCAGTTACAGTTTATTAGGTAGGTAGGTAGTGTCGGTTAAGCCGGGGTGAGTTCGAATATCGAGCGCGTAACGAATTTCAGTTCGCCAGTAGAACACCACTATCCTGAATCAGTAGCCGGTAGGGTAGGTAGGTCGCTCGCAGCTCCGCAGTAGCACGGCCGTCGATGATGCCGGGTAGACCGTTGACTTCTGTGTGAAGATCACGAAGGTCACGAGGTCAAAGTTGACCAGCCGACTCGGACAGTAGATAGGATTAGGTGCTTGAATAGGTGCATAAACCCTGGAATTCGGTAATTGGCCGTCTTAGAATATGACCGAATCCATGCTTTGACTGCAACATCCCGATATCCACCAACACGGTCTACTAAAAGGGAAGCAGTGATCTAGCATTAAGCAGCTATCGAGATGAGGCAGTCTAGGCAGCGTGGTACAGTAGCAAAAGCACGAAGTTAATTTTGTGATTTGCAGAAATAATTAATTTGAAATTAACAAGAAAACAAAATTATTAAAAATAGTTAAAACATGTAGGTAGGTACACATTACTACTGGTAGAATTTAAGAACATAAGAACAAAGAAAAATGTATGACCTCTATGAGAAGGTCAAAGTCAACCGTCAATTTGAATAAACGGATATTAATTGACAATATAGCATTTAGATACTATATTAGCCTTTTAGACACTATACAACACAACACAAAACATTACTAATTACTTTTGAACACTAAGGACAGATCTAAAACATTATGAGTTATATTTACGAACAATGAAAATAGCAAATCATGCAAGCAACGATTAGCTAGCTATAATTGTAGTAAAGATTTGTTTTGCAACACTCACCCGATCTGGGGTAAACACTGAATTTAATTTAATTTGTATAAATTAAAATACTTATTAAAATAGATTTTTGAAAATAAATTAAATAAAATATGTGAATTTAAAAAACTGTTGGGATGACTGTAAGCGTCTGTCCGCGGTTGCGTAGTCGCCAGTATGATCTCTCTGAAGTGTATATATTCTCACCAGCGGCGGCGAGTCGCAGTCTAGGTGGAAGGGATCGTTCGCCAAACCGGTTTCCGTGGCGCGGTTAGCTACGCGGCGCGCGGCTCACGGCTCATTACGTTGAAATGAATATTTTTTGATTTAAATAGGCTTTCGGCGATTTCGACTATTTATTAATACAGAAAATAACGTGCAACGTTACATTTGTTAAGATTTTTTTTCATTAGCTCACCTTTTGTCACTCTCTCGCCTGGTGGTATGCGATGATGCAACCTACGATGGAGCATACCTACCTGTAAGCCCACTCAGCACTCAGGCCTTGAAGATACCCTTCGGAGACCACGAACTCCATCAAAAGAATTTCACTCTTTGGCGGTTCAAATTGGCGCCATATTCTTGTAAGAGCTTGCTTTCCGCTCATCATAAATGAATGAATTATTATGGATGTGAAACTAAAAAAAAATTGGCAATAATTATAAATATTTTGGTGACTTTTGTAAACCCGTCTGGGAAACTGATTTTCTAGACACACATGTCTAGACACCCGCAGCACCAGAGGAGTCACGTCACAAGGCGTTGCCGGCCATTTAAGAAGGAGTACGCTCGGTTCTTGAAGGTTTGAAGGTCGTATCGGTTTGGGAATACCGCCGCCGGAAGATCATTCCAAAGTTTTGCTGTGCGAAGCAGAAACAGGTGCGGGTCGCACAGTTGTTGACTGCCAACCATCTATGTGATGGGGATGAAAATGCTTTCGCGTAGACGGTTGGCGAAAAGAAACGGTGGGGATCAAACCGAACAATTCCTCAGAATACTCCCCGTGATTGAAGAAGTGATTTTATTTTATGTAACGATGCGTTAGACGTGATATAAAACATGAATTTGCAACAATTTTGCCGTATCAATAAATACATATATTTTTTTGTAAGTAAAATCCCGTAGACATTGCTAGTTTCTTTGCATTTTTGTTAGGTACGCCTCGTTTTTGCCATCTTGTGTTAGGCACAAAATATTAGGTTTGGAAACCTTCCTCATAATTCTTTCGTCTAATAGTGATCGGGGTACTGTTATTTTAGATTAAGGTACAAACACGAGAATTAGGAAAACCGATCTTATTGCTAATGTAATAAGGACGATGTCAAGGTCGACAATATTGTTCCTGGGTGCGTTTTTTCTTTGGACTTTTTCCAAAGAGGTGAAGGTTGTATTCCTATATTTTAGAGGCTGCCTATTCATTGTTAGACCTGTTGTTGCTTTTTCTAGTGTATGAAAGTAAATAATGTGTTGTTTTTACGGCTTTTTACCTGAAATGGAAAACAGAGAAAATTGTACATGACAACCGCTGGGATTGGCAAAGTGAATGTAACATACTTTTGTGACATAAAATGCTTTTAATGATAAAGTGAATAGAAAGCTACGATTTTCCTATAGTTTCGCTCAGTAAATGATATGCCTATTCAAATTTTTAAATAGTTTTCCAATTTTTGTATTTGATAATCAGAACGAGACATGTACAAACAGATCGGATAGACCGGAGCAATGTCAAGGCTTCACATGAAACCGAGAAAGAACACTTATTAGTGGTTACTCAATACCCAATCATTTCTGATTCCCTATCTACAATTCCAATATACTCAAATCCCGAATTTCCCCATCTCCAAAATGCCAGGCCAAAGATTAGTCCATAGTGTCACTAATTTAATACGATCAGACGATCAGTCTAGCTATTCTTTTCTGCCATCGGAGCAGGTGATACTTACGTTGTATGGCAGCCAGTTGTCCAGCCAACACTTGTATAGGCTACATGGTTGTGTACTTTAAATTAAATGAGTTACTGTTTTATAAATGTTTATTATCTATGATTAATGTTGTCTTTAAGATTGTTTTTTATGACATACCGCGGCAAAAGAGCATTTGTATTACCTCACACCCAAATTGTCCGAGGATTTGCTAGTGCTTTTGTTGTCCTTGGGGATAGGGCATCTGGGGATTCAGGAATTAGGAAGGGAAAGGATTTAGGCCTTCGGTAGCCTCACATACCCAGTGAATACCAACGCTGTGGTTGTTTCACGTCAATTTTCTGTAAGGCCTTTATTTATTTTGTTCTTGTAATAAAAAAAGAAAATAGTTGCAGTGCAACTAAACATTACCGTGATAATACTGAAGCGTCAAACAAAAAACCTATTTAAAATTCTAGACAAACCTGTTTTCTCGTTTCAACGTCGATTCCTGACACCGAGGTACGATAGCGATCACAATCACACTCATTACAAGTTGAAGAGTTCCCGTCTTATCTCTTTCGAACTTTTATTAACTTTGCAAGAGTAATTAGAAGCTGAAATCTTGAAGGCAGACAGTCGACAGTGGAAACATTCATGGATATTTTTTTATCGGGTGACAAGAAACTGAAGCTGGCTTTTATCCCTATTGGGTATGGCAGTGCAGATTGCAGTTTAATTGTATCAAACAAATAATCTATTCTAATAATATAAAGAGGTAAAATTTTTAAGTTTGTATGTAGGGGTAATCTTTGGAACCGCTGGTCGGATATCCAAAATTCTTTTAGCTACAATGTTCCTGAAAGCTGAAAGCTATACAACATCACGCTACGATTAAACAGAGCCGAGCAGCGGGTGAAACCGCGCGAGAGAAGGTAGTTTTAAATAAAATTTGATGATTTTCACCCCCCAACAAAAAACCCATCCCTCCCCAATCCTGATATCCCCAAAAGCAAATGGTCTTGCCGGTGACCAAAACCGGCGCCGATTGCTAACCGTAAGGTAATTCATAAGATCATTTGCCACCGTATCAAAAAGAAAATAAACATAGTCGTATGGAATCAAGATAAATTATATTGTAATAACGTGATATTACTCAGGTAAGTTGAAACAATTAATTAATTCAGTACAAATGTTGGCTTGACCGAACAATAGCTGAAAATTCGAGTTTCTCTGTTATCTGACAAAGTTCGTTAAACAACCCCTTTAATGGAAATCAAATATGGAGGCCTATTCTACTGTTAGATTTTAGAACTTTAATCAAATCTGTTTTTTATAAAATAACATTGCTTTAAAGATAAAATAATCTTAAGAGAATATTTATCATATTATATCATATCATATATCTATACTAATATTATAAAGAGGTAAAATTTGTACGCTTGTAAGTTTGTATGTAGAGGGTAATCTTTGTAACCGCTGGCAAGATTGCCAAAATTCTTTCACGAATAGATAGCTACAATGTCCCTGAGTGCTATAAGCTATAAAACGTCATGCTATGATTAAATGCAGCCGAGCAGCGGGTGAATCCGCGCGAGAGTAGCTAGTATGTATATAATTAAGTCGTTTCCTAGGCCAAAAATAAATTAATTCGACGTTTCAATATAATAAAATATTGAAAAATAACTATACGGATACACTAAATTTAAGATATTTTTTATCTAAATATTAAGAAATAAGTAAACTATTTGAAGTTTAAATACTATGGCGTCATAACTCAGTGTTTCATACTATTTTTTCATAGAAAAGTATCGTTTTTGACATTTGGATAAAATTATTGAATTTGACTAGTTGGTTAATTTAACTACCGTATTATTGTGTGCTGCATAATCCATAATCATGAACTTAAATATTCCCTTTGTTGTTCTTTTTAACTATAAACACCAGCAATCAAGAGGAACCTACTACAAAGAAAAATCAACTTTAACAATAATTCTCATAAAACTCATATTTCCTTATCTAAAACAAAAAAGTTTCTATCAATATTCATCATCATAATTCATAGAGTCTCATCAAATATTACAAAAAAGAAAATGAATAAAAATGATGTTTTTATCTACCTACATAGAAAATGGTTGTCTATTTATTGTTTCTTTTGAAACTGACAGGTAAAACAAAGGAGAATAAATATAAATATTTATATAAAGAGTTTTGAGTTAGGAAGGGTTGGTATGAATAACTTATATCGACGAAAATATCGGCCATTTTTAAAAGCTAAACGAAACCTTTATGGCTTCGTACATGTCCATCCGCCGCAAAACTATAAAAACTTGAAACTTGGTAAGTAGATGTAATTTTTGGAACCGCATTAAGATTGACATAAAAAATAAAAACACCTATACCTATTAACACTTTTTTGATAATAAAAGGAGTTAGTCAAAAACAGGAGAAAATAAGTGTGGAAGAGCCATGCTTCGGCACGAAATGGGTCGGAGCGACCGGACTGATACAAAGGCCTCACAGAAAACCGCAGTGAAACAACCACAACGTTGTGTTTCGCTGCGTGAATGAGGTTGCTTGAGGCCCAATCCTCCCCCTTCTCCAATCCATAAATCTCCAAACCCCTAATCCCCAAAAGGTCGGAAACGCTCTCGTAACTTCTCTGTTGTAGCGGGTATCATTGGGCGGCGCCGATTGCTTACCATCAAGTTATCACTTATCACATAAAAATCGCTTTTTAATTACCTTGCCGACTTTGCGAACTGGGTGCAAGTTTGTTTTACGTTAACGTCGATCGAAACGTTCGTTGACGTGTTCAGGCCTTTGATTGGTTGGTTAACTTGGAGCTGGCCAATCAATGCGTAGTACGCCATATGCGTGTCGATCGGATTAACTTGAAGCAATCTCGCGCCAGACCCTGTGAATTTATTATTTCACCAGTACATTGGCCGTCGATTTCTCGGATTCGTTGTTATTATAAAGAACCTAATATTACTTTTGTTAAAGATAAAGATAAAGATCGTTTTATTTGCCAAAGAACATGTAGGTTATAATAATACATGCATAAATGGATGTTTACTATAGATGTACACTGTACAGTATTGTTTGTATCAACATGCTTAACCATGACTGGTGTACAAATATTAATTAATTTTGTAATAAATCTATAATTAAATGTCAAGATTGAACTAATAATGTCAATTACAATGAAATAATAAAGTTAATACGCATAAGTCACAAGAAATAACCAGAATACAACAGTTAGTTATTGTTAAATATTACAATTTAAATAACATTACGTTTAGTCACTCAAATACAACTGTTACCAAGGAACTCATGAATATTATAATAACATTTTCACGTTAAAATCTAAACTAATGAGTCGTCTGCGGATTGATACCACGACCTCACTTAAAAACAAAGTTTGCGTTTTTCTTGATGAGTTATTTTTTTGTGTAGGGAGAAAACATTCAATGGCTTCTTTCGCCCTAGTTGAGGGAGTGTCAGACTCTTACTGACTGAAAACCTACACGTTTCTTCTCTTCCTGCTCCAGAGCCGGAGGCCGTAGACCCGCAAAAACGGCTAAGCGTGTTTTTTTTTTTTTAAAAATGTTGCGCGACATTTGGATTTTCTCCTATGTCGTGGGTGCGGTTACAAACATACAATTTCACATGCACATAACACCTAGACCCGGAACAACAATTTGTGGATCACACAAAGAGTTGTTCCGTGCGGGAATCGTACCCACGACACGTTGCACGGCAGCCAGTTGCCCAGCCACCGCACCAACCGTGCAGTCAACCGTGTTAAATAATTCTTAAATAACTCTGAGTGTGACGGTACCTAAAATTAAGTCATTACATAATTACAGTAATTGAACTCCCACACTGTTTCAGTAAAACATGAATATGTTATTTTTAACATATATGCTATCATAACACGGGGTCAATGAACTCATATAATGGATTCAAACATTTTTCACACGAAGTTCTTATTATTATTTTTTTCACGCTTTCGTTGTTAGTGACTTTCCCAGTAAGGAGTGCATTGACCTCATAAAGTTGAACTCAGAAATAAGAATACAGGGTATCATAGTAAAACTGAACATTCTACATCAACGTTCACGAAGAAATGTACGAACGAGCTTGAGGATTACCTGATGGTAAGCAATCGTCCATCGACATCCACAACACTTTTGGAGATAAAGGGTTTCGTGGATTTGAGGATTGGGGAATGATAGGTAGCGGCTTCAACTTACCTATAATGCCAATATGCGCTTGTGACGAGGCCGTTGCCTTAATCACCGTCAGTCAACTACTGAAACTGCTGATAGACACTGGTTTAAAATAATCTCCACTCTTGGCAATTGATTTTGGGGATCGGATGTCACCAATACTGACAAAACAGTTGGCGCGGTGGCAGGATAGATTTCCGCACTTAGTCTGATCTATAAATTATTGTTGTTCCGGGTCTGGATGATATTTGTGTATTTTCAACCCAACCACGACAAAAGGATAATATATCTAGTGTGGGGCAATAATTTAAAATAATTAATTGGAAAAAAATCTAATTGTCTTGATGATGGAACGTGGAATTACCACAATTCTTTGGTGAAACTATTGTAAAACTTAATACACCACATCACACAATCGATACACTAAAATCAAGTCAGTCAGTCAGTCTCTTCATAAGCACACTACAGCAAACAAACATTCATACATCTAACAAAAACAAAACCATAAAATATTTACAGCTTCCTTCCACTATATAATGTACGGGACCTTTTACTATAAGTCGATTCTATCAATCCTATTTTCTACTCCACTATGCCAATCTGTTCTGTACGGGAAATAACATTACAAATCTTTTTTAAATTTATTTCTATGTGTCTTTCCCGAATGCCTATTGTAGTTTGATATAGCGTGAATTTTGATTTTTTTTATTGGTATAGGTTGGCAATCAAGCAGATGTATTACCAGATGGTAAGCAATCGGCGCAGCCTATGGATACCCGCAACACCAAAGGAGTGACGAGTGCATTGCCGGCCTTTTAGGGATTATAAAGGTTTTGGATACTTAAGGATTGGGAAGGGATGGGGGAGGAGGATTTAAATCATAAAAATTTCTTTAACAAACAAGAGCAATATTTTACCATAGGTATTGTTTAAACCTTGCAAGTCAATAATTGTATGCAACAGCCAAAAAACTTGAAATAAAAATAAATATGAAGTAAAACGAAGAAACTTTAGTTAGTTTAGTAATTAGTTAACGAGTACTTTAGATTCTAAAAATATTTTTTACAATATTTTTACTTATATGAGTAGAAAGTTCAACACAATCAAATACCTTTTTACAACAACGGACGTACCATAATCTCCAACAGAAAAAAAAAATACGAGAAAAAAAAATAAACAGTTTTAATTATACAAAAAAAAAACCGAAGAAAAAACACACCGTGTCACGTAACAGAGAATGTTAGTACATGAGTGTGTAGCGAGCCTTACAAGTAGGTCGCCTTCGTTATAAAAAAAAACTCACTGCTTAGGCTGAAATTTAAGCAGTAACATACTTACGTTATGCTAGCCGATGATCTTGGAGAACGTGATGAGAATATAGGTATTAAAATGGAGAAGTAGATGTTTTAAATTTTTATGAGATAATCATAGTCCAGGAGAAGTAGATGTTTTAAATATTGTCGTGTATTCTTTTTATGAGATAATCATAGTCCAGGGCAATTGTCGCCGCTGATGGACACCCGCAACGGAGTTACGAGCGCGTTGCCGTTCTTTTGGGGATTAGAGTCTTCGATATTTATAGATAAGGGAGGGAGGGAGGGAAGGAAAGGAATGGATCTCCAGTAACCTCACACACATGGCACAAAACAAACGCTATTCCACGCCGCTATACCGTCGTGGTATTATTCCGGTCGAACCGGCCTATTCGCGCTGAAGCATAACTCTTCTACACACCTTTCTTATCCAAGTAAAATGTCATAGTGGTCTACCGCTTCCAATGCCATGTCTCAATATATGAGTTCAATAGCAGACCAGAGATCAAAGTTGCCGTCTCCAATCACCTTCATTTTATCATGACTGCACGGTCGGCGCGGTGTCTGGGCAGCTAGCTGCCACGCAACGTGTCGCGCGTCCTATTCCCGTACAGAACTACTCTTTGTGTAATCCAAAAATTGTTGTTTCGAGCTTAGGTGTGATGTGTAAACGAAAATGTATGTTTGTAAACGTACCCACGACACAGGAGAAAATCCTAGTGTTTTGGCAATGTTTTTATACAGACAAAAACTTGAATTCGTTTCCAATTACCATCATACTTCCAAAAAGACAAAATTGAAATTAACATTTTATTTCTAACATGAACTCCAAAAACGTTTAAAACTACACGAAAACAAAACACAAAGTGACCTGAAACAATTCTCTGTAGACGCCACTTGATGACTGCAAAACAAAACAGCTTTTGTACTTCATTGAATTCGTATTCCAGAACAGGAGAGCTGTGTGACTAAATGGGTCAACATTGGTGTACAATGAGCTAACAATATCTAACTAGGTGGTGTGCCTTTACCACGAGTTTCACCCTATTATTATGGTTGACAGCTTATTCAACATCCCAGAACCCTAACCCCAACCCCAAAAGCAACCAAATTTTATGACCCCAAAAAAAGTCGGCACTTTCACTCAAACTTGTGATTGCTCTATTATTGTAGACGTTTATGGCTCCGATTGCTTACCGTCGAGTCCGTCCGCTCGCTTACCGACTTAATCGATAAAAAAAAACAATTATAGTTAAAATAATCGTATTTTTGTTTATTCCACGCTCCTCTATTAGCCAATTGGCCACCACAGATGGGGCCAGCAGAACCGATTTTAACCCAGGGTTGCGGGTTAACTGCAATAAGATAAAACGGCCTTGGCCTACAGCTGTAAAAGGAAAGAAGAGTTTTATTCAGTCAGAGTCTGACACTCCCTCTGGTCGTACCCTAGGTGAGAGAAGTAATTCGAGGATTTTTCGTCCATAAAAAAGGGGTCACTGGCAACACAGCGTTTTTCTACGAAAAACAAATTGTAGTATCATTCGAGAATCGTCATATTATTGTGTTAAACTCATGGTAGAGGTACTAGATCAAACGAAACCTGTAACGTTCCTAATGACGCGACTACTACTGTTATTAAGTACCTGCCGTAAATACTTTTATATCTCATGGGTTTTTGTTTTTGAGGAGGAAAAACGTTAAATTTTATTCTCCGGCCCTTGTTTGCTTCCATTGGTCTAAGTCGTGGCCTTATGTCGTGGCCCGGTATATGAGGTGCCCACTTTTCATGAATGAGGAAACGGGTCCGAAATCTGACAACTAATATTACATTTTTTTTTTATTATTTTAAAGTAGAAAGACCTAGAAGAAACAGGTTTTTAGTCAACAAGAGTCCTCCTCTTGCGGGAAGCCATTTGATGATATTCTCAAAAATAAGTAATTTACTGTCACTCAACGTAACCTAAGTATACTTTCCTTTTTCCTTGCGTAATTGTCTCCCAGGCGACACCCTTAATCCAACATACAAGACATTTTTCGCATATTGAGTTTTGTTCAAAATATTTTGCTTGTAAAAGAAAATAATGCTTTCGTACTTATAGGGGATTGCGTTTGGAGTTTGGCATAAAGCTCATTTCCAAAGATAACGGGACTAAAAATAGCGTTACTGGCGTTTGATAACAAAATGATGTCTGTCTGTTGTAGAGCGACAACTGACTAGTCGGATCACTTGAAGTGTTCGGTCTCGCAACTAGAAATCCATATACTACAAATAGGGCTGGTGGTGAATGGTGACATCTATGATGTGTGTCCATTTCTTTGTGAGGGCGAATTTCATTATCATATACCTTCTCTCGCCTAAAGTACGGAGAAAAGGAGTGTCAGCTTACCATGTAAAAACCTTTCCGTTTCTTCCTTTACTCCAGTCTATGGTAGTCCATTGGCTCTTTGAAGTGCTTTCGGAACTTTACGCGCCGTACACTCGGGACCATTAGGATCTGGCTGAGATTGCTAGTACAATCACAACTATGTACTGCGACCGTTCACATCACTGAAGGGACAGCGTGATTTTTAATCAGTAAGAATCTGACAATCCCTCTTGGACAACAAAGATGACGACATTCTCTTCTTAAAAACATCATGCAATTCAGGTACTTATTTCAGTGTTTAGAAATTTGTGGACTGTGGTGGAGAGGACTTCTGGTAACCTCATTTACATGGTGAAAATCAATGCGAGCGTTTTTTTATGCCGGTTTCCTATGAAGCTTTGGCAACACCCCGATCATTGTCCCATTATTGTTGATTTTGTGGTGAACAAACATATTTAATATTTGACCAGAACAAAATCTGTATGATATAAATCTTACTCTATCGTGTATTTCTTAAAAAGTGACTGACCTACTCTACCATATAGTGTTAAGAATAATAGATTAGACTAAGGGCTAATTTTACAATAGTCAATAGTAAATGTTATCTGAGGAAGAAAATAGTTGCTGTCACTGTCTTATACAAACGTTCTGACGCGACAGCATCATAATTATTCCGTAGATAACTTTTATCAAACCATTGAAAAATCAGCCCTAAATCAACTGTTTATATTTTAACACTGAGATGTATTGTATTAAGTACAAATAGATAGAACGCTAACGACAGAAGAAAATCTTTGTTTAAGACAAAGTTTTAGTTCGATCGAGCCTTGCAGCTGTTACTCAGAGTTGTGTGAGAAAAATCCTCCTTTAAGAAAATTCGTAGTCGACCTCCATGAAAGAATTCAGAGAAATACATTACACTTCTATTACGGTTATTATTTTACTTAAATAATAAATCCGAGAGTTACGATGTATAGATGTTTGTTACTCAATCACGCCAAAACGGCTGGACGTATCTGGATGAAATTTGACACAGGCATAGGATACACTCCGGGGCGAAAGCTAGCTAGCGGAAGAAATATTAATACTTTACATAGAAATATTATTATTATTTTATGGTATTCTATACACGGCACATCAAGCTATCCATTTCTAGTTAATCTTGTTCTTGCTTTTAATGATCTTTCTGTACATTCGACGTTCAATTTATACTGGTTTTTGTAGTTTTTTGTTTTCTATGCAGAATCAGATGTTAGATCGGATAGTCGGTCGATGCATTAATTTTTGTTTTTTTTTTTAATACATAAGAATATTCGTCATCACCTCAAATAGCATATGCATCGAATGTAATTCGCACAATATTATTTATTAAATTAAAATAATCAATTTATGGATGACATTAAATGCTTAAGGATCAATTTACAACTTTATTAAAAGGTTACACAATACAAAAGAATTTTCTAATGTGCGTGGGTTCGCATAGTAACATATACAATACATATTTGTTCCCCGATTGAAAACGGCTACAACGATTCCAATTAATATATATACCTATATAAGTATATATAGTGTTTCGAGGAATAAAGATCAATCTAGGTTCCATTTTCAAAAAAAAACAGAACAAGGCCTTCCAGTTACTTGGAATGATTTTAAAAATGTAAACAGATAAAATAAAAAATATATTTACTACGAAAATATTTTACTACAGCATTTCCAAATAAAATAATTATTTCTGTGTACAGTTCATTATCACTAACACGTACGTACTTCTAACAAAATTTAATGCCTTTAAACAGTAAATGTGTTTGTGTGTGTGTTTGTGTATGTAATATTTTACCGCGAAAACAGAAATGTTGACAAAACATTTAATACATTTGAGAAATTACTTTGAGTATGAATTAGACAAGGTTACGTTCATATGTTCGTTGCATTACGATTTGCTACGTTTAATGGTACTCAGTATAAATTCTTGATACTGACAAATTAAGACAGATTCCAATAAACAAAACAGACAAAAGATGCTTAAAAATCGTGCATGAAAAATTAAATTTATTGGTAGACTTACAAAACATTTTGAGACTCCGGTAACCTCACTCATATCGTGATTTACATCGCCATGGTTGTTTCACGCCAATTTTCTTTAAGACCGTCATGTCACTCCACTATAAGTGTAGGAGAGCCATGGATCAGCTCGACCGGAGTGATACCACGACCTCACAGAAAACTTTGTTCTGTTTCACTATGTAGGTGAGGACTACTATGTAGGAGGCTTTCCCAATCCCAAAAACTTTAATACCCTTAACCCAAAAAGGTCGACAACACACTCAGAACCCCTCGGTTGTTGACGTAATCCGTCTGTTGGTTTTCCGTCCTCGAGAGTCATTTATGTTTCAATATAATTATGATGCCTTATCCAATACATACTCAAACATAACCAAAAGTTCAGCTCTGTAAAAGGATCTGTCAACCGCAACGAGATTAAATGTTAATACAACCGCACCTTTACTGTTTAGTGTTTAAGGTAACTTTTTCAATGACAATTGTATGAAAATGTGGTTTATTGTGCAAATAAGAATAAATTTAAAAAGTCACTCATCATCAGTCATATATGAGAAATAAGTGCCTACTGCTAAGCAAAAGCCTCTTCTCACACAGAGGTTTGAGCAAAAATCACCACGCTTGCTCAAGGCGGCATGGATTTCCCTAGCGAAACATTCCCTTGAAAAAAAATCCCTACATTATTTTTACATTTGTCTCGATTTTAAAAGAGACTGGCCACTGCGTTCGTTTCGTCATTTCTTCCTAGAGTAGTAAGATGAGAAATGCTTGCTTCTTATATAATTTTGTCGTGTAAAAGTTCTGTCTTATGGCCTACTACAAACGTTCTGTCTTGTTCCAAGTCTCAGTGTATTGTTTAGAACGTTCTTAAAACGCAATTTTGTCGGAAAACAAATTCCTAATGTGGCGTAACGCTTTAAAAAGGAGGAAAATAGTCAGCGCTGGTGAAAACACACGCGGGGCGCGATGTATCGTTCGTTTATTCACTGCAGCAACAGGCCCACACAAGCACAAACATCTGAACATGATAAACAACGTATAAGGGACTGATGAGAGGCTATTTATTAAGTACAACTGTCGAAGCCAAAAGAGCAATGAACTTTTTGTCGAAGGAATAGCTTCAAATGACTTCTCTCGAGTCTCTGTGAAGGAGTACCAGACTCTTACTGATTCAAAATTCTCCGTTCCTTTTCCTGCTCTAGGGATCATTCTGCGACCACAATCATGCTAGGCCCCATCTGTGGTGGTCTATTGGCTCTTTAAGGCGCGTGCGGAATGCAATGCACCGCGCACTAGGATCTGTTTCTGGTCGGGCAGCAAGCTCAAAAGAGCAATGATCTAATATTAAAATATAGACCTAAACCTAATAGCTACGGACCCTTATCTATAATAGAAAATTTAGCATACTTCATCCTATACATACATACATACATGAATTTGAAACTTAACATGATTTATACTATCCGCGTAGGTAAGACTTGGTCCCTACGGAAATTAAAGAATTTTTCGACCAGAAAAGGGGCCAAAACTAACACCTTACTACTAACGGTACCTATACAGGGTTACCATGTAATACGATTTTGGAATTCAAACGTGTTTTGAGGGGTCGAGTCGAAGGTCGTTACTTCGGAGTTTTGAGGTTGTGTTGGTTTTATTTTGGTTAGTGTTAATCTTCGCCCTTATACAGGGTGTTGTTTACAAACTTTCTTTTCAGCAAATTTAAGCTGTTAATCAATTTAACGAGGACCAACATTTTTTACTCATTCTGATCATAATCCCTATTATATGCTATTTATTTGGTTGTGCATTTAGAGACATTAATAGTCTGCATTCTGCATTGTATGGATGATTTGCAATCCTTCCAAAATCTTTTTATATGTAATACAACCGGATTCATATCAATCCAGCTAGATCTGGAAAGATCCAAAAGATTGTTCAATTCAGGATGATTTTCACGTTGAACAACTTGCACACATGAACACAACGCATTGAATATACTTAAAAATGAACCAGTACTATTAAAAAAACTGCTAGTAAACGAATCCCGTCTTCAGATCTGACAACCGATTATCGGACCCATTTCTAGTATTGCCATTCTTGGTCCTTAAGCAGCTTTGGTTACTTATCATCAAGGTGACTTGAGCTGACGCGTTAACGTCAGCTCATTTCGACCTACCCCATACAAAAAAAGATTGAGAACACCCACTTTTATGTAAGTACACCCCTGTGAATAAATTCAAACCGTATACGGATATCAAGCTTCACACATGGACTTGCTGAAATCTAAATTCGATTTGCAAGTAGCTACTTCAGCTTGCTACTTACAAAAATGCATCTTTCTGAAGTGTACGCCTTATTCGAGGTGACGACGAAATTCGCGAAATTTTATTTCGTATACGTCTACCTTTTCGGCGACAGCGTGTTGCGCCGGACAAAATGGCTGACTAAATAGAATTATTTTGAAGATGTGAACATGTGAGCGAAATTTGTTCTTGAGATCTTTTGAAATATGTGTCTAGTAAAATCTGTTTAGTTGCAGTTATTTTAAAATATAATTTCAAGGTATATAGTCAAGCGACTGTTATACAAGCTGTTATTGAAAAGTTTTCTCAAAGAGCATTTTACCGCATTGGTCTAATAATACGCGATAATCTATCATTTCTGGATCTTTTCAAAAGCGATGTTTTTATAAGAAGCTCTGAATGAAAGGAAATTGTGGTTCATTGTGTAGCATCAGCATGTCCCAAACCTGGAGCAAGAGCAGAAACAGATACTTTTCAGTCAGTAAGAGTCTGACACTCTCGCCTCACCCAAGGTGAAAGAAGGCATTTAATGATATTACTCCCTCGCACTAGCACCCTCAACCCTGACAGTACATCTGAATATAGACATAGTGCTACTGGACCTCTTCTGTGACAGTTCGATTATTGATAGCTCTTGAAGGTGCACGGCGTATCGCCAATCCTATCCTGATTGATAAAACGCGACGCGTCATAAATAATATCTCACCAAAAGTATATTTCTCTAAAATAATTTAATATCAACAGTCGCTACATCTACGTCGTACGTCGAACGATATTCAAGCATGCAAGTATGACATATTTTAAATGTATCGTTCTCTTGAGTATGTCCTTATTCAAGTATGGTGATGCAACGATCATCAGTGCATTACTAGTATTATCTTGGGAGAATTATTTTTACTGGCGTGTTATCTATTGAGACTGAATCAATCAATACTATTAATTTACTCTTTTTTAGGATATATGTCATGCATGCTGTTTAACGCAAAGAAAATGTGGAATACTCAGTATTTTATAAAATTCATTTGTTTTATGTTTACCTGATGGTAAGCATCAACAGAGGAGTTACGAGTGCGTTGCCGACCTTTTGGGGACTAGGTATTCGGAGATTGAGGGATTAGGGGAGGGGCGTAATTTAGGCTTGAAGAAAAGACCGACAGACAGACAGAGTTACTTTCGCATTTATAATATAAGTTTGGATATTTTCTACATTTTCTACCTTAAGAATCTCTGGTATGAAATAAGAGATTTAATTTAATTTTTTCACTACCGAAAAATATGAATGTACAATATGAAAGAAAATCCTTTTGCTCGGCAATTACAGATATGATAATTCCAACAAGGAAGCCAGTAATACTATAAATTTCTATTTTTAAATATATATTTATAAATGTGAAAATAAATTTTAAAAGTAAATAAAAATAATAAATACTTCACTACTGACGAGACCAACAAAACCACATTACAACGCAAAATTTCACCCTTTAATACCAACAAAATACAAATAAACCAGCATAAAATACCTAGCCTTTGTTATTCACACATTTCCCCGTCGCATTCTAAAACACAAAGACTTTGAACCTTACTAACAAAATACGTAACATTACGTTTCGCCACGACATCACAGAGATAACCAGAATATATTGCCCTCATATTTCTATGTGCCAATAAAATTGCTGAGTGAATTCGTCATTTGTGGATGGCGTGACGTAAGCTGAAGCTACCGAATGTGATCGTCAATTTTTATATTTTATTCCGTGTACTGTCAATTTCTTGATGGTTGTAAGGCGATATTGTTTAGACTTGACTAGACCGATAAGAAAATAGTCAAAGGCTTTTATTTTTAGAAGGAGAAACATCCAATGACCTCGCTCGTCCAGGTTAAGACGAGGGGAGTGTCAGACTCTTACTGACTATAAACCAACCGGTTCCTTCGCCTACTTCAGGCCAAGGCCGCGGTACCTTATTGGCGCTTGACCCGCGACCCCGGATAAACGGTCAAAGCCTCATAATGTATAGAGGATTTCTCCTGTGTTGAGTTTAGGAACAACTATTTTAAAAATACATTACACGTAGATACGGATCTATATCACACAAAGACTTGTTTCGTGCGAGGATCAAACCCACGACACGTTCCGCAGCAGCCAGTTGCCCAGCCACCGCATCAACCTTGCAGTCATAATTGTAAGTTTGTAAACTCAACCACGACACAGGCGAAGATCTACGAAGAGTATAACGATTTTTTTAAATAAAAAAGGAAAGTAAGTTTGAATATAGAATCAATAAAACGAAATGAGTAATACAAACAGTTGCCGTTTTACATGACCTTGAAATTTTATTCGAAATTCAATCCGAAAAAATATTTGGTAGTCAGGATAAAATCCGTTGATACTGAACTCGATAGAGAGGATAAAGGTTGTCGCAAACGAAGTCGCTATTCCAATTGTTAGTTATGGATTAAGGAATATCTACTGACTGACTTTGAATTTTAACAAAGATTTTTTGACTATTTCATTTTTATGTAAAGTTAATCCTATTCAATGGAACAGTGTGGTGTGTGTGTGTCAGTAAGAATCTATTGGTAACTTGTGCGAATAGAATCCAGATGATTCACAAGTGAGTCTAGATTATATAGGAATATAGGGATCAGAATTTATCTTATTAAGCGTCTGAAAAAAGAAAAACTTTCTACTATTTTGTAGTGCCATGTTTCAGCACGAATAGACTAGCTCCATGGAGAAAAACAATGAATGGTCTTATAAAAAATCGGTGAGAAAAAAACGCTCCTCATGTCTCCCTGCATTCGTCAGGTTATTCAGGCCCTAGTCCTTGCTGTCTCAATCGTCTTAAATCCACAAATCTTTATTCCCCAAAAGACGGGCAACGTAATTGTTTTACCCTCTTCTGGAACTGCAAGTGCCCATAGACTGGCTAATTACTTATTATTGAATTGTTAGGTGGTGTATCGTCCTATCCCATACAAATATTTTTGTTTGCAGCCAATTCAATTCGGAAACTATTATACTTTTACTTTAAATAAACGTACACTCGTCAAACAACGTCTCTCTTACATTGGCGTTCATCATTTACGTCTCAAAATCTCCCTAAACAGTTGACCTTGAAACAATCGATCGCTAACACCAACCCTTTTAAAATTAGACAGTCCAAATAATCGTGACGTAGTCTACCCTTATCCTGAAACCGGTTACACAGCTAGAACCTTTATAACAAATAAGATAAACAATGTAACATATTGTTACGTGCCTGACTATGCGGGCTTGGGTTACGGGATTGGATGAAATGAAACACTAATACCGGTTTTCAGACTTTCTATTGCACTTAAGTTACAGCGTCCACGGAGTTAAGTTATCGGCGTTCTTCTTCAGCAGAGTCCGGCCGACTGACACAACTTTGCCGTTCACGCTGACTTAACTCACTTAACTGACCGCACTTCACTATTTCACTGCACTTCACTATTTCACTCACTTTTCTTCTTTTTCACTTCTTCCTTTTCTTCCGAATCGCTTTAGACTTAGAACTCAACTGCCAGCGGTGAGCCGCAGTTCCGCTTATATACCCCCGGTCAGGTTCTGGAACATTCAATTTCGTTATTCTTTTTGATCGTCATGCCTCCAGAACCTTCCAATAATTTCGTTATTCATTTTTATTTATTCTCCTTCTCACTCTTTAATTTTTCATTTCTTTCACACAAATAATTCTAGAAAGTTCGACAAAACTTCCATCAACTAAAAAAACTTCATGTTTACGACGGGACTCGAACTCGGGATCTCTGTGGTGTAATCCACACGCCTTACCGATTACACCAACTCGTGTTGACAATTCACGACGAAATTTACAATCTCTAGGCAACGTTTGACAACCATCCATTGACGTCATGATGTCAAAGAGTTTGAACCACTTTTCCGTCACACTGCCCTCCTCTTAGATTTGCTCGTCCCGAGCATCGTTGCTGCCGTAATACCTCGCCAACCTGTCTATATGGACAACTTTCAAAGGGCTCCTTAAAGTCTTCCGAATTCTGTAAGTAATGTCATTGATCTTCGTGACTATCTCCTAAGGACCTTCCCAACTCGGTTGCAGCTTCGGAGATTTTCCCTTCCTTCTGACTGGATTATGAAGCCAGACCAATGACCCTTCTTCAAACCCAACAGAATTGGCTCGTCGATCATAGCGCGTCTTTGCGCGATCACTAGCTTGAAAACCGGCCTCCCTGATCTGCTCATAAATGTCCAACATTTTTGCCCTTAACTCGCTTATGTAATCGCTAAACTCGATGCGAGTGTCGCCAGGTGGACAGCCCGATACAAGATCTGCCGGTAATCTCAATTCCCTTCCAAAATTTGCAAATGCAGGCGTCTTTGCGGTGCTTTCATGTACAGCAGTCCGATAGGCAAGCAAGAAGAGAGGTATGTAAGTGTCCCAATCTCTCTGATGGCTGTCAACCACCTTTGCTAAGTGTCGCTCCAATGTTTGGTTGAAACGTTCGATCATTCCATCTGACTGTGGATGATAAGGGGTTGTTCGAGTCTTATGGATTCCCAAAAGTTTACAAGTTTCCTGAAAAACTTGGGATTCAAAGTTCCGTCCTTGATCACTGTGCATCTCCAAGGGCACTCCGAATCGGGTGAATACCTCGTTTACCAACTTCGTGGCTACAGTTACTGCCTCTTGATTCGGTATGGCAAAGACCTCCGGCCATTTTGTAAAATAATCCATAACCACTAAAACGTAGCGATTGCCCGAATCAGTGATTGGAAATGGTCCAGCGATGTCTAAGGCTATTCTCTCCAAAGGCATACCAACATTGTAGATTTTCATCGCCCCTCTGCTTCTTGTTTGTGGACCCTTGACAGCTGCACAACTAGTGCATTTCCGGCACCAATCTTCGACGTCATATTTGCAATGCAGCCAATAAAACCTCTCCTTGATCTTCACCAAAGTCCTCCTAATTCCCAAATGTCCTCCAGAAGATCCATCATGGAACGCTTTTAATACATCCCTTATTTTTGAACGAGGCACCACCAATTGCAAATGCTCGTCCTTGCCGTTTGTTGATTCCCATTTCCTGCACAGAAGTCCATTATGCAGCGTAAGGCTTTTCCACTGTGCCCATAAACCTTTCGTTACCGCGCTATATTGGGCGACGTCACTCCAACTTGGCTTGTTACCACTTCGTAGCCACTCCAGTATTGGTTTAATATCTGCATCTCTTTCCTGTTCTAATTTCATCGCATCATCTCCCCATGCCTCGTCAACAGTATCAGTCCTTATCACCTTAAGAAAAGCAGTTTCCTTCTTGGCACAATGCTTGCAATCTTCCACGCATGGGCGTCTCGATAATGCATCTGCGTTGCCATGAATTCTTCCTCCGCGATGTTCGATTTCAAAGTCAAATTCCTGAAGTTGTTCCAACCATCTGGCTACTTGGCCTTCGGGATCCTTAAACTGAAGCAGCCATTTCAAAGCAGCGTGATCAGTTCTGATCAAAAATTTCCGTCCCAGTAAATACTTCTTGAAATGGTGCAGAGTTTTGACTACGGCCAGCAATTCCCTCCTGGTCACGCAATAATTCCTCTCCGGCTTGGATAGTGACTTGCTGAAGTAAGCAATAACCTTCTCCTGCTCACCATCGCGTTGTGAAAGGACACCTCCTATTCCAATATTGCTGGCATCCGTATCAACTACGAATATTCCTTTCGCGTTGGGGTATCCGAGAATTGGTGTGTTACAAAGCCGTTCTTTTAGTTCTCGAAAGGCTTGCTCACAATCCTCGTCCCAGATAAAGGCACGTTTCTCCTCTGTCAATCGATGCAAAGGCTTGGCAATGTCCGAGAATCCTTTCACAAACCGCCGATAATACGAGCACAATCCAAGAAATGCCCGAACTTGCGTTTTGTCTTTAGGTGTTGGCCATTCCTTAACAGCGACAGTCTTGGCTGGATCAGTCTCAATTCCTCTCTCAGAAATAACATGTCCTAGATAATTCACTTCGCGCTTGAAGAAAGAGCATTTCTTTGGACTCAACTTTAAATTTGCTCCACGCAGCTTGTCGAGTACCTTTTCCAATTTCCTTAGATGATCGTCAAAATCCCGTCCAACAATGATGATGTCATCGAGGTAAACTAGGCAGGTTTCGCCCAGCAGTCCCGCCAGCACCTGTTCCATCAAACGCTCAAAGGTTGCCGGTGCATTGCATAATCCAAATGGCATCACCTTAAATTGCCAGAGTCCCTTCCCAGTTGAGAATGCGGTCTTTTCCTTGTCCTTGGGATCCAAATCCACCTGCCAATAGCCGCTTTTCAGATCGAGCGTTGAAAACCATTTCATGCCACTCAGTGTGTCAAGTGTGTCATCGATTCTTGGTAACGGGTAGCTATCCTTCTTGGTTACATCATTCAATCGTCGATAGTCTACGCAAAACCTCGTTGAACCATCTTTCTTCTTGACAAGCACGACAGGTGAACACCAAGGGCTAGAAGAGGGCTCTATCACGTCATTTTTCCTCATATCGTCAATCATTTCTTCAACCTCTTTCTCACGAGCGAATGGTATGCGTCTGGGCCTTTGACGAATTGGCATTGTATCACCTGTGTTTATTTTATGCTTCACCAAACCAGTTCGGCCAATATCACCATCGCTTCTTGAAAACACATCAGAGAATCGAAGAAGTAAATTTCTAGCTTTCATAGTCTCCACTTTTGTCAGACTTTTGTTTCGTCTAAGATTTTCGTTACAAAGTCAATTCCCGTACTGTCCTTCTTCACAAGATTCTCCGAGCATTTTCTTATCCAGGCCACTTCTTCCAATACGCCCACAGGCTCTCCTTCTTCAATCGTAATTTTTGAATCACTGAAGTTGAATACCGGAATGCGGTTGACATCAGATGACCCCACGACAGTTCTTGCCGGTAGCCATGAGCTTACGTGTTCCGATTTATCAATCACAGCGCACCTTCGAGGTAAACTTCCTTCCTTCCTCCTAGGTAATGCGATTGGTACGAGAGTCTGTGATTTTGGTGCAAGAACAGTTCTTCTTAAACAGCAAACTTTTCCCAGGGTTCCACCCTTCATCGGAATTTCCTCAATTCCACATAGTAAAACTCCAGATTTTAAGTCGATGTTACACTGGTGCCCTTGCAGGAAGTCAAGTCCCAGGATGCAGTCATCCAGAATTTTGGCCACAATAACCTCATGTCGATAAACACGTTCCCCAATTTTGATTGTTACATGCAGTTTTCCACTTATCGGTATGCACTGGCCGGTAGCTGATTTCATTTGTAGGCCAACAATTGGTTTAAGGTGTTTCCTGATGTTTTGCTCGAGCAGCCGAACATTTATCACCGTCCTTGAAGCTCCAGTATCTAATGTTAACTGACTGTTTTTCCCATTTACTTGACCGTCTATCACCAGAGTATTTCCATCGTTGGTTTGCTTGATGTAGATTGTTGGGGTTATTCCACTACCGGCCAGCGCCCACCCCGCAGCCCTGGCTGGATTTAGTTTTCCTGCTGGTCAGAAGTTGAGACCGCCGCGTCCTGGCGGTTCACCTTCTTCGGGCAGTCGCTCCGCATGTGCCCACGCTCTCCGCATCCATAGCACATGAAGTTCCGACGGCGTGGAGGTACCTGCTCCGTTGTCGTCATTTCCCGCAGACGTAAGGTACGGGAGTTACCACGCACGGCTTCCACTTCCAATGCATGGGCCAGAGCTTCTTTCATGTTCTTGTGATGGCCCAGATGAACAGCAGCTCGAACTTCGGGGTCCCGAACACCGTCAATGAATGCTTGGAGAAGCGTGCCTACAATCATTGACGGAGTCGACCGGAAAGCTCGACGCACAAGTTTTTCGATTTCCACGGACCATTGCTGTAGACTCTCATTAGCACGCTGAGTACGCTCTTTTAATTGCGCTCTGTACACGTGCTCGAGGTGGCTGTCTCCAAAACGTGCCTCAAGTGCGTCGAGGAGGGCACTAAAGCTGAGATCCCCACTTGCGCCGATAGCTTCCAGCACTGAGAGCGCTTGATCACGGAGGGCCAGGGTGAGGGCTGACTGTGCTTCCTTCTGAGTCCAACCATAAGCCTCCATAAGTGTCTCAAACTGTAGCTTGAACGCGGTCCAGGATGTTGTTCCGTCGTAATGGGGAATCTTGAGCCCTTTCGTTGCGCTTGAGGCCACATTTGGGGTGTCAAAAACGGCTGCAAGACGGCTTCGGCTCTTCAAAGGGCTTGGGCTTGCCACTTCCTGCTTGATTTTGGAGATCTCTTCTTCCACTCTCTCCTCTATCGCCATGACGCGATGTTCCAACTTGCCTAACCCTTCCTCCACTTCTTGTACCCGTTCGACAGCCTTTTGCAGTCCCTTCGTGAAATCCTTGTGCATCTCTTCCAAGCGACGCGCTTGCTCCTCTTGGCGGCGAGCTTGATCCTCTTGGCGACGAGCTTGATCTTCTTTCAGCTCCCGAAGCTGTTCTGCCTGACAGCGTGCTTGCTCTTCTTGGCGACGCGCTTGCTCTTCTTGGCGGCGCGCTTGCTCTTCTTGGCGGCGCGCTTGCTCTTCTTGGCGGCGCGCTTGCTCTTCTTTCAGCTCCCGCAGCTGTTCTGCCTGACAGCGCGCTTGCTCTTCTTGGCGGCGCGCTTGCTCTTCTTGGCGGCGCGCTTGCTCTTCTTGGCGGCGCGCTTGCTCTGCCATCATTTGCTGCAGCTGTAGCAGAAGATCCACCTGCACAGGCTTGGCTTCTGCATCGCTGGTTTGAGCTGCAGCACCCTCTTCCCTCACACGCTGCGCTTCTGACATTGAACGGGTACTCACTCCTCTTATGTCCTGCGGTACTAACGGCATTTTTCTCCAATCCCACTTCTGACACCAAATGTTACGTGCCTGACTATGCGGGCTTGGGTTACGGGATTGGATGAAATGAAACACTAATACCGGTTTTCAGACTTTCTATTGCACTTAAGTTACAGCGTCCACGGAGTTAAGTTATCGGCGTTCTTCTTCAGCAGAGTCCGGCCGACTGACACAACTTTGCCGTTCACGCTGACTTAACTCACTTAACTGACCGCACTTCACTATTTCACTGCACTTCACTATTTCACTCACTTTTCTTCTTTTTCACTTCTTCCTTTTCTTCCGAATCGCTTTAGACTTAGAACTCAACTGCCAGCGGTGAGCCGCAGTTCCGCTTATATACCCCCGGTCAGGTTCTGGAACATTCAATTTCGTTATTCTTTTTGATCGTCATGCCTCCAGAACCTTCCAATAATTTCGTTATTCATTTTTATTTATTCTCCTTCTCACTCTTTAATTTTTCATTTCTTTCACACAAATAATTCTAGAAAGTTCGACAAAACTTCCATCAACTAAAAAAACTTCATGTTTACGACGGGACTCGAACTCGGGATCTCTGTGGTGTAATCCACACGCCTTACCGATTACACCAACTCGTGTTGACAATTCACGACGAAATTTACAATCTCTAGGCAACGTTTGACAACCATCCATTGACGTCATGATGTCAAAGAGTTTGAATCACTTTTCCGTCACAATATTGTTTGGGCTGGGTGGCGCCGACACATAGATTTATATCTGTCTTTAGCAATATTGTAAATGCGAAAGTCTAGTCTAATCAGATCTGGAGAATTCGGGATGGAAATGATTTGTCTGATGTGTTATGTAATTTTTGTGTTGTTATTTTGGTCTTCTGAGAAACACGGAGATGTATTTGAATATATTTAAATTAATATTTAATTGTGCGGGGGTTCAACGTAGACTATGTTTTATACTCCCCACGTTAGCCCGATGAAATACATATAATCGATATATTATTCCAGAATCTATCATTGTGGCAATTTTCATCATAATTTATTCAGTAGTTTTTTCGTGCAAAAGTAACAAAGATCAATCCTCCTATTCAGCTTTTTAACCACCCATAAAAAACCATTTTGAGTGCTTACTTAAACTATGCTATAAAAGAGAGTTTCATATAGATTTCGAAGAACATACTGGATAGTAATCATACTAACGTTTACTGTCTCCAAAATTCAGTCCAGAACATTATGTTACACATATACTTTTATCCCCTAGGGATATACAAGCGTGATGTTATGTAAAACATGCACGGTAGTTGAGAAGCAAGTTCGCAGAGTAATATCAAATTAATCTGTCCTTTGTAGTCGCCAGCACGTCAAAATACCCTCTAGTATATAGATAGTTTTAAGGATTTTGAACTCTATCATGGAAGAAGGTATGGTTGAAAATAATTTGATGGGCAAGGATTTAGTTTTATGTGCTGGTGTCTGCTTAGTATGGTTTACATTTTAGCTTCGAGTTGGCAAGCTGCCTCGGACGTTTTTGGTCATGCTAGGAGCTTTTCGTTTGTGAGATGGAGGGCTTTAAAATTCTTTAGTTGCTCAGTATATATGTTATTGTTAATCTATTTTGTTAGTGAGACTTCTTCTAACTCAAGAATAGCTAAACTAATTTGGCTGATAATTAGAAGGAAGGAAACCTACTAGTTAGGACCACGAGACGGATATCAAATCCTCATCCATCTACAGTTTGCGCGCGCGTCTACAGTTTGCGCGCAGACGCGCGTCGCCGGGGCGAAGATCCTCTGCCGCGCCCAATTAGCTAATAGACCACCACAGACGGGGCCCTAAAGGGCTGATGGTCAGCCGGGGTTGCGGGGTAAGCGCAATGAGGCACCGCGACCTCGGCCCAGAGCAGGAGAAGGAACAGGGGGATTTTTAGTCAGTAAGAGTCTGACACTCCCTCCCGCCCGGCCCTGGGCGGGAGAAGTCATTTGATGATTTTTCCCTCACAAAAAAAATCCATCCCTAAAATGGGGGTGAAACTTAGTATGGAAAATCTGCTATTTTCAAAATAGGTATCCGCAAATTGATATACGGACTTTCGTATATTTTCTCCTGACTACAACGAATCCCTTAAAAGACGAAGAAAATTAATCATGGTATTTTCAAGGTTTTCATTGATATCATTAAGGCTGGATATCCTATAAAACTATTTGACGGATTAACATAACTTCGCCACTATTGCTACCAAAACTGTAAAACTAAGATACATGACCCAAATACTGAGAAAACCTAGATTGAATTCGTATACATTTTTTTAAAGGATTTGGCGGCAAACGGGCTTCCGAACTGTGATGCGTATGATGACACAACACAGCAGTTGAGTTGCAAAAACGTGACCGGCCTTTTTGGGGTTAGGGATTAAGGATTTGGAAAGTGCGAATTGATTTATTATTTCAGGAGGAAAATCCTTTTTTAACTTTTGAAACTGTGAGTGAACAGGAAGAGAGTGTTGAATGTGAGAGTGATGAATTTTACTGCCTAAAAAGTATTATTAATACTGCAGATTGGGGATAGGGGCAGAAATAAGGGGGATGTAAATTAAAAAGTGACAAAGTCAAAGAATTTATTTTAATTGTGTCTTCTATTAAAGGTATCTTGAACATCATACAAATATTTAAAAAAAATATCAATCTGTCGGTCAGTCCTTTAAGTGATGTCATTTGCTCGTTCTAAACTCTTAAGCGTGACAGACATTAAGTAACAATGCATTGTGAAAAGTGATTGAAAAAGAGTAACCATGGACCAAGATTTCTTGCTTGTTCTTCTCCATAGGAATCTACACTTTGGAACGAGGAAATAGCTTCACTAGAGGACAGACGGACAGACTTACACATATAAAGTTAAACCTTATGATATCTTATTTGCTTGACGTTCAAAAGTGCCTGTTGTGGTCTACTTGAAATAAAGAATTTGATTTGATTTGATTTGAGACTCTTACTGTATGAAATCCACCCCATAGCTTCTTCCGCTCTTGGCCCTGGATGCGATATTATTGCCGACACCCCGATTTTGTGTATACGAAGTTGAAGTTAATTTCATGTATTTTATTCTAAGAGTCCATTATACTCATTTTTTAAATGTGATATGACTGCAATCGACTTTACGGATAACTTGATGTGTGAGTTCGTTGCCGCCCTTTTGGGGATTGGGGTATCTGTGATTTAGGGATTAGGGGAAGGGAAAAAGAATTTGGCCTCCGGTAACCTCACTCCCTCGGCGAATCATAAAACTATGATTGTTTCACGTCGGTTTTCTGTGAGGCCGTGGTATCACTTCGGTCCAGCCAGCCTATTCGTGCTGAAACTTGGTTCTATCGTATTAAACATATCTTCTTTGTACAGACAGCGACCGTTTACAGTACAATTTTATCACCAGCATCGATTGTATACCTAATGAATAATTTATGAATGAAAATGAATGTCCATACTTTAATCAAATTATTAATTTTACTGTTGATTGTTCGGTTTGACGGAGTGGTCATACATCACATTATTTATAAATATGTATTGCATTATAATAATAAAATTAAGTCCAACTACAGTCCCATTTTAGTATTTAGTTTGAAAATAAATACGAAAATGAAGACTGATTAAACACAGAGACAGACGTTATTGTTCGGTTACAGAGCTGAAGAATAATTACAAAAATATGGGGCTTCAATAAAAACCATATAATTTAATGTAATAATAGTATAGTGTTCGATTCCGTTCACGGGATCACAGGATCCCGGACCTTTGGAAGGCGTACGAGGGGCCGAAGCCAACTGGCAGAGGGCCGTTGAACACTTGAAAACTTAAATTAAAGAATTTAAGTGAAATGGGGCATCAGTATGAAAGTGCACCCAAGGACAATCCCCGGTTGATGCAGGACTATTGCGAATTTTGGTAATAATTGAAAGACTTATAGTATAGTTACTGTTACTGTGTCCCTGTACTATTGTGACTGCTTCTCTGTATTAAGTCCTTATTGATCAATTACCTACTACAAATGAGATTTTTAGCCCAATTGTGTTAAGTTGATGAATACTTAAATAGTATTCTTGTACAGTGAATGTCGTGAGATAAACAAAATTGTTGTAAAAAAACTCTGGTCTGTAAAATCGGGAAACGGACGGTATTTAGACGTGACAACGTAAAACAACTTTTACAGAAGAAGACAGAGAATACAGAAGGAATCATGAACTGAACTGAGGCGATCGCTTGAACCGATCATGCATCTCTCTCGTTCTTGCCGCGCTCTCACTTGCGGAACGCGACATTGAGCGTAACGGGACAGTGACGATCTTTTCCCTTAGTGTAGAGTTATTTATTAGACATTGTCACGTGAACAACGGCTTTCTCAGGAGACTAAACTGAGAAAAGGTGTACTACTAGTTTCAAATCACATGGGCATATAAACACAGCGGGTTGCGGGGTAAGCGCAATGAGTCACCGCGGCCTCGGCCTGGAGCAGGACAAGGAGCGGGGGGGTGTTTAGTCAGTAAGAGTCTGACACTCTCTCTCTCGCCTTACCCTGGGTGGGAGAAGTCATTTGATGATTTTCCTCTGACAAAAAAAGGCATATAAACAACATATTATTAAGGTGGTAATAACACGATCGTGGTCGTGGTCGCAAGCAGACTCAATCACGACCTGTGCAACCAAGTCGAAACGTGCGTCGAGCCTTCCATGGTATTTAAATAATTACCTTCCCCGTTAATACCCGCCTAATAATACATTGGTAACATGAAACGCGAACATTTAAAAGTATAACAAGGCCAGATCAGCGACGCGACAGGTATCGCCGCAAAATACGCTGCTCATGAATAAGAGCCCCGTTGTAACTTGAAACTAGTAGTGCTTTTTTCAGCACGTGTTCGCGCGCCTGATGGTTTTTTCAGAGCAACAACTTACGCTCATGAAATGTATAAATTATGAAGAAATCTGAAAATTACCCCACTTGCTATACTTAACTGCTGTAGTTAGCACCCATTAAAGTTTATTAATTTAAAACCGTGTTCGAGTATATTTTTCCTGAGTCCATCCACATCAACCCTGGTTCCGTACATGGTCCGTATCGAGCCTGATGACCCTAACTAAAGAGAAGATCAGCGATTTTATTTGAAGAAGAGGAATCAAGTACTGAAATTTTCCACCGTGACGTGGAGATTTGCCGGTGGATTGGATTGAGTTCGAACAAATGGTTTTAGCGGTGTACAGTATTTTATGTAACTAATATATCATCACCCAACACTCAGGTAGTATATAAGTAAATTATATTTAAGGTCAGTAATATTTATTTTATTACCTATTCTTGTATTTGTTTGATCATTAGAATCATTAGATATTCTGTTACATTGTGATTAGTATTTTTAACAGTAAATCTTAAGTTTAAATTATACTCACTGCAGTATAGTTAGTTAATTGCTACATTATTTAAACTTAATTTAATCAAGGCTGTAACTAATTCACATAGTTTTATAACTACTTAGTAGATGTAATTATTAGCAGGTATCTCGACATAATATAAATAATTTGAGTGTTATATATTAGTGCAAGTCATTGTAAAAATCTAACAAGTTATAAGTAATTTAGAATCGTTTATGTAATACCTAAGTAGGAATTAGTATTTTAATTAAATTTATTGTGCTTATTTATTTAGTTATATAAAAGTTTACAACATTATACATTGTAGGTAGTTTTACGAGCAATGTACAATATTAATTAATTTACATATTTAGCTTTATATAATTGTTATTAATTTGTAGGTTCTGTGTCGCTTTATAAAAGCATTTCGGCAGTGTATAAAACACAGTTAGGTGTGTCTTTGTCATATTGTTTGCTAGGTTTAATTGTATTCCTGTATCAATTCCAGGTTGACAACACTCCTCTCCCAGTATGTCCGAGGAAAGGGATTTAATTAAAAAGCGCGGCAGCTTTAAGGGTCGCTTGACTGCTTTCGTCACCTTCCTGGACTCACTCAAGGACAAAGTATTAAGTAGTTGTGATGTGTCCGAGTTGCAGTTGCGCATGGGTAAGATGGAGTCATTGTACGAACAATATGATGAGGTGCAGTTGCGTCTGGAATGTATCGCCGACGATCTTAAGGTACAGAATTCCGAGCGTACCGAGTTCGAATCACTTTATTACAAAGCGTTGTCCAGAGCGCAAATCATTCTCAACGACAGTAACAAAGATGATAAGTCGATGGAAAGCTGTAAAAGTACACTTGCTAGCATACACAAACCGGTAAAACTACCAACGATACAATTACCAAAGTTTAGCGGTTCATATTGCAATTGGTTGGAATTTCGTGATACCTTCACTAGTCTAATTCATAGTAACGACGAAATTGATGAGGTTAACAAATTCCACTACCTAAGAGCCTCTCTTGAGGGACCTGCTGCCGTCATCATCAAGTCAATTGAGTTTTCTTCGAGCAATTACTCTGTGGCATGGAGTTTGTTACTTGATCGATTTGACAACAAACGATTATTAGCACAAAATCATGTGTCTACTTTGTATCACATTGATGCGGTTACAAAGGAATCGTCGGTTGCTCTCAAAGGATTAATCGATCAATTAAATAAGGACTTGCGAGCATTAGAGTCGTTAGGTGAGCCTGTAAAGCACTGGGGCACCTTTTTGATATACCACGTCACTCAAAAAATTGATCATAGGACCTATCGTGAATGGGAGGAGTTTAAGGGTAGGATTGACAAAGAAAGTTCGATTACGTTTGATATGTTCATGCAATTCCTACGCACTCGAGCCGATTTGATCGAGAACTTAGAACGCCTTCGAACAAATAATAATTCTCAAACGGCAGGTAGATCAAACCCTAAGATCAAGTCGATGTTGGTTAATCAACCTCAAAATAGTTCCAGCATCGAAACAGCTCCCACAGTATGTCCTAAATGTAACAGTAATCACACATTAAATAATTGTCCACAGTTTCTCGCATTAAGCGTTGATGCTCGTATTAAACTTCTACCTACTTATAAGATTTGTTTTAATTGTTTTCGTTCAGGTCACTTCGCTAACAAATGTAAAAAAGCCGGTTGTAAACTATGTAAGCGTAGGCACAACACACTAATTCACATAAATTCTAAAGATAACATTATTGCGAATACACATAGTGTTAATTCGTCTAACAATAACTTGTCTTCATCATCCGTACCGTCTGCTACCACAGACACGAATAACGTTACGTTGTCAGCACACATTGCATCCTCTCAAGGTCATACGCAGCGTGATGTTTTGCTATCGACCGCATTGGTCAAACTACGGGATCAAACTGGCTGTGTGCATGTCGTTCGCTCGGTCCTAGACAGCGGTAGCACTTCGTCATTCATAACGGAACGGTTATGTAAAAAACTTAATTTATTCACGAGCCAGGTAAACAAATCTATACTTGGCATAAATAATGTTTCTTCGCACGTAGGTAAAACATGTCGAGTTGATATGACGTCTTTGGATGATCATTTTAATTTCAACCTTCATTGTTTGGTTTTGCCATTTATCACGAGTGAGGTACCGTGCCGTGAAATAAATATTAATAATTTCGATATACCTTCGAATATCACTTTAGCTGATCCTAAGTTTTATGAACCCGCTGATGTTGATTTATTAATCGGCGCTGATCTGTTTTGGAAGTTATTAGGATCACAAAAATTAGAATTAGGTAATGGAAAGCCAATATTATATAAAACCCATTTAGGATGGATAGTTTCCGGTCCAATTCTTACTAATGATTTAAAATGTAATTTTTGTAAAGATGTTTCCCATGATCATAAATATGTTAGTTCATTTGATTTGCCAGAACAAAGATTATGTGAGAAAGAACCTTCAATTCTGGGAGATTCTTTCAAGAAAGCAACACACTGTTGCCAATCATTAGTCTCGCGGGACTTGCCTGCTTCGATTGACGTAGATATTGCACCTCACGAGCCCGACAAGTTACTTGGTGTGGGTCGGTATCCCGCTTCCGATGATTTAGGGTTTCCTAAAATTCCGAGCGAGTCCTTGGCTAGGCATAGTGAACGCGATTTATTATCATTGATACGAAAAGTGATTACATTAGTGCTTCATTTATTTTAGTCGTTATTATAATTTATTTACTTTAAGATTTATTTAATCATATAGGAAACAATACATTTATTTTTTGTTTCATGTTAATAAAACCCACCTTATCTCATTACAGTCCACTCATCAGTTTACAAAATTATTGTTTAATTTCGAGCATATATGATTGATGCACGCTGGCCCACATTTGCTATTAGCTCCCATAAGGGAATCGTACTGACCAAGAAGGTCGCAACTTGGCGAAGACTTGTACTCATAAGTGTGTTCCATGTCGCCGCATGAAGGGACGGGTAGTTAGTCCTATACTGGGCAACTTACCACGAGAACGACTTCGTCCAGGTTATCCCTTTGAGAGCACCGGCGTTGGTTATGCCGAGCCTATTATTGTGTGCTAGTCGTCGGGGTTGCGGATTCGGGCTGGTGAAGGTGCATGTAGGATTTTTTATATGTTTTCCGATCAAACCCATTCATTTGGTGTCAACTCGTTGGCGATTTAATTAGTAAGGGTTATTTACTAGCGTTGCATCGATTGATTGCTTGAGGAGGTACATAAGCCCGTTGATATTTTTTCGGACAACGGTATCTCATTTATCGGTGCGTGCAATGACCTTTCTCATTTGTAAAGGAAAATACTTTGGCCTTGGGTGAAAGTGCCGCGAATGATGGAATTAAATTTCATTTTTATCCCTGCGTACATCCCGCACTTCGGTACCTTCTGGGAGGCGAGTGTAGTCAACAAGGTACATCGTCAAGCGAGTGTTGGGATATTGTAATTAAACTTTTAATAAACTGTACACCACACTAACTAAAATCGAAGCCATTTCGAACTTTCATCCACTAACGCCTTATCTTCAGATCCTGCAGATTGCATACCGCTGACGCGTAACCTTGCTGCAACCTGATTATCCTGTTCCTGCAAGGATGGATTGAAGCTGGACTCCTTAGTGGCGATTAAGGAGGATAATCTCCCTCCGTTGAAGTGGAGACTAGGCCGTGTGGTGGCGGTTCACCCAGAAACAGACGACATCGCTTGTGTTGCTGACAGCCAGACGGCCACTGGCATCGTACGATGGGCATTCAATCGAGTCGGCCCACTACCTGTGACTTCGGAGTTTGGTTGAAACCGTTGCTTTCAACGCCCGGGGGCATGTTCGCGCGCCTGATGGTTTTTTCAGAGCAACAACTTACGCTCATGAAATGTATAAATTATGAAGAAATCTGAAAATTACCCCACTTGCTATACTTAACTGCTGTAGTTAGCACCCATTAAAGTTTATTAATTTAAAACCGTGTTCGAGTATATTTTTCCTGAGTCCATCCACATCAACCCTGGTTCCGTACAGCACGTGAGCAACTCTTCATTTCAAAATACATATTTAATTTTCTTTACGAAAATATATTTAACTATCCATAAATTAGATCAACATAAATATTTTTTAACAAAAAAAACCGACTTCAAAAAGTAAACTAATAAGCAAAAAATAAATTTACTTTGTTCAAAGTAATACTACTAATATTCTTTTTATTTAGTTAAATATCACACTATTCCGCCGACAGAGTCGCGGGAAAAAGCTAGTTATAAATGCATTTGTCAAAATATTAATACGAATGAATCATAATAATTTATTACAAATACATTGAAATTATTTCCGCCTTATTGATTGCACAATTACTTAAATGTCGTTTATTCATAGTCTATTATGTATTAAATAATTATAAATCTTGTCAAATCCATTAAAACTGACTGCAAAGCTGTATAAAACCATAATTCAAGTTAACAACGAATTCAATTTAACTACTATTAATTAATGTTATTGGATTAATAATTTGTTGAAAATGTAAAATTAATATTTTGATGTTTGTCCAGAAACACTACACGTCTAGCTGTAAGCGATGATTTAGCCAATGATATACAAGAGGGAGGCGGCCCGCGTGTGGGAGCAATCCTCCTCACGCCTCAGCCGCCGTAACAGGCGACACTACGGGCGTCTGGGATCAAGGGACGATCTTCGGCCACCGTAAGCGCGGGTCTGCGGTCGGCGGGTAAGGGTAGCTCGCCGCCCGACCAGAACCAGACCCGAGCGTACGGCGCGTAGCGTTCCGCGCGCGCCTCAAAGAGCCAATAGACCACTACAGACGGGGCCCTAAAAGGCTGATGTTCATCCGGGGTTGCGGGGTAAGCGCGACGAGGCACCGTGACCTCGGCCCAGAGCAGGAGAAAGAACAGGGTGTTTTTAGTCAGTAAGAGTCTGACACTCCCTCCCGCCCGGCCAAGGGCGGGAGAAGTAAATTGAAGATTTTCCCCTCACAAAAAAAAAAATGTATTGAGGCGAACCTTTATACTGCACTGGGAAATTCTGTAATGGTAGATCTAGGTAAAATTATATAAAATAAAAAAGTCTTTTACATATATAAAACAGTGGATAGAGATTACCTTAAAATAATTTCTTATATCTTGATTCCCGCAAGAATTTCATGTACTTACATAGCACAGTTATCAGGATAAAGATATTTGTGGAAATAGGTACCTACTCTTGAACTATTCTATTCGAAAACAATAGACAATCTAGGGGCCAATTTGCATGGATAAATCGGTACATCAAATAGCTCTTAAAGCTTGAAGTGTAGTTTGCTCTCGAAGTATCTATTTTAGTATACATTGGCTAGCATGTATACGATTAGTAGATATGAAAGATACATTTTCAGAAATGTGTCAAAGAAGCTTATATATATCTGAATAGTGAATTATTACACTTCGATCGTACTATTATTGATTATCGAATATAATAGTACTATTATTGATCGAAGTTATAACAGGATTTTCCCTGTGTATAGTAGGTGTGTTTTATTTATTAATTTAATACATTTGCTTTGGCTCAAAATTTAGTAAAAGGTGGACTTAAAGTGACATAGACATTCTCTACCAGTTGAGTGATACTGGGTGGAGCCTACCATACATGCAGGGACAGTAGGGGTTAAGGATGCAAGCGCAATAATGTATGTGTATATAGTTAATCCTTTCCTCTTGACAACTTCTTATTTACTTTTAAGTTCGTTCTTAACCCCCGACGCATAAAGAGGGATCTTATAAGTTTGACGTGTCTGTCTGTCTGTCTGTCTGTGGCAGCAGGAGCTACGAGCTCCTGAACGAATGAACCGATTTCAATTTATTTTTTTTTGTATTACAGGTGTTTTACGGGCGAGTGATTGATGAAAATCGATTGAGCCTTTTAAAAGTTCTGGGGGTTAAAGTGGGGAAGAAAAATCGAATATCTGCAAATATGCTCAAGTGGGATATCAAATGAAAGGTACGTCACAAAACACCAAATCTTTAATAAGTTTGACGTGTCTGTCTGTGTGTCTGGGGCATCAGAGCTCCTGAACGGATAAAACGATTTCAATTAAGTTTTTTTTTGTATTATATACTTTTTAATCGTTGCTTATGTTTTTTGTGTCGGTTGTTTAAATTTTTAATTTATTAAACATGGCAGACGTGTTTTTTACTTTTTTATTATTATTTTTCTCAATGAATTTGAATTTCCAGCTATAAGCAATGTAATAGTTACATACATATGGATCCTGGAAACCTAATTCGGTAGTATACTACCCGCTAAATACGCCCACGTAGTAACGCATATAATACTCGAATATGACAAGGATATTTGTCATTCTCACACAAAGCTTATTTTTATTAAAATTGTAATTGAAAACATAGCGTGTGGATGGAACATAGCGCTCGCGCTCACAAAACAGTTGTTAAATGTAATCAATGAATACATTTTTATAAATTAATTATTATTTTATTTTTGAATTTCATAGATTTTTTTTCTTATTGGCGTTAGCACATATATGTTAATAAATGTTACTGCTGAAAACTTACGATCAGGTAATCCGTCTACTCGTTTGCCGTACATAAAAAAGAAACAAAATATTCTGATAATAACTCTTCTTGCTGAAGGTCGTCTGGCCATTTTAATTTTAATATGTAACTTGTAAACCTCACTAGAACCAATCTGACTTTTCATCTCATACATATTTTTTTGTATCAGATATTAAGAAGTAAAACGTATTTTTGTTATTTACCCCATCCGTATTGAACTACTTTATATACCGAATTAAAACATATTTTATTTGGTTGGACAAACTCATCGGTACTAAAAATCTCCCCGTCTCTTCTGCTGTTCCATCCCGAGGCCTTATTACGCTTGCCCCAGTATTGAATTAAGTATTACTCGTATGTATTAAAGTAACGAAAAGAATTTAACTTAATAACTTAATTTACATTTTAATAAATTAAAGCAGATCCTTCTGATTAATTAATCAACTCAAAAACTAAAACACATCTAGATCTTAAATTTAAAATAACAAAAAGGATTTTTCTTTGTCAGATATTTTTAAATGTAATCAACTGAAATTTTCTTTTTAATAACAATTGGTTTTCAGACACCTTAAGAAAGGTTTTATTTTAATTGTCTGGATTCATAAAACACAACATTGACTAATTATTTTGTTTTTTGGTATGCGACCGGGACATTTCTTATTCTCTTCGTTTTACACGTAAATGTCACTTTTTTACAGTTAGGGTATTTTGTCCTCCAAGTAAGCGTTTTTTAGTCCGAGAAAAACGGAGAGTTAGAATATGAACTAAATAATTTACAATGTGTTATCTCTCCGAAGAAAAGGCCACCCGATCTCAACATGTGTGTAACCTTGCAGATGGCAATAAACATTAAAAACCATCATACCCAGACCCAGTAAACCTCAAATATGACAATATTTTTGTCCCTGTCCCTGTCCCTACATGTAACCCTTCCTCTTCAATCAATCTCTTGATTACAAAAAACTGTTTTAAACTCTGTTGCGTAGTTTTAAAGACTCAAGCGTACATGAGGGGGGGGGGGGTTAAGGGGCAGAGGTAAGGGACAGTGAAAGCGACTTTGTTTTACTACTCGTATGTAGTGATATTTAAGGATGTAATGTATATCTTACTTTATGTGTTAATATACAGTATGTGCGTTCTCAGTTCTCTCATCACTTTAAAACACCATCAGCTGAAGCATGGCTCACCATCACACTTGTGGCTTGACCAGTTGTGTTGTGTTAGTGAGGTTAAAGGAGACCCAATCCTTGCCCATTCCCCCAGTCTTTCAACTGCAGATAGGGATCAGCCTTGATCTGATTCACTAGTAACTCTTTGGAGCTACGAGCATGGCCGAAACAGATTGCTTACCCTCAGTTTATCTGCATGCTTTATTGCCGATCTGGCAATCTTAAAAAATGCCTGGACAGCTGCGTATCACGAGTCGTATTCCCTTACGACCAACTTTTTGTGTGATCCGCAGATTATTGTCCCGGGTTTGGGTGTGATGGCACCCACGGCTAACGAGAAAATCTTAGTGTGAAGGAACATTTTGAAAGAAACACAAATTGCCATTTACTGGGCTTAATCCATATTCCGTCCCGTAACTAAAAAAGTTAATCTTAAGAATCACTTTTCTAAGCTATGAAGCCCAGTTCTTCCCGTTTTCCGTTAACCTAATCCATAAATCGCCAAAATCCTTTATCTAATGTTGGAAACGCACTTGAAACTCTTCTGTGTCTATGAGTGGCTCCAATTCCTTAACATCAGGTAAAAAGTCTGCTTGTCAGTCGCCATATCACATAAAAAAATTGTCAATCCATAATCCATTGTTCGACATTTGCTTTTATGGCTCTACCAAGGAAGTCGTCAACGTAACTTACCATTTCCTTGGCTACTGAACGTCCACTTGTAGGTACAGAAGTTAGCTTAGGGAACAATAAAAACAAAGAATTAAATAATAAATAATTTTATTGACACCATTATTTATTACATTGATTTATATATTACGTTATAGTTTGGGAGACAGTGATGTTAACAAAATTACGAATTATAATAATTAATTAATAATTTTTAACAAAATAAAAATTATTAATTATTTTAAATACTCTTACATAGAGTTAAAATGTGTTAAAAAAAAATCCATGTCTTTTAGTAAGATTTGATTTATTTTTGCTTATTACATAAACATATATCAAGAGCCTGACTCATGTAACTGAAACTAAAAGTAGTCGTACTAAATTTTGGGCCCTGACGTGGCTCGAATTTAATCCAGTTATCTTGTCGATCAGTTACGTGAGCAAGCTGTAAAACCTTATTAAGTTAAATCAACAATAATATTTTTTCTTCTCATTAATACTTATATCTTCTGATAGCTATAATACTTTGTTTTAGTCAATATTAAGATATACTAAACTCTCGCGGCCTTATTACAACAAAGGTTTTACTTTAGTCTAGGAACCATTGAGCCAGTTTTTGTATTTCGAATTGAAGGTAAATGACAATAAGATTCAAAATTCAAAACCCGACTCAATGGTTTAAACCTGGACTAAAGATAAATCTTGTTTTGTAATAAGGGGGTCGTTGATTAGTTCAATGCTTTCGCTGTCTAAAACAAAAGAAGTTGACACGAAACTTGATCACATTCTGAATAAAACCTTATTACTTAACTACTTCAAAAGTGACTTAGTTAAATAGAAAATCTCCTGAAAGAAATTTTAGGCATGAATTCAAATTAGTACTGAGAAGAGAAGAGAAATAGAAATGATTCAAGAAAAACCCCTCTTCAGAATTTAATTTTATAAAAATAACAAATTGTAAAAATATCAATGAAGAATGGCCAGCTTTAAATGAACTGTTAGCTGAAACAAAAGAAACGAGTACAGAGACCTAGGTTCTTTTTTTTATAAATAGCGGTTCTAACTTAAACCCCGTTCGTGAGGATTTGGAATCAAAATTAATTCAAATTTGTAAAGATAATGGCGGTTGAAATATTGAAATAAAGTCAAAAAGGTTTCTAATCAGCGCTATGGGCCAAATTGATTTAATAATTTAATATGGGCCTGATGTTACTTGTAATATGAAAATAATATACATATTACAAATGACATCAGTATTTACTCAGTTAGAAATTTAGACATTGTTGATAAAACTATATAAGAAAGATTGTCATTGTTATGTTATACTAGTTAAAAAAGTTAAAAAATTAAAGATAAGTAATCTAAAAAAATATTTATATCTTTTTAAATGGTTGCATTTTATTTACCATAATTGAATTCTTAGTACTTACAAAACATGTAGGTAAGCAATAGATATTGGAACACGTATATATACACTTTAAAAGGAATATTCTGAAAGTTTTATAGAAAAAAAATACAAATCGCAACAAGATTTAAACAACGAAATCACATTTGGTGAGAATCACTCACTGTTTGACGATATAACCCGAATTATTTCAAGCGTCGCAAGGGGCTCATGATACTCATGTGCATATACATACATTTTATAACCAGTAAAGTTGCTTGATTAAACATAATGAATATTATATACGTTTTAAAACAGTTATCACAATATTTTTAACGATTCAACATACAATGAAATTTAATAAAATTAATCTTAACTACAACAAAACCGTTGATTATAATGTATATCGGCATAGTCACGTAATTGTTTGTCGAAGAGCTCGATTACATTTAAGCCACGCTAGCCAAGTTTTTTTTGTGACGGGAACATCATCAAATGTCTTCTCTTCCCAGGGTGAGGCCAGATTTGTTCGATTATCACTAACGTAAAACGCCCCCGTTCCTTCTCTTGCTACCGCGGTAACTTTTTGTACTTGACCCGCCACTTCAGATGAAGTTTCAAGCCACGCTCGGTACTCATCATGTACAGTCGCCTGTAGTCTCATATATCATGCAATGCTCTTCAAGAATATGAGCACCTAGTACCTACTCATTGGACTAGTTTGAGTTTTTCGTCAAACAATTACGTGAATAAGCTTTTAAACTTGATAATCTTATTTCTAATATGTCTTACAAGGACATTGTAACAATCCCATTAACAATCAAATCAATGCTGATTTAAACTGTAACCAGTCTGTAAAACCTTGAAACATTATTCCGCAACCATTAAATGATCAATTAACAATCACAGATTGAAACAAAACATTCCCAGAAACAGATATCGGTCCTACAAATTACACGGACCCTAAAATTTGTTCGATAACCAAAACAGAAAAGATAACAGACCATCGCTATCTCCCGAAAGTTTCAATAACTAACTACAATTCCTTTATCTATGTACAATGTAAATAATCCTATTTACATATTAATATTATAGTTACATACAGTTAGGACGAGAACTGAAAGTAATAAAAACTTGGTTGAAAATTTTAAACTTTATGATAACCATGAAATACGGTTGCGCCGCTGCCGTTGATAAACGGTAAGGCCGCGAGCATATAGTAACGAGGTTAAATTTTGCAGGCCCTAATTAACGCGCAAATTCAGGTGTAAATGTCAACCCTGAATTGACATGGTACGAGGTTCTGATTAACATTTTCGCATTTCGGTTGAAATGGATGATTTATTTTTTAATGTACACTGATTTATGTTGGCGTTATGGCGTCGAAAGTTTTATGAATGGTGACGAAAATATGCTTAATTAGACGGAACGTGGAAAAGATATTTTTGAAATTTTATGAAATAAATATAGACACGTAAATTTTTACTTTTGATGCATAAAATTTAGTTTAAAACGGCTGCTGTACAACTTTAAGAGTGTGGATTTGATTCGTTTAATTTAAATTCACTGTTATGATATATATATCGTATGTCATATATGTTGCGATATTTATTTGCTTTTTTGAGTATGACTTTAACCGCTCTGGGAGTATGGACTTACTACCCCGTTCTTAAAATATTTGAGCACAAAACAGGACGTCAAATATTACTAGCGTTCATAACATACATTCCGACCCTCGGCCGCTGTCCGATTATTCACGAACAAGCAACAATCGTAAAATTAACAAATTTATTAGGTACCGACTCGATTAAAATTCTATTCGATTCGCGGCACGTAATTATCGATATTGAATAAATTTTGTTCGAAAGCAATAATAGTCCGCAGAACATTAGCTATGTTGCTGTTGGTCTATTTATTTGAACCTTTACCGATAGTTCCTGCTCTGTATTGTTTGGATTAAAGTCTGAACACTTTGCTAAGTAAATAAACTCTCGTTTAAACAATATTGGAGCTAAACAATTAAGACTTAAGACCTATATTATTGAAATGAATCGTCGAACCGTTTTGTTTAAATGGTTTCACACTAAACTATTGCTTCTGTATTAGCTACAATATGATGCGCGTTTCAAGAATTGTGAAGCAGTGCATTCATAAGAAACGTGCGTTTATAAGATACTGATCAAATTTGGAAGAGCCATGCATCAGTACGAATTGGCTGACTTAATTTTAGTGAAACCACATCGTTAAAAACAATCGGCGTGAATTAGCTTTTGTTTTGTATCCTGCCGTCTAAATGCCGTTACCAGAGGCTGCAGCTGCTGCTGTTGGCGCGGTGGCTAGGCAACTGGCTACCGTACAACGTGTAGCGGTTTCGATTCCCGCATGGAACTACTCTTTGTGTGATCCACAAATCGTTGTTTCCTGTCTGGGTGTGACGTGTCTCAAATCGTATGTCAGTAAACCCACCCACCCACAGGAGCAAAACTAAGTGTGGGGCAACGTTTAAAAAAAAAGGTAAGAAAAAGCCTCTGCAATATCTAATCTCCTTTCCCTAAACCTTTAAACTCAAAAATGCTGACAATGCATTGGCAGTTCATTTTTTTTATCCAGGGGTATCCAGTGGCGGCGCTGATTGCTAACAATCAGATATCCATCCATAAGCTCGTTTGACGCCTTATCCAATAAAAAAAAAACTTTTATTGTTCATTTATGGAGACCATCAGAAACGTTAAACAGTCTAATATGGAACCAATCAATCGTAATCTAATTCCAATTAAAACTAGGCATGTGAGGACAAAGCAAAACCAAGCATTATTTCAAATTTCGTAATAGTAGTGAAATTCTAAATAGGGAAACCCGATTTATGTTAATTAAGCTAATTAAGGATCTAGTTTGAAGCCATCAGACTGGTAATATATGATGCATAATTCCGAAGCGTCATAAAATTGAGGCTTTATACTTTAGCTGGTCTGCCTCTATCACAAAACCGGCTGAGTAATAACTGATAAGTTTGACCACAACCACTCTTCTAAGGGAGAATCGACAGGGGCAAAGAGAAAGAGCTCTTGTTTGGGGGATACGTCGGCAAAGGAGCAGATGCATCTAAGTAATCGCCACGGTAAGGTAATCGGCGCCGCCCAATTGGTCCTATTAGACCAAGTGGACCACAGAGGCCAAGTGCGTTGTAAGCCATTTGGGTTTTAGAATATTAGGGATTGGAGACTCTTGCTGAGACACACAATGTAGTTTCACATCGATTTGATGAGAATGAGAATGAGGAGTAGCACACAGTCTAGCCGAGCCATTCGTGCTGAAACATAGCTCTCCCACACAAGCAATGAGCTCTGAGCGAATAGATGAGCTTGGAAATCTATTTAATGGAAAAATAAGCTCAAACGATAACCATATTGTGACGGAAAACTCTTTGACATCATGACGTCAAGGGATGGTTGTCAAACGTTGCCTAGAGATTGTAAATTTCGTCGTGAATTGTCAACACGAGTTGGTGTAATCGGTAAGGCGTGTGGATTACACCACAGAGACCCCGAGTTCGAGTCCCGCCGTAAACATGAAGTTTTTTAGTTGATGGAAGTTTTGTCGAACTTTCTGGAATTATTTGAGTGAAAGAAATGATAAAATTAAGGAGCGAGAAGGAGAATAAATAAAAATGAATAACGAAATTATTGGAAGGTTCTGGAGGCATGACGATCAAAAAGAATAACGAAATTGAATGTTCTAGAACCTGACCGGGGGTATATAAGCGGAACTGCGGCTCACCGCTGGCAGTTGAGTTCTAAGTCTAAAGCGATTCGGAAGAAAAGGAAGAAGTGGAAAAGAAGAAAAGTGAGTGAAATAGTGAAGTGCAGTGAAATAGTGAAGTGCAGTCAGTTAAGTGAGTTAAGTCAGCGTGAACGGCAAAGTTGTGTCAGTCGGCCGGACTCTGCTGGAGAAGAACGCCGATAACTTAACTCCGTGGACGCTGTAACTTAAGTGCAATAGAAAGTCTGAAAACCGGTATTAGTGTTTCATTTCATCCAATCCCGTAACCCAAGCCCGCATAGTCAGGAACGTGACGTCAGGCACGTAACATTTGGTGTCAGAAGTGGGATTGGAGAAAAATGCCGCTAGTGCCGCAGGACGTAAGAGGAGTGAGTACCCGTGCAATGTCAGAAGCGCAGCGTGTGAGGGAAGAGGGTGCTGCAGCTCAAACCAGCGATGCAGAAGCCAAGCCTGTGCAGGTGGATCTTCTGCTACAGCTGCAGCAAATGATGGCAGAGCAAGCGCGCCGCCAAGAAGAGCAAGCGCGCTGTCAGGCAGAACAGCTGCGGGAGCTGAAAGAAGAGCAAGCGCGCCGCCAAGAAGTGCAAGCGCGCTGTCAGGCAGAACAGCTGCGGGAGCTGAAAGAAGAGCAAGCGCGCCGCCAAGAAGAGCAAGCGCGCCGCCAAGAAGAGCAAGCACGCTGTCAGGCGGAACAGCTACGGGAGCTGAAAGAAGATCAAGCTCGTCGCCAAGAGGATCAAGCTCGCCGCCAAGAGGAGCAAGCGCGTCGCTTGGAAGAGATGCATAAGGATTTCACGAAGGGACTGCAAAAGGCTGTCGAACGGGTACAAGAAGTGGAGGAAGGGTTAGGCAAGTTGGAACATCGCGTCATGGCGATAGAGGAGAGAGTGAAAGAAGAGATCTCCAAAATCAAGCAGGAAGTGACAAGCCCAAGCCCTTTGAAGAGCCGAAGCCGTCTTGCAGTCGTTTTTGACGCCCCAAATGTGGCCTCAAGCGCAACGAAAGGGCTCAAGATTCCCCATTACGACGGAACAACATCCTGGAACGCGTTCAAGCTACAGTTTGAGACACTTATGGAGGCTTATGGTTGGACTCAGAAGGAAGCACAGTCAGCCCTCACCCTGGCCCTCCGTGATCAAGCGCTCTCAGTGCTGGAAGCTATCGGCGCAAGTGGGGATCTCAGCTTAAGTGCCCTCCTCGACGCACTTGAGGCACGTTTTGGAGACAGCCACCTCGAGCACGTGTACAGAGCGCAATTAAAAGAGCGTACTCAGCGTGCTAATGAGAGCCTACAGCAATGGTCCGTGGAAATCGAGAAACTTGTGCGTCGAGCTTTCCGGTCGACTCCGTCAATGATTGAAGGCACGCTTCTCCAAGCGTTCATTGACGGTATTCGGGACCCCGAAGTACGAGCTGCTGTTCATCTGGGCCATCACAAGAACATGAAAGAAGCTCTGGCCCATGCATTGGAAGTGGAAGCTGTGCGTGGTAACTCCCGTACCTTATGTCTGCGGGAAATGACGACTACGGAGCAGGTACCTCCACGCCGTCGGATCTTCATGTGCTATGGATGCGGAGAGCGTGGGCACATGCGGAGCAACTGCCCGAAGAAGGTGAACCGCCAGGACGCGGCGGTCTCAACTTCTGACCAGCAGGGAAACTAATTCCAGCCAGGGCTGCGGGGTGGGCGCTGGCCGGTAGTGGAATAACCCCAACAATCTACATCAAGCAAACTAACGATGGAAATACTCTGGTGATAGACGGTCAAGTAAATGGGAAAAACAGTCAGCTAACATTAGATACTGGAGCTTCAAGGACGGTGATAAATGTTCGGCTGCTCGGGCAAAACATCAGGAAACACGTTAAACCAATTGTTGGCCTACGAATGAAATCAGCTACCGGCCAGTGGATACCGATAAGTGGAAAACTGCACGTAACAATCAAAATTGGGGAACGTGTTTATCGACATGAGGTTATTGTGGCCAAAATTCTGGATGACTGCATCCTGGGACTTGACTTCCTGCAAGGGCACCAGTGTAACATCGACTTAAAATCTGGAGTATTACTATGTGGAACTGAGGAAATTCCGATGAAGGGTGGAACCCTGGGAAAAGTTTGCTGTTTAAGAAGAACTGTTCTTGAACCAAAATCACAGACTCTCGTACCAATCGCATTACCTAGGAGGATTGAAGGAAGTTTACCTCGAAGGTGCGCTGTGATTGATAAATCGGAACACGTAAACTCATGGCTACCGGCAAGGACTGTCGTGGGGTCATCTGATGTCAACCGCATTCCGGTATTCAACTTCAGTGATTCAAACATTACGATTGAAGAAGGAGAGCCTGTGGGCGTTTTGGAAGAAGTGGCCTGGATAAGAAAATGCTCGGAGAATCTTGTGAAGAAGGACAGTACGGGAATAGACTTTGTAACGAAAATCTTAGACGAAAACAAAAGTCTGACAAAAGTGGAGACTATGAAAGCTAGAAATTTACTCCTTCGATTCTCTGATGTGTTTTCAAGAAGCGATGGTGATATTGGCCGAACTGGTTTGGTGAAGCATAAAATAAATACAGGTGATACAATGCCAATTCGTCAAAGGCCCAGACGTATACCATTCGCTCGTGAGAAAGAGGTTGAACAAATGATTGACGATATGAGGAAAAATGACGTGATAGAGCCCTCTTCTAGCCCTTGGTGTTCACCTGTCGTGCTTGTCAAGAAGAAAGATGGTTCAACGAGGTTTTGCGTAGACTATCGACGATTGAATGATGTAACCAAGAAGGATAGCTACCCGTTACCAAGAATCGATGACACACTTGACACACTGAGTGGCATGAAATGGTTTTCAACGCTCGATCTGAAAAGCGGCTATTGGCAGGTGGATTTGGATCCCAAGGACAAGGAAAAGACCGCATTCTCAACTGGGAAGGGACTCTGGCAATTTAAGGTGATGCCATTTGGATTATGCAATGCACCGGCAACCTTTGAGCGTTTGATGGAACAGGTGCTGGCGGGACTGCTGGGCGAAACCTGCCTAGTTTACCTCGATGACATCATCATCGTTGGAAGGGATTTTGACGATCATCTAAGAAAATTGGAAAGGGTACTCGAAAAGCTGCGTGGAGCAAATTTAAAGTTGAGTCCAAAGAAATGCTCTTTCTTTAAGCGCGAAGTGAATTATCTAGGACATGTTATTTCTGAGAGAGGAATTGAGACTGATCCAGCCAAGACTGCCGCTGTTAAGGAATGGCCAACACCTAAAGACAAAACGCAAGTTCGGGCATTTCTTGGATTATGCTCGTATTATCGGCGGTTTGTGAAAGGATTCTCGGACATTGCCAAGCCATTGCATCGATTGACAGAGGAGAAACGTGCCTTTATATGGGACGAGGATTGTGAGCAAGCCTTTCGCGAACTAAAAGAACGGCTTTGTAAAACGCCAATTCTCGGATACCCCAGCGCGAAAGGAATATTCGTAGTTGATACGGACGCCAGTAATATCGGAATAGGAGGTGTCCTTTCACAACGCGATGGTGAGCAGGAGAAGGTTATTGCTTACTTCAGCAAGTCACTATCCAAGCCGGAGAGGAATTATTGCGTGACCAGGAGGGAGTTACTGGCCGTAGTCAAAACTCTGCACCATTTCAAGAAGTATTTACTGGGACGGAAATTTTTAATCAGAACTGATCACGCTGCTTTGAAATGGCTGCTTCAGTTTAAGGATCCTGAAGGCCAAGTAGCCAGATGGTTGGAACAACTTCAGGAATTTGACTTTGAAATCGAACATCGCGGCGGAAGAATTCATGGCAACGCAGATGCATTATCGAGACGCCCATGCGTGGAAGATTGCAAGCATTGTGCCAAGAAGGAAATTGCTTTTCTTAAGGTGATAAGGACTGATACTGTTGACGAGGCATGGGGAGATGATGCGATGAAATTAGAACAGGAAAGAGATGCGGATATCAAACCAATACTGGAGTGGCTACGAAGTGGTAACAAGCCAAGTTGGAGTGACGTCGCCCAATATAGCGCGGTAACGAAAGGTTTATGGGCACAGTGGAAAAGCCTTACGCTTCATAACGGACTTCTGTGCAGGAAATGGGAATCAACAAACGGCAAGGACGAGCATTTGCAATTGGTGGTGCCTCGTTCAAAAATAAGGGATGTATTAAAAGCGTTCCATGATGGATCTTCTGGAGGACATTTGGGAATTAGGAGGACTTTGGTGAAGATCAAGGAGAGGTTTTATTGGTTGCATTGCAAATATGACGTCGAAGATTGGTGCCGGAAATGCACTAATTGTGCAGCTGTCAAGGGTCCACAAACAAGAAGCAGAGGGGCGATGAAAATCTACAATGTTGGTATGCCTTGGGAGAGAATAGCCTTAGACATCGCTGGACCATTTCCAATCACTGATTCGGGCAATCGCTACGTTTTAGTGGTTATGGATTATTTTACAAAATGGCCGGAGGTCTTTGCCATACCGAATCAAGAGGCAGTAACTGTAGCTACGAAGTTGGTAAACGAGGTATTCACCCGATTCGGAGTGCCCTTGGAGATGCACAGTGATCAAGGACGGAACTTTGAGTCCCAAGTTTTTCAGGAAACTTGTAAACTTTTGGGAATCCATAAGACTCGAACGACTCCTTATCATCCACAGTCAGATGGAATGGTCGAACGTTTCAACCAAACATTGGAACGACACTTAGCAAAGGTGGTTGACAGCCATCAGAGTGATTGGGACACTTACATACCTCTCTTCTTGCTTGCCTATCGGACTGCTGTACATGAAAGTACCGCAAAGACGCCTGCATTTGCAAATTTTGGAAGGGAATTGAGATTACCGGCAGATCTTGTATCGGGCTGTCCACCTGGCGACTCTCGCACAGAATTTAGCGATTACATAAGCGAGTTAAGGGCAAAAATGTTGGACATTTATGAGCAGATCAGGGAGGCCGGTCTTCAAGCTAGTGATCGCGCAAAGACGCGCTATGATCGACGAGCCAATTCTGTTGGGTTTGAAGAAGGGTCATTGGTCTGGCTTCATAATCCAGTCAGAAGGAAGGGAAAATCTCCGAAGCTGCAACCGAGTTGGGAAGGTCCTTATGAGATAGTCACGAAGATCAATGACATTACTTACAGAATTCGGAAGACTTCAAGGAGCCCTTTGAAAGTTGTCCATATAGACAGGTTGGCGAGGTATTACGGCAGCAACGATGCTCGGGACGAGCGAATCTAAGAGGGGGGCAGTGTGACGGAAAACTCTTTGACATCATGACGTCAAGGGATGGTTGTCAAACGTTGCCTAGAGATTGTAAATTTCGTCGTGAATTGTCAACACGAGTTGGTGTAATCGGTAAGGCGTGTGGATTACACCACAGAGACCCCGAGTTCGAGTCCCGCCGTAAACATGAAGTTTTTTAGTTGATGGAAGTTTTGTCGAACTTTCTGGAATTATTTGAGTGAAAGAAATGATAAAATTAAGGAGCGAGAAGGAGAATAAATAAAAATGAATAACGAAATTATTGGAAGGTTCTGGAGGCATGACGATCAAAAAGAATAACGAAATTGAATGTTCTAGAACCTGACCGGGGGTATATAAGCGGAACTGCGGCTCACCGCTGGCAGTTGAGTTCTAAGTCTAAAGCGATTCGGAAGAAAAGGAAGAAGTGGAAAAGAAGAAAAGTGAGTGAAATAGTGAAGTGCAGTGAAATAGTGAAGTGCAGTCAGTTAAGTGAGTTAAGTCAGCGTGAACGGCAAAGTTGTGTCAGTCGGCCGGACTCTGCTGGAGAAGAACGCCGATAACTTAACTCCGTGGACGCTGTAACTTAAGTGCAATAGAAAGTCTGAAAACCGGTATTAGTGTTTCATTTCATCCAATCCCGTAACCCAAGCCCGCATAGTCAGGAACGTGACGTCAGGCACGTAACAATATGAATAATAACATCATCTATAAGATTGAAGCAATCAGAATCAGATGAGAAGCGATGATAACGGCCGAGATAATGTTAGTTCAAAACTTTCTTCATTTAACTATTTGATAAACTTTGTGTTGGTGTAAGTAATGAAGTTTCTTAAGGGCTAGGATCTTGCCAATACTTGGACTTAGGTCCCAGCTTAAACATAGCAGAGAGTAATCTATCATGGTATAATAAAGTAGCTTCGAAGTTTTCTGGTGCCCTGGTACTTGCGATGTTTGAACATGACTTGTATGCCTTGAAGAATTTTTATTTTTTGATGGTGTAAATAATATAGATAGTATTCACAACTGAAATCCTCATTGTTGATATTAGTTAAAGATGTGTTTTGATTTGAAGGAAGAAAGAAAAATTATTTAAGTAGTTGGCACCGCCATGAGCAAAGCACAAATAAATATGTGCATAAGAGAAAAAAATACAGCACAATAAAAATGAACAAAAAGATTTTATATAATGAAGTTTATTTTCATCGATCAAGATTTGTTAGCTTCACAAAGTAAATCGAGAGAGCAAATTATTATTTCTCTTTTTTACCCAGAAAAACACTACCAACAACTAAAGCCACCAAAACAACTTCGCATTTATTTCAACGCAAACATTTGTAAAATCACCAAAAATTTCCATGCGAAAATTAGCCCATACCACGTAGAGCTACATTTAAATATTTTTCCGTTCTAAAAAAAGAATCGGGATAAAGGAACAATCTGCACAAAGCACATTTTTGCTACCCCCTATAATACAAACAACATGCTTGGCAAATTCAAAATGTTTACATGTAAAAGAAAAACGAAAAATGGCCCTAATTTTTTTTGTTCGCTAATTTTGTTCCTTGGTATTATTATATTATTTTTATTTGTCACGTGTACCTACTGTGTTTTCGTGTACAGAATCGTATTCCCATGGGGTAGAGTCAAATTTTATTTTGCTTTCATTCCTTTATATTCTGTTTTCGTGTCAAAAATAATATTTGTCAGTTAACTGTTGTGGGTTCCTGTTTACTGTCTTGTTACTCTTATTAATTTATTTATTTTCGACATTTTTGTATTTTTGTTTTAATAAAAAATCTGTTTAGAAATTTGTTTGGAAACTACTTTTATTGTGAATTATATTTCTTTTCACCATATAATTATGCCAGACGTTTCTAATTACTGCTCTATTTCAATAAAATTCTCTTGAGATGGTTTTAGGAAAATCTAAATTGACATGGAGCTCGGATAAATAAGTTTTAGGCGTATTTCAATTTTTTTCAATGCACAAATTTTTGTTACAACAGAAAGCGTTGTAAAATTCCGAGCACATTTTAATTATGGATTCCGTGTACAGCCAAAATATTCTTGACCATCGCAATTATGTAAATTAATTTTCTAAAATGTTTTCAGCAACATTTTGATCGAAACATTTTTTGAAGTTCGACTTTTAAACATTTATACTAAATTTATTCGGTAATTGGAAATCAAGAGAACAAAACCAGATTTGTTACTATCAAAAATTTTGGCGATTGCCAAGCGTAGTTTGTTCCAGCTTCCAGTTTCTAAGATTGGACAAGGAGGATCCTCTGATCAGGTGTAGTAATCACTACGGACAACTTCCCAACATTTGGGATTTTCTATCCATATTTGTATCTTTCGTTCAATCTGCTGTGCACATCATCATAGGAGGCTGGATACGGTAGCGATGTGTTCACAGCAAAAACGGCAGAAGCAACCTCTCACACCCTGGTAGGTAGCAGGCAACCACGTATGGAATGTTTATTGAAAAAAATGAAATATTTTTTTCAATAAACATATATTTACTACATAAAATCCTTCCGCATATTTTACGCGTCAGCCATCTTTAAGAACGTGTCCCATATTACCTTCCTTGTACCCTTATACGCACATTGTTTACGTAGAAGGTTGGAAAAAATACCTACAAACACACTAGATTAAGCAGGCGATTAGCTTAATGACGCGTGTCGAGGGAGGGGAGCAGTATTACACTGTCTTAACGAAAACATAGCTAAATATTACACCAGTGATAATTCTGGAAAAAAGAAGGAAAATGTTGTAGTACTTTTTTTTTTACTTGCAATAAACTAGTGCTTGACTGCGATCCCACCTGATGGTAAGCAGTGATGCAATCGTTGATGGTAAGGCGCACTAGTTTATTAAGAGCCTATTCACTCTAGCCTTGAAGACACCTAAATTATATTCGGACGGAAAGACTGCAGCCGGCAAACTGTTCCAAACTGGGCCGCAGGTGAGGGGTGGATATTTGGCGTACGCAGTAGTAGCTACATGTTTTGATGAAGAAAAAATTAAAGTATGTGTTATAGTGAGAGATTGTATTTAATAATTTTATTATGAACTTAGTGATTTGGTTGTCAGCTTTTTCCAGTGAAAGAGCTGTGCTCTTGCAAGTGGGATTAGTTTATTTGTCAAGAGTAATTAACTGACCCAAGTGTGAAAATAAAGTTATCAAATATCGAATACCTTTTTGTTGTTACAGTTTCTGATTAATATTCATGACATTTACAGTTTCATGCCCGATGCAGACATATTTTTCAATGAAATGGAAAATAAATTGAAAAACATTATTATCACTTTTTATATGCAGCAGCTTTGTGCAAAATACTTAGGGATTTATCCTCAAAAACCATTTTCACTGTATTTTACAAATTTAAAACGAAAGCAGGCAGATAGATTGACGTAAAAAAATATCTTACTATTTATTAGAAATATGTTATGTTCTTTTTTTATGTGATAGGTCGGCAAACGAGCAAATGGATTACCGGATGGTAAGCATTCAGCGTCGCCCATGGACACCCGCAACGACTGAGGAGTTTCGAGTGCGTTGTCGACCTTTTGGAGATTAGGGATTTGAAGATTTTGGGAAAATGAACGGATTGGTGTAGGGGAAGGATTGGGCCACCGGTAAAAACCCTGTTGTGTGGTGTTTTTCTAATGTTTTGAAACAAGTGTGGGAAAACCATGCATCGGCACGAGTGGACCAGCTCCAGTGGAGTGATACCACGGCCTCACAGTGAGTTAGGCTCCATCCTTATCTACCAGCCTTTCCTCACAATCTTCAAATTCCTAAATAAGCACTTGTGGTAACTCTTTTGGCACTACGGGTGTCCATTGTCGGCGCTATGACATAAAAATATTGTATCTTTTTTTTAAACACCAAGTGTAAGTTAGATTACAGATTCGAAATACAAAAATATCAAAATAATGTACTATGCCGTAAAGAAAAACATTAAACAAACTAGCCATCATGAATAACAAATGAAGTTCAGTATAATAGAATTCGGGCAATATTTTATCCTTTTTTACTTGACTATTGGACTGATGAAATATTTTCTTTGAAAAAAAGTATCCATAAGCATCGATCATGTTTGTCTAGCCAGTATTTTTCATTTACTATGTGTGGTAACTAATATTCAATTATTGATAATAGTAATATGAATAAAAAAAAAAAACAATTTTGAGCTGTCATTCAAATTCAAATATGATATGAATTCCATTTTCTTTTTTATTCAATAGTTTTATATAGCTTTTCATTCAATTCTTGTACTGGCAGCTTTCAATTATTTTTATTCAAAATTGGAATTAGGATTCATTTTTGTGGCATACTTAATTCACGCAGGCAAATCGTCGCCGCGTCGCGTACACTGTTCATGAATAAGAGTCCCGTTGTAACTTGAAACTAGTAGAGTTTTTCTCAGTTTTGTTCACATAAGTAAGTTATATTATTTTCAATTAATTTTGTGCGTCTACCTACATATTTTACACAATAAAATTCGTATTATTGGATTTAAAAAAATATGTTTTCCAAGTTTTTTTGTTTTAAAAATGGTAAAAAAATCTGGAAAATTTATTTGTACCTACTCTTTACTTTACGCTCGTGCCACAAAAGGCTTTTTTTATGTTTAAGCCCACAGATTAAATAAATCCACGTGTTTGTTACTTATTCCTGTTTTTATTACTTTCATATCTCAATAAATATAAATTACATTGAATATTTCCAAAAAGGATTTAAATAAATATATAACAAACCATATAGTTGAAAGGAAAAATATTTTTATTTTTAAGAATATTAAGGGTCTGTTTCGTGGTGTTTGATCAAGTCTCGTGTATATTCTGATTGGTCGTATTTTCGCAAGAAATTTTCGACCTAATTAAGTTTAGCAAAACCGGTCCTTAATATTCTAGTGAAAAAAAACACGACACTTAAAAAATGTCACAACAAAATACTTTTAATTTTTTTTACGACATCAACAAAAAACGTACGCAATTCCTTTTTTAAAACCAAACTTCAACAATATATCTTTTTTTAGTTTTCTTTGAAAACTTAAAGTGCTTCAGCCGAAGGTGAAATGATGAACAACCAACAATCAACTTAACGTGCTACGGAATAGAGATTAAATTAACATTCTTTATTATTTAGATTTTTTTTTATACTTTAAGAGAACGAACAGTCGGATGTGGTAAGATCTACTTTTAATGACTTCCCAGTTATTTGTTTTTGAATAAAAAAAGTTGTTGAACTTTCCCCTTAAATGAACATTAATGGCTACAAATGACTATACTTCTGTATGTTTTTTTTTTTAATTCAGGAAAAGGCATCTCATTATTGTTATTTTTTATAATGGTGACAGGGATGTCATTTATTTTGGGCACACAACCTGTTTTGCATTGACAAGTCAAAAATAATAAATCAAAAGTTACATACAGTTGATCGACTATGGGTTGATTTTTCAATGGCTAGATGAAAGTTACCTGGGGAATAATTATGATGCTGTCGCATCAGAATGTTTGTATAAGACAGTGACAGCAACAATTTTATTCCTCAAATAACATTTATCTGGCTATTGAAAAATCAGTTCTAAAAAGTTTAAAAATAAAAATATCACCACCGAAAAATTGGCAGAATACCTGACATATTTATAAATAGTAATTGGATTAGTTTCACACTGGTTTCACGATTTAGTGTAAAAACTATTTCAAATATATTTTTCACATTTAATGTTTCAGTACGCAGTAATCCGTCTGACCAACATATGTAGATTTTTAATATTCAAAGTGGTTTTACATTTAAATGTATACACGAAATTCCAACACATATTTTATATGTATATGTTCAAATTATTCGCCATTGTAAAATATAAAAAAAATAATTAAGAAAAAAATATACTACGCTTTTAAAGGTTAACCCATACACGGCACGTGAAAAACAAATATCGAAAAAACAATTTACCCAAATAAGAAAGAAAATAAAACAATAAACCTTCCCCACAAAATCACCCCAACTATAAAAACCCCAAGCATTAAAAATCAAAACCGACAAATTACAAATAAACCATACTTTATGGGTTATAAATAAAATTTGACAAGTCATTCTTACGACAAAATTGTCGCGTTAGCCGTGTGTGTCAAGCCGGGGTTGCGGGATAAGCGCAATGAGGCACCGCGACCTCGGCCCAGAGCAGGAGAAGGATCGGGGGGGTTTTTAGTCAGTAAGAGTCTGACACTCTCTCTCCCCTCACCCTGGGCGGGAGAAGTCATTGGATGATTTTTCCCTGATGAAAAAAAAACCGTGTGTGGCAATCTATACTAATATTATAAAGAGGTGAAGTTTTGTAAGTTTGTGTGTAGGGGGTAATCTTTGGAACCGCTGGTCGGGTTTCGAAAATCCTTTCACTGATTGATTGCTACAATTTTCCTGAGTGCTATACGCTATAGGCTATAAATGATACTTGATTTGTGTATTTTAGTCGAGCTATCGCATTCGCAACCGCTGCTGTTTTAAAAATCCCGGGATACCAGCGGCGGTATTCCCGAACCGATACGACCTTCAAAGCTTCAAGAAATGAGCGTACTCCTTGTTTAAAGGCCGGCAACGCACCTGTGACTCCTCTAGTGTTGCAGGTGTCCATGGGCGGCGCCGATCGCTTACCATCAGGTGATCCGTCTACCTCCTATTCCATAAAAAACATTACTTTTACAGCGGGCGAAGTCGCGGGCGGAAACCAGTCTTTAATATGCAATGCATGGATGCGTGTGTGAAAACGATAGGCCATAAAATGGCTGTAAAGATTCCTATGTAGCCGGTTGCGGCTATAAAGTGGGTATCTTGAGCCCTTTGAATACCTTTTTTATAGCCTCTCGTTGTCAATGTCAGGTTCAATCCGGTGGTATTTGAAGTGATTTTTGATTGCAGTTACCAAATCTTTGAGTCTTATAAGCTTTAGAAAGAAAATTTTTGATTTGTAGGTTGATTGGTATGTTGTATTAAGACCTCCTTTTTCATTGTTCTGTAAACAAGAATGTTGAAAAAAAGTCGTCATATATTTTAGCGATATCTATATACAGTCAGGGGTGAAAAATGCAATTGCACTCACCAATTTTAAAAAGAACAAAAAATATCTTTTTAAAAAAAACGTTGCCCCACACTAGGATTTTCCCCTGTGTCGTGGGTGCAAACATACAATAACATATACCTACACATGACACCCAGAACCGGAACAACAATTTGTGGATCCGCGACACGCCGCACGGCAGCCAGTTGCCCAGCCACCGCGCCAACCGTACAGACAAACAGGACTGAACTATTCTTGTGTTTTGTTAAAATGAAATAGTCCACTTATTGAGGATGCCTATACTATGAGACATCTTACTACAAATATTATACTGTAAATTAATCAACAAATTCTTAAAAAGAAATCTTTAATTTTCCATTACATGTTTATTTTAGTGTACTTATTCATTTTAAAAAAGGTTTTAAATAAAAACCTATAATCACTATGTAAACAACTACAAAAAAAAATATTTCTTACTTGACTATTTACGGTAAATTACTTCAATAATGAAATCCAATTCATTTCATTATTCAAAAGACAGATTTATTTCAAATAAAATAAGGTATCTTTTGAATTAAATCTTAGCTCCATAAAATCCGTTGGCGGTAATGGAAATTTCTAGGAAATGTGTAGAACGTTTGACCTTAATTCTGTTGGTCTTACATTTTTCCTTCGAAGAGATAAGTAAGTGCATTTGTTTGACATGCTAAAGTAGACTTTATGTGTATTAAAGTAAAAATGTTATTTCGGTGTAATATTTTATGTATACTTTTATCTGTGAAGATTGTATTATTGAAAATAAAACTTTAGGTTAAAAAGGATTAAAGCTTACTTTTGTGTGTTTCAATGAATTTATTTTAAAATAAATGCAACATGAAAATAAAATGAATATCATACAGAAATCATTATTTATGAAATGAAGAATATTAAATAAAAATATATTATTCCTGATAATAATCAAATAAATTGCAACGTTATTGCTTTCGAGATAAAACACATTTTTGTATAATTAACCCCTTCGAGAATTTCAACAACCACGTTTTGCCGAATAGCAACTAATTCCGTAGGCGTTAAAGTTTTTTTTCCAAGGAAGTCATTAAGTAGATAAACCCAACACCGACTGAGAAAGATTACTCTAGCGTTTACGAACATAGTAATTGCGACTAATATTATGAATATTACGCATTGGTGCGCGTCCAAAGCGCGCTGGCTATGTGTCAGCTGATAAAAGCGATGGTTAGAGCCAGCAATGAATCGGAACTGCATGACGCGCCTCCCCGTTGCATTGCTAGCGGGTTTTCGCCTGTGAAAGAAAAAACATTTTTAAATATTTCGATATTAATATCTGCAACAAACATAAATAACATTGTGTGTCTCGACCACAGAAAGCCGGCGAGAAACAACCACAGCGTTGTGTTTCGCCGTGTGACTGAGGTTACCGGAGGCCTAATCCATCTTCTTTCCCCCAATCCATCTCTTATCTCTAAATATTCGAAACCCTTATCCCCAAAGGCCGGCAACGCTCTCGTAACGCCTCTGGTGTAGCGGGCGCCGATTGCTTACCACCAGGGTCTGCTCGTTTATTGTCCAAAAATGTAAAAAACAGACGTCGTCCTATAGGGCTGATGTTCAGCTGGGGTTGAGGGGTAATTGCAATGAGGCGCCGCGACCTCGGCCCAGATCAGGAAAAGGAACGGGTGTTTTTAGTCAGTAAGAGTCTGATACTCGTTTCCGCTCGGCGCTGGGCGGGATAAGTCATTTGATGATTTTGGCACCAAAAAAAATGATAAAAGATATTAAAATCTTACTAAAAGTTATGGGCAATAATCGCTAATGTCTCAACAATAAAAAAATAATAAAAAAAAAATAAAAATCGTTTATTTGCAAAACAGGTTTTTGTGCTTACAATATTGTGATTGAAGCCTCCTTTTAAGCAAGATGTGCCTGTGTTAGGAGACTTCGCTCTTTTACAACAAAGCGTACGTAGTTATTATGCAAATATGACGTTATCCATTATATGATTAGCATGCAAAATAATACTAAAAATTAAGGAGAACAAACCTCTAGGTGCAAGTAGGTAATTAATTTGTGTGTGTGACTGTAAGCGTAAGCGTGTGTTTGTGTGTGTGTGTGTGTGTGTGTGTGTTTGTTTGTGTGTGTGTGTGTCAAGGTACGTGTTGAAGTAGTGCCTCGGTTTCATTATACGTAAGTGTTTTTATCCATTCACATATGGTATTTTTTGAGTCATAATAGTTTTTCGAATAAATATACACGTATTTATTGACTCTGTTATAAAGTTGCGCAGACCGTTTGCAGAATTGTATACTGGCAAATAGGGTCCTTGTTTGAGGGACTCTTACTACAGTGTCTTTTCTTCTTTTTGATTGTAGACTGGTGTCATAAGCAACGGACTTATGTTTTTTCAAAGTTATTTGTATAATATAAAGTTTCCGAACCGAGAGCAAGTTGCTAATTTTATATAAAGTTTCGGTTGGAAATCTTTTTTTTTTAAAGTACATACACTTGATCAAAGCACGTTGTGCACGCTCCAGTTCTAAAAACTTCGTTTGTGCGGCGCCACCCCATATAGGGATACAATATAATAAGACTGACTGCACAAGAGCGATATATACTCCATTTAAAAGATTTTTAGGAAGAACGTATCTCAGGGTCTTGAACATCCAGCCAAACTTCCTGACCCTATTAGCAATCTGATCAAGATGTGGGTGCCAAGAGAGTCTCTGGTCAATGACAACGCCCAAGTATTTTAAATATGGAACTTTATTTATGGTTGAGCAGCTACAACCAATATTTTTCTCGACGTTACATACATGAACCTTGAGACTGAAATCCTTACTGGGTTGTGTTCGATTGCAGACACTGAAGCATATATAATTTGTTTTAGAGATGTTCAGTGTCAGCAGATTTTTTCCCAGCCACCAAGCAATTTTTGCCAAGCCCGATTCCGCGCGAAGTTTGACGTCATTCCAAGTATCTCCAGAGAAGACTACAGCGGTATCATCAGCGTAAGAAAAGACTTGTGCGTGATTAATTTGTAGGTCACACAGTTCATTTACATAAATTAGGAACAACGTAGGCCCCAATACGCTACCTTGGGGGACGCCGTATGATACCTCTGCATCTGCACTGGCATACTGACCCACTCTAACCCTCTGTTTCCTGTTCGAGAGATAATCTTTTAGCAGATTGAGAGGTGTTCCACGTATTCCTATACGTTCAAGTTTGTCTACAAGGATTGGGACAGAAACAGTGTCAAAAGCTTTTTTCAGATCAATGAAAGCTGTTAAACATTTTTTGCCACTGTCAATGTGTTCGGTTACTAACGTGCTTAGTGCAGTGACTGCATCCTCGGTGGAGACACCTTGACGGAAGCCGTATTGTGAATCTGATAATATATTAAACTCTTTCAGGAATTTTAGTAGTCTAATATTAATGAGTTTTTCTAAAATTTTGGATATTGATGGTAAACCGATATAGGCCTATAATTGCTGACTTCGTCTCTGTCCCCGCCCTTGTAAACTGGTGTAATGATAGCCTGCTTTAGTAGACCTGGGAAGATGCCTTTGTGAAAACAAAGATTAGCGAGGTGAGTTATTATGGGTACAACTTCCTTCCTTATGTATTTCAGAAATCCAGTTGAAACATTATCAAACCCAGATGCGCTGTCTGATTTAAGGCTCATTAGGATCAGATTCACTTCATCCAGATCAGTATCAAACAGTACAAAGGAATTTAGCTGTGTTAGTACCGAACTGTGTAATAAGCTGTGACCATTGTTTGAAATAGATTGGGTCTTTTGTGCAAGGCTTTTACCTATGTTCGCGAAATAATCATTTATATAGTTAACTGATTCTAAGGGGGATGATTTTATATTTAATAGCTCTGTCGTGTTATCTTTACATTTATTTGTGTAAGTTATCGTTTTTATATTTTTCCAAAGTGATTTACTGTTCCCAACCGATTTTGCAATTAACTCCCTTTCGTATTTCCGTTTTAATTTTTTAATGAGACTGTTGCAATAATTTCTATATCTAATATATGTTATTTTTAATATGTCATTGTGCCTGTCATTTTTATATTTTTTTTGTAATTTGTTACGGTTTTTAATGCAGCGTAGCAAACCTGGTGAAATCCATGGTTTTATAATCCGTTTACTGTTGGGGATATTTATTATGGTAGTGCTTCTATTTATGGATTCTGTTAATTTGTGCAATAAAATATTTGTTAAGGCCTCAGGGTCACTACAAAATAGCAAGTCTGATAGATTATTTTCTTGTAGATACTTAAGTGCTTGCTCATAATCTATTGAAGATCTCTTTTTATTGGCTATATGAGTATTTTTTATTTTAGATAATGATAAAAGTGTTGTGTAATGATCTGTAATACTAGTGTGTAGGATGGCAATAACTGCTGATACCTTATGTTTGTTTATCTTTAGCATGAAGTGATCTAAACAGTTTTTATCTCGGGTAGGCAAAGTATGACCCGGTAGTATTCCATAAAGCGCTAGCATATTTAAGTAATTAATTCTATTTTTGTGTTCACATGATGGCTCTGAATCCTTGGGTCTGATATTTATGTTGATGTCACCTGCTATGATAGTATTTTTCTGTGGATTCAGAGTTTCCAAATGGGAACTAAGGGAACTTATAAAACTATCAGTATTTAAATTCGATGGAGATCGGTAAATACATAAAACTACGTTATTTAATATCTCTAGCTGTAAGCAAGACGCCTGGGATAATTTAATTTCCTTAACATTAGATTTTAAATGTTTTTTTACATAAACAACAACCCCATCATTTTGATTTAACTGGTGTAGCGTAGCATAGGAGGAATAATTGTTTAGTTCTGGGATAGGTTTTCCAGGACTTAGTCTACATTCTGTCAAAATGATAATATCAGTATCAAACTTAAATGTGGACAAAGTGAGTATGAAGCTGTCAAAATTACATGAAATACTTCTTATATTCTGAGATACTATAGTGAGATCATTTTGTTTTATATTAATGTGTTTAGCTAGGTCAGTGCAATCACACTCTATAGTACGTGCAATTTCAATGCTATCAATTTCATTAAGGTTTTTTAATTGGTTAGCCATTATGTATTAAATTATGTATTAGTTTTAAATAGAGAAAAGGACGTACCATCGGACACGAACGGTTGTTTAAGTTTTGCCACAGAATGTAGAATATTTGTGTTGTATATTTTTTGTGTATGGATAGTGTTTTTATGCAATTGTTGTATGTTAGAGAGACTGAGAAATGGTTTATTTTCATAAGGGGAGCCATTGAGCAGGCGAAGTAATTTTGTAGATGTATGTGTAAAAATGTATGAAGGTAATTTCGAGTTTTATCAGTTACGCTGGGTTTTATAATTATTAAAATAGTGTAGTAAGTGTAAAAAGTGTAATATAGTAGTATTGTTTGTAGCATTTGTACAAAAGGAATACATACCAAAAAACTTAGAAGCAAACCTAGGAGCAAAAAACTTAGAATAACAACTTTTATAAAGTTACGAAAACATATTAAAGTGAAAAGTAATATTATTAGTCATTTAGTCATTAAAAGTTGATGTATCTGCTGTTCATTTCTAATAGTTATAGTCGGCGACTGTTCGTCTTTCTTTAATAGTACTTTACCATATGCTGTCCAACAAAACTTATAGGCTCCACATTTAGTTAAGTCTCGAGCAAGGAAGTGTAGCCGGGAACCCTTAGGAGTTAAGTGTTCAGAGAGAAAAATGGGGATTTCATCTTGCGATTTCCAGCCGAGATGTTTACAGCATAGTTTAGATTTGTGCTTGGTGTTATATGCCTTACCCATCTTCAAAATCTCTGTCTTTATAAGAGTCGAACTGGTTTCCACAATTATCGGTGTGTTCATGTTTTCACTGTTTCTTCCACGTACTCTGTATATGTCCTTTATGTCATGTTTACCCATTGCGCAGTCCAGGTTCTGAGAGAGACACATGGCCATATCGATAAGATCTTCTTTGGTTTCGTTTGGTCTTTTAGGTACATTTTTTATGACAAAATTGGTCTTCTGGGTACTGTTCTGCATTGCCTCAAGTTTATCTTCAAGAATCCTGATATGATTCTTGTCATCCCTGGCCTGGCTCTCCAATTGATCAATTTTCTTTTTAATTCATCATTTTGAGCAGCAAGGAATGCGATTGAGCTTCCGATATTTTCGTTGGATTGTTGAATTTCCTTAAGTGTGGCAGTAATTTGTTGAATCTCTTTCCCTTGTTTGTCGGAGAAGAGAGTCAGCATTTTTTTCATCTCCTCCCTAAACTCAGCAAGCTGTTTGTCGATCGAGTCCTCCATATCGTCTCTGTTCCTCTTGATTCGTTTAAATACAAAATTAGGAGGCGTAGTTAATCCCACCAGATTGATGTCAGTTTCAGAAAGCGATTTGTCCATTTCTTGCGCCATCAAATCCTTTGGATTAAGCGTGGAATAAGTTCTAATTTGAACTTAAAACTTAGACGTGAGTCAGTGCGTTAAGTGCGCGTGTCCGATCACCTTACGGTCGGTCTCAGCGGCGCGAGAGCAGGACAGCAATTATGGGGTACCTCTCTTTTTCGCAGCTTGAGGTACGGGGGGCTTCTGACGCGGAGTGTCCACGCGAAACACAGAGTAATGTTCTTCAACTTTCTTGTTTATTTGGTTATCACTAGGAACTACTTTCGCACTTCAAGTATTATTAGATTGGCTTAGAAAATCGTAAACACGTCTACACTGGACAACGGTTTGGACGAAGAGGAATAATGATACCTATATTTTAAATAAACACAATAATCAATAATGATACCTATATTTTAAATAAACACATTCTAATGACACGTTTCACAGAACGCTAACTCTGTATAGCCCCAAATTTTCTTCAATCCACGTCAAAACGAAGACGAATTGCTAAATATAAAAGCAACAATCCATCTTTCGCGAATTTCAAAGAAAATTCGAATACGAGCAGAATCGATTCGGTAATTTGATTCGAATCGATTCGGCTCAGCTATTCGATTTAAAAAATCGTCTCGATTTAATTTTGGCTACGATTGTGGAATATTTTATTATACCGATGTTCTGTGTAGGGTCCATTGGATTTGGGATAATGGAAAAGGCTAGTTTGGTCTTCTCTTTTTGTTTGGCTTGATTTTAAATTGTATTGTGTAATCGGCTATTTTTAGAAAATTACGTAAAATAGAGTTTTATGGTCGTGGTGGCCCGGAGGTTAAGGAGCCCACTTCTCATGCATGAGGGTGTGGGTTCGAAATCTGGCAAGTACCAATGTGACTTTTTCCGAGTTATATGTACTTTCTATGATTATTTAGACACCACTGACATACGGTGAAGGTAAACATCGTGAGGAAACCTGGGCTTATAATTTCTAATTATAAGTTTGAAATCGCCAACCCGCATTGGTGATTAATTTTGTTTTTGTTTGTTTGTTTGTTTTTAAATAAACGATGCCCCACATTAGGATTTTCTCCTGTATCGTGGGTGCGGTTACAAACATACAATTTCACATGCACATGACACCCAGACCCGGAACAACAATTTGTGGATCACACAAAGAGTTGTTCAAAACGAAAAAACGAGCTCAAACTCAAACTCATGTATTGCGAAATGGGTAGTGACAATCGGCCTTGAGCCAGGAGAAGGTTCTTATCAAAGAAAATATTAGAAAAGTAGAGTGGAATATTAGGAAAAAGTGAGCCTTTGATAGCGAGATAGTTGGACCCGTGCGAAGCGGGGGCGGGCCGCTAGTAAGTAATACAATCTATCACATAATATATTGCTTGATCTAAACAGTGGTTCATTTAAAAAGCAACCACAACACCAAGTACTAGAGACCAAAATTCACTAAAAATATGTGCCTGTTACCAGCCCCTATAACCTACAAAGGGGAGCTCAATCTGCGAGCTAACTCAAACAGATGTAATGATGTATGTCCTAGGCTTTACAAAGAGCTGAGCCTATACCTATGGGTGTAGACAGTAACACCCATAGGTATAATTCGTATGCTTAATAGAAAAGAGGCCTAACTCAAAAAAGAAGATATTTAAATTTAAAATCTTATTTTTTAATGATAAGTTTAAGTTTTGAAGTACCCTTTTTTATGAGTTATTTCTGTTTTCTTTTAAACATACGATATACATTCAGTCAACAAAGTATCGGGAATGAAAGTTTTTTTTATGGTTCCAAATTCGAATTTTTTTTTTTTTTGTTTTAGTTAGATTGGCATAACTGTTCCATTTCAGCGCGGAATTTGAGTTGCATCTGTTATTTATATTAAAAACAGTGCTGTTTTTAGTTTTATAATATCTAGTGTGTATTGCGAATTTCATAATGGACAAAAACATCGAACAAAGAGTTTGTCTTAAATTTTGCATCGCCAATGAAATTTCGTGTTCGGAGGCACTCAAAATGTTACAGAAGGCTTACGGTGAATCTACTTTATCAAAAACACGTGCTTATGAGTGGTACAAAGCGTTCAAAAGCGGTCGAGATGTGATGGAAGATTTGCCTCGTTCTGGTAGGCCATCAACGTCTGCAACTGAAGTTAACATCGCAAAAGTGAAGGAAATAGTGACTGAAAATCTTCATTCAAGTTTAAGAGAGATGGCCGCCGAACTTTGTGTATCTCACGAGTCGATCCGTACCATTTTAACAAATAATTTGGGTATGAAACGTGTTGCCGCTCGGCTAGTCCCAAAAAACCTGAATTTTCTTCAAAAACTAAATCGCATGAAAGTCGCTGAGGACATGCTAGAACGAGTCAATACCGACCCAACATTCATGAAACGCATTGTTACTGGTGACGAGACGTGGGTTTACGAGTTTGACATGCAAACTAGTCAACAAGCTTCGGAATGGCGCCTTCCAACTGAACCAAAACCGAAAAAACCACGTCAAAGTCGATCAAAAGTCAAAGTCATGTTGACTGTTTTCTTTGACTATCGCGGTGTTGTGCACTCAGAATTCTTGCCCGAAGGTCAAACGGTAAATAAAGAATATTATTTGAGCGTGATGCGGCGTTTAAGAGAACAAATTCGACGAAAAAGGCCAGAAGTGTGGAAAGAAAATTCTTGGATTTTGCATCACGATAATGCGCTTTCGCACAAGGCCATCATTGTAAACGATTTTTTGTCCAAACACTCAACAAACACCATCGAGCAGACACCATATTCACCAGATATGGCTCCAGCCGACTTCTTTCTTTTTCCCACACTCAAATTACACCTTCGTAGCACCCGTTTTCAATCGTTAGAAGACATAAAGGAGAATTCGCGGCGAGCACTGAACTCAATTCCGGAAACAGCGTTTAAAAAAAGTTTCGATGATTGGATTATTCGTTGGCGTAAGTGTATCGTTTCTGAAGGAGCATACTTTGAAGGTGATAAAATGAATTTAGATGAATAACAAACATTTTGTGTATTATTGACTTTTTCCCAGTACTTTCTTGACAGAGTAGTATGTATTTACATGTACACTTTTTTATGTCGATAGGTCGGTAAACGAGCTGACGGATTACCTAATGGTAAGCAAACGGTGCCGCCTATGGACACCCGTGACACGAAAGGATTATGTGTCCGTGTGTTTAAATAATCATAGAAAGAACATGTTAGTTGGAAAAGTCACATTGGTACTTGCCAGGGTTAGAACTCGCACCTTTATGCATGAGAAGTTGGCGTCACAAGATTTGACTACGACCAGGGCCTCGAGTCTGCTATTACAATAGTGTCAGAATAGTAGATCATTGGTTGCAAAATTGTTGATTTTGACAAGTTTTGGTAATCTACTAACACGATAGCATCATTATGATCTACCAATGCCACTTCATTGAAATAATTCTTTAGAACGGTAATATCGTACATAATGACAAATTAATATTTGACATAATGCGATAAATTAATAAAAAATGTCAGTTCCTTTATTCAATGATTTACGTTTAGAATATTAATGTGCAGTTATTGTTTATAATTCGTTACAAGACATCTCGTACTATAATTATATTACGACATCGCCGAACGCCAATGATCAGTCATTTTGAATTAACAGATTACGAACTTTTAGCAAAATGACAATGGAATTGTGTAGGAATGACAACACTTTGAAAATAGTAGACTCGGGCCCCAGTTAGGCCTCTTCTCTATTAAACTTACGAAATTTTTTAAAGAATCATGTCTATCTATAATTAAAAGAGCTTTTAACATATTCGACGTGCTTTGCGTATACGAAAGAGTTGAACATCGAAATTCATAGCTCAATTTTATCTGAAAACTAAAAGTTATTAGTTTCATCTCTTTCTTTTTCTTTCTTCTACTCCCTCAATCGGCTTATGTCAGTCAACGCGCGGGAAGAACAGAGATATTGGAATTTGTGTAGGTATCACACTGCCTCACTCGTCATAGCAGTAATGTGTACTGTACATACAGCTCATTTGATTACATTCCACTCAAATGAATTATTGTATTAAATATTAACGTTTAGACTGCAATGTAATTAATATTCAATGATTAATTACATTTATGTAAACAATTTGAACAAATAAAACTATCATTCGGTAACGATGAACCAGTTGGCTGTGAAAAACTTTGGCTGTGAATTAAATATTAGGTCAATTAACATTTTAGTGCGGTTCAAATCATTTAGGTACAGTCCATTAATGATCTAAACGATTTTAGACTCGTGCTAATCAGTCTATTTTACCCAAAAAATATAAAAACTGTGAATAACCTAACCAATAACATTAATTTATTGGACAGTCGCATATATAAATGCCCAAAATCAAAGTAAAAGTCGAAGTCGAAAACATATTCAACTGACTAAACTATATGCAGCTATACTTTTGAAACGTCAAAATAGAATAAAAGTCCGTCAGTGAAGTGTGAATTGCTATTACTAAATATTTTCTCTTATGTGTTAGGTCGGCAAACCAGCTAACTGATTAGGTATCTGATGATAAGCAATCAGCATCGACCATGTACATTTGCAACACCAGAGGAGTAACAGTAAGAGAAGCCTTTGAAGAAGTGATGGGGAAAGGACAAGGGTTAGGCCTCCCGTTACCTATTACACACTGCGAAACATACCGCTTATTTGCGAGGAGAAAACCATCAAATGTCTTCTCCCGCCCAGGGTCACACGAGAAGGAGTATCAGGTTCCTACTGACTAAAACCCCTTAAAATTCTTTATTCTGCTCTAGGCCAACGTGACATATTGCGCTTGCCCTGCAACCCCGGTTAAACATCAGCCCTATAGGGCCATGGCTGTGCTTGTCTAATGGCTCGTTGCTAAACGCACCGTGCGCTCGGGTCTGGTTCTGGTCTGACGGTGACTGCGATTATTTTACCCTTACTTGCCGCGAAACATAACGCTATGGTTTGTTCACACCGGTTTACTGTCAGGCTGTAGTATCAATCCATTCGAGCCAATCTATTCGTGCCGAAGCATGACTCTCCCACACTTGTCAGATCCTGGTTTACAGGAGTTTTAGCAGTTTTTCTTGTTCCTTTAATAAAGACATTTATATAGTCTTACCTCTCAACACGTGCACTGACACAGCGGACGCGGCGACGTCAGCTAATGAGCACGTATAGTTCCCTGAATCATTTCTGTTGGCGTTCGCTATGTAGAGACGTGATAGGGCGCCGTTGGATGTCGCCTCCGTCTTAACACTGTAGACAAAGAAATTCGAATTTAATCGTCATGTTTTTAAATAAAATGCATATTAAAACATCAATATGATTTCAAAAACAATTTACAACATTGCGTGAACTTTCCATAAAAACTCTACTATTTTCGAGTCATGTCATTACTCATAATTATGAGCAAAGTACCCGCTACCACGCTACCATTTCGTTATAAACAAAAACAATCCCAAATAAAAAAAACAACTTGAAAGGTGTCAAGGACAGACAGAAGGGAAAGGGAATTGATATAAAATATTATCTTAATAAGTTTACCCGTACTTATAAACTCGGCGAAATAGAAAGACGAAACCAAATTAACTGGGCATACACAGAGAGAGAGAGCAAAAAGAAACGTTACAATAACTATTCGTAAACCGTCTACGACCTTTCGCGACGCGCGATAAAGAACTTCGTTCCAACATACGTTGTTAGTCTCAGAAATCGTAACCAAGATCCCCAACTTGACTATTGTAATTAAATTCAAGTGCATTCAACATACATGACATACATTTTTCTGAAATTACGTACAGTCTGCAGCTATTATGTATACAGGTAGGAAAATAAAAATTGACTCTGTACTGCACCTATTGTTAGAAGGCTAAGTCATAATCTTTTGTAACTATGGGTCGGCTCGGTACCTAAACAATGGTAGCTAGTAGACAGTCCTACTGAATCAATGTTTATTTTAGTACCAGCATACCTGATAATAGCCGATAAACCTGTATTTATACGAATTTAATGATGAATTTACGAATAAACTTAATCGGATTGGGCCGCGGTGGCCTGAAGGTTAAGACACCCATTGCTCATGCATGAGGGTACGGTTCCAAAACCTGGCAAGTAGCAATGTGACTTTTTTCTGTGAAGTTACATATACATATATGTAGGTACTATTGTACTTCCTATGATTTTTTAGACAATACTGACGAACGGAGAAGGAAAACATCGTGATGAAACCTGAACTTATAATTTCTAATTATAAGTTTGAATTCGCCAATCCGCCTAGAGCAAACGTGGTGATTAACGCGAGTGAGGTGAAGCCTTTTCTTAGTAGTGGGACTTATAAGATGATGGTGGAATCTAATTCAAGAATTCCAAAATTCCCTCATCCTAACAAAATCTTCCGAGAAACAATCAAATAACTTCAATCAATTTTCAACCCTATAAACATCCAACAACATCAGTATCCGATCAAAACTTCAACTTGAAACAATTAAAGAACCAACAGAATCGACATTTGATTAAAAGAGAACTTCGACCAGTCAGGACAGATGGATGCTACTGTCAATCCACCTGATTGGAAAGAGGGAATCCTGACCTAGTTTGGGGAAACTGAATCGAGTTTTTCCGACAGTTCGCTTTAAGGCTCATTTTAGTTTCCTTTTACGTTTTTCAGATGAGAATTTCTTTGTTGTATGTACGTCGTAATTACTTTTGTGGAATATATGCATGGTTTGTTGTGTAAAGAATTATTAACATAGCCTAATAAAGTTGGATAGAAAAGAAGAATTGGGTAGTGTTCTTGGTCAAAAAGAAGTTATTTTGACTTTTCAATACGATGGGTCATTAAAATATAATTATGCTTTCATTCATTAAACAGATGATATTTTTAAATTTTAAATCTTTTATAGCTTTTATAGATATTAATTTGTAATCCGATGATAGTATGACGTCATACGTTGTGATTGAATAGAAAAGTATAGTTTTTGGCATTGTAATAAAATTATTGAGTTTCTCTGGTTACGGCTAATGTCGCAGTTGTTTTCAACACAGAAATAAAAAAAACATTATTTTTTGTGTCCTTTGTTCTTTTGTTTTACTATTTAAACTCAATTTCCGCTTCCATAATTATTTATTTTTTATTTAATTGGAAAATAGAATAAAAATAAAATAGAAATAAGTGTGGGAGAGCCATGCTTCGGCACGAATGGGTCGGCTCGAACGGAGTGATACCACAACCTTACAGAAAACCGACGTGAAAAAACCACAGAGTTGTGTTTCGCCGTGTGAATGAGGTTACCGGAGGCCCAGGCCTTTCCCTCCCCCAATTCCCAATTCCCACTTTTTATGCAATATGTCGGCAAACAACGCAACGCCTCGTAACTCCTCTGCTGTTGCGGGTGTCCATGGGCGGCGCTGATTACTTACCATCAGGTAATTAATCCGCGTGCTGGTTTGCAAATTTATTACATTAAAAAAATCTGGAAATTATTTGTAATAAGACCCAAGCACTTGCGTACCTGTCTTCAGAATGAGTCCACTTAAACTGGTATGGTTCTTTCCTCAAAAGACCTCTACAGAATGAACTTGCACGGTTCTCTCACATTATGTTATTTTTACATTGTCTGGACTTGAATAGAGACTGACCTCTGAGTTTGTTTTGGTATTTCTTCTTAGAGTAGTCACATAGGAAATGCCGGCTTCATTGATTTTTTTTTTCATATAATTTGACGTGTAAAGGTGCCGTTTTATGGCCTATTTGCAAATATAAATTCATTGTTTCATTGTATCAGTACACTACTTTTCATCCGGGTAACGCGGGCGCATTAGGTGGAAGAAGTTAGCTACAAAATATCCTTGAACTTCTACAAAACGGTGAAGTTGAGGTATTTCACTTAGAATTCCCTTTTGTTATGAGACTAAACTAAACGCTCTGCTCGACTTAACATTTTAATTAAACCCGATGGGATAAGCAGAAAGGGTGCTCCTTCTGAATAAATCTTTTGTTTTCATTATTTTGTATCGTGTTGGTTTTTGGATGGGCCGTGGTTTATATCATTAAGCCATGCTTTCTAATGCTGTTAAAATGATTTAAAAGTTAATATTATGCATGCTTCGGTTGTGTTGTTGTTGTTTTAAACAAAATAGATGTGAGTTTTTTTAATAATGTTGCCCTACATTGGGATTTTCTTCTGTGTCGTGGGTGCGCTTACAAACATACAAATTCATATACACAAGCCATCAAGACCCAAACAAGAATTTTTAGATTACACAAAGTATTGTTCCGTGCGGGAATCCGACCAACGATACTTTGCACAGCAGCCAGTTGCCCAGCCACTGAACTAACCGTCAAAATTTACTCTTCCTATCTCTACGAAGATCGTGATGTCATGATAATTATGTAATGTTAGCAAGACGATCCCTGACCACCCTAATCGCGAGGAACGGCAAGGAAGGGAAGGTCGCCGCCCAACCAGAACCAGAACCGAGCGCACGGCGCGCAGTGATCCGCGCACGTTTCTAAGGTCCAATTGATCACCACAAATGGAGCTCAATAGGACTGATGCTCAGCCGGAGTTGCAGGTAAAGCGCAAAATATCCTGCAGGCTCACCTTAGTGCACGAGAAAGGAGAAAGAAGAAAGAAGTCTAGTAAGTAAGAGATAAAGAGAGTAAGATGATACTTCCTCTCACTTCACTCTAGACGAGAAAAGTCATTTAATAATACGGTAGTTTCCAACTAGTCAAATTCAATACTTTGTATTGTTAAATTTGTATGAAAAACTGAATTATGACGTCATAGTATTTTTGAATAGAATAGCGTACTTATTTCTTAAAAATTAGCTTAAAAAATATCGAAAATTTAGTGTATCGATCGACCGATGAATAAAATTACAGGTATTTTTCAAATTTTTATTGTATTGAAACGTCGAAATAATTTATTTTTTACCTAGGATACTACCCAATTCCAAAAAACAAACCCCTAAAGAATTTTAAAATGACGATGAGTTGATATATTTAGTAAGTATTTCTGTAATAATTACGGTCACATAGAACCAGTGCCTCACCCTTGATCATCAATCGGCAATTATTGGAATCTCAATATGACTTTGAAGGTCGGACTTGGGTCCGATATTTAGCATATTGCTGAACCCAAAACATACCACAAATAACATAATTTTCAAAGAGTGGGAGTGCTAAACATACCTCTTTCTACGATTTTCTTAATGAACTTGACATTTACAAAATCGAGTTAAGGTTTTTTTCTATGACTTAACTATTTTAAGGACAAATAAACAGGTCGATAAATGAATATTTATTTGGTTTAGAATAAGAAACAAAAAAACAGTACCTACTTGAGACCATGGATATAAGATTCAAATTTTTATACCGATTTCTTAACGCATTGTCAATAATAAGCAAGCATTGGATGGTTTTAAAACAAGTTTAGTTCGCTATGAAACCTTTTCGCAGCTTACAAAGTGATCCTTCTTTAAGATTTGATAAACATTGAATTCCTAATGTATTAAAATTATGGTAGTATAGGTTAACTAAGAGACAGATTAATGAACTGAAACGATGTAGACAGAAGAAAACTGGACTGTAAAGAAGAAAAAGGTGATAAAGTAATAAAAGAAAAATTAATGAAAGGGATGATGAATCGAAAACTATATGAAACGTTCTATAGCCCTTTATAGTCTTCTCTCACCTAGGATATGGCGAGTGCGAGTGCAGACTCTTGCTGACTAACCCCCGTTTCTTCTCTAGCGTCAGGCCGGGGCCACGGGACCTAGTTGCGTTTGACCCGCAACCACGGCTAAACTTCGGGTCTTTTGAGCTCCGTCTGTGGTGGTCTATTGTCTCTTTGAGGCTTCATGTTTATTTTAAGTTGCTCATTGCAAGAGGAAAGAATAAATGAAGCCACATCCACATAAAATACTATGTTTACAATTTTCCGGTTGGCGCGGTGGCTGGGCTAGACTAGATGCTGTACAAATTGTTGGTTCAGGCTGGATGAAAAAATTAACAATTACAAAATGTTTGCCTTGCCTATGTGTCTTATGTGTATTTATATGTTTGTAACACACCTACGATACAGGAGAAAATCTTAGTAAGGGTTTTCCTTATAACTAAAAAAAAACGTCGGTAAACAAAACACTACCTTTCATATGCTTTAAGTTATTGATAGGAAGAATTGTGGAAAGAAAATTTGAAAAGAGAACAATAATTTATTATTAATTTATTTATAGAAGTTTTCCATTTTTGAACGTAGAAATTCAATACAAAATGTTAGTCACAAATGAACGAACCTTTCGAAAATGATTGAAGAAAAAATACGAAAAATTCAAAAAACAAAGCCAGGAAAAAGATGACTGAATAAAATATAAAATATCTGTAGAAAATTACGAATAAAATATATTTTCTCGTGTTGATTACAAAATCAAAAGAAATATAAAAGAAGTTATCGGTTGTTGAATCAGCGCTGTCGACAAAGGAACAAATTCTATTTTTGTCTTTTGTGTTAAGTAGGTATTGAAACACGGGGTTGTGTGAAAAGGTTTTCGAAAATACGAGTAAATAAAAGTCTTGATTACTGTTTTCTTCCTCTTTTTAGTTGTGAATATTTTCAAATGACTTCTTCCTGGGTGGGGCGAGAGAGAGTGTCAGAATCTTATTGGCCAAAAAACACTCCGTTCCTTCTTCTGTACCAGGTCTCGCCCGCTGTACATTATCGTGTTTGCATTCAAAACCTTTTGTTAGTTATCTAGAAACCATAGTTTTAGAGGATTAGGTTAATCAGATAACGGTGTCACCCAACATCACAAAGGAAAACTATAATTAAAATTCAACCTTTAATTTATGATCCTTCTTCTGCTTCTAGTCGGGTTAATCTATTTAGTATCTGTAATAATTTTGTTCAATCTAATAATATACGTATTATTTAGCAAACGTAACAATTCACAACTCTTTAATGGTCTATAGAAAAGCGTGTGAACAAAAAAAAAGCGTTGTTTCGCCGTGTGAGTGAGGTTACCGAAGGCCCAATCCTTCCCCTCCCAAACCCAGAACCTCCTTAACCTTAAAAAGTCGGCAACGCACTCGTAATTTCTGCTGTTTTGTGGGCGATACTGATTGCTTACCATCAGAAAACCCATAAGTTGGTTTGCCGTCTTACCACATTACATTTTATCACTTTAAATCAATTACTTACGTTACGCAAAAAATCTTAGATACACTTTAATAATTGGCAAAGATTTGTACTGCTAGGTCAACATTATGATCCAGAGCGTTCAATACTTATATCTGTGTGAGCCCTAACTTCTCTTAAAACTCAATTAATAAGAAAACAAAGTAATATCAACTAAATCAACGTACCTTATAATTAGAAACCTGACATGGACTTTATAAATTCCCGTTATTTGACTTTCTTACTTCAATTTGCTTGGCTATCTAGTTAATTAAATATAACCCTACTAAATCAAGTAGGTAGGCCAGTCGAAACAAATACACCAATTTTACACCTCATAAATTTAAGATGGATAAAATATTATGCTTTTGGTCTAGGTGAAGTGTTGTGTAATTTGGTAATACGAGGTGGTTGGATAAGGTTTCTGCTTTGAAGTTACTTTGTAGTTAGGTACTTAAGGCTTCGTATGTAGGTACTGCTTATATAAAGATCTTATAACCTTAACAATTTAGACTATTAACGTAGATAGAATAAAAACTTTTGATGATTTAAAGTTAACTCATAGCTTAATTTCCTCATCATTATCATCAGCCTATAAGTGCCCACTGCTCAGCAAAGGCCTCTTCTCACACGGAGAATGTTTGAGCATCATTTTCTACGCTTATTAAAGGCGGATTGGCGCTTTCAAACTAATAATAAGACATTATAAGACCATGTTTCTTCAGTGGTATCTGTATAAACAGAAAATGTACATAATACTAGAAAATAGTCACATTGGTACATGCCTTGGTTACGAACCCGCAGCCTCGTGCATGAGAAGCAGGCGCCTTACCCGCCTGGCGACCACGAGTGACCACGACATAATTTCTTATATTTTATTAGTTAAAAATTAACAAGGCTATTGTTTAAACTTTCTAACTTCGTAGACAACATACATAGGACTGCACGGTTGGTGCGGTGGCCGGGCAACTGGCTGCCGTGCAACGTGTCGCGGGTTCGATTCCCGCACGGAACAACTCTTTGTGTGATCCACAAATTGTTCGGAAATGCCTCAATTTTCGAGTTAATTTATACCTATATGAATAATTGAAGATTTGAAATCGAAGCTCGATAATCTAAATCCTTTAATTTTCTTAAACTTCAACCGAAAACGTTCCTTACTAAGTACTAACCACTCAGAACAACTAGTTCCGTGGCGATAACTACCTAAAATTTATTAATTTCTATCCTGCGAAACGTTTTCAGTGAAGATTCTATAAAGTGGAATTAATTCTAGCGAAATTCTGCGCATAGCTGCTGTAGATTATTGTATTTGGGTAAGTTTAAATGCTTAAGAGTATTATGGTTGCCCCTCCGAACAATATCTTGGCGAAGGAAATTAATTTTGACTTGTAGATTGAGTGCTGAAAAAGTCTTAGATAAGGGGTGATTTTTTTTTCGGTTTCCGAAAGGATATTGGCACGATAGGTTCATGCGTGTTCATTTTTTGTGCTGTTAGTTAACGTGGTATCTTATTAATATAATAAATTGAGTGTGTGTTATTCTTTCATTCAAAAACGACTGGATCGATTTGTTTGAAATTGGGTATGTAGATAGATTACCTTAGATTAACACATAGAGAGGTCTTTATCAATATACCACGCGGGCGAAGCCGTATACGGAAGCTAGTCTATTATAAGTTTGTTATTAGTACAATGGTTATTCACATTGACATAATGGCCAATTCTTCAATTTCGAAATTAAAATTCATTATCATGTTAAGGTACAAGGCACAATTAAAATTCCCCTCACATGATGTGTTTAATAAAATATTCCTACTGAAAAACCATAAATAGTAATAAAATTTAAACGAAAAACCAGGTCCATCTACTCCTTAAAAGAAAAAGTATAACAGTACGTTATAATAAATATTATTATAGAGTTACCAACACCACTTACAAGTAAAACCGCAACAAAGAATCTCCGTAGAGCAACTTAAATTACATACGTAACATTATGTAGAGTCATATACATATGTAGAGTTTTATAAAACCACAACGTAGAATTACCTAGAGTTTCCACAACACCAATAATGTATTTAAATCAAGAATATTCGAGTCTATTGTACAGTAATCCGAATTGTTATATACTCCTACTATCTAAAATAATTACACCATAATACATTTATGTAACATAATTATTAATTTATAAATGTTAGCCCATATCAAATTTTGTTTTTATTTTATTTAGGTTTATATTTTAATATGATAAATACTATTTTAATATTATTAGTTCTAGTTATAATTTCCATATATTTTGTCTTTACAAACGCATAATTTTAAGAATGTTGGTTAGCTCGTAACTGGCTAATGTGAACAAATTTAATGTTTTTTTTTACTTGCTATAAACTAGTGCTTGACTGCGATCCTACCTGATGGTAAGCAGTGATGCAATCGTTGATGGTAAGGCGCACTAGTTTATTAAGAGCCTACTCACTCTAGCCTTGAATACACCTAAATTATATTTGTACGGAAAGACTGCAGCCGGCAAACTGTTCCAATCCCTCCCAAATACTTCTAACTACTTTGTATACATAAGCTATGAGCCTTCCTATTATAATACATAAATAAATAATAAATAGACACGGTAAAAATACATTTCTAAAAGCCTTACCTAACGCCGCCTCTTTTAGTATCATAGTTGAGCAACCTTGAGCCATGCTTCCAGTTGACCTGTCGCGTTGGCTGAGGCACTTCGCTGACCACACAGCGAAGCTCTATGATAGAGCCTTCTTTGTAGAACTTGTCCTGTAGTGGCCGACCGCGTTCGTCCACGATCTCAACTTTTGGTACTGTAACAAGAAAAAAAAAAACAGATAAATATAAAATAAGTAACTCTGTCTGTCTGTCTTTTCTTCACGCCTAAACTTCTCAACTGATTTCTGTGAAATTTGGTACAGACATAATTTGGAACTCGAGAAAGGACATAGGATAGTTTTTATACCAAAAATCTGTAGAAGGTCACTATTTCACGCGAACGGAGTCGCGGGCAAAAGCTAAAAATGTTTTAGGTGATATTTGGGTACGAATGGGTCTTATCGGTCGGAGTGATACCACGGCTTCGAAGGGAACCTGGAAACGCAAGGTTCGAAGGGAAACGGAAAGTAAGGTTACTAAAGGCTTAATGCTTTTTCTCACCTTTTGAATAACCCCAATCCCAAAATATCTAATACCCAAAAGGCCCGTATGACAGGAATTTATGTTCAGCGCCAATTGCTGAACATCAGAAGACCCTCGGTGGCAGCTTATTCAAAAAATATAACTTTACTTATTTTTACACGACTTCCCAAAAATAATAAAATAACTGCGTCAAAATTTATATGCAAGATTTAACTTCACAAACGCACTATTAATCCCGAGCGTATAGCTCGTAGCGTTCCGTGCTTGAGGCCCAATGGGGCAGATGTTCAGCCGAAGTTGCCAAACGCAATAAGGTACCGAAGTCTCGGCCTAAAGCAGGAGTTGAAACAGTATAGTCAGTAAGAGACTGACACTACTCTGACCTGACCTTTCCTGATGATCTTTCCCTCCAAAAAAGGTACAATAGAATACATCAGCATCATTCTCATTACATGCCTATAAGTACCCACTGCTGAGCAAAGGCCTCTTTCCACACGGAGAAGGTTTGAGCATTAATCACCACGCTTGCTCAAGGCGGATTGGCGATTCCAAACTTATAATTAGAAATTATAAGTCCAGGTTTCCTCACGATGTTTTCCTCAGTGGTGTCTAGATAGTCATAGAAAGTACATATAACTCGGAAAAAGTCACATTGGTACTTGTCAAGTTTCGAACCCGCACACTCATGCATGAGAAACGGCGCCTTAACGACCGGGTCACCACGACATGTGTAGAATACATACCTACATGGCAAATGAAATAAAATCTTGGAAAAATCTCAATAATGCCTATTATATCTGACAGTGCAAACTTGGCAAGCACTCGACTAACAAGACAAGCAGAAGGATGACATTTTAATATTTCTCTTTTAAACAATATAATTTTATTCTGAGCATAGCCTGCTGAAGAACGTTATTAAGTTTCCACTACAATGCAATAAAGGGTGTTTTAAAACAAGGAGTGTCACTTGCCCTGTCTTGTAAAACCGAATGAAACCGGTTTTAACTAGTTCCTTGTATTGTAGGGAACGAAATGTTTTGAGGTTAAAGATGTTTATTTTTTAATGAAAGAAAGAGTTTTTATTTAGGATTTTGCTAAAGTATTATTGTGGATTTTTTACAAGATGAATGAATTATACCTAACGGTATACTCACGTAAGCGTTTGGCGACATTGCTCAACTAGTTTCAGTTTAAATAGCTAATTTGTTAACTCGTTCGCAACATCTGGCGTCACACAATGCCATCCATGATATGAGCCGCTAGCGTGACTTGAAACTGGTCAAGGAATCTACGTACCACGGTTAATTTTTTTACGATATTTGCAGACGAAAATATTTTTTTTTCGCTTTGATTTCCGTAGTAAGGAAAAAAACATTCTAAATTCCTCTCCGTAAATAGAAGATCTATAGACTAATATTAATTAAGTCAAACGAAATCTGGCATCCTAATACCCGAACCCGACCAGAACCAGACCCGAGCGTGCGGCGCGTAGAAATCTGCACGCGCCTCAAAGAGCCAATAGACCACCACAGACGGAGCCCTATAGGCTGATGTCTAGCCAGCAGCCTCTTGAGCAGGAGAAGGAGCGGGTGGTTTTTAGTCAGTAAGAGTCTGCCACTCTCTCTCACCTTGCCGTGGGCGGGAAAAGTTATTTGATGATTTATCCTCCCTCAAAAAAAGCCACTGCCTAATCAAGAAGTAAAGTCACGAAAAACAACTAGTGTCCACTAAAGCCCGTTAGGTCGCCTTCCAGTACACACTAACCTTGTGTTTATGATTCCATTCTCATCCTAAATATCTATTAAGGCCCCCAAATGTCCTTTATTAGTTTAGGGACCTAAAAGCAACGGGTGGCCGATATTAAGGTTAGCCCTTAAGTAAAAATGATAGCTATACTGTTTTAGATAAACTGTTTACCTAATAGCTATGGTTATTATATAGAAGTGTACGATTAGCTCCTTCTGATATTATTAAAACTAGAGTGAATTGTGTAATTATGGTTTATAATAGATAAAATGGCATTGTTACTGGAATGTACACTGACAATTTTTAATAAGTGCGAGCACGATTACTTTTCGACGAGTGTAACAGCTGACTGTCCTGTCGTGACGTGTAGGCGCAGGTGGCGTCATTTGATGCTATGTCTCGCTCAGGTCGTCGCGCTAGTCTTAGAGTCAATCATATTTACTGATCACCCTCTACAAAAGTGACAGAAGAACCGTCAATTTTATATAGCGTACCACGCGCTCCTCTAACTGCTAAAAGACCACCATTGGTGGGGCCCAATAGCGCCGATGTTCAGCTGAGATGGCGGAGCAAAAGCATTAACGTCGCACGGGCTTGGTCTCGAGCAGAAGAAGAAATTAGTAGGTTTTTAGTCAGTAAGAGTTTGACACTCTTAACACTGGCCTTTCCTTCTGCGGGATAAATCAGAACATTTTCTTCTCACAAAAAAAGTCAAAGGTTTCTTGGTCAGTTTTCCCATATAGTTTTATATTTGTATATTTGTCTGGTAGTAGTATATTTGTTTGTATACTTTATATCATCTCTAAATATAGTAGTGATACTAATTATTGACACACTAGAACTGTCAATGTCAGTGTCATCCTTTACTATAAATAAAGTGGCCGAGACATTGTCGGCCATTGACAATGTAACTCTGGTGCAGTGAGCTGCCCGACTGTGTACTGTGATATTAAAGTCAAGTATCCAAAATTAAAGTCTTTTATTCATATTACATTTTAAAGAGAATGTGCTCTTTGAGTTGGATTGGGAGTTTCTTCTTAAGACAATCAACAGGCTCATCGAAAAAAATATATAATTAAATATTAATGTGGAAAATTTTTATTTCCTAGCCCACTTCCAAAGTAAATATGTATAGTTTTACTTGTATTTGAACTGTTCTTATAAACAGAGGTATGGTTGTATACTGAACATTTTTGGAGAAAAGCACACGTAAGTAGGTTGTTGCAGAAAACGAAAAAAAAAGAAAAATGTAAACATCGCCTCTCTATTTAACGCAAACCACCCATTACTATTCAAGTTGCGTCCCAAACAAATAAATATCACATTTACTGTTTAAACGAAGCAAAAATTCTAAAAATATCCACTTAAACGAGTATAGTCTCTATGCTGATTGCAAATAGGAGGAAAATTGCGGAACAGTCGTTTTTAATATTAAATGCTCATTCATGTGGTGAAGGGTAAAAAGGTTATCTGCTGAAAATTATTTAATTTTAGATGTAATTGCGAATTACAAAATTAATGTTTATAAATAAAACTAAGAGTGACTCTGCCTTATTCAAGAGCAAATGGGTATTATTATCAGATTGTATCTGGCTTGTCAAGGTGTCGCTCAGAGAATTATTTAAGGAAACTAAGATAATGACGGTTGCCTCACAATATATTTATGAAAATGTAATTCACGCTCATAAAAACAAAAGCTTATTTAAGAAGCATAGTGATATACATAATATTAACACGAGGGGGAAAAACAAATATGTTGTCCCTGCCTCCAGGCTTCAGAAAATAACTAGTTCGTTTAGATGTCAATGTATACGCTTTTACAATAAAATTCCTAGCGATATTCAAAATTTGAGCCTCAATAAATTTAAAAGTGTAATAAAGGCTAAACTTTGCTGTAAAGCATTTTATAAAATAAAAGACTACTTAGAGGATAGTCAGGCATGGGAATGAGCCGCTGTAATGTCTGCACAGGTCATGTTGACATGTTTGTAACATAAGTTACACTTTTATATACAATTTGACATTACGTTTATTTTTTATACAATGACATAATCACCTATTGTGACATTTTATTTTTTATTTGACATTTTTTTTTATTTATTTACTGACATTTTTATTATTTTATATTATTGTTAGTGTAAGGACCGTGTGAGACTTGCCGTGCTTTTTGATTACCAGTTATCTGCGTTCTGACAGTTTGAGTACTTGCGCGACCCACCCAAATGTTCTTTAGATCGGTATTGTTCGTCGGACAACTCAGCAGCACTAGCTATACTGGTTGCAAACTGACACTTGCGTGCCTGTCTTCAGAACGGGTCCACTTAAACTGGTGTGGTTCTTTCCTCAAAAGACCACTACAGAATGAACTTGCACGATTCTCTCACATTATGTTATTTTTACATTGTCTGGACTTGAAAAGAGACTGACCTCTGAGTTTGTTTCGGCATTTCTTCTCAGAGTAGTCAGATAGGAAATGCCGGCTTCATCTAGTTTTTCACATATAAATTGACGTGTAAAAGTGCCGTTTTATGGCCTATTTGCAAAAATAAATTCATTGTTTCATTGTTTCATTGACCCAGAAGTTCTAAGGCTCTCGCTTCTTATATATGTAATACGGTGTAGGATTAAAACCTGAAAGTTACCAATGTGACTTTTTGCCAGTTAAAGACATCTTATCCGGGGTTGCAGGGTAAGCGGCTTCGGCGTAGAGCAAGAAAAGAAACGGGGGGTTTTTAGTCAGTAAGAGTCTGGCACTTTCTCTCGCCTCAACCTGGGCGAGAAAAGTCATTTGATGATTTTTCCCTAATAAAAAAGGCCTCACAGAAAACCGGAGTGAAACAACCACAACAACAACAAATCCCTAAAAGAGCGAACGGCAAGGCACTCGTGACTTAAATGGTACACGGGTGTTTATGGGTGGCGTTAGTTGCTTACTATTATATTTATTATATAATATACTAGCTATTCTGTTTTACTCGCTGCTTGGCTCCATTTGGTTGTAGCGTGATGTTTTATAACATACAGCACCGAAAGAATTTTAGGAATCCGACCAGTGGTTCCAAAGATTACCCCCTACATATAAACTTAAAAACAATTATAGATTAATGGTCGTTTGCCATCCTGTCACCATCAAAAATATACATTTCTAATTGAGTTTTAAATTGAAAATATTTTTATTCACTTTTTTCTAAAAACACGTGTAGTTTGATCACAAAAACAGAAAAATAACGACAGATGTGAACAATTCATATTCATTTAAAATAAATGGAATAAAATTGTATTACACCTAGGGCATAATTATTGACGCTACAACTAAGCAAAATTTAAAGTTAACATTATGTATAATAATTAATTTAATAAAAATATGACAAGAAAAAATAAATAGTCAACATTTTAAGAAACAAAGATAAATCAAAGAAGTTCACATGTTTTTGGGAATAATTAAAAAAGTACAATAACAAAGTTTCTAGCCATATCCTTAGAAAACAAAATTTCAATAAAGAACTGTTCAAGCTTATGTCGAAGCCCAAACATGGCTCATATTATCGATATAGAATCCTGGAAAAATCAGTCTTAAGCCACTTCTATTAAATATGTGATCCACGTTCGTGACCTTCACGGCAAGCGTATGAATTGTAATCAGCTTTTATAGATATACCACGATGAGAATATAAAATATCGAGATTTCGATTTAGGATTTTTTTTACAAAAAAGACTTAACTTTTTTTGGCTGTTGAAAAGAAATTACGTGACGTTTTTCAGTTTATGTTTGTTTGTAAGATAGCGTCATATACAGTACATATACAGTGTTCGAGTTTTTTTAACTCCATGTAGCGGTCATGGTGCTGAGCGATAGGAAGTGGTAAGCCGTCTCCTCTTTCTGTGAAGCAGAGATTCTCGCAAAGAAGTTGGCGGAGCCCATGAGCTCTGACGCCCCAGTCGCCGCAGTAGGCAACACTTCGTGCGTCGGGTAATCGAACGACAATCTCTAGCTATCGCAGCCCACGGATGGTGAATAATTTTAGCTCGCCGCCGGAACATGACCAGATCCGAGCATACGCCGCGTAGCGTAACTGGAGCAGGAGAAGAAACGGGGTGGTTTTGTCAGTAAGAGGCTGACACTCCCTCTAGCCTCACCTAAGTGAGAAAAGGAATTTGATGATGTTTTTGCTCAAAAAATAATACCAAAAATACGCATCTACTATTATCACATGTTCATGATATTACGCAAAATGGGCATCTAATTACCGCAAACTAGATAATAATATGTTTGCCGCCTTTCAACTCTATTATGGTGTTTTTATTTTGAAAAAGAAAAATCATCAAATACCTTTTCTCAACCAGAGTGACGCGAGAGAGAGTTTCAGATCTGACAATGACTAAAAAGTCCCCTGTTACTTCTCCTGCTAGGCCGAGGCTGCCGTACCTTACTGCGCTTGACACGCAACCCCAACTGATCTATCATGGTGATGTAAGTTATTCCATAATATTGTACGATCATCTAATATTATTAATTATGATTTTCAAGTTTCAATGAATACAAAGTTTGTCACAGATCGACTCAATAAAAGCCTCTAAAGTACTCTCAACGATCCAATTTCCTCTAGCAAATTCAACCGGTGGAAATTTCGTAATTTTGCGCATTGCAAAACGGTTATTCATAATTGTAGCATTTAAGAGTATTTGAGTATTGCAATAAATAGGGATATTTTGGCAGCAGTTTCTTTTTGCACAAATATCATGCACTGACCCGGTTTCTTTTGTGTTGACTTCCTTTTGTAATTCAGTACTACCTACCATATATAAAACAGTTATGTGATCATTGTTATTCGATACAAACAACCAATCCGATCTCGCAGATATTTTACCTAATGGTAAGCAATCAGCACCACCGATTGACAGCCGTAACTCTAGAGAAGTTACAAATGCATTACCAGTTTTGGAGAAAAATAATATTGGGGATTTAGGTATTAGGAAAGGAGGGTAAGGAATGGGGCCTCCTGTAGCTTTAGTTACATGGCAAACACTCAACGCTGTGATTGTTTCACGCTAGTTTTATGTGAGGCCGTTATGTCATTAAAATCTTTGAATGTCTTTAATTTTATCTTTACACAAACCGGGACAGACATAAGGTGTGGCTTGTGGCATCGGTGTGGTTTTTAGTCAATAAAGGTATGTTTTCCCCCTTAAAAACCATGCTTCACATCATCAACCTATAGGTGACTACTGTGCAATAGCCTCATCTGATACGCAAATGGTTTGAGCTTTAATAACCACGATTGCTCAAAGCGGATTAATGCCTTGAATTTTATACCTAAAAATTTTAGATTCAGGTTTTTGCACGATATTTTCCAACACAATATGTCACATAGGTACTTAACCTTAATCACCACGAATGCTCAAAGGGATAAGTGACTTTAAATTTTTATTAAAATAATATTGATCCAGGCTTCCTAACGATATTTATTACACCATTAAAATTTGTCAGTGGTATCTAAAACCATTCGGACTCTAAAATTTGAAATAGAGTTGAATTGACCAACTGTCCAATAGCCAGCTTTAGAATGTCTAGCCTTCAGAACGAAGCACAAAACTTAACAATAACCACAGAATATACACGTGTGTGTCACACACCATGTATTATTTGTTTAAATTCACGTGTAGATACATGACCAGCTAACTGAATTCGTGAACGTGATACAACATATGTATTTGAAGGTAAATTATCTAGAGCACATGGCAACGCATTGAACTATAAAAACCAATTTATCTCGGTCTCACCTTGTATGAATTTTCTGCACATTCAACGATCACTTTATGTTGGTTTATTTAGCTAGATGTATGTTATAGATACTTCATCAAATTAATATAATACGGTGTTGTTTGTTAGAACTATAATAGGCTAGTTGTTTAGTAATTAAATTGTGAGTTTCTATTGATAGTATGCGAGCATATACTACGTAGCTTCACTGACTGAGATTTCAACTTTATCGTTCCAAAAGTGTCTGAAATGAATAAAAGCTTTGGCTTTACTCTTTTTTAATGTAACCTGATGGTAAGCAATCAACGCCGCCCATAGACACCCACAACATGATACCAGCTGCAAATGCGATGCCAGCCTTATGCAAATTTTAGTGATTTAGGGATTGGAGAGAGATAGGGGAGGAGAGAATGACCAAAGGATTTGGTCTCTGGTAATCTCACTCACATGGCGAAACATCACATTCGTTGTTTCGTGTCAAGACCAAGATGCTATCATTCCGATTGATATGGCCAATTCCTGCCAAATAATGGCTCTCCAAAAATTTTAATATTTGGTTTAATTTTTATGGTCAACGCATTTTACTTTTATATTTTTAACCGTTTGTCTTGGTATGGCCATGTGAAAAAGAGGGATGAAAAGCATGTAACAAAAAAAGTCATGAGTATAAATGTGGATGGATGGAGAGGGAGGGGGAGACCAAAGAAAATATGGATGGATTGTGTGAGAAGTGATATGGAAGACAGAGGAGTTAGCGATAGCGTGACGAGTGACAGGACAGAATGGAAGAAAAAAACATATTGCGCCGACCCCAAATAAAACGGGACAAGGGCAGGAAGATGATGATTTTCAAGACTAGGTACTTTTTACCAGAAAAGAGTTTTTGAAATAATAAAACAAATCAAAGATCAACTAGCTTAGATGGAAGCACCAAGGAAGTATTTACCTACTCAATTAGTAACTCAAATGCCCGAAATTAGACTATGTTATAAAATATCGAATAACGAACATGATGCTATATGAAGGAACTCTAGATTCGTAGAATTTTCCTCTCTCGGTTTCAAACGACAATTGCTAACAAGCAAGAGTCGTTCATTCGACCGTAAGTGTATCGAAGATGTCGTTATAAAAATCGATAAGAAAGTATCGACTTGGTAGACACAAAGATGAAGTTTCGTTTTGCTATATTTAATGTGTTAAAAGTTGTCTTCTCATTATCATCCGCCTGATTTCGTCCCAAGCTAGACATGGGCTTCTCCAAAAAGTACTTGTATAAGAAATTATAATCAAAGTCAAAGTCAAAGTCAAAAGTCAAAATCATCTATTCCAACTTAACCATAAATAGGTACTTTTGAAACGTCCAAATAGAATAGTAGTCAGTATGTCAGTCTGTTCGTCAGTGAAGCTAGGTGCTCAATCAGTAAGTTACTTAAATAATAAAAACCTGCATGCAAAACAATGCCACACGCCAGTCAATCCACCCGCAGTCGAAAATGGACCAAAATAACATTTTATACATTTTAATAATAATAAATAAAAAAATACCTCTCAGGGCTAGTTAGACACCTGGTCATTACAATCTCACACGCCAGTCAATCTACCCACACTCGAAAATGGACCAAAATAACATTTTATACATTTTAATAATAATAAATAAAAAAATACCTCTCAGGGCAAGTTAGACACCTGGTCATTACAATCTCACACGCCAGTTAATCTACCCACACTCGAAAATGGACCAAAATAACATATTATACATGTTAATAATAATAAATAAAAAAATCCTCTCAGGGCTAGTTGGACACCTGGTCATTATAATCTCGTAATTTATAAAGCTTTTTTGAGCGAAAATCAACGAATGACTCCACCAGGCTTAAGACTGACTATAGCAGCCCCTTAAAGCGATAAAATTTGGCTAAATATAAAATAAAATAAAATGTCTGAAAATAAACCAAACTTAAATTGAAATAAAAATAAAAAAAACATTTAAGCACTAAGTAATTTAATTGCTCCAAAAGCTATTTTAAAAAATATCGTAAATAAGTTACTGCTACCTAAAATTCTAATCCTAGGCGATGCTAAATTCACCGAGACAACTTGTAATTGATACAAATTTAACTTTGAAAACTGCTCTAAAGAGCATAACTGAAGGACACTTTTAAGTAAAGTTTAAAATAAATGTTTAAAATCAAAGTCCATGATACTCTAATTCAACAGTATAATTGAATGAATTCCTTTAAATTTACTTAGATTGGTTAAAGTTAAATTTTGATTTCGGTCTACCCTTCCGAAGAACAATAAAAAGACAATATTTATTTATTTAATGAATTTCATGCACATTGTGTGCTTAGGCGGACTTATGAACTTCGGCCTCGGCTTGGATCAGGAGCAAGAACGAGGGGGTTTCAGTAAGAGTCGTCTCGCCACACCCTGTACCAGAGAAGACATTTTAAGATTTTACCTCTAAAAAAGATGGCTGACTTTTATCTTTGATATTTTCCACAAGTCGAGCCTTGGGTGATGCAGAGAAAAGTCAATGGTTGGTGCAAGAAGAAAGCAAACAGACTTATATAAGTATATTATGTGCATATTACTTACATATTGACTGCACGGTTGGCGCAGTGGCTGGGCAACTGGCTGCTATGCAACGTGTCGCGGGTTCGATTCCCGCAAGGAACAACTCTTTGTGTGATCCACAGATTGTTGTTTGGAGTCCGGGTGTGTTGTGTATGTGAATTTGTATGTTTGTAACCGCACCCACGACACAGGAGAAAATCCTAGTGTGGGGCAACGTATTTTTAAAAGAAAAAAAAAGAAAAAAAAATTTAAATAATATTATAAAATATAAATAACATTTTAATTTACATATACTTATTATAATTTAGGTCATGTTTATATACGTACTGATTTAGCCAAACTTTTCAACAAAGCTGACGAGAACCTTTCGCTTAAAAGTCAAAGGACTAGACACTAAATTAAACAAGGTCAACCCGTTGCCATTTTCTTTTCGTTGTTTCACGCCGATTATGTGTGAGGCCATGGTGTATGAATAGGTATTCGTGCCGAAGCTTGGCTCTCCCACACTTATACTTGTTATACTTCTGCAATAATTTTTTCGGGTAACATTTCCAACCTAAATATTATTACAAGAAAATCTAAATACCACTAACTATACTGCACAAAGCAAGAAGAAAACTCAACCAACAACGAGACAGGTAAAGAGTCATAATTCCATCTTATATAATTTGGATTCAAGCATAAATAAAAAGGAAAATCTTTTATCGGTACTAAAACACGCTTGAAAAAATTCCGATGTCTACCTGAATATTCCACCAAATCATAAAAAGGACCACGGAGACAGTAAAAATGTGATTCAAGAGATACTCTGTAAAACCTCTTAGGGACGCGAAGTCCGATGCAAACCTATTTGGAACATTGTGGTATTAAAAAAGCTATGCAGAGATAAAAATCACAGTCATTATTTCAACCTATTTTATATATTTATGTCTAGCAGCCCGGCTTTGCTTCGGACCCTACCTAACTGTAGGCAGTTAGGTAGGGTTAGGTAGGGTAAATTCTAAGTTAGGACTTATAACGAAAACGTCACTATTTTCCAATTAATTTTATTATAAACTATACATAATTATTATACATAATAGTAAAAGGTTTTCTCTGGCAAAAACTATTTAAAAAAAAAGTGCTCAACAAAACATTTTGCGATTAATTTTTATATACATATCTAGGAAAATAATTAATATACATAGTAAATGCGTATAAAGTAAAGTATCTTTTTATAATAACTATCGTGATACATACTAAATTAACTAAAAATCGCGGGTTACTCGCGTGTGTAAATTGAGAAAAGCTCTACTAGTTTCGAACCACAAAGGGGTTCTTCCTCATGAGATCCTCTTATATATAGTATCTATCAATTTAACAAGTTTTAATATAACTTTTTCCAAGTTAAATTGCATACTTTCTTAATTAACAATTGCAATTTAATTACTCTATTGTTAATTCTGCAATGAATAACTGTTTTTTGTCCCAAATAAATAAAATAAAATAATTATGAAGACATCAGACACACAGTGAAGGAGAAAAAGTCTTGTAAACGACTGATAGACTAACAATGTATTTTTGTATTTAAACAAAAGTATTTTACTTGACGAACTATTAGAATTCCCTATTCATTCGTATCCCCGGGGTTTCGGGGTAAGCGCAATGAAGCACCGCGACCTCGACCCAGAGCAGGAGAAGGAACAGGGGGGTTTTTAGTCAGTAAGAGTCTGACACTCCCTCTTAGCCCGGCCCTGGGCGGGAGAAGTCATTTGATGATTTTCCCCTCACAAAAAAAAAACTCTTTCGTATCCAAGAAAATACGCGTTCAAACATCTTTCTACGGACTTAAATGGATATCTTATCACAACCGTTACTTTACACATGGCCCCTAAGTTTCAAGAATCTACCTGTACCTACAACATCAGAACAAAAAATCTCCGATATTTTTTCCATTACCTACAGTTGACATAGGCCTTTGGCTTATCATACGCTCAATTTATTTTATGTCCCAGAATAAAATAATGTTAAATTCATGATTATTTTTTGGAAGAGGATTGGCTCTGGTTAATGTGAGACACGTTTAGTTTAGTTATACCTCATCCCGGCTTCACACGAGTGCTATGCAAATACAAAATTTCTCCACTATAATAGATGTTGTTATATTGTCATATAAACATTCCTCTTCAATCACTCTCAAAAAAATCGCATAAAATCCGTTGCGTATTTTAAAAGAATATACATATGGATATAGGGATAGAGAAAGCCGACTTTGTTTTTTACGTAGTACATACATACGTACATATTATTATATTTCTCACTGCTAGGTGGACCGATGACGTCGTCGGAGACTAGTAAGATATCCGAAACCCTACTCTCCAAAAGACCAGCAAAGCACTCGTACCTCCTTTGGTGTTGTGGGTATCCATAGGCGGTGCCGATTGCTTATCATCAGGTAATCCGTCTGCTGGTTTGCTGATCTAACTAAACTTCTAAGAAGACCGTCAATTCCTCTTCATCACCCCCTAGTCAGGTCAAAGCCTCAGTAATACAAAATGCAAGAAAACGTTCGTATCTGTCAAAATCCTTAAACTCACGACTAACCTCTAGCGACCATTAAGATTAAAATGGCGTAGCGGTATGTCGTAAAAATTCCAACGAATTTGAGTCACAAAGTAAGGGAGAATCCTTGAGATTTCCGTGAGAGAATATTTGCAAACTGATTTCTTGAGTAAGTAGTGAATGGAAGGTTAACTTGAATAAGCGGCTGACTAACTCCTTTCAGTAGATATTAATATCTAAATACTTTATAGAATAGAATATTCATATTTTATTTCTGATTATATAGCTTGCATCGTGATCTAACCATTTACTGCCAACATGATCGATGCTAACCGACACTAGCGAAGGATTTACCTTCAGATTATGTAGGCAGTCAAAGACTATAATTATATTAATAATAAAAAGCGTTTGAGAGAGAGAGAAAGAGATAGAGAGAGAGAGTAATTGATTTGATTGAATATGAATGAATTTTAAGGGTTCAGACAAATTTTCTATAGTTATTTTTTAGCGAGAAAAGTTGTCAAATTAATAACCCCACCTTAGGTAGGGCGAGAAGGAGTATCAGACTTACTGACTCAAACCCACCCCATTACTTCTCCTGTTTTGGACCAGAGTCCCACAAATTATTGAAAGTATTTTTAACCAAAAGTATTTTTTTACCCTTTTAAGATTAACGGTAAAATAAATAATAATATTTTATAAATTACATTTTGCTATGGAAATTAAATAGGCTTAATTAGATTATTAGATACGATGGAACTGATATATACTATGTATAAAAGTCTCCAAATATAATAAAGAGAAAAATAACAAACTGATATTATGAATACGAAAGTCACTCTGTGTCTGTCTTTTCTTCACGCCTAAACTGCTTGGCACTCGAGAAAGGACAGGTTAGTATTTATACCAAAAATCTGCAGGAAGTCACTATTTCACGCGAACGGAGTCGCGGGCAAAAACTAGTGAATAAATACTTTCCATAGGAAACTGAATTCTAACCCGAAACTAAAACCTCCATTCGTTCAATACTCCGCAACCCACAGAGTCGACATCAAAACGTGTAATTGAACTCAAAGAAGGGATTATCTGAAGAACAGTACCGTATCAATTCCAGTGTACTTTAAATAATTGTCTTTCATTCGTATTTGCCTATTTGAACACTTCAAATAGTAATTCAGAATAAAATGGAATGTATTGGCTTTGATCTGTACTGTACAGATGTCGAGCGTTTGTCAGATTATTGTTCTTTGTAGGATTTAATATAGAGTACAAGTCGGGTGTGTAATAAAAAATGTCTGCTTTGAAATAAGATTGTAAGGTTTTTTACTAGGTATTATTATTTTCTTCTTTAAAAGACTTGTTAGGAGGACAAGGAGTTTAATTCGATTGAGTTGGTTAAATTAATATTAACAAATTTTGGACTTTTTTTAGGTAATACTGAATAATCCAGCTATATGAGTCATTATGATTATAGGATTTTTACGAAGGCGAAAATTTTTCAAATGAATTCTCCCATCTTGAGTGTAGCGCTAGAGAGAGCGCCAGACTTAGTGTCTTCAGCCGGGGTTGCGGGTCAAGCGCAAGGAGGCACCGCGACCTCGGCCCAGAGCAGGAGAACGAACAGGGGGTTTTTAGTCAGTAAGAGTCTGACACTCCCTCCGGCCCTGGGCGGGAGAAGTCATTTGATGATTTTCCCCTCACAAAAAAAAAGTATAAATCCTATCCGTAGAAATAGTATTACATTATTCAATTATTATGATTGTTTTTTATATGTCGTTGTTTTCTATATTGTGTATATCAATCAGCTATGGAACTTAATGTAATGTTTATTATATAAGAAAATTTTGAAACATGTGTGTTTAAAAATTCATTTATTGTAAATTTGTCCTCACACACAATCGTATCGGGATAATGTTAAGATAAATGTTTGTAAAAAATAAATAGATATATAAAAAAAAATATATCGTCTGCATACTTCTTTGCAGATTTCATATCTCAGAAATTAAATTAAATTCTTCAATTTATAGTACATTACAACATTAGGCGTATATCACGCGAAAATGATACAAAAACGGAACCAAAATCACGTCCTAATTGACAATAACATAAAGACAATAATTGCAAAACACAAAATAAACCTTATCGTTGATTTCTTCCTTATACCAAAGGCATTATAATACATTAACATTCCCGTAAATAAGGTCTAAAAGAACATTATGCGGGCTGTAAAAACCGAATACAATTTGTAAAGGAACCGTCCATTGACGGAGTTTTTAAACGCAAGTAAATTGTTTGGCAAACAATATCAGACTTGGTTTATAGAAAATGAATGAACGACGAGATGATTGGGTAGCAAAATATTTGCGCTTTTATTGAGTTTAGAGTCTGTTTTTTGTGTTTTATTTGATGATGATTGATGCTTATTTGTTTTGAATGTAGATCGGTAGGCGTAACATATTTTTTAACAGACAAATTGATATTAAATAATTATTTTATTTTTGTAACTAGGCTAGAAAACAGGTCATGTACATACTCATTAAGATAACAAAATAGAGAGCTGAGGACTATTCGGAAAGGAAACGCTTACAAGTCATTGTGCAGAATATTTTTTATAGCATTGAATTTTTCTACAAATACGTTACTACACAAGATGTTATAGGAAATGGCATTTTTATGAGCACAGAGTATTCAATTTTTTTTTTGTAGGAATCCGCTACCCAATACTTTACAAACAAACAATGTCAGGTAGAAAACCCCATCTAGATTTCGTACACCAGATACAACAATTTCTGAATGGCATATGTTTTTATTATTTCACGTTATGATTATTAATCGATATCGAATTCAAGAACGCACTGCGGCTTCGACCTGGAGTGGGAGAATGGGCAGTGTGGTTTTTAGCCAGTAAGAGTCTGACAGTCCTTCTTGTCCCACCCAGGAGAAGTCATTTCATGTAATTCCTGGTAGTCAAATCGACTCAATATTATCATTATCAGCCTATAGATAATATGTCCACAGCTAAACAATAGCCTCTTCTCTCGCGTAGAAGGTTTGTGCATTAATCGCCACGCTTGCTAAAAGCCCGTTGGCCATTTTAAAGTTAAGGATATCTAGAAATTATCAGTCCATATTTCTTCACCACGTTTTCCTTCACCGTTTTGCAGTGGTACACACACACAATGGTGCCTTTTAGAATTTAACACGCCCCTATGTATGAGCTTCTCATTCTTAAGTATTAAGAAGCTTCAAACTTACAAGTCTTTAAATTGTGACAAATGCTCTTACTTATAAAAATACCTAGAAGATTTTAAAATGCTATTTAGAAACTATATATTACATACAGGGTGTAATCAGTATGCAAGTTCTCCTATACAAACAAGGACAAATGGTCTCGTTGGCGTACGAAGCACGCCAAGCATTATATTATGCTACGTCGGGTTTAAAATATAAATTGAAGTTTTACAACATGCTGTGATCATGTGCTTGAATGGATTATGGAGGATCTTGAATGGAATATTGTTCTTGTATTAAGGACTAGCTATTATCGCGCGGGTTCATCCGCTGCTCGGTTCTATTTGATCTTAGCGTTATGTTTTATGGCACTCAGGAACCATCCACCATCATCAGCCTATAAGTGCCCACTGCTGAGCAAAGGCCTCTTCTCATACGTAGAAGCTTAGAGCATTAATCACCACGCTTGCTCAATGCGGGTTGGCGATTTCAAAGTTATAATTAGAAATTATAAGTCCAGGTTTCCTCACGATATTTTCCTTCACGATGTTCACTCAGGAACAACCAGACCGATTAAAGCGAATTTTTATCGGGCATTTCTTTTGTACGCATAAGGTTGCCATCTGACTCCTATATTTTATTGAATGAGTCTTTTGAAATACATTTTACCGACAATACCTAAATTTAAAAAGTTGTTTACTTGAGCAACTCTATTTGGACCCTTTTTGTCAGGGGAAAATCATCAAATGACTTATCCCGTCCAGGGTAAGGCGAGTGAGAGTGTCAGACTCTTACTGACAAAAAACCCTCCCGTTCCTTCTCCTGCTTCTAGCAGGGCTCCCGGTGTAGCTGTAAAATAATCGAGTAATGAAACTGCAGAACCTCAATAATTTAAGACTACTACCACGATTCAGATATAAAAAAGAAAACAGTACAGAAAAAAATTTCCAACGCCAACAAAGACGACCTTTGCTTAAAATAAGCACAAAAAAAATACAACAAAATCCTTTTTACATTATTTCAATGTAACAACATAGCACGTTCAGTTAGAACATCTGCAAAAATATTAACTATGCATTGTTTTTTTACATAAATATATTGTCTATGCATGGAGAACATCGTGTCTTAAAACACGTACGGACAGATATATTTACTGTACGGCGATGTTGGCAAATATACAGAGATATGAAATACGATCTTTACGTGAAATGTGTTTGTTTTTTGCCATTTGTTTTTCGTTATAAAATAAACGGTTCGGGGTTGTGGCAGCTTTTTTGCGTAGGTGGACTTAGTGTATCACTACATGGTATAAAACATAGTCGCTTTCTCTGTCCCTATACCAGTATGTATTTTTAATTCTTTAAAACTACGCAACAGATTTAATATAGAGTGGTTGAAGAGGAATATTTATTTGTAATGTCCATAAAATAGTGGAAAAATTTAGTACCGGCATTGCACGCGTCCCAAGCCTGGGCGGGTCGCTAATAATAGTAATATATGATATTGTAAGCATTTTTTTTTAGATTCCGAGTGGTAAGACTTAAGTGTAGGTCAACTACGCTTGGCGCTTGGCGTGAATTACCGCTTGCGCTTGAACTAAAAAAACATTGTTAAGTTCGATTTTATCTAATCTGGGCAGTAAAATACTCACAATCAATTTATGCTTGCAAAGAAGGAGACGGAGCGCGGGAGGAAACTATCCTCCTCACGCTCCAGCCGCCGCAGCAGGCGACACTCTGGGCGTCGGAGATCGATTGACGTTTTCCGGCAACCGTAGGCGCGGTTCTGTGGTCGGCGAGCAAAGGTAGTTTGCTGCCAGACCCGACCCGAGTGTGCGACGCGCATCATTCCGCGCGCGCCTCAAAGAGCCAATAGACCACACAGATTGGGCCCAACATAGCCAATAGTTACCCAGGGTCGCCAGTCAAGCGCAATAAGGTATCGCGGTTTGGTTTGGAGCAGGAGAAGGAACAGAGCATTTTTAGTCAGTAAGAGTCTGACACTGACACTCCCTGCTTCAGCCTGGGCGTGAGAAGTAATTTGATGATTTACCCCTCACAAAAAATGAGGTCAGAATATGTATAGCATTTTTTTATACGATAGGTCGGCAAACGGGCAGACGGATTACCTGATGGTTAGCAATCAGCGCCGCCCGCAACAAGAGTGGAGTAACGAGTGCGTTGCGGACGTTTTGGGGATTAGGAATTTGGGAGATTTAGGGATTGGAGATTTGGAGAGGGGAAGGATTGGGCCTCCGGTAATCTCACTCACACGGTGAAACACAACGCTGTGGTGGTTTCACGCCGGTTTTCTGTGAGGCCGTAGTATCACTCCGGTCGATTCGACCCATTCGTGCCAAAGCATGGCTCACCCACGCTTAACATTAGGAGATTCGAGACCTTATCTGATCTTTTGCCATACAAACTATAAAAAAAAGTTATTAATCCGTTTCCCAGTGCACAGCCAAATAAACAAATAGACAAGGCAATAAAGAGGAGAGACTGCGCCATGTTTCTGTTTGTACATCCATATCGCATCTACTCTGTGGCGGCTGTCAGCAAACACAACGACATGAAATATGATCTTAACTCGATGTCTTTGTGTGCGTTTCAGAAATGAGTTGTGTTTCATGTCATGTGAGTAAGTGAAGTTTTGTACGAATTATTATTAAAAAGGGGAGGAAGAATTTAGAGGTCAGAATTTGTTTTTTTTTTTGTTGAGTTAGGTCGGTAAGCGAGCAGAGGTATTGCATGATGGTAAGCTATTGGAGCCGTCCATGGACACCCGCAACAACAAAGGAGTTATGAGTGCGATGCCGACCTTTTGAGTATAACAGTTTCCAAAATTTAAGGATTAGACGGTTTGATTTTAAATGACTCTAAGCGAGCTTGAGCTAATAAAAATATGTGTTAATTAAATGCGTTGATATAATATTCATCTTTTTCCTTTATAATCGTTTATTTTATAGATAAAAAACAATATTTGCGTCGCTTCAATCATATGCAAATTTCATGATGCTATTTAAAATTTCATAATAGAAAATGCAAAGCAGATTAACTGATTCGGACCACACACAACCCGAGGATCAAGCTCAAGATAAACACCAATCTATTGGGTACATCAAAACTATTAAAATTCAATACTTTTTTCAAATTTTCAAATTATTTATTTTAATGGCGCCTAGCTTTTGGGAAAAAAGGACTGGAGAGTGTGGGGTTTTTACCTCACTAGAACCTCCCCGATGGCCCCCATCAACACCTATAACACTGGGACCTCTGATTACATAGCGTTAAACACTGAAGCTGCTGGTAGAATCAAGTTTTTTTTAACAGAAAAGTTAATTTACTTAAATTTCACTAAGGGCTGATTTTCAATAGTCAGATAAATGTTATCCGAGGAAATTGTTGCTGTCACTTTCTTATACAAACATTTTGATGCGACAGCATCATAATTATTCCCCAGGTAACTTTTATCGAACCATTTAAAAATCAGCCCTAAGTTAAGTATCAATTGCACTAACCAATGAGGTTGTATATCAAACTATATTTACCTACTACATTTATTGAAAGTTACGTCTAAATTCCAAACCATATTGAATTGCTGAGCAATACCAGAATTGACAATGTATTGCAAATTGTGGTCTGTATTACGTGTTAATAGAGTTCAATTTAGTGCTGAAACAGATATTGTACTGTTCGTTAGTTAGGACATAATAATATGTAGCATGCTGTTGGTTGAATTAATGGTTATTTCATTATTATGTTTGCGCGAATTATCAACCGTACTAAGAGTAATTTAGCAATAATTTTAGAAACAAATACGTTACTTAAGAATAGGTTCAGTAATCAATCAATCACTCTTTGAGTGCGGTAGGGAGTATACCTTATCTTCATCATCATCATCATCAGCCTATAACTGCCCTGATGCCCTGCACTGCTGAGCAAATAGTGTTACAATAACCCTATCACCTATAAATAATATGTTCCTTATATGTACCTACTAACTATAGAATAGATTTTGTATTCGCTCAAAATGTCTATCCTAAATAGAAAGAAAGAAAGAAAGAAAGAAAGAAAGAAAGAAAGAAAGAAAGAAAGAAAAAGTTTATTGACACAAACCATGTGCACACAGACATAGTAACAAAAAGGTTATTTAATATAAAAAAAAATAAAGAAAAACAAATAATATCTATATATAAAATATATATTTCCCAAATAATATATATTTATTTATACATAATTTGTATGTATTATTAGTTTATGTAAGATTATATTGTTATTGAATTTGTTTAAATTTATACATTATTATATTGAGTCTTTGTTTTAGTCTTTAAAAATTTTGCTGCTTGCGCTCACCGTTTTTACTCATCTCTGCATCACCCAAAGGTCAGACTGGTAGATAATGCCTACGGCATTAAGTCCGCCTATGTACAGAAATTTGTGTGCATAAAGCTTAATAAATAAATAAAAAAATAATTAAATAAAATAACTGTGTGCCTCACGGCTGCGCCAAACAGGTCCAGTTCAGCATAAATGCCAAACCACTTGGGCCTGACGCTGGTTTTCAGCTGGACCTTTGTGCAAATAAATATAAATGTCATATTACCTATAATTACCTCTTAACAATCAATTTTTAAAACAAAGAAAAACAATTGACTACCTTAGCTGTTCAAACTATTGCACCTATCATTTCCAAGAAAGGAACGAGACACAGCAATTTTGACCTTAGATAAATATACACATAGGTGGGAAGTTACTATAGAATTCTTAGGTAAGTAGGGATCACATTTGCTTGTCCCCTCGAAGATCTAATTTACTTGAGCCAACACTTGAACGATTTCCCATTTAGTTGGGTGTCCGTGAAATGGTTTTAGAGATTCTAGTTAAACTAAAATACTATTCTACATAGAATCAAATTTATCTTCGTCTAGAGTAAAATTGGTTTTACTTTTTAATTTTATGTGAGATTATGTAAAGGATATAAGTATAATAGAATCAGGCGTTACTTTGGGGATATCCATAGTAACTTTAATTTTAATATAGGAAAAATTATTTCATATTATAAGGACTACCTTAAAGGAATTCAAGAGATAATATGAATTGGGGGAAACAAGCTGACGAATTATCTGATGGTAGGCATCAAGGCTAACCGTAAATACCCGCAGCATCAGAGGAGACACAACTGCGTTTCTTCTGGAGGTTTGAAGATGATTGATGTTAACCAAATGTATGATACATACATACATAATGTAGATAAATAATTTTATACTTAACATAATGCAACATAAAAAAAAATATTTAATCGGTCGGAATACAAGAAGGTCGGTTTTAACTTTGAAGAACTTAAAATTGTATTTTTCGTTAGTAGGTTTTCGAAAACTTTAATAAAATTACGCCACAAAACTAAGAATCTTTTGAAAACAAAAATCAAAAAATAAATTAACATAACTTATGCATGTATAAATGGCGTGATTGCAACTTGTATTGACTTGGAGATGCTTGATTACTCTATCGACACTATCAACAACTGGATAGGATCGACTATCGACCATCGACAACACTTCTCGTTTAGAGCTAAACAAGAAGAGATTTTCCCCGTCAGGGAAAAAAGCCATAGTTTAAGACCAAAAGAAGACTAACGCAGTTCGTTCTTTAAAAAAACATAATTTAGTCAAATCAAAGTCGAGTTCTAGACTTCGTTATCTTAGTTTTCTTTACCGACACTATCGAAGACTGAAATGCAGCGACTATCGACTATCAACTATTGGCAGCTCTTGTCGATAGATAGTACACTGCTGTTACTTCAGTTGACGACAAAATGATGTTCGTTTGCGCTTCAACGTCCACTCTATTTTATGTGAACAGTGTCATTGGCATTTTCTGTTCAATGCATTTCATTTGAAAAAATAATGATAGCATTTTGATTTTAATAAGCCTTGGTAAATCAATCAATCAATGAATCCATAAATGTTCGAGTCGAGATTAAGAGTCTGGCAAAAACTTCAGCGAAAATTCTAATTTTAGGTTAGAAATAATTATACACTATTGGTTATATAGTTCGTAGGTAGTTTTTGAGTAATATGGCAACCAAGTTATTAGCAAATTTTATATATGAATGATATTTTAGTACTGCATGAAGGAAAGTGCTAAAAAGTGGAGTTTTTTATATATTACTAGCGGCCCAGTCCTACCTGTAAGAAATAGGTTAGTATCCAACTATCTCACAAAATACGCCGAATCGTAAACTTTCCTCTATGTATTAAATTGCGTTAGTTAATGAACCTTCTTAAACAATTACAAAAACTAAAATAATTCACCACCACTACCCATTTGACCCTTTTAACCCAAAAGGATCTCTAAAAGAATTTTCTCGCTACAGAAAAAAAACAACGATACAGGTTCAGCCGTTTTAAAGTTTAGTGCTAAGAAATTCTTACATTAAGTCGTATTTTTTACAATTTTAAATCCAAGTAAATTTTAATTTTAATCTAAAACTTCTAGATACATACAACAAGAAGTATTCGAAATCAGGCGTTTTGAACTCTCCAATGATACAAAAATATTTTTCTTTAAAAACACCTCCATTTTAGAACATGTAAATTTTTAAATACGTCACACAGTTTTATTAGAGCCACGCCTGTAAAATAGAAACAATAGTAATCCAAAGAAACATACTCACCAACAACACTAAGATGTACTCTTCTAACCAGAGGAGGATGGGTAGAGATCTGGCATTCGTAGAAGCCCTCGTCTCTTTCGCTGACGTACTGGATTAGAAGACGCCAATCGTTGGGATGTTCAAAGGCTAGGGAATAGCGAGAATCTGCAGAATATGTGTGGCGGCCGAAAGAAAGGAGGTGGAGCTCTTCGCCTCGACGACGGACCCAGGATATCTGGTAAAGATGAAAAGAAGGTTAAGTATCACGTAAAGTTTTCATTTTTCTGATGTTGAAAAGTATAAGAAGCTTGTATTATTACTGTTGGTTTTGTGTTTAAATAAAAATTGTTTAGATTTACTGTAACATTATCATCATTAGCCTATAAGTGCCCACTGCTAAGCAAAGGCCTCTTCTCTTACGGAGAAGGTTAGAGCATTAATCACCACGCTTGCTCAATGCGGGTTGGCGATTTCAAACTTATAATTAGAAATTATAAGTCCAGGTTTCCTCACGATGTTTACCTTCACCGTATGCCAGTGATGTCGTGTGCAAGTACATATAACTCGGAAAAAGTCACATTGGTGCTTGGCAGGTTTCGAAACTACACCTTCATGCATGAGAAGCGGGCTCCTTAACCTCCGAGCCACCACGACATTAGAATACTGTTACATGGTAAACGTTATAACGTAAGGAAACCTAGACTTTTAAATTTTAAATAAAAATGAATCCATTATTCTCGTCCGCATTCTCAAACAAATATATTATTATGTACATGTCTTTTGTTATGTTGTATTGAAAATTATGAAATGTGACAGTGCTTGATTTGTAGAAGACGCTAAAATTAAATTATAAAATGCTGGTTTCTTTGTCTTAAACATACCCAGTATTTAATCAAAAGATGAGTATTAATATTAATTATATCTTTCCTATTGACAATAACAGTCGATCGTCAGATCATTAGGCGTTGTGACACACCAGTGCTGCTCCTCCTGCTTATAGAAGGTGGTTTCTTTTCAACCTCTTCAACACCGCAGTTAAGTATAGATATAGTTAAAAAAGTACTGGATTTGGATGCAAAAATAAAAAAGGATAAATAAATATCTTACATGAGAAACAAACTAAATAGAACCAAACTTAAACTTAAAACGAATGAACAAAATCAAAAACTTTTATTAATAATGATACACATCTCGAAATGTCTACATCAAAGTGAAACTACAAAATATCCTTTAATACGGTAATTCAAATATGTATAAAAACTTATGCATAAGTTAAACAGTAATATAACATTCCTTGACTGTTATTCACAGCATAAAAGAGTACACACGTACACAAGTCAAGATTAAAATCCAATATGAACTGAACTTTAAGAACGCCGTAATAGCATACAACGCGAGACCTTAATAAACTGGCTGTTTATAGGTTGGTTTGCAGCCGGCATGATTTTCTGTCTTGCTCTCTTTAATGGCATTCTGTGGTTCTTCGCTATAAAATGTCAACATAAAAAGGATTCTATATCATATTTCCTACTATTCGTTATATGAGACTTGTGTGTTCAAGCTCGGTTTAATCGCACTCGGGAATAGGCTAATAGAAGTTCTTTTTCACAGAATGAGAGAAATTCTAGACCGTTGTGAGGGTCTTTTGCGTCTAATATATTTGTTCAAGTTTTTACTCGTGGCTTTGTCGGCCACGACACTGTGTATTTCTCCAGTGCTTCTAACAGGACTATAAGTATGACTTTTTTTTAAAGATTACGCTATTAGATTGATGTGAAAAAGGTAACATTCTAAAAAAACTGATAATTTTCAGTAGTAGACCTTCTCCTATTAATTTATGTGAATAATCTGCATTACTTAAATTTTCACAACTGCGTTTCGATTTTTGGATTGTACTTCATTGGTATTAATTATTTCACCAAAAAAATTCACAGTAACAACACTAAGTCTAGAGGGGCAACTTATGTGACAATAGACTTCTTCCATATAAAATGGTACTCACAGCACAGGTAATGAAAAGAGAGTTTACATTGCATAAATAAATAAGTCACATCTTACTAAATTAATATGTGGATTACTGTCGTTGTCTATACCTTTGGTGATAAAAGTTATCACAACCCTGTCTTAATCATGACCATTATTTCATAGTATATGAGGCACATGAGCAGACGGGTCACCTGAAGGTAAGTGACCAGCGCCGCCTATGGACACCTGCAACACCAAAGGAGTCAAGAAGACATTGCATTTTAGGACGAAGTACGCTCGTTTCTTGAAGTTTCTTCATTTTGAATTCTAAAATTGTCTGATACAACAAAATGGCAAAAGTATTTTCTCCTCAAAAGTGCGGTTCAAGAAGCTAAACACGTTTCTATTGTTATGAAACGCCATATAGTACAGAGAATATTTTGTGCTTCGTATTCTCTAAGTAGCTTGCAGCAAAATATTTTAAAGGCGTGAGAGAGACGTAGTGATTATCCAGTTTCATACTGTCTTTCTTTAGAGATTGTCGAGATAGTTTCGTATCTTTCTACGCATAGGTTAATGCAAATAACTTGTTTGACTTTTAATTTACAAAAGCTTCCAATCACACCTCCCAATGCAAGAGAAATAATATAGCCATCAACAAACATAGACCGATACTTAGACTGACACGCAATTAAATACCGTGTACAATTTTTATTGATGTCGATTTTTTTTTGTGAATTACCCGAAAAAAGCTTGAATTGACATAAATCCTTTTTGCAAAATATCGGTCTACTTTTCTCAACAAAGGTTTTTCCATTATTAGACAACATAAACACATATTATGATCGGTCTACTTACGGTCTTCTCCCCCAAATCATGAACTCGACAGTGTAAGTGAACGCGACTGCCAAGCTGTGCTGTCACGTTATTAGTAGAAACATCGTCTTCGAAGAAAGGTAAGGGTTCAGAAGTGGTAGTAGACGGGTCTTCTTCGTGGTCCTCATAGGTTTCCGTGAAGACCTCGTGCCAGAAAGGGCCGTTGATGATTTTCTTGTCACCGGTTTTGAAATCTGTTGAAGGAAAAAGCATATTGTATATTTTTATTCATCACCATTTGTAATACTTAATTTGACATGGATTACAATACTTACTCGGTAATTTATTTATAATTTTAAAATATAATATATGTATATATTTATTTGCTCGGTAATTGTATGTATGACTTCATAGATACGAACTATAAATGAACCTCCTTCAAAAAAAGAACCTTCAAAATATAATGAAATTTAAAGAATTCAACTATCTATTCGGCCTTTTCAAACCGAAAACAACTCTAGAGCTTTTAAATAAGGCACAGAATAGACTGTAAACTAGCAAACAACATAAGCCGATTAAAAACTAATTGCCTTTCATCCAGATCAGGAATAACAGAAACCGCTTTTCTACAATCCCACTACACTCAAATTTCAAGATAAAAAAGAACTGCAAAATTATCCAAACAAAGCTAGCAAATTGGGCAGAGTTTATTTAACGTTAGAAAAAAAGTCTTTTGAAAAAATCACAAATTAGGGAAACAGTACGTGGAAAAGTTGGGAGAAATCCGTTTAATTAGTAATTAGGGTGACTTTTTGCACCAAAGAAAGTCTGTGGGATGTTGGGGGCAGAAATTTTGAGCTCACATAATATACTTTCGTAAGTACTGGAGCAGAAAGTCCGTTGCCAAGACAGTACTTAATACTTGGAGAGGTTTTTGTAAGAAAAAAATTGAATTTATTCGTCGACGTTTAATTCAGTAGTTTTTACATGGAGATTTGCGATAGCGAAGAAGTAGGCGTTTTTAAGTTATTGGTAGTCGCTTTGCTGGTCATCTGACGTCTCTTTGCTTCTAGTTGTAGCTACCAACTTGTTTAAGCATCCATCTAATTACCTGGCTTAGCTTTTTACGCGATACAACTCTAGCATCCGCCTATTCCTGATGATGGTATGATTTTCCTAAGGGCAACAGCTCGAACTTAACCTAACATTACATACTACATTACCACACAGCTAATTAAGCTTGTTGACTGCGATATTTATTTATATAATATAATAATAATAATAAATAATTTATTTCAGAATTGCTTCCATAATTTGTTAGTAACAATGTTCTTAGCCTAAGTTAGTAATAGTATAATAAAAATGAAAACAAAAAAAAATATGGTTATGTAATATATACATGGTTTAAACATATAAAAAAATACTTGTCGAATTGAGAACCTCCTCCTTTTTTGAAGTCGGTTAAAAAGGTAGTATTACCTTAGCATCAAGTATTATTATATTTTTGAATCATCTCCAGTCCCTATTACGATTACAGGAATTTAATATCAGCGGTCATGCATCGTCATCATATCAGCAAAACGACGACCACACCTAAACATAGATATCTCACAGTTGTAGAATACTTCTACCGAACTTTTGAACAATTAGAGAATACTAGGCACACCAGTACAGTTCTAAAATCAGTAAATTTAATACCAATTCCACTAGAAACCGCTAGAGAACCACAATCTCATTCTCAATTAATTAAACGTCTAACAATTTATTACGACCTTACGAAATATCAGCAATGTACTGAAAAGGGTAAGAATAAAATATAATTTTCGTTCAAAGATTAAATTTCTTTTGTAAGATATAAATTGGAGAAACATTATTTGCAAATAATTGTTTTGAAACCCATTTTGTTATTGAAAATTAAGATTTCGTATGGTTTGATTTTATGTTTGGGGAAATAATTTGTTAACCAACTGAAGATAGTGAATGAAATACACAGGCATGCCCTTTAGCCCATCGGTGTTATATATTCAAAGCAACAAACACATCATAATTATGAGGTTCTAGAAAAATCTTGATCAATTTCTCAAATTGCCATCACATCCTAAAATTCCTTGTTCAGCAGTTGCCATACCCGATCATAAAAGAAATTCAAAACTACTTAGACGTGAATTTATAATATCATATCACGGACAAAAGTATAACAATTTGTTATATTCCAGAACATTCTAATAATATTTCCAAATACCTAAGGATTGAGGCAAAAAAATCCAGAAAATCTCGGTAGCTTAGTAATAAATAATAAAATAAGGCCTGTAATAAATCTGTGCAAACTGTCTGTGGCCCAAAGAATTTATGAGATAGGTAATAATTTCAACGCACGGGAGCAAACAGAAAGGCTAATTAAAGAACAATAGCAAAAGATATTTTCGTGGTTCAGAATTCTGAATTTTTTTCACTTCGTTGGTTAACCGGGTCGTGTAGAAGTGTGGTTTCGATCGGTCGCTGTTGAGCAATGTTTTTGATCTAGATGTCGTGGTCGTGTTAAATATTTTCGTATAATGCCTCGGTCAATTCCTTATATCTATGTGATGGGACGACGAGTCAATAGTACCTGATGGTAAGCAATTTGCGCTGCCTATGGACACCCGTAACGCTAAAGCAGTTGCGAATGCGTTACCGGCAATTTGGGTATTAAAGATTGAGAAGGAATGAGGGATTGGGCTTCCAGGAACCTCAATTGTCGAGAGATGATCTCCGGCCACTAACCACCAAGACCATACCCGAGCGTATGGTGCGTAGCGTTCCGCGCGCGCCTCAAAAAGCCTATAGACCATTACAGACGGGGCCCTACAGGGCTGATGTTCAGCCGGGGTTGCGGGGTAAGCGCAATGAGTCACCGCGGTTTCGGCCCAGAACAGGAGAAGGAAGGAGGTTTTTAGCCAATAAGAGTCTGACATTTCCTCTCGCCTTACCCTGGGCGGGATCCTTTCACACTCCAAAAAATGACTCGGTTTGCCAAATAAATAAGAGTAAATATATAAACCATACATGATGATTGGTATTTGGATTTTGAAATAATACATAGACATGTCCTAGAACTACGATTTTCAGTTTCTATAGAAAAGATGTAAGTTTATTTAAACACAATTATTTATTTAACACTGAAGAAGAATATCTTTCCCCGCTATTTCGAATTCTCCGAAAATAGTAATTTTTAATTTTCGGCTACCGATCGGACGTATTGTACGTTTTCTGAGAATCACGTTTATACGAAAGAAAATACCAAAAATCGAATTCATATTTTCGGTGTAAATGGTAGAGAAACAGATTTTTTTTCTATTTAAAATGAGATAAAAATCCAATATCTATTTTTTATGAAGTGAAAATACGAACCAAATAAATTTCCTATTACTATCTTTCTTTAACACCTTTCTTTCTTTTACACCTTCGATAGCTAATAATATTCCAGGAGGTGGAAACAAAGGAGAATCTATAATATACATACATACTTATTCTAATAAATAAGAGAATTTCACACATGTTAATACTACGCGCCGTACTCTTGAGTCAGGTTCTAGGTTCTAGTTGGACAGCGAGGTATCCTTGCTTGCCGTCCGCAGATGCGTTTTCAACGCCCCGCGGGCGTTGATGATCGCACGACAATCTTTCGACCACCGCACGCACGCCCCAGTCTCAGCAGTACGAGATACTATCCCGTACAGACTGGGGCGTGAGGATGATAGTGCCTTCATGCCCTCCGCTCCCTTATTTGGAAGCATCACTGGTTCCCAGAACGCCAAGCAGGCTTGTGGGCACAGTTAGAACACTGTTTAAGAGGATATTGAATTCTAGTAAAGACTCTAAAATTATGCTAAAATAAAAAGCGACTTCGCAAGTAATGCCTATAAAATCAATCAGGCTAACAAAAGAAGAGGGTAACAAACCTTAGTAGATTACAAAAACAAATTATTGGTCCATAAAAAATGAGTAACAGAGGTACATCATTTGTTCGCAAAATTTTTAGAAAGAAACGGCCAAATATCGTGTCTGACACGGAGCAACCGATCGCTGTTAGAATTTATATTGTAATTGACGACTGAATATCGTGATAAAGAAAAGTAAATATTTTTGAAGATTATTTATTTATTCCAAACGCTTTCTCAAGGTCAAAAAATACACAGAAAAGTAATATACAAAATCCTTTTTCTTTCTCCATGTACTTCATACTACTTTAATCTTAGAAATCATTAGTTTTCCTGGGTTACGGACTAAGCACAATAATATACCGGAGCCGCCTGGATCCTGGAGCCGGAGAAGGAACGGTTATGTTTTTAATCAGTAGGAGTCTGACAGTCATTCTCGCCACACCCAATGTAAATCATTTGATGATTTTTCGCACTCGAAAGAAGGCAAAGCATTTATTTGAATTAATTCATCAAACCCCAAGCCAATGCGCAGTTCGTGCATCTATAGTTCTTCGACTGTGTCTTGTTTTACCACTATTGAAAGGTTAATTTCTTAACAAGCACTTTTGATATTTTAAAGTTCAATAAAATTGTTCATATGTGCAGGTTAGACTCGTTCCAAAATTCAGATTCCTATGGAGAAGAGCGTTACGGACAGGAACCTCTATTGTCGTATGTTACAGAAATCATATTTCGTATGGCACAGTTCGGCAAACGAGCAGGCGGATTACCTGGTGGTAAGCAACCGGCCATCGACACACGTAATACCAAAAGAGTGACTACAAGTGCGTTGCCAGCCTCTTGTGGAGGATTAATAAAGAAGGGATTAATTAAAGGATAGAAGATCATCAAATTGAAACTTCAATGAACATTATTAAGCAGTCACTACTAAAAATATGAACGGAATATTTATACTGTCAACTATCTATTTGTTTTTAGTTTTCCGATATTTGAGTTTATGTGTTTTCAGAGTTAATCTATGGACCATCTATTGATAGCGGTACAATATTGGATACGTAAAACAAATACCAAATGTGGTAAATATACCGCATTAAGATCTTTTTATTCTGTCCGTCTCTTTTTTTTATAAGCAAACTTTATTTGTGGTCAAACATGCTTGTAGTATTCCTTTAGTCTTCTTTATAAATTTTTTTTTGTTTTGCTCCATTCTAGGATATAATTTTCTCCTGTTTCGTGGGTGCGTTTACAAACATACAATTTTATATACACAACACGCCCAGACCCGGAACAACAATCTACGGAGTACACAAAGAGTTGTTCAGTGCGGCAATCGAACGCACGACGTGTTGCGCTGCAACCCAGCCACCCTGCTAACCTTGCAGTCAAATGTCATATTATTACAAACTTTTTAATATCATTCTTCAAACAATCTTTCTACCTTAATTTGGCAGTCATGTCCTTATACTATCCATTCTTGGAGAGTCAATTATACTGGTAGTATTAATATAAGTGCGTAGCTAAGTAGGAAGCCAAGCTTCGGCACGAGTGATACTATGGCTTCCTAAAACTGACGTGAAACAACTTCAGTGTTGTATTTTGTCACGTGATTGAGATTACCAGAAGCCCAATTTCTTAAGAAAACTATTAAACCTATCTGTTTTTACTCAAAGTTCATTGATAAGTAATGCCCATGGCACTGGGTTTACCAAAGCAAAGCTATACTATATATTGTATAAAAAAAATTGTACCTGGAATCTGTGGAGCAATAACGCATAGCGTCCTGGTAAGCACTGAGCAGAAGACCAAAAGACCAGCCGACGTCATCTTGTCAGCCCCTGGAGTTAGGAGCCATAGAGATCATCTGGACAGCTGTCTTTGCCTCTGTAAAGAAGAAAACAAGTTAAGTTACATTATCCAAAGTTGTAAGAAAAAGATCGAATGTTAGTTTTTGATTCATTTAAGAAGGTTTGGCATCAAATAACACTATAAAGTCAGCGAAATTAGATCAGTAAACCAGTCAGTTATTGAATGTAGAATTTTAAGGCAAGGGAAGATAAGGGAATTCATCGATCTGATGATCAATGAAGACAAAAACAATTTTAATGTTATTGATTTATTTCTTGAAAGGTAGCAAGCCTAAAATGACAATCTGAAGACGAAATGTATAACTAAAAGAAAACAGAATGAATTCAGGATATTCGTTTATTAAATAACTGATTCAATGACTTCCAAAATCAAATCCGAATCCGCTTTAACAATTGCATACATCAGAAACAAAACTTCGTTTAAGCATCAAACGCTTGCGAAAGATCAGACAAACATACGGACGACTGATCTGAGATTGTAGAACCATGTTCCAACGAACTTTAGGGAGATTAAATTAGTTGAACAGCTTTATTAGGCGAGTGGGTACGTCGAGATGTGGAGTGAAATTTAGTGCAGGGATTTTATTATGAATTTGTAGCGGTGCGCTGTGGTTCTTTTAGTGTTGCGGTGAACTATTTAGTTCCTTTTATTATTGGATGGTACGCCAAGAGACCGTATGCGTCTCTGGATCTTTGACAAACTTTCAGGTCCAAAACCATGTAAACTATTCAACCAATTTTTGTATCAGTTTGAGTTCTGCGCGGACTCGGGGTCGGCAATGAAAATTTTCCTTTAATAATACATAATATATGTAAGTGCATGGTTGGTGCAGTGGCTAGGCAGCTGGCGTGGGATCGATTCTCGCAAAATTACTAATTATTATTCCGAAATTGTGACTTTGTAAACGCAACAACTAGACAGGAGAAAATCATAGTGAAATAGCCCTGGTTTTTAGTCTCTGCCATTGTATAGTTTCCTTTGTCACACACAACTACTCTTGTGGCACTCCTAGGAAGTATTAACAGTTGACAGAGAACTAGATTGCCAGGAACTGGTGGTTTTTAGTCAGTAAATGTCTGCCTCTCTCGCCTCACTCCAATCAGTGCGCGAAAAGACATATGATGACATTAATGATATTCGCACCACAAATAAAAAAGAACTAAACCCACGAAATAGTAACAAAACAATTGAGTAACACAATTTCACAACACGAAGATGTTCAATTAGATGGATAGCGTACAACAATGTATTGTTAGCCACTTATCTTAAACAATCGTAGTTAGAGTCAAGAGAAAATAAATGGCCCTGAATAATTGTATTCCGAATGCTATGGCTTAGGAACGTCTAGGAAAATTGCTGTACGGTACTGTTGTTGCGTCCATATGTTACTTGTTTCAAAGTAGTATGTAATTTATAAAGGATAATTTAAGCAATAGGTGCCGCCCATGGGCAACACCAGAAAAGTTACGAGTGCTGTTCCGGCTGTTTGGGGATAAGGCTTTTGGAAATTTGGGGTTTGGAGGAGGGGCAGAAAGATTAGGTCTCTGGTAATCCCATTCACACGGAGAAACATACCGCCTTTTTTGTGAAGGGAATATCATCGACTTCTCCCGCCCAGGGTAGGGCGGGTGGGAGTGACAGACTATGAGGTACTGACTAAAATCCCTTTCCTTCCTTCTCCTACTCTAGGCCGAGGCCACGCTGCCTCATTGCCCTTTCCCCGCAAACCTGCCTGCAGATTAGCCCTACTCCCGCGTCTGTCTATTGGCTCTTTGAAGCTTTAAAAAACACATCGCTGTTCGTTTTACGCCGGTTGTCCACATACAGCCCTCCACAAACGGCATCATATGGCCGTCATACGCTGCGGTCAAGCCAACCTGTACGTACCGAAGCATGGCTCTCCTACAAACAGTATTACGAACTATGTCACAATGAAACTACAATTAGGAAACACCTACATAAAATATGATTCAAAACCAAAATTGTAACAGACAGCTACTAATAAACCGGATATTTTTCGACACAATAGAGAATTAACAAACCGCTTGTTACTGGCATTTACAAAGAAAAAAAATATAACAACAAAACATTTTTCAAAAGAGACGATGAAACAAAAATCTTTACAATCAGCCAGTATCTGACCCTTTTCATCTTTAACACAAAAGCAAAGCGAATTATTGGCGCAAACTCGAGACGACGGATCGTAATTTTGTGCTATAGATAAACAGAATTTGAACAAGGAATATTATAGTGACAAGCTGAATACACTTGAGAAGTACGAGTATTCGGGAATTCTCAGAACTGATGAGTGAATTAAAAGAATGAAAAAATGAATGAATGAAAAAATAAATCCGTTAAAGAATTTATTGGAACGACTTCAAGATCATGATGAATATGGAGGTATTAAGACAGCTTATGAAGACATATTTTTATGTAATACGACGGCGAACAAATTTACATATTTCACCCGCTCCAACGAGTTACCAGTACGTTGCTGACCTTTTGAGGATTAGGGTTTCGGGAAAGACCAGTACGTTGCTGACCTTTTGAGGATTGAGGTTATCAACCTCAATCAACCGGCGGAACACAACGCAGTGCCTGTTTCACGCTGGTTTTCCTTGAGGCCCTGATATCGCTCTGATCGCGCCTTACACTTGATAATATTTATTAAGTTTGATAATGTAAAAGAATGCTATTTATGAACTCAATCTGGCTGACGTTTAAGTAAGACTCCTTGATTAAGAATTATGCTGTCAAACGTACATGCAAAACTCAAAGAATAACTAAGCATAAATAAATACTTTTTGTCATTCCACCTTTCACACAATTTATTCCTCTTTAGACTTGTAAATGTTTCCAATTTCAAATTCAAAATAAGCGGCCATTTTTTGTCAATTTATTTACAAAATTGGAAGCTTCTGCGTTTAAATTGCAACGGTATTCCTGCATAGTTCCAATTTTGAAGAGAATGGAAGGTAATTTCCTTGGTATTCTCTGTTCTGTATCCAAATGGGCGAAATAAAGATGGCATGCTATTGTAATAACATTTTCTGCTACCGAAAATGACATTTTTTCTTAGGTATTGGCAAGGTTGTTGTTTTTCGCTATGAGTGTTCTCTTAAGAAAAGAAATAATGTTATGGCTCATTTAAGACTGAAAAAATATGTTCCGTGCTATAAGCATATGATCTATATTTGTTTAGGCCTAACATAATGTCTGGATCGATTTTTCTTCGAAGATAAGTTGTATTTATTTTGTCTCGCATTAGTGTATTTCTAAGTAATACACCCTCGAAAGAGAATTAAATAGCCTCTTGAGACGGTAAAATTAAACGGAGAGGAATTATTTTACACTTACATCGCAGTTCATTTGTTTTTCAATTGCTGCTTGTTGGGCAGCAATTCAATTGTTATAGATTCTTAATCATTTATTATAGTTACGTAACATAATTGAAAAAAAAAATGTCTTTTTCATATAGATTATGTTTACAAGGAATGTATATAAAACTGTTTTAGTTTTCTTTACTTTACTTTCTTTTCTTTTTTCGTCAGATAAACAATGGTTAAATTTTTATTTTGTTTAGAGTGAAAAGTCATCAGATGACTTCTCTTACCCAGGGTGAGGCGAGAGAGACTGTCAGATTCTTACTGACTAAAAAACTTCCCGTTCGTTCTCATGTTCCAGGCTGAACATTAGCCTTGTTGGGCCCCATTTGCAGACTCGGTGCTTTGTGGACTTAGTGCTTATTGGTGTTACTATTAAAATGGCCTTATCATACAGTTTATGGTTTCACACAAATATATTTCTACCTCGAAAAAAGAAAACGTACCTACAGCTTTAGGGTCATTGTTGTAGGTTTAAGTTAGATCACAGAAACTAAGGAGGACGGTGCTACCCGTCTCTTAAAAGTAGTAGTTTTGATCACTATACACACAACGCAAATACAAACAAAACCGAATATTCAATAAAAATGTTATTTTTTGCAACTGGCAACTGGCAACTGGCTGTCACGCCGCTCATCGCAAGCACTATTCCCGCACGGAACAACACTGTGTTATCAACAAATTGTTGTTCCGGATCTGAGTGGCTTGTGTACATGTGAATTTGTATGTTTGTAAATGCACTCACGTCACAGGAGAAGATCCTAGTGTGAGGCAACGTTTCTTTTGAAAACAAAACGAACAAATATCAAAGTCTTGGTGAAAACAAGTGATTCTTATGCCATTTTCATAAGACACATAGTTGAATTCTCACTATTCTCTCTATATTTGATTCGCGTAATGTCTTGGCGCAGTGAACGTATTTATCACGCTGAAACACCGGAGGAAACGTTCGGAGTGAAGACATACGTTCGCAATGTGGGTAATGGTTAGTGCTATACTTTAAAATGTTCTTTTAATCTTTATCTTTATCTTTTAAAGGTAATAAAAAGGTTTATAAATAAATTATCGAATAAAAATTGTACTAAACTTTATAAATAAAGTATATCACATTTAAAAGTATATTTATTTATATCACTGGAGTGTCTGCTTGTGATATTGAAAAACCCATTTTTGTTACATTCACAAAAATAATACTTTTTACAATCTTTGTCTATTGGTCTGTCTGTTTGTTCCAGCCAATCTTTGGAATGGCTGGACCGACTTTAACCGGATAAAGCCTTTTATATTATTCTTTTATAATTATTGTATGCATTATTTCGATTATTCCGTGTTTAAATGATGATTGACTGGCATGAGTGGCATGGCATTGAGTGAATACACTAGTCACGTCTTTTTTTAATTACTTTGAAACAAGTTCGCATCGCGAACTCGGAAATCGCATTGATGCTTTTAAAACTATTAAAGAAAAACCAGCATAGCACACTGCTTCTACTACAGAAACTGTAGATACCTACAGATAAAGTTTAAGGGTAACCAAAAAAAATATATAAACAAAAAACAAAACTGAAATAAACAGAAAAGAAACTTGTATCAGATTATCGCACACCCCTGTGGCGAATCGTGATAACAGAGAAAGAAGAATCGAAAAATATATTTTTATACTAGCATCTATGTAGGTATACCTATGTATGTATATTACGTACGAAAACAAAAAAACGAACGCGTATTTTTATCACGTACACATTTAGGGACGAAACAACGAACCGATCTGGAAAGAACCAGTTACACGAAGTTCATTTTAACTTTTCTTTTGTATTGTTATAGGTATTTTAGTGTGGGAGAGCCATGCTTTGACACGAATGGGTCGGCTCGGCCGGAGTAATACCACGGACTCGACATAATACCGGTGTTAAACAACCATAGCGTTGTATTTCGCCGTGTGAGTGAGGTTATCAATCCTTCCCTAAGACTCTTAATATCCAAAACCCTAATCCCCAAAAGGTCGGCAATGAGCGGCGTTAATTGCTTACCATCAGCCTCATAGAAAATCAGCGTGAAACTACCACAGCGTTGTGTTTCACCGTGTGAGTTGGGTTACCGGAATCCCATTCCTTCCCCATCCCCCAATCCACAAATCCCCAAAAGGTCGGGGACGCACTCGTAACTCCGTAGTTGTAGTGTGTTGGTGTCCATGGGCGGCGCTAAATGCTTACCATCAAGTAATCACAACAAACTGCCATCCTATCCCTTAAAAAAAACTAGAAGACGCTTAGTTATTACAAAAGTAAGATTATCTTGTGTGAATTTGTCAAACACATTGTCATTTGTAAGTTAAATACCAAATAAGTGTGGAAGAGCCATGCTAAGTACAGCTCAGAAATAACAGAATAGGGCAGCTCGTCCGGAGTGCCGCCACGGCCTCAAATAAATCCGGCGTGAAACAACTTCACTCATGCGGCGAAACACGACGCTGTGTTTCACCGTGTCCGTCATCCACATCTACGCTTTGGAACGACTAAAGAGCTTCATGAGAGACGACACACCGACAGATTGACACTTTGCAATTTTTTATATTTAATTATTTTGTTTAACGTTATAAAGTGCCTTTAATGGTCAATCTGAAATAGAAAATTTTAGTTTCTCTTTGTTTTTGACGGTATTTTAATTTAAAGCATGGTCGCTTTAATTAAAAGAGTTCTTAAGAAGAAAAAATCCATGTACTCAGAATTTTGCTACGTACCTGGCTCTTAGATAAACAAAAAACTATATTTTAGTTTTTGTTGGATCTGAGTTTGTTATACCGCTTTATAATCCGTTTAGACGATAAAACTTCGTAAAAAAACATTCGAGCCTAAACAGTTTTAATTTTTAGAACGTTTTATAAAATAAATGTATATTTCTGTCTACTTTATGATAGTCGTGCTAAAAAACAAAATCCTACATAACTGTTGAAAACTAGATAGGCACATATATTTAAAATTTATAGTTCATAACATGACCAACGCAGCTGATATCACAAATACCCAAACTCTAAATAAAATATAAAATAAAATAAATAAAATATATATACATTCGTTTATTACGGTTGTGGTATAAAATAAAAGTAAAAAATAAGGATCCGCGTGTATCATAGAGATAAAGGGCTGAAATATTAATGGAACGATTATTTCAATGAATACTGGTTAAATGAGAAAGGCCTTTAAAAATAAAAATAAAAATATTTTTGTCATACATATAACCTTTGATTTTTACAAAGGACTAAAAGCCGACTAGGTCACCCACTTTCCACGTGTGTAACTCCCAATAAGGTTATACTAAAAGCATAATATTACAAAGCCACTCATTTTGCGCTTTCTGCTGTACTCAAAGCTTAATAATAATTTAAAATATTCTTTAGCAACAATTTTGTTCTGAATACGAAGACAGTGTTGAATAACCATTAAAAGACTATAAGCACGGAAGGATATTATCAAATAACTTCTCTTGCCCATGAGAAGAAGTGTCGTAGGAACAGACGGGGTTGAATAACCATGAAAAGACTATTGGCACGGTTTTTTTGCGGGAAGGGTATTTTGCGTAGCTACTCAACCCTGTCCTCGTGTAAGCACGGGTTTTTTCGCGGAAAGTAAATTATCAAATAACTTTTCTCGTCCTAGAGAAGGAGACTCTAAAACCCACCTTGCTCTTTGTCCTGCTCCAAACCGTGTCTGCGGTGCATTATTGCGCTTGAACAAAGTGATTGCATCTTCTTAGGGAGTAATAAGACAAAAAAGAACTCAGAAACTTACAACCCTTTTTTGAAAACGACCTAGATTGCGGGTTAAGGTAGAATAACCAAGACCGTGGCATGGCCTTGGTACCAGGGTACAAGAGAAGAAATGGAGTAGGTTTTGGACAGTAAGAGTTTGAAACAAGTTTGTTAAGAGGAGATATATGTAGTGTGAATCTTTGGAATCGCTGGTCGGATTTTCAAAATTCTTTCACTGATAGATAGCTACAATGTTTCTTAGTGCTATAGGCTATAAAACATCATGCTATTATTAAATGGAGCAAAGCAGCGGGTGAAATCGCGTGAGAGTAGCTAGTATATTATATAGAAGTCATTCAGTTATCTTCACACTTCAAAAAAAGCAACTACACAACAAAACAGTGTACAAACATTAAACAATAATTCTAAACTAAATTGGTGCCTGAAGGCAATAATTCCTATTCCGCTGAACTAACTAATATTAATCAACTGGGAGTAGTTTGACTGTCAGTTTCTGCAGTAAAGCGACATAATAAATATGTTTTGCTCACATCTTAAGTAATATAAACGATGTCGACAGATCCGTTGTCGTAAGAGCAAGGGGGAGGAACGATATTGAGCAAATTCTGTTTAGTCATTCAGGTTTCTGGATAAAACATAAAAAGACGAAAATTAAAGCAGTATAATAGTTAAGGGTTTACAAAAATATGCATTTTAATAGATTTCGTGTAAGGTTAAAAGCACCCATGATAAAAAAGAAAGTCTTAACGTAGGGGACGTTAAGACTTTAGAAGTTAAGACCCGGAAAAACCATTTGTGGATCACACAAAGAGTTTTTCCCTGAGATAATCGATTTAATATTACATCACAATAATTCTGTTATGGACTTTGAAATTTGATTGCTTTGATTGCTTTTAAATACGGCAAGACTAGCCAAACATCAGATGCATTCAAAACTCTATACTGAATTCAAACACCGCATCGGAAACTTACCAATCTTAATCCGAAAATGTAATCCAAACTTTAACTTGACGCTATTTGTAATGGGCTATAACTTATTCATTCTGATATGACCACAGACACGAAAAGGATTAACCTTTAAAAGTTCTTAAAACTTTGGGACACATTCAAAAACTTTGCACTTTAAATGGAGTCACACTAAAAGAACACTACTCAAAAAAAATTCTGAGTGATCTCCAACATCTGAAGCCATTATATTTAGACTTTCAGCCGGGGTTGCGGGACAAGCGGGGTAATCCGCGGCCTCGCCATAGAACAGGAGAAAGAACGGGGTGTAATTTTTAATCAGTAGAGTCTTACACACCTCTTGCTTTCTCTCTGAGCGAGGGAAGTTATTCGACAATTTTGTTATTTTTATGGTATTTGTCGGCAAACGAGCAGACCGATTACCTGATGGTAAGCAATCAACGCCGCCCAAAGGAGTAACGAGTGCGTTGCCGGCATTTTAGAGATAAAAGTATCTGATATTTAAGGATTGGGGAGGGGGAGGGATTGGGCCTCCAGTAACCTCACTCGCACAGCGAAACACAACGCTGTGGTTGTTTTATGCCGGTATTCCGTAAGACCGTGGTATCACTGCGGTGATAGTGCCGAAGCTTGGCTCTACCACAATTAAAGAGATTTTGTCCCTCAAAAAAAAAACTTAGACTTCTGTCTGTACACAAACAAGATAGAACTACTTAAGCATGTATATTATAATGCAGTACCGTCACAATACATCTTTGTTTCACCACACTTGTCTCCCTTTCAGGACGTCCGTACATTAAATTTCTGCTCCACAACTGGCTCATATTTCGTTTGGAAACTTTCCAAGGCAATGGGGGACAGTTGAATCACTTTGTCAGAGCAAAAATTATTGTATTCCTTTACTAGATGGTAAACGTGACTTTGGTTGTTTCAAAAATTGTGCAAATTAAGCAGCACGATGATTGTATGATTTCTATCGTAAAGAGTATGAATTTTCTTTGAATTTAGGGTATAAATATTTTCTACTTCATTTTGATTATTACATGGAGATAAATTCAATACTTTACGAGTCTTATGTGACAGTTTTTCGAGTTAAATCTGTTGTATCAGCAACCGTTAAATTTTTTACATGAGGATACGTTTCATTTTATTTAGATTAAATAATAGCCTTTTTGTTTTGTCTGACTAACGGAATTCTCTAATTTGGGTATCATTTCACACAAATAAAACTTACAGGGAAACTAGCGAGATGCGTTTTAAGTCCAAAAACAAAAGACAAACAGACAGGCAACAGTAATATTCTTCTTAATATTATCTATAGATTCTCTAGGGCGTAAACGCCTCTCGTATCGCGCTTTCTCAACCGAAATGGCGAGTGAATTTGAATATTATTCTGCAACGTTCCACCATTTTATCGTTATTTTGGATGACATGTCGATTCCGTGATTTTTTTTCGATGGCTGAACTTAAAAATGATCTGTGAACCAAATCCAACTGCCTCAAAAAAACTGGCGTGATACAAACTCAGCATTGTTTTGCTAAGTGAGGTTACCGGAGGCCAAATCCTTCCACTCCCCCTCATTCCTTCCCAATCCCTTTAGCCCCGAAACCTTAATCTTCAAAAGGCTGGCAACGCAATCGTTACTTCTCAGATGTGTCAGGTGTCCATACGCGGCAACAAAAGGTCACAATCAGGTAGTTCCTTTGCCACCCCATCACATACAAACAAATCAAACGACGTCATAATGTTCGTTATCATAGCTGTTTTTATTGTCGTCATTATTAAGCAAAAATACAATTTAATACTTACTACTACTTAACTTAATCCTAATACTTTAACGCAATTGAGAATTCGCAGCAAATCCGCAAAAAATTACTCGAACAAAACCATCATTTTAGAATTATTATACATTCTGCTACATTCAATTCTATTTTTATATTGTTATGAAAAAATATACAAAGGTCTGCAAATAAAAACGACAATATCAGTTCATAGACAAACCTAACCTATAAAAACTCCCGCCACAAAATGACAGATGTCATAGACACAAAGACAAAGTTTCCCGCTCATCGCTCGGCTTGAACGTTCCTCAATGAGAAAGCGTTTAATCTGAAAGTGATATAAACTGGTCCTGCTTTATTTTTCTAGCGTTCGGTTAGAAAACATGAGGTAGTGCTCTCAATATATTTGTTCAGCAAACGATGGATCGTTACATTCTTGTCTTTTTAGCCTTTTTGTAACTTAAAGTCTTTTGAGAATGTTTTGCTAGCTTCTTTACGGTAATACTTTGACTATGGTGATTTTTCTATACTGTTGCAATCTTCAATAAAAAGTTATCTGGTTTTAAAAAGATATTCAGAGTAGTTTTTAAATGTAAGCTTTTATACTAGCCACGCGCCACGGCTTTGCACGGGTGCAACGCTAATGTAAATTTGTGAACTTTAATGAATGTTATTATGCATATAAACCTCCCAAACACTTCATCTACTGAAAAAACCGCATTAAAATCTGTTGCGTAGTCTTAACTTCTTCGACTAGCGTACATAGGGATATAGGTACAAAGCGATTTTGTTTTATACTATTGATAAGAAAAAGACGTACAGTAACATTATTGTTTTCTATCTTTCAACAAAAGTACCCAAACAAAATTTACTATTAATCACACGATGACATGCTGTTATTTGACAGTCCTTAATATCAGTACAACTGTTCAAGTTCCCATCAGACCAGACAACAAGCGTCTAGAAAAGTTTCAATGACAAAATGGCGGTTACAGATATGTTTTCGTCACATTATATTCAACCAAAACTAGCTTCTATGTACAATAAAAGCCTCAGATAAATCGAGAAAAGGTCAAAAACGGGAAGTTCCTCTTTCAATACCTTTATGGATAAGTAACAATTCCTTCTTTCTTGGCTGACATATGACAAAACGACAAAAAAGTATAGAAAAGAATTTCTTTCATAAAACCTTTTTGTTAACCAATAGACTTATTTTGTATTGAGAAAACAGCATTATGGTGACTATTAAAATTGTGGCTTAAAATGTTTGAATTTTCAATAACAACAACTGCAGTTTTCACTTTCTTCTAAACAGATAAAAATACTACATTTTAAGTCTCTCATAGTAGTTGATTTAGTCAGGAACGTCGCAATAATTAGATCTATTGTTGTTATTTGTTGTTCGAATACAATTTAAATTTCAGACATGACTAAAATAGCTACAACCTTTTCTGGAGACAAGTATATATTTTTAGTAAAAAAAATGCGCGGGGTTTAAGCATTACATTCTCTATTAACTTACAATACGTATTATTGTGTCACATTTTTGTACTTTCAGATAAAGAAACGATAGTAATTATTCGAAAGGAATAAATAATCTGGAGATCAAACTAATGTTGTAATATTTAGTCAAAGTTTTACAAAGTCACTAAACCTTTCGGTAATTTATATCTACATATATATTCTATACAAATATTTTAAATGCGATAGTAACTCTGCCTGTCTGTCTGTCTTTTCTTCACGCCAAAACTACTCAACCGATTTCTGAGAAATTTGGTGCAGACATAGTTCGGAACTCGAGAAACGACATAGGATAGTCATTTTATACCAAAATTTTGCCACAATACCACATGAACGGAGGCGCGGGCAAAAGCTAGTCAAAATATTTAACATTCATTTTTAAAATAGCTTCGGTTCACCATACTCATATATTTTAGTACAAAAACAAAAGAAATTAAACAAAAGAAATTCATGTTCAAGTAGAACATGAATTTCTTTGAACTATGACTAAAAGTAAACATAAAGCCAGCACACATACGGAACAAATACTGTTAACCAATCACATTCACAAAACTTTGAAACATTTCGGTAGTAGCTCAGTATCGATATCATCACAAATGAACAAAATTTCAAAGTTACGAAATTGGTCATGACGTTTGCAGTTCGTAGATTTTTCAAAAATTCTCCATTTATGCACTTCTTTATTAAGTAAGTCTTTTCTTAAAATAAAATAAAGTCTAAATTGGAGCTCGATATTCAACAACAATACACAATTAAGCATCATAAAAGAAAGGGAAAATATTAATTCTTTAATTTTTCATATTTCTCTCACAACAACAATACTGTTGCAGAAGAAAATAAATGACCTTTTCTTCAGTAATTGGCGCTCACTACCAAAACATAAATATCATTTAATTACATCCTGGGCACGACTTAGTTTATTAGTCCACTCATTAAAATCATTATTGTGTGTGGTCCTTTTCCTCTGGTCCTTCTGGTTAGTATTATATAACTTATTCCATTGTTGTAATTAAGTCATAGTTATAAAAAAGCATATAAAAAAACTTGTTTTTTTTTTCATTCTTCTAAGCAGAAAGCAACAAATTCTGATTGCTATGACTCAAAAAGTAATAGATCTGAATTAGTCACACTTTTTGATATTGGTCCTTTTCCCCGTGGTCCTTAGATTCGCCAATATTTTTTACCATAGTCCATTTGAAAGTCAATGGTTATTTGATGAGAGTCGTTCAGTGCAACTGGCTCAAGACATTCTAGCAATAAATTTAAGGAAAATTATGGGGTAGATGTTAACTCTGGAAGTTAGAACCACGGGATGTTATTTTGGTTATAAATGGCCTAGTTGTCGTTTTGGTACTCTTAGAATTATTAGAAAAAACTAGATATATGGCGGAGTACATAAAGTGCTTTATCGAATGGAATTATAAAGTTTTAGGTTTTAACTATCCAAATTTATAGCATTCATGCTGTGAAAATTTGTGGTTCCGATTACCAATCAGTGGTAGACGGTAATGTCAGATATCAACAATGGAACGTTCTCAGTTATTGTACATTTAATTGGTATTTTTTTATGTTCTAAAGTTTATCTGACCCTAAGTTTTAGTTTAAGTAAAAATTTAATAAGTTTTTGTAAAAATAAATAAATATTTAAAATTTATAAAACAAGTATCAAAATCTAATAAAAAAATAAAGCAGTGATTGTTTGATTTGATTTTGAGCTACCACCAGAAACATACAAACAATTTTACTCTTTCAATCAAAACGAATCGTCACTTTAAACTCATCAGATAAAAAAACACAAAAAAGACCAGATTTAAACAGCTGTCAAATCACAACCTCTACACACTTTATTATGAACCGTATGAAAAAGATGAAACGTATCCCATTTGTACAAAAAGACCAAAATACAGAGCAACCGTTGCATTGTAACCCTTTATGTGTTCGCACGATGTATGCCTAACATTTTTATTCCGGTGTTATTGCGGCGTGATTTGGAGTTTCCACATTTTTCTGTTGTCTGATAAGAAGGGTGGTTAAAAATTTGTCTCGTTGTCTTATAAATAAAGAACATTGCTAACTTGCATATTTAAGAGATAATATTCTGTCTCCCTTACTCAGAGACATTTAATTACTACTTAAACTATTGGTCGACTACAATTTCGCTCCTAAAATAATTGCTAACGACTGGGCTAAGGACCATTGAATTTATCAGAGTATAGGATCTTGTATCTGTATTTTTAAAGTGGTTGTTTTTATTGCCTTTTAAAGGCTTAGAATGTATATTAGACGGAGCAAATCCAGCCGGAGTCGCAGGTGCAAGCGCAGTAATATATTGCAAGTCCTGCCCGGAGCAGCAGAACAAACGTGGTGGTTTTAGGCGAAGTGTGTTCATTGTTTTCTCACCTCAAACAAAGTAGTGCTGTAGGCTGCGCGACGTCGCCGCGTCCGCGCAAGCTGCTCATGAGGAAAAACCCCTCTGTGGTTCGAAACTATTAGAGCTTTTCTCAATATATACACGTGAGTAACCCGCGATTTTTGGTTAATTTAGTATGTCTCACGATAGTTATTATAAAAACAAAGTAGTGCAAACTATTCCTATCATAGCTTTAACGAAAAATGAACTACAGAGGCCTCTTCAAAGATATCCAAACCTAACCCAAGCTAACGTATCATATGAAAAAATAACAGTCTTTGATATCTTCAAAAAACTAGTTTAATTAAAACAAAAACACGCAACTAGGTACAAAAGTCATTCAGTACAATTTTCTACCATTGTGTTTCTATTCCATTCCCTCTTTTGTACATTCGCAACCAATTAACATCTTGACCAATTAAAACGGGACTTTTCAAAACGGCTTTCAATTAGTCCATTAGAGAAGAGTTAATTAATAACAAAGGAACAATTGTTTTTGATATACAAGCTGTATTGTTTATTTCATTTTTGGCAAAGGTAGATTGACTAGTGATTCTGTTTGTCGATACGGTTACAGTGTTGTAAGAATTTTTCGAGTTCTTGAGTTCAAGGAAGAATTCCTTGCTATTCTTCAAGACTGTACACATTTTATGGAAAATGAATTACAGTCTAGTACGTAGAGATTATCTATTACTATTTCTCTTATTTTTATTCGTAGTAACAACAAATTTACAAAAAAAAAATATTTCTACCACCCAATATGGCAACATAAAGATGATTTAATTCTTTATAATGACGCCTATTTCAAATTTCACGTATTTTCTTTCGTATTTATGTAACCTTTTTTATTATATATTTTTCTATTCATTTAAAAATATATTGGAAATTCTCGTGTGATAATGTTAGTTACCTTATTACTACTCCGAAACGGTTTTAGTGATTTTTAGCAAATATCATATGCGTATTCAGTAGGTCAGAGAATCGGCTACTTTCTATTTTTCATAACACTTAGTGATAGATAACTTATTTGGCAAAATTATGTCAGCTATGTATCCTTTTTACTGCAACTATCAACATATAAAAATATGTTTACGAGTATCATATCTACATAAGCACTTAAGTGATGTCACTCAACGAGATCCTCCCCAATTACAAAACTTTAACTTTCACCAACTGTAATTACTATGAAAGTGTAAAATGGCGCAAATATCCCGAAAGTTTTTTAATATAACGTCTGAACTGGGATTCAAGTTGAGTTAAAACGTTTTCCAAAAAGAAAACTAACATTTATCTACATGTACATATTATACGTTAGAAAACTACAAACAAAAAGACATTTTAATTCACAATAAAATAAGCACATTGTTTTTGCTAGAATTTATATTTATTTCGCACGGGTGCAATGCTATTTCTCCATTATCTAATGGACGATTTATACATACCAATCTTGCTCTTCAATCACTCTACCTCTTAAAAAACCATATAAATGCCCACAGCTGAACAACCCCTCTCTCACAGAGAATTTGAACATTAATCACCACGCTTGCTAAAGATGGATTGGCAATTTCAAACTCATAATTAGAAAGTAGGATAAAGTTCTTCTCCTCACCACTTTATCCTTCACCATGTCTGGTCTGAGTGGTGTCTAAATAATTATAACTCGTAAAGGTACATAATTATTACTCATAAAAGTCGCATCGGCGCTTGCCAGGTCGGGAACTCGCACCCTCATGCATGGAAAGCGGACGCCTAAACCAGGCCATCATGTCGATGAGCAACTTAGTACCTACATAAATATGTAAGTGACGTGATACAATGAAGAATTCAAAAAAGTATCGATATGAATTAATAAACAGAATAATTTTATGGTCGTAAACAAAATACATGTAACAAATGACATTTAATACTGAAATATTACACGTTATTACAAAAACCGCATTTCAAATGAAAATTAATACATTAAACTTCTGTAACAAATTATCAGGTCATTATGTCAGCCACTGATTACAATTGAACTTATTCATTTAATTCCATTATGTGTTTAATATCATTGTGATCCGATATTAAATCATACACATTATGTTCAACGGGCATTTTAAACCTAATTAAAAAAAAAAAAAGTTGCCCCACCCTAGGATTTTCTCCTGTGTCGTGGGTGCGTTTACAAACATACAAATTCACATACACATCACACCCAGACCCGGAACAACAATTTGGGGATCACACAAAGAGTTGTTCCGTGCAGGAATCGAACCCGCGACACGTTGCACGGCAGCCAGTTGCCCAGCCACCACGCCAACCGTGCAGGCAAATCATCGCTTTGCCTACATCTCTACTGTCTACGAGAGTATTTCCTTCTTTTTTAAATTACATAATGAGCAGGCATTTCATGTCAAGAAAAGTCAGGAATAAAACAAAATATTTGCATCATACCTAAATATAGAAATAATATCATTCCCTTCAGGTACCCGACCGTTAAAGAGTCTTTTATCTCAGATAGACAACTACAAATAGCTTCCAAGTGAATCTATTTGCAGCAATATTGATGTTTAAATTTCATCATATCGTATTTCTCCAGCTAAAGTAATTTGTGTTTTAATGGCCTACTATTTTCCAATGTTATTTATATTGTCCTTGTTATTTATTCTATTCTTGTCACTTTAGCCTAGAAGAGAAGCACAACATGACTTGTGCAACACAACCTTTTTTTTGAGTGGAAAAGTCATCAGATTACTTTTTTCTAACCATGACGTTCAAAGTAAGATTGTTTTAATCATACTTCAGTGTGGGTAAGAGACAGAGCTAGACAACTTGTATAGCTCTTTCTCTTGGTTATGGTTATCCCCCAGACTGGAGCCGCAGTACATTGCGCTTGTATAACCTAACCTAACCTAACCCTGGATGAAATGGTCTATTGACTCAGCCTACCCATTCAAAGATCATGAAATTGTAATGCTATTGTACATTCAGTAAAAAATATATAAATATTTAAATTAAAATTCAAATAAGATTACAAAACATTTTTTGATAATGGTACTAAACATTTATGTAAAATGAATATCATATAAATATAAAGTCTAATATCAATGCTTAAATAAGCAATTTCAACAGCAAGCTATTTGGCAAAGTTAACGCTAAATACAAAATCAAAATAGTAAAAAGCAACGATCATTATAAACCTATCTTCTACCGACCTACATACGTTTGCCAAAGACAAAAAATAAAACAAAATGAATCTTAAATAAAATTTTATGATCTTTAATATACGTGGTGTTAAAATTTCTGATTGTCTATACACGTTCCCACATTTGGCTAGGGGCCATATTTCGTAATATAATATATTTATAGCAAATATAAAATTTTAATATGTTAAGTCCTGCCAACCTTTATTCGTTTAGATAAAACCAAATGTTATGAAAACTAATGAAGTTTACCATAATTTTAGGTTGTAAAGGATTAGAATATTTTATAGACTAAAGACCATTTAGCGTAATAAAATAACTTATGCCTCATTTATATTCTCTAAATTGAAGGTAAAACTTTTAATACTTATATCAATGAAATTAACATCAAATTCGTAGTTACATACATTGCGGATCAAAGGACCAATCCAAGAGCCAGATTGAACAGAAGGACCTAATAAAAAAGAACCTGACTATAAATAAAAAACTCGACGGTACTCGGTTCAAACTGTAATTATTTTACCATTTTATTTTTTCTTCCTAAAAAATACAGTCCAGCTTTTGGAATTTTAAATCAAAATCTCGGAAGACGAGAAGTCGACACGAGAGGGACTGTTCTTGGCCAAATGGGAACGACTGCTATTAATGCGGGCTTAGAGCCCTTCGATATTCAGGACCAAAAAGGTTCACTGGCAAATGGAATTCGGTCTTCTTCCAATTATATGGAATCAAAATGTGTCTGTCGAGTCTTAGTGTAACATCTTTATTTTGTTTAATTGGAAAATATACTCTGTTTAAATTACAATTTGAATTAATATTGATTCTGTCAAAATTGCAATTACAATGTTTTGCTAGGCGTGGGTCATCTTTTAATAGATAGGTAGGTCAATATAACGAAGGCTTTTTCTATTTAATGCTCCTTCTATTTGAATACAAGAATTTCATTCTAAAAATAGATTGAGTAGAAATCCATCCTCATAATATTTTTTTCATTTCTTTCCACGTTAGGCACAGTCAAAGAAAGCCAAAAATAATAAAAACATAAATTTAATGAATAAAAGTCACGTCAGGATTCTGAGCACAGATTAAAAATTACAACAACACATGAATTTATAATATGTCACAGGCCATACTTATAACGAAAGGTGTAAAAGAAATATCGCTTCGTTCCACGAAGCCGAAAAACTTCAGCAATTTCTTACTTTACTTTGAGAATACTAAAAACTTCGTCAGTTCCACGGAAAAAAAGGTAAGCCGCATGAAATCTATGAAGATGGAATGTAAAAGGACATTCTGAATTACGTATGTACACAAATAAAGCTAGAAAAATAAGTTAAGTCGTTTTACTCATTCAAGGCTGGGCTGAAATATTTTTCTTTCAATAATGTATTCTTGGCCTAACATACGACTTGTCAGCTAGTACTATTTTTTCTTTATTTTTGGTAATTTAACCAAAGTATTTTTAGTTGAAGTTACTTTTTAAACTATCTCTTTTATTGTTTTGGGTCTTGAATCTGAAAAGCAAGTACCCCATTCAAGCCCAATTTGGTCCTTCGATCCACAAAAAAACACATTACATTCGAACAAATTGTAAAAACATGTCAACCTACGTTCGGCTGCCAAAAAGAGAAAAGTACAAATTGCTTTTGTAACTCAAATTTCGTAAATAAGCTTTTTAAAATTCAAAAAAGGAACATTCACACGATGTCGGCGTAATGCCGCATTGCGTAGAAGCCACCGTTTGCTTGGAAAACCCGCCAAAATATATTATTCGTTATCTATCCCTCGGGTGCGGTCCATTTACGCTCGTGAACATGAAACACTATTGCTCCGCATATTATTATATTTAACACGTGGACCCCGCCTCTGATTCTTATTAAGAACTATTGTAGTTCCACAATCCTCCGCTGATTTATACTGGCGCCAGTTGTTGAAAAGGTTATGAATCGCTTTAGCTTAATTTTATTATTTTAAGAAATGGAGTTTTTAATTAACATATATTTTTCGTATAGATAAGTTTATTTTCACAACAATATATTATGATCCTATGATAATATTTTCGTATCTAATATGCAAATGAGTTTTTAAGTTCAGCGAAAATGCTAATTCAGTTAGGAATTTGAAAATTAATGTCAAATGTCAAAAACAAGGTTAACGGTCTAGATTAATCCATTCGTAATTCCAAAACTCGATTAGTAGGAGAGCGAGGACTATTTAGGATTAAGCTTCTTGATCTGACGTTGATGATAAAAACATTTATATTAAATCAGGAATCAAAGATAATCGAATTCATTGATCTACTTCTTTCAATATTTTTAGTAAAAAATTTTCTGCTAGTGGGTCAACCATGCTTTATCATGAATGGGCTCGACTGGAGTGTTACCAGGACATCACAAAAGACAACCACAGTATTTTATTCTACTATGTGAGTGAAATTATAGGTTGCTCAATTACCGGTTTTGGTGATGCTCCCCTCATTAGTCCCCCCCTCGCATCAGCAAAACCTCTTCAAAGTCAAAGTCAAAGTCAAAATTATTTATTTCAATTAGACCCATACAGGCACTTTTGAACGTCAACACAACTTTAAAGATACAAAGTGTCAGTCTGTCGGTCAGTCCTCTTAGTGAAGCTATTCGCTCGTTCCAAAGTGTAGATTCCGATGGAGAAGAACGAGCAAGAAACTCCATGGTTACTCTTTTAAAATCAGTGTCACATAAACATTCTTTGATACATTATTTATACTTCTCTCCTCCCAATCAGAAAATACCTAAAACTGCTTATCTTTTTAAAAGTTTAAGGTCGGCAAACGAGCAATCGGATTACCTGATGGTAAGCAATCGGCGCCGTCCATGGATAACCGCAACAATAGAGGAGTTACGAGTGCGTTGCCGACAGTTTTGGGAGTTGGAGATTAAGGGATTGGGGGAGGGGAGGCATTAGGCCTCCGGTAGCCTCACTCACACGGCAAAACACAACGTTTACCCTGGAAAAGCCGACAACGAATTTGCACCTCCTCGTGTATTGTGGCGTTGAGCGGTACCATCCTACTAGTGTTGCCCAAATGCAAGAACAAGACGAGACTTAGCCAGTCTTGGTCTTGGTCTTGCGCCAATACACCTGGTCTTGGTCTTGGTCTTGGTCTTGCGCTCCCAGTCTTGGTCTTGGTCTTGGTCTTGCAGCAAGAGTCTTGCAAGTTTTGCAATTATCTATTAGTCTATTACTTTTTATTAAAGTTTACTTTAAATCTTAGAAAAACGTATTAGAATTGGAACATTGTGAGCTTGAATTAACATAGCCATAGTAAAGATCAAGTAGATTAATAAATAACTGAAGATTTGATAAGATTCTATAAATTAAGAACAATCAACTGACCTATATGTCGTATTCCATGGAAGTAACTGTTTCTTAATAAACATTTATGATTTATAAGTTTTCATTTGCTAAAACATGTAAAAAAACAAATTAATTACAATAACTTGACTGTATTTTAAAGAACAATACTTATCTGTCTAGAAAGAGATTGAACCCTCAACTTATAAGAAATTTAATAAAAGAGTTTTACGATTTATCATTTATTTGAATAACAAAATAAAATACAACACAAATCAACAGCTTTATCATTAGGTTATGATACTTTATATCAATTTTTTTGACCAAGAACTAATACAAAGTAACCATCTGGCTGACTCATCACTTAACCTATTTCTATGTTTTCTAATTACTAATGATACTTTAGAAAATAATCTCTCAGCAGTTTCAAGTATATTTAAAAGTGGCTACAATATTTATTACACGGGTGATATTTGAACACTTTTTTGCTATTTTTTTTGTAAAAACTTAAGAAATATAATGACTAAATGTACAATAATAGTAGGTACCTAAGTAATAATAACACTCTAAAACTTATTTATTCTTTGGAACACCTGTAGGTACTCTTAAAATTCGAAATTATTTTGCATGAGTACCTACGCCCTATGGGGGCAATCAAATAGTGTCAAATGTTATGATTTCGGCGTGGCGGCAACGATTGCTTTAGATTTCAAAAGAAGCCGCCGGGGCGTGTATCATAACCATGTAGGTACTTCCGAAAAGCGGCAAATTTCTTTGAGAAGTAAGTACAAAACCTTTGATGCCGCATTATCAAAGTGCCGATGGTTAAAACATAACTATGCATGCACAACATGTTTGATTTTAATAGATATTATTTTATTCGCTATATTTATGGTATTAGTCGTAATGCGCATAGGTCCAGTTATTCATATTGTTTGATACAGTTTTTTGCGTCCCATAGAATTCCTAAGCGTACCTACCTATACACCGAACTGTTGCACCTAACTACTCAGTTAAATAGCGCTAAGTCCTAGCTGCAAGACGCAAGAGTCTTGCAGGCTATGTCTTGTTCTTGCTCAAGTCTTGCACGGTCAGTCTTGGTCTTGGTCTTGCTAAAAATACGCGGTCTTGTTCTTGGTCTTGGTCTTGCAAAAACGCAAGAACAAGACCAAGACTGCAAGACCAAGACTGAATTTGGGCAACACTACATCCTACTGCTCGTTTGTCGCAGTATTACATTAAAAAAGTTAAACAATTTTGTAGTAATTAGTGTGATTTTAATTCTTGAATGGTTAGGATTATGTTACATATACATGATACATGTGACAATAATTAATTATGAATATCATGTTTTCCCTAACACATGCAGTTAAAAGCGAAAACCATAATTATAATAATCACAATCTTAGTCTCCATACAGTTCGTGATGAGTGTTTTTATACTAACCAAATATATCCCAATAACACTTTGCTCGACCCTCGAATCGAAACTGAAAATCGTATTGATGACTTAGTAAACACTACAACAGTCACTTATAAAACTAGTACAGATGACTCATTCCAAAATGGATGTGCCTATGGAAAAGAACGAGCAAGAGTTGATCAATGGAAGTTCCATTGAACAACTCAATCGACCAGCCTAACTCTTTCAATAAAGTCACGCAATTTGACAAAAACTTTATGAATCACTGGTAGTATTATATATCGTATTATATTATATAATAACACAATAAATAAAGTTGTCTCAAATCACTTTGGTACTTGGAGAACTTTTTGAGAAGTTTACAAAAAATATGTTATTGTTAAAGTCGTAAAATAGTAGTAGTATAACAACACATCGCGTAATATTTTTTCTCCTAAAGAATTTTGGTAAAGTTACAATACACACTGAAGATCGATGTTAGGTACAAGAAAATTGCGTAAAAGAAAATCATTATGTAACCAAAGATATCATTGTCGTTATTAATCCTAGGACAATAATGGATGACATTTTATTTTTTTCATCATATGGACTCAAAACAGGTTTTCTTTGCTATGTACTTGTTCTCGAACAGAAATTTGAGGTTGAATTTGTACTACTTACATGCCCTTATCATATCTCACGAAAACTTACAATACCAAAAACATCACAAACGATCATGCAAAGTATAAAAATCCACATTAAAATATTGTTTCTTGATGATAAAGACACGTTAAAGCCTTAGTTTTATATTTATTTTTATGTTTATATTTATATTTACCATTAATCAAAGTCAAGTCTGTAAATCCCAAGTGATAGGTTGTTTAAGGTGTACTCATAAACATTTCTATTAAAAGTCCAAAAGAGATAAAGTCTGAAGCTAAATTCACTATCTACAGGAAAATCCTCTCATCTGTTCGTGTATTCAAATGCAAACGCAATACATTTGACTCTTATTATACCTCTCAATCATTTCCAAGTCCCCAACAGTGATGGATTGAGACAAGATGCATACGTCAATTGTTTAGACAACCGCACTTGAAGCTAAACGCGCCCAGCATAACATGGCCTCATAACACGTTGGCTCCTACTTCAAAAGTAGGTCAAGTTACACTGGAGGTTCATGTGTCCAATCCGTCATTCTATGAAATGAATGCAGGGATGCAGATCCGCGGAAAACTACTTCTGTAGATCGATTGAAGTAGATGGAGTAGTTTGAGTTTTAAATTAATGTATGTTTTTAGAAAAGTAGGGTGGATATCGGAATGATATTGATAAATCTTTTAGATATATTGATAAATCTTCTAGAAGATTTATTGCTTGCTTAAAGATAGACGAAATTGGAAATGATACTTGCATCTTTGCCAAAAGAAAAATGTAAATAAATGTGCAATTTGAAGTACTTCAGCATAATTATTTAAGTAGTTATTGAACAAACCTATCCGTCAGTGGAAAGAGCTATATTTAGAAATAAACATTCAGAAATCTCATCATTATCATAATATCACATCATCGGCCTAGAAGTGCCCATTGCTGAGCAAATACCTATACTCAAATGAAGAAAGTTTGAGCATTAATCACCATCCTTGTTTAAGGCAGACTATTTCAAACTAACAGTTAAAAAAAACACGTTTCCTTAAAAATTTCTTCACATCAGAACTCAGAAAAGTTCACATTGGTATTTAGAAGGTTTCAAATCAAACACGAGAAGCGAGGCCATCCCGACATTATTTACACAACGTTATAATCAACTATTTTCCTAATTTACAGCATATTCTAAAATCTATATATCTAACATTTGAAATTACATTATCATCATCGATGCTTAGCTAAGTTCGATGAGCAAAATTAAAGTTACGAAGTTATCAAGTCCACAATTTACTGAGACATCGTATGTTTCAATCTCAATCAAAAAACAATCATGAATGAAGTACTACAAAATTTCTCAGCAATCGCTCCAAGTAAACCGCAAAGCGATCTGCTCTGCCATTCCATTCTAGCTCAGAGGATAGCTCGGTGAAAGGCTAGTCGTGTGAATAATGATCACTAAAGACGTGACCGCCACTCGCTAGGTTTAAGGCTTTCCATCCATTATATCGTACCGCAGGACCACGAGTACATTCACAACACTTATACTATACATAGTATTCAAATTAGTTACGAGTAATGCAGGTATTGGTCAGGCCATGACGAAAGGGAATTTAAAAAAGAAAAATACAGACTATTTTAAAGAGCCTTGAATCCAATCACACAGCATATGTAAATAGAATAATATTAAAACAATAAGAGAAGTACCACTTGATAGTAAACAATCAGCGCCGCCTATAACGCTCGCAATATTAAAAAAGTTGCAATTGCGTTGGCGGCTTTTTCACACTTTGGAGGAAGAAGAATTGGGATTTCGGCAACCTCAGTCACAAAAAACAGCACGAGCCTTGTTCCATACCGGTTTTCTTTGAGGCCTCTTTATCAATTGGTCGAGCCGGTCCATCCGTACTTTACTACGTTTTAGCTTTGATGAATATTCTGGCTGCAATACACACTGAAAAAGTGGCGAACCCCAAGTAAACTTGCTTGAAATCTTTCAAATATTCTTCTTTATTTCGGTAAGCGTACAAATAATAGAAGTTGAACTTCGTGACCAGACTCAGTATATGAAAAGCTATACATACAATACACACTGATTGCCCACGTATCATGTAGTACAGCCACAATTACACACTCATAAAGAACAAAAACCATAGCGCAGTTTTAACGACTATAATGTGCGTTCGCGTTTAATGGAACATGGGTGGAAAAGTGGTGTCTGGTACGAGAAATTGCATCAACTGGTTATGTAACACGAACTATACTGTATTCGATCTAGATATGTAATTAGTTCTCTTTAAATTGCAATGAGAAAACTTTATTAGCCTCTCTTACAATTTTATATCTTTTATCCTGAGGTCATTCAAGTCTTACGTTATGTTTCGGAAAGGGCCCCAAGTAGGGGCCCTTTACTCTTCATCCCCTTCAAAAATCACCAATTTACAAATTTGTAACAGTTCCCAAAAGATACTAACTCAGTTGCGTTGACGAGGCCGATAGCTTATCATCAAATAATGATCTATTTAACTAGTTTTGCCAAACTATACCATAGTAAAAAAGAAAAATAGATATACCATATGCATGAAGCGGTATTCGGGATCAATTGATTCTGCAAAATGCAGTAACATTGTTCGGCTACGAAACCGATAAAAAAATGGATTTGTAAAACCCCTAATATGCAACACAATGGCTGAATACCTTAACCTATCATCCCTATCCATCTATACGAGAGCTAGCAGCGATCGTTTTAAAGAATATTTTTCAAGCAATCAATCACTACTGGTCTTTTCATCCATAAAAGAGCGGTCAGATGGGTAAAATTCTGACCGAGTTTCCAGTTAGGTACGTTAGGTTAGACCTATATTTAGAATGCTTTTTTAACAGGGTAGGGCTGATGAGAATTAAATTTGTTGTTGTTGTTATTATGTCTAAAATACTGGAAAAAATAATAAACATTAGACTTCTCAAATATCTGGAGGATAGATCAATTCTATCGGAGCGGCAATATGGGTTTAGACCGAGACTATCAACAGCTGACGCGGTACACTATGTGACTGACTATATAACGCAAGAACTTGACAAGGGTAACCACACTTTGGGAGTTTTTCTGGACCTCGCCAGGGCTTTTGACACAATTTCTGTTCCTGTGCTGTTGCGCAAGCTGGAGACTATTGGTATAAGAGGAACTCAGCTCAAACTTTTTCAAAGTTATTTAGAAGACCGCACTCAGTGCGTAAGAATTGGTAAGGTCGTCAGCGATGATATAAAAACTACCCCTTACGGTGTGCCCCAGGGGAGCATACTATCATCTACGAGGTTTTTAATTTACATAAATGATTTATGCAATCTCAACCTGGAACACGGTACGATTGTATCATACGCTGACGACACCGCTCTACTATTTTCAGCTGACTCGGAAACCGATGTCTACAGGCTTGCGCAAAACGGTTTTAATAATGTAAATAATTGGCTTCGTTGTAACTCACTGACATTAAACACAGATAAAACGCACTTCATCAAATTTTCAATACGAAAAGAAAAATCAAGTATTGTCTCACCATTGCATGCCCATTACTGTAACATTCCCAACCAATGCTTGTGCCCTATCATTAACCGGGCCACTCATGTTAAATACCTCGGCATTATATTGGACGAAACTCTCTCTTTTAAACGGCATCTGGATGTATTAAATACTAGACTGCGTAAGCTTATATTTATTTTCAAAAAGCTACGCTATGTTGCTGATCCGAAAATAATCAGACAGGTTTACTTCGCCCTATGCCAATCAATATTGACCTACTGTATCACCTCTTGGGGTGGTACAGACAAGACTCTATTGTTATCTACCGAAAGAGCTCAAAGAGCTGTCCTCAAGGTGTCTACTGGTCGCTCTTTCCTCTACCCTACTAATCTTCTTTACAAATCTTGTAATGTACTAACAGTTCGCCAGCTATTTATAATGAGCACTATACTTAAACAACATTCAACCCTTCCCTACAATCCCGAATTAATTACTAGAAGAAGGAAAGATATCGTTTGCCCAGCAAAAAGTACAAAACACACTTTTATAACTAAATTTTTTGTATTCCTTGGACCTTTCCTATACAACAAACTGAATGCGACTTTATCCTTTTACTCCTACAATCTCCATACCTGTAAAAAAATCCTCATCGAAGCACTTCAGGACATGTCCTATGAAGACACAGAGAAGTTATTATTAGTTCCTAAATAACTGTAGTAAAGGTTTTTATTTACATTTATTTTTTATTTATGGTTTAATTTTTATTTAATTAAACATACAACAGATATAGAATTTAAGTATCGTTTTATCTTGTTATTTTTAATATAAATAGTATCATTATTTCCTTAATTTAAAAACACTTATGTACTTATGATTATTTAACAATGTATAATATCTTTTTACCCATTTTCGCCTGAAACACAGGTTGTCCTAGTTCAGGCACCCAATATTATGAACTTGGTATAGCTTTAAGCAAAACTGTATATTCCAGATTATGTGTTCTTCAATAAATTTTATTTTATTATTATATTATTTTTTATTATTATATTATACTGAATTTACAGAAGTTAAATATTATTATTATTATTATGTCTATCGTTGTTAGGTAACGGGTTGAAGGTTCTTGCAAAATTGTGTAATTAATATACATATATTCATATATTCTGACATTCAATAGGTTATTTAAATAACGCAATAAATAAAAACTTATACATATAAAACAACAATGAGAGGAGTTAAATTCTGAAACCGAAATAATCCCACTCATAATCCACATAACTTTACCTTAGGACCAAAAATCGTGGTAAAGGACCACAAATATTGAAAGGCGAAATGTAACATATGTTCATAAAAACCCACTCAATACAAGCCCTTAGGTAATTACGAACATTTGTCACTGAATTGTTCTAATAAGTTGTCCTAAGCCAACAAACAGGGTACGCAAGGTATAGTCGCGTCGTAAATTTCGGCACAATTAAGTCCTGTCCCCTTTGTTTTTGATTAAGTATCTGCGTGGAATGGTGTACAGTTGCGAGCAAGGGTATAAGGTTAGTTACTTATATTTTAGTCAAACAGGTAAATGAATGGTCTATTTTCGTTTGCTCACAGCTTGATATAATAATATCTACCTAATTAGGTATTTCCTGTCCTTAGTAAACAATTGTTTATACTTATACAGTGTTATGTAAACGTGGAAAGATCAGGACGAAAAACAAGTAAACAGCTAGTTTTTTTGGTTTGTTTACTAGAATAATCGGATGTTCTGAAAGCCTCTGGGAGACTGTGTCTGTAAATTAACTATTATAAGTAGCAATTCAATCTCAACTTGGTCACATAAAATCAACACAACACTATCAACATTTTATCAAAACTATATATCTCCGTGCTCCAAAATTCAGTTCCATTTTACGTCATAAAGCAGATACAAAGTCACACCAAATCTAATTACGTATATCACAAACTGTAAAATTCAATTTAATTTCCGATGTTTTGTGCTATAACTGTACCGGGAAGCCGGTTTTATCCGGATAAACCTTGTTGACAACATAGCTTTGGGTTACGGGTGATAGTTTGACGCAGGACCATTGGACTGTGACATAGGTCCTTTTTGGTCCTTTTGTACGAAGAACACGTCTTTAAGGATGTGGGCTGTAATAAAACGGTTTTATTACCATCTGCTTCGCGGTTTAACCCACGTGCTCCATGACTAAGCGTTCTAACGTGATGCGAGATAGCCTATAAACCTCCTTAATAAATGGGCTATCAAATGCAAAATCATTCTTCTTTAATCCGAATGGTTGTAAGGATGTACCAATACGAGATTTATTTTCTTCACATAACGTGTCTTCGTTCCTGACGGAAAGGACAGAACATGTAACATATTTATGTAAGTTAAAGTAAACCAATTTTTCGTGACCTAAGTATATTATGAGATTCGTGCAAAGCAATAAGGCACAATTTATACCAAAGACCCAGGCCTATTCAAGACATGACTCCAGTAGTCATGTCTTGAAAAGACAACATATACCTACAAAAAGACAAAACAACCAATTTATCGTAATGCCAACAAATTATTACTGGATTATCAATATTTAACCAGAAGAGCTACAACTAATATCTCTGCTCTTTGTACCGAAGGACCAAGAAATTAATCGTTTCAATTAACAGCAAAATCCCTCATTCTCGTCGCCGATTGGTGCGATTTACGTGAGATAGAAACTGAACAGATGTTTTCTTTTATTTTTCTTTTGTTATGAAGTATGTTCTTGTGATGTGTTATAATTGTTTCCTACGGAAGTGAAGATATATCAATGTGTTCAATTTTGTATTGATGTGTGGGTCCCATATAATACAACGCAAATAACGTAGTGTGTGTTGTTTGCTATGTACAATATTTGGTAGTTGATTTTCTTTATGTAATAGGTCGGCAAACGAGCATACGGATTACCTTTATTATATTTATAGGGATTAGGGATTTGGAGATCTGGGGATTGAGGAGGGATTAGGGGAGCACACGGCGAAACACAACGCTGTGGTTGTTTCACGCCGGTTTTCTGTGAGGCCGTGGTATCACTCCGGTCAAGCCGACCCATTCGTGCCAAAGCATGGCTCTCCCACACTTATTTTACTACGATTTAATGTTTTTATTGTGATGTAGTGAAAAAATAATGGTAATGGTAATGGTGAAAAAATAATACAAATTGTTTTACGTTGTACTAAATATTACTTTTAAATTAATTTATTCTGTCCAAAAATGATCTCACAATACATCCAAAATAAATGTTAAAAAGCTGTGTTTTTTTACAATTCGAAAAAAGTATTGTATTAATTACTGGTTGCTTGGTTGTCTAAATCTTCATAATGTGCAAAATAGTAGTGGGCAGACAAAACTTTACCTTCTGTAGGTAACTAAACAGTATCTCATATGCAGTATACGTGAGGATGCTGGTGTCTCTATCCCTCCCCCCTTACATCTCCTCCAAAACGCGAATCCCCCAATCCTCAAAACACTAAATCTAAATGGCCGGCAATGCCGGTATGGTCTCTAGGCGGCGCTGAGTTTGTTTCATCAGGTGCTCCATACAATCGTGTGCCGTATATTTTTAACTTTTCCTATTAAAAAGCTAATCTTTCATATTGAATTTTAGATTTGACAAAGTCCAAAAAATATTTATACTTACGCAGAAGACAAATTTCCTCAATCATTTTGCTTATGTAAACAATCTGATTTGTTTGGCAACTACTTCCTATATACACACTCAAAGCCCATTGCAAGTCTCCGAATACTTGTTCACTGACATCCATTCCATATTTTCCTTCCGATCCCCAACTTAGATAAACGTACTACAATACTTCGGCAGTTCATATAGCTAATCAAGAACTCCTCAATTATATGTTGCCTTGGTACTCCGCTAACAATTTGTTAGAATAATAAACAATTGTCCCTGTCTTCTCCCGTTGTTTTCCTTCATGTTCGTGTATGTGTTTTGTTTTTGTTTATTTCTGTGTGTTTTGTTTTAGGGAGATTGTAAATTTGTGCGGCTTGAGCGCAGCTAAGAAGAAATACAAATATGAAGTATAATTCCAATATGTTTTTTAGGTGTTCATAATTTCATAATCGTATTCTTTTAGATGAATAAAAAGGGGTCGCGAAATACGTGTTTTACTAATAAAAACTTGTGAAAAGAATAGTTGAAACTATACATACAACTAGCTCTTCTATCAAAAATGTTGTTATGCTGAAAATAGGCCAGAAACAAATAATCAAGTCCTAACCACCAAATGTTAAACCAATGTCATACTGCGTAACTAGTGCGTTGCCGGCCTTTTGGGGATAAGGGTTAAAGATACATAACAATTAGGACGAGATTGGGGGAGGAGGAGGGATTGAGCCTACTGTTACCTGACTCACACGGCGATATACAACGCTGTGGTTGTTATACTCTGGCTAGGCCGAGCTCACTCCAGTCGAGCCAAAGCATGGCTCTCCCACACTGATCTCAGATCCTCGTCTATCTTAGAACAGAAAGTGGGTATTCTATAAATACATTTCTACCTACCCCTTCAACATATATGTATTAAGCAACATGTAAATGTAATACGAGTTCGTATTAGCAGGCAACTTGAGAACATTCATGCCGCAATATGGCGAGGAAACTATTGCGTTGTGGTAACACATAGCGATATTATTGTATTCTCTATTTACACATGACTTGTAAGCGATTATAACAGCTATTATTATGTTAATTAAGGTTTATTGTATTTTGCAATCGTTGTTCATAGTTGGAAATGGAAATGAATAATTTTTTCGAAGACTTTTACTGTATAAGATTATTGAAAATAATTTTTTGTTTTTAAGGTAATAGACACGTAATATTACAGACAAAATCATCAAATGACTTCTCTCGCTAAGTGTATGGCGAGAGGGACTGTCAGACTCATTCTGAAATCCTGACTAAAACCTCCTCCCATTCCTTCTCCTACTTCAGGCCTTGTTGGCTTTACCTGCGACCCTCGCAAAGCATCGGCCATAATGAGCCCCATCTGTAGTGGTCTATTGACTCTGAGGCGAAATAAAAAATAACCATCATACATATTACTTTTTATTTCCAACAAACTACATTCCCATTCATTTCCCTATTTCTATAACATTCCTTTCATCCAAATATCACTACTACAAACACTGAATGCGAAATTGCACATCATTTTTATTTCGTATCTGAATGCTTTTCAAAAATAGTGACGAGAACAGAGCCGGACTAATCATATAGCAATGGTAGCATTCGCTAAGGCACCGCAAAAAAGGCAACGTTTTTTAAAAAGGTTGGTTTGATTTTCTTACGGAAAAATTAATGTCCTGGATCTTAAGTAGGGTTATCATAGGGTATCAGGGTTGTAGCATGACCTGACCATTTTATGGCCTTTCTATAGGTAAAACTACACATAATTCTCAAATCATACAGAAATAAATCTATTTAATCTTTTACCCATCAATCGTGGAGATTATAGCAACTCACGACGTCTCTGGTGGAATAGGAGAAAATCCTTGGATATCCTATGTCCTATCTATGTCCCTTAGATCTTATAAGACATTTTTTTTTTTTTCACGTGGCCCTTGTCGCGTGCTTTTATTTCTTCATACTTCTTCATCATCAGCCTATAAGTGCCCACTATTGAGCAAAGGCCTCTTCACATACGAAGAAGGTGAGAGCATTAATTACCACGCTTGCTCAATGCGGGTTGGCGATTTCAAACTTATAATTATAAATTATAAGTCCAGGTTTTCTTACGATGTTTACCTTCACCGTATGTCAGTGGTGTCTGAACATTTATTTACACACATACAAATTCCCATATACTTTTCAATAGTTTTTCTTGCGGGACCCGCGTTTGATTAATCCGCAACTGTACGCCTCAAGAAGTGCGCCTAAAGTAGAAGGACGTAGGCGGACGACCGTAGCCCTAATACATTTGAAGGGCAGCCATTAGGATCCTCACACAAAGAGCTTGGTAAATAATCTTCTAGAATTTTTGTAGGCGTACTGTTTTAGATGGGAAACCGGTGTGAAATATAGTCTGTTTTTCTTTGGATTCGGGTCTTTCTTAGATTGAAACAAATTTTATTCCGGACTACGTGTACCGAAATACGTCTGGTTTTAAATTTTAGAATTTAGTGGCAGTGTAAACTTTGGAATAATTGATTCAGTATTCATTAGTTTCTAAATATATTACAATTTTAAACCTTTCTATAATATAACAAGAACATTACAATATCGAGAAATTTTACAAGCAAATATAATTTTGTCAATGTGCCTGATTTCTGTCACGCGTATCGAGACTTGTATTATTATATGAAAACCGTTGGCAAACATTCATTTATAAACAAAAATACGTTCTTATTTTGGCCTATAAGTCACTCATAATCCACTTAAGTAAACAAAATAACTGCTGATCAGCTTTCTACTAAATTGGAGTTCCAGCCAACATGATTTGAATTCCAATCTCTCTCCCTATTGAAGATTCCTGTTTAAAGTTTTGATACTATATTCTCTTTACTTGAAAAACTTTCTTGATACGAACCGATCATGAATATCGAAAGATATTGATGCTTTTGTGAAGTCTTAAGTGTATATTACACGTAGAGGTTCTTGTTAAGCTGTGTAGCATGAGTCAACTATTGATCAACCTGTTTTATAGTTAGTTAGCCGCGTGCCTTTATCAGTAATTTTATAATTCCTAAGTAATTGGATGTAAGATTATCGTCATAAAAAAAATTTCAGAAACTCCGATTTCTTTTTCGAATATCCCAAAAAATTACAATAGTACGAAAATTCAAATCGAGGCACTTGTTATACTGAGACTTGGAAATTGCACTTGCATTCACTCACGTGGCTTCGGACAAAGTCTAGTAGGCACATAATACACTTAGTAAGTTCCGGAGCTTGAATCCAAGTGGCTATGTAAAATATCAACATCAATAGGAATAGCAGTCCCTATCAGCTCCAATCAGAAGTTTGCCTACCGAAACCCATTCATTAATTCACGGCACACATATAAACGCCCCTAACTCCCACGACCTTGACAGTGACCGCTACGACGCAAACCAGCCAAAAACAACACGCAAAAATAAATTTATTGGCAATAAAAATCTTTCTCTTATAAATAGCAAGACTGGCAACGATTTTCTCGTATCGCCTTGTCAAGTAAGTTTACTTAGTCTGAGGCCGCACTACAGTTTTTCTCGCGAACAATTAACCAACGTAACCGCACACTTTCGGATGTGCCAAAATGTCCACAATTCTTTCAACTCTAAGTCAGTCTTCTCGCCTTAGCCTGAGGTAGGAGCAGGAACGAGAGATTTTTAATCAGCAAGAGTCTGATTCTCCCTCTCGCCTCGCCCTAGGTGATACAATTTTTTGATGATTTTTATTTCAATGAAGTGAATGACGTCAATTGACTTCTCCGGCCCTAGGTAGAGTGAGAAAAAATTGCGTGTTTTACTGACTTAAAACCATTTCGTTGTCAACTTGCACTCACAAGCTAGACTGAGCATTATCACTAAGATCTCTGTGAATTCATATTTTTTACCGACACTATCTGGCACAATTTGAAATCATTCTACGATTATTCAGTGTAGGAGAGCCATGCTTCGGCACGAATGGGTTGGCTCGGCCGGAGTGATACCAGGGCCTCACAGAAACCAACGTGAAACAACCACAGCGTTGTGTTTCGCCGTATGACTGAGGCTACCGGAGGCCCAATCCTTCTCTTCCCCCAATCCCTCCTCATTCCCAAAATCTCCAAATCCCTAATCCCCAAAAAGTCGGCAACGCACTCGTGACTCCGTGTCGTTGCGGGTGTCCATGGGCGGCGCTGATTGCTTACCATCAAGCCATCCGCTTACTCGTTTGCTGACCTAGCACATAAAAAAAAAGATTTTAGAAATCAGTCTCAGAAAAAAATCGCAAGTCACGTTGCCTGTATTCGTCTTCACTGTGGTTCAAGCAAAGTGCGGCCCAGGCCTTAAGAAGCCACATTAGTATGCCAGTATTGTACGTTGTTTATCAACAATATTGCAAGATGTACAGAAATGTTATTGGGGCCTTAGGGCAGTCATTTGTCCCAAACAATGGTCTGTGATTAATATAATCTTGTTTGTTGAGTATTAAGAAGATTTAGAGCGCTTCGTTGTTATTTTCTAAGCCATACCGATTCGGCACTTCATTGGTGAAAACAGATTTGTTGACTTATTCAAACTTTTTAGGATATAAAATTAATTTTAATTAGTTTTTGAAACCTGAAAGTCAGCAATCGGCGCTATTCATGGACACCAGCAATACCAGAGGAGTTGCGTGTGCGTTGGCGGTCTATTGGGGATTTGGAGATTTAGGGATTTCGGGGGATATAGGGAGGGTAAGGATTGGGCCACTAGTAACCTCACTCACACGGCAAAACACAACACTGTGACTATTTAACGCCGGGTTTTTGGGAGGCCGTGATATCACTCCGATCGAGCTGGCCTATTATTTTCCGAAAATCTCTCACACATATTTTTTTGAAAATAACATTTTACGTGTTAGGTATATGAGTGAATTCAATTTTGGAAAGATAAATCAGTTCAATACTATTTTCCGTATTTTCAAACCAATCCTCATTATAGTCATTTTTTTCTTTTATTGTCAAGCGGTACAACAGCATATATATCAAAATATTACCTTTGAACTTCAACCACCGACCATTATTATTATTTTTACTAAACAAACCACATTTTTTTTTATTTAACAAGCTCTTTTTATTTGCCTTGAAACCTGCCACCCACATCTGTCCTTGTGGTTTTAATAATACGCAGAGGCGATTAAGCTTCGTGGTTATTGCATGTTATAATGTAAAATTGTAATGTTGGTATAACGAACTATTTTGAAAGAACAAAATATGCGAATTTGGGACTAGTTTTTCTAAAAGCACACTGGCGAGATTTGAGTATAAAGCCAGGCTGTATATCCAGAAACGATTTTCTATGGTATTTTTAGGTGTAAGTACCTTATCTTTGTATAACCTATTAAATTATTCTAATAAGGTACAATTATTAATTTAATAAATTTAATTAATAATTTATATTATTTATTTATTTATTTAATATCTTTAGGCACAAAACAAGCATCATCAGAGACGTTATAAATACATATTATATACTGTAAATATACATACATATACTTATATATATACATACATACTATATATTATATATACAGCAATAATATAATTACATATACTACTTAAAATTATACATATATTATTAATTGCAATAATAATTAATAATTTAATAATATAATATTCTAATTGTACCTTATTAGAATAATTTAATAGGTTTTTTCGAACAAATTGAGAAATTACACATAGCTCGGAAAAAGTAACATTGATATTTGCAAGGTTTCGGGTCATCATAAAAAGCGGGTGCTTTATCTCTGGTTATCTACAACGCTGGATAACGAAATCATGCTTTTTTTATTGTTCACTTTCTAGAGATCTCCTTCTTTTGAGATGCCCATGTTGCATGATTTGCATGTCATGGAATGCCTTCTTTTGATATGAGGAGGGCGAGAGGGAGCGTCAGACTTGCTAACTAAAAAACCACCCTTTGTCCTTCACCTGCTTTAGTCCAAGAACGCGTTACATTATCTTGCTTGCCCAGGAACCCTGACTGAACATTAGCCTTATTGATCCCCTTCTGTGGTGATCTGTAACCTCTTTGAGAAACGCACGGAACGCTACGCGCCATACTCAAAAACCTTATTCATTAATCATGACCAAAACCACTGGATCAACAAAGCAGTCAGTATTTCAAACATAATTTTCTAAAATATGTTTACAGTTGGATTAAACGCCCATTTTATTTAAGACGCCTCGTAAAACACGGCACGAAGATTATGTACAAAGATAAGTACCTCCTTTAGACTTTCAGCCTTAAATATTTAATATATTAACGGCGACAAGATACGCCTCACATGCCCCTTAAAATTTAGCACAGAGGCAGAGGAAAAACGCCTTTATTTACATTAGCGTTTAATTATAAATGAAACGGTTTTTGTTTGTTTCGTGTAATTAAAAATGGGGAGATGTGAGAAATTGATTCTTGTTGTTTACTAGAAAATTCTATATATTTTATGGTGTATTTGAAATGTAATTTAAATTCAATTCGTTCAAGAAATAAGAAGCATGACGTCATCACTCCTTCACAGAACATTCACTATTAAACGTAGACCTTTTCTACTGACTTCCAGATTGGCCGGTTAGTCATGATACATAAAACGCAATAATTAAAAAACAAAAAATAACCAAACTTAAACGTGAAATATTAGTCTTCGTAACCAATAATAATGTACACACTAATTACTTTAAGGGTTACGGACGAAGAGCAGATACCGTAAATCTGCTTGGATCAATAAAAGGTATACCTGTATGGTGGTTCTATCAGTAAGAGTCTGACACTCTTTTTTACCCCACCCTGCGCGGCAGAAGACATTTGGCAATTTACACCGCGCCACTTCCACAGGTAAATGATCGGCTGCGGCAACCTTTATGTCCGGCCTTAATTGAGGCCATGTTGCGGAAACAAAGAAACTGGGAAGTTGTCTCTTATATGAGCATTATTAGAATATTAGCAGTGATGCTTGCAAAGAAGAAGGTGGAGCGCGAGAGTGACGATCTCCGGCCACCGTTAGCGCGGGTCCACGTATGTCGAGGAAGGGTAACTCGTCGTTTGAACATAACTAGACCCGAGCGTACCGCGCGACAGTAGACCACCACAATTGGCGCCCAACGGGGCCTATGTTCAGCAGGGGTTGCGGGGCAAGCGCAATAAATGTACCGCGGCCTCGGCCTTGGACAAGAGAAAGAACAGGGTTTTTAGTCACTCGCCTCACCCTGGATCATTTTAAGATTTTCGAGTCACAATAAAAAACCCCGCTCCACTAACAAAAAAAAAAATACACTACTACATAGATACGATCACATTAAATACCAAACACAATTTTTAGGTTACATTTTAATGCCTAGTCTAATTCATACCCCAACTCGAAGAGCAGACAAAATCTTGTTGATGCTCAGCTACTGATTACAGAATTGGTTTCCAAGATACTTGGGTATAGTTTTTGTCGCATCAGAAGATATTTATCATGGCGCCCATTATGGTTCTAGTATAAATGGAATCTTGGTATAATTGAGAAGGATTTCAAATTCAAAAGCTTGGGCTGTTAGATGAAGATATTAAGAACAATGGGTGTTTAAGATGCTATGGATGTATAGTTTGAGTAACTTATAATATTACTAGCTTATGCCCGCGACTTCGTTCACGTGAAATAATGACTTCCTGCAGATTTTTGGTCTAAGAAACCTATGTCGTTTCGCGAGTTCCAAACTATGTCTTAACCAAATTTTACAGAAATCGGATCAGTTGTTTAGGCGTGAAGAAAAGACAGACAGATACGCAGACAGAGTTACTTTCGAATTTATAATATCAGTTTGGATGTATAACAAGCGACACACCCCGGCTTCGTACAGGTGCGATGCTGATACTAAATTAAACCACTATTTAATGTATGTTTTAATACATATAAACCTTCCTCTTTAATCACTCTATCCATTAAAATAAACATTTAAAAAAACCCTAAAAATATTGCCTAGCTTTAAAGATTTAAGCATACATATCGATATAGAGACAGTGAAAGCGACTCTGTAATATACTTTGTAGAGATAATATACCTAAGCCCATATTCAAACAAAATAAACTTTGGAAATAATATTAAATTAGTCACTCTTTCAGATATGGACACAAACATCTTCGTCGATTTACCCAGCTTTGGCAAAGGCCATTTTTGTTTGTGATAGATCGGCAAACGAGCAGATGAGTTACGTGATGGTGAGTAATCGACGTCGCCCATGGACACCCGCAACACCGGAGGAGTTACTAGGACTTTTGGGGATAATAATACACATCATAACAGCATAAGCTACACGACTCGCACTGCTGACAATTGGTTTCTCCAATGAATTTTCAAACTAGGCAAGTCATATAAAAATATAATTACGCGGTGGCAGGGCAACCGGCTGCCGCGCAAGTTGACGCTAGTTTTATCGCCACACGGAACTACTCTGTGTGATCCAGAAATTGTTATTCCGGGTCTGGATGCGATGTGTATCTAAAATCGTATGTACGGTAATTGTATGTACGCACCCACAATACAGACGAAAATCCAATAGTCCACATAACAATAAAAAAAGTACTTGATAAAATAAAACTAACAAAATAACACAAGCATCAAATTATACAGCAATAAGTACACAATTATATTTCAAAACCTACTCGACTCAACGTAATAATAGTGTAATTTATTACTTTAGAGCATAACTCTCAACGATCACACCGAAAAGGCAATAAAAATAAAAATTCACTCACTACAATAAACAAGAACATTAAAATTGAGTCCTAAATATTTTCCCAATTATTCAAATTGCTTATAATATCAAAGGAAAACAGGCTCGACCATTAATTTGGCTCTTATCACGACATCTCGACGCCATAATGGAAAGAATTCGAACGAACAAAACATTTTTTCCTTCGAAAAAAAAAACATTGAAAAATAATAATAGTCCGCCATTTTGTCGTTAGTTAATTTGGCTATTGAAATAAAATTTTGTAGAACGTTAGAGTTTTTTTTTTATTATTATTAAAGCTTAGCTATTTGTAGATTTCTCCTTGATAAATGGCCAACTGTAAATTTTGTTCGAAAAATATTTTCTTCTCTAACGTGTCTAGCAGTCGTTTTCAGTATTTTCTTGTTGCCTAAAAATACTAGTTTAGGTTGGCTAAGAAAATATTTATTTGAAGGTATTATTAAGGTATTCACATTCTTGGTAAGTTTTTTAAATATGGCGCTTTTTTATTTGGAAATAATTCACCCCGTCTGCTCTAAGTTATATGTCGAATGTACATAAGTACTGGTCAATCGTTAAAAGGCATACTTTTATTTTCTTAACAGAAAACCAAGGTACGGTTGGCTCAGTAGATGGGTAATCGGCTGGTACGCAGCATGACACGGACTTGACATTTTTTATGTGATACGTGAATAATTGCTCCGTGTGTGGGTGTAATGTGTATGTGAAATTGAATCTTTGAAAACGAATTAAGCACGACCGAAAATCCTAGTGCAAGACTATCCAGGGAATAAATATTATCTCTTCATCATTTTGAATAGATGCAGATATCAATCACTAACCGAAATCGTGTTTGTACCTTGTCTGACGATATTACCACCAACAAAATCTTGTCATGTAGGTAGTCCTATGAGTTTACCACCAAAATGTATAAAATGTGACTTTTCACGAGTTAGGTATAAGCTGTGATGTCCATGACAAAATTATGATATATTTGAATGTGTTTACAACTAACAATTTATAAAATTTACCAAAATCCTGCACACTAAAATTCTTTTCTTTATTTTAATTCAATTGACTTATTTATTTTTATATCATTCAACAACACCTTTACCAAAGTATAATAATAGCAAGACATTAGTTTCAAAGTTCGCCAAACGAAGAGCTCTCGAAAACTTTCCTCTGGTCCGGTCCCAGTCCGTAGGTAGATACTTAAGAATTATTATTTCAGTAACGAAGTACTCCCAACATTGAAGCAACCTGTTAAATAATTACAATGAGAACTACAAGTACCGTCAGTTGTCGAGAACTTTACAAACTCAGCTATTACATAAGAGACCCCAACTGTAATTACCGGGCTACCAACATTTTAATTAAATTAAAACTATTTTAATTGAATAAATGAATAAAATAACTAATCTATAAGTTATATTAAATATGAAACTGTAATCTATAGTATAAAAATGAATCGCTAATATTGTTGCTAAGCGTATACCTACCTCGAGAAGAAAACTGAAACAGGATAGAAAGATAAATAGATAGAGATAGATATACTGGTTGCTCTCTGTAGAGCCCCGAGAGTCGGGATGCTCTAAACAATGTGACTTTACTAGTCGCGCTTCACCACGTGAGGTGCGATGTCGAAGTCCATTTGGATCGCGGAGATAAGTTTTTTATTGAGGGGTAAATGAATTTAAGAATGCTGGTTACCTGTAATTGGCGACTGTATAAGGCCAAAACCTAATGTTTCATTGTTTTATTTAATTTGCTATATACAGAAGCTGTTGGTGTACCTTTTTTAAATAAATAAATAAATAAATTCGTAAATCCATCATATGACGGAGTGTCTGACTCTTCCTGACTAAAAACCTACTCCAGGTATTCTCTTTATACACCCTGCTCTAAACCGGAGCTGCGGTATATAATTGCACTTGGACCCGCAGCCTCAGCTGTATGGAGATAATTTAGATAGATTTACAGTATATTAAGGCAGAGTATTTCATACAGATTAGGGTAGAAAGAGAGCCAGGCCTCGCGCAAAATATAGTGTTCATCATCATCAGCCTCGTTAGAGAAGGTTTGAGCATTAACCACCATGCTTGCTCAAGTCGGATTGACGATTTCAAATTTATAATTAGAAATTATAAGTGCAGGTTTCCTCTCGATGCTTGCCTTCACCGTTTGTCAGTGGTGACCAAATAATCTTAGAAAGTACATGACAAGTTATATTAGAACTCGTAAATATCCACTTTGCCAGGTTTCAATCCCGCATCCTGATGTTTGAGAAGCAGGCGCCTTAACCTCCGGATCCTTAACTAATAAATAAATTAAAGTAAATCATTCATAACAAAATTTTGCTAGATACAAGCAATAACGAAAATTTTTGCTTGACCAAAGATTTCAATCGGTGTTATTCAAGCTACAATAAATGTAGTATTGATATTCAGTTATTTGTTCTTCGAAAACACAAGAACACAACAAGAATTCATAGTGTCAGCCGATATAAAATATTGTCTACCGAATAATTTTCAGAAATTTTATAAAAAAAATAGCTACGCAAAAAAAATCTGCTAGCTTTAAGCCTAAGAGGAATGTCTAAGCAGAATATAGACTCCACAAATTCTTTAAAAGCCTTCCGAATACAAATAGGATTAACGTTGACATTTTGAAGTTGAAACTTTCTAGAATATTCTAGATTTTAGGCGGAATATTTTTGAAAAAATCTTGAGAATTTCTTATACCCTATCCAAGGAACTTTGACTAGCGGAGCGGTTGTTTTAACGAAACAGTTGGTCGTGATCATTCCTGCAGTTGGGAAATGTATCATTTAAGTTTTGATTTCTAAATTATTAATTTTATTAGCCTTCAAATCTTCGAGACACGCGTAATCCTTCTTAAGAGGCCGTCAACGTGCCTGTGGCTCTTCTAGTGGTGCGAGTGTGGGTGTAGGCTCAGCTCGCCCCTTGGATCTCGCCCCTGATTGCCTAAGTGCATCAACTCGCCCCTTAAATTATTAGATACTCCAACTCGCCCCCGATTGTTGGTTAGTTAAAAGTACTGTCAGAACTCGTAAGTTTATAAAATATTTAATGAATATTTTTTCTTAAAACTTCAATAATGGTCCCATAAAAGGTCCCTTTTGTTACAGTAGGTAAGCCAGGTAATAAAACTATCACAAGTGGTTAAATTACTTACCAGTTTTGTTTACTATACATTTTTCTTAATATACCTTTTTTAGTTAAATTTCAAAGGGAATGCCGTAAGGGGCGAGTCGATGCATCAAAATAATTATTTAATTGTTAAATTTTTCACTCGCCCCGTAAGGGTTTTCATAAGGGGCGAACCACAACTCCAAATTAATAAAAAACGGGGCGAGTGGAACGTTTTAATCGGAAGGGGCAAGATTCAGGGGGCGAGCTGATACTACACCCGAGTGTGATCGCCTATCATCAAGTATTCCTACTGTTTAACAAACGAACCATTTCACCTTATATATAGGTAAATAGCTATTTTTAAATTTTTATCTAATCTTTTTAATAATAAATCTATATATCTTTTTACATGTTTCTAAATTTAAAAAAAAAATGTTATAACTTATCCTTTGTAGTTCTCTATCTACAGTATAATGATAATTTGTCAATTACCATAAGAATTCATAAAAATACTCACTTATGTAAGGTTTTTTTTACCATAAGGACAGAATATTTTTAACAGTCAACAATCTCCGTACCCTACATTCATCGAAAATAAATTATTTACCAAATCTATGATATTCTATTCCTTTTTACCAAGCGAAGTTAATTAAAAAGTATTTTTTCTTAATATAATTTCTAAATGTAATAAGGTGTAAACAAGCAATCTTTTACTATTTAACAAAACGGTTTAATTAAGAGAAACCTTTTATATAAGATGCTAGCTTCCGTCTTCGAGGCAATTAGTTAATTAATTTTAATCAATGAATAATTAAAAAATAAAAAATAAATAAAAAAAATAAAAATGTTTTATTGCAGTAACTTGTACAACTTTACATTGAATCTTACAATAGAGACCTCCCTTAAGTAAAAGATATACCTGTGCTAGGAGGCCCCGCTCTTCAGTAACATATTTTAAAATGATAAAAGTGGTGTACAAGGAAAGATATAAAAAAGGACATGCACTTATATTCTAACTAATACAAAGTTATAAATTACAGGTTTTTGAATTAGAGTTAGATTAAACTTTTTTTTAACATTTTTTTTTTTTAAAGAAAACGTGTGTGTGTGTGTGAGCGCATGTGCGTGTGTGTGTGTGCGTGTGTGTGTGTGTGTGTGTGTGTGTGTGTGTGTGTGTGTGTGTGTGTGTGTGTTTGCGCATGTGTGTGGGTGGATGTGTGTTGTGTGTACCTAAATATGTATCAGTGTGTGTGTAATGCATGCGTGCTTCTACAGTTACAGTGGGGATGCTTGCATCATGTCTTCTATTTCATCATAGGTTTTATCCTTCAGCCACTGAGCTATTGTCTTTTTGCAGTCTTTAGTTGACAAGGGGTAGATATTGAGTAGATCATTGATTTTATTATATAAAAAAGCGGACTTTGCATAGTATTGCCTTTTAGCGTACGTAGTCTTAACATATCCTGTCGGTGCAACGCGATGTTTTCGTCTTCTTTCCGTTAGAAGTGGCTTGTAGGGCAATACTTTGTGTAATTTTATCACAGTATGGAGAATGAATAATTTTCTGACTGATAGTATATTGCTGAGGGAATACAGCTCGTTGGTTGGAAATCTATATGGCTTGGAATACATGACCTTTATTAGAGACCTCTGTGCTCGCTCTAGCTCAATGAACTTCGTCTTCGTTGCTCCACCCCATACGGGTATGCAATAAATCAGAATTGACCGAGCTAAGGAGACATAGATTTCTGTCAGCATTTTTTTAGTCATTACATGTCGTAGGTTTTTAAAAATCCATATCAGTTTCCTGGTACGGGCAATGGTCATATCTGTGTGTACATGCCAGGATAGTCGCTGATCTAATATTACACCTAAATATTTTATGTGAGTCACTTTTTCAATACTTTGACAGGAACAGTTTGTACAAGTCATATCGCAAGAGTGGATTTTGAGTGTTTTGTTAGATCCAGGTTGTGTGTTGTTGTAGATGATAAATGCAATGTATTTTGTTTTGGAGATGTTTAGCGTTAGGAGATGTGAACTCAACCAGTTTGTAATACTGAACAGACCCCTTTCAGCAGATTTATATACAGATTCCCATGTATCGCCACAGAAAGCAATGGCCGTGTCGTCTGCATATGAGAAGACACGGCCATTTTTCGGCACCATATTACAAAGCTGGTTTATGTAAATTGAGAAAAGAGTCGGTCCTAATACGCTGCCCTGTGGGACGCCGTAAGTCACGTATGTCTCGTCACTAATATATTCGCCTACCTTAACTCTTTGTCTACGATCTCGAAGGTAATCCGTTAATAAAGCTAACGGACTCCCTCTTATGCCGACATTTTCCATACTACGCACAAGGATGGGGACAGAAACGGTATCAAAGGCCTTTTTCAGATCAAGGAATACGGTTAAACATTTTTTTCCTGAGTCTACCAGTTTAGTTATATGAGTGGTCAATGCTGTCACTGCGTCTTCAGTCGATAATTTATGTCTGAAACCGTATTGAGCATTTGATATGATATTATATTTATGTGTGTAACTATGTAGTCTGACGTTAATGAGCTTTTCAATGATTTTAGATATGGCCGGCAGGACAGATATAGGCCTGTAATTGTTTATGTCGTCTCTGCCTCCACCCTTGTGCACCGGTGTAATTATGGCTTGCTTCAACACAGATGGAAATTTACCTTCGTTAAAACATAAGTTAGCAAGATGTGTTATCAGTGGTACGACTAATTCATGGGCGGTTTTTAAGAATTTAGTTGAGATATTATCCCAACCTGGAGCGCTGTCTGATTTAAGACTCATTAGGACATCATAGACTTCAGTAGGATCGGTTTCAAGAAGCACGAAGGAGGAGCTGTGTGAGTGTATCATGGGATCAGGACCGTGAGGAAGTTGCGGTTGGTGTGAGCAAATAATGTTCTCAGCTAGAGTTTTCCCAACATTGGAAAAGAAATCATTTATGTAATCTACCGAAGCCTGAGGGGTAGGTTTTATATCTAATAATTCTGAATTTAAAGCTTTCTTTGGTTTGCGATGAGTTATATTGTTTATTGTGTTCCACATTTGTTTTGTATTCTTATTTGCTTTTTGTAATTGTTCCTTATCATATTTTCTTCTAAGTTTTTTAATTAAATTATTACAGAAATTGCGGTATCTCCTATAGGTGATTTTTAATATAACGTTATGGGGATCAGATCGCAACTTTCTCTGCATATTATTTCTATTTTGTATACATCGTAAAATTCCTAAAGTTATCCAGGGTTTAATGATACGGTTGTTCCTTGGAATTAGTGTAGTAATAGTGTGTTGCTGAAGGCAGTTTTGGAGTTTGTTTATTAATTGTACAGATAACTTAACTGGGTCATTGATAGAAAGTAGTTCGGATATATTACTACTTTTTAATGCTGTTATGGTTTTATCAAAGTCTACTTTAGTTTTAGTTTTAGAACATTTATGAGATTTTATAATATTTGATAATTTAAGGAATATCATAAGATGGTCCGTAATACTGGTATTTAAAACAGCAATAGAGGCAGCTTTTTTGGCAGTGTCAAGTTTTAAGATAAAATGATCCAAACAGTTGCCGCCTCTGGTTGGTAACGAGTGACCCGGTAGCAAGCCATGTGTTGCAAGTATATTTAAATAGTTTAATCTGTTTGTACGCTCATATGTTTGCTCGATAGGTTTAGATATTAGATTGATGTTAATATCGCCTGCTATTACAATGTTTTTGTATGATTTGAGTGAGTCTAAATGGTCATTGAGAGAATCTACGAAAAGGTCAGCATTTGTATTTGAAGGCGATCGGTAAATAGCAAGGATGACAAGATTATGTATTTTTATTTGTAAGCATGATGCATGAGTTAAAATTATTTCTCTTACACTAGCCTTGTGCTCTGACTTAATATACGCTACAACGCCATCGCATTGGTTAATATGATTATTTGTAGTAAAAGGATAGTAGTTTTTGATTTCAGGGATAGGTTTGTTTGTGTCTATTCTGCACTCATTTAAGATTAAAAGATCTACATTAAATTTGAACTGTGTTATAGTAATTAGAAAGTCATCCAAATTAGTATATATGCTCCTAATATTTTGAGATACTATTGTGAAATCAGTTTTGCCTATATTAAATTGTTTTATAAAATCATCAATTTGAAGTTCTTTCGATTGTGCTATCGTTATTTCGTCCAATTCTTGCATTATTATATTAGTACTATCCATGGTAAAATTGAGCTAGCATTCTAGGTTTTAATGCCAAATTGTATATATATACGTATTTTACTCGTCTCGCATTAAGATATACTTTTATACATAGGGAAATATAATTACCATGATTAGTGAATATTATTACTACATTATATGCAACATATAGATTAAAAATAATACCTCGATAAGATTTTACGACCCCGCAGTATGAATGAGTTATGTTGTGTATGCATACATATTGTAAGGATTTTCCTAAGTATATAATTTTATAGCAAAAAGGAAGAGAATTAATAATTTTGTAATGACTTGCAAGCATGCATTCTGTAAATATATAGGTAAATGTTGAGTGTTTTATAAGTGTGTAATTGTTATGCTGAAAGTATTGTTTATGTGTTTGCGTGTGTAGTGACAATATGTGTGTTTTAGGATAATTAGAATTAACATTTTTTAAAAAGTTCGATGAGCAACTTAAAATACTAATAAAAATTAAAGTAAAAAGATATAACATGTAGTGTAAGTAGCCCAACACTAGTCACGGTTCTTGCATTAAGCTTTGTATTTGGGACTCACTCCTGATTAGGTACGTAGGCGACTCGTCTCGCTTCTTAACATAAACTTTACCATAGGCGGTCCAGCAATACTTGAATCCCTTCGATTTGGCGAGGTCGCGTGCCAAGAAGTGAAGTCTTGAGCCTTTCGCTGTGAGCTGTTCAGATACGAATATTGGAACGTCTACGTTATTTTTGAGACCCAAGTGTTTGGCGCTGAGCTTTCCTACATTCCTAGTATTATAAGACTTGCACATTTTAAGTACCTCAGTCTTGAGTATTGTTGAGGATAGTTCTACTATTATAGGGGTATTAGTCATACCTTGCTTCTTCCCTTTCACTCGATAAATGTCACGAATATCCGATTTTGTGATTTCATTGTTTACAGTCTTAGTTAAGCATACTACCATTTCGATAAGGTCTTCCTTAGTTTCTTTCAATTAATTTTGTATAATTTTACCTTATTGCGTAATTGTACTTACGAGTTGTTACTTAAAGGTCTGTTCGAACTAATTATAATATCATCACAGCTTCACATGAAACGGGCGTGAAACAACGCTTACGTTGTGTTTCGCCGGGTGAATAAGGTTACCGGAAACCCAATCATTCCTAAGTCTCTAAGTCCGTAAGTTTCAAATCACTGGACTTGTTTTTAGGACATGCTTTCTTATATACAAAAATAAATTATGTCCCCATACAAATCGTGGCAGCTGATTGATAATTTTGTATGAACAAGTAAAATTTTTTGAGCTTTCCATATTGGTCGTCGTGGTGTCCCGGAGGTTAAGGAGCCCGTTCCTCATGCATGAGGGTGTGGGTTCGAAACCTGGATAGTACCAATGTGAATTTTTCCGAGTTATATGTACTTTCCATGATTATTTAGACACATCAAACATACGGCGAAGGTAAACATCGTGAGGAAACCTGGACTTATAATTTCTAATTGTAAGATTGAAATCGCCAACCCGCATTGAGCAAGTGTGTTGAAAAATGCTCTAAACTTCTCCGTGTGAGAAGAGGCCTTTGCTCAGCAGTGGGCACTTATAGGCTGATGATGATGATGATGATTATGCAAATGCAACAGCTGATTGATCATTTTGCATGAAAAGTATTTTTTTTTAACTTTACATATTGGTCTTATTGAAAAAGTTATTTTATTTGATCTGCAGAATCAAGCGATTGAAAAAAAATATTTCGGAGCTAAAAATTGACTCCCAAATGGCCGCCTACGCACTTGTAACTCTTCGATGTTACCGGTGATTAAGGGCAACGCCGATTGCTTACTGTCAGGAAAATCGTCTGCTTGTTTACTAACATGACCCTTAAAAAGAGAGAAGGTCCAGCAGTTGGCTATGAGGCTCTTGCAAACTGGATGTTGATCCGTAGTGAATGGACACTTCATTCTAGTTATATGCTTGAAAACTCACCTACGAGACAGAAGAAAATCAATATGGCATTTTTTTGTCATCGAGACTGAACACCATTTTTTTCGAATGTTGTAGCAAACGAGTTAATAGTGCATTGCAGGTCTTTTGAGATGAGGATTTTAGGGATTGAAGGATGAGGTATTGGGGGTTAGGAATTGGAGGGTGTGAAGTAAGCGGATTCTTAATTCCCCCAATTAAAAATCCGCTAACATCACAGCGAAACAGTAAAGGCGTGACGTGAAATATTTCTGTAAAGTCATGGTATCACACTCCTCACAAACGGATCAGTTATGCCAAAGCGTTGCTCTCCCACACTTAAAACTACGTGGACTCTGCATTATCGATCTACTTCATATAAAAAATAATGTGAGGTATATAAATTACACTCGATCTTTACATAATAAATGTATGCATAACGCAAGCCAACCATTAAAGTACTGTACTTCACATTTCAACCCTACAAAGGTACTTATTTATTTACAATTGACGTTCAAGTTGACCCAATCGATAGGCTAACAGATTAACAACGAATCAAAAAGCAATTCTCAAGTTTGAGTAACAATCTAACTAGTTTAATTATACTTGAAATAATTGATCGGTTCAATTTGGGAATAACGTACTTAAGGTTGGTGACACAGTCAGTTTGGTTTATTGAACTATATTTTGTTCTGACCCATAGGACTTGGAACTGTAGCCTTTAATGGCCTCTTTTGAGGTAGGAGGAAAATCGTTACATGACGTCTGGGTTGGGCGAATTGGAGCGTCAGACTCTTACTGACTAGCCAACGTCCATACCATGTTTATAACATCGGGGGCGGTTAGTACTTGGATGGGTGACCGCCTGGGAATACCGCCTATGGCCTTAGCTTTTTATCACCACAGACGGGGCCATATAGGGCTGATGTTCAGCCGGGGTTGCGGGGTAAGCGCAATGAGGCACCGCGACCTCGGCCCAGAGCAGGAGAAGGAACAGGGGGGTTTTTAGGGGGAAGCGAGTAATCCCCTATAATTCTTCAATCCACATTGACCTTATAAATATTTTAAATTGTATTATTGCCAATTTCTTACCATTCGTTGATGGCAATCGGCGCTACCCAAGAAGACCAACAACGTCACGGATGATTTTTTTTTTCTTTGAGGCCATATTGGAACCACTGCGATTGAGCCTGCCTACTTACCAATTCAAAATATGCTGTACCGCGGTCCAGGCCTGAAGCAGAAGAAGGAACGGGGTATTTTTAGTCAGTAAGAATGAGACTAGTATAACTTGACGGGTCGAGTAATATCGTCAAAGAACGAAGGAAATTCTTACTATTTAAAGTTACCTAATAGGGCCCATTTTTGTAGGTGAAATACTGACTAGCAAAAAAACCAAATAAGCTTTCCCTAGCGTCCATAATAGACATAGCAAACAGCTATGTACATCATCCAATAGACGTGCGTAAACGTGTGAAGATGGCCAACAAAGGCACTCAATGGTGCGTGCCATTGAATATCGGCTGTAACCCTTCCGTAGACCGTTTTGGAAGTCACCAATCCCTCATGACTGCTCACTCGTCTAAGACAGCGCGTTTACGAGAAAAAAAATGTTTCTCTACGCTTTAGTTCAAAGGAAATAACGGTTGATATTGTAAAGACACATATAACATCTTCTTATAATAACATCCAAACTAATATTATAAATGACTGCACGGTTGGTGCCGTGGCTGGGCAACTAGCTGCCGTGCAACGTGTTGCGGGTTCGATTGTGTGACCCACAAATTGTTGTTCTGGGTATGATGTGCATGCATGTGAAATTGTATGTTTGTTTGTAGAAAAAAAAAATGCGGATGTGTCTGTGTTTCATTCACACCTATACTACAGAACCGATTTCTATGAAATTTGATACAGAAATAGTTTGGAACTCGAGAAAGGACATAGGATAGTTTTTATACCAAAAATCTGCAGGAAGTCACTATTCCACGCGAATGGAGCCGCGGGCAAAAGCTAGTCTTATTATAACAGACACAACCATATTTTGTGCAGAAAGGCGATAATTTTTATTGGTAGGTAGTGGAGGCAAACGAGCAGATTCTATTGGCGTACATCAAGCGTTGTCTCACGCCAGTCTTTTTAAAGGCCCTTGGATAACGCCAAAGCTGTAGTAAACAGTAAGCCAAACTATTACTGGATCAACCACACTTAAATTGAGCGACACGGGTCTCGTTATCGAATTGTTTGCCTCCGTGTTTGCCTCTAAGTAAAGAGTAATAAAATTTGTGTTAAGCATGAATGATTCTAGAAAGGCGTTGATGTATAGAGGACTTCTTTTACTCTGACTGAAATAATATAGCGTGCGAAAATAAATTTCTATTTTATTAATCCCCTCTGACCTCAGTGGTCATTCAAAATAAATAAATGAAATAAGCTTGGTATACCACAAACCTTAAGATTTTACGTTAACAAAGTACCTTTTATTCAATAATAACTAGTTGCCTAAATTTTCGTTTGTTTAATTTGTTGAAGAGCAATTATTAATTGTTACGATTTATTTAATTAATAAAGATTTCGGTCCCAATAGATTTAATTGCCACAGTAATGCTATTGTACCTATAGAGAAAATTCAATTGTCTGCCATTTGCAAAGGTAATTGAAATTTGTTTCTTTTGTAAATGTGGTAGATATTATATAGTGGGTGTTTTTATTTTGTAGCTTTATTTATTTGTTAAGTCGTCTATAGAAAATTTCTAGTGTTTACCTTTATTTGTGTGTAAATGTTTCAAGTCTTGTGTAAGTTTTTTTTTAAATGGTAGTAAGTAAGCAATGGGCGCCGCCAAGACATCCGCAACAGCAGAACAGTTTAGATGATGAGAATTAGGATTTAGAGAATTGGGGTTAAATGAGGGGAAGGATTGGGCCTCCGAAAACCTCACTGACACGGCGATACACAACGCTGTGGTTGTTTCACGCCGGTTTTCCGTGAGGCCGTGGTATCATTCCGGTCAAGCCGACCCATTCGTGCCGAAGCTCTTCTACACTTAACAGTACAATTACAAAAACTTTCAAAATTTATTTTTCTTTTGACTTAGGACCACGTTAATATAAATGCCTGAATTGGTAAACAAAAGGGTACGACCTTTACCCAGGATCCATAGTAAGAACTACACAAAACCTCGATTACATTTTAGCCAAAAATTTCTCAATCACAATAAAGACAACGGCGCCCAATTTGTCTATTTATAACCTTTAGATAATCATATTACCGAATATATTAATATAACTGATTTCAAAGCACTTCATGTTACGTAGAATTGACAAATTATCTGACACCCACGGTTCAATACGATAACACAATATAGTACTTGTATTGAAGTTGTATAAACCAAATAGATTTGATAGTAAACATATAATATTAGGCAATCTCAAATCAAAATCATTTATTCCAACTAAACCATAAATAGGTACTTTTGAAACGTCAAAATAGAATATAGTACGTTGTCTCACAATGAACCAGGTAAATTTCAAAGTCTCATAGTGTGCTGGATTTCCAATCATTGTCCTTAATTTTTTGTGTGTAGCTAGCATATTTATTTGGGTTCAATTTTGTAACACATTAATTTCTCATATTACTTTTAGTTTCAGTGTAAAACAGGTTTTTATGAAAAATGATTTTTGGTTCATTGAGTACTTTAGGTGGTACGCATTTAACCAGGGCATCGTCCACATTTTGCCACCTTATTTACTTTGTTTTTTAGTTCAACTTATAAGACAAATACTTTGTAATAATAATAAAAAACAGTAATAATAAAAATCTACTCTGAAGTACAGAAATAGTCTCACAAAATCAGATATCCAAATTCCACAATCTCAGTACACATTAAATATTCCTGTCATCCAACGATATTAATTTACTCATTCAGTTATTTAATTTTATCATGAATTAAATTTTACAGACATTTTATTTAATTTTCGTATCTCAGGACCAAAATTTTAAATCAATATAGTTATTTAAATGCTCTTTATAAAAGTTATAGCTGTATTTCTATGTAATAATTAAGGATGAAGTATGTAAGTTATGGTTATCCTAGGAACTGGTAATGAATTTAACGTAGTTACAAAAACAATAGCCCTACAGTTTGGAACGAAGGACCAACCGCCTGCAATAGCCGTTTTGAAAACATTGTGCTATGTCGAAAATGGGTTGGCTCGACCAGGATGATACCACGGCCTAACAGAAAACCGGCGTGAAACAACTACAGCGTTGCTTATGAGTGAGGTTACTGGAGGTCCAATCCTTTATCTCTTATAATCCCAAAATCTCCAATTCCCTAATGCCCAAAAGGTCGGCAACGCACACGTTACTCCCACGCTGGTTTACCATCAGGTAAACGGTTTGCTCGTTTGCCATCCTATCACATAAATAAAACTGCGGAGTCTTCACAATAATATTTTTATATGTAATTTGTTATATATATGTAGTGCATGTAAATAATACATGTAATTAAGTATATAAAATATATATTTATCAGTAATATCTCGTTTTGCTTCTTGCACCTACTGTTATCTCTACATCGCCCAAAGGTTCGACTGTGTGAGAATGCCTGTGGCATTAAGTCTTATGTATTATCTTGTATTCATGTATATCATTAATCTTGTACACAGATGTATGTGCAATAGTCTAAAATAAAATAAAAATAAAACGTCGTCTAAAACCATTATAAATAAATTCAACTAAGCTAAAAAAACTGCAATATAACAAAACTTCCTCAACAAACAAATAATAAAAAGAAAAACTCACGCATTCCCACGGCGAACTTAAACTTCGCAATTCCGAAGTTGCTAACTGGGAAATTATTCATGAAACGTAACCCCATCGTGATTTGTCGTTTGCGAATCACACTAGCCTACGTGACGAATATGGGGTGAAACACCGTGCTTCGCTTTCACAATGGCTTTGAACACCTGGAATTCACATATGCGGAAGTTGATTTGAATTTTCTTACATACATCTTTGTCCCATGGGGGATGAAAGGGAAACGATACTTACAGCTTACTAAAATGAAACGGAATTCGAGAAATAAGTTCCTATGTATAACAGAATTGTTTTTGTATTTATATCACAAAACCTTTCGCATTTTCAGGCAATAAACTCCTCAAGACCTGTCTATCTTTCTCCATAAAATTAATTGAAAGTCTAAAATTAGATCCTATATTGTCTGATTGGCATTTCCAATATAGAGTTACATAACACATTATATCAGCATCTAGGTACTAAATTTCACTGTAATAAGATTTTGAGAAAATACAGAAAACCCTAGATATTTTATCTCAAAGAAAATGTAAAGGATATTTGAAATTGTTCGTACAGGGTGAATATTGGCGTCACAAGGATTCCAACCTGACGTATATTACCAAACGCTTATCCAGAAAAATTCGAATCGGTCAGTAATATTTGAAACACTTCGGTCCTTTGATCCGCAAACATGAGACAGTCCTGCTTCTGTATATGAAATATTATGTACATAATGTAATTTTGGATCTGGTATTTTTAAGGATAGGTAGAAATAATATTATACGGGTATTTTAAAAAGTGCAAAAAATATTTTTTACATTTAAAAGTGAAGTATGACGTTGGTTTGAATTGAGGGTTTATATGCCTTAACGAAGACTATAACATTTTCTATTGCCAAAAAGTATCGTTAATTGGTTGTTTATTCCAACCAATGTCAAAGTTCAAAATCCAATATCAAAATGAACAACACAATCAGACTTCTTCAATATAACTGACCGAACGAACAATTCCACAAACACTCTCGCCTATTAAATATTTGGACCAAGACTCTTATGTCAGCAACCTAGCCACAATATAGTAAGCCACCAGAACAGTCAATTACATTTACAATATATGTACGAAATATCCTATTTCACGAAGCCTACTTACAAAGGACCACTTTCTTGACTACTTAGAACTTGTTCTCTATAATTACAGTATCCTATTACCTTAGGACTTGCTTGTTTTCGTGGGACTAAGGCATAATGTAAGGAGATCGAAATCATACGCCGTCTTTTGTTTTCGAACGTTCGACAGAGATGTGTCTTTTGTGTCAAACGTTTTTAGATAAAGGAAACTTTTTCTCGTCCTTGGTGTCGCATTTTTCGCGTCTAGATAAAGTTTTAGCGGTGGATTTAGTATTGGATATTTTGATGAAAACCGATGCCTTATCCGCGATAGCTCTTAGATTCAGCTCATAAAAATTCTAGAATAACTGAAATATTTATCATTAAAATAATTATTTTACATGGCCTTGATATAAAATCTGTGTAAATAAATGATAAAAGCGATACAAAATACCCAATTTTATTAGAAAATTCGTGTTCAAACAAAGATTTGCTCCCTATTAAATAGATAAAATAAACACCACCGAAAACTAAGCACTCTTAAGTCTTCTTGGAAAAATAGGAGAAATCTTTGGTAAATAGTGATAAAGCTTGTTTACTTGTTTGTTAAGTTGAATGTCAGACTCTCCGGATTTAGCTGTCGGATTAAAAAACAACGTATTTTTGTATTAAATACTTGATTTTTTTTTTACCGAAACACAACACTTTGGTTGTTTCACGCCGGTTTTCGGTCAAGCCGACCCATTCTTACCGAAGCATGGCTCTCCCACACTTAAATGGAGATTAAGGAATTTTAACATCGTAAAATGAAATGAAATGAAATATGGTATGGTAGCCTATTGTAATCCCTCAAAAACCTGCTAATTGGCTTGTTGATAGTTAAGGACATGATGAAAAAGAAAAGTCACAAAAAACCTACCGAAATACAAAACCTCTCTACAAGATCGACAAGAATGCCTTTACAACACAAAAAACATTGAGGTAAACATCCAACTTTGAGAAGATCTCTGAAATAATTTAGATCCAACATGTCGTTAGCTAATTAAGCTGATAACTACCGCAGAAACTTTTCGTAACATTGAGCCACCGCCGCCGCCATATTGCGTAACACACACAGTATTAAACTCACCTCCCAGGAGAAATCCAAGAAAATTACATATACCAAGGTATTTTAATTTAAAAGGGGCTGAAGGCTGAAAGACAGCTTTAATTTATACACTAGATATTATTCATAGGTGTTGCTTTGTGGGATTAGATATTCGCAAATCTTTGTCGGCTTGTTGGTATAACAGAGGATTCAATTAAATTGTTTGAATGTATAAGTTACAATATGAATTCGTTAATATTGGACTCCACGGTTGACGAACTAGGTAACCAGCTACCCGAAATATCAATTTGTCGATGTGATCCACAAATTGTTGCTTCGTTTCCGACTGTAAATGTTACTTGCATATGTATTTTTAATAAACGTGCTCCCGATATCGTAAAAAAATGTAGTATGAGGCAACGTTTGTAAAAAGTAAATGAAAATTGAAGTTACAGACGTATTCATTTTGGGTATATATTTGATTAGGTATTTGCGAGTTTGGTCCTTAAAGATTGGTGATCATAAATTTGAATACAAATGGTCCTTTGAACCGCAAATAGTGTGTTTAATTTGGAGTTGAAAAGTGTCAACTCGTGTTCAACCGCAACAAATAAATTGTACTAAAATTATGACAATATTAGCGGCTAATATAGTGTTGGGCAATATTTTGCTATATTAAAGGCTTTGACAAATTTATTGAAGGCTAATCCTTCGCTCATAATATGTTTCATGTGTTGATTCCCATGGCATTAACTCGTTAATAATGCAAATAGTTTTCAATAAATGATGAATATAATACGTATCAAAATCAATGATAGATAAAATACACAAATACAATTTTTATAAAACTCAACTTTATTTATAATCTCTAAGTATTGAAGTACGACTCTTTTCTTGGAATAATAGAATTCGCCTCATGTTTTTCAAATATTGAATTATCTTCATAAATTCAACAAATCAATGTTGCCTGTCAGAGCAAATACAACTCTAAGAATTACATGAGACGGATTCAAATCCTTTTCGAATTACAATTGGTCCTTTATCCACTTTCCTTGGGACGCAAAAGTAATATGTTTGAGCTTTTAGGTCACAAACCACACAATTAGCGGCTGGACTGAGTCCAATAACTAAATAACACTTACCTACATCATTTATATTAATTGGATATCTATACCTCTACCTTTGTAGTTATGACATAATTATGTAATATATAATGACTATTAATTGCAAGAGAAATTCCTTAAGAGCACTTGGGATTCAATGACTTTTCATTAAAATATCTTCTAGTATCTGTCTCAAGTTCGTTATAATAAGATTGTAGTGTAGCACATAACATGTACCAAAAATAATTTGTAAACTCTAGGCTATTATTTTTTGAAGATGAATCGTCATCAAATGACTTCTCTCGCACTCAGAGCGAGGAGTGTTAGACTCTTACTGATTTAAAAATCAACCTTTCTTTCTCCTGTTCCAGACCGAGACCGCTTTATCTACCGACCTCAACCCCAGCTCAGAAGACCCGAGCGTACGGCGCGTAGTTTTCCGCGCGCGTCTCTTAGAGCCAATAGACCACCACAGACGGGGCCCTATAGGGCTGATGTACAGCCGGGGTTGTGGGGTAAGCGCAATGAGGCACCGCGACCTCGGCTCAGAGCAGGAGAAGGAACAGGGGGGTTTTTCCCCTTACACAAAAAAACCCCAGCTCAGAAACTTGAAATAGAAATATTACGAGTAGTTAAGGTAATCATTACATTACTTCACAATCGGTAAAGTAAAACATCGTGATGGATCCTGTACTTATAATTTCTAATTCTAAGTTTGAAATTATCAATCCGCCTTAAGTAAGCATGGTGATTTATACTCGAACCTTCTCCGTGTGAGGAGAGGCCTTTGGTCTATGTAGTTTCTTGCTCGTTATTATGAAGTTTTTTGCTCGTTTTTCTCCATTCGAAACTACAATTTGGAACGAGCACCTAACTTCACTGATGAACAGACTGACAGACTACTATTCTATTTTGACGTTTTAAAAGTACCAATTTATGGTTTAGTTGGAATAAATAATTTTTATTTGATTTGATTTGCTCTGCAGAAGACATTTTTAGGGGATCGATGTGTGTAGATTATAAACAGTTTTTAAACTTTTACGAATTACCTACACAGTTACAGTTTTAAACTTAGAGTCACTGTAATGTGTAAATATGTACTCTAACATTAAAGTAAGAAGATCTAAATTGAAAACCTTAATTATACTATTAAATTACTTAAGTAATAACTCAAACAGATTAATATGGCTGCAGATTTATGAATTTGATTTGAATTTCGTTACGACCTTCGTGGGTGAGTAATTTTATGATTTATTTCTTGGAATTGTATTTCTAAATAGAGATAAGGTACCTAATGTATTTCGGCTCCAGTAATTTTTCTGTAATCAATTATGGTAAGGAGAAAATTAACCGAAGTATTGAAAGTACCTACCCATACCTACAGTACATTTTTATTCTTTGATATTATTTTAGTTAGAGAGTTAGTATAAAACAGAGACAGTGAAGTGCTACAAAACTATACCCATATATCTAGAGACTCACTTCTTTTGAATTTGTATGCAAATTCCGTAATACTCGTTGGTATTATTTAAGGGAATTTAATACAATGCTTTTGCAATTAAAAATACACTTGGAGGGCTAAAACAAGCGACTACCGTCTTTTGTTTGAAAAACGATAAAAAATCAGTCTCTGTAGAAGTAGTTTGGAGGTATAAGCACATTATTGTCGATACTAAAAATAGCTCAAAATAAAGGCTTGACCGAAAGGCAGTGTAGACTCTTACTGACTAAAACTACACCTTCTCCTGCTTCAGGCAGCGGCCGCAGTCTATTATAGGCGCTTGCGTCGGCAACCAAACATACAAGCTACACTTTCCAAAACATTATACTAATACTCAAAATATGTATTTGCAACATCTTGAGTTTTATATCTATCTACATAATTCACAAAATATGTAAATAAAAACTAGAAAATAACGACTGCCACTACTTTCATGAACTAACTGAGAAAAAGCTCTCACTGCACAATGTCGCCGCCGCGCTGATTATTAATAATAATTTCATTGTGATATGAAACTAGTACAGCTTTTCTCAGTTAGTTCAAGTGAGTTAAGTAAGCTACTAATTTAAGTAATACTTGTAATATTACTCAAAATAGTTATAAATCAAAAATGTGATATATGGGAACTTAGGACCAAAAAGGACCACATCCCAAATTCTAGCACAATGCTACCTAAAATTCATAAAGATTTTTCTAACTACAAAAATTCCTAGAAGAACAACCTTCAATTCAAATCTTTACGCTTGACGAACCAACAAACAGAATGCCAATAATACTGCAACTCCCAATACTTATACTTTGACTACGATCATAGGTCTTTTTATACTGGAGAACATCTTTGTTCTGTTAGTTGTGTCAGCGTAGGCCACACAGCAGTTACTTTGTTACCTTGTTCTCAAACAATACTAGCTTTGTTAGAACCCAGGCTTTGAAACAAAAGATATGAGGTACATGTATTTATTTATATATATGAACGAGTATTACTTTCATATTCTTTACTTGTATGCACATAGGTGATGAAAATTTTCCATGGTGTTTGGTAACTGGGCTTCTCCCAGTTGTACAGTCACTTCTGTGCTTTTAAGGTCTAAGTCATTCTGTCTCCTGCATTAAATTTACCGCGGGAATTGGAAACTATTTCGTTTTTTATTCTCCTCAAATAATGTCTTCTGATTTGTTTCGATGCGGGATCCAAGACAGTCATTGATGTTCCTGGGACGCGCCGGACTTCAGTGTTCCGGTGTTTTCATGGTGGTATCGACTGTAGATCCTGGCTTATAGGAGTTTTCCTCTGGCTAGGGAGGTTGTCGAGGGCTCGTCCCAAAAAAAATGGTGATGAGATTGTTTATATGAAATCAATGTCAGAACTACCTAATAATCTACGACAGTTTTGATTAGATTTTTAATTGAATTTTTGGTCTTTTTAGAAAACCAGGTTTTTTTATGCTTAACTATTTAGCTACTACTAGGACTATTAAACTAGGAGGTCGTGTTAGTAAAAATTGGATCTCTTTTATAGTTTAAAATAAGAAAATAAATAAATATAATTAACTTACGTTATCGAATGCCAGAATATTGATTAATTTAAAATTTCACAGTAGACGAAAAATAGTCAAGCTTCATTTTTGAACAACACAACGAAATAAGCGGAAAGAGCCACAGGTCACAATACAAAAAACAACAATACAACATCATAATATACGTACCTAATGTACTTGTTCTCACATAATTATGTGTAAAGAAGAAAGGAAAATAGTTTTAGTTCTACCTTTATTTAGGACCAAAAATATTTGGTCCTTTTACCCCTAAAGTCTTCTATTACTTCGTATTATTATTATTTGCTGAAGGCTTTCTATTGGAGAGCAAATACTATAATATCTTTGTTTTATAAACATCTGAGGCGGTGTTAAGAAGAATCATGATATATTAAATATCACCGTTTATCCCTCCAAAGTTAAGATAAATTTTAAAAACAAATTCTGCCTTTACTAGGATTGTTTCCTGTTTTTTATTCTATTCTCTATTTTTTCTTAATAGTTCTGTCTAAATAGTTTTACCTGACCTGTAAAACACATAGAAATGAGTGCCGTCTTCAAATAAATTAATGACATTTAGTAATCGTTACTGAACTCTGAATACTGATAATAGAAATATCGTAATACTTAGTAACATAATATGATATCGTTACTATAACAATCACCAATATGACTGCACAGCTAACGAGGTGGCTGGGCAACCTGCTGACGTGCAAAGTGGCACAGTTTCGATCCCCGCTCGGAACAACTCTTTGTTAGGTCAACAAATTGTAGTATTAAAACTGTGTGTGAAATTTGATATTTGGAAACACACTTGTGACACAAAAGAAAGCCATAATGCAATGTTTTTTTATAGAAAAAAATATATTTCACATGTCTAGTATATCCTGAAATCGATATACTAATCAAAATTAACTACTTTGTAATGAAGTTACAGTTAGTTACTCATTATCTTAATACTTCAAAGTAAATATAAAGCTCGATTACTTAAAATATTTTACTAAATAACAATACTTCACATTCTAGTATAACTACTGCCTATATGTACATACAAGTAACTACTTGATTAACGTCATACTGCTAATTACACTAGAGTCCAGTATCAGTAATTTAATACACGTAGGGACGTGTAATCAAATTATACATAAAGGATATTACCCAACCCATCAAACCTATATACATAATCAACCAAACGCCTTAGGTAATTGAATGTAAAACCTATTTTGAACAAATTTTCATGCGTAATTTTCAAATTATTTTCTAAAATCGATTCCGTTTTGAAATATCCCGCAGGTTTTAGTGTTATAAAGGTAGGCTTTTCATGCCTAAGACCAAATGAAAAGTAACAATGTGATTTTTTAAAGATATATAAACTTTTTTAGGATTAATAAATAAATCGAAAAAATTGTAAATGACCTTGACGTTTTTGTTGTTATTAAAATCTTCTGGTCCTTTTTGCGCAGTCCCAAAGGACCAAAACGAGTAATGTTAAAAATCCCATTATACATTCTTAAAATGTGTGCGGTAATTTGACTCCCTCGTGTACGATTCGTGATGCAGTTATAAGTGACCTATTTCATGGGCCAAAAGTTAGAAAAATGAGTTTTTCTACCCAAAGGGTTGTTAAAAATATGGCTAGCTGTGTCTCATGGTTTCAACTGCATATTTCATCGATGATAGCATAGTTGTCAAAAAGAGAAAGAATTTTTCAAGTAGCTTTAGAGGTATTATATTAGTTATTATTTTTATGGTAAAATGTTTTATGTATGTAAGTTTATCCCCATTTGATCATCTTGACTTTAAGACCTTCGTCTCATCCCCTCTAAACAACATTTTACAGAAGAGTAGTAATTTTTATTCCTCCTTATACATATACCCCGGTACTGCCCGGAGCAGAATAAGGAACGGGGTGGTTTTTAGTCAGTAAGAATCTTACACTCTTTCTCGCCCCATCCAGGTTGGAAGAAGCAATTGAAAGACTTTCCAATGACAAAAAAGAAGGTTCTATTAGGCGTTATTTTAACCTTTAACCTATTGTTAAACTTTTCTTTTATACACCTGAATTTAAGTGTTTTTAAGAAAGAATATTCGTTTATCATCATCACTCTTTAGCACTACTTCCCACACCTTCCCCAAGCTACGAATAAAACGTGACTATTAAAGGTTGATAAATGTGCAGCAATTCATAAATCCCGTATCAAAATAACCTATGACATTTACATTGCATGCCTCGAACAATCTCCGTTAATCACTGCCCACGTCAATTCTTGTTAAGAAGATCTTTGTTCGACACCCGCAGCTCAAACCTTTTCACCGCCTACGCCTAGATCCTGTAGATATCCTTAATTACCTTCGCTTTAGTTGGAAGCTTTAAGGACAAGAAATAATAATTATATTATATTTGTATGTTTATTTTTAGACGTTCTTATCTGTTATGTGAACTTAAGTTACGTATGAGTGCCAAGTTTAATTAAAATCGGTTTAGTAGTTTCCATGATTTAGCATTTGAAAATGTGCGTGGAAACCTGTTCCATATATGTATAGCTCTTAACCTCCAAGGTACGCGACACATTATCAAAATTTCTTCACTCCTCCTTTTTTGTTCAGTCTATTCTTCTGTGGAATGCGCTACCCGCCGATGTCAGGACTGTGACTGGTCGGCTGACATTCAAGCAGAGAGTTCGGGAGCTTCTTCTGAGGAGGGTTGGGGAGTCATTGTGATCATCACTACATTTATGTATGTATATATATGTATGTATGTGTTTATATGTGTAAATATATTAAGTAGTTTCATAAATATATGTATATAAGTATAGTTCTATGTACTTTATGTATGTTTATATAAACCTATGTTATACTACTCTATTTCGCTTGCTTCTTGCATCTACTACTGGATTCTCTGCATCACCCAAAGGTCGACTGGTAGAGAATGCTCAATGCATTAAGTCCGCCTATGTACATACAAATTGTGCATGAAGTATAAATAAATAAATAAATAAAAAATTATCAATGACATGACGTAAATATTCATCAATGTCTTCCAGAGACATGTTTATTTAAACTATACACGAAAACAAGCAGCCATTTCCACCATCGTATCAACGTATCGTATCGTATAAAACGTCACCGCTTCATAGTGCGACCCACCCATAAGCAGGAAGTGATTCACCTTAAGTTTTGGCAACAGAACCAGTTTTGACTTGAAAAGAGACTGACCTCTGAATTTGTTTTGGCATTTCTTCTCAGGGTAGTCAGATAGGAAATGCCGGCTTCATCTAGTTTTCCACATTCATTGTTTCAGAACCGCTAAGGAGAGTAATACTTTGTTTGACTGTATTCAAGAATCAAGTGAATTGGTTGCTCAAGGGTAACCTGTTCCATCGAAGGTCGCATCTTTGCTTACTAAAAGTGAAGTAAGGGCCATATGCCAGCCCATTACTAATAAAAATTACTATCATAATATTATATGACTTCTATAAAACTATATGCTCAATAATTGACCGGTTTCTATGTCCTGATGAATGTAATAAATAAAAAATAAATAAATACTTCTTTCAAAAAAATATCGTTCCATAATCAAAATAGGTTTTTACACAAACTTCTTTTTTTGTACTCAAACGTCTACAACTAACTTGTTATCAATCATGGTTATAGATAACGGACAGATTTTTATTAAAAGAATATATTTTCAATTTTTTTTCCTCTATTTCTAGAAAATTATTTGTGGAGATAGAAAAATTGATTTCTTTTTATTAGATTATTTTCTGCACGTGTTACTTTTGTATTGTGTTTTAGTCTTTTAGGGATATAATTTTACACAATAATTTAACACGTACTTATTATAACATTCGTTTTATATTAAAGCTTAAGAGAAGAGCCTACCAATGATTAGACCAGGATACAACATACATCACATCATCACCCTTTAAGTGCCCACTGTTGAGCAAAAGTCTCAGAAGGTTTGAGTATTAATCACCACGCTTGCTCAAACCGTATTGGCGATTTCAAACTTATAATTACAAACTATAAGTCCAATTTTTCTTCATCGTATGTCAGGGTTGTCTAAATAATCGTAGAAAGTATAACGCGACAAAAGTCAAATTGGTACTTGTCAGGATTCGAGCCTGCACCCTCAAGCATTAGATGCGGTTGCCTTAACCTCAGGGCTACCACGACGTGTAAAACTCCTGTCACATAATCAGCGTTTAGTTTATTTATATGTGAGGAATACCTCCTCTTCTGAGTGAGGCGAAAACGAGAGTCAGAATCTTACTGACTAAAAACCATCCTTTCTTTAAAAACCACCCCTTTCTTTCTCATGCTCTGAGCGATCTGCTTACCTCAAATTAAAACAAGCGTTTGCTACGTTAAGTTATTAATTTTATTCATCTCAACACGTAGGTAGATCTTTCTTAATTACATTAAATTTGTACGCAAGAAATTAGCCTCGAGACCTTGAGATACAGACTAATTATCTAGTTTAGGCCTTACTTGGATGTTGAAATTGTTGTTCTTAAATAATACTTGGGCCTTCAAAGGTTAGGTAAAGTTGTGTACTCTGTGTAACTTCAACGAATATAGCTAGCCTTTTTGACCTCTTTTTACGAAATTTAATTTTGTGTCATCACGCACTTAGATTGCTAAAGGTCTGCTGAACCCTTGCTTAGCAGCTGTACTTTCAGGAATTATTAACAAAAACTGTCAAACTTCTGTCAAACTTTAAGAGATGAAAATAAAGCTTAAAATATATTCTTTTTAGGTGTTCCGACATTTCGTCTTGTGTATTAAGCTTACCCTTTTCTTACTAGGACTGGTAACTTCGTATGAGGAATGTGTATGAAAACAAGGCAATTACCTGAAACAATTGAATTGACAATTAAAATAATTACAAACACTTATTGTGTACAATATTAGTATAATATATTATTTATTGATAAAAAATACGAAAAAGAAAAAAGTTGTAAATTCATTAAAAATGTCATAACGGACCAGAAATAAAAAATAACGAGTTACTTTAGTGAACTAACTAAGAAAAGTGACCAGTTGTATTATCTGATTTAAAGTTTGTAGGTGTATAAACATAAAATTTCTCTCTGAGTCTATTTAATCTCATGCTCGTGCCACCTAAGCCTTCTTAACAGAAAATAGAAACCATCTTAACACATGTATGAAGGTTATTAGGTAACTCTAAAATTCATAAGATCCTATAACTCTAAGCAAAACCTTCTATCGGATTAGCAAGTCTAGGCATTTAAAATTGTTCTACCAAATAACCGCGACTCGAAGGACCAAGTCCTATCTATACAAAAATAAAACCTAACACCTTTTATTAAATTTCATTTTGCCAAAACCAAGTTTCAGTTTCAATTTAAGGGATACATAAGTATGTTGAAATAACCCACTGAAACACTTAAGAGTACTTTTATAGAGCCCACTTTAATATTGTGATATTAGATTTAGAATAGCTCAATAAATTATATTGATTGAAAATAATTTCTTGCGAGTAGACTCTTAAGTTCAATTTTGTTTGATATCATTCTTAATACATACAATTTTTGGAATAGATTTGGATAACAAAGGTGCACATAATACATTTGCATTTAGTAAAGAAACAGTCTGACGTCAGCGCGGGTCTGCGCGCTTACGATAGCCGGAGATTGTAGTGCGATATCATAGAGTGCTGTTGCCTGTTCTCTGTTAAATGACCAGTCAAGAAGAAAGTCAAAAAGTGGTTTTCTGACTTCCACAGGAAGAAGTTTCGAAGCTCTAGGGCATACGCAATACACACTACCATAAATAAATGAATAAAAATGGCCAATGCAATAACTTCAACACGGTTCGAAAGGCACCCATATTGGATAACTAGAACCGTCATTTATCATCTGTCAGATGAAGAAAAATATACGATTTTAAAATACGATGCGTACGTAGTAGTAGATATGTATGTGTGTATATACATGTTTCAATTTATTTGACGCAGTATCGAAGGAAACATTCTGACATATAAATTGGTAGCTTATGATTTATACCTAATATTTCTGAAAGAATTGCAAAATGGTCTTAAATAACCATGCCTATAGAATTGAATTTTGAATGTCACCTATAATCATGTATGATAAGGTGCATATTTACTAAAATTACAGAAATTTGGCACTCTACCTGAGACTACGGACTATACGGTCGACTCAGTAGCTGAGCGACCGGCTGCTATTACACTACTAGAACAACTCTTCATGTGATCCACAAATTGTTGTTTCGTGACTAAAAAGTATACATGTAAATTTGTAAGTGCACCCACGTCCCAGGAGGAAATCCTAGCCCTTGCGACGTTTATTAAAAACCAAAAAAACAATTGCTGTGCAACGTGTCGTAGGATCGATACCCACACAATGCGATCCACAAATTGTTGTTTCAGGACTGGTTATTTTTGGTGTTTTGAAAATGCACAGGTGAAAATCCTAGCGTACCTGAGGCAACAAAAAGAACCAACCTCAAAGACTTCCCCACATTTGAAATTAGTACAATAACGAAATAAATAGTATATTTCTGTACACATTTATTGTTATTCATATATTGGAAAGCGAATAAATTCTCAAAGCAGCCGACCAAGCTAAAGGACGTTCACATATTGAACGCATCAGTCCTCTAGCCCCAATTTACGGGCTAGCGTCCTGAGCTTACAAATTGTTGCCTTATCCTACTGTTTTCCTGCACCAGCTGTCGTACAACATACCTATTTCGGAAAGTTGAATCGAATCCTATAGTTATATTAATGTTATGCTAACTGTACACGTAACGAATGGATGGAGGATGTAACAGATTTTGTGTCTTTTTGGTCTTTTGACGCTTTTTCTGTAAACATGGTCCTAGGTTCCGCGAGTTTAATGAGTTATTTGTTTGGTATCAATAAACATACTTGTGCGGATTGCTCGTTCGGTATGAATTTAAAATGTATAAATGTAAGTTTAATATAAAATGATTACATAGGTATCAACTATAAAACGAATCACTTTAGACTTCGAAAAGATAAATAATACTATACCAAACTTTTGATAATTAAATAATAATATTGTTTAACTAATAACAGATACAATATTACAGCTCATACTTCTTCTAGGAAACATGAAAATCAACAAACTCTGGACTATATTTTCCCATTCGCTATTAAACTAGGGAAACTTATTCAGCTGGTACTTCGACTAGTCTAACAACGAATTTGCAAATACCGTTTAAAAATATTGACGCCGTACAATGTCCAGCCCGGGTTGCATATCCAAGCACAATAATATACTGCGACCCAGGCCTGAATCACGAGAAAGATCAGGATGGGAGTGTAGTCTTAAGTGTGGGAGAGCCATGCTTCGGCACGAATGGGTCGGCTCGACCGGAGTGATACCACGGCCTCACAGAAAACTGCCGTGAAATAACCACTGCGTTGTGTTTCGCCGTGTGAGTGAGGTTACCGGAGGCCCAATCCTTCCTCTTCCCCAATCCCTCCTCAATCCCTATATCTCCAAATCCCTAATCCCTTAAAGGTTGGCAACGCACTCAACCCTCCGTTGCGAGTGTCCATGGGCGGCGCTGATTGCTTACCATCAGGTAATCCGTCTGCTCGTTTGCCGACCTATTACATAAAAAAAAAAAGATTTTTAGTTCATAAAAGTGTGACACTCTCTCTCTCTCGCCCTTCCCGGGGTGGAACCTCCATTAATAGAAAGGTATACTATTACATCGTTTAAAAATAAAACAACATTATAGATAAATAAAAACAAAATATAATTCAATGAAAAGCTGACGTTTTATTTGGAACACGCACAAGCTATTATGGGACATCACTTCGTATTCCAATATTTCATCATTTCAAATTATTCAAATTGCCCCCAGGGAGCCAAGGGTATGGGTAATGTTGCCTTATTACTATTTAGATATTACTTTTATTCTCTGAAGAATAGGCTTGACAGCTTCGCGCTCTTTTTTAATTATACGCTTGAATAAATTTATATTTATTTTATTTTTGATGAAAAGAGTTGGTATGTTTTACCAACGAGGGGGTAACCATGATATTCAAAGTAAGACTATTTCAATTTTACTTTAGTGTGGGTAAGAGACAGAGCTAGATAACTTGTATAGCTATTTCTCTTACCCACACTGAAGTAAGATTAAAACGTCATGGTTAGCCCTCACATCATGTACAGCGGGCCCCGACCTGGAGCAGGAGAAAGAAAGGGTTACCCTATACAGTTATCAGTAGATAAGTTTTAATTAAATGCATATTTTTGGGATTACTTATTTTTTTTTTATTATTATTAAAATAATAGATCTTAATTACTAAGTAAGTCAAATATTTGCATACCGTATGTAATGGTAGAATTTAAGTGAACCATTTTAGATTTGAAAACATACTCTGTAAACCTACATTTTGGCAAATAAAGGACTTTGACTTTGAAAACTGCCTTTGACTTTGACTTTGACATTCATTTTTATCTTCCAAACGTGTTCAAACAGCGTTTGTACTTGCAACAACATTACCAACACACCTACTATACAAAAGAAACTTATGCAGTGGCATTTAACAACTGACCGAGACGCCTTTCCGTTTTTCCATCAACCACACATAAATAAAAGCTCCATTCCCAGTTCGCTCATTATCTACAATTAATTAAACTTGTCTAGCTTCGATTTCCAAGGCGGCCAAGGATTATTGGGATTTTTTTTGCTAAACTAGCGGCCCGCCCCTGCTTTACTCGGCTGTCTAACTACGAAGCCTAACCGCGAAAAGATCACTAATTACCAATTTTCTCCGCTACTTCTCTGTAATTTTCTTTCCTTATATCTTTCGGATCACAATAAAAAGTGTCCAGCCGTTGTTGAGTTATGCGCATACCAACACATTTTGCCTTTCATCCATATTATCCATATACAAGCTTTTGCTCGCGACTCCGTTCGCGTGGAATAGTGTCTTCCTGCAAATTTTTGGTATCGAAACTATCTTATGGCCTTTCTCGAGTTCCAAACTATGTCTGTACCAGATTTCACAGAAATCTGGTTCAGTAGTTTAGGCGTGAAGAAAAGCCATGTCAGACAGGGAGACAGACAGACAGAGTTACATTCGCATTTATAATATTAGTTTGGATTATGAAAAAATGAAATAATAATACATTTTTTTCACTATTTAATTCAATCTCTTTATTTATGAAAAAAAACACATAAAATCTGTTGGGTACTTTTGAAGATTAAAGCTAACATATAGGGACAGAAAAAGCGACTTTGTTTTATTCTATGGATTGAGTATTGTTTTCATTTTTAATTATTTAATCACAACAATAACTATGTCATTTCTGGCACCTGTTATTATAACAAGAATGGAAAAAAATATACAAAATTAAAATATGGACGTCTATTATAAAAAGAGAAAAAAAATAGGAATTCCGTGTTCACATAATACTACGAAGCTTTTAAATCTGGAATACATTTTTCTTTTCTTTTAAATAAATGTTCTTTATCTTGTGAGCCAAGGTGCGTTTAAACGTTGTTAATATGTTTGGAGAGTTACTGGCGCGAGTGACGAACGCCTAAGCATAGCTAGCGTTTTCACAAAAGTGCTTCGTAATTTTACAAGTGTTAATAATAAGAAAATTGAATAGTCTAGTCTGGTGTTATAATTATACATAAAGTTGAAAGTCCTTTAACGTTTCATTTCGTTTGTTTCATGTCATTGTTTGAGTTTCGAATTTTATAATTAATATTTTTAATAATTAATATTTGCAGATGAGCGTTCTATTTTAAAATCGTAATAACAAATACTATTTTAGAATCCAGATGGCTATCTTTGAACTGCTATTTAAGTAGGGTTGAACTTTAAGGAGTCGTTTAATGGGTGATTAAAGTTTAACTAGGCTTTAAGTTAAACCTAGGTATTATTATTATTAATCTCGACAACTTTAATTCTTAGACGTCAAGAAAGTAATTTCAGCTAATCTTTTAAAAGACAACGTCAGGGTATTAAGTTTTAAATAACAGGGACAAAATCGAATTGTTTCATGTTTTATACCTTAATATAGATTTTTATATAAACCTAGTTATACCTTTATTTGGATACTAAAAAGATGGGCATTTTTTATTTATGTCACAGAATCTAAATCTGTTCTATTTATTTTGGATTAAAGGTATGTATAAATATTATATTTAAAGGAATTTGCAATGACTGCACGGTTAGGGCGGTGGCTAGGCAAGTGGCTACCGCGCTACGTGTAGCAGGTTCGACTTCCGCTCGGAACAACTCTTTGTGTGAGTATCGATGACAAATAGTTGTTCCGGGTTTGCGTGTGATGTGTATGTGAATTGTATGTTTGTCAATGCATCCACGACGCAGGTGAAAATCCAAGGGCAGGGCAACGTTTTTTAAAAAAAAACAAGAAGAATCTTACCTATTCTTAATATGTCCAAACATACGTGAGTTTAGCAAACCAGAAACAATATCCACAGGACAGTCTATAAGATGCAATTTTTCAAAACAAAACATTATTTTCTTCCTTATGATAAAATATTATGTACATTTCGGGTGAAGTCTGGCACAAAAGGCTGTAATAAAAAATACCATTACGCTAAAATGCCAGACGTCACGAAGTTTGTGTTGTCTGGACTAATCAAGCATATGGCGGCAAAACTTATTTGATAAAGCGTGACATGAAGGATGCTCACTATTCCCCTCTCTTTCACACGGACCCTCTCTTTCGGATGTAGATATTGTATTACAATACAAATGTTCATTTATTAATGTTGGCTGCCTCGTTCATTTGCTTGGATTGCCACTTATTGTATTAACGAGGCTTTCTATCAAATCATGACAATCTTATGAATTACCACTAGTAGATGTAGGTAGTAATATTCTAGGATAAAGACAAAAGTCGCCTTATTTACCTTATTTACTGCACAATAAATTTTTAACAAGATAACACGTTTAGTTTCCAGCCATGCCAGTGCAGTTGTGTATTCAGCCGGGGTTGCGGGGTAAGTGCAATGAGACGCCTTGGCCTCGGCTTACAGCAGGAGAAGGAACTAGGGGTTTTTAGCCAGTAAGAGTCTAAAAACTCCCGTCCGATCGACCCTGGGCGGGAGAAGTCATTTAATTTTGATAATTTTCCCCTCCCAAAAAGTCCTGAGTATTACTAAAAAAGCATTATTGATTAGTAATTTCTTTTACTTATTTTGTAACCTGAATAACTGAATCTTGACAGTGAATGAAAGTTTATTTAAAAATGGAACACTTATTTAAAAAAATGAAAAAATAAAAAATAAAAAAATCACTTTTCTACTATGCCAGTAATCCCGTCTAAACAGGTCTAAACACGTTCTTATTATGAAGTAGGTTGAGAGTCACTTAGACTTATTACTTTTGTCTAAGCTCTGTTAAAAGTACAATTCTAACTTAACATTCAGTGTTGATGGCATTACTTAACTTCTTGAAATTGGATTACAGTTAGGTACTATGAACTGGCCGCGCAACGTGTCTGGGGTTTGATCCCGCACGAAGCAATAACTTTGTTGTTCATGGTCTGCGTGTATGTAAAATTGTATATTTGTGAACGCACCCACGAAACGAGAGAAAATCCTAATGGAGAGCCAATTTTAATAAAAGACTAATAGATAAGTTAACATTCAGGTTTTGTAGTATTCAGACATGGATTAAATGAGGCTTTGATAGATGATGGAAGAGATACTTTGTATGTGATATGGCACCAAAATAATGAGGTATTGGATTATTTGATGGTAAGCAATCAGTGCTACTCATGGATAGGTATGCAACAGCAGAGGAATAACGAATGTTTCTTCAGCCTTTTGAGGGATTGTTAGGATTGGAGATTTGAAGATTTCAGATGGGAGAGGAGATTAGACCTCTGGGTATTTCAGTCACGTGGCGAAATACAACACAACAATTGTGTATATTTGATGATTTTCTCTCACAAAAAAAGCGTTGTGTCACGACAGGTTCCCGGTCCGTGGTATTACTCCGATCGAGCCAACTAAATCGTAGCACTCACGTAACATTCAAATAAGTAGTACCCAATGAAACGTTAATGATAATTATTATATTGCACAATTATTTACCTCCTATCAGCAAAGTATTAATGTAAACATATTTTTTATCCAACAACACAAACACTAGTCATAGATAATATTAATATTATCATTTATTTATTTGTAACTGTTTTAAATAAACATTTGTATAAATAAAAGCTTTCATAATTTTACCATTTGAAATATTTTGGATTATTAATTTGTTCTATAAACCTAATAAATATGACTGTTTGTTATTTATTGTAAATTATTTATATAGATTTTTTTGTATATGTTGTAGAATGTTTTATTTAGTTAAATGCCTCACTAACGCATTGGATCAGTCTGTAATGTTAGTGTTAAGGATGATAAATAAATAAATAAAAATAATCAATTCGAACTAGAAAACCGTAAGGAGCAATGTGTAAAAAGATATATTATTTTATTTTCCGAATGAATAAGGAAAATTATAATTATCATCACTATTATAAAATCTTAAAAACGCCTGCCATTTCTCCGCTTGCTCAAGAGGCATTGGCGATTTAAAGATTTGAATGCGTGAAATCTTTCTATACCGTGATTTTGGAAACATCCAGGTGAAAAGCAAACATATAATGCATCGTGGATTCGGCCTGGAGCAAGAGAAGCAATGGGATGATGGATTTTAGTCTGAAAGAGTCTGATACTCTCTCTCTCTCTCTCTCGCTTCACCCTGGACAAGAGAACACATTCGATGATTTTCCCCCTGAACTAAAAAAGTTTCCTCATTCGTTTGCTGTATGTCAAGTTTTTCTAAATTAACTTTAAAAGAGTCTATCGTTTCTAAGTTGGTTTCTGTTTTCTTTTTTCATGTGTAAATGTCAATTTTTTCTTGCCATTAACCTTTATTAATAAAACCATACTTTTCACAGTCACACAAGTGTAAAGCACACACAATTCTCAACCAAAAATTAAAACCCTTTCTTTACCATTGTCAAGATTATTTCTTAAAGAAAATAATGTTCTAAGTGGTTGGTGTTCGTTACGAAGTTAGGAAGGAGGCTGGTTCCTTTGTGTGTTTGAATAGACGAAGGACAATAGCTGGCTTTAGTCTTTTGTAGACTCAAAGTTAGCTAGACTTTGAGGGTGACAGCTTTATTTAGACGCTTGTATTTAAAAGTAACATAATTGGTCTTTTATTTTGTGTAGGTTAAATTGTAGTTGCATTTAATGTTATAACTTTGTTATACGAGTAATCGTGGATTGTTCGTCATCAGCCCATAAGTGTCCACTGCTGAGCAAAGGCCTCTTCTCACACGGAGAAGGTTTGAGCATTGATCACCACGCTTGCTCAAGGCGGATTGGCGATTTCAAACTTATAATTAGAAATAATAAGTCTAGGTTTCCTCACGATGTTTACCTTTTCCGTATGTCAGTGGTGTTTAAATAATCATAGAAAGTACATTATAACTTGGAAAAAGTCACATTTTTGTTATAACTTTCGTGAGACATTCTAAATTAATTATTATGTTTTCGGCTTACTCACGTAATAATTTGACGAGATAAAGCCTCGTCGACTGTCGACTGTCGCTGAGTAGCAGCGCGACAGTCGTCGCGTGATTAAAGTGAGAGAGAGTGTCAGACTGACTAAAAACCCCGCGTTCCTTCGCCTGTTTTAGGCCGTAGCCGCGCAGTGTGGCACACATTGCGCTTAGCCTGCAACCCCGGCTGAACATCAGCCCTATAGGGCCCCGTCTGTGGTGGTCTATTGGCTCTTTGAGGCGCTCGCGGAACGCTACGCTCACGCTATCTAGGTATATTGTGTCTACTGGCATTCGTTCGAATAATAAGATGGCTGCCTCTAACAATACAGAAAGAATCATTATTCTGTGTATTATACACACAACAATGTTTCCTTCATTGAATCACGGAACTCCAAAAAAGGTTCAATACTCAACAATTGACCTCCCAACCAAAAATGTTCTTTATGTCCTTTCCCATAAAAACCATCTTCGTATCTCCCTACAAACTTAATGAAATCTCAATTTTAATTAACATAAGCACATACTTTAGATTAAGACGTGCGTAATTATAATTATGGTAGTAATTTAATTATATAATTAATGTGTTGATAATTATAATATTCAGTAAATTTTGCGCCTTATTATTATTATTAATTAAGATATAAATTACTGTTTGTTTTTCGGAGAGGAGTAACACTATGATTGTATCTAGAAAATTATTTCTTTTGCCATACAAAGGGTAATTCCTAAAGCAAAAGCTTAAGTGTGGGAGAGCCATGCTTCGGCACGAATAGGTCGGCTCGACCGCAGTGATACCACAGCCTCACAGAAAACCGGCGTGAAACAACCACAGCGTTGTGTTCGCCGGGTGAGTGAGGTTACCGGAGGTCCATCCTTTCCCTCCCCCGGAGATTTAGGAATTGGGAGGGATCCAATTCCTAAATCTCCAAAATCGTAATCCCTAAAAGGTCGGCAACGCCCTCGTAACTCCCCCGTTGCGGATGTCCATGAGCGGCACTGATTGCTTACCATCAGGTAAACCGTCCGCTCGTTTGCCGTCCTCTTACATAAAAAAAGCTTTTTATAGGTTATGGCGGAAAACGAGCAGACCGATTAACTGTGAAAAAATGGGTGAACATCTGCTACACCAGAAGAGGTATAAGTGCTTTTTGAGGGTAATGGATTGCAGGATTTAGAGGTTTGTAGAATTGGCATCCTTATCCCCAATCAACGAATCTCCAAACTCACAAATCAACTCCCGTGAGAAGAATTGAGCTGGAGAATAAGTGTGGGAGAGCTAAGCTTCGGCGCAAATGGGTCGACTCAATTGGAGTGATACTACGGCCTCACAGAAAACCGGCGTGAAACAACCACGCGAAACACAAGTTTCACCGTATGAGTGAGGTCACTGGAAGCCCAATCCTTCCCCCTCCCCCATTCTTCCCCAATCCTTATATATCCGTAACCCTTATCCCCAAAAGGCTGGAAACGCACTCGTAAGTCCTTTGGTGTTGCGGTTGGCCAAGGATGTCGCCGATTGCTTACCATCAGGTAATCCGTCTGCTAATTTTTCGACTTATCCTATAACTTTGTGAACTTCAGGTTTTCGTATCCGCCATGGCATCATACCACCTGAGTTTCAAGTCTGGTGTAATTAATTAGAAGGCCTTTAATAATTTTTGCATATTTTTTTTAGGTATTTATGAAAACAAGGCGTCATGATTACTTTAACTTTTCCTTGCAGAAAAGTTATTTATGATTATCGCCCATCAAATTTGGTTATGAGAACAATTGCTAAGGAGTGTCTAAATGTTAAATATTCGGTTTGTTTTTTTACTAAAGAACATTTAAAACTTATTCAACCGGAGTAAAGATCAGGTGAAATAATGACGCAAATTGATATATAAAAAAAAACTTACAAAAGATTATAAATCACCAATTCATTTAATTATTTAAACAATAAAATGTATTTACTGGTTCATAAATTATATATTAAAATCGTTGTTAATAATATGCTCAAAATTTTATCTTTTAATACCTTATTGGGTTTTGTGGTTGAAGTGGCCTGAGGTCGAATGAATGAATGATTGAATGGACGAATGAACAAAAGAACGATAGGTGAATGTAAATTTGTTATGTATTTTGATTTCTACTACCGATAGCAGGGATGAAAATAGGTTAGATTGAAAAGTATTTTGGGTATTAAATAAATGCTTCATTACTTTTTTGTGGTCATTGTTTAAGTTTCTACTTACTTCTTCGAGAAATGTGGATTGTAAGTGTAGGAGAGCCATGCTTCAGCACGAATGGGCCGGCTCAACCGGAGTATTACCACGCCCTCACGGGAAACTGGTGTGAAGCAACAGTTACGTTGTGTTTCGCCGTGTGAGTGAGGTTACCGGAGGCCCATCTCTTCCGTCCTCCCCCCATCCTCAATCCTCAAATCAATAATAACCCACAAGAGGTAGGCAACGCCCTTGTAGCAACTCCTTTGGAACTAGGAGTGTCCATGGGCGGCGTTGATTGCGCAAGAGTTAGCTAGTATGACATAAAAAAGGAAACATATATTGACGTTTTTGTATCATTTACTTATTATTTTAATGCGACTTTTAAAATGAATTACATTACCACATACAATAAATTTAATTAATATAATTTTCAACAAAATTGTTTACTAAAAAGTCAAGACCATCAATGGACCTGTTGTTTTTTATACTCCACAGATGGCACTGTGACGAACCACGTGTGGGTGATACACCCACAAGTGGTTCGTCCAACAGAAAATTGGCTAGCGTCACACCATTGGACATTCAATTTGTGTCAACGTCTGTGATTGGTTACAAAAATCTCTTTTTAGAAGTCATATAAAGAAATTCCAGTCCTCATTGGGTACTGTTCTTGTTAAAAAATTAAAAACGTCTAATAAAATATTTTGTTTAATATTTTTTTTCACACATTGTTTTTAAACTAACAGTATTGAATTTGACTACTGCATTTTCACAATACTACATATATACGAAAAGTATATAAAACCTGCATTCACTATAAATCTATATGACAATGGTTAAAAATGGAACTAGACTTTACTTTCAGTTCGTACATTTCATATATATATATATAAAAACATATCCATCGTGAAAGGGTCGTAATAAAAATGTTTAATACCCTGAATTTCATTAAAGACTTTAAAAAAACATATGCATGAATATTCCGCCGAAATTTGTTATGTGGTACAAAATTCCAGCCATTTCAATTGCGAGAAATGTTTTAAAAAGGGGTTTTTTCAGCAGTTTTTTATAGGAACAAACATGTTTTTAAGGTTGAAAATTAGGTGTTTTGTATGTAGGCCTGAAATAATGGTGCGTCCCGAAGGACCACGTAACTTAATGTGATAAAGGACCACAAGTATTTTTCACGTATTTATCTCAGAGCTTATTACCCTTTTTCTTTCTGGGTATGGCCTAAAACTCCGACCAGTCACTGCTAGGCAATAAATTTAACATCTGTGATCTCTAACTTTAACGCAATTGTTAAAACAACTTGACAAACCCCCTCCAAAAATTTTACAGTAATCCGGTCCTCAAATTGATTTCACGTGTGCCTATTCACTTCCAACCTATTATTTGTAGTTCTATCTTTATCAGATCGATGCCTATATTTACATTTCTTTAAGTGAAATGCATAGCTGCAAATGGCCCGGTTCGACCGGCATGATTTTACGGCTATATAGAATACCAGCATGAAGGTACGGTTACCGGTCTAACCTTTCACCCAACCCCATTCCCATCGTCAAAAATCCCTAACCCGTTTGGTGTTGTGGATGCCAATGCGCGTTTGAGTCCTAGCCCATAAAGAAATATAGTAACAACATTAGAGATCCAAAAAATGGCCAGATGACGCGCTCTCTTACGCTTTTTGGAATGAATGTATGTATTGAGATAATATCTATACTAATATTATAAATTCGAAAGTCACTCTGTCTGTCTGTCTTTTCTTCACGCCTAAACTACTGAACCGATTTCTTTGAAATTTGGTGCAGACATAGTTTGGAACTTGAGAAAGGACATAGTATTTTTATACCAAAAATCTGCAAGAAGTCACTATTCCACACGAAAGAAGTCGTGGGCAAAAACTAGTAATAAATAATTTTTGGATAATCCATATATACATATATGTAGGTATTTAACAAACAAAATGACTGCACGATTGGCGCGGTGGCTGGGCAACTGGCTGCCGTGCGACGTGTCGCGGGTTCGATTCCCGCACGGAACAGCACTTTGTGTGATCCACAAATTGTTGTTTCGGGTCTGGGTGTCATGTGTATGTGAAATTGTATGTTTGTAAACGCACCCACGACACAGGAGAAAATCCTAGTGTGGGGCAACGTTTAAAAAAAAATAAAAAAAAAATATTATTTTAGGAATGATTTATCAGCCAGGAAATCATGCAGTGAATAATAAAATTTGGCTACTAATAAGCGAATAACTCGGTATTTAAAAATGTTGACGGCAGGTTCTTAATTTGATTTGGTATTTTATTTAAATTAATGGTTCTTATTCATACGAATAACATGTTTCTTCAATAAAGAGGTTTTATATGAATCCGTATGCAATAAGTTTCGATATTCTTGTCTACTCTACGAATCTCATACCTGTGCTTCGTTTTATAGTTTCATTCAAGGTAACATTTTTTTTTACTGGGATGGTTAACTATCTATGAGACTTAAATATAGCCTTACAACTTAAATCTAGGCTTTATAAATATACATTTTAAATATACGCGTGGAAGGATCATATTACATATCCTTCAATATTACACCTACTCAAGAAACAATAGCACACGTTAAAAAAACCTAATTTACAAAATGATACAATATTAATTTTTGTTTTCTTTATTTATTTTTTCCACATAAAAACAAACGTCAGAGTACGGAAAGAAGAATCACCTCTTAAATTCAGGTTAGCAAAGCCGGTGGTCAAAGCTAGTTCTATACAAAGAGATCACCACTAACAGTTAATCAACATGTTTAAAGACTCTAAGGACCAAAAAAGGACCGAAAACCACTTTAAACATATTTACAAGCCACTGAAACGAACTTTAGTCTACAATTTAATTCTCGTAGTTTAAACAATACACATCTACACGGATGGCTAGTATTGAATAGCCCTTTCCAGGTCACCTAGAGATGTAAGTTGTATGCTAGAAGCGCCTGCATTCTCATAAATAGGTCGCAACGAGATTGTACGCGACGTTTCCAAGTAAAACGGACGATACTAATATCGTTGCACTTTCAGTCACTTTATGAAGTAAGTAAGAGAGTAGATTGTATGCGACTACTTTCTTTGTCAAAAGTAAAAGTCTTAAGTGTGGGAGAGCCATGCTTCGGCACGAATGGGTCGGCTCGACCGGAGTGATACCACGGCCTCACAGAAAACCGGCGTGAAATAACCACTGCGTTGTGTTTCGCCGTGTGAGTGAGGTTACCGGAGGCCCAATCCTTCCCCTTCCCCATTCCCTCCTCAATCCCTAAATCTCCAAATCCCTAATCTCTTAAAGGTCGGCAACGCACTCGTAACACCTGCGTTGCGAGTGTCCATGGGCGGCGCTGATTGCTTACCATCAGGTAATCCGTCTACTCGTTTGCCGACCTATTACATATAAAAAAAAAAAAAGTGATTAAAAGGATAATGCTTACCGTAGAAATATAAGCCATATTTGATTATCCACTCAAGTAATTATAATGTTTAACGAATCACTTAACAATATACGATTTAAAGGGTCGCAGAGACATGCTTCGGCACGAATGGGCCGGATCGACCGGAGTAATACATCGGCCTCACAGAAAACCAGCGTAAACCAACAATAGTGTTGTGTGAGTGAGGTTACCAGAGGCCTAATCTCTCCCCTGCCCCCATCATTCCCCAATCCCTAAATTTCCAAAGCCCTATTCTCCAATAAGTCAGCACCGCAATCGTAATTCCTCAGTTGTTACATGTGACCATGGGCGGTGCTGATTGCTTACCATCAGGTAATCCGTATGCTCGTTTACCATCCTATTACATGAGAATAAATAGGCTAGCTCATTTTAATAAGCAGTATTATGCGATACACAACGGGCGAACGTGCAGTTAACTTGCTGAAACACTGGCCATCGATAGACAAAAGCATATCAAGATACCCCATAATAAAATTCTTCAATACATTTTCCTTTTTATAGTAAAAAAGTAAAATTGAAAACTTAATTTTTGCTATCGTAATCTAAATTCCAGAAATATTTATTTTTAAATTTCGATGAACGTGCTCGAAATTTAATTTTAAATATTAATAAAAAATATTGAGTGGGTTTTATTCAAAATGGTGAACGTAATAATAGCTCTTCAGAATCATTTCGCTGCTATGATTAATAATAATTATGGGATTAAAACGTTTTGTTAAATTATTGTTTTAAAATAACTATTAGGATTTTTTTTCAATTACTATTTCAAGAGAAAATATTACTAATTTGTCTCGGATTACGAATAATATAAAATTACATTATATATCAAATAAGATGAAATTATATGTATATTGGTTATAACAAGCCTCAACATGTCCTATCCATAACTGATAAGAAACCCTATTGCGATTTCATAATTTAATATGAATATTATGTAACGTAATACCGAAAAACAGACAACAATACAACAGTTACATCAAAAATGATCACCAAAAGATTCCAACTAGACAAAGTTGTTTGAAATCTTGCTTCTAACTAATCACAAGTGACAGACGACTTCCATTAAGTGTGCTAGGGAACTTTGCCTCGACAGCTAACAGTATTTCAAGTTCCACGATACATTTACATGATCTACGTATCATCTAATAGCTTGGCAAACTAATTTGTACAAGAAGAGCACATTACAACTAGCTAGCAGCAGTTTCAGCGAAAATCCACTCAGCTATTTAAAACGTAAGGTTGTTATTGGTTAAGCAGAAGTGACATGTTTTTTGGAGGAGTATTTTATTGGACGTGGCAATAATGTTAAGCTTTTGTGCTCTACCGATCAACAACGATGACGGGTTGGTTTTTGAGGCTTTATTGTTGATCGACTGAGGTTATAAGAGGTGAAAATATTTTATAGGTGTTACACGAAAAGATGCTTTATCTTTAGAGAAATATATTCTCAGACGTTTTTGCGGGTCAAGCTCAAAAAAGACCCAGCCCCGAGCAGGAGAAGGAACATGGTGGTTTTTAGTTAGTAATAATCTAACTCTCTCTCCCTCTTTCTTTCTCTCCCTCTCTCTCTCTCTCCCAGAAGAATTAGTGTATTTTTACCATTTTTTAAAATGAGAGGTAGATGTTAGTAATAATCTAACTCTCACTCTCTCTCTCTTTCTCTCTCTCTCTCTCTCTCTTTCTCCCTCTCTCTCTCTATTTCTCTCTCTCTCTCCCAGAAAAATTTGTGTATTTACACCCCTTTTTAAAATGAGAGGTACATTATCGCGTTTGCTGCGTTTGTACTGCATGCCCGAACGATAACAAATAAGGATAAAATAGCTTAACAAACAATAATCAATTAAAATTGTAAATACGTGACACGTACTCGAATAGCTACTACAGTAAATCCACAAAACTACAACAAAAAAAAGAATAGCGAAATTATTCTAACCGTAGAAACTTCCCACAAATTTTCTCACCCACAAACCTGTGAAACGAACGACTTTTTTCGCCAAAAATAGAGTAGGACGCACTCACCCATGGACCGGCCATTGGCGCCCAATGAAGTGTAAACTCACACGAAACTCGGCCCACTCCCGTAAACGAACGAATTGAACATTAACTAACGGTAATCAATTACATTTTGATGGGAGCCTTGTCAAAAATGAGCGATGTACGTTATACTAAGAATGCCTAATTCCGAATAACACTCGTCGAATGGAATTAATATTGTAATGTGTGTCCATTTAGTGTGTTTGGTGAAGACGCCAGTGTTATTCTTAGAAGTTTATTAGCTCATAGTAATGAAGGAATAACTATTTTTGAATAACTATGTCGTCATATACATATGTACTAATGCTATCTAAGTGAGGGAGAAGCATGCTTCAGCACGAATGGACCTACTGAAATCGGCTCGACTAAAGTGATACCACGGCCTCACAGCATTCCGGCGTAATGTATCACCGTGTGAGTTACCAGAGATCTAATCTTCCTTCCTCCTAATCCCTTCTTCCTCTCCATTGAGGACTCCCTTAACCCTAATCCCCAAAAGGTCGGCAACGCACTTGTAAGTCCTCTGGTTATCATCAGGTAATCCGACTGTTTTTCGAGTTATATGTACTTTCTATGATAATTTAGACACCACTGACATATATATAAGGTAAAAATCGCCAATACTTGAGAAAGCGTGGTGGTTAATGCTCTAACCTTCTCCGTGTGAGAATGGGCCTTTGCTCAGCAGTGGGCTTTTAGGCTGATGATGCGATAGTGTCTATTTAGATATTCAGGTCACACCTTCCTAAGGTCAATTTACCAAAAAAGAAAATTAAATTTTCTACAGGCGTCCATCTTAACAAAGTTTTCGTTTTTCCCACAAAAAGATTACAAAGCAATAGTAGCTACTAATTGCAATTATTCCCTACCCCTTCCAATTAAGCTAGATAAGAATGGGCCCACGTCAATTTCGAGTGCGGTCCGAATGACCTTGCATGCCAATCTGACATCTTAAGCCTTTGGGATAGACGCTATAATGCCGTATACGATTATAAACGGAGGCTGAAAGTTATTTTTGTGAAGAAATAAATAAGGTAAGTAGAGGTTTTTTTTTATAGAGGGAAAATCATCAAATGACTTTTCCTGCCCAGGGTCAGGCGGGAGGGAGTGTCAGACTCTTACTGACTAAAAACCCCCCTGTTCCTACTCCTGCTTTAGGCCGAGGTCGCGGTGCCTCATTGCGCTTACCCCGCAACCCCGGCTGAACATCAGCCCTTTAAGGCCCCTTCTGTGGTGGTCTATTGGCTCTTTGAGACGCGCGCGGAACGCTACGCACCGTACGCTCGGGCGGCGAGCTGTCCTTACTCGCCGACCACAGACCTGTGCTTACGGTAGCAGATCGTCACTTGATCCTTGAAGAAATAAATAAAGTAAGTAGAGGTGAAGGATACAGGTGTGTATACATATGTATATAATCTCACTATAATATTTCAGTCTAAAAGATGTCTATTGATAAAAAATATTAGTTTAAAAACAAGCTTAAAATCAAAGTATGTACAAATCTAAATTGCTTTATATGATGATATGATGGGACGGAAAACGAGCTGTCGAAATACCTTATGGAATGGAAACGACGCCAACACCCACTACAACAAAGGAGTAACGAGTGCGTTGCCGGTCTTTTGGGGATTAGGGTTAGAGATTTAGGGATCTGAGGAGGGGAAGAAGAGTTAGGCCTCCGGTAACCTCACTCATACTGTTACACAATTAAAATGCTAAATTTGTTGAAAACAACGACTTACGAGGTTATTCTTAATCGTTAATTATTATGTTTTCGGTTTAATCAAGTAATTGGGTAGTTTCCTAGGTCAAAAATAAATTAATTCGACGTTTCAATACAATAAAATATTAAAAAATAACTATACTTTTTTTTAGATATTTTGTAGCTAATTATTAAGAAAAAGGTAAGCTATTTGTCGCAAAAATACTATGACGTCATAACTCAGTTTTTCATACAAATTTCATAGCAAAGTATCGCTTTTGACATTTGAATAAAAGTATCGAATTTAACTAGTTGAAAACTACCGTATTATTTGACGAGGAACTCGACTAGTTTCAAGCAATGCTAGAGGCTCATATTCATGAGCAACATTCCACGACACGTGACGCGGCGACTGTCATGCTGCTATTGCGTGCCAGTAATTTAGATGTCTCACAAAAATTATAATAAAAGTCTTACTCAATTCTATAGTCAGAATTTTAATTCGATTCCTGATTTGACATGACCTACTGTCATTTTGTGAAATAATGATACCACATATAACAGTGAACACAAAAATCGATAAACAATCAGTGAATCAGTTTCAGGAAGGCATTCAAAAAATTACGGCTACCAAATGGTCTAAATGCGTATCCCATGTTGCCAAAGAAGAGGAAAAAAATAGTAAGCTAGATATGTTAATTCACAAAAAAAAATCACAGACACAATTCATAATAAATGAAACAGAAAGTAACAGCGATAACGATAGAAATGACGGCGACAATTTAAAACGAAATCTGTTTTATTTGTCATGTTCCTTCATGATCACATTTTTTATTAATTTCACACACAATTACAAAAGAAAATTCTTAGATCGTTAATTAATTGTGAAAACTAAATAATCGGTTCAGAAATGTTTTATTTCCTGATAAACTTAGTTTACGAGAGTAAATTTATAAACGAGAGGAATCGATTCAGAAATATTCGATTTCCATATCGAATAATTTCGCAACGTCACTATTTTGTACGTGTCATAACGTTGCAACACTGAAATTGTTAAATCTGGAATGGAATTAAAATTCCGAGTATAGGCGGGACTTTTTTATATTAGATCTTTTCTCTGTCAATTCGGGATGATCAATTTAGTCAAAAAGAAAATTGATTCTCACTGAACATTTATCATTTAGTAACTATGACGCATAATTTTTAAAATATATGTATGGATTGTCTTGTCGCAGACTATGCGTTTAGAAAATAAACAATAAAAAAGCCTTAGAAATAAAATACCCAATCTAAAATAATAAGTCTAAAAACATTCGAGAAAAGATTTATATTTATTCACAATGAAGCTCAAAATTTTCTGTCAAGTATACAATGAATGCGACACCTTGCTTCTATCTTAAATTATTTTCATTTAAATTGCAAAATAGTGCTGCTACTACTGCATTTGTGACGTCACTTTATATCGATAAATTCTAAAGACACGAAAAACAAAGTACAGTCAATCAAAATAATGTAGAAAAAAGTACGATAATAACAAAACACTCCAAATTCTTACCAACAATGACACTTCGCCGCAGGGAATCCGACAAAAAAGCGATGTGAACTCCCAAAACTGATTAAAAGAAAACTCGCAAACGCTTTTGATCAATTACTTTAGAAGTGATTACGAAAATTATTCTTTCACCCTCATTCCCCAACCATAAACTGTAAAACTCCCATCAAAAATACATAAAACTTCATGGTAGGCAGTCAATAGAATGTTTTTCTACATTAAATATAGTGTTTGGTAAGCCACATCGATATTATATCGATAAAATGTTGTTGAATGTGTCAACAATTCAAGTAAGAAATGGTCATAATTTCATTATAGAAATATTGATTCCTGAATTTTTGAAATGCTATTAAGCATGGTCGAACTAGTCGTGACCAACTTGAATATCTGTTGACCTCACACGACCTATACCTATTTATTTCTCCGGCCCACCAAATTACTAGTAAGTATTTCAAAGCCATGCTCCGACACGAATGGGCTGGCTCGACTAGAGTAATACCATGGACTCACAGTAGACTGACAAAACATATCAAAGCTCTCCATGAATCTATTAAATGAAAAGTGCTCATTTACCATTCGACATACCGAAACTTGGCTCTCCCACACTTATTGTATTATAGTAGAGCTCTGAATGGATCGGCTCGACTGGAGTGACCCTACGGCCTCACAGAAAACCGGCGTGATGCCACCACAGCGTTGTGTTTCGCCGTGTAAGTGAGGTTACCAGAGGCTCAATCCCTCCCCTCCCCCAACTTATCCCAATACTTAAATATCTACAATTTAAAAGGCCGGCAACGCACTCTTAACTCCTTTGGTGTTGCGGGTATCCATGGGCGGCGCTGATTGCTTACCATCAGGTAATACGTCTGCTCATTTGCCGACCTATACCATAAAAAAGTCTTAATTTCAGAAACTCTTCTATCGATAACAGAAGCAATCGATATTCGAACAGCACTAGCTAAAAAGCCGAGTCAAGCATTCTTCTCTGGCATTTCAAGCGATTGAAGCTAGAATAGTGGGGACTTGGAATTGAATGGAAGATATCGGCACTCTGTTGAATCGGGTCTCATTGTGACGAATGCATTTTTTCCTCTACCATACAAACGGACTGGAATTTAATAATAGTTTAGTGTGAAATATTGCTAGCGAACGATTTAGTTGAGATTAATGCGAATCGAAGAATGGGACCAGCTATTGGGTTGTGACTGGATTTCTCCTGTTCCTGTTTGTATAAAGCTATTGTAAGGATGACGTTTTTATTAATGGTATTTTTTTGCTAAACGATTTTCGTCGTTTTATACTTTGCTTTTTGGTTCATTTTGCTGTTTTTAATTTTGTTTCGAGTTAAATAAGAGTATTTAAATAATACGTATAGATTATATACTAATTTTCAATAAAAAAGTTTTTTGTACACTCTGGCTTTACCCGACAACAGTTTTCACGTAAAAAGAAACGCCTGACAGTTCAACAGTGTTTATGTCATGGTAGAGCCAAAAGGAAAAGAAAATCCTTAAATCTGCTTACAGTTCAAGAATAATAGAAATTTAATACATCCTCCCCGAACACGGATTTATTACATAACCCCTTTTTTCAAAACACACTAAGCCCTCGTCACGTTTCGTCCAAAATGTAATTTCATACTTGACCTAGCTTTATTCAAATTCTAGAACACGGCCCTAAACATAGATACATATTACGTATAGTTCAAACTATATAGTAAGTATTTACCAGTAACTTTGGTGGCGCTGTGGGTTGAGTCATAACGTTCTAAACAAAATTGTTCTACGAAACGTCTGCTGGCCCATACGCCAACCTCGTCAACGCTTTCTAATAAGACCATTTTTAACGTTTAAGTGTGGGAGAGCCATGCTGTGGCGCTAATGAATCAGCTCGACCGAAGTGATACTATGGCCGCACAGAAAACCGGCGCGAAAAAACCGCAGTGTTTCGTCGTGTGAGTGAAGTTACTGGAGGCACAATTCTTCATTTTCCTGCCCGAATCCCTAAATCTTCGAAACTCTGTAGCGCTGTTTGCTTACCATGAGGTAAAGAGAATGCTTGTTTGCCGTCCTGTCACATAAAAAAAGATTGTAAGATTAAAACGTTGGGTGCTTTGTACAGTAATATTTTTTAATTGTATGTATAAAATTAAAAAGTTACTTTATTTTGAACATATCTTTAGTAATTGAAAGTACTTCATGTACTGAAACCCTCCATGGGAAAAATGTCTATTTAATTTTTGATAAGTTTTTCGTTTTTCGATAAATGTCAAAAAGATACAATACAAGATTCCTTCAAGACGCTTGAAATAAATAAATTTCAAATTTTACAATATTATTTAACTGTTCTCTTTAAAACGTGGAACACTCATATACACATTTAAATATAGGTCATCAAGCTCTGTCAGTACCTTGCAATAATCGTCTCTTAATCACCTCCATCTTATTCCTTTGTTACGGAGAAGCGCTTCGCAATGGCGCCCCCATGGCACCATGAATTACTTCCTTGTATGAGAGCGTAACTGTGTACCGCAAAAATGTTATTTCCCTCGTGTTGCTAAGTAGTTTTTATTTTGCTAAGATTTCATTATTCGTGTGGTTTGAAGCGATGAGAGTTTCAGACTCTTACCGACTAAAAACAGCCCCTTCTTTCTTCTGCTCCGAGCTATATTTTATATATAACTAGCTTTTGCCCGCGACTTCGTTCTCGTGGACTTCAGGTTCGTCCCGTCTAGTCTAGTAATAAGTAAGAAATACGGTAACTAAGCACTGCAGAGCCCTAATCATAGGTCTATAGGTAGCTACTGCAGTATGCTCCTCTAAACTACATGTACCTAACAATCTTTTTCCTTCAGCATAAACATGCAGATTCTTCGCTTTGGAAACGTAAGCGCAAAAAATGGGTTTTTTTACGACCTCACATTAGAAACCTCAAAAATTGTAGCCTATGTGTTATTCTGATGTATAAGCTATATTGTGGCAAAGTTTCATTCAAATCCATTCAGTAGTTTTTACGTGAAAGAGTAACAAACATCCATACATCCATACTTACAAACTTTCGCCTTTATAATAGTAGTAGGATTGCGCTTGGACTCGCAACGGGCTGTAAAATACTCCAACTTATGTCCAGTTTAAATCATTTTCGATATTTGACTTTATAATTGACACGGTAGCTACTGCTAGACAACCGGCTAGTCTGCAAGGTTGAGCGGTTTCGAATCCCGCACCAAACATTTCTTTATGTGATCCTCAAATCATTGTTCCATATCTGAGATAGCATATTTGTAAACGCACCCACGATCACACACACAGAAGAAAACCATAAACGAGGCAACGTTTTTAAATTAAAAAAAGATCCACTTCACACAACACCTACTTTAAAAAAAACAAAGCAACAACCCAACCTTTATGAGAACAAAACATTTTCATACAAAAATCGTCAGCAACAAAGAGAAAGCGTAATAGTTTAGAGGTACTTCTTCGAACAATGGTGTAACTAGTTCAAGGGTAAAACTTCAAGCTTTTGATACTAACCACCGTGAAATAAAAGGTACCACAGCTCTCAATGGGACCTTGGAACTTTGCGCTAAAGTGGACGAGAAAATGGAGGGTGCACTCCCCTTTTAAAATAGTTTTTCGCTGCAAAAATTGCAGGGTAAGTAATCTTGTTGAGATGTTGGGACAAAATTTTGTTGTTCTGTTTTATGTGATACGTCCCGAAAACGAGTATGCGGATTACCTGATGGTAAACATGGTGATAGGGGGAGTCTGGACCCACCGGTAACATCAGACATACGGTGAAACAAGACACAAGCGTTGTTTCACGCCGGATTTCTGAAAGGCCGAGGTATCACTCAAATTGAGCCATCCAATTTTTTGCCTGAGAGAGTTACTTCCACAGTTAAAGACGGTCATTAAAAAAGCTATTACTCGAATTACAAAAATCAAAGACGATTTTTCTTTTCAAAATCAGGCCATCTGTCCATCAGCCTTGCCTCTAAGGAAGTAAAGCAGTAGATCTTTGAAAACAAAACCCTAATAGCCCAATCAAGGCTCATTTTCCCGACACAAAGCTCCATAATTGTCTACAATTACACATCTTCACACATTCTGAGGATCTGAAGGCGGCCTCTTTCGAAGGCATTGTTCTGCAAAACCGTTTTTGTTCAGACATCAAGATGTTATCGTTGAGAGAGTTTAACGGAAATAAATGAATCTGTCTTTGTGTTTGGAGTTTTCGGGAGGTTGGTTATGTGAAAGGGGGATGCAGAAGGCCAATTCTATGCGTGTTATATTCATTTAGAAAAAATGGTGGAATATAAAAAAAATAGTTTCCGTTTTATATTTTGTTAGGATGAAAGTCCCATCTTGTTTATTGAAATAATTCTAATGATTAGATGCGTATATATAATCAAAATCTATGTATATATACCTTTTATACATACCTTTACGAGTAGTAGTACACTTTAATCAACTTTGAGAAGTTTAACTAAGAAATTGCTGTTTAAGCATCAAATGTAAAAAAAAATTAAATCTGATAGACATATTATAGCTTATTTTGGAATATGGCGGCAAACGAGCAGACTTGTTGCCTACCTGATGATAAATAATCGACATCACCAATGAACACTGGCAGCACTGAGGACTAATATTAATGTAACCGGTCATAAGAAAGTAAGGATCAGGGAATTTGAGGATCAGGGATCGGGGAGAAGATTGGGCCTTCAGTAGCCAAAACCATAACGCACTATTTGTTACGCGCCAATTTTTTCTGAGGCTGTGATACTTTCCCAAACAAACCTGCCCATTCGTGCCAAAACATACCTCTTCCGCGCTTAATTATAATTAAACATAATTATTACAATTTCATAACTCCCTTTATATTCCATAAACGCGCTAAACGCTACTTTCCACTCATAACCACATAGTTTTATCTCCGTCTTTATAGTAGCATAACCATTAGCCAATTATGAACCCATTTACAGTTCAGGCTACTAAAGAATATTACCTAATGGACAACGCTATAGAAAAGAGGTTGTGACCCAAATATACTCCTTGCTTACCTGTACTCTATACACGATATATTATACTGAACAATCATATCTTTAAGAAAAATCTAGTGGGTCACTAAAATCCTGCTAATGTTGTGAACGTGACAATTTGTAAGGATAGATGTTTTTATTCTTTTACGTAAAGGGTAAGAAATCGATAGATTTTGATTAAAATATGCACAACTATAGATGAACATGTGTGGAATGACATTTAGGCTGTTTTTCATCAGAATAACACAGGCAAAGCCGCCAGAAGAAGGTGTTTTACTCTAGTCTTGTTGCAGCTTGTGGGTCTGGAGCTATTTATTGCGATCGGAGCAGAAATAGACTTTTTGTCATTATAAACTACATTCATATTTGCTAACTTTTGGTAGAATTATGACATAGGTTACATTTTTTTATTTTGTGCGAATATTGGAGGCTAACCTGTCAGGTGTATTATTTGACTGTGGCCAAATACATAGCATCAACCAATAACTTTTATCACAATCTAAATCTTAGTGTTCTGGTTTTTGTTAAAAAACGCCTTGGGGTGCATCCTATTTAACATTAACCTTCTAAATTACAATGTTTTTCCACCTGTTTTGGAAAGCAATTTTTGAATAAATTTGTTTATTTATTTATTTGCTTGAAAGCGCCCATCTCTAGAACTGCTGGTTCGAATTGAACAATTCTTTTATGTTTCATTACCCATTTATCAAGCAAGGCTATAAAAATGAAGGCATTAATCTTCTGAACCTCTGGTACGAATTCAGCAATTCTTTTTGTTCTGGATAGTCCATCATAGAGAGTCATTCCATAGGAATATCTAGCATTAACTGACAAAATCTGTTGAGGCAAAAAAATACACATGTCGTTGCATTTCCTACTGAAACTTCTGTTTCTTTAGTATGAAATGTCGACTGACTTGAAATGTATTAATGCCGGTGATATCCGAACGTTATTTATTCTCCGTTACATGGCTGTTTAGTCACAGAAAAAACCTCTCAACGAATGGCTTCGAGACAAAGTCTTAAAACGTGTTTCGCAGATTGTTATGTTACGTCTTAACAGCTTTGTTTTTCTTTACTCCTATATATATAAACCAGCTTTTGCCCGCGACTTTGTTCTCGTGGAATAGTTACTTCCTGCAGATTTTTGGTTTAAAAACTATCATATGTCCTTTCTCAAGTTCCAAACTATGTCTGTGCCAAATTTCACAGGTTGAGTAGTTTATGTGTGAAGTAAATATAGACAGACAGACAGAGTTACTTTCGCATAATATTAGCTTGGATTACTTCTAGTGACGAGTACTTGGTTTGACGTTTTTGACTGAGCGACTGATAGAAAACTCACAGCCAAAAGTACCATCAGAAAGTGGTTTGTCGTAGAGATTGGTCGCCATTCTCAATCCTCAATTCTGCTATCCTTAAATTCAGAAAATCTTACAAGGGTACAATGAGGCCGGTAATGCACTTGTAGTTTGTAGTTTTAGTTGTAGTTTTAGTTAGTAACTCCTTTCATATTGTGTGTGTGGCGTCGATTACTTACCATCAGTTCAGAAAATTTTACAAGGAGACGACGAGGCCAGCAACGCACTTGTAGTAAGTCACTCCTTTGGTATTGTGAGTATCCATGGGTGGCGTCAATTACTTATTATTATTATTATAACTGATTGATAAAAAATGATACTGTTTTCGGGTATTCAAAAGTAATGTTTCATGATTTAACTAAAACTCTGTGGTGGCCCACGGAGCCCGCTTCTTGTACTCATGTTCGAGAAGCGGACTTTACCTCTTTGAAACCTGGCAAACCCCAGTGTAACTTTTTCTGATTATTTAGACACCACAGACATACGGTGAAGGAAAACTGACACTAACCCGTCTGCTCGTTTGCCGACCTTTACCATACATATAATAAAAAGTAAAAAGCAAACCATGTCCAAAATAAACATGACGTCATCACAAAAACATAAAATCTCAAACACGCAAACTATGTCCTATAATAGCTTACTCGATGAACCAATTACCCCAGTTCCCCTTCATTAAAAAACTCCCAAACTCCTTTTCTTGTTTGTTACAAATTGCAGTTTTATCTTGGACCATCTTACGTCACTGGTTTGGCGATCATTATCAAATATTTTTCGTCCCTTACAAAGGCTCACGGATATATAAATATATTTTTTAAAAGTGACGAATTATAGGTTCTTTTAATAATCTTTTATGAAACAAGCGTTTTTATTTCTTGATACAAATCGTATGCAACTCAAGGTAATCCAAGACATGATTTGGAACTCGAGAAAGGATATAGAATAGTTTTTTAATCAAAAATCTGCAGGAAGTCACTATTCCAAGCGAACTAAGTCGCGGGTAAAAGCTAGTTAAGAATAAATCTAGTCACATAAATTCAAATCCAATAGAAGGAACTTTGGAAAAAAAAATCAAATTTAGAATAACATAAACTCCAACACATATCAGCCAGTATTTTTTCGAATCATTTTCTGTTTAAGAATAAAGAAAAAAAAAATATCTATGCTACTATTATTCAGTTCTTAATACAAAACATACTCGACTTTTAACCACTCAACCAAGGAGGCAGTATACACGCAAAGTCGCTCTACTTCTCTCCGTATCTTAATGACGTAATCAGGGCGACAGTGACGTCACAGTTCAGAAAATAAATCACGACACGCTCATCTGTCACTTTTTTGCCGTAAATGCGAGTGTATATGGGATTTTTTGGGCGTAAAATGCTTTGATGCTTTTTTGTTTTTTTTTGGGTAAATATATTATGCTGATGAGAAAAAGAAGGATTAATGTGGGATTTTTGTGACGTATTAAGGCGAAGGCGTGTGCGTCTTTTGGTAATTAGTTAAGTTATATTTAAAGTTAACTAGCTGGCTAGCTGGGCTAAATATTAGTGTTACCTACACTCTTTCATCATAGAACCAACTTAATGATGTAACAAAGAAATGAATAGTGAAAATTCTTGAAAAAGATAACTATAGAGTTTTTTGCCCGTTTTTCTCGATATGAATCTATACTTTGGAACAAGCTTCAGTGGAACACAGATCGACAAACAGATTTATTGATTTTAGATAGACATATCCAGCCTTATTACAAAACAAGGTTTTACTTTAGTCTAGGACTAAACCATTGAGGCCGTTTTTGTATTTCGAAGTGAAGGTAGAAGACAATAAGATTCAAAATTCAAAACCCGACTCAATGGTTTAAACCTGGACTAAAGATAAATCTTGTTTTGTAATAAGGGGGATGATATTTTGATTTTAGATCGGCTAGATTATATTTTTGGATCGGCTCGACCGGTTTGGTACCGCGGCCTTACAGAAAACCGGCGTAAATCATGAAACACAGCATTTTGTTTCGCCTTGTGAGTGAGATTACCGGTGAGCCAAATCCTTCCCCTTATCCCTAAATCACCAAAACCATAATTCTTTACAGGCCGGTAATGGGTTCGTAACTCCTCCGTTGTTGGGGGTGTACATCATCAGCAGTCATTGTCGCCCATGATGATGTACACTCACATCATCATGGGTGACATCGGCTGCTTACCGTCAGGTAAATACGCTCAATTGCCATATCTCATAAATAAAATTCTGAGATAGAATTCGCTTTGCACCAAAAACATATGTTTAAATAAAATCTACCCAACACCGAAAACAATTCTATAACCCATTATCTAATTAAAAACCTGATAAACTCGACACGAGGATCAGATCCTCGAAACCTGTGAAACCACAACCAACCACAATAACGAAATCCTCAAAAATGAACCCTGCCACTATCACAATAAGGTATTCTCCAGATAGGCTGACAAGGACTCGAAATGCGTCTGCCAATATCTTAGTCATAAATCGGTAACGTCCATACCATAACTTCAGATGTTTTGGCTCTTGTCCAGAATACGGTAGTAAGGTACAGGGTGGTATAGATTCATAGTTTGTGGCCCTATAAACATGAATTTAAGGTCAATCACTTCTTCTTTTGACTTGATCGATGGCTGCAGTGTCTTTACTCAGTACGGTAAAATATCATCATCTTCCTGCCCTTGTCCCGTTTTATTTGGGGTCGGCGCAATATGACATGAATATGACATGATTCTGACAGTTTGAGTACTTGCGCGACCCACTCATATGTTCTTTTGATCGGTATTGTTCGTCGGACAACTCAGCAGCACTAGCTATACTGGTTGCAAACTGACACTTGCGTGCCTGTCTTCAGAACGGGTCCACTTAAACTGGTGTGGTTCTTTCCTCAAAAGACCACTACAGAATGAACTTGCACGGTTCTCTCACATTATGTTATTTTACATTGTCTGGACTTGAAAAGAGACTGACCTCTGAGTTTGTTTCGGTATTTCTTCTCAGAGTAGTCAGATAGGAAATGTCGGCTTCATCTAGTTCTTCACATATAATTTGACGTGTAAAAGTGCCGTTTTATGGCCTATTTGCAAAAATAAATTCATTGTTTCATATGTTTTTTTCTTCCATTCTGTCCTGTCACTCGTCACGCTATCGCTAACTCCTCTCTCTTCCATATCACTTCTCACACAATCCATCCATATTTTCTTTGGTCTCCCCCTCCCTCTCCATCCATGCACATTTATACTCATGGCTTTTTTGTAACATGCTTTTCATCCCTCCTTTTCACATGGCCATACCATGTAAGGTACCAGTACGGTAAAATATAAATTAGTAAAAAAAAATAGGTAAGTACTCACAATTTCATCGAATAATCCCTACATAGTACTAAACAGAGTCGCTTTCTCTGTCCCTCTATCCCTATGTCTGTTTAAACCTTAAAAAATACGCAACGGATTTAGATGCCTTTAATTTTTTCATAGATAGAATGATTGAAGAGGAGGTTTTACATATATTTATAACATCTATTAGTTAAATTGTAGTGTAACTTAGTATCACCTAGCACGCTACTTATCTATAAGTACTATAATATTATAAATGCGAAATAACTCTGTCTGTCTGTCTTTTCTTCACGCCTAAACTACTGAACCTATTGGTGTGAAATTTGATACAGACATAGTTTGGAACTCGAGAAAGGACTTAGGATGGTTTTTATACCAAAAATCTGCAGAAAGTCACTATTCCACGCGAACGGAGTCGCGGGCAAAAGCTAGTGAAATAAATAAATAAGAAGTTAGCAGCATATTGAATCCTCAAAATTGAATGCAAAAAACATGACATCACATCACACGATTTGGAATGAAATTCATAGACAGACCTCGATTTGACTGTACTCAATTTTCTATACATAGTCACCAGTCAGATACATTTTGTGCCCAAAATTTGTGGTTCCATCGAAAACCGTGGTGGTGTGAATACATGATTGTCAAGCCTTCCACATAGCACAGTTCCAATATATCCCCTTTGACTTTTTTACACGCACAACGGTAGAGGGAACTTTTGAATGAGATTTTATTTTTCAAAACCATTTTTTTTTTATGTCATAGTTCAGCAAACGAGCTGACGGATTATCGGCTCGTAAGCAATCAGTGCCGCCCATGGACAATCGCAATACCAAAGGAGCTCCTACAAATATGTTGCCAGCCTCTTGGGATTTATGTGTAGAGGATTTGAGAAATAAAGGTGGGGGGGAAAATTGGGCTTCCTATCGGAAGCCTCATACACACGGTAAAACACATCGTAAGTGTTTTCTGTGAGGCCGTGGTATCACTCCAGTCGAGCCAACCTATTCGTGCCGAAGGATGACTATACAATGTCATGTCCCGAGCTGTACACAATTATACCTACCGAGTGAAAATATTACCTAGCAACACTGCGTTGATTTGATTGAAAAAGTCAAATTTAAAGTTACCTTTTTCATAAGGAAACACAGCAAACGATTAGTCAGATTAACTGATGGTAGGCAATCTGCGCCGCCTATGGACACCCACAATACCAGTGTAGTTAAGAGTGCGGTGCTAGTCTTTAGGGATTACGTTATTGGTGATTTAGAGATTGGGGAGATATAAGGTAACACACAGAAGGAATAAGCCTCCGAATTAAGGCTCACACGGTGAAACACATCGCTGTGGTTACTTTACACCCGTTTTCTGTGAGGTTTTGGTACCACTCCTATGGAGCCGACCAATTACAGCCAATTCTTTTTTTTTTAACAAATCGTTGCCCCTCTTTAGGATTTTCTCCTGTGTTGTAGGTGCGTTTACAAACATACAATTTCACATACACAACACACCCAGACCCGGAACAACAATTTGTGGATCACACAAAGTGTTGTTCCGTGCGAGAATCGAACCCGCGACACGTTGCACAGCGGCCAGTTGCCCAGCCACCGCGCCAACCGTGCAGTCAAAAATAAAAAAGTCAAAAATTCATGGTTTTGAATTGTAAAAAAGGTTGGTAATAAGTTTTGCATTTGTTACACACATGACATATGAGACTATTCTATTGTTTGCAAAATATGGGAACAACAAAATAACTCTATATAACAAGTAAAAGACAAGCAAAATGCAATCAAATGTCAACCAAGTAATAGGTTTCAAATTCACAAAACACACTTCGACAATCTAACTAGGACCGAATGACCGATGAATAATAATACGTAGATTCAGAACAACTAGTTCTGATTGCTTACCCTGAAAACTGGAACTTGGGTCCGAACTGAAACTTTCAACAAGTCTCCTCTACAATAATAACTATTGGTTGAATAGTGAATTTGTGAGAATTGAGATTTGTGTGATGAAGTGGTGAGTGATCATTTAGGTAGATAGTCTAGATATGTTTTAATACATACTTAAAATATTCATATTTAAAAGCACTGTGTATATCTCCAAAATACATACATATACATAATACCTAAACATTTGGACGAAAATAAATTCATTGTTTCACTATTTCGTTGTTTCAATCTTTCACTGTTTCATTGTTATAGTACAGTCACATTTCACAATTAACGATAGAAAATACACAGATAAACTTATGTTTTTGTCACAGGAGTAAAGTCAAAAGCTTATTTCACTGTATTACCTGGCAATAGAAAAACCATTCGTAGTTATTTCAACGAAAAAAAACAAGAATTTAAAAATCTAAACTTTTTCTTGAATTCTTGCTATAATAGTCTTATTCAATTTGTACCACTATATTTTAAAGAACTCACTTGAAGCTAGCAACACTAATCACACAATTATTGAAAAATCAAAATCCCAAAAAAATACTTCGAAAATTGAACTCTCCTTAAAACCGACTATAATAGAAAACCAACCAAACCTGTAAAATTAATATTATCAATTAAGTCCACAACAGATACAACCTTTTTTGAGGTGAGAAAAATCATGAAACATTTACGAAAAATAAAAAAAAAACCATCTATTTATTTTTTTCCGCGGAGAATCATCAAATTGCTTCTCCCACTCCGGATGGGACGAGAGGGAGACAGACTCTTACTGACTAAAAACAACGCCGTGACCATGATACATTATAACACTTGCACCCACAACCCCGGCCGAACATCAGACATAACCAAAGCTAACACAACCAAACAAGCAAATAGGATACAATACACTGCATGAACACTAGGTAACTTAAACTTGTAGTAACTTGCTAAGTCCACAGACTGAGTAGATCTAGATTCTAGAATATGTTATCCAAACACTGTTGTTTTACTTGCACTTAATATTAATGTTATGTTAATATTAATTAATGTTACTATTACAAATTTGTATAATAAAATAAACATTTCTGAGATAAGGCATACTAAATTTAATTTTATTTTGTAAAATGGTGTTGCGTTTCGCCGTTTGAGTGAGGTTGAGCGCCACAATCCTTTTACTCCCCCGAATCCCTCCTCAATTCCTAAATCTCCGGAATCGTAATCTCAAAAGGCCGGTTATGCACTCATAACTTTTTTGTTTGTACGGGTGTTTAGGGGCGATTGCTTCCAGACCCGAGCGTACGACGCGTAGCGTTCCGCGCGTGCGTTAAAGAGCCAATGGACCACCACAGACGGGGCCCTATAGGGCTGATGATCAGCCGGGGTTACGGGGTTAGCGCAATGTGGCACCACGGCCTCGGCCCAGAGCAGGAGAAGGAACGGGGGGTTTTTAGTCAGTAAGAGTCTGACACTCTAGTCTGACTCGAGTCATTTGATGATTTTCCCCTGACAAATAAAAAGGGGCGATGGCTTTCCATCAGTCTGCTAGTTTGCCGACCTATGACATAAAAATTAAATTATATTAATTGCTAAACGTACATTAACAGAAGTAAAGTAGTATTTTAAGTAAAATTTTATGTTATCTGAGACATTAAAGTACAATTTTTAAACCCTGTATTGCAAGATTCGTCCGTAAAATCTATTAATACATCTCCGAACTGAGATCTCTAGAAATGTAAGGAGCTTAGGCTTAACTCGGGTGGCCATACGTGACGGTTTTATAGGACAAGCCTCGGAATTTAACAAAATACGGCGATGAGAACAGGAAAAAATATTATGTGACATGTGTGTTTCTTTTTTTAAGCAACCATATTTTTATTTCATATGGGTAAAAACTATAAAAATGAGAAAATATTTTTTTTTTTTTTTTGTAACGGGATATCGTTCAATTGCTTTGGAGTGTCAGACTCTCACAGACTAAAACCCCCTTTCTCCTACTCTGGGCTGAGTGCCAATGTGTTCACTTGCCTCGCAATCCCGGCTGAACATCAACCCTATAGGATCCCGTCTGAGTGGTCTCCTGGCTCTTTGAGGCGCGCGCGGAACGCTATGCGCCGTACCTTCGGGTTTGGTACTGGTCGGGCGCCGAACCCTTACTCGCCGTCCGCAGACTTGCGCTTACGGTGGCTGGAGATCGTCTCTCGAAAAGTTAAAATTGTGAGTCTTGGATCCTAGATCACATAAAGTATTGTAATGTTTTTGCATCCTTGAATTAACCCTAAACGGGGTTCTTGCTGACTAAATCTATTTACTATAAAAATAACATATTTTTTCTTTTTGTAAAAATGTAAAATTCGATACTGAGAAACCTGACTTATAAATGCTTACTATAATTAGTATTCAAATCAAATTAAATCAAATAGCTTTATATGCCGAACAAAGGTGTAGTACTAACCAAATACCTCCAAATACATATATAGTATTATACTTTTTCTCATACAGACATGGATACTTACAGATACTTACATATACTTTTACAATGCTTTTAAAATTGTAATATTTAATATTTAAAACAAGAAATACATAGATAGTTTATTAATGTTTTGTTCGACAAGGTGTTCGCTATCAAAAATCGTTAAAAAGACATATTTCAAAAAAAAATACGTTTTATACTAACACAACAATTATGATAAAGTTAACTGACAGAAAATAAACGTCTTCATTTCAAGTCAACGTACCAAAAATAATAGGCGCGATATTTAATATATATTAGCAGTATTATATCCGATATTTTTTCAGTCATAAAGAACCGTTGACCTCTATTGGAACCAACTGGCCGTACGATATTTATTTCTTTATTTCCTGCCCATCGAAAAGGACAGATTGCTATTAAGTGATAAGGCTGAGTGTAGTTCATTGAATTTTAACCTTTAAGCACTTAATATTACGATGTTTATTTTGTCGTACGGTACTCATTTTGCGGATATTAACTCACATAATTTTGGGACCTTATGCATACAAAATTGATACATTAGTCTGATATGCGGCCAGCGTCAAGCGCAAAAAGGCACAGCGGCCTCGACCTGGAGTACGAGAAGGAACGGGGGGTTTTTAGTCAGTAAGAGTCTGACACTCCGCTTCACCATGGGAAAGAAGTCGTTAGATGATTTTCTTCGGCAAAAAATGAAACCTAAATAACTGCTTAGAACAGTTTTGTGGACCTATATATTACACTAAGTTTAAGCACTATTCTGTAATAATAATAAATAAATAACGCGGTGTTAATATCTAATACCCGATAGCGTATGTCCTATAAAAACCCATATAAATGCTCATCCTATTTTCGATCTCATAAGATCTCCATCATAATATTTTTATGTCCTAGTTCGTTTTCCGTGAAATTTTATATTTTCGAAGTTAACGTCAAATTATTATCATGATCAGAAAATATTTTCTCATTTCGCTAAGGAGTTGGAATGAAAATTACGTTTAATGATATATGAATGATAAATACCTATCTTCTTTATTATGTATAACAGCTTTTGCTCGCTTAGAATAGTGACTTCCTCCTAAACGGCTTGACCGATTTATATGAATTTTTCTGTATGCTGTTGGATGGTTTAGATTCACAATTCAGTCCGGCAGATGGCGCTGATTGCTTGTAAAAGTATGTGATCTCGGAAACGGCCCTTACGATTTCGCTGAAATTTGATATGTGGCAATTCAGGTAAGGTCCGCTAGTATCCGCAAGTATAGTGTTAAGTCGTCTTAAATTTAATGAAATATTATTTGTTTCTTATTTAGAATAACAGTAAAATATCAGGGTTTTGGTTAAGTGGCAAATACGCTTACCAATACATTTTGCGTGTCAATTTTATATAGTATGTAGAAAAAGATATAGAAAATGAATTCATAAATATTACAAAAATCAGGTGAGCTTAAATTACCATACACCTATCCAAACGAAACATACAGTGCTGCTTTAAAAAAAAACTCAATATAGTCAAAGTCAAAATCATTTATACACTAAACCATTTTAATAGGTGCTTATGAAACGTCATAACAAAACAGTAGCCTGTCAGTTTGTTTGTCTGTGAAGCTGCACTACCCATAGGTAATTACTATTTTGGACGCAAATTCCCAACCAAAACGTCTTACTTATTAACAACTAAATCACCGAGACAGAGACGGCCTAACTCTCCAGAAAAAAAAACAACGACAATATATGCAACGCCCAATAACCGATAAATATCTGACGGTTATCCGAAACCAGTACTCGAAATCTAGGGCTCTTATGTTAATGGAGTTTCGTCGAAAACTGCGAGTGATGTAGCGTTAGCAGTATCTGTCGTCACAGGTATTAACCCAGACTGTAACTACTCGTACTAACTGTAACTAGTATTAATAGAGATACAGAGATATTGTATTACAGTTATTCTCTCAGTATTTGTTGGAAGAGAACAGTTGCTCTCGTATCTAAATCATAAAGTCACTTGGCAAATACCAGCCTGTATATTAAACCAGAAATAACAAAAAAAAAGTATATACCAGAAATAAAAAGTGAAATATACAGTTTGCATCATTTGTGATCCGTGCAAAGGTGCAACTCTGATACGAAATTTCACCGCTATGCAATGGTTGTTAATATACATATCAAACTCCCTCTTCAATCACTACATCTAATAAAAAATTCCGTTGCGTCGTTTTAAAGATTTAAGCATACATAAGGATATAGGGACAGAGAAAGTGACTTCTGTGGTGCCTAATTTTAGAAGTTGCTGTCTTGACTAAACTAATACCGGTGATGAGACAATATAACTAACTATACACAACTAACTACTAACTAACAAAAATAGAAATTAATACCTGATATAAAATAATAGTTTATTTAACAGGTATTAATAACAGTTATTTTTAAGGAACGTGAAGAACAGTTACTTATACTACCAAAATTTTGTTTGGATGAAATGAGGCTAATATACACTCGTTGATCAATGAATTTGTATCTACTAGTTCGTAATTGGCTTTCGATTACGAGGCGTTAACTCGGGAAAGTGTAAACACTAGTTAATAGGTCTGTATTTGATAGGTGGATGGAGTATGAATTCAGATATATTAGTGAAGAGTTGTACAGAATCTAAGTATTTAGCTGTATTCTGTTCATTTAGTCAACTACAAATTGGTAGTTCAACACAATCAAAGTGTGTACATTGTTTCGGTTCAATATTGTTCTCTAAAATAATTACAATAGTAATATTAAGTGTGGGAGCCAAGCTTCGAATCGACCGGAGTGATACCGTGGCCTTAAAGAAAACCGGCGTGAAGCAACCTCACCAGATTCTTTTTCCCCTTTCTTCCCTTATACCTAAAGCTCCGGAATCCTAATCCCAAATGGTTGGCAACGCACTCGTAATTCCTCTGATGTTACGGATGAACATAACCGGCGCTGATTGCCTACCACATAAAAAAAATACATACTGTATAACAAACTCACACACTTATATACATCACTAGACCGCCTCAGACCTAACGATGACTAAGCACAACGGTTTGCCATAACCTATAATTTCTGAAAACGATTTCTATCAATAGATTTACTACCACATAAATCAGGCTGTGAAATGACAAATATCACCTGAATCCTGATACCTTTGGTACGAAACCTGAAACGGGTGAATCATTTTGGAATCGTACCAAGACATCTCGGTCTAATGTTCGTATTACAATATATCATTTGAGTTTGCTAGCACTTTTATCTGGTTTTGCCTTCAAAATCCGTCTTAAATGCATTAATTATTTTTCAAAGTGTGGGAGAGCCAAGCTTCGGCACGAATAGGTCGGTAGATACCACGGCCTCACAGAATACCGGCGTGAAACAACCATAGCGTTGTGTTTCGCCGTGTAAGTGAGGTTACCGGAGGCCCAATCTCGCCCCTTACCGATCCTTATATCCGCAACCCCTATCCCCAAAAGGCCGGCAACGCACTCGAAACTCTTTTGGTGTTAGGGTTGTCTATGGGCGGCGCCGATTTCTTACCATCAGGTAATCGGTCTGCTCGTTTGCCGACTTATACCATAAAAAAAATCTAAGGACTATAATGCATCCTATGATAGAAAACGAAATACTTCCGTAAACCGACTTCAATAATAATGAAGTTTTTCCGGGGTTAATGACTTCGGTGTGGTGAGAGGGAGTGACAGACTCTTACTGACTAAAAACCATCCCGTTTCTTCTCCTTCTCTTGCTCCAGGCCGCGGCACATTATTGCGCTGGACCTGTAACCCCGGATAGGAATCTATACGAAGTTTTTTTAATATAATTTCCTCTTGACATCCATAATGTATGGAGCTATAACAAAAAATCATGAATCTGATTCCAAGCTTTTAAATAAAGTAATTTTGCTTGCATACATTTCAAGCTTCTATATTTAAAAATATTCATCTGACAAACAAACGAAATGGATATCAACTTTATTACATTTGTATAGATTTGGAAATTGTCTGTACACAGCTATTCAATTTGTTGGTTTCCAAAATTGATTTGTCATGGTTTCTTTTATAATAACACATCCATTTATTAAGTGGTTTTCCTTGAAGTTGATGGCTAAGGTGATACCATTGCTACTTTTATTTACCACGTGTGTACCGGCGGTCAGTCATTTCTCATGCATGACAGTTCGAAATCTGGCAAGTACGAATATGACTTTTTCCGAGTTATATGCCATTTCTAAGATTATTTAAACACCATTGACAATACTGAAAACATCGTAAGGAAACCTGGACTTTATAACATCTAATTATAGGCTTGAAATCGCCAATCTTCGAGCAAGCGTAGTGATTGTTGCTCAAAGCTTTTCCGTGTGAGAAGAGACCTTAACGCGGTAAGTGGGTAGCTGATGATAATTGGTACTTAAGGAGCTATACCAATCCAGAAAGTCCAACGTCTAAAAAACTTCAATGGAATATCAACTTTGAAACAAAACAGGAAAGATTATCATAAATTCACTCAAAATAAAACGCCAAGCCTTCGAGACAAAAATATCTCATAGTCACACATTCCCTTACCCCTTGGTTGAGAACCTTAACAATATAACTTAATAGGGTTCCACTGTAACGAGCTGATCTTTACAAAATTTACCGACAATGCTCCAGAAGTGTGTGTTTTGTAGGTATAGATTTCCTTCCGGGTATAATTTATAGAAGAAACAAAAACTTGCTTGCAAATCACTTCTTTAAAGGTAAAACGTCACATCATACGTCACACATCTTTAGCTTATAATTGCCCACTAAATGAGCAAAAGCCTCTTCTCACAAAGAGAAGGTTTGAGCATTAAGGACCAAGATTGCTCAAAGCGGATTCGCGATTTGTAACTTATAATTAGCAACAAAAAGTCCAAGTTACCTTACGATTTTTTATTTCAGCGTATGTTAGTGGTGTCTAAATTAAGTTAGAATTTATAATTTTTCTTGAAAAACGTTACATTGGTACTTGCCAGGCTTGCACACTCGTACCTACATGCTTTGAAAATCGGGAGCCGTACAACTTGATCATACACAGGAAAAATAACAATATTGTTTCCGCAATCAATTTTAGGAGCATGAGCATTTTGCAATGAACATCGAGTTCAGTGACGTGCATTGGGATGGCCTATGACCAGCAGTGGACGACATCAGGATGGCGATGATAGTGATAAATGTATTTCTAAAAAAATATCAAACATTTGGGATACTTACTAGTCAGTTTTAAATTCTTTTCGATGACTAACGATATCAAATTCAAAATATATTCTAAAAGTTAAGGTAAGATGATTCAATATAAACCTTATCAACCGCAACAGCGAGCCAAAAAAAAAATAGGAAAATAGTCCTAAAAAGATCCTGCAATAAGAACTTATTTCCTAATAATCGGCCCCCGGAATACCGCTTAGACTCTATTTGAAGCAATACCAAACGTTTTGGTTGCCCCAAACGATGTTGGTTATAACCAGCTAAAACCGGCTCAAACCGCCTCCGGCCGCCAATATCCAGTTGATACCGATATTGGACGAAAACGATTTACCAAAAACTTTGACCCATCGTATTTACCTTTGCGGTGGATTTTTCGTTTGGTATTTTCAGGTAGTCATTTTTTTCTTTTTTTGTTTCAAAGGTTTTATTTTTAGATGCTTTTTCTATTGTTTGTGACATGTTATTAGTGGAAAGGTCACGAATTATAAATAAAAAGGCAATGACACGTACCATACATTACTTTTTAATAAAACTTTTCGAAGAATATTTATATTTTGCATGCACTTTGTACGAAAACTTTTAGTGAAATTAATTTTACATGACTTTTGAACATGCGTTTGACAAAAATAGACTAAAAGGATTATTTAAAAAGTTTTGCTTTACATAGTTTGAAAAGACAACGCACAAAATTTTATTAAATTTGCAATGTATATGTTTGTTTGTGAGGAGAAATCTCGCAACTAAATATTGAAACAGATATCTTCAAGAGTATGAGCTGAAATTTTTTATACACCACGTTTAGTTTGCATAACGATAAATACTAAGCTGTATGAATTTACATCCATAAAAATGTCTACAAAATCTTTAGTTTCAGGACTTATTGACCCACGTGAAGTAAATTAGTGTATAAAATGTTTTCTGATGTGTATCTAAGACCCCTTCCTCTTCCTCCTCAATTCCCCCAATAATGATAACCATATTTAAAGAGCTGGCAACGCGCTTGTCACTCCTCTGGTGTGACGAGGGTCCTTGGGTGGCGCTGATTGCTTACCATCAAGCGAAATGTCTGCTGATTTGCCACCATATCTCGATAAAAAATGTGCAGTTTAATGGCAGTTAAAAAACGATGTACCCTTGTATTATGTGTTTTACATGTCTATATACTATATATAAAAATCAATGCCACTTTTCGTTGAAATGTTAACTCTACAATGCCTTTACCGATTTGGCAAAAGTAGGTCTTGAATTATCTGTGCAAGTCCGAAAAAGGTTTGTAAGTACGTAGAGAAATATAAAAATTGTAATATCGACATCCACGAGGCCGGACGCTATTTTTATATGAAACAGTGTAAAATTTCCTAAGACGGAAAAAGAGGGTCCTCCGACCGGACTAGGCGAGGTTGATCAGTCTGGGGGCTACTGCCCGACAGTTGTAGGTTGGGATTTTCTATACGCCTTTATTAGAGCGCATAATAATAATGTGCGTTGCCACAAATTATTATTTGAATAAAAACATACAACAAAAAGTACATTAAACCTGTAAAATCTGTTTCCAAAACTTTACCATTTATCTTATAGTCGTAAAACCAGATTCTCTCCAGCTTTATCATGACATTGCCATAACGTCATCTTTAGGAACTATCTCGAAGATTTGCGGCTTTCAAAAGTACTTGAAAATTCACAGCCGCTTCACCGCTTTAAAGCGCTGTAGCGCTGTCGAACTAAACTTACAATATTGACAAGACTTCCTTAGTTCTGTCTAAAGTTATAACTTGATTAGTGTAGTGCAGTCACAGTTATAATAGGTTCGTCACAGTTCGTCATAGTTCGTGAGAGTTCGTTACAGTTCGTCACAGTTTGTCGAAAGTTATTTTTGCTCTTAACTTTACTAACTGGAAAAGGTTTTGTTTAAAAATTACCGTTCGAATTATCGAGTGTGATGTAATTTTAAAATTATTATCAAAAGTTTAATAGAACAGTGTAAAAAGATTTTGTAATTTATGGACAGTCGTGGTAAAATTCTTAACATAAAAAAGTATAATACTATCTTTTTCTCTGTACTTATATCCCTATGTATGCTTAAATCTTTAAAACTACACAACCGATTTTGAAGATTTATATGTATAATAACATCAATTAAATAGTTGAAATTTTTTATCAGCCGTGGACCAGTGCGAAGGCGGTTCGCTTTTTAAAATATTAATAAAACAATGTAACTAATATTGGAATTGAATGAGCATCCTCACTGTTTTAAGACAGTTTGACATTTCTATCGAAAACCATCCCCTCTACAATACTGAACGTTTTTGTCAATTTAATAAACAGATTTTGAATGAAAAGATTTTATACAAATTAATAAAAGTATTTCGTAAACATTTTGGACATTGTAGTACAGACATTGTTTTTGTTATTTGATGCCAAGCTAAGAGCCATGCTTCGGCACGAATGCGCCAGATCGACTGGATTGATACCACGGCCTTAGAGATAACTGGCGTGAAACAATCACAGCATTGTACTCCGCTATGTGAATAAGGTTACCGGGTTAATCTCTAAATCTCCAAATATCGAATCCTCAAAAGGACGTTAACGCACTCGTACTCCTCTTTGTTTCGGGTATCTATCGGTGGCGACGATTGCTTACCGTCAGGTATTCCAGCTATGATTGTTTTCCGTCCTATCACATTATAACTTTAAGTATATGGAGTAAGTGTAAAATAATTATACTTAATAGATTTAGAGCTGCTCATATGAAGCCTTTAGGAAGAGTAGGGTGAAAATGTATTCATCTTATTGAATAAAAGTTAATGTTCAATTAACTTCCTTATCACAACTACATAGCGTCAAAAATACTGCTAAATTGCGCATCAGATAATTCAGCAAATTTGCGCCAATATTGGTTCCTAATTCGAATAGAGCAAAATTTAAAATTGGCAGTTCGCAGAATCTTCCAATGCGGTGTTTCCAATTTTGGACTATCCCCAACACTTAAGTTTCTAATAACTAGGAAGAAAATGTGTCTTCAATTATTTTATTTATTTGTTTGTTATTGTTTGACAGGAATAAAATCTCTTTGGTTTGCGTAAACAACATAAACATTTTGCTTCTAAATGTACGGAATCAATAAACACGTAAACATTACACATTTGGCGTACAGAAGACCCCCAGAGAAGAACATTTGATCTTGAGGTGAGTTCTGAATGATTTAATTTTAGTTGAGATAGTAAGTTGCTTGGTTTAGGAAAATAACTTGATGCTTTTCCTTGCGACTAAGCGCCTCCAAGAGCCAATAGATCACAGGGCCGATGTTCAGCTGGGATTGCAGGGTAAGCGCAATGATGCACCGCGACCTCGGCCCAGAGCAGGAGAAGGAACGGGGTTGTTTTTAGTCAGTAAGAGTCTGACACTCCCTCTCGCCTCACCCTTGGGCGAGAGAAACCATTTGATGATTTTATCCTTACAAAAAAAACTCCTACTAACTAGAAACTAGCCTGTTTCTTCTCATGCTACGGACATTATCACGCTTGCACTTGTATAGGTTCCTTCCGCAACCTACCTGGTTGCGGAAAGCTCTATATAATATCTGGAATCTTTGAAGTAGTAGGATTATTACAGGTTGTTTTGTTTTTATATTTATTTTTATTCTTAAACATTTTTACATTATTAACTTTACATCTTCAAAAATTGCCAAACTGTAAGACAGTTTGTTGGCGATAGTGGCGCTCTTGTGTTTTACAATATTGTTATTTATTACTTCTCTTAATAATTAGGTGTATAAAACATATCTTTAATTTTTTGTACTTCTTAAACAATAAATTTTGTTTTAATACTTATGTGTTTAGCATATTTAAAAAATCCTTTTTTAGTCTTTTCTTTAAGGACAAATATTTTAGTAACATTTCCCCAAACAATTACCAAGAGAGCTTTTCTACGGCGAATCTTTTCAGAACATCTTAAAATAAATGATTATACATTTGTTTTTTCATAACAATTACTCATTTATAACATTTTTCCCAAAAAAAAACGAAATAAATAGAAATGCCACAAAAGGATTCGCAAAATTCACCGTTGATATTTCGATTGTACTTTTTTATCATTCGCGCTAAAAAATCATATGTGCTAGGCTATATAGCACAAAAAATATTCATATTGGGGATTCACGCTAACCACCGAACAAAAAGACAAACAAATAAAAATACGTATAGTTAGCCATATTTTTTTGGTATAGGGCGCAAAATGAGCGTACAGACAGATTACCTGATAGTAAGCATTTGGCGCCACGAATACGTTGCCGAACTTTTGGGGATTGGGGTTTCGGAGAATTAGGGATTGGAGTTTAAGGGAAGGGGAAAAGACTCCAGAAACCTCACTCACTCGGCAAAACAACGCCATCGTTGGTTCACGCCGGTTTGCTGTGAAGCAATGGTATATTTTCGCTAAATAGCGGATCGCACTTTGAAAACCTAGAACAGTATGATTCGCCCCTAACATTTTATAGTTGTGATTCGTTTTCAGTCAACTTTACGACTTTTGACTGTCCAAAGAGAATGTTTACGATACACTAGCTTTTGGTAGCACTTTTATTACTTTAATATTATCCTTTTTTCTCACATTTACTTCTTTCCTGGCTTTATCCCAACTAGGTCGAGGTCACTACGACATAGTCCAATAAATTTCATCCTCCTTTTAGTGTTTCTAGCTAATTCTTGTGACGACAGAACAGCTGTAAAAGGTTGTTTTTGCCAGCTAAAGTAATTAATTAGAAAGAAAATACATCAACTAATTTATGCTAAAGATAAGTCCAGTTAACACACTGGGCACTTTGGTAATTTTATAACAATCTTTGTTAATATTTTAAAGCTGTGAAGTTTGTTCTTTCGTTCGTTCGTTTGTTTGTTTGAACGCACTCATCTCTGGAATTACTGGAACCGAATACCGAATTTTACAAATATGTTCGTTAGGCCATTTATCAAGGACGTGACGCTACTATCAAATGGAGGCGAAATGCGGGTGAAATCGTGTGAGAGTAGCTAGTAGTATTATATATTAAAATACAAGTAAAAATGTTTTCATCAAAATTAAAATATCTATAGCAGAGAACCATAGAAAAAAACAAGAAAAATAATTTTAAAGTGAAATTAAATTCGTACTTGATATACTGTCGTGGTGGCCCGGAGGTTAAGGAGCCCGCTTCTCATACATGAGGAAGTGAGTTCGAAACCTGGCAAGTACCAATGTGACTTTTTCCGAGTTATATGTAATTTCTATGATTATTTAGACACCACTGACATACGGTGAAGATAAACATCGTGAGGAAACCTGAACTTATAATTTCTAATTAAAGTTTGTAATCGCCAACCCGCATTGAGCAAGCGTGATGATTAATCCTGTAATTTTCTCCGTACGAGAAGAGGCCTTTGCTCAGCAGTAGGCACTTCCAGGCTGATGATGATGATGATGATGACCCGATATACGACAAATCGCAAAAAATCATCCTCAGCTTGGGTTGCGGGTCCAAGCACAATAATATAGAGTAGTCCCGGCACGGAGCAAATTAAGAATCAGGGTGGTTTTTAGTCAGTAGGAATCTCGCCTCATCTGTGGCAGGATAAGCAAATTGGTTATTTTCCCCCTTCAAGAAAAAAGTATCACCCTATAGCACATGGGTCTTGTAAGATTATCGTTAAAAACGCACCTCTGTATGACTCTTAAAGTTGCAAACTTCGCAACTTTAAGAGGGTTCGCAACTTTATAGGGCCATATGTTATAGGGTGATACTTTTTCGTGCGATATCCATCGCGCTTCGGCCTGGATCAGGAGAAGGAATGGGATAGTTTTCAGTCAGTAAGAGTCTGACACTCTCTCACGCCTCACCTCAGCGTTGTGTTTCGCCTTGTGAGTGAGGTTACCGAAGGCCCAATCCCACCCAATCCCGCCCCTTCCCCTATCCCTTCCGATCCTTATATCAGCATCCCCAAAAGCCGGCAACGCACTCGTAACTCCTTTGGTGTTGCATTGTCCATGGGCGGCGCTTTGCGATTGCTTACCATCAGGTTATCCGTATGCTCGTTTGCCGACTTCTACCATAAAAGAAACTTCACCCTTTGTATAACACACACATACTGAACAGAAAACCGTTTTCTAATATATTCTTTGTCCAGACACCAAAAGAGTGCGGATACACTTTCTTTGAAACTGAATGCCTTCGATATGCAAAGGCTTATAACGATATCAACGGTTAGATAATGACTGAGCATTTATAGGTTTGAAAAGCCTTAGAATAGCACTAGGCTTTTATGATGAATAGCCTTCAGGGGCCACTAGAATCCCTATATAAGTCCTAACTACTGAGTATTTGCGTGTAACTTTTGGCTGAAATATTATTACAGCGTTAGGGCTCTTAGTGGTCCAAAGGGATTATTGTAGGTTTGGGACTTTGTTACGCGTTTGTTGACGGCCTTTTTTGAAATGAATATCGTCGAGTAAAGAATGATTATTTATTTCACCGTCATCTTATGAGTTTGACGTTGAAAAAGAGTCACACAATGGCTGTCATAAATTCTAGACTGCATGTTAACTATTAAAAAAACAGTGCTTATATATTTATTTATATCATAATATATCTACAACAATATATGGAGACTAAATAATTATTGTCAACCTATTATTTACACCCACATTTATGTATAAAGAGTTGAATCAAAATATTAATTACACATAACCAAAATTAGGTACTATAGCGATGTAATCACATACGTTTCAGATACAGCTAAAAAAAGACACAAAAACAAAGCTATTCGATATTTAAAAGACAACGAATAGGCGCCCCTCAGAAACTATTAATCGTCAGAACAAATTTTTTTCTAAAGATTATTTAGAAAACAATGGTTAAGAGTTAAGATATACGGATTAAGGTAATAGGACAAAAAACCATCTACTTATAAAATAACCGACAAAACTATAATGTCCTGTAAGAAAACATGAATGTTACGTCGGACCAACAAGCAAGATAATAATATAAATAAAGAAAACAGGACCAAATCAGTAAGCATTCACGAAAACAAAAGCCTGCCTAACAATCGCTTAGATGAAGGAGATTGTCCAGCGATGACGTCATTTTGCCCAAGGTCAAGCTTTAAGGGGCGCACAGATAATACAAATAATATAACACGTAATATTTAACATATTTCAGTGATATGGAAACTGATTTTTTTTTTATTTCGTAATGTCATAAGTCGGCAAACGAGTAGACGGATTACCTGGTGTAAGCAATTTGCGCCGTCCATAGACACTTGTAATACCAAAGGAGTTACTACAAGTCCTTTGCCGACCTCTTGTAGGATATTAGGGATTGAAGGGTAGGTGATTTGAGGATTGAGGATTGGCAGGGGAGAGGATTGGGTCTCCTGTAACCTCACTCATACTTCGAAACACAACGGAAGTGGTATTCATGCCGAAACATGGCTCTCCCACATTTATAAGACTTTTACCACATTTGCCACACAAATTTTTTAATTCTTAGTTTTTATTTATTTTTTATGTGTTGAAAATCGTTGGAGCCGTTTCGGAGATTCAGATTCCATACATTTACTTACAATAAAATCTCGCTTTAAGATATAAGATACGTGGAATGTGGATGTGTTATGATACATAAGTTCATTATAATCAGCCTGATTCCGTCCACTGCTTAACAAAAGCCTCCGCAATTGCACGCCACTGAGCTCGATCAGGAAAAATCATCATATGGCTCTGGCTCTGGCTGAGAGAGTGTCAGACTATTAATGACTAAAAATCCCCATTTCTGGGCTGGTGAAATCATTGAATGATTTTCCCCTCACAAAAAAGCCTAACTGGGGGCGTCTTACACTACGTTTGCCTAGACATGATCTCCATTTTAATTTAAAACACGTCTACTTCAACGATCGAGTGCCTTAATCTGCACACACCTTAAAGTTACGTAGTAACATGTCATTATAGGGTTGCCCCACACGACAGTACGTACAAAAACTAGCAACTTTAATTGCTTTCTCGAATATATTGTAGGGGCGAGCAAATTGATCTACATTATAAAAAGTTTGCGGACCTCCTTATGCGATGGGTCGGGTTGGGCCGAGGTTGTAGTGATAGCGATTTTAAGATAAAAAAATTACTTATTTCTTTTGGACTTTGTTGTAGTGGAAATAGAGATATTATTTTAATAAATAATCTCCAATGGCAGAAATTACAAAGTATCACAATGTCAAAAGTCAAATCATTTATTTCAAATAGACCACAAAAGACACTTTTGAACGTCAAACAAAAAATAAATAAATATCAAAAGGCGTATGCGTGTCAGTCTGTCCGTCTGTCCTCCAATGGACACCAAGTTTTAATTTAAGCCTGTTGCATAATTTCAAACAAAAAACAAAAGGTCTGCAACGCACTCGTAAGTAACTCTTCTAACAACTTTAACGTTGCCGGTGACCGGGCCGATTGCTTGCTTGTTTGCTCTTGTGAGTGATTATCCGTCTGATAGTTTGCCGGTCTATACTATAGAAAATCAAAAGAAAATAACATTTCTTCCCAACAGGATATCGAATCAAAGCCCCTTTAACAGTCCTTAATGTGACTACACCACCAACGAGACACTTAAATCGCGATATTATAGGAAATAATCACCCCGCTACTCGCTTCCGCTTCAGCTTTCAACGCCACCCAAGCCTTAACTAGTAACCTATTGGATAGCGGCCAAATTGTGGGTTGTCATATATTATCACGCTATTGTTAGCTTTCGGGGTACAACAGAGCCATCGCCTGTGTATGATAAGGTGTTTATTAAGTTTCCACAGTGTGGGTGTTTCATTAACATCTGGTTTCCAATTGTAGAAATTATTTATGTACTCACTTTTCCTGGTTAACTGCAGGTATTAGGGTATCATACCGCTAGTATACTTTCTACTAATATTAAATTGAATTATTTATTTCAGACCAGACCAGAGATCACAAGTGTTTTTCATTGCTTATCCAAATTATATTGAAAAAACAATCATAGTTCTTCTACAGTTAAACTCCATCCAAAGGTTGTCTGGAAGAAATTGCTTTTAGGCGATAAGACCGCCAATTGTACTATATTTTGTGTTTTTGTTTCCTATGTTTTTTATTATTATGGTGTACAATAAAGTATATTCATTCATTCATTCATAGTTTTATTCATTCATTGTTTTGTCGATTTTTGAAATAAGAACAGAAAAGGTATACTTTTAACAATTGTATAAAAAAATGTCAAGTTGAAAACTACCGTACTATTAATCAAAATTGTAAGTGGAGGTAAAGAATTAAAAGTTTAGGAAAGTAATCTATACTAATCTTTATTTATAAAAATTTCGTGTCACGTGTTTGTCCGCGATGGACTCCTAAACTACTAAACCGATTTTAAATTTGATTAGCATTCCGTGTGAATTTTGATCCAACTTGAAAAATAGGCTAGCTTACATCTCAATTTATAGTTTCAATATTATTTACCTTAGCCACAACGACGCGTGGCTGGGTCTGCTAGTATTATCTAAGTATATACTAGTCTTTACTTCTTCTATAATATTATAAATGCGAAAGTAACTCTGTCTGTCTGTCTTTTCTTCTTGCCTAAACCACTGAACCGATTTCTGTGAAATTTGGTACAGACATAGTTAGGTACTAGAGAAAAGAAGTAGGATAGTTTTTATACCAAAAATTTGCAGGAAGTCACTATTCCACGCGAACAGAGTCGCAGGCAAAAGCTAGTACGAAATAATCACAGCATACTCCTAAAAACACCACTTCTTGTTCCAAAAATCATTAGCCTACACGAAATTTCGCACCATAATCACAATTATACAAACAGAGCTTCAAGCATTCTATTTTAATTCCAGTCCTCCTTGAAGATGTAAAAGGAATAAATAATTAAATACAACTCTAACCAGTTTGCAACGGGAACACTGCACTCTGTGTAATTAGGACAAAGGTCGAGCCGACACTAATGACAATTATATTACGATGGTTTTATGAGATTCTAGTTTGGTTTGTATCCGACGTTACTATTGTATTCATTAAAGTCATTAATTAAAATCAAAAATACGATTTAAAAAAGACAAATTATTAAAATAATTTTTTTTTGCTTCCTTAGTATAGTTATCAGCTTTTTTAAAAGTATGAATTCGTATGTATTTATACTTTTTATGGAGTAATGATGGTAAGCAAACGGCGCCACCCATGGACACCCGAAACACTTAACAAGTTACGATTACGTGGTTGATCTTTTACTAAATGGGGTTTAAGATATTTCAGGATTGGAGGAAAGGGAAGGATTGGGCTTCCGGTAACCTAACTTAACCAGCGAAACACAACGCTGTGGCTGTTTCACGCCACTTTTTTGTGATACCAAGACTTCTCCTGATGAGCCAACCCATTAGTGCCGAAGCTTGGCTCTTCCATAATTAGGTAATATTGTTATTAAATGATTACTGACCACTTTTAGTGTCACATGTAAAGTTCAAAGCTTTGATTTATAGTTCAAAGTCCCATATTAAACCATGTGCGTGAACAATTACAATAATTCGAGCTAATCAAGAATTGAAAAAAAAAACACTATGTTTTCACCCTAGCATACGTCACCTAAGTCTTGGACAAACATAATAAGTAGCATAATAAATCTACTATCAGTAAAACTAGCTAACAAAATATGCCACGTTATATTTTCCTTATATCACAAAATAACAAACATCCCGTAATATGAGAAGGTAAATAAACTATAAACAAAAGCCAAACCACTTATTTAATGGCGTGGCATCGTCACTGAAACTATTTGAAAAACTATTGCTGGCTATCGATTGAACAAAGTGACACCGAGGTGTCGATTGACAGCGCGGGAAAACCGAAACATGGCCGCCACGAGTTTTGACAGTTCTTTATTTTTTATTCGAGACTGTTGGCCTCGAACGAGCGAGCGTGTAGTTTTAATTTAAGCATTTAACCTCTTTTGTTTTTGAACTATATCTCAGTGTATTGAAAGAGGTATGAAGGTTTGATTTCAAGTTTCAACACAACACGACGTATTGACTTTGTATTAAAATAAATTATATCATCATCATCATCATCATCATCAGCATATAATTGCCCACTATTGAGCAAAAGCCTCTTTAGACACGGAGAAGTTTTGAGCATTAATCACCGCGCTTGCTCAAGCTGGTTTGAGAATTTCAAACTTATACTGAGAAATTATAATGTCAATTTTTTTCACAATATTTTCCTTCACTTCATGTCAGTGGTGTTTAAAGTACATATGGCTCGGAAAAAGTCACATTGGTACTTGTCAGGTTCGAACCCTCATGTTCGAGAAACGAGTGCGGGCCGGGTAATTATATCAACGCAGGTATATCAGATTCATTATGACCTTTATTACAATGAAAATATCACTAATATGTGGTTTGAAAAGAGCTCAAATAAAATTATCATTATTGGTATGTTTAATTTTCAATGAAGAAGTGGGTCAGTAGCATTTTATGAGTGTCAATCAGAGAATTAAATTCGATATGTGTGGCACCGTTATATTAAATTCTCTTTTCATTTTAAATCTCTTTTGAATCTGTAGAACGACAAAAAACGTAATGAAAGAAGTAAAATATTGTACTGGATGAGTTATCTGAATAAAATTGGTAGTATTATATTTGGATTTTTTTTTTATTAAGATTTTCTTATACTAGTAAAAGTGTATACTAATGAGCTTAAATATTTACCAAAAAATTACAAGCAGAAGCTATGAGCACAATGTTTTTGTTTGGGGAAAATGACCTCTTTCGTCATCAAATCACTTCTCTCGCCCAGGGTGTCCCTAAATCTATATCCCATCCCTAAATCTCCAAATTCCCTTATCCCCAAAAGGTCGGCAATGCACTCGTAACTTCTCTGTTACGGGTGTCCATGGGCGGCTCTGATTGCTTACCATCAGGTAATCCGTCTGCTCGTTTTCCGGTCTATTACATAAAAAAGGGTGAAGCGAGAGGGAGTGTCAGCCTCAAAACCACCCAGTTGCTTCTCCTGCACCAGGCCAAGCCGCGGCACCTTATTGCACTTGACCAAAAACCTACTACGACTACTATAAATGTAACTACAAATTTTGATAGCCGAAAATAATAATAAAACTTGGCCTGACCCGCTTCAATGTAGGTACCTATATCGCAACTGAGACCTTATCTCAGTAGTGGTAAGAAATAAATAAATAGTGGTGGCCAATACCATTTAGTTAATTTTTTTTTCATTCACACAATCCCTATTTTTTATAAAAAGTGAAATCTTTATTCCCAACCTTATAGTTCTATTTTTAATTTCCCTTATAGAACGGTTTTACTTTTTTTATTCGTTTGCTATAAATAGCTGGCTGGTTGCGTTGTAACGCTGCGACGGTAAAATTACCGGTAAAATGCAACGGTTCGAACGTCGATTCAAAAAACTCTTTTGTATTGTTTTTTTTTTTCATTTGTTTTTTGGTGGAACAATGGAATGCAATATTTTATGTAAATAGAACAGCTATATAAGTATTTAAAAAAGAAAAAAATAATGGAAAAATGTCGAATGACTTTAGAATAAGTTTTTGTTTGAATTAAAAGAAAAGGTGTAATATTATACAGGGAATAACATAAAAAATGTGTTTAAGATCCTCAAATATTTTGTTAATCGGTTCGGTAACATGCAAATTGAGATACCTATCTCCAATGTACGGAAACGATTTGATAAAATTATAAATGGACAGCAATAATATCAGTATGATAGTTCTTTTGACTTTGCACTTCACCTGCGACCGCCTCAGCCCAATCTTTCGCGGGTATTAATATTGGGTACAGATTGCCTAGGCTAGGATTGCGATTTTTCTTTGCGTTAATGCAACTGAAAAGTTTATAACGTTCGCGCTCTGATTGGTCCGCTCCAAATTACCCAACCAATCACAGGATGAAGCAGTGACGTTAACGTAAAACAAATTTGCACTAGCCAATCTGACTCAATGAAGCTTTACCATATAAAACTGTAAGAGGATAATCAGCCTTGACTTCTCCCACGCAGGTTGGAGTATCAGAGTATCACTGACTTATTAGTCAGTTAAGTAAACTTATTAGTTAGGAAGGGGGGGTTATTACCCCCTTTCCTTCTCCTGCTTTAGGCCAAGGCTGCGGTACCTTATTTCGCTTACCCCGTAATCTCAGCTGAGCATCAGCCCTATAAGGCTCCGTCTGTGAAAGGCGATGACGTTAACGTAAAACAAACTTGCTCTAGCCACTTTGACATAGAAAATATTTACCATATAAAACTTACTAGCTTTTGCATGGAATAGTAACTACCTGCAGATTTTTGATATAAAAACTATCCTGTCCTTTCTCGAGTTCCAAACTATGTCTGTACCAAATTTCACAGAAATCGGTTCAGTAGTTTAGGCGTGTAGAGAAGACAGACAGACAGACAGAGTTAGTTTCTCATTTATTACAATAGTTTGGATGGAGTGCCCTAAAAAAACGTAATGACCCGAATAATACCACAAACCGCGTCGGTACAGTCGAATGCATTGCACTTTTCAATGGAAATCACAGAGTGACCGCATTGCATTCTGTTGAGCGTTAAATCGTTGGGTTTGATTGTACAGCTTCAAATAATGTAGTATTTTTTTTTAATAAATAGTAAATCATTATGTTAACTTTTTGCACTTCTACCTAAAGCAAAATTTTCGTGATTATAAAAATTATAAATAGTTATAGCGAATGGATATACCTACGGTTTTAATAAATGTGAAAGTTTTCATAAATAAACGCAAGTGTGGGAGAGCTAAGCTTCGGCACGAATGGATCGGCTCGACCGGAGTGATACCACGGCCTCACAGAATACTGGCGTGAAACAACCCACAGCGTTGCGTTTCGCCGTGTGAGTGAGGTTACCGGAGGCCCAATCCCTCCTCTTCCCCTATCCCTTCCCAATCCTTATATCCGCAACTCCCATCCCCAAAAGGCCGGCAACGCACTCGTAACTTCTTTGGTGTTGCGGGTGTCCATGGGCGGCGCCGATTGCTTACCATCAGGTAATCCGTCTGCTCGTTTGCCGACCTAATACCATAAAAAAACCAAAAACGGCTGCACTGATATGGTTGAAATTTGCTGTGAAAATAAGTAAGACGCATACCACGTGGACGAAACCTTGGGAGGAAGCTAGTGTCTTTATATATGTATGCTATTAATTCTTATGAAATAAAATAATTAAATACCGTACATACAATTATACCTCTTAAATTGCACACGCACAAAGTTCAAAATTGGCTATTTAACCTGACGACGCAACAAAAAAAAACACAATCACAAACGACTATCTCATCTCTGACATTTAATTTTAGCAAACGAAATAAGACCTTATCACGACAAACACAAAGACGGCATCACGTTACACCACGGCAGTCCTATTTTAAAATGTAAATAAAAAACACCAAAGACTATGAAAATTCAGATGGTTCAGTAAATTACACTCAAGTTGATTACCTTTAAGCTGAATGAGTAATCGTAAAAGTTCGCATTACTTTTATTTGGGGGTAAAAGTAAAAATTCATGAGGGCCATTTTATTTCTAGATGTTTGGTGGAAAAAGTATTTATTTATTTAGAAATATGTCGTTACTTTTGGTTTCATCTTGATGTAGTAGGCATAAAACTAGATTGAAAGTTCAACTGTCGTATATTTATGTTCTTTTAGAAGGATTTATTTGAAATTAACTTTGTCTATGCTTCGTCGATGATGATGTCATTATGACTCGTATTCGTTACGTTTGATTTTGTAAAAACCACAGAACAGAAAATTAAGTAGAAGTGCCCCTACACTCTTTCAAAAGGAAAACCAGTGTCGCCAAAATCACACATTCGCAAATCAAATTGTCCATTACACACATAAAAAACAGCTATATAATTGGGTAAAAAGATGAAACGCAACTTTAGCAAATCATCTTCTAAATGTTGTTAAAAATTGAGTCTTATAACAATGAGCGAAAGTTGTTATCATTTCACATGTCACAATCAATAAAGGCGTCTATCGTGTAAAAAACTTAAATATAACAATTTACAAACGGGTTCAGCCACTCAACGCTAGATGGCGCTGTAACAAATTCATTCTATTCAAAACGCTAACTTCTTTGAAATAGATGTCATATTTGTATGCACTTGTACCAATAGACATTTACTATTTTGCTACTCAGATAGGGCAGGGTATCCCAATATATCGATGTTTTTGTATTCGTGTGAGCAATATAATTTATCGACACGATATACCTACAAATGATCAGTAATGAAAAAGTTTCTAATAAAAAAAAAGAAAAATATTAACATATTTTTTGAAGATTTAATGTTTTTTGGAGATGGTCAAGTTATTATTAAAGATTTCGATTTTAACATATAAAAGCACTACGCGCTCCTACAAGTTTTATCTCCTTTCCAACTAAAATAGAATCATAAAAATCGGTTCATAAATAACGGAGACGAAAAAAACAAAAAAAAATGTTACAGTCGAATTGAGAGTCACTCTCCTTTTTGGAACTCTGATAAAAATCATGTATAACATCTATACTCATAATAAATCTGTAGAGGGGTCAATTCTGTACATTAAATATATTTTCAAAATAACTACCAGGGGGTGATAAGTGATCGATACTGATGCCAAAAATGAAATCAGTAAAAATTTTGTCTGTCTGTCTGTCTGTATGTTCTTTATAGAAACAAAAACTACTCGACGGAGTTTAACAAAACTTGGTACAATTATTCTTTATACTCCTGGGCAGGTTATAGGATACTTTTCATCACGCTACAAATAATAGGAGCAGAGCAGTGAAGGAAAATGTTGGGAAAACGGGAGAAGTAACTCCCTTTTGTAAGTTTCAGTCGCGTGTGTTACCTTAATGGTTAAACTTACATAGAAATTATGTATGACGGAAATATTTTAAATAAAATTGTCTAAAAAAATGTTTTACAGCATATGTCTATCTTTTATGGTTAACTCACAATAGCACGTGTAACTTCTGATAGCTTAGCAATTCGGATAATAAGACATAGCGCCGTCGCAAGTGAACACTGAATCATGGTATGAGAATTATTTTTGTGTAGCGGTTGCCGTGCTCGACACGATGCGGTATAAAATATAATATAATATAGGTTTTATCAAATATTTGTAACTCTTACCTATTAGTTAGATCCGTACCTTTCTATCTATTGACGGACGGACTGCGGAGACTTAGTAAGTAATAGGGTATTTACCCATTGGAGATGTACCCAAAAATGAGACGATAAATACCAAATTTTATGCATACTTAGATTTTGTTCTATTGCTATTTGCTGCTTTTTATCAACACAGCACGCGGGCAAAGCCGCTGGCGAAAACTAGTTATAAAATAAAAATGGTGATTAACCACCCGCACCTGCCACAGACGGATGCACGCTGTGTGGTTAAAACGTTGATGTGTCTATGCAATCTTAGTTAAACATTTATGAATTATACACAAAAATTGTCAAAAATCAATTTTCTGAACGATGATGATGAAAAATTATCGATATGAACCTATTTTACGAATATGTCGCATCCCTAAATGAGTAGCATCGAAACTACTAGAATGTATTGTATATAACGTCACATAACGAACAAGTAGATTTAAACTTAATTGTAATGAAAATAAGGCCCTTTATAGTTTGCATTGAAGTAATGAAATGTGATATTTACATTAAAATCTAATATATTTAAAATTAACAAAGGTTAATACTCAAAGATGATACGATACACCACCACAAGACTCATCTTTTTTTCTGCTTACTTTTTTGCAGTTAAAAACCGCACAACAAGGCATAATTTCTAATATATTTCGTGTTTCTTAGAGACAACCATGACAACCAATCATGAAAACGGATCGAACGATTCTGACAACAAATGTGCCAAAATGTTGTATATCTAGTCATCATGTTGGTTAGCGCGCGATGTCTGAGGGGCACTTCCACTGTATTTTCTATTCCGTGGTAAAAACCATTTAGTTTTTTTCTGTAATGATACTAAACTTTTCTACTATTTATTAGATGTTATTATTCACATAAACCATCCTCTTTAATCGCTCAATCTAATAAAAAAAAAACGGAATTGATATCTGTTGCGTAGTTTTAAACGTGCATAGGGATATTTAAAAGAAGTTGTTATGCCCGACAGGGCCCACAATGCTCTTAAACTAATGTATGTAAATCCTTATGTACCCTACCACCTAAGTTCACATTGTGGAATGCAATAAATATATATTGAATTGAATTGAATTGAATTGAAGAAGAGTTTTTTTGCAAGAATTGATAGAATTCAAAGGAAGTTCATTAAGTTCTTGTGCTATCGTTTGAAAATTCCTAAGAATACTGGATGTGATAACTATATTAAACTCTGCAAACAATTTCACTTTCTTCCACTTTATAAACGTCGTGAGATAGCTGACGTTACTTATATCCTATCCATAGCAAACGGTAGGGTTGATTGCCCTGAACTCCTTGAAAAGTTGTCTCTCAATGTTCCCTCGAAATCCTTTAGGAAGCACACACTCTTTGTCCCCCGGTTGCAAATAGTAACTACAGGCAGAGCTCATTTTTGTGTCGAGCTTGTCGTACCTTTAACGACATCAGTAGCAAGCATGATGTAGATATCTTTTGTACAAGCCTGAGAAAAGCTAGAACCATGATAAGTGGAGAATTTTTTAATAACTAATTTATGTTTTTTCAAATATGTTTACATCATTTTTTCTTTATATAATTTTCTTGTGGTGTGCCTACTGTTTTGATTATATTTAAAATTTTAATTTGGTCTTAGTTGTTAACTATTCTGGCACTATTCGTGTGAATCTGTAAGTGGCTCAATGTCACTATTTTTCTGCTAAAATTGTATAATGTAGCTGTTGATTCACCATTTATTAAATAAATAAATCAATAAATAAATAAATTTAAGCATACATAGAAGGACAGAAAACGCGACTTTGTTTTATACTATTCAGTGACTAGGCTAGCCACATACCACATAAGGAGGTAAGTATCTTATTAATGACACTGTTTTTTTAAGAAATAACAACAAACCTTCATGAATTAATTGAGACAATCTCTACTAGTTTATTTATTCATGAATATCATAATCACGCTGCTCATGAATAAGAGTCCCGTTCTAACTTGAATTTAGTAGAACTTGTGTCAGTTAATTCAACGTAAGTAAGTTATAATTTGTAAGTTTGTCGCACTGATAGACAGCTACAATGTTCCTGAGTGCTATAGGCTACAAAACATCACGTTACGATGAAATGTAGCCGAGCAGCGGGTGAAACTGCACGAGGATTGGCTATTCTTCAATAAATTAAGTAAGTATGTCTCGCGATTAATTGTTAACCGGTATGACACTGTTTTTTTATGCACTTAAATATATATTTAATAAAATCTTTTTTTGGATTTCACAGCACACGGAATCCTATTCTAATACATCAAAACAGAATACATCAAAACAAATCTGTTTTGATGTATTCTGTATGTCATAATCATATGTCATAGCAAGACATAAATTGATTTTTATTTAAAAAATCTTATTCAGGATTAAAAAATATTAAATTATATTATTTGTGTGTTTTGTCAAAAAACAAAAGCCTAACTTCAAAATTGCTTCATTGCGACAAAAAACAAATCCGAATAAACGAAAAGAAAAATAAAACAAAATTCACAAAAACAGTAGCGATTACTGGTGTAAATAGGTTGCATGTAAAACAAGTATCTTATTACCTCTCATTGAAAGTTTCCGACCTATAAAAACCAAGTTACGGAACCAAAAACCAATTACTAACTAGCTGCATAACTCGTAAATAGAACTCAGAAACTCATTCTTATGTAGCTAAATTAGTCACGCTAAGGACTTGGCAACGATGGAGTTTTAGTATGAATATTTTTTTTTATCATAAAACACTTTTTTCTATTGGTTCTTGATAGAGTTGGGCAAAAGTGATCATTATAATCATTGACAACAAAATCATCTTTTTTTTAATTGCAACTATCGTGAGACATACAAAATTTATTAACAACTAGCCGCAGCTTCGCTATTCTAACCAACCTAGTTACCTACCTACACTTCTCACCCTACATTATACATATATTTTTATGGAATAGCAGGCAACGAAGTGGCAATACGGTTGGCGCGGTAACTGAGCAACTGGCTACGGCGCAACGTATCGCGGCTTCTATTCCCGCACGGAACAACAACACATTGAGTGATCCACAAATTGTTGTTCCGGGTTTGGGTGTGATATGTATGTGAAATTGTATGTTTGTAAACGCACCCTCGACATAGGAGAAAATCACATAAGGATTTTCTCCGTCGTTTTATTAATAAAAAACGTGCTAACTTCGTCTAGTTTTATTTAACATATAATTTTGACTTTTAAAAGTGTCATTTTATGGCCGGTTTGCAAAACTAAATTCACTATTTCATTGATTCGTGCCGAAGGTGAACTGGTGTCTTCAAACTTATTATTAGAAAGATCAGATTTAAAAATTATAAGTTAAGTTTTACTCATGATGTTTTCATTCGACGCTTGTCAGTGGTTTCTAAAAACACTGAGAATTTACATAAGTATAAGTCGGAAAAGTCACATTAATACTTACATTTCGAATCTGCATCCTCACGTATTAACGAGAAGAGTGAGCTTTAATTACATAATTATGGAATCTAAATCCACAATGAACATCTATGCAAACGCATTTCATTACTTGAAAATACCATAATACTCGAAAAGCCCGATAACTGATACAATTTAACTGAAATATCGATAATCCAACCTGTATCGTATAATTTCAGCTTAATTACATGCTTTCAGTGCTCAAATGTTTTATGAAAAGTTGTTTCATAGTGTGTAATTTGGTACAGGTTTTCGAAAACTATTTTTTGTTTATAGGTTGTGATTAAACTTATACAAACCACTTTTCAAAACAGATTATGAATTCAAAGAGGTATGTAATTATACCAAAAAGGTTCATTAATTTAGTGTCAATAAAATACAGCAACCGTACTAGAACAGTAAAAGGAACGGAGTTGGTTTTAGTCAAGAAGAATCTGACACTCCCTCATCCAGGGTGGGAGAAGTCATTTGATAATTTTCTATATAAACATGGTATCCGCTAAGATTAACGAAACAATCAATTTTGTAAATAGGCCATAAAACAGCACATTGACACGTCAAAATTATATGTAAAAAAAAAACTAGATGAAGCTGACATTTCCTATCTGACTACTCTGAGAAGAAATGCAGAAACAAACTCAGAGGTCCACCACTTTTCAAGTCCAGACAATTTGAAAAATTAAATAATGCGCGAGAACCATGCAGGTTCATTTCGTGGTAGTCTTTTGAGGAAAGAACTACTACTTAAGTGGGCCCGTTCTAAAGAAAGGCATGCAAGTGTCATTGTACAACCAGGTAAACTAAGGGGTTTTACTGAGTTGTCCGACGAACAATACCGATCAAAAGAACACTTGGGTAGGTCGAGCAAATATTTAAACTGTCAGAACATAGATAACTAGCAGTCGAAAAGTGGCAAAGACTCACATAGTCCTTACACTTACAATAATTGGTAAAATAATGAAAATAAATTAAATAATCGATTCATAATCTCAAGCGCGATTTTGAGAATATTCTATTTATAGATAAATACATTTAATAGATTCGTTAGAACCAAATCGAACAGGTATTTATTTGCGACGAACGCAGGTAACAGATATAAGCGGTTAGAAAGTTTGGAGAATCCATTCACAGAGACATTCTATCTTTGCTTACTGTATGCAAATGTAGTACATGTGTTTCTGGAAACAATCATTTATTTTCCTCTATTCATCCCTCTTCCATGTATAACAATAAGACTCATAACTTAACTAGTAAACATTTCCTTCTCTTTATAACATTAAAACCCCCCTGTTCCTTCTCCTGCTCTGGGCCGAGGTCGCGGTGCCTCATTGCGCTTACCCCGCAACCCCGGCTGAACATCAGCCGTAGAGGGCCACATCTGTGGTGGTCTATGGGCTCTTCGAGGCGCGCGCGCAACGCTCGGGCCTGGTTCTGAGGCGTGAGGAGGAGGATTGCTCCCTCACGCGGGCCGCCTCCCTCTTTGCGAGCATTACTGCTTCACAGAAGGAGGAGACGGCGTCCTAGTTCCTCTCACTCCGCACCATGGCCTCGACTAAGGCCGGGCGCGAGAGGTCGCCGCCGCCGATCACTTCCCTAAGGAATCTCTGTATAACATTGTAAGTGTGCGTACGACTGTCTATTGTTTTATTCTGGGAATACAGGCCTGGTATTCATCATCATCATCAGCCCATAAGTGCCCACTGCTGAGCAAAAGCCTCTTCTCACACGGAGAAGGCTTTGAGCATTAATCGCCACGCTTGCTCAAGGCAGATTGGCGATTTCAAACTTATAATTAGAAATTATAAGTCCAGGTTTCTTCATGTTTTTCATTCACCGTATGTCAGTGTTGTCTAAATAATCATAGAAAGTACATATAACTTGAAAAAGCCACATTGGTACTTGCCAGGTTTTGAACTCGCACCCTCATGCATGAGAAGCGGGTGCCTTAACCTCCGGGCTACCACGACATTAGGCCAGACATTAGGCTTGGTATTATGCGTGTAATAAATAATAATTATTTTAATTAACATTTTATATAATTAAACACATACTCGTATGTTTCATAAAATCCACTTCCAATTAGTACTTCAATCTTTATACGCTTAATAACATGTCATTAAATTCTCTACCCATCCTAAGTACAATGTCACACTCAAAAAATCCATCACTCTAACAAAAAAAAACACAAAAAAACTGGATCACGTAAAATTTCTGCGTCAAAAAAGCGCTCAAAAAATAACTAACCAAAATGGCTGACATCTGTGTTGCTAACGGAGAAAAAACCGCTACACGAACGTAGAACAATATGGATTTTTTTAAGCTTAAAACCCTCACTATCGTTACAATTACAAATGTTAGAAAAGGTTTTTTAAGTGACAGCTATTTGGATTAACTATGTCTGTGTTTAACTAAAGTTGACACCAATTTATAATAAATGCCCAAAAAAAGTGGCTTCATTTTATTTAATTTGAAAAAAAAAACAAGTTTAATAATATTTACAAACTTCAACACAAGTTTTAGGTTGATTATATACCTCCATCATTCATCATCAGCCCATACAAATAAATGCTCACTGCTGAGCAAAGGCCTTTTCTCACGCGGAGAAGATGTAAGCATGAATTACCACGCTTGCTCAAGGTGGATTGGCGATTTCAAACTCTATAATTAGAAATTGTAAGCTCAGTTTTCCTCAGGATGTTTTTCTTCGCCGTTTGTCAGTAGTGTCTAAAAACACTTAGAATGTATATAGGTATATGTACATATAGCTAGGACAAAATCACATTGGTACTTGGCAGGTTACGAATCCGTGTCATCGACTATGAAAATCAGACGCCTTCATCTCCTGGTAACAGTGGCAATCACAATCCTTTCCAATGAAACCTTAAGAACTTAAGGTCAACTTTTTAATTATATTCTGAGTGATGTAACTATGAAAGAATTTTACAAAATTCGACCCTAAATCTGTTTGAAATTAGGGATCAAAGTTTAAATACGGAAATTATTCGAGCAAAAACTTAGTAATTAATATTATAAACGTAATCTATTACATGTTATTGGTACCCCTTTTAACTGAATGAATAAGTCTTTTTATGAAAATGTTATGCATTACAAAATAAAGTTAAGTAAAATTTTACGCATTGTCTTAACAGATGAAGGACATGATAGGACAGCACGCGGGCGAAGCCGCTGGCGGAAGCTAGTTATACATATTTATTTATTCTTTTATGTACACAAAATTAAATAAGGTGGTACGTAAAGCTGACTTGATGCCATATGGCTTTTGCTTTGGCTATCTTTGGGTCAAATAGAGAAATCAGCGTAAAATAGGAACGTGAAATTTGTTTTCTAAAGAAACAGGAAAAGGAGAAATGATTATAATAGTTTAACTGTTGTAAGCACGTATATACATATAGTTGATAAAATTATTTTTAATTGATAGCCGAAAATTAGGTTTTTTTTATAATAATAAGGTAAGGGTTTCGAAGATTTAGGGATTAGGGTGGGAAGGGATGGGGAGAGGGGAAAGATTGGGCCTCCAATAACCTCACTAACGACTAATACAAGGCTGTAGTTGTTTCACGCCGGTTTTCTACGAGGCCGTGGTATCACTCCGATCGAGCCGACCCATTCGTGCCGAAGCATGGTTCTCCCACACTTAATGTAGTATAAGTGTAATACTCAGCGTAAAATTATTCTTTAATTATTTTTAGCCAGCAAAAATTTACTAATTAAAAACTAATTAGAAAAATTAGGTTTGACACCGTTTTTTAAAACGTGGTACTATAATTCTTGCCAGAGTTCTAATTTATGGCATCCATGATTCTTTGTCGACGCCTTTTCTAACAAAATGTGGTCTCGAATATGATAGTGAAGAGGTAAAGTAAAATGTTTCTTAATTCAATTACGTAAGGTCTTTTTCAATATTAATTGGTGGTAGGTGATAGTTTCTGTTGAAGTTTTTAACTAGTGCATACGTAAAAGTCGACTAAATTATTTTGGAGCTGATTTATCAATGGTTAAATAAAAGTTAGCTGGGTAATAATTATGATGCTGTCGCGTCAGAATGTTTGTATAAGACAGTGACAGCAACAATTTTATTCCTCAGATAACATCTATCTGACTACTGAAAAATCTGCCTTTAGTCGAATAGCGTACTTGTTATGAGTTCCACACGAAAACGATGACAAATAAATATTAAGTAAGTAGGTAAAAAAACTAGATTTTTACCCTTCTGTAATTATAGAGGACAGCCTAATCACCGACACAGAGAATTCTGTAACAAATGACATATTTTTGTCTCTGTCCTTCATATGATATTTTATTATGTTTTTGTGTGTGAGAGAGGCATGCTAAGGCACGAATGGGTCGGCTCAACCGGAGTGATACCACGGCCTCGCAGAAAAACGGCGTGAATCACTCGATCATAGCTATGTGATTGGCCGTGTGAGTAAGGTTACCGGACGCCCAATCCTTCCCCTCCACAAAACCTAAATCTCCCAAGCCTTGATCCCCAAAAGGTCGGCAACACACTTGTAACTCCTACATTGTTGAAGGTGTCCATGGGCGCTGATTGCTTACCATCAGAGAATCCGTCTGTTAGTCGTGTGCCGTCCTATTGCATAAATACTCTTTGCTTTTATGTAACTGTAATGTTTTACTATTGCAATTATAATCTATTACGATTATAACATATAATCAACCTCTTTGGTAAGAACAGGGTACGTCAATGCGTCAGTAATTCGCAAAATGGCAACCAAAATCTCCTTCAACATAAATAAGAGTATCAAAGTAAATTAACAGAATTATGGGGTCTTTGACGCGCCATAATAGGCTTACAATGATCCCACTGTTGGGACTCAGACCTCGTCTCGTAATGACTGATCCACAATCAGTAATTTGTACAACGCTTAGTGTGCTTCGATGAGTCTCATGTGAAGAGGGTTTTTTAACCGAATTCAAAAAAGGAGGAGGCTCTCAATTCGACGCGTATTTTTTTATGTATGTACATCGATTACTCGAAGACGCCTGGACCGATTTGCAAAATTCTTTTTTTATTCTATAGGGTATACTTGTTCCTTGAATGACTCTTAGGTTTAATTAATTTATTTTTATTAATTTACAAGCTACTCGCCCCAGGTTCGCAATGGTGCAATTCTGATACTAAATTCCTCCACTGTTTAAGGAATGATATATTAAACATATAAACCTTCCTCTTTAATCACGATTTCTATTAAAAACCGCATTAAAATCCGTCCAATGGTTTCAAAGATTTAAGCATACATGGGGATATAGGGACTGAGTAAGCGACTTTGTTTTATACGATGTAATGTGGATACTTTTTTAAAGTATGAATAGGAATAAGCAATGTATCGTCATCATGATCATCATCAGCCTTTAACGCTCACTTTCAAGGCAATCTCACGCATAGAAAGAATGAGTTTTAATCATCACGCTTGCTCAAAGCGTAAGACATTATAAGTCCAGGTCTCCTAGCGATATTTTCCTTCAATGTATGTCTTTAGTATGTAATAGGCTTAAATTACATCAAAGAAGCAAATTTTGTTAATTGTTTAAATAAACGTTTCCCCACACTAGGATTTTCTCCTGTGTCGTGGGTGCGTTTACAAACTTACAATTTCACACACGTCACACCCAGACTTAAAACAGTAATTTGAGGATCACACAAAGAGTTGTTTGAGCCCGCGACACATTGTGCGACAGCAAGAAGCTTAACCACCACGCCAATCGTGCAGTAAAAAAATGTGTAGAACGAAAATTAATATGTTGAATGATAAAAAGGAGGTAATTTTTTTAATACCTTAGTTTAATAAGTAGGTCCACAAAACTGTTCTAAACAGTCTGTCTGTAAACTCAGGTGAGTATTTTATGTTTTAAGTTCTTTAACAAAATAATGTGTGATTATGCATAATTTATATGTCATACTATAGGTCATGGTGTGTGTTTATATGTATATATTTGTCATAATTTAGTTATATAAATGAGAAAGCGTGATTAATAAAAGATAATTTTATATTAAATCCGTCGATAATTTTATATTTAAGTCAAAATATGTCTGCTCAATATAAAATTACTATTCAAACTGAATAAGGATCTTTAAAAACTACAGCAATAAAGAATCAAGATATGCTAGTTGGAGAACAGCTCAGTAATATCGTGTCAGTGTAATCACGAATAACGCGAATGAAAGACAATTAGAACGCTTCAACTTGAAGAGTACTGAAAACTAAAATAGCGAAACAAAAATAATATAACACTGTAAGGAGGTTTTTGACCAAGGTGATTGAATCACAATCACTGATAGACTATCTATATAAATACCAAAAGTGCACTTCATTTTACGTACAGATCTCAATTTTTATATAATTTGATTTAAAAATGTTTTTCATTCTGTTCATTTAATTGAGGTATTCCTCCAACTAATTTATGTGTACTATTTTTTATTCCATTGTGTTTAAAACTTGGAATAAAATAACACCACCACCTTTGTTTAAATTTAAGCATCCATTTTCTTAAATAGAACTTAATACTGCATCAGATGATAAGAAATTAGTAGATGGAATTGATTTTCGATAAACGCTTAAAATAAAAATTACATCTTAAATCCGGAGATACTTATTTTTAAAAGTAATAAAATTAATATAATTTCGTTTTTTAAGGTCGTTTAATATTCGCATTATTTTTCGTGTCAGTTGAATAAATCTAAATATTGTGATCATGATTCGAAACATAATTGAAAAAGCTAATTCAAATACATGCTGTCATTTTAATTAGCTTTTATTTATATTACGCAAAATGATACCATAGAACTACATATTTAAAATCAAATGTAATTAATCTAAGTTCTCTTAAAAACACATTAGCAATATATAAATTTGACTACGATAGAAAATTTGGAGCACAAAATTAAATAATGTAACTCAAGATCTTTTTTCGTAACAGCCTCCAGCAAATACTAAGAAATCCGACAAACATACAAATCTGAAATTAAATATTTTATAAAAAGACGTCTTTGTGAATACCTAAATTACTACAATTTCATTTCTTTTGATTTCAAATTTCCAATGAACTCATAAATTATCAATTCAACATATCGCTATACCAGTAAAGACAGCAACTAATTATGTATATTTTATCGAAAATATTAAAAATAAATGTTCACTCATTTTTATTATTTATTACGCCAAACCATCTCGTCAAAATTACTGAGAACTGTCACAAGTACTAAAAATTCGAGGAACGCGCAGATAAAACTTTTCAACAATTTCATTTAAAAATGGAACGTCAAGAAAACAAATTAAGAATTCCAACTTACCACTCAACACATTATCCGACACCGAAATGCCTTGAATATTCAAAAACTTGCCAAAAGAAAAAAATGAAATGATAAATAAAAAATCAAACTTTTTATTCACAGACCACTCAAAATATTCACGAAGAAGTTTTACTAACTTTTCACTTGATATTTGAAATTACCGTCACTGGCCTTTGCGTCACTTAAAAAAAAACCCACATCTGTCACACAACACGTCACTCTTTGAATTCGGAACACTAACGAAGTCCGTGCTACGGGCTACGAACCGCTACGAGTGCTACGTCGCGACGCTACGTCGTACTGCTACGGGCGCGTGTCTACGACTGTGCGTAGATGTCGCTACGGCCTCTATCGGATGTTTTGGGAAGCTGTCTTGGAGTAAAGTTTTAGTAAAAAAAGGAGTTTTTTACTATATTGATACATTTACCCTTAGGGTAAATTGAGGGTAGCCAAATAGTGTGTTGGGAGTAGTGAATGACGAAGGCGGGGTTTCTCGCTTCAATCTATGCGTCACATAACGTATGGGGATAATGTACTGGAGTTATTGGGCTTAACAAATTCCAATCACGTTAACAATGTTACGTTTTAGTAATAGTGAACAGAGTTCTGGGTGTTAGGAAGAGGTTTAAATTAGAAGTATCCCGAATTGATAAGTAATCGTGATAGATAAATTGTAAAATTAACAATAGAAGATTAAAAATACATGTGTCAAGACCGGCAATACGACTTTAACTCTTTTGGTATTACACAGGTTCCATAGGATTTTTTTGTCGGCAAACTAGGAGCCAGATTACCTGATGGAAAGCATTCGACGTCGCCCATGGACAAGTCAAGTTGCAAGTCCGCAACACCAGATAAATTATGAATGAGTTGCAAGCCCTTTGAGCATTAGGGGTTTTGGACTTTTTTAAGACTTAGGAATTTAGGGATTGAGTAGGGGGGTTTACAACATGAATAATCTTTAAATAATAACTAACAAATTTATTACCATTGCCTTTAATTACAATTTCCACTCAATACATAATATATCATTCATTTATCACAAGAAAAGTGTGGGAGAGCCATGCTTCGGCACGAATGGGTTGGCTCGCACGGAGTGATACCACGGCCTCACAGAAACGTGAAATAACCACAGCGTTGTGTTTCGCCGTGTGAGGTTACCTGAGGCCCGATCCTTCCCCTCCCCCAATCCCTCCTCAATCCCTAAATCTCCAAATCCCTAATTCCTAAAAGGTCGGCAACTCACTCGTAACTCCTCCGTTGTGAGTATCCATGGGCGGCGCTGATTGCTTACCATCAGGTAATCCGTCAGCTCGTTTGCCGACCTATTACATTAAAAAAAAAAAAAACCAGTTACCTGCTTATTAAGGTACCTAATACTTTCAAATATAACCACTTTTAATACATAAAAAATAAGGTCCACAATCCTTTGAATAACTATGACAGATACGTATACCTCTAAATACTCCGTACCAAAACTTTGAACCGTCAATCGATTTGTAGAGAAGAGCTACTTGAAATTAATTAGTAACCCATACGGGATGTGTGATTATTGTATTTTGTAATCTAATTATATAGAGATAGAGTGTAGTATTGATTAATCTTTAATAGGGTTAATTGTATGTTATTGCGATAATTAAGTGATTAAGGGTAAAACTTGTTTCCATGATATAATTATTGTTATCTACTATTGTTTATATCGATATATATAAAAGAAAGTCGTGTTAGTTACTCCAATAACTCAAGAACGGCTGAACCGATTTAGCTGAAAATTGGCAGGGAGGTAGTTTAGAGCCAGGCCATAGGATAGGATAGAGTAGGTAGAGTAGGGTAGGTAGAGTAAGATAGATAGAGTAGGGTAGGTAGAGTAGGGTAGGTAGAGTAGAGTAGGTAGAATAGGGTAGGTAGAGTAGGGTATGTAGAGTAAGGCAGGTAGTCAAATGCCGGGGAGCGACGCCGCGGGTAAGAGCTAGTAAGTAAATAAAATATGGCAGATTGGTTATCTTTTAACCTCACTCACATGGCGAAATACAACACTGTGAAGTTTTCACTCACACAATACCGTGATATCACTCCGGTCATATCAGCCCATTCGTGTCGAAGCTTACCTCTCCCACACTTACTTGCTGTATGGTTGCATGGTTCCACCGTATGTTCATTGTTATGTTTATGTTTAACAGCTAACTCATGTAACTATTTGGTGAAAACTCGACTGATTTCAAGCTACACTTGGGGCTCATATTCATGAGCAGCATTGCGCAACATACGATGCGGCATTCTTTTTAAATCTATCTAGTAAATTCTTTTACATATTAAACCTTTTTTTTCTTTCAAAACCAAAAACTTTTGAATAAAATGAATTTTATTTATATATCCTGTGACGTCATGATTAAATAATTGCTATAGCTGAGCAGTGACGTAAATACGAAAACAAAAAAAAATATGTGTCTAATATTTTTTAATCATTTACTGGCTGACTAAATAGATGTTACTTTTCAAACCCTGTATACAAATATATCTAATAGTTAAATAAAAATTAAAAATAAATACACAGTACCTACAATTTGCTCAGTCATTTAGTAATTGGGATGTAGGTCCAAAAATTAAGATTAATCCAGTACAGAAAAATATATATGGCTCTATTAAAAACTATAACATCATCATCATCAGCCTATAAGTGCCCACTGCTGAGCAAAAGCCTCCTCAGACACGGTGAATTTTTGAGCACATATTACCACGCTTGCTCAAAGTAGATTGGCTATTTAAAAGTTATCATTAAAAATAGGTCCAGGTTTTATCACGATGTTTTCTTTCACCGTATGTCTGTGGTGTCCTCATGAACTTAGAATATATAACTCGGAAATGTTGCTATCTATAATATGGTTGAGTTGGGCAGTGCTGGTGTACGTGTCATGTTCGTGAACAGGCGCCGCCTATTGGGTCTGGTCATCTCCTCTTTGCCTAAACATTAGTGTTACACTGTTGTCACATGACGGAACCGACTAAATGGTATAACAAAAAAATGAATTGTAAAACTAATTGAAGAAAAAAGAGTAACCATGGAGTTTCTTGCTCGTTCTTCTCCATTGGAATCTACACTCTGGAACAAGCAAATAGATTCACTAGAGAACAGACGGACAGACTAACATGCTTAAGTTAAAGGTCGCAAATAATTTTTTCCTTATTTCCTACTTTTTTTTTTGCTTAAAATTAGTTATTTTGACTTTTGACTTTGAAAAAGTCACATAGTACTTGCCAGGTTTGATGCATCATGCATGAGAAGCAGGCGACTTAACCTTCGGTCCACCACGACGAAAATCTTATAATTTAGTCATTTTTTATTAACTTATCTCCATACCAAATAAATGTGCATTTTTGTATCACTTCAAACCATGATATCATAATATTTGTCACCTTGTCAACTCAATCTTCCGAATGAATAAACAAGGAAGCAAAACTAGTGTTTATAATTCATGACATAGCAAAGAAAATCCCGTGGCAATATAACACAATATTGTTGCACGTTTTGTCACGATCTTTCTAGGAAGCCCTTGTACTAAGAAGCGATTGTGTACACGAGCGACTTTAGTTGAGCAAAACAAAATTTATTTACGATTTTTTCATTCGATAGGGATAAGCGTGCGGTACGGTTTATTGACGATAAGTGATCAATTATGTCCATAGATATTCAACAACTAACAAAGTGCATTTTCAGGGGTTTTTGTGAGGATTTGAGCTCTGGTAACGTCACCCTTAAACAACGCTTTCTTCGACTAAAGTTGGTTGCAAACGCAATAATGTGCTGTGGCTACGGCCCAGAGCAGGAGAAGGAACGGGATGTTTTTTAGTCAGCAAGAATCTGACACTTGGCCAAACGAAGCAAGGCGGGAGAGTCTTAAAAAAAAGTCTTGTCACTATTATATTTTGTAAAAAAAAAATGCTTTGCTTCCAAGAAGGTATGTGTTTCCTTCTTATATTTTCGGTGTAAAGTTAAATTGTTCAAGAATAAATTTTAAACCGTAAAACATTTTTATTTGTGCTTTAGGCCACAATTCCCGAAAATATAATAAATTATATAATATCTCTTGATTAAATATGTAGTTTACTTACAACCGACCGAACTAGAATTCATTCGAGAATCTTTTTTGTAATACGTAATGACGACGATGTTGTTGACTAATCGCTCGTCTGCACAGTCCAAAAACTGAATACAAATGTACCGTATCAGAGCAAACAAGAGTCTAGAATACATAGCGCTTTGAATAATTTATACAACACATCAACAACCTTAGCATCGCTTTATTAAGATTTCATTTTGAATAACAGTGTCATCTCATTAAGTTCTGCTTAATATATCGCTGTCTTGTTCTAATTATTATAAAAAGAGCGAGAGAGAAACCATCGCAGTCAAATTAGTCTTGTTAAATGAACAAGTCTTGATGAAATATTTTTCTTACTTTTGCGTTACTAGCGCCATCTAGTTTAATGGTAGAACTATTCTAAACATTGTTTTTCTTGATTTTTTTGAGTTTTCCTGACCGGTGAATTGAAACCTGGATCAGCAAAGTGTAATTGAAACCCCTATTTGAAGTTCGACTGCACGTTTGGCGTGGTGGCTGGGCAACTGGCTGCCACACTAAGTGTCGCGGATTCGATTCCAACTCATTGTGTGATCCACTAAGTGTGAAATTGTATTAAACAAGTTCTTAGTTAGTTTTCAATTGCGCAAATAAGCTCCCCTCTTTACAACCAATTTTTTTTTTGGCCAAAGGTCAAAAGGAAATAAAATTTCTTTCCATCCTTCTGCAAACAGATCAATAGGTAGATGGATTAGATTCCAAGAGATCATAAAGCGAGACTAGAGTGCGAGGAATTGATGACTTAGCACGTGCGACAGACATGCATTACATAGCTGATGAAATGTTAAAAGAAAATATAGTTAATCATTTTTTTTTAAGAATCCGCGTCACGCTTTAGTATTGTCTCATATGTCGTGGGTGCGTTTACAAACATACAATTTCACATACACATCACCCAGACCTGGAACAACAATTTGTGGACCACACAAAGAGTTGTTCAATGCGGGAATTGAATCCGCGGCACGTTGGTGCAGTGGCTGAGCACAGCCAGTTTCTCAGACACCGCACCAACCGTGCAGTCTATTAATTTGTTTGTAATGATCAAATGTTTGAGTTTTCGTGGTCGAGGTCTGCTGTTTCGAGGTTTACAGTACACACGAAGCGCCCCGTGACGCTCTATGTATGCCTAAACGTAGTGTTTTATTTTATTTGTTTGTTGAGGGGAGAAAATCATTCTATGAGTTCTCTCGGCTGGATAAAAAATACAAAGTTCCTTCTCCTGCTCACTGCCGAGATACTTATTGCGCTTGCCCCGAAACCCGGGCTGAATACTAGCCCTGTTGGGCCCAATCTGGTCCTTTGAGGCGCGCGCGGAACGCTACGCTTCGTACACTCAGGTCTGGTTCTTGCCGGGCGTCCAAGCACGACATCCACGCCTTCGGTGGCTGGATATCGTCGCTTGATCCCGGACGCTTGGTATTACCTACTGCGGCAGCTGGAGCGTGAGGAGTATAGTTCCCTCACTTGGAGCATCACTGCTTCGCAAAAATGGGCCTAGTCGTAAGTGAGTGTGTCTACATGTTTTATACATTAATAAAAAAAAACATCAATCCAAAATTACATAAATATTAACAAAAACTCCCATAATTGCTCATTTCCATTATAATAACATTCATTGGTTGGTTCCTACCTACTGAGTTAAATTTACTTGAAAGCATTTCTTCACAAAACTAGCTCAGTACAATTTACCATTGAAACTCAGTAGAGCATTATATTCATAGTACTGTACTCTGTATTTATATAATAAATATTAGTATCCTTATGTTTGTATGTTCCATTTTCTTTTAATTGAAAATGGAATGCAAACCAGACTGCACGGTAGGCGTGGTACAACTCTTTGTGCGATCCACAGATTGTTGTTCCGGGTCTGGGTGTAATGTGCATGTGAAATTGTATGTTTGTAAACGCATCCACGACATAGTAGAAAACCATAAGTGTAGGGCAACGTTTAATTAAAAAAAAATGTTATGGTAAGCGATCTGCGTCGCCTATGGACAACCGCGTCACCAGAGAATAAGCGAGTGCATTGCCGGCCTTTTGGGGATTAAGGTTTCGGTAGTTTAGGGATTCGGGAAAGGGATTAGATTGCACCTTCGGTAAACCTACTCACAAACACGACGTTGAGTTTAATTTCTTTGATGTCGTGGTGGTATCACTCTAGCCCAACTAGCCTATTCTTTCCAAAGCGTAACTCCCCTATACTTAAAATATTTTTTAACAGCACCCCGTTCTTTTACCTGCCCCAAGCTAAGGCTGCGGTACCTTACTGCGCTTGCCCCGCAACCCTGACTGCAGGAGACCGTAACTTGTGAGTTCGTTTCGGTGTTTCTTCTACTTTGCTGTGCCTGATAGGGTCCATGATGATCTCATATTTTATAATTTACCACCTAAAAACACATTGTGGAATGCAATAAATGATTGAGTTTTGAGTATATTATCTTAATGCATGGAACGTTGTAAAAAAAACATGATTAGGCCTGATAAATATGACTACCATTTTCAAGTTAAAAATACATGCGTAACTACTACTACACCTATATATAGGCAAAACCACGACTAACACGTTGCAAAAATATAAAATAAAAATTAAATTCATAAAAAACTTGTTTTAATAATTCCGTACGCAAGGACCAAATGGGTACAAGGTATATACTTGTACTGAGTTGTACTACATATTTGGTCCTTATGGGCTGAATTTCTTCCACGTGACAGATCAAAAAAGAGGGTAACCATTATACACGGAACACTGATTTAAGCTTGTTACTGAGCGAAGTACCATCGTGATGTTTATAAATAGTTTTTCTTAAATGCTTTTAAATTAAATGGCTCGGGAATGGTCTGGCTGTGTTAAATTTTGTATGAAATTCGTCTTTCGTGATCCTACTAATATTTTAAATGTGGAACTTTGTGAGAAGGCATGGATATAAAGTTTGTTTGTGGTTGTTTGACGAAAAATCGACGGGACCGATTTGGTTGAAATTTAGTACGTAGATACATAAAGTACCTATATAGTAGTGATACCCTTTTTTGTTAGGGGTATCTCATCAAAAGACTTATCACGCCTAGAATGAGGCGAGAAGAAGTGTAAGACTCTTACTGACTCTAGGCGGAGGCTGGTGATACCCTGAATTAACACATAGACTACTTTTTATCGACATACCACGCGGGTGAAGCCGCTATTGGAAGCTAGTTCTTTATACATTCAGAGTTTAGGTCGTCCTAAATTTTGTTTCATAACTTTCATTTTCAGTATGCTACATTACGTTTGCCGCGTAAACCCTACTCATGATGAGTAAACCGTTAAACATTAACGTTATTATTTATTCATGCATATTTTGCAGTTAAAGAGTGGACGCCTTTTTGTTTTTTTGGAAATCAGCAAATGAGTTCTATCGCCCATGGTGAAGTGAGAGGGAGTGTCAGACTCTTACTGAATAAAAACCACTCCTTCCTTTACCTGCTCCAAGCCAAGGTCGCGGTACCTTATTGCGGTTGCCCCGCAACCCCGACTGTAGGAGACCGTGACTTGTGAGTTCGTTTCGGTGTTCCTTCTCATTGCAATATGTAGGTAATATCGGTCTCATCTAGCTTAATTAACGTTGCTGACTAAAAGTGTAATGTACAGAAATAATCAATAATTTAATTTGGAGGATTTTATATTGCAATGCTAGCTTTGCTATGGCAGTGGCCTCGGCCCGGCGCTGGAAAAGAAATGTGGTGGTCTTAGTCAGTAACCGCTCATTACAAAACAAGATTTATCTTCGGTTAAATTTTTTTTATGGAATATGTCGGCTAACGATCCGACGGATTACCTGATGGTAAGTAATCAGCGCCGCCCATGGGCACCCGCAACGGAGTAATTACGAGTGCGTTGCCGACCTTTTAGGGATTAGGGTTTTGGAGATTTAGGGATTGGGAGGGATCGGGGGAGGGGAAGGATTGTGCCTCCGGTAAACTTACTCACACGGCGAAACACAACGCTATGGTGGTTTCACGTCGGTATTCTGTGAGGCCGTGATATCACTTCGGTCGAGCCGACCCATTCGTCCCGAAGCTTGGCTCTCCCACACTTATTGATCATTGCGTCAGGTTTTGTATTATGGATCTTATGTTCACCTACCTTAAATTTGAAATACAAAAACTGGCTCAATCTCAATCTAGACTGAAGAAAAATCTTGTTTTATAATAAGGCCATAAGAGTCTGTCACTCCATCTCGTTCTAAAAAATAAACCTAGACTTTATTTTCACAAAAACTAGACAAATATAGGTAATACTAACAGGCATTCCTAACTTAACTCAATTACATGAAGTATCGACACTCCAATACGCCACGTACTTACCCACCCACCACTTAAGTGATAGGTAAAGTTACAAATAGACTTAAGTAAACAGGTCACTAGTACTTAACAGAGAATCAAACTTAGGACCACATGCCCAACTTAGGACCATTACCTAATCGATAAACTCTAACCTACTTTCCCACCTACGAACGCGTCGATTCGATTAGATTTTAATCGATTCCTTTCTCGATACGACATAATCGAATAATCTTGTGTATCGAATATTTGTACACAATTCCCTTTTTAAACGAGAAAGAGTAGAAAAACATCATTTATTATCGACTATTGTTGATGTAATCGAATTGTGTCGAGATGTAGGTAAAATACATTAATTCCTCAAGGATTGTAGAGGTGATGTCAAGGATATAAAGTTACTAGATTGAGCCTCAAGCTTTTAATTCTATATTGAAATAATTTCGTCACATTCTCACGGATATATTTATTGAAGAGACTTCTGCATTTTTCAGTTCAGTTTGCGTGGAATAGTGACTTCCTGCAGATTTTTGGTATAAAAACTATCCTAAGAATGTCCTTTCTCGAGTTTCAAACGACTAGTATGTCTGTACCAAATTTCACAGAAATTGGTTTAGTAGTTTAGGCGGAAGAAAAGACAGACAGACAGACAGAGTTACTTTTGCATTTATAATATACCACGGTCTTACAGAAAACCGGCGTGAAATAACCACAGCGTTGTGTTTCGCCATGTGAAACGTCATGTGAAGGCCGTGTGCCTTCTCCTCCCCCAATCCCTCCTCAATCCTTAAATCTCCAAATCCCTAATCCCTAAAACGTCGGCAACGCACTCGTAACTCCTCCGTTGCGAGTGTCTTACCATCAGGTAATCCGTCTGCTCGTATGTCGACTTTTAGCGCTGTGTCTATAGCTAGCGATAAACATTTTTCCCTTTGATTCCTATTACATAAAAATCATAATAGAGTTTTATTATTGAATCTCGCAATATTAACGTATCGTAATCTGTTTCATTTTTAGCATTGCATGATAAACTTGCAAGATGCTTCTTCTTGAAATCTTTATAAATCAAGCGTCATATTGATTCTATGAAGATTCAGTTTTGTGAAATATAAATTAACTGTTTTTCCTACGCACACGATTTTTCGAAGTAAAATCTTCACCATCCTCCTAACTATCTCCAGCCGAGGTTGTAGGTGCAAGCTCCATAATGCACCACATCCCCAGCTCAGAACAGGGAAGAATTGAGGTGGTTTTTAGTCAGGTTCTTCGTGAAAAAGTAACTAACACCAATCCATCTAACAAACTATTTTTATATGTACGTAATCTGCGCCACTTATAGACACTTACTGTACAGAAGAATAATGTTACAAGTGCGTTGCCGGTTTCTGGGGTTAAAAGGTTTTGGGGCTTTTCGGTTTGGTAGTTAAGGCCTAAGGCACAAACATTTTTATAAACACTTCTAGCGTGTCTTATATATCTATGGCTTTGTACTGATGAATACAATCGTTTGAAGCTAGGCTCACGTGACAAGGGAAGCCATTACAAATAATTGAATCTAACAATTGAACAAGAAATATTTACAACAATAAAGTAGGTACATTGGATATTCCGATTTAGGTTAATAGTATCAAGAATATAATAGAGTCACCTACACTACACATGTACAAGTATCGAATAGTTTTAGGTCCTGATGATAATATTTAAGATTTTTCCTCACTTCGCCTTAGACATGCAGTTGCGAGGGAAGACCTAATTTTAATGCAGGCAAGACAGATTTAAGAAGATTATATATGCAATTATTTATTATTACTATTGGCTCAGCACCGCGGGCTGGCTCGCTTAGCAAAGGTCGGTTTTGAACGTTACTCTGTGGCGACCTGATGATGAAAGATAAGAATTCTTGAGGCGCTAGGGCCACTGTACCGGGAGGGCGTGGGTTGTGGCCCATGTCGCCCACGCCTTACGCCGCCTGTGCAACCGCGTACCAAAGGACCAACAAATGCATGACCACTTCACCCTACAGTTGTAGTTGAAGCCGCGTTTCCATTATGCAAGTGACTTGCAAACAAGTTTCAACTTGCATACAATTAGGTTTTAACTTCGACAACACTCAAGTCAGCTCATTTGCGTACAATTTGTTTTTTTTTTTTGGTATATACTGTGACGGAAAAGTGGTTCAAACTCTTTGACATCATGACGTCAATGGATGGTTGTCAAACGTTGCCTAGAGATTGTAAATTTCGTCGTGAATTGTCAACACGAGTTGGTGTAATCGATAAGGCGTGTGGATTACACCACAGAGACCCCGAGTTCGAGTCCCGCCGTAAACATGAAGTTTTTTAGTTGATGGAAGTTTTGTCGAACTTTCTGGAATTATTTGTGTGAAAGAAATGAAAAATTAAAGAGCGAGAAGGAGAATAAATAAAAATGAATAACGAAATTATTGAAAGGTTCTGGAGGCATGACGATCAAAAAGAATAACGAAATTGAATGTTCCAGAACTTGACCGGGGGTATATAAGCGGAACTGCGGCTCACCGCTGGCAGTTGAGTTCTAAGTCTAAAGCGATTCGGAAGAAAAGGAAGAAGTGAAAAAGAAGAAAAGTGAGTGAAATAGTGAAGTGCAGTGAAATAGTGAAGTGCAGTCAGTTAAGTGAGTTAAGTCAGCGTGAACGGCAAAGTTGTGTCAGTCGGCCGGACTCTGCTGGAGAGGAACGCCGATAACTTAACTCCGTGGACGCTGTAACTTAAGTGCAATAGAAAGTCTGAAAACCGGTATTAGTGTTTCATTTCATCCAATCCCGTAACCCAAGCCCGCATAGTCAGGAACGTGACGAGGCACGTAACATTTGGTGTCAGAAGTTGGATTGGAGAAAAATGCCGCTAGTGCCGCAGGACGTAAGAGGAGTGAGTACCCGTTCAATGTCAGAAGCGCAGCGTATGAGGGAAGAGGGTGCTGCAGCTCAAACCAGCGATGCAGAAGCCAAGCCTGTGCAGGTGGATCTTCTGCTACAGCTGCAGCAAATGATGGCAGAGCAAACGCGCCGCCAAGAAGAGCAAGCGCGCTGTCAGGCAGAACAGCTGCGGGAGCTGAAAGAAGAGCAAGCGCGCCGCCAAGAAGAGCAAGCACGCTGTCAGGCAGAACAGCTGCGGGGGCTGAAAGAAGATCAAGCTCGTCGCCATGAGGATCAAGCTCGCCGCCAAGAGGAGCAAGCGCGTCGCTTGGAAGAGATGCATAAGGATTTCACGAAGGGACTGCAAAAGGCTGTCGAACGGGTACAAGAAGTGGAGGAAGGGTTAGGCAAGTTGGAACATCGCGTCATGGCGATAGAGGAGAGAGTGGAAGAAGAGATCTCCAAAATCAAGCAGGAAGTGGCAAGCCCAAGCCCTTTGAAGAGCCGAAGCCGTCTTGCAGCCGTTTTTGACACCCCAAATGTGGCCTCAAGCGCAACGAAAGGGCTCCAGATTCCCCATTACGACGGAACAACATCCTGGACCGCGTTCAAGCTACAGTTTGAGACACTTATGGAGGCTTATGGTTGGACTCAGAAGGAGGCACAGTCAGCCCTCACCCTGGCCCTCCGTGATCAAGCGCTCTCAGTGCTGGAAGCTATCGGCGCAAGTGGGGATCTCAGCTTTAGTGCCCTCCTCGACGCACTTGAGGCACGTTTTGGAGACAGCCACTTCGAGCACGTGTACAGAGCGCAATTAAAAGAGCGTACTCAGCGTGCTAATGAGAATCTACAGCAATGGTCCGTGGAAATCGAGAAACTTGTGCGTCGAGCTTTCCGGTCGACTCCGTCAATGATTGAAGGCACGCTTCTCCAAGCATTCATTGACGGTGTTCGGGACCCCGAAGTACGAGCTGCTGTTCATCTGGGCCATCACAAGAACATGAAAGAAGCTCTGGCCCATGCATTGGAAGTGGAAGCCGTGCGTGGTAACTCCCGTACCTTACGTCTGCGGGATATGATGACAACGGAGCAGGTACCTCCACGCCGTCGGAACTTCATGTGCTATGGATGCGGAGAGCGTGGGCACATGCGGAGCGACTGCCCGAAGAAGGTGAACCGCCAGGACGCGGCGGTCTCAACTTCTGACCAGCAGGAAAACTAAATCCAGCCAGGGCTGCGGGGTGGGCGCTGGCCGGTAGTGGAATAACCCCAACAATCTACATCAAGCAAACTAACGATGGAAATACTCTGGTGATAGACGGTCAAGTAAATGGGAAAAACAGTCAGCTAACGTTAGATACTGGAGCTTCAAGGACGGTGATGAATGTTCGGCTGCTCGGGCAAAACATCAGGAAACACCTTAAACCAATTGTTGGCCTACGAATGAAATCAGCTACCGGCCAGCGCATACCGATAAGTGGAAAACTGCATGTAACAATCAAAATTGGGGAACGTGTTTATCGACATGAGGTTATTGTGGCCAAAATTCTGGATGACTGCATCCTGGGACTTGATTTCCTGCGAGGGCACCAGTGTAACATCGACTTAAAATCTGGAGTATTACTATGTGGAACTGAGGAAATTCCGATGAAGGGTGGAACCCTGGGAAAAGTTTGCTGTTTAAGAAGAACTGTTCTTGCACCAAAATCACAGACTCTCGTACCAATAGCATTACCTAGGAGGAGGGAAGGAAGTTTACCTCGAAGGTGCGCTGTGATTGATAAATCGGAACACGTAAACTCATGGCTACCGGCAAGAACTGTCGTGGGGTCATCTGATGTCAACCGCATTCCGGTATTCAACTTCAGTGATTCAAAAATTACGATTGAAGAAGGAGAGCCTGTGGGCGTATTGGAAGAAGTGGCCTGGATAAGAAAATGCTCGGAGAATCTTGTGAAGAAGGACAGTACGGGAATTGACTTTGTAACGGAAATCTTAGACGAAAACAAAAGTCTGACAAAAGTGGAGACTATGAAAGCTAGAAATTTACTTCTTCGATTCTCTGATGTGTTTTCAAGAAGCGATGGTGATATTGGCCGAACTGGTTTGGTGAAGCATAAAATAAACACAGGTGATACCAATTCGTCAAAGGCCCAGACGCATACCATTCGCTCGTGAGAAAGAGGTTGAAGAAATGATTGACGATATGAGGAAAAATGACGTGATAGAGCCCTCTTCTAGCCCTTGGTGTTCACCTGTCGTGCTTGTCAAGAAGAAAGATGGTTCAACGAGGTTTTGCGTAGACTATCGACGATTGAATGATGTAACCAAGAAGGATAGCTACCCGTTACCAAGAATCGATGACACACTTGACACACTGAGTGGCATGAAATGGTTTTCAACGCTCGATCTGAAAAGCGGCTATTGGCAGGTGGATTTGGATCCCAAGGACAAGGAAAAGACCGCATTCTCAACTGGAAAGGGACTCTGGCAATTTAAGGTGATGCCATTTGGATTATGCAATGCACCGGCAACCTTTGAGCGTTTGATGGAACAGGTGCTGGCGGGACTGCTGGGCGAAACCTGCCTAGTTTTCCTCGATGACATCATCATTGTTGGACGGGATTTTGACGATCATCTAAGGAAATTGGAAAAGGTACTCGACAAGCTGCGTGGAGCAAATTTAAAGTTGAGTCCAAAGAAATGCTCTTTCTTCAAGCGCGAAGTGAATTATCTAGGACATGTTATTTCTGAGAGAGGAATTGAGACTGATCCAGCCAAGACTGTCGCTGTTAAGGAATGGCCAACACCTAAAGACAAAACGCAAGTTCGGGCATTTCTTGGATTGTGCTCGTATTATCGGCGGTTTGTGAAAGGATTCTCGGACATTGCCAAGCCTTTGCATCGATTGACAGAGGAGAAACGTGCCTTTATCTGGGACGAGGATTGTGAGCAAGCCTTTCGAGAACTAAAAGAAGGGCTTTGTAACACACCAATTCTCGGATACCCCAGCGCAAAAGGAATATTCGTAGTAGATACGGATGCCAGCAATATTGGAATAGGAGGTGTCCTTTCACAACGCGATGGTGAGCAGGAGAAGGTTATTGCTTACTTCAGCAAGTCACTATCCAAGCCGGAGAGGAATTATTGCGTGACCAGGAGGGAATTGCTGGCCGTAGTCAAAACTCTGCACCATTTCAAGAAGTATTTACTGGGACGGAAATTTTTGATCAGAACAGATCACGCTGCTTTGAAATGGCTGCTTCAGTTTAAGGATCCCGAAGGCCAAGTAGCCAGATGGTTGGAACAACTTCAGGAATTTGACTTTGAAATCGAACATCTCGGAGGAAGAATGCATGGCAACGCAGATGCATTATCGAGACGCCCATGCGTGGAAGATTGCAAGCATTGTGCCAAGAAGGAAACTGCTTTTCTTAAGGTGATAAGGACTGATACTGTTGACGAGGCATGGGGAGATGATGCGATGAAATTAGAACAGGAAAGAGATGCAGATATTAAACCAATACTGGAGTGGCTACGAAGTGGTAACAAGCCAAGTTGGAGTGACGTCGCCCAATATAGCGCGGTAACGAAAGGTTTATGGGCACAGTGGAAAAGCCTTACGCTGCATAATGGACTTCTGTGCAGGAAATGGGAATCAACAAACGGCAAGGACGAGCATTTGCAATTGGTGGTGCCTCGTTCAAAAATAAGGGATGTATTAAAAGCGTTCCATGATGGATCCTCTGGAGGACATTTGGGAATTAGGAGGACTTTGGTGAAGATCAAGGAGAGGTTTTATTGGCTGCATTGCAAATATGACGTCGAAGATTGGTGCCGGAAATGCACTAGTTGTGCAGCTGTCAAGGGTCCACAAACAAGAAGCAGAGGGGCGATGAAAATCTACAATGTTGGTATGCCTTGGGAGAGAATAGCCTTAGACATCGCTGGACCATTTCCAATCACTGATTCGGGCAATCGCTACGTTTTAGTGGTTATGGATTACTTTACAAAATGGCCGGAGGTCTTTGCCATACCGAATCAAGAGGCAGTAACTGTAGCCACGAAGTTGGTAAACGAGGTATTCACCCGATTCGGAGTGCCCTTGGAGATGCACAGTGATCAAGGACGGAACTTTGAATCCCAAGTTTTTCAGGAAACTTGTAAACTTTTGGGAATCCATAAGACTCGAACGACCCCTTATCATCCACAGTCAGATGGAATGGTTGAACGTTTCAACCAAACATTGGAGCGACACTTAGCAAAGGTGGTTGACAGCCATCAGAGAGATTGGGACACTTACATACCTCTTGCCTATCGGACTGCTGTACATGAAAGTACCGCAAAGACGCCTGCATTTGCAAATTTTGGAAGGGAATTGAGATTACCGGCAGATCTTGTATCGGGCTGTCCACCTGGCGACACTCGCACCGAGTTTAGCGATTACATAAGCGAGTTAAGGGCAAAAATGTTGGACATTTATGAGCAGATCAGGGAGGCCGGTCTTCAAGCTAGTGATCGCGCAAAGACGCGCTATGATCGACGAGCCAATTCTGTTGGGTTTGAAGAGGGGTCATTGGTCTGGCTTCATAATCCAGTCAGAAGGAAGGGAAAATCTCCGAAGCTGCAACCGAGTTGGGAAGGTCCTTATAAGATAGTCACGAAGATCAATGACATTACTTACAGAATTCGGAAGACTTTAAGGAGCCCTTTGAAAGTTGTCCATATAGACAGGTTGGCGAGGTATTACGGCAGCAACGATGCTCGGGACGAGCAAATCTAAGAGGAGGGCAGTGTGACGGAAAAGTGGTTCAAACTCTTTGTCATCATGACGTCAATGGATGGTTGTCAAAAGTTGCCTAGAGATTGTAAATTTCGTCGTGAATTGTCAACACGAGTTGGTGTAATCGGTAAGGCGTGTGGATTACACCACAGAGACCCCGAGTTCGAGTCCCGCCGTAAACATGAAGTTTTTTAGTTGATGGAAGTTTTGTCGAACTTTCTGGAATTATTTGTGTGAAAGAAATGAAAAATTAAAGAGCGAGAAGGAGAATAAATAAAAATGAATAACGAAATTATTGGAAGGTTCTGGAGGCATGACGATCAAAAAGAATAACGAAATTGAATGTTCCAGAACTTGACCGGGGGTATATAAGCGGAACTGCGGCTCACCGCTGGCAGTTGAGTTCTAAGTCTAAAGCGATTCGGAAGAAAAGGAAGAAGTGAAAAAGAAGAAAAGTGAGTGAAATAGTGAAGTGCAGTGAAATAGTGAAGTGCAGTCAGTTAAGTGAGTTAAGTCAGCGTGAACGGCAAAGTTGTGTCAGTCGGCCGGACTCTGCTGGAGAGGAACGCCGATAACTTAACTCCGTGGACGCTGTAACTTAAGTGCAATAGAAAGTCTGAAAACCGGTATTAGTGTTTCATTTCATCCAATCCCGTAACCCAAGCCCGCATAGTCAGGAACGTGACGAGGCACGTAACAATACTATACTGCACGTCTTCTACTTTTATTCATGTTAAACAATGTACCTACAGTCAGTAGTAGTCCATCAAGAATGGCTGGCAAGCACCTATTTCCAATTTAAATTACTTATACATTCTTGTGTGCGTGACGTCACACACGCATGTCACAAACACAACTAAAACTAAATAAAACAAGAAATTGTGAAACAAAGAGTGTGGGAGAGCCGTGCTTCAGCACGAAGTGACGTGAAAGCACCACAGCATTGTGTTTCGCCGTGTGAGTGAGGTTATCGGAGACCCAACCCTTCTTCTCCTGTCATCCGTCACCAATCCTAATCCCCAAAAGGCCGGTAACGAACTCGTTTCGCCTCTAGGATTTCAGGTACCGATTGCTTACTATCAGGTCTGCTTCTTTGCCATCCAATGACATAAAAAACAATAACAGAAAATACAACATACGTGACCGTATATTGATATAACTACTACAAAAGGAAAAAGGTTTGTATTAAACTTTAAGGAAAGTAATATCCTCACAAGTACCCATAGATCAAAAGGACCAATCCGTTCAGAAGGACCACTTTTCGACTCACTAAACTGTTAACGTGCCCATAAAAAAGGCTAAGTTTGTATTGGGTTCTTTACCCGCGGGAAGACTGTTAAAATAATATTTCTTTATGGATTCATATACATATACAAAAACATATTATAGATACCTACTAATCATATTTATATTTATTTACTTCCAAACGAGCTCCGAAAATTGAAAAGTAGCCTATGTCTAGGGTATACTTTAAATCGTTTTCATAAAAATCCATTAAGCAATTTTATATGAAAGAGTAGCTATATTATATATAGTATAGACATCTATCCCTATTTACAAACTTGATAATGAGGTCTAGAGAACGAGTTTTCAGTTCAACGGTGTGGTCTTTTGCTATTTTCTTGTGTGATAGATACTCTATCACGGAACAATGAGCTGCCTTTACGTGATAGGATCTTTCAGAATCTTCTAGCAGCATTTTTGAAAGGCAGGTGGAACGTGGGTGAGATTATCCTTTCTTTACATCCTAAATCCTCTATCTACAACATCTACATATATCCCCAAATCACCAAACCTTAAATCCACAATTTTCCCATTCTCAAAAGTGCGCAACGTACTTTTAAAACCGATCGCTTACCATCAGGACATCCTTTGGCACGTTTGTCGCCCTATACCATAAAAGAAAACATATTTTCACTGACACATATTTCAATGCGGACCCCAAAAATCAGATCGACGCGCCGCCGAAGTATTTGGAAGAGCTCAGAAGTCTCTTTTCCTTAACGCTCGAAGACATATGACAGTTATAAGTATGAAATATGTTCTCGCTATCCAATATGGATTTGATTACATTGAGATATGTCAGTGTAACTTTGTGCCTGTTATTGCATGGAGGAGATAGGAATGCGTAGTTATAGTAGGTACATTGAAATTGTCGATTAAAAAATTATGGAATAAGATTACTTGAATCTATACTAATATTATAAAGAGGTATAATTTGTAAGATTGTATGTTTGTAAGTTTATATGAAGGGGTTAATATTTGGATGGTCGTCCGCTGGTCGGATTTCAAAAATTCAAATCAAATCAAATCGAATTCTTTATTTCAAATAGACCAAAAAGGCACTTTTGAACGTCAAGCAAAAAAGATATCATAAGGTTTAACTTTATGTGTCAGTCTGTCCGTCTGTCCTTCTTTAACTGATAGATAGCTACAATGTTCCTGAGTGCTATAGGCTATAAAACATCACGGTACGATTAAATGAAGCCGAGCAGCGGGTAAATCCGCGCGAGAGTAGCTAGTAATATTATAAATGTTATTCATTCATCCAAAAACGATATTGTATTTTTTTATTTTGTATAAAACTTTGCCCCGTACTAGGATTTTCTCCGGTGTCGGGAGTGTGGTTACAAACATACAATTTCACACACACATCACACCGAGACCCGGAACAACATTTTGTGGATCACACAGAGTTGTTGTAGCACAGCAGCCAGTTGCCCAGCCACCGCACCAACCCGTAGCACCAACCGTGCATTCAAACCAAAAGATATATGACAAGCGGCCGGCAACGCACTTGTAGTAAAACCTTTGGTATTACAAGAGTCCATGAACCGTGCTGATTGCTTACCACCAGATAATCGATGTACTCGTTTGCCGACTTCTGACATTAAAAAAAAGATGAAGGAAAATATCGTTAAGAAAACTGAACTTACAATTTGTATTTATAAGTTTGAAACCGCCAATTCGCATTAAAGTAGCGTAGTTATTTATGCTCAAACCTTTTCCGTGTGAAAACAGACGTTCGTTCAGCAGTGGGAAAAACCACTAAATTAACATTATCCTTTCATAATTACTAGCTAGGACTTTGATATAATTATTTTAAGTACGGGAGAGCCATGCTTCGGCACAAATGGGTCGGCCTGACCGCGGTGATACCATGAGGGACTTACAGAAAAACGGCATGAAACAACCACAGCAATGTATTTCGCCGTGTCAGTGAGGTTACCGGAGGCCCAATCCTTCTTCTCCCCCCATCCCTTCCCAATCCCTAAATCTAAGGAATCCTAATCCCAAAAGGCTGGCAACGCACTCATCATTCCTCTGGTATCACCAATATCATCGGCCCGATTGCTTACCGTCAGATAATCCGTCAGTTCGTTTGCCGACATATAACATGAAAATACTCGAAATGATTTACGATTCAGTATATCCTCAAATATACGAGTAAGTATCGATATATTTTAAAAACTCTATTACGGTGAATAAGTTCAAAAGGAGTCAATACGTCATCGCTGTACCTTGCGTACATACAAGCGCTGAAGCGCTTTTTCAATTTAAGCGATTGCTACAGCTTTATCGCTGTACGATAATAATCGAGATATCTCGATTTTAAAAATCGAATATCGTTTGCGGTTACCGTTTTAATATAATTGAAAGCTTCTTTTTATGTGTGATATTTGTTCCGAGTATTTTTTACTTTACTTGGGTACCCCGTTAGTTGAGTATACATTTTTTTTTTTTATTTTTTTTTTTTATGTAATAAGTCGGCAAACGAGCAGACGGATTACCTGATGGTAAGCAATCAACGCCGCCCATGGACACCCGCAACGGAGGAGTTACGAGCGCGTTGCCGACCTTTTAGGGATTAGGGATTTGGAGATTTAGGGATTGGGGAAGGGTCCGGGAAGGGGAAGGATTGGGCCTCCGGTAACCTCACTCACACGGCGAAACACAACGCTGTGGTTGTTTCACGCCGGTTTTCTGTAAGGCCGTGGTATCACTCCGGTCGAGCCGACCCATTCGTGCCGAAGCATGGCTCTCCCACACTTATTAACAATAACACGCATCATCGGTAAAATCTCACTGTTGTCAAGTTCAAGTCAAAGTCAAAATCATTTACTTCAATTAAACCACTGTAGGCACTTTTGAACGTCAAGCAAAAAAAATATATTTCAAGAGGTTTAACTTTATGCGTGTCATTCTGTCCGTCTGTCCTCTAGTAAACCTTTTTGCTCGTTCCAAAGTGTAGATTCCTATGGAGAAGAACGAGCAAGAAACTCCATGGTTACTCTTTTTCAATCAGTTTTACAAAGTAATTTCTTTGTTACATCACACTAATATTTAGGCAAAGAATTCGAAAAAGGAGTTAAACTCAAGGACAACATATTTAGACAAGGCTCAGAAAAGGTTTCTTCTCACACGAAGCAGAAGTGAGTATTGATAACCAAGCATGCCTACGGTGGATTGACGACGAAGATTAGGCGGCGTAAAAAAAATACAATCGAATTGAGAACCTCCTCCTTTTTTTGAAGTCGGTTAAAAACCACAGCGTTGTGTTATGCATTGTGAGTAAGGTTACTGGAACTGTGGCCCAATACATACTCCCCATCCCCCATCCTTCTCTAAAAGTCTCTCTCTGTCTCTGTCTGTTTAAAGTATCCGAGACCTAAAAGGCTTGCAATGCACTCGTTACTCCTTTGGTGTAGCAGATGTCCATGGGCAGCGCTGATGGCTAACCATCAGGTTATCCGTCTGATCCTTTACCAACCTATCTCATAAGGAAAACCCCTAATATTAAATCTAGGATACCACTAAATTTAACACGTAACTATCCAAGACAAACAAAAACAAACAGAATCAATACTTCACAAGTAAAGAGAATAAATTATCAAAACTTTAAATAGGAATCTTCAATATTGTAAGAGATTGGAATTCAAATCAAGTTGGCTGTTGGCTGGAGCTCCAATTTAGTTGATAGCTAGCTGATCAGAAGTTATTTTGTTGGCTACGAAAGGATTTCGGATGAATAAAGGCTAAAATCAAATAGTAAATAATAATTAAAAATCACAACTGACATGTTTTAAAATGAACTTATTGTTATAAATGAAAATGTTTAAGAATTTCAACGATATGCTATTATATATCTAACTAGATACTCTCACGCGCTTTCACCCGCTGCTCGGCTCCATTTGATCGTAGCGTGATTTTTTTATAGCCTATAGCAATCAGGAACATTGTGGCTATCTATCAGTGAAAGAATTTTGGCAATCCGACCAGTGGTTCCAAAGATTACCCCTACATACAAACTTAAAAATTTTACCTACCTTCTTATAATATTAGTCATATATTAATATAAGTACTGTGATATTAGTAAAGATTACGCCCAGGCGTGTGAAAATTAAAGTGGAGTAAAGAAAATCACATACATACATCATCATCAGCCTATAAGTGCCAACTGCTGAGCATAGGCCTCATCACAGCACAATCAATCATCATGATCATCATCATCGTTTAAACCAATAAGCACAATACTAATACTGATGAATAATACCATCTAATTGGCACAAATCTACATTAATTCCCAATACGCAACCGTAATCCAAACAAATCAATTGTAGATTCGATTAATCGATTGGTATTAACAACTCGATTGAGAGGTATAATCGATATCTAAGTATATTGCATCAGTGTCTATGTCACGCCATCTGTGTCCTGAAAGGGTACGCAATTCTTCATTTTACCGTGGTTTTTGTAGTGTAAAATTAAAGGACTTCTTCTGCCCTGGATAAGGTAACAGGGAGTGTCTTTATTGTTCAAAAGACCTCGTTCCTTCTCGTGGTCGAGACTGTGGTACCTCATCTTTTATCGTTATACTTAATATTAGTACCTAAACAAAGATAATATGCTATAAATACAAAATGACTGTTACAGTACAAGTATGTCAAAATTTTACTTCTGTACCCGGTCTCTCCTACTTAATTTTTAAAATCGTAGGGCAACAAAAATAGTGCCAGGCATCCACAAAAATTAACCTGAAAAACATCCACAGAAATTCATACACTTATGTAAAGTTTACCTACCTACAAAGGTCAGAGTTAATGATACTACTGATGATTATGACATAAAAAGATAGATGTTTTATATAGTAAGCAAAATAGCAGCCAATTCACCTGATGATAACCAATCGGCGTTGCACATAGATATAACTTAAGGTATTTCAAGGGCGTCGTTCGACCTATTGTGGTAGGATATTTGAGGACTACGGGCAAGTGGAAGGATTGTGTTCTTTAAGCTGAGAGCGAGATTCCATATCACTCAAAACACATCGATATTCGTATCAAAGCATAGCTCTCCCACGCTTGATTTAGGTAGAACTTCACTTCCTTCGCAATAGCATCTATAATCGCAAACTTGTAGGAATATTCTCGTAACAACTAAACCTATCTAGAACTCCTTAAACACATATAGACTTTCTAGATACACACACTACCTAACACTATCCGAGCAAAGTCAATCTTACCGCACAGATTTACAGCGATTAGTCGGTTTTCCCATTACAATTTCGTAATTCCCATTCCCAACAGTGTTCCCAGGAGTCCAGCGTCCGGGTTTAATAGTAATTATGTCATGACTGTTGATTGCGGCCGGCAATAAATTATTACAGTTCATAAATTCTGATGGTGGATATTCATTTAATTAGTGAATCGAAGTGTGAAACATTTAAATGATCATAAATGCCACTAAAATACGTGGTTTAGGATTTGTATGCGTGTAATGGGAACTTTTTTGTTGGTTGTAGTTAAGGTTTTTTAGACTGGAAAAAGGATGGGGATACATTGTGAAGTTTTTTTTTTCTTTTAGGGGAAAATGATCAAATTTTGAAAGGGACTTACTGACAAAAAACCAAACCGTTCCATCTCCTGCTTGAGACCGATGTCACTGTACGTTATAGCACTTGCAGAATGTCTAGAATTATGTATGGTGTAAGGTATAGCCGTATCAACTAGGGCGAGAATGATAGCGTCTAAAGAAGAATGGCGTATTTTACTGGCAAAAAAAAATCGATCGTATTTTGTTCAAAAAATTTCAAATTTAATTCGATTCGAAAAGGAATCTCCCTTATACACACTTGTAACAGAATAGAGTCTTGGCTACATAAAACTCTAGAGAAATACTATTACTAAAATGACATACCATAGTCGCATTCACCAACTCCATGTTCTTACAAAAAAGTTTTAAGAACGACCTAAAAAAATATTATCTATTCAAAGTAAAACTATTTCTTATGTAGACATTCCATTCGCAAAACCTTCCACAGGTAGGTAACGTAGGCAGAAAACTGTAGAAAAAAAAAACTAATAAATTTTACGTAAGCCAAAAAGGATTCGAGGATATATCCTTACGCAATTCGTGTACTTTTATCCAACAAGATAACAGTTGATATAAGGAAAGAAACCGTTCTACCTTAGAATAACAATACTCGCACAACATAGTACCCCCTTAAGGTTTGTTCGAGCGGAAAAAAGAGTTCATCTTGCCTACAATTTCTTTGTAAGTGCGCATTTGAAATCGATGTCTATCTAGGGACCATTAAATGTACTGTGTGATTGGATTTCCGGAATTATATTTAAATATGTTAAGACGTTTTAGTGATAGTTTAAACGATAAAATAAGCGCCTGATATAATTAAATAGCAATCAACTGAATAGAATCTTGCTGTTTTTTTATGTAATAGGTCGGCAAACGAGCAGACGGATTACCAATGATGATGGTAAGCAATCAGCGCCGCCCATGGACACTAGCAACGGAGTAGTTACGAGTGCGTTGCCGACCTTTTAGGGATTAGGGATTTGGAGATTTAGGGATTGAGGAGGGATTGGGAAAGGAGAAGGATTGGGCCTCCGGTAACCTCACTCACACGGCGAAACACAACGCTGTGGTTATTTCACGCCAGTTTTCTCTGAAGCCGTGGTATCACTCCGGTCGAGCCGACCCATTCGTGCCGAAGCATGGCTCTCCTTGAAAACTTGTTTGTTATAACTATGACAGGCGTTTCGAAAAAAGTTGTCAACTTGTTCTGGCTTTAAACCGTATGTGGTCACAGGATGCAGTACGTCCTATTTTAAAATACATTTTATTTCCTCTCAAGTAAAGCAGATATCTTAAAGTAAAAATAAAAAATTCTCAAATAACCAATCCTTATCACTATAACCCTCAAAATGCACTAATATGTTACTGATGTACATGGGCGGCGATCCGATTGCTTACCATCAGGTATCCCGTGAAAAGGTTAAGCACTTTACAAAAAAAATTACTTAATATCGTTTCTTGGGTAGGCACTTGGAGGAATTAAAACAAAACACTAACTGTAAAAGTTTTTTATTCTTTTACTAGCTACTCTCGCGCGGTTTCACCCGCTGCTCCATTGCGGCTCCGTTTAATCGTATCGTGATGTTTTATCAGTAGCACTCAGGAATATTGTAGCTATCTATCAGTGAAAGAATTTTGGAAATCCGACCAGCGGTTCCAAAGATTACCCCCTACATACAAACTTACAAATTTAACCTCTTTATAATATTAGTATAGATAAACAAAACTTCATTTGTCACATTCTTCAACCATAAGACTAAACTAAAAGCACAAAAAAAGCAAAGAAAAGTAATTTAAACTGCACAAAATGTACAACAACGAACCACTCAGATTCTTTAAATCCACATTTCACTTTGGACTTGATTCTCATCGATAAAAGTTCAACACAATTTATTAAGCTGTTCCGACTACGGCAACTGTTTATCTTGATGATTTGTTGCCAATCCTTTCTCGATTTAAGTCAGCAGTCGAGTTTTTAATGGATTGAACAATTATAGGTATCGAGTTGCTACTCATTCGATTATTTTGTTGGTTAATTTGATTGTCTTTTGTTTCGGTGCAGCTGTCCGTGTAAATTAATATTATCACTGTTTCTAATAAATGTAGGTATTAAGATATGTGTTTTAAAACCTTTCTAAAACCGAAAAATGTGTATTCAGGAAGACAACATTTCTTGGTAGACACTCTTAATTAAAGTTGGCCAACCTTAACTGTACTTTCCCAAAAATGCATACATCAAAAATAAAGCGAAAACAAGAAATCCTCAAAAACAAAAGTATACATTATTAAGTACTAAGTATTATCATTCATAATGTACCTACCTACTGATAGCTTACCCACCCACTGTTGGGTTAAAGGGTGGGTAGTTTCCTAAGTCATAAAATATTGAATACTTTTATTAATCGATCGATCGATTTTATAGCTTATTTTTAAGAAATAAGTAAACTATTTGACACAAATAAACTATGACGTCATACAAATTTTTTTCATACAAATTTTTTTCATACAAATTTCATAGAAAAGTATCGTTTTTGACATTTGGATAAAAGTATTGAATTTGACTAGTTGGAAACTACCGTATTCCTACGATTAGCGCGTTCTTCAAAGAAACAAAATCTTAATTTTACTAATATCAGCAGGTACCTGGGAGGAGTAGGTAATCCTATTACAAACTTCGTACTAACAGTAGTAGGTTATAAATGTTATAATTTTTCCAATTGTAATTAATGTAGGTATCGATTATTTTAACCAATTAAGTTTTAATGTGGGAGAGCCAAGCTTCGGAACGAATCAGTCGCCTCGATCGGAGTGATACCAAGGCCTCGACGAAGAGCAAACAACAACTGAGTCGTGTTTCGCCGTGGTACCTAGTGATGTTACAAGGCCCAATCCTTCCCCTCTCAAATCCCTAAATCTCCGAAATTCTAATCCGTAAGGCTAAGAACTCACGGAGCGATTTTGAACCGTGCCCGCCGCGGTAGCGGAACTGCGGTTTTATTTCCAAACTCACGAGACCGGTTATTTGCGCGGTTACACAGCCGCCGCGGTTGCGATCATCGCCGCGATGATCGCAAGATTGCAAGACGGGCGGTTAACGATCAGTTGAGGTCCAGACCGCCATGGACACACACCAGAAACGAGCCGTTGCGTTATATTTACTTCACAGAAGACCCGCCGGCCCCCGCGGTCGCTCGCCAACCGATCGCAAAGCGCGCGGGTGCAACCCGCCGAGGCTGCGGGTAACCGCGGCCCGCGCGATTCTACTAGTTGCCCGCCGGCACAGCGAGAGCCGCATACAACCGCGTACACCGCGGGTGTAAAACGCGTCGTGAAATGTGCTTTAATTTTTTATATAAATATTTGAATCCTACAGAAGCTGCGGGCCCGCAACCGCAGCGGACGCGGGCGAAAATCGCTTCGTGAGTTCTTAGCCTAAAAGGCCACACTTGTTACTCCTCTGATGTTACGGATGTGCAACGCCCGATTGCCATCAGGTAATCCGCGTGCTCTTTTGCCGACCTACCTACCACTTTAAAAAAACGATTCGGTATAATATTATAATTCACTCAAAACCAGCCTTGGCCTAACTTTAAGAGCAAAACTCTTCATTTCTTTAGCAAATAAAAATAAGATAATTGTAAATAATGCCATATTTTTTTACTAAACGATTTTAAATCTCGAACCAACAATTTTATCAACGGCATTGACACAAAAATCGTGTAATGTGCTTGCGCTGCTCTGTAAGCAAAAACAACATTTTTTTTAAAAAAGGCTTGTGTTTCTAAAAAAGGCTTTTAGAATAGTTACTGTGTGAATAGTGAAAATATTATTCCTAGAATTTCATTTAGGGTGTGTAACATGTTGGTTCTTATAAAAATACTACTACCGATCGCACGGAGTGTGAAGGGCTTTTACATGCATGATAAACCTTATATCTATAATCAATAGGTACCCATATGATAGCTACGGGCAATCTTAATCAAACACTACAGATTCATCAGATCTGATATTGTTATCATTTGACACTGTAATTTTTATCTCAAAACTTTTTATCAATAAGAATTTCGAGGATATTTTAATCACCTTTTTACTGTAACTGAATCAAATTAGTTAAATATAAGATGTAATAAAATATTTGCACCTTTTATATTACTGAATTTAAAAAAAAAACGTAAAATAGGTACAGTTTCTTGTGAACGCAGCAATAAACAGCCATTATGATTGGTCTACGCTCACGGAAGATATAAACAACCTAAGAGCAATTATTCTATAGAGAAGTCATAAAAAAATGAAACAAGCACCCTATAGTTATTTCTTTCTTTAAACAACAAATTCCATAAGTGTGACTGAGATCGATATATTGTGACACTGCCTACTTCAAACCCTCATGTCGCCATTTGTGCTATACTTTCTAAATTATATGAATGTATACTATTAGTGACGTGACAAAGCAGGATATGTTAAATTTACAATTTATCGATAGTGATAATTTTTTTAAGTTAACATGTACAAAATGCTTCAAAAAAAGCAATTCCAATCTCAGAGAGCACTAAGCACGAACAATTCAAATACTGCTATGTATTTGCATACATATAAAAAAGTTCATAAAAAAAGATTATCTTTAAATAATGGCAATATTCTGGAACAAGGATTACAGATGATAATGGGTGCGCTGAGTTTTATTTATCTGAAGAAGAGATTCATGAATCCTTGTTGGATTTCCTTGAGTCAAAATGAATGACTAGTTAACCCTTAAGTGCCTGATACCAATTTTTGTTACGTAAGAACAGTTTTTCTCAATGGCTATGGTGGATCGGAACGGCGCTCAAGTCGATCCGCTGGATAGGGATACTATGGAGTGTTTGGTCGTAAGACTTAATCACCTACTCGAGTAACCGATAGAGTCTTACGATTTAAAGTTAGGTGCTTAGTAAGTTTTTAAATAATTTATATTTTATATGTATGAAATGTAAAGTATGCTTCCCGTGGTGATCGATCTTCAACCTTAGCGTAACAAAAAAACGCCGTCAAATAAAAATTTGTTCCTTATGCTAGTCGCAGCGACTACCGCTCAACGCCGCGGCATGCGTTGTACTGATGCAGCATTTTGTTTCACTCGCTCGCCGTACCGACGGACGCCCGTGTGATTCGCCCGGCGGAGTAATTATGTATTTTAGCGATCAGCAAATCCCTATCTGGCAGTTGCACGTTATTCATTGCCTCTTACCTCTGCTTAATTTTTGTAGGGGCAGTACAAAACATTCATCGGATACTGTGCAAATGTGAAACAGCTGATTCAGAACAGAGATTCAGCTTCAGCTGATTGCTGAAGATACATAATCAGGGGGCCGGTGCAGTCTCCGGACACGTGGTCGGTGCGTTTCTTTTGTATTGTTCTATACGTCGGTCGCCGCGGCATCAAGTCGCACGAATTTTCGCCACGTCGAATTGTCCCGTAGCCATGGTGGGCAGGGAAGAAATAAAAATGCAATATTTGTACCAAATACTCTTTAATCATTACTTATGAAACATTTAAAAACAACTTAAAAGGGTGTTTTTTTCTTTCACTATCAAATGTTGTGTAGTACAAATGTTTGATTTGTGTATACAAACATGTATACATATTCATACCATCGTTAAATTACAATTTTTATGGAATTTACCTACTACCTCGCCTTAACATTGATCACTATAAAACGAATATTTATCGAAAAACTTATTGACCCCCAAACAAAATTAGTTTTGTATATTTTTGCCTTATATTTTTGGCCGGGATACTTAGTTTTTTACATTCATGATGTATTCTTACTTTTAAATAAGTATCAATTGTCGATTTTATCATTAAATGTAGGTGATTATTATTAATACAATTTTCAGTGCTATGCTCAATTAACTGCTGAAAAATGTCTTTCTCAGCACACATTCTAAATACTTTTAAAGTCATTGTTAAAACTGATTTTGGCTTACTTAATTCAGCAAGGCCAAGTATGTGTAAATAATGCCGAAAAAGTTTTTCACTATATTTGCAAATAGTAATGATGTCCTCTGATGGTATATGAAGACCTCCTTTATTTTTTGTGAAAATAAGATTGGCCGAAATGTGATTTTCTGACGCTGTGTTATCAAAAATTTTACAGCACTGTTCGCAAAGAATAATCTTCTTTAATTTTCTTACTACGTAGCCAGCTATATAAACGATCACCATTTCAGAAAATTCTGATAAATCGGGACTGAATAAATAATCATGATCAAAATATTCTATTTCATTACAGTCTAAGTCACTTTCATGTAATAACTTTCCTTTTTGAGATGTATCGTTAATTGTCTCTACATATTGCGGTGTATTCGAATGTAGAATTCGAATGTCATCTAGAGGCAAACAGTTTCCATTTCTGCTCACTTTAAATTCCGCATGGACTAATAGTTTTTTATAAGCAGATCTAAAAGCAAAGGCAGAAGGATTATTATTAAATCCACCTGCTGCACGTATAGCGCCGAAAAATATTTCTACGTGGTCTTGTGACAGTTTATATACAGGCAAAAAATATAAATCAGGGTTGGATGGTGCTACATATTTGTCATAAATAAACAATACTGATTTAATGCATATTTTAAACCCGAGGAAGCCGGTTTTTTTTCTTGACTTAATTAGTGGAGTTCCGTCTAATAATCTGAGACCATCAATATATGCATCTATTTCTAGAAGCCGGTTTCTAATTTCTGTAATGTTATTTGCTAGAAGCGGTTTTTTATAACCGTGAGATGCCAAATTGCGCGAATTTAGTATGTCAAACAAGTCATTAAAATGTTTTATAAATTTGACTGTCGGTTCACAATCAGAAAAGCCCTCGATATTTAGATTTCTGCATGATATTAATGCATCAGCAACTGAGTTGCTCAGTAACTGAGTTGCCAATTTTACCTTCATTTTTTGTGTGTGGTAATCAATGTGTGCTGCAGAAATTTTATTGGCGGCATGCAGTGAATTAATTGACTGCACTTCTTGGAGCTTTTCTAAATAAACCCAAGATATTTCTTTATTATCTTTATCAAGGAAACTCTTTTTTTCACCTAAGGCATTTCTTACTAATTTAATATTGTGGCATGGGTCGTATAGAATTGCCACTTCATTCTCTCCTACTCTGAAATTAGAAACAATTTCGTTTTCTGTTAAATTACATCCCAAATGAGCTGCCATTGACGCGTTCGCCGGTGCGCCATCGAAAGTTAAAGAAATAACTGTAATGCCTGTGTCACTTAGTAACCTAATACTCTGAGTTACTAGATTTGCTTTTTGGCTACCAGACAAACCATTTATTAAAAAATAGCCCACAGGTATTTTCCATGCTTCATTTATGCACGTTACCATGAAAACTAAAACTTCCGTTGCCAGTGGCGAATCATCGCTAGGTGAATCAATGGCTGCACCAAAATCTACATAGCCATGACATTTTGTTCCGTCCCATTGCACGTGCTTTCTGATGGCCATTTCGTCAATTGAAAGTGACGCGTACAACTTTTTTTTAGCAAGTTTACAACGCACCTTTATTGTTTCTAAAGATTCTGTTGTAAATCCTGGTTGGCAATCAACAGATTTATACCACCGTGACAAAGTTTTTGGATGAGGAAGTACTGTATTAAAACTATTCCTTACGTGTTCATAAGCTTTGGGCGATAAAAATTGTAGGGTAAGAGCAAATTTTTTTATTTCAATAGGGTATTCTTTGGATAACGAATATCCTTGGGATTTCATTATATATCTAGATAAAATTTTGTTGTCCAAAGACATGCTACTTTGTAACATTATTAATTGCTCTCCCTCTAATTTTGATTTTAAATCTTTTATAATAGTCTCTAAATTAACGATTTTCTTTGCAGTTCTTTGCTGTTTTCTTTGCAAATTTTTTAGTTTTCTTCCACGCCTTTCCGCTAACGTTTTATAATGTGTCAATTGTTTCTTTAAAGAATTTACATCACGTGTTCCAGGGAGCCTTTCAGTTGTGTACTGCAGTCTGGCAACCTGGAAAAAAATAAAAAAAATAACTATTATGTTATATTACTAAAGCATATATTGTGTGACGACTGCGAAAATGAGAGAAATAAACCTCAGCTTAGTGTAGAGAACCTCACCTTATATATATATATATATATATATAAGTAAAAAATTCGAGTATGATTCAGAGAATTATTTGCAATATATTCTACTTTAAGGTGTCAAACTAGAGTGTGTCTCTATCCTCTTTCTAAAGGCCGAACTACACGACCGATCGATTACCAACCAAACAGTTTAGTTGGTTGTCTAAAATCCATAGGGCAGTTTTGGCGTGCTCACGCGGTTCCCATTAAGCTGGTCGGTCACCATGTGCGCACTCCTAGTCAAATCAGTAGTAGTAGAAGAAGTCAAGTAGTATTGACGCAAGGATTTTAAACAACCAACTAAACTGTTTGGTTGGTAAACGATCGATCATGTAGTTCGGCCCTAAAAGCTAAACGACTGACACCATTTATTGGTGTCAGTTGTTATTCGATCTCGCAAGAACGGCTGAACGGCTTTGTATGGAATTTGGCATGCATGTTGCCTATGACCTAAAAAGAACTCAAAAAAAGCACACTGTCGCCGAGGGCAACAGCTAGTATCATAAAGTTTTTATTTGCATAAATAGTAAGACTTACTTCACTTGTGTCTGCACATAGTGAAATAAAAGGCGTAGTAGAAGTGGAAGCTACAGCAGAGCTCGTAATTGGATAACATTCTTCTTCCACAACCTTTCGTTTTATTGGTTTAATCTGAAACAATAAAAGGTCTCATTATGATTTGGTCTAATAATATGATACATATCAATAAAGACAATATTTTTTTTTTGTAAAAATAATTTTGGTGTGGGTATACCTCTTTTTTTGACAAATATAGCTCCTGCGCAAAAGGGTTTACATAACTCTATTTCAAATGAATATACAATCACTATAAATCCACTATAAACCCTATTACAATGAATCAATCTTGCAAAAACGGCACAATGAAGTTAGATCTTGAAGAAGGCTGGGTGGTTGCCTTTTTTTAAGTCAAGCGGCGACCAACTTGCAATTGAGTCACCTGGATGATAAATGATTACCACTGCCAATGGACCAGAGGCATGGCAAAAAGTTGTTGGCCTTTCTAAGGAAAGGGAGTAGGGATTGGTGAAAGGTGGTGGACCTCAAGCTGTTTCACCGACCCAAGTATAGAAGCGATAAAGCAACTATTCAGATTTCGTTTTTCTGTGAGACTGTGGTACTTCCCTGGACGAGACGGTCCATTCGTGCTACAATCAAAACTCAGATATGCTATTAGCATGGCTCTGCCACAAGTAAATCTTTGACTTGAAAAAGAACTTAGGCTACCATGCTAAGCAAGTTGTTTCATAAAAATAACTTACATTTTCTTTAAATTCATCGACAGCAGAAGTAGATGCTGTACTTGCAGTTTTCATGATAATTCGTCGTTTTACTGGAATTTTCTGAAATTGTAATAATCAATACATATATTAGCTCTGTATTCAAAAATTTTTAAAAAGGTATAAATTAAAAGCACGCAAGTGAAAATCAAAAGGAGCGTATTCAATTTTTTTCTTGTTGTAAAACTTAAAATTCCTATGCTGGTCTTGCAGAGGGAAAAAAATAGAATGTGCCAGTAGCTAATCTTTAGGTGCAGATCGTTAGTCTAAAGATCGTAAAAAAACGAGGGTTAGCACAACATTACCGGAGCCAATTCAGACAACAGTTGCTATCTGCAAAATTTCGTAACTTCGTCAAATAATAGGATATGTATACGCCAGGATGAAATGCATTCGGGAATGCGCTTATATGAGAGAAAGCCAAGCTGAAAAAAATCAGTAAAAATAGGCAACAAGATTCTTAACTAACCTCTTTTATAGTTGGCTGATTAGTGAAAATCGTTGGTACTGCATATGAATGTAAGATTTTTTTATCTAATCCTTCACGATAACAACAAGGTTCAAAGTGAAGCGAACACAATCTCGAAAATTTTGAAGGTGTCCAATCATCACGTCGCATATTCCTGAGCCATTTTTGTTTCAATTGATCATCTTTTGGAAATCTGCAATAGCATAAAAAAAAATACAATATAATGATGTGATTAAAGTAATATTATGATATGACCCATTTCTTTTTAGGGATATAGGTACATAGATTCAAACGTTTATTTAAAAAATAGGTTTTTACAAGCAATATTTCACGTCAATTTACATAGAAGTATTAGGAGTATTAATATTAATTCTAAATTTTAAATGAAGCATGAAAATCTACAATCTACTAGCGTATCAGAACCGACCAACTGTGAAGAAGATAACGCCGAAAGAAACTTCACAGTATACAGTCGCCTACTCGCCTGAAGAGCTTTCCCTACTCGCCTGAAGGGCATTGTCATGTGTATAATGAAAGAAAAGAAACAAATATAACTAAAAATAGTGGTCTCAAAGATACCAAGAAGACCAGTCCCCTATGGCCCTATGATTCTATATAATACTATTTATTTGTTCAGCAAAAGAAAATTGTACAAAGATACATATAGATAACATAAAACTATTCACCCTAGTTTTTTAATTAACACAACCCTTTTAAGGGTCACTTCAAGTCATGATACTAAACAACTTACCATGCAACCAGATATTGAAATATAAAAAATAAAAATAGTTTTTCCATATTAAACCACTGAGATTATTTTTCCATTTGTAAAATTCTTACCATATTTCGATATCAGTTTGTATGGGAAAGTTATATAATCATAGACTTCATAGTTATGTAACATATACTAATAGACTAAAACTATTTCTAAAAGAATTGTACTAATTAAATAGCAGTGTAAGGGATTGTACATATTTATATGAGCCTTGAATATACATATATTTCAAACCACGAGTGTGCAATATTACTAGCAGATATAATTAGTAAATAAAGCGTGAAGATGTAATAAACAAATATACAAACGCATTTTAGCATTTATATTGTTAGCTATGATAGTTAATACTTAACCGACTGATTTCTTAACTCACTACATAAAAATAAATACCACATTGAAACGTATTATGTGTTTTCAAAATTAATACTATGGCGAAACATATCGATAAACTTATCGATAGCAAGGTAATACGGTACATCACTGCGTTAAAAATTCCATGGTACTTCATTTGTCACAAAATCGCGCAGTCAATGAACAAAACAGCAATACATTATTATTTTACTAGTTACAGGTACCAAACGCTGCCTAGCTAACTACCAACAAACAAAACTACAAATTGTCATTGTTTGTTAATTAAAATATGACTCAATATTACATAAATCAGCGAATGTTATTATTACGACTTACCGATGGAAGGATATTTTTTGTCCATTTTCATTTAATATACCCTGTTGGCTCAAACAACCACGAACAGCACACGAAATAGGCATTTTGTAATGTTTTTTAACACAAACACCAACAAAACAAAGTGTAATTTTAGAGAAATCTTCAAAAAACACATTCGACTTCTATACGTCCAGCTGACTACCAGAGTACATCAACTGGTCGGCTGACGCCGCGCGGCCTTTCAAGATGGCGTAGGCACGCTAATGCTATCTCGTTCTATCATATGAGTCGAGCAAGTGAGTGCGAATAAATTGAAGTATACGTTTAGCTGTTCCTTTTTTTAAGATCAGTCTAGAGATAATATGTCTTAGTAAACAACCAATCGTAGCTAAACAGCCATTTTCCTTAAACTGTCAAACGCAAATGTCAAACAATTCTGAAACAAATCTCAAGAATTTTGCGATAATCCCAACAAAAGTGTAAGAAATATTAGTCAAATTCTAATTTACAATGTCGGAAAATGGGCACGATGCGTAAGAAAACTCAAGTGTCGTTCGTGATCAGAGACGAGGAGGAACGGCGGCATAAAAATGGTGTTAGTTCATTGCAACTCGATCCAATACAGGGCCGACTATATTCGGCCGGCAGGGATGGAATTATTCGGGTTTGGAGTACTGCGAATGGAGTCCAAGACCGGTACATCCAGAGTATGGAACACCACACTGATTGGGTGAACGATATAGTGTTATGTTGCGGCGGAAAAAACTTAATTAGCGCATCGTCGGATACGACTGTAAAGGTATGGAATGCCCCTAAAGGCTTTTGTATGTCGACGTTACGGACACATAAGGACTATGTACGAACTTTAGCGTACGCTAAAGACAAAGAACAGGTCGCCAGCGCGGGGCTGGACAGGGCAATCTTTCTTTGGGATGTTAACACACTGACAGCTTTGACGGCCAGTAATAACACTGTAACTACATCAAGTCTTGTTGGTAACAAGGAGTCCATATACAGTTTGGCTATGAATCCTCCTGGGACTATCCTAGTAAGTGGTTCTACAGAGAAAGTACTTCGTGTGTGGGATCCAAGAAACTGTTCAAGACTTATGAAGTTAAAAGGACATGCGGACAATGTTAAAGCTTTAGTTGTAAGCAGGGATGGGACACAGTGTGTATCAGGCAGCTCAGATGGAACAATAAAATTGTGGTCTCTATCACAGCAAAGGTGTGTTTCTACCATAAGAGTGCACTCTGAAGCTGTGTGGGCCTTGTTAGCTACTGAAACCTTCTCACACATCATATCTGGTGGACGAGATAGGCTAGTCATTATTACAGAGCTACGAAACCCTAATAATTTTATGATAGTATGTGAAGAAACTGCCCCTATACTTAAACTATGCTTTACTGCGGACCAAAGTGGAGTTTGGGTGTCAACATCCGAGTCTGATGTCCGTTGCTGGAAACTGCCCCCACTAAATTCTTTAGACATGTATAATCAGAATAATTATAATACTAACAATGTGTACCAAACACAGCCATTACATAACATTCCTGGTGGACCTGCAATCAAACATTACACAGTATTAAATGACAAAAGACATGTTGTAACGAAAGATACCGCAAACAATGTAGCTTTATATGATGTGCTTAAAGCTTGTAAAGTAGAAGATTTAGGAGAAGTTGATTATGAAGAAGAAGTTAAGAAGAGATTCAAGATGGTTTATGTACCGAATTGGTTCAACGTAGATTTGAAGACAGGGATGTTAACAATACACTTAGGTCAAGATGAGACAGATTGTTTGAGCGCTTGGGTTAGCGCTAAAGAAGCTGGATTAACTACGGAGAATGATCAGAAGGTGAACTTCGGAGCTCTATTGCTGCAGGCCCTCTTGGATCATTGGAATCATCCGAATAGAGTGAATGAAGCGGGACAGAGAGTGATTGGGAACAATTACTTCAGTGTACCGCAACACACTCCTCTTATATTTAGCGAAGTTGGTGGTAGAACTCTATATAGATTGCAAGTAAGTATCATTATTTTTATCTCAATATGAGTCAGAGCCACAACTCATTTATTGCCTAACATATGCCTGCCCCATTGACTTTAAGTTTTCTTGATGTTATAAATTATTTTTTTAATTTTCCTTGTTTACACATCCATTACGGTAATAATGTTTAACGATAATAACACATTTATTAGTGTAATATTTACATTTAAAAAAAAAAACAAACAAAACTAGTAAGTCACAAGAATAACAACAAAATTGGCACTTAGTAATCTGGTTTGCATCAAGTTAACTTACACTACTAGTTATAACCATATGGTTATGGTCTTTGCCTTAATTGTCTTGAATGAAGCTTGTTACTTATATTGAATGTTGTGTAGAAGAATAATTGGACTTCAGATTTATGTACTGCATGTTATTTTAAGTATGCTGATTATTTTTATTCTGTAGTTTGTACCTGTATGAATTAAACTAAAATAAAATAATGGATTAAAAGTGACTATCAACTGATCCAATCACTATCATCAGCCAATCAGAATTCACTTCAACTTCTTCTTCTTAAAACTGCTGTTCAGGCCTTTTTTGCTGTAATAACTTCACTGTTTCATTGTTTTACTGCTAGACTAACTTTGTAATCTATGATTTTTAGCCTATTACAATATAATTTCCCACAATTTCCAGGTTGGTGATGCAGGTGGAGAAACTGAAGGTAACCTCTTAGTGGAGACTGTACCATCTTGGGTGGTAGATGTGGCTATAGAAATGGCGGCTCCTAAATTGAACAAATTGCCATTCTACTTGCTCCCTCATTCTAGCTGTCAAAGCAAGCAGGATCGGCAAAAGAAGGTTTGTCAACTTGTTTTTCTCTTTGAAATGATGGCGAATGTTTTGGATACCAAGTTCATATCGTTCTATGTTAAATTATAAATTAAATTAAAATATTTTTTATAATTATGTACTTGGTAGATAAATACTAGATTTAATAGTGACTCTACACATCATTGAGCCTTAGAAACAGGGCTAGAGCAAATATCAAGTCCTTATCTCCCTACTACTATAAATATAGGTGGCCGAGATGATGTGGTGCTGCACCTTTGATGGCTGGGTGCCTCCACAATAAGGCGCGGGCTTATCTAAAATAGAATTACAATTTATATACGTAGGAAAGTAGTATGATTTATTTATAATAGAATTAATATCATTGTTTCACAAAACTTACCTTACCCTATTACCTTCTTTCTAACACCTTCTCATAGCAGTATACTCAATATTTCACTAATTAATACTTATTTTAATGAAATTATTCTATCACCATAGATTTTCATTCTACCACCATAATTTAGATTTTAAAAAATCAAACAGCAGTCCATTGCGCACGGATGCATGTTGCGTATTGGGTTGCGAGGGGAGCAAAATATCGGTCTGTTGATATTTATTGTCTCTTAGTTAGATAAAGGAAACAGGTTTTGACTCGCTCGTATTGCGATCCTAGTTTTGTTGTCCGCTATCATATTCAACTACACTCACACATACACACCTACTCAAATCACACGACACAACACATATTTATTTATCACCAATTTAGCATTTATATTTATCTGTTTACTTTTATTTAATTCTTTAATGTTATAATATATTATCAGGGACTGGTTACATCCGTGATCTGATCACTTGAAGGTCCAGTTGAAAACCAGCGCCAGGCAATAACCGCCTGGCATCGAAGCTGAACTGGGCCTATTTGTCCAACGCTGAGACACACATCACTGTTTTTTTTTTTTTTTATTACTATTTTTGTTTTGATTAATTTTTACTGGTTTTTTTTTTATCTACATTTGTATCTGTGTCCAGGTTGTGCAAATAAAATTATTTCTTTCTTTCTTTCTTTCTTTCTTTCTTTCTTTACTAGTACTGTAAGTCATAATTACATAGCCCTAAATTGTTATTTACATTAATTACTTATTTATGTTAGTTATATCAGTTTCCTAATTACCTAGCTCACGCAACACTTAATGGGTAAAATTTATCAAATACTAGTTTCTTATATACACCATTTAGTTGCTATGTTTGAAAAATATAATAAGGTATCCTTAAGGTATTCTTTAACAAAATTAAATCTCATGATAATTTATTCTTGGACATTGTTCGATTTAAATACGGTAGTTTCCAACTAGTCAGATTCAATACTTTTATCCAAACATCAAAAACGATACTTTTCTATGAAAGTTGTATGAAAAACTGAGGTATGACGTCATACTATTTTTGCGTCAAATCGCTTACTTATTTCTTAAAAATTAGCTATAAAATATCTAAAACTTAGTGTATCGATCGATCGATGAATAAAAGTATAAATAGTTTTCAATATTTCATTGTATTGAAATGTCGAATTAATATATTTTTGACCTAAGAAACTACCCTATTGTAAAGCACATTTATAATAATTTACCAGTTATGGTACTGTATAATTTCTTGCTGTGCCCTACTGGTTCCATATTGAGTTTGATCCCTGATATGATCAAAATGAAATGTACCACCTGTCTATTAACATGTGGAATGTTAATAACGAATTTGAATATCACAAAAGTGTAATACACGAATGTAAATAATGTAATCTAATATACAAAGTACATTATACCGAGTACTTTATACGTGACTTTGTCCGTGTTTAATTGAATTATAGCTATCGAGCCAGAACACTATTTCGAGCCAAAAAAGGAAAGATTTAAAAAAAAAATAGTAGCCTAAGTTACTCCATATCCTCTTTAATTAAAATCTACTTTTCGAGGACGCTCGACTAGTTTCAACCTATGACTGGGGCTCATATACATTATCAATATTTATGACAACGTTAGAATTAGCGTAAATTAAATAGTAATAATTTTTTTTTTTTATGTAATAAGTCGGCAAACGAGCAGACGGATTACCTGATGGTAAGCAATCAACGCCGCCCATGGACACCCGCAACGGAGAAGTTACGAGCGCGTTGCCGACCTTTTAGGGATTAGGGATTGGGGAAGGGTCCGGGAAGGGGAAGGATTGGGCCTCCGGTAACCTCACTCACATGGCGAAACACAACGCTGTGGTTGTTTCACGCCGGTTTTCTGTAAGGCCGTGGTATCACTCCGGTCGAGCCGACCCATTCGTGCCGAAGCATGGCTCTCCCACACTTAAATATATATACATAAATAAACCTTTTTTAATTAAATTACAGGACCGCCTAGTAGCAAACGACTTTATACAGTGTCGTAAAGTAGCTGAACATGTGGTAGAGAAAATAGTCGGTGGTGGTGACGTGAACGGGGCGAGCGCTGGCAGTGGTCGAGCTAGTGCCAATGAGGATAGTGGCAACGATGCTCCCGAAGAACGAGTTGAGTTGCTGTGCTGTGATCAGGTATAACTACATATATATCTTTTTACATTTTGTTAGGGGAAAATCTTCAAATGACTTCTTCCGCCCAGGGTGAGGCGAGAGGAAGTGTCAGACTCTTACTGACTAAAAGCACCTCAGTTTCTTCTCCTGCTCTGGGCCGGGGCCGCGGTACTTACCCTGCGACCCTGGCTATTAAGGATTGGTATAGCTTGCCTTGAACAGCCTTCCCGTCCAGTTATGATTTAGATGTCTTCAAGGCTACCGTGTATAGTCTCTTAATTAACTTGTGCACCTTACCGTTAATGGTTGCATTGATACTTACCCAATCCAGTGTTTGAAATCTTTCCTGCTAAGGGCACCAACGTTAATCGACGGTGAAGTACCAATATTTTTTATAAATATGCTGTTGCAATTAAAAATACACTAAGGAATGTTTTTATAATAACTATCGTGAGACATACTAAATTAACTAAAAAACGCGGGTTACTCCCGTGTATATATTGAGAAAAGCTCTACTAGTTTCGAAACACAGAGGGCATCTTCTTCATGAAGTTCCCCAGTAGGCTGCGCGACGTCGCCGCGGCCGCATACGCAGCTCATGAGGAAGAACCCCTCTGTGGTTCGAAACTAGTAGAGCTTTTCTCAATATATACACGGGAGTAACCCGCGATTTTTAGTTAATACACTAAGGAATATTTTGTTTAAACGTTTTAATTTGAAGACGTTATTCGCAACAATGCCTTGAAAATAAAGATAAATTTAACTCCGAAAAATGGTTGTTTGGTGAAAGTTGGAACTTCACTGTCGAAATGGAAGTCTTTACAGGAAAAAATGGTATTAAATGGCTCTTATTGCACCTTTGCTAACTCCTTTTCAAATTTTCCAGGTGCTCGACCCAAACATGGACCTCAGGACAGTCCGCCACTTCATATGGAAATCCAACGTAGAATTTACACTACACTACAGAGTTCTAAAACAATGAAACAAACCTATTTACTCAGATCAGTTCAGGAAGTACTGCACTTTCCATTGCATGTTTAGACAGTGACAGAAGAAAAAGTGATATCAATAAAAAGTCTTGAAAGTACCACTGTTTAAAAAAGTGTTAAAAGTACCGGTGTTCAAAAAGTGTTAATAGTACCACTAGCCTAAAAAAGTGATGAAAGTAATAGTGAAGTTTTTCTTTTAAAATCTGAGTTCTGTGCTTCGTTGAGTGAAATGAAGATGGTTACATCCACAAGAGGGAGCGAGACAGCTATGTTTACGGAGTTTTCCTTGCCGTTATTTTTCTTTGTTTGTTTTTTTCAACTTCTGTTAAAACAACTGTTGTGTGTGGGATGTTTCGGTAGTCAAGCATTATCTCGATTTTACATTTACATACTCATCAACTTTGGCCAAAAATGAAATGATTTGATAGTAACTATACTTTTTTTTCACATTTTTTTTCTCAATCTATACTAATATTATAAGGCTGTACAATTTGTTTGTTTGAATGTCCTATTTTCCGAAGCTACTGGTTCGACTTGAACAATTCTTTATTATGTTAGATAGTCCATTTATCGAGGTCTGTTATAGGCTATAAAACATCAGCCTACGTTCAATAGGAGCCGCCCAGCTTGTAAAACTGCTCGTGAGTTTATGATAAAATAGCTTCTTTTCGGTTTTACCAACGACTGTAAAAAGAAGGAATGGGTTAAGCTCTCACATCCGCTCAGGCCTGTAATCCTCATCCCAGACTGGTCGCTTTCATAGGCTTCACTTTTTAATATTTAACCTACTTTTAAAAAGAGCCGATTTCTCAATTGAAACATATCACAACTCTTTGTGTGATCAACAAATTGTTGTTCCGGGTCTGAGTATCATATTAACGTGGAATTGTATGTTTGTAAACGCACTTACGGACACAGGAGAAAATGCTAGTGTGGGGCAACATTAAAAAAAATATGTGTTTTACCTATCTCCGATTCGATTTATAACATTATACTTGTAACAAATCTTGTCATTATGATGCTAATGGTTACTCCTATGTGGTTTTAGTCACTCGGCTATTGTTAGTCGGTCGTAGTGTGATGTTTTTTAGCTCAGCCCTCCTCGGTTTATAGACTATCCATCTCAAAAAGAATTGTTCTATTCCAAACAGTAGTTTCGGAGATTAGAACATTCAAGAAAACAAACTGTTAATCTTTGTTATATTATTTACCTTCTGCTCGGTTCCTATAGATCGTTACGTGAAGTTTAATACCTCCATGATAAATTGACTAAAAAATACAAAAATAATTTTTAATTCGAATGAGTACCTATATACTTACGTAGGAACTCTTAAATCTTTGTTATATTAGTAAAGATAAGTATGTTACTCAAAATCTTTAGTCTTGCAAAGATAATTTTTATACATTTTCGATTTCAAATAAATTGTTGATTTTGACTACTTGAAACATCCCTATAGCTTCATCGAATGACAAAGACGGAAAATATTGTACTTGCATGGGGGAATGAGATGGTGATATGTCAGTCAAAAGTTTTAAATTTGATATCAATAATTATCAATATTGGCTTATGTGTAAGGTTCAAAATTAAATATGCGAATAGCTGAAACTGAAAATGATTCTTATTGCCATAAACTTAAAGTTTATAATTATGGAATTGGTATTAGAGAGACTTACTACCTGTTGAATGTTATAAAGTACATGTGTTATGTATTTCCTTATGTACTATGTAGATAATCAATCATTTAATACATTATTCTGACTCGAAATTTATTTGTTTCTTTGTTAAAAATTAATAAGTATTATAATTTACATAATTCTCACTTTCCGATGCAATAAAATTAGAAATTGCCCATTCATTTTATGATTTTTATGATTCATTTAATATTGGTATTGTTCTTGCTAATTTTCAACTGATAAATTAGGTATGCTGTTTGACGAAAAAAAAGTTCCGTCACAACACTAAATGTCTTACAAAACTAATAGAAAATGACGATTTTGAGAAATCGACCAATAGAAGTCATGATTTTAACAAGTACTTATCCAATGTTGTAGGTTTTATTTTAATGTTTTTTCAAGCAGGTATGAAATGAGAACGAAAAATTTTAACAAAAATTCTTTGAAAACTTTTAACAGTACTTTTCCTTATCTTTTGGATTAAAACCTTCAATGATATATTGTTCTTACGAAAGCCACATCTTCGTTGATTTTACGATGTAACAAACTTCTGCTCCTGAACTTTATTTAATTTTATCGGAACTGAAATATGTTTGCTATTTTTAATAATTTGACGGGTCAATAATGTATAAATGTTAGATTTTCAGTTGATTTCATGGATTTGTTGAAAGATGCCATTACCTAAATGTAATGTACGGAAAAAATGGCAATACTGCTTGCAAAAAGGGTTTATACTTCATTAGGTACTTTATTTTGAAAAACTTATTAATATGGTGTATTTCAATGTCAATTCATTTGTCTATAAAAAACCAACTCTGTGCTAAAATTGGTTCATTGTATAAACTATTAGAATTAAAATATAATTGTATTAATATCCAATATTAAAAAATATGAATTATAGAATAGTATAAACAAATCTGTTCCTTATTACTGGTAATAATAACACCCAATGAAAAATAATCAGCGTTTTAATAACGTATCCTCATTGGCCTAGTACTTACGATAGTGACCAATAAGAACATTATATGTCACGTGTCTCATTTGGCGGGAAATGCAATTTTTCATTCAAAACAATAGCGACTTTATATTTGATACCAAAAAGTTATTATTACAGACGGTATCATGTCGTTATTTATTGCATATTTTTTTCAGGAAGTTCGTAAGTGTAAAACTTGCTCTATTGAGAAAATTTAAATAGACAGGTAAAATAATTGACATGAAAGAAATATAAATAAATACTATCACATAAATGAAAGTTTTATAACAAAATTTTGTGACGAAAAATTGTAATTTGACTATGAACCATTATACGCGTCTACGAATCGCATAATTGTTACTTAATAAAGTCATAAATAATTAGTTTTCTATGAAATTCCCTTATTTTTCCTTCAGTAATACAAAATAAATCAGCTACTTTTTCGCTGTCTTAAACAGACAAAATAAGTAGATGCTTAATTTATGTGCCCTATACTATTCCACCAAACGGGTCAACTTATACCTTTAAGATAGGTACTATACAACTGAACTAGATGCATTTGGTTGGAAAAACATTCTACCTTTTTTTTATTTCAGAACGAGGGTTACCATTTTTCCTCACTAGATGGCGCTAATCTAGCTAGCAGTCTATCCAATCACTAGGCATGGTGTAACACTGGCCGATTTTCTATTGGATAATAAGACTTAAGCTCTATACTAACGCCATCTAGTGGACAAAATAAGGGTAGGTCAAAATATAATACCAAGGTTTTATAACTTTCGTCTTACTGTGTTTAAGTAATATTTGCGTAAACATAAGTACCTATTGTATCTGAATTTAAGTTTTAATGCAAGATATTATATAATACTGAAGGTTGACTGTACTTTTTGACTATATGAAATGGATCGTAGCTATTAACATACTCCTCAGAAAATAGGTTTTTAAAAGACTTTAATTATTGTCGCAATATTATAATACCTGGATGACGCGAAAGATCATTGTGTAGATATTCTAGAGATGTCTATAATTATTGGAGATATGCTTGTAATTATAATTTTTGAAATACAGTTGTTAAATAAAATTTTGTGTATTTATTGTTGGTAGAAACAACTTCGAGAGGGAGGCTCGTAGGAGGATACAGCTTGGCTGGGCAGCGTATAGGAAATTCAGTCGGGTACTCTCGTCAAAGATACCGCAAAGCCTGAAGACAAAAGTCTTCAATGAGTGCGTCCTACCAGTGATGACATACGGAGCCGAGACGTGGACACTTACAGTGCGACTGATCCACCAATTTAAAGTCGCGCAGCGAGCTATGGAAAGGGCTATGCTTGGAGTCTCTCTGAAGGATCGTATTCGAAACGAGGTGATCCGACAGAGAACTAAAGTTATCGACATAGCCCAAAGGATTAGCAAACTGAAGTGGCAGTGGGCAGGTCACATCTGTCGAAGAACCGATGACCGCTGGAGTAAACGTGTTCTAGAGTGGAGACCACGTCTAGGCAAACGTAGTGTAGGGCGCCCCCCAGCTAGGTGGACTGACGACATCCGCAGGGTGGCTGGCAGTGGTTGGATGAGAAGAGCTGAAAATCGAGCTCAGTGGCGTGCAATTGGGGAGGCCTATGTCCAGCAGTGGACGACAACAGGCTGATGATGATGATGATGATGTATTTATTGCGGTAATTCAAGACTTTAAGTACGAGAACGCGTTCGCTTGGGGTTTCTAAATTAATGTGTTACTTGTTTTTTATGTAACCCTTGTACTCAATCACACGGCGAAACCACGCTATGTTAGTTTCAAGCAAGACAAACAAATCAAAAGTTAAAAAGTGTCAGCCTGTGCTTCGTGAAGCTATTTTCTAGTTCACGAGTGTAGATTCATAATATGGAGAGGAATGAGCAAGATACTCCATGGCTGCTCTTTTTTTTAATCATTTTCACATACAGATTCTTTGTCACATTAATAAAGCGGTTCTATTATGTGAGAATAGTGTACCTACCTATTATTTAGCGAAAGAAGCAAAAATCAAATCATTTCAAGGATCATATTCATAAGCCCGTTCACGAAAATGACACGTAAACATGCACCACCAAAAACCATACCTATAGTAGGGAATCGAGCGGTCCATCCAGTGCCCGTGCTACGCCGCCAATGAGATCTTTGAGCACAGCTTTGAGTGACCATGACAACTCCCAAACTTATAGTACTTAGATTCTACTAGACTAAGCGAGCTGGAACAGCCGTGCCAAACCGTGGCTTTCCCACACTTATTAAGTGTCGATTTAGTTATTAAATTGGAAGGTGTGAGAGTTTGTGTAATCCATAAATTGTTGTTCCAGGTGTCGGTGTAATGTGTATGTGAAATTGTAAGTTGGTACCGCACCTTCGGCACAGGAGAAAATACTAGTGTGGGGTAACGATCATTTAAAAAAAAGCTTATGAGGAGTACGGACTTTATTAGGATATGCTTCGATTTCTGCCTACGTGCCTACAGTAAAGAAAGAAGAAAGAAAAAGTATTTATTCGCGCCTGGGACGCTTATAAGACACAGACAAAGAGGGTTGTCTTGCCTATCCACGCGTTAGGAAAAAAAGAGATATGTTATGAAATCACTAGTTCTTTATACTTTAGAATCCTGTTGATCTTATATGTTCTTACACCTTTTTCATTTGACTCCAAGTGTCTCAAGTTCCTTCCTCTGGTGACGACCCAACACGACTGGAAAAATGTTGGTCGACTGTACCCTATAATTATCCAGTTATATTTTAAACGTTTCTGTAGTACCTGTAAATTATTTAGTTTGAATTAAATGTTTCTTTACTTATAATAGGGAAATATAACATCTCTTAATTTTTCATAGAATACTTTATTATCCGGGTACGTTTTACTCATAGAGCAAGATTTATTTAAGCAGAAATAGCGCAATAATAAAATTAACCCTCTAAGTTTGTGTTATCGTGTTCAAATTAATAAAATAGCAAGTAGGTACTACTGATAGTAATTTTGGAGTATTTAATTTTATATATTGTTGCTGGGTTATAAAATAATAGACATTATATTGAACTCTATAATTTTGAATTCATTATAAGTTTGATGTTCTGCCTAATTATCTAAAAAACTTTTATGTTTTAATTCGTTTTTAAATCAGTAATCTGTGTGAGCCTGGCAGTCTAAGTGACAGTGACAGTTATGATATTGTCAAATTGATAAAATAGGTACCTAACCTCAAAAATCAGCAATCCTCAATGTTAAACTAAAAATATTTACAGAAAAATGAGTGGAAGACTTGTGTTTCAGTCGTTATATTGTAGCTTTACAAGGAAAATACCTTTAAAACACAGCTTCTCGTCTTCAAATCGATTATACGTCGGTATATTTCGAGTTTCAAGTAATGAATTTTGTACCAAAACAGAAGCTCAGTTTGTTGAGAAGAAACATTGTAATATAGGAACTATTGGTCATGTAGACCACGGGAAGACTACGCTTACTGCTGCTATAACTAAGATATTAGCTAAAGATGGGTTGGCGCAGTACGTATCGTACGATGAAATCGACAGAGCACCGGAGGAAAAAGCGAGAGGTATGTGTTTATCTTAAAAAGTACAATAGTTATTGTAATTATATTTACTATAAACATCAATACAGCTTATCAAGCCGTACGAAAGTATTATCCTTCAGTCATTTCTCTAGAGAAATTCCACTTGTTTCTATCAGTCATTTAATAATTTATCTAAACTTATTATGTAAATAAAAATAACAATTGTTACAACTTCCTACGATTTGGTACGTATATGTGACAGTTTCTAGCCGAACCTAGGCTAAATTAATTTTCCTTTTTTTCTAAATCAAGTTTAAAAGTTTGATTCAACCTTCTCATGAAAAAGAGGGAAGCTAAGCTCCATTATACACACAGCACTTTCAAGGATGAGTCTCTCTCATACTCCACTGGAAAAAGGTACTTACTTGTTGACAACATTGCTTCAATTAAGTATGAAGTTTGAATAATGGACTATCTTAAGCAATAATATTAGTCAATTAGGGAATTAGGGTTTCCTAGATCAAAAATAAATTAAATCAATACTCAAATGTTCGATATCTTTTTGGTTTTTTTAAGAAATTAGTAAGCTGTTGAACTTTAAAATACTATGACATCATAATGATGATTATGTACAGTCAGAGGTCAAAAATACTGTACCACTCTACCAATTTTAAAATGACTAAAATTTCTTTGTAAGTTTGTAGTTAAAGTTCAATGGTTCACAGCCAGTTTATTCAATAATTTAGATTCTATGCTATAAATTAAAGCAGTACTCAACCCTTGACTCTATTCCACAAAGATATTTTGGTCATTTTAAAATTGGTACAGTGCAATTGTATTTTTGACCCCTGACTGTACATACCATAGAAATGTATTGTATATTGTATAGAAATGTATTGTATATATATGGATAAAAGTATTGAATTTGACTGGCCAACCAGTCAAATTCAATACTTTTATCCAAATGAAACTATCATATTTTAAAAGTAGTTCTGGAGATTAGTACATTCAAAAAACTCTAAAGCTAAGTAAAAATGAAAATCAAATTTCCTTCAACAGGTATAACAATAAATGCAGCCCATGTGGGTTACAGCACCAAGCTACGTCATTATGCACACACAGACTGTCCCGGTCACGCAGATTTTATACGAAACATGATATCTGGAGCTTCACAAATGGATGCTGCAGTGCTTGTGGTTGCTGCCAATGACGGACCCATGCCGCAAACTAGGGAACATCTGTTATTGGCTAAGCAAGTTGGGATACAGTATATAATTGTGTTCATTAATAAGGCTGATTTAGTTGATTCTGAGGTAATTCTTAACTATATGATTAATTTAAGTTTAACAATATACCCCAGACTCACGTAATACTGTTCTGAAACAAAGCTTGACTTGTGTAATGCTGTGCAAGTGAAACTATAATAATAAAGAAGCCCTTATTCCGACCGCAGTTAACAATATTAAACATATTTCACTTACACCCGGTTTCTGAAAGGCTTGTCAACGCTAAAATTAACTAATCTCCTGTTAAATCTCTTGTCAAGTCATCTGATTGGTTGTTGATAACATCAACAGTCAATATTGATCGGCCTTTCGGAACCCTGGTGTAAATCTAACAATCTGACAAGTTGGTGACACCAACAACCTGGTCTGTGTGCCCAATTGATTTTAACATTGATCGGCCTTTCGGATACCTGGTGTAAATCTAACAATCTGACAAGTTGGTGACATCAACAACCTGGTCTGTTTGCCCAATTGATTTTAACATTGATCGGCCTTTCGGATACCTGGTGTAAATCTAACAATCTGACAAGTTGGTGACATCAACAACCTGGTCTGTTTGCCCAAAATTGGCAAAGGCCTCCTCCATTTCTCTCCATTCTGCTCTATTTTGAGCTCTTCTTGTCCATACTTTCCCTGCTATGGTTTTAATTTCGTCGTCCCATCTTCGATACTGTCTACCTCGAGCGAGTGAAACTACTGGACTCCAGTTCTTCCTCATCCCCAATTCCCAAACAACGCACAGAAGTCGAACAAGTCCCATATAATGGGCTGCCGAATGGTCATCCATCATACGTGAGCTTGTATGCCGCCGCGCCACTATGAAATAAAATAGTCTACATTTTAAGTAGTGTGCTTCGTCACGAAGGGGTCAGCTCGAACGTAATCATATTACGGCCTCGCAGAAAACCGATGTGAAACAATTACAGCGTTGTGTTCTGCCGTGTATTAAATTTCCCGTCCACTAAATCCACAAACTCCTAATCCCTAAAAGGCGTAACTCCTGACATGCGCATGTTTCTAGCGGCTCATTTGTCGTCTTATCTGTAAAAAACCCCGAAGGCTTACGCGAAGGTGCCCATTTAAAATCAAGTTTTATCACAAGTCTCCTGCAAGAGGATGTGTCCCTATTTCGAAACTCCAGGGAAAATTTCAGACTCGTATGTTGTACTAAGAAATTTTCCGTTGAGTGGCCTATGACTCTCAGGGAAGGGTAGGAGTTGTAACAAATAGATTCTGGTTGAATTTTAGATTTAATTTATCTTAAATTCAATTTTTTCAGTTGTTGGAATTGGTAGAAATCGAAATGAGAGAGCTACTTTCAGACTTTGGTTACGATGGCAACACTGTGCCCATGATTTGTGGCTCAGCGATGAAGGCTTTGAATGGAGACGAGTCAGAATATGGTAAGGTATTTTTATTTTCATTTATTAGTATATTATCAAACTACCTTTTTAATCCAGAAGTTATAGAAAGTATAGGTACTATGCAACATTTATATAGATATCGATATCCTAGATATAGATATCCTATCGCATTTCTAGACTTTCCAGACTCAATTCTACTATTACTGAGAAATTAAACTGAAAATATTCAAATCGGTAATCACATTTATTTATTTATTTATTTTATTTATTTATTTAAGGGCAACCAACAAAGCATACACTAAAATACATGATAGGTTTTTAACATATTTTAACATTGTATAGTGTAGCCTTAATTAAAGGCTGCCACGACATGCATTTAACAAATAACAGGATATTACAACAAAAAGTTCACTTATCAAAAAAAAAGACATCTTAATAACACTAGTTTTCAAATCACAATTGTTAATTATTAATTCAAAAAACTGTAATTTTTTTTAATACTATGAAATGTATTAAAAAACAATAAAAAAAAAACAATATTTTATACAGTGAAATATATTGTGGAGCTCAACTCTGTGAGAATGTCCTACGTAAGACAGTTTTCACCTTAAAGAGAGAGTAGGACATGTCAATATCTACATCAAGTGAGGATGACAGGCGACTAAATTGTTCCTGCATTCTATTTATTGTGGAAAAATGGCCCAGGCTTGTTTTAAAGCCCTTACCTGAAAGCAACCGATACCTAGACATTCGAGCCAGTTTGTAGGGCACGTTCACATTAATCTGGCTAAGTAACTGCGGACAGTCAATGTAGTTGTTTATTAATTTGTACAGGAACAGGTGATCTAGGATTTTACGGCGATTATCTAGACTCATTAATTTAAAATACTTCAAACGAGAGCTATAACTAGTTAATTTACTGGTCATGTGACATTGATATGTCAAATGCCAAAGGAATCTTTTTTGAATTGATTCTAAACGGCGTTTATGAACATCGTACAATGGCGTCCAGACTATGCTGCAGTATTCTAATCCTGATCTGACTATTGAGTTGAAAATAGGAATTTTAGTTGAGGCGTGTTTAAAATTTTTACTATTGCGCAAAATGAAACCCAACATTTTAAAACCCTTGGAAGCGATTTTATCAATGTGACTATGAAAACGCAGCTTATTATCTATGTAGACGCCCAGATCACGAATCAATGTTTTTTCGTAAACAGTTTTTCCGTTTATATTGTATCTACGGAAATGGGGTCCTACTTTTCTTGAAAAATGCACATGATTGCATTTGTCAGCATTAAGTAACATTTTATTGTCTAGACACCACTGAGAGAAAAGGTTTAGGTCCTCTTGAAGTCTATCTGAATCCTGATCGCACTCTATTCGTTTAACAATTTTGAGGTCATCCGCGTATAAATAAATTTTTGAATGCACAAAACAAGATACCACGTCCTTCATGAATATGTTGAAAAACAGGGGGCCTAGATGGGATCCTTGGGGTACCCCCGAGGGTGTCAAATAAAGTTTCGACGAGTAACCGCTGACTACCACCCTAGAAGTGCGTTCGACAAGGTAAGACTCACACCACTGCAATAAGTTTCCTTCGATTCCGACTAGGTGTAATTTCTTAACTAACTGTTTGTGATTCACCTTGTCAAACGCCCTGCTAAAATCCGTATAGATAACATCTACAGGAGTTCCACGGTCTACGGCGTCGACTAGATCAGATGTAAAGCACGCAAGATTCGTTCCCGTAGACCGGCCCTTCACGAAACCGTGTTGTTCAGGCATCAATACCTGTTTCACATGCCATGAGAGTGCAGGGTAAACTAAAGCTTCGAACACCTTCCCAAAAATAGACAAGATAGATACAGGTCGGTAGTTATTCGCGGCGGACCTTTCACCAGACTTGAAAATTGGTACAACTCGTGCCTCTTTCCAGGTCTTCGGAAAACAACCTGTGTTCAATGATTTATTATTAATCATAGAGAGAGGCTTTCCCAGAGGGCCACGACATTTTATTGCAAAGATGGAGGGCAGTTCGTCGGGCCCTGGCCCTTTAAAAGGGTCCAGTCTTTTTAGGGCATTAATGACTGAATCCGTCGATAGTATCAAGTTTGCCAAAATATCAGAATTACATGGTACAGTGTCGTAATTAGGTATGTTGTTAACACTATCATTATTACCAGTACCGCCAGACCCTTCATAAACCGATGAAAAGCATGAGGCAAATAGATTGCAATTTTCCGCTCCATTACTACCTTTGACATTACCGTAATGTATTGACGAAGGATATGTACTATTACCGTTACGTTTCTGCTTTAAAAATGACCAAAAGAGCTTAGGGTTAAAAGTGATTGAAGATTCAATTGACTTAATGTATTGCCTATAATTTGTTTGTGTTAATTTAGAAACTCTGTCTTTGAGCACGCGATATGATATGTGATTTAGGGGCTTTTTAAATTTTGAATAAAGTTTATGGTACTTATTTTTTTCTCGAAGCAAGCGAATGAGATCTCTGCTAAACCAAACTGGATATTTACTAGTTGCAGGTTTCGTCTTAGGTACATATTTTTCAATAACGTCATTAATAACTTTGTAAAATGAATCAACGATTGAATCGACATCGCCACATTGTGAAAACAAATCTTGCCATGATATGTCACTCAATTCTTGAATAATTTTATTATAATCTGCTTTGTAGAATTTAAATTTTGGCTCCAGGTTTGGACGTAAAGTTTCTTCGTGCAAATAACACACTAAGTGAAATTCAAGGGGGGGATGATGCGAGTCTATGTTACTTAGAGGATTGCCAGACATACCTAAACATTTAATAATATTATTATCGGTCAAGACAAGATCGAGTATCTTGTTATTATGGTTACAAACGCAATTGTATTGATTTAAATTATTTAGGTAAATAAAGTCTAACAGTGTTTGTTCGCAAATACCGGTTTTATTTAATGAAGCTACAAGCGGTGTGCCCGGTGATCCTTTCCATTCAATGCTACTTAGGTTAAAGTCACCTAATATTAACGCGGAATTAAAATTTTCTAAGGCATTATTTGCATTGTCGATAAAATGTTCTATAATATGTTTTTGACACACATTGACGATAGTGGTAATTCTCAAATAACGAGTTAATTCTAAATAAATTTATATTGACCTTATAACCTTTTAAATCGTTGTACCGCGGCCTCGGCCTGGAGCAGGCCTGAGCAGGACAATGAGGTGGTTTTTAGTTAGAAAGAGTCTAAATCTCACTCTCGCCCTCTTCTCCAAAAAGCGCCAACATGTGTACTACTATTATTTTTATTCATTTAATTTCTCTTTTTTTCAGGCGCACCATCGATACGAAAACTTCTATCGACTATGGACGAATACGTACCACCAATAGTAAGGGATTTATCATCCCCCTTCCTAATGCCCATAGACAATGCGTTTACAGTCCCCGGTAGAGGAACAGTTGTCGTTGGAACAATCAAAAGAGGTATTATGAAGAAAAATGCCGAAGCCGACCTCTTGGGTTTTGGGCAGAATATTAAAACGACTATTTCTGATGTACAGATATTCAAGAATAGTGTGCCTGAGGTATGTATTAAATAAAGATAGAAATAAATTGTTGTCCTATACTAGCATTTTCTCCTTTGTCGAGGGTGCGTTTATAAACATACAAAAACATACAAACAGACCCAAAAAATGATTTGTGGGTCACAGAAACTGTTTGCTGCAGTGTGCGGGAGTCGTAACCACGACATTTTTGATAGCAGCCACTTCGTCAACTGTGCAGTTAAAACACCAAATTGGCTCTCCTCTTAACACATTGGGCCCATGAATATGTGTGTGTGAACCTGGCAGATCATTGAGATGATCCTGACGCCAGATTAGCGTTCGACGCTACGGGTCTGTTTGCGAAGCTCGATGGTCAGAACCACGTGTATTTGTACCAATGCGTGCTCGTGACGAAAGACGGTAGCGTGCCAATCTTTTAGATGGTTTCATCCGGTCAACGCGCTATCATCGTCAATGGTTTTTTAGGTCACATCCTTGCTGCGAATGCTCCCATTCCACCGATCATCGTTACTGATTTCGGGTGGTCTTTAATGATTGCGGTAGCACAAGTACGCAAAGCGCTAGCTTGAACGGTTATTTGCAGAAGTGTTACGACGCTCTTGTGAATAAGTCGATGTCACTGCCATTAACATCCATGCGATCAGATGTATGCCATCTATTGAAGATAGTTAGTTATCCAATGGTCAAATTTAAAAGGTAAAGACAAGGTCTTTGGAAAGGCGATTTTATAAACGGTGCTTTGGAAAAGCTTGCCAAATATCAGATCGAGAAGACGTCGTACTTTCTAGAATCTGTCCTTGTCGTTGCTCTTAGCAAATGCATTGTGTATGAAGCAGATGGAAAGCACCTGCCATCGGTGTTGTTCGACTTCGTTTTCTAAGCAACCAAATAAAAGGAATAGAACTGAAAAACGACGACAAATATGACAATGATCAAGCTACCGAGGAAAGCGACGACAACAAGGAGGAATCTGCATTAACTCTGGAACATATTGCAGACGAAATAGGAATGGACAAACCAGGCTGGAAATCGTGGCTTGACGAATTGTATGGTGCTGCAGTTAAAATTGCCGATCCAGTCATCAGAAGGTGATACAATCAACGCGTGCTACAACCTCGATTTTGATAAAAGGTTGAAACGATATCTCCTTCCTTACGTACCTCTGTGAACCGTTATTATGGTACCTGTTTTTGGAAGAGGCTGATGTCCGCCACCTCTGCTGCAGTCGAGTTGCGGATTCAAAGGCGAGATTCCGTTGCGCATAGACGGTTTCGTCTTGCAACATCTTGAACGCATTAACCACAAAAATAAAAGAGCGCTGCAAAGCATCAGATGGTTCATTGCAAAACAGAGATGGAAGATCTAACGCTCCCGATAACGCGACTCAACGAATCACTGGAAACTAGCTGATTCCAAGTTTGAAAACCAATCAAATAGCATGGAAGTCGATCATGCTCATCAGGGAACGTCCGAACCTGAAGAAATCTCGTTTGGTGTAACTCCAAATAATAAATGCAGCACTCCAAACGACAGTGTGATAATTCTACTCAGTCTCAAGTCAAAACTAACTGAACCACCGCTTGAATCTGCAGTGGCAAAGACGCAAAATATTATTATCAATGTCCCCGATTCTTTGAGGATTTTATATGATGCGGGATATAAAACGACCGAGATGTCCAGAAACGAAAACATTCCAGCTGATAATGACTGGAACGTTCGTGAGGAAATGGGGAGTACTTAACAGGAACGCAAATCGGAAGGTTGAAACAGGTAACGTACTATGATGTCCCAAATGGGAATTCATGAAGCATTCAAAAACTGCCCACGCACCATTTCTTTTAAACGGGAAATTTCAAGATCAATGCGTTTAAACAATCAATATCTGAATGTTACCTCAACATGTGCTTTTGATTCCATTCTTCAGGTTGTCCTCAGCGCGCTGTTGCCAAATATAGTCTACTTCGAAAAATTAAAATCATCAGACTGTGCCATCATTAATCGGGCGCAGAGTGTGAGCGAGAAAAAAAATATTGCGAAAACATTACGCCAACGTGCTAAATACTAACAGGCATTCCCATTTTTGGAGGCACGGTCACTACCTATACGAGGAACATCCAGCGGTTGGATGTGGAGTGCAATGTTGCTCATTTAGCGCAATATCTCTTGGAAAAGAACCAAGCTATTTGCTAAGCTAACGTTGTTTGTTCCCGCGGATATACAAACCGGCAGAAATAAACTGTTATAAGTAGGACGTTACGACATAATTCAGCGTCGTGGTCTCTTTTAATGCAGGAAGCCATTGGCGATTGCATGGCAGTGGGAAGGTGCAAAAGAAAAAGACCCTGTGTAAATGAGTATGGGTCGCAATTGGTAATTGAGTTATGAGTTATGAGCGATTATGAGAGATTATGAGCGATCCTGGTTATCCCATCAGAAGAAATATTGTTGTTTCTAAGTTGGACTCATTGAAAAACGTGAGTGAGGTTGGTGGAAAAAACTTATATGGTAGCTGCTGTTGATTCCAAAGACAAAAATAACTCCGCATCTCGCACCTAGCTCGTATAGAAAGCTAGGTGTTGAAATGAAACAATTGGCCTTTCAAACATGTAAACGGTCTAGAAAAAACGAATCAAAGTTTATTCTTATGCGCTAAGGACAAGAACATTACTTTTTTTACATTCACATTCAGAAACATCAGCCCTTAGTTGTAGATCACGGTCTCTGTAACAATAAAAATTGACAGAAGTAATAAAAATAACATAGAAGCAAAAAATCTGAATCAATAAACAAAGAACGTTCGTAAAAAGCTTCTTCAAAGATAAAGGTGTAGCGAAAAAAGATGAGACAAACAGAGAGCTCATACCATGCTTCAATAATAAAATGATCAAACGTTTAAAACCAACTGTAATTTGGAAAAAATCAACAAAACTTTGAAAAAATTGGAAAAAACCATTGAAAAAAATGGAAAACGAAGCCTGATCTCAACACTTCCTCGTCGTTGGCTTTGGGCAATGAAATCGACCCTTGTTTTTGCATGTGGGCTGAAAATAAAAGCTAATGATAGCTACTTCTGTTATGTATCCATGAGGAGCAAAAGAGTTTTAACAATAATTTGAATGGTTAAAAAGTACTTTTTGGTTTCACCACTGATCGATTTCTGTGTATGAGTTCTCGTACACATTCATAGGAAACGAATAAGTTCTAGCTTTAAAAACTGATTTGAATCGATCGAAAGGGTATTTTCAACTTTTCCAAAAGTCTGCTTTCGGGTGGTCTTTAATAATTGCGGTAGCACAAGTATTTGGCAAAGCGCTAGCTTGAACGATTATTTGCAGAAGTGTTACGACACTTTTGTGAATAAGTCGATGTCACTGCTGCAACTGCAATGGTCAAGTTCAAAAGGTAAAGACAAGTCTTTGGAATGGCGATTTTATGAACGGTGCGTTGGAAAAGCTTGCCAAATATCAGATCGAGAAGACGTCGTACTTTCTAGAATCTGTCCTTGTCGTTGCTCTCAGCAAATGCATTGTGTATGGAGCAGATGGAAAGCACCTGCCTCCGGTTCATCGATTTCGTTTTCTAAGCAACCAAATAAAAGGAATAGCAATGAAAAACGACTACGAACATGACGATGATGAAGCTATCGAGCAAAGTGACGACAGCAAGGAGGAATCCGCATTCAATCTGGAACATATTTCGGACGAAATAGGAATAGACAAACCGGGTTGGAAATCGTGGCTTGACGAATTGTATGGTGCTGCAGGTAAAATTGCCGATCAGTCATCAGAAGGTGATACAATCAATGCGTGCTACAATCTCGATTTTGCTAAAAAGTTGAAACGATATCTCCTTCCTTACGTACCTCTGTGGCGTGAACCGCAATTATAGTACCTGTTTTTGGAAGAGGCTTGATAACCACCACCTCTGCTGCAGTCGAGTCGCGAATTCAAAGGCGAGATTCCGATGCGCATAGACGGTTTCGTTTTTGAACGCATTAACGAAAAAATAAAAGCTCTGCAAAGCATCGGATGGTTCATTGCAAAACAGAGATGGAAGATCTAACGCTCCTGATAACGCGACTCAAAGAATCATTGGAAGCAAGCTGATTCCAAGTTTGAAAACCAATCAATTAGCATGGAAGTCGATCGTCCTCATCAGGGAACGTCCAAACCTGAAGAAATCTCGTTTGATATGACTCCAAATAATAAATGCAAAACTCCAAACGACAGTGTCATAAACATCCTATCTAGTCTCAAGACAAAACTAACTGAACCACCGCCTGAATCTGCAGTGGCAAAGACGCAAAATATTATTATCAATGTCCCCGATTCTTTGAGGATATGAAATGGCCGAGAAATATGATGCGGGATATGAAATGGGCGAGATGTCCAAAGATGAAAAAATCCCAGCTGATAACGACTGGACCGTTCGTGAGGAATGGGAAGGACTTAACAAGAACGCAAAACGGAAGGTTGAAACAGGTAACGTACTAAACAAGAAACGATCCAAACCAACAAGTTTGGATAATTGCCCCGAGTGGTATTTCATAAAGCATTCAAAAACTGCCCAGGCAACCAAACAATCAATATCTGAATGTTACCTCAACATGTGCTTTCGATTCCATTTTCTCATCAGGTTGTCGTCAATGCGCTGTCGGCAAATAAAGTCAACTTCGAAAAATTAAAATCATCAGACTATGCCATCATTAATCGGGCACAAAGTCGAGCGTGAAAAAAAAATATTGCGAGATCATTACGTCCAACGTGCTAAAATACTAACAGGCATTCCCATTTTTGGAGGCACGGTCACTACCTCTACGAGGAACATCCAGCGGTTGGATGTGAAGTGCAATGTTACTCATTTAGCGCAGTATCTCTTGGAAAAGAACCAAGCTATTTGCTAAGCTAACGTTGTTTGTTCCCGCGGATATACAAACCGGCAGAAATACATTTTTACAAGTGTGAACGTTGACATAATTCTGTGCCGTGGTCTCCTTTAATGCAGGAAGCCATTGGCGATTGCATGGCAGTGGGAAGGTGCAAAAGAAAAATACCCTGTCTAAATGAGTATGGGTCGCACTTGGTAATCGATACTACAGTTATGAGAGATCCTGGTTATCCCATCAGAAGAAATATTGTTGTTTCTATGAGGCACTCATTGAAAAACGTCATTGAGGTTGGTGGAAAAAACTTATATGGTAGCTGCTGTTGTCGAATACAGTGCAGAAAAAAAACATTATACCACATACTGATTAACAGGCGAGTTTTGGTATAAATACGACGGCCCCTTAAAAAACGTGCATCAGTGATTCCAAAGACAAAAATAACTCCGCATCTCGTTCTATACGAGCTAGGTGTTGAAATGAAACAATTGGCCTTTCAAACATGTAAACGGTCTAGAAAAAACGAATCAAAGTTTATTCTTATGCGCTAAGGACAAGAACGTTACTTTTTTTACATTCACATTCAGAAACATCAGCCCTTAGTTGTAGTTCACGGTCTCTGTAACAATAAAAATTGACAGAAGTAATAAAAATAACATAGAAGCAAAAAATCTGAATCAATAAACAAAGAACGTTCGTAAAAAGCTTCTTCAAAGATAAAGGTGTAGCGAAAAAAGATGAGACAAACAGAGAGCTCATACCATGCTTCAATAATAAAATGATCAAACGTTTAACACATTCAGTGCCCCCGACGCGTATGTGCGTGCGAGGAAACGCACATACGCGTCGGGGGCACTGAATGTGTTAAAACCAACTGTAATTTGGAAAAAATCAACAAAACTTTGAAAAAATTGGAAAAAACCATTGAAAAAAATGGAAAACGAAGCCTGATCTCAACACTTCCTCGTCGTTGGCTTTGGGCAATGAAATCGACCCTTGTTTTTGCATGTGGGCTGAAAATATAAGCTAATGATAGCTACTTCTGTTATGGATCCATGAGGAGCAAAAGAGTTTTAGCAATAATTTGAATGGTTAAAAAGTACTTTTTGGTTTCACCACTGATCGATTTCTGTGTATGAGTTCTCGTACACATTCATAGGAAACGAATAAGTTCTAGCTTTAAAAACTGATTTGAAGGTGATACAATCAACGCGTGCTACAACCTCGATTTTGATAAAAGGTTGAAACGATATCTCCTTCCTTACTTACCTCTGTGGCGTGAACCGCAATTATCTGTCTCTGTTTTTGGAAGAGGCTTAATGACCGCCACCTCTGCTGCAGTCGAGTTGCGTCGTAGACGGTTTCGTCTTGCAACATCTCGAACGCATTAACGAAAAAATAAAAGCTCTGCAAAGCATCGGGTGGTTCATTGCAAAACAGACATGGAAGATCTAACGCTTCCGATAACGCGATCCTCGACGAATCATCGGAAACTAGCTGATTCCAAGTTTGAAAACCAATCAAATAGTATGGAAGTCGGTCATCCTCATCAGGGAACGTCCGAACCTGAAGAAATCTCGTTTGATGTGACTCCAAATAATAAATGCAGCACTCCCAACGGCAATGTGATAAACATTCTACCCAGTCTCGAGTCAAAACTAACTGAACCACCGCTTGAATCTGCAGTGGCAAAGACGCAAAATATTATTATCAATGTCCCCGATTCTTTGAGGATTTTATATGATGCGGGATATAAAACGACCGAGATGTCCAGAAACGAAAAAATTCCAGCTGATAATGACTGGAACGTTCGTGAGGAAATGAAGAGTAACGTACTTAACAAGAACGCAAAACGGAAGGTTGAAACAGCTAACGTACTGAACAAGAAACGATCCATACCAACCAGTTTGGATAATTGCCCCGAGTGGGATTTCATAAAGCACTCAAAAACTGCCCACGCACCAGGTCTTTTAAACAGGAAATTTCATGATCAGTGCCTTTAAACAATCAATATCTGAATGTTACCTCAAAATGTGATTTTGATTCCATTTATCAGGTTGTCCTCAACGCGCTATTGACAAATAAAGTCTACTTCGAAAAATTAAAATCATCAGACTGTTCCTCTATTAATCAGGCACAAAAGAGCGAGAAAAAAAATATTGCGAGAACATTACTTCCAGCGTGCTAAAATACTAAAGGCATTTCCATTTTTGGAGGCACGGTCACTACCTCTACGAGGAACATCCAGCGGTTGGATGTGAAGTGCAATGTTACTCAATTAGCGCAATATCTCTTGGAAAAGAACCAAGCTATTTGCTAAGCTAACGTTGTTTATTCCCGCGGATATACAAACCGGCAGAAATAAACTTTTATAAGTAGGACGTTACGACATAATTCTGTGTCGTGGTCTCTTTCAATGCAGGAAGCCATCGAAGATGGCATGGTAGTGGAAAGGTGCAAAAGAAAAATACCCTGTGTAAATGAGTATGGGTCGCACTAGGTAATCGATACTACAGTTATAAGCGATCCTGGTTATCCCATCAGAAGAAATATTGTTGTTTCTAGGTTGGACTCATTGAAAAAAGTGATTGAGGTTCGTGGAAAAAACTTATATGGTAGCTGCTGTTGTCGATAACAGTGCAGAAAAAAAAACATTATACCACATACTGATTAATAGGCGAGTTTTGGTATAAATACGACGACCTGATAAAAAAAAACGTGCATCAGTGATTCCAAAGACAAAAATAACTCCGCATCTCGTTTTATACGAGCTAGGTGTTGAAATAATACAATCGGCCTTTCAAATATGTAAACGGTCTAGAAAAAACGAATCAAAGTTCATTCTCATGCGCTAAGGACAAGAACATTAATTTTTTTTTACATTCACATTCAGAAAAATCACCCCTTAGTTGTAGTTCACGGTCTCTGTAACAATAAAATTGACAGAAGTAATAATGAACGTTCGCAAAAAGCTTCTTCAAAGATAAAGGTGTACCGAAAAAAGACGAGACAAACAGAGAGCTCATACCATGCTTCAATAATAAAATGATCAAACGTTTAGAACCAAATGTAATTTGGAAAAAATCAACAAAACTGGAAAAAACACGTCCTCGTCGTTGGCTTTGGGCAATGCCGAGATTGAGAACCTGCTGACATGAAATCGACCCTTGTTTTTGCATGTGGGCTGAAAATAAAAGCTAATGATAGCTTCTTCTGTTATGGATCCATGAGGAGCAAAAGAGTTTTAGCAATAATTTGAATGGTTAAAAAGTACTTTAGGATTTCACAACTGATCGAGTTCTGTGTAGGAGTTCTGATACACATTCATAGGAAACGAATGAGTTCTAGCTTTAAAAAATGATTTGAATCGATCGAAAGGGTATTTTCAACTTTTCCAAAAGTCTATCATGATCTGCTAGCTCCTCGCTCGAATCGAGTTCTGTGTTGAAGTTCTAATACAAAGTCCTTAGAAACAAATGACTTCTAGATTTTACAAATGATTTGAATCGATCATAAAGGTAATTTTCAACTTTTCCAACAGTATGTCATGATCTGCCAGCATAGGACAGGAAATGCACATGAAACTAGAGTTCTAGCTTTTAAAAATGATTCGCGTCGATAAATAACGTATATTTCGACTCGATCGAGTTCTGCGATGAAGTTCCGTTAGAATCGTGATGCAGATCATGATAGACGAGTTGAAAAAATAATTGCCAAAGGCTAGAGCTCTTTTTTTTGTTATGAACTCGTAGCAGAACTCTTTTTTTTGTATCTTATGGTCTACAGCAAAATGATCTATTACGAGAAGTTCGCACCTTATTCTGTCGATAAATATGTTCTGAGGTAAGAACGTCAAAACTATTGCTAAAAACTATCAGGAACTGTAGAACTCGGCTGCATCCGAAAAGAACTCGCATTTATTTATGATCTGCCGTCAAATGGTCTGCTACGGGAAGTAAGCAGATAATTTCGCCAATCGACTTTTTTCAAGGTAAAAGCTATCAGGACTGTAGAACTCGGCTGCATGCGAAGAAAACTCGCATTTATTTTTGATCTGCTGGATAGTGATCTGCCTGGTTCACACACACCATGAATATAAGGTTTCTATCGAGTTCGATACTGGTGGGTAGTTTGTCTAACTAGAATAGTGTGTAGTGACACAGGAGGTGCAAGCTTTGTAATGTAACACGGCCTCGGTCAGCAGCAGGAGAGGGACGGGGAAGTTTTTAGTGTCTTAGGAAGTTTGTAAGACCCTCCTCCCCATCTTGGACGGGAGAAGTAATTTGATGATTTTTCCCCATTAAAAAAGAGATTGTAAGTCCACAAGTCTGCGCAAAACACAAAGGCGCTTTCTATTCACTTCACCTACGAGTAATCTCGTCATCTTATGAGGTATCATCTTATATCTTACGGTAGCCGGACATAGCTAGGAAGAGGCGCAGACGCAATGGCTTTACGTTCTTTCTGAGCCAGGGGCATGATACACCGCGGAACTCCCTGTCTCAACAGTGGTCATTTTAGCAAAAAATCCCTTGTGCCAAGCATACGTTTCAAAGTGGCATTAACTATATGTACTTCGATGAAGGAACGACGTAGTTTTTAGTTGACTACACTATTTAGTTGTTGTTTACCGTTTTGACTGCACGGTTGACGCAGCGGCAGGGCAGCTGGCTGCTGTGTGGCTGTGTGGCAACGTGTGACGGGTTCGATTCCCGCACGGGACAACACTGTGTGATTCACAAAGTGTGTGTGGGTTTGATGTGTATGTATGTAAACGCACCCATGACACAGGAGATTTTTTAATTACTAATTTTGTTACTCCCTTTGGTCCCACCCAGGGCCGGAGATGCAAAGGAATGATTTTCCCCAGTCAAAACTACTATATTTGAATAACATAATATAACTATTCCAATATAATTTCCAGGCCTTAGCTGGCGATAATGTAGGCGTATTACTGCGTGGTATGAAAATCAAATCAGTGCAAACTGGAATGCTTCTAACAGCGGCAAAGAGTTGCTTCCTAACCAATCACTATAAAGCGAAGATTTATTTCCTAACACGGAATGAGGGCGGTAGAAGAAAACCTATATTCTCCAAATACTCCCAGCAAATGTTTAGTGGTACTTGGAATATTGCTGTTAGAATTGATTTGGGTGAGTATTAACCCGTTGAATGTCGGTTTATAAGACACAATAGAAAATACATTGTGTCTCGCGTGGATCCACGTTTAAGACATACGAAAGGTTAATTAATAAATGTTATTCGATTATTGACGTAATTTTTGTGGGCCATTTGGTGATTCACGTTTAGTTTACATGTATAGTACGGTAAGCAATCGACGACACTAAATGCGTTGCCGCCATTTTGAGGATAAAGGGTTCTGGGGATTCATGAATTGGGGTGGGATAGGGGAGGGCAACGATTAGTCCTCTGGTAACTTCACTCCGGCGAAACACAACGCTGAGGTTTTTTACCGCTGGTTTTCTGCGAGGCCGTTGTATCATACCGGTCGAGTCAACCCATTCGTGCTGAAGCATGGCTGTCCCATACTTACATCCTACTCGATGATTTTCGCTTCGGAAAGGACATTTCAGCCAATGATGATGAAGACTTACCTTAATCCTTAATTCTTCCAGAACCAACACAACAAATGATGATGCCAGGCGATCACGGAGAAGTGTACCTAACTCTTTTGGAAGACATGGTTATGACCGTAGGCCAGCCATTTACAGTGAGAGAAAATAATGTTACTGTTGCCACGGGCATTATAACTGAAACTTTGTCCTCAATAAACGTGCCTAAAGGAAAATTAGGAAAGGTTGCACTAAAGTTTGATGATTAAGTGTATATTTATTGTATGTAGATTTTATTGTATACTGTAGATTATATTAGGTATGTAATGTTAATAAATTATGTTATTGTTTAAATTGAATGTTATTTCAACCTTTTACAAGCTTAGGTCATAATAGAAATTTATATAGGTTTTTTGGAAGCACTTATATGAGTTGGAGGAGCTTATACTACAAAAGCGCCATCTAGGAAGTGCAAAAAATTTTGTAGAACTTCTTCATTGTTCCTCAACATATCAGTATATTCAAAAAGAAAGCTGCTATCTCATCTCCTAGAAACAGGTAAAAGAAGAAATAAAACTGCACAAAACATTTTATTCATTATATATTTTTTGTCAGAAGGTAATTAATACAGTGCCAAAACAGTAACAAAACATTAGTACGAAAAAATCAAGAATGCATCTAGCATTAACTACTCAAATACCATATATAAACAATATCCTATGTCGAAAGTAGGACAACATTTAACATTTATATTTTTCACAACGTTTGAACATGAATTGGCATAGTAAACTATTTATTTTTCTCAATAATATATATTATAAATCGTGAACTAGACTCATAACACCGATACGCCTAATGGATATTTTATTTCTTTCTCTACATTATTATTATAGGGGTAGTTATGTGCTTAGTGTCGTAATAATGTTACAATCAATTCATAAGTGCAGTCCATTAAATTGTGTCAATAATAATTTGAATTACACAGGTACATAAAAAAATCGGAATCAGCTGTGCATACTTGAATATCGACAATCGATAACATCGATATTGGAACATCACTATCAAAGTGCTTAAGAAAGAGAAAGAAAATTATTTAGTGATTTTATGTCTCTTTTTGGCAAAATATCTAAGCTGCTAGTGTTCTCACTTACTTAATAATAAGCATGCCATCACTAAATATTTCTCTCAATATATAAGAATAAATTTCACGCTAAGCACAGATACAATACAGATTTCAACCAATCAAATTGCTTCCTCATAACATTCATTCACTTCATTGGATATGCTTTGGTCAATAAGTACGAAGATAGCGTTCGTACGTTTAATAATGTCACACATTTTACCAGCTTGGGTATAGAATAAATACTGCACATAACTACCCTCCCTATAATACTGTGTAAGGGCAGACCTCGCGACTTCTGCCGCTGCAAACATCTGCCCTAAAATCAGTCTGTCACTTGATCAACATGCTGCGTACGTACAACTAACGTTTAATCACAAAATTACTGTAATGTATACACGTTCTAACATGAAGAAAGACAGAAGTAACCTTCAAAATATTTTATTATTATTTTTTATTTTATTAAACCATCTATTTCAAATGCTATAGGTACCATTAGCATGTGATGTGGGCTAATCTTATTATATCCTTGGTCCAATGCGAGCTAAAGTTGGCATCTTATGAAATACACATAGCATCGATACATTTTTTTTTTCTTTAATTTGAAAAATTAGTGTTTTACCCGCTTTTCGATAATGCGCGTCTCATATCTAATAATCTATTACAATAAAAAGCGAATCGTTTAATTATTAATTTTCATAAAAAAATAAAACTACATTCGACGTTTTGGTTGAGGTAAAAATATCGAGTTTTTTTTGTTACAAGCAATTACAAAAATGAGCCAATTATAAAATAGTTTGTTTTAGGACACATCTATAATTAACAATTATTATGTATTGATTGGACATTCAACATACGTACGTATAATTTTTACGTGGTAACATTTATAGACATTTGCTATAGAAAAGTGTTTCAGAGTCAAACTCTATTACAGAAACGACAGAGTATCATAGCATCCTATGACAATAATGATTACAAAACGGTATTAAATTGTGCATTTTCTAAGACGAAGCTAACATTTGGATAAACATACATTTATTTCTCGTATACTTAAAGCTATTTGAGTTACATTCAAAACGTGCTAGCCCCCAAAATTGCCACAGGAAATAGATTAAAATAAATTATCTTTTTAAAATTGGACATTCTCATATTTAGTATGAAGGTTTTATTTAAAAATATTAAAACCGTTTCCAGTGACATCTGGCGGCGGGCGTCTAGAGACGTGCATTATCAAAGTATACATTTATTAGCACACCACAATACGATTTCCATCGCGATACCAATACCACGGAATTAAGTTTTAATAAGCTCATAAAATTCGATATTCACCACAGACAGTAATATTTTGTATCCATTAATATATATTCATTAAGTATCTTAAAAACACCTATTATTTTTTTATTACACGGACAGATCCAAAGTTATACATGAGATAAGGACTAGCGATCATCAATCTATGTATTTTTTTTATATTAAAAATAGTATTCGCGCCTACAAAGCTTTGCTAAAAACAACAAAAATATAACAAGAAACAATGATAATAAAAACAGAATGCAGGTAATAATGGGCATATTCAACAGTGGCAGTGTTCGAAGGAAATGCTAAAATAGTTGCATTGTAATGTTCTACAACTCTCTAGTGAGAGCTGGGTACCGTTCGCAAGCTCAGCGTATTCGCAAATACAATGTTATGGCAATTTTTTTTATGTAGACGTTCACTGCTATCGGACTAAATGTAGTGAGATTTCAAACACTGAACAAATAATGACTTAAAAATATCCCATTACATTCGTCTTGTTAAACCGAATAAACACTGTCACTTAAAACTTAAATTATAATAATAAAATATACTTATTGGTGTTGACAAGTAGTGTTGTAGCACCACGGTATAAACTATATTACGTATGCCCTAACAAATCCGAGTGGCGCTTCAATTCCTCAGAGAAAAAAGTAAAGATAAAGAAAAATAATAATCAATTTTTCCCCGTGCTGTTTCATAAAAAAACTGTTTAATACTTGCACACCAATTACCTAAAATATGTAAAAAATTAATTCACCAACACTTATCAACTAGAAAAATATTTTAGAAATTCTCACTTACATTTAAGAGGAACTGGCAAAATAAATCCTGTATTTTATCCGTTACGAGTTTACGACACATTTTTTTTCATTTGTGTATTACCTCTTTTCTTATTCAACACACAACTGAATACAAAAAAACCAGATTTGGTCCTCAAGTATAAAATTCATGATGCCATTCCTATAAATTGGACAGAACTATTCACTGTTCGCGTATTGACAAATAGCAAAAATATTAGTAGTCTATGCACACTAAACAATGGCTCAAAATATCAAATCCACTAAATACCCAATAGAAAAAAAAAACAATCTGCCTACGTGTTACGGCAAAACCTCGTAGAAGCAATGTTAAACTTAAGAAACTAGTAGAGTAAGATTAAATGGTGGCTGACCGTTCGCGTCTACAGACGACTGGCTCAAACATATATCACAATAAACTATCTAATAGGACTAACCACCGTTATTGTCCACACTCATTCTATCAAATACTATCATTTGCAACTAATATAAAAAAAATAAACATCCCATTATAGTTTAACACCCAACGGATTAACGAATCCACAGTATCAAAAAGTGATTAAAACTTTTTTTTTAATAAGAATTGTTTAGTTTTTAGAGTATTTTGTGCTCGCGATACGACGCCCGGACGTGGGCACATGGCGGTTATAAACATCGATACAAACTATCCGTCACCTACTAAAGGACACATCGAATATTATGCTAAATAGTTACACTTTGTATCTAAACGAGGATTCTTTTAATTCATTACACAGTTATATTTAAAAAACATGTAACTATCAGATTCGTACTATAAGCCTTAGGACCGTATCCACCTATATCTATCTCCGCCTCAATGCGAAGGCATACCATTACCGACAACTACACAACTAGCATCATTTAAAATAGATAAAAAACCAACTACATTACACGAATTTGCAGGAATAATCTATCTAAACAGTGTTAGGTGTTTCCTACAAAGTTTTTTTCATTGTTCGGTTATTTATTTATTTAATTTTTTTTTATAAATATTCTTCCGTAAATTATTATCAAATTTGATAAAGCTCTAAGATTGATCCACATTCACATAAAATTACTCGGCCAACACCGAGACACTGAAGCGATGAACGTCATAGTCTGACCACAACCGAAAACAAACCTAGACCCAATATAAATATGTCTGATATTTCAACATTAGGTAGTTAATAAATGCGACATCTATATCGAACCGTCGCTAATCGAGACACGGCATTAAAATTCGAGGAACATTATTGTTAAAAGACTTAATATAAAAAAGTTGGGAATTATTTTAAGGGCATTACTACACAATCGACGTCACATAGATCAAAATCACCAAAATCGATCACATTGAGCATAAACTCTGGCTGATCGATGATATAATAATAATTAATTATTTTGGTTTAATCTTACAACAATCGATTCTACATAATCGATAAGAATCGATGCTTTTAGTGTAGCAACACCTTAAGGTAACGACAAAGTCGAGACTTGACCGCGAAGCTAAAGAAATAATAACTAAAATAAAGAGAACCATTCCAGTCTTGCTAGTGGTGTGACTACACATTCCTATAAAAATAACAAATCTAGCTCATTTCTCTAATGTGATGTGACACACACTTTGTACATACAGGATTTTAGGAGCAAAAACTTTTTGAGGGGCGAATTTTTTTGTCAATAGAAACACTCGGATGCACTGGCTTAGGTAAAGCTTGGGTATATTTTTGGACTATTCAGTACCACATAACAATATCATTCAATTATCTCCCTATAACACTTAACCATACAGGAATCGTGGGATATGTTCATTAGGCCATTACACAAAATGCAGAAGAATTCAATCTAAAAGCTTTACTGAATTTTCAAAAAGGATTTGAGCAACATTTAAATATACTTAGCAAATAATCCAAGTGTTTCTATAATATGGTTATAAGTTTTTACGCATCATATTGCCTTTTTGCACGCAAAACTTTTAGTCTTAGAGAAATTGTCTCTCATGGAAGATTTGCATGAAGAAATTATCCATAGTTGGAAGGTCAAGTGGTTTTCAAGGTCAGTACCCCGAAAGAAACACCATTAGTTGTATGCAACTTTTGCAAAACTGTTGAAACGACTACAATTTGGAATAAAATACTGACTTTCCGTAGTTGATTGACCCTGAGGTTAAGAATCTACCACCAATCATGGCTCTAAGTGAATTCAATCAATCTTAATTCAACTAGCCATCTGCCTTGTTGACATTTTTTTTAAACAGCTCTTTCTCTCTCTTCAGTCTTTGATCTAAGGAGATGCGATACGAATCGAGGTCATAGTGGCTTCAAAAATGCAATATGTGTGTAAAAACTTATCACGGGTGCATCAACGCAATACGAAAATATCAGCGAACAACTACTAAAATCTCAATTTATCTAAACATTGACTATTTAATAAACAAAACAAACCATTAATAACACTATTGTGAATGATTATTCATGCATTGTATACTACCTACAAAATCTAGCGTTTGTAAGGTAATCTTAGGTTTAATGCGTACATTGGCTGGCCAAAGTTTGAGGATTAGTTTTTAAAATAATTAGGACTTTAATATTAGAAGAAAAAGCTCAATTTCATTTGGTACTTAAGACCATTAGTGGCGCTAGTGTAGCATTAAGATAACTCGTATTAGCTAACGTAAAGCCACTGATCAGTCAACTTTCAAATTGCTTTAGAAATTGGACAAACATGACTTAAAACTACACTAGCGCCATCTTGGCACTGCGAAAATAAGAATTTTGTCTATTGAAGATATGAAAACCGGAACAGTGTAATTTATCATCATTGTCGTTTCAAAAAGGTCAAAATATTACGAACTATTCTAAAAACTAACCTCAAATAAGGCCTATATTATAAAATACTCAACCTTTAACATTAAAAAATATATTGACATATATTGACCCGCTAAGTATTTCCTAGCGTTTTTCCGAAGAGTAATCTAGCACCGATTTTTTACTCTTTTAAACAGGACATAGAAAGCGGGCCACAGGAAGAATTGTAGGACGAATCACTGATCAAAAATTCCCATTCTTAAGCTTTCACATTGGCTTTTAAATTAAGTACTGAAATAGTAATGGTATTTTTTTTCTTTTTTTTTTTTCAAATTTTAAGGACTACGTAAGGTCATTACGTTATTTTTTTCTTTAAATATAGTTAGGTTATATCACACAATAATCTTATTAGATATGCTGTAATAAGCGTTGGTCATTGAAATTCAGAAATAATATATTTTATAATAGAATAATAATAAGAACTTTTTCTTTCGTATAAGTTATATTAAATTCAGCGTGCAACATTTACCCATAATAGGAGATAATCACTGAATAAAAGTGGTAGAGAAATTATTGAAAATAGCTTTTGTGTTTTTGTCGTTTTAGAGTGAAATTTTTATCAATTTTTAATGTTATGGTGTTGATTCAATCACTTCACTTTATATAATTTAGAATTTAGCGTTAACCTTCTACGATTATGGACCCCGGTAGGACTTGAAACTGATCGAGCATGTTCAAAAAGTTGACATTACGTAAGTAAGCGGTTAAACATTTAAATAAACATCAACATATGCAAAATATTAAGAAAATTTTCACTCCAAGACATTATTTGAAATCGGTACCAAAAATGCATTAGGGCAAGGAGAAGCTTATGCTATGAAAACACCAATATTATATGGACGGAAGGAAATGTTATTGAGCTAAAACAAATTGGGCTTCGTTGGTGAGCCTGTCGCTAGAGGGCGTTGTAATCACAGCCGTTGATTAAAAGCTGACAAAGATTTAATATCTGTTCGTAGGCCATTTTAGTTAAGGACTTCTCCATGGTCGGGGAATCAAAAACTTTTTAAACATACATATTATCATGTGGCAAGCTTAACAAGAATATTTCACGATATTAGAGATGAAAAAATGCTTTTAAATGAAATAGAAAAAAAATATATACGCGACTACGCCATGTCCTACGAGACACTCGTTAGCACTGTATTACTAAACTACTTTTAGTTAAAACGTTATATTTATCAAAATAAAAACTTATTTCAGATATTAACAATTATTATTTAGTTTAAAATTTGAAACAACGCCCTGATAACGACATTTAAATTTTAAAAGAAGCTAGCTGTGACTTACTTTCTTTCTTAAGAATATTCTAGAAGGTATACCAAGCATTCCATAGCCTGATCGTCTATTTAAAATGTAATGTAAATAAAATTCACTCTATGATCAATGGAAACATAATTAGAAGCGTCGGCTACAGTGAATATGCGAAGCTAGGTTGTAGTATGCGATATTTTTGCACAAACTATAAAATAAATTTAATATTCGCTCGTCTTTAGAGCTAGTTTTGATCAGTCTAAGATCACTGATGCATTTTATGTTAGTATAACATATAATATGACTTTTCGTCAGTTATGTGCCAAGTAAATAGTTTATTTTCCAAGTACCGGACATTTTGAGAATCCCTGCTATTGAGATTGCCTTCGAGATTGATAATAATCTCGAAAATTCTGTTTAAGAGCAGGGATTCGAACTATGCTTCAGACTCGAGATTTTGGCCTCGATATAAGCACTTAGGTTAAAAAAACAAACAAGAAACTGCATCGAAAAATATCCAACTAATCCTTAATTCTAACGCCAAAATAATTCATTTAAAAAAACAATCTGTTTTAAATATTTAAAATTTGAAAATAAACAACAATTCATTAATTAATTATTTAAATATAAATTTTAATTAATTTCTCTTTATATACATTTTTGCATATCATAGATTCGCATTTCAATGTAGCCAAGACCCCAAAGAATTCATCTAACACACAATAAACTTTTTTAAAACAGCAATGACACTTAGTACCTTCGCTTTGCAAAAGAAAAAAAAAATACATAAAATAGAATTTTTTCTACTTGCAAGACAGTGATTGAGGTAAATAGTTACTATATGGCAACATTGGAAAAACAGTGAAGTAAAAAATCTATTTTTTTTTCTTTTCTCAGTTACAAATATAGTCAGCATTCGATAGGACGAAAAATTAACTATCTACTAATTAGCTATAAAACTAAATATTTCATTTAAATATTGTGCTATATATTTTTTATTTATTTGAGAACAAGAATATCTTTGACTACACGCTATAAACGCTAAGTGCGAATTGATTGTACTAATATCCTTTTAAATATAATAATTTGGAAGCCTATGTAGGGGTCGGTCGGGTCTCTTTAACGCTCAAAGACCATTTTACTTTCAAAAGTTAGGCGGCAAACTGGTCACAATTACGAAGCCAAAAACGTACACCTAATTTTTTCATATGGCAATGTCAGTTTTCCTACCATAAAATTCTACCATTATCATTTTCCTACTGAAACCAACCCCACATCCCACCAGCACAACGAGTGCGTATAAAAATAAATAAAGCTTATTGCACACGGAAATGCATCACAAGGTAAAACTAAAAAAAAAACTATGAAAAATTCAACGGTTTTATCAAACAACTAATTTGAATGCTTGTACAACACTGCATAGGGCTTAAAATGCATGCACATTTATATAGGAAGGCACTACAATCAACGAATACTAATAAAATATCTATAGCCATCGTAATTGATTAAATAAACCTATGCTATGTACCTACCGGTTCCTTAGCAACGACAATATTTTAGTGGACAACAAACCTTAACGACAATGTATTAAGAGTCATAATTAAACACGGAAACCGGTACGAATACACGTTTAAACAAATAATAATAATAATGTGAAAATAAAATAATTAAATAACTAATATTTTGTTCTTACGTACTAACAAACTAAAGATGGAAGATTTTATTTTAACCTATCGTTTTGGTTACTTTCTGCGTTTGCAGTTTGTGCACTTTACGATAAATGAAATTGAGAACCGGCATCTACCGTCGCCCGTCCCTAACCCCACAATGATTCTGAGCGTCGACGCAAAAAAATGACTAAAGAAAAATTTAACCTAATATTATTATAGAACTGACTCGTTCAGCAAGTCAATACATTTGGCCGTAACATTTAATATATAAGAACACAGGTGCATATATTTTACTAATAATAACTTTTATTCGCACCGTAGCGAGTTAAGGGTTAGAGGCTACAGTACAAATTAAATTTTATAAAGAATTGACGATAACTAGCCGACTCGTCGTTTTAAGCTTGACCCTTATACAAAACTTAGGGTGGAAACAACAATTATCTGTTTACAAAAAAATTAATCCACACCCATTACATTGTTAAGCAATTATTTAAATACCAAAGCTGTAAAAGGAATAAATTATAATTTTTTTCAACACGACATTATTGCACCACCCTATATAACGAATCAGTACGTCCCAACATCCGTATAAGCACTAACTATCATCTATACAAATTCATTCCAATTTAAATTCATTGTATTTTTTTTTTCAATTTCTTTTTCTCAATTAAATAAATAAAAAGTGTTACACTTACACTCTAATAGTTCATAACTTCATTTTTTATATATAATATTTCCTTTTGTTATTCGCACGAACGTGATATATTAATATAGTGTCAACTAGTTATAACGTAGAAACATCACATTTTAAGGGTATTTTTTTGAGGTCGGTGTGAGCGAGAACTACTAACATTTAACAATTCATTCATAAAAATACTTTGTTTATCGATGTGACTAGAAACTGCTTCGAAGTGTACTGTAAAGATTGGAAACTTTTTTACATTATTTTTTATGTAATTCCCAATCGAAACATAAAATGGAATAAATTAATTCGTACCTTTCACGCTCGCTCTAATATATTCTAATGCATCTAAACATTTAATTCAATAAGCGAACTACGTGCTAAACCTGCTTCAGTTTTTCTTTCGAATCGCTCACACCGAAACAATTTGGCAAGTATCACCGTAACGGCAAATAATACGCCTTCGTAATAATACTTTTTAAAGTTATCCAGCTAAGCACAGTTGAATAAATTATGCAAATCTGATACTGGCAATTATTAACCTACACACAGAGTGATAATAATGTAGTTATTATAATAGCTTTATAATAATTATAGTGTGGTCTCTATTATACCTGTTTAAGTCTTTGGAAGTACACCTTTTAAGACTATACGGTTTTAAAATACTGAAGCATATATTTAGAGATTTCTCTTTAATACCCAGCTTCATTAGTATAAATAAATAAGTGTAGAAACGTGACATCAATCACATAAAGGACACCGGAACTGTTAAAATCTATATGAAAGTACAAAAGATATGCAGCTTTTTTTGTATAACCGAAAATCCTTCTAATATACACGTCAATAGCGTTTAAAATCGTACGTAAATGCATTTTTTTTTCTTCAAATCAATCGTAAGAAGTGACTTCGTTCTCCTACATTATTTGTATGTTGATATGATTATATCTATGATTGCATCAATCCCTTGTACGGCCGTAAGTAATAAAAGTATGACATTTTGTACCGATTAAAAATCTGTGTAAATTGCTTAAGAGAAAATTGGTCTAGAGTCAGGGTACATTTTAAGCTCGTATTAAGATAAATTGCTGACACTATGCGCTCTATGCAGGGTTCAGAAGCACATTCATAATATTAAACTTTATTTATTAAAAATCTAAAACACCGATATATTATAAAATTCTCATCTACCAACATTCAATACTGACTATAGCAGAATTATTATTATTATTATTAAATATACGTTTTTTGGTACAAAATTTCATACTTTTATTACTTTAAGGCGAATAAGAATTTAAAACGTTCATGATAAAATGCTTTTTACGGATAAGTTGGTTAATCCGATGTTATTTTAGACCTTATTCCAATGTGCGAACATCTAATTTCGCTCGGAAATTGAGTAAAATATGAATTGAGCGACATAAGGGCAAAAACTGAGCATAAAAAATAAACATTTGAGCGTGTGATAAATCTCAAAACCTTTTCATTCCAAAATGTGTTTGTGTAATTCAGTAAATATTTTTTTTTATACAAATACTAAAAATTGAGCGAAGCGTGAGATTAAGTGCTCAATTCTAATATATTTTACTCAATTCTAAATTTAAATTTGAAAATATTTTTTGAAGAAACTATAGATGTATTTCAAAACACGTAACCAGTAATAACCAGTTTTGGCCGAGTTATAACAATTTTCAAATATTTTTTTATTAAAATAGAAACTTTTTCCACTTCAACCTATAAAGAGTTTCTAGCTCTTCAGCTGTGACACAATATAGTTTTTATAAGGCGAAAAACAGACTTGCTACATCGGAATAAGGCTTAAAACACAATACGGACAAACTCATCAATTAATATTGAACCTTATTTGTATTATTATAAATAAGCTGAAATACTATCTATCTTTTTCTAACTCGTAGCTGTCATAGCTTTGTCTCGCTCAGTCGTTTAGAGAATTAAATTTATAAGTAAAGCATTTTAACATTTATTTTTTTCAGATCTTTCATTTAATTCAATAATTTCAATTGAATCATAAGGCAAGTCCTACACATCGATATAATTTAAATTCCTTAAGGCTTATTTCTCTAACGTCAAAACACGTTTGTGCGACGAAAAATCAAAGTATATCGTGAATCCAAACTAATATCATAAATGCTAAAGTAACTCAGCTTTCTTCACGCCTAAACTACTGAACCTATTTGTGTAAAATTTGGTACAGATATAGTTCCACGTCACTATTCCACGGGCAGAAGCTATAGTAGTACATGTGTATTAATATGAATTTGGAATCAAATCGATCAGTCAGAACGCAAAAGATTATTAATAATTGAATCCGTCTTTTTATACATATATCATGTAAATCACAATATGCGGAGAAAAGTACCAGAAAAGATGATACAATTTGATTTTCCATCGTCATTATCTAGTCTAACGGACAATCAAACATTGCGCAAACTTTAACGCAAGTAACTACACGCAAGAATCTAGCATCATTAAGACCACAAAATTATTATTTCTTCAATTATTCAACACGACATAAACATCAATTCCATACATCCTAATATCGAATAAATCTATTTCTTAAGTCAATTCAAATAAGGTTCAATATGTTTTTATAACATATTAAGTTTAAATAATATTTATAGTTTATACGAGCTCCGTTGTAGTTCGAAACTAGACGGGCAACATTCGAAATAGGTTACATACAAGTTGTAACCGAATAAACGCAATTCTTTTAAACATTCTGAACATGAAACTGTACAATTATTTTGACACTAAGAAAAAAATAATATATTTTTCATAGACTAGTTGCATCCATTGTAAATTTGAAAGAGGTTAGGTTACTTTATGAGTACTTATCATAAAATTAATAAAATTTGTGCTAAACTTGTTCCTTTTTATAGTCCGAACCAGAATTGCGTTTATTCTTATTACATAATTTTTATAAATATTATTTAAAAATATGTATTATGTATGCGAAACTAGGCCTTAGTTGATAGGTCCGGTCGCGAGATAGTGGTAGGGATGTCGGTTGTGCATAAATCTCGTGTCATACCTTTGATTCTTCTGATAGAAGTCGCTCCGTTGGTTAACCTTCCTATTATAGTTCTGTGTGCGTCGTTGTTGATTCTTTTCTTGTTTTTCAGTCTGTTTTGTAGCGGGTTTCGCTTCGTTTTTGGTTTCACTTTTTGTTTGTTGCGCTTCGGCGGGCGGTTTTTCCTGTAAATTTTAACATAATGATAATTTATTAATTCAGAAAAATATGTTTGTTTGTAACCACGTAATAGTGATACCACTACCTCACAGAAAACCGGCGTGAAACAACCACAGCGGTGTGTTTCGCCGTGTGAGTGAGGTTACCGGAGGCCCAATTCTTCCCCTCCCCAATCCTTCCTCAATCCCTAATCCCTAAAAGATCGGCAACGCACTCATAACTCCTCCGCTGCGGGTGTCCATGGGCGGCGTGATTGCTTACCATCATTTACGTATCGCGGGGCATTGCGCGGCGCGTATTTCGTTTGTCGTACATTACAGCATCAAATCTTTTCAATGGCTGTGCAAACACGAACATATGAACATCACGAGCAATGTATGACGAACCGTATATCGCACCGCACAACGCGCCGCTTAAACGTAAACGAGGCCTAAGGCATGAGTTCGAAGCCTGGCGAGTGCAAATGTGACTATTTCTGAGTTATACGTAGGTACTTTCTGAGAAAACATGGCCTGTCCACTTTGAGATAGGGGATAAAAAACCTTCTTTGTGTATCATGCCTTATAGTGTATTCATATAACTAAGTCGTTATTTTAAATTAATTTAGTATACCTCTCGAAAATTTTGAAAAATATCATTTTTCTAATACGTACTATATCTTGTAAGTACTGGAAGTATTGTTCGCAAAGAGATGTTTTATCACGTACATGCCAAGTTTATCACAGGGCTGGTATCACCAATTAAAAAATAACTCGTGTACAAAAGTATAATCTATCTCTATGTGGTTAGTTCAGATCCGTCCCTCAATCCTTACATACCTTTCACGTTTATGCAGTGTCTGTTAATTATTTGCTTACCTCCGCAGGCTGGGTGGCGGATGCAGTAGGCGGGGTTGCAGTGGCGGTGGCGGCACTACTCTCAGTACCCGCGGGGGACTTAGCTGCAGGGGTCTGGGGAGAAACGGGAGACGCTGTGTCCACCTGAAATCAAAAAATAACTTAATAACTTTTCTTATTAACGTTCATAACTTTAATAAGTTTATTTTAATAAATGAATAGCTACTGTGTAATAGTAACGTAACTATGTTACATCCACGTACATAATGATATCGATACAGTTTCGCGACTTTATCCGGCGATTCCTGGGTCAAAAATATATTACTTTGACTATTATTGACATTGACAATACATATACTACATTTTATATTTTTTCAAGTTAAATTAAAAGAAAAACAAGTATGCTGTTTGACGCAAAAACATTACGACGTCATGTGTTGGAATCTCGTACAAAATTCATAGAAAAGTATTCTACATTTCAATAAAAGTAATGAATTTGACTAGTTGGAAATTCGATGACGCTAGTGGAGGACATTCAACAGTTTCTCTTAGCAGCTATGAAAGTCATAGCCATGGATAATCCAAGATATACGTACGGTGACTGTGTCATTGGTGGGTGGGCAGTGCGGTGCTAAAGCGACAGTAAGGGTGAGATCACACCACATCGCACAGCGAGCTCGTCGGGCGCATAAACTCAATGCCTTCACTGCCTCCGCTAGTTGCAGGATCGCTGTAACAACATTTTTAATTTTGTTATCATCAGTAAATTGTAGGAGGGCCAAACTTCGCCACGAATGGGACGGCTTGACTGAAATACTACCAAGGCCTGACAGAAACCCCGGCGTGAAATAACTATAGTATATTCATACCTTGTATTTCGCCGTATGAGTGAGGATACCAGAGGCACCTTCCCCTCCCCAATCCCAAAATGGCCAAAATACTGGCAACGCACTCGTAATTTCTCTGGTGTTACAAGTGTCTACGGGCGAGTTACGGGTTCGTTGCCGACCTTTTGGGGATTAGGGACTTAGTATGTAATATAGTACTTTTCATGAATTTGGATTTGCAACTTTGTACAGAAACATGCAGCGCGTATACACTTAAGAGTATATAATGTTAAGAAAATGAATAGGTTTTTTGAGGACGAAAAATCATCAAATGACGTCTGAAGTCCGAGGCGAGAAGGATTATCAGACTCTTACTGACTAAAAACCACCCTGTCCCTTCTCCTGCTCCAATCCAGAGCCACGGGACATTATTGGCTTGGTCCCCGTAACCCTGGAATAATATGAATAGTATGTATACGTACGGTCAGGTCTGGGTGCCCGATGGGGCGCGAGTTCCCGTCGCCTGGCAGCCTGCACGGCCCCCACGGCGCTGCGCCACGCCAACATCGCGCTCTCTACCTCACTGTGCGGGGCACTGGAACATAAGGTTATATAGATAAATAGATAGCATGTAAGTGTGGGTATAAGTATATCCTTGCTTATATTATAAATGGGAAAGTAAGATTGTTCGTTTGTTTTGCATTCACGCCGTAACTAGCGCGATGGCTGGCTGCCGATTCGATCGCACGGAACAATTTATTTATCTAATTCTTAACTTTTTTGCTTGTTTTTTCTCTTTTATGCAATGTGATGTAAATTAAGTAATTTAATATTATTTTATAAGCTAGTAATAGCCCGTTAAATAACAGGCACAGCTTAACAGCTGTGCCTGTTATTTTAACTTAAGATCCTTAACATGCAAATAAAGAATTTGAATTTGAACTACTCTTTGTGTGATCCACAAATTATTGTTCCGGGTCTGGGTATGGTGTGTTTGTGAAATTGTATGTTTGTAAAAGCACCCACAACACAGGAGAAAATCCTAGTGTGGAATAAATTTCTTTTTTTCAAATAAATAAAAGAAAAAAATATATGTATAAGTAAAAAGTGCGGAGACATACATACCTACTTACTTGTCGTGTTAAAATCGATATGATTTTATACATTCTCGAATTTTGTGCAACATCCTACTAAAATTATTAATATGCAAGTTTGTGAGAATATATGGAGCTGTTTGTATTCTTTCAGACAAAAATGGCTAGACAAATTTAATTAAAGTCCGGTATTTATGTAGAGGATTACACAGGATTGTACGCACACCCTGGATTAACACATTCAGTGCCCCCGACGCGTACCTATGTGCGTTTCCTCGCACGCACATACGCGTCGGGGGCACTGAATGTGTTAACACAGAGGCTACTTTTGACTATCTACACTATGCTACCTGGTTACCTATAAACTACACGACCCAACCTTGTTACCTACCTATCTACACTACCTACTCTTATCTTCTATCTTCTTTATATATAAAACTCAAAGGTGACTGATATAGTGATCTATCAACGCACAGCCCAAACCACTGGACGGATCGGACTAAAATTTGGCATGCAGGTAGATATTATGACGTAGGTATCCGCTAAGAAAGGATTTTGATTAATTTTACCCCCAACGCGAGCGACGCCGCGCGCGGGCAAAAGCTAGTTATATATAAAAATGGATCGCAAAATGTGTTGGTTAGCGCATAACTCAACAAAGCCTGGACCAATTTTGCCAATTTTTTTTTGTTGTGTTTGTTATTGTCAGGAGAAGGTTCTTATCAAAGAAAATAAGAGAAAAAGCTTAGGAAAGTGACCCTTTGATATTGAAATAGTTGGACCTGTGCGAAGCGGGGACGGGCCAGAAGTAATAAACAAATATAAATATGATACTCACATCTCCGATAAGTTATTAATATCCTCCTTCCACGTTGAAGGGTCGAAGGTAGCAGGATCGACTCCCTCTTTCTCCTTCTCATTGACCTCCTGTCCCCGTTTCAACACAGTAATCTTATTCTCCTCCGGTTTATTCGGTTTCTTATTTTGTGCTACGCAGACACTAGCTCGAAGGGTTTCCATTTTTCCCATTAACGTTAGTACCTGTAAAGGAATTTAAGTGGCGTTTTTAATTTCACTGCGAAATCGTTTCTGATATTGTGAGAATAAAGTCTATTTTTAAGTATCGATGCTTTTATTGATTTGTTAACTTTTAAATTACCTTGGTATGCTCCCTTAGCATGTCGACAGTGAGTCTATCGACCCTGGTAGGGCAAGGCGGCAGTCGAGGCACGGGTATTGAGTTGGACGAGGACACAGCTCTACCGGGATAGGCTAAGGCAAGCCTCGCTTCAGTGCGTTTACGTTCCCTTTCTAATTGACGCCATTGTTCGTAGCAAGCGTCTAGGCGAGCGTGGAGAATGCCTGAGGACGTTGCTGCGCTTCTGTGGAAAAGAAAATTGTTTGTTTAGTCATCAATATTAAAGTCAACAGTAAGTGGGCAAGGGATTGATGACAATATCCTAATAAAGAGACAGCATCACGTAGGAGCACTATTTAGATCAGTAGGCTGAGAAAGAGGAATAGAGCTATACAGCTTTTGTAGCTCAATCCCTCTTTCTCGCCCAGAAGATTTACGATTTAACACGTCATGGTAGGCCCTCTGATTTACTTTATAATCATTATAGATTTCAAAGAAAAATATGTAGATATTTTTTCATTAGAGAAGTTTATTCCCATCTAAGAATAAATAGTATTTAAATAACCTAAATAAAATTGAGATTCGGTAGCGAAATATTCTACATGTCGCTTTATGTTAATAAAAAGAATATTGCTGCCTAGTTCTGTCAAACGTGCAGATCTCATGTCTTATTACTACTATTACACTCGCGATCTGGCAAAGATCAAGCAAACTGAAGAGATTGGGATCCTTTTCGGATTGAGCTTCCAATCCTCAATTCCTAAATCCAATCCTTCAATCCCGGACAGCCCACAAAAGTCCAGCAACGCACTTGTAACTCTTTTGGTGTTGCAGGTGTCCATGGGCGGCGCCGATTGGTTACCATCAGATAATATTAGGAGCTCGTTTGCCGACTTATACCGTAACAAAAATTGTACCATTCGGTGGCAACAAGTTAATTCGCTTACCTCATATTCCTCATTGCGTAGAATGGTGCCAGAAGAGGTAGATCTAGCATTGGCGATGGCAAAACTGGCGGTGGGACCGGTGGACTTGGGCCTAGTAGGGCGCCCAGACCTGAAATATTCGGAAAGAATTTATAACATATTTAGTATAAGCACAATATGATCCGAAAATATATAGCTACTTCAAATAAATAAATAAGATCATAAATTCTTACACATTCTGACATCAACTATAAAGCCTTACATTGTTTTAATGTAAGGCTTTATAGTTGGCCCTACGAACGAAGGTACCTAAATACATAATTTTTTCCGCTATTTGAACTTACTTAAATATTTTATTTAAAAATTAGGGAAAATCATCAAATTTCTTCTCCATGGGCTAAAGGGAGTGTCAGACTCTTACTGTGCTGGCTTGGCTGGGCAAAATAAGGTTTCAGACAGGTTTCTTTTACCTTAATAAAATGTAATGTAAGTAATAACGAAACCTTTTTTTTCGAAATATTTATACACAGCTAAACACAGGTCCATTGAAATTTTCCGAGATATTCAATAAAAAAATCTATACAACCAGCCTATTCAATGGTATAGTATACATCCCACATTTTATCGCCTTGAACCGTACGAACTATAACTAGAACGAGTAAAAAGCAGCTTCATTGTGACTCGCTCCGTGAATTCATTGAAAATCAAGGCCAGTTACTGAATAGTCAATCATTTTCAGCTGAATTATGTTATAAACATTACTTTAAGAGTTGAAAGGATTTCTTGACAAAAAGAAAACATTGCCCTACACTAGGATTTTCTCCTGTGTCGTGGGTGCGTTTACAAACATACACAAACCACCTAGATTCGAAACAACAATTTGTGGATGATATAAAGTGTTGTTTCGTGCGTGGATTGAATCAACACGTTTCACCGCAGGTGCAGGCATAATGACCCTTTTGTATTGTTCATGTACCTTTTTCTTATTTAAATAAACAACATAGAAGGATGTTGACACTCTAAGAGATCTTCTACTGCATCGTCAGTAATTCTACAAATATAGAACCAGACCCGAAATAATAGTTTGTGGAAAAGAACAATCAGGCTTTTTCAATTCTTAATGATTACTAGTAAAATCGTCATTTTTGTCGTATAATATTCTTACTTCCTTTCTGCGGCTATTCTGGTTAGTGCTAGTCTTATACTATTAGAAAGTGATACAGTCGAAAATAATAATAAAAGTAAGAAAGTTGTGATTCACTAGCTTCCTGTCCGCGATTTTGTCTACAAACCTTAATAAACTGTAAACTTAAGCCTTCCTTACGTTCGTTTTGAATCATTCCTTCTATTAAAAAACCTCATCGAAATCTGTCACATAGTTTTAAAGATCTAATACTTTGTTAGGTAACCAATCTCGGAATCTACAGTAGGTATGTTCTACCATAGAAATCAAAATAAAAAAAGTCTAATTTGAATAAACAAATTACGTGTGTTTAAAAAGAATAAGTATAAAGAACTTACCAAGGTTAAAGGGGTTATTCTCGTGCAAAAACGACACATCAACATTCAACTGACTGGGAGGTGGTCTATTACGCATTAAAATGCTCATTTGACGAGCCAACTCCTGGTTCTGTCTCATCATAGCTGCCTGCTGCATATTCTCGCGACCCATATTCTCAAAATTGTTCCTCTCATTCATATTCCCGTTACCTTGGAAATTGTCTCTCGGCATCATTGGATTCATATCACGTCTCTGCATCATATCGTTCTGATTAAACCCATTCGGTCGGTTGAAATTCATCGAGTTAGCTGCCGAAACTGGCGTCGATTGGTTCGAAAAATCAAAGTTTTGACCCATAGGACTCCTATCGTTCATCTGAGCCATCATATCGTAGAAATTATTCTCCCCAAAATTCCTGTTTGGCGGCATCTGTTGGAAGTTTCTATTGCAGAACATTTTGTTTCGTTCCTCTTGCCTGAAGTCCTCATTTGGAAAGTGACCATTTAAATCCATTTGCATCCGCAAATCCACGTTATTTATACCATTTTCGTCACGAGGTCTGTCAGAGGAGATGTTTAATTGATTCAAATACGTCATTATTTCCGTCTCCTGGTTTTGGTCTTTCATGAAATTATTGGGAAACCTCTGTGTATTGTTGAACGGGGCTTCGAAGTTTGAATTGAAGTTCATATCAAGATTTAAACTATTCGGTCGGCTAAAGTTGTTCACTGAGAACATATTGGCTTCAGGCAAAGAATTTCTTTGGTTCGGTTCGAAGAAATTGTAGTTGTTGAATTTTTCGTTCGGTGTTGAGAACTGTGCACCGCCAATTTCTTGTGCGGCTAACCTTAGAAGGTTTAATTGTTCTGGTGTCACCGTTTCGGTCGACGCATCTGCAACGGGATCGATCCCGAGTAACGCACTCACGTCATTATCGTAGTTGACAAAACCGTTATTGTTACCGAAACCGTTTTGTAAGTTGAAGTTGAATCCGTTTTGGTCAGTTTGGTTGAAGTTGAACAGTTGATTGTTCTGGTATGTGTTGTAAGACGGTGGTATGAATGAGTTGCCCTCATTTTTAGGATACTGAGGGCTCGGTTGTATACTGTTTACGGGTTTTTCCGGTGGTTGTGTAGGGCTGGAAGAATTAAAAACAAATATTCAGTACATTAAAAACTACTTGCCAAGATTTTTGGAAAATTGGTGACAGGTATTTTAGCCTAACTACAAGAAATTATCAAACGAAGTCACGTGGAAAAGGAAATAAAATCGTAACTTAGAAGTTTAAAAAAAACTTATACACATTTATTACAAGTCAGCAACAAGTTTATTTGCTTAAAAACAACAATATTGCGCCCTATTATATAGTATCAGTCTGCAAACAAATCGTTACGAATCACAAACCCACCTCGTCTATTGTTCTACACGAAAAATTGCTTGATACATCGACAAGATTAATACTTCGTTTAAGTTTTAACATGAAATAACTTGTTGAATGAGTGTTGGAGAAATAAATACGGCAATTTCGTTACTTAAACAGTCACGAATGTCTGTAAGTTGCATTGCACCTTGGGTGAGGCTAAAGTCAAGGTTATACGTAGTAATAAATTGGGTAACATGTCTTAAAGCTCAATTCCGATTTTGATATTGGCAGTTCCGGAACTGCGTATGATAATATAAATAAGGTGTGTAAGAGAATAATAGGTATATCTAGTGCAGAGCAAAATTGTTGAATTACGGAAAGTACTTTAAACTTGTAGGTAAGGCTAATTTTGATGAAGGTACGGATTTTGAAAACTGGGAAGTACCATTACTCTTTGCTAGTTATATGTACTGCCTAAAATTATTTACACACCACAGACATAATGACAGTGAAGAAAAACATCGTGAGGAAACCTGGCCGTTTTTGGTAATAAGTTTGATATCGCCTGCTGAGCCTGCTCAAGCAAGCGTGTTTTTGTTAAATTAATGCGTAAATCTTCTCCTTGCAAGAAGAGGCTTCTGCTCAGCATGGACAACATGGACACGTATACGACACACATGTGTATGTGCTTTCGCTTCTATGAATCAATTTATTTACGTATCCAATCATATTATATTTCACTGACTACCATTGTTATGTTCAGCACAGAAGGCTAGGTCACTGGGTTAAATTTATATTATAAGCATTTTAAAACAAATCTACATTTTAAATTACTAATTTTATGTATAATTTAGCGCTAATATACTATTCAATGATGTAATAAGTACGCGTAAAGCGTATTTGATGTAGCCGAAACAACTGAAAATAGTCCTTAATAATAGTCATAAGTTCCAAAGTCTAATAAAGCGTGTCTCAAAGCGCCCTTGCCCTTACCTTACTTCTTAATTTGAGTTTGGTAGTAATTCTATTAAGAGATTCAACAACTATGCAAGAGATATTTAGGTCACAAGTAGTATGCTTATATGTGAACTCTAGTTTATAGTTCTCATGAGGTTATTAAATATGAGGACAGGCCTATGGAAAAAATTATCGTGTATACATGTATACCAAAACATGAAATTATAGACTCCGAGTATACCAAAAAGTCTCACAGAAAACCGTCGTGAACCAACTATAGTTTTGGGTTTTGCCGGGTGAGGTCACCGGGGTCCCAATCGTTTTTCTTCTCAACCTCTCCCTAAACCTCATATCTCTGAAAACCTTGTAACTCCTCTGGTGTTGCCGGTGGCGGCGATTGCATACCATCAGATAATCGATAATTCCGTTTACCGTTCTATTCCATAAAAAAATCTATTAACAATTTTAGCTCGATGCGTTGGACATCAACCGGTTATCTCACCACTAAGGTCGCCAATAATATTCGAACTTGGGTCGAGCTGTAGACTGTAATATGGTCCTTTCACGTTTAGTCCGTAGTTCCATAAGGCCAATCTGATTAAGGCTTAGTGCCGACCGTAACTTAATTGGTTGCAGGTCAAAGGAGACAGCTGAACATGCAAGTCTTTCACGTCTAACTTGATCGATCAACTTAAATTATTATGTAAGTTAGGGTTATAGATTTCTCGACTTTAAAGGCAAGAAAAGTCATGTATTAAAATATGCATCGAATTTTTGAAGTATCACTACCCTGAGAATCCATGGATAAGTCCCGCTGTGACTTGAAACTATTCGAGATTTTCTCATTTAATTCGTAAGTAAGTAATTATCTATCTATATTATGAAAAAATGGATCGCAAAATATGTTAGTAAGCGCATAACTCAACAACAACTGGACCAATTTAGTTGATTCTTTTTTTGTTGTATTTATTACGGGCAGAAGAAGGTTCATATCAAAGGAAATATTAGTAAAGTAGAGGGGAAAATTGGGGAAAACTGACCTTTTGTTGTTAGGATAGTAAGACCCTTGCGAAGCTGGGCTGGCATTTTTGATACTATGTTAGTTATAATATCAAAACTCAGCCTATACGCACCCACTGCTGATCAAAGGCCTTTTCTCACACAGAGTATGAATGGATATTGATCACTAAGTTTACTCAAGGACAATTGGCGATTTATATAGTTTCAAATTAAGTCCAGGTATCCTCACGGCATACTTGACTTGAAGCTAGTTGAGTAACTCGTCAAACAATTACGTGAGTAAGCCGAAAACATAATAATTATCCTCACGGCGTTTTGTATGTTTTTATTACTTTTACATAGAGATCAAGCTTATTGTTCCATGGGAGCCGAATTATAAGTTACCATTGCGAAATCGAGCCTACCTAATACCAATCTGCCCGAACTGCGACAACTTTATACAAAAATAAACTTACTATTAACACCAAAAGATACGATACCCATCACAAGTACGATGCAGCATTTTACACGTCATAACGTTCTACCTAATTTGATGTTTGATAAAAAGACAAGATAGCTGGAGGTCACGACGCCCTTAAAATGTCGTCCGTTAAAAAGAGTATTACGTCAACGATTTGGCATTGTTTTATTTATGAGTTTAGTGTTAGTGAGAATTCTTTAAATTGTTTTTTTTTATATTTTAAAGCACATGACCTGGTAAAATGTTGTCTTGTTATCTTTTGGCTAATTCAGCTCGAAATTGCTTTAGTAAAATGGGATTTTTTAACAATACAATCTTATCAATGTCACTGTAGTAAGAGACAAAACACAAAATATGTTTAAGTGATCAGGGCACTTAGTTCAAGTTTGGTCTACATTAAGGTGATCGACACGTGTACGACGTTAAGCGCTCTGATTGGTCTACTCTTATGCCCGGTTTCCGAAAGCCCGATCAATGTTAAAATCAACTAACTAGGTGTCAAATCTCTTGTCAAGTCATCTGATTGGTTGTTGATAATTCAGTCAACCAATCAGATGACTTGACAAGAGATTAAATTGATTTTAACATTCATCGGCCTTTCGGAAACCGGGTGTAAGTTAACCAACCAATTATAGGGCTTTTTTTCTTTGTCAGGGGAAAACCATCAAATGGCTTCTCCCACCTAGGGTAAGACGAGAGAGAATTTCAGACTGACTAAAAATAAATCCATAATCCTTCTGGCCTGGCCGGGGTTTAGGTACATTATTGCACTTGCAACCGCAACTTCAGCAAAGTAAACTTTAACTAGGCACGCAGTTTAACACTTTATAAGGATTTACTTACCATAAATACCATAAAAAATTATACACGAGTCATTTTTGAGTAATAATATTTTAGCAAAATTATACATGAGTCATTTTTGAGTGATAATATTGAGCATCTTAACAAAATGGACTTACAATAAGCCCACAAGTATATACGAAATGACCAATAATAAAATTGGAATACAAAAAAGTGGCTAAATTGATTGTGCAATACGGTTTATGCACTTGCGATCGAGAGATCAATTTCTTTGTAGTGCGATAACAAGGCATTTCCGTTCGAATTGAATTGAAGTAGGTATCAGGGATCACTAGATCCTTTTATAGAGGAACACTAGGGTATGAAGAATTGTACTGCACTGAATTCTTAACATCAAGAGTTGTTCTTTTATTTGGATACCAGCAGCTTGTTGCTTGTCGGGTTTCCTGGTCCAACTTTATTCCTAAGCAAATAAAGTTCAAAATAAAGAGTTAGACATTTTCGGTTGCTTTTGCCGTCTATTATTCATACAATATACATATATCATCAGCATATAAGCTGACCACTGCTGACCAAAAGCCTCTTCTCACACGGAGAAGGTTTGAGCATTAACCACCACGTTTTCTCAATGCGGATTGGCGTTTTCAAACTGATAATTAGAAATTACAAGCCCGGGTTTCGTCACGACGTTTTCCTTTACCATATGTCAGTGCTGTCTAAATAATCATAGAAAGTATATACTCGGAAGTCACATTGGTACTTGCCAGGTTTCGAACACCACCATTATGTTAGAAAAGCGGTTGCCTTAACATGTGAGCCACCGCGACATGCTTTAAAGAATATGAATATGATGATTTCGCAGTCGCAGTCCAATGATATTAATAAATAAGTACCTAAACGAATTTTAAATACAATTCCGCAAGTGACTGCGTTCGCATTGAAATTGTAAATTGTCCCCAGACAAAAGTTTGAAAGAATTTTGAAATTCAAATAAAAAATACATACATACATGAAAACACCACTTAGATAAGCTGAAGAAATATAGGTTTGGTTTAACTTGAACTTTATGCCTAAATAATAAGATATTGTATTGAATAACTCACCTGCACCCTTCTGACGGTCCGGTCTCATCGAGGATTTTTGTGATGAGATCACGGACGATCGTATTTTCTTCCATAATGCGTTCCGACTGCAAACAAAGAGAAGGTTTATATTAAAATAAATTTAATAGCAACACAAATACACACACTTTAGTATGCTCCTCTTTTGTCAGGGGAAAATCATCAATTTTCCGGCTCAACTCGCTTTTATTTCAGGCTACAAAATTGTTCTATGTGAGTGCTATTGCTATGTAACATATATTTTCTAGTGTATACTTTGTTGGTTGTCCTTAAATAAATAAATAAATAAATAAATACTACTGATCTTTGGACCTAAAGAGCCTTAAGCAATTAATTAGCCCGGTCAGGGTTCCGATTGCAAGCACATCAGTAAAGAGAAAAAAAAAACCTTTAGCCCATATCGCAAAAGAATGGATATTCCTTATGAAACATATTACTTCGATATCTGAAACCCCAAACAAAAATGGTGTTCACCATTTGTCGAACCATAAGCAGCACTTTGTCCAGAAATAAAAATGATTTAAACAAAAATTACACAACACGAAACCCTATTAAAAATCCTTAAATAGATTTAAAAAGTTAAAATACTACCTAGAATTACATAACATAAAAACAGGGTAGAACCTTCTTGAATATACCTACCTTCGCATCGCGTCGGGGCTTGGAAAACTTTCATAACAGGATCGGGATCAAAATTTTACATTGACCTACTTCCCGACTCCATCACATCACATTGGATGTAAGTACTTGGAAATATGGTCGCTATCCGACCGTTGGATGACTTTATACTTGCAAGACTTTGAAGGATATTACTTTGTGAGTTTTATTTTCGATGTTATTTTGAAATATGCAGTTTCCCTATGTATTTGATACTAGCGACCAAGGCGGGCTTCGCACGGGTGCAACGCTGACATTAAATTACTACCACTATTATATTTTATTATATTATACTAATATTATAAATTTGTAAGTTTGTATGTAGGGGTAATCTTAAATAGTCTGCCGGCAGACATAAGGAGTGAAACAAATACAACAAGATTCAAGCGTAAATTGAAATTATATTATTTAGAAATTATTTAAGATTTATATGTATGTATATGTAATTGCAAGTTAAATTATCTATATAGTATTTAGTTATAAGTAAAAATTGTTATTAAGGATACTCACTGACCCCACAGTCAAACCATTACAACGGTTTTGTGGGGCTTAGCACATAAGATAAGGCTACATTTGTGATATAAAATAAATAAATAAATAATAATAATAATAAGCCCGCAGGGCACCTTGAGGCGAGGTGACGGGAATTAGCGATCCCGCGGGCTACCATCATCCCGATTGCTCCAGGGAGAAGTCACCGTTCCTCATCTCCGGCTTGCCTTCATTGGCTGGCCGGAGTGGACGATGACGAGGAACAGGTCTCCCACCTCTGGCTTGCCTTCATTGGCCGTCCAGAGTGGAGTCGCGAGAGTAGTGATCCTGCTCGGAGGGTGGAAGCTGTTCGTAAGCGGCGAGTGGGCCAGTGATGCAGGATGCTTAGGCAGATGCAGATGATCTGAGTAGAAAGCTGGTGGCAGTTTCTTCACCCTCCAGCCACTCACATTTCCGTTGTCCCTCTGTTGCTATTACTAGCAACCATTCCCGGGGGCCCGGTCGGTGAGTTGGCGAGTCTCCACCTGCCATTTTTACGTGTATTTATTACATTGTTTCGGCAGGTGCCATAGTCCTTCCATAGTTCCCATCATACCAGTCCATAACAATCCACACCCATAGTCTTATCCCTTGTTTTCATTATCCGCAATAGTCCTACACTAACCGGGGACTGTCCTTGGGTGCATTTCCATAGTGCATACAGGGATAGTCGCCGGTTAGTGTCCCATTTCATTTAGATTAAAGTTGTCTAAAGGGCCTCTGCGCAGTTGGCTCCGGCCCCTCGTACGCCTTCCAAATGACCGGGACCCTGTGGTCCCGTGATTGGTAAAGACATACAAATAATAATAATAAAAAAATCTTTGGAACCGCTGGACGGATTGCCAAAATTCAATGATAGGTAGCTAAAATCTTTCCGAGTGCTATAGGCTATAAAACATCACGCTACCATCAAATGGAGCCGAGCTTTCAATCACTCTATCTTCTAAAAACGACTGCATCAAAATCGGTTGCGTAGTTTTAGAAATTTAAGCATAAGTACATAGGGATTTAGGGACAGATACTTTGTTTGATACTATATTGTGATAGTAATGGTTAAATGTCGCTTGGTTTACCTAAGCTTAAATATATAAGGAACCTAAAAGGTGGCGTAGGTATTACACGAAGTGGGTAGACACTGGTATACGTGCCGATATGCCTAGCTACTGGTAAGTAGTAATCATATAACCCGAAAATAGAATCTCTGTACTTAATTACACCCATAAAACGATACAAAAATCCATTGGCAACATTATAATAATCAAACAGAATGGACTAAGACCTCCCATAGACCACAATATGAAAAGACGACTCGCCAATAGCATTATAAGGCGAGAAAAATCAATAAAAAAAAAATACATACTGTACAAAGTATGGTTAAGTTGGTCTACCAACACAAAGTAAAACTATGACATTGGACAAATTAATTTAAGTGTGGCCATAAAACTAAGAAATAACTAGTAGTGAATACCTACTTTATTTACAATGCAATAAAGTTAATAATACAATCTTCGTTACAAGATCAATCCATTAATTCTATTAAAATAGTTATTAGCTGATGCTATTAGATGAAGCTTTATTTCCTAAGAAGGTATTTTTATTGATTTTAAACCTTATAACTTTGTTATTTGAATCAAAATATGATAACACACTTAAGGAAGGAAGTCTCGGCCGGTATCTGTATTTGTAATTTAAAATGTTTTACATAATAAAAATGAAAAAATGAATCGGATAGTGTGTTGGTAAGCACGTAACTCATCAATGTCTGGACAAAATTTGCAATTAATTTTTTTGTTGCGAAAGTTTTTATAGAAAAAAAAAGTAGAATGGAAATTTAGGTAATGGCAACCCCTTCATCATTAGTAAGGTGGCTGGACAAGCGTCCGAAACAGGGGCGGGCCACTAGTACAAAAAATACATATATCTAATTACTGTAAACGACACTTTATCTGCCGAATTCTTAGTCCCAATCAATAAAATTATCAGATCTGATGACAATAACAGCAATGGTGAGAGGGGCAAGGTCTGGGCCTCGGCACCTCCGGTAGCCTGATTAACTCGGCGGAATACAAGAAGTGCTGATTCACGCCTGTACAGTGTACTCCGTTTTTAAACAAGTAAACTTAAAAATGACAAAAATTACTATTGTATTATTTATATTCCAGATATTTTAGTTGACCTATCAATCAGTCAATAACCGGATTTCCATTCATGAATAAAAGTCATATCATAAAATTTTATATTCTCAAATGACAAGATAGATAGCAAGTAAATGGCTAAGAAATTACCTAGAACTTCTAAGCAATCTTACAAATTGCTAAAAGTGATTGGTATGGCCAACATAAGTGCTGTTTGAACAGACATGACAACTTAAGGTCATTTAATATGCTATGAGGAAAGTATCACTAGATGGCTGGACATCAAGATATACTCTCTCTACCATTCTTTAATAAGTAGAGTTAAATATTGAGTCTGTACATTTATAAAATACTAGCTACTCTCGCGCGGTTTCACCCGCTACTCTGCTCCATTTGATCGTAGCGTGATGTTTTATAGTCTAGCACTCGGGAATATTGTAGCTATCTATCAGTGAAGATTTTTGGGAATCCGACCAGCGGTTCCAAAGATTAGCCCCACATACAAACTCTTTATAATATTAGTAAAGATTTAAATATGGAGAGCTATGCATTGGTATAACAAGGCTATCAGTGCTATCCCTAACCAAAAACACAAACTACAGATAAAGACCATTGACATTACAAAAATACATTGTGAAACTTTGCAACCGGTGTTTGGAGCAGTGAGGTTTTCAGAGGATCAAGCACTCTGTCATAGAAAATTACTTCTTATTGTTGGAATATGGTCACTTAGTAATATTCTCACAAGAATTTAAATCTATACTAATTTTATAAAGAGGTAAAAATCGTAAGTTTGTAATTTTGTATGTATGGGGTAATCTTTGAAAATTGATAAATAGCTACAATGTTCCTGAGTTGTATAGGCTATAAAACGTCACATTACGATTAAATGCAATGAAATCGAACGCGAGTAGCTAGTCTTGAATACTTAGCTACACTAGTTAATGTAAGAAAATACATCTCTTTCATGTTACTAAGAAAAGTGGTGCAAAAAATTACAATTTAAAGCATTAAAAATGTTTCAAGAAAAATACATTAATACTCAAATGTAAACCTGATAGATTGTAAACTGTAAACAAATGTGTTACATCATTACTGTTCAATCAACACATTTTTTTGTTTGCGCAAAAACAGATCTTTTGGCATGTTTATGAATCATTAGCAAGTTAGGTGACTCCAATAATTATGTTCTATGTCAATAGTAAAAAAAACAATCAGCCGAACATAGTACCTCCTCCTTTTTTTGAAGTCGGTAAAAAGGCAAATAGACATTTTTGTATACTGATCAGGACACATTCCTACATTCAATGAAAAATTATTAAACTTATAACATTTACAGCATGTTGGGTCTTTACTTATAGGGATTTATATATCAAAACTGTTTACTTTGGCTGCTCATTAGTAAAATAAGGTGGACTGATAGGTGGATAAATAGAATAACTTTGAAAAAAATAGTGATTTTCTCTTCATCATCATCATCAGCCCATAAGTGCCCACTGCTGAGCAAAGGCAACTTCTCACACAGAAAAGGTTTGAGCATTAATCACTTTTTTCGATTTTCTCTTACAGAATCCTAATCATAGTATAATCTTACCCCAACCTAATTTACTTGCTGCCTTCCTTATATTTTTTTCCTTCTTGTTACCCAAGGTTCACATCCCACAAGGAGTGGGTGGTGGCAGTCAATAGCTTTTTTGCTGCCCTGGGTGGAGGCAAACATGGTCTGAACAGTAGAGGCACAGGGACTAGGTCTATTTAGCCAACAACCTAAGCATACAGGACCTATGTGTGATTTTTTCTTTTCAAAAGCCTAATAGTGATACAGGAAATTCAATGGGAGACAGGACCAGAAAATAATATTTTACTGTAATGAAATAAATGAATAAGTATCAATCAGAACAGAATAAAACCTCTAAACAAAATAAGATACAACTAACAAAAGCTGAGATTAATGTAAATAAACAATATTATTATGGTGACATCATTCATATGCAATGTACTTTTGGTTATATATGAATTAGTTTTATCTGATAAGATTGTCTAAATTTAATATGTAAACAACAAATTTAGTTGCCCCATAATATGTTTATTACTTCATAATAGCATTGATAACTTAACATTGGTTGTGTATCAATATAAGAACATTATTATAATTTTTTTTCCCAGAAGAATTAAGGAGGAGAGAATGCAAAGTTATAAACAGGTACGAAAATAAAGATTCGTTCGGATGGAGACAGTAGGGGTTCTTACACTAAATTATGCTAAGGATTTCAAATAAAGCCATTTGGCTTATTTTATTACCTTAGTCGGATCAGTAGTCATTCAAAGGTCTATGTAATTAATATTCTAATAATGGTGTGATGCAGATGATAAACACTAACACCTGCTTTCCGAAAGGCAGATCAATGTTAAAATCAATTTAATCTCTTGTCAAGTCATCTGGTTAGTTGACTGAATTATCAACAACCAATCAGATGACTTGACCAGAGATTTAACAGGAGATTAGTTAATTTTAGCGTTGACAAGCCTTCCAGAAACTAGGTGTTAATATAGGTTATTCCACTTTCCAATTATTATGTTATGAGTTAAAATAATATTGAGTTTAAGAATGGTACTCATCACAAGAGAGAATAACTAGGTAACATGTAGTATTCAATGTCAAAAAAATATTGCTGTTAATTTCTAATCTTCAATTTATATCCTAATCAGACGGAATAAGGCTCAATTGATTAACAATGCATAGAATTGGCTATATAATTATAAAAATGTTTAATACATCAAAAAGAGAGAGAGAGAAAGATGATAATTGCTGAGACCTGATAGGTGAAGGATCCGCTAAATGAAGAAGTCTAATAGACAAAAGGAATAACTTATACACAGCAGTGGGAGAATCTTTTCTAAAGTGATGATGTTGACAATATTGTATCACATCTATGAGAAAAGTGTGATGTAACAATCAAATTTACTAGTGAAATTAGGTACCTATTTATTCAATATAGTTTTGTGAATTGACTGTTAAAGATATTTAAATAAGAATGTGTTTCTTTCCTTTTCAAAAATTGTAAGTGTACATTCCAGTTTTGCTGAAAAACTTAAGCCTCTTTTGTATATTGTAATGGTGTGAATATTGTAATTATTTAATTAGTTGACTCATACAATCATTAAAATGAATACATATCATCAAGATTAACAAATAATATGTCTATCAGTACACTTTTGGGTAATAATTTCATGTTTTTCATTATAAATCTAGATGACTTAACAAAATGGGTCAAAGATCAATACAAATACATAAAAAAATACTGAATTTATAAAATCAATACTTGCTTAATATGAAAAAAAACGTTCTTGTTTATGAAGTTACATCAAGGACATTCCAATTGTTTTCTTAGTGGAATCTGACACTGTTATTTGATTTCTATAATTATAGTTTTTATCATACAAGGTCTTTTATTAAGATATTTTACACATTATACTTGTGATGTGGCTACACACGACCGTATAACCGTATTTGTATACTTAGTCCAAAGTAACGAATATAGAAAGTGGGTAGGTGTTACAATTGCCCATGTAAGAAACACCCAAAACTGCAGTATTTCATAACATTGTAAACGTCGTCACACACATTAAAACAGTATATTTATAATATGTTACCTTGTTATTTTGTCCTCTAACGTACAAACTACATAATTCTAAAAATATTGTGTGTATTCCCCGATGTCATTACCTACACTATGTCAAAAAAATATCGGAACACGGCACTGAGAAATATCACAACAAACGTTCACTAGAATCATGTTCAACACTTGTAATAGTCCACTTAGTTAAAATAATGCACTTCCAATATATATTTCGTGTAATATCACCCGGATTTCAGGTCAGATTGACAGTCCAAGACATTTACAACACCCATTGAAAAATGGCACTATACAAAAACACTCACTTACCTGATCTGTTTCATTTTCGACGGTTTTGTACGCATTACTTAAGTGACATAAATCACTGAAGGCCATTTAAATTATAAAATTATTTCTTGCCACGATACATATGAGCTTACTTCGGTGCTAAGCCATTTTTTCCATTGACCTACATGTGTATAAAATTATACGTGCTTACTCGCAACGGTGTTGCTGTCACGAAGCGACAATTTTATCGGAAAGTAAAGTTTGTTTTGTCAAATACTTAGTTAAAAAATATGTGCAATATGAAACTTACGCAGTAAACCGGTACTTTGGTTTTATTTTAATATTTATTTCTTGAATCAATTATTTTTATATTATAAATTTCCCGCCCTTTCAAAATATTTTGGCGACTTTTTTATTTTTTTTATTACAGCTTACAGCTATCAATCTCCAAGCCTGCTCTGTAAAGCTAAAAGAATCTATGTTCGAGACATGATTTATATTAAGTACCCAAATTTTATTTAATAATAAAAGGACTTTCTATGTTTACAATAAGACAAAATCTATTTTATTTCATTAGTACCTAAGTAAAAAATATTTGTTGCTGTTTTTGTAGCATATGTGACGACAGAATGGCAACACTGTTTGTAAAAAGACCTTGATTGTGTGAGATAAATTATTTACACATTAGTGTTGAATAAATAAATTATAGTTGATTATGAATAAATAGCAAAAAATAAACTGATTGAAACAGTGTTTGTTAGATATTTATGTATATAATATTACATCTATTATCATTTTTGCATATTGACAGCAGTACCATCTACATACCAATATGTAAACTACAAAGTAAAACAAGACATGAACTTTATACGATAGGTATTGATAGATGGCGCTATTGTAAATTCAACATAGTTATAATGTTTATTCCATAGATGGCGTTGATAGTCCAAACTACATTACAAATGTCTAAATAATGTTAAAGGTTCTGTAATACCGATTTTGCGAATTGTATTGCAGGTATTTTGATTCTTTAATGTGTACAAAGATCTCCCGGTTAATTGAACTAATAGGAAAAACATGTATCTAGATAAAACAACAAAACATGAATTCAGAAATTTGGATTTGATAAGGGTTAGTAACGATTAACAGGTAAACATTGGTCATGATAATTAGGTACCTACCTATGCTTAATCTAAATGATACAACGAATAGGCTAACACAATAAAGACTACCCTAGCCTACATGAATGAAAGAAATAAAGTTTAATGCAGTGCAATTCCTTTTATTTTTGGTAAAATTTATTTTTGTTGGAAATTATTTAATTAGATACCTGCATCTCTCGCCCAGGGTGGGTAAGAGTTAGTGTTAGACTTTTAATAACTAAAAACCATTCGTCCCTTTTCCTGCTCCGAGCCTATCCGGACTGGATATCAGCCCTTATCATCATAAGCTCATAAGAGTTACTTGCTGGGTTAAAAACCTGTTCTCACATGGCAGACTTTGAACATTAATTGCCACGCTTGCTCAAGGTGAATTGGTGATTTAAAACTTATATATAATTAGAAATTACTAGCGACCCGCCACGATTCAAAGCTCATATAAAATTTCTCCACTAATAAAGTTGTTGAATATCAAGGGCCTTCTCAACCGGATAGACAGCAGCAATGCTTCGCAGAAAACTAATGGGACGCTTGCCTTTTTTTTCGCTGTGTGAGTAAGGCTTTTGGGGTCGTTAAACTTAAATATTTAACCCTAAAAAGGCCGGCAACTTTGTACAATTTATAGAAGTTAGTTAAACTCATAACTCAACACATTTACGTGATTTACGTCTTTATGCTTTTGGCAATAAAATGTAAAATCAATTAAACAACATTCACCTTTTCGCATATCTTCATACTTAATTATGCAGCAGTACCAATCATTTCAAACCCTGCATGTACTTACATAGCCAAACCCTTTCTATATCTACCTACACCTGTACTTATATAAGCACCTGACGACCAGCTTTACTGAAGAACTGACTAACAGACCATAGCCGGTAGTACCTATTCTATTTTGACGTCAAAAGTACCTGTTAATAGTTAAGTTGGAGTTAATAATTTTGAGTTTGACTTTGCCTGTATAATCAGAAAGATTTAATCACACCATCAGCCTATAAGCGCCCATTGCTAAGCAAAGGCCTCTTCTCACACGAAGCAGGTTTGAACATTAATCAACAACATTGGTCAAAGCGATTTCAAATTTATAATCTGTAAGTTTAAGTCCAGGTTTTCTCACGATGTTTTCCTGTAAGTGGTGTGTAAATAATATTAGAAAGAACATATTAAGTTATTGAAAATAACGATCCTCCTACGCGAATTACCTAACTGAGAAAAGCTCTACAAGTTCAACGTCAAGTCACAGCGGAACTCTTATTGATGGTCAGCGTGCGCGTCGTATAAATGTGAAAGTTTGTGAAAATTAAACAATAGCAAACATAACGTATGTTATTCGTGCACGCGAAAACGGCTGGATCGATTTGCTTGAAATTTGGCATGTAGATAGGTGATGCCCTGAATTAAAACATAAGCTTTTTATTAATTTACCAAAAGGCTGAATGTAATAAAGCTGTACAGTTTGTTTGTTTGTTTGAAAGCGCTAATCTCCGGATTCTAGTTCGATATGAACAATTCTTTTTGTGTTTGTTAGTCCATTCATCGGGAAAGGCTAAGTATAAAACATCACGCTACGATCTGAAGGAGCAGAGCAGTGGATGGAACCGTGCAGAAGTAGCTAATTTTATATACATAATAACTCGGAAAAAGTTAATAGACGCTAGTCAGGTTTCAAAAACGCATCCTCGTGCATGCAAGCACGGCACAAAAAGGGCTGATGTTCAGCTGGACTTGAGGGGTAAGCGCAATGAGGCACCGCGACCTCGGCCTAGAGCAGGAGAAGGAATGGGGGCGTTTTTAGTTAATAAGACTCTGACACTGACGACCCTTTGCTTGAGAAAATATTACTCATTCGATGGTAATATTACCTTCACAAAAAAACCGTCGTGCATGAGAAGCTAGCTTAACTTGCAGACCACGACAACAGATACACAGACGAATTACATGGTGAGTAATTTGAATTGGACTGTGACAAATCCCTTTGTGATGAGTACAGTGTGCAATTGGATCAGTTCAGTTTACTGTTTATCTGTGCATTGAGTAGTGCTTGGTCTGTAATGCAACGTTTCTGTCTGTTTACATAGGTATAGACTTTGTAGATGTGTGATATCTATACTAATATTATAAAGAGGTAAAATTTGTAAGTTTGTATGTGGGGGGTAATCTTTGGAACCACTGGTCGGATTTCCAAAATTCTTTCACTAATAGATAGCTACAATGTTCATGAGTGCTATAGGCTATAACACATTACGCTACGATTAAATGGAGCCGAGCAGCGGGTGAAACCGCGCGAGAGTAGCTTTATTATTACGTTATATAAAAAATATAAATTAAGCTTTGAGGTTCTTAAGATTTTTTTTAAAGTGTGCGAGAGCCACGAAAAATAGGCCCTTCTCCTAGATTCTCTCTATCCTCATATCCCTAACCGACCAAGGAGGCCAGCAATGGATTTGTAGTAAGTTTTGTTATGAGATCGATAGCCAGTCAACCCGATAGCCAATAATATAGTCTAGGATTAACATGATCAACATAAATCACCGACCTGGTATGCCTTGGAGACATGCCCTGTTTTGGATGCCAAGATGAAGGGAATCAGACGATATCATTGGAGGAGAAAACAAGGAATAATTCCGCCCATGGACATCCGCAACGGAGGAGTAATGAGTGCGGTGCCGACCGTTTAAAGATTACGGATTTGGAGATTTAAAGATTGAGCAGGGATTGGAGGAAGGGAAGAATTGGGCCTCCGGTAACCTCACTCACACGGCGAAACACAATGCTGTGCTTATTTCACGCCGGTTTTCTGTGAGGCCGTAGTATGACTCCGGTCGAGCCGACCCATTCGTGCCGAAGCATGGTTCGCCCACACTTGTTCCCACGCTTGTCAAAATTGCATTGTCTTACTCAAACCCATGTATCGTCCAATATAATACCACTGCCTCACAGAAAATCGACGCGAAACAACCACAGCGTCGCGTTTCATCGTTTCATCGTAGGAGTAAAGTTACCGGAGACTCAATCCTACCAGATTCCCTAAGTCTCCGAAACCCTGATACCTCAACTTCTCTACTCTTGCACGTATCCATGGGTGGCACTGATTGCTGACCATCAGGTAATCCGCATGCACGTTTGCCGTCCAATCTCAAAAAAACTAGTTTGCTAAAAATACACTTCAATTTAATAGTCAAAATTTTCTTGCCAATTAATATAAACAACTACCTAGCTACTCACCCGCTGCTCAGCGTGATTTTTTATAGCCTGTGTGCTATAACTCAGGAACATTGTAGCTATCAATAAGTGAAAGAATTTTGGCAATCCGTCCAGTGGTTCCAAAGATTACCCCCTACATACAAACTTACAAATTTTACCTCTTTATAATATTAGTATAGATAACTCACACACTATACCAAAAATATGACGCCATTGACTTACTAGAAAAACCACCTAATAAAGTCTACTAGTAGACACGAAGTTTCATTCAGAATGACGTCACTACGAACAAACGAAATTCGCACAGAATTATCTATCTTAACAAACATCTTTATCGAAAACAATTCTCGATCAAAACACAAGTTTCTATGATCGGAGACAGGGGCCTGTCCATGACGGGGCTACGGGGCACGGGACCGCCCGTTACGGCCCCCCGTCGCGCCTATTATCCAATTTATCTGTGCTCAAAACGCGATGATTAAAATATACACTGTTACTGACATTCGTCTGATAAACGTATGCTTCTGTATTGTATGCTTTACCGGTACTCGTGCTGGCGAATTGTTTAATTTATTGGTAGACTAGCTACTCTCGCACGGTTTCACCCGCTACTCGGCTCCATTTAATCGTAGCGTATAGCCTATAGCACTCAGGATCATTGTAGCTATCTATCAGTGAAAGAATTTTGGCAATTCGACCAGCGGTTCCAAAGACCCCCTACATACAAACTTACAAATTTTACCTCTTTATAATATTAGTATAGATATAGATAGAGTAAGTATAAGGATGATGGCTTCTTTGTTTGAAATGTCCGTGTCTTTTAGATTCGTTTAACACATTTCAGACGCGTATTTTGTTGTTTCTTGCGTCGTTAAATAGTTGCGATGTTATTTTATACTGAGAGGTTTTATACCGTCTGCCCTGTCCTAAAATTGAATTCGTTTTATAGAAATTAATTTCTGTCAATACCTTAATATAAAAGTCAGCCTAAGTGTGGGAGAGCGATGCTTCGGCACGAATGGGTCGGCTCGACCGAAGTGATACCACGGCCTCACAGAAAACCGGCGTGAAATAACCACAGCGTTGTATTTCGCCGTGTGAGTGAGGTTACCGGAGGCCCAATCCTTCCCCTCCCCCAATCCCTCCTCAATCTCTAAATATCCAAATCCCTAATCCCTAAAATGTCGGCAACGCACTCGTAACTACTCCGTTGCGAGTGTCCATGGGCGGCGCTGATTGCTTACCATCAGGTAATCCGTCTGCTCCTTTGCCGATCATTCACATAAAAAAAAAGTCAATATCAAAGACAAAGTCATCCTGTCATCGTCTATTTTGTTTATTGATTTTATTAATGAATATATTTATTTTAAATATTGGAAGATTTACATTTTCACCAGGTGTTCATAAACGTACCTAGGTATGTAATAATTTTGTGCGGTTTTATTTTGCCTAAACTTCCTCAAACAATGGCTTTAATGGCTTCAAGTTCATATGGCTTGAGTTCGCGTAAAGTATTGCTGACATCAGTATTTTTGAATAAGGAACTTTACCCGTTATGCTTAGGTATATCAGTTGTAATACAAAAGCCAATGGATCGCATCCAAACAGCCTTTCTGAAATTGAAAGGAGGTTTATGTTCAGTAGATGACGTCTTACAGCTAAAATGATGGCGATGATAATCTAATTAACTTGATGATTCATGATATCATCATCAGCCTATAAGTGCCCACTGCTGAGCAAAGGCCTCTTCTCACACGGAGAAGGTTAGAGCATTAATCACCACGCTTGCGCAATGTGGGTTGGCGATTTCAAACTTATAATTAGAAATTATAAGTCCAGGTTTCCTCACGATTTTTACCTTCACCGTATGTCAGTGGTGTCTAAATAATCATAGAAAGTACATTTAACTCGGAAAAAGTTACATTGGTACTTGCCCACACCCTCATGCATGAGAAGCGGGCTGCTTAACCTCCGGGCCACCACGACATATCATGAATCATCAAGTTAATTAGATACATACATTTTTAACGCCGGAGAAAGGTGTAGGTGCCGCTGTAGTACCTACTACGGCGTAGCGTCTACATCGAAGTGACTACGTGTTCTACGGCGTAGCAGTGATAGTTAAAATTAATATGAAATATCACAGTAATGAAAACAAGGGCACTTATTTATTATTAACTGCCTTATTTTTTTATTGCGTTAAAATTTTTATATTATCATACTAGATTTGACTTGATTTTTTGGTCTTTTAGAGATTGTAATAGTCTTGAAAAAGTTATTTATATAAAATATTGCGCAGATTTGAACTATAAGTTACTACTTATGTTAATCTGAGTTATTATTTCTACACACCTTGACTTCACTAGCCTTGACTTGTGACTAGCAGCTTCAGCGTTCATAACAAGGAGTGGATCTGCAAAAAAAACTGTTCATTACTCTTTGGTTGCAAATAGTTTTTTATATTGGCCTTTTCTTTAACTAACTAACGATCTTTTAACTTTTGTTAGAAATAAAATCACCCTGTAGTGAAACAAAATAAAAATACTTGAGTATTACGTCATACACCCCCCATAAAATATTCGTACCTAATATAATTCATTCGATTTTTAAATTCGATACCAAAAACCTCCATTTGAACGCAAATCTCCTTACATTTAATTCAAACCAAAAAACAGGCAGTTAATATTATAAGACATGCCTTTTCAACGAAGTGAAAAACAAAAGAAAATTCGAATAAAGAATTCAATCGAAATCGAATCAAGAATCCGTCTACCGTGCGTTAGAATAGGACAGATTTATCCAATGTTTCCTAGGTGAAAAAGGGATGTCAACAGCGTTAATCCTATTGGCTTATACCGGGCGACGTTTGCCGCGATTGGTCGCCGTGCCTTATTGAACTGTCACCGAAGACTGCGGTTTTAGGGGGTTGAGTAGTAATTCGGGGTGATATGGGAGGTCGATAGGGTGGGGGTGACGGGGTGAAACTCGCAGTTTGGCGATTGACTTGTGGGTAGTTTTCGGGGTTCCTTTGGCACGGATTGCGAACGAATTTGAATGTGGAATTTATTTTATTTTGTCTATGTCAGTTTTGTATAGTTTGAGAGACATGTTCGGGTTCTTTGATATTTTTGAATAGGAATGATCTCTCTTGCTACCGATAAATAAAAACATTATCCTACTTACCTATAATATCATCAATTATCATAATAATATTTATAAACGTAAAAGTTTTTAAGCTAGTTAGTAAGTGGATATGGATGTTTATTTACTCTTTCACATAAAAGCTACTAAACGGATCCGAATGCTATTGGGCATAGCCACTGATTGTGGTCTAAAAAGCACAAAAACTTAGAGAGAGCTTAGTGATAATAAAAATATGAATAGTAACTATATTTTTAATATTCTGGCATACAAATATTCTTTGCAGCTTTTGCCTAATATCTTTTATTTCACTTCCTTTCAACAGTTGATTAAAAAGACTTAACTATTTTCAATTTGAGATGTATTATAACCAACTAGCTTTTGCCCGCGACTCCGTTCGCGTGGAATAGTGATTTTCTGCAGATTTTTGATACCTATAGGTAAAACTGCTCTTTCTCGAGTTAATATATTCTAAAAGAGAGAATATGATAAAAATTCACAGAAATCGATTCAGTGGTTTAGGCGTGAAGAAAAGACACACAGACAGAGTTAATTTCGCATTTATAATATTAGTAGGTATAGATAAACTTAATGTCTAAATTTCTATAGTGACGTGTTATGGTCATCGAGCTATTATTGGTCGATAGCCATCTTGGACCAGTATTTTTTTTAAAGTACATACCTACCTATGTTCTTATTACAATTAAAATTTTAAGACTTTACACGCATAAACATGTATCTAATATAATATGTATCCTTTTCATATAAATAAAGACAACCATAAATAAACAAGAACATCAAAAAGTATCCAATCTTGACAGTTACGTTTCGCGCCAAATCACAGCGCGTCCAATGAAAACGCGGCAACTGTTGACTTTTCGTCTATGACGGTTGTTTTCCGCGGGCAAAGGCATCACGCCACGCCCTGCCAAATGTGGGAACTCTTATTGGGTGATATCAAATATCATTGTGCATGTAGGTATGTAAACCTCTTTGTTTTAAGACTTTATGTACCTATGTTATTGGTAGATATTTATTGTAAAAAGCATAGGAAAATGAAGTTCTAGTTTTCAAGTCTTGTTTTATGAAATGTTTTTTGGTGTTATGTTAAAATGGATTTTTAAATAGTAATAATGAAATGGTAACAATAAACTCATAGGTACTCAAATCACAGCACATACTTAGGATTGCAAAAATATTTGACCTTAGTACTAAAATCACGTAAATAAAAAGTTCCTCTTGATTTGAATCCCTCTTAATTAAGCATTCTAATCAGATAACCTATCTAACTAATATAATAAACGCTAACATTTGTAGGTGTTGATAGCCGCTCTTTTACCTAAAAACTACTGAAGTAATCTGAATGAAATTTCATCCAGGAATAGATTATGGTCTATAATAACACATAGGCAACTTTTTACTCAACTTACTACGGGTGGTACTTTACTACGGGTGAAGCCGCTGGGAAAAACTAGTATTTAATAAAACATCTATATTTAGTATCTAATTTAATAAACTTATATAAATATGTCCCAAAAGACAAAATAAAGACGATGAAGTCTATTAAATGACATTGATGATAGATGGGCCGGCTAGATTGATCGATTGAGGATCAAAAGAAAGGCCACGTATTGAAAAAATACATTGACAAAGTATTTTCTTTAGTTAGCTGTATCAATAAACTGTCTGGATGTGAAATAGGTCATAGAAAATAAAGTAAGGTCTCTATCCTATAAATAATAAGCGTAACAATTTGTTACTGGAAGAACAAAGCTTCAGTGAGTAGGAAGTCTTAGATATAAAGACAGGATTGGAATCTAGTCGTTGGAACGAATAAAATTCTTAGAAAAATAAAGGAATAAAATTCTCAATACACAAACCCACATCTAATTGTTTCCATATAAATTCGAACAACCATTTTGCGTTGTAATTGGAAAACGGAACGTTCAATCCACGTTAAAATGTACGACGGCATTATTCTAAACGACAGGGCCGACGCAACAGCGGCGTAATGCCACAAATTAAAGCTTAAAACGGACGGTTAACAGCTGACCCAAAATCGAAGTGTCCCCCCGTCTGGGGGACAGAGTCAGACGCGAAAAGCAACGGGGCGGAGCCACGCCACGCCTTCAAGCTCACAGGCAATATCGCGTCAAAAGTTCTCCGGCCGTGGCATAACGCGCGCGGCTCTTTGCCCGTCCGTGCTTAAAAAAATATAAACGTCAAAAGTGAAACGTCACGTGTTGTACTGTCAAAATTTGGAGGGAAATCCGTTGGTTTTGTTGTTTAGTGTGAACGGTTTGCATTTTTTTTTTTCAATAAATTTTCTTGTTTTTTTTTTACCTTTTTACGTAAAAAATCAAATTGCGAAAGGACATAATTAGGTACCTACTGATTTAAAATAATATATGTAAACACTTTTAATAAATGAATGACAAATTATTTGTTATGTGATCAAATTCTACTCTTATCAATCAAAAGACTATTCTAGACTTGGAAAAGATTATTTCTACTACGGTACTGCAGCTAAGGACATGCCAATATCATAATATCTATTCTTAAAAATTATTTTCATCAAATATTTTAGATTATCTAATTCTAATATTATAGAATTTAGATTCCTATTTATATTTAAAAATGCAGCTTTACGTACGATTACCTGTAATTACTAAATTTATTGCCAATACTTCATATTTGTTATACTTATTCGTAGCCACAAAAGGCCACACATTGATATCATCTTCGATGTTGCTGGTGTCCCTAGGCGACGCCAGTTGCTCTTGCTTATCATATGGGGGACCCGTCCCCCAACCTGTTTGTCGACTTATTGTTTAAAAATATAAATTTAAAAATTAAAAATATCCATTGTGCTATTAAATAGAAGAATAAGTATAAAGTTTGTATCTCGTTTTCAAAATTGGAATTTAGATTCAACCACAAAGGTTTTAATTTATTAAAAGGTATAAGGCTAGGTATTTTTAAAAAAAAAATGTTTTATGCCTTTTATTTTCAATCACACTTGTAACTGTTAAGGTGTTGCAGTTATCTATGGGCAGCGCTTTTTTGTGTGACTTAAATCATCAAATGACTCCTCTCGCCCACGGTTAGGCAAGAGGGAGTGTCAGACTCTTACTAACTAAAAACCTCCGTTTCTTCTCCTGCTCTAAGCCGAGGCCGCGGTACCTTATTGCGTTAGCCCCACAACCCCGGCTGTCTTGCGTTAAGTTTTGTATATATTGATACAATACTTAAGTAGAAGGATATTTCGAATTGATAATATGCTTTGTTTTGTGATATCGCAAATGAACTGTATGTTAGCTATCGGCCACTCATGTATACGCACAAAACCACAGAAATTATGAGTTCGTTGCCAGTCTTTTGAGGGACGGGGAATGTAGGAATATTGGGTCCACAGTAACCTCAAACACATGAGAAAATTCAAATTCAAGCATTATTTTACGCAGTTTTTCTGTGAGCTTGGATATCAATCCGATCGAGTCAGCCTATTCGTGCCGAAGCATTACTCCCTCACACTTTAAAACCAACTGTTCAAATATCGAATGAATAAATTAAAAAGATTAATTTTGTAATCCAAAATGGTTGTCTGTAAATATGGATAATCTTTGATAGAATTGACTTTAAGATACACTAGATTTTTTCCAGCGGGTTCGTCTGCGTTTAACGTAATATTACTGATTAACGTTGCTTTCCTTCATCTTATGTTAATGGTATCTAAATAATGTTATCTTTATTGGTATAAAGATTTAATTGTGGAAGAGGCATGCTTCGTCACGAATGGGTCGGCTCGCCAGAAGTAATACCACGGCGATACAAAAATTCAGCGTGAAATAACGTTGCATCATCCCAATCAGCCGTTATCTAAGTGAGGTTTGGACTAGGCCCAGTCTTTTGCTAACCCCTTTTACCAATCCTCAAATCTCTAATAGCCTCCAAAAGGATGGTAACGTACTTGTAATTCCTCTGGTATTCTGAATGTCTTTGGGAGGCGCCGATTGCTTACCATCAGGCAATGCGAAACCTTTTATTTCTTTCTTTCTTTTATTTAAATAACGTTGCTTCACACTATGATTTTCTCGTGTATCGTGGGTGCGGTTACAAACATACAATTTCACATACACATGACACCCAGACCCAGGGCAACAATTTTTGGATCACACAAAGAGTTGTTCCGTGCGGGAATCGAACCAGCGACACGTTGAACAACAGCCAATCGCCCAGCCACCACACCAACCATGCAGTTGTGCTTTATACCACAAAAAAATTGAACACAACTCATAGTACACAATTTTGTCCTTTATGCAATTTGTAAAACAAATACTTATTTAGGTAATTTCATAATTCAGGTCTAAAATCTAAGCAGAAAAGACTATGAACCATACAATTGTATAATTAGGAGTAAATTCAGTTTATAAAAGTGAATTTCAAAATAGAATTCAAGATGGAGGTGGCACAAACTCCTTTGCAGTTGACCCAAGATCATAATGATGGAAGAATGACTGGTAAGTACTGTAGCCATAGATATACCAAATACTAGCTTCCGCCTGAGGCTTCGCCCGCGTGGTATGTTGATAAAAAGGAGACTATGTAGGGCATAGGCTACGTTTTCCAGAATGTATCCTATGCCTGTGCCAAATTTCATCCAGATCCATCCATCCGTTTTGGCATGATTGAGTAACAAACATCCAAACATCGTAACTTGCGCATTTATAATGATAGTAACATTTCTTTGTTACTAAAAAAATCTTTAGGATTTTTATCTACGAAATTGGCTCCGTATTACCAACATCGGCACCCAGTTAACATCAATTTGATTTAGTACAACTCCTTGATTTGTGTCTTTAATTTTGCCTACGCTTCGACACGATTGGGCTGACTCGATCGGACTGATACCATGACCCCACAGAAAACCGGCGTGAAACAACCACAGCGCTGTGTTTTGCCGTGTGAATGAGGGTAATAAAGGCCCAATCCTTTCCCTCATCCCATACCCCCCCAATCCCTAAATCAACAAAACCTATAATAGCCTTTTGACCTGCAACACACTTACAACTCGTCTGGTGATTTCGCGCGCCTTCGAAGAGGCTATAGGCCACCACAGACGGGGCCCTATAGTGCTGATGTTCAGCCAAGGTTGCGGGGTACGCGCATTGAGGCACCGGGGCCTCGTCCTAGAGCAGGAGAAGAACGGGGGTTTTTAGTCAGTAAGAGTCTGATTCTGACACTCCCTCTCGCGTCACCCTGGGCGAGGGAAGTCATTTGATAATTTTCCCCTTACAATAAGGCTCAGAACCCACTGTGCTTCCATGGCAATTTAGGTTAACCCTGCCAAACTTCCTGACTGCGGGATAAGAATGATTATTTTAAATTTGAAAATTCATGATTAATATTTTCCCGGCGTGGAAACAGCTAATGGGCATTCAGTTAAAGTGGCAACCGTACAGCATAAAAAATCGAAAAATACGAACAGACACGACATTAATCATGTAATTTTCTATTAAAATTTAACAATTGTATTTTTATTAAAATAATAGGAATATCTATAGTATAATTTTATTCTGTGTCACGGTGTGTTTACAAAAGAGTTTACAAAATTTTCATCATTGCACATACACACAATACCTAGCGCCTCGGAATAACAATTTTTGGATCACACAAAGAGTTATTCCGTGCGGGAATCGGACCCGCGACATGTTGCAAGGCAGGCTTATTGAAACTGACAATACATACAGCTTGGCAAAAAAGAGTCTGACGCGGTGACAGTTGGAATTAAAAAGCAATTTTTGAGGCAACATTGCTTCACTTGTCAACTGCTAGTACATTCTTTGTCAACAGTGCGTCATTTCTAAGTGTTTTTCAAAGATTTAAAAAATATATCAACTTTAGCTGCAAAATTAACAATTTAAAATGAATAAAACTATTCGTAGTAGTGGCAGAGCAGTGATTTACCACGTTTATTTGCGGTGTTTGGCCGAATCTCAAGCGGGACAAGTTTTGTCCGCTATAGAAAGTGTTTATCAAAGAACTGCTGATATGACAGGTATTTATGCACCTTAAACTAGACATTATACCTTTAATATGGTCCTTAATATGTTTTCGGTGCGTTGTTTTGTAAATACCCAGATTTATGTTACTTTTATTCTTGTTTATATAAATTGATAATTTAGGTTATGTTTTGTAGTTTGACAAGTTTCGTATACGCCAACCTCCAAGACAAGAAACTTGTAGTTTAATGGTTTAATGAACATTGTTCTAATAATAAAATACTGTTCTTATTTTAGGTAAATCTGTCAACACAATAAGAAAAATTGTTGAGGAAGGTGAAAAAAATAATGGTATTTTTTCAACACCGGGAAAACATCGCAAAGGTCGCCCGAGGAAAGATTTGGATAATTTCGATTTGTGTGCAATTAGACAAAAGGTTCATTTCTTTTACACTGTGAAAAAGCAGGTACTTACGGTTTATACACAGACGACTCCAGATTTCATTAATTAAAAAAAGCTGATTTATATCAGAATATCATGTTTCAGGTGCCTACATTGAGAAATTTACTGCCGGTAGTTAGAGAGGACTTAGGTTATGATGGAAGCCGTGAACATCTCAGAAAGATATTACATTCTCTGGGTTTTTCATATAAGAAGTGTAAAACGGACCGATCAGCTCTAATTGAGAAACCTCACATAGCAGCAAAGCGGGAGCAATATTTAAAAATCATTATGGACAACAGAAACCTGCCTCAAGAACTACAAAAACAAATAATATATTTGGATGAAAGTTATATTCATTCTTCATATAAGCTGAAAAAATGTTGGCAGTCTGTTGATGTCAGCGGAGTGAAACACAACATTTCAAAAGGCAAGAGATATATAATTGTACATGCGGGGAGTGAGAAAGGATTTGTTCCAAATGCCCTTTTGATTTTTAGTGGCACAAACAAAAATGAAGACTATCACTCAGAAATGAATAAAACCAACTTCACAAAATGGGTTACTGAAAAATTAATCCCTAACCTAAGCGAACCGTCTATTATTGTAATGGATAATGCTCCTTATCATTCGGTTGTCTTGAATAAGGCACCAACTAGTGCTTCAAAGGTTGCTGAGATAAAGATATGGTTACTGCAAAACAACATACCTTTTGATGAGTCTCTCCGTAAACCTCAATTATTAATGTTAGTTAAGCGGCATAAACCAGACCCCATTTACGAAATTGACCATATTTTAGGAGATAATGGTCATACTGTGGTACGCCTTCCACCTTATCACTGTGACTTGAATCCCATTGAATTGATATGGGGAATTGCAAAGCATAAAATTGCTTCAGTCAATGTTGGGTCCATTGATATAAAGGTATGTAGCCTAGTTTATACATGCTTAATTATTTAATATTGTGACATAGGAATGGTTTTAATGATTATTTTATTTTTATAGGTGGCTGCTGAACAGGCCTTTTCTAACATTACTGCTGAAGACTGGAAGAATTCATGCAAACATGTAATGAAAATAGAGAAAGAATATTATGACAGAGGTGCGATAATGTATGAACAGATGGAACGGCTGGTAATAAATCTAAGAGATGACAGTAGCAGTGATTTATCAGAATTAGAATATTCTACTGATTCTGAATGTGCAGGAAGCTCTAGCCAAAATGTGAGCTTTTCTGGTATCGAATATTTAGACGAAAGTGTATTCGATTCATCTGATTGAATTGTTTTTGTTTTTTATTAAAATGAAAGTTCAAACAAAACGTGTTGTCTCATTATCCTTGTAACCATACTATTTGTCAATTACTAATGTTGCGTCCAGATCTGGCGAATGCGCCGTTTGCGAACGGCGCATGTGCATTTCGTACATAGCTCTTTTTTCCAAATTTCTGCGTCCGCGTCGCGCGCGCTTCTTACGAACAACACATTCACCAGATCTAGAGGCACAACAACAATCTCACTGCTAGATTGCCTTTGAGGCATTATTATCTTTATGTGAGTGGTGGCGCGGTCTAGTAAGTCTACACCGATTTCGTGCAATGCTTAAGCGTCCTCTATTAACATTGTTAATACTGGACAATAAAGCGTTCAAAGGACTGCACTCCTCACTTAGGATTGTAATCATGTTCTCAAAAATAACAAGTATCAAAAACTGTCGAGTCGTAGTATTCCGGGTTGCCACAGTTGCGACACTGGTGACCTCATTTATTCCACACTCTTTTTTGCCAAGCTGTAATTATGGATATCTCAACATGTTTATTGAAACACTCTTTGTACTGACACCAAAATATTTACCTTGGTACTACTAAGTATTTGCTATGTCACTTCACTACATATTAGAAAACAAAGTCGCTTTCTTTGTTCCTCTAGGTAACCTTATGTAGGTTTGCTTAAATCTTTAAAACTATGCAACGGATTTTGATAAGGATTTCTGTTCCTGTAACCATAATATATGTATGCTTAAATCTTTAAAACTACGTGACGGATTTTGATGCGGTTGTTTTAATAGATAATGTGATTGAAGAGGAAGGTTTATATGTATAATAACATCCATTAAATAGTGGAGAAATTTAGTGTCGGCACTGCACCCGTACGAACCGGGGCGGGTCGCTAGGAAACTAAATTGAGCAACAATGTTTTTAAAAATATGTCATACATCATCATATCATCATCATATACTTAAGTTCCGAGAACGAATAAAGATAACAACTTGTAATTTCGTCGAAAACAACAGAATACATATTAGAAGTCAAGAATTATTATTGTTAAAAACAAAGACATTTTTATATTCAAAGCATATATACATAGTTAAATAAGTTATGCACCTAATCGATGTTGTTTAAAATTAGTTTGACTAGTTACTAGTTCAGTTTATTAGGTGAAAAATAAATTAATTCGACGTTTCTATATAATAGAACATTGAAAAATAACTATACTTTTATTCATCGATCTCTCGATTCACCAGATTTTCGATATTTTTTTGTAAATTAAAAAAATGGTAAGTCATTTGACACAAAAATACTATGACGTCATAATTTTGAGTTTTATACAAATTTCATGGAAAAGAATAATTTTTGACATTTGGATAAAAGTATTTAATTTTACGAGTTGGAAACTACCGAATTCGGATGACAATGTTTAATAATGACGCGTCTTTGACAAATGCTGGTTAAATAAAGCTTAGTTACGTAATTTTATTTCAAAGTACAAGATGTAGTATTCATGATGTGGACCGGTAATTGTTTTAAATTTAGATCAGTTTTCGGCACGAATAGGTCGTCTCGACCGGATAGCACGGATTTATAGAAAACCGGCGTAGAAAACCGGCGACAATACTGGAGACTGGCAAGCGAGAGAGTCATTTGATGATTTTCTCACAAAAAAACCTGAACTGTACTCTCTCTACTCTTAAAAGTCTGGCAATACATCTCTGGGTATTGGGTGGCGCCCCAGATCCGATCCGGATCCAGCTGCTCGTTTATCGTTTGCCCATAGACAAAAACGTGAAATTTTAATTACAGTTAATAATAGAACTGTATTTGAGTTCATTCATATTTATATCTATTTTCATATGTGTATATTGTGCACATACGAATACGGCCCTCATAAATTCACGCAGAACAACGATGCGCCACAGATAATATTTTTCCACGATTCCCGCGCGGCCGCCATACTTCTTGCTACTTTTTTTAACAGGCAAAGGCAACATTAGTATTCAGATCTCGCCAGCCAGTAACTCGGGGGTCTATTTGACTGATTTTCAGCCTCTCCATGATTTGCCACTTTACCCGGTCAGAGTGCACGTTGAATACGAAATAACCAATACAGTAGGGGGATTTGAAATTTCATTTTCGCATAATGGCGCCGCGTTTTGAATATTGGATATTTTATTAACTCTGTGTGTACTGTGTATAGGATAATTTTGTAGCTCGTCGAATGTAATGGACTTAGCAATTTTGTTTGTACAGTTATCAGTGATGTGATTAGGTTGAAATTTATTTTAAGTAGCTTAGGTACATTAGGTGTTGTTGGTGGACATAGCGTTATATATACATAGACAGAAATGGCCCCTACGTATTTTAGAATCAGTAAATGTTAATGAAATTAATTAGGAAATGTAGGTATATGTAAAAAAATACTGCTTATTATAACAGACTGTTTTATAATTAGAAACGTTTTATGAAAAAAGGTTTGTGTCAATGTTCTTTCTTTTCGCAAATGCACCAAACTCCTTGCGCCGTCGGGCAAGGACGCTTGATGTTTATTCGTACACTAGTATGGATAGGCATATTTACTATGATACGACGTCAAACGAGCAGACAGATTACCTGATGGTAAGCAATTGGTGTTGACCATGGACCCCTGCAACATCAAGGAGTTGCGAGTGCATTACCTACCTTTTAGATATTAGCGATTTGAAGATTGAGGGAATTTGGAGGTGGTTCTTAGTCAGTAAGAGTCTGGCACTCCCTCTTGCTCAACTCAGGGCACGAGATGACTTAGAGGTTACCCCATACATACAAACTTACAAATTTTCAATGGAATCACTAGTCGGATTACTAAATTTTTTCACGGATAGATAGCTACAATGTAACTAAGTGCTATAGGCTATAAAACATCACGCTACGATCAAATGGAGCTGAGCTGTAGCGAGTGAAACCGCGCGATATTAGCTAGTATAGTATATAATGATAAAGAGTAAAGATATACATTTGCTTTGAGAACGAAGAAAATCTTGACATTTTAAGCCAAAAATGTTTTGCCCAACGCAACTTGCAATGGCAGAATGTTATAATCTTTCTGGTGTGGCGAATGTCCCTTGAAAGCACAGGAGGGCTATACTGAAAAAAAAACGTATCGTGTGAATTCCCAGTGCAATGAGGTTAGAAGTGGTTTTTTAAAATAAATAAGTGACTACGTTATTTACCATTTTCAAAAACACTAACGCAGCTAAGTTAAGCACAGCAGCTAAAACCTCTTTCTTCTAACCATCCAAAGAGAGAAAAAAGCAACGATTCTTCTTTTCAAAATCAGAAAAAGGCCAACAAAATCCGTTATTCAGACGGTAGAGGTACTTCTGAACGGCAACCCTAGGGGGTGGGGGGTGAAATTAATCAGACCGGCTCAAGGGCTGCCGCGTCAAAAGAAAACCAAATAAAACGGCAAGCGACAAAGTTTCTATTGCGATGGAATAGGGAAACTGTTGAGACTACTTTCGTATTAAAAATGTTGAGAATTTTAAAATTAATAAAGAAGAAAAGAAGGATGTTTATGTAGTATGTTAATATGTTTATATTATAAATATATTATTGATCATAACCTCGGCATTCAATCCGGCATTCTGCAGCAATTGCGCAAAAAAGTAATAAAATAAAATAAATTTAATATCTTCTGTCTGATGTGATGGGTTGTATATTAAAAAATATTTTGTACAATTATTATTTGCTGTGTGCGTATAAGTCCCTTCGTTTTAGTAAGTAATTTAATTATATGGTCACACCAAACCTTCTACAATAATTACACACCAAAAAAAATCTACAGAAACACAATCAGAATATACGTCACATATTTGTAGGTACAAGCAACCGTCTCTACACTCCTCGCTGTCCCGAATAAGTGGCATTCTAACACAAACAAACATTGATTTATCCTGATACCCGGGATTTAGGCGTCGCTTCCTCTTCCCGCTGACTTCCAATTTCGGGCCGAGAAACTTTTTATATGTCTTATAAAATTTTCTTTTATGGCCCTCCGCCGTTCCTCCTCTCAGAATGTATTGTGACATAAATTGGAACGTTATTTGTGAACGCTCTTCTTGGGCGGCTTTGTTTTTTTTGGTCTACTAGACTTATGTATATGATTTCAAGGGGGGACGAAAAATGGTGTAATTTTTTGTGTGATAGCACGACAAACGAGTTTGCGGATAACTCCGGTTACCTCATTTACACGGCGAAACACAATGCTTTGGTGTTATGAAGTCGTGTTACCACTCCGGTCAAGTGCAACCTATTCGTGCCGCAGCATGGTTCTCCCACACTTAATCTTTAGAGTTCCATACCCGGAGTAATAACGGGAACCCTTTACCTAAAAGTCTGGTACCAGTTACCTACTACCTTTCTGTTGGCCTATAACCACGTTGTATCTCACGAACCGTTGGTAATAGGTTGAGAGTAAAAATTTGAATACACATATAGAAATTAATATGTATACCATGTAGTGGTAGGCCGAAGATTGAGGTGCCAGCTTCTCATAAAGTCGGATTCGGGTTCAGTCAAACTGGCAAGTATCAATGTGATTTTTTCCGAGTCAATGTGTACTTTGAAGTTAATGAGTAAATAAACAACATATGGAAACCTGGACTTGATGACTGAAGACGCCAATCCGCCTTGTGTAGGCGTGGTGCTTAATGCTCAAACCTTCTTTGCACATAGGTCTCCCTAATTGCGCTCCACTGAGCTTGATGTTCAGCTCTTCTCATCTAACCACTGCTAGCCACCCTGCGGAGACCATAAGTTAAAATAGTTGAAGAATGCATCTTAAAAAAAAACTTTGCACCAAATCTGTGGTTGTGTTTACGAACATAGAATTTCACATATACGTCACACCCAGACTCGGAACAATAATTTCTGGATCACACAAATAGTTGTTCCGTGCGAAAATTGAACCCGCGACACGTTGCGTGACAGCCAGTTGACCAAGCATCGCGCCAACCGTGTAATCAATTTGTCTAGACGTGGCATCCATTCCATTCTGGCTAAATACTGGCACTTAGAAATCACGTAAGGCTGATTTTTCAATACTTAGATAAAATTTCCCAGGGAAATAATTATGATGCTGTCGCGTCAGAATGTTTAGTATAAGACAGTGACAGCGTTATTTTTATTCCTCAGATAACATTTATCTGACTATTAAAAAATCTGCTCTTAATCAACCAAAAAAATAATTGTTTAACGCACATTTTAGACACCCCTATTCCCTGAACCCAAAAATCTCTGTACAAAGCCGTATCATAATATCAATATACCGTTTCAACCGTACAATATCAGGGTCCCATGTGCGACCGGCCTCAAGGGAGCAATCCCGTCTATATTGATTTTATATTGCTCACATATTGTGGCCTTACTGTGGTGTGATTCGGGATTTCTAATATGTATATATTTGTATAGACTGGGCGTTGTTTTTGGCTTTAGTTTTTTCTAAAAATGCTTTTGTGAATTGACTGTAGATAAGGTTATTTAAAATGTAGTGGATATATGGCATGAGTGGAAGAGCCAAGCTTCGGTATGAATGGGCCGGCTTGACTGGACTGATACCAAGGCCTTGAAGAAAACCGGTGTAAAACTACCCCAGAATTGTGTTTCGCCGTGTGAGTGAGGTTACCGGAGGACCAATTCTCCCTTCCTTCCCTCCATCTTCGATCCTTAAATCCCTAATAACCAAGAAGAGTCCGGCAAAGCACTTGTAGTAACTCCTGTGGCACTATGGAATCCATGGGCCGACTTATAACATAAAAAAGGCATCTAATCTAGATTTCACCATCATGATTCTTTGTCCATAAGTATCCCATTGCTGAGAATCCTATGATAAGGCACTTCATCATTTTAAGGCACTTTTGAATGACTTAGACTTACCTTCAAGAACAATAAAAAGTATTTGCCAGGTTTTGATACCGTCTTGTCTTGGGAGTAAAGCATTTTGGGCCACCACGATACACTTCCATTCACTGAAGTCGTAGTACATTCACTGTCTTTTTAATAAAACTATCAAGCAATATTTTTAGCTATTCTTTCTAACTAAATAATAAAGATGTTTTTGAATATTTATTGAGGGGTAATACCATGAAATGGCTTTCTATTCTGGGTGGGGCGAGAGAGGTTCCTTATGCCATGCCTACCTGCATGCTCCATCGTAGGTCGCATTATCGTTTACCACCAAGCGTGATAGCAGCCAAATGTCTGCCCATTACGAAAGAAAAAAAGAGAGAAATAGTGTTTCAGACTCTTTCGTTCCTACTCCTGTTCCGGGCCTGGTCGGTGCATTAATGCACTATTGGGCCCCATGAGTATCTATTGACTCTTAAAGACGCGCGCGGAATATACCTCGCCCTTTTCTTAGACAATTTTAGAGCATTTACATTCTAGTCCTACTTCCTAGCACTTGTAACTTTGGTGTTGCGATTACCTCCTGAAAAAATAAAAATAAAATAAAACAAACCTAATATCAGAACTGACAATTAAATACCACAGATACACAAATAACTAGAGGTGGCAGATTGCATTAGCACACTCCCGCAACACAGAATGTAGTTATGTAGTTACTGCGTGTGTGTGACGTCGCCCCCACGAATTATCTTGTTTGACACAGAGCTGGGAGAGTATGGACGCGGTTAGGGAGTGAGAGAGATAGATATATGTAGTGACTGTTTTATAATGCTTACTGAGTTTGTGGTTGAATTGTTTCATGTAGTTGCTTAGTGGTTTTTGTTTTTGAAAGAAATATGGCAGTCTTTGGGAATATTTGGTCAATTATCAACTAGGTATTACTTTGTCGAGATGTGAATGGACATGGTAATGTAGGTTGGTTATTAACGGTTATCAACATCAAAGACATCATTTATTTTTAATAGATTACTACAAAACTTAGTAAGGCCCTTTTGACCGCCAAACAAAGTCAGTCAGTCTGTCGGTCAGTCCTCTAGGGAAGCTATTTGCTTGTTCTAAACTGTAGTAAGCAATAAACTCCATGATTACTATTGAATTATGTGAGAATATTGTAACTGTATGTGAAAAAAGATTTTGTTTATTATTGGCAGAATAAAATAAATAGAGTTACCTCGCTAATTGATAAATTTGATTCTGTTACAAATTTATCAATTAGTGTGGTAAATAAATAGTCAATCCAATTATATCGTAAAATATTTGGCTCCTTTTTCCTATCCAAAAATATTTGTTGTCCAACCAATCACGACATATGAAAGCAAAATTTTAATGTGTGCATTATCCTTCTGTCACTTCTATTACATGCTTAGCTCTGCAAGTTATACGTGTGGAATGCCCCTAACACTTGGTTTACGTAAATAATGGACATAGTGCACTTCAATTGCATTCCTTCAATTAATTGTAACTACACTCGTATTGTCATCAGTACTAATTGCTAACTCAATTTTTGCTGTGCTGGGGACAATAGGGATGACTGCGATTGGGGCTTAGGATTGTTGGGATTCATAGTTGCTTTCTCAGTTTTCGGGAGTTTTTTGGTTATGTTCCTTTTTTGGCTTGTATATTAGCAGACGAGATTTTTAATGTGGGAGAGCCAAGCTTCGGCACGAGTGGGTCGGGTCCACCGCAGTGATATCACGGCATCACAGAAAACCCGCGTCAAACAGCCAAAGCGTTGTGTTTCGCCATGTGAGTGAGGTTACTGAAGGCCAAACCCTTCCCCTCCCCCAATCCCAAAATCTCCATACCTATGTCTAATCTCTAAAAGGTAGGCAACGTAACTACTCGTAGCTCTTCCGTTGTAGCAGATGTCTATGGGCGGCGCTATCACATAAAAAAAACCCTCAAATGTGGGGGTGTCGAGAAGGATCGTCAGACTACTGACTAAATATCACCCTATTCCACCTCTTGCTTCAAGCCAAAGCTGCGCTGACAGCAGTCCTATCTAGAACCATCTGTGGTAGTCTGTTGGCCGTATGCTTGGTCACCTACAAGGAAAGCAATAATAGCGACCAACTAAATTTATTCTTCTCTACCGACAACAATTCTTAACACTGTCCATAAAGCATTTGTTAAAAGAGAAAGCACCATGTCCATCATGTTCTATCTCCCTTCCCCACTGACCAAATCTTCACACAAATATTTTGATCGATATGCCAACTCCTTTAACATGAACTCCGTACCCTCGAACTCGTTGCAATCAATTTGTGCGAACCTCAATCACTTAATTGATTCGACACATTTGGTCTTAATCTACCCATAATCACATACTTTCAAATAAACATTCTTATCAACATTGTTATAGGGTTCAAATTTGGTAACACTCAGTTCTGCTGTTCAATGTTACCCCTCGTATGAAAATTTAGGAATCTATTAAAATGAAAGGGTGTGATTTGCAATGGTTATTTTATTAGCTTTATCGAGATTAAATATTTGGGGGGCAAACTGATGATATTAAACTATTGTAAGTTCACGCTTTTGTTATGACTGCGTTCGTAGAAATTATTTTATTTACTTAGTCGAGCTTCCTGTGTTTGCTTCTCCGTCGTTCATGAGACGTCCCTGTCGAAAATTTAAGAAACCAAAGTTATTTTATCAACTATTGTTTTTTGAGGTTATATACATGATGAGGTTATGGAGAATAGTCCATTACCGATTCAATATACCTCACTTTCTATTTGAAAAACTTATCTTACTTGGTAATAATACTACTTATTTGATATTTATTTTAATGCTTTTAGGTTTGTTGTAATGGATAACTTTCCGGATCCGTGAAGTAGATTTAAAAAAATGTATATCTACTAATTCAAAGATTCAGAATTGTATTCCTACTTTTTTTATGAGGCGAATATCACCAAAAGACTTCTCTCGCCCAGAGGGAGAGTCAGACTTCCACCTCCTGCTCCAGGCTGGGGCTGCGGTACTTTATCAAATGCTTGCCAAACATTCTATCTAACGTTAAATCTGAATGAGTTATTATTTTTATCTCTTCTAGTTTATTATTTTTAACTTTATTCTTCTTTTCAACAGGTGAAGGCAACGCGTCACCTTTACGATGGTCCCCTCCATCATCAGCTGCCCTAGTAGCGGCTGCCTTGGCTCCACCAGCGTTACGACCCTGGTTACCAGACCCGCCCAGCAAGAAGACCAACCATTTGGGTAAGACAGGTTGGCATCGGTCATCCTCAAATTCAAACCTTTAAAAGATAGAATATATTGATTCATCAAGGCAGCAAGGCATGTTAGGCATTCTCTACGCAGAAGAAGAAGTGGAGGTGTGAGAGAGATAGAGAGGCGGATTTGATGTTAAAATTTTAATGGTTCAGGTTTATTAGAGTAAAATGAAACATCCCCATTAAGTTATATAAGATACTTGTGGCGGAACTGTTTCGCTCATTCCTTTATTAAAATCGAATATGAGAAAAGAACTCATGCTAATAAACATATGTTTTGAACTTTCGATTTTGTTAGCCATTCTACTTCAGTCTCAGTTTGACACTTATCCTCTTCTACAGGTCTGATCTGCGTGGTCTGCGGTGACACAAGCTCAGGGAAACACTACGGCATCCTCGCTTGCAACGGCTGCAGTGGTTTCTTCAAGCGGTCCGTCAGAAGGAAATTGATTTACAGGTTTGTGTCTATCTTCATTTTTAACATTTTGTGTAACACCATGTAAACCGGGGTGGGAAGATTCTGGAACAACGGTTGGTTGTCTCAAAGAAGAGATAGGAGATTTTGAGGTTTGAAAATCATGAAGTGCCTTCTTTCGCCCGCGGTGTTGGCGAGAGAGGGAGTGTCAGACTCTTGCTGAATAAAACCCGTCCCGTTCCTTCTCCTGCTCCAGGCAGGGGCAGCTATATATTATTCTGCTTGACCCCACAACCTCGGCTGAACATCTGTCTGGTTGGGTCCCATCTAACGATGATAATATACTTAATATCCGACTTTTTCTAGCTTTTTTTTTGAGGGGAAAATCATCAAATGACTTCTCCCGCCTAGGGCCGGGCGGGAGGGAGTGTCAGACTCTTACTGACTAAAAATCGCCCTGTTCCTTCTCCTGCTCTGGGCCGAGGTCGCGGTGCCTCATTGCGCTTACCCCGCAACCCCGGCTGAACATCAGCCCTTTAGGGCCCCGTCTGTGGTGGTCTATTGGCGACTTTTATTAGCTAACTTTAAAAAATAAGCTTGTTGTTAAACGTAAAACATTAAGACGTCATATGCTACAACCTCATACAAGATTCGTAGAAAAGTATCGTTTCTGACATTTCAATAAAAGCAATGAATTTGACAACCGAATTATATCGACAATGAAATGACCCAGAACCAAAGCATTATAATTTCTAGAAGCGACAAAAAATGTAAGTCACCAGAAAATTAGATCAGACGCAAACATAACATTAATATTTGAACAATTGTATTAGCTATATTGCAGTATCTGGAACTAAAATGTGAAACTTCTATTTCGTCATATGCTTGTGTTACATTTTCATCTTTATTTACATCTTTGTATACTTGTGCTGGTTTGAGGAAAACTTTGATTGCTCAACTGTGTCGCCGATGAGCAATTGTTTTGTGATGTGTCTTTTAAAGTCTTCATCATCAGTTTTAGCAGAATTTTTGTTTTATGTTTATTTTTCTGATTAATAATTGACTTGTTTTTTTATGTGATAGGTCGGCAAACAAGCATTACCTGATGGTAAGCAATCAGCGCCGTCCATAGACACCCGCAATGCAAAAGGAGATACGAGTGCGTTGCCGACCTTTTGGGGATCAGGTTTCAGAGATTTTGGAATTGTTGAAAGATTGGGCCTCCGGTAACCTCACTCAAATGGCAAAACACAACGCTGTGGTTGTTTCACGCCGGTTTTATGTGAGGCCGTGGTATCACTCTGGTCGAGCCGACCCATTCGTGCCGAAATATGGCTCTCCCACACATAAATTTATATTGCCCCATCCATGTTTTATAATGTTTTAACTATCATTTGTACAAATATGGGGTATGAAGAAGGTAACACTATCAATAATGATATCTCTAAGAGACTAGTCAGGATCGTAAATTTAAAACTCGATTCTGAACCGCCATAAAAAAATAAGACGTTGTGTTTCACCGTGTGATTGAGGTTGCCATCCATCCCCAATCCCTAAATCTCCCAAACTATAATCTTCAAAAAACCGACAAAGCACTCGTCACAACTCCTCCTGCATTGCGGGTGTCCAAGGGCGACACGGTTTGCTTACCATCAGGTAATCCATCTGCTCGATTGCCGACTTATCACATAGGTACATATACCCAATACCATCTTAACTAAGACCAATACGAATGATAAGAGAAAGTGCTACACATGTCACACCTGCGGCACAATTGTTCCAAAGCTGTACCAACAACTAAAAACTACAATATTTGAATGTGAGTCAATATATTATTCTGTCTTATTGACATAACCTCAAACTTATAATTTGGTTCGTATTTGGAACAAAAGAACGTTAAGGCTTGTTTGTGTGTGTCATCATAATACGGTAGTTTCCAACTAGTCAAATTCAATACTTGTATCCAAATGTCAAAAACGATACTTATTTCTATGAAATTTGTATGAAACATTGAGTTATGACGTCATAGTTTGTATTGCGTCAAATCGCTTACTTATTTTTAAAAAAATAGTTAGTAAATATCTTAAATTTAGTGTATCGATCGATCGATGAATAAAAGTATAGTTATTTTCAATATTTTATTGTACTGAAACGTCGAATTAGTTTATTTTTGACTTTGGAAACTACCCAATTGTATATTTTTATCATTTGTGCAAAGAAGTGAAGAAATAGATAAATAAAAATATAAGCTCATAGCGTATCTAATCACCCGATTCGAGTGTACGGAGCGTAGCGTTCTGCGTGCGACTCAAAGAGCCAAAGCCCTATTGGACTCTAAAAAAAGAAAAAACAAAGGTACCGCAGCCTAGGCCCAGAGCAGGAGAAGGAATGGGGTGGATTTTAGTCAGTCAGAGTTCTTCTCGCCTCACCCTGAGCGAGAGAAGTCATTTCATGATTTTCCTACCTCAAGAACAAAAATCTTCTGAGAATTTTGTCTGAATATGGAATCGAAAGTTTACTGAAGCGTATCTGACACAGCAATACAAAATTCAGCGCTTAAAACTAATATAAGCAATAATTAGCTTGAATGCGTATAACAAATAAATGCGATATAAATATTTTTGTTAAAGAAAAACAATCCAAAAAAGTATTAACTGTATGTTTTCTTTTAATCTTTTATTTGAAAAATGTACCAGCTGTATAGAATTCATACAAAAAATAAATAGCAAAAATCAAAACAAACATCGCACACAAGAATTATAATTACAAAATCGCAAATCGCGAACATGTTGGGAGATGAAGAACACAATAGTGCATCTGGGTTGCCACGCCAAAAATTACAATAGAAAGAACAGGGAGATTTGAGCACTTGAACCCACTTAATCCATTACACTGGCAACATTATTCTGTAATTTTTGGTACATCTGAGACCAGAGTTGAGGAGAGAACATTGTGGGGAGCGGAGCGGTGATTGAGAATAGGGTGTCAAATGAAAAACAACATTGATTCGTTATGATTAAGAGTCGATTTTGATTAATTGATCACTTTTAATTATAAGATTTTTTTCGTTTTGTGTTTAAACGAGATATTTGATAAAGGTTTTGATTGTAATAAACACACACAAGATTGGACAGATCACATTATTTTTTGTATTATAGCCGTAGGATATTTGCTAATCTTTTTCGTACGTCATTCATTAGAGTAAGTGAATGATCAGAAACGGATCTTTGTGGCTAACATTATTTAATGATGAAGCTCTTTGATATAAAACCTTTTACATTGATCTTTTATAACCTGTTACATTTATCTTCTAAAAAAAGTTCTTTTATACTTTATTTTCAACAGAAAAATATTATTAAATTCATTATTTCCTACAAAATGAAATGAAATCGCTATCGCTCATGCGCTGTGTCCTCGCCCTAAGACTACGCATCGAGGGGCATTTAAATTCGATGTAAATTTTATTTTGAGTTTTTATTACAAGTGAACTCTGTTTCAATTACATAGCATTACTGCTATGATTTATAAATATTTTGTTTTCAATGACAAATTGAACTTGGTTAGCGATTCCGGTAATAATAAAATCTATTTTGATTCTGTTGTCTGTAAGGATAATTTCTACTATGGGATATTTGTTTTGTTTTTCTGTTAGTACAAATATTTCATTATGTAACCTCATTTTAAATCTTTAGGGCCTGCACTACCGATTGATTAATTTTAAATAACGCTTTGCATAATTTACTATACCAAATTTAAAAAAAAGTATTTGTTTTATTTTAGTTGTTTCAAATTACGTTCCATATTCAAATTTATTAAGTACATAGTGACTATCTTGACATTATAAAGCCTGGCCACTTACAATCATAGCATAAAGCAAATAAAACAAGAAAAATATATAAGCAGATCCAGAAAAAATATCCCTCTATAAAACATCGTAAAGTAAAATCAAACTTAAGATGTAGACCTCAGAATTACACCTAGAATACCAGCGCAAAAAAAGAAACAATAAGAACTTCTCTTTGTGTGATATCCACAAATTGTTGTTCCGGGTCTGGGTGTGATGTGTATTTGAAATTGTATGTTTGTAAACGCACCTACGACACAGGAGGAAACCCTAGTGTGAGGCAAAGTATAAGGCTTGTGTAGTGTATACCTTAAGTGCCCGATCCGCTAAATATCGACAACGTTATCGCTTGTTTGTTGCGCTATCACAAAAAGAAAACTATATTTTATAGAAATAACTATACATAGACAAAAAAATTCGATCGAAAATACAGATAACATTAAAAGCTGTTTAACATTTGGCTCCCCTCTTAAGTGGCGATTCAATTAATTCGCTACCCGTCCTAATGTTATTAACCCCACCCTTATGATGGATGGTCAAGTGTGACATGTGTACCAGCTTTATGATTCGCAAATTGATTTTCTGAAGATTCTTTTGTATTGATGAATGATTTTTTATAGGATCTCATCAGTCTGCTGATGGGTATAAAATTGTCTGGTTGATGTGATTTGCCTACAGTACATTCGGTAAAAACCGACAATTTTGTTTTACTCTGTATTTATTTTAATAAGATATTTTTACCAAATATCTATTATGCCTTGCATGCTTGCAAGCATGTGTTTTTATTGTAAAATATTGATTGTAACAGTTTTACGTGCTAAAACTTCTTCCAACCTGATTGGAACTGGAGCATCAACAAACTTTACATCATTACTTTGATATTTAAATTGTAGAATACAAATACAAAAACAATACTGTTGAACTGCAAATATGCCTTTGCTAAAGCGTTCAACTACTAAACACTCATAATATTTGCCAAAATTTGCTCAAATCACTAAAAAATATAATACTTCACTTTTATTTAAATATTTTTCTCTATACATAACATCAAAAAACCCAGCCACCTTGCGTTCAAACCACTACTGTAACTCAAAAACCAAAGAGGCGTGTAACAGGGTTCCATTTTGGGACCAGTCCTTTTCATATGGAATTGCAACAAATGTCAACATAGCCGTAAGCCTATTACAAATGGGATTATCGGTAATGAAATATCTTTAATCTGTATTAGTTTCTGTGGTAGCAGATTTTTGTGGGGTATAGAGGTTAAGTTGTATTAGAAGGTTGAGGGTCTGCCAATCTTAAGGTTCTGCGTCAGTAATTGTTTTTGGGACCAAATAATTGACAGTTATTAAGTCTTGTATTTGTATTCCTCGAAATTTTAAATATGAGTAATGTGAATATTACTGAGCTTTCTCCTAAGTGGTTAGATAATTTTAGATTTCCTATTTTTTCAAGGATAAGGTACAGAGTCAGAAAACTCCTGACTAACAAAGTTGGTCTTATTGAATTTTTAGTTTTGATAAATAGTTCTTTTTTAAAACCGACTGTTGCCTTAAGATAAACGTATCTGTAAAAGGGCTTAGGGAAATTGGACCATCTTTAAATAAACCACTTTAAATTTATTTTCGGATATCCTCTGACGCTTGAAAAGGTTCATACGACCTTACTATGCTAAATGGACATGGCAATTTATTCTCAATTTGTCGACAGATGTCAAGCAGGCACCGGTCGCTGTGTCGTGGACAAAGCTCATAGAAACCAGTGCCAAGCTTGCAGATTGAAGAAATGTCTCGCGATGGGAATGAATAAAGATGGTGAGTTTGTTATTTTTTCTATATCTTGCTACTTGGTTCGACGATCGAGAAAGGAGTATTGGATTTGAGGGCAAAATTACCCTCAAATCCAATACTGGACCTCAAATCAAATCCAATACGGACCAGGATAAAAACGTATGCGACAATCCAGGGTATCACTTATCTTCATACAACCAAATCGGTCGTTCAGTCGGAAAAATTTCAACCAAATCGGTCCATCTGTTTAAACGTGAAAGAAATACATCCAAACATTCTCACAAACTTTCACTTTTTTAATATAAGTAGGATCTGTTTCTATTTCAAAAGTGTTTCTTATTTGTAGCATGGTAGATTTACTTTCTATTACTTACTTTATTTAACGTTTTCTTAGTCTGATAATCAGATTTGAGAAAGACCTCTTTAGTTCTAGGTCTTTAATAAAAACAAAGGTTTTCTTTCATACTTCTTTTAAGGTTCTGTGTTAACATATTTTGCGTCCCTGAAAAACCTACTAGATTCATCATCATTATCAGCAACTGACGTATTTTCTAGAATACTTTCACAGTTTAAATTCAAACCACGGCTATTAATAGCGCAGTAGTTGACGCAAATGATATACCTGTGTCGTAAAAATAACTAGGTAAACCACTCTACGTGTGAGTAAATAGACCTAAATTTAGCTCTATCGCATTAACTCTAAACCATTAAGGAGGCGCTTAAATGAAGTGATCACTCACACCTAACTGAACATTGATCCTTCGAACAACTCTATATATACATACACAAACAACTTATGTACATAATTGAGTGCAAGTAACAACTTGTCAAAATTGGAACTTTTTCGAATTTATCAACGTCATTTTTGATGTAACGTCATGTTTTGTTTTCAACTGAAATATGTGTAGCACTCTTATTTGTTTAAACAGACCTGAAATACATATTGTATCAATTTAGTTTTGACTTTGTCCAGTTCCCAAAACCATTATCATTTTAATAACATCAACAGCCAACCGTACTTTTAGGAGAGCAATGTTTCGGCAAGTATGGGCCAGTGTATGGGCCGGCTCGACCGGAATGATCACGGTCTCTCAGAAGCATGTTTGTGAATTACCGGAGAAACAATCAATTCCTTTTATATAAGGGGATTGTCCTTACCTAGCCTTAAAACTCTTTGGTTGCGGGTTAAAGTCAAAATCATTTATTCCAAAAAATGTGCGGGTGTCTAAGTGTGGCACAGATTAATCATATCGTGATCTTGTGAATGTATGATGACAGTGATCATATGAATTTTTTATAGGAACATAAGCCTTTTGATTATCATTCGTCTTGTGTTTGATTGCCTTAAATGTTCCTGTACCTAAGAGATCTTGACAGAAGAACATAGAAGATAAAAATTAGCAAAAACAGTCATCATACAATTCTACCAAAAATGCATGGACCAAGTGATGATGATGAACTACCATTTCCCACACTTTAAATCAAATCCAATATTTGCCTACGAAGATTATACACGGACAGAACAATATTCCCACGTCTGAACAAGTCTAAACATGTCATAACATTTCATAGTACTATAAAAAGCTAACAGATCTGTTGTACGCGCCCTGTCGCACGCATTCAAGTCAATTAACCGTGAACATATTCATATAGACAAGCCACCCCCTGATTTCATTGTCAGTGGATATGAAATCTTATATCTGGTGAATTAGGGTTACATCTACCATGTGTTGATTTTGCAAATAATTTGTTGCGTTTTAGGTATATGGTTTATTTTTGTTAAGCAATTATTTTAAGATGATTATTTTTGAGTGTTTGAACGAAAACTTTTTTTGTAGCTTCTTGGGCTTCAAAAAATCCACCGTTATCAAATAAAACTACTTGAACGTACTCCCATTTCATTACCATGTACTGTCAAATAGTAAAAACGTTGTTATGGTTAGCTCATTGGATTCCCCGTGTTGCTAGATCTGATCTGAGAAACTACTCTTATAAAATATGCCATTTCAAAAAAACAGTATTATGTAAAAGACCCTACATGATGAACATAAACTGAACACAGTCGCCCAAGCCATGCATTTCTAACTTCGTAAAGGAAAAGTATAATGATGACACTTTAACAGACCCGAAAATCTTAAAAAACACTTCAATAACCACCAAAAAATATACAACAAAAAATACCCAACCGAAACTTAAACAGCAAGAGATAGAAGGGTTGAGGATAATAGAGACGGTCTTTTAGACCACGTGGCGGCACGTGGCGACACTACGGCGTATACAAATTATGGCTTAGCAGTTAAAAGTATAGTTTTTATTGTACAAACTAAGTCGTGCATACGTTTGTTAGTTTAGGACTTGATTGGTTCCAGAAGAATGGATGTGGTGTAAAAATTTAAATGCTAGCAATGGGTTTGGTAAAGGATTTTTAAGGGAAAGGTGATTAGGAAGGATTAAGGGTAAAGAAGGTGATGGTAAAAAAGTTGTTTTTCAACTCAGTATCTTTGAACTATTTTTGGTTAGGTCTAAGACAATATTTAGAACCGTGAACTTAGACATTAGAACTTCTTTGTCCATTGAATAGGTTGGTCTGCTTTTCAAGCCTTTGGTTATCACTTATAGGTGAGAAATTGTTATAGTGTTCTGTTGATTTTTTTATACGTAGAACACCATTATCTTTCTTCTCTTGTCATGGGTGGGGTGAGAAAGCATAGTCAGACTCTTATTGACTTAATAACATACGTTAATACCAACCAGGTCTCTCCTGATGAGTACCGGGGTCGCTCTACATCATTGGGCTTGCACTCGCAACCTCGGTTGGGGCGTTCTGATCTTTGGGTACCAGAGTAATAATACAATATCTCTCGATACAAGCCAAGTCAAGCTAAGTCTGTCTTGGATTCGATGATAGCTTTGCGTAATTTCTTTTTAGCAAAAATTAATTTTGTGCTAATTAAAAATATTGAGTAACTACCTAAAATTAATTATAGTCTAAAATAAATTCATATTAGACAATTTCCAAATCATCGTCAAACATAGTATTTAGTTCTCTTAACCCTACAACTCGCTCCTACATCAACAAATTGCTTACTTAACCTCCAAATTCTGTAAGCAATTTAGTTCACACATTATTACAACCCTTTGCCCCGAAGCGATATGTGCTATTGTTGTATCTGCAACTTGTTAGAACACAATAGGTTCTGTCGCTTACTTTTGTATCGTGTTATTAGGGAAAGTGACATGTAATGCCTTTTACAATATTATCGCTGTCATGTCCAGAGAATTGATGTTATTAGGTAATTGTTTGGTGTAGATGTGTGATGTTTCATAGTGATTTATGATTTGTTTTATCTTATTGGGTTGATTTATCTTTATATTATTTTATGTGTCAGAAAATTTTTATTTTGTAAAACAGCACATTATGTAGAATCTAACTAAAATAAATCTGAAAAAACATTTTAAAACTAAAAATTTAATAATAAAGCTTCCCAAAACGAATGAGGTCGTTTTAAGACTTAACACAATTATTAAGTAATATCACTACATTGTCGAAATCGAGAATAATAATGATGACATTGAGTTACGCGCCAATAACAAAAAAAACAGCAAGGGTGACTAGCGCTTGAAATTTAAATAAACTATCCCATCACATAAAGACCACAAAGGAACAAATGCAAAACATTCACACAGTAACAATAACGGCCACAAAACTAAAGCAGAAAATCAGAACCATTCACAAATCACGTAATGCCCTAAAGCTGAATCTAATAAGGCGAAACTCAGTACCTACACACCCACATTTTAATGAGTGGGAATCCGCAAAACAGATAATTAAGGAAAAACTACAAAGCGATTGCCCTCGGGCGTCCAAACTCGCATTCAAATGAGCACCCTTCGTTATAAAGTGGGATGTTTAACCGCGTGAAATGCAACATTTAATAATTTGGATATGCATTTTAGTTTGGTCTAGTCATTAGTGTAAATTTGTGGATAAAGCACTGTTGAATGAATTTATTTAAGTGTTTTGTTTGATGTCATTATACATATACATTGACAAGAAAAGTAATTCATAGGTGAGGTTGCTTATTGCTTATGTATGAATCAAATTAATGGAACCCAATCAGGATCCACAGTTCCACAAAACCACACGAGATTGAAAATGTCAAAGAGTAACTGATACAATCAAATTTTTCTTTCATTCCCAGATCTGCATGGATACTACACAAGATACAGTTCGTATAAAATATACTATATCTATATTTAATTCAAATAGATGCATAGATAGAATCCGCAATTATTGTATTGCCATCCCAATTAAGTTTAAACAATGTTCTCTCAATAAAACTTTGAAATTAAACCAACACTCATTAATTAAATCATGCCGTGGAACACTGAGAGGCTTTTGACAAGGTGAACCTAACACACCATCCGAAAATAATTAGATTGTCGCGTCGACATCTCAAAGCGTAACGAAATTACACTTTCCTTTTCATACTGGGGGTCCCAAAGACCAAAATAATACAAAGCTTAAAGTGATAAAAGCGTCCCCGTCTGGCGTGCCGCAGGGTACAACGCCGGGCCCTCGTTACTACCTTTATCTTTTTGACACTTTCTTTTCTCGCGCAAATTGGATCACATTTTCATTGTTCGTTGTTCATGCGTTATGGTAATTTTGTAATGGATGTTTCTGGCTTTTATTAAGTTTATGTTCAAGAGTTTTGATTGATTTTGTTTTGCTAATTTCGTTTTGACTTTTCTTTAGGATTTAATTCTTGTTTTGTAAATTTTTGTGATTGCGGAAGTAAGGGTATTTATAAAAAAGTTTGTTCGAAGCATAACATAACAAATATGTTACTTATGAGTATGAAAATAAATGTAATATTTTGCTCACAACCTTCAAAGTTTTTGAAAAGTAGATAGGTAAAACTTTATTTCACACTAAGAATAAAAATTGTACAAAGAAATATCATTAAAGCATTTGTTGAACTGGTAAAAAAAAGAAATTAATTATAATCTATAATAGACGCAAATGGACAGCGGCCGTTTTTTAAGAGACATCTCTTAAAATCATGGCCTTACCAAAAATTGTATTTAGACTATTTTTCTTCAAATTATGACTTTGTTTGAATGCACATCAGCCACAATATCGTATCTATCCTCATAATTATGACTAGAGTATAACAGAAGAGTAGGAAGCAGCGAATTAAAGATTCATTTGTAAAATTAAATGCTAATGACGATGATTTTGTGCTTTAAACCCCGACTGTACCTACTGTAAGCGATTGTAAGCTCGGTATTACAGAGGGAAGTCGCGATCAAAAGTGTTTTACGTTTCCCATTGTTTTAACAAAATGTTACAAAAAACTCAAGACAGTTAGTTTAGAGTTAATGAAATTAGAATTTGCCTGTAGTTTTGGTACATTTTTGGTGTGAGAAAATTATTAAATGAATTACCAAGACCTAGGTGGGGAAACAAGCAATTTCAGACTGACTGAATAAAACCATTCCGTTCCTTCTCCTGCCTGGCCGGAGCATGATCGCACTTGCACCCGTCAACCCGTGCCGTATGTTTACTTTTTGTCTTGTAAGAATTGAGATTTTTTTGATGAATCACCACTATGTTCTATAACTTCAACCTTTTTTGTATTCAAACTCTGGCAATGAGAAGTTGATATATGAGATCGGAGATCGTTATTTGACACAATACCACTATTAACAAAGACTTGTCTATACTAATACTAATCTATACTAATATTATAACGAGGTAAAATTTGTAAGTTTGTATGTAGGGGGTAATCTTTGGAGCCGCTGCTCGGATTGCCAAAAATCTTCACTGATAGATAGCTACAATGTTTCCGAGTGCTATAGGCTATAAAACATTACGCTACGATCAAATGGAACCAAGCAGCGGGTGAAAACGTGCGAGAATAGCTAGTTAAAAATAAACTTAAGTATACAATATATTAAGATTTATGAAACGCTTGAGCAAAATTGTCCGTTAGTGAAGCTAGATGCTCGTTCCAAAATGCAGATTCGTATGGTATGGAGATACTTCGACTAAACCCTTTGACGAAGAGCTAGCATTATGTAATGTTACCTTTGATATATTTCATCCATAAACCACCACTGCCTCTGTCAGTCCGCGTAGTCATACCCTAACACTTAACTGTTTATACCGGGAGTTAAATCTGCAGTAACGGACACTGATTAATGCGAATTTAATCCGCCCATAAAACCCTAAATCCAACCCTGTATTAATATCCAACCGAACTCAGAATGTCACAAGTCCTTTCAATCCGACAACCGAATTCCAACTTTAGCTGTTAAAGGGTAAGGCTTTTAGTTGAAAGGGTGGATATAAACGAATGTTTGCCTCGAATTTCTAACTTTTAAAGTGGGAGTCCAAACTCAAAAGGCCCGGATTGTGGCTAAGAGAGGAGCGATTGTTCAAAGGAGGATTTAATCTAAGATTTTGAAGAGGTTGAACTAATACATCTATATATATAAAAATGGATCGCAAAATATGTTGGTAAGCGCATAACTCAACAACGCCTGGACCGTTTTAGCTAATTCTTTTTTTGTTGTGTTTGTTATTGCCAGGAGAAGGTTCTTATCAAAGAAAATATTAGAAAAGTAGAGGGGAGAATCAGGAAAAAGTGACTTTTTGATAGCAAAATAGTTGGCCCCATGCGAAGCGGGAGTGGGCCGCTAGTAAATATTAGGGTAATAGTAACTATCATGAGTCTTCCTGTTAATTTGTACGTCACTGTCTGCGGCTGACCATGTCATCTGAACTTTTTTGTATCTCATACCATCTTGTTTGTAATCTACACCATGTTTAAACAAATAAAAATATCATATGAGACATAAGTACCGTTGCGTTCTTTTACAGATTCAAGCGTACATAGGGATATGGGGACACAAAAAGCGACTTTATTTTATACTGTACAGTGATCATGATCGAGTATTATATCAAAATTTTGCATCTACACCAATTGTAAATATTGTTTTCAAGTATATTTTGTTCAAAGCCCCACGTCCTTTACATTATCGCTAAATTACGGGCCCCAACCTCGTACTCCACGCTCCATTGGTTACATTCAAACAAAACTGATCCTACCCATCATAAAAATACAGTTCAAATCCCCTCGCCATTAAATCGAAATCAATAACCATTAAGTCGCCGGGTTTGACAGAAGTCGTTTATAAGTGAAACGGTAATATATGACTCTGTGTAAGGGGAAGAGAGACAGATATATTTTTATTAGTTCGTTTCAGTTTAGGGGTTGGAATATGCACCTGATCCTCGTGATTTTATTTTTAAATTATGATTGTACTGTGCAAATGTTTAGTGGATTATTACTACATTTGTTTTTATGGCGTACTTTAAAAATAAATTTTGTAAAGAGGTTTCGTCCTAGAAGTCGACGGTAAACGCCTTTTACCATCTGATGATGTTCTAAGTTCAAATACGATCATGTAAAATTTAATTCCCACACAAAAGACTTGGGAACATGATAATAATTTCAATAAATCACAAATTTTGGAAAAATTAAGAAAAAAAATATTCTTATTTTTTGAAAAACTTTGCCCCACACTAGGATTTTGTCCTGTGTCGTGGGTGCGTTTACAAACATACAATTTCACATACACATCAGCTCAGACCCGGAACAACAATTTGTGGATCACACAAAGAGTTGTTCCGTGCGGGAATCGAAACCACAACACGTTGCGCCGCTCGAAGCCAGTTGCCCAGCCACCGCACCAACCGTGCAGTCAATCGATAATTTGTCGATTATACATAACCGGCAAATTATTATAATCGACAATTACATAATCCACAATTTGTCGATTACACATAATCTAAAACAACTGTTTGTCGATTACACATATTCGATAAAGTGTTGGTTCAGACTTCGAATTGTCCATAAATTCAGTGACAACTGAATGTATTCGCCAAAACAGACATTCAGCATGCAAATCTTAGTAAGTTGCAACATTTCTATAATAAACTAGCCACTCAGCTTGGATTCACCCTCTACTCCGCTATCTTCGATAGCAGCATGATCCTTTGTAGCCTATAGCGCTCAGGAACACTGTAGCTAATCTATCAGTGAAATAATTTTCAAAATTCGACCAGCGGTTCCAAAGATTACCACCTACATACAAACTAACAAATTGCCATTATAACCTTTTTACAATATAAGTATAGATAAGTAATTTAAGGGTGCGATAGCCATGTTCCGTTCAATGGGCCAGCTTGACCGGACTGATACCACGGTCTCATAGGAGACCCGCTTGCAACAACCACAGCGTAATGTTTCGCCGTATGAGTGAGGTTACCGGAGGCTAGTCATCCACCTTCTTCCATCTACAATTTCTAAGCTTCCTCTGCTGACGCGGGTGTCAATAGGCGACGCCGATTGCTTACCATCGGTGATCCATCCACTAGTATGCCAAATTAGGTATAGGTATCATACAAAAATTATATCTTCAAAGGTCAAAAAAACTACATATAGATACATGCATATGGTATCTATTAAAAATAATATTGAATTGGATAGTTTCATAGGTCAAAAATCATCATTCAATAAAATAAAATATTCGAAAATAACATAAATATAGGTACTTTTATTCATCCGTTTGTAGATACACTAAATTTTCGATATTTTGCAAAAGACTAAGACGTCATAATTTGGAGCTTTTCATTTCAATTTCATAGAAAATTATCGATTTTAAATATTTAATTTGACTTGATGGAAGCTACCGTATCCTGTTCTATCTAATAACTAGATTTATAGGTAGATAAGTACTGTTCGTATCGAAATGATTTTATGCAAGTAAACTGGTATTTGAGTATTCGGTATTCAAGTCAAAGAGACGTTTAAAAGCAATAAAGTCCTAATTTACAGTAGCTTATATGCACCAATCCTTTAAAAACCTTAGTTGAATACGAAGACTTTTTATAGGGTGAATAATATAAGTTACATACAGGCTGGAAACATAGTGGCCCGAATGTCAAGGCACACGATTCTCATGCAAGATGGGGCTTCAAACCTGGCCAATGTAACTTTAAGTCTAATGTGTAGGTACTTGTGTGTGTACAAAACGAAATATGTAGATACTTTTAATGATGACACCACAGACATACGGAGAAGGAAAATATCGTGAATAATGCTCAAACTTTCTACGTGTGAGAAGAGGCCTTTGCTAAGCAGTGGGCACTTATTTATTTATTTCTTCTTCATACAAACAGTGTGAATGGCGGACTTAATGCCTTAAGGCATTCTCTAACAGTCAACCATAGGGCAGTGCAGAGAATTCTTGCGGTTGGTGCGAAGCAAGGACACAGAGTCCTAGAACAGGAAACTTATATGCTGAAATAACTCATATTTTAATGAATACACGCCTTTACTTAATAAGTTGATCGTGATTAAACAGATGAAGATTTATTCGATTACCTGTAATTATTTAAAAGGTACAAAATCTTAATCAAAATATATTATACATGTAAACCTATCCGTAGCACCAATTTTATATAAAAATAAAATAAAAATGCATTTATTTTCCACCACTAATGTAGGAACAGTTTAGACAGTAGGTATATAACAAGGTTCAGGGGTGGATTGGAGCCTAACTAGGGAAACCTTCTAATTCAGGACTTCAGGTTAGGATAGGTACCTATTCATCTAACATTGTCAAAACTATAACATCGAAAACGGCAAATGATAATAAACAAAATTTATAAGTTCAGAAAATACCTATACAATAAAATACTTTAAAACAAATTCACAACATTTAAAAGCAAAAAAATATAAATCCTACCCAATGATCCCATTCGCGAAAGCTCCACAAAGCTCTATACAAATTCGAGAATCAATCAAAAATCAGAAACATCTATCTATCCCTTTCGTACATATTCAAAACTATGGTATATCCATCCTGCTTTCACGCGACACCGGAAGTGAGATCTCAAAGATGGCTGCGGCCGGATGTGGGAGGGGCGATTTGATTTATAGTGTAAGTGTAGTGGGGTGGAGGTGTGATAGTGTGGGTGTGTGTGTATGTGTGTGTGTGAGCATTAATTTGTGTTCAAATGTCTGTCTATTAGTTGCAGCGGTGGTTTGTAACTTCAAGCTTTGTGTAGAATGGGGATTAGCAGAGGTGTGAATAGTATAATGGTAAAGTTAAATCGTGATTCAGTTTATTTAAAACATCATTAGATTGTTGGAATATTATCTTATCGGATCTTTAAATTGATTAGCAATCATGTAAATTCGTAAAGTTCACCAGTTATCTTTAAAAATTTTAGGATTTTAAGTGTGGGAGAGCCATGCTTCGGCACGAGTGATACCACGGCCTCACAGAAAAACGGTGTGAACCAACCACAGCGTTGTGTTGCGTCGTGTAAGAGAGGTTACCGGAGGCCCAATCCTTCCCCTCCTCCAATCCCTCCTTAATCCCTAAATCTCCAAATCCCAAATCCCTAAAAGGTCGGCAACGCACTCGTAACTCCTCCGTTGCGGGTGTCCATGGGCGGCGCTGATTGCTTACCATCAGGTAATTCGTCAGCTCGTTTGCCGATCTATAACATAAAAAATATTCTCCTGTTTTTTTTTTTGTGACGGGGAAATCATCAAATGGCTTCTTCCGCCCATAGTTTCAGACTCTTACTGACAAAAAACCCCCAGTTCCTTCTCCTGCTCTAGGCCGAGGCCGCGGTGCCTTATTGCGCTTGTCCTGCAATCGCAGCCTCCTATGTTGTGTGTATGTTTGCGATAAGATCTAGGTTACGTTGCGCAGCAGCCAATTGCTCCAGACACTGTTTTTCATCATACATTCAATTTCACCTAAGTCGGAAGTTACTTGACCACTAACGAGGGCTAAATATGAAGATGCGATTCGTCAAATTTTTTTTTCAATTGTCGAATTTTATTTAGCCGGTATATTTTCAATAGGGATAAAAACTTAGATTTATCTGAGAGCGCTGACATCCAGCCTTTGTTACTGGTATATGGGCTCTTAAATGACGAAATATAAATCCACCTGTAGAAAAATAAAGCATACGACGGTAAGTATGCATAAAGTAACATGTTTTGTGTGATATTTCTATGTGATAGGACGGCAATCGAGCACACGGATTACTTAATTGATGGGGATTAGGGTTCTGAAGATTTAAGGATCTAGGAAACGGAAGGATTGGACCTCCAGTAGAAAAAATTCTCCATTTTTTTTGTGAATGAGGTTATCTACTGGTGTGGCGAAACACAATGATATGGTGGTTTCACGCCGGTTTTCTGTGAGGCCATGCATTCACTTGAGTCGACCCATTCGTGCCGAAGCATGGCTCTCCCACGCTTGAACAATATATATGTATAACTTAATATTTTTCATTCGTGCCAGCCCTACAAAACGGGAGCGAGTGTCGCAAAAGAGTTTTATTTTTACAGTGCGCCCGTGCTCTGCTTGCTATACCCTACTATCAATCATAATGCATATACGTGAAGGTATAAAGTTATATACCTACCATGTACATCTGTGAGGCTTTTGTTGTATAGGTAAATTACCTATACTTACCTATTCGTGACTGACGTCGTTGGTGGAGTATTTATAAAGGACTTTAAAACATGATATTTTTGCATATTTATTTGTTGAATATATTTTTTCTCCGTGGCATTATTTAGGCAGAATATTTTGATTGTAAAACTGATTAAAAAGAGTAACCATGGAGTTTCTTGCTCGTTCTTCTCCATATGAATCTACACTTTGGAACGGCTTCAGTAAGGACTGGCTAAAATTTTTTAACTTATTTAACTTTTTTTTTTGTTATGATGTTCGAAAGTGCCTTAAATGATCAGCAGTCAACAATCAGCACTAAATTGCAGAATAATATTTGGTTAATCTGAAAACAATAATTTTGCATGGCAAGTTGGTAATTGGTGCGCGATGCAAGGCCGGATTGGACATTTTTATTATTTTTAAAGATAAAATCATTAATGAATGAGTTTTTAAAGTCAGACTCTTACCACACCTGCAATCGTGGCTGGAAGAAGTTAGCGTAGCCCTCTATTAAAGAAACATAGCTATTTTCACAATTTCTTTTGCGTTTTTTTTTTAAACGTTGCCCCACACTTGTTTTTCCTCCTGTGTTGTGGGTGCGTTTACAAACATACAATTTCACATGCACATGACACCCAGACCCGGAACAACAATTCGTGGATCACACAGGAGTTGTTCCGCGTGGGAATCGGACCCGCGACACGTTGCGCGGCAGCCGGTTGTCCCAACCGTGCAGTCAAAATAGTCATAGAGGTTTTCATTTGAGCTTTTAAAAAAAATTAGAGTTACACCAAGCATACATGCGATACTATATACGAAACATTTTTCATAATAAAAGGCTTGAGAAAGGTGAACATAATGACATCTATACTAATAAATAAAAATCGACCTTTTACAATAACGTAATAAGCCCCATATTCCTTCCACAGCTGTGCAGAACGAGCGACAGCCGCGGAACACAGCCACCATTAGACCTGAAGCATTAAGAGATATGGACCAGGAAAGAGCTCTGAGAGAAGCTGCTGTGGCCGTCGGTGTGTTTGGGTGAGTTTTTACATAAATACATACTGACTTACTTTTTGTAGGTACCTGCACAAGGATGACACGCAAAATCGTGAAGCGTTCCACATTTTTTAGGGGTGCGTGCAGAAAACCTCCCCGTCGCTGGTGGCTGCTATTCCCTTATGGATACGTCCGGGGGGAAGAGCAGTACTGACTGGTGCACCCTGGTTTATTTTTTTATTTATATGGAAACTCAACAGCTTATTATTAATTTACATGAGTTCTGAGTGTTTACTTCACTATCTTATCTCAACAGCTTAAAGTTCTTACTGAACAGTGATAGCAAAATGATGACAAACTTATCTCTTAAGCCAATAACAGAGTCTCACGACATTAAAGAGGACAAAGGCAACTAGAAGTGGATATTTTTTACACTAATGCAGCTACTAAAAATAATAATAAAGGAATGTTGACACTATGTTCACATTCGCAACGATACGGGCAGGAGTGTCTCCTATCGCATGTCAAAATGGGATAGGAGAGACTGCTCTCTAATTTCTGCTGGGGCGAAGGGTCGTCCATATGTACTCTGCGATCGCAAAGTGCAGTATGGAGGAGCAAGGAGGAGTACGCCGCGGGATGCTTCACACCTCGCGGTTAGGCAGCGTTGTGGCTGTAAGATCGGAGAGGAATAGGGTCGTGAGATGCTTTACATCTTGCAATCAAAAAAAAAATGTTAGTTTGTGTTGAAGAGAGCTACCATGCCTAAAAAACATAGTGTTTATAACCCTATACATATATTTACGCTTAAATATTTAAACATACGCAACAGATTTAGATGCGGTTGTTTATGTAGAGGAAGGTTTATAAGTAGAATAGTATCCTTTAAGTAGTAAAAACATTCAGTACCACCGCGACTCCGTTCGCGTGGAATAGTGACTTCCTGCAGATGTCTGTTATAAAAACTATCCTATGTCATATCTCGAGTTTCAAACTATGTCTGTACCAAATATCACAGAAATCGGTTCTGTAGTTTAAGCGTGAAGGAAAGACAGACGGACAGACAGAGTTACTTTCGCATTTAGAATATTAGTATAAGTATAGATTAGTATAGATAGTATAGATTTACATTAGCGATTTTTTCTTTTTTTTGTCAACTTTACAAAGGATAAGGATGAAACCCCGTCTACGTTTTTAAAAATCACAGATACTTAATTATTTTCTCAAAATATTCGTGACTGTGATAAATTGTCGCATAATCTATTGGCCAGTTTAAAAACTATTTTTTTCTTTTAAAAGAACGGTGCCCCATACTAGGAATTACTCCTATGTCGTGGGTGCGGTTTCAAACATACAATTTCACATACACATGACACCCAGATTCAGAACAACAATCTGTGGATTACACAAAGAGTTGTTCCGTGCGGGAATCGAACCCGCTATACGTTGCACGGCAGCCAGTTGCCCAACCACCGCACCAACCGTGCAGTCAAAATGGCGTTGTATTCCTTTTAAAGTGAATTCTAAACGAGAACAAATGAACACAAGTTGTCAAACAATACGGGCATAGCAGTGTATGTAGTCTTTGACTCGTCTCTTGGAAACTGCGTGAAACAGTGCGGAACGCGGGTTGCTTTAGATGAATTTTTCATTGAAGCTGTCTCTGGTTGCTTTTAGAAGATATATTGTTTTGTACTTTTGCGTTTGCCTTGTTTGGTTAAAGTGTCTTTTAGTAAGTATGGTGTTTACTCGTACTATATAACATACCTAATCTAGTAGCAAAATAAAGAAAATCGGTTTAGCACAGCGTTGTATTTCACCGTATCAGTGTGTGTAGACTATAATACTCGCATATCTCTTTGCCACAAATACTTACCCATACCTCCAAAAATGTTTATCATCTCCAAACTTTGATTTTAATAATATTAGTAGAATGAGAACAAAGTTTTATTAAAATCGGTTAAGCAGTTTCCCAGAATTTCGACTAGAAAGTTCATAAACAGCAGCAGCTTCACTGACGCACAGACCGGCTGACTATTATTATATTTTGACGTTTCAAAAGTACAGTATGTGGTTTAGATGGAAAAAAATATTTCTTGAAAATGTTCGTTTATAGAAGAACCCGCTCTACGCAAACTGAAACTCTCAACAATGTTTTTTTTTTTATGGGGCAAGATCATGAAATGACTTTTATTCCAATGACTGGAAATATCAGACTCTTACTGACTAAAAACCACTCGGTTCCTTATCCTGCTTCAGGGCGAAGCCGGTACCTTAAAGCGCTTGAACCGCTGAACACCGGCCCTATTGGGCGCCGTCTGGCTCTTCAAAGAGCCCAAAAGGACCCTTACAACTTTAATCCAATCACTTTCAGTGCCACACTGGATACATATTTTGTAACTCTCACCTTCACTCGTCCCCTATCCATAAAAACCCCATGAATTTAACATAACCATAAGAATATTAACAGTTTACTTATTTGAGACATGGGAAAGCACTAACAGTGATTGCCAATTTGAATGGTAGATTCAGTTTTTATTGCCATGAATATTAAAGGTAAGAGTTTTGTTATTTTGATCGGGTTCTTATTTCAGGGTTGAGTATTCTATGTATGTACTTGATAATTTGAATCAGGACTCTTTAGACAAAAACATTTTCTTTGTTTTGTTTTTTGAATAGTCGGTACAGACGAATAAATTACTAAAGACAAGTGTGAGAGAGCAATGTTTCGGCGGGATGGGGTTAGTTTGGTCTAAGTTTTGAGTCACGGCCGGCGAAACCGGCGTGAAATATCGCTTTCGTTGTGTTTCGCCATGTGACTCAGGTTTCCTGAGGTGATCCTTCTTCTTCCCAAATCCCTCCGTTGTTGCGGGTGACCATAGGTGGTGCTGATGGCTTACCATCAGGAAATCCGTCAGCTTGTTTGCCGTCCTATCATATAAAAATTGGCAAAGCCACGCCTCAGCATAAAGTGGCCAATTTGGCTTAAGTTGTGATTGTTAACCACGACCTCAAAAAACCGGCGTAAAACATAGTGTTCCTTGTGTTTTTGGTTGTGAGTGAGGATACTGAAGTCCCGATTCCGCACTTATCCCCAATTCTCCTTAACCTTAAATGATGAGGGTGCCTATGGGCAAGCTCTATTGCATCCTATCAGGTGATCCGATTCCTCGTATGCTCGGCCCTATCGTGAAAAATGTGAATAACTTCAGCAAACAACAGTCAGTTATTATTATGACTGACCGCTGTATTAAAGCAACAAACAGCGGTAGTCTCGTACCAAAATTCTAGATTTAGTAGCACATCTAAGTTTTCATGCGCTATCAAAAAAGGTTTATAGGTAAGCAAGCTAGGCAATTCTGCATACAAAAACACACAAACCTAGTTTAAATACAGAACCAATTTAAAATATAACGGTCATTCGAGTAGAAAACGGTTGCAAAATGGCGGCTCATTCACCCGCCATAGAACGTCAAGCGCCACTGGTCAGGTTGGTTGCCAACCTTTGATCAAAGTTTACGACGGCTTGATCGGCACGGCTCGCCAACTTGACGTCATGAGCTGGTTATTTATAGCTAATTATCCCCTATATTATAATGAACTTTTGTTTTTATGTGTTCGTTAAGGGATGTTGGAATAACTTGTCAGTTACACGGATTTGCTTGTTGTTTGTTCGATGGAACTTTTAGTTCCTACTTTAGTTCTATGCTTGAAAGGCCGATCTTTGCTTATTTCGATCACAAAAGTGCATGACATCTATTCGTAAATTCTTTTATGTTACGGCTGTCTATGCACGGCGTGGATTGCTTACTATCACAAGACCAATGAAATCCTGTTATAAAAAAGAAAAAATAATAATTTGACTCTGTCCTATTATTTCGGTAACATCAAAAAACAGCTAAAAGCGAGTACACTTCAAAGAGCTATTATCCCACCACATATGGGATCGAATAGAGCTGGCGTTCAGCCGGGAATGGGGTGGTTTTTAGTCAGTAAGAGTCTGACACTCCCTCTTGTCCCACCAAAGGCAGGGGAAGCCATTCGATTATTCTCCCTTAAAATTATATCCCTACTAAGCTTCTTAAACAAATCTTAAACAAAAATCAACACGAAAATTCGAATATTTTAAAAGGAATAAACTAACAAGAACTCACATTTATTACTAAGCATTGATTTGACGTCAGACAAGATATTTATAGTTTGATTTGCTTTAGGATAGACTTTGATATAAAATGTTCTATTTTTACCTTCGTTGCGTAGCGTAGGCGTTGTCAAAGGTGACTGGGCGTCATTTTACCTACAACTCGTAGACGTCAGCAATTATGCGATGACTGTACATAAAATATTGCGTTGTGATATAGTTTTTATTTTACAATATAGTTTTTGACACCCGTAGAAAATGCCAGATGCTAGCAATTAATAAAAAATTGGTATCTTATACTCTTTCATTGTCTACGTCTGACGGATTACATGGATGGTTTTTTCATACCTATTTCGAACTTACAAGAACTTTTACTTACAGGCCACCCGTTTCCCTCGCGATGGCACTATCACCAGCGCGCTATCCATTGCTGTCTCCGCACTACGCTCCACTGCCGCCACCCCAACCGACGCAGCAACCGCAACCAGATTCCTCACACGATCACAACGAGGAAGGAAATGCGCATACTGATAGTGATGGTAAGAATAAGTATCTATATTAATATTTTAAAGAGGTTAAATTTGTAAGTTTGTATGTATAAGACAATCTTAGGAACCGCTGGTCGGATTTCCACAATTCTTTCACTTATAAATAGCTACAATGGTCCTGAGAGCTATAAAACATCACGCTATGGAGCCGAGCAGCGTGTGAAACCGCGCGAGAGCAGCTAGAATATACATATTATTATAATGAAATTAGAATTATGAAACAGCAAAACTTCTGTTACCATGCTTGTCTGTTTGCAAACGCTAATCTCTGAAACTGATTCACGGATTTTGATTAAATTAAATGATATTTCATTGAAGTCAAAAATATCAATGATGTTATTATGTTATGTTGTTTGTTATCTTGAACAAAATATACCAAGATTGACACACAACAACAACAGCAACAACAACAAGACAAAAAAGTGTCTTAGTGGCATAAAAATTGGGTATATAATCTAACTTATTGATTATATTCCAGATGACAGTATTGACGTGACTAACGAAGAGGATTCCACTTCATACTCTCCACCTGCAGCCATGAATTACCAACAAAACTGCGCTTCTTACAGGTATGAAGAAAACTCGTAGGCCGTCGTAGCGGTTCGTAGGCGCTTGTAGCAAAATCGTAGACAATCGTAGCCGTACTAAAGATCGTTATCAAAATTATAATAAGCATTTGCCTTAATAATCAAATTTTAATGTGTTTATTCGTGGAATTTATATATTTTCTTTGAATTCATATAATGTTCTTGCCTTACTTTTACTGACAGAAATGCATTTAATTCTAAATAATATCTATACATATGTGAATGTTTCATAGTCCTTTCAGGGATGATGACAATATTAATATAATATTTAGTTATAAGTACATTTACGGGTAAGTATGTATAGAGACTCGCTGAACCCACAATCGAACCCTTGCAACGGTTTAGTGGGGCTTAGCTGATAAAATACTTACCTTTCTTGAATAAAGACATTAAAAAGAAATAACAAAAAAAAAAACACTTTAATGTCTAGCTGGCACATTATACAATACTTTTTTTTCTACGGCTTCAAAACCTTTGCAAGATGCATTGATTTCAAAAGTTGTATGACGTCACAACCACCTTTCCGTGTTGTGACGTAGCGACGTAATTACTTCTTAAACAAAAAAATAAAAATACGTGTCTAAATATATTTTTTTGTTTTCAGACCATTAGGTGTTGAAAGTGCAGCGGAATCGGCAGCTCGATTACTCTTCATGGCTGTGAAATGGGCGAAAAACCTTCCTTCCTTTGCCAGTCTTGCTTTCAGAGATCAGGTTTGTACTTTAATAGGTAATGTTATTGAGGTATTTCCAAATTGATTAGACTTAAAAACTTTTAAGTATAGTAACGTTCGTTTTGGTGTTGCGGGTAGTGTCGAAAAGCGGCGATCCTTAATAATTAAGAGGCTATCAGATCTTTTGTTCCTACTTCACTAGAAAACAAATATATTTTTAAATGATAGAACCGGTGTCTATCCGCTACAGAATTGCGATCATCAATTCGCCTACTAAGGAGATTAGCAGGGTTGCTAGAGGAAGAAGAGAGAATGTCAGACTCTTACTAAATAAAACCCACCCTGTTCCTTCTCCTGCTTTAGCCGAAGCCGCGGTACCTTTTTGCAGTTTCCCCGCAGCCCTGGACATGATATTGGACCCCATATGTGGTGATCTTTTGGCTCTTTCCAGCGCGTGCGAAACGCTATGCGTTGTACACTCAAGTCTGCTTCTAGTCAGTCTGAACGAAAGCCTCTTCTCAAATGGAGGTTTCAGCATTAACTGTTCAAACTGGACAGCCGGTTTCAAACTTATAATTAAAAAAAATACAATGGAATTGAGAACATTCTCTTTATGAAGTCTGTTAAAAAATCAAGTCCAAGTTACCCCAAGAAACTCCCCTTCACCGTTTGCCAGTGGTATCTAAATAAGCTTAAAAACTTTTCAGTAATAAATAACTGTTTTTTTATTTCCAGGTGATTCTCCTAGAAGAAGCTTGGTCGGAGTTGTTCCTACTTAACGCCATTCAATGGTGCTTGCCCCTCGACGCTGCGTGCGCCGCGCTCTTTGGAAGCGATCAACTGGATCAAGGTAGATAATATTATCTCTAGTACCATTTATACATTGACCCATTCGAAACGAACTCTAGATCGTTTAGCATTTGGCTAGTTGTATGCGTTTTGGAACTAAGATCTTGTTCCAAATTCAAATATCCCCTAAACCTATTGCAACAAAACTAAATGGGCTATGTCATGTTATTGTTAGCTTCCAAAAAAAAAAGCTCAATTGGTATACATGACATATGATTTTAGAGGTGAGGACAAATGACTAAGATTTCAAATTTGATTCATGTTTACGACTACGCAATCGAATTTAGTCGTTACTGTTACTTACTGGGACTAGAAATGGATTCCACACCAGACGGATTATGTACGTCTCTTCAACAGTATGCTACAGTTCAATACATAGTTTTTTGTAAAGCCAAAATCATCAAATGACTTCTCTCGCCCAGGGTAAGGCGTGAAGGAGTGTCAGATTCTTACTGACTAAAACCCCTTTCTTTTCCTTGCTTTAGACCGAAGCCGCGGTACAGTCAGGGGTCAAAAATGCAATTAAACTCTACCAATTTTAAATGACCAAAATATTTTTGTAGAATAGAGTCAATGGTTGAGGACTGCTTTTGAACATTAATTACAAAAAATTTTTGTCACTTTAAAATTTGTAGAGTGTAATTGCATTTTTGACCCCTGACTGTACCATATTGTGCTAACCCCACAAGTCCGGCTCAACATTGGCCTTGTAGGGTCATGTCTAGTTCAATTTATAGCTGAGATCATCTTCATCATTAGTCTCAGAAACACCATGTCTCGAATTAAACCAAAAACTTTGTACACAGAAAGAATACGACGGCTTCATTGCGTCACTATAAATGGTTTTGCAGAGAATGGAGTGGACTCGGCAACGTTGCGACGTCTGAGAGAAGTGCTCGCCAGATACAGAACTGTTCTCGTCGATCCAGCTGAGTTCGCTTGCATGAAAGCCATTGTACTATTTAAATCTGGTAAGTTCATTTCTTTGTATAAAGAGAAGGGAAGTAGGTTATAGGCCTCATACAAACGCAACGCGCGCGGCTTGTATGTGTGCGCCATAGCACCTACGCGTCGGCGCACGCACACTGTAACAAAATCTCGACCCGTTTCTCAGTGCGCCAGTCGGGGCTAACACTTCACGAGGTTCGCGCGTCACTGTTTTTCGGCACCGCTAAATTGAAACAAAATGTCTGATAATCGCAGGAGAACGTACTGCTGTGTGTTTGGGGGTCTTAACTTGCAAAAGTAATTTATAAGGATGCGAATATATTACACATTAAAGTTTAATAGCGAGGCGTTTCGTAATAGTCGAAACCGACGAAAGTATTTTTCTGTAGCTAAACAAGTCATATTTGTATTATTTACGTTTGTATTAATTTAAAATAAATATGGTCCTTTATGTGTAAAAATACTACATTATGCCTAAAAAAATACAATGAGAAAATAATGTTAACACTAGCTCTTAGTCTATGTTACCGCCTGTGCCATCTAGCGACATAAAGAGTCACACCTCACAAACCCTGTACTCAGACAATACAAGTAAAAAATACAACATCCCGACCTTTGCCAATTTATAGGCACTGAATTAATATTTTGCTAAAAGTGACAATCCTAAGACAGTAGGCAATTATATCGCGGATAGCCTTCTCTTTATACTATGTCTTTAGCGGAACTCAAAGAGTTTTGAACCTTTTTTCGATGACCAAAGTAAACAACAAAGACCTTGGAGTAATACATGTGAATTTGGAAATACACAATACACGATTCCTGAATCGTGCTTGAGATTTCTTGTCATCTCCTTAAAATACTTATATTTTGCTATTGTAAAACAGTTGCTACCACAGAAGAGCATTTGAAATGAATACATATAAGAAACAAATATTCTGTTCCGGGTATAGATATTCAGGACCAACTTTATTGCCATTTATCGATCTTATTAGTAACCATTTAATCTTAATACTTAACGATTTTTGTATATGACACGATTTACCATAAAAAACAATACATTCTGCTAAAAGAAACTTTATCATTACAGAAACCAGAGGCCTAAAAGACCCATTGCAAATAGAAAATCTCCAAGATCAAGCTCAAGTGATGTTAATGACCCACGCTCGCACAGCTCACGGAACAGCACCAGCGAGGTTCGGCAGACTCCTTCTCTTACTCCCACTCTTACGTCTAGTCACTCCACAGCAGTTAGAAAGAGAATTCTTCGCGAAGACTATTGGACAGACTCCTATGGAAAAAGTTCTAGCTGATATGTACAAAAACTGATAGATTGATGGTTAAATATCGAATTGTTTTGGTAAAGTCGTTTAAAGATATTTGTTTTTCCTGTTTACACACATAAAGCATACTGATTTATAATTATTATTATGTGCAATATTTTTCTTTATGTACCAGGCGAGCATAAATACGTGTTAGTTCAATATTCCTATTGTTCTAGTACTAAGGACGGCAATCCGCGGCCTCATTACAAAACAAGGTTTTACTTTAGTAGAGGTCTAAAACAATTGAGCTAGTTTTTGTATTTCGAACTGAAGACAGATGAGAATAAGTTTAAGTGCGGGAGAGCTATGCTTCGGCACGAATGGGTCGGCTCGACCGGAGTGATACCACGGCCTCACAGAAAACCGGCGTGAAACAACCACAGCGTTGTGTTTCGCCGTGTGAGTGAGGTTACCGGAGGCCCAATCCTGCCCTCCCTCAATCCCTCCTCAATCCCTAAATCTCCAAATCCCTAATCCCTAAAAGGTCGGCAACGCACTCGTAACTCCTCCGTTGCGAGTGTCCATGGGCGGCGCTGATTGCTTACCATCAGGTAATCCGTCTGCTCGTTTGCCGACCTATTACATTAAAAAAAAAAAAGATTCAAAATTCATGTCAGGGCTGATTTTTCAATGGTTAGATAAAAGTTATCTGGGGTATAATAATGATGCTGTCGCGTCAGAATGTTTGTATAAGACAGTGACAGCAACAATTTTATTCCTTGACTGTTGAAAAATCAACCTTCAATAGTTTAAAACCGTAGACTAAAGATATATCTTGTTATGTAATAACGGGGGTTAGGTTTTGCATGAAGGTTTTAACCTTACGACGTATAATCGAGTTGTATTGTACAGTTCGATCAGATATTCGCTAGGATTTGCACACACAGTTTTCTAGGCGAGTCTTGTTTCGAAAAAACGCTTTCCCCGCAACCCTGTCTAAACATCAGCCCCATAGGGCCACGTCTGTGGTGGTCTATTGGCTCTTTGAGGCACGCACGGAACGCTACGCGCCGTACGCTCGGGTCTGGTTCAGTCAGGCGGCGAGCTACCCTTACTCGCCGTCCGCAGACCCGCGCTTACGGTAGACCGTTACTCGATTTTTGGCGCCCAGAATGTCGCCTACTGCAGCGACTAAGCCGAGTAACTTTGAGAACCTAATAATATGAGTTTTGTGCATAGAAAGCAAGTCAACATGTTTTTATAAGGCCTATATTTTATACCATATACCAAAATCTTTGCCAATTTAAATTTAAAACATAAATAAAAACTTCTTTGTTCCTGTACTATAAAATTATTACTAAGATAATGTAATTTTAGTGTTAAATTCTCCATGTAAGTGCTTAGCAATGCAATGTAAACCTTATAAGTTTTAGAAATAAGATGTAGATTAGAATAACTATTAAAATATGTGTACTTTAGTTTATTTTTATTTTAAGCTCTAGGTTTCTGTATATATAAATGTTAGATAGTATTAAAAACTTAACGTTATTATAAGAATTAATCTAATATCTCTTTTTCTCCCTTCTGAAATAAAAAAGGATTCATAAAATTATTTATAATTTTAAATTAACAATAACTAAACTACACATCTAAATTTTTATAGAGCAACCAAGCTTTTGCTTTGACTGCACGGTTGGTGAGGTGGCTGGGCCGTGCAACGTGTCGCGGGTTCCATTCCCGCACGAAACACTCTTTGTGTGACCCATAAATTGTTTTTCCGGGTCTGTGTGTCATGTGCATGTGAAATTGTATGTTTGTAACCGCAACCACGATACAGGAGAAAATCCAAGAGTGGGGCAACTTTAAAAAAAAAAAGAAGCTTCGCCACCTATGGGTCGGTTAGACCAGAGTGATACAGGCCTCACAGAAAACTTGAATGAAACAATCACAGCGTGATTGTGAATTGTGGGTTATTATGTCTCATTGTAGTTAATATAGGTACTAAAATCTCCTTAGGTACATCCTAAAAATAACATTATAAAACATTGACTTATATTAATTATTTTTTTACCATCATCATCATCATCAGCCCATAAGTGCCCACTGCTGAGCAAAGGCCTCTTTTCACACGGAGAAGGTTTGAGCGTTAATCACCACGCTTCCTCAATGCGGGTTGGCGATTTCAAACTTATAATTAGAAATTATAAGTCCAGGTTTCCTCACGATGTTTACCTTCACCGTATGTCAGTGGTGTCTAAATAATTATAGAAAGTACATATAACTAAAAAAAAGAACTATAACTAGAAAAAAGTCACATTGGTACTTGCCAGGTTCGAACCCTCATGCATGAGAAGCGGGCTCCTTAACCTCCGGGCCACCACGACACTTCGTCTTTTTATAATATTACAATAATAAATTGTAAATTAACAATAGACTTCATTGTACATAAATGTGTGGTTGTGTGGTCATATTTTTTTACAGTATGGGTCCAACTACAATGGGTCACTTCGGATCTCAAAAAACAAAAAGTTTAATTTCGTGTGTGTGTCAGTCTGTCGGTCAGTCCTATAGTGAAGCTATTTGCTCTTTCCAAAATGTAGATTGTTATGAAAAAGAACTAACAGGAAACTTTACTGTAATTCTTTCAATCAATTTCACAATTCACTTCATTGTTACATCATTAATTTAGTCCTCCACGACGCATGTTTTTTTTTCATGAAATACTTACCACATTGAAGTGGTGACGATGGCACTGCATTTTATCTGTTACTGGTTTTTCTGGCGACCCAACCAAAAGGGCGCAAGGCTGATAACTATCTGAGGACAAAAAAGTACCGGTGTTTATGCAAATGCAAAGAAAAAAAAAACAAATGAAAAATGAAAGCAAAATATCATTAATATGGCAAAAAATATGAATATTAGAAACTTAAAAAAAGGTTTAACATCTTAAAACTGCAATTACAGTGTTGTGACGTGTTTACCTAAGCTCAACAAGTCGCTTTTAGGGAGTGGTAGACTCTTACTGAGGAAAAATCACACCGTTCCTTCTCCTGCTACAGGCTTTTTTTTTGAAAATCATCAAATGACTTCTCCCTCCCAGGGCTGGGCGGGAGGGAATGTCAGACTCTTACTGACTAAAAACCCTCCTGTTCCTTCTCCTGCTCTGAGCCGAGATCGCGGTGCCTCATTGCGCTTACCCCGCAACCCCGGCTGAACATCAGCCCTATAGGGCCCCGTCTGTGGTTCCTGCTACAGGCTGTGATCATGGTATATTTTGCGCTTGACTCACAACCCCGGCTGTAACAATTCTAAAAACGATGTCTTTATGCTAGTAAACGTAGTAATAATAAAGCAATGGCTCGCGCATCTCAATCATTCTTAAACCACCTTTATCTCAAACATATAAAAAAGTACACATTATATAATTATTATTTTTTTTGAGGAAAATCATCTAATGACTTTCGTCAGAAGTCATTCACGGCCCCGTTCCTTCTCCTGCTCTAAACTAAGGCCGTGGTGCCTCATTGCGTTTACCCTGCAACCCCGGCTGAACATCGGCCCTATAGGGCCCCGTCTGTGGTGGTCTATTGGCTCTTTGAGGCGCGCGCGGAACGCTACACGCCGTACGCTCGGGTCTGGCTCTGGTCGGGCGGCGAGCTACCCTTACTCGCCGTCCGCAGACCCGCAGGCCGGAGATCGTCTCTCGAAATATGAATATTGCAACATAATTCTGACATAAACTTTATAAATAACACAAACATGTAATTATGTCCATATAGACCTTTTATCATGACGTCATTATAATTGCGATATTTGCTTCAATAATATGATGTAAAGTATTTTAATTTAATTGCAATAATAACTTATAACTAAAATAATTAAATTAAATTTTATTATTATCTGAATAAATTATGTTTTTCCTTAACATACATTACTATTTATATTGATGATTTTAATACTACCACTTTGCTGCAGTTTCGCTTTTATATTAATTCTAGCGCACCGGCTCCGCACGGTAGCTATGCTGATACTAAATTTCTCCTCTATTGAATTGATGTTATCCAAACTAATATTATAAATGCGAAAGTAACTCTGTCTGTCTGCCTTTTCTTCACGCCTAAACTACTGAACCGATTTCTCTGAAATTTGATACAGACATAGTTTTCAACTCGAGAAAGAACATAGGATAGTTTTTATACAAAAAATCTGCAGAAAGTCACTATTCCGCGCGAACGGAGTCGCGGGCAAAATATATATATGTCGCAGGGATATGATAAAAACAGAGGTTTCGCCAAATCCCTAAGGGATTTGATCAAATCACGGAGGATGTTAAAATAACGCCTTCCTCTTCAATCACTCTATTTAAAAAAGCACATCAAAATCCATTGCGTATCTTTAAACATATAAGCATACATAAGAATATAGGGACAGAGAAAGCGATTTTATTTTATGCTATAGAGTAATTCGATTTTTATACTACTCATACAAAGGCAGACTTAATACAACTAAAATTAAGAATCGGGCCTCCGGTATCCTCATGCACTCGGCTAAATACAACGCTGTTGTTGTTTCACGCCGGTTTTCTGTGAGGCCGTGGTATCACTCCGGTCGAAGCTGACCTATTCGTGCCGTCATAAAAGGAATCAGATTAAAAAGAATATTCATTTATTAAATAAACATTTTTAGTAACCTCAATGCCTTTAAAACTGAGTAATGTAAAAATAATTTCTCAATATATTTTTATTTATCACTTATCTACAAATTTAACCAAACATACACACGAAAATTACAAACTTTCCGACATAACTCCATTAATAAACAATGATCGAATTGTTTTTCTTTAAATTCCTTCTAATAGTTGATGTCATCTTAAACTCATGAAGTCATTTATTAATCTTAATGACATCATCCTATATGCTGTCACCATTAATACGTATCTACAATGTTAGGAAAAACAGTGACATATTTTATGTTTATTACTTACTAGCGGCCTGCCCTCGCTTCGCACGGGTATCTCGCTATCAAAGGGTAACTTTTTTCTAATCTTACCCTCTACTTTTCTAATATTTTGTTTAATAAGAACCTTCTCCTGACAATAACAAACACAACAAAAAAAAAAAAAAAATTGGCAAAATTGGTCCAGGCGTTGTTGAGTTATGCGCTTACCAACACATTTTGCGATTCATTTTTATACATAAAGAAGATTACATTTTAAACCGTATTTGTACACGGTAAAACTATACAGGGTGTAATTGAATAGATACGACAAATTTCAAAATACAATAATACGTGTTGTCAAAAAAAATTAGAACATTACAAATGTAAAATTAATAAACTTTTATTAGTGTCACGGTGAGGTCAATGATCGCTATGAACGGCAACGCTTGATAACATTATGCTGCACTGCATTATGTCGGACGAGATTTCTTGATATTTTCAATTCTTCTTATTTATTTTGCATATTAATTATTTTTATGGAATACTGATAATTCGTACTTAAATAAAGATAACAACGTAAATGGACCATTTTAAAACGATAATTACGTCAATTTATTTATGGTCTTATGCCCGGTTCCTATATTTAACGAATCTTCGTTGTATACGCATTACGACTAAATGACATTACGAATAGTTATCTTGACCGTCTACTGACGGTTAAAATATTTATAGGAAAACCATAGATGTCCATACAATTCGCTTACCGATATCCGTTAGTTGCAAACCGTCAGTACCTAAGTTGCACGACGAGACGTTTATTAAAGGAACGGTTTTAGCTTACGAGTCGTATATTAAACTACTATTCGTAATTAAAACGGATCGTTTCTCAATTATAGGAACCGGGCGTTAGATTGTAGAAAAAACAATTTCTATAATTACTATGTTACTGTAACTGAACCTCCTATTACATTTTGTCGCATTTATTCCATATCAGCTTGTATCAAGTCGCGTCATTAAAATATTGTTATGACGCAGCGTGACATTTATATAGATGAAATGTACGGCTATTTTACGTCATTGCGTTTTTTTATTTGATAGGTCGGTAAACGAACATATGCATTACCTGATGGTAAGCAATCAGCGCCGTCCATGACACCCGCAACGACTGAGTTCCGAGTGCGTTGCTGACCTTTTGGGGATTAGGGATTTGGAGATTTTGGGAATGTGGGGAAGGATTGGGCCTCCGGTAACCTCACTCACACGGCGAAACAAAACGCTGTGGTTGTTTCACGCCGGTTTTTTGTATCACTCCGGTCGAGCCGACCCATTCGTTCCGAAGCATGGCTCTCCCAGAATTGCGTTATGTCTTTCCTTTGTTTTAAGAATAGAGTGATCCTACGCAGCTCGGGTTTTTATAAGTATCAAGTCAAATATTTCGTCATTAAAAAAAACATTATATTGAAACTAGGAGTTTCTTCTGTATCGTGAAGCTGTTACAATTACAAACATACAATTTCACATGTACATCACGCCCAGACCCGCAACAACAATTTGTGGATTACACAAAGAGTTGTTCCGTGCGGGAATCAATCGCACCGCACCAAGCGTGCTGTCAAATCATCATTATCATCATCATGTTATAAGTGCCCACTGCTGACCAAAGGCCTTTTCTCACGCTAGCTCAAGGCGAATTGGTGGTTTCGATCTTACATATAACGAACTCCAGATTTCCACAGGATGTTTTGCTTCACCGCTTTTCAGTGGTGTCTAAATAATTTTAGAATCTAAGAAAGTATGTACACATATAACTCGGCAAAAGTCGCATTGATACTTGAAAGGAGTTGAAGACGTACCAATGCGACTTTAAAATATATGGCTTACTTACTTAATAAGTTTTATTATTTTAAGATCTGTACATTATTTACATTTCTGCATAAATTAATTAATAATTCTTATGACAAATGTAAATAAATATTCTATTGTAATTATTTTACCTAATGTATTTATAAAAATTAGATTATTAAATGTAACTACTAAACAAGATTGGTCTAAGAGTACTGTAGTCTATTATTAAATTATTCTTGTAACATTACTTATAGTTATTGGTAAGTGCAAATAAAAATTTCTGGGTAAACAATCGATAGGTACATAGATATATTCCACAAAATAATTGTCAATCGCATACCTACATTGACTACGCAAGTAACTTTTAATAAAGACAGGAGATTCATAAACAAAAAAAGAAAAAGGATAGAAATATAGTCATCTCCCTTTACACATTTGAAATAAATAATGACACGTAACAGTTTATAAGCCGCTTAAAATCTGTTAAGATTAAATCCTTCTCAAACTTAGGCCTCCTTTTATCTTGAAAGCTATCCAAATGTTGTGAAACAGACCCTTAAATCTTGTTAAATAAAAACTAATATTATAAACAGGAAAGATTTAATTGTTTGTTTAAAGAATTCGTGAAATGTTAGTAACCTACACTATCCCCCGTGAGCTTAAGCTATAAAATACGCGAATTACGGCAAGTTATTAAAAATAAAATACGCGGGTGAAACGGTTTATAGGTTCACACACTAGTTATTAAAAATATTTTTAGAGAAGTTCAAAATTCAAAACACGTCTTCGCTTTGGTTTTAACAGAATAAAAATGTAAATAGAATGCTTGTAGTATAAATGTAAAGTTTGTTATTAGTACATAAGTATGTTATTATTAAATAAAAACTGCCAAAATGTATCCCGTGTAGCCAAAAACATTATTATTATGATTAATAGATGATAATAAATGTGATGTCCAAAATATAGTGCGTACTTTTTATTTCTTTACTAGTGACCCGCCCATAAACCTTCCTCGTCAATGACTCTATGTACTCATTAAACAAAACCGCATCAAATCAATCCATCGTCAGTCGGACAGTTTAAAAGATTTAAGGCACAAATAAAGTAGCTTTGTTTACCACGTTATGTAGTGATACAAAATCAACATCTTATACCTAGCGTACACTGCTAGACTAAACACTTAAGTTCTATTTAAAGACATAAGACGGTTTCCAGGTTTCCAACGGACGTTTTTGGAACGGAGTCGATTTGAATAATCGGACATAGACTAGTGATAAAAACAAACGAACTGTCAGACATACCTACAACGACCTTTTAAATTTTTTTAAACACGTGTTTTACGATAATTTATTTATTTATTTAATATCTTTTTGCACAAAACAAATGTACAAAGGTGGGCTTAATGCTTAGTGGGATAATGATATTTTAAACAACTCAATTAGACGAGGTTGCAACCAAATCAGACTTAATAAAAAAAAACATTTGTAGAGGACTCTTTTTATTGGGAAAACTCATCAAATCACTCCTCTAGGCCTAGGTGGGCGAGAGGGAGTGACAGCCTCTTACTGACTGAAAACAACTCGTTCTTTCTCCTGCTTCCGGCCGGGACCGCGGTACATTATTGCTCTTGCACCCGCAAGCAGAAAGAGGTATGATGTACTTGGATTTAAATTTTCTATATGGGACCGATTCTGATTATTCGGTGTTCTATTGTATACTTGATAACAGTGCCATCTATTAGTCACAGTTACAACAATTCTAACAACCAAGTCAAATTACCGACAATATTTTTATATTCTGCTACTAGATGGCGCTACTAAGAGATAGGCTTATCATCAGAAATAATAATAAAATTGTTTACGAATAATGAAATAAACAATTATTAATAACATTATAATAGGTACTTATAAGTAAACTTTATTTACATACGTCATAATACGATTAAAATTGTAAATTCTGATTAAGTTGTCCATCGACTTATTATGTTTATTGTAGCTATACATAGGTACATACTTGTATGTGTGATGTATGTAGCAGTAATGTGTATCTATAGAGTGTTCTATTTGAATGACTAGATAAAAGACGTTAAAAGAATTTGAACAGAAATATGGACCTTACTATATGTCAGTAGGGTTCAAAATCCCATTGATACCCCGTCGGCTGGTAAAAACAAAGAGGATTGACAGATTCTGTGACGGTTTTTACCAACCTCTTAAAAATACTTGATAAACTTGTTCTTACAGACCGTAGTTTTGACTAAAAGCCATGTACACAGTTGTTTTGTTTGGTATCGGGTTGGAAAATCCTTATGGAGACCCATCGCCCTCGGGGAAGGGCGTAGGGTACTGTCAGACTCTTACTGACTATAAAAACCAACCCGGTGTTCCTCCACTTAGCCATGTGCATGTGTCGGAGGGGTGGGTATCGCCGAAGCATTCGTCGCAACCCCCCGACGAGATGTACACAGTGCAAACCATGTCCTGAAATGACTTCTCTTGTCCAGGATGAGACGAGAGGGAGTACCAGACTCCCTGACTTAAAACCACCCCGTTTCTTCTCCTGCTCTGGGCTAGAGCCTTGGTACATTATTACGCTTGTCATTGTGGTAAATGCTTAGAAACCGGGAAACAAATGACGCGATTATGAATAACAACTCAAGACATTATACTTGGGATTGCAGATCGAGGACAAGCATAGGTATACTGCAGCCTCGGCCTAGAGCAGGAGAAGGAACAGGCGGTTTTTAGTCAGTAAGAGTCTGACACTCTTACGCCGTACTCAGGCCGAAAGAAGAAATGTTTGCCATAATCGCCAAACTCGGCAAACAGTTTCGTGATTAAAAATTTTAAAGGAAATTTCACAGTAATAACATAAAACCAACTATTTTATATTTTAAACGTAACTTATGAACAAATAAAATTATCGATTCTAACTGAGCTGACCAACTGGCCGTGATAAACCCATTCGAAAATGACACATAAAGGTTAGCTTACAAGGCGTATTATTGCGTAATCTTGTTCGCAAGTAATTGGTTTTCCCAGAACGCCATACTGGACTTGTGAACGACGTTTAATGACCTCTGTACATGGCGTAGGGTTGTCACACATAACAAAGTTGACAATCCCGGATATAAATATATAGGTATAATGTGTCTATCCTTATTTTTCTTTTAAAGCAACATTTTAAAGAATTGTAACTTCGCTTCGAATTGTGGCTTCGTTACAATTCTTTAAAATGTTGCTATTTTAAAGAATTGTAACGAAGCCATGCATCGGCACGAGTGATCCGGTTCGACCGGAATGATAGCGCGGCGGCAAAACTGGCGTGTGAACAAGGTTGCCGGAGCCCCGAGTCCCCTTCGCCAATCCCTAAATCCCCAAAAGGTTGGCAAGCAACACACTCCTCCGTTGTGGGTACGGAGCGTCAATGGGCGAAGCTGATTGCTCCCATTAGGTAATCCATCTGCTCGGTTTCTGTCCTATATATATAAAATTACAGCGTTCTGTTTCGCCGTGTGAGAGGTTGTAAACCGGAGGCCAAATTCTCTCCCAGAATTTTCTGGTGATGCTATCGTCCACATGTGGCACTGACTGCAGCTTACCAACAACTTATTTCTTATTACCAGTTCCGGATGCCCTTATTTGTGCGAATGGGTTGGCTCGACCGGAGTGATACCACGGCTTCACAGAAAACCTACGTAAAACAATCAGAGCGTTGTGTTTTGCCGTACGAGTGAGGTTACCGAAGGCCCCATCCTTCCTCTTCCCCAATCCTTAAATATCTAAAACCCTAATCCCTAAAACTTCGGTAACGCACTCGTAACTCCTCTGTTATGGTGTCCATGGGCAGCGCTGATTGCTTACCATCAGGTAATACGTATGCTCGTTTGCCGACATATCACCTAAAACATAGACGACGTGTGTTTGGTCACGCAGGACCTTTTAATAGGCTCCAAATATATTGTGGTTTGCGCCATACTAAGTTGTGGTTTGCGCTTCGGCCAAATAGTGTTCGCGTTGATACCTAGCAGCCGAAAATGATAAACAATTTGAATCTCTAGACTTATGTATGTTACAATGAGTGGATAGATAGCTTAACGACTTCTGATAGTGCACTACAAATAAAAAAAATACTTTGATAGGAATTAATAGTATCTACTAATTGCAGAGGTCTTGTGACTGAAAATGATGAATTACCAATAAAGTAATTTTTACTCTTCAAAAAAAAACGTATCAGCAGGGAGATTATAGCAACATTTTTATATAGAGCAGATCTTTATTCCAGCTCTGTCACGAGCGAGAGATGATCTCCGGCCACCGTTAGCGCGCGGGTCTGCGGACGGCGAGTAAGGGTAGCTCGCCGCCCGACCAGAACCAGATCCGAGCGTATGCGGCGTAGCTTTCCGCGCGCGCCTCAAAGAGCCAATAGACCACCACAGACGAGGCCATATAGGCCTGATGTTTAGCCGGGGTTACGGGTTAAGCGCAATAAGTCACTGCGACCTCGGCCCAGAGCAGGAGAAGAAACGGGAGGGTTTTAGTCAGAAAGAGTCTGACACTCTCTCTCGCCTTACCCTGGGCGGAACGTTCCTTCTCGTGCTCCAGGACGAGGCCGCGTTACCGTTATTGCGTTATGATGACGATGCAACGTGCAACGCAATCCATCCAAATACCAACAGACTACCGTGTGGTTTATCCAAACTAATACAAACTTCCAAACTAATATTATAAATGTGAGAGTCACTCTGTCTGTCTGTCTGTCTGTCTTTTCTTCACGCCTAAACTACTGAACCAATTTCTGTGTACAGACATAGTTTGTTACTCCAGAAAGGACATAAGATAGTTTTTATACCAAAAATCTGCAGGAAATCACTATTCCACGCGAAAGAAAGAAGTCGCGGGCAAAAGCTAGTTGCTAAATATGGAAACTAAACTATTATAGCCTAAAGACAAAAACAGGACAATAATAACAAGGTAATTTGAAACATATTATGACTGCCATAATCCATAATGACATAACGTTGTTTATTTGATGTAATATTACAGTACAGTGTTTACCTACATTTTTCCAAGTATTTCCTCCTGTTTGATGCTTTAGGTATGATGTCAACAACGGACATTGTGAATCAGAATTTGGAGTTTGGACCGAGACATTTGATAGACCAGGTGCGAAATTATTTTGCCTGTTTTGCTTGTATGGTTAACAGAAACTTACTTCTTACTAATATTATAAATGCGAAACTTGAAACGATGTTTGGATGTTTGTTACTCAATCACGCCAAACGGCCAGACGGATCTGGATGAAATTTGGCACAGGCATAGAAAAGACTCCGGAATAGGACATCGGCTACTTTTTATCAACATGCCACGCGGGCGAAGCCGCATGCGAAGTTAGTTAACCATAATTTATGTATAAATAGCATAGTTTATTTGAGGTGTGCCCTTCTAGGCCCATATTAAAAGGAATCCCTTAAATTATATCTTTTAACATATAACTGTGGGAGAGCCATGCTTTGGCACGAATGGGTCGGCTCGACCGGAGTGATACCACGGCCTCACAGAAAACCGGCGTGAAGCAATCACAGCGTTGTGTTTCGCCGTGTGAGTGAGGTTACCGGAGGCCCAATCCTTCCCCTCCCCGACCCTTCCCCAATCCCAAAATCTTCAACTCCCTAATACCTAAAAGGTCGGCAACGCACTCGTAAGTCCTCCGTTGCGGGTCTGATTGCTTACCATCACGTAATCCGTCTGCTCGTTTGACGACTTATTACATAAAAAAAAATTTAATGCTAATTAAGAATTTAAAATTGGATATAAGTAGCTTACAACATAGTTCTTTTATTATTCATCTTCTCGTGACTCAAGTTAACCATAAATTCCAATTGTTTAAAGGCAATTTGCGTATAAAACGTCAATTTAATTCGATTTAGTTTAAGCGTGAAGAAATAATCGATTGATTGATTTATCGATATGGCATCGATTAGTGTGTAACAACCCTGATTAGCTAGGTATTATAAGGTATCGTATACTTGGATTTTCGGTTGAGTCACGTAGAATAAGTACGTATTAAAAACAACGTTACATTACATGCATGAAAGTGCTATATAAACTTTTTGATTTCTAAAAAAAAATTAGGTATGCTTAGGAATAGTATTTTAATCCTCTCGTTGGGCATTTGCTTGATATCCGAGCAATAGCAAAAAAAGTTTTTATGCCGCCTATGAACACAACAACGGAGGAGTGGTTGGTTGGTTTTGGGCTTTTGGGCATTACGATTTTGGGGATTTCGGGATTAGGGGAGTAGAAGAATTGTGCCTCCGGTAACCTCACTCACACGGCGAAACAAAACGCTGTGGTTGTTTCAAGCTGGTTTTCTGCGAGCCGTGATATCACTCCCGCCGAGCCGACCCATTTGTGGCTCTCCCACTCATATTTTTTCCATAGGTGTCTTGTGAAAGATTAAAAAAAATATCTTTGATTCTGTGACAGCCCTACCAGGGGTTTTCCTAACTCTCAAGTTGTGATTATAAAGAAAAAAATATATTTAAAGAAACCGGTTTGAGAGACATGGTCACACTTGATTCAACAATCAGTAGTATACATACCTACTTATTACATACATGTATACATATGTATGCGTTAAATATACTACACATAAAAACTGAATCGCCGAAATGGAACAGTATATTTAAGGACTTATGTACGCAAAAAACTACGAAACGGCTGCACCGAATAGGATTATTATTTTAGTACTGACTCTTTTCTTTAGGAGTTATAACAAGTTGCAGGCCAAGTGCAGTAAGGTACCGCGGCCTCCGCCTGGAGCAGGAGAAGCAACGGGGCGTTTAAGTCACTAAGAATCTGACACTCCGGCTCGCCTCTACCCGGGCAGGAGATATTTGATTATTTTTCCCTCTTAAAAAGGGTTTAAAAACAAGACTTATTATGTAAATATATACCTACTAGATAACATTCATAAGAATAAAGATTTTTTTATTGTTTATCGATTTAAAAAAATCTTTCACTGTTAGGAAGCTACACCATCCCCGAATAAAATTAAACATAGGCTATAAACTGAGAATTGAAGAATTGTAGTGTCATTTAAATTATCGACTTTAATAAAGACTAAGAAATGTGGGAGAGCCAAGTTTCAGCACAAATGGCTCGGCTTCCATCGGAGTGATACCACGACCTTACAGTAAACATGCGTGAAAGAACTATAGCGTTGTGTTGCGCCATGTGATTGAGATTACTGGTGGCCATATTCTTCCACTCCCCACATCCCTCCTCAATCCCTAAATTCTTCGAAACCATAATCTCTTAAGGGCCGGCAACGCACTCGTAACTAATATGCTGTCTCCGAATGCTTACCATCAAATAATTCGTCCGCTCGTTTGCAGATATAAAAAGACGGGTTTTTTGGACCCTTTTGTTATTGCAAAGCGTTATTATTTTTTACCAGGGTAATGGTTAAAGCCCGAGGCCGAGAAGCGCAGAATACGGTATTCCCGGGTTTCCCATTCATGAGAGTTTTGGGAAATCCTGCCTTACATCATCACCATCATCAGCCTATAAGTGCCCACTGCTGAGCAAAGGCCTCTTTTCATACGGAGAAGGTTAGAGCATTAATCACCACGCTTACTCAATGCGGGTTGGTGATTCCAAACTTATAATTAGAAATTATAAGTCCAGGTTTCCTCACGATGTTTACGTTCACCGTATGTCAGTGGTATCTAAATAATCATAGAAAGTATATATAACTCGGAAAAGTCTCATTGGTACTTGCCAGGTTTCGAACCCACACCCTCATGCATGACAAGCGGGCTCCTTCTTCTTTCACCACGGCTCATGTCGGGGTACGGACACATGTCCTGCCTTACAGCTTCCCCTTTTCTACTTCTCTCGCCCAGGGAGAGAGAGAGAGAGTGTCAGACTCTTACTGGCCAGGCCAAGGTCGCTGCACCTTATTGCGGTCGACCCGCAACCCCGGCTAAGCGTTTGCCATGGTGGGCCCCATCCATGTTGGTCTATTGGCTCTTTGAGCTCAACTGCCATACAGCTCGACCCTGCAAGCTCAATGGAACAAAATTTCATCATATTTCGAGCGTGTGTTGTTTACCGTTGATGTTATTTTTAGGTACCTAATATCATCAATCGATTGACGATAGTCTTTTGTTAGACTTTCAAGCTTGTCCTAGGACATTTAGTTCAGTTGTTATTGCCAAAATTTGACACAGGCAAAGACAGTTAAAAGTAAATTTTAGAATGGAACGAGATCCAAATTTACCGTTTCTTCCATTTGCTATAATAGTGAATGCTAACCCGAAGATTGTGTGGTCCATTGTCTACCTAAAATAGCGATATTATTATCTTACTAATACTATGAAGCTCAACAGTTTGTTTGTTGGTTTGAAGGCGCTAATCTCAGAAACTACTGAATCGAATTGAAAACATAATTTTGTGTTAAATAGACCATTTATTGAGCAAAGCTTTAGGCTATAAAATGTCACTATGCTATGATCTGTAGGAGCCGAGCAGCGGGTGAAACGGAGCGAGAGTAGCTAGTATTATATAATAAAATCATATAATAATATATCCAGACTTATCTTTATGAGGAAAAAACGTAGGTATTTTGCTTTCGTACCTATATTACGTAAACAACATTATAATTATTATTAAATAGATATTATTATTATTAATTGCAACAAATAAACGAACAACGGAAAATTATGACGATATTATATTTGCTTGATGATTTAAATTTTAATTCCAAGTTTTTTTTTAAAACGTCTGCGGTTTTTGCAATGCCCTATGGTCACATTGTGTAAAAACTTATTTGTGGTTCCCATTTACGTACACAGATAAGTAATCCTAAGTAACGATTTAAAATTAAAATTAGAATAACCCGATTTTTTGTGGGTTGTAACCACTATTGGAGTTAACAGATTTTTTACACGATTTGCGGTAGGGAATCTAGTTTTAAATTCCCCAATTAACGACGGATTTTCAAAGAATATTTTCATTTAGATTTTATATAAGTATGACCTAATTTTATACCTTCGGTATTTTCCGATATTTTAAGCCTAGGCTTATTATATTTTCTTTAATTGATTTATTGGCAATTTGCGTTTTTAATTTCAAATTTGGTAAGTACTTAATTAATAAGCATAAATGGTACCTACACATTGAATTGCTTTCCCAAATATGTAATTGGAAATACTGAACTCAACTCTATATTAGGAAAGTATTACTGGATACTTCAAAAACCCAGGTTTTTGAACAACACCTCATACCTAAGTTGTGTTTAAAGAAACCCAGAGATATTGGTAGGTACCTATAGGTACATTTATTTATCTCATGTCCAAGCCATAATATAAAGTTGATTGGGTCACCCGATGGGGCAGAAAAAAATATCGAATGATAGCTACGTAGGTACGGTACCTTCAAGCAAGCCTAATGAAGGACGTCCATTGATACAGAAGCGTTTTTTACCGATTTGGAACACATTGCGGCAGACGAATTTATAGTTTCAAAACATTTTTATACATATTATTATCAACTACGTATATACGTAGCAATCTCGTTATAGCCACATAATTTAATTTTCAAGTGCCCAAACATTATTGAATACAGGCTAAGATATTTATTGTATTCTGCCTCTTCTGACAGTGACAGTTCAACAACTGGCATTTTAAATTGAAACGGTACTTGTGTGGCTTTTATCTTTTGATTGAAGTGATTTTGAATCTTAGATACATAATAGTACCTAACTGTAAAAAAGAATGTTTTGTTGGCCAAAAAGTAATTTAGTTGGGGAAAAAATAAATTGCCTCTACTTTGAAGATGTGGAGAATGACGTAACTCCTAAATATTTTTTTCGTGTTAGGAATGTGTTATCTCTTGTAATAGGTACATAGTAATTCTTATTGCCTATTTGGAATACTTTTAGATTACTTCTTCAAGCGACAGCTTCCGCTGGAGACACTCGTGTTGATAACCGCAAAGCACGGGTCTGCGGCCTTAGAGCAAGGGTTGATCGCCGCCCGACTACTGTTAGTACCTCCCTACCTACGGAGCGAAAGCCTGGGATGTCAGATCACCAAAGATGCAGGGGATACTCAGAGACATTTAATGATTACACTAACTACTAACGATTCTGTTGCTCGTCATCCGACCAGAACCAGACCCGAGCGTACGACTCGCTACATAAAGTCATTAAGACTTCATAAAGGCTACATAAATCCACAGATGAGGCCCAATAGGGCCGATGTCCAGCCAGGTTTGCAAGCGCGATAATATACCGCGGCTCGGTTCAGATCAGAACGAACGGCTTGGTTTTAGTCAGTACCCGCCTCGGCTTCACACGGATGCAATGCCCATACTTATTTAATTTCTCCACTATTTAATGAATGCCATTATACATATAAACCTTCCTTTTCAATCACTTACGCACCAAAAACCATTGCGTAGTTTTAAAGATTTCATCATGTATTGGGATGGCCACAAGATGGCGGCAACGCACTCGTTTAATGAACTCCTTTGGTGTCAATGGTCGGTGCTGATTGCTAACCATCAGGTAATCCGTCTGCTCGTTTGCAGACCTATCCCACAACAAAGTTACGAGTGCGTGTTGACCGTTTAGGAATTATGGTTGGTGACTTTAAATCGGGGAGGGATTAGGGGAGGGTAAGGATTGGGCCTCCGGTAACCTCACTCACACGGCAAAACACAACTCTGTAGTTGTTGTGGGGCCATACTGCGGCACGAATAGGTCGGCTAGACCGGAGTGATACTACGCCTTCACAGAAAACCGTCGTGAAGCAACACTTAAGTTGTGTTTAGCCGTGTGAGTTAGGTAGCTGGAGGCCCAGCCCTTGCCCTCCTCAGCATCAAATCCCAATCCCCTAGATATATGAACTTAAATCCCTTATTACCCACATGAGGCCGACAACGCACTTGTAATAACTCCTTAGGTACTACCAGTGTCCATGGACGGCGCTGATTACTTACCACCAGGTACCTAATCCGCCTGCTCGTTTGCCAACCTATGACACAAAAAAACAATAATGATAATCAACCTTTAGTCTTCTAATACAAAGTTTATTTTCCACAATTCTTGTTTAATATGACGGACCTTATGACCTTAAAGATTAGTTTCTAGACGGAAATGACTCATGTCACGTGTAGCTTCTTTATACTTATAATAACATGACTAACTATAAGTACTTACTTTTATGAATTTTGTTCGTGGCCAGAAGAATCAACTTTTACTCAAACTTGAGTAGATTTTGAACTTTATACATTTGATCTTAGGTCGAAAATCCAATGAAAAGAAATAGATAAGGTGCGCTGGGTTGGACGGTTTCCCTAAGCAGGTCAAAACAGCCTAGTTATTAGAGAAAAAAAAAATACTAGAGCGTACGATTCCTAACTCGATAAAATCACCTCTGTGGTTATTGTCAGAAGCAAGTTCTTCGGAATAGACCACTTACTATAAAAAGTGAAATGTACTTATAGGTATTTACATTATGGGCTTCCGAGTCACACAGTAATAAGTACTTAGATGAGTAGTCATAAAAAACTTTTAGTTAGGTATACGTTCAATAAAAAAGGTATCAAGACGGTGAACGATTTCTTTTATAGTTCAAGTTGAGGGGGTAAATCGTCAATTACCTTCTCTAGCCAAGGGAGGGGCGAGAGGAGAAAGAGTAAAAGACTTCTCAGTTCCTCTTACTCGCCGCCGATCACTTGCCTGACGATACGGCGGTGGCCAACCCAAGCAAAACACTCCACCACCGTATGCTCCACCGTGTCTTCCGGCATCCGGGCGTTGCCTCCCTCCTGTTCCGAAATCTACCGAACCTTCCGTGTCCGTTAGCACCTTTTTTGTGACGGGAAAATCATACAATGACTTTTAGACTAGGGAGTGTCAGACTCTTACTGACTAAAAACCCCCCGTTCCTCCTCTTGCTCTGGGCAGAGGTCGCGATGCCCCATTGCGCTTACCCCGCATCCCCGGCTGAACAACAGCCCTGTAGGGCCCCGTCGTCCGTTGCACTTGCAGTGCTATTCTGTAAATGCTAAATCTCATCTCGAAAGTCACACACCACTTCGCTTCTCATCTCGACTGTTCACAAACGTCAAAATACTCGCTTGTTTTAGTTGCTTTCACTTCGCTATTCAAATGGCAATGAATGCGAAACTTTAAATAAACATTTTTTCACCGGGGATTCAGAAGTGATTTGGCAAATTAAATTAAATGGCAATGAATGCGAAACTTTAAATAAACATTTTTTCACCGGGGATTCAGAAGTGATTTGGCAAATTAACTTTTGAAAAAAGCATAGAGGAGCCAAGAGTGAGGACGCCATTGCATCTCTCTAGCCACTCCTCAAAGGAGCGTCTTACCGCTGCCATAACAGCGTGCCCGCACCATTCGCATTGAATGTCTGGATGTAGGAAACAGATTGTTGATGATGAGGTAATCACTTCCTCATATCCTGGAAAAGTCCAAATGCACCTAGTACTTACATAAATATTCCAGTAACTCTATAGGAAAATATTAACACACATGATGACTTCATGGAAATAAGTACTTAGGAACTGTATCATTAGAATTGTTTTTTCCTTATTAAAAGTTTGTGAATTAGTACTACCTAATTAGAGTTAAATTATTAGACACTTAAACTATTTGTTAGTAACGCTTTGTCCAAAAAATAGATGATGGTTAGGGTGCTGGCTAAAACCCAGTGTTCCCAACGTATATCTACCGATATGGCAACCCTTTTTGCGTAGGCATCATCCCCATTGGTAAAGGCTTTATTTTTAAGAGGGGTTGGGGATTGAAAACTAAATGCAAGTCAATCTACCCCTAAGTAGACACCTATAAATTTTTTTATGCATTTAATTTTAATTACACAGTAAGGCACATTAATCTTTTTAACATAGATAAGAGTAGGTATCTATTTCAATGTAATTGCTTGATGTTTCTTAACAACAATCAAATCCCATTTAATTAACCTATATTAACTTCCTTAGAGGGAGTATCGATATACTCTTACGGCCCTATTAAAAAAAAGGTTTTTCTTTAGTCAAAGGTCTAATCCATTGAGCCGGTTTTTGTATTTCAAATTGAAGGTAGGTGAGAGAAGATTCAAAATACGCCACTTGACTCAATGGTTCAAACCTAAACTAAAGATAAATCTTGTTTTGTATTAAGGGGTTACTGACTAAAAACCGCCCGTTCCTTCTCCAACTTCAGGTCTGGTACCTTCTAGCCCCACAACCCTGACTGAATCCAAATCCTGTTGGGCCCTATCTGTGGTGGTCTAATAGCTACATCTGAGGCGCGCGCGAAACGCTACGCGCCGTACGCTTGGGTCTGGTTCTAGTCTGAGCAACCCTCGTTCATCGCCCGCAGACCAGCGTTGCCGGCGATCGTCGCTCGATCCCCGACGCCCGGATTGTCTCCTACTGCGGCGCCTGGGGCTTGAGGAGGATAGTTCCGTCACGCACTCCACCTCCTTCTTTGTGAGCATCTAGTTGCTTCGCAGAAAGAGGAGACGGCCTCCCAGTTGCACCAGTGTGCAACGTGTCACGGGTTCGATTCCAGCACGAAACACCAGTTTGTTTCGGGAATCCACAACTTTTAGTTTCGGGAATATTGTATGAGAATTTTACCCCGCAACCCCGGCTGAACAGCAGCCCTATAGGGCCCCGTCTGTGGTGGTCTATTGGCTCTTTGAGGCTCTGTACCTACGGAACAAATTCTGTTACTGCGCAACGGTTTTCAAGGTGCTAATTAGTAGGCCCAACCGATATAGTAATAACTAGTCGTAACTAGTTTTCTTAGCTATGCTCATCAACTCTTTTTGAGGGCAGGTTTACAAAAACAAGTTACCTAAGCTAAAATTAAATAGGAATGTTAGATACCAACTCAAACGATATTGCTTTTCAATATTTATTAGTCTTGATTGGCAAGTCTTTAATGCTACCTATTGATATAATATATAAGTACCAATATTATAGAGGTAAAATTTGTAAGTTTGTAGGTAATCTTTGGAACCATTGGTCGGATTGCCAAAATTCTTTCACAGATAGTAAGCTACAATGTTCCTGAGTGCTAAAGGCTATAAAACATCACGCTACGATTAAATGGAGCCGAGCAGCGGGTAAAACCGCGAGAGTGTAGCTAGTTTCGTATACGACTCTAAAATATGTATATTCACCTGAAAACTGAAATCTAAAGGATACAGCAAATGTACAGAATTTTAAAACATTTATCATGCTATTTTATTTTTATTTTCATTACATAAACCAAGTTCTATAATTAAATCAATCAAAAGAATAAATAAAATAATTATATTTTACCATAATATAGCTTATAATTTAATATCACAGACAATAAAAAGAACAATGAAAAAAAGAAAATACAAATGTCATACGAAGAAGTTTTTAATCAAATATTTGTTTTGTTTTTTTTTCTAAAATAAAAATAGTTTATCATAATTTCAGATCTATCACAAGATTTACAATTATTGTGAAGTCATAATAAATTAGACTGCCTTCATGGAGATCACTCACTTTTTCAGTTTAAAATCTGTAATTATGGCTTGCATCAACAAACCAATAAATTAAAAGTACAGTTGTATGAAATGCTTAGAAATAAATAGTAATAATGAGTGAAATGTATAGAATCAAGAGGATACTAGTTTAAAAACATATTTTTACTAGGTATTAAATTAACAAAAAAAAAAATATGCTCAGAAACTTGTTCAAAAACTAGTTACTGATCAAACCATTCTAAGAATTCTCTCTTAATGTAAAATTAGTGGAACTCTTTACAACAGACTGTGCCTTGAATTTATTAGGAGACTGATTACAGTGTTCTTCTATGAAATTTACGCAATTTTTGGAGGTTTTTCTACCTTCTCTACTACTGAGAAATTAGATGTTTTTTGGCGCGAAAAGCATAACTTCACAGCTCAACATTTACTATTTTTGACATTTCAAGATAATTAATTTTTTACTATTTGTATTTAGGCAGTTTCTTAAATTCAATAAATATAATATCTCCTAGTAAATCTTAAGACATTATGTATGTATTTGTTTATTATTTTACAATTTACTTGTACATGGGTTATATGGAATTTGTTGCTAGAATCTTACTTCCATCCTTACAATAATTTTGAACCAAACTTTTTACTCACAAACTCTTCAATGTACCTACAACAGTAAAATAATAACTTATATATAATAATAAGTTGAATATAATAAATTTCAACTTATAAACATTCATAACAAACACAAACATATAATCAACTTAATATTTACAAAACTAACAACCATATAAAGATCACAATGTACCTATTTTTTGTTGGTAAAATCCCCCATGAGGGCAGTCAAATAGTTTTAGCGATACAGGCAAATAATTCCAATAAATCATTCAGTCTGCGAGTCAATGAGGAAAACATAGATTTTTCCCTAAAACATACCCAGACTTGTTGTTTTCAAATAGCAAAACAACTTATTTACACGTCAATTAGAGAGCATTCTGCTAAACAAGTCACAACATTATGCCTAACACGATTGAGTATGTTTTTCAATACCAAGTTACATTGAACATGAGTATTAAGATGGTCAATTAAATGCGGCTAATTGTGGTTTGTCTGGTTTGCAACTAAAAATGATAAGGTATTTTATGTACTGGTATCACAATATGGCCACATCGTTAAACAATAAAATATTCATAAGGTCACAGTCGTTCAACTGGTGACATTCAAGAAGTTGTATTTCCACTATCTGTGTGTATAATTATGTACACAGTTATATTGATAAATTATATTTGTAGTTGTGTCATTATTTGTTGAACACACACAGCTCAAGCTTCCTTAACAAGTTTATATTTATGGAATAACCCATGACATCTCGTCATAACTATTTCCTTGTTCTGATATAATTAAAAAGTTAACTTTGTTTTTTTGTTAAGTTTGTAATTCAATTTTTTTATCTGTGTGTGTGTGTGCATGTTCTTTTCAACAAAAAGGTTAAGCCACCAATGAGTTTTTATGTCTAAATGCAGACTTTGTACATTCAATTACATTTTTCCTTATGTTCAATACAATGATGGTGTTTTGTAGAAACCACCGAATACAATTGAATTTGTTACTTTTTCTATAATCATGTATGTGAATGGTCTGTTGGCTTGGAACTGTACTACTCCTATTCTGTTACTGAACTCGGCTACAGTTACTCCTGCAGCTTCAGTTCCCTCTTCAGTGACCTCAATCTCAGCTTTGTGTACCACTTTGGATACATACAAGGGTGTCCTGGCCATGTAAGGTAACTTGGCTCTCGATTGGTCAAACAGCTCTTGTATGCCCAAACGGTTCTTCAATACATTTGTAAGATCAATATCAGATTTGATTTTAAACCTTGGGATAAAACAGTCTACTTCATCATCAGAATATTCTTCCTTGGACACCCTTAATTCCTCAAAGAATGTGTCTAAGTTTACATTCTTGAAGTTTGAGAACATATCTTCTAGGGAAACTCCAGGGTTTGGTAACATAATCAGCATTGAGAGTCTGTTCTCATTACCATAGGGTAGTTCAATAACTCTGGCCTGAAGTTCCCTTATGTTTGAGAATGGGTAAGTATGTCTATTGTACATCATGTTGACTTCACCAATTTTTTGCCCCTTGGAGTCATAGAAAGGCATTTTTGCTGTTGATGAAGCATTGAAAGGCATGGACCATTGCCCCTTGAAGTACAAAGCACTGGTCAACACCATCTGTGAGTCTTGGAAGTAACTAGCATCAACCATGTTCGGTATTTTCCCATGAGTAATATTTGAGATGGCTTGGTTGAGAATGTTGGCTGACCTCACACTATCCTTAAAGTCTAAAGTGACCATTTCAGTTTGGTAATAATTCTTTGAGATTTCTGTGAACTCTGGTAAAGGTAGGCGTTCCTTGTCGACGAAAATGGCGTTTATTTTGGCTAGTTTTACTGTGCCAGTGTTCACTTGAAGCCATTGTGTTATGTTCCTGAAGCCAGTACGCGTGGACTCTTTGGTCCGCGCCGAGAGACGAAGCACATTGTTTATTTCGTTCCGGGTGTCCCCGGACGCGCCTTCAGCGATTACGGCAAGAACGCTCCACACGGTAATTGGTGACATTATGAAATTATCACCCTCCTGCAAAGTTTTCGATGTGTGGAACAATATTTCTATCGAAAAGTTCCCGATTTTTTCCGATAATCCATTGTGCAGACTTGTGTTATTGGCAACTGGATTTTGTAAGGGTTGTCCGTAGCACAACGCCACTGACGCCACACAAAGCACTAATTTCATTATTGTAGGCATGTTCGTTTTTGTTTTATTCTTACACACACTTATATCACAACCAATGTTCTAGTTTTTAGTTTGTAAAATATATAAATTGAATCACTTGAATTTCGAACACTGATGCTACCTCGCGTGGAGCATTTTTTAAACTACTGTAATGCCTAAACGCGATTTTATTATATACTAACGACTACACAAAACAAGGAAAATTACTGACTGACCGGTAAAAACGTTAATGCGGCGTATTTATATGTCTGCGAAGCAGAGCCGGTTATATCATACCTACCTACTCTGTTATAGGTACTTACAGTTGAACGATTATTTGTTTACAATACTAGTTTTAAACAACTCGCCGACGAAGAGACCGCAGAATATAAACCTTAAAATATTAAATGAATTGGTTTACTGTTAATTGTAGCACTGATAATTCATTGAATGTATGGATTGTTTATAATATAAATTTGACAATTTCGGTACCTACCTACTTACTACTTAGAATTTGACATTTCTTTGTTTTTTCGGTCGAAGCCAGGGTTGCAAGTCATTAATTTAAAAATGACTCTGTTTTGTCAATTAATTTAAAACTTCCTAGTAAGTACCTATATTAAGAAGCTTGCAATAATAATGTAAAACTTCTATGTATACATAATATAATATATTCATTCCTTTATTTCATGACGGTTCAAATTAGGTGTAGGAATTGTTTTACAATAGAATACAAAGTAACGAATCAATAATTTGAGGCACATAATAAGCAACGAATGAAACAATAGTTTATAAATCACACACACCAAAACAGTGACTTACCATTAAAAGCTATGACATCACATCTTCATGATCAGTAAACGATAAGAATTTGTTAATTGAAATCTGATGACATAGGGGCGTTGTTTAATTAGGTAAGTCTCACAGTCATTAAATTAGCATTACAGTGAACCTGTTTTACAATAATAGAATAATACTAACATTTGTCGCAGAATTTCGATATATTTATTTTCTAAACGCGTGCCGCCGCTGTAACTTGATAAAGTAACCTGTAATATTCACGGAGTTCAAGATGTTTGCCCACTAAAATTATGTATTTAAATAACTTTTCAGCATAATGATATTTTAAATTTTCTGCATTTAGTAAGTAGATTTCTTGTTGACCTACATACAAAAATGGCTTAAGGATTTTTTCAAAAATTTATCAGGCTCGGAAAAAACTAAATCAAATCCGGGTTAAAGTTCATAGACAAGTACTAATTATAATTATGTTGCTGGCCAGACTTGACGGAAGGAAAAACAAGGAAGGAAGATGTCGTTCTTCTTATCTGCGGTTTGTACCCTGTATAACACACCAAAGTATCAATTTGTATTTTAAGGTGTAGTTTAATTATAATTGTATTTTATAATTTATAGTTTTTAATCCAACGTAACGAGGCCAATTATTAGACGAATTATGGCTGAAATTAATAGAGTAGGTATCTTGATCAAAATCTCTGTACCAGTTTAGGTTTTTACCGAAACATCATAGTTACGATCTTGATTCAAACAATTTGGTCGATTGATTAAGGTATTTTTTTATGATTTCTTTAAATCAAATGTTGGGCCTAAATGTTTCGCAATGTATAGGGTATAACGTGAAACATGTACATGTGTCTAATGTAAACGAAAATTAATAATCATTTCATGCTTAGGTTTAATAATGTTTTAAAATGCAATTACATAAGTTTGACCTTACCTACTTTTGAGATCTCATGGAGTAAGTAACATGATTTAAAATTTAAGTACTAGTCTCTAATCGCCAAATCATTTACCTCAAAAAAGCCAGCAAAGCACTCTAACTCCTCTGCTGATGCGGTGATGGCCGTCGTCGAAAACTTACCATCAGGCGATTTGCGTGCTCCTTTACCGCATTAATGAAAAATATAATTTTAGTATTTTACTTTATAATATTTTCAAGACATCATAATTTTGTAGATATAAACAAACAATAAACTATATTTAAAACTAATTAGCAATCTCATTGTTAGCAATCAACATTCGCAAGAGACATGACCAAAATATAAAGATTCTATTCGCTAATCTACAGAATGAATCATGAAGAACTGCTATTGAAATATTCATGATCTTACTGTTATGGATAAACTAAACAATATCATAATTGTTCCCTAGTTGTTCAGAAACTTCTGGAATAAAAGGAATGATGGGTATATTGACGTCATAATTATTATTAACGTAGTCTGTATTGTCAACCACAGCCTATTATTAAAACAAATAACAATTAAATGTTTGTGTAAGATTGTCTATTGGAGAGGTCTAAGTCCAATTACGCATGGTAACATGCAACTCTTCTAACAAAGGGTATTAAAAAGTAAGATGATAGTTCAGAAAGAATTTTAGTCTCCTTGTTATAACGAGTTGGGCAATCATTACCGATTGATTGTCTCAAAACTATAATCAATCGGTCTAGGTACTTAATTAACAAAATGTAAACAATCTTGACATGTATTTTTGTATGAAAGTTGTCTAAAAATTGTATGTAAAAATGTTTACGATCAGGTATCATTCACCTAAATCGATGTTAGCTAATAAACTAAATTGAAATAATCCGTGTACATATTTCATACGACCACTTTAGTTTGAAAAGACTTACAATACGTTCAAGGTATCTTGGCGAGTCTGAAGTTAGCCGATTAGCTGCGCACTAGTTGCCTATACAATTTTGTTCCTAAAACATCCATTGCGCAGACAAAAGGCTAACTTCAGACTCGCCAAGATACGACGGCCGTACTGTACCGATATTGTTTTCCTTTAGTTAACCACCTTAACCAATAGACTACAGATCAAAGGCTCGGTCAGCCAAGCTGGCCTATCGTAGTTTGCATCTTACTAAAATATTACTACTCCTACAAGATCCATGTCATCAAAATCATCAACCTGTGGATTTTGGGCCTACCTCATCTAACAATGTTTACCATAAAGCCAGTTACAGGGCGCTGCAGCGACGGAGATAGCAATTTAGTTACCTAAATATATTGCATACAATGCCTTTTAAACTATTCTATACATAGAAAAAACAATCAAATGTCTCCTTTTTTGTGGGGGAAAATAATCCAATGCCTTCAACCGGAATTGGTCGGACGAGAGGAAGTATCATACTCTTACTGGCCGAAAATTGAATCGTTTTTACTCGTGATCCGAGCCAGGCCAAGATACATCGTTGCGCTCTACCTGCAACCCCGGCCGGCAGTCAAATGTGCGTTGGTCACGTTTCTATTTACGTATAAGTTTATTATGTTATGCTCCTAATATTCACTTAAGTTTTCAACTTTAGCTTACGTCCTGTAAAATCAAAAATCAATTCTAATATAAGTATTGGATTAGTTTTAAATGCTGACTTGTGTTAAGAAAATGAGCAATGCTAACGTAATAATATTATGTACCTATAATTCACGTCACTCGATGTCAATATCCATTCTGTCTATCGTTTTACTAGTCAGACCACTTTATGATGACGTCATAATGACGCGAAGGTCTAAAATTAAATTAACTTTATTTTGTTTCGTGCAAAATAAATATTAAATGGTCGAACTTGGTTTTATAAAGATAAATGTTAGATTTAATAATAAATTATAGTTTATTAAACCCCGAGCAAACGCTGGCATTCGCGGACCTATTTCATCCTATTGTATCTCGATTTACCACAATTGAAAGGCAAATAGGTAACGATAATGATAATGCGTATGTTTATTAGTATTAGTTTTCCGCTAGTTGTATTATTAGTTTCATTGGAATTGGGATCAAATATACATACTAGAAAATAAACCGCAATATAATATTATACTCAAAATAGATTTTTCAACATAAAGGATGTTTCGTCTTCTGTATGACATTCAAAAGTCAAAAATCAATATAATTTATTTCAATTAGAACCTTACAGGCACTTTTGAACGTCAAACAAAGCTTAAACATAACAGGTATCAGTTTCTTGGTCAGTCCTCTTAGTGAAGCTATTTGCTCATTCTTATGGAGAAGAACGGCCAAGAAACTCCATGGCTACTCGTTTTAACATACAGATTTTTTAACATTATTAAGTTGGTTCGATTATGTGAGAACAGTGCATTCGTCATAATCATACAAACAGTATTTAATTTTGGAAAAAGATTCACAAACTTAAGAAGGAAAATAATGTTGTCAACGGAATTTGCTTATCTTTTCACAGATCGAAGGTGTGATACGATCCTGGGCGTCTATAAATTTTAATTAGAAATAAAAATATGTAGTCTAAAAACAATTACCCAATAAAAGGGGAAAACATTATGAGTCGGCAACACCGTGGCGTGGGCGTACCTAATTACGTACGTTTTGTCGCACCACTATTATTTTCTTAGAAAAATGATAGGTAATATTCATTTACGTATATTTACAAATTGATTCTTGAGAATGATATACAATATTTACATTAATATGCTATTTATTTAATGGGATAAAATAACAAATGTTAGTCATTACTAATTGGACATTAAAACTTAAAAACAAATTGAAAACTGTTCAAAGTCCGAGGTGTTTACAAGTGACGTGCAGTAAGTATCGGGAATTTGGAACCCAATGACGAGTCGAAATTGGTTAGATATTTATTTATATTTAATTATGCTCCTTTTTTAATGTGATGGGTCAGCAAACCAGAGTGTACGGATTACCTGATGGTAGGTAGGTAATCGGCGCCGCCCATGGAAATCCGAAAAACTCGATGCGTCACAAGCGCGTCGCCATCCTTTTGGATGTTTGGGTTTCGGATATTAAGGGCTTGGGGAGGGTAAGAAGGATTGGGCAGGGTAGGAAGGATTGGGCCTCCCCACGGAGTAAGAACAAAGAGGAGATGTTATAACTAGATTTCCCTAAGAAACACCGCGTGATATTTTGCGGGGTGAGGGGGTGTTAGACTCCGCCCACTTTTTTATTTGCCATCTGCCGGTCTATAGCAAAACTACTTGCTCGTTCAAATGAATTCGTTTTGTAGTTATGTAACTATTTCGCAATAGATGTCACTAAATGCATAATGCATCAGGGTCGTACTCAGAATTACCGGGGGGTTGTAATTTTTAATACTATATAATATTATTGGTGAATGACGATCATTATACATTCATCAAAGCCACTTTATTGTAACATCTTTTTCTTTTATAAGGGGAGAAACTCGTATACTATGGCTACCAACAGGCTGATGCCTTACTGATAGCTGGCTATTTGCACGGCTTTCGTAAATTATATTACCTATTATTTTTCATATTGTCTGGACTTGAAAAGAGGCGGACTTCTGAGTTTGTTTCGGTATTTTCTTAGAGTAGTCAGATAGATAATGCCGGCTTCGTCTTGATTTTTACATATAATACGGTAAATGGCCTATTTGCAAAAAGTAAATTCAAAAACCAAAAAGCAGTCGAGTACCGCGTAAATTTTACATTAACTGATTAATTGCCTCTATTGATTTTTTTTTTGTCACGATTGTGCACTCAAACCATAAAATAATTGACGTTATCCGCAGAACTTTTGGAGTTTCAATCACCTGTACATTTAATGGCAATGTTAATGCAGATGTACGGCCCTACCACCTTCTAATAATGTAGCAGCAATTGTCTTAATATTGCCACTTGATTTGCATCATGCGTTCGCCTATATTTGGTCCCCTTGCTCGGAATTAAACCTTCACTCAACAACACAATAATATTTTGGAAAATATAAAAACAAAACAATAACTCAACAATATTTTGGAACAATAATGTCTTTATGTTTGTTTTACTACTTGGCAATAGATGGCTGGCTATTTGTAAAATAATATAAACATTACAAAAATAATATTTTGGAGATTGAAGGATCTTTAGGAATGTATGTTGAGCAAATTACTATACAAACAATCATTAAAATATATTAATACTGAACTATGCGTAGCTATAAAAATTTAGTTCCTATGATACAAAGTGTCGCCATCTAGTGTCGCGTAGATTGATAATTGGAAACACTGACAATAAGAGACTTTGCTAGAACTATTTTAATAAATTTCGAATAAAATAAGTTCCACATGAGAAGTGATGCCATCAGTAGTACCGTAACGTTTATCATAGTAGTTTTTATAAGATAAAATACAATACTTCATTTTGTTTTCTTCTGTCACAAGTAAAATGAATACTTTATCGGAGTTGTGCACAGTACGAACGACCACATTACACTGACGTAAGCCACGCCCACCTTGATGACGTGAGGGCCGACTTGTGTCACAGGGCCGAGTTGTTTAGGCCGTCTCCTCTTTGTTCTTACTCCGTGGGCCTCCCGTAATATTTTTCCTATCGAAAAATGGTAGTTGGACTGCGTGCACAGACTCCTTAGATAATTACATAGCTACTAGGCAAGGTGTAGGTACCTATTATAACATACCTACATATCGCAACATTATCGCAATTTCGTTCCTTTACAGATCCTGATAGAATAGTTATAGGTCACAGATTTACGATTTGACTCAATTTTGAATTATTTGTATTTGCTTTGGTGGCTTCACTTTTGTGTTCTGCACCGCTGCACGGTCTATCTGCCTTTGTTCTATAATCTGTGTTATAGGTAAGTATTGAATTTCTAGAAACTGGGGTTTCACAGGCACAGTCTTAGATGCATGTCATAATCTTTCACTTACGTATTACGGTTGTTTCCAACTAGTCAAATTCAATACTTTTATCCAAACGTCAAAAACGATACTTTTCTATGAAAATTGTATGAAACATTGAATTATGACGTCATATCATTTTTGCGTCAAATAGCTTACTTATTTTTTAAAAAATAGCTAAAAAATATCTAAAACTTAGTGTATCGATCGATCGATAAGTAAAAGTATAGTAATTTTTCAATATTTTATCGTATTAAAACGTCGAAATAATTTATTTTGACCTAGGAAACTACCCAATTTGTTACTTATTAAAATAACGCGTAGGTAGTAGGTAGGTAATACCTAAATATATTTCTTAAAAATATGATGAGATAGATGAACGTCATAAGAATGAGTAAAGTACCTTTTACTAAGTGAGAGTATTATATTACGTAGGTACGAAGTGTATTATATTACGTAGGTACGAGTGAGTTCTTATTAATTTATATAAGCAAGTAGGTAGGTACCTATATGTTTTTTTGAGGGGAAAAGTCATCAAAATGGTTTCTCCGGCGGGCATTGAATTGGGCTCGCGGGTCTTCGGTCGACGAGCAAGGGCCGCGCGATGCCCCGACGACGCGACGTTAAGACGGCTGGGGCGTGAAAATGATCGCTCCGACACGCGAGATTGCCTTCAAATTCCTCTCACTTAGTACCGACACTCCAGTTTTCTATGACACTCTAGTCACACATTCCTGCCACTCTCTTCCCTAGTTTTCCGCACGATGTTTTCCTTCATCTTATGTCAGTGGTGTCTAATTAATCTTAGAAAGTAGCTACATATAACTCTGAAAAGGTCCCTTTGGTAGATACTCGCTAGGTTTCGAATTAGCACCCTCATGTAGGTACGCGAAGCGGGCGCGTTAACCACGACTGATACGGCGCCTAAATGTAGTAAATGTAAATGCACAATAGGCTATTGTTATTGGCGTAGGTACCGTAAGTAGCGTATCAAATCAGTTGAGTTCTAAAACCGATTGGGTTTTTTCATAGAAAGTATTAACCTGCATGATTGCAGTATCGGGAAATACGTTTTTACCTAGGGTTTTCCTGCGTAAAGTGATTTTTAACCAATTGGGTATTCCTAGATTAGGTACGTAAGGACCTATTTTAATATTTGTTGGATATTAAAATAGGTTTAATAGCATTTCTCGCAGTTTTAACAGGCTTTCAGCTTGGCTGGAACAACGAAATAAAGAGGTTATTATGATGTAAATGAAAATCGACCTTATAATGGTCACATTGAAGATTTAATTTCAGTGTAGAAGAGCCAAGCTTCGCCACGAATGGGTCGGCTCGACCGGAGTGACACCACGGCCTCACAGAAAACCGGCGTGAAACAACCACAGCGTTGTGTTTCGTCGTGTGAGTGAGGTTACCGGAAGCTCAATCCTTCCCCTCCCCCGATCCCTCCCAATCCCTAAATCTCCGAAACCCTAATCCCTAAAAGTTCGGCAACGCACTCGTAACTCCTCCGTTTGCTGACCTATACCATAAAAAAGATATAGGTATATAATGTATATTCATATTGAAAATTATTCATCACTACATACCTAGTATAAAATAAAGTCGCTTTCTTTGTCCCTATATCTTTCCAACAGAGGCCTTTGCTCACCAGTGGGTACCTATAGGTTGATGATCACGATAACAGATAAAGAAAGCCTTTGATAAGAAAAATAAAACCAGAAAATGTATTTTAATTTTATTTTTATCTATTTTCAACATCTCCAATCTCGTCGAACATAGATTTTCCCTCAATATATTGCCTATGAGCTTCTACGAGAACTCTCCCAATAGTTTTGACAAGCCGCACTTTGAATTTAGACGTTATTTCGTTGTCGTTATAGTCGAGAGTTTGTATGTCTCTCTCTATGTGGTATTTGAATGTCTTCCAGAGCATTTCTCGCAGTTTTAACAGGCTTTCAGCTTGGCTGGAACAATAAAATGAAACAGGTTATTATGTGTAAAGGAAAATCGACCTTATAATGGTTACATTAAAATTTAAATGGAAAAAGTTGTTGTAATTGAGCACCAGAATCGGCTCCTTGAATATGTCTTTCTCTGTATTTCCGACTGGCTGTCTAACTGACACTTTCTTATAAATGCAGCGCTTCTATGTATCCTGTATATACCTAGTCTAGCCATAAAAACTGTTACAAATAAAAAAAGTATTTTTTCTGTTGCAAATAACATTTATTACTTTTACAGTATGTAAGTTTAATACATAAATATAAAACAATTTAAAACATAAAAAGCTTATTCGAAGTGGTCTCCATTGGCTGCAATACAGACTTTAACGGTGAGGCCAGTTATCAATAGAAGCACGCACTCTTTCCATGGGAAAATTCTTCACTGCCAATCGTATGGATTGTTTTAGGGAGTCCAAATTATCATGACGTTTAGAGCAAGCCCTACTCTCTAAAACTGACCATAAATCATAATCCAGCGGTTTAAGATCGGGACTAGACGACGGCTAGTCTTCAGCTCAGATGAAGTCGGAAACGTTCGTTTCCAACCAAGACTGCGTAGACCGAGCTTTATGACCCGGCGCTGAGTCTTGCTGGAAGGACCATTGTTGGTTATTGAACATGGTGTTGTTAAGGGGCTTAACTACCTTCTCAAGAATGGTATTTTGATACACTTGTATCTATGTTTTGATACCTTTTTCGCAAAAGTATGGCTCAGTTACTCCTTCATAGTTAACACCCCACCAAACCATCACTGAAGTCGGATAAAGCCCACGTTGCACTCTGTCGACTAATTGAGAAGCTTCCTTAGAGCTTTAAGCATAAATACGGTCATTTCTTTTTTGTTAAAGTGTTTATTTATTTATTTATTTATCAAAACTTATTCTATCTTTACAGGGTTTTCCCTAATGCGACAGATAAGACCTTAAACTAAACTTAGACTAAAATAAACTTTATACCAAACTATCGAAACAAACTTACTTAATAATAAACAATTAAATTATAACAAATTATGAGACATAACTATTTTATACATACCTACGTAAATACTTATTTCAAACTTAAACTACACTACGTTAGAGCATAAACTTGTAGATAAATGTTTTAATATTAATAAATTACAAATTATTTCGCTTGTAGCATAATATATACAGTAATAACTGTATAATAATAGTGTTGCTCAATTGTAAAAAAAATCTCATCCGCAAACAAAATTTTTCTGTGACCTCCCTTTGCGTACCGCTTCGTTAGTTGTTTAAATTTTATCACCCTATTCTTTTTCAAATTATCATTTAAAAAATGTCCAGTGCGTCTCTTACAGGATGTAAGTCCTAAGTCGTCTTTTAAAATACGCGACATGGTTCTAGGTGCTATCTTCATCTCCCGAGATAAAATCTTTTGCTTTCGGACAGGATTTCTTCGAATTCTTTCCCTTACTGCTTTGACCACCATTTTCGTACGAACACTACGTGGACGGCCAGATCTTTTTCTGTCACAAACAGAGGAGGTCTCATTGTACCTATTAATAGCCCGGTACACAAACATTTGACTAATGCCAAGCGTGTGGAGAGTTTTAAAAATTGCATTTGTCTCCATACCCACTTTGTGTATCACAGCGATTCGGTTCTCTTTATCACCCCACTCCATTTTAATATCGCAAAATATTGAACAATTTATTGGCGCCAAAATAAGAAAACACAATGAAAAATTATGTAAAAATGACAGATTCCAAATTCAAATGTAATAAGTTGTTTATTTTTAATTGTAACAGTATTTATGGCCTGACTATGTAAATTCCATATATCCTTCTGTATATATTTGTAAACGTTTTTGCAAAAAACTAAAAAAAAACAATGAGCCGAACATAGTACCTACCCCCTCCTTTTTTTGAAGTCGGTAAAAATAAAGTGTGACGTAGTCATGCTTCGGCACGAATGAGTCGGCTCGAATGGGAAATTGAGATCTAGAACTTTAGAAAACCGGCGTGAAACAAACACAGCGTTGTGTTTCACCGTCTGAGTGTGGTTACCGGAGGCCCAATCCTTCCCCTCCCAATCCCTAAATCTCCACTAAAACGCACTCGTAACTCCTCCGTTGCGGGTGTCCATGGGCGGCGGTGATTGCTTACCATCCGGTAATAAGTCTGCTCGTTTACCAACCATAACCATTTATTACATAAAAAACAATCATAGCATTGTTTCTCCGTGTGGGTGAGGTTACTGGAGGCTCCATCAATCCCCTCCCCAACCCTTAAGCCCCCAAAAGACCCGAGTGCTTAAACCATCTGGTAATCCTATAGCACCTGCTTGCTTGCCGCCCTATCACATAAGAAAATAAAAAAATAAAAAATTTACGTTTTGAATTTGACATTGACATTACCTACTATGTCGACAACAAGGTATGTCGTCAGCCATTAAAGCAAAAAAAAGAAAACATTTTTTATCGAACTTTTTCCTCGAGTTCGGGTTTGCCCATGTTACACTTATCGTAATTGGGAATATTCGGGTATTTACCCGTAAGTAAACAGCTGATAGAAATACTATAAATATTTACCACCGCTTATCCTGGGTAATTTTGATTGACTAAACTTATTGGTCGAGTTTACTAGGGTAATTTTTGATAGGTTTTTTTTGGTAAAAGTAGGCACAAATTATTATTGGTTTTTTTGATTTGGTTTCGGAAAAGAGTTACAGATATCCGGGCTATGGTTCCGAGTCCTAATTATAAAAAGGTCATTAATATAATACTAGCTTACTGCTCGCAAATTAGTCAGTAAACCGTTATAAATTGTACACTTCTCAAACTGCATCTGAAACTACCTATTCAATTTATTAAAAAAACACATCAAAATCTGTCACATAGTTTTAAGGATCTAAGCATACATAGAGACAGATAGCAGGAAGAGATTATGTTTTATACTTTGAAGTGATACTAGCGGCCCGCCCCAGGTACACTCGGGTGTTCAACAAACGCAAAAAAAATTGGCAAAATTGGTACCTAAAGGTGTTGTTGAGTTATGCGCATACCAATACATTTTGCGATTCAGTGTACTTAAAGTTAATTGCACAACGAAACACATTACTGCTCGGATACACAACAAATGTTTTATGTTTTTTTATGAGGGGAAATCATCAGTCATCGTTCCTTCTCCTGCTCTAAGCCGAAGTCGCAGTGACGCATTGCGCTTACCCCAACATCAGCCTTTAGGGCCCCGTCTAAGGTGGTCTATTGGTTGTTTGCCCGGAACGCTACGCGCCGTATTCTAAAAGTCTGGTTCTGGTCGGGCGGCGAGCTACCCTTACTGCCTACGCCTAGGCCCTTACGCGCCTGAGGAGGAGGATAGCCAAATAACGCGGTCCGCCTCCCTCTTTGAAATGTGTAATGTCAGTAACACATAAAATACTTTACTTTGACCTCCTCGAGGTAATTCTAGACACAACAGTAAGACTACAGGTACGTGAATGCCCGCATTCGCTTGGGGATTGATGAATTAAAGGCCAAATCATCTGCCAAAGTCTTTGAGGAAACTTTACGTGACAAACATGACGTTTCGTTAAATACCAAAGTCCATTAATTAATATTTGTTTTGAAATAAAATCAACAGAACAGAATGTATGACGCTGCGCTAAACAACGTCACATCGAGAAACCGGAATACGAAAGATGTCGAATGTGGGTACACGATCACGTACGCCAAAAATGGCAAAAATAACGTCAATTTTTTAAAACTGGAGTAAGGTAAACGATAGGAAAATACAAGGTCTACTTTTTTTAGGACTATTATCGACAGTATTCGCGTAATTAAGTGACGGAATCGTAGTAAAATAATATTCATTTTAGGGAAATGGTTCAAGGTAGAAATGAAAGAAGGAAACTTCTCCATTTTCGTTTGGTCCCCAGAGCCAATAGACCGTCACAGATAAGGCCCAACATAGCAAGTGCTTAACCGGGTTTGCGGGTCAAGCGTAATCAGGCACCGCGACCTTGGCCTAAATCAGAAGAAGGAACGGGGGGTTTTTAATCAGTAAGAGTCTGACACTCCCTCTCGCCTCACCCTGAGCGTGAGAAGTTGATTTGACAAAAAAGAAACAGAATTTTATTACAGTATTAATCGGTCTAATCAACCTATTAAAGTTGCACAGAGCAGTTATGACCTATTATAATAAGATTTCGAACCGTAAACAAAGTACTATCGACTTTTCTTCGAAATCGATATCACGTTTCGAGGTTACCCGTTATAATTCGAGTTACTAAGGAAATCCCCTACATTTTCCTCATGTAGTTATAGATAAATGTGTTTTTGTATATAGAATGACGGAAATAAGGGAGAAAGAAATACATTTACGTAGGTATACAAAATTTAGGCAGTTTCTCGTCTCAATTTCTTTAAGAAAAATATGTAGTTACACTAGAATAAAAAAAAAACAATACAATTATTAAACTAGTGAAAAGTGTAATATTTTTTTTTATTTTTTCTTCTAAGTTTTGTTTAGCACATAAAAATATAAATTACATAGTTAAGTATTTCTGAATAATAAATAAAAAAAAACATTTTAAAATATAAAAAATAGTTTCCCACCGGTATCGGGCACAGGCTCCTAGCTAACGGCGGTCAAGGCTCCAGAGAAAGAAAGCCGTATCCAGGAGTACCACTTTCTGAATTAAGCCCTTGATCCAGCCGCCTAACGAGAGCCTCCTAAGGTGTTGGTCGAGGCTCTTACCTATTAAGCCATTGGCTGACACGACTATCGGTACAATGATGGCCGAATCCACTTCCCACATGTCGACAACCTCGCGTGCCAAGTCGATATTAAGTATTGTTTATTATTGATTTAAACAAAATGAAATACGATGTTATTCTTTTATTTTTGGGGTTTTTAGTTTGTTTCGTTGTCTTTTTTATACACATCTTTGGAGCATTGAGTGGCGTGGTTAATCCAAATTAATATTATAAATGCGAAAGTAACTCTGTCTGTCTGTCTATCTTTTCTTCACGCCTAAACTACTGTACCGATTTTTGTGAAATTTGGTACAGACATAGTTTGGAACTCGAGAAAGGACAGGGGATAGTTCTTATACCAAAAATCTGCAGGAAGATACTATCCCACGAGAACGGAATTGCGGGGCAAAAGCTAGAGCTAAATAAATGGTAATCTTTTTTTTATTAGGTAATTACCAATGGTAATATATTACGTACCTAAGAGCAGTAATAACGTGTATTTATTTCTTATTTACCAACCTATTTACAATATACTTACATTATATAACAACATTCCGGGAAGACTCGGCTACGTAGGTACGCGTGTAGGCAAATAATATAATTTCTATGTAAAGGTCATTTTTTATGTGATAAGATGGTCAACGAGTTGACGGATTACCTGGTAGTAAGTAATCAACGCCATGGACAACCGCAATTGCTGATGTTTTGGAGACTTAGGGATTGGGCCTCCTGTAACCTCACTCACACGGCGAAACACACCGCTGTGGTTATTTCACGTCTGTTTTCTGTGAGGCCGTGGTATCATTGCAGTCGAGCCGACCCATTCGTGCCGCAGCATGGCTCTCCCACACCCGATTTTCATCACTAGGGTAGCGAGTAAAATTGATATTTACCTGGTTGGAACTCGAATCTGTAGATGATGCTTGGGCAAGGTCAGCAGAGTGATGTCTCCGTTTTCTTCCTGTCGAAAACAAAAAAACAAGAGTATTTATTAATCTGATTTACAAGTTACAATATATTATATTGTAACTTGTATGTAAATGGTTTGCACATATATATTTGCACATATATTTGTATCTATCTCGTCTTCACTCATTTAAATTTAAGTCTGTTTGCTTGCTTCTTGCACCGACCATTGGCTCATCTCTGCATCACCCAAGGCTCGACTGGTAGAAAATGCCTAAGGCATTAAGTCCGCCTATGTACCCAGTGTGCATGAAGTTTAAATAAATAAATAAATAAATTTAGGGCTGATTTTTCAATAGTTAGATAAAAGTTAGCTGGGGAATAATTATGATGCTGTCGCGTCAGAATGTTTGTATAAGACAGTGACAGCAACGGTTTTATTCATCAGTGCCATTTATCTGACAATTCCGAGATCGCATTGAGCAAGCGTAGTGATTAATGCTCAAACGTTCTCCGTATGAGAAGAGACATTTGGTCAGCAGTGGGCACTTATAGGCTGAGAATGATGAGTTTTTTTTATACCCGCAACAACAGAGGAGTTACGAGTGCGTTGCCGACCTTTTGGGGATTAGGGATCTGGAGATTTGGGGATGTGGGATGGAGAGGATAGGGTCTTCGGTAACCTCACTCACACGGCGAAACACAACGTTTTAAGTAGTTGTTTCACACCGGTTTTCTGTGAAGATCGCTCGGGTCGAGACGACCCATTCGTACCTAAGCATAGCTCTCATTTAAAAGTAAGTTACGAGTTATTTGGCAAGAAAAAAATCTGTCTCTATTAAACTTAAAGGCGATACTGAATTCGTGAAAAGAATAAAAAGCTCTTACCTTACGAATATCTCCGATGCAGAACAGTAGAGGCGTATGAGGTGGTACCAAGCAAGTTCTATATACGACCAGAGCCCGTCTCTCTACAGAATGGGTGCCTCCAAAGTACGCCAGCAAATGCGTTCGCGAAGGAGACTGTTTGGATATATTGTAGTTCACGCTTTCTGTTCCTATGTGAGCACGGTCGCCTGTACTGTGGAATGAAATGATAATATTAATCATCATCATCATCATCATCATCAGCCTATAAGTCGCCACTGCTGAGCAAAGGCCTCTTCTCATACGGAGAACGTTAGAGCATTAATAACCACGCTTGCTCAATGCGGGTTGGCGATTTCAAACTTATAATTAGAAATTATAAGTCCAGGTTTCCTCACGATGTTTACCTTCACCGTATGTCAGTGGTGTCTAAATAATCGTAGAAAGTACATATAACTCGGAAAAATCACATTGGTACTTGCTAGGTTTCGAACCCACACCCTCATGCATGAGAAGCGGGCTTTTTAACTTCCGGGCCACTAAGACAATAATATTAATACGACAGTCAAATTCAATACGGTTGTATGAATTTAGTATCGAAAAATTACAACGACATTAACCATGGGACCAATATCCGAATCCGAATCTCAAAAATAAAATTTATTTCCCCATACAAATTGCAGTTAGATTTTTTTTCTTTTTATTTAGTAAAAAACGTTGCCCCATTACATTTCATTAGGATATTCTCCTGTGTCGTGGGTGCGTTTACAAACATACAAATTCACATACACACAAAGAGTTGTTCCGTGCGGAAATCGAACCCGCGACGCGTTGCGCGGCAGCCAGTTGCCCAGCCACCGCGCCAACCAAAATTGTGCATTTAGATGTAAACATTTTTATTTTACATTTTTTTTATGTAGTAGGTCGGCAAACGAGCAGACGGATTACCTGATGGTAAGCAATCAGCGCCGCCCATGGACACTCGCAACGGAGGAGTTACGAGTGCGTTGCCGACCTTTTAGGGATTAGGGATTTGGAGATTTAGGGATTGAGGAGGGATTGGGGAAGGGGAAGGACTGGGCCTCCGGTAACTCCTGACTCACACGGCGAAACACAACGCAGTGGTTATTTCACGCCGGTTTTCTGTGAGGCCGTGGTATCACTCCGGTCGAGCCGACCCATTCGTGCCGAAACATGGCTCTCCCACACTTAACATTATTGGTTTTATGTGAAAAAGTGGTTTTAAAATTGGGTCCATGGATATATCCCTCGTTCAACCTAAAACACTGTATAATTATGTATAACTAACCTAGTAACAACATCAACAACAGTCTTCAATTTCCCTTTAGTCTTGACTTGCTTCTTCGTTGTAAGTAGCGCGTCGGCACCAGAGATCAGTGTGGCACATAGCAACTCTTCTATGTCGGAGAAGCGGTTCAGTTCTTCTGCTTCTGTTGTGGGTGCTATTATGGAGGTGTTGAGAATCTGTTCCAAATGGAGGTAGGCGAGGGCTGAAAGAGAAATAGTTGTTGGTTTTTAATATTAATGATGTACGGAATCCTACAAAGAAAATGACTATTCATAAGAATAACCTGGTGTGATTACAAATGGGCGTGGTCTATTCTCAAATTATCTCACAAGGCCATTTCTTCCAGGCAACCTTTAGATGGAATAGTGTGTGTGTGTGTGTGTGTGTGTGTGTGTGTGTGTGTGTGTGTGTGTGTGTGTGTGTGTTTGTGTGTATGTGTGTGTGTGTGTGTGTGTGTGTGTGTGTGTGTGTGTGTGTGTGTGTGTGTGTGTGTGTGTGTGTGTGTGTGTGTGTGTGTGTGTGTGTGTGTGTGTGTGTGTGTGTGTGTGTGTGTGTGTGTGTGTGTGTGTGCCGCGGCAGTAGCTAGTTTCAATATAAACTTACATCTAATATACGCCAGTCGGTCCCCTCTTAGGCCGTACTTCTCGCAGTATTTATCAGAAGATTCCCTGTCACCTTCCTGTGATATTCTGTCGAACTCTTCTTGTATCCAGTAGAGGGCGCCGTAGTCTGATGTCGGACTGTAACTGCGTTTTATCTCGCGAATTTCTATTATAAAAAGGTAATGTTTGTTAATTGTAACGAAATCACATTTATTGTTACAAGTAGCGTCATCTATTAGTAAATATATCAAACATAATACAATCGATATATGGGCGAATGTCATTTCTTGAAGTTGTGAAGTGTGAAAAGAGGCCTATGCTCAGCAGCTAGCTATGGTTCGACAAGAATAATATGAGCATTAATCACCATGGCCTCGCAGAAAACTAACGTGAAACAATTACAGCGTTGTGTTTCGCCGTGTCAGTGAGGTTACCAGAAGCCCAATCTTTTCCCTCCCCAATCCCTAACCCCCAAAAGGTTGGCAACGCACTCTTAGCTCCTCCGTTGTTGCGGGTGTCTATGGGCGGCGCTGATTGCTTACCATCAGGTAATCAGTTTGCTCGTTAGCCGTCTTATCTCATAAACAAGTGTGCAATTATAGGCTGATATTGTCGTGGTGGCTCAGAGGTTAAAGCGTCCGCTTCTCATGCATGAGGGTGCGGGTTCGAAACATGGCAAGTACCAATGTGACTTTTTCCGAGTTATTTAGACACCACTGACATACGGCGAAGGTAAACATCGTGAGGAAACCTGGACTTATAATTACTAAATATAAGTTTGAAATCGCCAACCCGCATTGAGCAAGCGTGGTGATTAATGATCAAAACCTTATCCGTGTGCTCAGTAGTGGGCACTTATAGGCTGATGATGTGATGATGAAATATAGAAGACTTACCATCCCTTCTATCCGCCGCGTTGCAGAACAGCTCGGTATGCGTCGAGCAATGGGCCGCCATGTATGTAGCGGCCACCACGTTGCCAAGTATTGCAGACTGCAGCACGCTCAGAGCTAGTCGGGGGTGGAGGGACACAGACGACAGGATCGTACCTAGTCGTGTTAACCGTTCCGAGGAGGTTAGGGCTCCTGAAAAAAGAAAATCATAATAGTTATGGAGTATTTATTTTTAATCTATACTAATATTATAAAGAGGTAAGTAAGTTTGTATGTAGGGGGTAATCTTTGGAACCGCTGGTCGGATTGCCAAAATTTATTTATTTATTTATTTATCACCAACATACAACTATTATCACAGGAGTTTCCTAATACAATAGTACAGTAACATTATAAAGAAATACATAAAATCAAAAACAATACAAAGAAACCTTACATACTAATTATAAAATAAAATTACATAAACTTTCCTATATTTAACAACTTAATCTACCATGGAAGTTATTCTGTATGCGGTCCGAGTGAATTCATCTATCACTGATAGATGGCTACAATGTTCCTGAGTGCAATAGGCTATAAAACATCACGCTACGATTAAATGGAGCTGAGCAGCGGGTGAAATCGCGAGTAGCTAGCTAGTCTTATATAAAAATATAAAATGTTTATTTGTTGGTAGATTAAAAAATATATATTTTAAAATCCAAAACAAAGTACATGTATAATATGTAACTGAACTAGGCTCAAACTAGTCGGGGCCCTATAGGGCTGATGTTCAGCCAGGGTTGCGGGGTAAGCGCAATGAGGCACCGCGACCTCGGCACAGAGCAGGAGAAGGAACAGGGGGGTTTTTAGTCAGTTAGAGTCTGACACTTCCTTGCCCGGCCCTTACTTGGCCGGGAGAAGTAATTTGATGATTTTCCCGTCAAAAAAAAACTAGGCCCAAACTAGGGATGTTAGGGATATGAAATTTCGGATAGGAATATAGGAATGATTATTTGGATACGGTTATGGATACGGATATGAAATTATTTCTGATAATCCGTTACTTTATACCGGATAATTTCGGTTACGGATATTTAAATTTAAAAAAAAAATTCTCTCTCCTAAAAAAAATCTACTGCTGTTTTTGTCATGTTGAGCATGACGTCATGGCTAATTGTTTTGTTTTATAAATTTATTATTATGATTAAATAAAAATTCCAAACTCACCCAATTCCACGAGATCGTTAACTGCAAACCGTATAGATTTATCGGAAGGCGGTTCCGGGAGTTGTGATAGGAAACTAGCGATCTTCTCGTTCGGAGCGTACGATTTACAATCTAATACTGTTTGCACTAGGGGTATTCTGCAAAAAAAAAACATATTTTAAAAATAACCCTTTGTAGAAATAAGGATCGCATTATCAGTATTAGTAATTTATGAAACGTTGCCTCATACTAGGTTTTTATCTTATATAGTGGGTGCGTTTAAATATAACTATACAAATGTTTGAATATAAATATACAATTTACATGCAAACACGGAACAACAATTTGTAGATCACACAAACAGTTGTTCATCATCATCATCATCAGCCTATAAGTGCCCATTGCTGAGCAAAGGCCTCTTCTCATACGGAGAACGTTAGAGCATTAATAACCACGCTTGCCCAATGCAGGTTAGCGATTTCAAACTTATAATTAGAAATTATAAGTCCAGGTTTCCTCACGATGTTTACCTTTACCGTATGTCAGTGGTGTCTAAATAATCGTAGAAAGTACATATAACTCGTTACAAAAGTCACATTGATACTTGCCAGGTTTCGAACCCACACTCTCATGCATGAGAAGCAGGCTCCTTAATCTCCGGGCCACCATTCACAGTTGTTCAGTTCCACTTAAAAGACAAGCCTTTGATCTTGGCTTGACGTATCAGTACCGTTTTAATTAACGAAGATAGAAACTTCTGAATATAAGATGAAAGTATTTAAAGGATGTTGGTGGCCCGGAGATTAAGGCGCATTTCATGCATGAGGGTGCTTCGATAGCACCCAAGCATCAATATGACTTTTCTGAGTTATATGTACTTTCTATGATAATTTAGGCACCACCGACATACGGTAAAGGAAAACACCCTGAGGAAACTTGGATTTATAATTTGTAATTGTAAGTTTGAAATCGCGAATTCGCTTTGAGCAAGCGTAGTGATTAACGGTCAAACCTTATACCTTTGAGAAAAGTCCTTTGCTCAGCTGTGAGCACTTATAGGCTGATGATGTGTGATGAGAATTGAAGAGTTATAGCGACCGATGCATACCTTAATATCTCTGGCGTAGTGTGTGGAACGAATTCAGCCTCTTTTTCTTTGCTATACATTCTGTAACAGTGACCTGAAATAAACAATTTAATGTGTATTATAATCCAAATAATATGAACGCAATAAAGCTGAAATTTCTTTCATTTTGCCATTGAATTTTTTTTACAAGAAGTACCAAATTTTATTCGGACGTTGATTTTCTTTTTGAGCTCAGATATTTTTATGTGGTAACACTTTTTTTTTAAATTGCAAACATCCTTACATTACTTCTCTCGCCCAGTGGGTATCAGGCTCTGACTGACTAAAAATACCCCCGTTCCTTATCCTGCTCCAGGCCAAGGCCGCGGTTCCTTATGACACCGCAACCCAGTTTATTATCGAAATCGTCGTCCACAGAACTAGAGCAGTAGCAAGCGAGCTCAGATACCTACATAACGGTTTTTTAAAACAAAACCCAAACAAAATTAGGATCTTTTGTCCAAATGATAGTATATATGTCTATACAGTCAGCAATACAGTCAGTAATATTATAAAGAGGTAAAATTTGTAAGTTTGTATGTAGGGGGTAATCTTAGGAACCGCTGCTGGTCGGATTGCCAAAATTCTTTCACTGATAGATAGCTACAATGTTCCTGAGTGCTATGGGCTATAAAACATCACGCTACGATTAAATCGAACCGAGCAGCAGCGGTGAAACCGCACGAGAGTAGCTAGTATGCAATACGCCCAAAACTTGTACGAAATTCAATTATATCTTGTTTGGTCCGGTAAGACGGTAGTGATTTGTTAGTTTTAATTAATTTACCTGGTTGTACTCTTCCAGCTCGACCCGCCCTTTGTTTAGCACCAGCTAAAGACACCCAAACTGTTTCTAAGCTTGCTGTACCTGTAATATAAACAAACTAAATAATTATGTTATTTTAAGATGTTAAAACAGAGCTTCCTCTCTCCTGATTGCCTTATTTTGCTGTGCCCTACAGGGTCCATAATTGATCTCACACAAATTCTTACCACATTTAAATGTACTTATGGAAAAGCAATAAAGATATTGAGTTTTGAAAATAATTTATATATAAAAATCAGCGCCACTTTCAGTTGTTATGTTATAAATTATAACTCAACAATGTCTTTACCGATTTGGCTTAATCTTTTAGCTAGCTTGAATTATTCGTGGAAGTCCAGAGAAGGTTTGTAGGTAGATAAATTAAAAAAAATCTTGAAAAAGTGTAAAATCCACATCCATTCGGGCGGAGCCGCAGGTGATTAGTATGTTCTAAGTCATAGGTAGAGGATTTTTGTTTTTTCCTTCATAATGTTGAGTTACCATATTTTGAAGAGCCTAATGCGGTAACTAGGGCACAGATTGTACCATAGTATAAAACAAAGTCGCTTTCTCCGGTACAAAACAAAATAGCTTTCTCTGTCCGTATATCCCTATGTATGCTTCAAATCTTTACTACATATAGTGATTATACGTAGATTAATATTTGACTCGTAACACTGACTATAACTTTTTTATGGTATAGGTCGGCAAACGAGCAAACGGATTATCTAATGGTAAGCGATCAGCGCCGCCCATTGACACTCGTAGTAACAAAACGAGTTACTATAAGTGCGTTGCCGGTTATTAGGGATTTAAGAAGTGTGGGAGCGCCAAGCTTCGGCATGAATGGGTCGGCTCGACCGGAGTGATACCACGGCCTCACAGAATACCGACGTGAAACAACTACGGCGTTGTGTTTCGCCGTATGAATGAGGTTACCGGAGGCCCAATCTTTCCACTTTCCAATGTCTCCCTAATCTCTTATCCCCAATAGGCCGGCAACGCACTCGCATTTCGACTGGAGTTACGGGTGTCCAGGAGCGGCGCTGATTGCTTACCATCAGGTAATCCGTCTGCTCGTTTGCCATCTTGTTCTATAGAAAAAAAGGATAGGGGATTTGAGGATTAAGAATGGGGGAGGGGGGGGAGAATAGACAACTGTCAAATCGTTAGCAAACTATCACATACGTACCGGTACCATCTCTGATTCTATTTTCCTTATGAGCTCCGCTATCAATAACGTAGACTACATCAGGTATAGTGATCGATGTTTCCGCTACATTCGTGGCTAGAACTATTTTCCGTATACCAGGAGAGGGCGTCGCAAACATTTTCGCTTGGTCTGTCGTTGATAGTCTGTAAAATGGGAAAACTTTGTTTAAAAAAACTAATTTGCTAATTTCTTTTTTAATAAAAATTTACCTATTTTTGAGTGTGTGGAATTCTAGCTAGGAATAGGGCTAGAATTGGTTAGTATCATTGGTCAAAAATAAATTTATTCGACCTTTGAATAAAATAAAATATTGAAAAAGAACTATACTTTTATTCATAGATCGACCGCTACACTAAGTTTTAGATAATTATTTTATTGCTAATTATTAAGAAATAAGTAAGCTATTTGACGCAAAAATACTATGACATCATAACTCAGTTTTTCATAAAAATTTCATAGAAAAGTATCGTTATTGACGTTTGGATAAAAGTATTGAATTTGACTAGTTGGAAACTACCGTATTAGTGTCAGACACTTTTTTTTTGTATTTCATAATACTTTTTTTATTTCTTTTTAAAACGTTGCCCCACATTAGGATTTTCTCCTGTGTCGTGGGTGCGGTTACAAACATACAATTTCACATACACATGACACCCAGACCCGGAACAACAATTTGTGGATCACACAAAGAGTTGTTCCGTGCGGGAATCGAACCCGCAACACGTTGCACGGCAGCAAGTTGTCCAGCCACCGCACCAACCGTGCAGTCAGGCAGTGTAATAATAGGCAGGCATATGACCGCTATCGCGCTTGGTGGAAAGCGATGATGTGACCTACGATGGAACACGCCTACCCATAAGTAACTTATTCACTAGAGCTTGGAAGACACTCTGGTTCCTTACGGGGAATAAAGACTCCGTCAAAGAAATCAACTTCTTATCGGCTCTGATAATAAAATTGGAGGCGAATGGATGAATGTTCATCCATTTTTATTTTTTTAAACGCACTTTTGGAGAATTTGTATTTTTCCAAATGTACCTAAGGCACAAGACACGAAGACATAAAATGGGCCATGCATGTTTTTTTTTACAATCTGTCTCTGCATTGTTCTCACATAAGGATACAATAATGTATACAAAATGTTATATTAGTGAAATTGTAAAAGATATATATTTTTTTAAAAAGAGTAACGATGGAGTTTCTTGCTCGTTCTTCTCCGTTCGAATCTACAATTTGGAATGAGCTATTACATTCACTGACGAACAGACTGACAGACTACTTTTCTGTTTTGACGTTTCAAAAGTACTTATTTATAGTTTAGTTGGAATAAATGATTTTGCCTTTGACTTTAAAAATAGTATGCAGGCAGAATCCCTTGGTGGAGATCATTGTCTCCCGAACATAGGTCTAGTCACGCTTTTTAGCTAATATGGTTATAATGAAGAAAGAAAGAAAGAAAAAGTATTTATTCGCGTCTAGGACGCACATAAGACCCAGAACAAACAAGTGTATAAACACAAAAACAAAAAAAAATGGTAATACAATATAAAAAGAGTAATATAAGGAAAAATATGCGCGAAATGGCCCCCGCTCAGCATATGCAGCGACACTATGCGAGACAGTGTCGCAGCGCTGATTTTCAGCGATGGCCGACATAATGATGATGAGTGATGCAAATAAACTCAGGGAAATATAGTAGGAACATAGTTAAAATTTCTATAAAAAAATACAAATCAAAACTTACCTAGAATGTACAGGCAATATCATATGCATGGAAGACTGTCCGTAGTGTTCCTCCAATAATTGTCTTGTCATTTTAATCTCAGACCAGCCCGGGAGGAATACTAGTATAGCGCCTTCCTTCTCTTTCTTGTCCACTGCTTTAATCAATTCTGCTATCTGAAATAATATATAATCTATACTTATATTATAAAGAGGTAAACTTTGTTATGTAAGGGGTAATCTTTAGAACCAGTGGTCGGATTGCCAAAATTCTTTCACTGATAGATAGCTACAATGTTCCTGAGTGCTATAGGCTCTAAAACATCACGCTACAATCAAATGGAGCCGAGCAGCGGGTGAAACAGCACGAGAATAGCTAGTAAATAATAATCATTAAAATTACCTCTTGACATTTGACTTGGGGTCTCATATCGACCTTGTTACACATCTCAGCTGTGTAAGGTAAGGTTAGACCAAACCTCTTTTGTATATCTTCTAAATACGATACTTCCACAGGAAACGTGCGGCCTGGTACTTCTACTATTGGACATTGGTTGAAATATCTGCGGAAGATAATGATAATTGATTCATTAAAATAGAAAAATAGATAATGATAATAATAATTACACAATTAATGTTTTTTGAATGAAAAAGCGAAATAACAAGGCGCTATTATTAAATTCATTTGGCAAAGGCAAAAAAACCTGAGATAGATATCCGTACACTTCCCTTGAGAGCCGGATAAGGAACTAAAATTTTCTCAGACAACCGAGAGCAACACTCTTTGAGATACTTTTTCTTTGTGGGTGGATACTAGTTTTTTGTCTACCTAAGTATACTACACCAACAACCATAAAATACCAGTAGATCTAAGCTTTAGCACGGAAGAGTCGACTCTATTGGAGCGATACCCACGGTCTCATAGAAATCCGGCGTGAAACAACCACACCGTTTTGTTTCGCCGTGTGAGTCAGGTTACCGGAGGCCTAATTCTTCCCCTTCCACATCCTTCCCCAATTCCAAAATCTATATCTAAACCGCAATCCTCAAAAGTTCGGCAAAGTACCAGTAACTCTTCTGTCGTTGCGGGTGTCCATGGGTGACGCTGATTGCTTACCATCAGATAATCAGTCTGCTCGTTTACCGCCCTATGAAATAAAAAAGAGTAGGAGGTATGTTCAGCATAACGTGTACTGATGAGAGAGAAAAGGAAGAAAGAGGAGGAAGAGAAAAGGATAGAATATAATTCATTTAAATCCAAAAAGATTCAGTATTAAGTATACTTACTTGGTAAAAACTCCTATGTCGAGGGTGGCGCTCATGATGACCACTTTGAGCTCCGGATTAATGTCTAACGCCCGCTTCAGCAGTAGCAGCGTGACATCAGTGTTGACGTCACGCTCGTGGGCTTCGTCTATTATCACGTGGGTGCAACCTTCCAAACCTGGAAACGGAAATTAAACTCTATTAGTATTTATAGAAGAGGCTGTAGAAAGCGAAGCGTTGAGTTTCGCCGTGTTAGTGAGGTTATCGGACGTCCAATCCTCAAATCTTCATATTCATATTCATTTATTTGCGTTCTACAACGTAGTGTGGTGTTAACAATAAAAGCTTATAGCTAAGAGCCGTTGTAGACCCTGTCAGGGCACAGCAAAGTACTTACAAGCTAAAATTCAAATTAACATTTTAAAAATATAATTGAAACAAAATTAAATTAAATTCGGAAACACAACAAAAAATAGAGATTATAAAAATTAATAATAATAAAAAATGTCAATATCCTTAAAAGTTAGAAATTAAATATGTCACACTAATTAAAATTAAATTATACAAGAAAAAAACATACATAGTCCCCAAAAGGCCGGCAAAATACTCGTAGTTAATAAGTGAGTGTTCATTGGCGGCAGCGATTGCTTATCATCGGGTTATCTATCAGGTCTTTTGCCAGAAATGTTTGGGTGGCATTTAACTTTCAGACTATTTTTCACTTAAACTACCCTGTTCCTTCTCCTGCTTTAGGCTGAGGCTGCGGTATGTTATTGAACTTGACCCGCAACCCCAGTTGAACATCGGCCCTGTAGGGCTCCATCTGTAGTCTCTTAGCTCTTTAAGGCGCGCGCGCGGATTGCTTGGGACTGTTCTGGTCGGGCGGCGAGCTTGTGCTCATGCGATCTCCGACGCGACTTACTTTACGACTTCGATTATTATTCATGCTTAGGTTTTTTTTGTGAGGGGAAAATCATCAAATGACTTCTCCCGCCCAGGGCCGGGTGGGGGGGAGTGTCAGACTCTTACTGACTAAAAACCCCACTGTTCCTTCTCCTGCTCTGTGCCGAGGTCGCGGTGCCTCATTGCGCTTACCCCGCAACCCCGGCTGATTCAGGCTTAGGTTAGTACTGGTTGTAGAATGCACATAGTTGGCATTTTAATTAATTATTTTTAGGTTCAAGGGGTACAATTTCATTACATTGGTTTGACTGTAGTTAAGGAATAACATTTATTTCGTTATATTACTCATGGGTATTAACCTGGGTTGGACTGCAATCTTCTTAGTAGGACTCCTGAAGTGCAGTACAGGATCGACCCTCCAGGTGGCTTCGGAGGTTTCGAGTGCAGTCTGACTTGATAGCCAATTGATTCTCCTACCTGTAAAATACACAGTTAATGAGAAAATACCCTAAGCGTAAAAATAGGTGTATTGCTTGGAGATGTCACTGAAGAGTAAACATTTTTTATTATTTTTTTTAATCTTGAAAAACGTTGCCCCACACTGGAATTTTCTCCTGTGTCGTGGGTGCGGTTACAAACATACAATTTCACATGCACATGACACCCAGACCCGGAACAACAATTTGTGGATCACACAGAGTTGTTCCGTGCGGGAATCAAACCCGCTACACGTTGCACGGCAGCCAGTTGCCCAGCCACCGCACCAATTATTTTACTGATAGCCAATGTACTTTTTCAAAAAAGTTTTACATAAAATCTGAAGTAATCTAGTTGAGACAGTTTGGTTTCAGAAACTTAAACAAATATAAGTGTGGAAGAGCCAAGCTTCGGCACGAACTGCGTTCGACTGTAGTGATACCACCGCTTCAAAGGTTACCGGAGGCCCAATCCTTCCGCTCGCCCATCCCTTCCTTAAATATCCAAAACTCCTATCCCTTAACCCGTGGTATGCCGGAGCGCAGATATACGCGAGACACAATGTGTTTTCTATTGTGTCTTATATACCGGGAGACTAGCGGTTAAAGGCCGGCAACGCACTCTTAACTCCATTGGTGTTGCAGGTGTCCATGGGCGGCACTGATTGCTTACCATCAGGTAATCCGATTTCTCGTTTGACGACTAACCTTTAAAAAAAACCTACCTCTTCACCCAACTCACTAGCTACCCTCTCAGCTAGTCCTATAGCCGCTACACGTCGTGGCTCCGACACTATGGCGCTAGTATTCGCGCCACAATGCCGCAATATGGCGGCGGGAGCGCGGGTCGATTTCCCGCAACCAGCAGCACCAACAATAACGGTCACCCTGTTCTGTTCCAACGTCGATATTATTTGGTCTCTGTAATTTTTTAAGAATATTGTCATTGTTAGACACGTGGAGTTTGCCAAAACTTTACTGGGGAATATGCGACGATTTTCGGCAATCGTCATCAGCCTATAAGTGCCCACTGCTGAGCAAAGACCCCCTCTCACATTGAGAAGGTTTGAGCATTAATCATCACGCTTGCTTAAGGCGTATCGGCGATTTTAAACTTATAAGATATTAGAAGTCCGTCCAGGTTTTCTCACGATGTTTTCTTTCACCATATGCATGTGTCTAAAATGAACTGAGAAACTACATATGAAAAATGACGTTAGTCAATTCATCTTCGGGCCACCACTACTTGACGCGGGTCTGTAGACAGCAAAAAACTTTACCCTGTAAGTATTGCTGGTACTTAGCCGCCTGGCCAGACACGAGCGTTTTGCACGCGCCATTAAGTCATCAGGCCATTACAAATGTAGCTGGTACCCTGGCTAACAACGGCCGGATGTAAGAACTAGACGGCCCGGTTCGAAGAAGATTTAGGAACGAAGTGGAATTAAGTCAGTAAGAGTCTGCCAACACCTCTGTCAGAACTAAGAGTAGACAAGTAAATGGTTGATATGCCTGCCCCATCTCTGCCTACCTAATCCCTAAATCTCCAAAATCCTAATCCCTAAAAGGCCGGCAACGCATTCGTAACTCCTCTGGTATTACGGGTATAAATGGGCAGCGACAATTGTTTACACAAAGCAATCCGTCTGATCGTTTACCAATCGCATAAATACTACTCTGTCAAGAAAGTACCGGGAAAAAGTCAATAATACACAAAATGTTTGTTATTCATCTAAATTTATTTTATCACCTTCAAAGTATGCTCCTTCAGAAACGATACACTTACGCCAACGAATAATCCAATCATCGAAACTTTTTTTAAACGTTGTTTCCGGAATTGAGTTCAGTGCTCTCCGCGAATTCTCCTTTATGTCTTCTAACGATTGAAAACGGGTGCCACGAAGGGGTAATTTGAGTGTGGGAAAAAGAAAGAAGTCAGCTGGAGCCATATCTGGTGAATATGGTGGCTGCTCGATGGTGTTTGTTGAGTGTTTGGACAAAAAATCGTTTACAATGATGGCCTTGTGCGAAGGCGCATTATCGTGATGCAAAATCCAAGAATTTTCTTTCCACATTTCTGGCCTTTTTCGTCGAATTTGTTCTCTTAAACGCCGCATAACGCTCAAATAATATTCTTTATTTACCGTTTGACCTTCGGGCAAGAATTCTGACTGCAAAACACCGCGATAGTCAAAGAAAACAGTCAACATGACTTTGACTTTTGATCGACTTTGACGTGGTTTTTTCGGTTTTGGTTCAGTTGGAAGGCGCCATTCCGAAGCTTGTTGACTAGTTTGCATGTCAAACTCGTAAACCCACGTCTCGTCACCAGTAACAATGCGTTTCATGAATGTTGGGTCGGTATTGACTCGTTCTAGCATGTCCTCAGCGACTTTCATGCGATTTAGTTTTTGAAGAAAATTCAGGTCTTTTGGGAGTAGCCGAGCGGCAACACGTTTCATACCCAAATTATTTGTTAAAATGGTACGGATCGACTCGTGAGATACAGAAAGTTCGGCGGCCATCTCTCTCAAACTTGTATGAGGATTTTCAGTCACTATTTCCTTCACTTTTGCGATGTTAACTTCAGTTGCAGAAGTTGATGGCCTACCAGAACGAGGCAAATCTTCCATCACATCTCGACCGCTTTTGAACGCTTTGTACCACTCATAAGCACGTGTTTTTGATAAAGTCGATTCGCCTTCTGTAACATTTTGAGTGCCTCCGAACACGAAATTTCATTGGCGATGCAAAATTTAAGACGAACTCTTTGTTCGATGTTTTTGTCCATTATGAAATTCGCAATACACACTAGATATTATAAAACTAAAAACAGCACTGTTTTTAATATAAATAACAGATGCAACTCAAATTCCGCGCCAAAATGGAAAATAGTTATGCCAATCTAACAACAACAAAAAAATTAAAATTCGAATTTGGAACCATAAAAAAAACATTCATTCCCGATACTTTGTTGACTGAATGTAGGTTTAACTCAATAGCAAAAGCTCACGAGCAGTGAGCGAAATCTCTTTCACATCTCCTAATGCCCTACTTTCAAATCCGACGATACACCAAATATCGCGAAGACTCTTACTTACACGTCACAATGACGTATGAGCATAACTTACCGCGAAAGTTTAGCGGTATTGAAAACGAGAGTAATGGAGATATTCTACGTACTTCTGACGTAGAAACCGACGAAAGTAAAAGTCAGTCAAAGTTAAATTAAATAAGTAGGAATGATAGGGTGGGCAACCGGCCGTTCCATAATCATTCTCGTACTAGACAACTCCTTGTGTGATCTGCGAATGTTGTTCTAGGTCTGAATGTGATGTGTATGTGAAATAACATGTTTGTTAACGCAGCCACGACATAGGATAAAATCAAATTGCAGGATGTTTTTTTCAAAAACATAAAATTTAAAAATATCAATAAATTCAATAAGCTTCACGACGTCGTACAAAATTCAAAGAAAACTGTTTATTTTGACAGTTCGATCCAAGATAAAATATTTAATTGGAATGGTAGTTAACAACCCAATTAATGTTAGATAGTTAAATAAAACATAACAAATAATATATACAACGACCTACGCTATATCTCTTTTTCTTGTTATGTATGCAAATAATGACATGTACGAAGCATCGTAATTTCACTCTTACTAACATTATACGTCACAGTGACGTACCGTAAAACTTTGACAGTTATTACTGAAAGCGAGAGTGAACGTGACAGACCATTCTGTCATCATGACGTTGACGTATCCGATACTTTGACTTTGACGTTTGACAGTACTGACAGCTCAAGAGAGTTAAACTGCCTCAAAGATGACACTGACAGTATAGTCGACAGCATTGAATTGGACATTTGGGATGTGTTTAGTTCTATCCATCCGTTAATTAATACGTAGTACCTATAATATTGAGTTTTTTTTCATTTTTAATTATTTTTTATAACATTATTGTGTAATATTTAAAATCTGTGGCAAAGGCTTCAGAATAAATGACAATATGACTAAAATTAAGTAATTAGAGCAAATTATCTTTAAGTAGATTCCTTCATTAGCTCCGTCTTCCTTTGGCAATAGGAGCTATACCAACGTTACTTTTACTTAGAAAGTTAAGAAAGTTTGGCAGCAACGAAATCGAGAGTGGTCGTGGCGATTCTGCCTAAAACTTTCTCTGTACGTCAGTGACGTATCGCGAAAGTTTGACAGCAACGAAATCCAGAGTTTGTGAAAGAGCATTATATCAATACTTGACGTGTGACAGCAATTGGCAGTTATACAGCCTTAATGGTAGATTTTCCATAATTCGGAAAATCAGTTGCCTTTCAAATAAAAAACATTAGGTTTGATTAAAATGCCGACCATAAGTAAATTATTGAGTTTGTACAAAATGCTGAGTTAACTAAATAGTGCATATAACATGGTATTTGGCAATTACTACCCAATTTATAAATTACAGTGAGACTAAAAATTAGTTAGCGAAAATACTTGTACAAAGGTATCAAGCATACAACTTCACTGAACAATTGGGCCATAACAACCGTTACTTTTATTCAAACGTCACATTGACGTATCGCGAAAGTTTGGCAGAACGCACGAACGAAATCGAGAGTGATCGCGAAAGACCGTTCTACATCAACGTGACGTATTCGATACGTCACTGTGACGTATAGCAGTGACAGCTGACACTGACAGCTGACTGTTGAGAGCGAGAGTGAAACTGTCGATTTCATTTTACTTTCGTTATCGTTCGTGACGCAAATGACGTCGAACCATTGTTGTGTCGTCGAGTCGTGTGACGTAGATGTTTAAGTGTGCGTGTTCTATATACACAATAAATGTAGATGTGTTTTAACGAAACATCACGTTTTGTATCCCGAGGAGGTAGAGAGAGATGCATATATTAAACATTAAACTCACATAGACATGATAATTACATCAAAAAGTAACAATATCATGGACTTTAATGTAAATACTTTTTATTTACGCAGTAGGTAGGTCTCAAATTGATTATTTAAAGTTGTTCCTAGTTTCTAATAAAGTCTCCACTTTCATAGAATTATTATCATAAATACACAACACACATCTATAACTAAACTCTTAAGAAAAAATATTTGTAATCAATATAATAAAAAGTTATAGTATAATGCACTGCCCCCAAATCGATTGCATCGTTACACTTTCGAAAACATGCATTCTAAGTTCGAAAGTGACATAGAAACTCTTTGGTTGCCCGACTAACTGAAGAAAGGAGGTCGCGGTATCTGCAAGATGGTGTATTGAGGTTATAATGCCGTTCACTTAGACTTTCAATAGCCTTGGATATGACTTGGAAGATGTTAGAGAAAAGTTTTTGTATACCTATTTTTAAGGAAACATTAGAAAATTTAATTTTATCCAGCGATGACGCCTTTCTATTTTATTGATAATTTAATTTCAATTTTTATAATTTTTAATTTTACATGTCGTTATTTTTTTGCATGATGTGGTTTCCTTTAATTGGAGGAGCACACGATTTTTTTTTCACAGCGAGAGAAAATATTGGAGTATTAATGCCATAAAAAAAACAGGTATACACAAATTTATATTGACTGCACGGTTGGCGCAGTGGCTGGGCAACTGACTGCTGTGCAACGTGTCGCGAGTTCGATTCCCGCACGGAACAACACTTTGTGTAATCCACAATTTCTTTTTCGGGTCTGGGTGTGTTGTGTGTTTAAATTTGTATGTTTGTAAACGCACTCAAGACACAGGAGAAAATCCTAGTGTGGGGGGCAACGTTTTATAAAAAAGAAAACAAATTACACACTTTTGTGACCCGAGTGTCGTGTCACAAAAGTGTAAAACGCACTGTTGTTGACTGCCAACCATATATGTTTTTGTCATCGATTTTCGTGAAAATATGCGGCGGGGTTCAAACCTATTCCACAGAGACGCTACATCCCTACGCAGTGCCGAAGAGTCCAACTGATCCGAGATAAGGGCAGCCAACGATTCGAACAGCTCGTCGCTGAATGCAGACCAGAGGGAGAAACTGGTACTAGGGTGCGCATACCTAAAGATCAGCACAGTATTCCATATCGGGCCAAAGGGTGAAATGAAATACTGTCTCGATCTATTGAACACAGCTAGCTTAAAGAGTTGGCCAACGGGGGAATTAAATGACTGATCTGAATCCAAAACCTTTACCCCCTTATTACAAAACAAGGTTTATCTTTAGTCCAGGTTTAAACCATTGAGTCGGGTTTTGAATTTTGAATCTTATTGTCATCTACCTTCAATTCGAAATACGAAAACTGACTCAATGGTTTAGTCCTAGACTAAAGTAAAACCTTGTTTTGTAATAAGGCCGTTAGAGTTTTTCTCAGTTGATTCATGTGAGTAATTCGTTATTGTTTTACGACATTTACTATTCAGGAATATCCCAAATTAAAAAAATATGCAAGTCCCTGATACACATGTATTTAATCTATACGGGTATTTTCTTTACCGACATTTCACGTCTTAACCTCGAGGTATATACAAGAATTACTCGTTGGTGATACCACGGCCTCACAGAAAAACGGTGTGAAACAACTATACCGCTGAGTTTCGCCGTGTGAGTGAGATTACCGGGGTCCCAATCCTTTCCCAATCCTGAAATATCCAAAACCTTTATCTCTGAAAGGCCGGCAACGCACTCGGTAACTGTTTTGGTGTTGCGGGTGTCCATGGGCGGCGCTGATTGCTTACCATCAGGTAATCCGTATGCTCGTTGGCCGTCCTATCATATAAAAAAATATGAAGGCGATGGAACGGATTAGATCATAATCACTACTTTGGCAACATTACTGTAAAAAAACAGTTACAATGTTATCAAAGGAAGTTTCAAACACTAATTAAACACAGAATTTAATACAAAAACATTAGCACAAATACACAAAACTTCCCTAACCATCCGACCTACATTACAGACTCGAAATAAACTAATCTGTACCAACAGTCGTTTGGAAGGTCACAGAAGAGAATTCAAGGTCAATCTCGGGGTTTCGAGGGCACGGTAGGAGGTCGCGGCCGCGTATTGAGGTCCCAAGGTCATTTATTGTCGGTTATGGAACAACGAGGTTACTTCGAACGGGAAGTAGGCAAGTGGAACAAGGTTTTTGTAACCCGGACGAGATCGGATTTTGAGAGTTCGAGGACGACGGTGTTTGTGTGTGTGTGTGTGTGTGTGTGTGTGACTGTTACCTACGTAGTAGGTACTACGTAATATAATGTGACGTATTATTACGTTTGTGTGATGTGACGTCACATTGTTGTTAGATTTATGTTAACGTTGGAAATTTAAGTAGGTCGGTATTAGGTACCTGTTAATTCCTGAATTCAATTATTTATAGATTTTAAGATTTCACTTGTTATTTACACCAGAAAATATGTCATTTACTTTCTTTTCTTGGTTTTAATCAATAATACTATCTGCTTTATGTGAGGGAAAAATCATCAAATGACTTCTCCCGCTCATAGTGTCAGGCACTTACTGAATAAAAACCCAGCAGAAGAAACGGGGGACGGCGAGTAAGGATAGCTAGCCGCCCGATCAGAACCAGATCCGAGCGTACGGCGCGTAGCGTTCCGCGCGCGTCTCAAAGAGCCAATAGACCACCACAGACGGGACCCAATAGGGTTGATGTTCAGCCGGGGTTGCGAGGCACCGCGACCTCGGCACAGAGCAGGAGAAGGAACGGGGTTTTTTTAGTCAGTAAGAGTCTGAAAATCTCTCGCTTTACCCTTGGGCGGGAGAAGTCATTAAATGTTTTTCCCACGACAAAAAAAAAACAAAAAATTGGCCTTCTCCTGCTTTAAGCCGAGGTCACGGTGGCTCATTGCGCTTACCCCGCAACCCCGTGGTCGGATCGGTAGACCTTTCTAGATACTTCTTAGAATGAAAGGCCGTGGCTGCTTTAGTAACATATACATATACACTAGTATACACGTACTTTATCCACGGCTCAGTAAACTTAAAGCTCGGACATTATTCTGAGTCGAAGTCATTATCAATGGGATGTCCCCAGGGATCGGTTACAGGCCCGTATCTGTGGAATTTCTGTTTTTATGATCTTGTCCTTTTTTTGTGAGGGGAAAATCATCAAATGACTTCTCCCGCCCAAGGGTAAAGCGAGAGAGAGTGTCAGACTTTTACTGACTAAAAAACCCGTTCCTTCTCCTGCTCTGGGCCGAGGTCGCGGTGCCTCATTGCGCTTACCCCGCAACGCCGGCTGATTCCCCTAACATGAAGCTGTTCTTTGACTGGATATGCGGATGATAGTCTTTTAATAATCTTGCTAAAGACTGCCTCAATAAGATATCACGATGGGGTGAACGAAATCGCCTAACTTTTGCACCCCATAAAACTTATCAGCTTTAGCTCAAGGGTAATCTGAAGTCATGGCCGTCTATTGAGTTCAGTAACGTTCCGGTAAAACGAAAGGAGTCGGTTTGCTATCGCGGCCTAGTACTAGAAAAAATACTTTTAAAAAAAAAATAACGTTGCCCCACACTAAGATTTACACCTGTGTCGTGGGTGCGGTTACAAACATACAATTTCACATGCACATGACACCCAGACCCAGAACAACAATTTGTGAATCACACAAAGAGTTGTTCCGTGCGGGAATCGAACCCGCGACACGTTGCACGGCAGCCAGTTGCCCAGCCACCGCATCAACTGTGCAGTCAACTTTTCCTTCATTGAAGCCAAGAATAACCTTTATGCGCTGACACGAATCTCGAAAGCTACATGGGGTCTCTTTTTTTCCACGCTCAAGACCAATGTGACCTTTTCCAAGTTATACGTATTTTCCATGCCAGCCATGCTTCGGCACGAATGGGTCGGCTCGACCGGCGTGATACCACGGCCTCATAGAAAACCGGCGTGAAATAACCACAGCGTTGTGTTTCGCCGTGTGAGTGAGGTTACCGGAGGCCCAATCCTTCCCCTCCCCCAATCCCTCCTCAATCCCTAAATCTCCAAATCCCTAATCCCTAAAACGTCGGCAACGCACTCGTAACTCCTCCGTTGCGAGTGTCCATTGGCGGTGCTGATTGCTTACCATCCAGGTAATCCGTCTGCTCGTTTGCCGACCTATTACCTACACAAAAAAAAACCTTCTAAGACTATAAAGACACCACAGACACACGTAAAAGGTAAACATCGTGACGGAACATGGACTTAACATTTCTAATTAAGCTAGAATTCACCAAATTGTCTTGAGCAAGCGTGGTGATTAATGCTCAAACCTTCTCCGTGTGGGAAGAGGCATTTGCTCAGCAGTAAGCACTTATAGGCTGGTGATTATTGAAGATGATGATGAATAAGCCTTTGCTCAGCAGTAAGCACTTATAGGCTGATGGTGATGATGATGATGAGTTATCAAAATAATAAGATAGACTTACCGATATTCATCAATGGGTAACGGAGTGAGATTTTCATCATATTCTTTGAACTTGCGACTGAGGGCGCGGTCCCTTCTCTCCAGAGAAGTTTTTGAGGCTGGTGGAACGTTCTTGCCGTACACTGGATGTACGTGGTGTTTCAATTCTGTATAAAAATTATTATTATTAGATACTAGCTATAGTCGCGCGGTTTCACCCGCAGCTTGGCTACTATTGGTCTTAGGATGATGTTTAATAACCTATAACATTCAGGATCATTGTAGCTATCTATCAGTGAAATAATTTTGAAATTCGGTTCAGCGGTTCCAAAGATTATTCCTTGCATACTAACTTACAAATTACAAATTTTATCTCTTTATAATATTAATATACATTATGTACCTATGTGTCGCAGCTAACAGGATATAATAGCCGTGCAATTAATCATCTAGCCCCTTGATCAAGTACAATTCGTGTAGCTATCTGGCTATAGGAATACATAAAGTGATATTTATTTAAGAATGTGTACTTTTTACTCCTTACTTTTAATATTCTGAAAATGTTGCATTTATGCAAAGGAAAGAAAAAACTTTGCATTTACCTGAATTATCCTCTAATTCGACTTGATCACTATCATCTTCTGAGAAATCGTCTGGAACAAATTAATTATATTAAAATATAGGTAATCATACTAGCATTCATTGTTTTGACGATATACTTCAATTTGGACTTATTTCTAGCAATATTTTCAGAAATATATAATACCAACTTACAATCCTTATTGGACGTAAAAATATATGTTGGTATTTCATAGAAAATACACAAAAAAGTATCGTGATTGACTTCCAACCTCGCGCAGGAAAACTTTGCAATGATCGTTTTGAACCAAAGTTTTGCTGTGCGGGGCAGAAAGTTTCTCGTAAATCGCACAATCGGGATGAAGACGCTTTCACGTAGAACGATGGGGAAAAGATGCGGCGGGGATCGAACCGAACAATTCCTCACAACACTCCCCGTGATAGATGCGATAGAGAACATTTAGAGGTATGAGGAACAGGGTGCAAAGTTCCTCATCCTCCATTGAAAAGGGAGGATCCTCCGACCAGGCGAGGTTCGTGCCTGGCGGGCTACTGCCCAACGGTTGTTGTCGGGATATCTGTATGGGTGCTAATTGTGTGGAAAACTCTTATAGCGCGATGTAGACTCTTGCACGTGATTGGTGCTGTTGTTAATGTAGTGCGCTAGATGTCGCTACAAACACTTCGCGAGGCTACATCCCTACGCAGTGCCAAAGAGTCCAACCCTTTGCTCAAAAGCTGTGCTTGCGTTAATTCTCAAACGAAGCAGTATTAGGACCAATAATAATATTGTACACGCTTACCTTCATCTATCGTAGAATCTTTGGTTACAACGGCTGGCATTTCTATCATCTTTTCTCTGGATTCCTTGAATGTAGCTTCGTAAATGTCCTCTGTAAATATTATTGAAAATAAATACTAATAAAAAATGAAATCATAATTTAAACAAGGAGTCACGTCACGACGACGTATTAAGTGTGGGAGAGCCATGCTTCAGCACGAATGGGCCGTCGTCGACCGGAGTGATACCACGGCCTCACAGAAAACCGTCGAGCAACTACAGCGTTGTGTCTCGCCGTGTGAATGAGGTTTCCGAAGGACCAAACCTTCCCCTCCCCCCCACCCCCACCCCCCATACGGGTGTCTATGGGTAGCACCGATTTCTTACCATCAGGTAATCAGGTAAGGAAACTCGAGACGGAACAGGGTGGCTCTAAGTCAGTAAGAGTTTGAAACTCTCTCTCGCTCCACTCAGAGTGGGAGAATTCATTTGATGATTTTCTCCCGCTTCAATCGCAACTCCGGCTGGACATCAGCCCTGTTGGGCTCCATGTGTGATGGTCTATTGGTTCTTAGCTAACAAGCTGTGAGCAAGGGTAGCTCGCCGTCCGCAAGCCCGCACAATTGGGTACTATAAGATTGCAGGCCAAATTTTTTGAAAATAACGGCACACTCACGTGAATTAAATTCGCAATCGATTGAGATACACTGCCTCGAATTAAGAGTCCCGTTGTAACTTGAAATTAGTAGAGCATTTCTCAGTTAATTCACGTAAGACATTATTTTCAATAAATTTTGTATGTCTGAAGTTAGTTACTATTCAAAAATACATTGCAGAACCATAATCGCACAATACTCATCTCAGGAATCGAACCCGACATCATCTAAAACCCAATCAATAACAAAATATTTGTACTAATATTATAAAGAGGTAACATTTGTAAGTTTGTATGTAGGGGCTAATATTTGGAACTGCTGGTCGGATTGCCAAAATTCTTTCACTGATAGATAGCTACAATGTTCCTGAGTGCTATAGGCTATAAAACATCACGCTACTATTAAATGGAGCCGAGCAGCGGGTGAAACCGCGTGAGAATAGCTAGTAAGTAATAAAAGACAAACCTACTTATACCACTCTCATATTCATTCCATATCTTCTCAATTTTATTTATGGAGCTGTCACTAATGGCTGCTTCTAGAGGGTCGTTTAACTTGTTCTTGATATCTTCTAGAACATTCTTATCATATATCGGACATCCTTTGGTATCAATTCGTTTGTTCACAAACAACCAGTGTATGGCTTGAGTCGCTGCCTTCTCCGCTGCTTTTCGTTTCGATAAGGCTGTGCTGTGAATGAGAAAACTCGTGTTAGTGTGTAGACATTTGATCACATCATCAGCCTATAAGTTGCTGCGCCAAGGCCTCTTCTCACATGAGGGTTTGAGCATTAATCACCACACTTACTCAAGGCGGATTTCAAACTTATGATTAGAAAAATATAAGTTCAGGTTTCCTCACGATGCCAGTGGTGTCTAAATAATCGTAGAAAGTATATATCAGTCGGAAAAAGTCTCATTAGTACTTGCCAGGTTTCGAACCTATACCCTCATGCATGAGAAACGGGCGCCTTAGCCTGTGGGCCACCACGCTGTACTATGCTTAGACCTATTTGTTTCAGTTTTATAGTCTAAATTATTAAAAAATAAAATTGGTCACTATGTGCAGTCTCAAGAAAGTTGTCATAATGTTGTTTATTCTTGTAGGTAGGCACAGTAGGATAGGGTGAGTAGGTAAGGTAGGTAGGGAAGGCAGATACATATCTATACTAATCTATAGTAATATTATAAAGAGGTTAAATTTGTAAGTTTGTATGTAGGGGGTAATCTTTGGAAACGCTAATCGGATTGCCGAAATCCTTTCACTGATCGAAAGCAACAATGTTCCTGAGTGCTATAGGCTATAAAACATCACGCTAAGATTAAATGGAGCGGAGCAGCGGGTGAAACCGCGTGAGAGTAGCTAGTCTGCTACATAAGTAAAGTTATTTTATGTTTGTAGAAAAACATTTACCATTCAAACTTCTTCTTCTCGGGCCAAACAAATGTATAAGTGCAGGTCCAGTCATTGTTCTGAACAACTTTCTTTCTTCCTTTGGGTGCAACAGTGTTTTGTTTGTAATGTATATCAAATATTGGATCCGGTGTCTTACTTGTTAGCTCATTCAATGTTACTCTTGGTAGCGGAAACAGATCTGTGATTTTCTTCTGCACTGAAACAAGGAATCATTTTTGTTAATATATTAACATGTTATTAAATAATTACAATATTTGGTTATATGTTTTTGTATAGTACAACATGACACATAATAAAGTTATTAGAATGAGGGCTGATTTTGCAATAGTCAGATAAATGTTATCTGAGGAATAAAATTGTTGCTGTCACTGTCTTATACAAACATTGTGACGCAACAGCATTATAATTTTTCTTTTTTTTATGTAAACGATCGGCAAACGAGCAGACAGATTACCTGATGGTAAGCAATCAGCGCCGCCCATGGACACTCGCAACGGAGTAGTTACGAGTGCGTTGTCGACCTTTTAGGGATTAGGGATTGGGAGATTTAGGGATTGAGGAGGGATTGTGGGAGGGGAAGGATTGGGCCTCCGGTAAACTCACTCACACGGCGAAACACAACGCTGTGGTTATTTCACGCCAGTTTTCTGTGAGGCCGTGGTATCACTCCGGTCGAGCCGACCCATTCATGCCGAAGCATGGCTCTCCCACACTTATATTTTTTCTTCAGATAACTTTATCTAACTATTGAAAAATCTGCCCTCAGAGCTTTCTTAAGTTAATTGTTCAATTATTAATTTGGATTAACTAACATTGATTTGACACTTTAACACAGCTAGCTAACAAGCTATTAAATCCAGTTTATTGTGCTTAAATGGGTAAAAGAGAGAGAATTTAGAATAAAGGCAAAGTTAAAGATACAAATATGTAATTTATTCATTGTTAACTTAGACCCCGTTATTACAAAACAAGATTTATCTTTAGTCCAGGTTTAAACCATTGATTCGGGTTTTAAATTTTGAATCTTATTGTCATCTACCTTCAATTCGAAATACAAAAACTGGCTCAATGGTTTAGTCCTAGACTAAAGTAAAACTTTGTTTTGTAATAAGGCCGAGAATGTTTAACATTGTCCATAATGAGGTTTTATTAATAATGTTATTAAAAGCCATACTAGGTACATAAATTAATTAGAATTTCTATAACATTAAAAAATATGAATCACTGCACTACAATTTAACTATATAACACAATTAAGTTATTGGAATTTCGATTTACAATCTCCCTTTAACTTCATTATTTTATTGGAATTAACATTTTATTGACTTTAACAACTTCTAAAAACAGTTTTATGACACATAAGCACTTAATTAATTAATTTTACATAAATATTAATTTTATTTAAGTTATTATATACTGGAATTTATAGCTTAAATTTTTCCATTTGTTTTTTTTTATTTACATAAGTAATCATGTAGCATAGAAATGTTATTAGAATGTCTATAAAATAACTAATTGCTAACTAACAAGTGTGGGAGAGCCAAGCTTTGGCACGAATGGGTCGGCTCGACCGGAGTGATACCACAGCCTCACAGAATACTGGCGTGAAACAACTCACAGCGTTGTGTTTCGCCATGTGAGTGAGGTTACCGGAGGCCCAATCCCTCCCCTTCCCCTATCCCTTCCCAATCCTTATATCCGCAACCCCCATCCCCAAAAGACCGGCAACGCACTCGTAACTCCTTTGGTCTTGCGGGTGTCCATGGGCGGCGCCGATTGCTTACCATCAGGTAATCCGTCTACTTGTTTGACGACTTATACCATAAAAAAAAATTCAATCTAAGCATATAACTTGTAGAACCGTACATTCAATATCTGGGTATCAATACATTGATTTTATTACATTTATTACCTTTATCATGCTGAACAGTCAATAAATCCCCAACATCACCATCTAATAAGCCTCTTGAACTCCATTTTCTGTGTAGAGGTGTTATATTTCTAATTTGGTATGCGATTCTTTCATTTCTGTGACTGAACAGACATCTGTTTTGTATACATACGGCTAAGCCTGGAAATGAGAAGTGAAGTATTTAGTTTTATTTCTATATTAGCTTTTACCTGCAGCATTGCTCCCGCCATTTGGCTTCCTACACTACTCTACCTTGTTATCTATCTACACTATCTACCCTACCCTACCTGATCTTAAGTGTTTCTTCTGATTCTAATCCACATCCCTATTGAAAAATTATTAAATATGGGTTTCCAACTAGTCCAATTCAGTACTTTTATCCAAATGTCAAAAACAATACTTTTCTATGAAATTTGTATGATGTCAAATAGCTTACTTATTGCTTAATAATTAGCTGAAAATCTCTATAACTTAGTGTATTGATTGATAGATGAATAAAAGTGTAGTTATGTTTCAATGTTTTATGGTATTAAAACATCTAATTAATTTAGTTTTGACCTAGGAAACTACCCAATTCTCAACTAAATCGGTTCAATCATTCTTGAGGTAAAGATAATGTAACTAACATGAATTTCTATTATATGTATAAATTTTAAGCCGTAGCTATAGCATGCTGCTTGGCTCCCCTTGTTCGTAACATGATATTACATAAAAGTATTTATCCATTCAAATCAATGGCCCCTTAAAGTAGCTCATTCAAATTAACAACAAACTCTTCACCCTTTTATTTTTATGATATGTCACTGGCACACTTAATAAATAGATACTCTTTCGAGGCTAAGATACAGCTAGATATGGCGAAGAAATTTCTAGCTAGCGATTCTACATTTGAGGTGACAATTTGCAAGAAAAACCAGCGAGAAACCGCGATATCTCAATTCGAAACCAAGATACACCACAAACGTTAAGCTAATCAGGTAAGAAAGTATTGGAACATCTATTCTAGTTCGATTTTTATAGGATTTATTCTTGCATCATGCACACTCGACATTCATGTTTTAAAGCAAATTCTGACTTACTTACCGCTGTGATTACTAAAAGACGGCACTATATTCGAAGCAGCATGATTTATCAACAATTTCCTCCATATATTCGCTTGTCCAAGGAAGTTTTTACAAAGAAACATTTCGTAATAAAAATGTAAACACTAATTTTAGGTTATGTTTTGTTTTATTTTTGCAAAACTTTGCACATTATTGGATACACGAGTAATAAGGCAGGTATGCAAGCCGGTTAAGAGAATGCTATTAATAAAGTCTAAATTATAGGTAAGTTTCGGTAATTTCCCGACCATAGAATCCCCTTCGAATCAGTCACATTGATTTGACAACTGACAGATGGATGGTTATAACACTGACAGTGAATCTGTCAGCTGTAAAATGACAGAAATGTTAACGCCAATGTCGTAAATGTTCTGTCATTACTGTCATTTCAAGTTTAGGACTGCGTCCAGTCTTCATTTTAAATAATAGAGTAAAATCAATAATAAGGAAGTTCATATTTCTATCATCATAATTTAGGTTAATTATAAATCACAGCATTTCAATCAGTTCTGTATAAACAGCTTAGTTGCTATATAGTTTATGTTACCAAGTTACACAAAAGGTAACATAAGTTAAACGATAACAGAAAAAAACAATTATACCTTTTATTTTCAAGCGAATCAAATGTTAATATTTATTCAGCAATTATAGAATAAAGAATTAGAAACGTTGATTAACAATACCTTCAACTTCGTCATTCTATTGAAAACAATATTTATACTACATATACTTTTATGACACGCACTTAATTAATCATTTATCCGTAAATATTCCTATTAACGATTAATTCAATTTAATTACCGACGTAACGGAATTGATACCATCAAAATTTCCGCTTGTATAATTTATTTACATAAGTAATCGTGTAGGCATAGTACAGTCAGCAACAAAAATATGTTTGCAATAAGCGGCCATATTTAAATTACGCAATTTGAAAAAAATGTCAAAATATGTATTTTTATGTGGTTAGTCGGCAAAATGGCGCCGCCGATGGACACCCGCCAGAGGAGTTACGATTGCGTTGCCGGCCTTTCGGGGATTAGGGTTTCGGATATTTAGGGATTGGGGACGAGAAGGATTGGGCCTCCGGTAACCTCACTTACACGGCGAAACATACTGCTGGGGTTGTTTCACACCAGTTTTCTGTGAGGACGTGGTATCACTCCGGTGGAGCCATTCCTGACGAAGCTTGACTCCCCCAAGCTTGGTATACAAGGGTCAAACTGAAAGTTCTTAGAACTGGCCACTTATAAACAATATTATATATAAATAATTCAAAAAATTGAAATAGAACTCTTTGCCAATATTAGCTAGGTACTGAGTAGGTACCTATGTATATATTTCATTCATTTGTCATTTGTTTTACATTTAGCGGCAAATTGAAAATTAGGAATGATTGGGCCAACGGTAACCTCACTCTCACGACAAAATACAACGCAAGTGTTGCTTCACGCCGTTTTTCTGAGAGGCCGTGGTATCACTCCGGTAGAGCCGTACCATTAGTCGAATAAATAAAGCGCTTTACTCAACTATTCGTCACAAAATTTTGTATTTATTAAAGTTAATAGGAGCTAGAAGGACAGAGGTTTACCTTCAATGGAACATTGGAGCATTTTACACGGGAAAGGGGTTTAGCCGGTTAAAGATTCATCATCATCATCATCAGTATGGCCCACTACTGAGCAAAGGCCTCTTCTCATACAGAGAAGGTTTGAGCATTAATCACCATGCTTGCTCAATACGGGTTGGCGATTTCAAACTTATTATTAGAAATTATAAGTCCAGGTTTCCTCACGATGTTTACCTTCACCATATGCCACTGGTGTCTAAATAATCATAGAAAGTACATATGACTCGGAAAAAGTCACAATGGTACTTGCCAGGTTTCGAACCCACACCCTCATGCATGAGAAGCGGCCTCCTAAACCTCTGGGCCACCACTACCAAAAAAGTGGTAAAAGATTATTCTTAATACATACCTACGTATATTTCTCTCAAATTAAATACTAGTTAGTTTTGTTTTTACCTGTCGCTTGACATTGAATAGACTTCACTTATAGTTCGTTCCATAATTAGAGACAAAGATTTGACATTTCGAGTGTTGCATGTTTTTTCCATTTCATAAATAGTGAAGTCCCGCGACCGGTATTAACCGAAAGACCGAAAGTCATTTGTAATACTATTAACTATTAGCATTGATATAATATCATTATTTTACAAGAAAATATGGTCAGCTTTGGTATTTCCTCACAGCAATTTGACAGATGGAATGTCAAACATAATTTAAGCCTAGAAATACGTTGGTATTGGTTTCTATAATTATAAATATAATATCTGTCAGTCAGATTGTAATATCGCTCCCATCCGATCTCTGATCTCTTCATATTGCTCCGAGTTCATTTAATTTGTAATAATCTTTAAGTCCTTTTTTAGCTTCATATATTAATTACTAGGTACAATTATGCTATAAAACATCTCCGCAACTTTTTTTTGTTTTGTTCAGGGTAATTTATAACAAAACGGTATCGGTATTTTAAAACATCGTACTCGGGTCCATCACTATGTTAAAAAATCTGGCCACATTATTTTGTAGTTTGACATTTGCTGTTGTCAAATTGTTGTCTCTAATTATGGAATGAACTATAAAATATATGGACTGTCAAAACAGTCCTTACGACATATACCTTCAATATTATCTGGAACATCCAGACTATTCACACATTACGAAGCAGACCTTTTATAGATAAAGCAGCTAATGACTTCAACTGACCTATTTTATTATATTATATTTTTTATTTAGTTTACCAACGATTGTTTACAATGTACAAACACCACAAAACATGTGACGGCGCGGCGCGTCAATTTAAATTGAATTTTGAAGGAGGTTTTATCACAATTCATCGGACGAGGGTACAATGAATCGTACTCTGGCGGAACGTCAAACAGACAGTTCTGGACAGTTCTGCGTGCGCATTTATGGTGGAGAGCGAGCGCTGTAACTGTCATAGCAGACGGATCACCGACGTCTGTTATGTTTGTAATTTATTTGGTCTGATTATAAAATCCTACGCCCTGCGATGGACTGTGAAGACGATGATCGGGATGTTGATGTATGTACCAATCCCCCGGTGCCTTCTTATGTATTACAACTTAATATTAGTGTAACAGCCACTTATAGGTAAACACATCTGTAGAGAGGTGAATTCTCTCAGAATACAGAACAAGTATTCTGTTCTGAGCGAATTCTGTACATTAAATATATTTTCAAAATAACTACCAGGGGGTGATAAGTGATCGATACTGATGCCAAAAATGCAATCAGTAAAATTTTTGTCTGTCTGTCTGTATGTTCTTAATAGAAACAAAAACTACGCAACGGATTTTAACAAAATTTGGTGCAATTATTCTTTATACTCCTGGGCAGGTTATAGGATACTTTTCATCACGCTATAAATAATAGGAGCAGAGCAGTGAACGGAAATGTTAGGAAAACGGGAGAAGTTACTCTGTTTTTTAAGTTTCCGTCGCGTGTGTAGCCTTAATGGTTAAAGTTACATAGAAATGATGTATCACGGAAATATTTTACATAAAATTATCTAAAAAACAGTTTGTACAGCATATGTCTATCTTTTATGTTTTTATTTCAGCTGTACTTTTTAAGTATGTCCACACCACAGAACAGAAAATTAAGTATTTTCTATTCCGTGGTCCACACTGATATGTCTTTCTCTCTTACTCCCGACAAAAAGAGTGAAATAGATATACATTCGGTCTTTTGACAGCTTAGAAAAATTGTCCCGCCATTATAAGCAAGTTCGATAAAAGGATTTGTAGCTTGAAGCAAATAACTAAATTAGTTTATTTTTCAAACAAATTAAAAATGACTACGGGGACAAGTGTCTCACAATTTGAAGTCATGGACACTCATGGTAAGGTAAGCAAGTTTTTATAAATATCTTAAGTTATTTAATGATTCTTAACACTAGTTTTAATTGTTTAACATCAATTAATTGTAATTTCTCGTGTATTTTACATATATTTTAGAAATGGAGACCTTAACAAGCCTGCTGGTGGTCTCCACGGCAGGTTTAGCAGCGTGGCCAAATGCGAGGAGCTCGCCAAGGTTCTTAACCTTGATCCCACCGGCGGTTCGAAACCGGTGGACAAATAGAAAAAGGTACAACAATAATTTAAATAATATTATTATAAACGATTCCCATAAAGCCAGCGGTTTATTAATCCATTCAATCGAGACAATTTCGATTTGAAATGCTGCTTGATTAGGGTAATGATTATGTATATATCAAGAGTATTCTGTGATTAATAATTTACTTGCTTTACATTTGCCATTGTATTTTAATAGTTAATAAGCATGTTTGCTTGCTTTGCATGTAATAGGTGTGGAGTGACCTAAAAACTAATACAAAAAAAAGGCTGCTAAATTGAAAAGAGCAGCTAGCGGTACTGGTGGTGGCCCAGCTTTAAAAATATGCCTTACCAACCTGGAGCAGCGAGTCCTCAGCCTGATGGGGCCGGAGGCTGCTACAGGCATGGTCTCAGTTAATGAGACAGTTCCTGTGCCTCAGGTAATATTGCTTCTCTGCTGTTTATGTGAGTCATAATAAGCTTACTTGTAATTAAATTACTCAATTGTGAAATGCATACATTAGCTTTGCTTAACGAATATTTAAAGTCTTTTACCTATATTGTTATCTCTCTTATTTTGTTGTTTCTTTTAATTTGGGCTAAATTATAAATACTCTGACTAGATGCTCTAAATTGCCCCAGGCTATATTTGTAAGAAATATCCTTTATTTACAGAATGATTCAGCATGTAGAGTTGGAAGTGCCACCACTAGTACTGCAGCCTGGATCACCCACACCTACCCAGTTACCAACCAATCTGTTGGACATTGGTAAATTTATTTCTAATTTTTAATACAACTGAGAAGTGAGAATATATATTTCATCTGTGATTATTACCTACCTAACATACCAGATGTAAGGGTAGAAGTAGAGATGTAATAAATTATGGATGTCAATTTTACTCCGATGGATACTACTTCTCATCAAGAGTGCATACAACTAAACAGCAACTCTAAATTTTTTTTCTTTATAGGTGAATTGATGGTGGAAGCGATCAGTCCACTCCATTTCCCACAGAGGTAGTGGAAGTGACAACCGCTTCAACCACCACTAGCCATGTTCTACAGATTGGGAACCCCACACGGCCACGACCACGACTCGTTGTCCGCGCTACACCCGAGCGCTGCCGCAGTCGCGTTCGTGTACGGACACACGCTCCGCGTGCCGACGCTGCTGCGCAGCAATTTTTGAATTCAGACAATCTATAGGGGGATTTGGCAACAAAGTTTGTCACTGAGAGTTGAATTGCAAATGCAAGCTCACTGGCAAAGTTTGTTTGCCAAATAACTAGAACTCTTAGATAATTTTTTTTTTTTAAACTTAATAAAAATATTTTTGTTTACAACTTTGTTTTTCTTCTTTCAGAGTTCCGTTTCGATCTCGCTTCGGTCTTTGCCTCTAGGGCCAAGCAGAGTCGATTGATCGCAAAGTAAAATCTTTTTGCCACTTATTTATATACAGTATTATGAGTTTCATGTGGTACTAAGTCTATTGGCATTCATTGGGTACAAATATTATTATGTAGATTGGGGCATTGTGACTAATAAAAGCCATAAGACTTACTTCTTACAAAGTCAATCAATAACTAGCTGATCTTATAAGGGCCTGTTTCATTATCTTCATAAGTTCCTGGTAAAAGTTAACAGCAAAACAACAGATGGATTACCTGATGGTAAGCAATTGGCCACGCCCATGGGCAGCCGCTACACTAGAGGTACGTTTCTAGCCTTTTAGGGATTAGGTGTTCGGAGATTTATGGTTTGGGGAAGTATTGGGCCTCCTTACACGACGAAATACAACGCTGTGGTTGATTTACGTCAGTTTTCTGTGAGGCCGTGGTATCACTTCAGTCGAGCCGAAGTAAGGCTTTCCCACGCTTACACTTATGTTCTTAATTTGGTTTCGTACTGATTGGATATCCATGCATTGGTCCCTAGTATAATAAAAACGATATAGGAAATACGTGAAGATTACACAAACATCATTAACTCATTGAAGGTTACACTTAATGTTATTATAAATAGCTAACTACTTACAGTCTATAGTTACTCGTATAACGTAATGAGCCAATAAAGTAATTACTCATCAATACTAATGTTATAAAGATAAGATATTTGATTGTTTGTTTGTTTGTATGTAGTTAGGTATGTTAGGTTTAGGTTGACAAAATAAAACTAAGTTTATTTTTCAAAGAAAAGAGGTGGAATTTATTTTTGGAATATGTGCGTTACCTATAGGCGTAGATAATCAAAACAGAATAAAGTCAAGATGGAAACATCTCCGAGAGATTTGACTGGTCCTTAAGGCACATAAATTTTCCGTGAAAAAGATAAGTACCTAGATTGATTTTTGTTATTGTATATGCTTTGAAAAATTCTTTCAGTAAAAAAAGTTGTACCTATATAAAGCGGGAGAAACGGCGAGGCTGAGCTAGTATATCTATACTTGTCTTATATTATAAAGCTAAATAGTTTCTTTGTTTGTTTAAACGAGATTAGCAAATCTTCGAAACTACTGTGATGAATTGCACAGTTATTTTTGTGATATATTGTGTGATTGTGTTAATATATCAAGAATGGCTAAAAAGGTAAAAGAATATCTTTCTACAAGCAAAAGGAGTTGAGTAGCGTGATAAACCGTGAGGCAATAGCAAGTTGTTTATAATTACACTGCCTCTTTGATCTGTAGGCTTACCATGAGGCGTTAAAGCGTCAATCTTCCGGGCGAGAAAGAGGGATGGTACTATAAAAGGTGTATAGCTCCATGGCATGGCGAGAAAGAGGGATGGAGCTATAAAAGTTGTATAGCTCCATCCCTCTTTCTCGCCCGGAAAATTGACGCTTTAACACGTAATGGTAGGCCCTCTGGTACTCGCAAGTGTGGTTACTCAGCGAGGGGTCAGGACAATAATATATGTAGGTAGTCTTTTGTTTTTATGGCAGCAGCCACTGGAAGGACTTTCTCCAAAAATCCTGTTGGTCAAGATTTTTAGGCGCACGAAGATACTACAACGAAAACAGTGAATCATTGGAGACTCAGGTAAAAAATAAATATCTTGGATCGTGCTAATGTGCTGTGAAATCTCAAATTCTCTTTTAAATCTCAAATTTTATTCTCCTCTCAATTTATTTACGTAATAAATTGAGAGGAGAATAAGTTCATCATAATCAAGTTTGGTAGGTAGGTATTACCCAAGTTAATATCCAAAGATTTCATATTATGATAAACTTATAATAATAGGTCTTTACCTATGAAATTGCCGTTTTGCATGAAAATATTTAAACGAATTTTTTTATTGGAAATGCGATGAAAATGTAACACTAATCAATAAACAAATGACTACTTTTGGAAAAAGAATCTCATGTTTTTAAAACAAAATTAATTAGCCTTAGCCTAACAAAAACTATTTTGATTTGAAGTTTTTTTTTAGACCTATTATAACGTATTATGATATTTGATTTTCTTCTTGAAAGAAAGGGGAAGACTGTATTTACTCTATATAATACTAGCTTTAAGTACAACATAGTAGCTTATGTCTATTCCGGAGTGTATCCTATGCCAGTGCCAAACATCCAGATCCGGCCAGCCGTTTTGGTGTTATTGAGTAACAAACATCCAAACATCGCAACTTTCGCATTTATGGTATTAGTAAGAAGTAAGACACGAAGTGAGATTATTTAATATATATAAGTACAGTTATATATATGTTAAATAAGTCTATAGTTACTGTGTGTGTGTTTCCTAGGTATTGAACATTTGAAAGACTAATAGTGTTTTGTTTTTCTATCGTTTTTTGGTCACTGTCTTGCCTGGTGATAAGCAATGATGCAGCATACAATGGAACTTAACCTCTTTAGCAGTCACATAAGTAATAGAAGTTTTTAGATCTTTAAAAACTAAAAGAGAAGAAAGTAAAAACAGAAACTAGTTACATTTTCGTTTAACTTCACTGTGACACACTGTAACTTTCTTTTACCACTGATTTTACTTTTAGGATATTTTTCAAGATAATACTTTTGGTATCCAAACAGCTGCTGCTAAGTATGAGGCATGTCCATTATAAGGAAGAAAAAATCACGGAAAACAATTTTTAATTAACACTTATAATTTATTAAACGACTCACAAATGTTAAGGCTACACACAATGACTAATAATAATAATATCTGACGTCCATAGAATCGGAATAAAATTCACTATTACAACCTCCTTGCTAATAAATGCTTTACTAATAAAAAAAGTTCGTGACATCAAAACTGTTTGCTTAAAAACTACGAAAGTCTTTGAGTATTAAACTTAGTAAACTGTAGGTTTTGAATAAATGCCACTAAATATCACAGTTGTGGTTGTTTTCTCCATAATGAAGTAGAGGAATGGCCGGTTGGCATGGAAATACGGTGCTGATATTCTATCAGAGAAAGTTGCTGTTGTGGTTGCCGACGCTACGGTTCCCGACTCAGTAACTTCAATATCAGCCTTGTGTACGATCGCAGACACGAATATATTATCCTTGGAAACTCGTTGGAAACTCGCCTGGTCGGGTTGGAAGATGTCGTACACGCCCATGGAGTTCAACGGCCGGTTAAGCACTAGATTCGTACTGATGTGGAACCTTGGTATTTTCACATCTACATCCTCCATACCAAACGAATCAACATCGTCTTGTAACCTCTTAAATACATCTTTCAAACTCACATGAGCAAAGTTCTTGTACATATCAGCTATCTTCACTGAAGGATACGGCAGGATAACTATCATTGAGTACTTTCCATTCGTCCCGTACGGCAACTCCACAATAAAAGACTTCAAAGACTGCATATTCGAAAACGCAAACTGTCCCTTTTGAAACATCATATTCACACTACCGACCACATTTTTATCTTCATCGTAAAATGGTTCTAACACTGTATCGGATTTGTTGAACGGCGAAGCCCAAAGTCCTTTAAACGATATCACGTTTGTTAATATCATTCTTGATTCTTGGAAGTCGTCTGATCGTAGAACATTGGAGACGCGTCCGCCTGACTTCTCGATGTATGTGTTGGCGATGCGAGCCGAATTGGGGTCGTCGAAATCAAGCACTTTTAATGAGGCACCAAAATCGTTTTGCAGGGATCCTCTGAAGGCTGGGAACACGGTGAAATCATTGTCAAGGAAAACGAAATTCCTGCTTGTAAGGCTGACTCCGTTGTTGCCTTGGGCGAGGACCGCGTTTGTAAGATCCTTGTATCCTTTAATGAGGGTGTTTTGATTCCTCGGGAGGATGAATGCCCTGGCGAGCTCGTTGTAACTGTTGCCCGTCGCCCCCAAAGCAATCCCGGTCATCAAAGTCCATATTCCGAACGGTGATATCACTACATGGCCGTCTGTTTCTGCTTGCGTGTAGTATAATAACTCTATACTGAAGTTCCGAGGTCGTTCATTGAATTCAACTTGACAATAACATGTTCCGACAAAAACTAACACTAACGCTACCGCTTTCATTGTCATCTCGACCGTGTCTGGCAACAAACTGAACAACTATAACGCGAAACGGGAATGTGACTAATTTATAGACATTTATGTTATAATCACGTCCATTAGATTTTGAACGTTGGTCGTATTGAAGTAAAGTACAATTTCCTGGTTGATGAATTGTGTTATGCTAGCAAGTTGTGTTGGTAGGTGAATAAGTATAAAACCGGTATTCTTGAACATTTTGTTGGACGTTTCGCATCATGTCGTGTTACGGTCCTTACATATGAGTTAAAACATAATAAACAGCGTCAAGTATAAATGAATTCATATCAAAATCAATTCTAGTTCTGTCGTTAAGCTTATATAACTTGTTCCTCATTAAATTCTTGATCGATTTACTCGATTTCCATCAACCGGGTTTTGTATTAAGCGTAGCTGTGATTACACTTTTTCTGTTTACTTACATAAAAACTTTTATCTACATATTATGTTGCTTAATAATCTTGACTCTTATCACAATAGGTATACAATTTATTATTTAAAATCATAGCTCGAATCATTGTTAGTTTAATATTTTAACACCAAATTCAACCTTTATTGAGTTGAATACAGCGATAAAAATTTGACACATTTGTTTTCGTAATTAGAGTTCATTTTTGCAATGCATAGAGATGTTACTTTGTCCAAATTAATATGTTATGTTTTGAATGGTCAGTGACATAAGTACCTAATAATGTTTTTGATAATAAGTAGTTAACATTTTAGAAATTGTATCTTGTAGATATTACCTATGTGATTTGTTTTATTAACTACCAACGGGTTCTGGCTTCGCACGTTACGTTACTTAAATATATTACCAAAAATATCCATAGGTACTATTATTATAAATGCGAAAGTAAATCTGTCTGTGTGACTGTCTGTCTGTCTTTTCTACACGCCTAAACTACTGAACCGATTTGTGTGAAATTTGGTACAGACATAGTTTGGAACAAAGTCGCGGGCAAAAGCTAGCAAAACTCAATAACGCCTGGACCAATTTTGCCAATTCTTTTTTGTTGTATTTATTATTATTAGGAGAAGGTAATAATTTATCAAAAGAAATCCTTGATGGCAAAATATTTGGACCCGTGCGAAACAGGGACGGGTTGCTAATAAATAAATAAAAATAATGTTTTATAAAGCCGCGGTATAATAGGTTGTTAGTTGAGTTACAAAATTACTTAGTGAGACCTAGAGCATAATCTCATCGTTCAATTATGTTTAGTAAGGATTCAATAAAAATAAATACCTATAAAAAGCCATTATGCGAGACGAATGGGTCGGATCGACCGTTGACACGGTCTATTGTCCAAAACACGGCGTGAAACAACGTGTTTCGCCGGGTTTATGAGGTTAGCGGAGGCTAATTTTTTTAAGTGATAGATAACGAGCATACGAATTATCTGATGATAAGCAATTGGCAGCAACGCCACAGGAGTTACGAGTGCGTTGCCGGCCATAAGGCTTGCAGATATTTAAGGATTAGGAAGGGATGGGAAGAAGAGGCGAGATTGGGCCGGTAACCTCACTCACACGGCGAAACACAACGCTGTGGTTGTTTCACCTCGGTTTTCTGTGAGGCCGTGGTATCATTCCGGTCGAGACGACCCATTCGTGCCAAAGCTGGGAGGACCATCCCACACCTAGATTCAAATACAACAATTAAATTATTTCGTAGCAAAAACAAAACTTGCAACTTTTCTGTTATTGCTTACCATCAGGTAATCAGTTTGTTCTTTTACCGTATCAAATAAAAAGTGTCAAATTGGTTGGGAGCCACCTCCGACCAGCTATGTGACCTTTATTAGGTCTTTTGTTTATATTCATCACTAGCTACTCTCGCGCAGTTTCACCCACTGCTCGACTCCATTTAGTCGTAGCGTGATGTTTTATAGGCTATGCACTCAGGAACATTGTAGCTATCGATCAGCGAAAGAATTTTGGAAACCGGGCCACCGGTTCAAAAGATTACCCCCTACATACAAACTTACAAATTTTACCTCTTTATAATATTAGTATAGATTGTCTGTGAATCAGTTAATCAGAATGTCAACATCATTATTTAGGTCAGGGGTCGTCGATTATCAAATAAATATTAGATACTATAAAAATATGTCACTATATTGTGTTTTGCTTAAATTATATAGGTTTCCGCTGTCGGTTCGAATTAGGTAAAACTGTAGAAGGCCAAATCCTCTTGCCCCATCTCCAAATCCTCGAGTTTACAAATCCTAGAGTCCTAGAAGACCGGTAAACTACTTGAGATTCCTTTTGTTATGTGGCTGCCCATGGGCAGTGGCGATTGTTTACGGTATACCTACATAAAACATCAAAGACATTACAATTTTGAAATCGCCAAGCCGCCTTACTAGCGTGATGATTTATGCTCAAACCTTCTCCTTGTGGGAAGTGGCCTTTGCTCTGTATTGGACACTTATAGCTGGTGATGTGATGTGATGTGATGTAATAGGTGTGTTCTTTTTTTGTCCCATTTCAAAAAAATAACGGTTATTTCGGCGATACTAAAGCGTCTCGGTCTTGGTAGCCCGAAGGTTAAGGCTCCAGCTTCTCATGCATGAGGGTGCTCGAAATTAACAATGTGAATTCTAACTTCTACAGACTTTCTAAGTGTATTTAGATACTATATAGACACCACTGGTGAAAGATGAAGGACAACATCGCGAGGAAAACTTGAGTTATAATTTCTAAACATAATTTTGACATCGCCAATTCTAACCAAATTTCTCCGCGTGAGAAGAGGCCTTTGCTCAGCAGTACCTTGAGGGCTGGAAATGTGATACTTTTGGTTGTTGGTAGGTACTCCCTTGTGAACTTTCCTATTTTAATGGACAAAGGAAAGACGATTTTAGACTACCTAATATGTATAGAAGCCTTTCTTTTGTCTACATCAGAAAATGAGAAAAACACGTATGTAGGTAATTTCTATGGCGTTCTTTAGACAGATCTTCATATAAGTAAGTATCTATTTATACAAGAGACTGCCATAATGGTTTTCGTTTAAAATTCTAAGCAATCACCCGCACTATTGAACGGTGAGGTCATTGAACTTGACTCCGTTTGTCACTTCATTGTTTGGTTGCTAAGTTTTTTATGTATTTACTTGAATTTCAAGTGCAATAACTTTATTATCTGTTTTTACTTATCAGTTTGGGATTGGGCCTTCGATAACCTCATTCACACGATGAAACACAACACTGTGGTTGTTTCACGCCGGTTTTCTGTGAGACCGTGGTATCACTCCGGTCGAGCCGGCCCATTCGTGCCGAAGCATGGCTGATGGCTCTCCCACACTTAGTTGATTAGTACGTTTAACAAATGGAAAAACAAGTGTGCAGGTGTCCTTTGCTATTCATCCGGTTATGAATCCCTGGGTTTTTCTCAGTTTATAAGGCGGTTCAGGGCGGTAAAGGATATTTTGTATTTTTGTAAAACATATTATATATTACTATTACCTATATATATATATATAATTTTAATGTTATAAAGGTGTAGTCGGTTTGTTGTTTTGAACAATATAGTGTACGCAACTGCTAGATCGAATTTAATGTATTTTTTTTGTGTTAGATAGTCCAGTTATTGAGGAAATCAAAAGTTTGCCACTATGCGTGTATGTTTTTTACTCTTTCACATAATGGAATTTCACATACAGAATGGAAGCCTGGAATGACAGATAAGGCATTTTTTTTCTAGATAACGAACAGCGAAGTGAAATATTCGACGACTAATACGATTAGTGGGTAAATATTAGATGTGTTAGCACAAGTACCTATATTAATTTCTCGACATTAGTATTGTTTACGAATTATGGTGTATAATTTTTGAGTTGCTTTTTGTGAGGGGAAAATCATCAATAGTCTTTTCTCCATCAGGTTGAGTTAAGAGGTAGTGTCAGACTCTTACTGACTAGAATCACTTCGATCCTTCTCTTGCTCCAAGCCGAGGCCACATTAAATTATCGCCCCCCAGTACACTATCGTACATTATCCGGAAACCTCGGCTAAGAAGTGTTTCTCTTCTGATGTACAGTACGGCCGACGTATCTCGGCGAGTCTGAAGTTAGCCGTTTGTCTGCACAATGGATCTTTTAGAAACAAAATTGTATACTGCGCAGCTAATCGGCTAACTTCAGACTCGCCAAGATACGTTGGCGGTATTGTACTAATCGTTATGGTTATGCCCTACAAAGCACCAAAAATATGTATAATAATAAAAAAAAAAATTGAGAAATTCCCCACATTAATATTATTTACGATTTTGATTTGCCTGCATAATAATAGTATGGCGTCTTTGTAGGATCGTGCCTTGTGTAAAGGACACGCCCCCTAGAGTTGTAGGTAATTGAAGTTTTAATGATTCAATGACTAGACTAGAACTTGAAAACTTTTCAGCTGCCGACTTTTTCGAGGGCATCCCGGCTTGTCTTGCCGTCTTTTGGTTTTTTCATTTTTGATATATGCATTATATTTGCTTTGATATAACTAATGTAGGTATCAAAATGAGCATGCATGAGGGTGTTAGTTTGAAACCTGGCAAGTACCAATGTGACTTTTGCCGTGTTATATGTTTTTTCAATGATTATTTAGACACCACTGACATACGGCGAAAACATCGTGAGGAAACCTTTACTTAACATTCTAATTATAATTTTGAAATCGCTAATCTGCCTTGAGCAAGCGTGGTGATTAATGCTTAAACCATCTCCGCCTGAGAAGAGGCCTTTGCTCAGCAGTGGGCACTTATAGGCCGATGATGTGTTTGGGGAAACAAGATCATATGCTACACTAACGCCATCTAGTTAGCGCTAAACTGGCGATGGTGGGAACTACTGGTGGAAACCTAATAAACTAACCCACATTTTTTGTGTGGCAACTCGGATTTTTTAACTGACTTTATGAAAGTTTTTTAATACAATGTGAAATCCATTGTTATCTTGATCTATAACCGACCTTAATGAGCTAATGGCCACGAAAAATCCATTTTAAAACAATCACAAAACAATACGGGCTTGCTGTACTAGATTTCCATAGCTTTAAAAACCACCTTTAAAACACTCGAAATAAGGATCAAAATCGAATTTCGTTCTGTATTATTTCTTTGCGACTGAACTGTTTTGTAAAACAAACATATGATTACCGTTGACAGTGTCGCTAGTGTCTTTGCAAAAACTCTTCAGGTCGTAATTTTGTTCCAAATTTTTAGTTCCATATTTATCCAACTGGTCTTGGAGACTTTGTGATGGTTTCCAATTTTTGGAGTACCGTTTGTAAACGGATGCCAATTGTTTTTTAACTTTCTTTATCCGTTTTTTGTCACAAACTTTTTTACATATCGGCCAACCAACCAACCTAATTAATTTTTCAGCCAACAAGCTGATATATCACCTGGTGGAAAGCTATCGTCGTCACCAAGGACCGAAAGGATAGGGTCTCCAAGAACACTCAGACGGCGAAACACAACATAAGTGATTTTTGACGTTGGTTTTTTTGCGAGGCGGTCCATTCATGCCGAGGAGTCGGCCCATTCGTACCAAAGCATAGCACTCCCCTTTATTGTGAGAGAAAAATCATCAAATAACTTCTCTCGACCATCGAGAAAGGCGAGAGGGAGTGTCAGACTCTTACTGACTAAAAACCCCTCTGTTCCTTCACCTGCTTTAGGCTGAGGCCATGGTTCCTGCGCTTGCCCCATAGTTCCGGCGGAACTGGATTAATCTCTACAGTAGCCTCCATGTTAAGGCCCTTAGCCAGGGCATGTCATCCTATGGAATATATTCAGCCGGGGTTGCGGTGTAAGCGCAATGAGGTACCGCGACCTCGGCCCAGAGCAGGAGAAGGAACAGGGGGGTTTTTAGTCAGTAAGCGTCTGACACTCCCTCGCGCCCGGGAATACTCTTATAAAACACACTAATGTACACTACTTTTCTCTATTTAAATAAAACGACAGAAATGAAGGAGAAGTGACACGTGACAGCCAACCAATCAGACCGCGCGTAGCGTTTGGTTACTACTTACTTATTATTTTACGAGTGAGTTCAGCAAGTTTATCAATTTACGAAAATGTGGACGTAAATTATTACAATTTATCTCCCGTTTAGAATCTTACGAAAGTTTGTAAACATCCTTGTAAATTGATAAACTTACGGATCTTGTTATTTTCCGGTGACATATATAAACTGTTTTTATATCATGATACGGAACGCAATTCCTAACAACCCAGTCCGATTCACGCTGAGTAAGTTTTTTGTTCAGCTAATGGGACTTAACTGTATGGGTATTACCAGATTTGAATGTCACAATGCGTATTGTTTGGCATTGTATGCAAATGAGATTGTGTACCGATTGTAGGTATACTTTCGGGTTTTTTTCGACTTTTCAAACTGTTTTTGGAATTATGTTTTAGAGATTTTTTGTTAACGAATAGTGCATAAATGGAATTGTAGGATGAATAAGGATTATGTCGTGGTTGATACGTATCTTTTTAAAGAGGTGGGGCGAGAGGGGGACTGTCAGAGTATTTCTGACTAAAACCACCTTGATTATTCTCTTGTGTTCAGGCCGGGGCATGGTACATTATTTTTCCTGCCGAAACTCCTGCTAGACATCAGCCGTAGTGATCTTATGGCTCCTTGATTTCTATCACGTTATAAATATACATAGTCTGGCCATAAATGCTGTTACAAATAAAAAATATATCCTTCACATAATTTTTGTGGAAAATGAACTCATCATCATCATAAGCCTATAAGTGCCCATTGCTGAGTAAAGGCCTCTTCTCACACGGAGAAGGTTTGAGCATTAATCACCACGCTTGCTCAAGGTAGATTGGCTATTCCTATAATTAGAAATTACAAGTCCAGGTTTCCCCACGATATTTTCCTTTACCATATGTCAGTGGTGTCTAAATCATCATAGAAAATACACATATATATCATCTCGGAAAAAGTCTCATTGGTACCTGTCAGGTTTCGCCATCACGACAATATATTTTTTTTATGAGGGGAAAATCATCAAATGACTTCTCCTGCCCAGGGTCGGGCGGGAGGGAGTGTCAGACTGTTACCCCTCTGTTCCTTCTCCTGCTCTGGGCCGAGGTCGCGGTGCCTCATTGCGCTTACCCCGCAACCTCGGCTGAACATCGGCCCTATGGATCACGACAATATGGAAAATCAATTGCAATATTATATATGTATTGACTTAAAATAGCAAAGTCATTTCCTTTCCGCATATTCCGATCATCTAGTTTATCATCTTCTCCAGGAAACGTATGAACACGGGAAAATACTAAGAATGCAGGTTATTAAAACAGTGATTTTATAATTAGTTATTGAATGATCTGTGACCACAGAATGATGATGACCATTAATCATTAAATACTTTATAGTAAAGCAATATTGTTGTACGCTGATGTGTCTATGGTAAAGGGTGTTTATGGTTTTATTAAAAAAGAGACCTTTTATATAGAGACAAAGTTGGGATTAAAGAAGAAAGCATGATCTGTTATAGTGTTCTAGTATTAGGCATTAGGATTGTCCCTTATTTTAATAGAACTTCTAATATCTGGGTAAAATGAGGGCGTACCTAGTCATTATACAATTCGTGGAAAAGCAAAGCGTATTTTATATTTATAGGTCACATAATTTGCAATTAACAACGATTTATATACCTACTATTAATACTAGACTCGGGTCGATGTTTAGCCGACTTTGCGGGGCAAGTGCAATAAGGGCCCTCGACCTGGAGCAGGAGAAAGAACGTTTTGAAGGAAGGTTCTGAGTAAGTAGAAGTCTGACACACCCTCTCACCTCACCATGGGCGAGAGAAGTAATTTGATAACAATCGTTTTGGTCAAATCGGTTCCAAATGTATGACTGCATGATTCCGCGCAACATGTACGAAAATCACACAGCTTTTGCACTTGTCTGTTAACCTACATGTATTAAAGGGGTTGGAAATGGAAGTATTGTCAAATGACTTCTCCCGCCCAGGGCCGGGTGGGAGTGTCAGACTCTTACTGACTAAAAACCCCCCTGTGGCGTGAGGGGGAGGATTGCTCCCTCACGCGGGCCGCCTCCCTCTTTGCGAGTATAACTGCTTCACAGAAGAAGGAGACGGCGTCCCAGTTCCTCTGTTCTTCGCTCCGCATTATGACGCGGAGCGAGAGTATTCACCATATATGTATTGTCGCTTGAACATTGATTCATTCATGGCAAACATAACACAAACATTTTCAAATACATTATTTTTTTTCAATGTATTGAAAATGTCTCACAATGTTATCACATATATGTAGATTATCACTCATTCACGTGAGTACACTGAGGAAAGCTTCATTAGTTTCACTAGACTAACACTGGGGCTCGTTGCACTGTCGATTGATTGGTGGCAACGCAACGTCGCCGCGACGCGCGCGCTACTAATTAATAATAAACCCTATTGCCGATATTTTTTATAGAAAAATATGATGTTTACATTTAATGTTAATATATACACGGAGCCCTATAGCCCTATAAAATTACTATGACCTTTAAATTCAATGATTGCATCGGTTTTGCCCGACCGGCGGAACGTGATCCTCAACCCGCGTCAGCAAACGTCACGTTATGAGTAGGTATTTCTAATGAACTGAATTCCCTAATTATGATTTCATGTTGTGTTAATATTAGCTTCGGTTTTTACGAGTATAGTTAAGCAAAAATAAATCGGTCGTCACGTATCCGTTTTAAGTGTTATTGTGGCTAATATTCGTTTTTTTTATGGTATAAGTCGGCAAACGAGCAGACGGATTACCTGATGGTAAGCAATCGGCACCGCCCATGGACACCCGCAACACCAAAGGATTTACGAGTGCGTTGCCATCCTCTTGGGGATAGGGGTTGCGAATATAAGGATCGGGAAGGGATAGGTAAAGGGAAGGGATTGGGCCTCCGGTAACCCCACTCACACGGCGAAACACAACACTGTGGGTTGTTTCACGCCGGTTTTCTGTGAGGCCGTGGTATCACTCCGGTCGAGCCGACCCATTCGTGCCGAAGCATGGCTCTCCCACACTTAAGTTATACAGATAGGTACGCAATAACATAAACAGATAGGTACACTTACTTAGTATTAAAATCTATATCTACATACTTTTTAATACAGATAGGTACTCAATCAGGCTACTCAATTATATTAAAATTGAATTATCTTTCATTATGTTAACAAGAAAAAAAACATAGAGGATCTTAGGTTAGGTTTGTTTAGATAAGGAGACAAAGGGGCATATGAAATCCCTGATGGTAAGCAACCAGCAAGTGCATTGCCGGCCTTTTTGGATTAAGAATTGGTGGAATTGAGGATAAACGTTAGTGGGGGGCAATGTTTGGCCTCCGGTAACCATCGCAAGTGTTGCCTGGTTTTTGTCAGGCCGTGGTATCATTTTGGTCGAGCGTATTCATGTAAAACAAAAGAGCTACCCAGACGAAATTTATTAAACAGTTTTTACGCAAAATATGTATGTTTTTGGCTTACCCACCAAAATCGGAAGCAATATATTAAAGCAATCATTGACCTTAACGCGATCCAATTAATCTGTCCACATAACAATTGTATTACTTAAGAATAAAACAAAGGAAACAATATTACAATGCAAATGATCGACCTAAGTATAGAAGGAAATATTCTTTGTTTTCGAGACCTTGGATAGGCTTTAGACCTCTTTGGTTGTTTGTATTCTCTTGTTGTATTCCTCCTGGCTTTCTGCCCATTAGGTTACGGTCAATGAGATTTTATGCAGACATGAGAAGTTACGAGCGCGTTGCTAGCCTTTCGGGAGGGTTTTCGAGATATAAGGATTTGGGATAGATTAGGGAAAGGATTGGGCCTTCGGTAACCTCATTCACACGGTGAAACACAACGCTGTGGTTGTATCAGGTTCATTCTAAATATAATCACATGCGACTGCATGTTGATAATATTTACATCTTTATTTATTTTAGGAACTTCGTAATAATTATCAGGGTCTAAAACTAAAAGTTAACATAAAGTAATACACATATCTTATCTATTCTATTCTATTCTAAGTATACATTGCATTTTGTAAAAAGGGTACAAGCTCCCTTCACTATATCTTAAACGATGACTCGTTTAGATTACCGTTCCGGCACATCAGTTGTTTAAGTTTCAAATCCTTAACACATTATATATAGTACATTTATGTGCATTGGGCCAACAATAGTACCCTGTGGAACTCCGATTGAAAAACAAATAAAAATTCATATAAAGTTTAAATTGATTTTGTTACTATTATTAACCTAATTCAACCTTATTTCTACTACAATAGGATGTTTAACTGTTTGTAACAAGTTTAACCTTGAGATATTTGCATACTGCTCTATTTGAAGGTCATGGTCGTGATGCGGAGTGGAGATTTAGTTTTTTGCTCCTGCACCGTTTGAGTTGGTTGGAATCGTGAATTATGTAGGATGTACGCAAGCTACGGTGAAAAAAAATTTTTGTGGTTTTTCTCTATAGATTTCATTTAAGTGTGTTTGAAGTGTGAGAGAGCCTGCAGCACGAATGGACCGGCTTCGACTGGGAGTAACAACTCGAACTTACTAAAACTTTAACTTACTTTAAAAAACTGGCGTGCAACAATTACAGCTTTATAAGCAAGATTACCGGAGGCCCGATTCTTCCCGTTTCCCCCATTTCTCCCCAGTCCTTGAATCCCCATAACCCCATATCTCCACAATGCCGCCAATTAACTTGCAACTCATTTTTTGTTGCGGGTTTTCATGCGCGGGCTGAGTTTCGCCTAACATCAGGTAATTCGTCAGTTCGTTTGCCATCAAGTTATAACATAAAAATTAATCGCATTGAGATATTTCATAAATATGTATGTGAAAGGTGCCAGTTATATTTGGAGTTCACATTCAAAGAGGCGGATTAAACCTTTATTATGTAAGATCTAGTGCCACGTCTCACGTGTCTCTTCGTCGCCAGGCCTCATAGCTGTAGCCTTGTTTCCTAATGGACAATATAGCACTGGTGCACCATAATGTCTCCAAGCTTTTTTCATAATCTAGTATATTCTTCCATTCAAAAGGCCTGCCTATAATAATGTGTTACGTACGTAGTAAATGATCAGCCAGAAGACTCAGCTACTGTTGATTATGGGCATTTTCTTGTAACTACCAGATTGCTAGGTCGTAAACTACCTACACATAAATGCTTCTTTTGACCTACATACTCACACGTATTTTCCAAACTATATCAGTGTCAGTGTAAATAAAATTCTTGGAAAAACCCTAATTGTAGAAAGACTGTTTTTAATTAAATATTCTTAGTTCTTTCAAGAACTTTGGTCCATTGGTTCGAAGAGCAAATAATACAAAAGTAAGCTTAGTCACTTAGATTAAAACAAAGTGAAATCGTGACCACATTATAATGTATTGTTCATCTATGTTCATTTATAATAATAATATTAGTCACGAAGGATTTACAAAGGAGGTACCTTATCTCTGTGAATAGATTATTGCAGTATATCCTGGTTGATGAGTGTCGGTCTGTCTCGGGTATCATCAAGTTGGTACCTAATAATTATTTAGTTTCCTTTTTTAAAAAGTCCCTGCATGGTGTTTGTTAATTGGCTGAGCGTCTATTGTACGTACAGAGTACCAGTTCATACATTAGTTGACTCTTCATCATCATCATCATATCAGCCACAGGACGTCCACTGCTGAACATAGGCCTCCCCCATTGATTTCCAGATAGGTCGGTTGGAAGCGACCTGCATCCAGCGGCTTCCTGCGACCTTAATCAGGTCGTCTGTCCACCTTGCGGGTGGACGTTCTACGCTGCGCTTGCCGGTTGACTCTTTAAAAAGTCTCTTTAAGTTGACTCTTAAGGTAGCCAAATGCCTCGTCATCTAATTAGTGACGCGCATGAATTGATTAACGAGATTCCCACTGTCCCTGTCAGCATTATTATATAGTTGACTTATTATTATTATTTAGTTGACTTTGCCGGGGTTGTGGTCAAGCGGATTACACAATAAGGTACCGCGGCAATGACTTGGAGCAGGAGAAGAAACGGGGGCCTTCTGACACTCCCTCTCGCAATATACCCTTGGAAGAAGACGAAAGAAGACAAAAAAATTTGACTTTTAACATCACATGAAATAAAACAGTATTTGAAAATGAGTTCAACAATGCCATTAACAAGCATTTCATCACTGACAACAAAATTCTCGTTTTCCCAAACAAACGTCAATGGATTTACGAGAGAAAAAACTAAAAACTTTAGAATTAATTACGTAACCAGATTCAGAAAAACCCAAACCAAATTATTTGATTTATAATCCGATAGCCGTAATGTTGCAATCTTACAAAAACCGGTAGAAAAAAACGGAACTATTGGAATTACTAACAAAATGTTCGTAGTATCGTAAATGGCTTTTGAAGACACTAACGCCTCTCTGCATATATATCTATATATCTATGGACTGCATAGTTAAGTTTGTTTTTTTTTATTTTATTTTTTATGGAATAGGAGGCAAACGAGCAGACGGATCACCTGATGGTAAGTGATCGGCGCCGTCCATGGACATCCGCAACACCAGAGGAGTCACAGGTGCGTTGCCGGCCTTTTAAGAAGGAATATGCTCGTTTCTTGAAGGTTTGAAGGTCGTATCGGTTTTATCGTATCATGTTTGAATATGAGCTGCTCGTCAGAAATAATAATGACAAGGTACCATATCGATTATTGTTTAGAACGATATGTTTATTTTTATTATATTAATTTTATTGTTAACAAATTTAAGTGCATCATGGGTTTTGAGTGCACACATGTTTGCTCGGTGGGTGTTTCCGTGGACTAGCTATAAGATACTAACCCACCGAAACAATGAAATTCAATATGTGCCAATTGTTTAGTCGATATGAAGCAGATGTTAATGGAGTCTGGAACAAAATTAATCATGAAACGTTATAAGAAGAGAATGAAAAGGCATAGTTTACATGTGTAGGGGCTTTAGAATTAGTAGTATTCGACTGCATGGTTGTCGCGGCGGCTTCGTACCGGCTGTTGTGCGACGTGTCGTAGTTTTGATTCCCGCATTTAACCACTCTTTGTACGATGCACAAATTGTAGTTCCGGGTCCGGGTATGAAGATTACAGTGAAATTGTATGTTTGTAAACGCATCCACGGCACAAGAGAAAATTCTAAACTTAGGCAAAGTTATATAAATACTACTACTTTTACACAGATGCTCACTACTGTTGCCCAAAAGAGTGCACCATACGATTTTATAGCTCCAACCCGTTGATATTAATTTATGTTTATATCAGTCTCATAATTATGCCCCAATTCATTCCATTTACAAATCTGTATCAAGTAGCAGATAAGATTTGCGCATTGCATCGCAATAAACTCCCTCTTGGGGCGGGTTTAACCCCAAGTGGATAAAAAAACTCGTTGATCTCCAATTCGTCCTTGAAGCATCCATCTTTACAACAATCCAAAATTTTATTATAAGATTAAACACATTTAAGATTACTATAAATACTTCAATATCGAAAAAGGCAACATCATTTGACTTTTGCACGTTTGACCTTCAAAGTATAAACAAACATGTTTTGGAAACCTGATTAATCTAAATGTATATGACGTTTTATTTATGTTGATTATGTGAATTGTAAGTCCTAATTTTCCTGTTATTTAGGTAATGTCTGCCTGGTTACGAAAAATACTGCAAACAATTAGTTTCAGAGGACATTATTTTCTTTTATTGTGAGTTCCTTTCGTTGAAAGTGTATCATTCTATAAAGAAGTCTATTGTTTTAAGTTTGAACTATGGTCTGGTAATGCGATGATTTGACAGAGTATTTACTTTAAACTAGATTTTGCCCGCGACTTTGTTCGCGTGGAATAGTGACTTCCTGCAGATTTTTGGTTTAAAAACTATCCTATGTATCGAGTTTCAAACTACAAACTACATATGTCTGTACCAAATTTTACACAAATAGGTTCAGTAGTTTAGGCGGGAAGCAAAGACAGATAGACAGAGTTAGTTTCGCATTTATAATATTAGTTTGGATAAAATAAAATAATTATAGATTAATCCTGATGTTAAAAAAATATAGTTTAAAACCAATAATAAATTAATTTTACTACGTTTTCGTGACAACAATATACACGTTCAAATTATCGTAGCTATTTTTAAATCCTCATATCTTAAATTATGTTCTACAGATTACCACTTTATAACTGTTGAACGGGATAACCTGATCAGTTCCAAACTACACAAGGGATTCAATCTCATTAACTGCCGAAACTGACTACAAAACTTATCTTAAGAGACAGAGACAGGTTGCTTTCAAAAGGCCAACCTGGAAGTCATTGGGAGGCATATCATATGTTTAGCAGTGGATGTCTTGTGGTTAATGTGATGTCGATAATTATGGACGGTTGTGTCGTGCAATGTGTCGCGGGTTCGATTCCCGCACGGAACAACTCTTTATGTTATCTACAGTTTGTTTTTCCGGGTCTGGGTGTGATTTTTATGTAAACTTATGTCTATGTAAACGTGCCCACCGCAGTGGAGAAAGTAATAGAGTGGGGAGAAGTTTCTTCTACAGAAAAATTATGATGATAAGTAGTTATGATAAATACAAAAACAAGTACGTAAGTACCATGTATACACATAGGTCGCATTACAATTACATTACTAAATTTTCCGTGGCATTTGGTAACTGGGCAGTTATACAGTCTCCCAGTTGTGCAGTCTCTTCTGTGCCTTTGAAAGCTTAAGTAATTCTGTCTTCTGCATTAATATTACCGAGGGAAATGGAAACTTTTGCTTTTTTCTCCTCCTCAAGTAATATCTTCTGGTTTATTTCGTTGCGGGATCGAAGATAGTCATACACGATCTATGGCTGCTGGTAGATTTAATGTACCCTGAGTCACCAACTACTTTGGTGATAGAACATTAAAGAAGAGTATACCTTATCTATTGAATAGTCTGCCGGCAGACATAAGGAGTGAAATTAATATAAAAAGATTCAAGCGTAAATTAAAATTATATTATTTAGAAATTATTTAAGTTTTATATATGTAATTGCAAGTTCTTTGTCATTATATATTATATTATATAGTATTTAGTTACTAGTAATTGTTATTAAAGACGGTTTTGAGCATAAGATGGCTACCTTTTTGATATAAAATAAATAAATAATAAATTCATGTCCCTGGAACGCGCCGGACTTCAGTGTTCTGGTGTTTTCATGGTTGTATCTACTGTAGAGTCCTGGAACACAGGAGTTGCGGCGGCCTTGTCTCAAAAAAAGTATCATGTGTATAGAGCCTTGCCCCATGACATGAATAAATCTTCGAATTGGGACCATAGGGGTTTCTGCTGGTATTACCAATATATCATTCTGGGTTTTACCATTAAGACTGTTTTACCTGCACGATATGCTACCAATGTTATAAATGTGAGAGATTGTGAGAATGTATGTAATTTGTTATTGTATAACGCAAAAACGGCTCGACCGATTTAGTTGAAATTTGGTATTTAGATATGAGTGGAAGAGGTTTAAGTGTGGGAGAGCTATGCTTCGGCATGTGAGTAAGGTTACCGGAGGTCCATTCTTACCCTCAATTTGTCACTTGTAGTACGGATAGATGGGACTCAACAGGGCTCATGGTAAGCCGGGGTTATTAGTCTGTAAGAGTCTGACACTCCCTAATTCCCTATGTAATATACGGTATACGGTGGCAACCGAGCACGGATTACCTACCACCGGAGCGTGGACACCCGAAAGAGTCACTTGTGGGTTGCAGGCTTTCAATGACGAAGTACGCGTATTTCTTGGAGGTTTGTAGGTCTTATCTGGAAAATGCCGCCGTTGAAAGATCATTTAAAAGTTTTGCTTTGCGAGGCAGAAAGTTTCGCGAAAATCGCCCAATTACTGAGTGCCAATCAGCAACTGCCATAGCTATTGAAAAGTGGATCTTCGTGTATATGGCTTCATGTGCCATGATATTATGAACCTCTGAGGACCCTTGGGCGATACAAGGCTTAAAGGCAGATACATAAAAACTCATTTCCTATCATTCGTTTCGCTTTCAGTATGCAAATACTTTGTGAAAGTTTGTACAAAGTGCTCAAAGTGCAACGTCCGACCCAGATAAACAGGATATGTAAGTTTTAAAATGTTTTTTGAAAGTGCGCGTCAAGGAGGCTCTTTGGGAAACCCCAAAATTGAGGAAAAAATCGCAAGAATTCTTTTTTTTAGAGCAAAAATCTCCATCTCTCGCCTAAAGCGATTAAAAACCACCCGTCCTTTGGAACGCAAACCTTCATGCGCTTACCCCGCTATCTCAGGCGAAGATCTGATCGATTGATCTCCATCTGTGGTGGTCTATTGGCTTGGGTGTACTTCTAATCGCAGACCCACGCTTACAGTGGCCGGACATCGTTACCCGATTCCCGAAGCATCGAGTTTCTCCTACTGCTGTGAATAAAGAGGACAGTTCCCTCACGCCCTCATTGATCTGCCCATAGTCGCCTACTACACCAGAAGGGTTACGATTACGTTACTGGCCTTTTGGAGTTAGACATTTGACGGTTGAGTATGGGGTATAGGTGAGAATTTGACTACCGGAATCACACAGCCCACAGTTCCACGACAGTTTTCTGTAAGGTTATGGTACTTTTTTATGTCATAGGTCGGCAAACGAGCAGACGGATTCCCTCATGGTAAGCAATCAGCGCTGCCCATGGACACCCGCAACAACAGAGGAGTTACGAGTGCGTTGCAGACCTTTTGGGGTTTAGGGATTTGAAAGCATCGGGCCTTCGGTAACCTCACTCACTCACGGCGAAACACAACGCTGTGGTTGTTTGACGCCGGTTTTCTGTGAGGCCGTGGTATCATTCCGGTCAAACCAGCCGATTTGTACCGAAGCATGGGTACAATAACTCCCAACAACTAATACTAGGTAGCTAATAGTATGAACGATCATTAAAACATCGATGCAGTCACGTTCCTAAACCTAATCATAATTTAGAATATTAATGATTATTTCCTTGTTGTTTAAAGACACGGAAAAACCAGACGTGGATGATTGTTTTTAAGAACGTGTGTAACTCCATAACTTATGCTTTTTGATAGAATAAGCAGATTCATGAATTTATTTTGTACTTAGTAAGTACATTCGTTTGTTAATTGGGCTCAAGTGCAACTGTCGAGGTTCGAGTTCGATGGGTGTCTCATCGTGGATTACTTCCAAAATACTCCTCTTATTAAAAAAAAAGACGAAAAATAGAACATTTTCTTGTAAATAACTTATTAGTTTACTGAAAGACGATATTTAATAGATACATCTCTTAAACAAAAATTATAATGAGTACCTACCTCTTATTTAAAGCAATAGTAAAGTAATGTAGCGCCATCTACGTTCGATATTATAACTAATTATAAGTCTAGACTGCAGAGTTCATTAGCCACATATCACGCCTCGAGAATACTTCATTAAATGTTTAAGAGATGGCGCTGACCTCAATTGTTTATTTGCAAGGTCTTTTAACACCACTTGTGTTACCTCCTAAAATTGCTATTTTACCAACACACCCTCATATTTCATAACCCTCCTTTTGTTTTGCCGTAGTAAGGTAAAAAATATTTTAGTATACACGTAAAAATGAATATAGGTATTTTTATCATAATATGTGGTGTAATTAGAAGAAATCCTTGAGAATTTTGCCGACGATACCATTTATCCTTTTATACAAATTTCTTTAAAAGGAAACAAATTACCGAAGTACATACCTACAATATACCTACATTGCGAAACCCATACAATGGTTGTTCACCATCGTATTTGTATCGTAGGAACTTATTGCTCAAACGCCTGCGGTGTAAGTACGGGCATTTATCGCGATTTAACAAATTGGAGCCATTCCCTTTTCAATGGCATTATGTGTAGCGTGTAGTTTAGGAGCCCACGTCTAAAAATTCTATAAGTCTATTTTAAGTACGTTTGGAATTAATGTATTGTTATAGAAATTTGTTTGCAGTAAACTATTACAATAGAAAAATATGTAACCTTAATTGCGTTGCGAAGTAGATGATTTTAGTCTGCAGTATGCAGCACTGCCATTCTACTGTGTGCAACAAAGGTGCAATGAAACACAATCATATGGTACACAAACCAACCAGCCAAATCCACAGAACGACCCCAAGGGTCGTACGCGAGTTTTTTAATAACTTAATTAATACTTAAACCTATTAGTATCAACAATCAAACTCAAACTCACCTCATAACTAAATTATTGTTTTGTACCTCAATCATAATACCTACTAAAAGATGCTAATTCCATTTCGTAGGCGGACTCCTCGACCGTAACGGCTAACAATTGGTAAGATAATACCATCGTAAAATCCCATGGCTTTTGTTTTAAAAGATATATGCATATATAGATATAGATAGCTTTGTTCCATCTACCTGTTAATAAGTAGGTCCAGTAGCTTGCATTATTGCTCTTGTGTATATGGTAGGTGTGTGGATGGGAAAATAGATATGATTTTTTTATAGTATAAGTCGGCCAACGAGCAGGCGGTTTACCTGATGGTAAGCAATCGGCGCCGGCCATGGACACACGCAACACCAAATGAGTTACGAGTGCGTTGCCGGCCTTTTGCGGATAAAAGGATAGGGAAGGGATAGGGGAAGGGGAGGGATTGGGCCTCCGGTAACCTCACTCACACGGCGAAACACAACGCTGGATTGTTTCACGCCGGTATTCTGTGAGGCCGTGGTAATACTCCGGTCGAGCCGACCCATTCGTGCCGAAGCTTGGCTCTCCCACACTTTAAAATGATATGTATTTCCATGGCAAAAAAAAAACAAACGCGTAACCACTTCTTTGTACTTATACTTAGATACTATCGTGAGACATTTTATATTTATTCATTTATTTTATGTAATGTTAAAACGGACTAGATCCAATTATATTAACAACAAAAACTAATAAAAATAAGTACCTACTTCATTTATAAGTTCCTCTCGCAGTACCTACCTCATGCACTCCAATACAATTTCCTTCCATCCATCTGCAAACAAATCAACGGTTGGATTGGATTCCTGGAGATGGTTCAGAAAGACCAGAATGCGAGGAATTGGTGACTTAGCACTTCATGTCATAGTTCAGTAAACTAGTAGACATCTGTAAATCAATCAAAATCAATCAGTGCTGCCCATGGACACACATGAGTTTTACTAGTGCCTTGACGGTCTCTTGTAGGCTAGTAGGGATTTAAGGCTAGGAGATTTGTGGATTGACGATCGCGAATTTGGGAAGGATCGGGCCACACGGCGAAATACATCGTAAGTATTGGTTCACGCCGGTTTTCTGTTAGGCCGTGGTATCAACCCGGTCTAGCCGGCTTATTCCGTCCGAAGCAAGCAAGCAGCAATAACATTTGATACATGCAATTTTTTCTAGTCACTTAACGGTAACTTATCGATGTTTTTCATGGATACTTGAAACAATGAAGGAACAAGGTCTAACATTTGACTTTTTTGTATAAGTGATAATCGCCCAATGCCCTCAACCCACCCTTGGTGGGGCGAGGGGAAGTCAGACTCTTACTGACTAAATCAACCCTGTTCCTTCTACTGCTTCGAACAAGGCAGCTATACCATTGAGCTTTGCCAGTTCCCGAAGCACGTGAGAATCTTTTATCTATACTAATATTATAAAAAGGTAAAATTTTTAAGTTTGTATGTTTGTATATAGGGGGTAATCTTTGGAACCGGATTGCCATCTATCAGTGAAAGAATTTATCTTTCACTGATATGAAACAATGAATTTATTTTTGCAAATAGGCCATAAAACTGCACTTTTACACGTCAATTTATGTGTGAAAAACTATGACATCCTCATCAGTAATTTGAAAGCTATCTATCAGTGAAAGAATTTATCTTGATACTGATAGATAGCTACAATGTGCCTGAGTGCTTTGAGAGAGACAAAATATCACTCTACGATCAAATGGAGCTGAGCAGTGGGTGAAACCGCGCGAGAGTAGCTTGTTATATTTTAGCACTTGTTAGCAAAAACTGAATATCGGATATAACATGTTTATATGACACAGGAAGTCTTAACATACATATACTAAGTGGTAAACAATGTGATCCGTCATTGTCATCATAATATTTTTCTGAAGCAACGGCCTTGTGATTGGAGTTAACATCATTTTATTGCAAGCTTGCTTGATGGTCCTGTGATTCTGTGTGTATGTGTTATTCATCATCATCATCACCAGCCTGTAAGTGGTCGTCGATCATCATCAGTTGGAAGACGTCTACTGAAAGGAGAAGAAGAAAGAAGAAAGAAATTCCATCTAATAACAAACGACGCAGAAACAATCACAAAAAAAGTAAAACTAAGGGTCAAATAAAAGTATAAACATAGAAGATACGCTTCATTTACGACAAAAGTTATTTTAGAGTTGTTACGATTAAAACAAGATCGTTAAATTGAATTAAATTTCTTCTTTTATTCTCATTCTATTTCTTGTTTTGTTATTATTGTTTCTTTATTATTATTTTTATTTAATTACTGAATGGGTATTATAAAACCAGTGTTACCTTATGATGCATGCTGTGACATCTTAAAATGTTGTGCATTTATGTATTATTTTAAAATAATATTAGATTAAGTTAAGTATTAATGTAACAACTACTGATTGACCAAATAAATAAATAAATAAATAAATAAACCATTGCTCGATATAATCAGACCTTCCCTTAGTTCTCCACGTCAAACAACCACTCGGCACTCGCAACTATTAGCTCCCCGTGACTTGGCTGTTGTTCGTCCACCTACGAGTAGAACCCTCACTACGTATTCCACTCCACTCCGTGGTCGCTTTAGGAGCACTTGTCTGACCTATTGACCGTTTGCCCTTTGAGCGATGTAGCATATGTGTATGTAAGTACCTGCTGAGCTGAGTATTATTTTATTTTAACGTTTCAAAAGCATCTATTTATGGTTTAGTTGGAGTAAATGATGTAGACTTTGAATATGAGTGTAATGCTAAAAGCGTCATTAAAAACAAAATAACATGGTTGCAGAAAAATTTGCAAATCATTATTGAAATGATAATTTTTTTTTTATGTAATAAGTTGGCAAACGAGCAGACGGATTACCTGATGGTAAGCAATCAACGCCGCCCATGGACACCCGCAACGGAGGAGTTACGAGTGCGTTGCGGACCTTTTAGGGATTAGGGATTTGGAGATTTAGGGATTGGGGAAGGGTCTGGGAAGGGGAAGGATTGGGCCTCCGGTAAGCAATCAACGCCGCCCATGGACACCCGCAACGGAGGAGTTACGAGTGCGTTGCGGACCTTTTAGGGATTAGGGATTTGGAGATTTAGGGATTGGGGAAGGGTCTGGGAAGGGGAAGGATTGGGCCTCCGGTAACCTCACTCACACGGCGAAACACAACGCTGTGGTTGTTTCACGCCGGTCTTCTGTGAGGCCGTGGTATCACTCCGGTCGAGCCGACCCATTCGTGCCGAAGCATGGCTCTCCCACACTTAGCATACATCATTATTTACATAATGATTATTACAACTACCTCACTGTACTTAGAATCTACATTTAATTGGATAACATAACATTATTTTGTAAGTACTTAGGGAGAGCTCGATAAAGCCTTTAGTTGGAACATCTTAAAGTATTTCACCTCAGTACTGTACTAGTATATTTAATTTTATTTGATTTGAAACAGCTTACACCTTTGTGTACACTAAATACATGTTGTAGAAAAAATACGTCTTTGTGAAGTAGAAAAATCTATAGAATGACTCCTAGTATCTCCTATAATTTTTATTTTTTTTCTTTAAGTGCTAGGGCTGTTGCATAGAAAAACTAATTGAATTCTTAATTAAAAAACCAACTGTAACTAACCTTTTTCCTTATGTTCATCGATTAATAAGTCTAAAAACAGAACCTATCAAGTACCTATGTATTTCTGCAAAGATCCTTTTACATAACACCTTAGGTCCGGCATTCAAGGTGTAATACTTAATTTTGTTAAAAATAAACAGAGTTTTTACGTCAGTTGACGTCATTTTAACACGTGTAATGTAATTCGTGTGTGAAATAAAAAAATAATACAATTGATATTTTTGTTTGGTTTTAAACGAGCTTCAGTTTTTATTAAATACTAGTTTTCGATAGCGGCTTGTCCTGCGGTACCAGAGTAGAGGTTCTTTTTGGCAGGGGAAATTCATGAAATGTCTTCTCACAGGGTGAAGCGAGAGGGAATATAAGAATTTTACTGACTTAAAACACCCCCGTTCCTTCTCCTGCTTTAGGCCGAGGTCACGGTGACTCATTACGCTTACCCCGTAGCCCCGGCTGAAGATCAGCCCTAAAGGACCCCGTCTGTAGCAAGTTGCTGTCAGCAAGTCATCCTAATGTTCCATTTATATTCATAACAAATTTTATCGAAATCAGTGCAGTGGTTTCCGAGTGGGAGCGTAACAGACAAACTAACATAACAATTGCAATATAAAACCGAACTAAAGCTTAATATTTAAGTTGAACGTTACTTGTTGGAAATATTTAAAAAGGAATGTTATTATTTTAATAGGTAATGATTATTTATGAATGCGGATTCCGGAACTTTAGTTTAAAACAGACTAAAATATCTTTTAGTGTTTTTTCCGTTGTAATGATATTTATATTTACCTGATTTTTAGTGGTCACAAGGTATTTTACAGATCCGTTTTTTAATGGATAAAGCAGCCAATACTATTAAATTACCTTGTAATATATTCTCATTAAAATAAGATTGTACCTACGGATTTTTAAAATAGGGTGGGATACGATCAGTGATGTCATTCAATGGGAAGCAATCTGCGCCATCCATGGATATCGATGCAACTCTATGGAGTAGTTATGATGTTACCGAACTTTGGGGATTGGGGATGGAGGAAGGCGAAGGATTGGGCTTCAGCAAACTTTACTCATACGTCATACGGTGAAACTTCCCGAGCGTACGGCGCGTAGCGTTCCGCGCGCGCCTCAAAGAGCCAATAGACCACTACAGACGGGGCCCTATAGGGCTGATGTTCAGCCGGGGTTGCGGGGTAAGCGCAAAGAGGCACCGCGACCTCGGCCCAGAGCAGGAGAAGGAACAGGGGCGTTTTAGTCAGTAAGAGCTAGATACTCCCTCTCCGACCCTGGGCGGGAGAAGTCATTTGAGGATTATCCGCTCACAAAAAAAAAAAACTGTGAAACTTAACACTATCGTTGTTTCATGCTGGTTTTCTGTGAGGACGTAGTATCACTCCAGGTGAGCTACCCCGATCATGCTGAAGCATAGATCTCCTTACTTAGGTACATCATTGTTTCGATGAAGTTACTCAATTAGTTTGCAGCCAAGCAGGGCCCATGATCATGAGCACCATATCGTGTTTGTTCAAGATCTAGCAGGTACTAGCACGAGTACTAGCATGAGTAGTATATCCAACAAATATATATGTTTCTGTCTCTCTTCAACCTTAATCATCATCAGCCTATAAGTGCCCACTTCAGAACAAAGGCCTCTTCTCACACCAAGAAGCTTCAAACTTGTAATTAGAATAACATATAGGTCCAAGTTTCTTCACGATGTTTTACTTAGGTTTTTTTTATGTAATGATAGGTCGGCTAACGAGCAGACGGATTACCTGATGGTAAGTAATCAGCGCCGCCCATGGACATATGGACACCCGCAACGGGGAAGTTACGAGTGCGTTGCCGACCTTTTAGGGATTAGGGTTTTGGAGAGAGAGCGACCACGACCTGTGCAACCTGTGATACCCGATTAAAATAATAACAACATGTTTATTGTCCCATTTAAAGATAACCAGGCTTATTGTTTTTACTTTACGGAACAGTTCATAATTTCACACATTACCTTCAATGCAACTCTTGTTAGCATTTATTCTAGTATAAAATAAAAAAATATTTTTATAAACATTCAACCAGTATAAGTTGACCTTTGTTTCTAGAAACCACCTTAGCAATTCAAGGTTATGATAAGTTGGATTTTTAATTCCATTCTCTGAGACATTTAGTTAAATGGCAAGTACTTGGGTACTACTTGAGTAGAATATTATTGAGTTAAAAATAAAATTGGTTTAGCTTCAGGCGATGCTTATAAAGGTTATGCAAAATTTTTTAACCTATTACTATTGGTTAGACTAGCAGAATGTCGGTCCTTATAACCACGCTTATAACAGCTTGGTTGTTATGCTCACTGAAAGGTCACACTGGCGGTGGCATGGGCGCTGGATCGCTTAATCTATACTAATATTATAAAGAGGTAAAATTTGTAAGTTTGTATGTAGGGGGTAATCTTGGAACAGCTGGTCGGATTGGTATTGACAAAGTTTGGCGTTGTTGGTGTACGTGTCATGTTCGTGAACGGGCGCCGTCAGTTGGGACTGGTCAGCTCCAGACTGTCTATTGTCTTTAAGGTTATTTTCTTTTTATATTTCTCTGAATAAATATTAGTGTTACACTGTTCTCACATAATTAAACCAACTGTTTGTATAAGAAATCTGGAAATATATATAAGAAATTTGGAACGAGCAAATAGCTCAAAGAGGACTGACCGATAGACTGACAATATATCTTCAAAATTTAGTTTGACGTTCAAAAGTGCCTGTAAGTGCCTAACTGGAATAAATGATTTTTGACTTTTGACTATAAATTGTTCACCTATTTTTTTTTTAGGGGAAAATCATTGTATGACTTCTCCCACTCAGAGTGGGGCAGAGGAAGTGTCAGACTCTTACTGACTAAAAACCCTCTTTCGTGCCTTTCGTTTTTTTTTTCAATGACCTGTTTAAAGGTCGCTATGTGTTTTTGTTTAGCGAGCTTACTGTTTCGAATCAAGCTGAATTTAGATTAAAAAAATCTGAATAAAAAATACCTTCAATGGGAACTTATTTTTATTATGTGATATTTCGGCATACGAGCAGACGGAGTACCTGATGGTAAGCAATCAGCGCCGCCCATGGACACACGCAACAACAGAGGAGTTACGGGTGTACGACCTTTTGGGGATAAGGGATTTGGGAGATTTAAGGATTAGGGAGGGGAAGGATTGGGCCATTGGATTTAATTAGATTTTACACTATAAATAAGTTCTGTATTTTAATACTACAATTCTACTAATACCTAAAACCGCTAACAAAGCAGATCTAAAGCTACACTAGCGCCACTCGAAACACAAAAACGCTCATTAGAGACATAATAACATTATAAGTACAGCCAAAGCAAAATAGATCTTGAGTACCTACTATTAAACAGTCACGATTTAGTCTGACATCTGTCTGTCGTTTAGGTCACGATTCCGGTGCGGTGATGTAGTAATGAGATTGGATTGTATAAAGTTAGATAATTGTTTTGACATTGAATTTTTAAGAGTTTAGTCTTTAAAAATTGATGATTTAAGTTGCTAAGTTTCCTGTGGTAATACAATAGTCATAGAAACCAAAAGTGAGGACAGATTCTAGTTTCAGTCAGTGCTTGAAGATAAAAGTCTGTTATCAGTGTGTGTTGACGCACCGAATCAGCGGACAGGCCCGCGGAGCGGCGCGGGACGCGCGGGAGCGGGGACGGCCGCCGGCCGGTTCCAGCAGTCATGACTAGCTCGCCAATCGACGCAAGCGCATACATATTTTTTGTTCATACATTTTTTCTTATATTGTACATAATTGTTACGAATCAATAATTACGATTAACAAATCTCAAGATCTTTGATTCCGTCGCCTATAGTTAGAACCTTCACCAAGATTCGAGCCGGATGCGGCTTCAAGACCGCAAAAAAGGCACGTTGCATAGAAGAACAAAGGACGTGCCAGCGTCACCCGAGGCTGTAGCGGTGAGGTCATCCAGAGGTCGACGGGATTATCACATCTATACTCGAGACAATCCATCGCGGCGGGAGGTTGAAACAAACCGAGCAACATCGCGGATTGCTGTATTTACTGTGCTGAAACAAGCATACTTTTGAAGCGGTACACTGAGGCGCCGGTGAAAATCAAACAAGCACCAAACCAAGGAAAGGGGCGTTCAGTGTAGTGAGTGTGTGGTGAGCTCGTCCAATTTAAGGTTTCTATAACGTATACATGAATATGTATACCTACTTCACTTTAAAGTGAATTTGTGTCAAGTCACGTACGCCTTGATGACGTCACTCGCTGCTTGAGGTGGTGTGAGGCTGCACCGGGAGAACATTCCGAAATATTTGCTTCGCTCTGCTTCTGCTTTCCGCTTTTTGTAATCTAAGGTGCATACTTTCCATTATTTAAGCTGCTTTTTCTTCTTCTGCTGGTTATATTTTTGAGGTTGATTTTTTGTTCGCTTACCCTCACAGTTCATCTTATTTTCACTTTTTCACTTGAGCTTTATTCACCATGGACTTAAAATCTTTAAAAAAAACTCGTGCTTCTCTTAAATCCAAACTTACTTTTTTTAAAAGATACATTGAACCATTGCTGATCAGCAAAGAGCTTAATAAGCTACAGATTCACGAATTACAGTTAAGATTCGATAAAATTCAGGAAATATATAGCGAGTTTGATTCAACTCAATCTGATATAGAAAATTTGGTGGAAATTCCAGGTGATGAATACAACGAGCGAGAAACCTTTGAGGGCGAATACTTCAAGGCCGGCAGCTGCGCAGGAGCTGCTCGCTCGAGTTCAAGGCGCTGATGCTGCGGGGCTCAGCGACGGTTCGGTGACGGGTTCAAGTGGTAATGCCAGGAAATCCGGTTTGGCAAATATTAAATTACCAATTGTTCACTTGCCTACCTTTTCTGGCCGCTGTAAAGATTGGTTAGAATATCATGATACTTATGTGTCATTAATTCACAACAATGAATCGATACCGAAAATTCACAAATTTCATTATTTGCGCTCATCGCTGAGGGACAATGCAGCATCAATTATAAAGTCATTGGGATTTTCCTCGGAGAATTATGACGTTGCGTGGAGCCTGCTTTGTGATAGATACAACAATAGTCGAATTTTAGTGAATAACCATATTCAGGCGTTATTTAATATTGAGCCTGTTACTAAGGAATCATCCAAGGCAATACGGAACATTGTAGATACAGTTAATAAAAATCTTAGAGCCCTAAAGTCACTTAAATTACCCACTGAACACTGGGACATGTTAATAATCCACATGGTTTCAAGTAAACTCGACATTGTCACGCTTCGCGATTGGGAAACCCAGCGTAATAACATTGAGGATCATCCTTCACTTGAAGAATTTACCAATTTTCTAAAACATAGGGCGGATTTACTTGTAACCATTGAAGAGGCAAATCATAAACACCCGCGTAGACATAGTGACATTACACCTTTACGACCTAAGTCATTTGTAGTGAATCAGACAAATCAGACACCTAAATTTCACTATCCAGTTTGCAAAAACAATCATTCAATTTATCAGTGTTTCAAATTTAAATCTATGACTATTGAGTCTCGCATAGAATTAGTTAAAAAATTGAATCTTTGTAAAAACTGCTTAAGGCAAGGCCATAGTGAGGACAAATGTAAGCTGGGTCCATGCAAAATGTGTACGAAGCGTCACAATACAATGTTACATTTAGAAAACAACCTAGAACCTGTACCAACTAGTTCAAAGGAAATTAAAACTAGCGAGTGCGTTGTTTTGCCTGCTTCACACACACAGACAGCACCACAAAATGTCACACTGTCAGCTACACACACTCACGGGTACGTTTTGCTATCCACTGCTATAGTTAATGTCTCAGATATTAATGGTAAATTGCATAAGGTTCGCGTACTCCTAGATAACGGTAGCACATCCAGCTTCGTAACAGAATCATTGCTAAACCGTTTACAACTACCACATTCTTCTACATCTGTTACAGTTCAAGGGCTAAACAACCAACTTTCAAATATTACAAAAAGATGTGATTTATCCATTTCATCCCTCATGAATAATGATTTGATACTAAAGGTGGATTGTTTTGTTGTGCCTCAAATAACACAACATATTCCATCTCATTCAATAAATTATAAGAATATTTTTGAGATCCCTCCAGACGTCCACCTCGCTGATCCCACATTTAACATTCCTTCAGAGGTGCAGATGTTACTGGGTGCAGATATTTTTTGGCAAGTACTCAAAAACAATAAAATACCATTAGGCAAACACAAACCAACCCTTATTGAGACAACATTTGGGTGGTTAGTTTCTGGGTCCATACAACCTCCAAGTAAATACAATAGCAAACACAGTACTCATCATACAGTCCACTGTCATTTTTCAAATACCACTGAGTTAGATCAACAACTGTCAAAATATTTTGACTTAGAACTCATTCCTCTTACTCAACAAGCTAAGTCATCGGCTGAGAGTACATGTGAGGACATTTTCACAAAAACAACATTTCGTAAGTCTGATGGTAGATTTGTTGTAACAATACCATTCAAGGAAGATCCTCAATGCCTAGGCGACTCTAAGAACCAGGCATTGCTAAGGTTTCAAGCACTAGAACGTAAATTTTATCGTTATCCATCTTTCAAAGCAAAATATACGGAATTCATGAAAGAATATATTGATCTCGGACATATGACAGAAGATACAGACCCTTGTGATAATAATGTGCAATATTTTTTGCCACATCATGGCGTTTTACGTGAGGACAGTCTGACATCTAAGCTTAGAACTGTTTTCGATGCATCAGCAGTAACAAGCTCTGGCAAATCTTTGAATGATATTCAGCATATAGGTCCCATTGTACAAGATGATTTATTAAGCATATTGATTCGATTCAGACAGCATAAATATGTTGTTACTGCTGACATCGAAAAGATGTATCGGCAAATTCTTGTCACAGAAAATCAACGAAGCTTGCAAAAAATATTTTGGCGCTTTAATTCGTCTGAAGAACTTAAACAATACATTTTGAACACTGTAACATACGGTACAGCCTCGGCCCCCTATTTAGCAACAAGGTGTTTGGTTCAGTTGGGTCGTGATTGTTCTGATGTTCTTGTAAGCGATACAATTTTGCATGATTTCTACATCGATGATTTGGTGACCGGAAATATAGATGCTAATACATTAATACATACATGCAAGGGTGTCATAAGCGAGCTACAAAGCGCAAATTTTTATTTACGCAAATGGCACTCCAATAACAAGGAAATCCTTGATCATGTAGTGGGCGAAAACAGTAATGACGAAATGCTTAATTTAAGTAAACACTTACATTCAAAAACATTAGGTTTGCTATGGTCTTGCAAAGATGATATGTTACTGTTTTCATCAAAATCCATCGATTTATCTAGTTCAGCCAACAAACGCATTGTTCTAGCCACAATTGCTCAGATTTTTGATCCATTAGGATTAATAAATCCTTGCATGCTGGAAGCTAAACTCATTTTGCAAACATTATGGGCAAAAAATATACCATGGGATGCTGAGTTACCAAGTGATATACAGTCACAATGGAATAGTTTTATTCTTAATTTACAACATTTAAATAACATTCAAATTCCACGTCTAGTGTTATGCGATTCATTCCAGAAAATTGAGTTACATGTATTCTGTGATGCAAGTTTAAAAGCTTATGCAGCTTGTGTTTATATTCGCTCTGTATCAATAACAGGTAACGTAACAGTTCGATTATTGATAGCAAAAAGTCGAGTGTCCCCACTTAAACAACATCTGACAATGCCCAGACTAGAGCTTTGTGCGGCCATGTTAGGCACTCAATTAGCCAAGAAGGTTTCTGATTCACTCCGACTAAATATTAACTCAAAACACTACTGGAGTGATTCGACCATTGTCTTAGGATGGCTCAAAAGCCCTAGAAAAAATCTAAAGCAATTTGTTTATAATAGGATTAATGAGATATTGCAATATTCGGATCTTTCTCAATGGAAACACGTCCCATCAGAATTGAACCCAGCTGACATAGGGTCCCGAGGACTAAATACGGAACAGCTTAAAAACTCAAATTTGTGGTGGGGAGGTCCACATTTTTTACACCAAACAGATATCCAATGGCCTATACAACCTCAAAACGTAACTGAAAACTTACCTGAAACAAAGGTTCTATGTCACCTTTCTGATCAAACTCACATTGACTTTACTGAAAAATTTTCAAGTTTTGGTAAGGTGCAACGTATAACTACATACATTTGCAGATTTATACATAATTGTCGAAATTGCAATAATAAATTTACTGGACCTTTAAAATTACCTGAATTAAATTTAGCTATCTTATCTCTGTGTCGTATGGTTCAGAACAAAATGTTTCAAGATGAGATTTTACACTTAAAAAATCATGGCATCTTACCCGCAAAGAATAAATACTTAAACTTGAATCCTTTTCTTGACGATATGGGACTTTTGCGTGTGGGTGGCCGTCTGTCAAATTCAAATCTGGATTACAATACTAAACATCCGATACTCTTACATGCATCGAACCACATTACACGTTTATTAGTACAGCATTATCATATAATATTATTGCATGCTGGGCCACAACTATTGTTAGCGACACTTCGTCATAATTATTGGATTATTAATGGTCGCCAACTCACGAGAAAAATTACACATGACTGCTATAAATGCTGCAGATTCTCAGGTAGGAAATACCAACCTATAATGGGTAACTTAATCAAGGAAAGACTGGAAGCAGAATTTCCATTTTCCAATTCTGCAGTAGATTACGCAGGGCCAATCTTGATAGCGGACAGAAAGGGACGAGGATGCAAGTTAAAAAAGGCATATATATGCATATTCGTATGCTTGGCAACAAGAGCAGTTCACATTGAACTTGTCACCGAACTGACGACTCAAGGTTTTCTGGCGGCCCTTCATAGGTTTATCGCTCGCAGGGGAAAGCCAAACACTATATTTTCTGATAACGGCACTAACTTTGTTGGGGCATTTAACGAATTATCTAAATTTTTAAAATTAAATAACAGTGATATTGTCTCGAAGGCAAGCGAACAACAACTCATTTTCAAGTTTAGCCCGGCATACACCCCGCATTTTAACGGAATAGCTGAAGGCTCCGTTAAATCCGTTAAACACCACCTAAAACGCGTACTTTCTGAGGCTCACTTAGATTATGAAGAACTTAATACATTACTAGTTCAAATTGAGGCAATTCTTAATTCAAGACCACTCACTCCCGTATCTTCTGATCCTAACGATCTGATCCCGCTTACTCCACTACATTTTCTAATTGGACGGCCTTACACATCCCTACCTGGACCTCAGGTTGAATTTGTAGAACCATCGTATCCTCGACTCAGCAGATACAATCGTATCCAAGCATTGAAGAACCATTTCTGGAAGCGTTATTACAAAGAGTACGTCTCTGAACTTCAAAGGAGGAGTAAATGGACAAAAGACGACAGTCAACCACATATGGGCGACATGGTTTTAGTCATCGACGATCGCATTCCTCCAGCAAAATGGTTATTGGGCAGAATCGTTGCAGTGTATCCCGGCTCAGATGGCATCAATCGGGTGGTGGACGTCAAGACTACCACAGGCACTATCAGACGTGCTTTCAATCGGCTTTGTCCTCTTCCAACGTTGGAACCACATGTTCCAAGGGGGGCAGCTTGTTGACGCACCGAATCAGCGGACGGGCCCGCGGAGCGGCGCGGGACGCGCGGGAGCGGGGACGGCCGCCGGCCGGTTCCAGCAGTCATCACTAGCTCGCCAATCGACGCAAGCGCATACATATTTTTATTCATACATTTTTCTTATATTGTACATTATTGTTACGAATCAATAATTACGAGTAACAAATCTCAAGATCTTTGATTCCGTCGCCTATAGTTAGAACCTTCACCAGTGTGCTTAGGTGATATTGGTGGTCTTACACTCTGAGTCTTAATAGAAAATTCAAGGTCATTTAGCGCGCTGTGGATAAGGTCCGGCTTAGTACTCCTACGCGAGGATGAATAAAAAATAAGCTGACATAGTCCTGAAGGATCTCGATTGGAGGCAACCGGAATGAGCCGCTCAAGACATCCATCCACAAGGAGCCCACTAAAAGCAAGATAAGGTATATGAAGATTTGTACCCCATAATAAAGTAGGTAATAAATTTACATTTTTGCCACAACCCAACTGCCACTACCTATTAAATACAAAAAAAAATATTGTGTACAAAAGTTCTTCTTTCAAATACGAATTTCAACGAAGACAAAAGAATAAGTGATTTAGGAAATTCACCTACACCTATGAGTACGTATATTGGTTACATACATGCAAGTAGTTATAAGTACTTACATATTACGCTACAGGGATGGTTCATTGACAGACCATCTTCGACCAGATAAGACCTCGGTCTTGGCAGGTTCGCATTGCAAATTTTCGTCTTTTGTGAATCATCATATCAGCCACAGGACGTCCACTGCTGAACATAGGCCTCCCCCATTGACTTCCAGATAGGCCGGTTGGAAGCGACCTGCGTCCAGCGGCTTCCTGCGACCTTAATCAGGTCGTCTGTCCACCTTGCTGGTGGACGTCCTACGCTGCGCTTGCCGGTACGTGGCCTCCACTCGAGAACCTTTCTGCCCCAGCGGCCGTCGATTCTACGCGCTATGTGCCCTGCCCATTGCCACTTCAACTTACTAATCCGCTGGGCTATGTCGGAAACCTTTGTTCGTTTGCGGACATCCTCGTTTTTGATACGGTCTCGCAAAGAAACTCCGAGCATAGCCCTCTCCATAGCGCGCTGAGCGACCTTGAGCTTCTTTATAAGGCCCACAGTAAGCGACCACGTTTCAGTTCCATAGGTCATCGCTGGTAACACACATTGATTATAGACTTTCGTCTTAAGGCACTGAGGTAAGTTGGACGAGAAGATGTTGCGTAGTTTCCCGAACGCTGCCCATCCAAGTTGGATTCGACGATTGACCTCCTTCTCGAAATTGGACCTACCTAGCTGGATCACTTGTCCCAGGTATACATATTCGTCAACAATTTCGAGGTTAGAACTCCCAACTGATATCGGATAGGGCGTGACATGGGCGTTTGCCATGACTTTCGTCTTATCCATGTTCATTCGGAGCCCTACCTGTTGAGAAACTCTACAGAGGTCATCGAGCATTGTGCTCAGATCCTCCAGCGATTCTGCCATGACTACAATGTCGTCGGCAAACCGGAGGTGAGTGATGTACTCGCCGTTGATGTTGATCATCATCATCATCTTCCTGCCCTTGTCCCGTTTTATTTGGGGTCGGCGCAATATGTTTTTTTCTTCCATTCTGTCCGGTCACTCGTCACGCTATCGCTAACTCCTCTGTCTTCCATATCACTTCTCACACAATCCATCCATATTTTCTTTGGTCTCCCCCTGCCTCTCCATCCATCTACATTTATACACATGACTTTTTTTGTTACATGCTTTTCATCCCTCCTTTTCACATGGCCATACCAAGACAAACGGTTCCCTTTCAACTTTTCAGTCACTGGCGCCACTTTCAAACTTCCTCTAATATACTTATTTCTCACTTTATCCAATCTCGTCACACCACACATCCATCTCAGCATTCTCATCTCTGCTACATGCAATCGCTTTTCATCCGTCTTTTTCAGAGCCCAACATTCTGACCCATACAGTAGGACAGGCCTTATCACTGACTTGTAGATTTTACCCTTCAACCTGAGGGGCATCCGTGGGTCGCAAGTTGTTCCAGTGACCTGTCGCCATTTCATCCATCCTGAGTTGATCCGATGTGCCACGTCTCGGTCTATCTCACCATTTCCTTGGATAAGCGAGCCAAGGTACCGAAAATCAGAACAGGTTGGTATGGGCGTTCCGGCGAGAGCTATGGGCACAGAACTAGAGAGACCGCCAAAATCGCAGAACAAGTACTCTGTTTTAGTTCTGCTCAATTTGATGTTGATGCCAGATCCTTTCCATTCCAAGAGCTTGAAAGCGTCTTCCGATGCAGCGGTAAACAGTTTCGGAGATATGACGTCTCCTTGCCTTACACCTCGCTGCAGAGGAATATTCTTCGTGCTCTGGTTTTGTACTTGGACCGACATAGTGGCGTTTGTGTATAAGCACTTCAAAACCTCGATGTACCGAAAGTCAATATGGCACCGCTGGAGAGATCTTAACACAGCCCAAGTCTCGATCGAATCAAAAGCCTTCTCATAGTCCACAACTCATATTATATTTTGTAATAATTATAACAGGTGTTTAAATTTTGAAATATTTAGAATTTATAAAAAAAATATATCAAGAAGTAGATTCTAGGACGAATCGATTATAATAACTTATTGAAATTGATTTGACCGAGTATTAATAATGTTTTTTTAATTATACACTCAGCCTTATTGGGTAGCCTAGGCTTCTGTTTTGAGATCTTTGTTAATAGATTATAATAGATTATAAGGCCAAGGGTAATTGATATTTATTTTTTGTTGACACTGACAATGAATTTGCATAATGCATCTTAGTTGAGAGCCCCAAGTGTGGGAGAGTTAAGCTTCGGCACGAATGGGGCCGCTAGAAACACACAACACTTTGGATGTTACCAGGCCGTGGTATCACTCTGGTCGAGCCGACCCATTCGTGTCGAAGATGGCTCTCCCACACATATTACCAGGTTTTGTATTTTGAATCTTATTGTCACCTATCTTCAATTTAAAATACAAAAACTGTCTCAATATTTTGGACCTAGGACTAGAGAAACCTTGTTTTGTTATTTTTTTTTTTATTTTTTTTTATTTTTATTTATTTAAGTCAGGCATCTGAGGCCCATAGAGAATACACTACATAAATAAATTATAACATTAAGTCATAAACTAATACATATGTTACATAAAAAAAAAACTTAAAAACGAATGCTCACGAAGTTTCGGCGTCGTGTTATGCTGCGTGGTGTCGCGTAGCCATCCTCGGAACCTCCGATATACGACACCCTTCGGCCAAAACTCTTCCTTGAAGAATGTCTCGACGTGATGAGTTGGAACTCGCACCATGAACGAATTAAAGTTCGTATTGTGGCGCGACTCCAACTTCGCCACCCTCAAGGTCCAGTTGGTCTTGGATCGGACATACTCCACGATCTGCTCCACCGTCGTGGTGTGATGTAGACGGGACACGTACAACTGCGTCGTTGGTACTGCAGGACGCAGCAGGATGTTTGGTCCAGTTTGTGCAGTTCCGCACTTATTCCTACAAGTTGGCCTCTTTTTTCTCCTTTCTACCTTTAGGAAGCCATCCTTGTCGCACGTGTCCTTCTTAGGACTAGTCTGTGGCTGTGATGTGCCACGGGTTTGTTTATGTTTGTTATACTATAAGGCCGAAAGTGATTAATTAATCTTTACTATAATATTATGAAGCTGTAGAGTTAGTTTGTTTGAACGCGCTAATCTCTGGAAATACTGGTTCGAATTGAACATTTCTTTTTGTGTCTGTTTGTCCATTTATCGAGGAAGGCTATACATAGGATGTAAAACATCACGCTTTCATCTTTAGGAGTAGAGTAGCGGGTGAAACTGCGCATGAGTAGGTAGTTATAAAATACACGACAGAAACTGTTAGTTTTAGATATACCAAACTTAAACTTTTAAAAACTAATTTCATATAAGATTAAATTGTGCTAATGACTTTTAAAATGCCATTGGGGAGGTCAAAAGGCTGTCATAATAGTTAGTTACAATTCAATGTCAAAAAATTAAATATACTCAGTAATTAGCAATTTTTCATTGTCTTTCATAATTATTATTATCGTGTTACATAAGGATTGTAAGCATTTTAAGTCTGTTTGCAAAGACAGCGGAAGGATTACTGATATGAGCATTAAGTGAGTTATAATATATTGATTCCTTTGTTAGCTTGGGTCTGTGGACAATGAGCCTAGTAGGGATGGTGTATGACCTACTTGTAAGCAATCATGGACACCCGCAACAACAGAGGAGTTACGAGTGCGTTGCCGACCTTTTGGGGATAAGGGATTTGGAGATTGGGGGAGAGGAAGGATCATTCACACGGCGAATTACAATGCTGTGGTTGTTTCACGCCGGTTTTCTGTGAGGCGATATTACTCCGGTCGAGCCGATCCATTTGTGCCGAAGCATGTCACTTAAACTTGTTGTTGTTGACTTATTCAACCCTATTTGCTTTTAACGTTGAATAATACTACGTAAATTAAAAAGAAAATAGCATTTCTTATTGTTGTAACTCGCGATCACCGGTGCGTTTCATATTTTTGACTGAGAACTGTCTCCCAAAATACAGGCTTTAGCTTAGTTCGGGGATCAGTACCGACCAGTACTTTTTGTTGTTGATGTGTTTCGTTATTAAGTTCAACACGCATGTAATGTTAAATAAACATTTTTATTTTTTTGTTATTTCTATTCTTCTACTCTATTGGACCCTAATTACTTGACTAATAGTGATGATCAGTGCAAAAATAAACACAATTTAATTATCCAAACTATCCTAATCCAAATTAGTATTATAAATGCGAAAGTAACTCTGTCTATTTGTCTGTCTTTTCTTCACGTCTAAACTACTGAACCTATTTGTGTGTTTGGTAAAGACATAGTTTGGAACTCGAGAAAGGACATAGGATAGTTTTAAAGTAAAAACCAGGCAATATTCCACGCGAACATTTTAAATAAAAAATCTGCAGGAAGTCACTATTCCACGCGAATAGTGACTTCCAGACTGCAGGCAAAAGCTAGTTTGTAATAATTCATTGATTTGATTGACTCAACAATTAATCGCTATACTATCGAATCAATAAAACTGAAATAAAAGGAACAAAAAACATTTAATAACTTAATGATAGATACACAACTACACACTTATGATTAAATTAAAAATAATTATTCACAGCTATTATGTCTATCATTACATGGCAATTAAATTATGGTGTCTTCGAGTCATGGTTAGAAAAAATAATTACAACAGAGATATGGTTTTTACGCAAAATTATTCTCATCGTTGCAAACATTTTTAACATTACAAAATTTGTATAAGTATTTGATATTTCTAAATCGAAGCAAATTTTTAATTATTCATTATAATTTAATTCATATTTCTCAAATTAATTATATTAACAATATTTACAAATAGCAATATCGTTGGAATTGTCAATAAGTTGATAATTAATTCATTGGAGCAGTATCCTTGTAACACATCAAGATATTTTTAATTTGCATTATTTTTTAACGGTGAACTGAATTTCGTTGTTATGTGCAGTCAAACTATTATAATAATATATTTTGTTTATGTTACTATTTTAAGAATATTTTATTTAAAGTTACTTATAATTTTATTTATTCGTTATTTGAATGTAGGTAATTATTTTATTTCATTAAAATATTATTCACCAATGTAATATTACAAAAATACACATATGTAGGTATATTACTTTTGACAAATACTATAATTTATAAATTTTAGGGCTGATCTGTCAATGGTTTGATAAAAGTTACCTGAGAAATGTTGCTGTCGCGTCAGAATGTTTGTATAAGACAGTGACAGCAACAATTTTATTCCTCAGATAACATTTATCTGAGTATAGAAAAATCAGCCCTTAAATTAATAAAAAAAGCTCTCTTTTTAATCTTACTACCATCATACTAAAAATATATAACATAATACATCTACATATTCTACATATTAGGCTGTCTAAGGTAATATTTGCCACCTTTTAATACATCCTGGTTCCGTAGTCAACAAGGAAGGAATATTTCGTCATGTACTACAAAACTGCACGATGCCGTGCAACGTGTCGCGGTTTCGATTCCCGCACGGAACAACTCTTTGTATAATCCACAAATATTTGTCTGGGAGACAACTTATAAGTTTCATGAAGACGTAACAATAACTCTTAGATTGTATTGTATTGTTACAACTTGAGCTAATAAAAAAGTGTTTAAAACAATTAAAAATGTTGTGTATAAGTATTAAAATATAAAACGTACAATCAATTTTTGTTGATGGATAAAAAAACGTCGCCAATACTTCTCTTACTCATAATTTCACTAATTACTGAACACAGAGTCCTTTCATGATTAAAACCTTAATCTTAAGAAAGGAAGAATTTTTCGGAACATAATCTTTGCTAAGAATTAGTTTGAGTAATCATTAAATTTCTCTGACTTCGCCGGTTCAACACGATATGCATTAAATATTAACCTTTATTACAACGTAACAATAAAACACTATTTCGCGTTAAAGACTTCTCATGACACTACGATTTTTTTTTCTATAATACATGCATAAATATTTTTTAATCTCAATGAAGATGTAGCTGTTAAACTTTTTGTACAAGTAATTTATAATTCCTAATGCATTATTGACAGCAAAAATATTTGCTTGTCGGCTTAGCTATTAAAAAATAGTTTTTAAACACATTTTGGTTATATCGACATCACAATCTTTACTAAAATGTTCATTCGTTTGAACACCACATTTTTTTTTCAACTTTTAACACCGCTTGTCGCTTTATCAATCACTTTTTTTTTAATCACACAACACTTGGTTCTCCATACACACCAGCAAATAATACTACATTGCAACTTCTCTGCTTAATTAAGAATATGAATTCTTTATTGGCTTCGAACCTCATTCCTAGGTTCCGATCTTCTAGGCCAACGACAGTTGCAGCAGCAGCTACAGTTCCTTCTTCATTCACTTCCACTTCCACATTCTGTATTGATGATGTAACATAAAGGGGATTGTCTGCGATTCCAGGGAGGTTAGCCTTGGTCCTGTCGAAAATTGAAGTAATTCCCGAATACATCAGAGGAGGGATCAAATCTTGTCTTGAAGATAACCTAAATCTTGGAATAAAAGTATCGAAGGGTGGTAATCTTGGTTCGGTTTTGAAATCCGTCATCCAGTCCTGAGATTTCGTTGCTAAATTATGAAGTACAGTCTTGACTGGAACCCCGTCAAATGGCAAAATAATTAGCATTGAAAATTCCTCGTTCTTTCCATAAGTCATTTCTAGTACTTGAGCACTGATTTCGCCTGCATCTCCGACGTCATGACTGGCTTTATGGTACATCATGTTCACTGATCCTATTGTCTTTCCTTGTGAGTTGTAGAAGGCTTCGACTTTAGTTTGAGTAGGGTCAAAAGGATGCGTCCAGTTTGCTTTGAAGTACAAAGCGTCGATCAACACCATGCGTAAGTTGTCAAGGTCTTGAGGTTTCACAGCATTGAGGATTCTTCCATCAGTAGCATAGCAGATGAATACATTAATATCATGAGCTAGTTCAGTAGTGTTCTTCGTTTCAGCGGAGTATATCGATGTCTCGTAACGCAAGGCGGACTGACAGAACTCATCATGCACTTTGGTAGAACACTCAGTAAACATAGCAGACTGTCCTTTCACTATGATGTCCTGGTACTGTGACTTCAACACATCGGTTGCAGCTGAATGCAAACACTGAGTTTTACTTAAATCCGTTGGTAATCTTAATGCACTCACTAGTTCGGAAAACGTATCACCTGACGATCCTTCGGCTAATAACGCGAACAAACTCCATACTGATAAGGGTGACAATGCAATGTTTTTGGTGCCAAAATTTTCTTGAAAAGCGTACGTGTTGTCGAGTAATTGGAAGGTGAATTCGTTGACGGGAGTAAAGTCGATGGATGACGCGGATCGCGCGGCCGCGATACCGACGAAGGTTGCTAAGACCCACGGCACAAACATCGTTCCGCGATCTTTTACCGCTCACTGGTTTCAGTTCTCACGTGCGGCGTGCACAATGAATATAATTTAACTGGTTAGGTAACGTTTGTGTACCTCTATGTATAGAGTGTGAGACGTTCGGAGGGATGCTCTGCAGACTGGCGTTACGCGTTTCAAGTGCAAATTAGTGGGCAGTGACCATGAAAATATTATGGGTAACGATCATTATAAAATATGGTAGTTGTTAGTTTGTCAATTTTATACTTTTGTATGTTATAAAATTATTTCTGTTATTACTGGCATTAATAGGCGTTAAGTTAGCTGCAGTAGCATCTGTAGCAGGAACAAATGTATCGTAATTAGTTCTATGTTACTTCTAAACTAATATTATAAAGAGATAAAATTTGTAAGTTTGTATGTAGGGGGTAATCTTTGGAACCGCTGGTCGGATTGCCAAACCTCTTTCACTGATATATAGCTACAATGTTCCTGAGTGCTAAAAAGCTGAGCTATAAAACATCACGCTACTATTAAATGGAACCAAGCAGTGGGTGAAACCGCGCGAGAATAGCTAGACAACTATAAACTAACTTAACTTTGAATAATAGCCTTTTATCTAAACCTAGGGGTTTTTTATGGAAAAGGTTATCATACTAGCAGATGGATAGCCTGATGGTAAATAATCGGGGCCGCCCATGGACATACATGGGCGGCCCCGAAAGGTGTGACAAGTGCGTTGCCGGCCTTTTGGGTAAAGGGTTTCGGATATTAAAGGATTGGGAGAGGGGGAGGGATTGGGTCTTTCTTCTTTCGTAGGTACTGTGGACGACGCTGCTATCAGAAGCTAATCTTATACAATTATTATGTTTTCTGTGTCATAAAAACTTACACCCGGTTTCCGAAAGGCCGATCAGTGTTAAGATCAATTTAATCTCTTGTCAAGTTATCTGATTGGTTGACTGAATTGTCAACAACCAATCAGATGACTTGACAAGAGATTTAACAGGAGATTAGTTAATTTTAACCTAGACAAGCCTTTCAGAAACCGGGTGTTAGTATCTTATTACCGTAAATTCCATACTTTTTTTTTGTAAAATTTTACGTCAAACATAAACACAAGTCATGATGATATTTATTTTAATATTTGCTCAACTAATTGTGGTTTGATCTCAATTTCATTAATGATTAAGTTCAAAACAAATATTAATCTACATCTTTACGCTTCATTTGCGATGGAGTTATTTGCTAATGATTTGATTTTGTTTATTTAATAAATAAAATCATTTTATTAATGAATTTGTTTAGACCTTGGTTTATCGTCACCAGTTGGAAATCCCCGAAGAAATTTATGTATGTATGTATGAATGAAAAGCTGATGATGAATGACGATTTTAATAATGGTTTTGTACGTACCTGGTTTCCATATAAGGCTCAAAATACAAATAATTGAAAAAGGTTGCCTTGAAAAATTTAATTCAGTAATATTAATTAACGTTTTATTTAAAAAGTCGTAGGGCGTTTGTAAGTCGAGGTGGCTCGGAGGTTACGGAGCCCGCTTCTCGTGCATGAGGGTGTGGATTCGAAACATGGCAAGTACCAATGTGACTTTTTCTGAGTTATATGTACTTTCTATGATTATTTAGACACCACTGACATACGGCGAAGGTAAACATCGTGAGGAAACCTGGACTTATAATTTCTGATTATAAGTTTGAAATCGCCAACCCGCATTGAGCAAGCGTGGTCATTAATGCTCTAAACTTCTCCGTATGAGAAGAGGCCTTTGCTCAGTAATGGGCACTTATAGGCTTATGATGATGATGATTTAAGGATAGGAGATTTGAGGATTTTAAGGATTGGGCCTCCGGTAACCTCATTCACGCGGGGAGACACGACGTAAGTGTCGCGTTCCGCAGGTTTTCATGTGAGGCTGGGGTATCACTCTGGTTGTGCCAGCCCATTCGTACTGAACCATGGCTCTCCCACACTTAATTATGAAGTCCCTCCCCCAATCCCAAAGCATCCAAACCCCTAAATACTAAAAGGTCGGCAACGCACTCGTAACTTCTACGCTATTGCTAGTGTCCATGGGCGGCGCAGATAACTATCAGGTAAGCCATCCACTTGTTGCCGTCCTATCAAACAAAAAAGGAGTTTTTTGGTATCACCATCGCGCCCGTGCGAAGCAGGGACGGGTCGCTTGTGTTCATGACAAATCAGGTCAAATATGTTGACTTAATGGCTGGCATTTTTTGTTAAGCAAATAGAATAGCGGTTGATAAGGCTCGTACCTACTCGTATAACCTCGCGTGTTGACGATAATTCAGATGGCAAATATTTTGAGTGAGGATTTGTGCAATATTAGCTATTTTGCCTATCTTAGCCTACCGTAGGATAGATGTTGGATTCTGTTTGATTTTTTTTTATTTTATGTGATAGGACGGCATTCTAAAGGACGGATTACCTGATGGTAAGCAATCAGTGCCGCCTATGGACATACAACAACAAAAAACGAGTACGTTGCGTTGTTGGATTTAGGGATTGGGGGACGGGAAGGATTGGGCATCCGGTAAACTTACTCACCCGCCGAAATACAACGCTATGGTTGTTTAACGTCGGTTTTCTGTGAGGCAGTGGTATCACTCCGGTAGAGTCCGATTCGTGCCGAGGCATGGCTCTCTCACACTCATGAGCCTGTCTTCATTTTTTTAAATAAAAATCGTTTTACACTAGGATTTCTCCTGTGCCGTGGGTGCGTTTATAAACATACGCATTTTTTTTTCATAACATGTGACACCCAGACCCTTAATAACAATTTGTGGATCACACAAAGAGTTGGCAGCCAGTTTCCCAGTGCCAACCGTGCAGTCTCTCTTGAAACGGATCTTATACAAAAATCGTATAAGTAATAAAATGTTTTTATACGAAAAATTATATACAATTAAAAAATTTTACCTACGCATCGACATTTATGTTTTTGTTACAATAACTGTATTATCATTCACGGGTTCGCTTGCGGAGAACTTATATTTATTTCAAGCGTAATATTAAATCGGCCTTGATTGGTCTGTAATACGGCTTCACAGTAAATTGGCGTGAAACAACGACTGTGAGAGATTACTGTAGACTTATTCTCGTAAGGGTTGACAATACCAGGTTAGTTTCAAATCAGTAAGAGACTCATTGCCTCCTCATCATACATACGGAACGTCGTGTCGACTACTACAGAAGGTTCGATGTTCGATGTTCAGCGGGGAACCGCATATACCGCAGCCTCACCCCCGGCAAGAGAAGTAATTTGATGATTTTACCCAATAAAAAAAAAAATAAGGTAAGCGGTCGAAGAAATATTGGACCTCCGGTAACCTGACTCATACGGCGAAACACAACGAAATTAGGCACCTATATGTAAAATAGCGCGATTTTCTCCTCAAGAAAACCTAAAAATGGCAAAACCTTATTAGACTTTACTCAACTATTATTTTAAAGCACATTTTGTAACAACATTTATAAAAATATGTGAATAAATCAATGTATGTAGACGAGTATCTAAAAACGGTGCTGAGTCATCATTTGGCAGCTTTTTGCAAGGAATTGAGTAAATTCTTCCGTAGCACCAGGGTTATGCGTCTAATTGTATTAGCGGCTTGGCTCGGATCAGGAGAAGTAACAGGGTAGTTTTTAGTCAGTAAGAAAATGGATTTAAGGAAAAAAAATATCATTAATAATATACATATAACATAAGTGAATGATTTGCATGCTAAGTATAATTTTGACAAGACATGTAAGCTCTTTATAATAATTATTGTAATACCATTTGTACCATGTTTTATGCAAATAAAGAATTTATTACGATTACGATTACAATTACTGACTCCCTGAAAAAAGGGTCGAGAACACACTCGCAATTTGATCGTAACACAAACAAACAAACAAAACAAACAAAAAGTATTTATTCGCGTCTGGGACGCATAAAAGACACAAAACGAACAATAATAAAAATAAAGGTAAAAATAAAAATACATTAAGAATTATACTACAATATAACAAAAGTAGAGGGTAGGAGAAAAATATGCGTCCAAGCTCGCGAAATGGCCCTCGCTCAGCATTATGCAGCGACCCCATACGAGATAGTGTCGCGGCGCTGATTTTCAGCGATGGCCGACACCAACGCATGACGCCAATCAGTGCAGAAACTTAAGCTAAGTTAAATACAAAAATGTGTTTCAAATAATATAATAAAATTGTTGAACAAACAAACAAACAAACAAACAAACAAACAAATTAAATCTTTGTTTTTTTTTTGTAATATTATTGGTATTTTGTATCGATGTTCAATTACGTTGTTTTAATAAAATGGTGTTAAATGGTGGAATCGTGCCTATAATAATCAAAGGTGGAGCAAAAAATATAGTTTTACGATATTGTGTTTTGTTTAAAGTATTATTCCATTGAAATTCGTTCCGTATATAATGTTTTTTGGTATTGGTATTTGATGATTTTTCCTAGCCTATAAACGTCTGCCTATTCATGAAAAACAATAAACCTTACCTCTTTTTAATATTAGGTAGTATAGATTATTTCTATAACCATTAAATTACCTATATATTTTTAAAGTCCTTTAAATATTTTTTTTGCCATCGGTAGGCAAACGAGTGGACAGATTACTTGATGGTAAGCAAACACCGCCGCCCTTGGACATCCAGAGAGTTTCAAGTGCGTTGTTGGCCTTTTGGAATTAGGATTTCGGAGATTTAGGTATTCGGTCTCCGGAAACCTCACTCACACGACGAAACACAACGCTGTGGTTGTTTCACGCCTGTGGTATCACTCCGGTTGAGCCAACCCATTCGTGCCATTCTTTGGCACACTTGAAAATGAGCCTCAAATGAGCTCACTAAAGTGGTGATGTATTAACATGTAATTTTTCATTCATTTAGCCTCATCTGGGGATAACATTTTAGACCCCATATTACATCCCATGATAGATCAATAAATAAAGTAGATATAGCTATATACTACCCATTAAAATCTAGTCCTTACCTATATTTAAAAGATTTTCCACATATCACGAGGTACCCAAAATTGATTACGGAAGAATTTACTTAATTCTTTGCGAAAAGATGAATCAGCGCCGTTTATAGAATCTCGTCACATACATTGATATTTTAATAATATCTATCTTTATAAATACTGTTAAAAAAAAGGTGCTTCAAAATAATGAACGAGCAAAGTGATGCAAACAAGGTATTACGATGTGTGAGTCAAGCTACCAGAGACCCAATCCTTTTCCGACTCCCACCCTCAATCCCTAAATTTCTTAGTCGTTTAAAAACCTTCACAACAGTATCGTACACTAAGACGATCATCAAACGCAACAACTTGTTTACAACAGACACGCAACCATAAACGGACAGTCCATCTTCATTAACTTTACCAAAAATCTTAGAACACAGACACCAAGACTTTAAAGGAAATTAACTAAATCTTTATTATGGCACGCTTACACGCTTGCCGATACTTGACTTGGTCCACAAGCTCCAAGCGTGGCTTGCATGAGCTGTCAGCGATCCAGTCAGTCAGTCAGTCAGTCAGTCAGTCAGTCAGTCAGTCAGTCAGTCAGTCAGTCAGTCAGTCAGTCAGTCAGTCAGTCAGTCAGTCAGTCAGTCAGTCAGTCAGTCAGTCAGTCAGTCAGTCAGTCAGTCAGTCAGTCAGTCAGTCAGTCAGTCAGTCAGTCAGTCAGTCAGTCAGTCAGTCAGTCAGTCAGTCAGTCAGTCAGTCAGTCAGTCAGTCAGTCAGTCAGTCAGTCAGTCAGTCAGTCAGTAAGGAAATTTGCGATAACAAGCGTTTGCGATGTGTGAAGCCTTCCAAGGCAAGCTCGAGCTCCAGCTCGTAGGACTTTTGCCAAGTCTCGTCTTTTAGCGTGTAAACGTAAGGAAGTTCACAAACAGTCCATGACATACAAAACGTTTAGTTGATGGCATTATTATTCCCTTTCTACGTATAACCTTGGTCGAGCCTCATGCATTCACCGCTTGTGATGATGTTTCTGAATTTTAAATTCTAATTATTAAGTCATAAAGTTTGTTTTATAAGATAATGTTATGTTTTTTTATCGTACCTGATGAAAAGGTAGAAATTTCAAAAAAGATTTTAATGCCGGATATATTTTTTTATGCTATAAAGCTTTTGTGCTAGTGAGTTCCAAACCAGACCATTTCTTGTAGGCCAGTATCCGATGTGATGGCAACTGTTGGTAATCAATCAACGCCTTTCATGGATACTTACAACTCCAGAAGAGGTACAGATTAACAGGTGTTGATGGTAGAGGGAAGTTTTAGTGAGGAGTGGGAGAGCCAAGCTTCGGCACGAATGGGTCGGCTCGAACGGAGTGATACCACAGCGTTGTGTTTCGCCGTGTGAGTGAGGTTACCGGAGGCCCAATCCTTCCCCTCCCCCGATCCCTCCTCATCTATAAATCTAAAAAACCCTAATCCCTAAAAGGTCGGCAGCGCACTCGTAACTCCTCCGTTGTGGGTGTCCATGGGCGGCGATGATTGCTTACCATCAGGTAATCCGTCTGCTTGTTTGCCGACCTATTACATGAAAAAAATAGGTAAAAGTCCTACCCTCCTTGATCTTTTAACCCCAAAAAGGAGCACCCTTTTGAATCTTAATGCAGAAATAATTATGTAGATACCAATAGCCCGTCTAGTTTAAAGAATTTCGACACCAAAATCTTCAAATGTGCGTTCACTGACCCAAACATACTTAACCCATACACTCAGTTCAAAGCATGACCTCTAATTTCTTTCAAGTCGGTTAGACAGCGAACCGATCGCAATAACTTACGAAATTAAACGAAGACGAAGCAGAAATTACAAATTGATCGTTTGGTAATTTGTTTATAAGTTTCTTTTAAAGGACGCCTTGTATTAGTGGTTGGTTAATGTTCGTTCCTTATGTTGATTACATAATTGCTTTGAGGGGTCATAATCGTCAAATGACTCGCTCCCTCGGTGTGACGCAAGGGAGTGTCTAGACACTTACTGACTAAAAACTATCCCGATTCTTCTCCAGCTACGCACTGAGACTGCGGTACATATTGCGCTTGCAATCGCTACTTCTAGGATACTTTTGTGAAGGATTATGATCAAATGACTTGTCTCGTCCAGGAGATTATATTGTATTTATATAGATTATACATATTTAGGATTAAGTGTGGGAGAGCCATTCTTTATCCAATACTGCGCTCTATGGCTGGCATAATCATATAATATAAATAAAAATGAGTCATACTTCCATTAATCACATGTTTTGAATACAAAATGGTCGTAAAGGAAAACCTAAGGAAACTTTACGAGCGCAAGTTCAAACCTTGTACACATAGGTATAAAAAACCAGTTTACCATGGTCTCGATTCCTGTGGTCTTTCCGCATATTCAACGTTTAGCTTAGACTGGTTTTTCTTAGCATGATGTGTAGCTATGTGTACGCGGCAATGATGGGAACCTTCATAGGAAATAAGGATATACCTATATAGACATTGATGTAAAAAAGGTATATTTTTTTTAAAAAGATTAACGATGGAGTTTCTTGCTCGTTCTTCTCCATTCGAAACTACAATTTGGAATGAGCACCTAGCTTCACTGACGAACAGACTGACAGACTACTTTTCTATTTTGACGTTTCAAAAGTACCCATTTATGGTTTAGTTGGAATAAATGATTTTGACTTATGATTTTGACTTTTGACTTTGACTTTAATCTGTATACTCAACGAATACTACCTTGAGTAATACTCATGTGGTGTACTAATATGTAGAATTATGCTGTCACACTTTTTATAAGCAAGCGCAATACGGTTCCGAGGTCTCGGCCTAAAGCAGGAGAAGGAACGGAGGGGTTTTAGTCATTAAGAGTCTGAAAGTTACTCTCGCCCCACCATGAGCGGAAAGACATTTGATGATATTCCCCTCACAACAAAAATGCTTATTATAAATACGAAAGTATGTATGTACTGTAGTGTAATACTAGCAATTTTTTAAAGTTGTACATAAATTAGATTTGATTTCCCTAGAAAAAATAACACCTACCACGCAAATCTGTTGTAAAAATAATTATTTTCCAAACTAAAATTCACAGCGAGCAAAGATAGTTCGCAACCAGAACAAAACCCAGCGTACAGCGTATCGCATTTAATGAGCCATGAGAGATCCACAGATGAAGCTCACTAGGACCGATGTTCGGCATGATCGATTGCCAAGCAATGTGCTTTAGGTTGCCTCAATGTGTGTTGCCAATAGACCACCACAGACGAGGCCCTACAGCCGAATAATCCGCGAATATCGCACGATCTCCGGGGAGGCGGCGAACCTCCTTGCCGGATCACCGCCATGGGATCTGGAAGCGTAGGCGCTCGCGGGCGTCGCCGGGGCGAGGATCCTCTGCCGCGCCAAATTAGTGCGTGGCGGAATGAGCTCCGGCGAGATCTCATGGCAGAGTGGAAGCAGCGACTGTCGCAACCGAGAGCCGGGGACGCTACTATAGCAGCGGTAAGACCCCTCTTTGAGGAGTGGCTTGAGAGACGCCACGGCGTCCTCACCTTCCGCCTGACGCAGGTGCTTACCGGGCACGGCAGCTTCGGTAGGTTCCTGTTTAGGATCCAGCGGGAGGAAACGTCCGAGTGTCGTCATTGTGAGGATCACCTGGAGGACACGGTGGAGCATACGGTAGCGGAGTGCCCTGCTTGGGCTGAGCACCGCCGTGTTCTCAGGAAAGTGATCGGCGGCGGCGACCTCTCGCGCCCGGCCTTAATCAAGGCCATGGTGCAGCGTGAGGGGAACTGGGAAGCTATCTCCTCCTTCTGCGAAGCAGTTATGCTCGCAAAGGAGGAGGCGGAGCGCGTGAGGGAACTATCCTCCTCGCGCCCCAGCCGCCGCAGAAGGCGACATTCCAGACGTCGGGGATCGAGAGATGATCTCCGGCCACCGTAAGCGCAAGTCTGCGGACGGCGAGTAAGGGTAGCTCGCCGCCCGACCAGAACCGGACCCGAGCGTACGGCGCGTAGCGTTCCGCGCGCGCCTCAAAGAGCCAATAGACCACCACAGTCGGGGCCCTAAAGGGCTGATGTTTAGCCGGGGCTGTGGGGTAAGCTCAATGAGGCACCGCGACCTCGGCCCAGAGCAGGAGAAGGAACGGGGGGTTTTTAGTCAGTAAGAGTCTGACACTCTCTCTCGCCTTACCCTGGGCGGGAGAAGTCATTGGATGATTTTCCCCTGACAAAAAAAAAAGACGAGGCCCTACAGGGCTGATGTTCGGTCTCGCCCTAAAACAGGAGAAGGAACGGGGGTGGGGTTTTTAGTCAGTAAGAGTATGGCACTCTCTCTCGCCTTATCCTGAGCGGTAGACAAAAAACAGCGCAGTAATGTACTGCACCCTTGGCCCAGATTTGGAGATGATGATGAGACTAGGTTGGTTTATAGTCAGTAAGAGTCTGACATTTTTCCTTCTCGCCTCACCTAAGCTAGGAGAAGTTGATTTATTTAATTACACTGAATCTAAATTTAAACAGCTGATTGTTAAAACCATAATTTAAAGTAATTTGGAAACCGACTTACTTACTTGATTTCAAACATAACTCTGTACAATTAACTGTTATTTAGGGTTCTGTTTATTATTTTTTCTAAACATAAGCATTTGTATTTTTTAATTTTAAGTCCGTTCGCATTTTAATTTCATATTTGATTTGTTAAGCAGGGAAACCTATTATTGGCTGTACACTACTGTAATTTGCATATTCTGTAATATATCACATGTAACGCTGTTGGTTTACTAAATTAATACTTTTTTTTAAGTGTGGGAGAGCCATGCTTCGGCACGAATGGGTCGGCTCGACCGGAGAGATACCACGGCCTCACAGAAAACCGGCGTGAAATAACCACTGCGTTGTGTTTCGCCGTGTGAGTGAGGTTACCGGAGGCCCAATCCTTCCCCTTCCCCAATCCCTCCTCAATCCCTAAATCTCCAAATCCCTAATCCCTTAAAGGTCGGCAACGCACTCGTAACTCCTCTGTTGCGAGTGCGTTGGGCGGCGCTGATTGCTTACCATCAGGTAATCCGTCTGCTCGTTTGCCGAACTATTACATAAAAAAAAGTAAAGTTATTTAACGATTTTTTATTTCATACCCTATTTCATTCATTATAGGTATTCATATTATTTCATCAGTTTATATTATAACATTGTGTATAATATCCACAATTACAAACTACAGATGCTACTAAAGTATTTCCTATAAAAAGCCATTAATTTTAATTAAATCTAAGCAATTATTATTCATATATTATTGTTCCGTAACTATCTTCGAATGACTTCCGTCCGGAAGGTCTTGAGTTCAATGCGAATAGTAATTATTATATTATATATTAAACGAAAGATATAATAATAAATATTCAATATATAATGGGTAGGAGTTTTCCTTCAAGTGTCATCAATGTAGTGTAAGATAAATTATATTAAACTAGCTACACCCGCGCGGTTTCACCCGCTGCTCCATTTGATCGTAGCGTGATGTTTTAGCCTATAGCATTCAGGAACATTGTAGCTATCTATCAATGAAAGAATTTTGGCAATCCGACCAGCGGTTCCAAAGATTACCCCCTACATACAAACTTACAAACTCTTTATAATATTAGTATAGATTTATATCAAGTTTTTTAATGTTTAAGAATTTATTATAAGACGTAATATTAACAAGACAGCGCTTAATCGTTTTATAAAATAATTGATGATATATTAATATTTTTTTATTGGAAACTATTTATAAAATAAGCTAGCGACCCGGCCCGGCTTCTTACGGGTGCTGACCTAAAACCCCCTGTTCTTTCTCCTGCTCTAGGTCAAGGCCACGGTGCCTTATTATTGTGCTAGTCGCGAAAACAGCACGAAGCGCTCGGGTCTGCTTCTGGTCGGACGGCGAGCTACTCTTACCGCCGTCTGCAGATCCACGTTTCACACGGGTGCTATATTGATACTAAATTCCTCCACGCTTAATGGATGTTGTTATACATCCTCTTCAATGACTATATCTATTAAAATCCCGCATCAAAATTCGTTGCGTAGTTTTAAAGATTTAAGAATACATAGGGATAAAGGGTCAGAGAAAGCAACTACTCGTAAACAAAACAAAACAAACAAAAAGTATTTATTCGCGTCTGGGACGCATAAAAGACACAAAACGAACAATAATAAAAATAAAGGTAAAAATAAAAATACATTAAGAATTATATTACAATATAACAAAAGTAGTGTGAAACACAACTGTGTTTTATACTGTGTAGTTTTGATAAGTATTAATAGACGTCCGCTTCTTGATTGGACAATAAATTGAATCGATCAGAGTTATTATGTTCGAGATCAATCTTAGCATTTAACAGCAACTTAAATATTTTGTTGTTAGGAGGATTCAGTCAAGATTAATTGCCATACACAAGTTATGACTCATGGCCGGTCATAATTCCTTACGCATTTTTTTTTCAAAAGGAACTAGCGTATCTTTCTTCTCGCTTATTACCATCTAAATGTTGTATTAATATTTTATAGACCTCTAATAAATAAAAAAAATCTTCAGTTAAAGTACCTGAGATTATTATCCAGTTATGATTTAGGTGTCTTCAAAGCTTGAATTTTGACTGCACGGTTGGTGCGGTGACTACTTAGGCAACTCTGGCTGTCGTGCAACGTGTCGCGGGTTCGGTTCTCGCACGAAACAACTCTGTGTGATCTACAAATTGTGGTTCCGGGTCTGGGTGTGATGTGTAGGTATGTGAAATTGTATGTTTGTAACCGCACCCTCGACACAGAAGAAAATCCTAATGTGGGGCAACGTTTTTTTTTTGAAAAAATTAAATTGTATGTTTGTAACCGCACCCTCGACACAGGAGAAAATCCTAGTGAAGGACGACGTTTTTATTTAATAAAAAAGAAAAATGAGTGAATAGGCTCCTAATAAACAAGTGCGCCTTAGCATCAACGATTGCATCACTGCTTACCATCAGATGGGATAGCAGTCAAGCACTAGTTTATATGAACTAAAAAAAAAACAGATTAGCATGGTCAAGTTAACAATATCATATGACAAATCAAATGACTCAATAAAAAAGGCATCAAGGTCAAGTACTCACATCCGAGGTTGAATGATATGAAAAGTCGCATCTTTTAATAAAGGTGCCAAAACGTCAATATTTTGCAGAAATTACTTTCCTTTTTTATATAAATTCTATTCCATTCATACAATGACATTGCTTAAAGTTTACATTTGTAAAAATTTCGTTCTTTTTGCTGAACAAAAATATCTGTGTGTAGGTACTGTGCGTATGCATATATACTTTTATTTACTTTTTCTTTTGGCACAGAAGTGCGATGCAGTTTATTGGAAAAAGAAACAGCTGTCTGAATATTGAAATTTATTGTGATTGCAAGGTTTTTCATTTGTTTGATGTGTAATGTTCTTCAGATTAATTTAGCTGACTGTAAATTAAATATTGGCAAATTGAAGATGCTGTAACTAAGCACCTTATTTGTCAGTGAGCTAAGAAATGTAAAAAATGTTACTTTCTGTGTCCCTATATCTCTATGTATATCTATAGGACTAGCAACTCTCGTGCGGTTTCACCCGCTGCTTGGCTCCTACATATCGTAACGTGACGTTTTATAGCCTAAAGCCTTCCGCGATAAATGGACTAACGAACACGAAAAGAATTATTCAATTCGAACCAGTAGTTCCGGAGATTAGCGCGTTGAAACAAACAAACTCTTTAGTTTTATAATATTAAAAGTATATAATATGTATAATAAATATAATAGTATATATAGATAGAGACAGAGAAGGCGACTATAGTATAGGGTTATAAGGACATAGAAAGGGACTATATTAGATAGGGGTATAGGGATAGAGGAAGCGACTATATAGGGCTATAGGAACAGAGGAAACGATTACTAACAGTTTATTTAGAGGAAACGATTATATAGGGATATAGGGCCAGAGGGAGCGACTATACAGGGATATAGGGCTAGAGGGAGCGACTATACAGGGATATAGGGCCAGAGGGAGCGACTATACAGGGATATAGGGCCAGAGGGAGCGACTATACAGGGATATAGGGCCAGAGGGAGCGACTATACAGGGATATAGGGCCAGAGGGAGCGACTATACAGGGATATAGGGCCAGAGGGAGCGAATATACAGGGATATAGGGCTAGAGGGAGCGACTATACAGGGATATAGGGACAGAGAAAGCGACTATATAGGGATATTGGGACAGAGGAAGCGATTATATAGGGCTATATGGCCAGAGGAAGCGATTTAGGGCTATATGGCCAGAGGAAGCGACTATACAGGGATATAGGGACAGAGGAAGCGACTTTATTTTATATACTACGTAGTGATATTAGTAAGTTTTTGTAGAAACTAATTCCAAATAACGTCCTGACCTTACTTAGTTTTTTCATAGAACACACCCACATATAATTGGGTAAGAATACAACGTCATGACACTTGAATACATTCCTATACTCTGACTTATAATGTGTTCTGTGCTTGCCCACTATTGCGACATCACAGCCAGTAGTGCATTGTGACATTCAAGTTTACTCACACCGTTTTGTGGTTACCGAAAGTGACAAACTTGGACTAAAATGTATGCCTACATCCCAACCAATCTACAATAACAGCATTCTGGCTTCGCCATTGTCGGATGAAGCCAGAATTCTTATTAAGTAATATTAAAATTACTCTAAAATTACATTTTTAAATATTACTATAAAATAAAATAAAATAATATTTAAAAATATAAAAGTAGAAGCCAGCCGGCAGCGGGAGCAAGAACCAAGCTACCGGCAGTTGGGGCTCCAGAGACAGTAACCTCCTCACAATACGTGCCGTTTCAAGGAGGACTGCCTTCTGTATGAGGCCCTTGATCCATCCGCCTAACGTCAGCCTCTTAAGGTGGTTGTCGAGGCTTTTGGGGACTAACCCATCTGCCGACACAACTATCGGCACAACAATAGCCGAGTCCAAGTAAGTAATATTATTATTGTGGGTACTAGGTTGCGGGTAGGTTAACATAAATCTAAGTCTTTTATAAATGTCAGTTTTTGTTATTCTTTCAATAATCGGAGTGTCGTTTTCGATTAAGAAAAAACACTGTAAGTAAATAAATAAAGATTAAAAAAGTCCAAGCCAGTATTATAAATGCGATAACGTGTTTGTTCTTTCATGTAACACAACAATAATAACCCGTTCGTATTTTCCACAAGAGTTGGTAAACAAAATATGTTTCAAAATTGTGACTACTATCGAAGGTTCCGGATCCGTGTCCGGATTACCGCAATAGGGTTACCCCGTACCAGTCAATATGGCTAATAGGTAGCAATAAAAAAAACCGGTGACACACTGAGGGTTCTGCAGCAAAATCGCGTTTGTTGTCTGCTTTTGAATATTTATTTTGTTTCTTTTAATTGTTATATCGGCGACAGTAATGCATTATAATCATCAGCTTGCTGAGCAAAGGCCTCTTTACACAGAGAGGAGGTTTGCGTATTGATCACAACGCTTGCGCAAGGCAGATTGGCGATTTCAAACTTATAATTGGAAATTATAAGTCCAGGTTTTCCCACGATGCATGTAGCGTTCCGCGCGCGCATCAAAGAGCCAATAGACCACCACAGACATGGCCCTATAGGGCTGATGTTCAGCCGGGGTTGCGGGGTAAGCGCAATGAGGTACCGCAACCTCGGCCCAGAGTAGGAGAAGGAACAGGGGAGCTTTTAGTCAGTAAGAGTGACCCTGGGTCCGCCCGGCGCTGGGTGGGAGAAGTCATTTGATGATTTTCCCTCACAAAAAAAAAAAATAGGTTTCCCCACGATAATCATAGAAAGTATGTATAACTCGGAAAAAGCCACATCGGCAGGTACTCGCCAGTTTACCTCCGGTCCACCAAGAAATACACAGGAATGCATCAATTCCAACTGTCCAGCTACCCGCGGTCACAGCCCGTAGTAGGAGAAAGAACGGGTTGATTTTAGTCGGTAAGAGTCTGAGCCTTCTCGCTCCAGCATGGTCGATAGAAGTCAGAGATGGAGAGAAGACAGTGCCCTCTTAAAAAAAGACATAATTATACGTCTTAGTAATAAGATTTCTGTTATTACTCTTCAAAAACTGCTAACAAAATTGATGTTCAAATAATCCTTGATGCATCTCATTCGCATAATTCTCGCGTGGGCATTAAACACAATGACCGACATAGCATTTTAAATGGGCATTTTGTAATTTATTATTTCCCAAATTGATTCAAATTAACTCAACAATCGTACCTTAATAGGATTAATTAATTATTATGTTAATGTACGGTTGCGTAGGTTTTATTTATTTGGGAACTTTTTCGGTAGTTAGAATTGTTACGCTCATTTGGTTCATGATCCAAGCAGTGCGGTGGCGATGGGGAATCTTCACGTTATGATGCGATGGTGGCGACGACGGGTTGTCAGCGACGTGGCGTTTGCGTCGTGTATTGTGATGTGAATATCTCGCCTGTAGCAGCGTTTATACGTCTAAATTACTGAACTGGTTAAGATGAATTTTGGTAATGAGATCGATGGGACTTTTAGTACAATATGTAACAATTTTAATACCTTAAGGGTTTTGTAAGTAGTGGTGATTTTGGCAAGTCACACACAAGTATGTATTGTGTCCCTTTACGCCATTTTTATTATGTAGCTCACGAAGTGACGGATCTCTTGCAGAATCGTGAATGGTAATTGAAAAAAAACGTTATATTAGTAATGTGTTTTTATTACATACTAGCTGGTCGCCTCTGCTTCGCACGGGTATCTAAACAGTTGCAATTTCTCAATTTCCCCCTTTACTTTTCTAAAACACAAGAACTTCCCCCGACGATGCCAAAGTCAACAAAAATTGGTCTAGGCGTTTTTGAGTTATGCGCTTATTAACATATTTTGCGATTTATTTTTATAGTATATACTTCTTCGAAAACCGAAAAGCGTGTAATCCTACCCATGTTTCCTAAAAAAAATATTACTGACAGTTTATTTTTACAACTGGAAAAACCTTGACACGTATTACAAGAATATGCATAACAGTATTGTAAAATGATTCACATATTGGAATAATTAGCATATTTGCACATATTTGCAACCTCATTAGTTCTTTTTAATATTTATGGCAGATAATAAAATTAAGATCGTTGCGCGATGGGCGACTTTAGAATTAGTTGAATCACGTATTTATATTTTTTATTAAAAACACGTTGCTCCACATTATGATTTTCTCGTGGGTGCGTTTACAAACATACAATTCCACATACACTTTACTCCCAGAACCGGAACAACAACCTGTGGATCAGACAAAGAGGTGTTTCGAGCGAGAAACAAACCCGCGACACGTTGCGCAGCAGCCAGTTACCCAGCCACCGCGTCAACCGTGCAGTCAAATGTTTGCACCGTAAGTTCGGGTTACTTTGATCCTGGGAGGTAACTTTGATCCAAATTTTCGAACCAATGAAAAACGAATAGGTATATGTTTGGTTCTCACTTCTCAGCTATTATTGGTTAAAGGTTTTGGATCAAAGTTACCCCGCAGGGTCAAAGTAACCCGAACTTACCCGGTATGTTTCGTAGTTAAAAAGTTTTTTCGACTTTAATATTTACAAATATTAAAACTTAATATTATTTTCAATACAACGTAGACATAGGAATAGATACAGATTGATTGAGCCTCTGGTAACCTCACTCACACGGTGAAACACAACGCTGTGTTTGTTTCACGCCGGTTTTCTGTGAGGCCGTGGTATCAATCCGGTCGAGCCGACCCTTTCGTGCCGAAGCATGGTTCTCCCACACTTTAGTATGACTCTATGATTATATTTCACTCCACTGTTAGGAGAACGATCATTAAGTTAGAGAGACGGTAAATATTTACCGCATAAGTACTCATCAACTATCTACTTGACCGCCATCCGATCTTGCATCATATTGAATATCTTAAGTCCGAAGATATGTTGTTCTGTTTATCGAAAATATAACTTAATATGACAACAGAAAAACTAACTAGTGATGTATGTTGTACTTGCCTGTAAGACATTGGTACATTAATTCATAAAAGTTCTTTCATAAACCTACGAAACGATGAAACAATGAAACTATGAAACAAAGAAACCATGAAACAAAAAAAATATGAAAAAAGAAACTATGAATATATGTGTATATACAATGAAAACTGTGGAAATATGACACTATGAATGAATGAATGAATATTCTTTATTGTACACCATAATGATAAAAAAAACACAGGAAACAATAAACACAAAATATAGTACAATTGGCGGTCTTATCGCTTAAAAGCATTTTCTTCCAGACAACCTTTGGATGGAGTATACTATGAAACAATGAAACAATGACACACCGAAGCTTTGTTACAATGGAACACCGAAACAATGAAACATTGAAATGATGGACCATTGAAACAAGGCAACATTGTATACAATTATATAAATAGGTATCAAAATTATTACATTATTATTATGCAAGTAAATTTAATGAAGTTTGATTGTTAGTCAAACTTTTAATTCGTAAAATTAATATAATAAGAGCGTGAAAATAATTTATTATACATTAGCGACCGCCCCGGCTTCGTAAGGGTGCAATGCTGATACTAATTTTCTCCGAACTATCTAATAAAGTACATATAAAAAATCTTCATCTTCAATCTATACATTAAAAAATACAGCATCTAAATACGTGGCGTAGTTTTAAAGATTAAAGCGTACATAGAGATATAGGGACAAATATCGGCAAAGGAGCAGGATTACCTTGTAGTTAAAAATCAGCGCCGCCCATGACCACTCGTAATTCTAAAGGAGTTACTACAAGTGCGTTGCCTAACCCGTGTGGGTTATTAGGGATTTAAGGAGAGCGGATTTGAGGATTGAGGATGGGGTAGGGCGGATAGATTGGGCCTCCGGTAACCTCACTCACACGGCGAAACATGACATATTATGTATTGTTTCACGCCGGTTTTCTATGAGGCCGTGGTATCACTCCAGTCGAGCCGTCCCATTCGTGCCAAAGCATGGCTCCCCAACAAAATGTCCGTTGCTATTCTTTCAGTAAGTGCCAAAAGAATTACACAATTTTAATAAGAGTCTGTAAATTTGTATCTACGTTAGCAAGAAGCCTAACCAAATACTGTAAATAGAAGTTCTAAATATTTTTTACTAAAAGATTACGTAATTGACGGGAAAAAAATATGTCTTTCTAATCATTTTCATACATATTCATGTGGCATACGGGTGATTTTTGTTTGTGAATGCAACACGTATTTGCATAGATATCTTGTGGCAGCTTTGGTTGTCTTTTTTTTTGTTGTCAGAATGAAGTAATTAGGTGAAATTATTGACAAAGAATTTAAGTGTGGAACAGCCATGCTTCAGCAGGAATGGGTCGGCTCGACCGGAGTGATGCTATGGCCTCACAGAAAACCGGCTTGAAACAACCACAACGCTGTCTTTCGCCGTGTGAGCGAGGTTATCGGAGACCCAATCCTTCTCCTCCCCCAATTCCTCCCCAATCCCTAAATCTGCAAATCCCAAATCCCCAAGACATAGACAACGCCCTCGTACCTTCTCTTATTAATGCTACTATGGGTGTCCATGGGCAGCGCTGATTGCTTACCATCAGGTAATCCGTCTGCTCGTTTGCCGACCTATTACATAAAAAAAGGAGGTAACAACAGATTACGCGTATAGAGAAACTACATGCAATACCGAACGAGCCTTTTCCCATAAATATTTAATTCATCAACAGGCTAAAATTTTGCCACTGTTGAGTAAAAGAACTCTTCTCATGTCCCTATATCCCTTATGTATGGTTAAATCTTTGAAACTACGCAACGGATTTTGATGCTGTTTTTTTAATACCTAGATAGAGTGATTGAAGAGATACGTTTATATGTATAGCATCCTTCCTTAAATATAAATTTAGTAAAAACTTAGAGTAAAGATATCTACAAAAAAAAACTTGGAATATCTAAATGTCTCTTCTCATCTGTTCATTTTACAGTTCGTATTTATTTATTTAAACTTTAATGTATACAAAACAAGTGATGGTACATAAGGCGGACTCTATGTTTGATCAATGGCAATAAAACTATAAGGATAGGTACTAATATCTGCCAGCGGTTTTGCTTGCAGTATCACAGTAAAAATTAACCTGTGTCATTCCATACTATAAGTCTATCTCCGTGGAAATTTAATTGAGAATAGTAGTTTTAACGTAGAATACAAACAAACATACATCCACGCTTAAATCATTTAAACTTTCGCGATTATGAGTAGGATGTGATAAAATACTTACGCCGATAGAAACGAAATTAATTACAATTTCACTGCAATCAGCTCAGCAGTTTCGTAGTTGTGAACAAACAAACAAACAAACTGGCCTTAGTAAAATATTTGAATATTCATGTATAGCATCAATATAAATTACTATATACCGATGTGTTTTTTAATGAATTACATCATAAGACAGAACTGTTGCATTCCAACTTGATTTGGTAATAGTTTAAAATATTTATATTTCTGTGAAGCATCTCTTTTGATTACTAGGCGCATCAACAAACCAAGGTTTCGGAGTGCACTAAAGGAGAGCAGGAGAAAAAACGGGGTGGATTTTAGTCAGTGAAAGTCCCCCTGACGTCACCAAAACGTTATCCACTCAAAACAAAAAGAAAAAAAACGTTTGGACAAAACTTCGTACATATTTTTTATCAATGCTAGCGAAACGAGGTGATCCGACAGAGAACTAAAGTTATCGACATAGCCCAAAGGATTAGCAAACTGAACTGGCAGTGGGCAGGTCACATCTGTCGAAGAACCGATGCCCGCTGGGGTAAGCGTGTTCTAGAGTGGAGACCACGTCTAGGCAAACGTAGTGTAGGGCGCCCCCCAGCTAGGTGGACTGACAACATCCGCAGGGTGGCTGGCAGTGGTTGGATGAGAAGAGCTGAACATCGAGCTCAGTGGCGTGCAATTGGGGCGGCCTATGCCCAGCAGTGGACGACAACAGGCTGATGATGATGACGATCAATGCTAGCATAAATATAATATACAATAAAATACATCATTCAGTTTTAGATAAGGTTGAGCCAAGCCTCACCACAAATGGGCCGGCTCGACCGCATTAGTATCCCGGCCTCAGAGAAAGTAGGTAGTTTTGAAATAATGAATGAAAATATTTCGCCGTGTGGTTGAGGTTATCGGAGGCTTAATTTTTACCCCAATCTTTTTTCTCGAATCCTAAATCCTTAAATGCCTTGCAATTTATCTACACTGGATTCAACTGCTTAAAATATACTTCTTCTGACAATGACGCATAGCGCCATCTATTGAGTAAAGTCGACATTAATGTATTCACGATTGTAGCTAAATCGGCCTCGTATAATGAACGCAAGTATTTTTGATAGTTCCTCTTGACAGGCCTAGATGGCGTGGTACACAATTACGAAACGATTTTACGCTATCACGCTTTTTACTCTTCAAGGGCAGATTGGTGCATATTTGGGTGATTCTCCAAAAAACCTTAACTTTTATTTAACAAGTCATTATCATCCCAGGTTTTTAAGCATCTTAGTAATTTATTTTATACAATATTTTTAATCGGTTGCTTGTAAGCAGTGGTAAGATTTAATTTAATAAAATAATTATCTGTGTTTTAATCAGCAGACTCGTTAATTTTCGGTTGAGGATAATGACATTATTAAATTTTTTTTAATTGATGTGAAGAATCACCCATTTTATATGCAATTAAATGACATCTACGGTTCGCCACTTATATGATAATACTTTGCAATACAAAGAGTTTCAGCTTTAGAGCTATTATTCCTCTCTGAAAAAGAAACTTAGATAGTTGTATTCGCTTAAGTATGTAGTACCTACCTAAGCGTGGGAGAGCCATGCTTCGGCAAGAATTGGTCGGCTCGACCGGAGTGATACCACGGCCTCACCGAAAACCGGCGTGAAACAACCACAGCGGTGTGTTTCGCCGTGTGAGTGAGGTTCCCGGAGAAAGAAAGAAAGAAAAATAATTTATTTGGCATGAACAATTAGGAAAAAAAAAGCAAAGATATGTCCAATAATAAGAAAAAAATAATTATTATTACGTTATAACACAACACTAAAAAAAAGTACCAAAAAAAAAACCAACAAACGAATACAACAATGTTGAGTTTAGAATCTTAAATAATTCTTAACATATAAAATTATATTGAAAAAACAGGAGGACGAGGTTCAATCCTTTTCCTACGAAACGAAACCCTTATCCCCAAAAGGTTTGCAATGCACTCTTCTGATGGTGCAGGTGTTCATGAGTGACGACGCCGATCAGCCATCGACATTTATAGTTCGTTCCATAATTAGAGACAAAGATTTGACATTTCGAGTGTTGCATGTTTTTTCCATTTCATAAATAGTGAAGTCCCGCGACCGGTATTGACCGAAAGACCGAAATTAAATTGTATAACTATTACCTATTTGCATTGATATAATTATTTTAAAAGAAACTATGGTCTGCTTTGGAATTCCCTCACAGCAATTGCACAGATGGAATGTCAAACATAATTTAAGACTAGAAAAAGGTTGGTATTGGTTTCTATAATTATAAAAATAATGTCTGTCAGTCAGATTGTAATATTTTTTCTTCAGGTAAAAGTACCTGACCATCACCAAGTCAGTCAGACAAGCCTTACACAAACCTAAAGTTTTGGGTCATTAAAAGTAAAACATGGAATAAAGAAGAAAGGCGAAATCAAAGCTCAATTTTATGGGGGCATCTAAAAGTGATTGATATGCGGCGGCAATTCTATTATTTTTCTACTTTTTTTTCAAGTATGTATCACATTAACCAGTCAATGTCGGATAAAAAAGATATTTGAAATGAAAAGTTATATTTCTTCCAAGTACGGCATTATTGTAATAAAATCAGTTTTTGTATGTTATTATAATTAAATGCCAATTCCAATTGGAACTTCGAATAAGAACTTTTCTAGAGTGGTATGGAGCGTTGTCGAACACTAGCACCGAGTTTTCTTTAAATTGGAAAAATCCCTTTCAACCACTCTTATATTGCTCCGAATTAATTTTTTTTGTATTAATCTTCAAGTCTTTTTTTGGAAAGGCAATGTTGTCGGTCGGCCAGCCACGGCCCGCCGCCGCGTGCAATTGACCGACAGGCTGTAGGTGTAAAATGATTGGCAGTAAGCTTTAAACAAGGTTATTTTGACTTTTGGCTCCTTGGAACATCTGGCAAACCTGCGAGCAGCATGATACTGCGAATCGTGAGCCCCCTGCGTTCCCATTCTATATCTAGGTCATCTGTTAGGTCTTCATTAACAACATGTCCTCGGTACATAAACTGAGCTTGCCTTACCGCCACCCCGTTGAGTGCCACAGGTGGTACAAATGAAACATTTATTTGCCCCGTCCGAAACACTGACAACTAATTTTTTTGACGTCATATGTCAATCCATGTGCTTCAGCAAATGCCTCACACACCTCTAGGAGCGCAGGGCACTTATCGATTGGCTCAAAAACACCATGTCATCGGCGTAACTAATCTTGTTAAGTATATGTACATTCATATGTTCAGCCCTCTGCCTGACTCCACATTCCAGTTGATAGGGATCTGACATGGAGTCTGCCCATTTAACAAAATTAGTCTGGTGTCTGTACTAGTAGGTACTCGAAAATCCCAATTATACCGTCCGGCAATCTATTTTTAATTCAAAAAAAAATATTTAAAAAAAACGGTATCGGTATTTTAAAACATCGTACTCGGGTCCATCACTATGTGAAAAAATCTGGCCACATTATTTTGTAGTTTGACATTTGCGGTTGTCAAATCGTTGTCTCTAATTGTGGAACGAACTATAGTTTTACCGCCCTGTCACATAAAAAAAGTTTCCTGATAATGTTTTCGTTCCTCCGTAAGTCAGTCTAAATTATCTTAAGTAGACATACAAAATAGTCCGACTTTAATTAAAAAAAAATTACATTAGTGCCTACCTACACGATTGAAGTAGGTATTGATATAAGTACAGAATTTAATAAATTTTTCAGAGTAAAAACGTAATATTGTCTATCAAATTAACGGTTGAAGCACAGACACGTCTTGTTATCAATGTTTCAAACGATAACAGTGCATGTTAATTAGACCTGAAACATGGTTACGACAGCTAGTTAAGAGGGAAGACATACGGGATCATATTTTGAGGAGCTTGTTATAAAACTTGCGACCTGCTTTGCACGGGTATTAAACGATTTTTTCGGTTGCCATGGAGATTTTTCTTAAACATTCTGACATTCCTCCTGACAATACCGATTTTTTTTTATGGAATAGATCGGCAAACGAGCAGGCTGATTACCTGATGGTAACTAATCAGCACCTCCCATGGAGCAACAGAGGAGTTACAAGTGCGTTGCCGACTTTTTAGGGATTAGGGATAACGGTTTTGGAGATTTAAGGATCGGGGGAGAGGAAGGATTGGGCCTCCGGTAACCTTAATCACACGGCGAAACACAACGCTGGTTGTTTCACGTCGGTATTCTGTGAGGCCGTAGTATCACTCCGGTCGAGCCGATCCATTCGTGCCGAAGCTTGGCTCTTCCACACTTAAAATAATAAAATAAAATACAACAAAAAAGAATTAGCGGAATTGGTCCAGGCTTTGTTAGACTATGCGCTTACTAACACTTACCACAGGGAGTGTTCGATCTCGCCACATCTTTCGCCATCGTCCCACGTGAAAACATGTTCATCATCATTTGCTTATTGAATTATGTTTGATGGATATTCAGATTATTTTTTGCAGATTTTTGATATTGCTTTCTGATTTTTGATAATTGAAAAACGACAGCCAATTAGTTGTAATAATTTGTAACTGTCTCTTTTTATCTCTTGGTTTTGACATTAGAGTCAAGTTACTAACTTAATTGTGAATCTTCCGGGCGAAAAAGAGGGATGGAGCTATAAAAGGCGTATAGCTCCATCCTTCTTTCTCACCCGGAAGATTGACGCTTTAACACGTCATTGTAGGCCCCCTGGGCTAATTTTTCAATAGTCAGATAAATGTTATCTGAGAAATAAAATTGTTGCTGTCACTGTCTTATACAAAAATTCTGACGCGACAGCATTATAATAATTCCCCATGTAACTTTTATCTAACCATTGAAATATCAGCCCTCAATCACAAAATATAAGTTCATGTATTACTTTAAAATCAGTTCGGATCATCTCCCGTATGTTCCATAGTACATAATAATATATGTGCGAGCTGTGTATCGACGGGACGAAGACCACATACAGTCGTTAATTAAAACATAACATTGTTGCAACTACATTACACTGCAGATGCTGGGCTGTATACGTGTGTACCTATGTGTATACATATACATACATATGTAGGTTACTAGGTCACCAATGTCCAAATGGATGGATATGGAATCAATTGGGTAGTTTCCTAGGTCAAAAATAAATTAGTTCGACGTTTCAATACAATAAAGTACAATGAATAATAACTATATCAACTAAAAATCGCGGGTTACTCATGTGTCTATTTTGAGAAAAGCTCTACTAGTTTGAGTTTTTAGTTTTTAGTTTGAGCGCACGCTGCTCATGAGGAAGAACCCCTCTGTGGTTCGAAACTAGTAGAGCTTTTCTCAATATATACACGTGAGTAACCCGCGATTTTTAGTTTATTTAGTATGTCTCACGATAGTTATTATTAAAATAATAACTACACTTTTATTTATCAGTCTGTTGATACACAAATTTTTCCATATTTTGTGGCAAATTTTTAACAAATAAGTATGCCATTTGACGTAAAAATACTATGACGTCATAATTTTGAGTTTCATACAAATTTTATAGAAAATTCTGAACTCTTTTTTTTTTAATATTAAAAATAACGACCTAGTCACGTGAATTGAATGTGAAAGAGAAAAAAAGCTCTACTAGTTTCAAGTCAGAACGGGACTCTTATTCATGAGTAGGGTGCGCGTTGCGGCGAAGTCGCGCAGCCAATTGTAGTTATTTTATTAGTTTTTCGCCTGTATCGCGAGTGGTTTTACAAACATATTATTATAATTTCACAATTTCACGTACAAATCACACCCAGATTAGAAACAACAATTAGCACAGAAAGATTTGCTCCATGCAGGAATCGAACCCTCAACACCTTTTACGGCCATTGAGGACTGGCTTGAGAGATGCCATGGCATCCTCACCTTCCACCTGACGCAGGTGCTTACGGAGGAGGAAACGCCGGAGTTTCTTTACTGTGAGGACCACCCAGAGGACACAGTGGAGCATACGGTGGCGGTGTGCCCTGCTTTTGCTGAGTACCGCCATGTCCTCGGGGACATGGGAACATAGTAAAGTCTTGAACATTTAGCAGTTCAGTTAACCATCATTATTATCATCATCAGCCTATAAGTGCCCACCGCGAGAACGGAGAAGGATTGAGCATAACCCACCATGCTTCCTCAAGGCGAATTGGCGATTTCAAACTTATAATTAAAAATTTTAATTACAGGTTTTCTTTGCGTTTTATTTCACCGTATGTCAGTGGTGTCTAAATAATCATATAAAGTACATTTGAATCGGAAAAAGTCACATTGGTTCTTGCCAAAATTTGCACCATCATGAATGAGAAAGCGGGTGCCTACGGACCGCCACGACGTTTTATAATCCTTATTAAGCTTTGTCAACTCAGTAGTTCAGTACCCATCAAAACTCTATTGGCTTGTGTCACAAGCAGAGTCTTAGGTATGACAGGAGGTTAATTGCCTCAGTTTACCGATAGGATAACGGAGTCAAATTTATTGTTTGTGCTATGAAGCGAAATTTGTTTTTGTTTTGGTATCGTAGTCAGATTTACGTTAATAGTACCTTTAATATAATATAACTTCATATTATGTTTATAAACCACTAGCTTCCACCCGTGATTCACCCGCGTGGTATGTTAATCAAAATAGCCTATGTCCGGAGTATATCATCTGCCTGTGCCAAATTCCATCCAGATACTTCCAGCTATTTTGGTATGATTGAGCAACAAACATCCAAACATAGAACTTTCGCATTTATAATATTAGTAAGATTTGCTCTTCACATAAATAAAAAAAGGCAATATACCACCGGTAACGGGAACGGTCCAAGCCTCCGGTGGTCAAAGCTCCAGAGAAATGAACTTCTAGAAGTCTAGAATGTATATCATGTCCAGAAGTACCGCCTTCTGCATCAGGGTCTTAACCTAGCTTTCTAAGTCAGCTTACTCAATAGCTTTAGCGCAATAGCGTACCGTGGTCCTGCTCGAAGCAAAAAAGAGAGAGAGTCTGATACTCCCACTTGTCTCACCTTGGGTGAAAGAAGTCATTTGATTTTCTCCCGTCAAAAAAACGGTGGTACAAGAAATAATAATGGCGCTATTATGCCCTACGTCCAGGTTTTTTTGGGGACCCCACTACAATGTCGCTTCTCTCCTGTCTGTGGACTGAAGTGGGTCTGCGGACGGCGATCAAGGGTAGCTTGGGCTCGAACAGAACCAGAAGCAAGGGTATGTTGCGCACCTTAAAGAGCGATCAAACCGCATCATTTTGGGCTTACTAAGGCCGATGTCTAGCTGGAGTTACGGGTACAAGCCCAAAGAACTACTGCGGTTGGCTTGGAAAATAAAAATCCAGGAATAGCGTGGACGTTTGTCCGTACCTAAGAGACTGAAATTTGTTTTCGCTCTTCCGAAGGCGGGAGAAGCCACAGGCTTATGTCTCCTCCTCAAAAAAATTAAAAGTATTAAGTTTTTCGGTAAACTGGAATTTCAAATATCCTCAGCTTACCAGGCAGGTCGAAAGCTATAAAATCTAACTTGAAGACTAAGTCTGTACTTAAAAATAGATACAACGTTACGTAAACGTTTCCGTCCCGTACAATTAATTATGCCGACGCTATAATAACTCGCGGCTCATTAAAACTGAAACGCAAACCCCGCTACAGTGACACTTTAAAATTGTGAGCAATTAATTTATTTATGAATTATGGTTTGTTTTGAAAATGTTTGTACAATCTGTTTTATCTGGATTCATATTTGCTCTTAGAGAAAATATTAATTTCATAATATAAAATTCTTGATATTCATAAAAATCTGATGTTACTATAAAACTTTTAGCCACATAATTCATAACCAATTAGAGAAAGATACACCAGGTGTATTTGGGCGAGGGATTACGGGTGTAAGCGCAATTACCGTGATTCCGGCCTGGATCAGGATAAGGAACGCCGTGGTTTTTAGTCAGTAAGAGTCTGACACTACCTCTCATTTTACCCAGCGCGGGAGAAGTAATTTGATGATTTTTTCCCCTTAAACGAAAACCCACCCACAACCCCAGTTGATGTCCAGAGCAGGAAAACAGGAAAAGGAACAGGGGGGTTTTTAGTCAGTATGAGTCTGACACTCCCTCCCGCCCTGCCCTGGGCGGGAGAAGACATTGATGATTTTCCCCTCACAAAAAAAAACCCAGTTGATTTAACACTGTTTAGGTTCGTTTCTAGTTCAAATAGAATGTATTTTTATGTTTGTTAGAACTAAGAAATTTTATTTTAATTTTTTAGGCCTCGCGTGGCGCGTCTTGTTTCTCGTACATTGCCGTAGTAGACTGCGTCATCGCCCACGCAAATACAATCAATATGAGCAATGTATAAGCAACGCGCTGTGGTGGACCGGAGGACTCTTAGCTAAGCTTCTCAGACAGACGCGGAGGTTTCGAAACCTGGCTAGTACCAATGTAAGTTTTACCAAATTATATTTACTTTCTATTATTTAGACACCACTAACATAGTAATACGGTGTAGGAAAACGTCGTGAGAAAAACTGGACTTATAATTTCTAATTATGTATAAGTTTGATCGATAATCCGCCTTGAGAAAGCGTCGTGGTTAATGCTCAAACCTTCTCCGTGTGAGAGGAGTGACCGCCGACCTGATACTGACCTTTGCTCAGTATCAGGCTTATGATGAAGATGCGATTTAACCGCATCAAATACAATGCAAACAAAATCCCTGTTTTAGATCTGAAATCGAAATGAACCTTCCAAGTTAGTCAAAATAAATTTGAAATTTTCTGCTTCCCATTACTGTTTAAAGAAGAAGAAGAAAAAAGATACGTATTATAAACATTCAGTTTATCTTTCAAAAACATTTAGCTATATAAAAAGATGAAAGGGATAAAACAAGGCACAGCTGCTTTCTTCCCATCGAGGAATGAAGGAAACTTGGGAAATATTTACATAAACATGATAATACGTCTTTTGGATAAAGGGGTAAGCAGTGTTACAGGTGTTAAATGTTTCAAACTTTACGGCTTGTATAACGCTTATTTAATTGAGGGCCCCATTTTTGTAACACAAACTTTATTTTAGGTATATACATTGTTTCAGATTCTGTATTTAATGATTGAGAGTGTTTATGATATAACATTTCTGAGACGCTTACAGCTGCGCGACGTTCGCGACGTCATGTTTCGTGCATGACTTTTCATGAACCCCGGGCGTGGCTTGAAACTAGTCGAGTTTGTTGTCGTTAAACATAATACTTTAAGGCATCTTAAGGCACCCTCTTCTTTATGGCGGCAGAAGGGAGTGCCCTAGGCCAGGTCGCCCCCTCGGACTCCTCTGAGATGGAGTTGTCTGTCGGTGAGGGCTCCGCAGGCGAAGGCTGCGCGCAGAGCCTTCGCAGGGAAGTTAAGGAGGCACTTCGTATGCTTGCTAGCCAGAAGATCCAGGCCGGCAGAAACGGAGTGCTTCAACACGCCAAAACTGCCATTATGTCGGCGGTAGCTCAGCAGAATTCAGCAGGGTGGCAGATGGCCGCCATGCAAAAGGAACTGGCTGGTATGCGACGGGAGCTGTCTCGTTTGGCGGCTGCCAACTCTGCACTGGAGGCTGTACTCCGCGCGACTAAAGCAGAGCTCGTCGCTCTTCGTACTTCTGAGTAAAGGCCTCTTCTCACACGGAAAAGGCTTGAGCATTAATCACCACGCTTGTTTAAGGCGGATTGGCGATTTTAAACTTATAATTAGTAATTATAAGTCCAGGTGTTTTCCTTCACCGTATGTTAGTGGTGTCTAAATAATCATAGAAAGTGCATATAACACGGAAAAAGTCACATTAGTACTTGCCAGGTTTCGAACCCTGCACCCTCATGCACGAGAAGCGGGCGCCTTAATCTCCAGGCCACCACGACATCAACACAACTTAGAATGTCTATGTTATAGCTTTGGTGTGGCGCTTACAACAGCGCGACTTTGGCCGCGTCGTGTTTAACGCAATTCTGTTCATGAACCCCGGGCGTGGCTGAAACTGGTCGAGTTCGTTGTCACGAAACATAATAATTTAAGGCCCCGATTCTTGAAGTATCCGATTCTCAAAAGAACCCGCTTCTCATTAAGGCGCATGCTTCTCGCATGATGGTGCGTATTTTTTTAAAATTTCTAGTAGAAATACAAAATTCTTTATTTGGTTACATATATAAGAAAATAGGTGTAACATATGTTACAAAGATTGTACACAGCTATGACCCACCATATGGCATACTTACACTCCTTTTTAAGTATAAAAATGGAACGTCAAACGATCGGAATACCATCAAGTTATGAGAAGTTCATGGTAAGCAATCGGCGCGGTGTCCCTCGTGGATACCTTTAGCACCAGAGTTGTTGAAATTGCGTTACCGGCTTTTCAGAGATTAGGAATGTAAGCATTCGTTAATAAGTGCAAGGGGGTTTAGGAAATTGGGCCTCTCGTACCTTCACTCACACGGCAAAAACACAACGCAAGCTTTGTTTCACGCCGCTTTTCTGTGAGGCCGTGGTAACATTCCGGCTTTATACTTATTACCTCTTGTTTAAAACTCACACGTTTCTCACCTCACCACCAACTAAAGAACACATAGTAGCTGCTCGTACTCACAACTCGTGAGAATCGTCAGGTGTGGCACCAGTTAAACTCACCGTGTCAATGGAGATTATTATCTTTTATCAAGAAAACGTTTTAACTTCGAGTTTCAAAGGTAGGTGTTATTTTTTTTGTAGATGTTTATTTGTTTTTATTTTCTTTGAGTCGGAAAATTAATTATTAAAGTTTGGGAGAGCCAAACTTCGGCACGAATGGGTCGGCTTGACCGGAGTGATACCACGGCCTCAGAGATAACCGGCGTGATATAACCAATCCTTTCCTTCCCTCCAATTCCTATATCCTAAACACAGAATTCCTAAAAGGTCGGCAACGCACTCGTAACTCTTTCGTCTTTGGTGTCCATGGGTGGCCCTGATTGCTTCTTATCAGGTAATCCGTCTGCTCATTTCGTGACTGCAAAATTTTTACAAAGCTTCAAACATTTTATATTGACTAATAATAATAATCTTATTAAAAATTAAAAACTATGAAACGCCCAATCTTTCGCCTCTTTTCCTGAACGGATCTGAATGAAATTTCTAATTTATGCGAAGCCTACTTTTGAACAGAAACTACCATGAGATTATATACAACATTTGTTACAAATAACTTAATACCTAAGCTAGTTTTTACCAACAAGGAGCAGGAAGAAATTAATATTCTTTAACCTTTTAATTCGCTTTTCACTAATCTGTACGTCTTTACTATTTTCTTGAAGAAAAGAAGCGAGAAGCTACAATATTTGCGACCAACCTACTCATCTAAGGGAAATCGTGTGAGGATACTTACAGCACAAAGCGTAGTGAAGCGTGTCGGCTCAGGATGCGGATTGTGTATACTACATTGAATCAGCCGATCAATAAGTAGAGTTAGCTGGTAAAGTTAAGGAGATTTTGTGGCTTTTTGCCGTGGATTTTGGGAGTCTCAAAAAGTTTCAGAAAGAAGTGCGGGACAGCCATGCTTCGGCACGAATGGGTCGGCTCGACCGGAGTGATACCACGGCCTCACAGAAAACCGGCGTGAAATAACCACAGCGTTGTATTTCGCCGTGAGAGTGAGGTTACCGGAGGCCCAATCCTTCCCCTCCCCCGATCCCTCCCCAATCTCTTAAGAGGCCGGCAACGCACTCGTAACTCCTCCGTTGCGGGTGTCCATGGGCGGCGCTGACTGCTTACCATCAGGTAATCCGTCTGCTCGTTTGCCGATCTATGTATTACATAAAAAAAGTAAATAGTTTTTAGTAATTTATTAAGATATAATTTTTTTTTATTAAATTAATATATAAATTCGTTTAACAATTCTAGAAATAAAAAAAATATAGTATAAAAATATTGTAGTATTATTTTCTAACCTAACATTCACTTTTGACATCGACTGTAACACGCAGACAAGCGTGGACGATGGTGATGTAAGGATTTTGGTCACGAAGTTAATCGGTGACAAAAAATATTATATTTTGTACGACATAACAATATAGTAGATATGTATATCCATCCTGGATTTTAGCTTGAGAAAAGAAACTTAATTGCTTTCGAAGATGGCCCTAAAAAACTTGAATTCTTTATTTAAATTTAAACTTAGGTACTTTATATTTTTTTAAGGAATAAAATGTAGAAAATATTTAAATTAAGAAAATGAACTATTTTCCAAGGGATTCATTAGGTATAGCTTAGTTCTTCTATTTATAGTTTCAAATATTTGAGATTTTTGGTTCAAGGTGATGCTTGTAACAGAATATGTAGCGTATGAGGTTTTAATATGTATCGAACTCCAAAGCGTTACACCTGTGAACGATATTATGAGAAAAAACTAAACGTTGATTTCTTTTTCTTCAAAAGCAAAATCGGCTCAAAACTCGAACAAAACTGCCCTTCGCCAGAAAGCCTGCCAGTACGTTTTATAGAATGCCCACCAGAAAATTTGATAGAATGCTTTCCAGAGTGAACTTTTTGTATATTACCTGGCTTCCACTCCGGCTTCCCCATGAAGGTATGTTGGTAAAACGCAGACTATCGTGAGTGAAACACTGAGAGTTCACGTAGGTATTAACACATTTACTACGGAAGTACGAATCACTTTCGTATCTCCAACTCAATACAAAAACTTCTAACGGGGTATAGTCTATCGACGGAGAATCTTAACACCGCGATTTAAAAAGTGACGTCATCTAACAACGCCATCTAGTTTCGTTTAGTGGAACCTTTTAACTACGAACAATAGCACTTATATAGTACAAAGGTGGTCGTAAACGATACACTGAATTTTCTACGGTACATTAGTTTGGAGGTAATATATCAGAGGCGCATGCAACTTGGTTAGGAATAATGTGGGAAGTTGTTCACAATGAAGGCCGAAATGCATTCGGCGGACGAATTTTTTTCGAGTACATTTTAAGTATCTGAAGTGGAAGAAGTGAGCAAACATTTTTGTGACATGTCGATGAGCATACGGATAACCTGATGGTAAGCAATCAGCGCCGCTCATGGACACCCGCAACGACGGAGAGGCTAAGATTGCGATTTAGGTATTGGGGAGGGGAGGGATTGGGCCTCCGGTAACCGCACTCATACAGCGAAACACAACGCTGTGATTGTTTCACGCCGGTTTTCTGTGAGGCCGTGGTATCACCTCGGTCGATCTGACCCATTCGTGCCGAAGCATGGCTCTGCCACACTTTTATGTAATATAAATTAACATTTTACGTGCGAATATTTCAAAGTAGATGATAAAAGAAAATACGTCTTGTTTATTTTTTATTTGTTAGCTGTTTAAGTTAATTACTTTGAGAACGCGTTAAGCTGTGTCTATCCGGACGCTATTAAAAAGGAAATAAGCCTAAGGTATGTTTTAATTAACTTTTGTATACAGTTCGAGCGTGTTTTTTTGTAAAATAGAGTTCTTTTCCTACACTTCGTGATTGTTCCATGTTCGATAATTTTCACTTCTAAATAAGAATGAAAGAAAAAAAGAGAAACAAACACAAAAAGAACACTTATTTCAGACCCGAAGAAACAGTGTTATCTATATACATATACTATAATATTATAAAGCTGAAGAGTTTATTTGTTTGTTTGAACGCGCTAATCTCTGAGACTACTGCTTCGAATTGAATATTTTTTGTGGTCGTTGGTCCAATTATATATTTCCTTTGTTTTCGTTAGTCTATTTATAACAGCACGCCTCGATTTGTAGGAGCCAAGCAGCGAGTGAAACTGCACGACAGAAGCAAGTAAGCTAATAGTCTAGGAAAGGTGTGGGTCAATGTCCCCCCTTTTAAAATATGGTATAGGAGACAAACCTGATGGTTAGCAATCTGGATACCTGCAACACTAGAGGAGTCACAGGCATATTGCTGGTTTTTTAAGAAGGAGTACGCTCGTTTCTTGAACGTTTGATGGTCGTATCGGTTCGGAATTACTGCCGCTGAAAGGTCATTCCAAAGTTTTGTTGGAGGTGGAATGTTTCGCTAAAGTTGCACGGTTTTTGAGCTGACTGACTGCTAGGATGCGTGAATCTTCAGGTACCTCTCCGCAGTAAAAGTCAGCGTCGAAATGGTCACTAGTTCAGCATATGCAAGACAGGGCCTTGCGCTGATATTCTTCCCTAACTAAAAATCCCCGTTCCTTCTTCTGCCCCAAGCCGAGGCCCCGATACCCTGGCTGAACATTGACTCTGTAGGGCACCGTCTGTGGTGGTATATTGGCTCTTTAGCGCGCGCGCGGAACGCTACGTGCCGTACGCTTGGGTACGGCTCGTAGACCTCGCTGGGTCTGGTTGGGTAGTTACTTGTGCGTGCCAGGCACGTGCTTACGGTGGTCAGATATCGTCGCTTGATCCCCGACGCCAGGATTGTCGCTGAGACACAGGGGCGTAACATCTTTAACAAGGAGCTCTATTGTTTAGTTTCTGTCAAAAAAGTTCTTTATTTTGATCTAAAAACATCGCCAAGAATGTAGGAATCGTCACTTATGTATTCTACTTTGCTTTTGCAAAATAGGTGGGTTTTTTTATTGTATAAGTCGGCAAACGAGCAGACGGATTACCTGATGGTAAGCAATCGGCGCCGCCCATGGACACCCGCAACACCAAAGGAGTTACGAGTGCGTTGCTGGCCTTTTGGGGATAGGGGTGCGGATATAAGGATCGGGCAGGGATAGGGGAAGGGGTAACCTCACTCACACGGCGAAACATAACGCTGTGGTTGTTTCACGCCAGTATTCTGTGAGGCCGTGGTATCACTTCGGTCGAGCCGACCCATTCGTGCCGAGGCTTGGCTCTCACACACGTGTGTTAATTCAGTTTATTTAAAACACTCGGCTTTCGGCTTTAGTTCACCAAAATTCCTAGTAACACACATCCCTAGTACTCCTTTCTTTTGTCCGCAAACTCATCCATGCGGTACTATCGCCTACGTAATGTTTCAATTCGTGATAAAATATTTTATATTCGGAAATTTTAACTGCTTTTGTCACCGTATATACTGATATACGGTGACAAAAGCATAGTATTATATAAAGTCGCTTTCTCTGTCACTATGCATGCTTAAATCTTTAAAACTACGCAACTGATTTTGATGCGGTTTTTTTGTTGGATAGACAGGTTTAAGAAGCTGGTTATGTTGTATTAGATTCCGCCCGCGGCTTCGTACGCGTGGTATGTTGATAAAGAGTAGTAGAAATTTCCAAAAGTTCTCTTCGAATTCCTTGGGGAACCTGATAAGGTAACAATTAGACCATTTCGAAAGTATCAGTCTTCGAACAAAGAAATAATCATCAAAATCGCTCTATAAATTAGACTGCACGGTTGGCGCGGTTTCTGGGCAACTGGCTGAAGCCCAACGTGACGTGGTCTCGATTCCCATACCAAACAAATCTTTGCGTGATCCACGAATTGTTTGTTGTGTTTGTATGTTTGTGGGGCAATGTTTTTTTAAAGAAAATGACGAACTTGTCTGCCACCAAACATAAACAATTAAAAATCTAATTGAGAAACCTCAACCTCTTCCTTTACTAAAATTCTCACTTCCTCAGGCCCCGTCTGTGGTGGTCTATTGGCTCTTTGAGGCGCGCGCGGAACGCTACGCGCCGTACGCTCGGGCCTGGTTCTGGTTGGGCGGCGAGCTGCCCTTACTCGCCGACCGCAGACCCGCGCGTCATGCAACGTGTTGTGGGTTCGATTCGCGCACAGCATAGCTCTATAATTATGTGATCTACAAATTGTTGACCCAAGGTGTATGATGTGAAATTATATGTTTCTTGCTCGTTCCATTAACCATGGAGTTTCTTGCTCGTTCTTCTCCATAGGAATCTACACTTTGGAACGAGCAAATAGCTTCACTAGAGGACAGACGGACAGACTGACACGCTTAATTTTAAAGCTCATGTTATATACTTTTTTCCTTTTTTGCTTGCTTGACGTTCAAAAGTGCCTACTGTGGTCTAATTGAAATAAATGATTTTTGACTTTGACTTTGACTATGTATGTTTGTAAATGCATCTATGACACAGGGGAAAAATGTACTAAGATACAACATTAATAAAATGTCTAAATATCCACCTGAGCTTCTTCAAGACCCGAGTGAATAGGTTGGTTAAGGGTAAGTGCTCGTGCTCCATCGTAGGTCGCATTTTCGGTTACCACCAGGCGTGATAGCAGCAAAACATCACTCATTGCAAATGTAAAAACATGGTGTGTGGCAATAGTCATTCATATATTTAACTTTTTTAATTTTGTGTGGAAAAACTTCTCTCGAAATTGCCCTTTTCAATAAATAAACTTTTATAACTAGCTCTTACTATAAAACAGGCTTTTAAACTAAGAAACATTAATTAAGCAACTTAATTAAACTCATTAGAAATCTTACAAATTAACGGAAAGAGAGTGGTTTTTATAAAAAAACTTAACTTAAAAACTAAATGGCAATGTTTCCCGTATTTTTTAATTTAAACTCGGCTGAGTGTACGTCAGTTTAAGTAAATAGAAGAATTTATTTATGTTTTAAAAATGGAATCTTATTTTCTTTTTTGAAATACGTTTTGTTTGGAAAAAGTTTTTAATTAATTTTCTTTTCATGGTGAATTTTAAGGTTTAAGTTTATAGTGTGTTAAAAATGTAACGATGTTTTAAAATCATACATATTTATTTTTATGTAATAATTCTGCAAATGAACCGTCGTATTACCGGCGCCGACCTATTGGAGATTAGGGGGCCGGGCGCCGCCCATAGATATCCGTAGTTGCAGAGAATTTACGAGTGCTTTGCCGACCTTTTGGAGATTTGGTGGCCGGAAATATAGGGATTGGGGAGAGGGAAAGGTTTTGGCTTCCGGTAACCTTACTCACACGGCGACAGACAAGTCTGTGGTTATTTCGCGTCTTTTTCTGTGAAAACGTGACCAAGCTTGACTGCGCAATCGTCAATCCTTACTCATATCGTGAGCATTTTACTGAATTTCAACACAATTTTCATCATACAAAATAATTCGTCGTGTTTTTTATTGTATATGGATACCATAATGTTTGTTTTTTCTTTAAGTCTCAATATTACTTAATTTACCGTAGAAGTTACACTGAGTTGACAGCAATAAATACCATACTAGACTTTTGAAACGTATCATGAAATGCGTTAAAAGAGACCTAAATTATTTTAATGATTTTTTTTCGACATAAAAAATATTTCTCGCTTCTAAAGTTTCGCGCGGTATTGAACAAAGAACCTGCCACTTAAAACAGTATGTAAATAACAAACCTAACTATTGTTTCAGTTGGGAGGCTGCATAGTACACGTTGCTCTTAATATTTCGTCATGTAAAATACGCGGCGAATTTGTTGCCGGCGTAGATAAGCGCGCCTCTTCCTGTGCGCCATCGCTGCCGGCGGCCGTGTAGAGTATTCTTTCAAAACAGAGATAGAAATTAATGAGCTTTGTTGTGTCTAGATCGAATTTTCTATACGATCACTAGATAGTATAAAACTAAAGTCGCTTTCTCTGTTCCTATATCTTTATTTATGTTAAATTCTTCAAAACTATGCAATTGATTTTGATGCGGTTTCTTCTAGTAGATATAGATATTGAAGAGGAAAGTTTATGTATACTATATAGAGAAAAAATAAACTGTTACTACTTAGTCTAGACTAGACCTGTTAGTCGATTTGAAAAAATATTTCAAGGTTAGAAAGCTACAATATCTCAATATTGTAGCTTTCCAATCTTGATATATTTTTTTATGGTAAGCAATCAGCGTCGCCCAAGGACGCCCGCAACGACGGAGGAGTTACGAGTGCGTTGCCGACCTTTTGGGGATTAGGGATTTAAAGATTTTAGGAATGGGGAGGGATGGGGGAAGTATTGGGCCTCTGGTAACATCACTCACACGGCGAAACACAACTCTGTGATTATTTCACGCCAGTTTTATGTGAGGCCGTCATATCACTCCGGTCGAGCCGACCCATTCCTGCCGAAGCATGGCTCTCACGCAGTTATATGTACTCTCTATTATTATTGAGACTAAAGTGACATACTGTGAAGGAAAACACCGTGACAAAACCTGGACTTATTTCTAATTATAGGTTTGAAGTCGCCAATTCGCCGTGAGCAAGCGTGGTGATCAATCTCCGAACCTTCTCCGTGTGAGAGCCTTTACTCAGGAGACTTAAAGGTTGATGTTGTGTGATGTGTAGTGACCATAGGTGCCGCTGTTTACTCAACATCAAGTGATCTGTCTACTAGTTTTTAGTCTAATCTGAATAAAGGAAAACCAAATTAAATTAAGTTTTAGATTGACTGACAGTTGGCGCAGTAGCTGGTCGACTAGCTGCTGTACAACGTGTCGCGTGTTCAATTCCCGCACGGAACAACACTTCTTGTGATCCTCAAACTGTTTTTTCCAGTCTGGCTGTGATGTGTTCTTTTGGATTGCCAGTACGTATGTATATGTGAGCGCCATGTTCTAGACTAAAATTTAATAATAGATCCCATCATTTGTTCTTTTTTTAACTTCTTTTCTCTTCATCGTTCTCACATAATAATGTAGGTATTAATGAAATTGTTAAACAAATATTTTTTTTTAAAGAATAACGATGACTTTCTCCCTCGTTCTTCTCCATTGGAATCTACAATTTGAAACGAGCACCTAGCTTCACTGACTGACTATCTTGATGTTTCAAAAGTACCTATTTATGATTTAGTTGGAATAAATGATTTTGTCTTTGTCTTTGACTATATGCCAATTTGTATGTTTTTAAACGTATCCACGACATGGGAAAAATTCTAGTATTGGACAACGTTTAAAAAATAATTGCAGTCTCTATTCCAAGCTACACTACGCGCATACACATTGCAGCACTGTGTACCGAGCTTGATATATCGCGTATAAAACGTTCCACGCTGATTATAACGCTATGCGATTTTAAGAACATGTCCCGACATGACACTTGCTTTACTTTTCAAGGCGTAATCTTGTGAAACGTATGTGCTGTCAACTTTGTAGGTACTAGCATTGTGGTAGATTTACATGTTTATTTGGTAAAGAAGATACTTAATATAAGGGATTATTTTAATGGGTTGTGGCAAAAAAACCCTTATTTTATCTTAAGATAAGGTATTTTTTTAAAAAATAAAGCCTATATTAAAAAGATAAAGCCTAACTTAAACTAAATTAGGTTTTTTCTCACTTGACATACAAGAAACAACATTTTATGCATTTAAGGCTCATTTTTAATGGTTAGATAAAAGTTACCTAACTAATAATTTATGATGTTGTCGCGTCAGAATGTTTGTATAAGACAGTGATAGCAACAATTTCAGTCCTGATAACATTTATCTAACTATTGAAAAATCAGCCCTTAGTTACAATAAATACTTTCCGCAATATCATTTACAGTTTTAAAATTTTACATTCTACGTCTTTGCTAAAAAATTAAGATAACAACTTCTCGGTTAAAGATAAAAGATAAAAGATAAAAGATAAAAGATAAAAGATAAAAGATAAAAGATAAAAGATAAAAGATAAAAGATAAAAGATAAAAGATAAAAGATAAAAGATAAAAGATAAAAGATAAAAGATAAAAGATAAAAGATAAAAGATAAAAGATAAAAGATAAAAGATAAAAGATAAAAGATAAAAGATAAAAGATAAAAGATAAAAGATAAAAGATAAAAGATAAAAGATAAAAGATAAAAGATAAAAGATAAAAGATAAAAGATAAAAGATAAAAGATAAAAGATAAAAGATAAAAGATAAAAGATAAAAGATAAAAGATAAAAGATAAAAGATAAAAGATAAAAGATAAAAGATAAAAGATAAAAGATAAAAGATAAAAGATAAAAGATAAAAGATAAAAGATAAAAGATAAAAGATAAAAGATAAAAGATAAAAGATAAAAGATAAAAGATAAAAGATAAAAGATAAAAGATAAAAGATAAAAACAGGCTATTTGTTTGTTTTGTTGCTTTTGCGTCTTTTGCGTATATAAATGGTTTTTCTTTCTTTCTATTATAGGGCCCCGTCTATGGTGGTCTATTGGGTTTTTGAGGCGAGAACGAGCGCGCGCGCGCGAAATCGGTTTTTAACCCCCGGCCCCGACGCAAAAAGAGGGGCCGATTAAGTTTGACGTGTCTGTCTGTCTATCTGTGGCATCATAGCTCCTAACCGAATGAACCGATTTCAATTTAGTTTTTTTTTATATTACAGGTGTTTAACGTGAGTGTTCTTATTGAGCCTTTTAAAAGTTATGGGAGGTTAAAGTGGGGAAGAAAAACCAAATGTCTGCAAAATTATGCTCAAGTGGGGTATCAAATGAAAGGTTATGTCACAAAAACCAGAAATTTTAATAAGTTTGACGTGTCTCTGTGTCGGTGTGTCTGTGGCATCATAGCTTCTGAATTGATGAAACGATTTCAACTAAGTTTTTTTGTATTATATACTTTTTAAAGGTAGCTCACGTTTTTTGTGTCAGGCGTTTTTTTAATTTTTATTTATGTGATAGATCTGCAAACGAGCAAAAGGAATACCTGATGGTAAGCAATCAGCGCCGCTAATGGACACCCCAACGACGGAGGAGTTACGGCAATACGAGTGTATTGCCGACCTATTGGAGATGAGGGATTTGGAGATTTTGGGATCGGGGAAGGGGAAAGATTGGGTCTCGGGTAACCTGACTCACATGGAGAGACACAACGCTTTGGTTGTTTCTCTCGGGCCGTGGTATCACTCCGGACGAGCCGACTTATTCGTGCCGAAGCTTGCCTCTCCCACACTTATATAGCAAAAAGACAAGAGGTTAATTGTGAATAAATGTATTGAAAACATATTTTTATTTCCCAAAACTCTACTCAGATTTGCGTTCCCGTATTTCTTTTTATGTGGTGGGTCGTCAAACCAGCTTGCGGTTTATCTGATGGAAAGCAATCAGCGCCGTCCATGGACACCCGCAATGGAGGAAAATTAAATAAGGATAATTAAAAAACATTTTTTATAATATGTGAAGGCACCGGAGGGTTAGTACAAACATCAACATCCCGATCATCGTCTTCACAGTCCATCGCAGGGCGTAGGATTTTATAATCAGACCAAATAAATTACAAACATAACAGACGTCGGCGATCCGTCTCCTATGACAGTTACAGCGTTCGCTCTCCACCATAATGCGCACGCAGAACTGTCTGTTTGACGTTCCGCCAGAGTACGATTCATTGTACCCTCGTCCGATTAATTGTGATAAAACCTCCTTCAAAATTCAATTTAAATAATCGACGCGTCGTCATATTTATTTTTAATCTTCATATTATATAAAAATTTTGGTTCAAAGTTTACGTTTCGAGCTAGATAGATACAGAGTTTGTATTCTGTTTGAATTAACGAAACTGCTAATTAAATCACATTGAAGTATAAATATTTTCATATGCGATGCCTCACTTGAAATAAAAACAGCGGCAGAACTTTTGCATATCAACGCAACTTGAGTTAAATAGGGGGAAAAACTTACTTTTATTTACTTGTATAAACTAGCTGGTGCTCAGAGTTGGTTTCTATGAATTAGACTCATAGAAACAAAGAATGAAATACGTGGTTAGTCTTTTGTTAATGTTATAAATAACATGAATTTTTTTTTATAAAAACGTTGCCCCACACTAGGATTTCCTTGTATGTCATGGGTGCTGTTACAAATATACAATTTCACATACATATGACACCCAGACCCGAAACAACAATTTGTGGATCACACAAAGAGTTGTTCCGTGTGGGAACCAAACCCGCGGCACGTTGCACGAGAGCCAGTTGCCACCGCACCAACCATGCAGTCAAAATATTACTAATATACTTAATTAAAATTCAGAAGCACAATCTAAAACTGTCAATGAAACCAGTTTAGGATATGTTAGCAAGATTATTATATGTTTTAATAAACGAAAAAAGCCTTTTATTTCTAAACAGAAGGAGTAGTTAACATAAAAAAATATATATATATAAATAAAACTCCAAAACCCTAATCCCTAAAAGGTCGGCAACGCACTCGTAACTCCTCCGTTGCGGGTGTCCATAATCCCCAAAACAAAATTTTCTGTTATTCCGGGTTTGTTTCTGTTATTCCATGAGCGACGCCGATGGCTTACCATCAGGTAATACGTCAACTCTTTAACCGAAGTATCAAATAAGAAAGATTTCACAAATCCTCTAAATACCAACAAACGAACAAAAAAAAAAAAAACAGTCACTTTTACCATATTAATAACAGAGACAGTAGTTCCACGTTTTTTCACAGAGCGACAGCCGCTTATGTGGCAAGCGATCCGTGTGCCTCCCTGTTAGTGCATTCATCCACACTCAAGCATTAGTCTCACCGGCTTTCGGTGTCTCTTTGAACCCATTTGAATATAGTTTTAAAGGAAGATTCTCTTTACGTTTTTTCATTGAATTTGTTGCTTTTAAGTCCATTGGAATGAAAGGGTTTGAAGTCGCGTGCCGTATTGATTTCATTGATGGTAGATGTTATTTTTTTATTCTTTCTGCAGACCTGTAGATTGGTTTTATGGTTAGTACTGGTATTTTTATTAAATTTTACGTAATCTATTAGTTTGTCTTTATTGGTTATAGAGTCATTTACACCTTCCAAAACTTTTATAACTTTAAATGCAGGATTGTCTTCGTCTTTTTGAATTATGACATAAAATAGTAGGTATGTGCATGATAAATTTTAAATAGTATATATAAGATTGGTACGTAGGGATATTATTGTTGTATATTTATGAAAATATATATTATTAGTAAGTACTTTAGGTTCACAATTTAGTTAAGTCTTCAGTTTTTATAATAGAATTGAACCTAGAATCCTCGCGTCGGTTTCCTCAGTGCTGAGGGTCGTGACCACTCTCCGTCATCTATTTCTATCTGCCGCCGAGTGGAGAGCATCGTGGATTGTAGTGTTGAGAGTGGTGCGAATCAGATCCATCCAATGTATCGGACTTTAGCCTCTAGGTCTCTAGGAATCTAGAATATGTTTGCTTTTTGTACCTACCACTGCTTTATCTCTGCATCACTCAAAGGTTTCACTATTAGAGAATGCCTTCAGCATGAAGTCCACATTATTATTATTTTTTTCTGCTCGAAGCGTAGGTATGAAATAAATAAATTGAAAGTTTTTTTTAACTTAGCAAAATGAAGTCTTGAAATTAGGTATAGCGTCCTTATGAAACATTCCTCCTCTACCTAATAGATGTTATTATACATATACCTATAGTATAAACCTTCTTTTTCAATCACTCTATCTATTGAAACACATCAAAATCCGTTGCGTTCTTTTAAAGATTTAAACATACGTATGGGCATACAATTATAGGGACAGAGAAAGCGATTTTGTTTTATACTACGCAGTGATTGTTCTTCTTCATCTTATTCCCAAGCTAGCGATAAAACCAAAAACCAAGACAATACAAACGGAATTAATCAGTTCAACAATTAGTTAGGCTGATCATTCGACCCGAAAACGTCAATCTTGTGAGAATTACACGCCAGCGACTGACGGCTCGTTACTGCAAACATTATAGAACCCATGGGTATTCTAGCGATTTGTGTAGGCATCTGTCGATGTTTGCCTTCAGGCATTTCCTGTGGATAAGCTCGAATATTGTTGTTGGCTATTTGAATGTTCATTTGAATTGAGTTGGTGTTGTAATTGGATTAGATGTTTTTTGTATAGGATAAGTCGGCAAATGAGCAGATGGAGACGAGCAATCGGTGCCGCCCATAGACATCCGCAACACGAAAGAAATTAGGAGTGCGTTGTCGGCCTTTTGGGGATAAGAGTCGCGGATATTTATGGATTGCGAAGGGATTGGGAAGGAGAAGGGATTGGGGCTGCGATTGCCTCACTGACACAGCAAAATACAACTCTGTGGTTGTTTTCTGTGAAGTCGTGGTATCACTCCGGTTGAGCCGACCCATTCGTGCCGAAGCTGAAATTTACTGATATTTTTTTATTATAAGTACTAATATTATAAAATGTAAAAACTTGTGAAAATATATGGATTTATGTTAAAAAATAACTTTTTTTTCACCCAACTATGTACGTATGTAGACAGGTGATATCTTGAACTAACGCATAGGCCACTATTATCTACCACGCGGAAAAACCGTTGATCTGAAGCTAGTATGCTATATTTTGTCAGCGACACACCGACTTATTAGAATCAAAAATATTGCGACTTCACTTGCTTTATCGGCTTGAAATGCAACGATGTGTTTACAATGACGAACAATGAACGATGAATGATGAACGATGTGTTACTCCTAACTACATTGTATGTTCTATTTCTATACAAAATTTGTCCTATATCTGTTCTTTGGGGTTTATTTGTAAAGAGTTACCCATTAAATTGACATTTTTGAGGTTGTTCAGGGGAAGTTGTGTGAAATAATGTCTCATCTTAAAAAAAACTGTTATTTTTTCGTTCTTTCCTATTGTTTACTCAAGTCAAACAAATATCCAAATTATTTTTATTAATTCTAGGTTAAAATCTATCCATGTTCAGTTCGAACTTTGTTATATAAGAGAGATAGCCTAAACTAGAAGTGTATTTAAAACTTATTATTTACACAGAGAAGGCTAAGTTCTATTATTCATCTAGCTCAATCAAGTTACAATAGTTACAACAGAATTGTACCAACAAGACTCGTGGGAAATGAATCGGTCACATCCTAGTTGCTTAGTTCAGACTTCAATAATAATATCTCGCGAAACAAAGCTTAGTAGTAACGAGATAGTCCAAAGTTTTCAAACTGTAATACTTTAGAGAACAAAGTATTGATCAGTTTGGTTGTGTGGGTATTGGCGCCCAAATGGGTCACAAAAATACCACGTTGGGCGCCAAAACTTTTAGTATCTAGAACGCTCTTTGAAATTGTAAAACCTATGTATGGGCGATACTTTGTAATGATATGATATTATAGAACTTTGTCATATTAATAGAAGCTTGAAAATTATTGTTTGTTTTACATTGTTAAGTCAAAGAAAAAGTTGCACACGAAAAACAAATCACACCAATTATCAATCGATTGTGTGCTATATATATTAAAAAAACATTTAGACAAAATTTATTTGTAATTTAACTGATAAATAACCATTAAATTCAAAATCATTTATAAAGAATTTGCCTAAAATGGAATGCTGTCCACTGCATGACAAAAAATTTGACTAGCTCGATGTAAAAGTGACCAGGTAATGGGCCCACGTTGGGCGCCAAAATCTTCACAAGTATTAACTAAGTATCTAATTAAATGAGTGTGAAACCAGTTCCTTAAATATACAAAAAAGACAAGACAAGACAAGACTACATGTTTAATAAACTGATTTGAAAGTTAGTATAGATAGTTACTTTCTCGAAAAGCTCTATAATTCACATTAAATGTCTTACAAGCGGACATGTTATAAGATTTCAGTTGTAACTAAGCGACCGTTGGGAAATGGACGTCCCTACCCTTGTTAGTATGGTAGATAATCACCAGTATTATTATCTTACAATATATATTATTATACAACGGAACTAATGAAAATTTCTTCTGAGTAGAAAAATGTCGATACTTTGGGTCCCTTTTGGGTGGCAATATGATTTGGTCGTGGTGAATTTCGTAGATGAAATATTATGGAGTTCATAAAAGTATCAGAAATCATTAGCATAAACCTATAAGTGCCCACTGCTGAGCAAAGGCCACTTCGTTCACGGAGAAGGTTTGAGCATCAATCACTGCGCTTGCTCAATGTGGAGTGGCGACTTCAAACTTGTAATAAGGAATTATAAGTCCAGGTTTCCTCACGATGTTTTCTATTAACGTATGTTAGTGGTGTCTAAATAATCGTAGAAAGTACATACGTAAGTAAGTAAGTACATATGTAAGTAAGTACATATGTACGAACCAATGTGATATTTCCGAGCTCTCATACACGACAAACGGGTACCTTAACCTCATTATTCAATTGTAGGAGTGTTGTAGCGCGACCCTGTTATCAGCTGCTAGTTGGGCCAAGTACCTATTACTAAATTCTACTACTATTGATGCGCCGGTACCTGATTTTTGTGTGTTGTCGCTTGATTGCTAGGTATCTTGTGCAGGGAAATCTATTCTATACTAATATTATAAAGAGGTAAAATTTGTAAGTTTGTATGTAGGAGGGAATCTTTGGAACCGCTGGTCGGATTGCCATAATTATTTCACTGATAGATAGCTACAATTTTCCTGAGTGCTATTGGCTGTAAAACATCACGCTACGATCAAATGGAACAGCGGGTGAGACCGCGCGAGAATAACTAGTTGGAAATAAAACAACGATGCACTCAGTACGAAGTTAGTAGGCGAATGTTTTCAAATTTTAAGGTTACATTTGTTGAGAATAGTGGGCTTGGGAAACCATATTGAGACCAATCCTGGCGATGTAAATTAGCACGCCATAATGAGGTGGAGAGCATTGATTAGAGCACCCTAATACGGTGTTGGTAGTAAGTAATAGTGAGTTTAACATTGATTCCCAACAAAGATCCTACACTAGATGGTTTAATTCAAGCTCTAGGTTATTTTTGAACTCAAAAAACTAATATCCTGTGAATGTCTTAGATAATTAAGAAAAAACTTAAAATCCACACTATTAAAATTTTAATTCCATCAATAATAGACAATATTCACGTCTTTACTACTTCAGAACTAAACAATATACGCTTGTCATATTATCGTCATTTTTCTAAAACACAAATACTTTAAAAATACCGTTGTATCGCAAAATAGGAAATTGAATATCGGAGGCTGGCAGGCACGTTCTAAATGGTTGGGGTAGCTCTGGATTTGTGGAAAACTTAGGACTAATTATCAGAATCAGTTATGCTACGATTGCTTAGTGTCATCAGTCATTTGGTTTTAAGTAGGTATCATTTTCTGATTTTTAACCCCGACGCAAAAACGACGGGGTTTTATATTTTTGGATGTGTATGTTTTTGTGTGTGGCATCGTAACTCTTAAACGGATGATCCGATTTAAATGCCGTTTTTTTATTTGAATGATAAAGTCTAGAGTGTTCTTAGCTTTGTTTGGTGGAAATCGGTTCAGGTCTTCAAGGTCGGTCAGGTCGTTTGTTAGGTGTGATAGGAATGTTACAAGTATGTAAACTGAGTGTCAGTTTACATACTTGCAAGTTTTTTGCTATTTATAGGGTTTAGTATTTTTAACCTTTTCCCGTAATAACTGCGTACTTTTTTTGGGTCGAGATTTTTTTTATTAGGTTAAAGGGTTTATGATGATTTTTGTATTGTTCAGGTTTATTGAAAATATGGATTAACTCACGTGAGTAAACTAAGCAGAGCTTTTCAAGCCAGCGTATCCCTAAACGGACACCAGTATCCTCTCTGACGTAGTCACCTCGTTGCGATTCCATCGCTGTCACATAAAACCTTATCACATCAAAAATCCAACAATGACATTATAATGATGTTGTGAATTTAAGATTCCTTTCATGTGATTTGTTTGATGATAATAGACTAAACATTTTTTTTATTCTGTCCTACTATATTATGTCTGTAAAGCATATTACTAATCGATTGACCACAAATGATTATGATGCAGTTTACAACAATATTAACATATACAAAATATCCCAAATTCCTATAAAACAACACATACCCTACTTCCCACTGAAAATCGGTCGTTGCGTTCAACGTATCGACAAACCACTTGTGTAGCTTTAAAATAAAGATATTGAGCCTTAAGTCACACATTGAGATTCTATTACGAGGCCCGTGCCACTGAATAATATATGAAGCCAATATATTTTTCGTATCGTTTCTTTCACCAATATTGGTCTTTGTTTCTTGAGAGTACAATGGGACCATGCACTGTGTCTCAGGAATGTTATCCTATGATGTGTATATAAGTGCCCACTGCTGAGCAAACGCCTCATCTCAAAGTCTCAAACCAAGAAAATTTGAGCACAAACCATTACTCGTGCTTGAGGTGGTTTGCAGTTCTTTTTTTAATGGGATAAGTCAGCAAACGAGCAGATGGATTACCTGATGGTAAGCAATTAGCGTCGCCCCTAATCACCCGCAACAACGAAGGAGTTACGAGCGCATTGCCGAGGTTTTGGATCAGGCATTTGGAGATTTTGGGATTGATTCCGGTTACCTCACTCACACGGCGAAACTCAAAGCTATGGTTGTTTTTCGCCGGTTTTCTGTGAGGCCGTGGTATTGCTCCGATCGAACCGACCCATTCGTGACGAAGCTTAACTCTCTCACACTTTCAAACCGATAATTGGCTTCGGATATTCAGATGTTTCCCTTTACTGTATGTTATTTAAGTGTCTTAATATACTTAGAAAGTACGTATAAGTTGAAAAGTCATATTGGTACTTGCCAAATTTTTGACCGTCACGGATGAGAAGCATTAAGCTTCCTGTATGCACACGGCATGTCAAAAATCATTTTATTCCAATTAGACCCCTACAGGCACTTTTAAACTTCAAAAAAATTTTTGAAGATATAGTGTCAGTCATGATATTATACGATAACATTAGAATGCTTTAACGATTTGCTGTGAGACTACTTACTATACATAGACTATCACTCCGGCCGATCCCTATCACACTTACATTAAGGTTTATATTACAACGAAAAGCATTCATTCATAAAGAAAACACACGCAACCTTATTTTAGCAAAAATTTGTTCACATATTCTCTTATCCAGGAACACCATCGGGTATAAAACTTACAAAATGTAGGAGCAAAACATTTTACCGTCATTTCATTAGCTTGTTATATATTCAGGGGCACGACCACATCACCTAATCTTTTCAAACCCAATTTACGAAGAATTTAATACTCTTTACACCAAGTCCGTGCTTGTTCTATGAATATGTTTAAAGTTAAGAGAAACTAACTCTTTGGGAAAGACGTTGTAAGAACGAACGGGAGATTTTAAACACGTGTTGAGCGCAGATTTATTATTGCATTTATTAATTTAAAATTGTTACTACGATGTATACTTTTCTGTCTCGACCAGCAAAACTTTAGGATGATCTTTCGTCAGCGGTATTTCCGAACGAAAGGACCTTCAAACATTTAAGAAAGAATATACCAGAACGCCTCAATTCCATCACCACGCTTGCTCAAGACGGATTGGCAATTTTAAATGTATAATTGGAAATTTTGTATGAAGATAGGCGTCTATTTTGCATGGCCAAGATTTACACAAAGGCTGCTTTATATCAAAACACCACGTGGTAAAGCTGCGGGCAGAAGCTAGTAAAACATAAATATTAGGTATTAGTAATATCTCGATTTTGCTTGCTTCTTGGACCTACCGTTAAACTCATCTCTACATCACCCAAAGGTTCGATTGGCAGAGAATACCTAGTGTGTGTAGCTTCATCATCATCATCAGCCTATAAGTGCTCACAGCTGAGCAAAGGCCTCTTCTCACACGAAGAAGGTTTGAGCATTAATCACCACGCTTGCTCAATGCAGGTTGGCGATTTCAAACTTATAATTAGAAATTATAAGTCCAGGTTTCCTCTCGATGTTTACCTTCACCGCATGTCAATGGTGTCCAAATAATCATAGAAAGTACATATAACTCGGAAAAGTCACATTGGACACCCTCATGCATGAGAAGCGGGCTCCTTAACCTCCGGGCCACCACGACTTCTCAGAACATACGTCTGCACAGAAGTTTAAATAGATAAATTAAATAGTTTTAATATGAAAATTACTTTAAATATAGTCCCATAGGTATACATATATATGTACGTATATATCTTCTCCTATATATAACTCGCTCGAAACAAGATGCGGACATCCCAAACTTATTAGCAACAAGTTATTGTCAAGTGTTTGAGTTGTGTGGTTGCTGTGCTCGGGACTTGGGAACTGCTCAACCAGTCAGTTTGCAGACACATCAATGAAATATTATGTTTGTTACTATATGTCACGTCTTGTTTGAAGTTGATTTAAATGGTGTTTTTGTTGTTATGGTTAAAATAAATAATAATTTACATTGTCTTCTTGGGTAAATTCGATCTTTATTTATTAATTTTTTTCTTTTTTTTATGGAATAGGAGGGAAACGAGCCGACGGATCAACTGATGGTTAGCGATCGGCGCCGCCCATGGACACCCGCAACACCAGAGGAGTCACAGGTGCGTTGCCGGCCTTTTAAGAAGGAGTACGCTCGTTTCTTGAATAAATCGCGATACGTGTTGGTAAGCGCATGACTCTATTTGGGGTTGCTTAGCGTAATAATATACCGCGGCCTTGGCTTGGAGCAGGAAAAGGAACGGGCTGGTTTTTAGTAAGAAAAAATCTTACGCTCCAGCGAGGGAAGTCATTTGATGATTTACTTTTCTAAAGAAATAATTTTGTTCTTAGGTGTCTTCAAGGCTGAAGTGAATAGGTTGCTGATAGGTAGGCGTGCTACATCGTTGGTGACATTTACTTGCCTCCAGGCGAAATAGCGACCAAAGCGCCATCCCATTATTAACAAATAACAAACTGTCCCCTAACTAAGTTCAGAATCGAGAAAAAAATTATCACAATAGAATCAAATTGTTGATGATTTCTGTGTAAAATTTGAAGGTCATTAATAAGTCATGTGGTCAACAAATTAATATAAGGGAAAGGTTTCATCATCAGCCTGATGTTGTCCACTGCTGGACATAGGCCTCCCCAATTGCACGCCACTGAGCTCGATGTTCAGCTCTTCTCATCCAACCACTGCCAGCCACCCTGCGGATGTCGTCAGTCCACCTAACTGGAGGGCGCCCTGCACTACGATTGCCTAGACGGGGCCTCATCGGCATCGGTTCTTCGACTGATGTGACCTGCCCACTGCCACTTCAGTTTGCTAATCCTCTGGGCTAGGTTTACTAGACAATATATACTTTAAGTGTGGGAGAGCCATTCTTCGGCACGAATGGGTTGGCTCGGCCGGAGTGATACCACGGCCTCACAGAAAACGGGCGTGAAACAACTGCAGCGTTGTATTTAACCGTGTGAGTGAGGTTACCGGAGGCCCAATCCTCCCCGTCCCCAAAACCCTCCCCAATCCCTAAATGTCCCAAATCGCTAATCCCCTCTGTTGTTGGTGTGTGTGTGTCCATGGGCGGCGCTGATTGCTTACCATCAGGTTATCACATAAAAAAATGTTTATTAAATTTAGGTTTTACTGCCTTTAAAACCGTAACTGATTACTTCACACAACAAACAAGAATACAACACAATAATAATTCATATTACCCTCATTTGAATTCTACCTCATTCTATAAAACTTTTTAGATTATTATTTTATCGACAAGAGATGGGACTGGATTAACTGTATTTTATATGACAACGATAATCCAAACTTCCAAACTAATATTATAAATGCGAAAGTAACTCTGTCCGTCTGTCTGTCTGTCTGTCTTTTCTTCACGCCTAAACTACTGAACCGATTTCAGTGATATTTGGTACAGACATAGTTTTAAACTTCAGAAAGGACATAAGATTTAAGTTTTTATAACAAAAATCTGCAGAGTTACTATTCCAAGCGAACGAAGTCATGGGCAAAAGCTAGTAATATGATAAATAAAAAGATGTAACTATGTATTACGTAACTGGTTCCTGTTAATGGTTTCGTCTGTAGTACCACAGAAAAATGTTATTTCAGACTATAAATCTATCTCTGTTCCAAATTTCATTCGAATCCGTTCAGGGAGTTTACATCAATTAGTAGTACGATATTTGTCTATACTTACAGAGTCCCGCGTTTATTATTTTAGTACCACATATACAATTTAATTTAACCAATCTCACGTTATTCACATTCATTTTACGCATTTATTATTCATACCATAATATTATATTTTTTATTTAATAAGGAATCAAGGGAGCAACTCTTGCTATGAAGATAACCCGCAAGATCAGTGGAGTTACAACTTTGCTATATATTCAATACATAAGTACATTACTCAACATGAGAAAATCGATTAATGTCTCACTAGTAACGGAAACCAAATAAGTTTATAACTAAATCCAACCAAGCCACATGAAAAAAAAACAGTCGATAAAACACCAAACTGCAACCACTTCACTAACCATCCCCTCCTAGTAATAACAGCCAACAAATTGTGTACTATCAAGTTGAAACAAGCTTATTCCGGGATATTATTAAGTTTGCAATGTTTCTCAATAAATTATAAAGTTTCAGGACGGGCGGTGAGTTTCTGATTATCATTAATTATAATGGCGACTCGATTCTGTATTAAATCTATGTTAGAAATTGTTTGGTGTTGAATGCATTTGTTTGAGCTATAATCCAACAAAATTGCTAAAAATTATGTGTAAGGTTAAGTGTCATAAAGCCATATTAATTTGGCAAGAATGAGGCTGCTCGACCAGAGTGATGTGACTCTTTGTGTGATCCACAAATTGTTGTTCCAGGTCTGAGTGTCAATGGTATCTGAAATTTGTACATTTGAAAACGCATAAAAGACACAGGAGCAAATCCGTGTGATTAGTTCACACCAGTTTTCTGTAAGACTGTCAAAAATATCGATGTGAAATAACCACAACACTATTTTTAGACCCAAAACAGTGCAGGAATCGTATTCACGATTCAATGACACGTTACGCTGCAGCCAGTTCTCCAACGGTGCGCTGAAGTGGTCATCATTAATTAAATTTATAGTCACAGAGTTAAGTTTGTGCAATCTTTAAACCTCTCAGTCATACTAAATTAACTAAAAATCGCGGGTTACTCACGTGTAAATATTGAGAAAAGCTCTACTAGTTTCGAACCACAAAGGGGTTCTTCCTCATGAGCAGCGTGCGCGGACACGGCGAAGTCGCGCAGTCTACATTTCTCAATACTTACACGTGCGTAACCCACGATTTTTAGTTAATTTAGTTTGTTTCACGATAGTTATTATAAAAACTCTCAGTCATACCTTGAACCCACCCACAGTAGTATAGTGAAGACAAGACTTCAAAAAAAAAATCGCAGTACATCTTCCATCTTTCAAAATAAACTAATTTGCGAATAAGTTCTCGACAGACAAAAACACAAAATATGAAAAAACTCGATTGTGATCTACTTGGTAAAAAGACAAAATTATGTCAATAAGTACATCAGAGAGTACGTCAAAAAACACACTAGTGCCATAAAAACATACTAAAAGATTCTGAGAAATTCCTTTCTTTATCTACTTACTAAGATTTTCACACGCGAATGCCTGTATGGACTTTTCACCTTCAGAACTCATGCCAAGAATTCTTCCCACACCATTTACTTTCCCGTCACACATACATTATTACGCCATACCATCACAATAATCGAGACCTTACAATATTCAGATCACGTGCGCATCGCACGGGAATCGAACGCGCGACCCGTATTTACCATTTCGGGTGTGGAGGTTGTGTCATAAATCTAATTTGTTATGTATTGTGCTTCAGATATGAGGAGATTTTTTTTATATGTAATTTCATAATGTTGTGGTTTATATACATATATATATATATATATATATATATATATTTGTATGTTTTGTTTTCCCATTTCTTCGGCAGTTAAGACAGCTTTTCAAAGGTACATGCGAGTATTGGTTCAAAACCTAAGTAAGTACTCTAAGTACTAATGTTACCTTTTCAAGCTATGTTATTTTTTTGATAGATAGTACCACTCGTATTACACCACGCTACGGCTATTTACTGCGTAACCGGACTAAGCTAAGGTCCAAGTCAGGGCTATCTAAATAACATAAATATGTATACCTTATGTATATGATCGGCGGAGAATCTTAACACCGCGATTTAAGAAACGGGGTTGCAACTAACAACTAGTTAATTGTCTAGACACTTAAATTCATACTCCTGTACTCGCATGAACGGAACCGGTCGCCTTAACCTCTAGACAAATGTCAAAACTAAAATACCAATAATCACAACAAAGTATAAGGTAAAGTTGCTTTCTCTGCCCCAATATCTCTATGTAGGTACGCTTAATTCTTTAAAACTACGCAACGGGTTTGATGCGGTTTTTTTCAATTGATAGAGTCTTTAAAGAGGAAGGTTTATATGTATAAAAACATCCATTTAATTTTAATTGTGGATAAATTAAGCGTCGCCATTGCACCTATGCAAACATTATAAAGAGGTAACATTTGTAAACCGTTAGTTTGTGTGTTAGTGGTAATCTTGGAAACAGCTGGTAGGATTTCCAAAATTTTTTCACTGACTCTATCTCAGGAACATTAAAGCTGTCGATCTTAGCGTGGTGCTTCAGCCTAGTACGCTACGATCTGCAGCTGCCGAGAAGAGAGTGAGAGTAGCTCGTTTATAATATAGTACGTAATTGACGAAAAACTATATTTGGTCATACTTACAATATTTTTGACAAAACTAAATGCAATATGTAAGATATAGTATATTTCAATAGCGTAGTAGGTCACGTATAATTTCTCGAGGGAGACACATCGGTCGGCTTCACTGCCGACACAGATTACCTGGCACGGGTCAGCGGTACAATACTACCCTGTTCTCTCTCTTGATGAATGTAGTTAGATTGTATGTTTGTTTCTCTATAGAAATGGGTACTAGCTTTTACTTACAGTTTTGTCCGTGTGAATTATAACTGATCGTCATGGTGGCCCAGAGGTAGAGGTAAAGGTGGACGCTTCTCGTCCATGAGAACACTCTCAGTGGATTCGAAACCTGGCAACCACCAATGTGACCTTTTCCGACTTACATGTACTTTCTAAGATTATATAGACATCACTGACTTACGGTGAACGGAAACATATGTAAATATTTAACTCATAATAGACGTTTTGGTGCTAAAGAAAAACAAACATACATTCTCACATATTTTTACATGAATAATATTAGTTGGATTCAGGCCTGCGTACAAAATAAGTAAGAGATGGACCTCTGAGTTTGTTTCGGCATTTCTTCTCAGAGTAATCAGATAGGAAATGCCGATGATAATAATAATTATTATGATGCAAGTTACTCTTTTTTTAAATGTGGTATATCGACAAACGAGCAGACAGATTACTTGATGGTAAGAAATCAGCGCCACCCACGGACACTCGCAACAACAGAGGAGTTACGGATGCGTTACTGACCCTTAGGGGATCAGGGATTTGGAAATTTAAGGATTGGGAGAGGGGGAGGATTGGGCCTCCGGTAACCTCACTCACACAGGTCGTGGTCACTTGTCACATGGTCTGCTTGTGATCACAACCTATGCAAACAAGTCGAAACGTAAAGCCTACTAAGGTATCTCAAAAAATACTTGTTGCGTTAATACCTGTAAACACTGTGGTTCTTTCACGCCGGTTTTCTATGAGGCCGTGGTATTACTTCTGTCGAGCCGACCCATTCGTGCCGAAGCTTGGCTCCCCTACACTTAACTATTACTGTCAGGTGGGAAATGCCGGCTTCATCTAGTTTTTTTCTATATACAGGAGGGTGTTATTTTGAACGAAGGACATACATATTTAGGACTCGGTTCTGGTGATCACATAAAACAACTTTTTCGATAAGATCAATATGGAAATCTCAAAAAAATATTTAAAATTAACAATCAGCTGTCGCGATTTTTATGGAGAAATAAATTCATTTCGATATAGATCCTATGGAAAAAGTAGATGTAATTGAGCACCAACATCGGCTCCTAAAATATATCCCTTGTTCAAACTAGCGACCTGTATAATTTTGACATATAAAAGTGCTGTTTTAAGGCTTATTCGCAGAAATAAACTCGTTGTTTTATTGTTTTACTAGCTACTCTGGCGCGGTTTCACCCGCTGCTCAGCTCCATTTGATCGTAGCGTGATGTTTTATAGCTTACAGCACTCTATCTATATTATCTATCAGTGAAAGAATTTTGGCAAAGCGACCAGTGGTTCCCAAGATTATCCCCTACATACAAACTTACAAATTTTACCTCTTTACAATATTAGTATAGATTACATTTGCAAACTGTACCTACTTAATCATCAAAGGTATTTCAATTGTATACCGGCTTTCATTCGGACTTCATTATAGACAAGTAATAAAGAGGTTCTTTTCAAAAACATCTCGATGCAGTTTGAAGAGATGCAAGCAAAGGCAGATGATCATTAGTGTCACCAATACCGCTCTCCAATTAACCTGTCTTTCGTCAATGAAAAGTATTTTTAGGGTTCCATCTGTAAAAAGGTTTAATTTTTTTACTCTATTTTTATCGTTGAAATTGTTGCCAATAGATTTTTTTTATGTAAGGTAAATGCACCTTATTCCGAGGGGTTCTAAAAATGGCATCATATTCCGATGTATTTAGAAAAACAGTTTTTTAAAGCAATTTACTAGTTATTTATGGTCTGCATGATAAAATAATGAATTAATAATTATCTGCACATATTTATTTATACAAAGGAGAGTTTAGTATGGTCACACTGTAAAATAATCGGTCATTTTGCCGCGGGGAGCGGCGTCGAAAGCACACTTCATACATTTGGGACCTTATGCACGTGAGTATTACGATTTGCCAAATAGTGTTTTACGTAATAATTTTATACAACGCGAGTTTTCGTTTAGGTTGAAATATTGAAAGGATAATATTTTTTATCGAAAACACTTAAGATTTGAGTATTTTATTTGCAAATTAGCAAGAAAATAAGTGTTTAAAATACCGCGGCATTAGGTGCAAAATATTTTAGTGTGTTCCTAAAAGCCGATGTATACCACGGAAAACCAAATTTAAAGACATTTAGTTTTTTTAAATTTCGGTGTCTGTTTTATGATTATAAACTTTAATGTGTTAGTTCTGACTTAATGAATAACTCATACATTTAATAATCTATTTCCGAGGTACACCGTGGCGTCGCATTTACTAATTATAGCAGGTCAAAAATTGTTTGTACAGGTACTTTATTAATACGTTGTATAGAAGATTTTAGTGAAGACATTAGGTTTTATAAGTGTTCTGTTATTATATGTATGTACTTTATATTTGTTTTCCTTTCATATTGTAACTATACATTATTTTATTTGCATAATATTAAAAAATCTTTTACTTTTTAGTACTCGGAATTAGAAACTTTGATTTAGCATCATAAAACGCTATTCCGATGTATTTACGTCGGAATAAGGTTACATGAGTACCTAATTCCGATGTATTTACGTCGGAATAAGATTACATGAGAACCTAATTCCGAAGTTAGTTAAGACCCTGTTTAAATACAGAGTGTTTATTATTTTATGTGCTTAGTAGATACGCGTTTAGTAACTGAAAGAATACTAATCATCTATACAAATACATAAAATTGGAGTGTGTGTTTGTAAAAAAATATAATAAAATTATTTTTTTACGTTTAGTTTTTTTTTAATTGCATGTATTTTATTATATTAAAGAAAATGACTTTAGAAGACTCTTAAGAATATTCATATTAGGTATTTTCCCTTTTTACCGGTGCTACTACGGGTCGTAGCACAGGTAAAAATAATTATTACCTGTGGTACTACTTACATTAACTTACTTGTGTAGTTGTAGGATAATGAACGCAAAAAAGAAATATACGGTCGAGGATCTTGAAAGTGCGCTTATTGCAATTCATAATGGCAGTAGCGTCTATAAGGCTTCCCGAGAATACAACATTCCAGAAACGACATTGAGAGACAAACGTACGTCACCAAAAATATAGTGGCCATATAGCCGGTCGCAAAACGGTACTCTCAAAATCGGAGGAAACAAAAATTGTTGACTGGATCCATTATCTAGGAAAACATGGTTTCCCAGTTTCTAAAGAGCAGTTGAAGTATGGAGAGGCAAAGCTAGTCGAAAATTTAAACCGTCCAAATACTTTCAAAGATGGTATGCCTGGTAAGCACTGGCTTGCCAATTTTTTGTCAAGACACCCAACTGTAGCAAAGAGAGTAGCACAAACTTTACCAACTCATCGAAACAAAATTAATGAACAAGATGTGCGCAACTGGTTTGATAGAGTCAAAAGTTATTTTGAAACTAATAATTTATTAGGTGTGCTTGAGGATGAATCAAGAGTGTATAACTGTGACGAAACGGCCTTTTTCCTCTGCCCCAAAGAAAAAGATGTCTTAGTAAAAAAGGGCAGCAAGCGTGTGTACAATTTTGTTGTTTTGATAATGATTATAGCAATTGTTATACTTTTAAGTTTTACATTATTTTTGTAATGATACAATTAGATTCTAATGTCGATTTTGTTAATTCATTTTTAGAAGATTAAAGAATAATATTAATAAATAACAGAGTTTAGAATAAAACTAGAATAAACAAAAAAAAAGAACTGATTTCATATAAAAAATAAACAAATTTGGATCTCGTAATAGGCTCTAATTTTGATATGATTATAGCAATTGTTATACTTTTAACTTGTAAGTACAAAAATAATGTAATTATTTTATACAAAAATAATTACATAAATAATGTAATTATTTTTGTAATGCAACAATTAGATTTTAATGTTGATATTGTTAATTCATTTTTATATTTTTATAAGATTAAGGAATAATATTATTAAAAAACAGGGTTTAGAATAAAACTAGAATAAACAAAAACAGAATTGATTTAAGTAATATAAAAAATAAACAGATTTGACTTTTAAACATCATGTATAATTCTCCCTACATAGTTCCCTTTCTATTTTTATACTCGGAATTAGGAACCAAATGCATCGGAATTACGATTTTTAAATCGGAATAAGGTACCTCGGACTTTTTTATATTTTTATTTATTTTATCAGCTTCAATAACCTTCTACTGACAAACTGCAAATATTTTTCAAAAATTTGATAGCTAACACTTCTGATAAAAATATAAAATTGTACACAAAGGTCCGATAAATACTTAATTTATAATGTTCTTTCGTGTTATGTTAAAAACAGCGCGGAATTAGGTGCCTTTACCTTAGGTAATAGATCGGTAAACGAGTAGACGGATTTTCTGATGGTAAGTAATCAGCGCCGCCCATGGAGCCGCCGCTGACTTTTTAGGGATTAGGGATTTGAAGATTTAGGGATTGGGGTTGGGGAAGGATTGGGCCTCCGCTAACCTCACTCACACGGTGAAACACAACGCTGTGGTTGTTTCACGCCGGTTTTCTGTGAGGCTGTGGTAACACTCCGGTCGAGCCCAATTCGGCACGAATGGGTCGAGTCAAACCCATTCGTGCCGAAGCATGGCTCTCCCACACTTGTTGTGTACACTGGAGATTGGTTTTGTTTTGTTTTGGGATGGTGATATAGTTTTTTTTTATTTCGGTTGAGCAAGCGTGTTGATTAATGCTCAAACCTTCACCGTGTGAGAAGAGACCTTTGTTCAGTAGTGGGCACTTATAGGCGAATGATGATGATGATGATTACCATGTACAAGTATTCGAGTTAGATTTTAAATTTAAGTAAAGTATTGAAAGACTTTTAACACTTTTATTCTTGTGATACCCGATGAGTTACCCGTTGCCATCCATTTGGGGATTACGGCTGTCACAACACTGAGCAATGAAGTTTGATATAGGTACTAACTTTAAAATTTTCGCGTTTCATGTATGTATGTAACAAAATGTATTAACGCGAAAATTTATTATTTGAATACCGTGGTAGACTTGACGTTTCGATCCGGTTGCACAGGTCGTGGTCACAAGCAGACTGACAAGCCTACCAAGGTATTCAAATAATAATTTTCTGATTTAATACCCGCGTAAATATATGTTGTTAAAGAAGTTTGAGTTTTTAATTTCGAATAATGTTTAAAATCCTCCATATTGCAATACATATGCACAATGAGCTACCAAAAACATTCTCAATTAAAATTACAATTAAAATGTTATAATTAATATCTGCTAAATTACTGCTCTAATTGTCATTGTAATTATGATTCACACACATAATTAAATGATGAACGAGAATCTGATTCATTGTTTTTCCTCATTGGTCGGGAAGCTGCAAGTGTGACTGACCGACCCAGGAATCGAACTCAAGAGCTTGTACTTGATCAATGGTAGGAATTCTTAGAAATAATAATGATTGATATTAATTACGATTTTAATTTGAATAATTAATTGGGATCTTGATTATGTCAATCACTAAAATAAAGTTGACATTGTGACGTTAAAGATTGGTTTCCTCTGGTAATGATTAAATGAATATTTTAACTTATTAATTTGGTAAAATATACATAATAGGGTCGGTTGGGAGGGAGTATCATATGAAACAATGATGAAACAATGAAACAATATTTATTTTTGCAAATAGGCCATAAAACGGCACTTTTACACGTCAAATTATATGTGAAAAAGTAGATGAAGACATACTGACTAGTACATAGTCTTACTGACTACTGACTAACCCCCCCCCCCCCCCACGTTCCTTCTCCTGCTCTGACTTCAGCTCTGTAGGGGCACCCATCTATCGTGGTATATTGTCTCTTTGAGGCGCGCGTAACGGTCTGGTTCTGGTCGGGAGGTGAACTACCAAACTCATGACCCCACGACTCGATACTGACCAGTGTCATACTTTTAAACTAAATTTTGTATCATATTTCAAAGTGTTTGCTAGTGGCTTCACTCTCAGTACTCTAGCTTAGGTGTGGTTGTTTCATACCGATTTTCTTTGAAGCCGTGGTATCATTCCAGTGTAGTTAACCTATTTTTGCTGGAGCTTGCCTCTCCCACACTTAATCGAGAAAGGGGCTAACCAAATATTGTATGGATAGTACAGCCAAATATTAAAGAAGGTCTACTTCAAATAAAAACATTACAAAGGTGATTTATTTATAGCCAATCTGTGAAACGAATTTCTATAAATAACACTTTCCGATCCCAAGAGACCTTTGTTTATGTTATAATGTACTAATACACCCACACATAACGTCATAAACAGAAATGACTTAATTTGGACCTTACATCTACAGATTTTAAGTCGCTTTTGTGCCCTAAAAATAAATAGTAGGTAGACAAAACTTGAACCTATAGCGTCTAATTATAAGTTTGAAATCGCCAGTCCGCCTTAAGCAAGCGTGCGTGTCCACGGCTTCACAGTAAACCGGCGTGAAATAACCATTGCGTTGTGTTTCGCCGTGTGAGTGAGGTCACCGGAGGCCCAATCCTTCCCCGCTCCCAATCCCTCCTCAATCCCTAAATCTCCAAATCCCTAATCCCTAAAAGGTCGCCAACGCACTCGTAACTCCTCCGTTGCGAGTGTCCATGGGCGGCGCTGATTGCTTACCATCAGGTAATCCGTCTGCTTGTTTGCCGACCTATTACATAAAAAAAACCATCTTCGCGTGTGAAGAAGCCTTTGCTTATGCTCAGTTAATGATTACAATTAAGAAATTTACCTAAAAATTTATTATTGCCTAGTTAATGAGAATTTTCCTAGTCCCATTATCATATATACAGAGTTACACATTTTTAAGGATCCTTCTTGAGCTACTTTCAAGCACTTCCCAAGAAACCTAAATGCCAAACTGCTGTCTTTCTCTTGTTCTTTTTCTTTTGGGTGCGGGGAAGGAGCTGTCATCCTAATAACATGTGGTATGCTGGTCTCTATGAAGACTCCATATATTTATTTGATATTGCCTTTAAAGTCTCATATGAGCAAAACTTGAAATGTTAGTTGAAAAATGCAATAAACATTTGATGATGTTGAATGCCTGCTATACATTATTATTTTATTTATTTAAAAACCTTGGAAGTTTAAAATACAAGTGTCTTTTCCTTTGCATCGTGTTTGTAACAAACTATTTTCCTCGTAATTTTCTAATTAATTTGGACCCAAGACAGCTCCTTGATGAACTCCACGCACTGAGCATCTGTCTTGGTTCATTTTCTGCTTCGCTGCTAGTGCAGATTGTGCTTTAGGAGATGCAGTGGTTTGGATTGTATAGTTGACATGTAATACCCACATGTTAAGTCCTTAAAATATTGAGATGTACATATAAAAATACTGGGTTTTGCTAGTTATGTTTTTTGTTTAGATTAAATAAAATCATACTATTGATCATAACACACATATTTTTGCAGTATTTTTTTGCTTCAAGGTTATAACGATAGGAGCTGCTGCTTTCTCTTCAAGTTAGACGACAAGCGTGGTTATAACGGCAAACCTCTGGAGGTAGGCCTCTACTGAACATTGATATTGTTCCAACACCAGCAAGAACATACGATGTCGAGTAGCTTATAATATCATTTAATTTTCTGATCATATGTATTTTAAACGACAAGAGAAAAATAAGATTCCATCTTCATTACAAATTTATCAGTGCTAAGATTAAATCTCCATTAAAACCTGCAAGCGAAATTCACTCACAAGTCCTAGATATTTTAAGCACGGTCTGAAGTTTTTTCAGTGCACCCCAAATCAACCCAATTTACCCTACTCACTCTGAAAACAGCACAAAAGGACAACGCGCACAAAATATGGACATATTGTCAGTTGCACAGAGTATCTTCATGACCTATTTTGTGGCATTAATTGTCATCCACAGTGGGGACGTATCGCGCTGTGGCCAGAAATAATTATGTGTGGAATTCCACCAGTTACATTGTACGACGAGAGGGGCTGAATGGATGTGGTAGTTTTGGAAATGTAAGAGAAAATCTTCTTTCTTCTTTGGTAAGGTAAAAAAAAACTCAATAATCGACCTAGAATCGAATATCGGTCTATTGCTAATGATATTCTGTAAAATTGGATTAGTAAAACGTTAAGAAATAACAAATTTATTCTAATCATCTGAGAAAAGGGAGTTACTCGTTCGAATCTTCGCATTGGAACGAGCACGAGAACTTAGCTTCACTTATAGTTTCAAAATTTCTCTCAATGGATTAGTTAGCATAAATGTTTCTTGACTTGAAGTTTTTCTCCTCTTACAGAAAAGATCAAACACTATTCAGTTCCTTAAAAAATTCAAATACCGCTTCCATACATGTTCCACGTAGGTCGGTGTACCGTAAATGTCTGCATGTGACATCACAAATTGTCCCCTATTCAGTTTCGGGATTACAGGCGGCGACGCGTGCCGAACTAATTTCAGCAAAATTTTCACTTGAACTCGACCGACTGTTATATAAAATAATTTGATGAAATGTAATTTTACACACAAAAGACTGTGTTGAATGTATTTAAATTAAACTTATTTTTCAATGTAATTATTATTACTTTGTAATTTATTAATTATTATAAAGTGCTTTTATGGTTTGGTGGTTAATAATTCGGTTGATTGTATTGTTGTTATGTCTACAATTGGCTTACATTGGAGAATGAAATTATTATTGCCCTCATTAATGCAGCGTTTCTGGCCTCGAGTTCACAAAAGGGCCATGTCGTTTGAAGATGGCAGTATAAAACATAAGGGTTTTTAAATATCTTTTTATTTTAATGATAATCATGCGAGAAGACTTGAGTTAATGCCCTACATCCCGTCTAGTCTACGAGATAGCATCAATGGAAGTCTTTCAAAGCGTATGGAAAACCAATCCCCACTTGCAACGTTTGATGATTGATCAGGGTTTTGGGCATTTTACTAACACTATATCCGAAATGGTCTTGGGATATAAAATTCTGAGCCGTACACAGCGGTCGACGGAAATCTGGATTTGGCGTGAGATGTCTTGGTGACTTCCCACGTATCGCTTGTACAGAGCAGCTCAGTTTGACACTGTGCCCAAAGATTTGAAGAAAGGGATGAGGAAGAGAAGAATAATTAACAACTGTACTCTAATTTACTATCAATACGCGGCTTAACATTGTTATTAATCAGTAAAAATCCACTCACTAGTTACACTCAAAAGTCCTAGTAAGTTCTATACCTATACTTACACCCAACTAAAAATAAACCAGAAACAAAACAAAAACTAGTTATAAATAGTCAAACAGCAAAACTGTACCGAGTTTAGTGGGAAGTTATTCAGTAAACTGTCGCAACGAAATAGTGCACCTCTTATCTACCGTCCGACCGGCCAGTATGACGTATCGTGTTTTAAAACCGAACTACAAAATGGCGACGAGAAAACACGTTGAATGTACGTTTTTTTTAAATGGCGCGTTTTGCTGTTTTATAGTTTGTTAATGTAAGGGGTTTTGATGTATCACTGTTAAACTCGAAGGTTTCGTTCACACATTTGTCATTATTGTATATCCGTACTTCTTTTCCTTTTGGGTATCAGAAGAAGACTAAGGCCTTACGGAGACTTACTTTGGTAATAATATTTATATGTGTCTTTACGTATCCCTTACTTTACGGGAGTAAACGCAGCCTAAGAGACGACAAATTTAAAAGCGATAGGTCAGCAGTTCTCTGATTTACTCGTATCTTTAAAACTGTAACTAACAATTTTTTATGAAAAAGTGGCTTCTGGCCACAGGTTGTATTTGTGTATTAGATATGTGATGTATGTATTTAAAACAGACGAGTTCTTTATTCAAAAAAGGTATATTCTTTATAATATATAAAAATTCGAGACTCATTTGTTTTCGCAGACAGACTATTCAAAACAGTTTTGTAGACCTACTTTTAATAAATTGTAAGGCTCATCGCTAAGGTAGATGAATAATAATTAATATTTTTTTTACGTTGCCTTACAGTGAATTTTTATCCGGTGTCGTGGGTGCGTAACAAACATGCAATTTCACATAAACATCACACCCAGACCCAGAACAACAATTTGTGGAGACAAAGAGTTCTTCCAACCCGGTACACGTTGCGCGGCAGCCAGTTGCCTAGCCACCGCGCCAACCGTGCAGATATATTAGGAGTTTTACCGTAACACAAAAGTGCATTTTGACCAGCATAGCTCTTTAAGCAGTCTACCCATTTTCCAAAACAAACATTGACGGTACAGCTTATGCAGTGGATGGTGCGTGATAAGCTCCGCACCTGGGCGCCCCCACTGACTCAGAGTCTCCGGCCGGAGGTCGTGGACGAAGTGGTTGGGGCGCTATTCCCCCGACCACAGATGGGTTACACGCCTCCGGCTATGCCCCCGCCCCCTGCGGTGCCCAATGCGGGCTACATCGACGACGACGACGAATCCGCTCCGGAAGTGACCGAGGTAGATTTGAGAGTGGCGGTGCGCCGGCTGAGCGGCAAGAATACCGCCCCAGGACCTGACGGGCTGCATGCCAAGGTCTGGGTCCTGGCCTCGGAGGCTCTCAGGCCTCGACTACTTGGTCTGTTCAGCGCATGTTTGGAGAGAGGCCAGTTTCCGCTGTCGTGGAAGACGGGTAAACTGGTCCTCGTGAAGAAGCCGGGGCGTCCTGCGGACTCTCCGTCCGCGTACCGGCCCATTGTGCTGCTCGACGAGGTGGGAAAGCTGTTCGAGAGGATAATCTCAGACCGCCTCGTCGGGCACCTGTCTGGAAGGGGGCCGGATTTAGCGGACGGCCAGTTCGGCTTCCGCAGAGGGCGCTCCACGGTGGACGCCATCATGCGCGTGAGGGACCTCACGACGGGGACAGCGTTGGCCGGGAGGCGAGTCGTCGTGGCGGTGTCTCTGGACATCGCCAACGCCTTTAACTCGCTGCCCTGGAGCTGCATTTTGGAGGCACTCCGGTATCACCGGGTGCCTGCCTATCTCCGTCGTGTAGTCGAGGCTTACTTGACGGACAGATGCGTCATCTACCCCGGTCACCGGGGCGTGTGGAATCGGCGAGAGGTGTCGCGCGGTGTCCCACAGGGATCGGTCCTGGGACCTCTCCTGTGGAACATCGGGTACGATTGGGTGCTACGCACCGACCTCCCGAGCGGCGTCAGCATTGTCTGCTATGCTGACGACACGCTGGTGCTGGCGAACGGGAGGTCGCATCAGGCGGCGGCCGACCTGATGTCACAAGCGGTTGCGACAGTCGTTGCAAGGATCCGGCAGTTGGGACTCGAGGTGGCGCTCCACAAGTCCGAGGCCATGTGCTTCTATGGCCGTCGGAGCGCGCCACCTCCAGGTGGGTCCCAAGTAACGGCAGGAGGAGTTACCATCGGCGTCGAGTCGGCGATGAAGTACCTTGGTCTCGTCCTCGACAGCCGATGGAACTTCACGGAGCATTTTCGTCGTTTGGCCCCTAAGTTGGAACGGTCTGGGGCCGCGCTCAAGCGGCTCCTTCCCAACCTCGGGGGGCCAAACGCCTCCTGCCGGAGGTTGTATATGGGGATTGTGCGATCCATGGCCCTCTACGGTGCCCCTGTGTGGGCGCCGGACTTGAAGCGGCGGCCGGCTCGTACGCTGGTCGCGTCCCAGAGGGTCATGGCTATACGAGTAATCCGCGGGTATCGCACGATCTCCGGGGAGGCGGCGAACCTCCTTGCCGGATCACCGCCGTGGGATCTAGAAGCGAAGGCGCTCGCGCGCGTCTACAGTTTGCGCGCAGACGCGCGTCGCCGGGGCGAAGATCCTCTGCCGCGCCAAATAAATGCGTGGCGGAATGAGCTCCGGCGAGATCTCATGGCAGAGTGGAGACAACGACTGTCGCAACCGAGGGCCGGGCACGCTACCATAGCAGCGGTAAGACCCCTCTTTGAGGAGTGGCTTGAGAGACGCCACGGCGTCCTCACCTTCCGTCTGACGCAGGTGCTTACCGGGCACGGCAGCTTCGGTAGGTTCCTGTTTCGGATTCAGCGAGAGGAAACGCCCGAGTGTCGTCATTGTGAGGACCACCTAGAGGATACGGTGGAGCATACGGTAGCGGTATGCCCTGCCTGGCACCTGAGCACCGCCGTATCCTCAGGGAAGTGATCGGCGGCGGCGACCTCTCGCGCCCGGCCTTAGTCGAGGCCATGGTGCGGAGTGAGAGGAACTGGGACGCCGTCTCCTCCTTTTGCGAAGCGGTCATGCTCGCAAAGAGAGAGGCGGCCCGCGTGAGGGAGCAATCCTCCTCCTCACGCCCCAGCAGCCGCAACTGGCGACACTACGGGCGTCGGGGATCGAGGGACGATCTCCGGCCACCGTAAGTACGGGCCTGCGGTCGGCGAGTAAGGGCAGCTCGCCGCCCGACCAGAACCAGGCCCGAGCGTACGGCGCGTAGCGTTCCGCGCGCGCCTCAAAGAGCCAATAGACCACCACAGACGGGGCCCTAAAGGGCTGATGTTCAGCCGGGGCTGCGGGGTAAGCGCAATAAGGTACCGCGACCTCGGCACAGAGCAGGAGAAGGAACAGGGGGGTTTTTAGTCAGTAAGAGTCTGACACTCCCTCCTGCCCGGCCCTGGGCGGGAGAAGTCATTTGATGATTTTCCCCTCACAAAAAAAAAAAAAAAAAAAAAAAAAAAAAAAAAAAAAAAAAAAAAAAAAAAAAAAAAAAAACTTATGCAGTGGTTGGCTACTGGCTGATGTGAATCGTGTCACGGGTTCATTTTAAAATGCTTAGTGTGATTTACAAATAGTAGGTTTGGATATGATATTTTTGTGAATTTTTATGTTTGCAAACTTACTTAGGACATAAGAGAAAATCCTGCGTGGTATATGTTTTATAAAAAAGAAAAAAAACTTTACAACATCCAAAAATATTTTCTTTACCAAAACCCTACCTAATCCACCTAAGAAAAAATATCTGAATTTCATTCCGAAAGCGTTTACAAGCCCAAAAATACACCCGAATATTATCTCATAACATTCAAATAGACTTCCACAAATATAGTCTGTGGATCAGAACGAATCATTCACTGGGTAGAATCGTTCATTCGTTCGTTCGATCCGACAAGACAAGCAGACGTCTAATCTACATAATGCCGACGTTGTGGGCAGGGTAGGGATAAGGTGATGAGCGGGGCGGTGAAGAAATAGTAAAAAATGATTCAAGAAATGCTTCGATTGAGCGATCATAATCGTAATTGCCGAAAAGGTTTCGTATATACTGGTTAACTCTTTCTTGATACAGATATTAGTAGGCGCAGTATTTGGAGTTATTATCATTTGGCAAGAACCTCGCCCTCTTTGAGCCACTAAATACATTTCTGGTTAAAACATGTTGGTAAATATCACACTTACCCTTTGGTATTTTAGCCGGGGTGGCGGGGTAAGCGCAATGAGGCACCGCGACCTCGGACCAGAGCAGGAGAAGGCACAGGGGGATTTTTAGTCAGTTAGAGTCTGACACTCCCTCCCGCCCGGCCCTGGGCGGGAGAAGTCATTTGATGATTTTCCCCTCACAAAAAACCCTTTGGTATTTTATGTATTTCCCCTTTTTTGCAGGCCGACTTTTACATATTGCGTCAATCCTGCAGTAATGTCAATATTTTCAAAGCCCTTCCTAACACATAATTATTAAGTTAAACATGAAACAAGTTAATGTAACAATCCAGAAACCACTATTCAATCACTATATATTATCAACCAATTATCTTAACGCACCTTAGATAAAAGCATTTTCAATCCAAATAGCTCTTTAAGCATCCCATAAACACCCGCTTTAAAAAGAGTGGGTCTTTTGCCAAATTCCACAAAATCTCCGAAATATCATCGTATCCGCTATATTCCGTCAATGCGATCAGCCCCAAATCCACACAGACATCCCCTAATCCTCATAATGGATGAAGATTCGAACATCTTCAGTTGAATTGTAAAAGATTTCGTTCAATTATCGATTGATTTGATTTGTTGACAGCAGCTTATATATGTACCGTCGAAGACGATGTGTTTAAAGCTAATTTTGTTTTTTAAGTGTATAAAATTTTACATGGGCTAGAATGGATGGAGAATGGAGAGGACTATAGAACGACATCTGATAGATGATAAATGGAAGAAGAAGACTATTTGTGAAAAAGGAAAAAGAAACAAAGTAGATATTTTGAGTAACTAGGATTATAAAGACAGATTATTATCATATCATTTATTTGCATACCACAAAGTATTTTATAGGTGTTAGGTTTAATAAAATAAGTCATGTTCGTTGTAGATATACGTGTCTATAAAGGGAAACAGATGAACATGATAAAGTCACAACGGCAAAACAAAACTCTGTGGCTGTTTTACGCCAGTTTTCTTTGAAACCGTGGTATCACTCCGGTCGAGCTCCAGGCAGCTTATTTAAAATTGTTGCTGTTAGAAAAATTAAAGTTTCTTATGTAAGACAGAAATATTACGTAATTGGAAAATAATAACATTATATTGAAATTAAAGATTTACCAAGAAAGTCTCAATCAACAGATGCAGATGAAGTCGGTAAAAAGTAACACAAGTCCAGGAAAAGAATACAATAAAGGTAGGTATTACCGCGCTGACTGTACCAATTTATAAGTAATCATTTCTGCCGCGGTCTTTGTACAGAATTGGTGTTTTATCCAATTGTCGCGTGATTATTGAAGGGAATCGAATCAGGAGGTACGTATTGATGTTATTGTGAATTCAAGGAAGATTGCCGACGAATTTTATTATTCTATTTTGATTTTTCATTGATTCTTTTTTTAAGTGGATTCTAATGGAAAATCGCGGATGACTAAGATGACTTCTTTGTACATATTCGTAGTAAATAAACTGTTTAAAAGTCAAATTCAAAAATATTAATTCTTACTAAACCATTATCCAGGTATATGTAATTTTGAAACATCAAAATAGAATTATGAATAGTCAGCCTGTTCGCTAGTGAAGCTAAGTGTTAAATTTGAATTCGAAGTTGTATTTTTTGTCTATAAGTGCCCAACGCTGGGCATTAATCACCACGCATACTTATTGCGGATTGATGATTTCAAACTTTAGTAATTTTAAGTTCAGTTTTCACGATGTACTCCTTAATCGTGTGTCAGTGGTGTCTAAATAATCTTAGAAAGTACATACACTCCGAAGTCATTTTGGTACTTGCCAAGTTTCACGACGTTAATTTTGTTAATAAGCTAAAATTTCTATTCGATATTTATTTATTTCGATCCTCAAGTCTAAGAAGATCATTGGGGCATTTAGCATGGCTAGAAACGCTTTTTTAACTCCTTTGGCGATATGTGTTTTGGTTTATGGTTGGCGCTGATGGTTTTGGTTGGAACTCCTTTTGTCTTTAAAAAGCCTCTGTAAGATTTAGATCTCATGGACGGATGGTACTACCTACCTTACTTTTTATGGAACAAAGGTAATCGTGATTATTTTCTTGAAGTTAACATCTACAGTTTTACACAGAAATTAAGATTCCTAAAACAGGAGACTCAGGAACAGAGATTCAAAGAAAAAGCGAACGCTGTAGAAAACCTGAATGATATGGTAATATACTTTAAATATTCTTCAACCAGCGTGTAAATTTAATAAGAATTTAAAATCCGATGTCGTTGTAACCGTTTTGGTATTCAGAATGTCGCGATCGGAAGAACTAGGGCACGAATATCGATGAGTTTGGATTTTTTGTCATTATACTCGAGATTGTAAAGAAACTCCTTGATTTGGACCTATTTTGTTCGACCACCATTTACTTTTTTATTTTGATTTTTCATGGAATTTCAATTTGGAATTTTTGAGGTTTGTTCGATGCTATTTTGAGAATAGATAAAAAATGATACGTTTGATTGAGTACGGTACTAAATGAAAAACTGTATGTCTTATCAATGGCAAAAACGATTTTCAGCGAAATACACATACCTACAAGAAAGTTTAATATCATTAAAAATCTTTTCGAAAGCACTTACATGCAAGCGTGCATGCATATGCGTTTAAATTAATACATTATACTAGCTCTTTGTTATTCACGACATAACAGACGTGGCATGAAGAAAAAATCGCACATATCACTCCAACCTCCTAAAATCTTGGAACACAATCGTACTAAAAACGTCCCTCTGTATTTTTTTGAGGGGTGAAATATTATCCCGTAGCTTCTCATGCCCAGGGTGTGGCGAGAAGGAATGTCTTTTACATTAACTAAAATTCGCGGGTTACTCACGTGTACATGTTGAGAAAAGCTCTACTAGTACGCTGCTCATGAGGAAGAACCCCTCTGTGGTTCGAAACTAGTAGAGCTTTTCTCAACATGTACACGTGAGTAACCCGCGAATTTTAGTTAATTTAGTATGTCTTTTACATTCTGAAAACCACCTCGTTCCTTCTTCTGCTCTTAGCCGAAGCCGTTGTACCATATTGTAAACATTGACCCTATTGGGCCCCAACTGTAGTGGTGTATTTGAGGCTCGAACGGAACACTATGCACGGCAAGCTTGGGTCTGGTTCTGGTCACGGAGCGAGCATCACTGCTTCGCAAAAAGAGAAGATGGTTTCCCAGTTCATCTTCCATCGCACCATTTCCTCGACTAAGGCCGGACGTAAGAGGTCGCCGCTGCCGATAATTCCCTGAGGAATTCTAATAATGCCGTAAGGCGTGTATAACAAAACAAGCAAACTCATTTTCACATTAATATTATTATTAAAGCCAGTTCCAATATAGAAGCATAATACAGAATTTTAATTACATGTCTACCGACAGCTGAAATTCAAACATAATATTATTGCAAATTGTCAGAACCTACATTTCGAATTTCGGCATCAAAATGCTTGACAGTAACACTGAAATGGCCGAATAGATAATTTCCACTGGATTTTGAACTTTAGTAGTTGAAAGTTCGAGGTAGATATTTAGTTACGTGTTCATTATTTTCACTATTTGGTGTTTTTTTATGTGATTGGTCGGCAAACGAGCAGACGGATTACCTGATGGTAAGCAATCAGCGTCGCCCATGGACACCCGCAACGGAGGAGTTACGAGTGCGTTGCCGACCTTTTAGGGATTAGGGATTTGGAGATTTAGGGATTGAGGAGGGATTGGGGGCGGGGAAGGATTGGGCCTCCGGTACTCTCACTCACACGGCGAAACACTACGCTGTGGTTGTTTTACGCCGGTCTTCTGTGAGGCCGTGGTATCACTCCGGTCGAGCCGACCCATTTGGGCCGAAGCATGGCTCTCCCACACTTAACTTGGTTTAAGGTTCAAATGGACTAATAATCCAATTTCTTTTCAAGCCCTGAATGAGGTAGGACGTGGGTCAGAGTTTAACTAATTTAAAACCACCCCGTTCTCTTTCTTTTTTATTTAAATAAAAACGTTGGCTTTGCACTAGGATTTTCTCCCTCCTCAATGACGAAGCATGTGTGGTGAGCCCACACATGCTTCGTCACGAATGGGTTAGCTAGATGGAAGTGATACTACAGCCTTACAGAAAATCGGCGTGAAACAACCACAACGTTGTTGGAGGCCTAATCCCTTCATCTCCTTCCATCGCTTCCCAATCCTTAAAAATACAAAACCCAACCCAAAAGCCGGCATAATATTTCCAATAGCCGCATTCGTAACTACTCTTTTGGTGTTGCGGGTGTCCATGGATGGCGCTGATTGCTTACCATCTGGTCATCCGTATGCTAGCATGTCGTCGCCTCATATGAAAAAAAAACTGTCTACTCTTACCTGGCAATAAAATTTCCAACCAAAAGGTTAACCTACATGTTACGTAGCTAAAGCCAGAAAATGCCACACAAAATAATTATTTTAACGGTAAATAATAATTTCGATACAATCAAAGCAAAATTAATTTACCACTGACCTACTTTCAGTACACTGTCAATACAGCAGTAACCGTACTAGATTTTAATTATATTGAATTATTGGCTAAAATATTAACATTAATGTTAAAACCTTTCAACTTTAAAACAAGGTTAATAGGGTTCAGTTTTACCATGTATTTAACGCTTTGTTGATACGTATGTAGATGGCCAACCGGAGTTGTGGGTTGCAAGCGGCAATTATGTACCGCGGTTCCAGCTCGGAGCAGGAGAAGGAACGCTTTTTTGTCAGGGGACAATCGTCAATTAACTTCCTTTACCCAGGTTGAGGCGAGAGGGAGTGTTAGACTCTCACTGACTAAATACCCCTAGTTCCTTTTCGTGCCCCAGAGCGAAGCCGCGGTACCTTATTGCGTTTGGCCCAAGGACCTCCGTAGTTTTTAATCAGTACGACTGAAACTCCGTCTTGCCCCACCCAGGATTGGAGAAGCCATTAGAAGATTTTTGTGGTCAAAATGCAAAAGAAAACGAAAAGGGTATATAGGGGATTCTAGTGCCTGCTGTGACGTCATCGCCACGTTTCTATCGCTCGAAATACACCTAAGGGACACTGGTATCATTCCTGTCTCAACTATTCATGATGGTTTGAGATTAAATTAAGGAAGAATAAGGAATTTACGGCAATAGACTAACAATTTTCTTTACATTATAATATACCGAAAACAAATAATCAAAGCAGCCTTTGACATTTGACCACCTGCAACAAAACGGAATTCAAGACCGGTTTGTTGGTCTATTACTGCATGTTTGGCGCAGTGGCTGGGCAAGTGGCTGCTGGGAAATATGTTGCGGATTCGCACTTTAAGTGATCCACGATCAACGATCGACGACGATCCAATTTATTGTTTTTTAAGGTCTCGGTGCGATGTGTAGGTAAATTTATATTTATAATCCCACGATACAGGAGATAATACTCGTGTACAACGTTAAAAAACGGAGTCTTCCTCCTCCTCAAGTAAGATTTCTAGGTTGGCCTTTTGTTTAGAAGGTGCCTTAGGGACTATTTAACCAACAACACTATCAAAATCAAAGAACACTAGACAAATAAATACATTTTATGATCGTAGTCGTAGTAAAAGTTAAGTTAAAGTGTCGTTAGCAAGAACGCAAGCATGTATATTTTTCTGAGTTATACACTATCTATGATTATTTAGATACCTCTGACATACGGTGAAGGGAAATATCTTGAGCAAACCAGAACAAAATCGCCTAGGCCAAGTCCTTGAGCAAGCGTGGTCAATAATGCTCAAACATTCTCCGTATGAGAAGAGGCCTTAGCTCAACAGTGGGCACTTATAGGCTGACGATGATGATATCGTGTAAAAATAAGTCGTCAATCACCCATTAGGAAATTGTGTCATACATCAAAGCTAAGTCATTGCGTTCTCAAGGCAGTGTGAGCGAGGAGGTAACAGAATACAAGCATAAACAGCAATAAAGGGAGAGCATTCCGTTATTACTTGTAAGTGAACACGTAAAGGCGTTAGTGCGACTGTACTTTGAACCAAAACACGGATAAAACGGGACTGAAATGTTGATACAACACTGCATAGTATAAAACAAAGTCGCTTTCTCTGTTCCTATATCACTATGTTTGCTTAAATCTTTAAAACTACGCAATGGACTTTGATGCGACTTCTTTTAATGTATCAATTATCTGCCGGCTTCATCTAGTATTTTTTACATTCAATTTTGACGTGGAAAAGTGTTGTTTTAAGGCCTATTTAAAAAAATAAATTCATTTTTTCATTAACTAGTGAAGAGAAAATTTCGGGAATTCGGGAAAATCACAATGGACTAACTCGGCTGTAGTGATATTACAACCTTACAGAAAACCTGCGTGAAACAATTTTTGGAGTGTGTTTTGGCCGTATGAATCAGGTTTTTTATGATAGCATAAGACCAAAGAGCGAAGACCACAGATAGAGTCCATTTGGGCTGATGTTGAGCTAGGATTGTGGCTGCCAATGCAATTATGTACCAAAATATATGTATATGTGAATCAGGAGAAGGAACGAGGTAGTTTTTAGTACTCGTAAGCGTGAGTGAAGTTGCCCGAGGCCCAATACTCTACCATTCTCTTTACCTTACTCTTAAACGTTTTCTATGAGCGGCACTGATTCCTTAAAACCACAAAATATTTTGAACAAAATGTCTTTCTGGAACATAGAATAACAGTCCCCCTACACCTTTGAAGGCACTGCACTTCGCTACATGAAGCGAATGACCCAGAAACTGTACTCTCGATATAAAACCGCGAATGTGTGGGGAATACATCTTACTTTTAAACTAATGTTGACTGGACTTGCTTGGAAAACATATCAATTCTCAAAGTGCTTGAGTATAGTGTGGTCTACGAAGATTTTTGGCGATTTGAATTTTTTTTAGCAAATTGTTTATTTAAATTGGTCGAATATAAATTAATTTGTCTTTTAAAATATAAAAAAAAACATTTATTATTTATTTAACTTTATAAACAAAATCCTTAGGCTTAATGACTACAAGCTTTCTCGCTAGCCAACCTTGTACATTTTTTTTCAAGAAATAAGCCCTAGAAATTTACCCATTGACGCATAAGTCTTGATGTCATAACATACAGTCTTGGACAAAATTCATCGCAAACTAGTGACTCTGATTAGTTGTTAAGTACCCAATTGTGTTTCCTAATTTCAGAGCTCAGTGTTTTTTTTTAGTTTTACTTAATCCGTAGTTCTCTTACTGGATTCTATTCGGTGTTTCGAACTAACAGATACACGGAAACAATACTTAACTTGTTCTTAAACTTTTGAATACCTTGTTTAGACATTCCTTGAGCTTTTTAAATTGTTTGTTCTGTTAACTTACGTCTTTAGACATCAAGGAAAAAATACAGTCTTTTTGCAGCACTAAATCAACTTTATTGCTTCTAGAGTTTCTCTGGTCGATCTCTAGTGTAGTTCAAGTCAGAAGTAGTAGTAATTATGAATGGGTGAGAGACTTATCTTAAATAATTACAAAAAATACACAAAGAGAGCATTGGTATCAAAAAAAATCTCTAACCGACCCCACGAACACGATCAATCAAATTATTACCTCACGAAAATGTAATGATAAAAAATCCCACACATTAATTTCAAATAAAATTTTAAATCAATGTTCGATAATGTTTTATCTATAGGTTAGAATATTATGCAAACTGATAAAGTATTACGAACCGATATTAATATAGATAATCCTACAAGATAAGATAATATCGTCAATATTTTTAGTTCAGTTGCAAGCGTTGCTAGGAGTACACGTAAAATGGCTAAAAAAACTAAAAAGAAAGAAGGAGATGTCGTTAAAGACATAAAAAATAAAAAAAGTGTTGGAAAAGTTGAAGTGAAAGAAAATAATAATGTTTTGACCGTGAGTATTAAAAAATAAAAATGGATAAACATTGTGTCTGTATGCCTATAACTATCGAATGGCTGCACCGAATTAGATAATTATTCTTTTATTATTGGAGATAAACCAAGACAAGTTAAAACAATTGGTTTGGTTACAACGCTTGTTGTATTAAAAGAAAAAAACTATATATAGAGTTCAGGCAAAACTAGTAATGAATAAAGCCAGGAATATTGTAATGAGAATGTTTTATCATACTTTAAATAAACTGCATGCAATGCTTGTGTATTTGTACTGCTGGAAACTATTTTTATTTACCAGTTTAGTGCCATTGAGATTAATAGCTAACTGTTTAATTTTAATTAAGATTCTCTTGACATTGTAACATTTCCATATAATTCAATTTTAGTTTTAGTTTTGCAAAACCAGTTTAAGAGACCATATATTATAATAATATCTGCTCTCATTTGAATGTTATATGTTTTTAAGTGAGCAGATAGATAACCTGATGGTAAGCAATCATAACACTATAGGGTAAGTACGTTGCTGGCCTTTTATAATTACGGATTTGAGGATCCATATCGGTATTCAAGTATTGTTCTCCAACTTTTTCTAGAAAATATTTTCCGAACTAAACGCATTCTTATCGTTATTACCCTTATAATTGAGAGTGATAAAACATTAAATAATTAGGTAAAAGTAACTTTATCAAAGGATTTTGACTAGTACGCTATCAACAATGTTTCAATATATCGAAAACATAAAAAAATAATGATGTTTTACCGACCACTGTTTCCAAAGATCAGAGCAGTGCTAAGCAAAAAATTTTTTGATATTTGACTCTCTCAAAGGCTTATTTAAATAGTAAGCTTCAACTTTTTTTGCAGCTTGCATCTTTCGTGTCTCTAGTTGCATTTGCAGTTCTGTGCATGATTGTATACAATATCTATACAGATGTAGTTCATGTGCCAGAAATGCCTACATTTGACTTAAATAAATTCTGGGGGCCAAATGCTACGGAACCTCAAGACACGTCTATAAGACCTTATCGGATTGTGTTTAGTGATGCTGTAAGTATATTATTTTAATAATATTTGTATTTATTCTGCACTATTTTGATATTTCATCAACATATTATGCATATAACTTGTTTTGAAATTGAAAGCAGTCGGAGGTAGTAATTTATATGATTGATAAAACATGGACTTATAATTGCTAATTTTAAGCTTAAAATCGCCAATTCACCTTGAGCAAGTGTGGTAGTTAGTGATCATAACTTCTCCATGTAGGAAACAGCAGTGTGTAGCTCAGTAGTGGGACTTGATATACGTTGTGCGTTATAAAAATCCCTAAATTATTAAACATATAAAAACAAATGATGACGGTGATGATACAAAGGGATCGAACAATCAAATAGTCATCAAAGCCATACTTGAACAAAGTCAATTTGTTTCAGATGAATTTAGAGATACGTGGCCTCTTTGAGATGTACAGAAGGAACGAGATGAAGAAAAGTTTCAACGACACTGCATGGACTTACGGTGTGCATTCAGAAGCATTCTCAAAAATATTCAATTACTGGATCTTTCAATACGACTTCGCGAAAAGAGAAAGATTTTTGAACCAATTCAAACAATATAAGACCAAGATACAGGGGTTGGATATTCATTACATTCATGTTAAGCCTGAAGTAGAAGTTAATGTTATGGTAAGGCATAAACATTGTTCGTATTTATTATGCGAGAATCTATTTCGTTTTCATTTTCTTCTTTGTCATCGTCTTTTTCTAAGTTTTGAATCCCTTCTAATAGTAAAACTAACTTTATTAACTTGTATCGTAGTCTTAAGTTCGTGCCCTTATTATTGGATTGATTTTATTGATCGTCATTTATTTTGTCAATAGGCTTGGCTAGACACAATGGGATAGTTAGTTCTGGTTCCTTAATTGTTTCTGTCTTCTTTATTTGTATTTTAATTTTGGTCTACCAAACAATTTATAAATGTCTAGCTTTTGCTCCCGTGGAATAGTCACTACCTGCAGATTTTATGTTTAAAAAAAATTCCATGTCCGAACTCGAGAAAGAGTTCCAAACTAGGTTTGTACCAAATTTCACACATATAGGGTCAGTAATTTAGGCGTTAAGGAAAGACAGACAGACAGACAGAGTTACTTTCGCATTTATAATATTAGTTTTATATTTGGATTTTAATAGTAATCTCCGTCACGTAAACGCACCTACAGCATAAGAGAAAATCCTACTGTTTAACTATATAAATGAGATAAAAGTATTTAGTAATTTGAAACAAAACTTTACTACAAACTTATAGAAATTTAATTTCACCACATCTGTGCGGTGGAAATTGATCCACACAATTGTAACCGCTAATGCCTAATAAGAGAAATATAATCACATTTTCCATCCACATAAAACCGAATTCAATTTCGAATCTAGGAAAACGTTATGATCCAGTACCATCGTATGAGTACGTTCGAAATTTTTCAAGATTCGTCCGTACGTACTCTCTCGGCTCAATGAGAGGAATTTGATAGGTAACGATTTTAGTCTCTGCAATCGAAAGCTTCGACATGCCATCTAGTTGAATTGGAACAGGTAAAAGCGATTACATGTGTCGCTCGCTAACTGAAAAATATTGGCGATTGAGAACGCTGAAAGATGTGTGTGTAGGTGAATATTTTTGTGCGGATAAATGTAGTTTACTAGGATTCGTTTTTAATGAAGTTTTGCATTCATTTTGTGTAATAAATCATTTATTTGTGTATGTTGTCATGCGGGCACTTAATTTTTTATTCAACTGCTTAAGAGATACAATAGTCTGTAACTGATGTCAGTAAGTAATTTCCAGTTGTGTAGCCAGGTTTGCTGGTGCAAGTTTTAGGATTGGGTGGACCAGATCCACCAGACCGTGGACCAGATCGGAGCAGTTCCTCCTGTGCAAAGACATGCCAAAACTCCAAGGTTTGCAGTCTCTTTTAAGTCTAGACAAAATGAACAATATTTTATTTGCAGGTTCTACCATTGTTACTCCTGCATGGATGGCCTGGGTCTATCAGGGAGTTCTACGAAGCGATACCACTGTTGACTACTGAGAGACCGGGATACAAATTCGTTTTTGAGGTCATAGTTCCTAGTTTGCCTGGATTCGGATTCTCGCAGGTAAAGATTGAATAAAAATACCTCTATCGAAAATAAGTAAGTAGTGGAAAAACATTATCGTCCCAAAGATACATTATAGTCATTAAAGAAAAAGACAAAATTCAGTTTATTAACCAGATCCAAAACTCCAGAAAACCTCTTTTTTTTTCTTACTCGTATTACTATACGATAAATGTCTAAATCCAAACGTCAAAAGCCATATTAAATTTTTACTTGGCAGATATTTTTAGGCTTCCATCCATAATAAAAGATCATGTTTACTAAAACTCCGCTGTCCGTCAGTGTGTCTGTGTATCACTAGGCTTGTACATCATGAATCATGATAGACTATCGAAATTTGGACGTACGAGGTATTTTTGTAGCTACTATAAAAACAAATACTACAAAATAAAATAAAATAATTCTTAAAGGGGGCTCTCAAAGGGCAAACTCGCATTTGTCCGTTTTATTTCAACTAAAGAACGTATTTATTTAATTACACCAATGTCAATTCTCATTAAACCTTGACTTTGTTTCATTTAACCTATTAGCCAAATAGCTACTTTCCTTTCTTATAATACCTGGCATCCTTTCCAATTTATTTTATATTTTTCCAAGAACAACTCAAAGTTTTCGGGTCAATTATCTTACAAGAACCTTTATTTTCAGGCTCCAGTCCGTCCGGGCTTATCTCCGCATCAAATAGCAATTATAATGAGGAACTTGATGCAAAGGCTTGGTCACAAACATTATTACGTCCAAGGTGGGAATTTTGGACACATAATTGGATCCCATATGGCCACTCTATTCCCTAAAGAAGTGGTTGGATTTCACACTAATTTCCCTGTCAACTTTTCAAAGTATGCGCAATGGGTTTGGGTACTGGGAAGCGTTTGGCCAAAGTTTGTCGCCAACGAGAATGTGGATCGCATGTATCCTTTGGGCAAAAAAGTGAACTTTTATTTGGAAGAATTTGGGTTTCTGCATCTGCAAGGGACTAAGCCGGATACGATTGGTAAGATTTTCTTTATTTTCTGTATTCGGATGAATCCATTTTTCTTTTGCACTGGCTGTGTGTATACTAGTGACTGATACTAAAATTGTTGTACGTTTTTGGGACACAAAATAACGAAAATGGGGATAAAGTTTGAGACTTGTCTGTCGATCTTGAATAGTATTGACGATTTTCTCAAGTCCGTCAATGTAGACCGTCGGTTATCAAAATAAGTAGCTCAGCATAAGAACGAGTAGATAATAAATATTTTAATTTATCAAAAAATATTAATCAGCGTCAAAAGAACCGGGACGCTGTTATAGCAGCGGTAAGACACCTTTTGGAGGAGTGGCTTGAGAGACGCCATGGTTTTCTCACCTTCCGGTGCTTCCGAGTACGGCAGCTTCGGTAGGTTCCTGATTCGGATCCGGCGGGAAGAAACGCCAAGGTATTATCATTGTTAGGATCACTCAAAAGGAAATGTGGAGTATACGGTGGCAATGGCCATGTTCTCAGGAAAGTGATCGGGGGCTGCGACCACTCGCGTCTGGTCTTAGTCGAGGCTATGGTGCGGAGCGAGAGGAATTGGGAAGCGTCTCCTCTTTTTGTGAAGTAGTTATACACGAAAAGAAGGAGATGGAGCGCATGAAAGAGCTATCCTCATGCCCCAGTCGCCGCGGAAGGCGACACATCGGGCCTCGGAAATTGAAAGTCGATGACCTCCGGCCACCGTAAGCCCAGGTCTGCGAACGGCGAGTAATGGTAGCTTGCCGCCGGACCAGAACCGGACGACAAAAAGAGCCAATAGATCACCACCGATGGGGCCCTATAGTTGATGCCCTGATGTTCAGCCGGGGTAACGGGGTAAATGCAATGAGACACCGTGGCCTAAAGCAGGAGAACGGGAACAGGGGCGTTTTTAGTCAGTAAAGATCTGATACTCCCTGTCACATCACCCTGGGTAGGAGAGTAAAACTCATTTAGATGATTTTTCCCTGTCAAAAAAAACAAAAACAAGTATTAATAGAACCCCTTTTTAATAGCAAAAATTTTAGAGCTCAGAACAATAGATTCCAAAGTTATCCTGTTTTAGAATCAGGATTTAAAACAAAACCCGCCAGCAACGTTTTAGTGACGCCATTCTAAATGTCCAGACAAAGACTATAAAGTTTAAGAGTGTATAATGAAAAGGGAGATCGCGAAAAATGTTCAAATGAGAGAAAATTAAACGGTTTATTGTTCTCAGCTAAAGTGGATGCTATAAATTAATCGGGAGTGTGTTCTGAATCGACTATTGTGTTGATATTAGATTTTGTTCTAGAATTTTCTCTTTCACTATATTTTTTTAGCATTCCTTTAATAAAACTCGATTTTGTTGACTTTTGCTTTAAATCGTATTCTGATCTATATACATATTTTTTGTCAAATACCGTGCAGAGAAATGGAACCATTAAAACTTTTTACGTAAACATCTACATTTTTTTAAATTATATAAAAAAGCCTTTTGCCACACATCTTCTATCATATCATGCCCATGAGCGGTTATTATTGCTTTCCATAAGGCGATCAGTTCACCAGCCCGCTCGTTTGCCTACTAACTTCAATTTCGTAGGTTTCATAAAAACACACAGGGACTATAAAATTCGGCACAGCAATCTGTTGATCACACAAAGAGTTGCTCCGTGCGGGTATAGAACTTTGCGTAGCAGCCGGTTGACAACCACGTGGTTGCTCAGGGAATGCGCTAATTGTGTACATTTATTATATCCATCACCAATTTGTTTAAATCTTCTCATTTGATTTCCAGGTATTGCTCTCCAAGATTCGCCAGTTGGTCTTGCCAGCTACATCCTAGATAGGGTCATGATCTTCACAGACCCAGCCAACAAGCTGGATCCTGACGGTGGCATGCAAAAGTACTACAACTACGACCAACTTCTGGACAATATCATGCTGTACTGGATCTCTGGAAGTATCACAACTTCTATGAGGATTTATAAGGAGATTTTTGAAGATAGCGATATGGAAAAGATGATTGAACGGTGAGGCATTGTGATTTTTTTTTATCATAACTAAAGGCGTTATTGTTCGACGAGGTACCAAAGTATGGTATAGTTTCAAGCCTTGGTAGGGGCGCATATTAATGATGAACATTGTAAGTACATAACAGACGCATTTACGATAATTGTGTAGAGTGCGACTACCAAAATAGAGTCTCGGGTTCGCTTCCCCGTTAGGGTAAAGTATTCTAGTTTTTCCATTTCCCTGAAAATTCATTTTTTGTATGTTTTTGAATAAATTACCCCCGCTTACTGGAGTGGAAGACTCGAGTACTAAATAGTAAGACTGACATAATCTCTCGACTCACTCTGGGCGAGAAAGGACACTATGATAATTACCCTCGCGTAAAAACCATTATCATGGGGCGAAAGAGCCGTAAAACCCTAATCCAAAATAATTAGAGAATCTAACTGAGTACATACACACTGGAACAATTGTTCTGACCAGTCATAATTGCAGAATTTACAAAATTATACAGTGACGCTACTATTCGTCCGACCCTACTGCCTACTGACAGTAACATGGGTGAAAACATGACAGATGTTGTTTTGTCTTTACGCCTTGTATTATGTTTAATCTGTTTCCACGTTAGCGTAGTTGCCAGCTTTTTAAAGATAAAACTTTTTCCGAAATTTAAATAAGCACTGACACATATTTTTTTATATAGGGATTTATAAGATGATATAAGATATTTGATGATTTTCACCTTTAAAAACAAATAATGTCAAACGTGTGTACTCTTATTTAAAATGCCAGCAACCTGGGGCTTCCATGGTGTTGCGGGTGTCCATGGGCGGCGCTGGTCACTTAACATCAGGTGATCCATCTACTGGTTTGTCTCCTATTCCATAAAAATGAGTAGAACTATTTTTGCTCTTTTTGTGTCGTTTGTCGTTGAAGACGACTGAGGTACCACACAATAGACAGGGACGGAGATATCCCCTATATCTCCGTCCCTGTCTATAGTGTCATCTCTGATCATCGTCTTTTAAAATATTTTGTTGTAAATAATGGATATTTTGTTTTGTTCCAGAATTCCAACTTCAGTGCCAACATGGGGAGCTCGATTCAAGAACGATCTGGCGTATTCTCCAGACTTCCTACTAAAATGGAAGTATCCCAACTTGTTAGGAACTTCGAATTACAACGTTGGAGGACATTTGGCAGCTTTCGAGAGGCCTAAAGAGTTCAGTGACAGCGTTTTCGAAGGCGTCAAATCGTTTTTGGCATTCTCAAAATAAACGTTTTTTTATTTTTGTATTATTGTCATATTTTATTATAATATTTTTCATTTGTCAAAAAGATATTTTTGACAAATGAAACTTTGCCTTTGTCTCAACTATAGACTTGTTGTCTTGAAAGGCGAACGGCAGGCCCTGTACCGCATACTTTTTGTAATGTTATGTATTAGAATTTGTACTACTTATTAAGCCAGCTAAGCTATTAATTTTTATGTAATTGTTCTATTTTTAGAAGCTGGCATTAATTATAAATATCAATAAAAAGATTTCAATAAACAAGCGCACTTAAATCGTAAAAACTGAACGCAGTCATGTTTTGAGAAGTTGCCATTGTAAAATAAGACAAATATCGGAATTATAAATAATTATTTTGAAGTGAGAATAACAAGTTACATAATTAAAGATGTCTATATATTAAACCTAACCTATAATATTTTTTATATACCTGTAGTCTAAACCCAGTTAATACTTCATTATTGAGTGACTAGATGGATGAAAACTAGCGTTTCAACAAAGATGACCTTATTTTGTGGGTTAGGTTTTGCCGTAGATGTTAACCACGCGCCATCACGTTCGGTCGTTGGGGAAACGCTTGCTATCATTGTTGTAACACTAGTTCGCAACCGTAAAGCAAACCTTTGAATCACCAAAATAATGTTTATGTACCTTCAAATAACAATCTAAGCTAATACTCTAGTACATAACCTTTAAAAATAAAACTAGCTATATAACTCTTATGTCCCAAGTTTTAAAAATCCAACATTTTTAACAGGGCTTGTTTATCATATTAACTACCAATTAAACCAAAAAGTATCCCAAAACACGAAAAATTATTAGCGGTACAGTACTCCCATACAAGCCTGTCGTTCACCTTTCATAATTTGCTAAATTATTTATTATTTTAAATGGCAGATAATGACCTAAAATAGATAAAGGCTTGATCAGATTAAGTTACTAATAACTCAACTGACACATATAGAATAAGCAATATGTCAAAATAAATCAGAAAATTCAATAACAGGATCTAAATAAAAAAAAAAAAAAATCAGGATACTAGTACAAAAAATAGTATGTGTAATTTTATTAGTTAATCGCAACGAAGTCCATCACAAAAGAAACAATACGAGGAAAACTCTATCTCCATTATCGAATTAAACCTTGAAATCAAAGAATTATCAACGGCAACGTCAGCTCAACAAAAAAATATGAAAAACCTAATACCAGACGAGAAATTGACAAAGCGAAATCAAATTGCATTCGTTCTAAAAACAAACGACGAATAAGACAATCGAAATTTAAAAATTCGCGCGCACAACACCGTGTTTCTAAAAGGAGAACAGAGTAAAAACTTTTGTATAAAAAAAAGAAATGAAAAGACCAAGGAGTATAGTCGGTAAGGAGTCCCATTGTATAGTTTTATGTTTTTAAATACCACACTAGCTAGGATTTCATAGTCCTTTTTGGGTCTTGGTCATTTTAGTGGAATTTTCAATTTTGATTTGTAACGTTATTTTTAAAATGTCTTTCAAATTGAATTTACCGTTTTCAGAAGAGCTCTGTTAGAATTGTGCTTAGAGTGTGGCAGTAAATTCACCCATTATGATGAGATTCAAAAAGTCGTAACATAATAAATAAACAGTAGTGGCCAGAAAAGAAAAAAAAATGACTTTATTTAATACGATTTCATACAGAGACCACTCCTTATCTTCATACTCCATTTAAAAAACTTTGTGCAAAAAAAAGAAACAGGCACAGGCGAAGTTGCGGACGGACGGCGGGACGCGAGTAATTCGATTTAGCGACGCTGACTCGATTGAAAACGATTACAGCGAACATCGAGTTGAAAGTTGTTTATTATTTTGCTTTGCGTTGTACCGAATTCGATGATTGAAGTCTAATAAGGTTATATTTGAGTTATATTCTCGAGATGCGTATTTGTTTTTGTTCCTTGGTCTCGATTATAATGTTTGTAGTGCCATTCTGGAACACGGCGTTTATTTGGTTGTTTGTAGACATTTAGACACTTTCTTTATTAATCATTGCCTTGTTTCTACCAAATCTACTGTTGAAAGGGATGGGGCAAGAGTGAGGTTGTGTCAAATATGACTTTTTTTTTCATCAATAATCTACATCACACGGTAAAAACCAATTAGTGGGTAGTGTGGAAATATTACCTTATTTTTGAAGGGGGGGGGGCCATAATCAGTGAATGACTACATTTCCAGCTTTGGGTGTAAAAAGTGGCCTCTGATTATTACTGACTAAAAACCACCCTGACTCATCTCCTGCTCAAAATGCGCTTTGCCCAAATGCCCAATGTACATTTAAAGTTATTACGTACCGAGGTTGCCTTAAAATCTACATTTGAATTCATTTTTCAACTACTTCCAGAGGAATTTCATACCAAGAAATGGGATTGCAACTAAGAAATCCAGAAGTATTCTAAGGCAGCTGAAACTTTTTGAAAAAGAAATGAAAAAAGGAAATTAGCCAGCTATCCGCGGTACCAGCGGGAGACGAGACGGAGGCTACTTTTCAGGACAAGTTTTTGCGGTTACAATTTTTTCAGCGGCTAGTTGTAACTTTAAATGCTGAAAGGCTGGCTTGTATACTATTTACTTGTTTAATGTAAGTAATTAAATATTAATTTGCAACCGAACTGTACTTATGGATCTCAGTTGAGATTGAAACTTTTTCGATGAAATAAAACAGAGGAGAGCCAAGCTTCGGCAAGAATGGGTCGGCTCGACCGGAGTGATACCACGGCCTCACAGAATACCGACTTAAACAACCACAGCGTTGTGTTTCGCCGTGTGAGTGAGGTTACCGGAGGCTCAATCCCGCCCCTTGCCCTATCCCTTCTCGATCCTTATATCCGCAATCCCTATCCCGAAAAGGCCGGCAACAAACTCGTAAATCCTTTGGTGTTGCGGGTGTCCATGTGCGACGCCGATTGCTTAGCATGAGGTAATCCGTCTTATAGGTACCATAAAAAAACATAAAAAGTCAGTTAAAAGTTTATGAACAAAAGGTATAAGCAATCAGAGTCGCAGCACCTGAGGAGTCACGAGTGAGTTGGTTTTTTGCCAGTTGTTAGGGATTAGAGGTTTGAGGAATTCGTAAAGAGAACAAATGCTAGTCCTTTCCTATCTCCTCCCCAATCCTATAGTAACTCGTAGACCGCAACACAACGAAAACCTTGTGTGACACCAGTTTTCTGTGAGGCTGTGTACTACAGTTGAAGTTTTTAAACTAACTGTATCATTGTGGGCAAAAAAACTTCGAGTTATACTCATAGAGAACTAGGGACCTTCCTGGCTTCGCACAAGTGCAATGGTGATACTAAATTTCTCCATTATTTAACCCTTCGAACCCTAAACGGAAACCGGTTGCAGCTTAGGGTTTGAGTGAACGGCGCAGTGCGTAAGGTCCGGCAACCGGTTACCGCTTGGAGTTCGAAGGGTTAATGGATGTTATTATACATATATAAACATTTCTCTTTAATCACTCTACTTATTAAAAAAATATCACAACATAATCCGTTGCGTAGTTCTAAAGAATAGAGATGGAAAAAGTGACTTGGTTTATATTTTGTAAGGATATTATAGTGCTTTCTGTATCTATACTTTTCAGTTCACCATTTATACAATAATTCTATGAAATTATTTTACCTACTTTCTAAACATAGCCTCATAACAATCTAAACACACAAACATCAATCCAAAATCATCACAAACAATGATTACACTGGTCTGTACCACATTTACAATTCAAAAATACTCCAACACCGCCCTCTAGCGTTGCGAATGCAAAACAATACGCATAGGGTTGTTACAAAGAGAATTAATGTGTGTGCAGAAGAGCCGCACTATGCAAGCTTTGAGGTTATGATGGCCGCGTGAAACGTGATTCATATTGTTTATTTTGGTATTGTTATTGTAAAATTGTTATATACAATGCAATTTGATGCGATTTCAGACGCCTTATGCATAAGCGTACGCATTTTAAAGCTGAGAAGTACTAATGTGAATTTTTTCGAGTCATATAAAGTTTTTAAGGATTTGTCGCAAATCATAAATCGACTATCTATATTGCAAATATAACATTTAACAATGACTTTATGTTACCTATGGTATGTTTTCAAAAAGACAAATGATTTAATTTTCAATTTCAAATAATTTAATGTGGGATGCAAAATGGTTTATTCCCCAATGAGAATTAAAAATGATTAGAATTAAAGATATAATTAGTTTCCGCTACCATCGAATAGATGGTTGGGTAAATAAAAGGAGAATTTGATAAATAACAGTAGGTATAGTAATAGAGTGGTATAAGTACAAGAAATGTTTATTTTAAGAAGATACACGCAGGGTTCTCCTTTCTTAATCTATATCTATACTATAATATTATAAATGCGAAAGTAACTCTGTCTGTCTGTCTGTCTGTCGTTTCTTCACGCCTAAACTACTGAACCGATTTCTGTGAAATTTCGAACAGACATATTTTGAAACTCAAGAAAGGACATAGGATAGTTTTTACATCAAAAATCTGAAGGAAGTCACTATTCCACGCGAACGGTGTCGCGGGCAAAAGCTAGTCGAAAATGTTTTAAAGCCCCAAAGCACTCAAGATCTGTCTTCACTCATTATGGGGCGGCCATCTTGGCAAAATTATTAATATATTTTTTGTGTTAAAATTTTTAATACGCGTCAACCCTAAAGACGATTCATTTGTTTTACAAATACTTCGAGACAAGACTTCTCTGTTGAAAATAACAAGAAGTTTTTTTTTATCGATTGGTTGTCTTTTTTTTCTTTTCTTCAAAGTAACTTTGTTAGAGTGGTCTCAATTAATTCAACTGGCTGGTGGATGAAGATCAATAAAATTTGTTTAAAAATAATTGTAATATTAATAATAGAAACCGCTACATGGAATAAAGCAAAGTGGCTTTCTATGTCCCAATGATCATATATATGTATGCCTAAATCTTTAAAACTACGCAACAAATTTTGAGGCAGTTTTTTAAATAGATGGAATGATTAAGGAGGAAGCTTTTTATATGTATAAACATCATCCATTAGAATTGGAGTAAAACCTGTTTGGTCTCTCGCCCTGGGCAATTCATCATCATCATCATCAGCCTATAAGTGCCCACTGCTGAGCAAAGGCCTCTTCTCACACGGAGAAGGTTAGAGCATTAATCACCACGCTTGCTCAATGCGGGTTGGTGATTTCAAACTTATAATTAGAAATTATAAGTCCAGGTTTCCTCACGATGTTTACCTTCAATGGTGTCTAAATAATCATAGAAAGTACATATAACTCGGAAAAAGTCACATTGGTACTTGCCAGGTTTCGAACCCGCACCCTCATGCATGAGAAGCGGGCGCCTTAACCTCCGGGCTACCACGACTGGGCAATTCTGCACCATGTAATTAATGATTTTCCCTACTCGAAAAAAGGTTTTTAAACTTTATATGCATACACTTAAATACTGCAACGCCAAAAAATTTAAACGTTCATTTGGGCCATAATAGCCAGATGTGTATTCATATTGTCACATCACCAATAGATGGCGTTACTGTAGTTTTAAATCCATTATTCGATATTTAAAAAAAACAATACTCACAAGTACTTTCTCTTTAAGCAAAATCGTAGGCAATATTTAGTATGTATGTATAATAAAACTTGGGCATCGCTTACAGAACCGCCAGCGGCTACATAAATTTAAAAACAAACGTAGCTCTTTATAAAATGGTACTGTAATCCGTCTGCGCCGAGCTCTGTAGCTGTTATAATTTTACACGGATTTATTGGTGTTGGATATGGTTATTATAGGAGATTTTTTTAAAAGAAAGCGCCCATATCATTCCAGCTTTTCAATATATTAAAACACCACAATCTTTTTAAATATATTGAAACATAACAATAGTTCCTGATAAGTGTGGGAGGGTCGTGCTTCGGCACGAATGGGTCGGCGCGACCGGAGTGATACCACGGCCTCAAAGAATACCGGCATGAAACAACCACAGCGTTGTGTTTTGCTGTGTGATTGAGGTTACTGGAGGCCCAATCGTTCTCTTTACCTGATGGTAAGCAATCAGTGCCGCCATGGACATCTGCAACACCAAAGAAGTTACGAGTGTGTTGCCGACCTTTTGAGGACTAGGGATTTGGAGACTTAAAGATTGGGCCTCCGGTAACCTCACTCACTTACTCAGGTTTTTATTAATTTTCTATACAACCAATTTTTTCAACGATGATTAATATGATCACCACTGTTAAGGTCTGTAGTTTAAATAAAAGATATATTTAAGTGGACTGTAAATTTATAATAGGAATACTGATTATAGGTACAAAAATATATAATAAGCTAGCGTCGGTAGTGAAGGTGCTGTGCGGAGTGCCGATGGCGGACACGGTAGGACCCCTCGCCCGCGCGTCTCGCCCGGCCCGTGCTGCCCTCTGGCGGCCGTAGGTGATGTCGATGGTCGATATGTGCATCGACAACCACTGTGGCTTTATTTTACATGTGGTTTATAAAGCATTATTTAAAACTGCTATACGTGTTGGTAAACCTCATTCCAAAACCATTAACAAATCAAAGACAAGGTAATAATATCTACAAGTATTTCAACTTCATAGAAACGGCCGAAACGCGAACTATACCTACGCGCCCGATGTCGGGACGCGCTCGGGACGCAGACAGACGCGGCTGTACCGCAGCGACGAACGGACGGTGTGTTGTCTTTTATTTAGAAATCAGCTCGAGTACATTATTTAATATGACGAATAGGAAATATTGTGCTGTTATTATGTTTGGTTGCATGAATTCGTCAATAACGCATCCAGACATAAGTTTTTTTTTAAATTACCTGGAAACTCTGAAAGGTAAGACTATAAAATAATTTTACTTACTAGTAGCCTAGGTAGGTACATAATGTGTGTCTTTATGGATCATTATTTTCAGTTATCTCACGAAAAAAGATGTTTGTATTTATAAATAATATGAATAAAGTTATTGAGACGAGTGAAATAGGTAGTTATAGGCGGTTCTGGTTCTGAATGAATCATGATACGTTAGGTACCTACTCGTACCTACTTACGCTTGTGTTAAAACGGTTCATGTATGTTTTGTTAGTTTGTATAATTCAAAGTAGAGAGTGCGGTATTTTATTATTAATAATATTTGTTTATTATCTGCGTTTATGAATAATACTAGAAAATATTTAATAACAACAATAAAACAGCTAGACTCATGTAATATTTTGATGTTTGAGGGTTGTGATTTTAGAACATTCGTAGTCAGCTGTTCAGTTCGGCATTAGTGGCCAAAGAAATTTTGTTTGTTTATTTTTAAAGCACTTTATTTGTTTATATAAAAATGGATATTTACAATCACAAAACTAAATGGAAACAGAAAGTGGACAAAGGTAATTAAAATACTGGAGACGAGCAGCCCTAACGCATGTTTACGTACCGTGCGGCTGTAGGTATTTATTTCTTTCAAGCGGCCGAGTTACAATACTGTATGATATTTATACTGTGTCATAGACATGACAACATCATATTTCCCTATCACGTCTTCAGCAATTAATCGTCAACGCTCTTACAAAATTGCGCGCCTTATCCACGCTATGACATTCCGGGTAATACAGTCTTCTTTCGCCCAAGCCTCGTTGAAAAATGAATAAGAATTAATTCGGGAAAATTAAAATTCTTTAACAGTCCCCCACTTTTTGGAGATTATGCTCTGCCTTAAGGTATGGTATACACAAAGTGGACGCGATTTAGTCGCGAATTGGTATTGAGAGTTTTGATCTGTTCAAGAATTGCTTTTATTCCAATGAGGTTAGGTAGCATTTTATCGTTAGTAGTTAACAAACTACTTGAGATATTTATAATATAGGCAATATAGAATTAGATTACCTGATGGTAAGCAATCGGTGCCGCTCATAAACATCCGCAACAACAGATGAGTTAGAAATCCATTGCCAACTTTTATACTTCAGGGTTTCGGAGATAGATTAGGGATTGGGGAAGAGAAATTCATCGACACATGGCACAGAGCAAAAAACAATGCTGTAAATGTTCCACGCTGGTTTTCTGTTAGCCAATGGTAGCCTGATTATGGCATGCATGCGTGCATGGCTCTTTCACACGTAATAACAAACTTAATCCATCCATTCGGCTCGATTGTAAGATGGACTACCAAAAAAATATTTACATTCTAATTGAACCTATAAAGTAGCAAATTGCCTAGCAACCGCACCAATCACTCAGTCAAACATTGAAACAATAGTCAACAAAACCCTTACAATTTTCCTTCAACAAATTCAAAGTTCCGGACCTGATTCGTCACTCAATGTGTTCCCACCTTAATGGTGAGTAAATCCTATTTATATACAGGTTGGGTGATTGGGAGGCTTTGTTACCGTCACCCGTGGTTTAAGGAAGTGCTCCCAAGAGTTCGGGATTGAGAAATTAACAAACGACAATTATAAGGGCGAGAAGGAAAACGGTTTGAGGATTTTTGAGTGGTCTAGTGTAAATTGCATTTTCGTTGAGGCGACACAGAGAAACAAAATTTATTTTAGCTACTAAGTAAAAATCGGAAAATATGTTGGTAAGCGCATAACTCAATAACGCCTGGACCAATTCTACTGGTTCTTTTTTTGTTATGTGTGTTACTGTCAGGAGAAGGTACTTATTCCATATATACCAATCCTTCCCCGCCCCCAATCCCTCCTCAATCCCTAAATCTCCAAATCCCTAATCCTTAAAAGGTCTGCAACGCACTCGTAACTCCTCCGTTGCGGGTGTCCATGGGCGGCGCTGATTGCTTACCATCAGGTAATCCGTCTGCAAGCTTGCCGACCAATAACATAAAAAAAAAAAAAATTTAGAAAAGAAGAGGAGAGAGTTGGGTAATAGGCCCTTTCATCGTAAGCGAGATGATGAGACCCGTGCGAAGCAGGGGCGAGCTGTTAGTATGATATAAATTTGTACCGAATACGTTACAATACTGTTACCAAAACATCAGATTCGCTCAGTGTGTGATGAAGAAATTAAATTGTGTGAGAATCTCGCTTTGGCATAAATGGGCCCCTCGACCGAAGTGATAGCATGGCCTAACAAAATACCAACTTAAAAGAAACAACAACAGAAAGACAACGTCATATTTCGTTATGTAAATAAGGTTTTGGGAAGCCTTATCCTTTCTCTGTCTATCCTCAATCCACAAATCCTATATTCTAAAATCCCTAACAACTCACAAATGGCTGGCAACGTTCTTATAATTCCTCTGATTTGCCGCTTTTCATCGGCGGTTCCGAATTCCTACTATCAGGTGATACTGGTGATGCTCGTTTGCCGATTTATCATAAAAAAAGCGTTATAAAAGAAAGTAATTAAGTACGTTTGTTATTCTTTGACGTAAAACTACTGAACGAAACTTGAATGAATTTTGTCACAGGAATAGACTACAATCTGAAATAAACGAACAGGCTACTTTTTACCCCACTATAATGTGTGCAAAGTATACAGAAACTAGTTCTACATACAACCACAACAGATAATACAGTAATTTATCAACAACCTCAGTGTAACTGGAGCCATAAAATGAAGCGGTTTCAACTCACTAGATATTGATGTGCGGAGTCAAAACAACTTCAGAGTCGCTCAATGTCTGCTCATGAATAATCCGTATAATTCGCGACGCTTAATGACGAGCCGACGTAATTTACCGAGATATAGTCGTCTGTTTTACTATTAAGGTTATGGGATTCGATACTAGTTATGATATTAATTATTCTACTGAAATTATAAACGGTAAAGTTTGCGAGGATAATTTTTTTGTGAAGCGGACATCGTAAAATTCTTTAAGTATGGAAGAGTCGTGCTTCGGCACGAATGAGTCGGCTCGACCGAAATGATGCACCGGCCTCACAGAAACCTGGCGTGAAACAACCACATCGTTGTGTTTCGCCGTGTGAGTGAGTTTACCGGAGCCCAATCCTTCCCCTCGCCCAGTCCTAAAATCTCCAAATCCCTAATTCCTAACAGGTTGTTCAACTTACTCGTATCTCCTCCGTGGTTGTGGATGTCCAAGAGCTGCGCTGATTGCTTACCATCAGATAATCTGTATGCAAGTTTGTCGACATAATCACCCGAAAATATCACAAAAAAATTGACGGAGTGTCAGCCTCTTACTAACTGAATTAAACCTGTTCCTTCTCCTGCAGACCTGTGGTACATCATTACTTGTACCAATTGCTAAGGAATAGGAGAAAGCCTAGACATTGAATGCTAAATTAACTTCTCAAAAACACTTTAATATTACATGTAACATCTATCTATAACCACCAAATTTTAATTCAAAGCTTTACAAGGAGGATTAACGAAAGACTCCAAAAAAATCTGCATTAAAAAAATTACACTCGTCAGAAATATATGAAGGTAAAGCCGGTCACGACTGACGGAAGATAAAAAAGGCATTTTAAACCACGACTAAATCCTGCCATGCACGCAGAATTTGCATTTTGCAGTAAAATCGGAGTCCCTTTTTTGACTAGTCTTTATTTTAATACCTTAGACTAGTTGTGTGTCACTTAATTGCCGCCATATTCAGAGACATTTGATTGTTAATAAAAGAAAGAAAAACCATTTATTTTTGCGCAGAAAACACACGAACTTAAGAACTACAAAAAATACATGTTATTAAAACATTAGGCACTTGTTTTTTTCTCTTCTAACAAAATTTCATATTTTGGGCATTACAATAATACTAGCTTCCGAACGCGGCTTCGCCCGCGTGGTATGTTGATAAAAAATAGCCTATGTCCTATTCCGGAGTGTATCCTATGCCTATGCCAAATCCGTCCAGCCGTTTTGGCGTTATTGAGTAAAAAAAAAACATCCAAACATCGTAACTTTCGCATTTATAATATTAGTAGGAAGAAGATGAAATACTCGTAAATTGTGACGTCATAACTTTAGAGGTATGAGATTCCACCTTTGAAAAGGGAGGATCCTCTGACCAGATGGGTGTTGTATCTGGTGGGCTATTGTTGACCACGGTTGCTGTCGGGATTTTTGGATCAGAATTGCGTCGAGAACTGTTATACCGCGATGTAGAATCTTGAACGTGATTGGTGCTGTTACTGCGTGTTTGCACACAATTTGTTGTTCCGGGTCAAGGTGTGATATGTGTGTGAAATAATATGTTTGTGAACGCTCCCAGGACATTGAAGAGAATCGTAATATGAGGCGACGTAAAAAATACCCCAAGCTCCTTCTCCTACTCTAGGCCGAGGCCTCGCAACTCCGGCAGAACATCGGCCCTGTAAGGCCCCTTCTGTAGTGGTTTGATAGCACTTTGATGTTTACGCGGATCACTACGCGTCGTACGCTTAGGTTTAAGGCATAAATTTGATTGTGGGTCAAATCCTCCTGTCTTAACGTGAAACCATCTCTAGCCATGACACAGCACATTACATATTCGATGTCGTTCAATATTAATGGCAATGCTCCAATATGTAAATTGATTGATAAACGGATATTACAATGTGTACTGTAAGCAACTGACAATAAGGATCACATTTTAATTTATTCACACATCACAGCATCAGCCTATAAGTGCCCATTGCTGAGCACCTCTTTTTACGGGGAGAAATTTGAGTATTAATCACCTAGCTTGCGTGTTAAAGTGGATAGGCGATTTCAAACTTATAATTACAAATTACAAGTCTAGGTTTCCTCACAATGTTTTCTTTTGGCATGTGTCAGTCAGAAGTAAGAAAGGGCAGGAAAGTGATTTGCTGGCCCAACCTGCTCTTCCACAAGTGAGCTCTTCCTATGATTGGTTTTGGGACTACACAAGTATGGGACTACAAAAAAAAAATCTGGCACCTTTTAAACTGCGATCTCTGTTTCTATTTGTAAGCAATCGGCCCACGTGCATCCGCAACAAGATGTAGTGTTTAAGCCGACCCAACCCTACATACCTTTGCATGGACTTAGTCTGTAAGCTGAGTTAATTAGTGCAGTTTAAAATACGCCTTGGACACAGATATACGTCTCTATCATTTCCGATACCATAACTCTCCACATTGCAACCTGAAGAGTTACGAGTGCGTTTCCGGCTTTTTGAGGATAAGGATTTGAATAAGGGAAAGGATTGGTCCCCTGGTAGCCTGACCCACACGCCGAAACACGACGCTGTGATTGTTTCATGCCGGTTTTCTTTGAGGCCGTGGTATCACTCCAGTCGAGGAGACCCATTCGTCTTCCACATTTAAAATACTTTTTTATTCCCATATTCATTGTTTTTTTTTAATTTACGGCCTTAATAATAATTACGTAAACTTCAAATCAAGTCACGTACCATTTCGACTCACCGAATTTACCCAAGCCTCTCAAAATAGACTAGTGCGATGATTAACAGATAGACCTTAACATGAACCAACAGAACTACGAATAGTTTAGTGTTGACATTGAAGTTAGTTTAACTAATCAGTGCTTCACACTACGAAGGTAGAGTTAATTAAGCAAGGTTTTGGCGTTTAGGAACATGCTGTACGTATGTATGTTCGTGCCTTGAATCCGCTTCAATTGGTAGATATTGGACACTGATTTGTAATGTAATAACGTCGTGGTGGCCCAGAGGTTAAGGTGTCCACTTCTCATGCATGACAGTGCGGTTCCGAAACCTGGCAAGTTTTCCGAGTTGTATGTACTTTTTATGATTATTTAGACACCACTGGCATACGATGAAGGAAAACTTCGTGAGGAAACCTGAACTTATAAGTTCTAATTACAAGTTTGAAATCACCTATCTGCCTTGCCTTGCCTTATAACAATAACCATATTATATACAAAGGGTCTATATTTAGAACAAAAAACTTGAACTAAGGGCTGATTTTTCAATGGTTAGATGAATGTTACCTGGGTAATAATTATAATGCTGTCGCGTCAGAATGTTTGTATAAGACAGTGACAGCAACAGCTTCGTTAGATCAGGTAACATTTATCTGACTATTGAAAAATCAGCCCTAAACCTAATAAAAACATTCGAAACCGAAATTTTCCCAGCTAACTATTAAATTCTATCTTCTTTCAGTGGATACGTTGAAAAGCCTCAGACTTTCATACAAAGTATTGAGAATGGATTTCGACATCTGGATTCGAAACCTTTTATCTGGATTGAATAGCAACTCTTTATTTGATAACTCTTTTTACTGTCGCCAAAAGAATCCTAGCAGATTCCTGGTATACTTTCCTTGATAGGTTTCAAATTTGTATTTAGTTTAGCGATTTTGTTAATAAGTAAAATAGAATTTAAGAAAATGATATACATTTGAATTATTGTTTTTTTAGTGGATAGAATCTCATATACATATTATACGTACATAGTAATATGTGGGTGAGCTATGCTTGGGCACTAATGAGCCGAGTTGAATGGAGTGATATCACGGTCTGAAAGTGATTATTGAGTTTTTTAGTGTGAGGTTACTGGAGGCTCAATCTTTTATGTTCAGTTTTATAAAACAAAGCTGTTATTACAGATACATACAGTTTCTATGCGTATAATTTTGAAAATCTTTAAAGCGAAATAAAACTATGAGTTGAATTTTAAACCTCTTTATGAATTGAAAAGAGAAACGATGGAATTTCTTGTTCATTCTTCTCCATTCGAATCTACAATTTGGAATGAGCACCTAGCTTCACTGACAAACAAACTGACGGAGTACTATTCTATTTTGACGTTTCAAAAGTACCTACTTATGGTTTCGTTGGAATAAATGATTTTGACTTTGACTATGAATTCTACGCTTACTCAAGGGTGATTTGTCATTTTAAACTTATAATTAGTAATTATAAGTCCAGAGCTTTCATGACGATGTTTTCCTTTGGCATATGTCAGTGATGTCTTAATAATCTTAGAGAGTACACATTACTTCAAAAAACATTCATTGGTACATTTTCAAACCGCCTTTATTCATAAGAAGCGAATGTTTTAACTATTATATATTCCGCCCCGGATTATCTTGACTAAAAAACTAGGTAAATGGGACATCAAAAAAAACAAATGTACAAGAATAAGGTTTTACAGTATTGCTATGGTAACTTTTTTATGCTTTCGAAAAGTAAAATGCTTATTGCTTCACTGATTTTAATTGTGAGAGAGCCATGCTTCTATACGAATGGGCCGGATCAAGCGGAGTGATACCACGGCCTCATTTGGGTACAAGAGCCAATAGACCAGGCAGACGTGGCCCAACAGGGTTTTCTTCTTTTTTTGTCAGGGGAAAATCATCAAATGACCTCTCTCGCCCGGGGTAAGGCGAGAGAGAGTGTCGGACTCTTACTGACTAAAAGCCCCCCGTCGCTTCTACTGCTCTGGGCCGAGGTCGTGGTGGCTCGTTGCGCTTAACAATTCGATGATTTTCCCTTCCCTCCTAAAAAAATCAGCTTCTCTAAAAGACAGGGTAATTAATATTCCAGAACAGAATATAAAGCACTTAAACAAGAAGTATGTATCTTTCAAACTTCAACTTTCAAAGTATCAAGATTGGCTTTCACGAAAGTCTAGAAATTAGGACAAACAGGTTTTGATGTGCCGAAGAAAGTTTTAGTCGCTGTTATACTCGCTTAAGTATAGAATTGATACTTTTAGTTATATATTGGTATATATTTTCTTCGCCGGCGGTATTTTCGAACCAATACAACCTTCAAATTTTTAAGAAACGTGAGCCCTCCTTCTTGAAGTGAATGCGCCTGTGGTTCCTCTGGGGTTGTTGCTGTCCATTGGCGAAACTGATTAATCACCATCATGGTCTGCTCCTTGGCCTCACATTACATCAATACTTCTATACTAATATTATAAAGAGGTAAAATAATAATAATAATAAAACGCGCGGTTTCACCCGGTGGTCGGCTCCATTTGATCGTAGCGTGATGTTTTATAGCCTATAGCACTCGGGAACATTGTAGCTATCTGTCAGTGAAAGAATTTTGTCAATCCGACCAGCGGTTCCAAAGATTACCACCTACATTAAAAACACCTACATTACATTAAAATTTTACCTCTTTATAATATTAGTATAGATAAGTAACGCAGTATTGTATCATTGTGACTGTCCGTCAGGTACCCCTAAAAATATAAACAAAAGTATCCCAATATTTTAACGTATCAACTTTCCAATGAGCCACATGTTAGGCCATTCATCTTATACTTTATGGGATCCATACTACGGATAATTACTGACAGGCAATTGAGTTGCAACTTGTTAAAGGATCTTAAGACTAAGTGGCACCGTTGGGCGTCCAATACAATACGAAACGTCACATCTGGTTGCAATAACACTGACCCGTGAAAGGTCCAGAGAAACAATTAAGATATTGCACAAAAAGTGTCATAAAACCCCAAATGCAAGGGCCTGGGAAAAGGGCTCTGGCGAGGAGATGTTAGAGATGTGATGAAGGCGATAGGTTACTTACTCTTGAACTGCGGAGACGGGAGTTTGTCCTAGATAGGCTAAGACTGGTCCTTAGGATCCAATAATATAAAGTGAGTTGAGTGTGAAGTGTGGAAGGAGGGCAGTGTGAGTGCGGTGAACGGGTATGTGAATGTGGCTTTATTTATAGGCTAGGGTTTTTATCCTATCCCTATCTTGATTCCTGTTAATTGATTGAACAGGAATAATACTTTCCATTGTACTTCTTGTTGTACGTATACTCCTGGGGATTGCTGATAAGCATTGCTTAGGCTGGTCCGAAACGGACAGTAGGATGAACGTGAGTGTCTCGCCAAAACCTATCAAAGCTGTGGTGGCTATCTCTAAACTCTTCGACGAAATATTATGGTGGGCGAGGCACAAGCTTAGAAATGGGCTTGGGTTAAGGAGGTACATATATGCAAGACCAACAATTGTTTGTATTATTCTATTGAATATCCGGAGTGCGCTCCTGTGAGTGGACTGCCTACCCTTACCTTTTGTTGCCCTCTTATTTTATTACTAAATGTAAAGTGATTAGAATACATCCTTTCCTAAGGAATTCTCTAATTCCCTTTGCACTTGCGTTTGAAATAATATAAATACCATAATTAAACCTATAAAATAAATTATGTTATTTATTGGGAATTCATAATCCTGTAAACGGTGGGAGAGTGACCAGCAACAGGACGAGCTCTACAGGACTGGGCGGATGGCGGAGCTCAGTCCCTTGCCCATTTCCCTAGAAAGGGTAAGCCGTATACCATCCCTTCCTTGATTTAGGAAAAACGAAAATTTTATTTAGCCTAGGGTCGGCTAGAAACAGTCACATTTGGTGGCCGTGACCAGGATCCTCGTCATTAAATGTACTGATTCACTTCAGTGCAACGAGGAAGGATTTTATATTGGGTTACTACGATAAAACACAACGTAATTACAGCTAGACGACTTTGTGAGTTCAATTCTCACTTACTTATTTATTTTAAAATGTTTCGAATTCATTGCTGGTTCAATCCCAGCTGTGATTTTACCATTGGTAAACTGCAATATATCATGCAGTCATCTCATATAGCCGTCTCCGCAGATCGTGGGTTCGACTCCCATTTATTTATTTACATAAACAATAATTTTGTCTATGAGAGTAAGCCGTAGGTTCAATTCCTGCGTTTATATTACAGTGGTTGACTATTATAGTTACTAATTTATATCTGTAAAACGTGTATTAAATTTACACAAATATTTAGATCTGTCTCCGCAGCTGTGGGTTCAACTCCCGCATGGTTATTTCTTATTTATTGAGTGTCTAGTGCCAACGGGTTTGAAAATTGTGGGTTCAATTCCTGCATTCAGCTTTATCATGGTATTCTCAAAGTACTAGCAGTATTACCATTGTGAAGGAAGTTATTTGGTCTTGTCAAATAAGTAGTAACTTGAAAGTCAACTAATTTATTTAATGTTTTTGCGCATCTGTCAAGTCAGATTCCTATGCCACGGCTATGATAAGGCAAAAATAGCAGTGCGTATTTAAAGGAGGTGTTATGCTGGAGATAAGTTTGTTTGTTTGTATATGTGAATGGTGTATGAAAGGAGCGTGTTTGAGACTAGAAAGTCATGAAACAAACGATCGGATTCAACTTTTAACGAATATACATTCCGACTATTATCATCTGAGAGAATTTAGCACGATTCGTAACTAAGATCTTTAACATGTTGTAGTTTATTAGTATGTATATTATCTCCTTGTATTAGATACTCGTGTGCCTTGTTTAAATAATTCCAGGATAGTTCTAAATGTTGTGCTTCCAACGCATCGATAATTGCTAGCTGAGGAGGTGACAGCAGTTGTGGACGACTATACTATCGGAAACAAAGCTAAGTGTCCTTTTATCAATCAAAGTTATAAAGATTGGCCCGTTATGTTTATGATATGTTGCCATCTTTTAACTTAGATATTTACCATATTTACCCTTAATTTCAACAGTTATGATTGATGTACATGAGTGTTTAACATAGGTGTGCATAATGTCTGGATATATACTAACATTATGCTACGCGTATGTTTGTTCAGTACTGACTGAATCTGAGGGGGGCGCGTTGGTCTTTCGGACTAATGAATTATAAAGTAAATGACAAAAAGCAATTGCTAAAATAATTCAGGTTTGAGATACATTTTTTATAACCATAAACTACCAAAGATTTGTAAACGTATAAAATAAAACCAAATCTTGTGATAGCTCACAGATGTAATGGGTTGGGAGTATTACTAAGAAGATACAATCAAATCTGCTCTAACCTCTTATAATCGGAGGGGGGGAAACATATTGAAATGCTTTCTTATATGTTGTGTGCCGACTATTTCAGATATTAGGTACCTACTATTCAGACCATTCGCGTTTCGTTGCCGGTACGCAACGAAATCGTGAACGCGGAAGGAGAGGTTTCTGTCCAGCGGTAACGAGTACGATGGTCTATGAGAGCAAGGTAGCGTGACTAGCAGGCATCTAAAAGAATAATCCTGGTATGTACAAATCCATTTTATTAGCATGCACAGGATTGTTGTACTCCACCAATGGACAGGGTCAGCTAAAATAGTCTACATGGTTAGGATGCTGTAGCGATTGTAATTATCAGTCCCAAATTAACGTATTTAAAATACTAAATACATACAAATGTCTGGCCGGATATTGACATCTCAATCTTTAACTAGTTCAAGAATAACAGCAAAGCTATTCATTCATGTTCGTAATACGAATAGGTAATGAGTATCAGCGAGTGACAACGTTAGTTTGTAACTGAAGGCACTGGGTTGTGATAATAATGTCGGTTATATTAATTCCCCAAGGAGGGTACACTAAATAACAATAGATGGGCAAAGACTTTCACGAATTTGTTAGGATAAAATATATGACAGCAATTGATTTTTACGGAGATAAAAGTATCACGAAATTGTTGGACAATTAAAGTACTCTAGCAGTATCTTTCATTAATAGCTTAGAGCCACGATTCAAGCAATGGTAAATAAGCTCCGAAATACAATGTTTACGCATGTCAATATGTTGTTATGCAAGGTGAGCTAAGATCGCCAGACTCACTGCTCTGAAAACCAAATATATTCAGAGACTGTGATGTCACTATACTTTTAAAGCTTAAAATAAGACAAATAATAGTTTTGAATTTGCAATGTGGTAAGAGTTATGGCTATCAAATGGCTGTAGAAAGTGTTACAAACAATAATAATATGTGCAGGGCAGGAGTGTAGGAAAGATTATTGCACACGGGTTCGATTCCCGCACGGAGCAGTTTTATGAGTGAACTTAGGATGTTGTTTCGTATCTGGTGTAATGTGTAATTGTGCATTTGTGAATACACCTACCAAGTAGGAGTGCATACTGTGGCCAACGTTCAATACGTAACAAATAAAGGCAACGCAAAGTTTAATCAGCATTGAGAAATTATAAATATGCAATCTTAAACCAGTATCTGAATTCAAACGTGATATGAATCAAGTTCCAGTGTTTTAAATAGTGAAGTTGACAGTAACTTTATTGAATAACAATAGTGATCTCTTACATATTAATTTTGGATTCAGCTATTTAAACACAAACGAGCCAAACAAACTGTGTCTGAATCAGCTATTTTGAGTCAACGTGATCGGATGGAGGATGACTTATAAAAATAGGTATAGCAATTGTAGGCTTAAGCCTTAAACGTTTGGGTAGTTCGTGATTCTGAGGTGATCACATATTGTGTACATGTCAAGTGACCCCACAATGTAATTATTGGTTGGACTTGATCAGTTAATGTTATAAATCTAGCACTCACTAATTCGCATAAGTACATTAAATATATATGCGCGAGGCTTGAGACCATAATATCAGGACACATGCTTGTAAGCAATCAAAACCACTAGGAGATGGAGATTGGGCTAGTTTCTCAGTTATGTTATTGAATCCCAGGACATGGGGACTGCTGCTAAACAGCGCACAAATTGTTGCAGTCGATTTAACATGAAAAATAATTAACTACTTGCCCATAAAATATATTTGTTTAATCAACAATCAGACGGCAAACGATGTTTAGTCTCTGCTATGGCTCCCAGTTACAAATGAAAGCATTGGAGAATTCCGAAAATAGCATACACTACGACATAACTGGCGATAATTAACTTAAATGGAAAAAACGCTACAACAATTTGCATATTTTGAAAAAAAAAATATATGTTATACACATACTCACATCCCATCAGTACTATAATATATACTGCATATAGTCGATGTTTAACAGATACTTCTTAGACAAAAATACTTATCGGATATTGAGAACAAAGTTCTGTGAACATGATAGTCATGTATACTTAATATTGCCCTATTATGAAAGCTCATACGCTGAACTGCGTCACGCGTCTGATTTTCAGAGGGGGGAATGTGACTGTCCGTCAGGTACCCCTAAAAATATAAACAAAAGTATCCCAATATTTTAACGTATCAACTTTCCAATGAGCCACATGTTAGGCCATTCATCTTATACTTTATGGGATCCATACTACGGATAATTACTGACAGGCAATTGAGTTGCAACTTGTTAAAGGATCTTAAGACTAAGTGGCACCGTTGGGCGTCCAATACAATACGAAACGTCACATCTGGTTGCAATAACACTGACCCGTGAAAGGTCCAGAGAAACAATTAAGATATTGCACAAAAAGTGTCATAAAACCCCAAATGCAAGGGCCTGGGAAAAGGGCTCTGGCGAGGAGATGTTAGAGATGTGATGAAGGCGATAGGTTACTTACTCTTGAACTGCGGAGACGGGAGGTTGTCCTAGATAGGCTAAGACTGGTCCTTAGGATCCAATAATATAAAGTGAGTTGAGTGTGAAGTGTGGAAGGAGGGCAGTGTGAGTGCGGTGAACGGGTATGTGAATGTGGCTTTATTTATAGGCTAGGGTTTTTATCCTATCCCTATCTTGATTCCTGTTAATTGATTGAACAGGAATAATACTTTCCATTGTACTTCTTGTTGTACGTATACTCCTGGGGATTGCTGATAAGCATTGCTTAGGCTGGTCCGAAACGGACAGTAGGATGAACGTGAGTGTCTCGCCAAAACCTATCAAAGCTGTGGTGGCTATCTCTAAACTCTTCGACGAAATATTATGGTGGGCGAGGCACAAGCTTAGAAATGGGCTTGGGTTAAGGAGGTACATATATGCAAGACCAACAATTGTTTGTATTATTCTATTGAATATCCGGAGTGCGCTCCTGTGAGTGGACTGCCTACCCTTACCTTTTGTTGCCCTCTTATTTTATTACTAAATGTAAAGTGATTAGAATACATCCTTTCCTAATGAATTCTCTAATTCCCTTTGCACTTGCGTTTGAAATAATATAAATACCATAATTAAACCTATAAAATAAATTATGTAATTTATTGGGAATTCATAATCCTGTAAACGGTGGGAGAGTGACCAGCAACAGGACGAGCTCTACAGGACTGGGCGGATGGCGGAGCTCAGTCCCTTGCCCATTTCCCTAGAAAGGGTAAGCCGTATACCATCCCTTCCTTGATTTAGGAAAAACGAAAATTTTATTTAGCCTAGGGTCGGCTAGAAACAGTCACATCATCACATTTCATTATAACACAATGTAAACAAATTAAAAAAATATATATTTGTGTTCCATAGATCATTTATATGATAAAAAGTACTATAAAAAAAAGATTATATAATACTTGGTATAATATAATCACACAGCGACTGCACAGTTGGTGCGGTGGCTGGGCAACTGGCTGCCGTGCAACGTGTCGCGAGTTCTATTCCCGCACGGAAAAACTCTTTGTGTGATCCACATTTTTTTTCCGGGTCTGGGTGTGATGTTTTTGTACAATTCTATGTTTGTAAATGGCAAAACCACGACACAGGAGAAAATCCTAATGTAGAGCAACGTTATATAAAAAGAAAAAAAAACAGAGAAATATACTAAGACCTCAATATGAACAGTCCAAACTCAAAGAAGATATAACTATATTCGTGACAAGCATCATTGATTAACTAAAAATCGCGGGTTACTCACGTGTAAATGTTGAGAAAAGCTCTACTAGTACAGTAGGCTCTACAGTAGGCTGCGCGACGTCGCCGCGTCCGCGCACGCTGCTCATGAGGAAGAACCCCTCTGTAGTTCGAAACTAGTAGAGCTTTTCTCAATTTATACACGTGAGTAACCCTCGATTTTTAGTTAATTTAGTATGTCTCACGATAGTTATTATAAAAGCATCATTGATCTTAGAACCAACCACACTAATATTACATTTACTTTAAAACCACAACCAAAAAAACAAAACAATCCGAAAAACACTGACTGAAAAATAAAACAAAAACAATTTCCAACAACCCACAAAAGTACAAAGATTTTATTTAATAAACAAAATGAAGAGAAAAAAGCGGAAAAGAGAGAAACTTGAAAGAATTTAAAAAAATGAGACGCGTTTAAGGGTACGTTGAGAGATGTACATGAGACCTGTCCTTGTATATTTGTAGCGACTACACTTGAATCTCTAATAAACCGTCTAATTAACGAGGTGCATTCATACTGCCGGGTTGGGAACACCATAATTGAGGGAAAATCCAGGATAAGTTCTCTATTTTTTTTTCAGCTGGAGACTCACATCTCCCTATTAGTTCTTACTATTAAGGGGCATGCTGTGCTTACCTGAAATATAATTCGATCATATATAAGTGTATACAATTGTTGGTCGGCTAATAAAATAAAATCTCCCAGTCACCCTCCTTCAATGGGACTATCAACACATTTGTCTTCTGGCTGAAAAAGACCATCACGCTCGTCTTTTTATATTTAAACTAGCGGCCCGCCCCGCTTCGCACGGGTCCAACTATCTCGCTATGAAAGGGTCATTTTTTCCTGATCTTCCCCTCTACTATTCTAATTTTTTCCTTGATAAGAACCTTCTCCTGATAATAACAAACACAACAAAAAAAGAATTAGCAAAATTGGTCCAGGCGTTGTTGAGTTATGCGCTTACCAACACATTTTGCTATCCATTTTTATATATAAGAAGATTAGGACCATAATTTGAAATTCGATTATTGGCTATCGAATTAAGTATGAAACTGTAGTTCTGACTGAGAATTTTAATAGATCATGCTAATACTAATCTATATAATTATGTACTATATACAATTGTTATAAAGATGAAGAGTTTGTTTGCTTGAACGCGCTTATCTCCGGAACTAGTGGTTGGAATTGAACAATTTTTTTGTGTTTGTAAGATTTCTATGATTGCTATGATTTGCTGAACTGCGTGAAATAAGCTAGTTACCAATAAAATGGAATATTACAGTCAGTTTCTTTAAACAACATCTTGGTGTAGGCATTCTTTCAACATTCTTTTTTAGCCAGGTTTGTGATAAAGACCTTTTTTCATTGACTCTCAAGAACGTCTTCTGTCTCCCTGATTAGCAAATATGTACTTCACATTCACTTCAAAATGCGTTTGCACCAAGAAGAGTACATCCGTTAAATAATTAATCAGGTCCCATGAAAAAGGGAGAAAGAAATATCCACAACTTTCAAACATTTCTAGCCACCCTACCAAACAACCCGAGTGTGCAATTAGCGTGTACTTGTTGACAGATTATGAAGGTTCTCTATCCTGCTCATTCACAGGCCAGTTCTTATGTTAGAGGGAGACGGGCGTATTGTTAAAGGATGCGTCATTGCACGTCTATACATTACCCCAACTTCGTGCGGTATGATATTAGAGGAGTTTTCTTTTTGATTATGATTGTATGCTTTTTAAAAATTGTATAGAAATGTATGTTTGTGATTTTAGTAAGAGATTTTTGGAAAATTTTGTCAAAAGTGGCAAACGGGCTGGAGGATTTCTTGATGCTAAGCAATAGTCCCCGTCAATGTCTATTAATGTCATCAATTGGTGGGCTCGACCGGAGTGATACCACGGTCTCACGGAAAACCGGCGTAAAACAACTACAGCAATGTGTTTGGAGGCCCAATCCCTATCCTTCCCTTCCCAATCCTTTAATAAACCGGCGTGAAACCACTACAGCGTTGTGTTTCGCCGTGTGAGCGAGGTTACCGGAGGCCCAATCCCTCCCCCTCTCCCCATCTCTTCCTAATTCTTTAATATCCGATAACTTTATCCCTAAAAGGTCGGCAATGCGCTGGTAACTCCTTTGGTGTTGCTGGTGTCCATGGGCGGCGTTGATTGCTTACCATCAGATAATCCGTCTGCTCGTTTGTCGACTTATACCATAAAAAATGAACACCAGCGATACCAGAGCAGTTACATATGCTAGAGGGGTTTTGAAGGTTGTTAGACATTTTAGGATTCAGATTTTGAAATCGGGGTTGGCTTGGGGAAAAGCAAACTTTCAAGGCAGATCACAACGCGGCGTTATGTGTGTTGTATCACGCCCAGTCTCTTCTGTGAGGCCAAAGTTTCACTCCGTTCGAGGCGTCCTATTCTGCATTCAATACATTCATAATTCATTCAATTTTGGGTTCTGTTTTCAGTTCAGCATACAGGTAACAATCATTGGGTTGTTTGATTTTCGAGTATTACTTTATTTGTTGTTTAATAATTCTCAGAATTTTATTGCGTCCGATGCAACCAGATTGATATTGCTTTTTAAAACTCGTTCATACCTCTTTGGGGAATAAAAAAAGTAAATAAAATATTATACAGTTATAAATTAAAAAATAAAAATCTCTATGACTACATAGTATGTCACTTTCTCCGTCCCTATAAACATACGTATGCTTAAATCTTCAAACCTACGCAATGGATGCAGTGTTTAAGTAGATAAAATGATTCAAGAAAAAGGTTTATGATATCTATTAAATAGTTTATTTTATGTGATAGGTACGTTGGCAAAGAGTACACGGATTACCCAGCAATCAGCGCCACCGAGTATCGAATGCGTAATCGAAACCTTTTAGAAATTAAGGTTTAGGATATTTTGGGATTGTGGAGGGATTTGGGGAGCGGAAAGGATTGTGCAACCAACGCTGTGTTTGTTGTTTGACGCCGGTTGTGTGAGGCCGTGATATTACTCCGGTCGAGCCGATTTATTATACACTTTTAATCGTAAGGAAATAAAATAGTAAGTCATAGTAAGGACATTTATTATCAGCCTTGTACTAATGCGAAGCTAGTGCGGGTCGCTAGTTACTCTATAAAAATCCCCTGTCAATGCACAAAGTTATATTTTGACGTGGACAATACCTTACATCATTGTAATAAGAACTTATTTCGCATTTCAACGTTATTTGGGTTTAACGAGTTTTTAAAAACAAAGGGTTCCTTTGTAATGTAATTGTTATAATGTTTAATTAAGGTCTGTAATTAAAAATTCTGGAAAGATAAAATCTCTTTTCGGGGTCAAGGACCTTTTTTCAGGCCGAGAAGCCTTTATGAGGTCATCATATTTCCGTGTAAATTTGTAAGACTTCAAGTTAAGGTACTTAAATGTATATCAATTGCTATAAAGCTGTTTTTGAGGGTCGGTAAGTAGGATGTAGCGGGAGTGGGCCTAGGTCTCCAATCAACTTACTCACTCGGCAAACCCACTTTCCGTAAGGTCGTGGTATCACTGGAGGAGCCGGTCAATTCGTGTCCAAGCATGGCTTTCTCACTAAAAGTCACCCATTGAGCCAAAAAGAGTCGTAAAAACTACGCATAATTCGAAAACAACATTTTAATGCTTTTCAAAAATCTTGCGCACTCGTTGATGATGCATACATATAAATACTCACTTTTCATCAATTAGTTCATAAGTCTTTTAGATAGATATGTATCAACATTTTTATGAGCCAGCTGTTGGTTGTTGTTGCTTAGTGTTAAACTATAAGCAACCTATTTATTCAGGCCTTGAAAACACCCAGGTTACCCTACAGGGAACAAATTCTACCAAGGAATTCCAATTTTAAGCGGTTCTAATGAAAAAATCAAAGCAAATCGCTTCGTGCGTCTGGTTGGAATATTTATACTCATATTTAAGTAGACTAGACTTTAGGTGAAGAAATTAAATGCTATTTTACCATAGCATATAAAAATTTCGTAGTCAAAAACTCTCTTAAATTCGTACAATGATCAGATGCATATATTATTATTTGAGAGCAAATAAATTTATTAATTAATACAGTTGTTTCAAAGTTCACTTTCGTTCGTATCTAGTTGGAAGTCGCTTCTATTCAATAGTTCTCCCGGGAGAGGATTTTGTACCGGATCATTCAATTACGAATTTATTTAAGTACCTTTTGTATTTGATGCGGTATCTTAAAATAGTGACTATAGAGAGAGTGACAGATTTTTCGTTTGTCAAAAGATTCAAGAAATACTACCAAATAGAAATCAGATTTATTAGAAAGAGGCAAAACTGAGGGAACCGTCCTCCTCATGCCCCAGCCGCTGCAGTAAATGATACTATGGGCGTCATTGACTGGCAATCTCCAGCCACCGAAAGCGCGGAACTGCGGACAACGAGCAGGGATACCTCTCCGCCCGACCAGTACCAGACCCGAGCGTACTGCGTAGAGACAATAAACTATCACAGATGGGGCCCAATAGGGCTTATGCTTCATTCACAAGGGCCACCGCCGAACAAGTAGTCTCTTTGTGTTTCCGATACAAAGTATAATATAAGATATGTTTTTTTCGGTATAATTTCGGGTTCTCAGCCGAATTGAGTTTGGAATTGTGCCCGGTTAGTGGATCATCTTTATTACACATTTAATTTAAAAAAAAGAATAATAAATCATTGTTTTATTTTTACAAAATGATCTCTAAAAAATTAACTTTACTTCGTGCCTAAAAACCCTACAAAAATAAAGATATCATTTTTATATGCTCTTACAAAAACAAAAAAAAAAAAAAATTGATTCGAACACAAAGAAAGCCACATCCGAATATTCTTCCAGTTTTGTAATCTTTAACAAAGTCTTACAAACTCAAATCTCGTACTAGCAACAAATCGAATAAGCGGCAGACGCCTTCGCCGAATACAGAGCTGCTCAATGCGAATTCAATTCCGATTTAAAAGCGAACTACACTGTATCTAGCTTTTACTACTTAGGAGTGTGGTTAATAAGAATTTACTACAGTTTTATGCATATGAGTTCGTTCGAGGTGGATTTTGGGATATTGAAACAAGTTTTCGAATTCGTTGGATATAGTTTCTTTGGATATCTTTTTATGAATGTTTAGATGTTCCAATCAGTGAGATCATCGAGTCTTTGCGTTGAGGTAGAACTAAACGCAATCAACTATGTTACCAGAGAGGCATCTATTTAATAATGGAACAAAATGTGTTCCGTCGGGTTCAGCACTAAAAATGTAATGAATAGTTCTTCGGGATCGGACTTGTGTCTATTAATCTGTAGCGAATTTATTTCAACTAACATTATAACAGTGAAAGGTTACCTCACTCACACTCAGTTTTCTGTGAGGACGAGGCATCACTCCAGTCGTACTTGCATGAATGGGTAGACGTTTGTTACTTTGTAACGTAAAAACTACTGAATTATTTTTAATGAAATTTGACACTGATATAGGCTATTGATATAAACAGGAAGAAGGTTTGGGCATTCACTAACCATACTCACAGGGCGAAACACAACGCTGTGGTTGTTTCACGGCGGTTTTCTGCGAAGCCGTAGTATCACTCCGGTCAAGTAGACTACCCATTCGTGCTGAAACATAGCTCTCCCACCCGTATAGTTACTTTAAGCTTATACACGGACATTTTTACTGGCAAAACTGGCTAAAAATGAAATATACACAAAAGACAACATAAGCAGCTTTAAAATGCTAAAGATATTCTCCAACCAGGGATGTTTTAAACAATAATTCTAATCAATGTCAGTATGGTATACAGACTCTCATTGATTAAAAATTATTCCGTTCCTTCTCCTACTCTGAGCTATGGTACATTATAATAGTACATCAGCCCTAATGGGCTCCATCTGTGGTGGTCCGCTGGCGCTGTGAGGCGCGCAGAACGCGACCGAAACTATGGCTGTACTCCAAACTATTTTCACGTACATCATTTCTACACAGCATCCTCTTAAACACTCCATCAAATCCACTGACTGGATAATTTACTGGCAACAAAGTGAAACGCTTAAACTTTAGCCCGCAACTTGTGAAACTAAATCGAACATGTTAACCTGTTTGGGAAAACTTTGGCGCGATTCACTGCTTTCGTATTTATGTAGTTGATGTTTTCTGCTTTGTTGATTACGCGAGGTAAGGCTTAGGGTGGAGTTTGTTGTGCGTTCTTCTCCATTTGAATCTGTTCTTTGGAATCAGCACCTAGTTCAAATGATGGATTTTTATAAGCATTAGCTTCACTAAGAAGACTGACCGACAGACTGACACTTTATATCTTTTAAATTTTGTTTGACGTTCAAAAGTGCCTGTATGGGTCTAATTGAAATAAATGATTTTGAAATTTTTTGACTTTTATTCTTTTTATTAAATTTTTGTTTCAAAAGCACCTGTATAGTATTTAGGTATGGTTTTGTTGGCATAAATGTTTTTTTGGCTTTTTTGGTAGTTAGATTTGGTTTTTGGTGGGTCAAACAATGTGTGTTGTAGTTATAGTCAATCATCATCATCAGCCTAGAAGTGCCCATTGCTAACCAAAGGCCTCTTCCTTCTCATTTCGAGAAGGCAGGAGCATTTGCTTTGCCTTCTCGAAAAATCATAAGGAATGCCATAATCTCCCAGCTTGCCAAACGGTTTGAAGATTAAACGGAGTCTGAGTTTTCAGGATACCGAGGTTTTCTTCCTGTGTACCTCTGATTGATCGAATAAGTAGCTTAAAAGGAGGCGAGCTCCATCATCATCTACATCGTCACTTATAATCAGGCAATAGTAAATTATGAATACAGTTTAGGTCTATCAACGAACGGGAACGCTGCAATCAAGACAAGTGTCTGTTAAAATGTAAAACTTCTCTTAGTAAGTTCTTATAAAACTTAAAGAAATATTGGGGTCGAAAGTATGTAGCCAGAAAGAGTCTGGCACTCCCACTGGCTCCATCCTGGGCAAGAAAAGTTATATTATGATGATTTTGCAGTGCAAAAATTAGTATTTAACTAATTCTAAGAAAGGGTAACAGATATCATAGAACAAAGAAGGTGGTTTGATAGGGACCTTAGTTGACCTTAGTTGAGTTGTTGAGTTAGTTGTAGAAGACCTTTGTTGTTACATTTGTGCATCGATTCAGTTCGTGATTCTTTCAGCGAAGAACGGTAATTGGTCTGTTGTTGCAATTAAATTGAGCCTATTTGTTTCCTCTTAAGATTGAAGCAGCTCAAAATAATTTGCCTTAAGGGTAATCATGGTAAATTAATTGGTAATTTAAATCATTAACATCGTGCTTACACTGACTTTAGAAGTACTTAACTTTATTTGTCTTGTTAATTGGCACTGGAGACTAACCGAAACATTATTGAGTTTGTGATATATCCACCACGACATAGTATGTATCATTCATATATACTATGTCGTGGGTGGCCCCCGGGTTAAGGCGCCTGTTTCCATTCCCAGGTGTGCAGAATCGAAAATTATTATTTTAATTTCTAATGTTCAGTTCAAGCAAGCATCAAGCGTATAAAATACATGACACAACACATCCCGTTAAACAGTAATCTTTGTTTCCTAAAAGTGTATTATTAATGCTTGAACGTTATCCGTGTGGGAAGAAACCTTTGTAGAAGGCACTTGTAGGCTGATGATGCTAATACACGTATAGTTCACCTCTTACTGCCAGGTGAGATATCACCTCGTTTGCTTCCAACCCCATAAAAATGAAAGGTGGAAAATTCCAAAAATGCTGGTCAGTGAACAGGACCTCGAGTCTGCTATTACAATAGTGTCAGAATAGTAGATCATTGGTTGCAAAATTGTTGATTTTGACAAGTTTTGGTAATCTACTAACAGGATTATTATGACCATTATTATGATCATTATGACCTCCCAATGCCACTTCATTGTAATAATTCTTTAGAACGGTAATCTCGTACATAATGATAAATGAATATTTGACATAATACGGTAAATTAATAAAAAAATCTCAGTTCCTTTATTCAATGATTTACGTTTATTTTATTTTTATTTTTATTTTATTTATTTGGCTCACCAACAATTTTAGAATATTAATGTGCAGTTATTGTTTATAATTCGTTACAAGACATCTCGTACTATAATTATATTACAACATCGCCGAACGCCAATGATCAGTCATTTTGAATTAACTGATTACGAACTTTTAGCAAAATGACAATGGAATTGTGTAGGAATGACAACACTTTGAAAATAGTAGACTCGGGCCCCAGATCATTTTTAGCATTAAATTCAACAGTCACAGTATCCACGCATACATTACCTTATGATCTCAACACACCATGAGTTTGTAACCCCAACCATTTTATGGCACAACGCATGGGCCCTAAGCATATCAACTTTGCTCTCTAGGGCACCATTCTTGCTCCTAATGTTCGAAACTCTAACGGAAATTCTATGTACGAAGTTTCGACTTACGGAAACATCCTAGAAAGTTTACAGACATGAATAAAGTGGTAAAAAAATGACAATTCAACTCTGACGTAGATCAGCGGAGAAGCGGTAGTTCCATTTGTACCTTTTTAAAGGGAGCTTAGTACGAGTTTGTATTACCTTAAGACGATAGACATGTCAATGACCTCCGGCGCTTTGATTATCTAGCCCGAGTTAGGTAAGAAAAATATGGGCTATGAGTGAGGAAATTTATGGCTTCACGGAACAACTATGAAACAAAACACGCCCATTTCGCCGTGTTAATAATAATACCAATCCCAAAACTTACTACGCCTTCCATCTACAATACGGTAGTTTCCACAGTCAAATTCAATACTTTTATCCAAACGTCAAAAACGATACCTTTCTATGATTTTTTTATGAAAAACTGAGTGACGTCATACGTCATAACATTTTTGCGTCAAATAGCTTACTTATTTGTTAATAATTAGCTAAACAAAATCTAAAATTTAGTGTATCGATCGATCGATGAATAAAAGTATAGTTATTTTTCAATAATTTATTATATTGAAACCTCGAATTAATTTATTTTTGACCTAGGAAACTACCCAATTCTTCCAATCTTAAAACCTTTACCCCAAAGGGGCCGGCAACGCATTCGCAACTCTTTTGGTGTTGCTCTTATCCACTATCTATGTGATGCGCTGATTGCTTACTATTTTATCATAAGAAAGAATAAGTATTTATTCGCGTCTAGGACGCACAAAAGACACAAAATAAAACATAAAACAAAAAAAAAACATGGTAATACAATATAAAAAAGAGTAGGTAAAATAAGGAAAAATATGCGTCACAAGCACGCGAAATGGTCCTCGGTCAGCATATGCAGCGACACTATGCGAGACAGTGTCGAAGCGCTGATTTTCAGCGATGGCCGACAACTAACAGTTGACGCCAATCGGTTTAAAAACTTAAAATTTATAATAAATAAAATAAGATATCATCAGGTGATCTGTCTGCTCTTTCGCCCTTTACCATAAAAGAGCATGACCCATGACAAACCCGGGTACAAGAAATCTAGTATTACATACAAAAAGGAAAAACTGTGAACAATTTACAAAATACATTGCTTCATGTCCCAAACTTTATCTTCCAATAGCGACATTTGTATGGCAAGGGCGTCATTTTCTATCTCTTTTTATCCCATGTGACATTTGTATTTTTGTCTCGTCTACCAAGCCGTTTATGTCACGTGACTTTTGGTACAAATCTACCTGTTCGCATATTGTTTTAGGAAATTCTGTCAGGTGTTGATTGTTTTTTGTTTTCGTGAAGTAAATAGTTTGTCAATAAAATTTCGTATTGTGTTTGAAAAGAATTTGTATATAAGTGTGGGAGAGTCAAGTTCATACGTAAGGGCCAGATCAACGGGATTGATACCAGTCTAATAGACCGAGACAAAACGCTTGCGATGAGTTGGCCAAAGTTCTAAATCACCACACCCAATCCCCTACTAACGTTTAAACTTTCGCTTTTCATATTTACAAAATAAACAAATATTACCTAACACGGAAAATAATTATTTAAATACCTTGGTAGGCTGGACGTTTCGACCTAGTTGCACAGGTCGTAGTCGAAACATCGACGTTTCGTCGACCTGGTTGCACAGGTCGTAGTCGCAAGCAGACTGTCACTCACTGTAAACCCTAAAAAAAACTGGAACACATTAGTAACTTATCTGGTGTTATTGGTGTCCATGAGAAGCCCAATTGCTTACCATCAGGTGTTTATTGATATCAGAATGTTAAGGAAAGCGTTGTACGGTCACTCATCAACTAAACTTCATTGAAGTAAGATATATGTTTTGTTGTCGGTAACGAATTAGAGTTCTGCTTTTAAGAGAAACAATGAGATCGAATCATTTGAACGTTCCAAGTTTAGTTTTTTTATTAATTTTTACCTACACTTAGATTTTCTCCTGCATTATGGGTGTATTTATACCCGGAACAAGAATACGGTAGTTTCCAACTAGTCAAATTCAATACTTTTATCCAAACGTCAAAACCGATAACTTTCTATGAAATCTATATGAAAAACTGAGCTATGACGTCATAACATTTTTGCATCAAATAGCTTACTTATTTCACAATAAATAGCTAAAAAAATCTAAAACTTGGTGTACCGATCGACCTATGAATAAATGTATAATTATTTTTCAATATTTTATTGTATTGAAACATCGAATTAATTTATTTTTGCCCTAGGAAACTACCAATTGGTGGATTTCACAAAGAGTTGACGTTGTTGCCGGGCAGTCAAAGATTATTTTTTGCATACAATAAACATACTGGTATCACAAGTATCCTGCTAATATAAACGCGAAAGCTTATAAGATACGTATTAAAGGTTATATATTAAATAAATAAATAGTTTATTTCAGATATAACATCCATATAGATATTACATCTACTTATTTATTTGAATGCAGGACGATTATTGTTATTATTACTCTTTCACGTAAAAACATGAGAATGGATTTTGACGTAGTGATAGATTGTAGTTTAAAATGATATAGGTTAATTTTCAACTGGGTAATGCGGAAAAAAATAGCTATTTTTAATTCCCTATTTCAGAGATTCCTTTATAAATCTATCTCAGGAACGAGTCTCTTACAAAAGTTTGTCACGATTTTATATTATTTGTATTAAGATCACTGTTGTATATTTTTACTATTAGATTAGAAAATCAATGATATGTTATTATAAACTAATGGGCGGTTCCTGATTCGCATTTATGTTCCACGCGCTTTCTAAAATTTTCTTTCATAAGAACCTTCTCCACACAACAAGGTACTTTAAAAAAGGAATTGTCAAAAATGGTCTAGGCGTTGTTGAGTTATGAGCTTACAAATACATTGAATATACGATTCATTTCACATACATAATAATGCGAAGCGTCATAACTACAGAAACATCAAAGACGAACACACAATCCTTTGTAAACAATAAATCATTCATCGGCCATCTGCATTGAATCGCCCCTGCACCACAAAGTCCTTTCATATGAAGTGCAATCATTGCAAATTGTTTTCTACTATTCCGCCCACCTCGTCAAAGCAAGTGATCCAATATAAGGTAACCGCAGCAAAAACAAAGGCTTTTGTCTTCTCGCTGATACCTCTTAATGCATCTGCACTGATAGTACAGTCAGATGAAGACGGTGCAATTGTTTTGAATCGGGTGCGATGTTTTTGAATAGTTCCTACACAAATATCGCACTCAATTGGGACATAGTACTAATTAATTTGACAATAACGCCTTATTCACGTGAATTAAGATTCAGAAATTGCATTTAAAAAATAAATGATATTTCTAAATCTTAATTTTAATATTTAAATATAATATAATATCATTTCAAACATTTAATAACCAAAATGATAATTTACAGAATTTCACTAGTGTTTCATGTAATTTGCAATAGGAACAGAAAAACTGGATTAGAAAATATTTGTTATCAAACTAAAAATGGAAACATTATACTCAGACTTTTAGTTAGCTCAATGCAATAGAAAAGATGATCATACTGCACATTGTGGAAAAAGAAAAAACAGAATAAAAACTACCAAAAAGAGGTTTTAATTTTAATAAACAAGCGAAGCAAAAGCATGAAATTCAAAACAAGAAATACAACGCAACATAATTATAAATGAAAAACAAAAATGAGAAAACAATTCACTCTCATCAAGCGAATGAACAATAAAGCTTACAGCTGAGGGGTTGAATGAATGAGTGAACGAACGAACGAAAGAGCTATATTGTGTAAGGGATGAAACTTGGGCCCGCTAACAAATAACTATTGTTTTTCGCCCCCTCTTGCAAGGCTAATAGCTGAGTGCTAAGGAATATAGTTTGCAAATGACCGCGGTTTTAAAATGGGGTTTATAATTTTCTAGGATTTAAATGAGTGAGGTTCTTTGTGGCTTTTTTGTTTTTGTTTATATGGAATAGTGGCAATGGAGGTTTGTAGATGGTGATTAGTGTTTTTAATTGAACTTGATAATAAACTGAAAATCAGGGGTGCCAACTGAGAAATCAGTGTTGGGTGCTTATTGCGGCCAGTTTTTCGATCAGTTGGCGACCCGTTCGGATTGGGCATGTCTGCCAACTATGCTTAGTATGTTTTATAACTGTTACCAATTATTTTTAGCTTATTACCTTTTCTATCTATCTCTCTCTCTCTCTCTCTCTCTCTCTCTCTCTCTCTCTCTCTCTCTCTCTCTCCACGTTTGTAATCTGTCTCTACTCTCCGTGTTTAGTAATTGAGCATATCTCGTCATCAAACGCAAAAGTTTGATGAGTTTAGAATTAAGTTATACCTTTGTATTATAATTGGTATAAGAAATGCAACGTGGGTTCTGAGTATTATAATATTGATAAGTACCTAAGTCTTGTTAAATTTTGAAACTTAGTGATCTTCAGCAGTGATAAATCCAAACTGATACGAATTCATCCCACATTTGCTTTTTCCTTTCTTTAAGAAGACAACATTTTCACATACGACGCCCAGATCCGGAGCAACCATAGGTGGATCACACAAAGAGTTGTATTTATGACAAAAGGGTAGTCACTAGTCAGTACCATAGGTTTGTATGGAAAAAGTAATCCATGGTATGTTTTAGGAGACATAACATTTGGCAACCAATAAACTATATAAATAGACACGTTAATCATAATTGTATCTTATTGCAAAGAACACCATAAAACATTATAACAACCCACATGATATTTTCTTCAAACAGAACCACTTACAAAAGAATTCAACTTTAACTTCAAATTCCAACCCTAACTTTTTACTGTTACGGTTGAAATTGTCATAAACGTTTAAAAACGGCCTCTGAACGCCTCCAGTTCGTCCTACTTAGCGCAAATCGCAGACAATTTAGGTAAAAAAGGATTTACGCTAGTCTATGGGATCCATTTAAACTGTTTGTTTATGGAACGTTTCTACTATAATTCGAATTTATGGTACTAGTTATATTAAAGGAGGTTTTAGTTGGTAGCTGTTAAAGAAGGTTATCTAGTTTGAGGTTTCATTATCAACAGTCCATTTATTACTGAACTGTATAGGCCTGCTCCACATAGGAATATTTTGCCATAATTACAACGCTTGTTAGGTTGGAAGGAACTTAGCGAGTAAAACATTAAGTTTTTTAGAGAGTGCTAATTTTATATATTGTTTTTTTTTTGTAATATTTTGCCCCGTTTTTATGACTTTTTCCTGTATCATGGATGCGTTTACAACATAAAATTTCACATACACAAGCCACCGGGATACGAAAAAACAATTTGTGGGTCACACAAAGTTTTGTTCCATGCGGCAATGAATACCATGACACGATGCTCAGCAGCCAGATGCTAAGTCATTGCCTCAACAATGTGATAAAGAATGGGCCGGCTCGACCGGAGTGATAGCATAGTCTAGAAATAGAAAATAGGCGTGAAGAAACACTTCCGTTGTGTTTCGCCATGTGAGTGAGGTTACCGGAGGCCCAAGTGTGGAAGAGCCAAGCTTCGGCACGAATGGGTCGGCTTGACCGGAGTGATACCACGGCCTCACAGAATACCGACGTGAAACAACCACAGCGTTGTGTTTTGCAGTGTGAATGAGGTTACCGGAGGCCCAATTCTTCCCCTCCCCCGATCCCTCCCAATCCCTAAATCTCCAAAACCCTAATCCCTAAAAGGTCGGCAATGCACTCGTAACTCCTCCGTTGCGGGTGTTCATGGGCGGCGCTGATTACTTACCATCAGGTAATCCGTCTGCTCGTTTGCCTATTCCATAAAAAAATCCTTCCCCCATACACAATTCTCGAATCCTTTATCAGTAAATCCCTTTTATCCAACAAGAGGCCGGCAAGGCACTCTTAGTAACTCATTTGGTATTGCGAGTGCCCTTGGGCGGAGCAGATTGCTTACTATCACGCGTTGGCCGACCTATAAAAAAAATGCTTATCGAAAAAGAAAGTGCAAATAATAACATTACCTACTAGTACCTACTAGTTTGATGCATTTTCCAATAATATCAACAACGGTGTTGGATGTCGAATGAACAACTTTTGACAGTTCAAAACGTACCGATAAGTCTACGGACAGGCTTCAAAGCCCGGGCTCCCGTTATCTTTGTGTTTTGCAGCGCATTTTGTTTAAGCTAACCGTATTTGAGATCTGGGAGGGTTTTAATTTTGATTATCAGATATGGTGAAGTTTTTTTTATTTATTGGTTTCTTTTATTTTTCCACATGTTAAACATAATTATATGAAATAATATAGAATTGATGAACGTGAATTAAGTGGCATATTATAATTTTCTCATATGTCATCTTTATTCTTGCTGAGACGGATCGCCGACGTCCGTCTTGTAATTTATTCGGTTTGATTATAAAATCCTACGCCCTGCGATGGACTGTGAAGACGATGATCGGGATTTTGATGTTTGTACCAACCTCCTGGAGCCTACATACACATCAGTCACTGTATTTAAACATAAACATTAAAGTAAGGAAAATTACAATAGGAACAAAATTGACGAAGTTATGCAAACAAGAAAGAACGAAGAATTTTCCACTCATGTGAATTGAAAAAACAAAAAGTCCCATTGTAACTTAAAGCAAGTAACTATAGCTTTTTTCAGGTAAGAAATCAGCGCCAACGAAACCATAAATAGTTACGTTTGAAACGTCAAAATAGAATAGTAGTCTGTCAGTCTGTGCGTCAGTGAAGCTAGGTGCTTGATCCAAATTTTAGATTCGAATGGAGGATAAACAAGCAAGAAATTCAATCATTACTCTTTTAAGAAAATAATATCTGTTTGACAACTTCACTTATATGTATATTATTGAGTATACATTATTGTACCAAATTACTGGTCCAATACCATTATTAATATAATATATATTATTCGGAGGACTTAATGCTTAAAGCCGTTTCTCTTTGGGTAGTTCTCAGACTGATGTTTGTTTGTATGTGGTATGCAATTTATATATGTAATTTAGAATGTTATGAGAAGTGGAAGTGAAAGTGAATTCAAAATCACATATAAAAAGATAAAATATATAATTTACATGTTTTCTAAAAACGGAAAGCTTGCCAGGTTACGTTATCAAATGAAAATTTACAATAAAATTACCACGGTCCAATGGCTAGAAAAGCATAAATTCTGTTTTATTCAAACACATAATATTTGAACACTGGACAATTGAAATTGTTGCACGCGAACCTACAAAATGGCGAACCATTAATTTTCAATTTGCACTTCAATGAACAATGATGTAGAAATCATGGAAGCGGAGTTTTTGTTTGAGTCGTGCTTGTTGCAGGACGGTGTAATATAACTTGAAGATATTGAACTGTGTCTGCTTAGAAAGTGACCTTGAGTTCAATTGACATAGATATTTTTGGGTATTTTCGAAAAATAAACCCAGTTTTAATTTTTAATAAACATATTATCTCCACACTAGTATTTTTTTCAGCGTGTATATCACACATTCAGAACCGGAACAAGAAGTTGTGGTTCATAGAACCGCCCCTTCAGTTTGCACACTGTTGCCATTGACAACCTGCACCCATTATTATGAATGATCATCATCATTGGCCTATAAGTGTTCACAGCTGACCAAAGGCTTGAAAGCAAAGGAAGGGTTGAGCCTAAACTACTACGCTTGCTCAAAGAGGATTGACGATTTCGAACTTATAATAAGTCGACCTTCAAACCTTCAAGAAACGAGCGTATTCCTTCTTAAAAGGCCGGCAACGCATCTGTGACTCCTCTGGTGTTGCGGGTGTCCATGGGCGGCGCCGATCGCTTACCATCAGGTGATCCGTCTGCTCGTTTGCCACCATAAAAAAAAGTATCAGGAATTATATACCCAAATTTCCTCACGATGTTTTCCTTTACCGTTTAAAGAACATACATTTCACTTGGAATAGTTCACAATGGTGCTTGTCACCCCCGTGCATCAGAAGCGCTGGACCTACCCAACTGCCTACCCGCAACACCAGAGAAGTTAAGAGTGCGTTTTTGGGCATAAAGATTTCGGATATTTCAGGATTAGAGATTTGAGTTTGGGGATTAGGGAGTGGAGGTTAGGATGGATATTGAGATTAGGAGATTGTATATTGAGGATTGGATAAGAGACTGCGGAATGGAGAGGGATGGGGGAGGGGAAGTAGAATGGGGCCTTCGGTGACCTTGCACACTCGGAAAAAAACAACGTTGTTGTCCATTTCCGCCGGTATTCTGTGAAGCCGTGGTATCACTCCGGTCGAGCCGACCCATTCGTGCTGAAACCTGGCTTTCAAACAATTGTACAAATGCATGTAGCATTGCAAGTTAAATAAAAAAGCTTATATAAAAACATACTGAAATCTATTCTTAAGTAAAACCTTCATGTAGGGTAACCAAGCGATTTATATTTTCCACGTTCTTCTAATTGTTATGCTGACCACACCTTCCTTTTCACATCAACTTTCCCAAACTAAGCCACCCTTCCTAATCTTAATTCAACCCTAAATCAAGGCCACATGGTTCAAAATTCTATAACCTAGTCTGGAAAAGCTCAAACACTAAACCAGAAGCTAGGTGTACCAGTGATAAATGACTTGTATGAGGTGAATTTTTAGAGACTTGATTGTAAAGGAAATTGGTCTTTATTGTGTTGAGATAAGGTTTAAGGGAAGGGTTAAAAGAAATAGTCTTTTTGTTTGGGGCTTTGAAGAACATGCTGTATAGGTTCTGGTGTTTTTAATGTTTGTTTGAAGTTTTGAGTTTGTGTGGAAGTAAATGGGTGAAAGAAAAATACTTTGAAAAGAGATTCCCCTCAATGCCGGTTGAAAGAGATTTTTTCTTAACCTTTGATTAAATAGCTTCCACCCAAGTATGTTGATAAAAAGTATACTATGTCCTATTCCGGAGTGTATCCTAAGCGTGTGACAAATTACATCCAGATCCGTCCAACCGTTTTGGCGTGATTGAGTAACAAACATCCAAACATCGTAACTTTCGCATTTATAATATTAGTAAGATTAGTAAGATAACATTGAAATATTAAATTAATATTGTTTGATTGTCCATTTCATTATTTTCTAAATTAGCTTTGGCAATATTGTATTAATTATATTTATTTATATTTATATTTATTATTTATATTTATTTTTAGGGATTAGGGATTTGGAGATTTAGGGATTCAGGAGGGATTGGGGGAAGGGAAGGATTGGGCCTCTGTTATTTATGTTATAAAAAGAAAAAAACCTCGGTAACAATATTCAAACAAAAGCATACTTATCTATAGTAAGGTTTGAATCGTTTCCAAACATAAACTAATAAAATAAAAATAACAAACATTTCCGTCTTTCATTTTGACTTTTATTGAAACATTTTCGACTGCACTGTTAGCGTGGTGGCTGGGCAACTGGCTGCTGCGCAACGTGTCGCGGGTTCGATTCCCGCACGGAACAACTCTTTGTGTGATCCACAGATTGTTGTTCGATGGGTCTGGGTGTGATGTGTATGTGCAATTGTATGTTCGTAAACGCAAAAAAAAAAATCACAGAGCTCAAGCAAATATGATATCAGCGCAAGGTGTCGCAGGCTCGATTCCCGCATTCGGGTCTGGGCGTCATGTGTTCTTTTTTTAACGCACTCAAAACAGTAGGGCAAAGTTTTTTAATTCATTAAACCCCAAGCGAACGCCAGCTATTGTATTACTATTGTGTCTCGAGTAACCACAATTTAAAAGTGAAATAAAGAAACCTCTATTTAACATCAACGATTTCGTTAAACGAAAAAAAAAATTACTAAAAAAAATAAATCACATCCAGTATTAAAACCTCATTGCTCATTCGAAATAACTGTAATCGTCATAATTTGCGTCGCGAATCGGAATTTCGGGTAAATAGGGTGAGAGCGCTACATTCAGTAATTCGATGGTAAATCGTGACAATTTATACCGATTCACATTAGCCCGGCATTGAAATTTGCGATTTATTCTGTCACTGTGGTGTGGTTGCACTCTAATTTTGCGGCTTCTGTATCATTGCTGGTCAATTGTGGCTACAGATTCCATACAGGTTTAGCTAAAATGCTAAGTCTTATTATCATTATTAGTGCCCTCTGCTGAGCAAATGCTTCTTCTCACACAGAGAAGATTTGAGCGTTATTCATCAGGCTTGTTCAATGTGGATTGGCGATTTCAAACTTCTAATTAGTAATTATAAGTCCAGGTTTCCTCATGATGTTTTCCTTCACTCAATGACAGTAAACAGTAACTTGGAAAAAGTCAGATTAGTGTTTGCCAGGTTTCGAACCGAAACCCTCGTGTATGAGAAGCGAGCGTATTAACTTCGGGTCACCCCTCTACCGCTATCCCCGAATTCCTAACAATCCAAAAAAGAATGACAACGCTTTTGAAAGTACAGTGTTACATGTATCCTCAGCTGGCGCTGATCGCTTATCATCAAATAAACAGTCTGCTAGTTTGGCGATAAAAAAAATCTAATGTAAAAAATATACACACAATTAACAAGTTTTCACAGAATATTATGTGTGTTTAAATTAATATATATATTTTCACATGTGAAATATAATTATTTAAGGCTCATTTTTCAACGGTTGGATAAAAGTTATCTGGGGAATAATTATAATGCTGTCGCGTCAGAATGTTTGTATAAGACAGAGACAGCAACAATTTTATTCCTCAGATAACATTTATCTAACTATTGAAAAATCAGCCCTAAAATAATTATACTCATTTTAAGTATGTTTTAAATATTTTATGATCAACCAACTTATACTATATCAACTAAATATGGTTTTGTATTTTCTTAGTGTTTGACAGTGATAAATTATCGAATACTTACTTCCGCCCCGAATGTGGCGAGAACTCCTTCTAGCCACATTCGGGGCGTCAGATGTCAGATTCTTACAGGCCAAAATAGACCCTGTTCTTTCTCCTGTTTTATGCCGAAGCCGCGGCACATTTTTGCGTTTCGAACCCAAAACCCCGATATAAACCTATATGTATAAATTATAGCGGTGGTTATGCAACCAGTTGCATCTCAACGTGTCGCGGGTCCGATTCCCACACGAAACAACTACATCATATTTGTCTGATTCACAATTTTTTTTTTCAGGTCCGTGTGTGATGTTTATGTGAAATTGTAATGTGATATTGTTTGTAAATGCACCCACGACACATGAGATAATTGAAGGACGAGGCATATTTTTTAAGAAAATATTACAAAAAAGATTAAAGAGAGTGGAAACGAATATCGGTTGCGTTGTTTTAAAAGTTTAAGCATACATAGGGACATAGAAAGCGGCTTTATTTTAAATCAATACTATGTACTGATGACCCATGATAATCTACTCTTAGACAGTGGGCTTCCCCTTCATCTATACTAATATTATAAAGAGGTAAAATTTGTAAGTTTGTGTGTAGGGGTAATCTTTGGAACAGCTAGTCGGATTGACAACATTCTTTCACTGCTAGATAGTTACAATGTTTCTGGGTGCTATAGGCTATATAAACGCTCACGCTCACGCTACGATGAAATGGAGCTGGGCAGCGGGTGAAACCGCGCCAGAGTAGCTAGTAATATGATATTTTCTCTCTGAGCTCTGTGTGTGGTTAAAAAAAACAGTTTAAAACATTAAGGTTCATCATAGAGGCTTGCTGCTTCTATGCTATGAATGGAGCTGTTTACTTCATAAAAAATATCAGTACGTCGCCCCATTTTATAAATTAATGATGTATCATCTGCAAATTGTATAGGTCATTGACCGTCGTTTATGATACACGTGGGAAAATTGGTCTTAGTATTGTCACAATTATTATTCTAATTAGCCATTTTCGCACGGAATGTTCAGTAATATTGATAAATATTAATTGAAGTAAGGGATTTAAGTGTGGGAGAGCCATGCTTCGGCATGAAGGTCGGCTCGACCGGAGTGATACCGGCTTCACAGAAAACCAGCTTGAAATAACCACGCGTTGTATTTCACCGTGTGAGTGAGGTTATCAGAGGCCCAGTCCTTCCCCTCCCCCAATCCCAAAATCTCCAAATCCCTATTCCCAAAAAGGTCTGCTAAGCATTCGTAACTGGTGTGACTGCATCAACACCCTCATAGGGGGCAGCGATTCCAAGTAATCTGTTCAGCACGTATCGTCGCCGTCCTGTCGCATAAAAAAACTAAATAATTAACTAAAATAGACCATTTGTCTTCTTCGTGTTTTATGAAGGCAATAAAATATTTTTTTTTAATTATTTTATAAACTTTTTATGCATTCACTTATAAAATTAAATAAAAAACAAAACATTAGTCAAAAAATGTTTTTAATCTTTTTTTTTATTACTTTTTTTTAAAAACGTAGTCTAGGTTTTTCTCCTGTATCTTGGGTGTGTTTAAAATTAAAAACATACAATTTCACAAACACATCACGCCCCGACCCAAAACAACAATTTCGTGATCACACAAAGAGTTGTTCCGCACAGGAATTGCAACTGTGACACGTTACACGACAGCCAGTTGCCCAACCACCAAACGTGTTCCAAAAAACAGGATACAAACCCAAAAACAAAAATCGAAAGGCCCTCAAAATTTCTAAGAACTTCATCATCATCAAAACATTCTTTTCTTTTAGTGGACATGACCTTTCCATTATCTCATCTTTATCCACGACCTTTAGCACTTCACATCCGGGTAGTCGTAAATCGGAGGGGGTGACCTCGCGTCCGGCCATAGTCGAGGCCACGGTTCGGAGCAAGAAGAGCTGGGAAGCCGTCTCCTCTTTCTGCGAAGCTGTTATGCTCGCAAAGAAGGAGGTGGACTTCGTGAGGAAGCTATCCTCTTCCACCCAGCCGGCACAGTAGGTAACACTCCTGGCGTCGGGAATCGAGAGACGATCTTTGGCCATCGTAAGCGTGGGTTTGCGAATAGCGAGTAAGGGTTGCTCGTCACCCAACCAGAACGAGACCCGGCCCGTACGGCGCGTTGCGTTTCGCAGAGCCGCGCTTACGATGTCCGGAGATCGTCTCTGCACTAGCACTAGCCCTTGACTTAGTTTGACTCAGTATTTTCCCTAAAGAAAAAAATATTACAGTAACACCCAACTGTGTCGGAAGCCATAATCAAATAAATCACAGATAATAATCTATAATGATTTATCTAATTAAATATTATTTTATTCAAATATTAACCTTGTAAATCTTTCTGTATACACAATTAACAATTATGTACAGTCGGCAGAATTATTTGGTATCCAAGTAAAAGAATGAAGATTGGCTGATAACAGAGACAGTAGGTGTTGTTTTTTTTTGTGGTAAGACGGCAAACGTGCAGTGGGATTACGTGATGGTAAGCAATCGGCGCCGCCCATGGATACACATCAGAGGAGTCACGAGTGCGTTAACGGCCTTTTTGGGATTAAGGTTTCAGAGATTTAGGAATTGGAGGATAGGGCCTTCTTACAGAGTGAAACACAACGCTGTGGTTGCTTTCGTACCGATGCTTGGCTCTCCCACGCTTGCACTAAATAATACTGCTTTTGATGAAGCAATGTTTTTTATAACCAATCGTCACCTAATAGCCAAATAATGGTCCTCGTCTCTGGCCTGAATCAAACATAATTGAACATAACTGCACAGAAAATAATTGCGTAGACCGTACATTTCAATAACCATAAAAAACAAGACTGTATTAAAATTAATATATTGCACCTTTTATTTAAACAATAGGCCCTATCTGCAGCCGTCATTGAATACACGCTATTTATAGAATAATATTTAAATAGAATAACGCAATTATAAATGGAGAATACCCTAGTAAAATTTATATTTGGCCATATAGGCAGGTGATATTGGTTTGAACGAAAAATTATTATAAAGATAAATAAAATGTGTGGAAAAGGTTCCTCAATATGTTAATGAAATAGGAGTACTCAAAAGTGAGTTAATATACAATTGTTAGTTGTTAGATGTTAAGGCTAAAAATTTTGTTGGGAAACACAGGTCAAGAAAAATAGAAGACGTATCGAAAATCAGTGAAAATTATCAAGTAAAAAGAAAGTTAGGATTTTAGTAATCGTGTTTCTTAGAAAGAAAAAAGTATTGAACAAGATGAACGTCTCACCTTTTGTCAAACAGGTAAGTGGATTATTTGTATTATTTTTGTTACTAAATAGCAGACTGGTTCTTTGACTGAGCTTGTGACTCTTCCAATGCAAAAAAAAATTAAGCAAAGACTTTGAACTGACTTTGCTCAGAGAAAAATTGAGTCACTCTATGCCATAATCTAAATATATTCAAGACTGGTGGTAAGCAAACATTGCTGTCCAAGAATATAAATCAGTAAGAGTATTTTTTTTGTCAGGAGAAAATCATCAAATCACTTCTCCAGCCCAGAGTAAGGCGAGAGAAAGTGTCAGATTCTTACAGATTAAAAAACCGCCCCAGTCCTTCGCCTGCTTGAGACCGTAGCGGTGCCACATTGCGCATACCCCGCTGAACATCAGCCCTGTAGCGCTCCGTCTGTGTAGGTCTATTGGCTCTCAGAGGCGCGTGCGGAATGCTCCGCGCAGTACGCTCGGGTCTGGTTCTGATCGGGCGGCGAGCATCAGTAAGAGTCTGCCGTTCGCTCTTGCTCCATCTATGGCGGAAGAAGACATTACATGATTTATTATTTATTATATACATTATGGTCTTATTATGGGGATGGTATTGTTCGACAAATATTAGATTTGGAGGAAAACTCAATTAATTACAGCAACAATACGACTTCATTGCCAGATAATTGCTGTGTACCTACATTTGTATGTTGACTGGAAATGTTTGCCGTAAACAAATGTTATTGTCGCTTACAAGCTGATAAGTCTACCGTTTATTATGTTTGCTGATGTCTGAGCTTAATGAGGAAATGCGAAGATATACTCGTATACATATGTATGTATGTAAAGAGACGCCTTCGGATTCTGAAAGGTTTAGACAGAGATATGTCTCAATACTCAATATATTTATTGCATTCCACAATGTGACCTTAGGTGGTAGGGAACATAAGGATTTACATATATTAGTTTAAGAGCATTGTGGGCCCTGTCGGGCATATCAGTATTTAATTTTTTATGAGGAGGGCTAGTATTAATTCATATATGTTTACAATTTGAGGTAGGTAGGTCTGTTGATTATGATTTTTTTCCCCAGTTATGACTTAAGTAACCTTTAAGAATATCATGAATAGAATATTTATTAAAAAATTATGTTGTCTCATAAATTTTTTGTGCCCTCAGTTTCATTGCAAAACTGATGATTTGCAACAATTTGACCCATAAGGCAATTCTTTGATCACACAAAAAATCGACCACATCAGTTAACTTATCTTACAGTGACTTAAGTCCATAACACCAAAATCTTATCAATCAATATATGTTTTCTTTTCAAACACTGAGCCCCAATTTTCCCACCTGTACCTATCCACAATTCCTTGATCTTGGAAAAGCCATTTGTCCTTTGGATTAGCCAGTGCTCAACACTGGCGGCTTGCTTACCAACAAGCCGTTCATCCATTGGCTCGTTTTCCACTCCAACTTTAAAGAAAAAAGAAAAAAAAACAACATCTTTTTTACAGATGTTCGTGGCAGCAGCACCACAACTAGCTGCAGTGTCCATGGGTGGGTCACTAGGCTACCCTTGCGTGTTGATACAGCAATTCCAATCTAATGAGACCAGCATAAAGACTGATTTGAGTACTCTTACGTGGATTGGTAAGTTTTAGAATAACTTGAAAACCGTTGGAATAAATTGGAATGTCAATGTGAATTCTGTGTGTGATGTGGTGGTGTGATGGCTTTTAAGTCGCGACACATAGTTATAGATGGCGCTACTGTAGATTGCTATTTTTTAATTAACATAATTTATGATTGTATGTATACAATTTATATGTCATACGTCATCACATTATAGTGTTATTGTATCCGAAATTTAATATCCTAAATCACTATTATAATCCGACTGACCTTCTGACCTTGAAAATTGTAGAGTAGAAATTCATATCTCTGATCATTTATATTTCCAGCATCAATGCATGGAGTAGCCGGGATCGGAGCCACGCTAATGCCAACCTTAATGCAATGGAAAGGAAGAAAATATACATTCATTGGAAGCACTTTACTTCTTCTAATCGGCTGGCTACTAGCATTTGTAGCGCAAAGTACATTGACGGTCCTTTTATCAGCAATATTACATGGTTTGTCAAGCAATTGTATTACGATTGTGAACCTTATGGCTGTTAGTGAAATGCTGGCTCCTCGATATAGGTCAGCTTCAATGGTTCTACTAAACATCAATCAAACTATCGGCCAGTTCATGGTTGCTGCATTAGGTTCCATTTTCAATTGGCAGATTGTGGCTTTGATCATGTGTGGGCCTGCTACAGTTGCGTTATTAATAGCCTTTCTATGGCCCGAGTCGCCTTCTTGGTTGGCATGTAAAGGAAAATTTGAAGACAGTGAGAAAGCCTTTGTTTGGCTTAGAGGGAACGATATTGATGCAAATAGAGAATTGAAAGCAATGTTAGCAGCCAAGAAAGGACCAAGAATAAAAGTTTCCAAAAAGACAAAGTTACAAGAAATGTGGTCAAAAATGAAGAGAAGAGATTTTTATCTACCAAGTATTTTTATGTTTTTGTTATTACTGAATTTTTATATAAGCGGCGCTCTACCCCTGTTTATTTATAGCAAAGATATCTTACAGATGGCGACTAGAACTTCAGAAATAGCTGTTTTCGGTTACTTAGCAACTGTGTCAACATTATTCACTGGATCATTGATTTCTTTAATACTGATAAGATATTTTAAGACCAAAACTGTATTATCTAGTTGCGTAGGATCTATTTTGAGCTTATTCTCCTGTTCATTAGTGTCATATTTGCAAAGCATTGGGGTGGTTAGACCAGATTCGTATTTGTTTCTTTATGCATATTTGGCTTATATGGTGTTTTGTAATTCTGGTTTTAATCCCATTACTTTTGCTTTGCCTATTGATTTGATGCCTGTCAAGCACAGGGGCATGGGTGGAGCATTATTCAATATATTAACCTGTTTATTATACGTAGTTACAGTAAAGCCTTTTCTATACATTGTCGAAAGTATAAGTTTAGCAGGGACTTTATTGTTTTTCGGTGTCTCTTGTTTGTTTTGCACTATACTTATTTGGATTTACGTGCCAGAAACTAAGAATAGGACTTTGCAAGAAATTGAAGATTATTATAATTATGGATCGTTTGATAGATTTAGACATTCTGACGATGTTGAAGTTAAGACGCCTATTGTTAAGAATGGGGTGGTGGATTAGATGAATGACTATAAAACGAATATTTTAGGTACTTTTTAAATTTATTGCGTCTACACCCAATATTTGGCAAACAAATCGGAGTTCAATAGGCGTGACAGTATTTTTCTTGTAGATAAATGATTTAATTAATTGTGTGACGTCACTTCTAAATGAATAAAGTGTACTTATGCATTACGTAGCTATGTCCCACTTCTTAGTTTAAATTAGTTCTATTTAAGTACTGTATAATTGTTACGATAAAATAAAAAATACGTCCCCGATAATAATTACTATCTAACTATAGGACGAAATATCTTTAAAATTTTTAATTTTTGCATACTCTCCTGTTAGTCCTTATTTAAAAACAAAGCGCATATAATATACATTTCATCTCTAATCAAATCATTTCAAACATTTCGAATTGTCCCAACAGTTGGCCTTGTTTAGTTGTACTATGTGTGTGTTCACAAGGCTATATTGTTCAATGTGTGTTAGGTAGTAGTGTATTTCTTGTGTTTCGATATATTTTTATATACATTAAGTTGAACAGTTTTGTGATTTTTAAGTTATAAGTTCACTAAACTACCGCATTGGAAAACTGTAATGGTAGTTTTTTCTTTCTAAATAAATAAGTAAATAAATTTCCATCTGTAATATGAATAAAAGACTTGGATCCTGGTTACTTGACTTTAATATCACAGTACACAGTCGAGCAGCACTGCACCAGAGTTACATTGTCAATGGTCGGCAATATGTCGACCATGATATATAAAGTTGACAATGACAGTTTAACTATTTAATTATCCCGAGCGTACGGCGCGTAGCGTTCCGCGCGCGCCTCAAACAGCCATTAGACCACCACAGACGGGGCCCTAAAGGGCTGATGTTTAGCCGGGGTTGCGGGGTAAGCGCAATGAGGCACCGCGACCTCGGCATAGAGCAGGAGAAGGAACAGGGGGGTTTTTAGTCAGTAAGAGTCTGACACTCCCTCCTGCCCGGCCCTGGGCGGGAGAAGTCATTTGATGATTTTCCCCTCACAAAAAAAAAAACTATTAATTATAAGATGGGTGTGTGTTCTTTCGTCATTACTTAAAAAGTACAAAGACACTGTAAAGTACAATATTTACGTGTATAAACATAAAGACGAAACAAAACAACAAAACTGTTTCAGACAAACAGGGCGCCACGAAAAGAAAAAAAAATCGCTTCAACATTTTAAGCGGTATATGAAAGGATCCCAACTGTCGATTGGCAAGATCATCTAAAGCATTGCCTCAAATACCTCTTAATAACGTTTGGATTCTGATTTCGGAGTCGATGTAAGATTCGCTTCGAAATCCCGCTTACTGAGAATTATTCATAACATTCTCTAAGATTTTGGTTAGAATTAAATTTTGTATTAAAATATACATCTACCAGCTTTTGCCCGCGACTTTATTCGCGTGGAATAGTGACTTCCTGCAGATTTTTTTAAAACTATCCTATGTCGCATTCCAAGTAGTTTAGGCGTGAAGAAAAGACAGACAGGCAAACAGAGTTACTTTCGTATTTATAATATTATTGTTTGAATAGTTTTAATGAAACTGAGGTCAAAACGAGCATACGGATCACCTGATGGTCAGAGTAGTTTTACTTTAAGTGTGGGAAAGCCAAGCTTCCGCACGAATGGGTCGGCTCGACCAGAATGATTGATACCACGGCCTCTCAGAAAACCGACGTGAAACAACCACAAGCGTTGTCTTTTGCCGAGTAAGTGAAGTTTACAGGGGCCCAATCCCTCCCCCTCCCCCTTCCTATTCTTTAATATCCGAAAACCAATTGTCACTCCCTTGGTATTGACGATTGCTTATAATCAGGTAAGTGATCTGATCGTCGCCAATACCGAGCTATACCACAAAATAATTAATTTACTAGTTTCCGCCCGCATGACATATTGATAACAAGCAGCCTTTGTGTTAATTCAGGGTATCACATATCTATATATCTATATATCAAATTTCAACCTAATCACTCCAGCTAGTTTTTGAGTGAAACGATAACAAACATATGTAGGTACATCCATACTTTCAAATTTATAATATTAGCAGGATGACCTTCAAACCGTCAAGAAACGAGCGTGCTTGGCACACAGGCCGGCAACGCACTTGTGACTCCTCTGGTATTGCAGGTGTCCATGGGCGGCGCTAATCACTTACCATCAGGTGATCCGTCTGCTCGTTTGCCTCCTATTCCAAAAAAAAAACAATGTAGGGTATCAAACAAGTCAACACTCTATGCAGTATCTTGCTCGTTCTTGTCCTTTCGATTCTAAACTCATTCCAATATGAGTATTTAGTTTCACAGGCAAACAGACTAACAATTCTATTTTGACGTTTTAAAAGAACTTATTAACTTAGGGTTTAGTTGAAAAACATGATTTTGATTTTGACTCCAGTAAACCAAAAGATATAACTAACAATATATAAAGCACAACACCTTTTAAATATGTTAGCCACAAAATAATACCTATATACTGCTGAAAATTACCTCACAAAAATACCTCATAAAGAAGTATAATTATGGCTGAAATTCTGCGTCATTGGGCAGCTGATTGTAAATGCGGTCACCAATATTCAATAAGATTAATTTTCAATTTAAAACTGAAAGTAGGTCATATGTAATATCTTTTCAGTACAGGAAATATCGAAAATATATTTATGTACATAGATACCTGCTTATTTTTGTATGAAAATCAGTGGCGCGAAAATGTCAGACTCTTACTGACTCAAAAGTTCTTTTCTTCTTTTGCTCCGGACTGGGGCCGCAGTGCAACATTGCTCTTGCATCTGAAACCGCAGCTGGTCATCTGCTGTCGTAGGCCCCATCAGTAGTGATCTGCTCACGTAAAACATTTTCGACTTGTTTCAAATCACGACTGGGACTTATACCTACATTGAAACTAGACGAGCGACTGCGAATTAGTTTTTTTTATTAATTTAGTAGGAAATTTCACGTTTTCATATATAAAATATTAAAGGACCCACAATATTTTACGCTTAATCAAAATGGTAATAAAATAGAAAAATGTATGAAGTAACCATATCAAGTATGATTCTCAAACTGAACAGTGAATATATTTAATTAAGAATAGCCAAGCAAAGTAAAATTCTTAATTAGTTTACAGTTGAAATTTTTCCGCACATATTTTTTGCTTCAGTATGAATGCTGTTGAAAAAGTAAGTTATGTGTGAGGAGGTTCTTTCTTTGAAGGGTTTCGTATTATGAACATGGTGCCATATTGGCGCGGACTTGGGACATGGACTGAAACCATTAAGAATTTGAAATCGCCAATCCGCCTTGAGCAAGCGTGGTGATTAATGCTCAAAAGATGGATTGAGCATTAATCACCACGCTTGCTCAAGGCGGATAGTGTGAGAAAAGTCTTTTGATTAGCATTAGGCACTAATAAGCTGATGATGTGATGTGATCTGAACTTACTCGTTCGACGGAATGCATTACTTGTTTGTATCCACAAAAAAGTTTAACACCATTCTCAGAGTTGTTTAACACATTTTTATTGCAGTACCCTAAAACCAGCAGCCAGACTCAAGCAAGCGTCACAAATGCAAAAGATCCCGTACCGGACATCTAGTAATAAGTTATAAGGGAACTCAATTTAACTTCGCCAAGATCTTGTTAATAAAATTCATGAATTACAAATCAAAGTTTGTTTGCTTTGAGCCAGTAAAAATGTAAAAGCAAATGACTTCTTACTCTTAGTATTGAAGAACAAATAAAATGTTATACAGTTGGCGTTGATACTGAGACTTAAGTTATCATCTGCAGTATGTATATACATATATTATGTTTATAAAGTTGGTTTACGGACCGTAGTTTGACGAGACAATGTCAAACAGTATACTATAGTAACACGAACCGAACTGAGCCAATCGTTTGAGCTGATCATATTTTTCTCTCGTTCTTGCCACGCTCTCGCTTGCGAAACGCAACAATGAGCATAACGGGACAATGACGTCATCCTTTTCGTGCATGCAGGCCGTAGTAGAGTTATTAGAAGTTGTCACGTCAATTTTTTTTAGTTCAATATCATTTCGATACATTGTGATTGGGAGTTTTTCTTCTACTACCATCTTCATCATCATCATCATCATTATATCAGCCACAATACATCTACTGATGAACAGGCCTCTGTTCATCAGTGGATATATACCCTAATGATATCCAAATAGGCCGGTTGGAAGCTACCTGCATACAACGATTCCCTGCAACCATAATTAGGTCATTCATCGACCTTGTGACACAGTGCTTTATTGGTCCTCATTCGAAAACCTTCCTATCCCGGCAACCATTGGTTCTTCGAGCTATGTGCCCTACGTGTCAGCGATTTTTATGTTTGCGGATCTCCTCCTTTTTTAATCGAATCCAAAAAAAAAACCAAGCACGGCTATTTTGAATATCGAATATTAAAATAGTTAAAATTCTTTCACACACGTTCCATACTAAATTTAACAAATTCTATGTGTAGTGAGCAAATTTACATAGATATATCATTGAGAATTGTCGTTAGACCATCACCAACATTGCAATAAGGCATCAATATAAATTATGGATATATATAATATTTAATAACGTATCGTACAAATTAAGCGTTCGTAAGCAAATCAAAGTAAAATCTCTCGTCTCTCGATCTGTTAAAATTGGAAATGTAATATCGTTAAGTCTACACCCTGGTGTAAGGGAACTTGCAGAATGCATACCAGAAATTTTGGGAAATATATTAATAAAAATGAAATCAAAAAAATTCTTAAATTATTTTTTTTTTTAAATACCGAAACCCTGAAGTGGATTTATTGATCAAAGCTTTGTTAGTTTCAAGTTTAGTCAACGGGACTCTTATTCATTAGCAAAGTCACGACGGCTGCGGTCAATTTTTTAACTAGATAAGTTTTTCTCAGTTGTCTCAGTCACATAGACATGACATTGCCATGTTAAGAATGAATCGTACAAAAAAAAATATTAAGTTTATGCAATATGATGCAATGTGTTAATAAGGTGAAACGTGTTTTTTTTTTAATAATTTCTAGTATCCCTTGGATACTAACAAAGACAATGTAACTTACCTGATACAGGAACCAAATACCTATATTAGCAGAGACTATACTTGTCAGACAGTGTTTCAAATACTGTTTTTATGAGGCTGTAGTGTTACACAGATCAAACCTACCCATTAGTGCTGAAGCATGACTTGACATGACCCCATCATTTATAAATAAAATCATATATATTTTTGAAATTTATCTTGCACGTCATCTTGTAAACACTCCCTTAGCTCGCTCACATGGTGTGTGCCAGACTCTAATAATTCGAGAGCGAGTTAAATCCCATCTCGACGCAAATCAAATATTTAGCCAAGATGAATCTTGATGTACCTACAGATACAGATATAAACAGATGGAAATACAAACACCGCTGCCGGTTTATATTAATATTACGTGTAGTTTCTAATATAGAATATAGGTGGCGTGTCTGAATTAAGATTTATAGGTAAAGTAGTACAGAAGTCTGAGTATGTGTTTTATTTGATGGTAATACTAAAAGTTGCTATGGGATTGGTCGGAAACAAACTGACAGATTCGTCATCATCATCATGATCATCAACCTATAAGCGTCTATTGTTTAGCAAAGGCCTCTTCTCACACCAAGAGGGTTTGAGCATTAATCACCACTTTTGCACAATACGGTTTAGTGATTGCAAACTTATAATTAGAAATTATAATTCCAGGTTTCCCAACAATTTTTTCGTTTACCATATCAGTGTTCTTAATAATCATAGAAAGTATATATAACTCGGAAAAAGTTATATTGACATCCTCATCAATAAGAATCGGGTGCCTTAACCTCCGAACCACAACAATTAGCTGACAGATTCCCTGATGGTAAGCAAATGACGCCGCCCTTGGACATCCGCAATATCAGAGGGGTTATAAGTGTGTTGTGCCGGTCTCTTGAGGAGTAGGGTTTGGAAGATTTGAGGACTGCGGAAGGATGGAGGGCGGGGAAGGATAAAAGTAACACTTGCAAATACTGTTTTCCTGTTTTCGGTCTAGCCATGGTATCAATTCGGTCGAGCTGATTAACTCGTAACTGACGTATCGCTACGACGTACTACGAGTAGCTATCTTGCACTTAAATTTTGCTTTTGATATTGATTATTAGGTCTCCTTGTAGTGGGTTTTTTTTGTGAGGGGAAAATCATCAAATGACTAAAAACCCCCCTGGTCCTTCTCCTGCTCTGAGCCGAGGTCGCGGTGCCTCATTGCGCTTACCCCGCAACCCCGGCTGATCCTTGTAGTGGGTGGAAATGGAATAGCTGGTGTATTTCTAGTAAAATTATTGCCACAAGCAACCTATCTTATGAATCTCAACTATCATAGTACCTTATAGTTTTAGTTTGCAATAGTTTCAGAGGTTAGGTCGGAAGAAGGAAGGAAGGATTTTTTTATAAAAAAAAAACGCTACGATTTTCTCATGTGTCGTGGGTCAAACATACAATTTCACACACACATCACACCCAGACCTGGAACAACAATCTATTGATCACACAAAGAGTTGTTCCGTGTGGAAATCGAAGCCGCGACACGTTGCGCGGCAGCCAGTTGATCAGCCATCGCGCTAACCGTGCTGGATTGGATGTAAATTATATTAATTATTTTTGGTTTTCCTCTTTCTCAGTCCAAAATCGATTATTACTAAATAGAACAAAATTTGGAGTTACGTAAGTGGTATTTTTTTTATTTATTGAAATCCAGTTGATAACACTATGTCGCCACGACGCGCACGCTGCTCGCGAGTATGAGTTCCGTTGCGACTTGTAACTAGTAGAAATTTTCTCAATCAATTATTATTATATATTGTGATTATCGCTAAAAACAACATACTAATCTACGAAATAATTCCATAAAACTCTAAAACGTAAGTTTACAAGCAAGAAGAAACTAACTATAAATCTAAACTACATAGTAATACACCGCAGACATGTCAGCGAAACGCTGTGCCCTCAACTTTGATTTGTAATTCATGAAATCATTATGAACTTCCCGCCAAACTTAAATCGACTTCCCTTGTAGTTACGTGCAAACTTACCTATACAGTTCCCCAACAATTTCCCCATTCAATTTTAAATCTTGTACGTTAAACTTTAGAGTCTTCTCAACTTTTTCCTGCTTCTTAATTAAGTGTAAAATAAATTTGTTTGTAATCTGACATCTACCAAGTTTGGAACCAATGACAATTTGTTAAACGTCTTTTAAGTTATTTTTTTTGTCTGTTTTTAAGTGAGAGGATTTATTGGCCACAGCGCGGAAAGAGAATTTCTTTTTACTTTTTAAAGGTACTTAAAAGTCTATCAGGTGAATTTTTTCATAACAGGGCATCTGATTTTTGTTTAAAAATGTTTTTGGAGTCATTTTGATAAGTAGGAAAATTGATGTGCTGAGAAAATGAGAAATATGAAAAATGAAATGGGGAAAATGTTTATTTAATAAATATTTTGACTTCACTTCTATTGTTGTTGCTTGTGCGTTGTGTGCTTACTTTTGCATTTGGCTTTGCTTGCTGGCTTTAAACTTCCATGTTAATTCAGATATAAGTAACTCTAGATTAATTATTGTTCTGGATTTGGATGCAAACGAGTTTCGATCACCTGAGCTCAGATCACGTAAGTAATCTGGGCCAGATCACTTTTATTTATACTTTTGTTTAGACCATTTATATAGAGACAAGTAATTTTCTTTAATTATTGTATAAAAAAGGCAGGATATTTGCATCAAGTAAGTGTATGTACCTATATATATTTATGTGATTAGGCGGCAAACAATCACACTGATTAAATGAAGGTAATCAATCGTCGCCCATTGATACCCGCAACATCAGAGGACATACTAGTGCGTGCTGCCGGCCTTTTAGGAATAAAGGTTTGGGATATTTAAGGATTGGGAACGTATGGGGGATGGGCAGGGATTGGGGGTAACCTCACTCACACGGCGAAACACAACGCTGTGGTTGTTTCTCGCCGATTTTCTGTAATGCCGTGGTAACATTCTGGTCAAGCCGCCAAAGCTTAGCTTTCCCACAGTTACACTCGGTTTCTAAAAGGTTTGTCAACGCTAAAATTAACTTATCTCCTGTTAAATCTCTTGTCAAGTCATCTGATTGGTTGTTGATAATTCAGTCAACCAATCAGATGACTTGACGAGAGATTAAATTGATTTTAACATTGATCGATCTTTCGGAAACCGGGTGTTAATCTATTCTTTTAAACCCTACTAAGACTAATCTAGATTCGTTCCCGATGTATCACACAGGAATGTGACGCTTTTGAAATAGAACCTCGATAATGCACTGTCATGGTTTGTTCATCAGTCTTCAAGGAGAATTGCTTGTGTATTACATTTCGTCTACTAGGTTTAGGAGACTGTGTTAGTAAAAGAGTTTTCATCAAAAATTAGAGACATATTGAGACCAAGAATAATGCTTGTTTTGATAAATTTGAGGAAATTAAATTTACTGAATATAAAATTAACTAGCTTTCCGTCTGCGATTTCGACCGAAAACCTTAATCAAAATCAAAACCTACACCTAAACTTATAATAAATAAATTGATTGCTGTCTGTCCATAATCACTTAAGTACTTTTTAAGATCTAAGCATACATACATACAGACTTTATTATAGGTATACACCTATTCTACATAATGATAGTGATAATATGTTTCAGCAACCACCTTCCAATTCAAGGTTTCTACACGGTTCGGCCGATGGCTGGATAGCTGGCTGAAGCAACGTGTAGCGGTTCGTTTCCCGTAAAATTGTATATTTGTTAACGCACCCACGACACAGGGGAAAATCATAGTGTGAGGCAAACTTTAACAGAAAATTCGTTTGGTATCGTAATACAGCATGGTCATCTAATTTGAATATTATTTACTTAGTGATTTTGAATTGACTAGTGACTACTCGGTTGATACGGTAGCTGACGTGTCATGAATTGGTTTCTCATCGGAACAACACTATCTGTGTAATTTACAAATTGTTATTCCAGGTCTGGATGTGATATATGTATAGGTAAACACACAACGTAAATGACACAGAAATAAATCATTCAGTTAAAAATGGCAACTTTTTAAATTTTACACTAATTACAAGTATGTTGAGCTCCGATTTTATGAGTATTCATTTAATAAGTTTCGTTAATGGTCGAGGAAACAAAAGCAAGTTAAAAAAATAACATACACTTAAACAAAACAACTTTATTCCTAGAATTTAATGTTTGAAGTATATAAAGGGAAATTGAGTTCGCTGAATTCTAGAATAATATTAGAACTTCGTCGATATTATAAGCTATTGTTTTCGTAATGTAGTTTGCTGCTAATGTAATAATTGCAATATATGCTTTGAACCATTGCTTTGCTTGAGTTTTATTAAATTTCGTTGTTCTTTGGAAGAGCCATGCTTTGACACGAATGGGTCGCCTCGACAGGAGCTTCACAACGGTCTCACAGAAACAGCAACTATATAATATTTCTCATAATAACCGGAGGGATGCCAATCCCCCCCCAATCCCTGAATCTCCGAAACCCGACAATACACTCGTAACTTCTCTGGTGTATCGGATGTTAATGAGCGGCGCTAATTGGGTAGTTTAAAATTTGAGCCTCAATAATTTTAAAAGTGTTATAAAGGCTAAACTTTACTGTAAAGCATTTTATAAAATAAAAGACTACTTAGAAGATAGTCAGGCTTGGGAATGAGCCGCTGCAACTTCTGCACAGGTCATGTTGACATGTTTGTAACATAAGTTACGCTTTTTATATACAATCTGACATTACGTTTATTATTATTTTTTTAACAATGACATTATCACCTATTGTGACATTTTTATTTTTATTTGACATTTTTTATTTTATTTTTATAATTATTTATTGACATTCTATTATTGTTAGTGTAAGGACCGTGTGAGACTTGCCGCGATTTTGGGCTACCAGTTATCTGCGTTCTGACAGTTTGAGTACTTGCGCGACCCACCCAAATGTTCTTTAGATCGGTATTGTTTGTCGGACAACTCAGCAGCACTTGCTATGCTGGTTGCAAACTGACACTTGCGTGCCTGTCTTCAGAACGGGTCCACTTAAACTGGTGTTGTTCTTTCATCAAAAGACCACTACAGAATGAACTTGCACGGTTCTCTCACATTATGTTATTTTTACATTGTCTGGACTTGAAAAGAGACTGACCTCTGAGTTTGTTTCGGCATTTCTTCTCAGAGTAGTCAGATAGGAAATGCCGGCTTCATCTAGTTTTTCACATATAAATTGACGAGTAAAAGTGCCGTTTTATGGCCTATTTGCAAAAATAAATTCATTGTTTCATTGTTTCCTAGGTCAAAAATAAATTAGTTCGACGTTTCAATACAATAAAATATTGAAAAATAACTGTACTTTTATTCATCGATCGATCGGTACGCTAAGTTTTAGATATTTTGTAGCTAATTATTATTAAGAAATAAGTAAAATAAAAGACTACTTAGAAGATAGTCAGGCTTGGGAATGAGCCGCTGTAACTTCTGCACAGGTCATGTTGACATGTTTGTAACATAAGTTACGCTTTTTATATACAATCTGACATTACGTTTATTATTATTTTTTTAACAATGACATTATCACCTATTGTGACATTTTTATTTTTATTTGACATTTTTTATTTTATTTTTATAATTATTTATTGACATTCTATTATTGTTAGTGTAAGGACCGTGTGAGACTTGCCGCGATTTTGGGCTGCCGACGTTTCAATACAATATAATATTGAAAAATAACTGTACTTTTATTCATCGATCGATCGGTACGCTAAGTTTTAGATATTTTGTAGCTAATTATTAAGACATAAGTTAGCTATTTGACGCAAAAATACTCTGGCATCATAACTCAGATTTTAATACAAATTTAATTGAAAAGTATCGTTTTTGACATTTGGATAAAAGTATTGAATTTGACTAGTTGAAAACTACCGTATTGCTTACTATCAGCGTAATAATGCGTCTACTCTTTTGTTGTTTTATCACATAAAAAAGTAAACAAATATTATGTGTTTTGTCTTTAAGTAGGTATATTATATTATAATACAAACACCGTAAGTTCCTAAGTTATACCTACATATGTATAATGCATTAGTTATTACGGAATCGTAGCGTAAGATAGATGTTTAGAAATTACTCTGATAATATTCTGTGCCGGAGTTTATTATTTGAGGAAAATTCGGAGATAAGACTATATATACTTCGTTGGTAGAATGGGTTCCTGCTAGTATGTATTTAGAAGCTGGCCTCTAACTATATATATGACGGCGCGTCGATTATTTAAATTGAATTTTGAAGGAGGTTTTATCACAATTCATCGGACGAGGGTACAATGAATCGTACTCTGGCGGAACGTCAAACAGACAGTTCTGCGTGCGCATTATGGTGGAGAGCTAGCGCTGTGACTGTCATAGGAGACGGATCGCCGACGTCCGTTATTTTTGTAATTTATTCGGTCTAATTATAAAATCCTACGCCCTGCGATGCACTGTGAAGACGATGATCGGGATTTTGATGTTTGTACCAACACCCCGGTGCCTTCATATATTTATTGCGCTTGACACATAACCCCGGCTAACTGTTAAGACCTTGGCTCAATGATCGGCGTGACGGCCAGTACGACGCCGTCTGTGCCCACGCATCACAACAGGACAGTCAGCAGTTAAACACGTCCAAAAGCTGATTTCTTAAAAATCTTTCATGGATATTATGAATATGAAGTTTGGAATATACGAATATAGAAATGATTGTTTATTTATTTATTTATTTATTTATTTAAGGGCAACCAACAAAGCATACACTAAAATACATGATAGGTTTTTAACATATTTTAACATTGTATAGTGTAGCCTTAATTAAAGGCTGCCACGACATGCATTTAACAAATAACAAGATGTTACAACAAAAAGTTCACTTATCAAAAAAAAAGACATCTTAATAACACTAGTTTTCAAATCACAATTGTTAATTATTAATTCAAAAAACTGTAATTTCTTTTAATACTATGAAATATATTAAAAAACAATAAAAAAAAAAACAATATTTTATACAGTGAAATATATTGTGGAGCTCAACTCTGTGAGAATGTCCTACGTAAGACAGTTTTCACCTTAAAGAGAGAGTAGGACATGTCAATATCTACATCAAGTGAGGATGACAGGCGACTAAATTGTTCCTGCATTCTATTTATTGTGGAAAAATGGCCCAGGCTTGTTTTAAAGCCCTTGCCTGAAAGCAACCGATACCTAGACATTCGAGCCAGTTTGTAGGGCACGTTCACATTAATCTGGCTAAGTAACTGCGGACAGTCAATGTAGTTGTTTATTAATTTGTACAGGAACAGGTGATCTAGGATTTTACGGCGATTATCTAGACTCATTAATTTAAAATACTTCAAACGAGAGCTATAACTAGTTAATTTACTGGTCATGTGATATTGATATGTCAAATGCCAAAGGAATCTTTTTTGAATTGATTCTAAACGGCGTTTATGAACCTCGTACAATGGCGTCCAGACTATGCTGCAGTATTCTAATCCTGATCTGACTATTGAGTTGAAAATAGCAATTTTAGTTGAGGCGTGTTTAAAATTTTTACTATTGCGCAAAATGAAACCCAACATTTTAAAACCCTTGGAAGCGATTTTATCAATGTGACTATGAAAACGCAGCTTATTATCCATGTAGACGCCCAGATCACGAATCAATGTTTTTTCGCAAACAGTTTTTCCGTTTATATTGTATCTACGGAAATGGGGTCCTACTTTTCTTGAAAAATGCACATGATTGCATTTGTCAGCATTAAGTAACATCTTATTGTCTAGACACCACTGAGAGAAAAGGTTTAGGTCCTCTTGAAGTCTATCTGAATCCTGATCGCACTCTATTCGTTTAACAATTTTGAGGTCATCCGCGTATAAATAAATTTTTGAATGCACAAAACAAGATACCACGTCCTTCATGAATATGTTGAAAAACAGGGGGCCTAGATGGGATCCTTGGGGTACCCCCGAGGGTGTCAAATAAAGTTTCGACGAGTAACCGCTGACTACCACCCTAGAAGTGCGTTCGACAAGGTAAGACTCACACCACTGCAATAAGTTTCCTTCGATTCCGACTAGGTGTAATTTCTTAACTAACTGTTTGTGATTCACCTTGTCAAACGCCCTGCTAAAATCCGTATAGATAACATCTACAGGAGTTCCACGGTCTACGGCGTCGACTAGATCAGATGTAAAGCACGCAAGATTCGTTCCCGTAGACCGGCCCTTCACGAAACCGTGTTGTTCAGGCATCAATACCTGTTTCGCATGCCATGAGAGTGCAGGGTAAACTAAAGCTTTAAACCCTTTACGGATACTAATATGAAATTACTTAGAACTAGCTTATGCCAGTGACGCCGATCGCGTGGAATAGTGACTTCTTGCAGATTTTTGGTATAAAAATTATCCATCTTATGTCCTTTCTCGAGTTCCAAAATATGTCTGTACCAAAGGACATGGCCAAAAAAGTACATTCCACGTACACGAACAAAATTAATACACTGTAAAATACAAATAGAAATATGAATTATTACGTAGTTTTTAGCCTCTCTAAACCTGACAATTATTATTAAAAAAATGTAAAAGTAATGCAACAAAATCAACTTATCCTTTGTCAAGTTTCGCCATAATAGTCCATAGAGAAAGATAAATAAAAAGACGTTCCAATTCCAAACTACGTGTCTTAAACTACACTCGTAGAAAACGTGTGATATGATCGACAAATGCATTACACTAGGAACATTTTATTCATACGAAACTGTATTCATTGGTTTTAGTTGCATTTTAAAATATACTCATATTATAATAATATTATGTTTTATTTTTATACAATACCAAAAAAAAAACTTAAACGAAACGGAACGTGTTTGACACTTTTGACAGCGTGTTTTTGTTAACCTTGCTAATAATACTGGAGTAACTGTTTTGCGTTTTGGATTTGTTTTGTGGATTACGATGAGGTGCATCAACTGCGGAATAGGCGTACAAAGGCTGCAGAGGCGTCTAATACCCTCGCTTTCTGCACACCATCAAACAAAACTTTCACGTTGGTTAACCAGCTCAAACCCATGTATGAAGTCGGAATAGTATAATACTTAGTCGGTTTTTTTATGTTTTATCATGGTATGCGATTTTAAATAGTGCATCTTTTTCTTAGTTGCCTCTGGGGACATTCATTTGTCAACCACGCTTCTTATTATTGAATACTGAGGCTGGTGAACATGAGAGACAACTGGGGCATAACATGGCTTGCCTTGGTTGTGGAAAATCGGTTCGAAAAATAAGACACCATAATGTCTAATATCACAAAAGCATAAGCAAAAGCATAAGCCTAATATCACAAAATACTATTATTGTGGTAAGCATTTTGTTTTTTATTCATTGTTTTATATATGTACTTGTATTTATCTATATTAATCTATAAAAAAAGTACTCATAGTAGGTATGTGTGATTATTATATCTATCTTTATGTATTTTCCATGTTTGCATAGACTTCTTTAAAATAGGCATGTTGTAACATAATACTTCTCACTGTGCAATAAAATAAAACTTGAAAACATGTGTTTATTCTAACTGGGGTTTATTTTCAGACCTCAAGAAGCAACTATGTTTGTCATGTGTGCTGTATGCGGGCAAATAGACAGACAGTGCAGGACTTATCACGAAACTTTCAGGAATTGGGTTCGGACAACAATGCAGCAGCCCCTTATATTCAAGTGGTTAGCCCACCAGAGCCACCACCATTACCACCTGTTTTAAGCAGGCCGCTTCAAATGGAAAGTACTACCATATTATTACCCAATTATACAGAATATATATTACAGAAATGTACATTCCATACACAAACATAATAAAATACACTTTATAATAAAAAAAGTGAATTATTACGTAGTTTTATTTTATTTGTTATCGTTAATAAATAAATCATTATTCTTTATTCATATTCTTTTGTTTTATTTTATGAATAAATAAATAAATAATTAAAACGCCACGGTTTTTAAGATTTATTCCATTCTAATACCAAAAACTAATACCACTGGTATTTGTTTGAACTCATATTTTTTTTCTATTCCGAACCGATACCATTGTTTAAACTAATACCAAAACAAGTTCAAAGATATAAGGTACAGTCAGTAAAAATGCTTTGTATGCAAAAATATAAGACCTTTAATTGAAAAAAAAAGATAACTCCAAAAAAATCCAATTTTTTTTTCAAACGTCTTGTTCAATGATAAAATATCACTTAAATAATCAACTTTAATATAATTTTAGTTCCTCTATGTTTTGCAAATAAAAAATATTATACAGATATAATATTTGGAGGTGAAACGGCCACCGGCGCCATGGATGACTCCTGGGATATGGATGGCTATGAGCCGCAGGGACCGGGCGTTTCGCAAACACAGGAGGGATCGCACTGACGAAAACTGGGCGACCTTCAAACTTGTGAGAAATAGGTGTAACCAGATGGTGCGTAATGCTAAACGCCGCCACGTTCTCGAAAACATTTCTTCCTCTTCTTCAGCCGATATCTGGAAGTTCCTCAGAACTCTAGGCATCGGCAAAACGCAATATTCAGATCTTAGCAGTACAATGTGTTTAGACGATCTCAACAAGCATTTCGCTACAGTACCAATCATGGACCGTCTAGTGAAACAGAACACGCTAAGTTTCATCTCTGGTCTGACGCGTCCTGATATTGCTAATCCTTTCCACTTAGCTCCGGTTGATTCGGCAGAGGTTGGTAAGATTATCTTTTCCATCAAATCCAAAGCGGTAGGTTGTGACAACATTTCTCGAAACATGATTGTGACTATTCTTGATCACCTCCTACCAGCTATAACCCACATCATTAATTTTTCCCTTTTTTCCGGCTCCTTCCCCTCCCTTTGGCGAAGAGCTTTTGTTCGCCCGCTCCCAAAGGTCTCCAGTCCGACTCTTCCTGACAAAAACCTGCTCCCGTCCATCGCCAAGTCAATGCTGGTGCAGGCCTTGTTGTTTCCCAAAATTGATTATGCTGATGTGTGTTATTATGACCTGAATTCAGATCTCCTCAATAAACTTGACCGACTTCTGAATAACTGCATTCGTTTCGTCTTCAACCTGCGTAAATATGATCATGTTTCTGCACATCGGCTGCAATTAAAGTGGTTGCCCATACGCCAGCGCAGGGAGCAAAGGGCGCTAACCACTCTGTTCTCTTTCCTTGATTCTCTCTCTTCGCCATCTTCTCTACCCCCTTACTTCCAGTACACATGCGCAAACCACAACAAGTATCTCCGTTCTTCTATTAACCGCCTTCTTCAATGTCCAACTCATCACACAAAATTTCTTCATTCTTCTTTTTTTATTCAATCTATTATTCTGTAGAATGCGCTCCCCCTCGATGTCAGGATGGTGTCGAATCGTTGGGCGTTCAAGCAAAAGATTCGGGAGTTGCTATTGAAGAGGTTGGCAGAGGTATCGTGATCATGACATCAAATAGCAAAATATGTATAATTTTAAGTAGTATATGTAATTATATTATTGCTGTATATATAATATATATTATGTATATATATATAAGTATATGTATGTATATTTACAGTATAATATGTATTTATAACGTCTCCGATGATGCTTGTTTTGTGCACCTTTATATTTATCTCTGCATCATCCAAAGGTTTGGCTGTCAGAGAATGCCCATGGCATTAAGCCCACCTTTGTACATTTGTTAAATTAAATAAATAAATAAATATTTTTTTTTTGCAAAAACATCAAACTGGAAGAATTTATTTACAATCTAAAAATTACAAAATATCTCAAAAAATTAACTCTTAATTTATATTGAAATGTATCTGACATATTTATTATTAGATAGGTACGTAATTATTCACGTCTACCTATCTCATAACAACTATGTCAGGTAAATTTTTAACAAAAATAAATCACTTTTTATCTAACAATTGTAAAATATCACAGAAAATCAACTTTTTGTATAATCTAATCAGTCATTCATCACCTTCATACGAATTTTGGAACAATAGAGCAAACTCACCCTTTCTCGCAGGTAAAAAAATAGCAAGATGATTCACTAAAACTACTCTTACCTATGCTTACCTTTGTAAAAATATTGGAGTGAAGTGAATTTGGAGAATTTTAAGCATTATATTACGATTACATAAAAATATCGAAAAACAAATTTACTTTGATTAGGTTTGACTGCGCTGACTGTACCAAATTCAAGTTGTTGGTATTCGTTTGTACATTAAATTAAATTATTTAAAAAGTGGTATCCGTTCGGAATAAAAAAAAAATAAAAGTTGAATCAAATACCAGTGGTATTAGTTTTTGGTATTAGAATGGAATAAATCGTTTTTAAAAGCAAAATCTTATTTCGTGCACTTATGGCCAGTAATCTGACTAAAGGTTTAGTGAAACTATTTTCGTCTTGTTTGTTATAATTACGAGTTCTTTATGTGTTTTATTTTTTGCAATTTAATTTAATAATATTCCCAAATGTAAACATCAAAAATCATTGATGTACATTGAATTCAATAACTATGCAAACAAAAGTTGGCCATGTCCTTTCACAGAAATCGGTTCAGTAGTTTAGGCGTGAAGAAAAGACAGACAGGCAGCCAGACAGCGTAACTTTCGCATTAATAATATTAGTTTCGATTATTATCGGATACGAAAACAAATACGGATATGAAATTATTTCGAATTATCCGTTAGTGTCGGTTAATTTCCGCCTTGAGCAAGCGTGGTGATTAATGCTTATACCTTCTCCGTGTGAAAAGGGGCCTATGCTCAGCAGTGGGCACTTATAGGTTTATGATGAACCAAGATCCAAGTGTTTTATTCATATTACAACATTTTCCAATAAACAAAATAAATCTTAAAAAAATTCAAGCAATAATTTAAGCAGTGAGACAGTCGCCTTGTTGTTTCGTTTGTGAAAATTATGAATTTGATTGACATATTCATGATTTTTGATGACATGATTGCATGGCTTAAAACTAGTCGAGTTCCCCGTTAAATAATTACGTGTGTAAGCCGAAAACATAATAATTTATTTAGTATGTCTCACGAAAGTTATAGTTAAAAATAAATCATGTTCGCAATTGAAAAACAAGTTTCTACATACGCAACCACATTTTCGCTAGCTTCCCTAACTTCCTAAACATATTCAGGTCGATACTAACTTGTACCAGTAAAGTTAGCCCGCATGAAACTTGCATTTCTAACTCGGCTGATAGAATTATCACTGCGTTGATAACTTGGTTACTATTGTTCGTTCAAACTTAGTCTTAAGTGCTCGTGTCACCTGCGATAGTAGTTAGGTAAGATTTTGAAATAAATTATTATCTTTTAATAAATATTTTTTCTAGAAATGGCGCGCCGATTAACGTACAATACTACTGATACTTAATTGTTTTACTTTTTCACGTGTTTTTTCGTATTTAAGATAGACTGTTTAAGTTTTGACTATTGTTTTTTAACTTACCATTACAGACACTTTTAAACGTCAAATTAAAATTTTATCACGATAAAAAAACCAACATATTTGCTCGTTCCAAAGTGTAGATTCTGATGGAGAAGATTGAGAAATTAATTTAAAAATAGTAGGAATACAAATTTTTTTTTGTCTTTTTTATAAATTTACATTTTAGTAATGATTGACACAAAATTATAATTCACTTAAATAATATAATGTTAACTTAACAAAAAAAGAAAATAAAAATTCTACAAACACATTCGTGACCCATTTAAAACAGACAGAACAGATTTAAAACGATTACTGGCATTTATTTTTTCAAGCTTAGAAAAACATTAAAAGAAAAACAGACGAATAAAAATTTGAATTTTTGTAAAAAGAACACTACTCGTATTGAATGTATTTTCTAGATTGTATCTCCCGATATTGATATTCCCGATTTGCATATTATTTCTATTGTAATGTGGAACATTCTAGAAGCGTAGGACCACATTTTTATACTTTTTATTGCACAAAAGTAATTGCAATATATAAAAATACTAACGACCTACGCCGGCTTCGCACGGGTGCAATTCTGATACTAAATTTCTCCACTATTTAATGGACTTTATTATACACAAAAACCTACCTTTTCAATCACTCTTTCTATAAAAAATCACATCAAAATCCGTTGCGTAGTTTTAAAGATTAAAGCATACTTAAGGATATAGGGAAAAAGCGACTTTCTATTATACTATGTATGTGGATTTTTTTTGTCAAGGGAAAATCATCAAATGACTTCTCCCGCCCAGGGTTACGCGTTAGAGAGTGTCAGACTCTTGCTGACTAAAAACCCCCCTGTTCCTACTCCTGCTCTAGGCCGAGGTCGCGGTGCCTCATTGCGCTTAACCCGCAATTCCGGCTGAACATCAGCCCTATTAGGGCCCCGTCTGTGGTGGTCCATTGGCCCTTTGAGGCGCGCGCGGAACGCTACGCGCCGTGCGCTCGGGTCTGTTTCTGGTCGGGCGGCGAGCTACCCTTACTCGCCGTTCGCAGACCCGCGCTTACGGGCACGCTTATGATCATCTCTCGATGTATGTAGGGATAAATATTTTCGTTCTTGACTTTGTCCGTGGTGTAAAATTTCTTTTAAGAATGACAATTTTATCCACTTAAACATCAACATTTTTTTTTTGTTTTTCTATGGAGCTATAGTGCCTAGCACATCTCCGGGAAAGGATGGGGCGAGAGCGAGTGTTAGACTTTTACTGACTAAACCCTCGGCCTAAAGCAGGCGGTAGGTTATTGCGCCCCGCAACACCGGCTGAACTAAAGTAAATTTTCAAAATATAAAAAAAAACAGACGTGATCTTAAGTTTCTTTAATAACCTAAAGATAGAATAATAGAAGAATGTTTATAAAAGTTGCTTACAGATGAGGAACTTTTATTCGTTCTTTCATTGAGTCCGGGATTGATGATTGAGGTTGCTGGTTGCAGAAATTAGAAACACAAACTTGGTTACTGTAACTGGGGTGTGATTCTGTAAGACTTCATTCTAAACTTCGAATCTGAATCCGCTGTGAGTAGTAGTACACTAGCGCTACACTTGCGAGATGAACTAAATTGACAGCAACATTTTGATAGATAAAGTATGAGATGACGTTAAAAGTGGCATTCTAAAATTTAATTACCTCGTTACTTCGAGGCTCACTTCGCACTCGAACAAGATTCAAAATCAAACAAATTTTATAGAATCAACGTGCTGGTGTCAATTAGAGACAGAACATTTCTTTTAAATTTTCTGCCAAAAATTACAATAATTTTAAAATAAATATATATAAAGTATTTAGCTTAGTTTAACTATACTAAAATAGTTATAAACATTTTTTTATGTTAGATGTCGGCTAATGAGCAGACGGATTACCTGGTGGTAAGCAATCAGCGCCGCCCATGAACACTTGTAAGACCAAAGGAGTTACTACAAGTGCGTTGCCGACCTTTTATAGGTTATAAGGGATTTAAGGATAGGAGATTTGAGGACTGAGGATAGATTGATTTGGGATTCGGTAACCTTACTCACACGGTGTTTTGTGTAAGGCGGTGGTATCACTCCGGTCGAGCTTACCCATTTGTGCCGAAGCATGGCTCTCCCACACTTTATTGGCTTCATTTGTGTAAGTAAAGAGTGGGAGAGACATGCATGCTTCGAAAACCGGCGAGAAACAATCACAGTTTTGTGTTTCGCCGTGTGAGTGAGGTTACCGGAGGTCCAATCCTTCCCCTTCCCAATCCCTCCCCAGTTCCTAAATCTCCAAATCCCTAATCCCGAAAAGGTCGGCAACGCAATCGTAACTCGTCCGTTACGGGTGTCCATGGACGGCGCTGATTGCTTACCACCAGGTAATCCGCCTGCTCGTTTGCCGAACTATGACATAAAAAAAAATAGTTATTTTTTAAATGAGTAATAATCATTATCGTAGTTTAGTTTGTGATATTACACAAATTAAATCAATTTGTTGTAAACCTACGTATTAATATTTATTATAAATTTAATGTTCACTAATGAACACGATCTGAAATAAATTGTGTTTAAAATTTCGTAACTCAATGAGCGATCGCGCGCGCGAAAACGCGGTCACGTGGGATAAGGGTCGTGTCATTTTGTGGGGAGCGGAGCGGCCTGGAATGTTTTCCATTTTCAAATAAAAAAGGAATTGTTACCTGAAGCAAAAATAAACGGTGTTACGTCATGAATTTATTTTTAGATGTTAAAGTTTTGGAAATTGGTAGCTTTGACAAAGCTATTACAAATCCGCAGCAACCGATCCCTGATTTTTTTAAATTTTAAGTGTTAATTGTTGTGGTTCTGGACTCATACACTGATATCATTTTTTCTTAAAAAAAAAACATTGGCAACTCTGAATATTTGACGATATTTATAAAAAAAAACCTCAATTCCACCAGACTGACGGCTTAATACTTGATATTGAAGAATGAGCAGTGAACATTTCGTTCGCTTATTATATAAACTTATACAGACTTATGCTTAAACCTTGCCTTGAGTACCAAAGTGTATTTTGGATGCTGTATGAGTATACGTGGATTTTGGAGAAACGTTGCTAGTCAAGTTATAATTTTTTTTATCTCTATAATCTTTTTCACATTTTAAAATTTAAATTAAATAAATTTATCATTCTGTAGTTCTTAAAACAAATGACAGTATTTTAAATCCATTCTTTATTTTTCTTTTGAGATTGACAGTACAAGCTGCTTTCTGTAATCAATTTCGCATAAATATTCAACAAAACATTAACCCCAATATTGTTGACACACCCTTCGCTTGACACAGAGAACCTACCCTAACTTTTCAAACAGCGAACATCATTTGCAGCGCCCAACCACACAGCCAGTAGCGCTCAAACGACGGAAGGGGGAGGTCGCGTCCATCCCTTATCTTGGCGGGAAAATTGTGACAATTCTTTTTTCGAACGTTCGAAAAAAGTATCTTTATTTCCGTTTGTGTTTTTTTTCTTTATATCGGACATTTGACATTTTGTGATTCGATTTCCTTTGTTCGATGACAGCTGAAGTGTAAAACCTTTTTGGTAAGTATTTATTGTATGGAGGTTTAATTTAAGTTTCTTGAACAGCAATTTAAGTTTCTTGACGGCTTCCTGAGTCGTTTAGTGTTTGCTGTCAACTTTTGTTTGTACAGTATTAATTACTTGATAACAATCTATATTGAATTTAAAAGGGCTGCTTCTTGACGAGCCTCTGGCTTAAAACAATCAAACTTAAAAAGGTTTTCAAGTCAAAGAGTTTATTTTATGTGATGTATATTGAATTAACTTTAGATCTATGTCTTTTAAACAAGTTTTGAGACTAAAGAGGCACTCAAGTAAATACAATAACAAAATTAGTGGATGAAAAGAAAAACTTTTGTACATGATATTTTTATGTAACTCAATCAACTTGAATAGAATAAATAGATTTTGAGTGTAATTGAATTATTTTTTTTATTAATAATTAAATTCAATAGCAATGGTAAAGGTTGTCTATGTAATGTTTATTTTTTTAGATAGGTAACAAACAGTTCTATTTTCTTTTTTAAGATAGTTTCTGGCAAAATTAAGTTGAAAATTGTAAGATATAAATACTTACGGAAATAAAATTAAAGCATTCAAATAATGTCTTCTATTTACGTAACTGGATTGATAATGACAAAATAAATTTATAGTGAAAATAATAAAAATACGCGTTTAACTGTGCCGTACTCATAACAAATACATATACGATATAATACATAATAATATCTAATGCACCCAAACTCGATGTGTTTATTGTCCTTCATTAGATCTACGTAATAATCATTCCAAAATTTAATAATTTTACAACGACGCACGTACGTTTACTTCAGATTCTTTGATTACCTATATTAAAGGACAGAAGCGTGTTAAAAACCAAACGGTCGGTAAATATTCAAAGGCAATTCAACAAGTCATACATAGCTTACTGATTACCTGCTGGTATGCAATCGGTGCCAATGATGGACAGCCGAAGGAGTTGCAAGTGCGTTGTCTTATAAACTTGTTTGGGATAAGGGGTTTTAGGGATTTGGAGATAAGGGGATAGGAAAGCAGTGAGCCTCTGGTAATCTCACGCACACGGTAAAACACGACGCTGAGGTTTGTTTCACGCCGGTTTTCTGTGAAGCCTATCACCCCGGTCGAGCCAAACGAAGCCTGGCTCTTTCACACATTATATTTTGGTTGGATGGAAAACAATATCTATTGTAAAGATTTAATATTGTTAGCTTTTAATGAAATCACGAGTAAGTAAATTAATTTGATTAGTCGTTTATGTAGATCAGAGATTATTCAAGAGATTTGTTTTGAAAACAAAATAATTAAATTTGGTTTTTACGTTTCGTTGTCTTCAGTTGGATAACCTGTTAGAGCATTTTTCAGTTAAGTAGGTAATTCACGTAAGTCGTTTTTCAAACTATCCAAACTAATATTATAAATGTGAAAGTAACTCTGTCCGTATGTCTGTCTGGTCTGTCTTTTCTTCACGCCTTTTTTTTGTGAGGGGAAAATCATCAAATGACTGCCCAGGGCTGGGCGTGAGGGAGTGTCAGAACTCTTACTGACTAAAAACCCCCCTGATCCTTCTCCTGCTCTGGGCCGAGGTCGCGGTGCCTCATTGCGCTTACCCCGCAACCCCGGCTGATTTCTTCACGCCTAAGCTACTGAAACTATTTGTGTGAAATTTGCCGCGAAAGGACAGGATAGTTTTAAAATCAAAATTCTGCAGGAAGTCACTATTCCATGCGAACAAAGTCGCGACCAAAAGCTTGTTTTCAATAAACTTAGTTCGAGTTAAAAGAGTTTAGAATTATTTGTCACTGGTTGATTTTCACGCATTTTTCCCGCGCTAGGATTTTCTCCTGTGTCGAAGGTGCGTAACAAATGGGTAGGTTCAGTCAGTCAGTAAGAGTATGACACTCCCTCTTTTAGGGTGAGAGAAGTAATGCAATAATATCCCGATTTAATGCATCAAACCCCAAGCGAACGCTGGCGTTCGAGCATATTATCTTAATATTGTCTCATATATCCACGATTGAAAGGTTTACAAAAAAATGTGTTATGGTTGTCCATAGATGGCGCAAATTGCGAACAATCAGATTCTGTTTATTTTCCGACCAACGCTATAAAAAGCCACTATAAAGTGTAAAAATAATATAGCAGTCAATATCCAATATATGTGGAAACGGTAACAGAACAAAACGAGAATTGCATACTGCGGAATGTATTGTAATTGCATATGAATAGAACTGTAACATTTATGAAATTGAATTTATTATTTATCCGTTTAATTTTTATTTTTTTGTTTCGAACTAGGTTCTTTGTTAAGAATAAGGACTAAAATTTGATTTCTTGGTCAGATAGATGAGGTATGCTTAGGAATGCACGGCTGCCGCGCAACGTATCGCGAGTTCGATTCTCGCACGGAACAACTATGTATTTGCGTGATCCGCAAATTGTTGTTCCGGGTCTGGGTGTGATGTTTACGCAAAATTGTATGTTTGTAACAGCATCCACGACACAGGAGAGAATCCCATTGTGAGGTAACGTTTTTAAATAAAAAATAAATAGAGAAGAAACGTGGCATACGTGTTTATTTTTGACCGCCGAAAGCTTAAAGATCGGATATTATTTTGAACTGTATGTATGTATTGACGTGTCCATATAAATTAGTTTCCTTATAACTTATAAAATAGTTATCATAAATGTACGAAATTTTCATAATAAAAGCAGCAAAGAGTTTTTATATAGATAAGTAGAAAAACAGTAGAATAGTTCACACATCATCAGTATATAAGTGTCTTCTGCAAGACCAAGACCTCATGTGGACAACAAATCATTATAAGTCCAGGTTTTTCCACAATGTTTTTCTTCATAGTATGTCAGTGGTGATAAGTTACATAAACTTAAACTACACATAAGTCGTAAAAAATCACAGTGGCACGAAAAGCGTGCGCTTTACCCTACAGACCACTACGACTAGTAATATAGGTCACAATTTCCAATAAAACGAAACTTCTATCCTAGTAAGTAAATAAGAGACTTAACATTTTATTTGTAAGTACTTACCTATTTATTAAAGTGTCAATTCTTTATCATATAAAATCAAGCTATTTACAATCATAAATCCTTAAATATAAAAACTATAATTGCATGCCTCTCGTCCCTAATTATCTTCACATTCAATCATAGCCTTACTAACAGTTTCATCATCATCATCACGATCCTTAAAACAACCAAACGCGTAATAATCTTCAATTTCTTTCAAAGTCCTATGCGTGGTATCGGGAACATATTTCCATATAAAAACAATTGAAAACGTCCCATAAATCGCGTATATAAGAAAGACACCCCATATATTAAGGAACAAACATAAATAAGGATAAGCCTTTAGGCAAGAAGAATGGAATATACAAATTAAAACCACGTACAGACTTCCCCCTAATCCTCTATATTTTACCGGCATTATCTCACTTGATAAAGAGAAACCGATACAACTGGAACCCAAACACAGAAACGATTGAAAAGCCATCAAACAGTACAAAGCAAAATCCGCATTTAAATGAACGCTGAGGTAAGAAAAAATGGCAGCTCCCATCATACAAGTAGTAGTCCCAATCAAGCTAAATAACATAACCTTCTTACTGCTAAAGTAACGGACTAAAACCGTGGCAATAATATAGCCAACAAAGAAAACAATGTCCATATAAAGTTTTACTTCCACGTTCATCTTTCCAGATATCTTAATTATCATGTCACTTGAGTATATGATCACCGGCATACCTCCACACCAGTATAAAACATTCAATAGAACACAAGTATGAAGAGCTGGTACGTAAAAATCTCTACTAACGATTGTCTTTCTCAAATCTTGGAATCCAGAAGTCTTCTTAACATCTTCTCTTTGAGTGTTAAGCAAAGCCTTTAATTCTTTTTTAGAATCTGCATCAGTACCCCTTAATTTTACAAAGCACTTTTCGCATTCACTAAATCTTCTTTTATAAGCTAACCAAGAAGGTGATTCTGGCCAAGCAAAACCGATTAGAAGTGCTACAAGAACTGGAGAGCCCATTATGATTCCTATAGTCTTCCAATGAAGATATCTGCCCAGAATACCTGCTGAAGATATTCCAAAAGCTTGAACAGCGCCGTAGAGTAAGAGACAGGAGTTTCTGTACACAGGAGAAACCATCTCGGTGATACTTAAAAAAGTTGTTGTAATAAGACAATTGGTGCCTAAGCCATGGAAGCATTCACCAATGATTAAAGTCGCGATGTTTTGTGCTAGATTAGTTATGATCCAGCCAGACATGATGAAGATGCAGCTTAAAATGAAGGCAAATCTTCTTCCCTGATTTTGCATGATGAAAGGGAGGAAGACGCTTGGTAATCCTGCGATGCCGTGGACGGATCCTGGAAAAAATAATTAATTGTGTTTCAATTGTTGTTATTTTGTCTGATAAATGGATAGAAAGTGGATTCTAACATGATAGTTGGACTCATAATTCGAATTGTTGACCGTTTTATTAAATAAATATGTTCAATCTTTCTTGCCTCGCCTTAAAATTATATAGTTCATTTCATATGTGTATCTAAAGTTTTATTTCTTGAGTTTAAATTACATTTTTGTTAAAGGGTTTTGATGGTGTGTTAAGCACTCCAGAATAAAAACAAATAAAAGAGGAATGTTTTCTTTCTTGCATTTTACCCATTGTCTTATCCATCTGTAAGTTGATTGCCTTTATTTTTATCTAACCTTACTACGCTTACTTTATTTATAATGATATTAATTGTTAATAAGTTATTAGGAGTATAGGAGTTAAGTTATGTACGTCTACGTGAGTGAATTATATTAGAATCTAGCCTCACTGCTAGTATATTAAATTACGAAGGAGACGCGAACATTGTGAGTACACTAACTTTAATTATGTTTTAATACTACAATTATGAACAAAGTTACTGTAAATTTAGCTTTTTCTGGAGATGTTTCTTGAAGGTATATTTGCAATAGTAGTTCGATATTTTTGTCGGTTTTTAATAATTTTGAAAAGTGTTTTACTGGAGTTCTCTTTCCAATCAACCTGTATACATATATAATAATGTTTAAATATTATCAGATACTAACAGCGACTAGTTTCGGCTGAACTATATTATCTTTTTCTTATTGTGTTTGAAAATAATTTATCCTATTTTAATAGACCTTTGTATTTTTTTTATTTCACTGGGCCACATGATCCCATGCTATTGGAAGGCGTACGAGGGGCTGAAACCAACTAACAAGAATACGTTGAACGGTTTTAATCTAAATATCATTGCAAATCACCCGGTAAAATATAAAATACTATGAAAATGCTCTCAAGGACAACTACTAGTTGATGTAGAACTATTTTGAAATGTGGTTAACATTGATAATGTTATGAACTATGAAATACTATGGCTCATGGCCCTGACCAATATTTATATAAAATGTATTGTTAGTATCTTTTCACGGGATCACAGGATCCCGGACCTTTGGAAGGCGTACGGGGGGCCAACTCGCAGAGGCCCGTTGACAACTTTAATATAGGTGAAATGGGACATCATATTCATTGTTATTATTAAAAATGTACCCTCGTACAGAGTTGCCGAAGCCAACATAATTATCTCTGTTAAACTGAACCCATGATTGTTTTTGTATGGATCTGTTAAACTAACAGTGATGTGTAAAATACCAAAAAAAAAACTAAACGTTAATCAATTGAACTCTATCGACACTGATAATATTAATGTTTTCATAAGACCAAACACTTTTTCTTTTGTCAGGGGAAAATCATCAAATGACTTCTCCCACCCAGGGTTAGGCGAGAGAGAGCGTCAGACTCTTACTGACTAAAAACGCCCCCATTCCTTCTCCTGCTCTGAGCCGAGGCCGCGTTGACTCATTGCGTTTTAACCCGCAACCCCGCCTGAACAAAACCAAACACTTACCAATCCAAGATCCTTTGTGTAAATCAATTTTGATCATTGTCTCATTGTATTTCAGTTGTTCCAACAGTACACTTGGGTAAGCAATGACACCTCCAGCCGACAATGCTGCTAAATGAGTAGATCCAGCTACTAGAAACTGAAAAGAGTTATCATAACATTAGAATGAATGCAAGCTCTGGGTCGTATGAGAGGGAGTGTCAGACACTTACTTTTTTTTATGTAATTGATCGGCAAACGAGCAGACGGGTTTCCTGATGGTAAACAATCAGCGCCGCCCATGGACACCCGCAACGGAGGATTTACGAGTGCGTTGCCGGCCTTTTAGGGATTAGGGATTTGGAGATTTAGGGATTGAGGAGGGATTGGGGGCGGGGAAGGATTGGGCCTCCGGTAACCTCGCTCACACGGCGAAACACAACGCTGTGGTTGTTTCACTCCGGTTTTCTGTGATGCCGTGGTATCACTCCGGTCGAGCCGACCCATTCGTGCCGAAGCATGGCTCTCCCACATTTGAACCACACTTGGCTTACTGACTAAAAACTACACCAATCCTTCTTCTACTTTAGTCCAGGGCCATGGTTTATTATTGCGGTAGTACTCAACCTCAGCTGGCGGTTTGAGTAGCTGTACGCCCGATACTGAAGACTTGCAGATGCTAAGACATTTTTTTGCCAAACGAGCAGGCGGATTACCCTATGTAAAACAATTGACACCAATGGACACTCGTTATAGGTACTAAAGAAGTCACTACGAGTGCGTTCCCGGGAACTTGTGGGTCATTAGAGATTTAGGTATAGGGGATTTAAGGTTTCAGGTAGGGGGAAGGATTGGGCTTCCGATAACCTCTCTCACAAGGCGAAGATGACAAAACTTAGATTTAGCAGAATTTAGGACTCAGTACCGACCCCTGAATCAACTTCGAAAAGGTCAAGGTCATTAATTTGCATTATATAGCACTGAAAATAACACTAAAAATACATAGAAAGTGTATATAAATGAAGGTGATACAATAAAAACGAATGACCTTGAATGAACGCGATAATCTTGATCGAATTAGGATTGTTGTTATACTAAATGGAGAAAATTCCTATCAACGATACAATCTCTATGTGAAATCATGAGAAGGATCTTATTAAGACAGGTCATTTGCCGATAGAGGGGCTAGTGACGATTTAATTCAATATGAAGATTATTATATTTCGTATAGATATTTTATGCTCATGGACAGAGTAAACAGGCCTGTTTTCCGTATTAGTAATAGTACAGAAAGCCTAATAGCCCATGAATAAGCTAGTAAAAATGTCGTGGTGGCCCGGAGTTTAAGGATCCCGCTTCTTCGGGTTCGAAACCTGGCAATTACCTACCACTGTGACTTTTTCCGAGTTAAACATATATACTTTCTATGATTATTTAGACACCATTGACATACGGTGAAGGTAAACATCGTGAGGAAACCTGGACTTACAATTCCTAATTATAAGTTTGAAATCGCCAACCCGCATTGAGCAAGCGTGGTGATTAATGCTCCAACCTTCTCCGTATGAGAAGAGGCCTTTGCTCAGCAGTGGACACTTATAGGCTGATGATGAAGCTGGCAATGTTTTTTATTTTGATTTTATATTGATAGTAAGCGTTGATTACTAGGCATCAGGTAGTTAGTTTGAATCCGTCTACTGTTTGTGTCGCTATCTTAAACAGACCAAGAACTTCGTCACCAAATTCGGTACTGTTAAAAATATCTATTGAAATTAAACATTACAAATTGTCCAATTCTGAGCGACTAATAATGGTAAGAAAAATCCCTTAGCGTTTTCGCTTTATTGAGAACAGACCTCGCGACGTATTGTTCTAGAGTCACTGTCAAAAAAATAAATCGTGCAGCCTACAACACATCATACATTTATATAAAATTACAATTATTTATTGCCTAATTAACTTTAATTCTTGCACATGTTAAGGAAATTAACTAGAGATCGCTCACAGTGATAAAGCCGCCTATTGTATTTCTAATTTAAGAGAATATCCGTATCATTTTTATTGTCATTTGCATGGTGAGTATTGTGTGTTTAAAAACACATTTTTAATCACACTACACATAGAAAAACTAGGAAAACAACATAGGAAGCTCAAGATACAACCAGAAAAAACCCAATCTATGATTAATTTGAGTGTGGCAGAGCCATGCTTCGGCAAGAATGGGTCGGCTCGACTGGATTGATACCACGGCCTCATAGAAAACTGGCGTGCTAGTGAAGTTACTGGATACTTGGTCCTAATTCTTCCTCAACCCAATTCCTCCCTTATCCATAAATCTCCAAAACCATCGTCCATTAGTCCCCAAAGGACAGCAATGTACTCTAAACTTCTCCGTTGTTGCGGGTGTCCATTGGCTGCGCTGATTGCATACCATCAGGTAATCCGTCTGCTTATATAAAAAATAAGCTCCATAATATCATAATAAGCATCTAATCTACATACAATTACCAAGTCTCATAATGATACAACCATAAAAAAGCGTGTAAAATTCGAATATTTGTATCTTATTTCTAAATTTCTTGCAGGTTGACCCTGTAAGTCGTTCACACCTGGTATACTGGGATTTAGAGATCTAAACGAGACACAATAAAGAAAGGTAGACTGGTAGAGAATGCTCATTGCATTAAGTCCGCCTATGTACAATGTTTTGAGCATGAAGTCTTAAATAAATAGATAAATAAATACACTTTCTTATGTCTCATCTAATGGCAGAAGAAAGGTTAAACTAAAAAAAATCTAAATAAAATTTGACATCATCGATATCAGAAGAAGGAAACTGGTCCAAAAATTGTAATCTATTAATTTGTATAAAATTATGATTATTATTCTAAGTAAAAAAATGCTCACTGCTGAAGAGAAAGTCTATTTCATAAACAGGTGTTTACCAAATATATACGCTGTTGCCATTGTTCACGTCATAGTTTTAGCTCATACTAAGGTCAACAATTTAAAATATTAATGTGAAATCTCAAATTTTCTTCGAATGAGAAAATATTTTTGTCGAGAAGCGTAACTGCAGAGATAATTATATTATGTACTATTACGTTCACTTACACCTACAAATTACTTAAAATTAATAAACCACTTACTTGTCTCGCTATAGGTGATAGCGTCATCTTTGATCAAACGCCTTGCACGAATCACAAAAATACAATTTTCATATTTTTTTATATTATTATTAATTCCACAATGTACAACCTTTACGTCGCTTCTGCCTTCATCATTACAAATACCTGCAAGTAATTATCACGTTATTGTCTTCTACAATAGAGACGGGATTGCCTTGTCCCGGACTCGTCCTAATTTCGAATCAAAAGGCGTCCGGAGTATCCTTTGTAGTAAGTTTCAAACACGGACGTTCCCAAATCTATTGATGATTAATTAAATTGAACTTAATGTTGTTGTGTTTGAGTTTAAATTTGTTATTTGAGTTATGGGAATTAGGCAAGTTTTGTAGGTTTTTGTCTTAAGCGTTTTTTCCTTGAAGTTTTATCTCCGGGTCGTTATAAGTGAGACTTTTGAGTTGGGTACGGTTCCATGTTGGGGAAAATAAGTTTTGTGATTTTTTTCGTAATATCCTGTTACGCTATTAAAAATAGGATTGGATAGGATCACCGCTGTAGCGAAACTATAAAAATATATAAATTATAATTCCAGACTTATCCTACAACGTTTGAAATTGCCAATCCGCTTTGAGCAAGAGTAGTAATCAATGGTAAAACCTCTTTGTAATAAGAAGTTTGACTCAGCTGTGAGAACATAGACTAATCCTTATCTCTTGTGTCAGATTCTTACTGACTAGCAACCATCCTGTTCCTTCACCTGCACCAGGCGGGAGATGACCTCTTTCACCCACAACCCCAGGCGACTTTCATACCAAGTCATAATCTTTATTCTTATCTATTACTTACTTTTCTGATTATAGCAAAGATGTTGGTATAATTATAGCTGGTAAAAATGGCCGGTACACAAGCATATTATTATGTCTGTCACCGCATTTAATGACACTGACAAATCAAACATAAAATTTTGGTTACAAAATTCCCAGTATAAACTCCAATTTAGCAAGTTTTAATCAGAATTCTTCGTTCCTTATAACTTCAATTACCACGAGATGGCGCTTTATTCATCTCTTCTCGTCCGTACCGAGAATGATGCAATTTATAGGAAAATACATTTCAATATGCAAACTCCTTTCGCCCACATTTTCCCGGGATTTCAATAATAACTAGTAGCAACACTATTGTCGTTTTAAAAAGAACCTTAGTTATAATGAAAATAAACTGTAAAATTAATTTGTTTGTTCGTTTGTTCTTTGTTTGTTGCGCGTTACTCCTAACACGCTAAATCGATTTAAATTTTAAATTTTAATGGAACTTGAACGAAATTTACAATTTATTTTATATTATATTTTAAATGACAAAAAAGAGGAGGCCGTAGCGATTTTTGTCAGTTCATAAAATAGTATTTTTTGTATGTAAGTGGGACAGTGAAAATGTGTAGTATATTAGTATTAAAAGAGCACAATTAAATAATAATATTTGCACAATTGTTACAAGTAATTTTTTATATGACATTACAAAAGTCACGACTAAACAATAACCAAGCGATTGCATTAAATTATTTTATTATCTCATACGAATACAATGTACTCAAAGACACTTAATGATTACAAAAACTAATCCTTATTAGTAGTAGATTTTTGGTATAAAAACTGTCCTATGTCCACAAATCTGTGACACACAAATAGGTTCAATAGCTAAGGCGTGAAGAAAAGACAGACAGCCAGATATAGTTACTTTCGCATTTATAATATTGCTTGGGTTATGTTGATCACCGCTTGACCAGAACCAAACCCGAACGTACCACGCGTTGCGTTCCATGTGCGCCTTAAAGACCCATTGGACCACCACCAATGGGGCCCAATAGGACCGATGTCCAGGTGCGTTACGAGTGAAAGTGCAATAATGAACATCGATCTCCGTTTTGAGCAGTAGAAGGAACAAGGTGGTTTGAAGTCAGTAAGAGTCTGACGCTCTCTCGCAACCTAGGGTGGGCAAAGTATTAAGATGGTTTTTTCCCTTTAAAAAAAGTAGTGATTCTTTTCCGAAAATACTTAGTAAGGACTGACTTAATTCACCAAACCCCAAGCGAACGCCGGCGTTCATGCAGCTATTGTGTCTGGGATTAAGACGATTGGAAGATTAAGTAACAATGAAATGACTCTCAGTATGCCAGTGTTTGAAATTCCGTATCAGTCATCAGGAGATTATTTTAATAAAAAAACGCATTTGTCTATACTTAAATTGATTTTTTATATTTAAGTCTGAAGTTTATTTGAATTTATACATTCCTCTTACTTTTATACATACGTACGCTTAAAACGAAATATGTAGGTACCATGCATGACATAATATCATATTAGGCAAAAAAGATTTTTTTATGTTTAAATCATTAGAGGAAAGTCACCAAATAGGGTCTCCTTAACTATTGAGGCATCACCAAAATAGTATTCCATATAAGGTTACTTTTCTCAAATTTAAATAAAAACTTATCTATACTATCCACTTACCTTTTTATTGTAAGTAATTATCGAAAAAACAACAAAGGCTCGATACAGACTCTACAACTTCGAATACAAAAAAAATAAGAACAAGCTTATTTTTTTCCAAAAATTAAAAATGATTACTTAAAAAAATAACCAACAACCGTAATAGGCTATTGTTGAAACCAAAGTGAATCTCACGAAAGAATTGATGTGACATAAAAATTAAAGTACGAAGGACCGCGATAAAAATCAAAATGGCTGACAAGATGTTTCAAATAAATACAAAAAAATAACTGGCCAAGTGTGAAACGAAATGATGCAGCACAGGTTTTTATCATTTTTTTATGGTATAAGTCGGTAAACGAGCTGGATTTGGAGATTTAGGGGTTAGGGGAGGGAAAGGATTAGGCTTCCGGTAACCTCACTCACACGGCGAAACACGACGCTGGGTTGTTTCACGCCGGTATTCTGTGAGGCCGTGGTATCACTCCGGTCGAGCCGACCCATTCGTGCCGAAGCTTGGCTCTCCCACATGCCTACCTCCGTTGAGGCTTAATTGACGTATGGTTCCGTCATCTACCCCGGTCTTAGGCGTGTGCATCCGGCGAGAGATGGCGCTGTGACCCAAAAGGATTGGTCTTGGGACCGCTCCTGTGGAATGTTGTAGTCCGTTACGCTGACTACACGCAAGTGCTAGCGAACGGGATGTCGTATCAGGCGGCGGCCGACCTGATGTCACAAGCGGTTGCGATAGGCATTCCAAGAATCCAGCAACTATGACTCTAAAAAGCGTTCCACAAGTCCGAGGCAAGATTTAGTCAGTAAGAGTCTGGCACTCCCTCTTGCCTCACCCTGGACAAGAGAAGTCACTTGATGATTTTCCCCTCACAAAAAATAAAGTAGAGATCTGTTTTTATTCTGCTGGGACAGAACCCTAAAAATAACCTGGTCTGATGTAACGGCTTTTATGGGTTGACCCGTTACGCGAAACAGGTAAACGGTATATGCATATAACATTATGTAGGTAGGTATCTATAGATACATATAGAGTAGGTACGTCGACGTGCCAGATTTTATTTTTTAAATTTTATTTTAAACTATGAAGTTTTTAATTGAATTTTTATTGAAGATAAAAATATTTCCGAAGTATATTGTGTTGGTTTTATGTTATGTAACATCATGGACTATATAATATTTTTGAAGGAGTAAGCAGATGACTTACATCATTTGCAATAAAAATGCTCTACTAGTTTCAAGTCACAACGGGACTCTTATTTATGAGCAGCATGCTCGTAGCGACCCAGCGAAGTGTAAAATGAATTGAAACCTAGAATTATAATTTCTAATTATAAGTTTGAAATGTGGGCTGGCCACGTCGCACGAATGCACCCGGACAGATGGGCGAAGGTTGTCACTCACTCGACTCCTGAAGGAGGTCGACGCCGACGAAGGTGGTGTGACGATCTGATCATGTTCGCGGGGCAAACTTGGCCGGAGATCGCTCTAGACAATGAAGTTTGGAAGGAAAAAGGGGAGGCCTTTGCCCAGCAGTGGGACACACAATAGGCTATAAAAAAAAAGTTTGAAATCGCCAATCCGCCTTGAGCAAGCGTGGTTATTATTGATGTAAACTTCTGCCTGTAAGAAGACGCATTTGCTCAGCAGTAAGCACTTATAGGCTGGGATAATGATATCTCACGGTAGTTAAACAACCTTTTTAATTTTTAACATGTATCTTCTTTACAAACGCCAGGAAGTAGAGTCCAGACCAGAGTAAAATATACATCTTTTTAAACCATACCATACCATACGACCAGGTCCGAGCGTACGGCGCGTAGTATTCCGCGCGCGCCTCAAAGAGCCAATAGACTACCACAGACGGGGCCCTAAAGGGCTGATGTTCAGCCGGGGTTGCAGTCTTTCTTCCCCTCCCTCGAACCTTAATTGCCGCTACCCTAATTCCCAAAAGGCTGGCAACTCACTCGTAACTTCTCTGTTGTTCCGAGTGTCCATGGGCGGCGCTGATTGCTTACCATCAGGTCATCTGTCTGCTCGTTTGCCGTCCTAACACATAATACTAAGAACATACATCACCCAAAACTTTCACATTTATGAATATAACATTAATAGGATGTAATTATTTTCGCTCATCCGTTATTTCCAATTTGACACCTCTGATTTTACAAATAATATTATGTTCGGTCTCGTTATTGTGAATTTATATCCAGCTGACAGTACAATGAATCAATTTAATCATAATTACAAACAGGACACTGCTGACAGTAATCACTAGATTTTTGGCAACGAAATTTCTAGCGTTAAAATAAATATCATTTTTGCCGTATGGTATGGTTTTTTTTTGTGAGGGGAAAATAATCAAATAATTTTCCCCGCCTTCTAGTGTCAGACTCTTGCTGACTAAAAACCCCCCTGTTCCTTCTCCTGCTTTGGGCCGAGGTCGCGGTGCCTCATTGCGCTTACCCCGCAACCTCAGCCCTTAGTTGGGGGGAGAGGGAGAGCCAGATTCTTGCTGCCAAAAACTACTCCGTTCCTTCTCCTGCTCCAACCTGAGCCACAGAATGTTAAGAATAAAATTTACTTGAAAGATTTGCAAATTCATTTCAGCATCTTATTTCTTGCATAAAATACATGTTTTTGACCTTGGTTCCTTAAAAAATCTTACATAAAGAATGCATATTTATGAACAAGGCGTAAAAATGCATTACGTAACTTACCTACCTTCAAAACGATAATATCGATACATAATCTTGATAACTTTATTACATAGTATAAAACATACTCGCTTCTCTGTTCCTACATCACTATGTATGGCCTATATATTTTTAAAACTACACAACGGATTAAGATGTAGTTTATATATAGAATGATTGAAGGGGCAGGTTTTTATGTATAACTAGCTCTTACCCGCGGCGTCGCTCCCGTCATTTGACTACCTACCCTACTTTACCTACCCTACACTACCTACCCTACTCTATCTGCCCTACACTACCCACCCTACTCTACCTAACCTACACCACCTACTATATCCTATGTCCTTCTCCTGGCTCTAAACTACCTCCCTGCCAATTTTCAGCTAAATCGGTTCAGCCGTTCTTGAGTTATAAATAGAGTAACTAACATGAGTTTCGTTTATCTATACTTCTTGGTTTTGTAAGTTTGTATGTAGGGGGTAATCTTTAGAACCGCTGGTCGGATTGCCAAATTTCTTTCACTGATCGATAGCTAGAATGTTCTTGTGTGCTATCGGCTATAAAGCGTCACGATACGATTAAATGGAGGCGAGCAACCTCGCGAGAGTTGCTCGTATATTATATAGACAAATGTAAATATTATTCGTTAAATAGTGCGCATATTTCGTCGCAATAAATAAAAATCAATAAACCTATATAAATAAAAACACTCTTATCCCAACATTCTTAAGTTAACATAATTAATATTGAACTTCCATTTTTGTACTTCTGTAAGTAAACATACAGGGGGATACTGAATCGCTGAAATAATTTTAATGCGAAAACTATTATTGGAAAAAATATTAAGGATAAAATTTCGGACGGAGTTCGACTATACTTTATTTATCGTATTTTATTCTTAATTAAATTATAGCTCATGCTAGGATTTTGCACTGTGTCCTGGGTGCGTTTAAAAAACCACCATGAAACCCACACCATGAAAACCACATGCGATTTCACACTTATACCTAGAACAATAATTCGTAGATTAAGCAAAGAGTTGTTATATTTTTTTCATGTCATAGGACGACAAATGAACAGACGGATTACCTGATGGTAAGCAAACGCGGCCGCCCATAGACACCCACAACATCGGTGGAGTTACGAGTGCGTTGTCGATCTTTTAAAGATAAGGGTTTTGGCTCTCTCAAACTTAAATTTACATGCGGGAATCCAACGCTCATTACTTTGCACAGCAACCAGTTGCCCAGTCACAGTGTTAAGCGTGCAGTCAACATTTTGTTGCTTCTTTTTGACTTGTCACAAACATAAAACAACCTGTATATCAAACGTTGGACACAAATAAAATGATCAATAATACCCAACCCGAATTACGAAAGGTTAGGAAATTTTTTCACTGAATTTGTCAACTAAATTCTTTTACCCCAGAACGGAAGTCAATTTCTCCCATGAATATGTAAAAAGAGGGTCCTAGAGGCCCCTTGGACCTTTAGGATGTAATTATAGAATTCGGACCCCTGGACTTGGACCCTTCCGGCCGGACCTATAAAGCTACTGAATAAAATACGAAGGAGGGAAAATAGATTTTTTTGATTTTTTTTCTCGGCTTTCGTTTCGATTTCAGGGATGGTCGCGTGTTTTAGTGATGGAATTTTTTTTAAATATTGATTTGGATTTTAACGTTTTTATGCAATTCTAGACTTTGTATCTGTCTTGTCTTGGGTATCTGAGATGAATAAACGCGAAAGTAATGGTGGCCCAGAGGTTAAGGCGCCCGCTTTTTTTGCATACCAATGTGACTTTTTCCGACTTATATAAGTAATTTCTATAATTGTTTAGACACCACTGTCATACGGCGAAGGAAAACATCGTGAGGAAATCTGGACTTTTAACTTTTTATTACTAGTTTGAAATCACAAATCTGCCTTGATTTCTCAAGGCAGATTGGCATGGTAATTATTGCACATGTTTAACTAAATCACGCAACTGTTTGACCAAGAACTCGACCAGTCAGTTAGCTCATTCATGCAACTTAATGTTGAAAGCTTCCAATTCAATTTTTTTTCTGGATAGAAAATCAAATATTGGAGAGCCATGCTGAATGCGCCGGCCTGACCGGAGTGATACTACAGCCTCAAAGAAAACCGGCGTGAAATAACCTCAGCGTTGTTTCGCCGTGTGAGTGATATCCCTAAATCTCCGAAATCCTTTTCCCCAAACGGCCGGCAACGCACTCGTAACTCCTCTGGTATTACACGTGAAAATAGGCAGCGCCGATTGTTTACCATCAGGTAATCAATCTGTTGGTTACAACTGCACAATTGACTCGGATATATTTTAACGTAAATAAAAAAATATTTTGCTTTTAAATTAGAAATACCCTTACCTAGTTGAAGATCCTGATTCCATATTCAAACTCTAAGCTTCGAAGTCGAGCCCTCATACCAACCAGTCGTTTTTCTAACCACTCTTAAGTTCAAGAGAATAACTCGCACAAATCGTGTTTTTGCGGAACAGGAAAAGGAGCTGCCTTTGTACTTCGTCAGATTTGAATTTATAACATTTCTACTTTGTCCCCTGTTTAGATTTGGGTCCCTTTGTGATTTCTAATGGCTTCTAATGGACGTGTAAGGATACTTTACTTGAGGTAGGTTTTTACTGGACATTAATTCTTAGAGTTCATAGATCTTATAGTGACGTTGAGTATCAATTGACTATTTGACGATAAAAGTATACTTAAGACATTTGAATTTAAAGGTTTTATCAAAAGTAAATATTTAACGTAAGTTGTAGAAAAAGAGTAATAAATGGTGAAAGGGTTATATTAGAAAACATAGTTTATTCGGAACCTGGCAAGTACCAATATGACTTTGTCCGTACATGAACCTTTGCTGCAGTGAACACTAACAGGCTCGTGATGGTGATGATTCATAAATAACAAGACATTTTACTGAATTTAAAATTGAATAAATATAAATAAAATAACCAAATTAAATCAAAATTAATTTGCGTATTGTATGTACAAAGTACATTGAAAGTGCAACTCTATATGGAAAGAGAATCATCAAAACTTATTTGATTTCAATCGCTTTTTTGTGTCAATGAAAATAAATAATGCAGAATCTTAAAAACCAAAATGTCGTTCGTCTAACTCAAGGATCGAATAGCAGTGGAATATAAAACCAAGACTTTAAATCATGTTTCTCCTGAAATAATTCTCAAAAGAGCGATATAATTTCATGGCCGCTAGCAAACTGATATCTTTATCAAAATGAGGCTATTTTTACAGCGATACTTAATTATTTTATTCAATAATTATGTTTGGCGAGTACTCACCTACCATTTTGAAGTATTTCTTTTGTTTTTAATAATGGACATGCATTTAGTACTCATGCCTGATGCTAAGTGTTTTTTTTTGTGAGGGGAATATCGTCAAATGACTTCTCCCGCCCAGGGTCGGGCGGGAGGGTGTGTCAGAGTCTTACTGACCAAAACGTTCCGTTTATAGTGTTACTTTTTGCTCAAATGAGGACAACAATATTGTTCTTTGCGTTGATTGTTAGATACTAGTATTTTCGCTAATATAAAGAGTTACGAAATTGAAAAAAATCGGCAAATACCCTCAAACAAGCTCCAAATAGCCAGCGTCGTACTTGTAACTCCTTGTGTTACCCATAGATAACCGGGCGGCGCTGATTGCTTGCTACCAGGTGATTCCTTGCCGCTTCATCACTTTCATCAACACAGTATAAGACAAAGTCGCTTTCTATGTCACTATATCCCCATGTTTAAATCTTTAAAACTACACAACGGATTTTGATGCGGTTTTTTTTTGATAGATAGAGTGATTGAAGAGAAAGATTTATATGTATAATAACCTCCATTTAATAGTCGAAAAAATAGTATCAGCATTGCACCCGTGCGACGATGGGTCTACACGCTAGTCTCATGTTTTTTTTTTATGTAATAGTTCGGCAAACGAGCAGACGGATTACCTGATGGTAAGCAATCAGCGCCGCTCATGGACACCCGCAACGGAGGAGTTACGAGTGCGTTGCTGACCTTTCAGGGATTAGGGATTGAGGAGGGATTGGGGGAGGAGAAGGAGGCCTCCGGTAACCTTACCCACACGGCGAAACACAACGTTAGTTGTTTCACGCCGGTTTTATGTGAGGCCGTGGTATGACTCCGGTCGAGCCGACCCATTCCTGCCGAAGGTTGGCTCTCCCACACTTGAAATGTAAAAAGTTTGGTAGTTGTATAAACATTGAACAGACCAATGTATTTAATTGAGCTGGAATGTACCAAATATGTTCGCTCTATTAGAACCTATTAATAGACAAAAAAGGTCCATTATAAAATAGAACTTCGGATAACTTTTTATAACCATTAATTAAAAGTACTGTAATCCACTCCAAAATATTCGCGTCAATGAAATTTAAACGGAATTAAGGATAGCACATACTACCTATAAATCATGTGGTATATTTAGTGCTTGGCCAATAATTTCCCTAGGGCTGCCTTCCAATACGAATATAGTATGATCCTTTGTGTTCCTGGCTTTATATGAACTCGGAACCACCAATGGAAATGCGGAACTTCAGATTGTAATCATGCGAGGCATATTATCCTAGCTCCTGTTAGAAATACGTTGTTGTTGTGTTGTCGCAGTGTGAATGATTGCAGATAAATTGTAATAGGCGCTGTAATTTAATTCGGACCTAACAATGAAATTGTCGTGATCAATAATTATTTTTGTAATAACTAATAGCAAGTTGTGAAAACTTATATAATAATTTTACATACAAGTGCGGTCTTTATCTTATACAATTATAAAACATCTTTTACAATTTTTGCCTGAATACTTTACTATATCTGGTGGTAAGTTAAACATTAGCCATTTTATTCAGTAGGTCCTTTTTACTTGATAGTAACGAAGACAAAGTCTATGTGAAAAAATTTCAGGATTATTTTTGTCACATGCTTAGATGAACCTTTATTCCTATAGTAGGAAATAAGAGAACAAAATATTACAATACGTACAGTATATACCATATTATCCCAGTAACGTTATTCAAATAGGATATTTCGAGTCACATCTATGACAGACAGCTAATTATTTTGTTACGTTGACAGCTGTCGTGATTCCTAAAGTACGTTTCGTTTGGACTTTTTGGGGTTCCGTATTTAACGTTGTTGTGCAGTTAGGTACACAGTGAAACAATGAACCCATGTCATTTCGTCATGTCAAGCCGTCTGTCACACAAATGTGTTGTCGACCAAACGCCTAGCGCTGTTTGTTTATCCCTGACACAGTTACGACTTTATACGAACCTTTTACTACGTAAACGTATGAACATGAATTTATTCATAACATCAGCAGCCCTTCTTTGATCCAAAAACATCATTAAAATGATGAAGCACCAATCCTCACGAAAAAGACATAGCAAAGAAAATGTTACGAAGAAAAACACGTTGCTAAGATTTTTTTCGTAGGCGCTGGACATCTCGTTATAGAGACAAGATACAAATAATAAGGTCTATGACAGACTATTATTTTGCAAAATGTCAGTTGTCATCGTTTCTGACGTGGGTGAAGGCATTTGTTATACGAATAAGTCCACGACGAAGCTTTCTTGTTCTTGTTTTATGAATAGACAATGAATATTGCGTTTTCGGAGTGAATTTGTTAGACTCTCGAGGGGAATAGTTCTTGTATTATTCTTGTATCAATCTTTCAGTAGTTCTCTTGTATTTATTTAGAAACTCGTCTAAGTGACTTATGTCTTTGAAGGGTTTTTTACGGGAATGAAATAAAATATTTTCGTGGGAGAAATCCTCTTTAAGTTACTTTTTTTTGGATAAATCAGCAAACGAGGTGACCATCTGATGGTAAGCAATCGGCGTCGCTTTTGGACACATGCAACATCTCATGTGAGTTGTCAGCCTTTTGGGAGTTGTAAGGGATTTAGAACTAGAAATAGAAGGAACGAGAAGTATTGGCTGGTTTTTTTAAGGCCGTGATATCACTCCGGTCAAGTCGGCCTTATGGTACTGGCTGGTACTTGACTCTGTCGTCGTATTATTTTAGCTAACAGTGTAAGGTTCCTGATGAGCCCATCGCCACTTATACTTAAATTTCAACCCTTTTGGCTTGAATTTACTTTTCTGTGGGGAAAAAATCGTCATACCTTCTCTCGCCTAGGGTAAGGCGAGAGAGCGTGTTAGATTCTAACTGACTAATTGGGATAAATCTTTTGTATTTTTGACAAACTTTATCACAAATGTATGTATGTAATTGGCGAGGATTAAAAATAAAAGTGATTTTTAATTGGATCCTACTATACTTTTTATAGGTTCTGATAAGGAATATTTCCTCCTACCAACGTGCCAAACAGGCGATGATCTTAATAACATTAATTATACCCCAATTAGGATAGCAATAATTAATTCTTAAGGCAGTAAATCGAATTCAGAACTCACATAATTGAATGCTCCATCCGTTGAACATAAATTAAGTTAGTTAGGATCAATTTGTAGAAAATGCTTTCCCGGTATTATGTTATAATAGCTGACTTCACTTTTGATTGGTCAGAATTAAATTTAAGTTGTGAATTTTGAACTTTATGATCTGTTTATTAGTGACGAAAATAGTTGTAATTTAAGTTCCTTTGCGCGACGAGATCCGACATCTGGTCATAACTAAGAGAAACCGAATAACCGACGTGGTGGTTCAAATCTTTTTGTCTGCTCGTTGGTGCGGTGGTTGGGTAACTGGCTGGCGTACAACGAGTCGCTGGTTCGATTCCCAAACGGAACAACTCCTTCTGTGATCCACAAATTGTTGTTCCGGGTTGGGGGTTTGGGTTTGGTCATGTGTATGGAAATGTATGTTTGTAAACGCACTCACGATATAGAAGAAAATCTTAGTGAGGAAAATCGTTTTTATTTACACAATAAAAACTGAGTTTTACATTAGCAATTGGTAGACTATATTGACCGAAGTATAAAATGGGTGATAGGCCTGAAAAGTCTCTAGCCACGACCGCAGGCCGGGAATCGAAGTTGGAGCCGACTTCCCGCTTAGCAGAGCGACGACACTACCTACTGGTTGCGGTTTGAAACTAATATAACTTTTTTTAGTAAATTCACGTGAGTAGGTCTATATTATCAATAAACATATATCACGTGTTTTATTCAAATTCATAATAACATATTAAGTAACTAAACGCCATTATTTGTGTGTGAGTGAAATATGTCGTTATTATTTAGAGTGAAAGGTACCACGGTCTCACAGAAAACCGGCATAAAACAACTAAAGCATTGTGTTTTGCCGTGTGAGTGGGGTTACCGAAGGCCCAATCCTTCCCCTCCCTCATTCCCTAAATATCAGAAACCAATCCCCAGGGCGTCGCTGATTGGTATCCGTCCATGCCATCAGGTAATCCGTCCACTAGTTCGCCGACCTACCACGTAAAAAAAGAGACATATAACGCGATAACTCACAAACTCCGATTCACTTCGATTTTTAATAGCCCAACCGTAACAACGGCCTGTCTTAAAAACTGCTTCTTATTTATGAGCCCCTGGTACCGTCTGAGATAAGTGTCTAGTGGTTTTATTGCAAAATTTACGACCGAGCCTCGCCGATAACATGAAACAGTTAGACAACCTTCACTATTTATTGCTTCTTGATGCTTCTCAACTGAATCAAAATTTTTTCTTGAATTTTGACAAAGCGGTTTAAATGAAAAGTCGCAGACAAAATAATTATGGCATTTATGAGTTGTGGGTCAAGCGCAATTTGGTATCGCGGCCTCAACCTACAACAGGATAATTTAGGGAACGAGGTTTTCAGTTAGTAGGAGTCTGATACTCCCTGAACCTCTTTCCATACCCTGGGTGGTAGAAGCCATTTGATGATTTTCCCTCCTGAAAGGTTAGACGAAGGGTTGGACATAGCTAACCTAGCCTAAAAGCATTCCAATTCTGGTCGCTTTTTATTTCTGTTGGCGAACTAATTTCCCAGAAGTCCAGCCGAAAATCGACACGTTTGGACCCCATCTGTGGTAGATTAATGGCTCTTTCAAGCACGCGCGAAACGCTATGCACCATACCTTCAGGTGTTATAAAGTCTTATTCTAGTCAGGCGCCGTGGGCGGCACTCGCTCGCGGTCCGCAGACATCGCTTATGTTGGCTGGAAATTATCTCGTGGTCCCTGACGCTAGGACTTTCTCCCTTCTAAAGATAGCTCCCTTTCGCTTTACTCAAAGTATCGCTGCTACCTACGTAGCGGAAAGAGACAGCTACCTAGTTCTTTTCACATCGCACTATAGCCATGTTACAGAGTCGTCCCTCACACTGGTGACACTCGGCCGTTTTCTCCAGCTAGATCTGAAACAGGTAGCTCCCAAAACTTCCATGTCTGATAAAAACCTGCGTCAGGTGGAAGGTAAGGACGCCGTGGCATCTATCTAGTCACTCTTCAAAGAAGGGTCTTACTGCTGGACACCTCAGCGAATCAGATATAAATAAAAAATTAAATAATAAAATATAAATGAATAATAAAATAAGTAAATACTTAATAGGATATTATTTCTTTTATAGAAGAGATTTTTTGTTAGAATGTTTGGACTGTATGTTTGTTATTCTTTAACGCAAAAACAGCAACAGTATGTAGATTTTAGAGTAGCTAATACACATAGGTATGTATAGCCTACTTTTTATCAACATACCACGCGGGTGAAGTCGCAGGTGGAAACTAGTATACATATACTATATCAACTATAACACCGCATTCTGGCAACTTAACCTACCAACTAGACTCCGACTACGACATTTTTTATTTTTTTTATCTACCCTATCAGAACAGACCGTCTTAAAAAAAATGGCATAATTTATTCATGAGCCCCTGATCGCGTTTCAGATAGGTCTCTTGCGTTTTTATTATCGTGTTTACTGCGGTATCCGACGACAACGCTTTGGGTACTAAAATGCTGTAATGTAATTGTAGATTTTGTTAAGTAAAGCAACATTTTTGTGACATGTCGTGGTTTAGAGTAGATTCTGTTCTTGGATATATTAGGACTGCTAATTAACGGATCCTATCAAGTTTCGCGTGACATAATTTTATTAATGACTAGCTACTCTCACGCTGTTTCACCTACTCCTCCGCTCCATTTGATCGTAGCGTGATGTTTTAGCTTATAGTACTCAGGAACATTGTAGCTGTCTATCAGTTAAAGAGTTTTGGCAATCCGACCAGCGGTTCCAAAGATTACCCCTACATACAAACTTACAAATTTTACCTCTTTATAATATTGCTATAGATTTTAAAATGAATTATGTCAATATATTATTATATAATTTTGATTATGTAGATTAAGATGTCTTATATTAAAATAAATACGATTTTTTTTATTTTTTTTATTGATTCTTATGCGCAGGCAACTAGGAGAGAGTCTGTGGGTTATGATCTGGGCGTCATGGAATTTATTATTTATAAACACACCTAAAACTTGAAATGTAATTTCAGCTCAAGCAAGTTTTCTCAAAAAAAACAACAAAATTTCTAAGTATAAAAATATTCCGATAACGATCTAAAAATTAATTCTGTCACATACATTATAATATTATGTTTGAACAAAACCCAAACACCCTGTTTAAAATCAACATAATAATGTTCGAAAAACGTAGCGAGAATAAATTGCTCGATTTTATGCCTTTTGTTTATAGCAATAAAATCGATAAAAGGTTTGCTTTCAACGTGTCATGTTACATTGTTATGACGTGGATTCTCATTGTATTCGAATTGCCTTTTTAATATATTATGATATTTATTTAATGCATCTGATTCTTAAAACAATAGGTCTGAATCTGAATTATTATTTAAAGCAAGCAATAATTTTTTCGTGAAAGCAATCGGCGCTACTCATACACATCACACCAAAGTTACAAAAACAGGTTGCCGGTTGCAAATAGGCCGTTTCGACTTGAGTAAAACCACAGCTTCATAGTGAGCTGCGCCGTTTGAGTAAAGTGACTCCAGCCTAATCATTCCCCCTTCTCCTAGTGAATCCTCAATCCTCAAAAACCGAACAAACTCCGAAAGGATGGCAACACACTTCTTGTTATTAATAGTCATTGTCATTTCAGTTAGTTATGGGCTAGTTAAAGGATTATTCATTTTCCACAAAATTACCTGATGGTAAGTAAAAAGCGCCGCAAAAAGTGAATGAATGGTGAGGAAACCTAGTCCTATAATATCTCCTTAACAAATTTTAGCGTGGAGCTTAATGCTCAATCCTTCTCCATGTGAGCAAACAAATATAAATATTATAGGTATATACATACACCTCAATAAAAAAAAACTTGACCCAACGAATGTGTGCATTGAAACTGCGAAAAATGTAGGGACGCAAAAATCCAATAATACTTTTGCTACGGGATCGACATCCAGACTGCTTGTTTTGCAACAGTTCAGTTTGAAGCCGAAATAATCTAAAAATCTGCTTGAATCACTCAGGTTAAAACAAAAATACGTAGATACGTTTGAAAAAATCTCTCCCTGGAAAGCATTTTGATTGAAAACTCCCCGAAAGTTAGAGGTTCCGATTCAAATTGATTCTGAATAAAAAACGACGGAAAAGTGTGTGCATTGGTCTCGTATTTTGAAAGTTCCGCACATTTATTGTATTGTTACCTATATTTTTGTAATAAATTGTAATTTAAATAATCATTGAAATCAATTTTTATTCTTCACCATTTTCATCCCTTCAAACAGTACCATAATAATATAGTCAAAATCAAAAACAAATCATTTATTTCAAGTAGGTCGGCTCGACCGGAGTGATACCACGGCCTCACAGAAAACCGTGAAACAACCACAGCATTGTGTTTCGCCATGTGAGTGAGGTTTCCGGAGGATTTATCCTTCCCCTACATTTTTTGTGGTTGGAAATTTAAGTTTTGGAGAGCTATGATTCGGCACGAATGGGTGGGATGAACGCTACCACCGTCGTTTTTTTGCCGTGTGAGTAAGATAACCTTCCTTATTCCTCTCCAATCCTTAAATCCGCAAATCCCCTTATCCCCATAATGCTGGCAACTGCTCTGTTGGTACGAGTGCCCATAGACTCCGGTCGCTTACCATCAGAAGTAATTTAATAGATCGTTGGCTAGTTTGCCAGATTTCGTGGCAAGGTAAATAATGAGACTGTAGATGGTTAAGGTCTGTTTATTACTTTAATTGCTGGTGCTTATATACTAAGAAGATGCGTGAGATTTTCAGATTTAGCTATCTTAACAAACGTGCAACAATTAACATGTATGTCTTATCTCTATCGTATCTAAGTAATGTAGCGACGTGATAGTGCCGCTACATATACTCCCCCCTTTTAAAAATAATTAACATATAAATTGAAAAAAAATAGTATGTACCTAATTATATAATAACTTAACCTTGCTGATAAATTACATCCTATGCGTAATGTAATGTCATTGTTGATAATTCGAAGGAAATAAAAACTGCTGCCTTTGTTGTGACGGCGGCGGCAGTCGATGAACTATCCACTGCATTTGTGCTGATTGTTTCTTGCTATTGTTTTCACTCTTCTGTCTAAGGTCTTCAGTATTCCGTAGAGAAGAAGGATGCCAATTGTGATGAGGATTTGTCCAATTGCAATGTTTCTCGTCCACCGTAGCTCTTCCAGGACAAGACTTTTGAGATGGTCGGCTTCATTTTGATTAAGGCAACTGTCGGAGTTATATACGATTTGATCTTTGGAGCTTTGGTTGCCCATTGTTCTCTCGTAGATACTGACGGTATATGATGGTATTTTCAAAATACGGTGAGTATTTAAATGGACTGATTACTTGTGTCAGCAAGTGACGAATCGTACTGTCGGCTTAACCGCCCGTCCTGACTTCGTGATGTACGTGTTCCGCCCGTTGTGATTATTTTCTGAATTTGGCACGTTCGTTCCACTATTGAAGACAAATGCAGGTTTTAATCGGTCTATAGATATTGCTTTTTCATTGTCCCCAATTTTAATGATAAACGTCTTATCTATCCTCTTTGTCACTAGAAATGGTCCTTCGTATGGTGGTGTTAAACTTTTCCTTATTCTGTCACAGCGCACGAATACATGTGAGCATTTGTTGAGCTCGGGGTGAATGAAAACTGTTTGTTTAATTTTCTTGCGTTTTGATGTTGATGTCATACGAGAAATGTCCTTTAGTGATAATATGATGCTTAATCTTGTGTTTTGGAGTAGTGTGGAGGGAGGCTGGTTTCGTAATATCCTCGTATTCATTTAATAGTTGAGTAATGCGTGGATTCGTCTCAATGTTAATAGTGCGGATTGTTTGCTGCGTCGATTTGATCAGGGTTGCGGGCGTTGTCAGCTCAGTTACCCTATCTATGAGTTTTCGACCAGCTATATCGACTAATAGCTTATAATGCTCTAAAAAATCTGCTCCAATAATCGGTTGTGTTACATCGGCGATGACAAAGTTCCATACAAAGTTTCTTCGTAGCCCGAAGTTTAAAGAGAGTGTTTTTTCACCATATGTCTTAATTTTTGTACCATTGGCGGCATAAAGTATACATTGTTCATCTTGTATTAGTGAATGTCTCTGTGGCTTGCTAATAACTGAAATATTTGCTCCCGTGTCAATCAAAAATCTCATACCACTTTTTCGGTCGGTAATAGTGAGGCGGTTGGACGAGTGAATAGCACAGAGTTCCGCCGTTGTCCGTACTTCAATTAGTTTCCCTGTTTCCTTGAGTTGAGATCCTGTTTCCAATCACAAGGTTGAACACACTTTTGTGCATATTTTTTAAATCTTCCATGGTAAAAACAAAAGTGCCTTCTTTCTCTTGAACTTGACTGTGGTAGGAAATGCCGACGATTGGAATAACTTTGAGTGCTGCGTCGATAGTTTTTTTGACCTTGCTGAATTGCATTTAGTTCCAATTGCATTTCTGCTAACTGTGCTAGTATGCATGACATTGTATCGTCGCCAGATTTGTTTCCGTTTACAGCTGACACCTCTGTACGTGTTGAATTTATTAATATCTTGTCCGCGATCTGGCTCATCTTGTTCACATCTATGTCTTCTGTGACTGCTAGAACCGAAGTCACTGATGGTGGCAGAAGCCTCAACCATAGAAGTTTGATGGTTTCGTCGCTGATATTTCCGTTACTCAGGGTCCGCATCTTGCGCAGAAGATGTGATGGTTTCTGGTCGCCGAGATCCATTTCAGACAATAATTTTTGGAGCTGACGTTGGTCTGATTCCTCATAGCAACTGATTAGGCGTTCTTTGATAGCCTTGTACTTTTCTATTGGCGGTGGGCAAGTAATGAGGTCACTAACCTGTATTATTTCTTCTTTTGGCAGTTTTGCAATGACCGTATAGTACTTGTAATCGTCTCCTTGCTTCTGTGGTGCTACTATGGCTTCTAGTTGCTTAAACCATAATCTGGGTTGGTAAGGTAAGGTAGGCTGATATCTCCAAGGCTTCTTGTTGGCTGCTGCTTGATTTGCAGGGTGAATGAGTCATGTTGATTGTTCTTCGTCGGGTCACCAATTTGCCAGATTTCGTGGCAAGGTAAATAATGAGACTGTAGATGGTTAAGGTCTGTTTATTACTTTAATTGCTGGTGCTTATATACTAAGAAGATGCGTGAGATTTTCAGATTTAGCTATCTTAACAAACGTGCAACAATTAACATGTATGTCTTATCTCTATCGTATCTAAGTAATGTAGCGACGTGATAGTGCCGCTACAGCTAGCATATTAAATAGAAATGTCATCGAGTTTGCTCGCCCTGGATGGGGCTTGAGGGAGTAACAGACTCTTACTGGCTAAAAACTATCCCGTTTCTTCTCCTACTACAGGCTGGGGCCAGGATATATTATTATACGGTACGGAACCCTAAATCTTCTTTATTTTATGTTGAGACAAAACAAAGTCTTTGTGCATACTTATTGGCTTTAAAAGATAAAAGATTTCGTCAAAACAATATTCTGATTGAACGATTGCGTTTACACAGTTTTTGTATCACTAAAAAAAATCCAAAAACAACCTCTTTGGTCGAGTACCGAAGTTGAAGGCTTCTGGGCTGGGTTCCTAAGTATTATTGATACATACATAATACTTATTTCAGATGCGAGATTAGGTTAAAAAATAGGTAGTGAATTTTTTTGGTAACTTACAGTATTTTTTTTGTATAAAAACTATCTCATCATCGTCAGCCTATAAGTGCCCACTGCTGAGCAAAGGCCTCTTCTCACACGGAGAAGGTTTGAGCATTAATCACCACGCTTGCTCAATGCGGGTTGGCGATTTCAAACTTATAATTAGAAATTATAAGTCCAGGTTTCCTCACGATGTTTACCTTCACCGTATGTCAGTGGTGTCTAAATAATCATAGAAAGTACATGTAACTCGGAAAAAGTCACATTGGTACTTGCCAGGTTTCGAACCCGCACCCTCATGCATGAGAAGCGGGCGCCTCAAACTCCGGGCCACCTCGACTTTTAAAAACTATGTGATTTCCCGTTTTCAAGTTCCAAACTATGTCTGTAATAAATTTCACAGTAATCGGTTCAGTAGTTTAGGTGTGAAGAGAAGTTACTTTCGCTTGTTTATTATAAGTTTGGATGATTCATTCATTTTATTGGACAGATTGTTTGGATTGTTTGTAACGTATTTTTTAAAATAAATTAATTGTGTGTAGTACTAAATTTGGATATCAAGAACAATGAGCACAATAACACAAAAATGATTCGTCTTTCCTTAGTCCTTCGGGAGAAAAAATACAATTCACATAATATTCTTTTTTTATTTTAAAAGCTATTCACAAGACAAGCCTGCTATACATCAGCTGACCTTTCGATCACGTGACATAATTTTCTGTTCTATAAATAAAACGTAAAATCAATGACGCCTACCTACTTCAATTATATAACTACGCAGAGGTTACTCAAAGGAGTTTTATAATTAAAACTACCTGTACTAGTGCGGTTTCACCCGCTCTTTGACTCCTGCTGATGGAAGCGTGATATTTTATAGACTTGCTCAATTAATGGTATAACAAACACAATAAGAATTTTCCAATTCTAACCAGTAGTTCCGGAGGTTAGCGCGCTTAAACAAACAAACAAGCTCTACAGCTTTATTAGTATAGAGTTCAAAATGGGTCAGAGCCATGCTCTGGCCCGAGTAGGCTGTCTTATCCGTAGTGGTATCACGTCGTCTACCCAACGTAAAACAACGTATTTCGTCGCTTTAGTAAGGTTACTGGTAACCTGAAATTCCACCGAATTTCTGCCTCTCTTCCTTCTTAATATCTATTTTTCCTCATCCCCAATTCTCAAGGATTGTACTAAAGGCTCTTGTGACTCTTAGTATTGCAAGTTACTACAGGCGACGCCTTTACTGACTATCAGGTGATCTGTCTACTAGTTAGCAAACCAATTTCATGAAAAAATCTATTACAACAACAATTGTCAAGACGCCTTTAGTACTTTCTAGAGGTCGAAAGGTAGTAGTGGCCCGGAGGTTAAGGAGCCCGCGACTTTGTCCGAGTTATATTATGTACTTTCTATGATTATTTAGACACCACTAACATACGATGAAGGTAACCATCGTGAGGAAACCTGCACTTATAATTTCTAATTATAAGTTTGAAATCGCCAACCCGCATTGAGCAAGCGTGGTGATTAATGCTCAAACTTTCTATGTTTATTTCTATTATGGGCCTATGATGATAATAATAAGAGGTCGAAAAACCGAACATTTTTTGAGCAGTGAAAATCAACTGACAATGCAATGAAAATCTCGCCCATGTTATGACGAGAGGGAGTGTCAGACTCTTACTGACTAGAAACCCCACCATTTCTTCTCCTGCTCCAGGCCAATGTGTACTTTATTGCGGTTAAGCCGCTACTCCGGCGAAACATCAGACCTATTAGGCCCTATCTGAACAGACCAACCTTAAATACGAAACACACTGGCAGCACCCAAATTAGTTTACATCGCTATACTATAAATATAGAAAAATCGATATCACTCATTTTCATAACATTATTACATAGACGAAGTTACGTAAAAGGGTAATACCATCAATCTATTACCGGTCACGTAAACAAATGCTTTTAAAAATAAATAGGTTAATTGTTCACGAAGTATAAGGCGCGGTCTTCTCCGAAGCGAAAATGTGCGGAGATGTGCGTAGCGGAGTTGAGAAGTTATTCATGGCCGTCGAAGGTTTTTTTACGGAAATGGTGAAATTGGCAGACGGGTCATATGCCAATTGCCAGATGCTAAGCAATCCACACCAATCTAAGCTACGGTCTTTTGGGACTTTTGGGTTTTGAGGATTTTGATTCCACTATGAAAATTGCGTTAATATCGACATGTAATGTTGAAAAGTGCTGCTATAGGCTAGGATGTCTTATTCCCTAAGTTCCAAAAGAACACATCTTTCGGCCAGGCTATGTCACAATGCTTGGCGGTCTTCTAGTCAATTTGGATTCATTTGCAAACTTTATTCAATTTGCATGTTTTTGGTGAGCAATTTACCCAAAAATTATGGCACAATAGAGTTGGTATGGCTTTCAGGCTACTCAATTGTTAGTAAGTCTAACCAGGCTTCACTACTATACTATTTCCCTGGTATTCTTTAAGATGGATGAGACAATTTTGCTTTCTTTGGGGGGAATATTATAACTTGCCTTCTTACTGAGCGAGTTTTAGATTGTATTGGCCACTGACCCACCTCATTTGTTCTCCTGGTCCGACTCAGGCTGCCGTTCATCATTACGTTTACGGCTGGTTCAAAATGTATCTCGCTCTATCAATATGCATTTTCTCTCCGCTCCGCTTTAGCGATAGCAGAGCCTTATAGCTACTTTGATCATCGGCTGGAGAATCGCTGCTATATTTAACCTACCCTTTGCGCAGGGATATTTAATTAGTTAACAATTTTTAATGTCACCTTTTAGTAAAATAAATAAGGTAAGGGGTAATAAGGATGTCAGGGTACTCTTTTTGAAAGATACTTTGTTTTTCAAGGGGTAAATAAGGGTAAGATTTTATGACAAGGGTTTGGGAGATACAAGACAGTTTTGTCCTGTTATTTTTCATGGTTTTGAGCGATTATAAAGCGTCTTAAGGTGACATTAAAAGAATAGTAATAGATTGCTGTGTCAATAATGTTGATTTTTAGTTCAAAGATGAAATTATTAAGTTATTTGATTGTATTTGGGATACGGCGGCAAACAAACTGGCGGATTACCTGATGGTAAGCATTCAGCGTTGTCGGCAGGGGGTAGTAGAAGTATTAGGCCTCCTTTAGCATATGTTTATGTACTAAATACATACTCCATATAACATAATAATACACATGTTATTCTTTATACATTTTCATTTTAACTTTGTTTTCTGAATAAAGTTAACTGCTAATTTATTTCAAAGGCTTTTTATTTTTAACGGCATTCCTCTACATTAGATTCCAAGTATATAATATACATATGTACCTATGTACACTTACATAAAATATTTTATTTCATGAAACTCTCTACAATGTACAAATGTGGCTTTCGGGGTTGCAGTCTGCAAGAATAATTTACGAAACAATTTGTTTTCAGACCTAAGAAATAAGCGGAATTCCAAATTAAATTCAGTTAAATATACTGGAGAACCGATTTATTGTCTTAAATAGTCTTTTCCTTAAACTATTACTGTAAGCTTATGTTGCAGTGTAGGTATGCAATCTTTTTTATGCAATCGGAGTCGGTGTTTCCTGATAGTTACAATCTGGGTATCTTTAAGTCAAGAGTGAATAGGTTACTTCTAGGTAAGCGCGCTCCATCGTCGACCGCATCATCACTTTCCATCAGGTGAGTAGATGAACCTATAATCAATAAAAAAAATGCAATCTTTTTTTAATTGGAGTTTTTACTTTTTTATTTTTTTGAGTGTGAAAATCATCTACCTACTTCTCTTGGCCTGGGCGGGAGTGTCTGACTCTTACTGACTAAAAACCCTTTCGTTATCCTGGTTCAGGTCGCGGCCGTGGCAAATCGTTACGTTTGACCCGCAACCCTAGCTAAACATCAGCCCTGTTCGGCCCTAGCTGTGGTTATCTGTTGGCTCTGGTACCGGTGGACTGGTCGGGCGGCGGAGTTCTTGGAGTCAACAATTGCAATTGAATTTTGGCCAAATATCTCCACCCGATTGTACTGATTTTCCAATGAAAAAACTTACAAGTTTAGCTGTAAAATATACTAATATTATAAAGAGGTAAAATTTGTAAGTTTGTATGTAGGGGGTAATCTTTGGAACCGCTGGTCGGATTGCCAAAATTCTTTCACTGATAGATAGCTACAATATTCCTGAGTGCTATAGGCTAAAACATCATGCTATGATTAAATGGAGCCGAGCAGCGGGTGAAACCGTGCGAGAATAGCTAGTATAAAATAATTTTATTTGAATATAGAAAAAAATGGGGCATTTTTTTAAAAGATTTGGAATACCAGAATATGTTTATGTATTTCAAATAAAAATAATGGTTTAAACAAATTATTTTTAGAAAAATAAAGAATAGGTTATATCGTACTAAGTTTTTTATATAAATAAACGTAGAGCGTAAAAGGATAGGATATAGAAATAGATATATACGTGCCTTATATTAAGTTATATATTATTATACGTACCAAATACCATAATCATCAGCCTATAAGTGCCCACTGCTAAGCAAAGGCCTTTTTTCACACGGAGAAAGTTAGAGCATTAATCACAACGCTTGCTCAATGTGGGTTGGCGATTTCAAACTTGTAACTAGAAATTTTAAGTCTAGGTTTCTTCACGATGTTTACCTTCACCGTATGTCAGTGTTGTTTAAATAATTATTTATTTGAAAAAGTCACATTGGCTTCATGCATGAGAAGCGGGCTCCTTAACCTCCGCGCCACCACGACACTCGGAATTTAACTCGCGGTACATAAACCATGCAGTCGAAATAGTTTCAAACTGAAACTGTTTATTGTTGCAGATCGCTGAAGATGTACCTCAAATGGATTTCCTTGGTCATTGCCGTTTTAATTAATTTATGTAAGTATTACTTAATTTATTAAATTTAATTTTATGATGGTTGCAAACTCTTTAGAAGCTGTTTAATATAAAGATACAGGAATAACTAACATTTTACAGGTTGTATTGATTTGTTGTAAAAGTTTTTAATTATATTAATTTAGATGATCATTTTATATGATTGATGAGCGAACGGATAAGCTGATGGTAAGCAATCGGCGCCGTCCATAAACACCCTCACCCTCAGAAGAGTTACACGTACGTTGCTAGCTTTTTAGGAATTACGGTTTTGGTTGGATTCAGAGATTGGGAAGAAATGGGGGAGAAGAAGGATTGGGCTTTTGGTAACCTCGCTCACACAGCAAAACACAAAGCTGTCGTTATTTCAAGCTGGTTTTCTGTGAAACCGAAGTATTACTCGGGTCGATCTGATGCGTTCGGACGAAGCATATCTCTTTTAAGCTTTACTAAAAATTATATAAAATGTAATCTATGTTTTTATATAAAATCACGTTATCTTATTTTATTACTCTTTATTGTGTGGCCAAAGGTAATCATGATTATATGGGAATAAGACCGTACAAACATACCTTTTTAACTAAATAGGTACCTTGTATATAATAGAAGGTACTTATCTAAAAAATTGGAACCTAACTTTCGTATCAAAGGACCAAAATGAAAATAAAATGAGTCCTCAAGATATTTTGGCTAAAATAAAAGCATTTTCTTGTTAATTGGATGTCCACTGCAGACGTTGAAGGGGATTGGAATTTGTTAGCTAGTATCAATTTCTTTTTGAATTTTCTGAAGACTTTAGGGTTGCTAATGATGATTGGGGACTGAAATTTTATGTGACTAATGCCGTATTGAGAGATGGAAGGTTTATTGTGGGAGAGCCGTGCTTCGAAACAAATCGGTTGGCTCGACCGGAGTGATACGACGGCCTCACAGAAAACCGGCGTGACACAACCACAGCCTTCTTACTGTTCTTCTTATGTTTCGCCGTGTGAGCGAGATTTCTGAAGGCTCAATTCCTTAAATTTCGAAACCCTTAATCCCTAAAAGGTCAACAACGCAATCGTAACTCCTCTGATGATGGAGGTGTCCATGTGCGGTGCCGATTGCTTACTATCAGGTATTTCAAATGCTCGCTGCAACCTTATCACAAAAAAAATACATTAAATGATTAATTAAGAAACTCTTTAGTAATGATTTTGTTTCGAAAACAAATTGCCAAGGGGAGATTAAATAATCATTAGATGAATCTGAGTGTGAAAACGTATAATTGTCATCGTCTTTATCTGAAGAGATTGGCAGCGTGAACCCATTACCGATAGGCAAAAAGTAAGTTTATTACCAAGCATTAAGGTCTGTTCTATTGTTTATATTGTATTTAATATTTTTAAGAAACAATTATCAAATAAATGAGGAATGTTACTTTACTAAATGAATATTTTAATACTACGGACAAAACTTCTTAAAATGTAAATAACAATACTATTAAAGAAAATCGTAAAACCCTTTGAGCGACGTACGTGACAACCCTATCCTTTTAGGGTCACCCAAATCCAAATCCCAAGCATAGCGCAAATTCTTAACCCCAGTGCTATGTTGCAAAAATTTCGTTCTCATTACAACATTTTTATGCGAACAGAACTCAAATATTGAATGGAAGACCGAGTGAATGAGAGAAAGAATGAATGAATGGGAGTAACTGAGCGTGTTCGTGATTATTCCGTTGGGTAGTGTGTAGAAAAAAAAAGGATGAATACAATTGTCAGCTTTATTTTGTTGTTTGTAAATTCCGTTTTTGTGTGTAGGTTTTGTGACGTGCGTCGAGCACCGTCGATTGTTTTGAACCTACAGGCCGGGTTGAGTGTGTCCGTTAAAGTTTACACCGGTTTCGCTATTTGTAAACTGTGACGATTTGCTTACAATTATACTATAACTGTTTTGTATGTATGTTATATATTTTTTGGAGGATTTTGTGTACTAGTACGTTAGGTATTTACTGTTCAAAAAAATCAAATATAAAAAAAAAAACTAGTTTCTGCCCGCAGCTTCTCACACAATTCATATAAAAGTAATGTATACTGGGATTTTAAAACTACCAGCGCCTTTTTTTGTTTTAAAAATAACGTTAGCCCACACGTGGGTTTTCCCCCTTGTCGCGGGTGCTTTTACAAACATACAATATTTTATGACAGGAATAATTTGTAACTAATAGAACAGAACCTTTTTCTACGTCTTCTAAATTATCATCTACATTATATATTATAATCCAACTCTGATCCGAATCAATAAATAATTTTCCTTTAACAAATCCCTAATCAAAACCATATTGTATTGCTGAGCAATCTAATTATTTTTCATAAGTTATCTGATAATATGATAAGAGCAATTTGTTACAATACCAGTATAATATAGATTCCAAATTATTTTCACCCCACTGCGCGGTTTCAAAGCAAGGGTTCTGGTTTTACGCATACATACGCGCCGATGTATATTGTACCCTTGAAACTCATAAACGGGTGAATGGCTTTTGGTTAATAAGGTAGTTTTCAATTCATTTGCTATGTGTTCACTGATTATGATACGGTAACCGTAAGGAATATTTTTGATGTTATAATTTGTAATGATATGTATACTGCCCCCGTGACGTTACAAGCTACCGACCGTTTTCGGGGACCTATTAATTGAGTTTGCCAATCACCTGTTTATTCGTGTATACTTCAATATTGGTCAGGGTTAGGCGTTATCACATCTACCAGTCCATAGCAACACCCATGTTGCACAATAGTCCTGCATAAGCCGAATACAGGGGTAGTTGCTGACTGATGCCACATTTCACGAATTGGCATCTGCGATTTGGCCTCGGCCCTTCGTATTCCATCCAATGGAAGCGAATATACAAAAAATGATAAAATGAATAGCCAACCAATGGCTCAACATATAAGAGCCTCGGCAAACACCTTGTGAGGCACTCTTTAGGCTTGACTCAGAAAGCGGAAACTGAACACGTCTCGTATTGTCATAGCTAGGACCGCGTTCCCGATACCTGTGGGACAATACCTACACTTATATTATAAAGAGGTAGGTAAAATGTGTATGTTTGTATTTAGGGGGTAATCTTTGGAATCGCTGGCCGGATTTCCAAAAGTCTTTTACTGATTAATCAGTAATAGTTAAGCTGTATACTATACCATATGTATAGCTATAGGCTAGAAATTATACTTGTTTCGCGTATTTTAGCCGAGCTATCGCATAAAAATGCACGGTTGGCGCGGTGGCTGGGAAACTGGCGGCCGCGCAACGTGTCGCGGGTTGGATTCCCGGTCGGAACAACTCTTTGTGTGATCCACAGATTGTTGTCCCGGGTCTGAGGGTTGTGTGTATGTGAAAAATATTCCAAACTGTCCAAAGTTATATTATAAATGCGAAAGTAAATCTGTCTGCCTGTCTGTCTCTTCCTCACGCCTAAACCACTGAACCGATTTCTGTATTTTTGAACTATCGTGAGATATACATAGGTACAAAAATTAATGTTTTTTGTCCATTTACTCAACGTGTCTCGTGTCGTGGCGATGTCGCGCAGTCGACTGACGAGTGATGTGACTTGAAACTAATAGAGATTTTCTCAGTTAATTCGCGAGAATAAATCGTTATCATCATTAAATAAAAAAAGTTATCATATTTCTGCAGACTTTAATATAGGTACTCAAAACATGATTTAAATACTACAATTTTATTTACACCACAAAAAGCAGTGGTTAATAGACTCTTAAATCAAATTCAAGACCATAAACTACACCAGCGCCAACAGCAAATTAAAGAACTAGTAAAATTGCTTGCAAAAACTACTCGTACAAGTGCTTTCCAGGTTTCGTTCATAATAAATTCTGAGAATGAATAATTTCACTAAAAATATTTTATTCTCAATTTATTTCTCGACAATTCTATCACTGGCAAGCACTACTTTCAACAATTGAAACGTCAATTTCGCGAACAAATTACTTTGGTATTTAAAATAAGAATTGAACTTTTACATTGATTGCAAGACTCATTAATTCCATTCGTTCCTTTTCATTCAGTCATTCGGTCTATCCAAGTTAATTTAGTTCAGCTAATATTGTCTGTGCAATCGTTTTTAATTAATTCCGATTCAATATTTTTTTCTTCGTTTCGCATTGTTTCTTTTTTCATATAGTCTGTACGGGAGAAATTCTTTTTCTAATTTGTTGGATATTAAATTGTGAATTATTTTTCTGTAGTCAGTCAGTAGATTTTATTAATTCTTTTACAAAGAAGTTGAAAATTGTAACAATACGATATCCAGGCGAAGTTATAATAATAATAAATAATAAATAAAATTTATTGAAAAACACATAATCTAGAATATACAGTTTTGCTTAAAGCTAATCTAAGTTCATAATATTGGTTGCCTGAATTAGGACAACCTGTGTTTTAGGCGAAAATGGGTAAAAAGATAGTTGCGCGATCAAGTGCAATTATTTACGGCCGCATGTATTTTGGCTTAGAGCAGAAGAAAGAACGAAGTGGTTTTTAGTCAGAAAGAGTCTGACACTCCCTCTCGCTCCACGCAGGGTGGGACAAGTAGAAGTCAATAGGTGATTTAAAGGGGTGCCCACTGAAAATCAGTGCTAGGCGACTTGTATGCCTAGCTTACACTGAGTGGGTAATCCATTTAGCATGGGCATGTTGTAGCGTCTATTTTCTGTTTCATCTGTTTTAATCTTTAACTCATGTTTATCTTACTTCTACTGTCACACTTTTATTTATATGCTGCATCGTGGCTGGTGCTGAATAAATGTCTCTTCTTTCTTTCATTCTTTCTTTCTTTCTTTCTTCTTCTATTTACTTCCCAAAAAAAGTAATACACAGTTTCAGACAATAATAGGTCTCCTTGCCAACATAAGTTAATTAATAATATTGATTCAATACAACCTATAATTAAATATGAATGTCTGTTTACACATACATGTCTTCAAACAATATACGTTTACAATGTTACATAACTTTGTAGGTATATAATAGGTATGTATATCTAAAATCAAATACCGCGGTTTGATCCACATTCGGTGGCAACATACGTCACTATCAAGTACATACTACATATTTATAACTTCTATGTATTGTTTTGTTTTTATATAATGTCTTCTAGTATCAGATGTTATTACTATTCATGTAATAATAAGAATTAATACTTATACTTTAAGTGTGGGAGAGCCATGCTTCGGCACGAATGGGTCGGCTCGACCGGAGTGATACCACGGCCTCACATAAAACCGGCGTGAAACAACCACAGCGTTGTGTTTCGCCGTGTGAGTGAGGTTACCGGAGGCCCAATCCTTCCCCTCCCCCAATCCCTAAATCTCCAAATCCCTTATCCCTAAAAGGTCGGCAACGCAATCGTAACTCCTCCGTTGCGGGTGTCTATGGGCGGCGCTGATTGCTTACCATCAGGTAATGCGTCTGCTCGATTGCCGACCTATTACATAAAAACACAGTTCTAAAGTAGGACTGTGTTATGAGCTCTTTTATGGGATAGGACGACAAACGAGCTGATCGATCGCATGATGGTAAGCAAACAGCGTCGCTTATGAACACTACAATACTAGAGGAGTTCATCATCATCATCATCAGCGTATAAGTGCCCACTGCTGAGCATAGGCCTCTTCTTATTCGGAGAAGGTAAGAGCATTGATCACCACGCTTGCTCAATGCGGGTTGGCGATTTCAAACTTATAATTAGAAATTATAAGTCCAGGTTTCCTTACGATGTTACCTTCACTGTATGACAGTGGTGTCTAAATAATCAAAAAAAGTACATATAACTCGGAAAAAGTCACATTGGTACTTGCCAGGTTTCGAACCCATACCCACATGCATGAGAAGCGGGCTCCTTAGCCTCCGGGCCACCACGACAGTACTAGAGGAGTTACAAGTGAATTGTTGGCCTTCGAGGTTAATAGAAATTTGAGAATTGGGCATTTGAGATAAGGGGGTCTATTGGGCTTATGATAATCCAAACTTAAATAAAAATGCGAAAGTAATTCTGTCTGTCTTTTCTTCACGCCTAAACTACAGAACCGATTTTTTTTAAAATTTGGTACAGACATAGTTTGGAACTCGTGAAAGGACAGAGGATAGTTTTAATACCAAAAATCTGCAGGAAGTCACTATTCCAGGCTAATAGAGTCGCGGGCAAAAGCTAGTCCAATTAATATAGCAAAACAAAACGCGAGCGTTGTTTTAGACTTCTTCCTCTCTTCTGTTTGCCTTATTTTGCTGTGCCCTACAGGGTCCATAATTGATCTCACACAAATTGTTTCCACCTTTAAATGTACTTTTGGAAAAGCAATAAAGATATTGAGTATTGAGTATTGAGTATAGACTCATGCACCGTTTTCTCCGGTTGATTCGGCCACATTCCCAAATCATGGCTTTCCCATATACTTCAATATGACGAAAAACAATTTATAAAATATTGCTCGATCCGAATACCTAGCTACGTACTTTCATGCAGAATCCGATACCCTCCTTATGATAATGGAGTCAGGCTCTTTGAAAAAATATAAGGGAGTATCATGGGAATCTTGCATCACCGGATTTTTTTAAGGGGTGATAAGCCCCAAATATCTTTTCCCATCCCATGTAGGGCGAGGGTCCATGACGGACTTCGTACTGACTAAAAACGACCCTGTTTCATTTTTCTACCTATAGGTAGGGTCATGGGTCCTGCAGCAGCCACAACCCTGGCTAACCATCAAAATAGCTACTACCATCATCTATAGTGATTACCGAGTCATCTTAAAAGACAATCTAATAGTCAAAGAGCAGTTTTAGCGAAAACCGCCAGTAAAATTAGTCAACAATCACGAGTTACTACCATAGTAATATACTTTAATAATATGGCGGGACGTACGGCCATGTTACGCCCGAAGCGCATTACAGGGTGCTCCTTATAACATGAGACTCTTTAAATAATAATAATATCATAGTATATTTGATGTTCATATATTATTCAACGTTGCAAATAGTTGGAAAGACATGTTAGTTAGAAAGTCTCTTCGAATTTTATTTGATTAAGTTCTTTAAGCAGTAGAACGAGCAGATTTATCAAGCCATGGTAAGCAATCAGCGTTCATGGACATTCGTAACGCTGTAGTAAGTTGTAAGTGCGTTGCCGGCCATTGGAGATTAGAGAGTTAAGGATTTTGGATGGGGGATTAAAGGAATAGGGCTCCTATTATTTCATAAGCACAACGCAAGCATTATGTCATCCTGATTCCTGTGGGGCTGTAGTATCGTTTCGGTCTAACCTATCAAGTTGTGCCTTTTCCACTCTTAGTATTATAAAAATTGGGTTAATTATATTTATTTCCTTACGCATTCAAGTATTGCCTTCCCACTTTTATTTGACAGAGACTGTGCAGAAGGAGCTCTTCTAACACGCAGAAGGTTAGAGCATTAATCACCAAGCTTGCTCAAGGCAGATTGGCGATTTAGTATTTATAATTAGAAATTATAAGTATAATTAGATATTATAAGTCCAAGTTTAGTCACATTGTTTTCCTTCACCATATTATGTCTGTGGTGTAGTAAATTATAAAAATACGAAAAACTAAGGAAAGAGTCACATTGGTTCTTACCAGGTTTTGAACCCACCTGAAGGTTCAATTTATTCTACTAAATATAGTTAACTCAATGACATTTACATGCTTTCTGCTTTCGTCTTGTATATATACATAGGCAAAAATAAATTAAATGCAGACGTATAGACTATTTTAGAAACATCAATATTGTAACATCCCGATATTGTTTCTCAGAATGTGTACTGTATGCCGCTGTATTGAATTTAAGCAATGATTTATATATATATTATGCATGAGTATGTATTCCAAGCGAAGCGAAGCAAAATAAAATTGTAACGACCTGTATTTACATAAGTATCTTCAAGATTTGAATTTTTGGTTTTATTTTGTAGGCTTTTTTTTAATTCAATAGGTTTGTAGTTACACTGTTTCAAAAAGGTAAACATTTCTTCACTTTTCTCATATTATAGAGAAAATAATTATCTATACAATTTCTCGATAAAGACTTAAAGCAGACAATTAAAAATATATTTTATTTTCAGCCTTTTTAAAAGAAACATATCCATTTTAAGCTGTGTCTCGCAATTATGTGTTTAATACTTTATTTTAATTGCCATTATTATTTCTATAGCTGCCAATTATTAACTTTAGTAAAGATTTAACATGATACTTTACGCAACTACTTACAGTGTTCATTATAGCAGAACAAAACTTTTTGGTCCTTTGAGTCGCAATAGTAGCTTTATTTCAAACAAACTAAGGTCTAAATTAATTTTAACACGCCCCAGGGTACGAAATAATTTTCCATATCTAACGTAAACAGGTAGTTTGAAATATGTTACTGACTTTTGTTCTTCCAAGTCTTTTTGTTGATCTTTTCTCGACCTAGACTAAGTAACTTTTAGTCACTGTTATGCATTGTCAACCTAGATTTGTATCTAATCTTATAAGGAATGACTTTTTGTCTTTTGCAGTTCATTTAACGTTCTTTTCCAAAAATCTATTTGAACAAGTTTTCGGACCATAAATTATTCCGTATAAGTAATAAGTTTCATTCAAATCAGTACAGTAGATTCCATGATTTTTTGCGTAAATGGAAAATGCGTAGCGTACCAAACATTGTTACCAGCGTTTAACACAATATTTTCGTAAAATTAGTATCCGGTTAGTAGGTATTCGGTTTTTTAGACATACATCGCAAACAAATATCAAGGATGGAAACAAACCATAAGTACAAAAAACGTGTTTTATTAATTAAGAATTAGATTATTACAAAGAAAACCGATTGCCCACACTGTTTTTTTTCTGCTGTGTCGCGAGTGCATTTACAAACTTACGATTGACACCTAGACCCGGAAAAAAAATATGGATGCAAAGAGCTGTTCTGTCCTCAGCCAGTTTTCCAGCGACTACATATAACTTAGAAAAAGTCTCATAAGAACTTGCCTGGTTTTGAACCCACCCCAAAAACTTAACCTCCAGTCTATCACAACCACGACCACATGTATATCTTTGTATATCTCGAAACGGCGATCCATAATTATCTTTCAACCTCCAACGCTTACAAAATTTCATCGTCAACTTTCGCATTCTATCAATGTGAATAAAATCAATGGCTTTCATCAAACTTGAATTTGACAAATTCAATATAAAATTGCGTCAAAGTGTAACAAGTTGGGAACTAAGTTTGAACGACAAACGGTAGCTGATCAATATGTATGTTTACGCTGCGGTTTGTACTGAATTGACTTGAATAACTTTGGTTTGCTGTAGTGTGAGGGCTTGTAGTAGTGTTTGTTTGTTAAAGATTATTATATCCAAGTAAATATTATAAATGCGAAAGTAACTCTGTCTGTCTATCTGTCTTTTCTTTAGGCCTAAACTACTGAACCATTTTGTGTAAAATTTTGTATACGCACAGTTTGGAACTCAAGAAAGGTAAAAGGATAGTTTTTAAACCAAAAAACTGCAGCAAGTCACTATTCCATGCGAACAAAGTCATGGGCAAAAGCTAATGCAAACATTAGTATGGCTATATAGTTTTTACACGTAAATGTCGTTGTACCTTAGTGGTCGGTTTCTGGCAAGTCAAGAGGGAACGTTAGACTCTTACTGACTAAAAATCACTGCGTCTCTTCTCCTTCTCCAAGCCGAGGCCGCGGTATGTTATTGCGCTTGCTTTGGAGATGAACATCGTCTCTGTTGGACTCTATCTGAGGTGGCGTATTAACGGTTTCTAGTGGTCTGGTTGTGGTCAGCCGAGCTACCCTTGTTCGCCATGAAATATGACTGGAGATGCAAAATTATTAAAGAATTCCTCTCGACTAACGCAGGGCGATCCTTACAAATAAAAGGGGTCAATAAACTTCGGTGATCCATTTTCAGGTGGCCAAACAAACTAGCAGCTTATTCGTCACCACACTAAAAACACTATAAAAGATACGATGCTAGCTAGCATCAACTAACAATAATTATGAATACTTCTATGAGCTGGAAGTTTAAAACGACACCTTGTGTTCAACCGTCAATACAATTATGATACTTTCAACAATAATCTAACAACAATCAATTTTAAATCTAAACCCATTGTTGATTCGGTCGTTTTTCCTACCAACTTACTTAGTACGCCATCTTGTATTACCAAAGTAATTACATAGTTACTGGAACACTTCATTAATGTCTGTTCCAGAAAGTTCGAGAGCTAGTCGACTTGTGATGTGGTTTTATATTGAATTTGTCGAATTTGTTCTAGAAGTTTTGTGAGAATTTATGAATATAAGTTTGTTATTCTTTTCTCGCAAAACGCCTGGACCGTGTTGATTATAAATTGGTATAGACAGATGATGTTATTTTTTATATGTAAATCCAGAGTGGATTTATAACAAGGTACCACGAGGGCAAAGTCGCGAGCAGAAACTAGTAGTTATAAGGGGGAAGAGTGTATTAATCTGATGTAGATAAGCTGAATCTGAATGATGATAAGCGCAAGTCACAAATTCATCAGCTAAATAAAATGGCCTTTGCTTAGCTGAAGGCCTATAAGGCCGATGATGTTAAAAAGATGTAATTATATTAATACTACACTATTAAAGTAAGTTGAGCATATATACTTCTTTTTGTAGGAAAATAAAACACGGTCATTTTGGCACCTATTCGAGACCAAATATTATAATAACCCTTCCAATCAATAGACTACAGACTCAACCGAATACTAATCCCGGTATCATGATGATTGCTTAACCCTCCACACGTCGACGTTACGTGTATAGAACTGCAATTTGTCGGTACCCCGGCGGGCGACGGTTTGGGAACAAAAGAGCCCTAACGAAGCAGGCGCCATCTATGACGCAGTTCACAAATTACACGTGGTTAGGTTTTTGTTGGATTTTATTTTTTGTGCGATAGAGATGTTTTTTGTTGGTGTTGGCTTAAAAGCTTTTATACGAAATAAAAAGATGGTTTTATATAGATTTGTATCTACATAATATATTAATATTGAAGTCATGGGTAGCAAATATTTAATTACTTCTGGGGAATATCATACTTTTGATGACTAAAAATCCCCAAAAATTCCATCCCCTGCTCTAAGCCCTGGCCGCGGTTGTGAGTAATAGATCTAATTTTAAGATTACAAATAGGAAATATTATTTATTTGTACGAATTTAACAAATCGAAAAACTTTTTAAATTGGTCAACCAATTTAAAAATTTTTTCACAGTCAGAGCGTTAGTCTATTTTGGTGGAACAGTGGTTAATAAAAGTGTAATAAAATTAAATAACATCTTTAAGTAAGCTCCAAAGTACATTAACTTTTACCTATATATAAATAAAAAAATTATTATATTAATTTCTCAGAATCTATTCCGAAAGAACTTTTAGTATGACTAGTTCTTTGGGCTAAATTATACTGACGCTAATCAAATAAGGTACAAAAAAAAAGAAAATGCAGAGGCTTGATAATATGTCAAGTGTGAGAGAGCCCTAGATTGGAATGAATGGAACGGCTCGACCAGAGTAATACCATGGCCTCACAGAATACCGACGTGTAATAACACTTGCGTGCCTGTTATGTGTGAGTGAAGTTACTGGAGGCTTCCTCCTTTCCCCTCCCTTTCCCCACCATCTTCAATCCTTGCATCCTAATAACCTACGAAAGGCCGGCAACATACTTGTTACCCTTTGGTGTTACGGTTGTCCATGGGCGATTTCGATCTCTTGCCATTTGGTGACTTTTTTCGAACAATCATATAAAAAAAATAGTTCTAGGATAGACATTATTATACACACTATTTTTCGTTTATGTTACTGACAAAAGTCTTGGTATGTCGCATCCTATGAAAGGACGTTAGGTCTAAGAGGACAGTCTTTACCAACATTTCTACAACTATAAAATTTTGTTAAGGTTTAATTTTGGTCTTTTGGTCCGATATCGTTCCCAGGGAATGCGCCCCCTATTATTAAACCAACGAAGCCGTCTTATGCCTAAGTCTCTAAATCCTAAATTAAATACATGCGGCACGTCATCGTATAATACCAGTGCCATTGCAAAATGAACCTTATGACAGTTTGAAGTATGCCATAAAAGCTTTATATCAATCATGATTAGTGGAATATCCAAGTATTTTGTGCTAACAGCTTTTCAATATAATCCAGGCTGTTTGGACAGTTCAGCCTTCTAAACGTTCGTGTCAATCAATTGATGCAAAACACACTTTTTGTTGTTAATATAAAGTTGAAATTACTATTAAAGATTAAATTTTACTTAATTATTTTTGTTAAACATTAACTTCCGTATGCGTTTATTAATTAAACAGTTACTTGACTCTGTTTTTACAATTTTATTGGAAAAAAAATCTAACTTAGGAGATTCTTTTTTACTTTTTTCGAGACGGGAATATAATTTAATGACTTTCCTCGTTCTGGGGGTGTCAAACCCACCCTGTTCGGTCTTTTTCACCAGGCCGGCGCCACAGTACATTATTTCGCTGGTTCCCACCACCCAGGTTTACTAAGGCATCGTTTCGATAATCATTCAATGTTTATGAGTACAGCAATTAGTAATGAAAGTAGATCAGTTAGCAGTGTAACAAAAACAAAAAAATAGTTCATTGCAGTAACAAAACGTTAACGAATGGTACGTAAATCGTTAAGTCTTTTGATGGACCCATCGCTATATAAAATGTCATTCTACAGAAAGAAAAACAATTCCAAACAATAATTGCTACTTTTAAAGTACCTACTAGATTCTTTTATCCGCAGTTTCGTTACCATTACTGGAATAATAATGTACTTTAAAAGACTCCAAAGAAGAAAATCAAATTTAGGCTGATCCTAGGATATTTTCATTGCACCCAGATCTGAAACAATGTTTTGTGCATCTTATCACAAGCATCTGGTTTTTTTATGTGAGGCGGTGGCAAACGGTATGGACGCGCCGCCCATGGACTGGCCTTTTGAGGTTTTGGAAGTTTAGGGATTGAGGGGAAAGGGTTAGGGAAGGATTCAGTCTCCAGTAATCTCACCTCCTCACCTCAGACGGCGACATACAACGCTGTGATGGTTTTACAGTGGTTTTCTATGAGACAATGGTCTCATTCTGGTCGAGCGACTATTCGTATCAAAGCATGACTCTCACACATTTAATAGACAGATCTCACCAATTGCCAGTCTTTTAGCGACCGAAACCGCCGTATAGTCTAACTACAGCTCTTTCAGCTTGAAGACTTCAATCCAAAATTAATGCAGCCATCGTGACTTCAACTCAAATAAACAAATTTCTAATTTAGTGTGGGAGAGCCATGCTTCGGAAGTGTGAGAAAGCCATGCTTCGGCACGAATGGGTCGGCTCGACCGGAGTGATACCACGGCCTCACAGAAGACCGGCGTGAAATAACCGCAGCGTTGTGTTTCGCCGTGAGAGTGAGGTTACCGGAGGCCCAATCCTTCCCCGCTCCCAATCCCTCCTCAATCCCTAAATCTCAAAATCCCTAATCCCTAAAAGGTCGGCCACGCACTCGTAACTCCTCCGTTGCGGGTGTTCATGGGCGGCGCTGATTGCTTACCATCAGGTAATCCGTCTGCTCGTTTTTTCCTCTAAATATAATAATTAAAGTTTCTGAATGACAGTATTATTAACTTATTAAATCATTATAATAATTTAGTTGGGCGAAGTTAATAATTTTTTTGGCTCATACATATGAGTCCCTTACATGGCTTGAAACTAGTCGAGCGAACTCGTGACAGTTAAACTCCTATGTTAGTTTTTAAGTTATTCATATAATTTAAAGCGAAATAAGTATTATATTTTATACAAAAAAAATATGACATCGCAATAAATTGCACTTTCACACAGTTTAAAAATCTGATCATTTATAAAAAAAGTATAAAAATATTTGCCTTGTTGGAAACTTCTCTATTCTCAGTTATATAACTTGGTACAACGGTTACTAACGAGGGTGGACGTACCAATGTATGTAGCTTCGAACATGTAAGTGATTACTCGGTTATGTAACTTCGTTGAAGTGAGTTATAGAATTTTGTACCAAAGGACCAGTTTTGGTCCTTTCGGAATTTGTAGTTTGCTAGAGTGATTGCTGTGTATTGTGATCAATGACATCGTTTCTTAAATGAAACATCATATTTTGATAGGTTTTTCTTGAGTACTATGTTATAGGTTACCTGATTAAACATTTAATAAATACCCGTACTTTGGGTTTGAATTAGATTGGGCTCTTGCAAATACCAATCTTCCATGCTTTACACTGTTATATTAATATTGGAGCCACACCTCTTTTAGAATCCACAATTAAGATCAACGGACAATTCTAACGCAGCAAAACACAATTTATAAAGAAAACAAATAAACAAGACAGACAAGAAAATTAAACTTAATTAACACATAAATAAAGTACGATCTTTATTACATTTCATTACCAACATAACAATATTATCAATACAGGTAGCCAACATAAGAAAACTATATCACATCAAGTCGAATTTCCCGTTGCTTGGGTAACTCGATACTAGTGCACAATAGCGGTCTAATGAACCGCTCTGTAACTAGCTGTATTCAGGACCCAGAATATGGAACATGATTTTAGTAGTAGCTTAGTAGAGCAGTGAAATCGAATGTGGCAGTTTTGTGAGTTGAAATTAGTTCTCGTTTTTGAGCAGCGTGAGCTTGAGTTTTCAGGCTTGATTGGTTGGGTTAAATATTATTTAAAGTTTTGGTGTTATTGGTTTGTTTGGTTTTTAAGGTTTTGTCAGGTGATGTCAGTTTGAGAGAATTTGTAGGGTTGAGTAAAGAATGATTGAGGTTTTTGGAATTCAGCTTTTTTGATAACACTTAATGTGTAACTCAAGTATGTAACCCCCATTTAACATATGTATCTCTTTAGTTTTTGGCACTCTTCACTGGTGATCAACGTTGTGAGAGAGAGCCAGCACAGCAAATTGCAAATGCGATTCCATTTTTACTATATGAAGTTCGTATCGGTTCCAAAATATCTTCATTTTTGTTTAATTAATCATTTGTTTAATAGCGAATAGATCCTTAGAGTAAAGAATCATTCCAAAATTATGTATATTAACTACGCAGAAAGGGCTACATCAATAAAACTTTAAATACACTTTTCAGAACACAAATTACTTCTTACAAATAATTAACTAAACAATTAAAGACGAAACGAACAATATTATTGTTTTAACCTCAATATTTGAAGCCACAATTCTAGATAACTGAACTAAGTTTTAACAGAAAACCCTTTATAAATAATCCTTTGCATAAAGTATTTATAACTGCACATTAAGCTACCCTTATCCATCAATCAACTTCCAACCTTATTACGGTATTTCAGAGTTGAAACTCTGATAAATGTGAGTATATCTTCATTTGAATTTATAAATAAAAACTTTTTTGAACGTAAACATCTGTGAGTTTGGAGAATGCGGGCCACAGTTGTGTAAGATTATCATAACAGGACAAGGTTGAATGAGATGTTGCCTTCGCATATTTTTCGTCTGTTACGTTTAAGTTTCGCGTACTTTTATATTCTTGGTTTTTATTCTGCTGTAAAGTTTATAAAATAAAATTTTGTTATACTCCATGACAAATTGTACACAGTTTTATTTTGTGGAGTTTTTGAGAGAAAAGGCCTTTTTATATTCGAAGGAGTAAATTAGGATGCACATTACTTTGTAACATTGTGCTTTTGATAATCATGTATTGTTACGGGCTCCATGTATAAGAAGATTAACCTATTACGTTCGCAAAATGACTGATACGATTAACACTTTTAGAGAACTGAAAAATGTCGCGAGGACCACCTTTTGCTTGGCCCAGGGGGACTAATGGGACTAATTAATAATATTCCTGCTTAAAAACAAATTTCATAACAAAACACATACACATAATTACGTCACATTTCTAAGACTCCATAATATTATTATCTACCGCAAAATACCAACACACACATTCACAATAAACCCTTCGTACCAAAGGACCACAATTCGGTAACAACCCATAAACAATCTCGATAATCACATATTACAACCCGACAATACATAATTTCGAAATTTCCGACATAATTCCTGTTCACAGTGACTGTGGCACAGATGTTCTTAATCATCCTTCTCTACTGTATACACAAACCACTGAAGCCACATTAATGATGGCTGGATACAAACTATGAAGTAGGGATGGTGAGAATTCGTAGAGTTGAAAGTTGTTTTTTTTTAACATGACTTTTTTCAAAAATATTATTATGATGGTAATATGTATAAATGACGAAACTGTATGTGTATGAACTTATTTTAAAAAGATTTTATTTCATTGTTATTCGAAATTAGTTTACATCTTTTAAATAGCTTTACCTTTACTCATTTTAAGATGGCTTTAATTTTTAATAAGAGTATTTGTTACATAGTTCTACTAAACTACACTATTCTAATGTAGTTTCAAACTAGTCAAATTCAATCATTATTATCTTACGTTTTCAAATTCTAAATTTTTCTATGAATTTTGTATTAAACGTTGTGACGTCATATTTGTAATGTAATGTATTGATTCTTAAAAGTCATTTCTCTTTCCTTTTCATTAATGAAAGTTATTGTTCAGTATTTTAATAGCTTTTATTAGTTAAAATGTTTTTCTTTTTTACTGAAAAAATCCCCAATTATAAGTCTCGTGACAAATACCAAAAACGCTGTTACAAAATTTCCCACTTAAAAAGCTGCCAACACGAAAATCTTTCCCAACTACGAGACTACAATAAAATCTACGTATAACAAGTTTTAAAACTAAACAACAGTTTTAAAGTATGATAATGAAAACCAGTTTACCAAGTACTTGAGGCGCCTGCGACGTCTGGCCCGGGTGTTGCCAGATCTCATAAATATTAATCAGACGACAACACTTGCATATCAAATTGCACGGAAAAGCTTAGCAGTTTCGTTGAAGATTTTCTCTTTTTTAAATCGTTATGTGGTTTCAAGATGGAGATTTTAAAGTTTTAAGTGATGTTGGAAAGAATATTAATTTGTAAGACCGTCTCTCATTAGTAAAGTTGTTGGGAATACGACTGGCAATAATATATTTTTTTTTTATGTTGTAAGTCGGCAAACGAGCGGACGTATTACCTGATGGTAAGCAATCGGCGCCGCCCATGAACACCCGCAACACCAAATGAGTTACGAGTGTGTTCCCGGACTTTTGGGGATAGGGGTTGCGGATAAAAGGAACGGGAAGGGATAGGAGAAGGGGAGGGATTGGGCCTCCGGTAACCTCACTCACACTGCGAAACACAACGCTGGGTTATTCTGTGAGGCCGTGGTATCACTCCGGTCGAGCCGACCCATTCGTGCCAAAGCTTGGCTCTCCCACACTTTATTTGCATAAAAACACGGTATAAAAGATGGTACAGAGATTGAATAGAGAGCATACATGCATGCTTGTTTTAGATTTATTTCATTATTATCACCATCTGCTTATAAGTATCCACTGCTACGCAAATCCTCCTTTTCAGACGCAGAAGGTTTGAGCATTGCCACCACGCTTACAAGGCGGATTGGCAATTTCAAACTTGTAATCAGTAATAGGTCCAAGTTTTACAACCACTAGTATGTCCATGGTGTCTAAATACCTTAGAAAGCACATAATACTCGATAATGTCATATTGGTACTTTTATTATAACTTTCGTGAGACATTTTAAATTTATTATTATGTTTTCGGCTTACTCACATAATAATTTGACGAGATACTCATACAGCAGCGCGACAGTCGCCGAGTCGCGGGCTACTGCCAGTAGCAGCGCGACAGTCGCCGAGTCGCGTGTCGCGGAATGCTGCTCATGAATATGGCTTGAAACTTCTCGAGTATCTCGTCAAATTATTACGTGAGTAAGCCGAAAACATAATAACAAATATTGGTACTTGTCAAATTTCGAAAATGCACTCTAGGGCATGGCAAGCAGGCGACTTCACCCCTAGGCCACCACGATGCTATTTATGAAAAAAAATATATTTTTTTTTACGACGGACTGTCATCCACACTTTTTCAACCTAAGTTTTGAATACGGATTTCAGAATATTTTTGTATTCGTTTTCGTAACAAAATCGTATCTAAGGAATAGTATGGGTGGGGCAAATCGACAGACAGCTTACCTATCTCTTGACAAGCAATCGACGCCGCCCATACATGTTCGCAACGCCAGTTTAGCAAGTGCGTTTCCGGCCTTTTGGGGTTATAGATTTAAGAAATGCAGAGTGTGTTTTTCAACAATTTTAGTTCAATTTTTTTTATTATGCTTGGCTCTGAATGGGTGCAATGCTGATACCAAAATTCTCCACTATTTAATGGATGTTGTAATAGATACACATTAACCGCTCTTCAATCACTGTGTCTATTAATAACCCCATCAAATTCCGTTGCGTTGTTTTGAGTATTTAAGTATCCATAAAGAATAGAAGCAAGGAAACCGACATAATATCCTACATAGAACTAAAAATGTTACTGACAATTTTTTTTGCGAAATGTTGGCAAACGAGCAAGCGGATTAGCTGATGGAAGGCAATCAGCGCCGCCCATAGACACCCACAACAACAAAAGAGTCACGAGTGCGTTGGCCTTTTGGGGATAAGGGTTGCGGAGAACCGGTAACACGGCGAAACATAACACTATGGTTGTTTCACGCCGGTTTTCTGTGAGGCCGTGGTATCACTGCGGTCAAACCGACCCCGATTTGTGCTGGTTTTCTATGAGACCGTGGTATCACTGCACTCGAGCCGACCCATTCGTGCCGAAGCATGGCTCTCCTACACTTAAGAATGCAAGGTTCTAGTTACAGAACATCATTCTTTAAAAATTTTCTAAATAAACTATTGGCATTCCACACAGACAGATTGCTTAGATGATAGAACATATTAAATTCTAAACACAAACATAAAAATACCGCTCACAAACGAATGCGAAATTTGAATTGCACGGGATTTTGTACCTTACAAACGCCAACAAAATCCCTCATCTTGCACTAGCTCTGAGATTGATGAATAGTGATAAAGAATGAGTTGCATTACATTATATGTACAAATTTATTTGGTAGTCTGTACTAATATTCTAAAGAAGAAAGATTATTAAAATAAAAAACTATTTGGCCGACTTGAAAAATTCTTGAAGGGTCGAGGAGACTCCATTTTATAACTACTGCTTTCACCCAAGGTGAAGCGAGAGGCTGGGAGTGTCAGACTCTTTTACAGACTAAAAAAAACGTTCCTTCTCCTGCTTCAGGCCGAGGCTATAAGGTTTGTTATTGCACTTGCTCCGCAACCCTGGCTTAACGTTGACCCTGTTGGGCCCCATGTCTGGTGGATGTTGGTCCTTTGAAGCGCGTACGAAATGTTTGGGATGTAGCTAGTATTAAATTATTGTGTTACTAAAACTGTGCAATAGCAATTAGCAGTCGGACAGGCATGTACATAATGTAGAGGATATCTATATATGGCGAATATAGCAAAATGGACTGCTGATGTTATTTGTGAAATAAAAACCTTGGTATCATCATCATCATCAACTACAAGACATTCAATGCTGAACATAAGCCTCACCCTAACCTTAGTCACTTCACGTCCGACGATAGCTTGCCATTTGCATCCATTCCCTTCCCTTGATTCCGATGATGTTACCAGTCCATATGTCTGCCAACGTAAGTTTTCCGATCTGTAGTTGCTACTCGAGCACTTCTCTGGCACGTCGGGCGTCAGTCCTTCGCCTGAGGCGACCTGCCGATTCAGCTTGCAGATTTTAAGATCAATAGCTCAGATTCCTTGTCGAGTTTTAAGCGTTTCGAGAGTTCTTGTTTAGCTGCTTTAAGTGAAAGAATATCCTGAAAAAAAAAAGAATAACGATAGAAAAAAAAAAAACCCCGATCTTGACTAAAAAACCCGAAAAACAGTACCTTTTCAAATTTTTCTTCCCCCCTAACAATAATTCATTCTTATCTCTCCAACAATTTATTTCATACAAAGCTTTGATACCACAATTCACTGAGAACTGAAGGAAATTGGTAAGGGGATATGTAGCAATCAGCCAGTGTTGAAGAAGATGGAATTGTTGAGTTTTATATTTTAAAGAGAAATGACTTCAATTTTGTCAATCGGCCCTTACTCGTATTACTAAGGATCCATATCTTGTCTGATGAAAAGTGATTCCATGTTCAGTCATTCTATGTCTAAGTTTTAAGGAGCCTTGTTTCGGCACGTAACCGAACGGAAAACAGGCCGTGCAACCGGAGTTATACCAGGACTAATATGGGATAAAAATGACTTGCAACTTAAAAAAACATGTGCAAAATTATCTAACACCATCGGGGAAGAAAATTTGGTTTTAAAATTTATTCGTTCAAAGCATTCATGTCTTTCCGTTTGGGTTGGTAAAAAAACACCCAATTGGATACTTCGTCCAAAAAATTTCTTCTACTTTTGGATGCATTAAAATAAAATAAAACATACTTCTATTTAGTTAATAATATTATCGTGATTTCATAATAGACTTACTTATAAGAGTGGTAATTAGTGATAAATATAATTATGTACTTTTGCTTATTTGTCAAATAATTCTCAACGCAAAAATATTCAAAATATATTTTGAAAAAATTATTCAAATTCACAAGTTTTAAGTTCCCAGTTCCATCAGCGAAAAGGTTTTTAAAATCGATCAATAGATCATAATCCTGCCCAAAGCCACGTCCTAATAATATCTTAAAAAAAAACATTAAGTCTTATCTCCCCACCAATTTCCCAAACAATAGCCAAAGCCTTTTCACTTAAAACATTGTTTAGCACTATCAAAAAAACACAAGATCTATAAAGTAGGCACACAAGCTAGAGTGACCATGAATTGCTTCGTACAAAGCCATTCGCCGGCAGCTATTTAGCCTATTACATGATAGGAACTTGCCTCATACATTTTGCAATGCTTACAGGTAGGGTGGCCAGGTATAAACGGTTACTAGGATATTCCCGAAACTAGTTTTTGAGGAGCGGTAATATTTGATGAAGTTTCGTAGTATGAATGATGGATTAGATACTGAACGGGAGTTGTAGGGTAGATATAGTATTTGATCTGTTTTTGTTGATAAGATACAATACTTATATAGGAACCTAATACTAGTGTTATAGTATTTTTGATAGATATGTTTTTAATAGGGGTGTTCTTTATCTCTTAACTAGAAGTCAGATGATGTTTTGATCGATGATTAGAAGTGTGGGATAGTCATGCTTCAAACCGGAGTGATATCACGGCCTGACAGAAAACCGGCGCGAAACAACCACAGCGTTGTTTCGCCGTGTAAGTGAGGTTACTGAAGGCACAATCCTATCCCTTACCTAATCTCTTAAACCAAAAGGTCGGCAAAGCACTCGTAACTCCTATGTGGGTGCGGATGTCCATGGGCGACGCTGATTGCTTACCATCCAACAACAAACCAAAATAGAGTCATAATTATTATATTACAATTGTCTTATGCCCCACCTTTGCTTTATACTGATCCCCAACTAGGGACCTCGATAGCAATTAAAGGTTTTCTATTTATATTTAACTGCACGGTTGACGCGGTGGCTAGCTACTACTCTTTATGTGATCCACAAATTGTTGTTATGGGTCTGGGTGCGAAGCGAATGTAAAAATGTATGTTTCTTAATGCACTCACGACACCGGAGATAATCCTTATGTGGAGCAATTAAAAGAAGAAACAATTTTCCATCTTTCCTTTTCTAGAGCTCCAGATCCGCACAAACAAAGCAAAAATTGGTTCAGCCATTCTCGAGATTTGTGTTAAGCAGTGCACTAAGCGATCTTTCAGTCTTGCACCACTTAAAGCTACCTATCCAAGTAAGCTAAGTACTAACAGTCCACATTAGGTTTGCTAGAAGCACTAACACTATAACACATTTAGCGCACCAATGTTGTGCCTAGACTGGCTAGGCTAATGCGACCATTAACCACAATCATTGATTCAAACCACTCACTGTAATATTAGTGTAGGCACGTAGGAACGTCATAGTACGACCATAAATAACATGGGATAGCCATAATAATCCAAACTAATATTATAAACGCGAAAGTAACTCTATCCGTATTTTCTTCACGCCTAAACTACTGAACCGATTTCTGTGAAATTTGGAACAGACATACTTTGACACTTGAGAAAGGACATAGGATAGTTTTTTATACCAAAAATCTGCAGGGAGTCACTATTCCACGCGTACGGAGTCGCAGGCAATAGCTATTATACAAATATAACAACATTTTCCTCAAACCCTAAAAAAACTCCCAAAATTGCAATGCCCTTGTTATCTCTGCATCTTAGTGTCTCTGCTGTTGTGTGTGTAATAAGTGACGCTGATTCCTTACATTTAGGTAAAACATTTTTTACATTGCCCTACACTAGGATTTTCACCTGTCTTATGGTGCATGGTGCATTCCAACTTTTCTCTATTGCATGCAATTTTATATGTATACACTAACACTAAAACCCAGAACAAGAATTAGTGGATCACACAATAAGTTGTTCAACCGAACCCGTGACATTGAACGAACGCACGGCATCGGCACAGCCTCAACCGTACAGTCCAAATGTCTTTATGTAAGTCTTCAGCTCTTTTACGCAAAAACTACTGAATACATTTCGATGAAACTAGACACAGAGATAGATTGTATTCTGGAGCAACACATAGGCATTTTTCTACTAAAGTAACGAAAGCGAAACCTCTGGGAAAAAACTAGCGAATTATATTGTGACTAAAATGGAATATTCAATACCTATTCTCCACATTAGGTTTGCTAGAAGCTCTAACGTCTTAACACATTTAGTGCATCGATATAGTACCTAGACTGTGTAGGTCTATGCGACCACTGACCACAAACACTGTTAATATTAGTGTAGGCCAGAATGTTCTAGAATAGAACTGTCAAACATAAATAACGACATATTATGACTACAAATAACATAACGACATTATGTGACTAAATTATAATATAACAAACATTATTATTCTGAGTTTGTTTCGGCATTTCTCCTCAGAGTAGTCAGATAGGCAATGCCGGCTTCATCTAGTTTTTCACATATAATTTGACGTGTAAAAGTGCCGTTTTATGGCCTATTTGCAAAAATAAATTAATTGTTTCATTGTTTCATTACGACATGTATTTTCTGAACTTAATTTTTGGTCACAATTTTTGCATATTTTGGAATTGAGTTTGGTGCTTTCTTGCTAATGGTTTGATTGTCGTATCGAGTGACGCGCTGAGGCCAGGAAAAGTGTAACGGAACATAATAAAATCGTTAAATGGCAAAACTAACTCACAATGTATTCACTGATTCAGCCGGGGTTGTATGCTGGCGCCATAAGGTATCGCATCCACGGCCTAAAGCAGAAGAAGGAACGGGGTGTTAGTCAGTATTTACTGACACTTCCTCTCGCCATACCCTGGCTGACAAAAGTAAATTGACGAAATTCTAGGCACAAAAAAATACCAATAATATACTTACTTACTTGTAAATGGCGCAAAATAAATGCAACACTTTTTCCCGTCACGAGACTTCTAAAATTAGTCTTTGATCAATCCGAATAGGCATTTTCCAGTTAATCAGGCTTCTTAAGACTAATGTTAGTTTCAAAGCATATTACAATCCTCCAACTAAGTCACAAACCAAAATAGTCCCTACCACCATATAGCCTTACAGTCTTATTTCCCTCAACTATCCTCAGGAATATTAATACCTAGCGTTTGGAGTTAAAATGTGTACTACAACGGACGAGGTAGCGAGCTACAATTTCCATATGTAAGCGCCTTCGTTCCCTAGAGGGGTTGGCCAAAGACCACAGAAATCTACGTGCTAAGAGCTGAACATAGATGTATTTAGTCTGTTCTGGGACCTATTGTTCTAGATGTGTGATTGAGTATTACTTACTGGAGTTCTTGAGAATATAACAGATTATAAAGTTCTTTTTTTTTGTTTTTTTTCTGCCTATTGTGAATATAAAAAGAATATTGTCTTAAATAAGTTTTTTTTTTCACATCAAATTTAATAGTTCTATTTTTTATTTTTTATTATAACTTTCGTGACACATACTACATATATTATTATATATTTAGTATATTTTTTATCTAATAGGTCGGTAAACGAGCGGACGCAGTACCTGATGGTGAGCAATCAGCGCCTCCCATGGCAAGAAGATACGAGTGCGTTGCCGACCTTTTATAGATTAGGGATTTGGAGATTTAGGGATTCAGGAGGGGAAAGATTGGGCCTCCTATAACCTCACACACACGGCGAAACACAACGCTGTGGTTGTTTCACGCCGGTTTTATGTGAAGCCGTGGTATCACTCCGGTCGAGCCGACCCATTCGTGCCAAAGCATGGCTCTCCCACATTTAAAATGTTTGTCGCGGAATGCTGCTCATGAATATGGGCCTCTAGCATGACTTGAAACTAGTCGAGTATCACGTATCCTACAACATACTAATAAACGGATATTGACACGAAAAGTAATTATTTAAATGCCTTGAAAGGCTTGACGTTATGGTGCCTACCTACATTGGGACCAAAAAAATTAATCCGAAGTAAAAAATAATTTGAAGCAAAATAAATTTACTTCGGAGAAATCCAATTTCAATATCTGTTTAATTAAATTTTATTTTTCTATTTACGTTTCTGTCGCTTAATAATTACTTGTACACTATAAAGTAAACCAAAAATAAAATAGCAGCGAATTCCAAAGAATAAAATCAATTAATTGTTTTTTTTTATGTGATATGGTGACACACAAGTCAGATTAGCTGATGGTAAGCAATCAGAATAACCCACAACCAAGTTCGTTATAAAAAATCATTTTTAAGTTATTTATAAAAATCTGTATTCATCATCAGCCTATAAGTGCCCACTGCTGAGCAAAGACCTCTTCTCACACGCAGAAGGTTTGAGCATTAATCACCACGCTTGCTCAATGCGGGTTGGCAATTTCAAATTATAAGTCCAGGTTTCCTTTCGATGTTTACCTTCACCGTATGTCAGTGGTGTCTAAATAATCATAGAAAGTACATATAACTCGGAAAAGTCACATTGGTACTTGCCAGGTTTCGAAACCGCACCCTCAAGCATAAGAAGCGGGCTCTTTAACCTCCGGGCCAGCACGACAAAAAATCTGTATTATAGTCCACATTTTTGTTTCATCGAACGTAGTCACCGTAGCTCTACCCATTGCCTGTCACTCACCCTTTATCAGAGCGAGCTCACAGCCCCGAACATTCATTCCTCTTTTGTTTCCAAGTATTTCCGCGAAACTCATGAGAATCGACGGCCAAGATATAAAAGTTTGCTACAAAACTCTTTTCTAGTCTTTAAGTGGGATCCTAGCTTTGTTTGTTTATGGTGTAGTTAGGAACACGTCTTTTAGTTTTAAAGGAATCGTAACTAAGGACTATTTGTAGTATAGAACGCTTTGTAGTATAAGGACGGGTGTCAGATTGATTGAAGCATCACAAAGTTCATTGCAGAACTAACCTTATTACTGGTAATACACGAGTTATATATTGGTTACATGAAGTTATAAGCATCTAAGTACTACGCCACAGTAGCTACAAAAAATATAATTGATTACTGTGTTTATATGGAATCTATGACGAATATTATATTGTGTCAAGCACAGAGTAAACTGTTGACACATATCTAGTGTTTTAACTGAGCGGTTGGTGCAGTGGCTGGACAACTGGCTGCCGTGCAATGTGTCGCGGTTTCGATTCCCGCACGGAACAATTCTTTGTGTGATTTACAAATTGTTCTTCCGGGTCTTTGTATGTGAAATTGTATGTTTGTAACCGCAACCACGACACAGGAAAAAATCCTAGTAGGGCAAAGTTTTTTAAGAAAACCAAAAACAATTTCTGTAATCAAAATTATATTGTGATGACGATGTCTTAATAATAAAATAGCTCGTCAGTTTGATCACAGATATAAAACAAAAGAGGTAATAGTTTTAACCTCTTTAGTTCAAAGCGTGTTGTTCTGCCAATCTGCTCTAAACTTCTGGTACAACAGAATGTCATTAAATGACAGTCGAATCAAAAACTATATTGACACAACTAGGGACGGTTACCTACAAGAAATATTGACCTAAGGCTAACCCCCTGAACACATGAACTTCTAAAATATGCAAGAGCAATAAGCGAGATATCCAATATAAATGGAATGAATACCAGCGCAGTGCTATGTACGCCATACAGTTTGTTCCATAAATAGTTAATTGAAGCCCAACAAGTGGGCCAGGTTAGCTACTGGTGTTAGTGTTTATTGGTGATTGAGTTTTGTTTGGTTCAATTACTGCTAAGTTTTGTTTGGAAAGCGATAATCATCTAGTGGCTTCTCTCAAGAGAGGGAGTGTCTGCCTAATACTGATTAAATAGCTCACCGTTCCTTTTCGTGCTCCAGAGAGAGTCTCTGACTCATCCCAACTGAAAACCTTGCAGTTCCTTGTTCTGCTCCAGTGGGAAAGTCGGACTCTTAATGACTAAATAACAACTCGTTCCTTCTCTTGCTCTAAGGCCGCGGTGTATTATAGCGTTTACACCCGCAACGTCGGCTGAGTTCTGCTTAGTCGGATTGTTTCTTTGATCAACCCAAGTTTTTTCATTGCCACAACACTATATGCGACTGCCTTAAAGAACGGATAAAAATATTTAATAGAGAAGAGCCAAAACACTGTTCTAAGTGTTTATGTTTCGATTTATAATCTTCGTCTTGTCCTGGTTTCCTCACGGTGTTTCACTTCACCGTATGTCGGTGGTGTCTAAAAATCATAGAAAGTACATAAAACTTGGAAAAAGTCACATTGGTACTTGCTAGATTCTGAACCTGAACCCCGCATGCAAAGCGAACGCTATCTAGGTAAGATCAAAGACCATTAAGGAACTTGTGAACTCCTTGGTATTACACGGACGCAGTCGATTGTTTACCAGTAATCCGTTAATTAAACTACATATCCCACAAAAATTAAAAAACATGAAAATTAGATTTAAATACTATTAAGAAAATAATAAACACAAAAGAGTAACGAAAATATATTATAAAATAGTTCAATATAACTTCAATGTAATTATTAAAAAATATATAAAAACAGTAGCAACTCGTCCCCTCGAGATTGGTGGGATGAGATTACAACGAGAACCATGTTAGAATTTAAAATGTAACTAACATTATACGTACATATATAATTTTATTCTCGAGTCAGATGGATACCCAGTCTCAGAACCATACTAGCTTTAATAGATCCAGATTATCTTAATTCAAAGTTTCTAGTATGGATATTTTTGGCGCAGACAAAAACAATTAAGCTAGATTGGTAATTTGAAATTCTCAGTTCTTGGCTTGTTCGTTTCAAAAGATAATCTATCGACCAAGGGCTATTTTTCAATATTCGGATAAATGTTATCTGAGGAATAAAATTGTTGCTGTCACTGTCTTATACATTCTGACGCGACAGCATCATGATTATTCCCCAAATAACTTTTGTCTAACTATTGAAAAATCAGTCCTAAATCACTTGGGTTATGTTTTTATTTAAGCTATCAATCAAATCATTATCATCAAGACAGTAAGAGCTTTTAAGTGTGGGCGAGCCATGCTTCGGCACGAATGGGTCGGCTCGACCGGAGTGATACCACGGCCTCACAGAAAACCGGCGTGAAACAACCACAGAGTTGTGTTTCGCCGTGTGAGTGAGGTTACCGGAGGCCCAATCCTTCCCCTTCCCGGACCCTTCCCCAATCCCTAAATCTCCAAATCCCTAATCCCTAAAAGGTCGGCAGTGCACTCGTAACTCCTCCATTGCGGGTGTCCATGGGCGGCGTTGATTGCTTACCATCAGGTAATCCGTCTGCTCGTTTGCCCTACCCAAGCACCACATTTTTGTGGGCGTTATAATATGAATAGACTTGGATTTAAGGAATTTTTTTGAAAGGATTGGTCCTCACTCACACAGCGAAACACAACGCTGTGTTTGATTCACGCCACGCGCCGTATTTTGAGCCAACCCATTCGTGCTAAAGCTTGACTCTTCCACTCTAAAATAATATTACAAAACAAAATTAATTATTACAGAAAATGATGGCAGTTCTAGTAGTGTACTATTAGTGATGTCACAACAAGAGTCAGAAATCATAAAATGAATTCTCTTGTCCTAGGTAAGGCTAGAGAGCTTACTGACTAAAAACCTTCCCGATCCTTCTCCTGCTCCGAGCCAGAGAGGGAGTCTCAAACTCTTCGGTACTGACTAAAAACACCCCGTTGCTTCTTCTTTTCCGAGCCGGACCGCGGCACTTCATTGCGCTGTCTTTGGAACCCCAGCTGAACCTTAATCACAAAACATAAATATTTAAACTTAAAAACAAAAGAAAACGCCCTAAAAATAAACACTAAAGCACTAATGAATCGTGAAGATATATTTCTCTAAATAAAACGCCCATTCTATGTAAGCCGATAAATTTAAAACAAAATACTGCGCGCACAATTGTGTTTCAGCTATTGGCACGCATTGGATCTTTGTTTTCTTTTTAACATTCTAGTTGGATGTTATTTACTTGTCGTTGGTCGTATGGGGTATAGCTTTCGTTTGAAGTTTAAGTAAAAATAGTTATATTAACGAACCATCGACAAACGATTAGACGGATTACTTGATGATAAGCAATCAGCGCCGCCCATTGTCACCCTCAAAAATGGAAGAGTTACGAGTGCGTTGGCGACCTTTAGGGGATTAGGGTTTGGGGATTGAGGAGGGATTGGGGGAGGGTCAGAACTGGGCCTTCAGTAATCTCACGGTGAAATACAACTACAGTTGCATGTACTACAGTTGCTTCACGCCAGGTTTCTGTGAGGTCTGTCTCTGTGTTATCATCACTCCGGTGAAGCCGAACCATTTGTTCGAAACATGGCTCTCCCACCCTTTTTTTTGTGAGATCAAGATCAAGAGGCGATCTCCGGCCACCGTAAGCGCGGGTCTGCTGACGGCGAGTAACGGTAGCTCGCCGCCAGACCGACAGACAGAACCAGACTCGAGCTACAGCGCGTAGCGTTCCGGGCGCGCCTCAAAAAGCCAATAGACCACCACCACAGATGGGGTCCTGTACGGATAATGTTTAGCCGGGGTTGCGAAAAAACATTTAACATGATCGAAACATAGTAACGTAATAAATTTTTAATACTAGCTGAATAGTATATTCCTTTGAAACGTTTAAAATATTAAAATTATAATTGGCATTGACATTAGGATTGGCAGCTAGATGTATAAAAATAGTGATGGAATTTGTCGTTTTTATTTTTTATCGAAAACTAACTAAGTTACTAATTGTAAGTACGTGTTTATCGCTATTTTAAACTGCTATCGGTAAAATTAGGTATACATGTGACGGCCATCATCATCAGCCTATAAAGGCCCACTGCTGAGCAAAGGCCTTCTCCTTACAGTGGGTAGGTTGGCGGTTTCAAACTTATAATTACAAATTATAATGGTGAGGATTGGTGATTTCAAACTAATAATTAGAAATTACTAGCCCTTTGCCCGCGGATTTCGTTCTGGTGAAATAGTGACTTCCTGCAGATTTTAGATATAAAAACTATCCTATATCCTTTCTCGAGTTCCAAACTATGTCTGTACCAAATTTTACACAAATCGGTTCAGTAGTTTAGGCGTGAAGAAAAGACAGACAGATAGACAGACATACAGACAGGCAGAGTTACTTTTGCATTTATAATATTATATATAGTTTGGATTAGTCCAGGTTTCCTCACGATTTTTTCTTTCACTACATGTCAGAATAGTTTAAATAATCATAGAAAGTATATATAACTCGGAAAAAGTCACATTGACCCTTACTTCTAACTCGCACCCTCATGCATGACACGCGGGCGCCTTAACCTTTGGGCCACCACGACTTTCGATTGCTTACCATTAGGTAATCCGTCTGCTCGTCTGCTGGCGTATCACTAATCACCTTATAAGAATTTTACCTATGAAACTAAGCAAGAATGTTAACAGTTAAGAATAAGATTTTAAATAAAAACTTATTCTTATTTCGAAATTATTACTTTAAATTTCGAAATAAGAATTTGTTCTAAACAATGAAAATCACAACACAAAACTTTCCCCGCCTAACTCAACTGACAAACAATTGACTGTTAAACCCAAAAAGTTCTAGAACAATCTATAAATAAATGTCAGTATAAACATTGAAAACTTGTTTTGGTTTTCGAAACTCTTGACGGAATCCCGAAACCTTATAGCCGGGAGCCTGCGAACGCATTTGCTAGACTGACAGCTTGAAATTATCAACGTTTACAGTCATAAATTAAAGGTTAAAATAAGGTTGAGTTTCAATCGTTTGGTTTATTTTAAAATGGTTCTGCATATTGTTTTTATTGATAGTACGAAGTGAGCCTATGCAGTGTGGTTCGGGTTAGGCACAGCTGCAACTATTTTTAGAGACTTTCAAACTTTTAATTTTTAATGGGGATTGTGTTATTGCAGTTTTCAAAGTCAAGTGTTCGAATGAATGATGAGCAAAGTTTTATAAAAAAAAAAAAAAAAACGGCTCGATGTTTTAGAAATGGAAACATCAGATGTGTTAAATAGACTAGAACATTTTTCACAGTTTGGTTTTAAGATGCTCCCTTTACTAGGCGGCGATTAAACCAAAATCAATAATATAAATAAAAATCAGAATCAAAACTTTACTTCCTAATGAAATAAAATATACGCCACAAAGGTATATGTATGGCCTAGGCCACAATATGTGTAATATGTAGAGTCGAAGCGATTTAAAATCGCGTTACATTTTAATGTATATTGAAATTATTCGCAGGACAAATCTCTAGTACGACAGCTTATTATAGATTGTTTCATAAAAAAATTAAAAATCGAAGCGGTGCATCCCTAGCGTTGGCCATGCTAAAAGCAACAAAAAGTCGTATACACAACGTTAAATATCCAAAACAAACCTTCACTAAAAATCTTACAAACAATTTTAATCACCCCTTTGTTGAAAGGAATCCTAAAAAATACTCCGATATTATGCGATATAATAGCAATCCACGAAAAACAATTGCTTGCGGCTCTCGGCCCGTATTGTTGAATAATTAACGCTCCTACTGAGCGCGGTAGTAATTAAAATTTTGGGAAACTGCCGCGTTGTATAGTGCATAATTAAGTCCTTTTTGTGTGTGTGTATAGTTTTGTGTATGTAGGTGACTGCGCCAAAAATTGCTCGCTTAATATGTATGATCAATTTTTGTTGGTGTAATTTATTGGGTTTGTGTATCGATGCGTCGATGAATTCGATGGATGGTGCTGGCTTGGCCGCTTGTAAATGGCATTTTTAGTGGTTTTTTTTTGCAGCTGTGACTTGGTTTTCCTATCTTCTGCTTGTAGATATAGTAAGTGGTGTACAAACGCAGCGATCTCAAGCAAGAGTTGGAATGGGATGCTTTTAAGTCGTTTAGAATCTGATACCCAATCTCGCCTCACCTAGGGTAGGAAAAGCCGTCCGATGGTAATCGTTAAATATGTATATACTTATAATTTTCGCCACTTATAATACACACTATCTTTTCCCCGCGACTTTGTTCGCGTGTAATACTGACTGTCTGCAGATCTTTGGTTTAAAAACTATCCTATGTCCTTTCTGGAGTTCGAAACTATGTCTATACCAAATTTCACACATGTCGGTTCAGTAGTTTAGGCGTGACGAAAAGACAGACAGACCGACAGAGTTACTTTTGCATTTATAATATTAGTTTGGATTTGGATTTTTTTAAAGACACACCCGAACACCTACCTTCACTGACCAACAAACTGACAGACTATTATTAGCAAAATTACCTGTTTATGGTTAAATTAGAATTAATGATTTTGACTGTGAATTTGAATAGCCTAGCGATACAATAATTATTTTAACTATTACATTTTAATTAACTGCCTAATCACGATCACCTAACCTGTGTAAAATTAAGTTTAAGAATACAATTTAAAAACACTCGATAAAAGTACCCAAACTTTTACGCAAGAACCTTAAACACGCCAAAATGCCAAAAACAAATCTAAAATCCACCTTAGGTACTTACATACGCACAGAAAACAAGTTATTAAGGCATTCCCACACAAACATTAACCACAACGTTTTCCATACAAAAATATGTTTCCTTTCTATTCGAGGGGTATCATTACGCTATCTGTTACATCGGAAGCGAGCACACGACTTCCCGTCATTACACCATGTCGTTTGAACGAACCCTTCTGTCTGTATATTGTGTAAGGAGGTTGGTAGATTGTCGTGCGGTCTGAAAACGGATTGTGTTTTTGAGCTTTATGTAGATATCAATTTCTTCTCTTGATTGAGATAAAATTAAATGGCACGTTTGGTTGTTTTGCAATGTCTTTAAAAGACCCCAAAAATTGGAAATAAAATATAAGTTTGATGTTTTTAAATGTTTTTTTTGGTACATGTATTTTAGTTCTGTTTCTGTCCCTCTATCTGCCAAAAACTTTAAATATACGCAACGGATTTTGAAATGGGTGTTATATAGCTTGAAGATAAAGATACATTTATTTATATGTATAAAAGCATCTATTAAATAGTAAGGAAATTTAGTATCAGCATTGCCCCCATGCGAAGCCGGTTTGAGTCGCTAGTTTTTAATACCTAAAGTTTGGAATAAAGGGAATTCTGAAAGAGGTCGCTATCACTATCTTTAATGTAAAAAATAATCGCTAAATGTTTAGCTAAGTACAAATTCGAGAACAGCTGAACTGAAGTTCTTATTACTTATGCTGTCGTGTGTTTAATTCGTCAGCAAATATTTTAAATAAAACTAACCCATTCAATGCGTTTGCTTACAAAAAAAGGTTATCTACGTGATAGTTGGAGTCCTGTGTGAAGTTATGACGTTACTTATAAAATATATAGAAATAATATTTGATTTCTCCACTTATTCATTCGTATACACACGAATAAAATAGTTAATGACAATTCCAATCAGTTCAAAAGTTGTCATCTGCATTAAAAAATTAGACAAAACTTCGCATCCAAAAATCTTCGTAGACCTATAACTGATCCGGCAGTTTCCCCGGATCGACGTCCGTATAAAACCTCATTTAGCCAACATTACCCGGTTTTCAGTGCTTGTCATAATCGCGCGTTATTTCGTTCCATGGGTAAAGGACAGTTATGTCTGCCAAAAGTAATGGCTTGGGCCTCACGATGTAATGTTAAGAATAATTGCGAACCTCCTTTGAAATGAGAATTTCGAGATTTGAATTGTATATCGTCTTTGTTTAAGTTTGTAAATTGCTTGCGGTAAATGTTAGGTGTTTTTAATCATTATTTTAATGGTTTTTGTGTTATTTTTTTGTTGTTTTATGGCGTCAAACGAGCAGACGGATTACCTGATGGTAAACAAACGGCACTGCCTTTTGACGTGTATAACCCAAAAGAAATTGCAAGTGTGTTGCCGTGTTTAGGGATAAGGAGTTTTGGAATGAATGGAAATGGTAAGGCGTTTATCTACGGTAGTGTTAGTCTCTTACTAACTATAAACCCCCCGTTCCTTCACCTACTTTGGGCCGAGACTGTGGTGACTCATTGCGCCCATCCCGCAGCATCTCCCTATCCCTAACCAATCAGCCGGAAAATAAGGATTGGGTCTCCAAAAACATCAATCACGTGGCAAAACACAATGCTATGGTTGTTTCACACGGGTTTTCTGTGAGGCCGTGGTATCAATCCGGTCATGAGTAAGATTTCGACCCGCATTCTCATGCATGAGAAGCGGGCGCCTTCACTCCGGGCTGCTACGACAATACTCGGTTAAAATTAATTGAAAGTAACGACTTACTCACCCGAAAATAAAGTCACAACTGAGGTCCTCTTTTTTTGTGAGGGGAAAATCATCAAATGACTTCTCCCGCCCAGGGCCGGGCGGGAGGGAGTGTCAGACTCTTACTGACTAAAAACCCCCTGTTCCTTCTCCTGCTCTTTGAGGCGCGCGCGGAACGCTACGCGCCGTACGCTCGGGCCTGGTTCTGTTCGGGTGGCGAGCTGCCCTTACTCGCCGACCGCAGACCCGCGCTTACGGCGCTTATGGCCGGAGATCATCACAGGGACTACTATGACGTATTAAAGCGTGAATCTATTGAGTGAGAAAGAGGGATGGAGCTATAAAAGGTGTATAGATCCATCCCTCTTTTTCGCCCGGAAGATTCACGCTTTAACACTTCATGATAGGCCTACTCTAGCCTAGCGTTCCGCGCGCGCCTCAAAGAGCCAATAGACCATTACAGACGGGGCCCTATAGGGCTGATGTTCAGCCGGGGTTGCGGGGTAAGCGCAATGAGGCAGCGCGACCTCGGCCCAGAGCAGGAGAAGGAACAGGGGGGTTTTTAGTCAGTAAGAGTCTGACACTCCCTCCCGCCCGGCCCTGGGCGGGAGAAGTCATTTGATGATTTTCCCCTCACAAAAAAGGCTTACTCTACTCTTATTTGTCAGCAGCGTGCGCGATGCAGCGACGTTGCGCATCCAACACTTCAGTTTACAATTACACAAATCATGATAATGACCATATTTGCACAGATTATCGCCAAACACTGTTTACACACACTCAAACAGCGATGATTTGTCTTCATGACTTGAACACTGTCAGTGTAGGTAACATATTACTTGAGTATCTGTTTGTCTAAGGTATGTCAGATTGTCATCGGGCTATTTGCATGATTTATATTAGTTGTATGTTATCGATAGATAAATATATATACACTGCACAGTTGGTGTGGTGGCTGGGCAACTGGCTGCTGTCACAGTTTCGCGAGGTCGAATCCCGCATTGATCACCTCTTTGTGTGTGATCCACAAATTGTTATTCCAGGTGATGACCTGAGTGTCACCTTATGAGTGTGATGTGCAGGTATTGATAGATGTGATGTGTTGGTACGTGAAATTTCACATTTGTGAATGCCCCCACAACGCGGCACAAAACAGAAATGTGAAACAATATTTCTAAAAAAATATTAATTCGATAACGTCCTGGTGGCCTGGAGGTCACCAGCTTCTCATGCAAGCATTGTGGCTTTTTTCGAGTTTTATGAACTTCTATGATTATTTAGACACGACTGAAATACGATGAAGATCTCGTAGCAATTACTGCTTAATTCTTCTCCATGTCAGAAGAGACCTTTACTCAGCAGCACTTATAAGGCTGATGATGTGATTTGATGTGTCTTGGTCTATATGTCATGAATTGATAGATAGGCCAATCTTTGATGATCTATCAGCTTTTGTCTGCGAATTCTCTCGCAACACTAAGGTAAAAAGTAGCCTCTTTTGGAGAGGAAAATTATCAAGTAACTTTTCTAGTCCAGAGTGAGGCAAAATGGAGTTTCAGACTCTTACTGGCTAAAGGCCAGCACGCTCCTTCTCCTAATCCCGGTCGAAGCCGTCGTACTTTATTGCTTATATTCGACATTATAATCTACCTTTGCTGCAATATCAAATAGCAATATGTATGTACCTATTTCCAACTAGGTATATACTTTGAATTATTACCTATTCGTTTTAAAATCGCTTGACCACAATACAGCTTGGAAACTTTAAAATTTCGATATCATAATCAGACTTTTAGCAGAACTAGTGAATGTTAAATTGAAATCTAACTTATTGTATTATTGTTAAAACCTTCAAAGGAGCCTAGCTTTTTGAAGAGAAAGACTATTTTTTTTTTTTTTTTTTTTTTTTTTTTTTTTTTTTTTCTTAAAAAAAACGTTGCCCCACACTAGGATTTTCTCCTGTGTCGTGGGTGCGGTTACAAACATACAATTTCACACACACATGACACCCAGACCCGGAATAACAATTTGCGGATCTCACAAAGAGTTGTTCCGTGCGGGAATCGAACCCGCGACACGTTGCACGGCAGCCAGTTGCCCAGCCACCACACCAACCGTGCAGTCAAGGACTAGGAAGGCTGGGAGTCTTTTTATGAGAAAGAGCGGCAAACTAGCGAAACGGATTACCTGATGGTAAGCAATCGGCGCCGCCCATAGACTCCTGCAATATCAGAACCCCTCTGGTGTTGCAGGTGTCTATGCAAGTGCGTTGCCTCTTTGAGATTAGGGTTTTGGAGATTTAGTGAGATAAGGTCCACTCACTCGGTTTTCGATGAGGCCGTGGTATCATTCCGGTTGAGCCGATCCAATCGTGCCAAAGCACGGCTCTCCCACACTTTAAAACCTCCCCGCTGGCCTATAAGGAGCACCGTCTGCTCTTGTATGGCTGTACTAAAGTCCTCACGCTGCTTGCGTCTCCCTTGAGCCTTGCTGCACACTATGATACGTCAAATACCTATATTCATTAACCTTTGGACTATGATAACGAAAGAAAGAAAAAGAAAGTAATTATTCGACAGAGTACTTGCTTGAGAACATACTATTCTATACGTAAATTACTGGCATCATCAAATACAAAGTAAAACAGAAATAAAAATAATATTTAAGTTAATAATATTTCAAAAGTTTATTGTGCCAGCCCATACAAAATGTCTTCCGTCTCAGCATGATCTGTCTCTCTCTAGCTTTGTGTTAACCGCGGTGATGCTCAACACTGATTTCCCGGTCAAACCTACAGTGACCCAAAATTGCTTTAATGTCTTAAGTTTGGGTAAGTTTGGGAACTATCCGCCAATTATGGCCCAGACCAAGAGAAGAAGCGGGGTGGTTTTCAGTCAGTAAGAGTCTGGCTTTATTTCTCCCTCCGGCCAGGGCAGGAGAAGTCAATTGATGATTTTCATTGTAAGACTATTTTTCAATAAGTCTTTGTCAAATTTCAAACGTAATTAAACGATCATTATTCTTTTTTAATGATTTCCCGCTTAGACACGTCCTTAAAACAAGGAATCTCAGCAAAAATGAATCAATTCAGTAAAACAGTAATGATGACTACAATTTCGGTAGCAGACATAAACAAACTTACATTTGCCGTTACAAAAACCTTTACCTTGAAAGAAACAAAGTCAAATTTCGAATACCACAGCGTCATAATGAATGGGGTGGTTGAAATGACAGCCATTGTAAATTGTATTTTACGGCCCACAGTTAAGGTTGTCATTTAAATGGTAAGGTTAGCTGGATAGGGTTGTTAGGGATCATATTTTGAAGGATAACAAAATGATGGCAACATTAATGGTGAACCTTTATTACAAAGAGGTTGCGTTCGAAACAGCTTGTTAACTCTGACACTATTAGGCTGAATAACATTACCTTTGCCTGAACCAGACGCTGAGTTTGACGAAGGTTGAAGCTATTGTCGTTATGATTGTGAAAGAAGGTTATATTAAAAAAATGTTATGTCCTTATTTTTTAAATAATAAAATTAATTAATCCTACCCGCTTAGGTTTAAATATGTTTGAAAACGTAGAAATTCTATCTTATAAAATAAAAATCGGACTTATTGTTACAAGTTGCTCTTCTGGCATCTATACTATACATTTGTAAGTCTACAATCCAGTACAATGTCGAGTGTACCATTAACACGGCTACAGGCTGCAATGTAATCGCTTTTATTATTTAACAGCGTTTTAGCTCTCAAATTCATTCATGTGAGTTTCTGCCTGTAATTCCCTGAAGGGGTGTAATTACAGTAGGTATGTATGTATGTAAGTAAACCTGTATAATGTGTAATGATGTAATCACTAGCTGTTACGCGTTGTTCTGCCTGCGGCTTTAAAGGAAGATAGTTACTGGCCTGGTGGCCCAGAGATTAAGGCATCCAAGTAAGTACCAATTTTTCCGAGTTATTAGTAATTGCAATGATTATTTACACACCACTGATATTAATAACATTTTCTGAATGGATTTAAGATCGGGAGAGCCATGCTTCGGCACGAATGGTTCGGCTTGACCGGAGTGATACCACGGTCTCACAGAAAACTGGCATGAAACAACCACAGCATTGTATTTCGCCGTGTGAGTGAGATTACCGGACGCCCCATCCTTCCAGTCCCCCAATCCTCAAATCTCCAAATCCCTTATCCGCAAAAGTTCGGCGACGCACTCGTAACTCCTCCGTTGCGGGTATCAATGGGCGACGCTGATTGCTTACCATCAGGTAATCCATCTGCTCGTTTGCCGAACTATTACATAAAACAACATGTCTTCAAAATCAACAGCACATTGATCTTCTAACCCTAATAACACTTATATAACCAAAAACTGACTTTAAAATATCCAACCTAAGGCGACAGAAATTAATTCAAATCAATATTCCGTTCAGACAAAAGGCGTAGGTACCAACGATCAAACATTACATATTGGTCGACTGTTGCCGCTAATTACAAGCACCCTGTATATGACAGCAAACGCGTGTGACTGAAATTCAATTACGGTACAGTAATTACCATCATACGGCTTTGTTTGGGCTATGTATAGAATTGTAATGGATTTTAAACTGGCACTCAAATATGGTCTTGTGTAATTCTGACGTGGATGTTATAAAATGTCATGTTATATACAGCTTTTAGTGGTTCTAATGAGAGTTTAATTAATGTCAATTAGTGACTAGTTGTGTTTTTATTTTGTTTTGAACAGTTTGATTTTGTTTGAATGGTAAACATTTTGAGCAATTCTTATGAATACTTTGTATAAAAGGTGTGCTATTTGCGTCGCTTCCGTAATAAAAGGGAAAAAATACCCAATTTATATGCACCTTAATTTATTTAACAATTATTTCCAAATATAAACCATATTCTATAAGTGCTCTGTTTTGAGTATGAGAACCACCAATAATAACCATTTCTATATTTTAACGTTTAATATAAATTTACAAAGGTGGTTAATTAAAAATAGTGTTGGTAGGCTAGCCGTACGCGCCGGATAACACAGACGACGGCCGAACTGCACAGCGCGGTGCAAGATACTGAACAAACAAACAAAAGATATTCAAACTCACTTTCGTATTTGTAATATTAAATACAATTTCATTACGACCATCACCAGCCTATAAGCGCCCACTGCTGAGCTATGGCTTCTTCTCGCAACGAGAAGAAATAGACATTAATCATCACACTTACTCAAGAAGATTGGCGATTTCTTACAATTAGAAATTATGTTTTCCTTCACCGTATGTCACTGTGGTTTTAAAAGAACTTAGAACGACATATTATTCTTAAAAGTTCACATTGGTAGTGCAAGAATCCGCATCCAAGCAAAAAAAGTATCACAACAGTTGAATTAATAACAATTATGACATTTTAAAAGCGTATTACACATGAACCCAAATAAGGCTCAGATTATGAGTTTAATGCTATGCAAATGATCGCAATATGAAAGGTAATAATGCAAGGTATAATGCCATATCCAAATCAACATACAAAATGTTAACACGATTTTCACGATTCCATGTTACATATATGGAAACAATAATACCACAATATTATTATGGTTGAAAATGGAAGCTCTATTTTCGTGATATAATAACATAGTTAATGCCGCAATATTTCTCATCAATATGAGCTTCTACTGTGGCTTGTAGTCGAGTTAAATTTAAGGTCGCGAGTTCAATTCCCGCACGGAACAATTCTTTGTGTGTCCATCAACTATTGTGTGATTGTATGTTTGTAAACGCACGTGGAGCAGCATTATTTACAAAGAGTTAGACGTGATCATTAATTAATTGAACCCTACTTTATTTTGATGTTAGCGCTGCGATTTCGTATGGTTTGACATTTTCTATAATCGTCGTTTTAAAAAAATGTGAAACGATATACAATTTTGCGAGTCTTCCTTGTGCAGGGGCCATGATAATTTTTACTGTATTGTTTCGATTTTTGTACTCGAAGCAGGTACATCTGTCTGTACTACACGCAAGTAGTTTGAATCTCTCTCTCGCATCACCCAGGCTGGAAGAAGTCGTTTGATAAATTTTCGCCACGCAAAAAAGACCTCCGGTAACCTCACTCACACGGCGAAACACGACGCTGTGGTTGTTTCACGTTGGTTCTCTGTAAAGCCGTGGTATCACTCCGGTCGAGCCGACCCGTTCGTGCCGAAGCATGGCTCTCCCACACTTAATGAGACACAATCAAACAATACAACGGAATTTATTGACATACTCAATTATAATGTCACTTGAAAAGTTAATCTTTTACAAAATGTTTTTACCCTGTAGTTGCAAGTAAAGATATGTTATTGCTAGTTGGGCGCTCCCAGCTTCGCTTCTCACCAAGATTAGATGCTGAATGTTTAATGAAAAAGCTTGAAACGCTATCTGCACTGAACTAAAACGGTTATGCTTGTACTTGTCTAAGAATTTTCTTGCTCAAATAAATGTTTCTTTAAAAGATTATTTGAAGTTTTTATTTTAAAAAATTACGCAGTATATGTATATAAAAAAATGACAATCATATTTTGCTAGTTCCCATTTTTTATGTAATATGACGACACTTTTATCTGTTTAAAAGCAATTGGCACTGTTTGTGTTTGTGCTCATGGACACCAAATGCGTTGCCGGTTTTCAGGGATGAGAGATTATGGAAATTAATGAAATGGAAAATGATGGGGGAAGGGGAAGGATTGGGCCTCCAGTAGCCTCACTCACACGGCGAATAACAATCCTGTGTGTCTTTGGTATCATCTCGGTCGAGCCAGCCCATTTGTGCTGAATCATGGCTTTCTTCTTAGGTGGTGTATTATTTTCTCGTATAATATAAAAATACTAGCTACTCTTGCGCGGTTTCACCCGCTGTTCATCTCCATTTGATTGTAGCGTGATATTTTATAGCCTATAGCAGGAACATTGTAGCTATCTACCAGTGAAAGAATTTTGGCAATCCGACCAGCGGTTCCAAAGATTATCCCTACATACAAACTTAAAAACATACAAACTTACAAATTTTACCTCTTTATAATATTATCGATAGTATAGATATACACGGGAATCGATAAAAATTTTGTTCAAAGACCGACGAACCATTACACGGTAGCCCAACAACTAATTGCACAATTTAGTTTGCAACATTAAAGAAAAATAACCACTTTGAGTTTTCAAATAGCCCTCAAATTCGCAATATAACGCGGTCAGAAAATGCAAGACCTCAAAAGTACACACAACATGCTTAATTATCAGAAACAATAGCCTACAGAGTATCAAGTTTCCACGTCTGTGCTTCAAACAAATCAGATTACATTGGAAAAACAATTTTGTTTGCCCTTTGTTCTCTACAATGATCAGCATTTCAACCTACACTTATCTGTCAATAGATTTCCAACGTAACATCATTATAATAATGTTAAAAATCCAATAAAATTGTTGTCAGAAAAAGAGTAGTTTCATTTGCTGGCCGTTGTACAAAGGAAAATTTCTTTTATGGATTTTCTTCTTTAATACTTCTTATTGTTTCATATAAAGTTGTTTATTTTGATTGATTAGACATCTATTGCTTTTATTTTGTTAATTGTGAAGTTTGTTTGAGTATTCTCAATTTGTTTTGGCATAATTAAGTAAAAGTTTTTCCGTTGGTTTTGTTCGTTTCGATTCGGATTTTACGATGTGTTCCTGTTTTTGAAGATTTTTCGGCCTGAGTGTTTGGTTTTTTTTCTGTTGATGTCATACGTTAATGCTGGTTATTACCTATCTACATACTAAATTTTAACCAAATCAGTCCAGACGTGTTCGTGTGAAAGACAAACACATCGATACATTCTCAGTAAATTTCACACTTACAATATCAGTAGAATAGAATAACATTTCTGTCACGTGTGTTGATTGCTTACCATCAGATAATACGTCTGCTCATTTGCCAAAATATCACATAAAAAAATGTAACAGTGAGACAGAAAAGAATTTATAACACTTAATAGTACACTAACATTATGCCTCTTAATGACTCGGATTCCTTCGCAAAGTGGTTTCGGTAATAAAAACAGACTATTACGGGTCTGTTATCTTCTTTGGAGAAGGAGGGGCGGAAGGGGGGTGTAAGAAAGAACATTAAGGTATTCTCTATCTTTATTGTGAATGGTTTTCTTGGTAAGTTCTCTTGCTTCTGTTTTAGCTAGTTATTTTTCAAAATTATTTTTATTACAAGAAACTTTTATTTAAGTTATAATGATATATGTATGTTTATGAAGTGGAATTTTGTAAGTGTATATTATATTTTGTAATTCAAAAATAGGCATGGATATTATAGCAAGCCCACTCATGTGTAACAGTCAGAGTCCTGTAAAGAATCGTGACTTCATCTCTGAGCCAGTCCTATATAAAAAGGCTAGTCATTGTTTTAATGCTCCAAAGTTAGTACAAGAGCGTTGCTCGCTTCTTGTTGGTCATAAAGGGTTTTTCTAGATTTATCTATCTATGTCAGACCTCACAACATTCACGAGGTTATATGTAAAAATATGTATTCTATAAATCACCACATGGCACAGTAAAAGGATTAAAGTAAATGTGTTATTCCAGGGTATTACCTATCTACATACATACCAATTTCATCTTTTTTCTTCTTTTTTTAAAAAAACATTGCCCTTCTCTAGGATTTTCTCTTGTATCGTGGGTGCGTTTACAAACATACGATTTCACATACACCACACCCAGACCCGGAACAACAATTTGTGGATCACACAAAGAGTTGTTCCGTGCGGGAATCGAACCCGCGACACTTTGCGCGGCAGCCAGTTGCCCAGCCAACGCGCCAACCGTGCAGTCAGTGCAGTCGGTTTTGCGTGATAGCATAACAAACATTCATCCAAAAATTCTCACAAACTTTCACATTTTTACTATTAGTAGGATTCTTAAGTATTCTATCAAACAAACAAACAAACAAACAGACAGACACAAACACGAACCGTAGCATTTGTTTGTAACGATTCTACTCACAGACAAGCTAATTGCTTCAAACCGTATCCGGGTACAAACTTCGCAGTCCTAGATACTATTTCTAGGTCAGGCTAAAGTTTAATTGAAACGTTTCACTATTGGGACTGTGCCCGATAAATGGGGACGGTTGTATTGTACCACCTAATACCGGCACACGTAAATTGTAAATGTACTCACCTTAGTTGTATGGGTAATTGAATTTCGTTCATGATTTTGGTGTTTGATTGATGTATGTATAAGGCTGCAATAAATTACATCATTTTTTTAACAAGTCGTTACCTTCTTGGTTTAATACGCATCGTAGCTACTTATTAATATTAATAAAAACCAATATTATATAGGTAAATGCGAAAGAAACTCTGTCTGTCTGTCTTTTCTTCACGCTTAAACTACTGAACCGATTTCTGTGAAATTTGGTACAGACATAGTTTGGAACTCGAGAAAAGACATAGGATAGTTTTTATACCAAAAATCTTCAGGAAGTTCACGTAAACGGAGTCGCGGGCAAGCGCTAGTTTTTTTTTTAAAGGTTTATCCACATTAGGATTTTCGCCTGTGTCGTGGGTGCGTTTAAAACATACAATTTCACATGCACATCACACCCAGACCCGGAACAACAATCTGTGGATCACACAAAGAGTTGTTCCGCAAAGCATGGAATCGAACCCGCGACACGTTGCGCGGCTAGTACTTTTCTATCCAGTGTACGCAGAGTATTGGCACTAAATTTGTGTTACAATCGGTACATTGTTAATTTGGGATTAACGGTAACATCATCGTTAATTTATGTTAAGCAGCGACCCATTGCGGCTTTGCACGGGTGCAACAAAAATCTCTACTTTTTAATGTCCTTACTTTCAAATCGCTACGCGTGTTCAAATATTAAAGCATACATAGGAATATAGGGACAAAGCAAGCGATTTTGTTTAGTATTAAGTTGTGATTGATGTGAAGAATCACTCAGTTACTATTGCTCTACTCATCCCATGTTGGAAGAGTGAAAGCGTCTACCAGAGGACTATGCTATCCAGCTGAGGTTGCAAAGGGAATGATGTAGCCTCGAACAATGTTTTGAAAGTCCTGGTTTCCTTAAGATGCCACCGTAAGAGCGAGTACTGTCGGTGAATTGGAAAACTCGCCGTTCGACTAGAATCAGACTTGAGCGTACGGCGCGTCGAGGGGCCCACTAGAGCCAACATGCAAAGGAATGTGGGTGCAAGCGAAATGGTGTGCCTCATCCTGGCTTGGAACAAATGGAATGGGGTGTTTTTTTTTTGTCACTTAGAATCTGAAACTATCTCCAGAAAAAGGAACTAGGCTTTAAACAAATCCCAGGTACCTTTTTACAAACTCGGATACTAAGCACATTAACGAATGTGACTTAAAACGAGACGTGTGAATATACCCCAAATAAAACGGGACAAGGGCAGGAAGATGATAATGACTTAAAACGAGACGTGTGAATATACGGATATGTGAATATAACTGTGAACTTATTTGGTTCCCCTATCAACTTATAAACACGTACTTTTATTCCAATTCGGTGTTTGAAGAATTTCCAAATTATCTGGCACTAGCTACTCTCGCACGGTTTCACCCGCTGCTCGGCTTCATTTGATCGCAGCGTGATGTTTTATAGCCTATAGCACTCAGAAATATTGTAGCTATCTAAGTATCAGTGAAATAATTTTGGCAATCCGACCAGCGGGTCCAAAGATTACCCCCTACATACAAACTTCCAAACATACAAATTTTAACTTATAATAACACTGAACTGAAACTGAATCATTTATTTCGTCTCAGTGAAACAAATGAATATTAGAATACAAAATAATTTACAATATAACATTTAAATCTCACATATACATAAAATGCAATTAGAAGCTCTTAAAGTAAATTTAATTATAACAAAATGCTTCACACGAGAGCATTAACAATGACTTTGTATAGAATGGAGAATTATTATAAACGTATTAAGTTTAAATTTCCATTTAGTCTGAATGCTATTCCAAGGGGAGGTTTTGAATTGAGGTTGCATTCACACCGTTGTGAAGTTTCAATATTTATATTAAACTAGCGACACGCCCTGACTTCACACGGGTGCAATAATAATACTCAATTGCTCAACTATTTAATGGACGTTATTATAAATATATATAAACATTCCGCTGCAAAAAAAATAGATTTAGGTCTTATTTCTTCACAAAAAATATGCACTTTTGTATAAAATTATATCATTAAGTACCAATATCTAAATTATAATTGCACAGTTGACGGTCTTGCCTTGTCTGGGTAGCTGGCTGCCGTTGCCCCAGTTCAATTCTTTCACGATCTCTTTCATTTGACCCACAAATAGTTATTGTAGGACTAGATGTCATTTGGTATGTAAAATTAGTCTATGATATTATGTGAAATTAGTCTATGATAGTATGTGATATTTGTCAGCACCCACGTTACGGTAATATTACTAAAAAAATAAAATGAAAAAATACTGTGTCTAATATTTGTTTCCATTCGACGTAATAGGTACTTCATATAAAAACTCAAACTTAATAAATTGGTATACCTACCAAGAACGGTAAAATAATTTGTACATATTGCAATAAAATAAATTAAACAGATTTTAACTAAAAATCGCGGGTTACTCACGTGTATATATTGAGAAAAGCTCTACTAATTTCGAACCACAGAGGGGTTCTTCCTCATGAGCAGCGTGCGCGGACGCGGCGACGTCAGGCAGCCTACTGGTTAGCGTTGGCGCCTGCATCGCTGTTGATGGTTGCGCTGCGGCGAGTCCATGCGCCGTAGTTATTATAAAAGCATAAACAGATTTTAGTGACGCCACGGTGTAATAGACTGCTCGTATGCCCCGCACGTGAGCTTAGTATATCGTGAGATCTGACCGACGTGTCATGGTAATGGGAAACATGGACAAGGCTTATCTTCACTCCCACCTCTTAGAAGTACGGGCAGACAGGAATGAGGGTAGCAAACGATCGGTGAATAAGATTACGTTATAGTTTCACAGTTCTACGTCAGAAACTGACGTAAAGAGATGATTATTATCTTACTGGAGGTCATGTTTTATGACGGCTTTGAATTATATTTGAATATGAAGTTTTAAGGTAAATATAATATTTTTGTTTTCATATTATTAGCCTACACACTTACTTGTCAATTAATTTGTGTCTGCTTTTGGTTGTGCTGAATAAATGACTTATTTAACTATTAATCTATAAGTCTACATTGCTGATGCTCAACGCTTTGCGCGGGTGTAAAGAAAGAAAGAAAGAAAAACATTAATTTTCGCGCAAGCGCACACACATAAAACAAAAATACAAACAAAAGAAGAAAATAAAATAATACTAAAAATCTAAACTAAATGATATATATAAAAATTTAATGACTTAAAAAATTTATAACAAAAGAAAAAAAAACAAATACTTTTGTCTATGGTCCACAAAGTATAACATTATGCGTGATGTCGCGTAGTCGCGTGTATTTTTTATTATCTGTGAACCATAAGGACAAGAAGGTAGCATTTATGTTTGTAACAAACAATGTAATAACAAGAAACATATATTAATTTAATTAATTTGATAAATTCTTCCTTACTAACGTTATACCAATATAATGTGGTACGAGCGCAAAAAAAGGACATGCTCAGCATTTGCTGAGACCCAACCACAAGGGATTGGTGCCACAGCGCTGATTTTCAGCATATCCTTGGGTGACGTGATGGCGTTCCACCATAATTCTGAACATTTTTAAGCGAAAAGCAGCGTGAGTACAGGCAGGCTATTTAAATTAATATGGTGTAATGCTGATAATAAATTCCTCCACTATTTAATGGATGTTATCCATACCACTTATAAACCTTTCTTTTCAATCACTCTATCTATTGAATGAAACTACATAGAAATACGTATTTAAAAGATTAAAGCATATGTATTTTGATATAGGGACTTAAGCATCTTTATTTTATACTTTGTAGTGATATCGGGTTCTAGTTCTATGGCTGTTTGTTCTCTAAAATCTAAGTTTGGTAAATGAGCAGACGGATTACCTGATGGTAAGCAATCAGCGCCGCCCATGGACTCCCGCAACAACAGAGGAGTTATAAGTGCGTTGCCGACTTTATGCAATATCTTTTATAAATATTGCTTCTTTGTTTATCATTACTTTTGTTTTTATTTATTTATACATTTTTGACATTAGTATCAACGATATACAACTTAGTGATGATAATTGACAACGGAAGGCTTAAACAAAGCAAGCAGAGTAGTTTGCCTTACTGTAAATAAATTATTTCAATAGCACGACCTAAAATTGTTAGCAGTACTCGAACAGTTACTACGCTACAAATAAAATAGAACAAAAAAATATGCGAACAACTAAAGTTTGTAGATCTTGAATAAAAATGTGAAAAAATCTAGGACACGCTACGAGTGCTACGAGCTACGCGGTCGTAGCGGCCCAGTGGTCTGCTACGATCGTGCGGCTACGCGCGTAGCAATTAACACATCGGCGTGTCCGAGCGAATAACAAACGAATAAATTTATGCGCTCTAATAATTAATTGTCATTAATTTTATATTATTATAATTTCGTTGAAATATGATATAAAATTAATTAATTTAACTAATTGAATAAAATGAAAACTGCTATCGACTATATTATTTTAGGGTTTCCCATTCAGTGTTACGTTTCGCTGTGAGAATGACCTTCCAATTTGCAATTGAAATGACGTCATTTGTGAAAGTATAGCTATTACATTAAGATCGTTAAGGTGAAATTTCTTGTCGAAACACAAGGAACTCACTGAACCAATTTTCATTAAACTTAGTGTTCCCGTGCTATGTAATTTGGGAAAAAGTGCTATGTGATTTCAGGATGGTTCTCTTTTAATAATTCTCACAGTTAACTGTTCTAAACCTTAATACATTATGCATAAGTATCAAATTCTTTACAAAACCACTTCACTAGCCTTTATGGTTTTGACTTAAAATTTTGTGAAAACTCGAGCCAGATAAACAATCTTTAAAAGTATCTCTAACAAAACTCATACCTATCTCTCTTGATACATAAATACTTCTACACAAACATCGAACTGAAACATTTTTCAGTGAAACATCCAAGTAATCTCAGTACTGAGCTATCATTCAGCAACTCCAGGTCCAACTTTTACGTAAGCAAAGTAATAAATGTAACAAATTGAAGTGAACCCGATATCGTTGAACCTTTTGTTAGAAAACCCGGCGTTATTCTCTAATGGGGTATGGGCTTCACATGGTTTTCAGTTACACGATAAGAAAGGCTCTGTATGACGGAAGAATAGATATGTGGGAATTTATGAATCAGCTGGGACAGGCTGACTAAGTTATGGGTTTATAACTGTGTATAAAAATTCTTCATTGGTGAATTAATTTATTTTTGACCTAGGAAACTACCCAATGCAACGATCCCCCTCTCCCTTCTCCCAAAAACCAATCATTTTAACTTTTACTTTTTAACAGCTGATGTCAATAATATTTAGATTTTATCTAAACATGCCTGAAAAACTTTGATATAATTACATTGTGGTAGTACGACTTTGATCATAACCGAAACGACTTTGAAACTTAAAAATGTACCCTTTAAAAATCTAACAATACGCCTGTGTTTACTCTAGAGTTGCGGTCCATGGGCAGCGCTGATCATTTACCACTAGGTAATACAAATACTCGTTTGCCTCTAATTCCATAAAAAAAACGCAATTTTTCTCTATTTCCTAACCGTCTCAATCTTTTCTGGACTTCCACAAATATTTCAAGACAATAATGAATTAAGTATTGTTGCTGCGGGTTTGGTTATAGTACATGTCAATTTAAATGAACACACTAAATAGGAGGCAATAGGACTAGAATATAAACATTTCAAAAAAATGCAAAAAACAAATGAATTAATTTTATTCACAAAAAATTCCAACGATTACAACAAAAGAATACTATATACTATGTACAAAAAAAAAACAGAATTTATACTCTCGAACCAAAGAATTTATAGTGCTCAGATACGAACGAACTTTTATTTCTTTCTTTAAAAACTTTATTTAGTACCGAACTTCAGTTTTCCAAAGAAACTTTAATTAAAACTTTAATATTTCATTTTTAACTACGCTTCGTACGAAGGTACTGGCAATGCTGCAATGTCTTTCTTTTCAATACGTACGTTTAATTATATAGTTTGACAACTTCGTTTAAGTTTTCCTTTCGTTAGATTTTTTTCTTTTTCGTCTTATACCATTAACTAATGAACTGTGCGATTTTATGGAAGTCTGTTTAAAGTATTTTTTATTAAAAATAATAATTATATCCTCCTGTGATAAAAAGACAACAATTATACTTTCAGGTCTCTAAATTATTTTGGAACTAAAAAAAAATTATTGAATAATTTAAGTTTCAGAAATCCTTAACTCCCACAGACTTCGAATTGCTTACAGCCAAAAGTCTTGCAACGCACCTAATATTGTGTGTCCGAGGTGGCACCGATTATTTTCCATTATATAGTCCGGCTGCTTCTTTGACTTGTATCAGAAAAAAAACTCTAAATGATCTATAAAACAAATACGAATAGATTTGACTTTCTCTAAAAAAATATTCACCGCGTTTATTTACTTTATCCCATAATAAAAAAAAAAACAGAAAAGCCCATCCCTTCATCAAAGAATTTTGTATAAAAAATTCGCCAAAAGCAGGTGTTAGGTACGTACATTGTAAACAAAATTTAATATTTCACTTCTATACAAAAAGTCGTGATAAAGTGAAGAATGTTTTGTAAGGGAAGGAAGGAACACGCATTCAGAGTTTATGATTCATTACATTATTATATTGTGAATTTCTTATATTCTTGTCTGAGGCTTTTTGGAGTGGCGTTTGCCAGTAGATGCATACTTACATACACATCACAGATCAGCCCATCTCACACGGACAAGATTTGAGCATTCATCGCCCCGATTGCTCAAGGCGATTGACGACTTCAAACTTACAATTATAAATTATAACGCCAACTTTACTCACGATGTTTTCCTTCACATTATGTCAATGTTGTCTAAGGGCTGATTTTTCAATAGTCAGATAAATGATATCTGAGGAACAAAATTGTTGCTGTCACTGTCTTACACAAACATTCTTACGCGACAATATCATAATTATTCCACAGATAACCTTTATCTGGCCGTTGAAAAACCAGCCCTAAATAATCTTACAAAACATATGATAATACTCGGATAAAGTTACATTAGTACATGCCAGGTTTCAAACCCACACGCTAATACACATACAACAACACCTAAATCCTTTTATTTCGTGTTATAAATATAGGGATACGTAATAAATTTATCGAACAAAACGACTTACTTGTGTAAGCTAACTTAGAGGACATCTACTATTTTCAATCAGGTCACTTTTAGATATTTATAAACGACTTGCACACTGCACAGCCAACCTCGAATACGAGTCCTGTTCAGATTTGAAACTAGTAAAGGATTTCTCAATTGCTTTACATGAAAACGGTTTCTTTTAATTGGCTTATTCTCCTTTTTAACCACAGCAACAACCGGTAACAGTCCATAGCTGCTTTGATTCTTTGTGCTATAAGAAGGTTTTCCATAACTACAGTACTTAACAGGCTACCCTCAAAGCAAATTCAGTATCGATAATAGTCATTATCGCTTTCAGAAACGAAACAAATGTATGGAGATTTCTGAAGGTCATAGATAAGTCACGTCACACAGTCATCGTGGTCAACAAAGTTTATAAAGTAATAGCGATTATCGGGACTGCACTTGGCACGGGGCTAGTTAAGAATTGTTGCTGTCAGAACCTTTAGATAATATTTGAGCTTTTGGATAGATTATTGTATGTTTTTTATTATGTATGACTGGAAAAAAAAGAAAATTGGTTTTAAAAATCTCATCTCACTCACATTTCAGTAGACTAGCACTTAAATTATATCACTATGATCAAAAAAAAAATGTAAAGAAGAAAGAAATCTGGTCTTCAGCCTATTATTAAGGTATAATATAGCAAAGAAAAAATCTAATTACGTACAAAAAATATATATATTTAAGTATACAAAATGAAATTTCGTCGCCTTAGAGCACGAAGAGCCGAGATAATTGAAATGTAAGAAGAAAACAAACGCCGGTTACTCTAACCTCTGAGTTCAGGAATAGGAAGATTGGAGAAGATATTTGGTGCGCCGTTCGAAGCCGCACGATAATCGTGAAGAAGTGTTTGAATGCATATGGAATAAGGGCTGATTTTTCAATGACTAGATACAAGTTATCTGGGGAATAATTATGATGCTGTCGCGTCGGAATATTTGTTTAAGACAGTAACAGCAACAATTTTATTCCACAGATAACATTTATCTGACTATTGAAAAATCAACCCAAAGTGAAAAAAAAATAAAACATTTTCATTTGTTTAGTATAAGTATTACAATAAGATGTTAATGAAAGTTCTAGAAACCATGTATATTCTGCTATTTGACATACAATAATTTTATGGTTTCTGTATTATGACAAGTGCGCAGCACAGATTTTTTTTAACAGAATACAAGCCTGTTTTTGTGTTTCATTACAGAGTTGTTTTATAACTTTACAGAGTGGTTTGTATGTAGGCAAACATGTAATCGAATTACCTGATGTTACGCAATCGGCGCCGCCCATGGACACCTTCAATACCAGAAGTCTTACGAATACAGCTTTTTGAGGTTTTGGGGTTGAAGAATTGGGCCTCCGGCCACCTAAATCACAATGCAAAATACAACGCTTGTGTTTTTTTACGTCGGTTTTCTGTGAGGCCGTGGTATCACTGCGGTTAAACTGACCCACCCGCGCCGAAGCATAGCGGACCAACATTGTATAGAACTGACAATTTCCGAAAAGTGTGTTTTATAATATCACATTTTAAAATCCAGAAACCGCATCCAAAAACATTAAACCCGCGCTGTAGTTCGTTACGGACAAATCCAGGCCGGCTATATTGCTCACAATCTTGTTTTATCCAGTTAATTCTGGTTAATACCAGTTCATGGCGGTTCACTGGTAGCTCATAATTACATGGACGGACTAAGCTATGCAATGTCAGTCGTTCCGCCCGCTGGCTAATCCTAGTATTAATTTGGTCTTAGTAATCAAGATCTTCTTCTTGTAAAACTTTTGTTAGTAGTTTCTTTAATTAAATTAGTACCATAATGCTTTTGTTTGCTACACGATCCTGGATAATGAATGAATGGATAAGAAAAATGCTGCTAGTTTTCTTCTGGAGTAAATAGTTTTCTTGCATACATAATGCCACATCCTATTTTCGCCTCTTATGTGAGAAGAGATGGACCTCTGTGTTTGTTTTGGTTTTTCCCCTCGGAAAAATTCATTGTTTCATACATAATGACAGTCATACTACCCAGACTTTCTTGTTCTATCGTTTCAGTGTGAAAATTGTGCTTAACGGTTTACTTTTACAACTGATTAACGAGAAATCAACTGGTTTTAAGCCACGTTTGCCAAGCCAAATATCAATTATAATCCTGTTTATAAATATGAACCCCTAGCAAGGCTTAAAAACTCTAATGAACGTATCATGCCAAAAAATATTGTGTGAAAAAAAAATAAGTCAACACAAACTTAAATTTAAATTTTTTCTTTCGTTTCTAGTAGTGTAATAGAGTAGTGCATGTGGTGCTCTTCTATAAGTAATGAGGCACTTAAACTACCCAGAATGTAATAATGGATTAATTGTTGAAAAACCAGTTAAAATAAAAAAATAAACTGTATTACGTCTCCCGAAAGTTATTACACACAAAAATATAAATTCTGATAAAATGTCTAACAGATTAAAAATGGATTTGGTTTTGTGGTTTGTACTAACGACGCAGTCAATGGTGAAATTCGAAGGTCAAAAATATTACCAAATTGGTTAGGTAAACGCGATATCTCGAGTATTTAGGGAGACATTCACAAACTCTTCAAATTGCAAAAGAAAATCATGAAATATTCATTGCCTACCCTCATTTTTCGTCGTCTCGCGTATAAAATACTTATTTTTTACCATTTTTCGATAAACAAATGCAAATTTTTTGTTCGGAAACACTTACCTTGTAATTCCGGAAATTAATATATTTCTTCTCGAAACTAAGCTTTTTGGTTGCTAAGGATTTTTTTGGTCGGAGCGTGAATTATTTATTTCTTCTTTGTCGTCTAATTAGTTTGTGTCTTAATATTTCAACATCAAAATCATTTTTTTTGTCTTTTTTATGTGATTTAGAGGTTTTTGGATTGGGGTGAGAGTAAAGGAGGGATGAATTGGGCCTAGATGTATTACCTGATGGTAAGCGATCGGCGCCACCCATGGATACCCGCAACACCAGAGGAGTCACAGGCACGTTGCCGACCTTTTAACAAGGAGTACGCTCGTTTCTTGAAGGTTTGAAGGTCATGTCGGTTCGGGAATACCGCTGCTGGAAGATCATTCCAAATTTCATATCATTATCATTCTTTATAATTATAATAAATGCGAAACCATACATTTTTTTCCTGCTTTCAGGTCACAACACAGTGTTTTATGTTGTTATATTTTATGCTAGTAATCCGTCCGATTAAATTATCAAAATACCTTTTTTTACATAAAGCCAAAAAACATTGATATTTTTTATAAATTTTTACTCAATCGGACAACGAAAGCGAAACCTGCCGATCAAATATCACAAACGCGAAACACGAAATATAATTTCGACCAATGTTAACGGCAGTCGTGTCATACACGGAATCCAGGTTATCTATTTGATTATGCAGCATCCGAACCGAACGTCAGTTTCAATTTACAAAACGCCAAATACACATCGGCCCACAAAAAACTGCCAAACGGCAAGCTTCGCCAAAACCAGTATAAGCTGGCCGTTGAATGTTCAAGAGGATCATCCAAAGCGAGTCCATTATGTACTGGTCAGGTATAACTTCATGTGCAGTCGTGTATACAATCAACCAAGTGATTTGGTATTCAGGTAAGAAAATTGAAACTGATTCAGTATGAGCATTGGTTAGTCTTTTTTTAAAGCAATTTGATTACCTGATGGTAAGCCATCGCGCATACCCGAGCGTAAGGCGCGTAGCGTTCCGCGCGCGACTCAAAGAGCCAATAGACCACCACAGACGGGGCCCTATAGGGCTGATGGTCAGCCGGGGTTGCAGGGTAAGCGCAACGAGGCACCGACCTCGGCCCAGAGCAGGAGAAGGAACAGGGGAGTTTTTAGTCAGTGAGTGTCTGACACTCCCTCCCGCCCGGCCCTGGGCGGGAGAAGTCATTTGATGATTTCAAAAAACCATCCTTCTTCTCTCCTTCACAAAAAAAGCCATCGCGGCATTATACCATACCATAAAAGATACAACAAGCGCGTCGCCGCACTCATGTAGGTTATAATGATGATCGCTGAGATCAGTTTAGAAGTTCAGGTTTATCAGATTACGCTGCTACTCGTTTCATTATAAGCTTCAAGGTCATTGAACAAATTTTAATTTGATTTTGTATTTTATTGCAATTAACGGCTTGATATCTATACCAATATTAGAACGAGGTAAAATTTGTAAGTTTGTATGTAGAGGGTAATCTTTGGAACCACTGGTCGGATTCCTAAAATTCCTTTACTAATTGATAGCTACAATAATCCCGAGTGGCTATAAAACATCACGCTACAATCAAATGGGGCCGAACAGCGTGTAAAACTGCGCAGGGGTAGCTAGTACATATTAATAATATAAAACAAAGTCACTTTCTTTGTCCCTATATCCCTAAGTTTTCTTAAATCTTTAAAACTACATAACGTACTTTGACTCAGTTTATTTGAATGAAGTCATTGAAGAAGAAGATTTATATGCATAAAAACTAAAATTAAAAAGTGTTGAAATGAAGTTGGACCAAGTCGTTAGATGATAAAGCATATATTTTCTAAATAGCATGTAGTTGCCTATGCATTTAAACAATAACACTTTTGTAACAGGACACCAAAATTTATTTCCAGAAAACTTCATATGCTAACTTGAAGCGATCTCCTTGAAACAGTCCCATAATCGCCTCATACATATAACAACCGCGAAAAAAGTACGACTTATGACATAATATTTTCACCAGACGTAATATATGTATGTATATTTACCACATGACACGTCATTGTAAAATAACGGTTCGCATGCCAATAGCAGCTTTAGCTGTCACATTATAACCTACTCTCGATATTACACGAGCAATTTAAAAAATGGAACGGATCGCGATAACCTATATTTCTGTATTAAGAAGTGAAACTAGTATTTCAGAGTTATTGAACATCAAAAATGACATAGTGTCATTCTGTTTCGACAGATGTTCGAGTCAATTACAAAAATGTTATGGGAGTTGGATGTTTTCAAGGACTGATTGAATAGGTTGCTTATGAGTAGGTGTACTCCACCAAAGATGGAACGATATGGTGGCTAAACACGTAACAGAAAGTAAAAAGTAAACATACTTTAACGCTTTAAGTTAATGATTTTAACACAATCTAAATATATAAAACTCAAAGGTGACTGATATAGTGATCTATCAATGCACAGTTCAAACCACTGGACGGATCGGACTGAAATTTGGCATGCAGGTAGATGTTATGACGTAGGCATCCGCTAAGAAAGGATTTTGATTAATTAGTCACAAAGTTTTAATACGTATATTAATAGATCTATGTCAATTTATCAACTTAACAAAAATGTTTGCTGTGCCCGACTGGGTCCACAATTGTATTTTGTAACACTCTTACAAACTATATAAAATACTAGCTACTCTCACACGGTTTCACCCGCTTCTCTAGTTGATTGTGGCGTGATGTTTTATAGCCTATAGCACTCAGGAACTTTGTAGCTATCTATCAGTTAAAGAATTTTGGCAATCCCACTAGCGGTTCCAAAGATTACCCCCTACATACAAGCTTACAAATTTTACCTCTTTATAATTTTAGTGTAGATATGTAACGAAAATAAACGTATTGAGTATGGAGTGTAGCGACATCTATCGCACAACATTGACAACACCAATCACGTGCAAGTTTCTACATCGCGCTATAAGAGTTTACAACACAATTAGCACTGATACAAAAATCCCGACAACAACCGTCGGGCAGTAGCCTACCAGGCACGAACACCTCGCCTGGTCGGAGGATCCTCCCTTTTCAATGGAGGATGAAGAACTTTCCACCCTGTTTCTCATACCTCCAAAATAAATTGTGATTATTTTTAATCTGTGATCTCCTAACAGTTGCTAGTAACTAGAACGGAGTGGAAGAGGCTCATAAACTAGAAGTCAAAAACTACAATCTGTATTCTCCACTACAAATAAATTTTGTGTATAAACCACATACCTATGAATTGTTTCCATCACTTTAGTTCGAGCATAAATCTGCAAAGCGCTTTCAAAGTGGTTTGGATTCTAAAGTATTTATAAGTTTGTTTTGTTTTGTTTAAATTGCATTTCCATCGGAAAAATTGGAAGAAATTTTCTTTTTGTACCTAATTAGCTACTTTTTAAATGATGTGAATCGTCAATTTTCTGTGACTTTTTCACAAAACTATGTGTGTGTGAGAGAGTGTATCACGTTTTTTTACGACGAATGGTAAAAAATATACTGTAGAAAATCATCATCATTATCAGCATCATCATCATCATCATCATCATCAGCCTATAAGTGCCTACTGCTGAGCAAAGGCCTCCTCTCATACGGAGAAGGTTAGAGCATTAATCACCAAGCTTGCTCAATGCCGGTTGGCGATTTCAAACTTATAATTAGAAATTATAAGTCCAGGTTTCCTCACGATGTTTACCTTCACCGTATCTCAGTGATGTCTAAATAATCATAGAAAGTACATATAACTCGGAAAAGTCACATTGGTAGTTGTCAGGTTTCAAACCCACACCCTCATGCATGAGAAGCGGGCTCTTTAACCTACGGGCCACCACGACGAGAAAATAATAAAATTAATTACAATTGAATAAATTTTCCGGAACTCCGGTATGTCTATCAATCTACGAAAGCTTTATATTATGACACGGCAAAACTCCCATTGATACCAGCCAAATTTCAAATCTTCATATATGAGAAGCGGATAGCTTGACCTCCAGACCATAACAGCCTTCACACTCACCTAACTATCTATATATAATTACAAGTTGATTACACAGCACGAATGTATTTGATAAGGGTCTGACAGAGGTGTCCAGTATCACTTACATTTTGCTTCTGATAATAGGGACAGCTCCTATACTTGTTTAGTGAATCCAATTGTAGTGTCACTTAGGAAGGTCACTTTAAATAGGGTCTAGGTTAGAAGTTAGGTTTGTATTGGTCAGCTATTAACACTTTTTGGACTTTGAAATGGTAAATTACCTATGGTAATTTTCGAATAGTTAGTATCGTGAAACATTCCACATTGATGTATTTATTTAAATACTTTTTGCACATTTTTTTTTAAATGAAATGTTAAAACAACTTGACATTGTATGACTTATAATTTCACATACACACAACACCTAGACCCGAAACAACAATTTGTGCATCATATATAGAGTGGTTCAGTGCGGTAATCGGACCCACAATACGTTGCGCGGCAGCCAGCCACCCAGCCACCGCGCCAACCGTGCAGTTAAATTGTTACACAGTGGCAGATTTAATGCCAAAAGCATTTTCTTTCAGTCTTCCTTATGCTAATACAGATACAGATCATGGTAGGTGCAACAGGAAAAAGTAAGAGAGGTTAAATACTATTGACACCCAACAACAAATTAAATATTCTTATACGAGCGTCGCTTTCATTCGTTCAGTGTTGCCACTGATAAGTGATGTGATAGTAATGCATCTAATATTTAGTAGGTACTTTATTTTTATTTTATTTTTTTTCTCTTTTTTTTAGTCATATGTATGTGTTTTTTTTATAGAAGTATACTATTCCAACAATATATGTAAAAAACATTGTAGTATTATCTTATTTTCTTAGCTTAAGTTTCTGCACTGATTGGCGTGATGCGTTAGTCTCGGCCATCGCCGAAAATCAGCGCCGTGACACTGTCTCGTATGAGGTCGCTGCATAATGCTGAGCGAGGGCCATTTCGCGTGCTTGGACGCATATTTTTCTCCTACCCTCTACTTTTGTCATATTGTTTTACCATGCTTTATGAATTTTTATTTTTACCTTTATTTTATTATCTTGTTCGTTTTCTGTCTTTTATGCGTCCCAGTACCGCGGCCCCACAGAAATAATGATATGATATAAAATCTTGCGTAAAAGAATTCTTGCGTTTTGTTTCATAGTTTTTTGTATTTCCAATTCGCGCATTTATTAAGCTAGTAATCTCTAAAAGGACGGCAACGAACTTGCACCTTTGGTTTTGACAGAGTCCATTGTAAAGTAATTATAAGGTGATCCGTCTGAGCGTTTACCGCCAGATTTTTTTAGGATAGGCTCATAAAGCTTTCTTCCTTTTGAAAATGTCGTAAACAATGGTAATTATTACGCGAATCAAACTACCAAATGGTAATATATGAGCGAGGGCCATTTCGCGAGCTTGGACGCATATTTTTCTCCTACCCTCTACTTTTGTTATATTGTAGTATAATTCTTAATGTATTTTTATTTTTACCTTTTTTTATTATTGTTCGTTTTGTGTCTTTTATGCGTCCCAGACGCGAATAAATACTTTTTGTTTGTTTGTTTGTTTGTTTGTATCTATAAACCAAATTCAAAATTTACTCTAAACAAGAAATCAAAATGTCTTGATAGGAACCGTTGTAATCTTAGCCCCTGGTACAATTAGTGAGCGGTATACAAGTTACGGGCAAGATACACAAGCCATGAGGCTAATGGACTAGAAACGCCCATTACATGGTACAACATTTGGGATGAAGGCGCAACGGTCAGTGGCACGTTTGATTTCGTTAATCGTTTATTTAATTTTTTGTCTATTTTAAGAAGTGATGTAAAAATTTTTTGTAAATGTGCTAGAATCCGCGTTTTGATTTTAATTTTTTTGTCTGAGATTGGATTGCATACGACCAGACCGGATTACCTGATGGTAAGCAATCAGCGCCACCGATACTCGCAACAACGGAGGAGTTACGAGTACGTCACCGACCTTTTGGGGATTAAGGTATTGGAAATTTTGTAATTGGAGGAGAGGAAGGATTGGGCCTTCGGTAACCTTACACACACGTCGTAATACTCAAACGCTGTGATTGTTTCACGCCGGTTTTCTCTAAGGCCTTTTCCATTAATAACTTTTATTGTTCCAAGTTTGAGTTCTATGTATGTAGGAAAAAGCTTGCGTTGTTTTTTAACGTGTAAGTGAGGTTATCTTACATACAATAACTTCTCTTTCGTTTCGGAGTCTCCCAATCTGTATTGGAAGACTCGAGAGAGTATTACCTGTGTATTACTTGACTCTATTAGAAATCTATTGATAAACTTTGTCATAGACAATAGTTAAAGACAATAGTTAAAAAAACTGTTACTCTTTGGTTTGCTGTAATCTATGATTCCTTTTTCTGTATTAGTGTACTTCATACACAACATTATAATCTTTTCTAGTCTATTTTGTTGTTTGAGTTTCCTGCCATAATCCAATTGACTCAAGGGTGGCTCCAATCACAACTCTGTTTTTGTTACTTTGGTCAAGAAATAAATGTTTTTTGATATTTTGATATAGTTTTGATTCTCTATCTCCATTCCCCAAATTCTCGTCCCCGAAATCGTATTCTTCAAAGACGAGAAACGCTTTATTTGTTTTACAAATGTCTAAATAGTGAATCAACGGTTAGTTTGGCACACTACCAAATAAAAATGAACCTTATTAACCTTAACAAAATAACATTGATTTTCTAAAAATAAAACGCCTATCTCTCAAAACAATATAACTTGACTTAAATCAATACTTCCAGATTGCCTTTACTTTAAGCTGGCTAATTTAATTCTAGTCACGAACCGAACGCTTAAAGCATTAAATTGAGTCTTACTTATACTTAAAGTTGTTTTTAAAAACTTTTTCCAACAGTAGATTAGAGACTTAAGAACAATCAATGGAAAATTTTCTTTATATTTTTAGCTCTAGATTAATGTAAAGGCTATATAGGAATTTTTATATAAGTTGTGTTTATCAAAATAACTTAAGTATATATTTGTGTTTAAATTTTATTGATACTTATAAATTAAGTGTTGAAGAGCCATGCTTCGGCACGAATGGGTCGGCTCGACTGGTGTGATACCACGGCCCCACAGAAAACGGCGTGAAACAACCACAGCGTTGTGTTTCGCCACGAGAGTAAGGTTACTGGAGGCCCAATACATCTCCTCCTCCAATCCCTTTTTTTTTGTCAAGGGAAAATCATCAAATGTCTTCTCTCGCCCAGCATAACGCGAGAGAGAGTGTCAGACTCTTACTGACTAAAAATCCCCCGTTCCTTCTCCTGCTCTGGGCCGAAGCCGCGGTGTCTCATTTGGGTTTTAAAATTATATAAATAAATTTTCATTTGATTTTTTGTTTTAATTATCATTTGTAAAGAAATTTTTCGTTCACTAGTAAAGCTTTGTCGGTCGTTGTGGTGGTCTGGAGGTTAAAGCACCCGCTGCTCATGCATGAGGGTGTCAGTTGAAACCTGGCAAGTTCCAATGTGACTTTTTGTGGTGATTAATTCTCAAACTTTCTCCGTGTGAGAAGAGGACTTTGCTCAGCAGTGGGCACTTATAGGCTGATGATGATGATGATGATGAATGAATACATTTGCTAAGAGAGACATTATGACTGTATATTACTTTCTCGCTAAATGTCCGACCTTTTTATGTTTGAAAATCAAAATGAAGAATAACAGAAACTATATCAAGGAGGTTTACAGTAATTATTAAAAAAACTTTTGGTTTCAAAATGAAATTCTTCGTATCATCATGTCCAATCGGCCAGTAGGTACGTGTAAATATAATACCGACATATATATGTATCGTTCCTCGAAATCGGATTCATTGCCAAGTAAAGGACACGTTAACAAATTTCCAGAAATTTCGTAAAAGGAAAGTATGTATATGAATAATTCCCAGAAAAGAGCACGCACACATACACAAACACTCAGCAAACAAAACAATAATTTCAATGTAATTAATAATCATTTAATGCAAATCGTACATGCGTATGTATAGGTACATACTATGTACGTATATATGTGTATCAAACCTAATTTCCGTGAATTTTCTATGACGGTACTCACTGCAATTGCCATTATTACTGCATTCATATTAAATTAGATATTTGCGCTCTTAATGAATGAGGATTACAGATGTATATCCAGGAGTAGTGTATGTATTGTGTGTACAAACTCTTTAGTGTGGGAGAGCCATGCTTCGGCATGAATAGGTCGGCTAGACCTGAGTGATACCAGGGCTTCACAGAAAAACGGCATGAAGCAATACTTATGTTGTGTTTTGCCATGTGGTCCTCAATCGCATTAAATGCCTTATTACACACAAGAGGCCGTCAACGCACTTGTAGTAAGTATTTCGCTATTACGAGTGCCCATGGGCGGCGTTGATTGGTTACCATCAGGTAATCTGTCTGCTGGTTTGCTAACCTGCAACATAAAAAAAGAAAACTTATTAGGTAAGAAAACTAAGTGTATTTTTTTGTTGAATTGTTTATTTATCGAAAAAGGCTATTTAGGATACCGGCTACTCCGCGCCGTTTAACTTGCTGCTCGGCTCCATTTGATAGTAGCGTGATGTTCTATACCCTATAGCACTCGAGAACATTGTAGCTATCAATTAGGTAGAGAAATACTTTTGGAAATCCAACCAGCGGTTCCAAAGATTACCCCCTACATACAAACTTACAAACTTGCAAATTTTACCTCTTTATAATATTAGTAAAGATAAAATACCACGCTACGACCAATAACTTCGTAGTATAACACCGATTGATATCGCTTGAAGTATACATGTATCTTCAAAAGTAATTTAATCAGTGCAAAAACCGGAGTCCCAATCTTTCCCCTTCCCCAATCCCTCCTCAATCCCTAAATCTCCAAATCCCTAATCCCTAAAAGGTCGGAAACGCACTCGTAACTCCTCCGTTGCGAGTGTCCATGGGCGGCGCTGATTGCTTACCATCAGGTTATCCGTCTGCTCGTTTGCCGACCTATTCCATAAAAAAAAAATCACTAACACAAATACAAAGCTACTTCACAGTAAAAAGCTACTTTGTAGTAGTACGCCTCTTTCGACCCTAAAATGGCTTCAGTATACGTTGTTCCCATACAACATTTGCTCGCAACGGTGTTCCTTACATTAGTAATATTATTGTTGTGGGTACCTACCGTTTTATATAGCTAATTAACTATTTGTTTATGTGCCTCCATGTTTGTTCGGGGACTTGGGGTCAGGTACCGGCAAGGAAATGTTCCTACATGTTTTGTAGTGCCTTTTATTTGAATTATTGTTATGTAAGGACTCTTTTGGGAGGGTTTTTGGAGAGAATGGTAAAGGTTTGTGGGTTTTTTCGGGTTTCGTATCCATCAATAGCAAGCGTGTCGGAATGACGTAAGACATTGAAATATTTTACAAAAAAAAAACTACATAGGCATGTAGCTTACCCAAACTATAAAATTACTTTAATAGATTTTCAACTTTTACATCGTTATCCTAAAATATATGATTGCTAAGCAAAGGCTTCTTCTCTCACGGAGAACGTTTGAGCACTATTCACTACGCCAGCCAAAGGTGGATTAGTGCTTTCAAACTTATATCTTATCAGAAATGATAAGGTCTAGGTTTGCTTACGATGTTTCTCTTCACCATTAGTCAGTGGTGCCTGAATAAATTTATATAGTACATACATAAAATACTACTCTGTCAAGAAAGTACCGGGAAAAAGTCAATAATACACAAAATGTTTGTTATTCATCTACATTTATTTTATCACCTTCAAAGTATGCTCCTTCAGAAACGATACACTTACGCCAACGAATAATCCAATCATCGAAACTTTTTTTAAACGCTGTTTCCGGAATTGAGTACAGTTCTCGCCGCGAATTCTCCTTTATGTCTTCTAACGATTGAAAACGGGTGCCACGAAGGTAATTTGAGTGTGGGAAAAAGAAAGAAGTCGGCTCGAGCCATATCTGGTGAATATGGTGGCTGCTCGATGGTGTTTGTTGAGTGTTTGGACAAAAAATCGTTTACAATGATCGTGATGCAAAATCCAAGAATTTTCTTTCCACATTTCTGGCCTTTATCGTCGAATTTGTTCTCTTAAACGCCGCATAACGCTCAAATAATATTCTTTATTTACCGTTTGACCTTCGGGCAAGAATTCTGAGTGCACAACACCGCGATAGTCAAAGAAAACAGTCAACATGACTTTGACTTTTGATCGATTTTGACGTGGTTTTTTCGGTTTTGGTTCAGTTGGAAGGCGCCATTCCGAAGCTTGTTGACTAGTTTGCATGTCAAACTCGTAAACCCACGTCTCGTCACCAGTAACAATGCGTTTCATGAATGTTGGGTTGGTATTGACTCGTTCTAGCATGTCCTCAGCGACTTTCATGCGATTTAGTTTTTGAAGAAAATTCAGGTCTTTTGGGACTAGCCGAGCGGCAACACGTTTGATACCCAAATTATTTGTTAAAATGGTACGGATCGACTCGTGAGATACTGAAAGTTCGGCGGCCATCTCTCTCAAACTTGAATGAGGATTTTCAGTCACTATTTCCTTCACTTTTGCGATGTTAACTTCAGTTGCAGACGTTGATGGCCTACCAGAACGAGGCAAATCTTCCATCACATCTCGACCGCTTTTGAACGCTTTGTACCACTCATAAGCACGTGTTTTTGATAAAGTCGATTCACCGTAAGCCTTCTGTAACATTTTGAGTGCCTCCGAACACATAATTTCATTGGCGATGCAAAATTTAAGACAAACTCTTTGTTCGATGTTTTTGTCCATTATGAAATTCGCAATACACACTAGATATTATAAAACTAAAAACAGCACTGTTTTTAATATAAATAACAGATGCAACTCAAATTCCGCGCCAAAATAGAAAACAGTTATGCCAATCTAACAAAAACAAAAAAAATAAAATTCGAATTTAGAACTATAAAAAAAACATTCATTCCCGATACTTTGTTGACTGAATGTATATCTCCTAGTTTAGCAGTCACATCGGAACTTGCCAGGTAAGGCGCTCTTATTTGATTCGATATAAAGTCGAAAATCCTATTAATGAAGCCTGTACTCAACTTATGTTAAATACAAGTTCGTGTATACAGTATAATATATAAAATTGTTTCTCAAAAGGTTTACCTTTCATCTTATTGTAAGCGTAACCCTCTTCTGGCACTTACACACAATGATCTCAACAACAAAAACATTTCAAAACAAAAGCAAACTCGCGTGTCTAACTTGTATTATTGTGTTAGACTAACTCCCCTTAACTAGTGATGTGACTCTGTGTTTTGTAACTGGAATCATTCGAGTTATTTTATCAATGAGCTAAGTGTGGAAGAGCCGTGCTTCAGCACGAATGGGTCGGCTCGACCGGAGTGATACCACGGCCTCACAGAAAACCGGCGTGAAATAACCAAGGAGTTGTGTTTCGCCGTGTGAGTGAGGTTACCGGAGGCCCAATCTTTCCCCTACCCCAATCCGTTCCCTTTCCCAAAATCTCCAAATTCCTAATCCCTAAAGGTCGACAACACACTCGTAACTCCTCCATCGTTGCGGGTGTCCATGGGCGACGCTGATTGCTTACCATCAGGTAATCCGTTTGCTCGTTTGCCGACCTATCACATAAAAAAAAAACTTGAGTCAATCGACTCAATTGAGTAAAATATTCGAGTCACGTCACTATCTTACATAATTACTCAGTTTTGTAATCAGATGTGAAAAAAGCCTTCGTTCGCGTAACTAGCTTTCAAAGTGCGAAGCCGTATACCGTTGGTGGTATAAGTATAGGACAACAAGAGGAATGGTTCAGTAGGATTTCTTTTCGGTTTGATCTGAAGTACTTTATGAATACTCTAGGAAAATAGATTTTAAAAAGTCCATATAAGGCATACAAAAAGAATTTTCCAAACGTAATAAAAATATATTAAATTTAATATTAATCGTTAAGGTCGTGGTGGCCCGGAGGTTAAGGAGCCCGCTTATCATGCATGAGGGTGTGGGTTCGAAACCTGGCAAGTACCAATGTGACTTTTTCCGAGTTATATGTACTTTCTATGATTATTTAGACACCACTGACAAACGGTGAAGGTAAACAAGTTTGAAAACGGTGAAGGTAAACAAGTTTGAAATCGCCAACCCGCATTGAGCAAGCGTGGTGAATAATGCTCAAACCGTCTCCATGTGGGAAGCGGCCTTTACCCAGCAGTGGGCACTTATTGGCTGAAGATGATGATGATGAAATATTAATCTAGAATGTACACTCCTGTTTTAACCTATAATAAGTTCAGAATATTAAGTGCAGAATATCGACTTCCTCAGTGTAGCAGAAAAGTATTGATCACCATTCAAACTATTGCTTTAGGTACAAACACACTTTCAACTATATCCCAATGAAGATAAAGTTCCAACTACTATAACTACAAATACATTCGTCTAACTCTATGTAAGGAATGATAAACTTCACCGAACCCTCTTCACAGATCTACCACAAAAAGGCACATTATATACAGAGTGTTACATTGAGCGCACTAATAAGTACGTACGTACGCGTCATTACGCTACCGGCGAACGTAATTATCGAACTTAGTTTCCAATGTATTCGTTCGTATTGTAAGACTATGTGCAACAAGTACATTCGTGGATAAATAGTTCTTTGAAATAGATTAGGGATGGCTGATTATTATAGTAGAAAAGTGAGGGTGAGCCATGATTCGGCACGAATGGGTCAGCACGTCTGTGGTTATGACACGGCGTCACGGAAAACCAGCGTGAAATAACCAAAGAGCTGTGTTTCGCCTTGAGAGTGAGGTTACCGGAGGGCCAATCTTTCCCCTACCCCAACCCGTTCCCTTTCCCAAAATCTCCAAAACCCTAATCCCTAAAATGTTCGGCAACGCACTCGTATCTCCTCCGTTGCGGGTGTCTATGGGAGGCGCTGATTGCTTACCGTCGGGTCATCCGTCCTCGTTTTACCTATAACATACAAAAATTTATAAATGAAATAACGCATTACTCGATAAGACTTTCTTAGTAAAAATAAGTAAATATATTTCCAAACATAAATCTTTGGTTTAACTTCTTAGCTTAAAGAACCCTGAAACATGCCAAACTATCTACCACAAAAACTCAGTACACGCTACATCGAGCCTGCTAATAAGCACGGATCATTAGCTTAATGGCTAGATGTGTTCAGTTTGAGCCTTTTTTTTCCATTCACTCTTACACATATGTACATTTCATTCATTCCCAGTCATTCCCAATGTGTGGGTTTTCAAATTGATAGTGCTCTGTAAGTCGTGTTTTCAAGAATTTCTTTTTTGGAACGTTTATGAAACTTTTCTTCTCTATTTCTTAATGAATTTTGAATGACATGTTTTTATATATTTTTTGCGGTTTTCCTGTTGTCACTTCTTATAATTTCATTGGATATTACTTTTATTTGTAATAGTCAGAGTTCGGCTTCTTTCTCGTCTGGATGTAAGCAATGACGCAGCTTATGTTGAAGCATGCTTATTCATAAGTAACCTATTACAAGACAGATTTCAGAGCCCTTTGTAACGTTTTTTTATTAGTTGAAATAATTTATTTTTGTCTGAGGAAAGCTACTCGAGTAGTATACTTCTATAGTAGAACATCATGCTGGTCATATATTATATATATGTTGTATTTTTTTAACATAATATTGATGTTATAACACCAAATCCCATCCACGTGCACTGTGCAATCAAAAATCCAACAATACTTGACTAATAAGCACTACCATCGAACGCAAGTCCTTATATTCAGATTTTAATCAATAAACCTATTTGATTTAGTACTTAAGTATTATTAAAGTGGGATATAGAAAACAGCAATTGAGTACAGTTAGTTAGTATTTTTTTACATCACATCATCATAAATAAAAACTCTTTTCATACGAATAAGGTTTGAGTATAAATCACTACGCTTGGTTCAAGCGTATTGGCGATTTTAAACTTTTGAGTTTTTTATCCAAACATTATTATGTAAGTCCTGATTTTCCTATCATGTTTCTTTCACAGTATGTCAGTGTGTCTTACAATGTAAATATAACTCGGAAAAACTCTCATTGTTCAGTAGCCCGCACCTTTATTGATCAGAAGCCATGAGAAGCATTTTATCTCTGGGCCACCACGAATTTGTGTTGTGTGGCGTTGTAAAGGTGTAGATTCTTAACTGCATGTTGTGTGATCCACCGATTGTTTTTCCGAGTTTGGGTATGATGATGATGAGAGAGATGAGAGAAGTCATATGCTAATTTTCCTCTGACAAATAAAACCAATGATCAGTCACGTAAAATGGCTTGGTAATTTACCTACATATAACTAAGCTAATGTTCTCCCTTCTTCCAAATTAGTAATTCAATGAATTCAAGGATATAGACTCGTGCTTTTACCGAATACTTTATCTGCTGAACTTAAAATGTGTTAATAAAGTCATTTGTAAGCAATTCGAAAATTCTGACATTTATTTTATCCGATCTGATTATGTGGACTGTCAAACTGGAGACTCCTTTTTAGTCACTGGCCTAACTTAATTGTTGTTCCAATCGATCTAGTGCTTGGACATGGAAATACCTTTGAGAGTTGGAATAATTGAACAATCATACTAGCTAACGTTAAAGCGCTATTCGATTGAGATCATTCTTCTTGTTGTATCGTATGCAACGGTCTTCCCGTCCAGTTATGATTGCATCAATAATTGCATCACTGCTTACCATCAGTTTGGATTGCAATCAAGCCCTAGTTTACATGAATAAAAAATAGTAAATAGTAATTAAATACTTTTTGGCTCATATTTTGACAAAATTCACATTAAATATAAATGTGGGCTGAAAATGAGGCCTTCAAATATACTTATCTTTTATTTTGAAGATTTATGCTTAATATGAGGAGCATTTAATCTCTGGGCCACCGCGAATTATATTATAAGTACTAATTAAAAATATAACTGTTATATCGCAGTAGTAGTAAGACACTCCATCTCGCCTCAGCTTGGTTTAGATGCCATGGAAATTACTACTTTGCAACTTGCTTTATCATCTAATACGATACAAATAATTTGTCCAAAATGACTTCAGTTACAACTAACTAAACACAACTTATACTTTTATACCAGTTATAAGTTTTAAGTGTAGTAGAGTCAAGATACAAATGGACCAGCTAAACTGAATTGATACCAATACCTAAAAGAAAACCGGAGTTAAACAACGGTCACTTGCGTTGTGTTTCGCTGCGTGAGTGAGGTAGTCTTCCGCTTGGGCTTCCCGCCCAATTCCTTCCTCCTATCCTGAATGCTCAATTACTCAACCTTCTAGTCCCTAAAAAGGCTGCCAACACAAGCAACTTTTCTGATGTCGAAGGTATCCATGGATGGCGCAAAATACTGACTATCAATCAGGTACGGTCAGGTCACACGTTTGCCGTCTAATCCAAAAAAAGTGTAAATCAATGAGAGGTTTCATGTTCGATTCCCGCATCAAAAAAAAAAAACATCAAACTCCATGCCAATACCAACAATAACTCAATATGGCTCTCTCTGGTCATGTTATCAACTAAACCTCTTACCATTTAAAAGTTTTAGGACAGAATTTTTAACAGTCTGATAAATGTTATCTGAGGAGTAAAATTGTTGCTATCACTGTCTTAAAAAAACATTCTGACGCTACAGCGTCATAATTATTCCCTAGGTAACTTTTATCTAAGCGTTGAAAAATCAGCCCTTAATAAAAAAACCTGCAAATAAATATCACCAAACAACAATAAATCAAAACAAACGGATCAAGACAAAAAACAGAATTTATAACAGTAGAATCGTTCAACTAACAACGATGCTAGAAATAACAGCTTAAACAAAACAAATTTATGTTGACTCCTAGGACAATAAATTGCAATTTGTGGCCTCACCACCGTTTAATGAGGCTTCATTCAGAGAGAGATGAAATTTCACACTGAAAATTTCAATTTTCGCAATACGGTTAACAAGTTGTATTCAGTGCGGTATGAAAAGAGTGCCTTTGCCCTATTTTCGGAGCACTGACTTCAATTTTATTATCATTAGCGTTTCGTTTGTAGTTATGAGATGTTAATTATTTTCGGTTTTTAAAAAGTTTGTTGAATAATTGATGTTATATAACTTGGCAGTTCAGTTCGGTGCCATCATAAACGCCATTTCTACTTCTGGAAGTTAATGGAAGAATGAATACTACATAACATTACATCATCAACATATAAGTGCCCAATGCTGAGCCAAGGCCTCTTCTCACACTGAGCAAAATTACACATAGGTGACTGTTTATTCTGGTACTAGTCGCTGGTAGAAACAAATCTCCCGAGAATGGGACCCCATAACTCTTACTTGGTAGTCGACCTAATAACTCGAGAACTCAACAAAGCAGTCTTACTAGTATGTTTTATCTTTTTTACATCATGGACAGTGAAAGTTGAAGCCGAATCATTTCAGACATCCTTGTCACTTTGTAATGGGTCGCAAAAACATGAAGTGCATGCATCCTGCAATTTACATAAAACTTTCCGAAACAAAAATTCTTCAATATCCCTTGTAACCTACGTCGACGACGCAATATTCTATATTGAAGTACATTATATACATAAACAGGTATCCACTAACAAACAATTTCATAAAACAGTATTAAAGCGGCAAGGCTAAAGGAAAATTCTTGCGTTTTTCTTCATTTAGTCCGGCAAGCTTTGTAATTATAATTTATCAGTATTAAGTAAAAGTATTCAGGAGATACGAACGTTTTTCTTAGAGGTACAGACTTAATAAGAAACTAAGAGTACTGAACACGTCTTTGTTTAAATATTTAGGACGAGGAATGGCAATAATGTCATCATTATTAAAAGAAGAAAGATATAATATGAATATAATATTATATAAATTTCAGACCCACATATGTATATCATTTCATCGATTTGACACGATTATACCAATTATTGTAGCAATCCTTAAATTCAAGTGCCTACTGCTGAGCACTCACTCCGAAAAAGTTTGAACATAAACCACCACGCATGCTCAAGGTGGATTGGCGATTTTAAACTTATACCTAAGTCCAGATTTCCACGTCATGTTTTTCTTTACTGTATGTTAGTGGTGTCTAAATAATCGTAGAAATTACACATATAATTCGAAAAAAATCACATTGGTACTCGCCAGGTTTCGAAGCCATGGGTACTGGTGCATTAGTTTTCATGACGGTTGAATGCTGTTGAACATATTGTTTTTTTCGAAGAGTAGTTCGTGTAATGTGCTGCACTTATTTATTGATCACACAATACTGAGTTCAATAGAGCCTTAGGTTTATTATTATTATTATTATATACTTGAACACACTAGCAGCTTAGAAAGCTGATGCGTGCGTATTAATGCATTTGGAGATTTTGTCGAGTCTGTTTTTAAAAGAATTAATTGTGGGTTGTATGCGGGACAGGACAAACTATTATCAGGATTTTGGGGTGCAAAAATCTCAAGTGTTTATCAATTTTGTATCTGTATAGGTATATTGGTACCCAGTGTAGCCACAACTTTATGTTTTCCCACACTAAGATTTTCTCTTGTGTCGTTGATGCGCTTACAGATATAAAATTCTACAAATGCACCCACACAAGCCAACAAGACCCGAAAAAAAAATTTGTAGATCACACAGAATATTGTTCCGTATAAGAATCGAAACTGCAAAACAATGCACAGCAGCCAGTTATCCTACCATGCTGCTATCTTTCATCAACGTAAAGTTACCGAAAATACATACTTAGCACTAATTATAATGTAAAATTATAACCATAACAATAACTGGACCCAAAACCGTACCTTGAAGAACCCCACAACCTCCAGACCAATAACTTATAATCTCAAGTGTAACGTAATTAAAGTTTATTATGCGTAAAACAAATTAAACCTTTACGACTGTACGTAAAACAAACGGTGCCCTTATATTCAAATTGTTTTTAATTCTAATTCGGGCCGTTAATTGCGAAATACAAAGCTACCTTGAATTTTATTTGAGTTCTTAAAAAGGACAACGGTTTTCGGATCTTAGGACCAACTTTATTGCCACTATTAAATTAAATTATTTACTGCCCAAGTATTCGTTACAAATTCATCATGATTTTTATCACCTTAAAAGTACCTGCTGGAGAACAAAAGTCTTCCCACACGCAGAAAGCATTAAACACCAAGCTTGCTCAAGGCAGTTTGGCGGTTTCAAGCTTATTATTAGAATAAATCCAAGTCTTAGTTTACTCGTAGTAGATAGTGAAAGGATAGCTTGTCGCTCTAACCAAAATAGATAATATCCCTAAACCGAGGTTCCAGGAGCAATTGATCTTTGGAGTAGTAAAAACAACAAGGTGGTTTTAAGTCAGTAAGAGTCGGTATCGAATCAACCAGGGTTGCTTATTGGTGGTTGTTCCAGCCAAATAAACTTAAAATAAAAGAAATGAGCCTTTACAAAGAAAACAAAAAAGGTCTTACAAAACAATCGCCGATAAGGCATATACAATAGTTGCTATTTTGCTAAATCATTGATGTGATGTGATTTTCCATGCATCATGCCATCATGCCATCATCCAGCCATGCATCAGCACAAATGGGTCGGATCGACCAGAGTAATATCACGGCCTCACATAAAACAAGCGTGAAACAACTACAGCATTGTGTTTTGCCGTGTGAGTGAGGTTACCGGAGGCCCAATCTTTCCCTTCCCCCAATTCTTAAAACTCCAAATCCACAAAAGATCGGCGACGCACTCATAACTCCTTTGTTATTGCTGGTGTCCATGAGAGGCGCTGATTGCTTACCATCAGGTAATCCGTCAGCTCGTCTGCCGTCCTATCTATCACATAAAAAATGTCTTATTAGATAAAAATGTAACGTAATATAATTTGTTCCAGGTACCGCTATCACAATCAACTGGCAAAGAAAGGAGGATCACTATCACATACTCCATCAGTACCAACGGTAATTTGCTTAACTTATTAATTATTTATTTCGAACTAAATAAACATAACAAAATAAAATACAATCAATATTTTTTTCACAAAGATGACTGCATTTTTGGTGCAGTGACTGAACGAATCGATAGATTTACAATTTATTGATCGAAAATTTGGTTCCTCCTCGGAAAAACACTCTGTGTTCACACAAAGAGTTTTGCCAAGTTTTGTCTGAGTGCGATATGTGAGCTACGTCTACTATACAGTTGAAATCCTTTATAGAAGCAATGCAGCAGAACAATGTTAAAAAAGAAATTGTACCAAAAATTGTCCTCGTGTGCACTCGCAAAATTTCAAACAATATACAAAAAGTGGTCTTTATATGTCTCGGCCTTAACAATCAAAGAAAAAGACGAAAAAGACATTTATTTTAAATTTAGAGTATAGGTATACAGATAAGCATTTAAAACTAAACGTGCATTATACAAAATTTCAAGTCAATCGCTTGAAGAGATATCTATTTAAAAATGGAGGTGCAAATAAAAAGAAGCTACACCTGCGATTTACAAATAGGTTTCAGGATTCTTTGAAGACCTATTATTATTTTAACGCTATTGAATTACAGCTGTTCTTGTAAAAATATGTAATTAAAAGCTGAGAACCTCTTTTAAAATAAAACTTTTACGCTTCGGATATTCACTTTGCAGTATATCGGTTGAGCGGTACAGTTAAATAAAAAAGTGCTTATCAGCTATGTCGGAGATGGTACCGGTTTTATTGGCTTTAAAGTTTTATGTTCCCGACTGTACTTGTAAGGTTGGGGACGCAATGAGAGAAATTTTGTTGGATTTAATTTTAAGACAAAGAAAACTGATTTGTTTTCAATGTACCAGATTGTTTTGGTAAAAATATCTTGTGGTGCTGTTAAAGAAGAATCGATTTGTCGCTACTCTTCTCGTGGGTATACTAAGAGCCAGGAATAGTTATCTGTGCTCTTATGATTGTGAGAATAATTGGCATTTCAATGGATTAAAAAAAGATCATTATAAATTGGTTAAAGAGATAGAAATTAAAAACCTTGATAAATTTATTGAAAATAACTTGACTTAGAAGGTATACCAGTTCCAAGTCACAGCGAGACTCATATTAGAAAGTCGTTGAGACTTGAAAGTCTCTGTGCCATTTACGCCAAACTTTCTGCCCCACACAGTCAAACTTCGGAATGATCTTCCAGTGTCGGTATTCCTGAAAGGATAAGACCTTCAAACCTTCAAAAAACGAACGTACCTCATCCTAAAAGGCCGGCAACGTGCCGATGCTGCAGGTGTCCATGGGTGGCGCCGATCACTTACCATCAGGTGATGCGTGTGCTCGTTGGCCTCCTATTCCATAAAAAGACTCGAGCACTGACCTTTACTGACAAAAATAATGATGGAGTATTATCATATTTTGTCGTTTCCAAATTTAAATTCTGTGTGTGGTTCAGTTGGAATAAATAATTTTGACTATGACTTTGATTGTATTTTGGGTTCTTTTTTCAAGTAATTCACGCGAGACAGGTTTTTAAAAAAAGGACAACGTCACGTCCTCGAGCTATTGAAACTATTTACTAGAAGAATCACGCAAGCAATAATAACTCTAATAGGGAAGGACCCAATTGTATCTGATCACAAACCATCTACACAAAACAGTAACTAAAAATAGTTTCAAATCAAATTAAGGCTAATTAACATCTCGAGAACGCAAGCGAAGCGTCTAGTAGAAAGCTATTTTTATTAGTGTACGAGAATAACAATGATCATACAATATAATTTAACAATGTAATCTAAATAAACCAACCATATGATCATTAATAAATAATGATAGCACTCTCATAATAATATTTGCTATTTGAAATCTAATTAAGACCATGCAAGTATCATTTGCAGTTCTGAATTGGTTGGAGTGTTGAAAATGGCAACATTGAATACTTTTGTCGACAATTTATGAAAACCAGGTCAATGCAATTTTAGTAAAATAAATGAGGTTGAGTGTGTACTACTATTTTGTTCTTCTGTTGTATGGAGTATGGACTGCTTTTTTGCAGAGGAATGGAATAGATTTTTGTTACAAGCCGATATCTTTACATGTTAGGATTAAATGATTCTTGGCTATTATATTTTTATATATGGGATAGAATGGCAAATGAACACATTTCAGTCACCTGATGATGAGCTATCGGAGTTTTGACCTTTTTGGAGTTAGAGATTTCAGGATTGATAGACTTAAGAATTAGAGAGGGGTGGATCACTGCTATCGAAGTTCCAAACTTACATCAGAACTAAAATTTTCACGACTAAAGTCCGGATTATAAAAAATATTATATCATCCCTAAAATACTCATTACATGCACAACTTAAACCGTTGAAACTGACAAAGTTACAACACTGAAGCGTTGAAATGTTAAATTGGGAGTGAGGTATTAAATTCCACTAACTTTCACACCGCCTGTTTATGGCAGATACGAACGCCAGTATAATGTTATGTAGTAAATAGGATACCAGATTTACGACGCCACCACTTCAGCCGATGTGATGCGTTAAATTTTATCTCTAGTGATGCTTTTCATCTGTCGACGTATAACCCTAATACTGGTCATAATAAGTGTGATAGAGCCCTGTTACTGGCTACGGCACAAATCGGCCGGCTCGACTGGAATAATACCATGGCCTGAAAGAAAACCAATTTGAAATAATCACAGGGTCGTGTGAGGTTACCGAAAATCCAATCCTTCCCATTTCCAAAAATGTTCCTCCGTCCTCGTAGACCTTCAGGTGCTGCGGGTTTCCATGGGCGGTGCCAATTTCTTACCATGCGGTTATCCATTTGCCCGACCTATAACATAAAAAAGTTAGTGCTACGTCCAAAAGAGCACAGCGCATCACGCTCGCATTGCGTAATGTTGTAACAGGTGAAGCCAACAAATTCCACAGTGGGCAGTGTTGTGGCGATTGTGGCACATGGGTCCTTAATGCGTTGCGTCGATCGTGGCAAGTGTAGCGAACCTATAGCATCAAAAATGAGTAGCATTGTAGCAGCAGCGTAGTACCGTACCGTAGTACCGTGCGTAGCAATCGTAGCGCAGAACTCCCTCAGCACGTAGCGTCGTAGCAAGTGTAGCACAGGAACCCAAATTTCAAACTGGACATTATTATAACAAAAATGTTTTAAATAGAACAGTATTTTCAAAGAAGTTATAAGGTCTGATACGATGTGTCAAATATCAGTCTAATTTTATACCACAATCAAAATTGATTTGAAAATTTCCACGAAACAGTGAGGTTGTTTCAAGTCAGAAAAGATAATCACTTGAACCAGGGTCAAATTCGATACCGTTGTCCCTTCTTCATAATCCCTGCGGTAAAGCAGCAATTAGCAATACGATATTATTTAACTAGTGGCTGTAGGTGTAAGTCTAAACCAATATTTGATGGAAATTATAATAATTACTTTGTTAATCATAAAATCATTATTACTATTAACAGTCTGTGTCGGTTCTCAGATTTGTAGTAGATCACTTTTATTTTGTAATAGCTATAATTTTTATGAATAATTTATAAATTATCCTTAAGTTAGCTCTAACAATTCTTGGATTAAACAGAAGCATAAAAGAAGTATGTATCAAATTAAATTAAAAGCAATTGTGAACGTAAAAGAGAAATTATAAATTAATGTTGATTCAAACGTAATAATAAAAATGGCACATATAGTTGTGTGAGTTTGTTTTATTATAGTAGGAGGAAATGTGGTTAAAATAATAAACAACGGTTTGTAAGCAGGGATTTTAAAAGTTTATTTATAGAACGACACAATACACGACAATTTGACTGTACGGTTGGTGAGGTTGTTGGGCTACTGGCTGCCGAACAACGTGTCACGGTTTCGATTCCCGCTCGGAACAATTCTTTGTGTGATCCGCAGATTTTTGTATGTGAAATTGAATTTTTGTAAACGCACCCACGACACAGTAGAAAATCCTAAAGGGGCGCAACGTTTTTCAAAGAAATAAATGTTCAAATTTTAATGAGAAGAGAGGGAAGTTAGCTGTCACATTTAAATCGTAAATTCTTGATCGATTTACTCCAGTATAATTTACGGAACCTGTTAACCCGGGTTGTTAACATACATAAAAGTTTGCGTTTACAACGTGATATCAACAATTGTGATATAATTAAAATTTATTGGCTCTACTGCAGTTTGCCGCCACGTCCAGGCAAAGGCGTTGTGCATTCTTATGCATTCTTAAATGTGCTACAGCCGATGGCGTTATGGGTTGGGTCGCACTGACTTACTATGCGCCAAGTCATCTGATTGGTTGACTGAATTATCAACAACCAATCAGATGACTTGACAAGATATTTAACAGAAGATTAGTTAATATTAGCGTTGACAAGCCTTTCAGAAACCGGGCGTTAGATGAACGAGATACATTTCCGATTTTCGAACATAGAAAAAATACTACAGTCGATCAAAAAAAAAAAAAAAATTGGGCAATAAAGTATTATTCGCTAGGATGTAATTTAATACGAAAAAGTTAATTAATCTTTCATTAATATGACTTTACAGCAAGCTGAATATTATTTACTGGCCGATGCATATTATAACGGGTCATTGCCTACGGGTGTACATGGCACGTTTTATTAAATTAAGTCTCACGAAAAATATGAATAATAATATTATTTAATGGAACATCAACCGGAGATTATTCTTGGGTGCACTTTCATAGTAAATAAAGGTATAATTACACACTAATGTCCCATTTCACTATTGTTAAAGGTGTTCAAAGGACCTCTGCGATTTGGCTACGGCCCCCCGTACGCCTGGTAAAGGTCCTGGGCTCTGTGGTTCTGTGAATGGAAGCGAAAGTCAAAAGTCAAAAATAATTTATTCCAATTAAACCAATTAGTGAGCATGACAACCCCAAGCGGGGTAAGCGCAATGAGGCACCGCGACCTCGGCCCAGAGCAGGAGAAGGAACGGGGGGGTTTTTAGTCAGTAAGAGTCTGACACTCTCTCTCGCCTTACCCTGGGCGGGAAAGGTCATTGGATGATTTTACCCTGACAAAAAAAAAAGCTGATATAAGGACCGAAATTCTGCAAGTCTAACCAATTGTAATAGGATACAGGGGACTCACATTTACAATTTTTTTGTAAATTTGAGAAGTCCCGTTCAAGTTAAATCCACTGGAAAATTATTAAATTTACTTTGGTGTAGGTTCGCTATCCTATGGAGCAGAACCAGCATGTCTCCAAGCATCTTTATCTACAATGTAATCATTCAGCGTGTAGTACGCTTGTCTAAATAAAGTTTTCTTTACACATAATTTAAAATGTATTTCATTTAATTGTTTTATTTCGCCTGAGATTTTGTTATAACATTTAACACAGAATCCCATGAACGGGTTGTGTACCTTTGCCAATCTAAATAATGGCTGAAATAATCTATCTCTATGTCTAGTTTGATAATTATATTTATCTGACACCTTATCAAATAATTTTAAGTTTTTCCTAACATACATAATGTTTTGATAAATAAACTGACATGGCCCAGTCATAATATTGATCTCTTTAAACTTTTCTCTTAGAGTTGCACGACGCTTTAGATTGAAAATAGCTCTGATGGCACGCTTTTGCAAGACAAAGATAGACTCAATGTCAGTAGCCTGTCCCCACAACAAGATGCCAATGTGAAAATACATAGTATTATTTAAAACTAACTACTCTCGCGCGGTTTCTCTCGCTGCTCGGCTGCATTCGATGATAGCGTGATGTTTTATAGCCTATAGCACACGAGAATATTGTAGCTACTCATTAGTGAAAGAATTTTGGAAATCCGCTAATTTATTTATACAATCATTTCATATTAGAGGCTAAGAGATATAATATGATGACAACGCTTACAAGATAAAATTCTCATTTGGTAAAAGCTTTGTAATAATTACAAATGCTAGTAAACACATCGACAGCCTATAAGTGCCCACTGCTGAGTAATTAAACAACACACTTGTTCCAGGCCGATTAACGATTTGAAGCTTATAATTGGTAATTATAAGTCCAGGTTTCCTCACGATGTTTTCCTTCACCGTTTGTCTGTGGCATCTTAATGAACTTAGAAAGTAGATATGACCCGGAAAAAGTCACATTAGTACTTTCCAGGTTTCGGGCCCACCTTCTCATGCATGGGTAGCGGATGCCTAAACTTTAAAATATAAAAAAAAAATAACCCACTATTCGTTACAATATAACTTGATTAAAAGATAACTAGAGGTAATAATATTTTGTAACATTATCATCATCATCATCATTTCAGCCATGGGACGTCCACTGCTGAACATAGGCCTCCCCCATTAACATTGATGAGGGAGGCCTATTAATGTTAATGGGGGATTTGGTTATGGGTATGGCCGAAAAGCATCGGGCCTTACAACACATAGCAAGCGTTGCTTCACGCTGGCCTGCGTGCAGTGAGCCGACCCATTCGTATCTGGCTCTCCCGTATTTATCATTCATATTAACAAAGACATCTAGGACTACATTAACTAAAGCCTGAATTAACATCATTAATTCCAACAACACATAACCCTAGCATAACTACATCAAACTAATTAGTCGTCAATTGTAATTCATATCTAATTAACAAACCATTGTTCCCAGTGATGCGACACCGTGGTCCCGGGCTCGCGGGATTAGTGCTGACACCCCGGACTATCCCGGGAATTACGGTGAGTAATGGACGGAGTTATTAATGCGGCCCCCGGGATAAAGATATCCCGGTGTAGCGATTAGTAAGTGTTGTCGCGTTATTATTTTTAAAAGCTCTTTTTAAATTTATTTTTGTTAATATTTTTTATTTGTTTTACTAAGTAGCGTAGTCATTGTGGCAATTAAATAATGAATTTATTTTCGTAAATAGGCTATAGAAGAGCTATATTATATAGATAATGTATTTTAAAACTTAACTTTATAAAAAAATAATAAGATGAAGCTGGCTATTGAAAATTAAATTCATTTTTTTACCTATGTTTGTTTCAAAATTGTTCAGAAACTTTTATTAAATACTTTTTTATTGTATTATTTCTTAAGAAAACTGATAGTGCTACAAATGATAATTATATTCCAGAATATTTTAGTTTTAGTAACGTAAGGCGAATAGTAACATTCCCTACTTAATCAAATCAAATACTAACTAACGATAATAAATAAAAAAATAAGTTGTTTCTTTATATAGATTTAATTCAATTACTCTTCTCTCTAGTTGATATAAATCTACCATAGCAAAGTGACTGTTGTATGTTCGAGCAATGTGGGTCTGTAAACTATTTTTTGCTTTCGAGTGGTACGGTCCAGTGTCTACGGATATGCAGTATTGACGAGTGACGACTGCATATTTTAGGAACATCTTAACTCAAATCACCCAGTACTGGACAAAAGCCCTTTGATCATCCATTTCGAACGAAAATTAACCAATTGTATCCTTTGGTACCCGCGACTCTGACGACCTCTTTTCTGGCCCATCAGTCATCTGATAAACTATTTATAGATAATTAAATAGCATCAATATATTATTACTATAATAATTACACGTTTCGTCATTAATAAATAATTAGATTTACACATGTTGTGTTACGGTCGATGACCTCGATAATTCCACGGAAATCAAAATGTAATTTGTACGGACATTACTTGTAATAGTACTGTTTTTCAGGCCGTTGGATATTAGCGGCATATTACACTTTGTGGTAGAAAAAACAATACCGTCATTAGTAACGATCTGAAGTTATGGATGTTGATGGAGTGATGGATGGATGAAAGAATGGATAGATGTTTGTGACTCTTACACTTTAAGATTTGTTTCACTGCACTATGAATGAATTCACTCGCACCGCATATAGAATAACTTTCATGGTAGATTAAGTTGTTTAAATATAGGAAAGTTTATATAATTTTATTTTATAATTAGTATGTAAGGTTTCTTTGTATTGTTTTTGATTCTATGTATTTCTTTATAATGTTACTGCACTATTGTATTAGGAAACTCCTGTGATAATAGTTGTATGTTGGTAATAAATAAATAAATAAACTATTGAATAGATTTGAATGAATTTTGTTACATAGATAGATTATTGTCTAGAATAACAAATAGGTGAAACTTTTCGCAGGAGCCAACTTAAAACACAACATTATTTTGTCAGCATTCCAATTCTAAACTCTGTGCTATTTCCCGAAAGTTGAAACTCCTATAAATCTTTCTCGTACCAGGAAATCAAAGCGTACCTCTTGCGTGATGGTTTTGTCTATTCCAGTTTTGGATTTACTAGCCCTATGATTTTTAATTGGCTAACTAAAAATATGTATAAATTGAATATTTTTTTCCGTATATTTATATGATACCTATTTCATTATGAAAATAAGTCAGTAAGTTAAATTCATATATTAAAATTGTCGTATGTCAGTCGTGGTGGCTCGGAAAATAAGGGTGCGGGTTCCAAACTAATGTGACTTTTTCCGAGTTGTAAATACTTTCTATGACTATTTAGACACCACTGACTACGGTGAAAGAAAACATCGTAATTTCTAATTATAAGTTTGAAATCGCGAATCGTCAATTCTCCGTGTGGGAAAAGGCCTTTACTCAGCAGTTAGCACTTATAGGCTTGTAAGTGTCAGATATAAAAAGAAGATTTTTCTAAAATCAATGTAGCCTTAGCTACTCTCTTTTACATCAGCTACCCACCAAAACCACCCTAGCCTCTCTTGGAGCGGAAAATAAAAACTAAAATAAAACAAAGCGTTCAAACAATTTCTTAAATCACTTAAAATCAATGTTTCGAGCCAATAATTGGTGTAGTAGCGAACTGTACATACATTCATATATAGATTCTACAATCTACAGTACAGTCTCAGACACAAGTGCTCTTCTAGTTACTGTGGAAGTTACGTTTGGTTAGCAGAAGTTTGAAAGCGTCCGCTCCCCGGTTCGTGCTATCGAACATTATAGGTACACTTGCGTGCAAAATTATTAGGTAAGCCTTTGTGGTTGAATGATTTTCGGTGGTCTCTAGTAGTGTGAGTGGAAACTTTTGAATCGAATTCCGATTTCTGGTATTCTTAAATTAAATTTAAATTTGAAAATTCAAACAACGAACGTGTGTAGAACGTTTACAACACCATCTCAACATAAATCCTATCAAAACATCTGTTATAGTCTAATTTTTTTTTGTATGGTAGTATGGCAAACAAGTTGACAGATTACCTGATGGAAAGCAATGAAGATCCCCGCATCACCAGAGGAATTAAGACTAGCGTTTTGGCGATTACGATTTCAGAGATTTACGTATTGGGGAGGGGAAGAAGGATTGGGTTTGTGGTGACCTATTCGTGCCAAATCACTTCTTCCACAACTCTACCGTATAGATGTGGGAGTCCTAAGTTATATTCTCACATTACACATCATAAACCTACAAGTAGCTCATTTTTGACCATTAATCACACAGTTGGATTGGCTATTTCAAAGTTATTACCAATTAGAAATTATAAGTTAAGGTTTCCTCACCACGTTTTCCAATTCACATTGGTACTTCCCAGGCTTCGAACCAGCACCCTCACGTTGGAAAAGCGGGCGCCTTAACCTCAGAGCCATTACAATTAGTTTTATTCTATAGAAATGTAAGTTATATTCTATTAGTTGACTCAATAGACTACAACTTACACTTTAAAATCAACTTATTTCCTCATTTAATTAATAAATACCCTTTTTTTTAAATAATTAATGATAAAGTGCACCCTTAATATTGTATCAAAATGTTTTCCTCTATGTATTGTCTGTTGGTGTATTCGTCATATTACATAAAAGAAAATATCTACAAATATATAGAACGAATAAATACACACGTACACACATAGATACGTTTCTATCGTACCCTGTACGTGGCCAGTAAAAGTTTCAGAACATTTCGCTCGCCTGTTTCGCTTTACCAAATATTTAGTTAGTACACTTGGTAGCAAATTTATTGTGACGACGAAAATTTAATTTAATTTTTATTATTTAATTTTTAAAGTGGTGTATATACCTACTGGTTTTTTATTTAATATTTTATGTTATTTTAATAATAATTATATGAGATTGTATTTTTTTTTTGATAACCCAAACAATAATAAGTTCATTACCATTACCATGATATGGTAATCGATGAATGAACTTGTGATGATCCGAAGATTAAGGCATGATTAATTTTATATGGTTAAAATATTAGGTTGTTTTATAAGAACTATGTGTTGTTTTTTTGAGTTATTATGTCGTTTTTAAGTTTATTTAAAAAGAAACACTTACTTACGATAGAGAAAAACAGAGTAAGGTAACCTAGACTTATAATTTCTAATTTTAAGTTTGTACATTGATTATTTCCAATCTGCTTGAGCAATCGTAGTGATTAATGTTTTACGTCTCCATGTTACACAAGTTCTTTCGGCAGTAGGGACTTTTGGCTGATGATGTGAATGGCAATACTTTCCGCTTTATTCAAAAGCATTCACAATGTAAATAAAAACATAGAAGAATATGTTTTTTTCTAAATAAAATTTAAAATAACAACTAACGAACCTATGAACGTTCATATAAAACAAACATACTCTAACTTTCAAACTAAACCACGCAGAAACCTTCAACGCGTTTAGGTCATTAAAGTAAAATTATGTAAACGCAAAGCAATTTCTGTATTTATAAACAACGATAGTAAATTATAAACGATAGGAATTTCAACATTCAACAGTTGTAAATCATATCTTAATGGTTACTTGGAGACAATAAATATTAAAATAATACAATACAGTGTAGTCGTGTAATAAATTGAGAACGTTCGTTTAGTTTTGTTCAGTAATGTTTTCGTAATGTGCTTTTATTGCATTTTTTGTTAATTTAGTTTTTAGGTATTAGAAAATAGAGTTCATAAATGAATGAGCAAGTTTCAGTTTCTGCTCAAAATCACATGTTTTGTTTATTCTGGAGAAGTGGGTACCTCAAAACCTAAAACTAATTTTTTAAATTGTGTAATGTGTGTGTATTTACATGACCGAACGAAACGAAGAAGTTAGTTTAAATCCAACTCCTCTCTACATCACCCAAAGGTTCGATTGGCAGAGAATTCCTGTGGCATTAACCCTTAATTAGGCGCATGGGGTCATGGCCATTTGCAATTTAAAAAAAAAAGTCTTACAGTGGTTTGAGCGCGCTCGCGCTTTTTCTAGCTTTTTCGCTCCGCGCGGGGTACGCAAATCAGTCGCGGCCAGAACATCAACGCGTACGCACGTATCGCTACTCTCTAGAGCGCTGACCCCATGCGACCAATTACGTAACATTTTTTGGACGAGGTAAGTTTTACTATTTGTGTTTTCTTTTAGTTTATATTAGTATATTGTTAATTATTTTTATTTGTGTGTATGTATTTATATACTGCGTAATTGTTTTATGTGCTTTTGAGTTTATTTTGATTCCTTTTTTTCAGTTTTTCATCGATTTGAAATGTCTAACGAAACACAAATAGTGCAATGGCTGGACGAAGTGTCTGATGAAGAGCAAGATGTAGCTGGTTCGGATTCGGAAGACGAAACGGTAAATGATGCTGCTATTGATAGTGCTCATGATTCAGAAAGCGAAATTGAAGAATCCGAAGATATTCAAAACATCTCCGAACCATCAGAAGGTACCTATTTTTTATCTCGACATACACAAAGAAATGGCCCGAAAGTAAAATGGTCTAAAGTACCACCATGTAACGCAGTAAGGACCCGAGCACAAAATATTATTGTTCACTTACCGGGAGTCAAAGAGTATGCAAGGAATGCCAAATCTCCCCTTGAATGCTTCCAATTATTCTTTGACAGAGAGGTTATTCAACTTTTGGTCACAAATACCAATTTGTATATAGATAAAATAAAGGCAAGGTTTGGAAGAGATCGTGATGCACTCCCATCAGATGATACGGAAATGAATGCATTTTTGGGCTTACTCATTATGGCTGGAGTCCTAAGAGCGTCGCACTTGAACTTTATTGATTTATGGGCACAAGATGGATCAGGCGTAGAAATGTTTAGGCTAACAATGTCTTATAAACGTTTTCTATTTTTGTTGAGATGTCTACGGTTTGATAATACGTCAGATCGAGAGGAAAGACTAAAAATTGATAATATGGCAGCGATAAGATGTTTGTGCCAAAATATAAACAGCAAGTTTTTAGCTGCTTATTGCCCCGGCGAGAATGTAACTATCGATGAACAGTTGATTGGTTTTCGTGGTCGGTTCAAAGGGAAGGTTTACATGCCTAACAAACCTAATAAATATGGAATAAAAGTTCAAGCCATGGTGGACTCGAAAACATATTACTTGTGTAATTTTGAAGTTTATTCTGGAAAACAACCAGATGGAGAATATCAGTTATCTAATTCTCCAGATGATATTGTAAAACGTCTAGTTGAACCAATAAAGCGCAGCGGTCGAAACATAACAACTGACAATTGGTATACAAGTACAAAATTAGCTAAGGAGTTGCTAACGCCTGAATACAAATTGACTCTTGTTGGCACTTTGAATAAAAGGAAGCCTGATATTCCAACTGAATTTTTGCCAAACAAAAATAGACCACCACATAGTTCAGTTTTCGGATTTCATAATCAAATGACTATAGTTTCATATGTTCCTAAGCCAAAGAAAGCTGTTGTTTTACTTTCCACCATGCACTATGATAACGCCATTGACGAAACCACAGGCAGCGCTCAGAAACCAGAAATAATTACTTATTACAATAGTACCAAAGATGGTGTAGATTGTAATGACCAACTTTGCAGTAATTATAATGTTGGAAGAAGAACAAAAAGATGGCCTCTGGCTGTTTTTTTTCATCTTGTAAACGTATCCGGCATCAATGCGTTTGTAATACACAAAGCAAATACTGATAAGGGTATCACGCATATAAGGCGAATATTTTTGAAGCAGTTAGCCGCTGCACTTGTGACAGATCACCAAAAACGTCGCATACAACTTCGTGCTGTACCAACGACAACAAAGAAACGGCTCCGTGAAGTTCATGATGTGGACGAGACGGTCCAACAATCGACAGCTAAGCGCGGGCGCTGTTCATCATGTCCTAGAAAGAACGACAAAAAACTGACAAGTAAATGTTTCAAGTGTCATAAATTTATTTGTCAGCAACACTCGAGGGTCTACTGCGTCGGATGCAGAACAGAAGAATCGGCTGATGAGACTGATTAGTTTTGTTTTTTTTATTTGATCTCAGCTATGCCAAAAAACTATAGTTTTAAGAGAAGTTACATTTTTGATTTTTTTTTATTCGGTATAATGTTCCTTTTATATTTTTGTCTCTAAAAGTTAATAATATTAAAGAACTTTATTAATTAATATAAAATAAATTTTATTTTATTTCGTTTTGACACTAATTTCCCAATATTTGTTTGGGGTCACTCAAGACCCCATGCGCCTAATTGTGTGATTTTTTTGATGCGCCTAACTAAGGGTTAAGTCCTCCTTGTACATTAATGTTTGTGCAAAAGGTGAAAATCAATAAATATAAGAACAAAATAAGTTGTCGTTGACTTGACTCAGAAATAAAAATCCAAAATCTTTGATCTTTGCCCCGAAAATATTTTTTTTCAAAACAAACTATGACATGATTAGCTGTCAATAATCCCTGCAAATGAAGTTAACAATAATGTTCATTTAATTCGCCATTTTTGAGACACTAAGTAGCTATTAAAATTAGTCTGTAATATTGTTTTATTAATAAATTAATCCTTTATAACCAAAACACTCAATATATCAAATAAAAATTCAATTAAAGATATGAAAAAAAAACGGGTACATTGAACAGAAAATGCACCGCTAATTCTGTCCGCGACTACACAAAAACTTATCCAGCCAGTCTACTAAAATTGCGGAGTAGACTGTCCGGAAGCACTTCTCTCGAAGCGAGTTCTCGATATCCGCCACTTCTACTTTTTTTTTACTTAATTAATTGATTCCCCTAGCTATTGTCTGTTCTAATTGATGCATAGTTCCAGTGTCCGTGAACGATTAAATTGGATTTTTGCCGTCGATTCATGTACGGATTTGCTGTCGGAGATTGAACTTAATTATGTGATAATAAGTTTGAAAGTCAGTTCGTATTGATTGAGTTGTCTGTTTTTTAATAAAGTAGAAGATTTTGGGGTGTTTAGTAGGATACAGCATGTAGACCTATAAGTAGGCGTAATTAAAAATGTTTTCGTTGCAAGACACCTTTTGCTGAATTTTTCTTACATGATCTTGTTTAACTAACCTTGACCCATATGGTGGCGTAGATTTTCTCCTTTGTCGTTTGTCGAGTTTCAAACATATACATCACACCCAGGCCCAGTACACGGATCGCACAAAGCGTATTATTCATTACATGATAGATAAATACAATTAAAATTAAAACCTTCAAAACGAGCGTACTCCTTGTTAAAAGGCCGGCAACGCACCTGTGACTCCTCTGGTGTTGTAGATGTCCATGGACGGCGCCGATCGCTTACCATGAGGTGATCCGTCTACTCAGTTTGCCTACTATTCCATAAAAAAATATATTAATATTTGCAAAGTACCGATGTTTCATTTTATATTTAATCTAGCGAGACTAAAATACTGATTCTAAATTGCTCCATTAGTTAATGCGTGTTATACATATAAACCTTTCCCAATTAAAAAACCGCACCAAAATCTGTTGCGTATTTAAAAAAATTAAGCGTACATAGGGATATAGGGATAAAGAAAGCGACCTTTTTCTATACTATGTAGTGATATAGCAAGTGGACCTTAAAAATAAGCGTAAAATAAATAATAGGTCTTTACCTATGAAATTACCGTTCTGCAGTACTGGCCATTTCAAATCAAAAAACATGGGATTCTTTTTCCAAAAGTAGTCATTTGTTTATTGATTAGTGTTACATTTTCATCGCATTTCAAATCAGAAAATTCGTTTAAATTTTTTCATGCAAAACGGCAATTTCATAGGTAGTAGACCTATTATTTATTAAGTACCACTGGATCATTTAATATTTACATTTATCGACTAGCCGACAAACACGCTAGGTGAGCCTGTCTGTATTCTATCTTCAAAAGTCTTGACGCCAATCTACGCAATAGTTTTAAAACGCCATATATCCTCGCTACCATTTACAACTTCAGTACCACCTGCCAATCTGGTCTCAGGCCATAACTCCTGCCGTCAGCCGCAGACAGTTGTTCTAGAACTTTTCCATGCATTGTCCGTGTTCATTCACAGTCGTTGTACCTGACAATGTAGTGGATAGAATTGACGCAATTTTTTTTTAAGTTTTTACGTCTACGTAGAAATTTGAAAAAAAAATAGATTTAAGTTTTGGTACTAAGTTTTTTTTTTGGTGAAAGACCCGATTGAAATTATATACGCGTAGGTATACCGTTTTTTAGAAGCAGAAGAACTCAATGTTTGTCATATATGTCATTTATTTTAGATATAAGCGCTTATGTGCAATTTGGCTCCTAACCGTCGTTTATGAATTTTTTTTCCAAATATAAAATTTAATTTAATATTTTCGATCCATGAATGATTTTTGAATTTTGAGAAACATGATACGTATTCTGCATAAGTGTAAGCGACCAAACAAAACACTGAAATTTATCTCTTTTAATTGTCATTTAACCGTAGTAGATCGAACTTACCCGAGAATTTTAATATTCATACATTTTTGCAGGACCCATAATTATAATTTGATGCAAAAAATATGACGTCACATGATTCAAGATCCCGTATAGAACCAACCCGTAAAGAAAACATTCGATATTTAAAAAATAGAAAAAAGTATTATGTTGTCAAGTAGGCCATAACAAATAAGTTTTTGAATTTTTAAATATAATTATGGTAAAATCGAAGAAAAGTGTTTTTTTTTTTTGTTAATATGAACTAGAGAAGAATGTCTGCTCAATTATGACAGCTAGCACTGGGATTAACTTCCACATTATCATTATTTATAACAACCAACCTTAAACTTTATGAAAAAAAATTTTACATGCAAAAAAAAATTGTTTAATGTACCTAACAACCTAAAATTATCATAAACCAAAAATATTAAAATCGGCCTGTTCATTCAACAGTTGCAAACGTTTATTATATCAACGAACCATTCAATGCAGATTGTATATTAATAAAGCCTGCAGCTATTTCAAATCGAATTTAAAAGTACCACGATTGATATTCAACCAAAAAAAAAAATAAAAAAAAAAAAACAATACGAAAAGTCCGCAACAATTCGCAAAACAATTTTGTTGGAAACATTTTAAAAACCCGAATGTAATCCTTTAAAAACCCATCTTTTTCAATAAAACACAAAGAGAAAGAATAAAAAATTTAAACTATTTCAAAAAAAACGAGAAAAACTTTCAGAGAAACGAATCCGAAAATATTTAATCCCCACTTATTAAGGGTCTGAACAATTCGTTTCAAACTTCAACGAAACGCAACGCTAAACTTTTTTTTTCGAACAAATTTTATTTTACTTACCTTCCCCGCCTTATTGCTGTGTATATAAAGTCTAAATTGGCGTAGTTATTAACAAAGTTTAGTATGGATTAGTGGTTCGGAAGCAGGAAACTTTACCGAGAGGAAATAGTGTTGGGGACGTTCAAATCGACTATTCGATTTAGTCGAATAATTTATATATTGACAGTGATATATTTTATGATGTTTACGGTCGTAAATTCAATATAATTTATTTTCTAAACCTTTAAGCTTGTGAAAGGAAATAGAGGACATTCATTTGCCTTTTGTTATAGATAGATTAAACAATAATAATAGCAAGAACTCATTTAGCACATCGAAGAGGTAGTTATTAGGATATCAATTTAAGGACTATCTTAAAATTTGTGAATATCTTGTAAACAGAATAATGATAACTCTGCATTTCGCTATAAATCTCATTTTTGTTGACAATTAGACCCGCCCATGCACACCCGAAACAACAGTATAGTATAGTGGATGTCCAGTAAAAAAGGAACCAAACTCGATTGAAACTTTCGTCATCTAGTTTAATTTTGAAAACTTGAAGTCCAAAATGCAACCGTTAATAGGCACTAAGGTATCCAGACTATTTTGCTAATACGTGAATCAGCATTTAGCGTGTAGGTTTCATCGTTTCATTTTGCACGAATGTGTTTATATTCCAAACCAAACTTCTTTAATTTATTTCTGTCTGCACAAAAGCTAATAGTATCTCTCTGCACAAAAGCTAGTGTATTAACGGACTGACGGATCGGTTTTAACGTGTTTAGCCCATAAAAATAGCAAACGAAAACAATTCATTGTTCATTGAAAACAGTGGAGTGATACCACGGCCTCACAGAAAATCGGCGTGAAGCAATACTAACGCTGTGTTCGACGTGTGAGTGAGGTTACTGGAGGCCCAATTCTTCCTCCCCTTCCTATCCTTAATCCTCAAATTCCCTATCCTTAAACCCCCAATGACCCTCAAGACGTCTGCAACGCACGCAAAAATCTATTATAAACAACACACGCAAACATTTTTGAAAGAAGGTAAATTACCTATTCGATTATCCTATTTAGTCGATTAAAAAGCATCGATTAACTCGACTAATGAGTCGCATCACTAGCCGCAACCACAGGCAACGGAAAGTTTCCAGTGCATCGGGAGTTAGTTCACTAGTGGGTACTTTTGAACTAAACCGTTTGGAAATTGCTGGATTCCAGTTTTTAGTTTTACCCCTTTTTTAACGTTTATTTTTTTAACTGGTAAGTCGGTTAGCGTTTTATGTTGTTGAGTTCGGAACTACAAGGTTCGTAAAGCTTTTTTTTGTCCTTAATGCAGAAGTTGAGGACTATAAGTAGAAATTCAGTAGATGATTATTGGAAAAAATTCATTCGTGTATTGGCTTGGCTTTAGCAATATTATTTTGTTTATTTTAAATTAGTTTTTAACTTTGATAATCCACTTCTACTTCTCTTCCTTGAACGACCTCTAAGGGCTGCTAAAATGGCGGTATCTGAAGGCCCGCTAGCTAATCATAATGTGCCAAGGAGACTTTGGTCACGGCCATTTGTAAGGGAGAAATTTGATGAACAGTAAGAGAACATCTCCTAGTCGTTACCAAGAGATAGAGAAGACGATAAGCACTATATTTTGTATACCTACGCGATTGTTATATCCATATTCGTGGAATGAAATAAAAACTTTAATTGTTGGAGAGCCAAGCTTCGGCATGAATGGGTCGGCTCGACCGGAGTGATACCACGGCCCCACAGAAAACCGGCGTGAAACAACCAGTGTTGTGTTTCGCCGTGTGAGTGAGGTTACCGGAGGCGCAATCCCACCCTCATCCACATCCCTTCCTAATCCTTAATAAATATCCGAAACCTGTATCCCTAAAAGGCCGGCAACGCACTCGTAACTCTCTTGTGCGTCCATGGGTGGCGCTGATTGCTTACCATTAGGTAATCCATATGTTCGTTTGCCGACATATACCATAAAATAATCATACGTAATATGTATAATCTGTAATCAGTCTTGTCTCTTGTCCATCTTTTATTAATAAGAATTTGCCCAAATACTATATTAAGATTGTTTCTTTAATAAAATAATACATTTTATAAACTGTCTTTCACAGATTTTGACAGCTCTTTCCATCGTCTGAATCGATTGACAGATATCCAATCAATGGCAAACGCTTCAGAGTAGAATCTCGACTGAAAGACCGTTATGAAGTTAGTTCCAATTTAAGCCACCGTCCGATTGAGCGCTAGTGTCTTTGAAGTATGATTTGACATTAATTTGATGCAAATTCGATACGATCTTCGAATTGAACGTTGAAAAATAGGTGATGTTAAATAATAATGTTTGATGTCGTGACGTCACTCCTTATATTTCTGAAGAAGTGCAATTAGCAGTCACATGGTTTGTATAACTTTGGATAGCTTTGAAACCCGAAAAATTTGGATAGGTTAGGTTAAACTTTTAATCTCATTCGGGTAGCGGGTGTTAAGTGTATAATAGACCGAAATTATTATAATAATTAAATACGGGGGTGAGAGGGATCGCCCCAACTATGGCTTGAGAAAAGATTAGGTGACTTTCACACCTCCAAAAAATTATCGGTTTCTGATGGACTCAACTCTTTGCTATTAATAACTGTGAATCCGATTTCGCCGAACCTGACAGAATCTAGTTTGAGACTTCTTGCTTGACAATGACACTTGGGCTCCATTGAAAATCAATCTTTTTATCCACCAATGGAACTCGATTTTTCCCAATGAACTTCCAAACTCCCATCTATGCAGATAGCCTTTTACTTTAGCTTTCCCTGGTGTAAAATAATGCTTTAAACTTTTGTCAACTTGATCGACTTCTGCAAATACTCGTACGGTTACCCAGGAGAGCCGTGAAAGTGATTCAAAGCACATTTAGAAAGTTCTCGAAGAATATCCATCGTTAGCCTTGAAGTTCTTGGCTAGATGCTAAGAGTTAGGAGCATAGATTTGCTAGAGAAGCGGGTATTGTTCTTTGAAGTAGATGAAAAGCAGTAGAAAATAGTCAACTTTTCCCAGGAACAGGAGTCCCAGTTCAAACAGCCAGAAGTCATTTTTGGAATACTTCTATATCCAATCCGTTGCTGGTTGGCAGAAAATTGTGACCTGGAGATTAAGGCGCCCGCTTTTCCATAGTTCGAGTTCGAAACTTAGCAAACACCAATCCGATATTTTCCAAGTTACTTGTACATTCATTCAAGGATTGGGCGCGGAAAGTATTGCACGGAAGAGTCGAAGCACGGTAGGGACGTGCTCTGCAGTGGGACGACAACGGCTGCTAATGATAAGTACATACAGGGATATCCGCCGGTTTCTGTCCCACTTCATTTGATTAAAGTTGACTATAGAGTCTCTGCGCAGTTGGCTCCAGCCCCTTGAACGTCTTAAATGACCGGGACTCTGTGGTGCCGTGATTGCTTCTGGTATACATAATAATACTATGTACATTGTATGATTATTTAGACACCAATGACATTCGGGAAAGGAAAACATCTTGGGGAAACCTGGACTGATAATATTTTAACGTTTGAAATCGCCTATCCGCCTCGAGCGAGCGTGGTGATTAATGCTCAAACCTTTCTCCGTGTGAGAACAGACCTATGCTCAGCAGTGGGCACTTACAGATTGAAGATGATGTGTCAGATTATAGAATTTTTTGTTGCGTACATATATGATTTATATCCAATAAAGGTAGACGTTTTTTAAAATCAAATTATTCTGTTTCAATAATATGGCCATCCAACGAGATTACACGCGATTTCCCCGGTTCTATCAGTCATCAAGCTTAGTGTTAAATTTTGACAATTCATGTTACATGTTATAGCATGTTCGTGTGTATACACTAACCAACTTAATTTATTTCTACAGGTATTCAAGAGCGCTTAAATGAAAGAAAGAATACACACATATCAAAGTAAGTATTGTTTTGCTTTATAATTCGAGAATTACAAAACGTGTTCCAGATACGTGTTAGATTTAGAAAATATTTTATGAATTGATGATTGTTATGGTGACATACAATGAAGCACGCCTACCTTCAAGCAAAAATATACAATTAACTTTGCATATTTATTTATATGATATTATGATGTGCACTTTTGCCAATCGTTTTGGAAAATGATTCTTACATAGTCTTTGTAGTCACAGGCAGCTCAAATCAGTCAAAGCCAAAGACATTTCATCAAACCATTTATTTCAATTAATAAGACCATTATTAATTCACCCCTCCCCCTTCTTTCCCTGTTTTTTTATGTAATAGGTTGGCAAACCAGGTGACGGATTACCTGATGGTAAGCAATCACGCCGCCCATGGACACCTGCAACGGAGGAGTTACGAGTGCGTTGCCGCCCTTTTAAGGATTAGGGTTTTGGAGATTTAAGGATTGGGCCTCCGGTAACTTCACAATACGGCAATTCTGAAATTTTTGGAATCCTTATCACAAATGGGCCACCTACGCGCTCGTGATCCCGCTGGTGTTAATTGGTGTCCATAGCGACGCCGATTGCTTACCATCAGGTAATCGTTCCGCTCACATGTGAACCTATCACATAAAGAAAAAGAAGGATAAAAAATAGATTGTTGCATAACATACCAATCTACTTTTCGCTCAGTTGTAACACAAACTCTGCGAATTTACTTCTAGTTATTCACAAAGCACACTCATCTAAATTTTGCATCATATTAGCTATGAACCAGTTTTGCAACTGTTTTTCTAGGTAGACGTGATACTTTTGAGTTATGAACGCTCGGAGTGAATGTGGCGTTGTTTTTGTATGAATGAAGGATGGAAACTGTGTTTTTAAAGTTATTATTCTAGTGTATCACTTAGGTATCTTTATTTTGGTGTTTTGGTGGACTGGAGGTTCCTGTGCTTTAGTCCAATCTTAAGTGTAAAGGTGTAAATTCGGAACTTAAAAAAAAAAAGAAAAAGGGAAATGAATTCTTTCATATAACGAATAAAAAGACTTGAGAAATCTGAAAATGGAAATCTGGACTTATAATTAGGAAAGATGAAATGGCCAATCTGCCTTGAATAAATTTTGACATGAATGTCGAAGTTTGTTCAAGGTTAAGCCTTGAACAAACTTCGACATTCTCCGTGTGAGAAGAGGCTTTTGCCCGATAGTGGGCACTTATGAACTGATGATCATGATAATATTGATAATAGTATAACATTAAGAAAAAAAATATAATAGTTTTAAGAAAGCCATAAATGATCTGTAGATCGAGTGGTCAAATTGGCAAGAGGTATTAATCTCGGCTGATTGATAAAGAATAAAAATAAAAGGATTTCCAGTTTTTCAATACTTTTCTGGAGTTTCTATGGGTTCGGTAAATAGCTTTACGCCAGCCTACATGAAACTCAATGTAACCAATAAATAAAAGTACGTATTACAGCGTATATTTTAAACATATAAAGTATTTAGTTTTATTCACGAATTAAAATGTAACATTATATTATTAAAATTGTTAAAAAGTATCTAAAAACATCCGACCAATTTTCATCCAACAAATTGATCGACCGAAAAGTAGTTGGTCTGCATCCATTATTAGAAATGTTAGTTCCGCAACTCAGTTGAAGTCGGCATTACTATGCATTGGCACGGCTCGCCATATCGATATGCTTGTAACATTGGAGTGCATACTGCATATAATACTTTATTATATTGGATCTATTTTGCCTTCATTTTAGCCTTTGTTTATAATTTTATTGGCAGAGTTGAGTCAACTGAGAATTTCGTTTGGGTATTTTTTCTTCGAAAACTTTTCTGCCTCAGCCTGAGTTGCCGTCTGTTCTCCAAGAAACATACCCTATATAATTATATATCAGCTTGCTTTTTCGCTGGTTGGTTGCATGCAGGCTTTCTACCAGCCTATCTGGAAATCATTGTAGGAGATCTATGTTCAACAGTATACATACGTTATGCTTCTGATAATATCCCTGTGAGATCGTTAAAGCATATTTATAAAAAGTTAGTGTCAGTCTGTAGGCCAGTCTTCTTTTCCTATTATACTTAATATCATGTTTGGTTGGAACATTTTTCTAATTATATTTTATTCTAATTCAAATAAAACCTACCAATTCTTATCTCTTTATTGTCAGAAATGTACTTATGTGGCTCCGTAGGATTTTATTCCCGTTGAATTTAGAGCTGATTTCACCGACGATACGTACTCGTAATCGAGTGTCAGGCAAACTTGAGGTACGCCTGACAGTCCATTTATTCTGTCCCCGACATGTTTTTAAACAGTTGATTGATCAATTCGAATAGGTTATCATGTATTGATTTGTCTTTTCTAATTGTCATATTATTGTAGTTGCCTGGAGAATAAGGGTTCTCATGCATAAAAGTGCAAGCTCAAAAGCCGGCAAGAAGCGATGTGACTCTTTTCTAGTTATTTTATATCATGACACGACCAGATACCGGTAACAACTGATAAAGGAAATTATATTGAAGAATTTTTAATTATAAGTTTCAAATTGCCATTCTGCCTTAGAAGATGCTTACGGTATAGGCTAATGTTGAATTGTCATTTTAATACGAATTTTGTCTTGAATATTGTCCTGCTACACTTTTGGTCTAAATTTTATTGTAATCTCATTCTTCCAAAAATAATAAATGATCAATTACCCTTTTTGTGGAGAAAAGTTATCATATAACTTCTACTGCGAACCCGGGCCGGGCATCATTGCGCTTCCACCCGCAGCCCTGGCTTGGGCAAATACATTGGGTACCTTTTAGTCGGCTATTACTACACCCTCAAGTAGAAGATAGGTGACGAATGGTTGAGAAAAAGTGTGGAAGAGCCATACTTCGGCACGAGTGGTCGGCTCGACCTGAGTTATACCACGGCCTCACAGAGAACTGGCTTGAAACAACCACAGAGTTGCGTTTCGCCATGTAAGTGGGGTTGCTGGAAGCCCAATACTTCCCTTCCCCCAATCTCTCCCCGATCCCTAAATGTCCAAATTCCCAATTCCCAAAAGGTCGGCAACGCACTCGCAACTCCGTTTACCTCCTGTTACCATCCAGGTCATCCATCTGCATCTTTAGCGCCCCATCATATAAAAAAGTGACTCTAAGATCAACCAAAACACCTACAATATTTGATTTTAATTGAACTAAAATTTCTCACCATACGGCTTCAAACAACCAAACGTTTTATACCAAATGCACCCCGGAAAACACCTGAAAATTCCTCGACTAACCATACAAAATCCAATTTCCCAAAAATCAACGATAAACTAAATAAACCCTAACAAAGTATAATTACTAACAGGCGCAGTTTAACAGCAGTTAAGTTAACTATGCATAAATTAAACTTAGATTAATGAAATTACCGTACATGGTCGTTCGTGCTGTTGCATAATTCGCCCTCAATTTGAATTTATAGTCAGGGCTCGGTAACATATTGTTTTGTTTAGTATTCCTGGAACTAGTTCATTACTAAGACTTGTATCGTTGTGGTGTAAGCAGAAATGGCTTATATAATGACTGATGACTGCACGGTTGGCGCGGTGGCTGGGCAACTGGCTGGCGCGCAACGTGTCGCGGGTTCGATTCCCGCACGGAACAACTCTTTGTGTGATCCACAGATAGTTGTTGATATTGTATGTTTGTAAACGCACCCACGACACAGGAGAAAATCCTAGTGTGGGGCAACGTTTTTTTTTAAAAAAAAAATATGTCTATGTATACGTTTATTACAATACGTATATACATTTATGAATAACCAATAATTACTTAATAACCCTCATCATCATCATCATTATCAGTATCATCATCATTATCATCATTATCATCATCATCATCATCATCATTATTATTATCGTCATCAGGCCAAAAGAGGCTACAACAGAAGGCCTATAGAGATAATAAAAGCTTTTACAGATGTAAAAGACAGGTTTATTACAATGTTTGCGAGTGAATCTCAGTTATCAAGTTATTTGTTTTCTAATATAAAACCATAAACGATATAATATACATTACCATATTTTTTTAACCACTAATTGACAGACATTCTGATTTTAAATTTTCGTACGCTTTTACTTCAATTGTAGGTTCCATGATTTAGGGACAGTTATGACTTTGAACTCGTGTGTTTAAAATGAGAATTTTAAGAAACTTAATTATTCTGTTTCACTTTTACACAATTACTAGGAATTAGTTAAGCTGCACTAATGATTTGAATATATTATTATAATAGTCCTGTACTAAGAATCAAACGAGTTAGAAGAATACATAAAAAGAATTAATAAAAATATTACTATTTTTCTTTTCAGACAAAGTAAGGCGGATCAAAGAATATCTGAGAGCTACGGTGACGAACGTGAGTTATAAAATAGAATTAAAGAAGAAAAATAGAATGGATGCATTAAAAGTTTTAATAATAATAATTTATATATTTTTTTGTTTTACGTCTGGTGTTCCATTAGTTAGACACGTTCTATTTTCAATAATCGTTATTTTTCTTTTGCAACGTTTTCCTTATTTGAAAATTAGAAGCAACAGCAATATTGTTCAGTAAAATAAGTCAAGATGATGAAATATTTATTCCAGATGTACATTTTGTAAGGACAAAGAGGGACCTTGGATCTGGCAATGTCATCATCACTCAACATTTTAGCGATAAGGTTTTAAGCCCTGGTGATGAGGTAAGAAGCAAGAATTTAAATCCTGTAACGTGCTTGCTAGATCATTTAAATTCCCAAAAGTCGCACCTTGTGGATTTAGGCTATTATACCTAAGAACAATACGGTAGTTTCCAACTAGTCAGATTCGATTCTTTTATCCAAATGCCAAAAACTATACTTTTCTATGAAAGTTGTATTCAACACTGAGTTATGACGTCACAGTATTTTTGAGTCAAATAGCTTACTTATTTCTTAAAAAATATTGAAAATTTAGTATACCGATCGAACGATGTATAAAAAGTATAACTAGTTATTTTTCAATATTTTATTGTATTGAAACGTCGGGTTCATTTATTTTTGACCTAGGAAACTACCCAATTGAATGCATTTGGATTAAAAGTTACAATACAAGTCACCGCTCTTCACAATCCTTCAAAAGATTGGATCAAAATGTCCGGTTTCTGACCCTCTAATAACTTTTTAATTAAAAACAAATTGTTGCGAACTGATTAAATTTAGAGGGAAAATGTTTTTTGTATGCAATAGGTCGGCAAATAAGCAGACGGATTACCTAATGGTAAGCAATCAGCGCCGCCCATGGACACCCGCAACAGATTACGAGTGCGTTGCCGACCTTTTGGTGATTAGGAATTTGGAGATTTAGGAATTGGGGAGGGATTAGGGAAGGGCAAGGATTGTTTCACGCCGGTTTTCTGTGGGGCCGTGTGGTATCACTCCGGTCGAGCCGACCCATTCGTGATGAAGCATGACCCACACTTAAATGTCAGCAAGTTTTACAAATGTTAAAGGCAAGAAAAACTAATGAAGCTGTAAAAACAATTGATATTTACAGATAAGTCTCCAATGTACCGCTACTGCCGACAAGCCTTCAAGATTTATTTGGGAGAGGGATGGAGTTGTTATATCTCCGAATACTGATCAAAGGTAAGCGAAATGTTAATAACTTTCGTGTATTTCATTCTAGTGAACACCATTTTACCTTCACCTCTCCACGAACCACATGTCAAACTATTGGTCTTGCTTACATGTCCATCCTTATCCATTGACTTTTTTTTTTTTTTTTTTTTTTTTGTCGGGTTGGAAAATCCTCATGGAGACCCACCACCCTCGGGGAAAGGGCGAAGGGTACTGTCAGACTCATACTGACTAAAAACCAACCCGGTGTTCCTCCACTTACCCATGTGTCGGAGGGGCGGGTATCGCCGAAGCATTCGTCGCATCCCCCCGACGGGTATTGGCCCGCCAGATGGTTAGGCGGGCCCCGTCACCCCGACCGCAGGACTCCATTATGAGGCGCGCGCGGAACACGGCGCCGCCGCCTCGAGGCCTGCTGCTGGTCGGACGACAAGACGCCCCGAGTCTGTCGTCCGCAGGCCGCACCCTACGGTGGGCGCAGGTCGGCCACCCTACGACGTCTAGTGCGTCTGCTGCGGGAGGGGAGAGAGGAGGCAGCCTCTCTCTCCCTTTCCGCCGCCTCCTTTGCGAGCATCACGGCTTCGCAGAAGGTAGCGACGGCACTCCACCCTGACTCGCTCCCGACCATAGCAGACACTACAGCCGGAAGCGAGAGATTTCCCGCAGCACCTACGGCCGCGACCACGTCCCGGCGCTGCTCGGCCCAAGCTGGGCACTCCACCAAGGTATGCAGCGCCGTATCATCGCGGCAATCACCACAATGGTGGCACTGAGACGTCGGCTCCCGACCTATGCGACACAGGTACTTCCCAAAACACCCGTGTCCAGTAAGCACCTGCGTCAGCCGGAAACTGAGGGCGCCGTGGCTCCTATTGAGCCACTCCTCTAGAAAGGGCCTTACAGCCGCTATAGCGGCGTGCCCCGCCGTGGGTTGCGCTAAACGCGTCTGCCACTCCGCCACTAAGGCCTGACGGAGTTCTGCCCTGCGTGCCTCAACCTGTCGAGGCACCAGGCGTTCGCCTCGCTCGACTGCTTCCACGCGCCACCAATAGAGCGACGCGAGGAGTTTTGCGTCGAGGTCCCAGGGCGGGGATCCGGCTAGGAGGCTCGCTGCCTCAAAGGAGATCGTACGGTATCCCCTTATTATCCTGACGGCCATCGCGCGCTGTGGCCTTCGCAGCGCGGCGATGTTACGGGCCGTCAGGGCGTCCGTCCATACTGGCGCGGCGTATAACGCCATCGACCGTACGACCCCCATGTAGAGCCTCCGGCAGGAGGAGATGGGCCCCCCCTGGTTGGGCAGCAAGCGCGACAGCGCAGCAGCGGCGCTCATCAACCGGGGGGCGAGCCGTGTAAAGTGCGGCCCGAAATTCCACCGACTGTCGAGAACGAGTCCGAGGTACTTCATCGTGGACTCAACAGCAATGGAAACCCCTCCTACTATGATGCTGGATCTTTGAGGCGGCTTCATCCTTGGCCCATGAAAACACAGGGCCTCCGATTTGTGCAATGCCACCTCTAAGCCCAGCCGCCGGATCCTACCCACGACGTGCGCGACACCAGCAGTCGCGCGTATGGCCGCCTGCCGGTACGACTTTCCACGCGCTGTAACTAGCGTATCGTCGGCGTAACAAATGACGCTGACGCCGTGGAGTAGAGCACCGCGCAGAGCCCAGTCGTAGCCAACGTTCCACAAGAGCGGACCCAACACCGATCCCTGCGGAACGCCGCACGACGTCTCTCGCCGACCCCATCCTTCTCGACCCGGGTACACCACTGACCTGTCCGACAAATAGGCCCCGACAATGCGTTGGAGGTAGCGCGGCACCCCGTGATATCGGAGCGCCTCTCGGATGGTACTCCAGGGCAAGGTGTTGAAAGCGTTGGCGATGTCGAGCGACACCGCCAAGACCACCTCACCCCGGGCGACTGCCTCCTCCGCCAGGACCTTTACGCGCATGATCGCGTCCACCGTGGAGCGCCCCTGGCGGAAACCATATTGGTTGTTCGCCAAATCCGGCCCCACCCTGGTCATGTGCTGGACGAGGCGGCCGGCGATGATTCGCTCGAAGATCTTACACACCTCGTCCAGCAACACGATCGGCCTGTACGCAGACGGGGAGTCTGCGGGGCGCCCCGCCTTCTTGAGCAGGACCAGCTTTCCGGTCTTCCACCGGCTTGGAAACTGGCCCCGCTCCAAACATGCGCTTAAAAGCCCTGCTAGTCGGGGCCAGAGAGCTCTCATAGCCAGGACCCATGCACGGCTTGGAATACCGTCGGGCCCTGGGGCGGTGTTCTTGATGCGAGCCACCGCCACTCTCAACTCTACCCGGGTCACTTCGGGCACGTTTTCGTCAGTCTCATCCGCGTTGGGCGAATTACGAGGCGGAACCATAGCTGGTGGTGTGTGCTCCGGTCTCGACGGAAACAACGCACACACCACCTCCTCCAGCAGCTGTGGCTGGAGACTCCGGCATAATGGGGGGGCCCATTGGCGCAATTTGCCCCGTACCATGAGGTAGGGGCGTCCCCACGGATCTCGGTCCAGAGTCCTCAACAGCTCTACGTTGGCCTGGGCCTTTGCCCGGACAATGGCCAGCTGGAGGGCGCTTTTCGCCTCTCTGTAGCGGTTGTATAGTTCCGCCTCTTCCTGTTCGGCCGCAGCTGTAAAGGGGCGGCGGCGTCTTCTTCGGTACCTTGCGTACTGGCGTCGCACCTGTACACAAGCGGTGCGCAATTGCGCAATCGAGTGCGACCACCAGTACACTTGGCGCCTGGATGGTAGCGGCCGGACTCGGGGCATGCCAGCGTCGCAGATGTGCGACATGTTCTCCCGGAACCACTCCGCCTCCTCGTCGATGTTGGTTGGCCTGTCTGGAGAGTCCAACCAGGCCTTGACGATAGAGGCCTCCAGGAGAGCCTCTCTGTCCAACCGCTTTAACGCCCAACGCGGACCATCTCCAACGCCCATCGGGGTCGCTTGGACCGGCCCAACCGAGGTCTGGGCAGAGACGCTGAATCGAATATATCGATGGTCAGACAGCGTCTCTACCTCCTCCAAGACGTGCCAGTCCTGGACAGTGCGTGCGAGAGTGGGGCTAGCAAAGGACAGGTCCACTATAGACCCACCTCGCTGCCGCACGCACGTCTGCACGGAACCCCGGTTGAGGTGAAGCAGGCCCTGCTCGACCGCCCACTCCTCCACTAACTCGCCCCGTGCATTCGTAGCCGGGGAACCCCAAGCCGTAGATTTGGCATTGAAGTCCCCAAGGACTATCACGGGACGAGGGTGACTACGACTGACAATCGTGCCCAACTCCAATATCAAACCCTCCATGTCAGCGAGAGAAAGGCTGGGGGGGAAATACACCCCCGCGACCATGATATTTCCCCAAACTGCCGCGACATAGCCCCGCCCTCGGGTGACGGCCTCGAAGGGAAGGGTGTCGGCAGCAGACCTCAAAATAAGTACTACCGAGCGGTTCGTGTCGCACACCCAGTCATCCCTGGGTGGCACAAAATACGGCTCGGAGACAACTGCCACATCGATCGACCACTGCGCCATGCTCTGAAGCAAGAGATCCTGAGCTCTGGCGCAGTGGTTTATGTTAGCTTGAAGGAGACGACGTAGGGCCATTATTAGGTTTCCATGGTCATGACCTCCTCCCCAGCCCTCGGCGGATGTTTTGAAGTAGCTGGCGGGTGAACCGGCTGCGAAGAGCTGGTTGCCTGCTGTGTCAAAGTCGGTATACTAGCCGGCGGATGAACCGGCTGTCTCCTGGCATTGTTCTTCTTTGGTCTGGCACAGGCCTTTGACCCGGTCGAATGGTCGGCTGGCTTGCCAGATGCCGCACAGATGACGCAGTGCGGCTTGGCAATGCAAATGCTAGCTTTGTGACCGAGTTGACCGCAGCGGAAGCATATTTGGCTGCGGTCTACTCCCGCGGTGCACCGTGCCCCCGCGTGTCCTTCTTCCAAACAGCGGTAGCATCGATAGGGCTTGGGAGCTAAGAACGCGACCTGCGCCGAGACCCATCCAACCAAGAGCCGCTTATTTTCAATCTTTTTGGCCGCCGCTACGGGACAGCTGACGAGAATTGTCCCAAGACCGGAGACACCCCGACGTATCATGCCCGCCTTGACTTGTTCCGGCGGGCATCCTCCGGCCCTGGAGATGGCAGCGGCGACCTCCTCCTGCGTAACGGAATCGTCCAAGCCTGAGATGCGCAGATCTGCACATTTGGTTGGCCTAGACACTCTCACTCCTCGGAACCTAGAGACGCCTTAAGTCTATCGGCAAGGGCGTCTGCCTTGGGCCCACTCGTGGCTCCCGAAATCTCTAGTAAGCGACCGCCGGCCGCAGTAGTCTTACACCGCAGGCCCGTTATGCCGAGATCACTAAGTGAGATCTCTGCTTTCGCCTTTGCCAGGATCCCAGCGTACGTAAGGCCCCGCTCCTCCGCCCCTGGCTGCAGGGTTAGAGTCACTGCTGTAGAGCGGGGTGTACTTAGCCTTGCGGTCTTGTGCTTGGTAGCCGCTTCTACCTTCTGGGCCTGCTTTTTGGCCCGCTGGCGTGCCCTTTTTGATTTTTTGGCAGCGCCCGCAACCTTCCATTCCGACTCAGGTCTGGTACCATTCTCGCGTGTTACTGGGCGGACGGTGGCACCTGTTTTTTCCGCCAGTTTGGCTTCTTTTCCTGACTGCCTATCTGATTTTGGCCTCGCAGTTTTCATTTGCGAGGCGGCAGTTGAGGTATTCCTTTTCTGTGTGGCACCCGCTGCTGGTGCCGATTGGGCGGCACGAGGCGTTGCAGCTTGGGCTGCATATGTCGGTGCCGAAGTGCGGCCCTGGTCTGCAGCTAGGGGTGGACGCAGGATCTTCCCCTCCAGCACCGAGAAGCGCGCGTTAAAACTTGCCATCTCCTTACGGATCAGGCGAGTCAACTCAGTCTCCTGTGACGGCGACTGCGGTTGCGGTTGCTGCGTCGGGAGCGCAAGGCCCACTTCTTGCCTGAGGTGCTCTCGGCGGAAGTTTACCATCTCGGCCTTGAGCTCCTCATGCTCCTTGCGGAGCTCCGCCATTTGTGCTGCGAGCTTTTTGTTCTGGGCCCGCAGCAGGGCCGTCTCTTCCGTAACGGTGCGTGTTAAAAGTACTTGAGTACTTTCCAGAATGGAGGCCGTGGCCTCTTTAAGTGCCTTCTTGCTGCAGCCGCTAAGGCCCTTCGAGACTTTGCTCACCTGTCTGATTGCTGCAACCGCGTCAACCAGCCTTTGGTTTAGGTCGGAGGCAGGAAGATCTTCTGCCTCGACTCCTACATCCGAGACGACAGTTGAGGACTCCGACAGGCGAGTGACTCTCCCTTCCGTCACTCTTTTCGTCAGAGCCGCTATTTGCCGCTCATCCTCCTCTAATTTATCGGCGAGTGCTGCTGCTTTCGCTGCAGCCGCAGCCTCACGCCTGGATAGGCCGACACCAACATATTTGCCGGTGGTGGCGGGCCTACCTCTTCCTCCTTTTTTAGCACCGACCTTAGGAGCCGGCATCGCTGTATCGCTCAGGGCCGATTCCGACCCTGAGTCTGCACCTTCTCTTGGGCGTTTGCGTAAGCGTTTTAAATTACCGCTCACCGCGCTCATCACACTCATACTCGACGCACTATCTGAGTCCGACAGAACTCCTTTCCGCTCAATTAGTACCATTGGTACTGTTTCACCTACCTCGTCATTTTTTGTTTTTATTTTATTTGTTAGGGTCTCCATATTGTTCCCACGAGTACAAAGCAAGTAATGGTCAACCCCGGGCAGAGGCTTAGGTACCCGGGTAAGCCTACATACTGCTGGGGGCGACAGGTACCAGCAGGTGGGAGCGCTAACGACCGTACACCCAACGGCCATTCATCCCCTCGCCGCGCTCCCGAAACTTGGGATTGGGTGGTTTTTTATCTTAGAGGTGTCCTTCCTCTAGGGCCGGGCGGCAAAGCCAAGCCCCCCGACGGCGGCATTGAGACATGCCTCCGTCCGCTGTCCGGCCAACCCGACTCAGCGGACCCGCCGAAAGGTTTGCTCCTCAATGAATGAGGATAACAAACGAACCCCGCATTGACGCGCCTGCGTCAAAGCGGGTGTGGCCGCGTCCTCGCCTAATCAACTACGTCGACGGGGCAGGAGCGACCCCTCCTGCAGAAGTTAGCTCCGGACAATAATGCTCCTCTACGCTGGCTTACGCGAAGAGATTATTGTCCGTACCCAGGGTGCACCGGTCCAACGACTGCTCTTCCCCCCGGACGTATCCGCAAGGGACCAGCAGCCGCGGAACGCACGGGGAGGTCTTCTGCTCGCACCCCATCCTTATCCATTGACTGTGTATACTACTACTGTGACTTATTTATTTATCTTCTACACAATTCTTAGTTATATTGAAGTTTTACTGTCAATAATATTTATAATAAAATTGACAAGAATATAATATAAAAACTAGCTACTCTCGCGCGGTTTCACTCGACTCAATTGATCGTAGCGTGATGTTTTAGAGCCTATATCACTCAGGAATATTGTAGCTATCTATCAGTGAAAGAATTTAGGAAATCCGACCAGCGGTTTCTAAGATTACCCCCTACATACAAACATACCAACTTACAAACTAACAAATTTTACCTCTTTATAATATTAGTATAGATGTTAAGACCAATACAGTTTTTTAATACTGAACCTTAAACTTTTTACAAATTCAAACGAAAATACTCAGGCCCAAATCAATTTCATTTGTAGTTCGTTCGTTTTTCCTGAACAAATAAGTAATTAAGCCGCGACAGGACGGTTTTGTTAAAAAAATGAATGGTTGTTAGGAAAAGTTCATTTTTAAATAACGAATACGCAGACCTAGAAAATTCGAATTGTAAATGGAAGTAACGTTTGAAATAAAAATATTCAGCCAGCTTCAAATTTGTATTAAGAACATCAGAATTAATATTTGTTTTATGACCGTTATTATTTAAAATATTCATAAAAACATCAGTGAATTTAGAATATGCTATGTTTTAATTATATTATATGACGGTGGCAAAATTATTCTTAAATTTCTCTGAGCTGGTTTAAAGAAAAGCTATAAAAAATCTAAAATCAATTAACGAAACATAGGTAGCTTTTAGTGAACATAATTTTGAAGCGATCTTAAAAAGTTTCTTAGAGGCAATCCGTTTTCAGTTTACGGGTAGCAATGGAGCTGGAAGAATACATATATAATCGATTAAATTAACTACAAAACCACTTTTATAAATATTGGATGTGCTATATTTTTAAATAGATAGAGAGATTGAAGACGAACGTTTATCTCTATAGTAGAATTTTTTAATAGGAAGACTTGGTCTTAGTCTGGCTTAACATTTTCCAGGTATACACTTGGTCAGATGATGTCACCGACAGGAGTTGGTGTGGTGTCACAGCTGAACATCACAAGGGCAAGGGTAGAAGATGGAGGCTTATATTCTTGCTTAGCTTTTGAAGGAGAATCCAGTACGGGTCATTCGTCAAGAATCGATGTTTTTGGTAAGTTCTTAATTTTATTTTATAATAAAGATGATGGTAAAAGTAGATGATGGTAAGATAAAGTAAAGTTCCAAATGAGAAAGAAAGTAAAATAATCTATTTCGCACGTGACATATCGCACAAAGCTATAAAGATTTGTAAAAAATGAGAATGACAAATACAACACAGTAAGAATAAACAAATGCAAAAAGTCAAAGTCAAAGTCAAAATCATTTATTTCAATTAGACCACAGTAGTCACTTTTGAATGTCAAGCAAAAAGGGAAAAAGTATTTCAATAGCTTTAAAATTAAGCGTGTCAGTCTCTCCGTCTGTCCTCTAGTGAAGTTGTTTGCTCGTTCCAAAGTGTAGATTCCTATGGAGAAGAACGTGCAAGAAACTCCATGGTTACTCTTTTTCAATCAGTTTTAAAATACATTTCTTTGTTACATCATTTAGTCGGTTCTGATATGAGAGAACAGTGTAACACTAATGTTTAAGCAAAAAATACGAAAAAGAAGTTAAAAAACATTAAGTTAGAAGCTACAATAAAAAAAAATGTAGCATGCCCAAAGGGTTGCCATCTTAGTATAAGTTGAGCTCTGTGACAACCCAACACTTCAGAATTACGCCAATAAGTAATGATAATTTAGAAAAAAAAATCCATATTAACTATGACAAAATATTTTAGGTCCTCCTTATATAAGGACTTTACCACCAATTAAAGTTCAGAGTGGAGAACCACTGAAGCTCAGGTGTCCATACTATGGATATCCTATCAGGTAAGAGAATAAAGACTATTTAAATAAAGTATTTAGTTTATTCCAGTAGACGTACAAATTAAATCTGAGAATCAAATCAAAATACATTCTGAAACAATGAAACAATGAATTTATTTTTGCAAATAGGCCATAAAACGACATTTTTACACGTCAATTTATATGTAAAAAACTGAAGCCGGCATTTCCTATCTGACTACTCTGAGAAGAAATGCTCAAACAAACTCAGAGGTCAGTCTCTTTTCAAGTCCAGACAATGTAAAAATAACATAATGTGAGAGAACCGTGCAAGTTAATTCTGTAGTGGTCTTTTGAGGAAAGAACCACACCAGTTTAAGTGGACCCGTTCTGAAGACAGGCACGCAAGTGTCAGTTTGCAACCAGTATAGCTAGTGCTGCTGAGTTGTCCAACGAACAATACCGATCAAAAGAACATTTGGGTGGGTCGCGCAAGTACTCAAACTGTCAGAACGCAGATGACTGGTAATCAAAAAGCATGGCAAGTCTCACACGGTCATTCTGATTTGCGAATCTGTTCGTCAGTAAAAAAACAAAACAGCCAATTTAAAGCTTTTAGTGTTAATTGTATACCTAATAGAAATACCTGAAACAAATATGAAGAACATCAAATTATTTTCAATTCACAGCAAACTAGAATGGGAACATAAAGGAAAGAAGATTATCAGCTCAACTCTTCCACAACACTCTAGATATAAAAGGACATACTTAACTACTTCTAACAACAGTAAAAATACCAGAAGAAAACGGAGAAAAAGACAGCTCTTTGAGACAGGAGCTGATGGCGTTCTGAACATACCAAGAGTAGTGAAAGAAGAAAACGGGGACACGTATACATGTATTGTTTACAGCCCATCAGGAGAAATGGCTAGAAGGTATGAATTTATTTAATTGTAAATACTTTATTGCACACCTTATTACAAATACACCTAAAAGAAAAACAGGGTTATACATAGCTACTTATATAGATAGTACAACAGGCGGTCTTTTTACACAGGGTGGTTTCTTCCAGACAACCTTTGGATGGAAATTTAAAAGAAACTTGAGGATGTGACAATGGGCGTACAATTAATTAATCATAATGACAAATACTCATAAAATATAATACATAACTCATAACTACATAAATTTTACACAATTGTTAAATGTTTTTGTAACCCTAAGTGCCTGATTGTCAGGAATAACATTGGCGAATTTCAAAATTTGTATTAAAAATTAAACTGTAGATTTAACTAAGCATGTAGTTTAATTTTTATATGTGGAATATCAACCACCTATGATTAAAACATGTAAAATCTGGAAATTGGCGGAGTTTGTTTCTCAAAACTACGTTAAGCCATACCTGAGTACTTTCCTCCATTTTTACAAAATTACTGTCTCGTTAAAGTTCTATTAATGAGCGCAAAGACAGGATATAGAAAATTTACTTATACCTATTTGGTATATATTTGATAGCTGTAATGTGTCTATAGCTGACCCGTAGGAATTCTATGATCGAAGCTCACAGAAACACATTCATGGAACTATTTTACTACCTTGCAGGTCATTTGAAATTCAAGTAGTAGAAGCTCCTGAGTTAGATGAGTTGAGAGTCGGTAGCGGATTAAAGGAAGGACAAATAGTTCAGATAACTTGCAACATTATCAGCGGTGATCCACCAATTTATTTCTCTTGGCTAAAGGATGGAAAGAAACTACCAGCTAGTTTGAAGGTTTGCTAAATAATTTTCTCAAGTGAAAGTGTCGGATAGTAGTCAGATAAGTGTATAAACTGAAATTTGTTTTTTTTTTTTTGTTTAAATCGTCTGAACATGTACACCTAATAGTGAGTGCTTATAATAAATTATAAATAGTTTTTAAAGGAATTCCCGTAGATAAGTAACAATAAAAATGTAGGAGTTTAAATTTAGTTTACGCTGCATGAGGAACGTCAAAAAGTTGTTATATTACAATTTTACAGGACCTATAATACAGCCTTGAGAAACACCACATTTTATTTCCAGATAACAGAAAGAAGTTCAGAGTTGTTCAGCGTTCTGATAATAAAACGAGTATCTCTGGAGCATTGTGGAAAATACACGTGCATAGCAACCAACCATGTTGGGAAAGTAAACCAGACTGCCGACCTTTATATTAATGGTGAGTCAAATGCTTTTGAAAGTCTTGAAAAAATGAAAATTTATTAAACGAGTATAGATATAATTTAATATCAATGTCTTATATATAAAAAAATATTTGCGGGTACGGTTAAACCAAAATAGTTATTCTGGGTGTTAAGTGCATGTGATTTTCTATATTTGTGTAAAATACTAGTGTAAAGCAAAATTTGAAAAAAAATATCGATGAAAAACGTCTTAACGCTCTCAGAATGCTATTTATGTGCTATAAAGAAAAACTAAAGCTGTCCCTTATTTTCTAGTCTCGAAAAACTTATTGATATAAAAATTCGTTAACCCATCAGTGTCAGTATCTTGTTTAATGACACACACAATTCTTAAGGCTGATTTTTCAATAGTCAGATAAGTGTTATCTGAGGAATAAAATTGTTGCTGTCACTGTCTTATACAAACATTCTGATGCGACAGCATCATAATTATTCCACTGATAACTTTTATCAAACATTTGAAAAACCAGCCCTTAGTAAAAGAAAAGGAGGATAACGCATACAAAAATTAATTTTCAGTTGCACCAAAATGGATAGAAGAACCAACAAACACGTCCTTGCTGTTAGGCCAACGCGGCGTAGTGTATTGCAACGCAAACGGCTACCCGACGCCGCAGATACATTGGATGAAGAGAGATGGTAAGTGAAATATTTACACACGATCAATAGCTAGCGTTAAATTGCTGTTGTGTTCGAATTTTGGCTTTAAAGGTAGTTTCGGACTATAATGTAATTTGAAGAAGATCCTTAAAGTTAAGAAGGGTCAAATTCGGATGAATAGGTCTAATTGATGTAACAGTTTCATTGATAATAAGTAATTTCGGAAGCATTGAAATTCTGGAGCCAAATAGATATACAAAAACTAGTTCTGTTTATGAAAAAAAGAGTACAACGTATACAAAACTAATTCTGTTTACAAAAAAAAGACTACATAACAAAATAAACCTAGAAAACAGAAAGTAATCTACTGGTAAGTAGATACGTCGTTACGTTAAAACAAACTGGTGAGAAGAAGCTATGTCAAGTGTTTGTTGCATTGCTTCTGTAGTTTTACTTAAAAAAATATACTGTTAGTGCAGACTAACAGACACAGCAGACATAACATATTAGAATATAGCTTCTTTCAGAGACTTCACCCTTGTAACTAGGCTTATGTGTTATTTTAGCCTACAAATTATACTTGTGCCAATTTCAGTTCAAATAAATAGTAACAAATTCCCAACCATTACTACCTTAAATTAACTATAATGTGTTGAAGAGCCATGTTTTGGCACGAAGGGGCTGGCTCGGCCGGAATGATTCCACGGCCTAAAAGAAAACTGGCGTGAAACAACCACAGCGTTGTGTTTCGCCGTGTGAGTCAAGTTACCGGAGACACAATCCTTCCCCTCTCCCAAACCCTAAATCACTGAATCTCTAATCCCAAAAAGGCCGGCAACGCACTCGTAACTAATCTGTTGCCGGATATAAATAAAAATCATCAATCAATCAATCTTATCAATCAAGCTTAGTCTCAGTTCACAGTAAAAGAAGTCTACCTTAGTCTTTGTAAACCTTCTTGAATTCAGTTAAACATATTACTTATTTTATTATCTCATTATTTTCACAGCAACATTAGGTATATGGAGACCAGTTCTGGACTTGGCTGGTGGAGGAGTGATGAGCTATCCAAACGGTACCCTCATTATTGAAGTGGTGTCGCTCTCCGACGAAGGGATGTATGCATGCAACGTTGAGAATGGAGTGGGCGATGCGCTGAACAAAAATCTTTGGATTAGTGTTAATAGTAAGTTTAAAATAAAGTTATGATCCATACTAATATTATAATAAACTAGCTATTTTCGCTCGCTGATCGGCTCCATTTAATTGTAGCGTGATGTTTCATAGCCTATAGCACTTAGGAACATTTAAGCTATCTATCAGTGAAAAAATTTTGGCAATCCGACCAGCGGTTCCAAAAATTACCCCCTACATACAAACTTACAAACATACAAACTTACAAACATACAAACTTACAAATATACAAACTTACAAAATTTACCTCTTTATAATATAAATATTATAAATGAGACTGTAAGTTTAAGTTAAGTTAGCAGTCCGGATTAAACAATAGGGTACGTTCTATACTATTATACGAAAAAAATGTTATTCCTGAGGGAAACTTATATTATAATATTATTATTATACAACCGAATTCCACGCGGACGAAGCCGCGGGCGGAAAGCTACTTTCAACTTCATTTAACAATTCGTCGAAAGTAAATAACAATTAATGTGGAAAAAGTATGGTAAGTAAAAGTGGTACTTATAAAGTTTTATTCAGTAAGATATTTTAATTTCAATGATTATTAGGAACTACAGAAGTTTGAATGACAAACTTTTTAGTATGTAGGTATTTATGTAGATGTGGTAGCTGACAGTTACAATTTTTTATCCAAAGTAGACCAAATTGTATTCTCCCATTATTTTATGAATAATAAAAAAAAGCCTTTGTTGTTGATTTCACTTAAATTAAAAATTTAATCTATATGTTCCTAACTAACCTATTAAGTTAATTCGTACTCGTAACTATTTACTACTCGTATCTTAATTAATGTATTATTAATAAAGTAACTGGTATAGTTTATTGCATTAGGCAAACGGTATACACTCTTCAACTTCTTCCGACATAGGCCTTCTCTAAAGATCTCCATTTTGTTCTATTATTTGCTGTTCGGATCCATGTTGGACCCGCTCCATTTTTATATATAGGATTCAATTTACTGTGGTACGGCCACACAGTCAAAAAAACCTACGCAAAAAAACGAAATCATAATTTTAAAATAAACCTCGACGTAATTAATGTATAATAACATTATAAGTGTCCACAAAGTCAGAAGTCAAGTAGCCTGGAAAAGTACTTAAATATTTGTTTCATCAATCAAATTGATCGATTTCGTAGGGGGAGTTGTAATAGAAGAAGTGTTTACACGTCTCCTCTTTCATACGTAATTACAAAATAAATTAGCTCATTTATTTGCTTTCTGTTCTTCAACGATCTAATTTGAAAAGTGCTTCTATTTAATTAATTCATTTTATAGTTATATTTGTTTTTTGATAGGTTTGTAGGCATAATCGTTATTGCTAAGTAGTACTTAGGTAAATATCTGAAACCGGTTAGGTATAAATAAATTCCTTTTTTAGGTTTGCGTGAGTTTCTTTTTAAATAATTTTGGTGGATTGAACGCTGTAATAATACAAAATATTTATTAGATAATAAAGTTTTTTTATCCCATACTTAAAAAATGGGTAACTATGTAAATAAGGATCTTTCAAGGTATCTGAGTCAAAATGACATACCTCAACATCACTGTCTCTTAGTATTTTTTTTAGTTTTTAATGTTATCACATTTATATAATAGGCCGGAATTAATTTTACCAAAACCTTAATACAAAATACCCAAATTATAACTAAGCACATCTACAGAATAAAAAATGTCACTAAAATGATTATTATTTAGAATATACGAGTTCTTAAGTGACTCAAGTTTTTGGTCTTTGAGGCCTTGAGGCCTTGAAGGACTGATGTCAGGGACTTTAATATTTTAACCAAGAAATTATTTCTAGAGCCAGTGCACTTTGAGTCAGTGGGCGCTAACCTCACTACGAAGATGGGTCTACCTGTGACCTTGACCTGCAGACCACTTGGAGACAATCCCATCAGAGTCAAGTGGTCGTTGGATGGAAAACCCATTGATTTTACATCATCGAGGTAATTTTTATTATTCTCTAATAAGTTGATAAGTTTGCTTTAGAAGCTTCTAAAACTATGAGTAAGATTCATTTTAAGGATAAGTTTGTAAATGAACTACGCTTTTTTGGTTGAAAACAACGCCATCTGTTGATTGTCGACAGATTTACTCTAGGGTGTCACAAGGTTTCAGGTAGCTAGAAGGATGGTCTTTGGTATAAAATTGAAGTTCACTTGTTTTGTAATCTTTAGAGCCAGATCATAGATGGCTCTGTACTAAACTAAACAACAAGAAAAGTAACACAATGGAGTAAGGAGAATCTGTGTATTTATTTCAGACTTACAATATCAGAAACAATGACTCGTAATGGGCTGAACAGTTTGATCAACATAAATTACGTGGAGAGCAGAGACGGAGGGACTTATGAATGCCGAGCTAGCAACCCTTATGGTGTTGCCGCTTATAATGTGCATTTGGATATACTTGGTAAGACACAACACTAACATGCGTATACTTTAGATGAGAAGTTTCTCTGTGCGTCGTGGTGACTTAGAGGTTAAGGTTTTTCATTGCAAGAGGATTCAAACGTGACAAATGTTAATATGACGTTTTCCGAGTGTTATGTACTTTTTAAGATGATGATGACTCCACTTACACACAAAAGACGAATATATCGTATAAAAACCGGGACTAATATTTTCAAATTATAATTTTAAAATCGCTTATTCACCCTCATCAAGTGTGGTGATTAATGTTAAAAGCTTCTCAGTATGACAAGAGGCTGATGATGATGATGAATTATTATCAGATTGATTAAAGAAAGCATTTTAAAAGGCATATAGCGCAATTGCTTGGTTTCTCATATATGTATTGTGACGGAAAACTCTTTGACATCATGACGTCAATGGATGGTTGTCAAACGTTGCCTAGAGATTGTAAATTTCGTCGTGAATTGTCAACACGAGTTGGTGTAATCGGTAAGGCGTGTGGATTACACCACAGAGACCCCGAGTTCGAGTCCCGCCGTAAACATGAAGTTTTTTAGTTGATGGAAGTTTTGTCGAACTTTCTGGAATTATTTGTGTGAAAGAAATGAAAAATTAAGGAGCGAGAAGGAGAATAAATAAAAATGAATAACGAAATTATTGGAAGGTTCTGGAGGCATGACGATCAAAAAGAATAACGAAATTGAATGTTCTAGAACCTGACCGGGGGTATATAAGCGGAACTGCGGCTCACCGCTGGCAGTTGAGTTCTAAGTCTAAAGCTGTTCGGAAGAAAAGGAAGAAGTGAAAAAGAAGAAAAGTGAGTGAAATAGTGAAGTGCAGTGAAATAGTGAAGTGCAGTCAGTTAAGTGAGTTAAGTCAGCGTGAACGGCAAAGTTGTGTCAGTCGGCCGGACTCTGCTGGAGAGGAACGCCGATAACTTAACTCCGTGGACGCTGTAACTTAAGTGCAATAGAAAGTCTGAAAACCGGTATTAGTGTTTCATTTTATCCAATCCCGTAACCCAAGCCCGCATAGTCAGGAACGTGACGTCAGGCACGTAACATTTGGTGTCAGAAGTGGGATTGGAGAAAAATGCCGCTAGTGCCGCATGACGTAAGAGGAGTAAGTACCCGTGCAATGTCAGAAGCGCAGCGTGTGAGGGAAGAGGGTGCTGCAGCTCAAACCAGCGATGCAGAAGCCAAGCCTGTGCAGGTGGATCTTCTGCTACAGCTGCAGCAAATGATGGCAGAGCAAGCGCGCCGCCAAGAAGAGCAAGCGCGCCGCCAAGAAGAGCAAGCGCGCTGTCAGGCAGAACAGCTGCGGGAGCTGAAAGAAGAGCAAGCGCGCCGCCAAGAAGAGCAAGCGCGCCGCCAAGAAGAGCAAGCGCGCCGGCAAGAAGAGCAAGCGCGCCGCCAAGAAGAGCAAGCACGCTGTCAGGCAGAACAGCTTCGGGAGCTCAAAGAAGATCAAGCTCGCCGCCAAGAGGAGCAAGCGCGTCGCTTGGAAGAGATGCACAAGGATTTCACGAAGGGACTGCAAAAGGCTGTCGAACGGGTACAAGAAGTGGAGGAAGGGTTAGGCAAGTTGGAACATCGCGTCATGGCGATAGAGGAGAGAGTGGAAGAAGAGATCTCCAAAATCAAGCAGGAAGTGGCAAGCCCAAGCCCTTTGAAGAGCCGAAGCCGTCTTGCAGCCGTTTTTGACACCCCAAATGTGGCCTCAAGCGCAACGAAAGGGCTCAAGATTCCCCATTACGACGGAACAACATCCTGGACCGCGTTCAAGCTACAGTTTGAGACACTTATGGAGGCTTATGGTTGGACTCAGAAGGAAGCACAGTCAGCCCTCACCCTGGCCCTCCGTGATCAAGCGCTCTCAGTGCTGGAAGCTATCGGCGCAAGTGGGGATCTCAGCTTTAGTGCCCTCCTCGACGCACTTGAGGCACGTTTTGGAGACAGCCACCTTGAGCACGTGTACAGAGCGCAATTAAAAGAGCATACTCAGCGTGCTAATGAGAGTCTACAGCAATGGTCCGTGGAAATCGAAAAACTTGTGCGTCGAGCTTTCCGGTCGACTCCGTCAATGATTGAAGGCACGCTTCTCCAAGCATTCATTGACGGTGTTCGGGACCCCGAAGTACGAGCTGCTGTTCATCTGGGCCATCACAAGAACATGAAAGAAGCTCTGGCCCATGCATTGGAAGTGGAAGCCGTGCGTGGTAACTCCCGTACCTTACGTCTGCGGGAAATGACACGACAACGGAGCAGGTACCTCCACGCCGTCGGAACTTCATGTGCTATGGATGCGGAGAGCGTGGGCACATGCGGAGCGACTGCCCGAAGAAGGTGAACCGCCAGGATGCGGCGGTCTCAACTTCTGACCAGCAGGAAAACTAAATCCAGCCAGGGCTGCGGGGTGGGCGCTGGCCGGTAGTGGAATAACCCCAACAATCTACATCAAGCAAACTAACGATGGAAATACTCTGGTGATAGACGGTCAAGTAAATGGGAAAAACAGTCAGCTAACGTTAGATACTGGAGCTTCAAGGACGGTGATGAATGTTCGGCTGCTCGGGCAAAACATCAGGAAACACCTTAAACCAATTGTTGGCCTACGAATGAAATCAGCTACCGGCCAGCGCATACCGATAAGTGGAAAATTGCATGTAACAATTAAAATTGGGGAACGTGTTTATCGACATGAGGTTATTGTGGCCAAAATTCTGGATGACTGCATCCTGGGACTTGATTTCCTGCAAGGGCACCAGTGTAACATCGACTTAAAATCTGGAGTATTACTATGTGGAACTGAGGAAATTCCGATGAAGGGTGGAACCCTGGGAAAAGTTTGCTGTTTAAGAAGAACTGTTCTTGCACCAAAATCACAGACTCTCGTACCAATTGCATTACCTAGGAGGAGGGAAGGAAGTTTACCTCGAAGGTGCGCTGTGATTGATAAATCGGAACACGTAAACTCATGGCTACCGGCAAGAACTGTCGTGGGGTCATCTGATGTCAACCGCATTCCGGTATTCAACTTCAGTGATTCAAAAATTACGATTGAAGAAGGAGAGCCTGTGGGCGTATTGGAAGAAGTGGCCTGGATAAGAAAATGCTCGGAGAATCTTGTGAAGAAGGACAGTACGGGAATAGACTTTGTAACGAAAATCTTAGATGAAAACAAAAGTCTGACAAAAGTGGAGACTATGAAGGCTAGAAATTTACTTCTTCGATTCTCTGATGTGTTTTCAAGAAGCGATGGTGATATTGGCCGAACTGGTTTGGTGAAGCATAAAATAAACACAGGTGATACAATGCCAATTCGTCAAAGGCCCAGACGCATACCATTCGCTCGTGAGAAAGAGGTTGAAGAAATGATTGACGATATGAGGAAAAATGACGTGATAGAGCCCTCTTCTAGCCCTTGGTGTTCACCTGTCGTGCTTGTCAAGAAGAAAGATGGTTCAACGAGGTTTTGCGTAGACTATCGACGATTGAATGATGTAACCAAGAAGGATAGCTACCCGTTACCAAGAATCGATGACACACTTGACACACTGAGTGGCATGAAATGGTTTTCAACGCTCGATCTGAAAAGCGGCTATTGGCAGGTGGATTTGGATCCCAAGGACAAGGAAAAGACCGCATTCTCAACTGGAAAGGGACTCTGGCAATTTAAGGTGATGCCATTTGGATTATGCAATGCACCGGCAACCTTTGAGCGTTTGATGGAACAGGTGCTGGCGGGACTGCTGGGCGAAACCTGCCTAGTTTACCTCGATGACATCATCATTGTTGGACGGGATTTTGACGATCATCTAAGGAAATTGGAAAAGGTACTCAACAAGCTGCGTGGAGCAAATTTAAAGTTGAGTCCAAAGAAATGCTCTTTCTTCAAGCGCGAAGTGAATTATCTAGGACATGTTATTTCTGAGAGAGGAATTGAGACTGATCCAGCCAAGACTGTCGCTGTTAAGGAATGGCCAACACCTAAAGACAAAACGCAAGTTCGGGCATTTCTTGGATTGTGCTCGTATTATCGGCGGTTTGTGAAAGGATTCTCGGACATTGCCAAGCCTTTGCATCGATTGACAGAGGAGAAACGTGCCTTTATCTGGGACGAGGATTGTGAGCAAGCCTTTCGAGTACTAAAAGAACGGCTTTGTAACACACCAATTCTCGGATACCCCAGCGCGAAAGGAATATTCGTAGTAGATACGGATGCCAGCAATATTGGAATAGGAGGTGTCCTTTCACAACGCGATGGTGAGCATGAGAAGGTTATTGCTTACTTCAGCAAGTCACTATCCAAGCCGGAGAGGAATTATTGCGTGACCAGGAGGGAATTGCTGGCCGTAGTCAAAACTCTGCACCATTTCAAGAAGTATTTACTGGGACGGAAATTTTTGATTAGAACTGATCACGCTGCTTTGAAATGGCTGCTTCAGTTTAAGGATCCCGAAGGCCAAGTAGCCAGATGGTTGGAACAACTTCAGGAATTTGACTTTGAAATCGAACATCGCGGAGGAAGAATTCATGGCAACGCAGATGCATTATCGAGACGCCCATGCGTGGAAGATTGCAAGCATTGTGCCAAGAAGGAAATTGCTTTTCTTAAGGTGATAAGGACTGATACTGTTGACGAGGCATGGGGAGATGATGCGATGAAATTAGAACAGGAAAGAGATGCAGATATTAAACCAATACTGGAGTGGCTACGAAGTGGTAACAAGCCAAGTTGGAGTGACGTCGCCCAATATAGCGCGGTAACGAAAGGTTTATGGGCACAGTGGAAAAGCCTTACGCTGCATAACGGACTTCTGTGCAGGAAATGGGAATCAACAAACGGCAAGGACGAGCATTTGCAATTGGTGGTGCCTCGTTCAAAAATAAGGGATGTATTAAAAGCGTTCCATGATGGATCTTCTGGAGGACATTTGGGAATTAGGAGGACTTTGGTGAAGATCAAGGAGAGGTTTTATTGGTTGCATTGCAAATATGACGTCGAAGATTGGTGCCGGAAATGCACTAGTTGTGCAGCTGTCAAGGGTCCACAAACAAGAAGCAGAGGGGCGATGAAAATCTACAATGTTGGTATGCCTTGGGAGAGAATAGCCTTAGACATCGCTGGACCATTTCCAATCACTGATTCGGGCAATCGCTACGTTTTAGTGGTTATGGATTATTTTACAAAATGGCCGGAGGTCTTTGCCATACCGAATCAAGAGGCAGTAACTGTAGCCACGAAGTTGGTAAACGAGGTATTCACCCGATTCGGAGTGCCCTTGGAGATGCACAGTGATCAAGGACGGAACTTTGAGTCCCAAGTTTTTCAGGAAACTTGTAAACTTTTGGGAATCCATAAGACTCGAACGACCCCTTATTATCCACAGTCAGATGGAATGGTCGAACGTTTCAACCAAACATTGGAGCGACACTTAGCAAAGGTGGTTGACAGCCATCAGAGAGATTGGGACACTTACATACCTCTCTTCTTGCTTGCCTATCGGACTGCTGTACATGAAAGTACCGCAAAGACGCCTGCATTTGCAAATTTTGGAAGGGAATTGAGATTACCGGCAGATCTTGTATCGGGCTGTCCACCTGGCGACTCTCGCACCGAGTTTAGCGATTACATAAGCGAGTTAAGGGCAAAAATGTTGGACATTTATGAGCAGATCAGGGAGGCCGGCCTTCAAGCTAGTGATCGCGCAAAGACGCGCTATGATCGACGAGCCAATTCTGTTGGGTTTGAAGAGGGGTCATTGGTCTGGCTTCATAATCCAGTCAGAAGGAAGGGAAAATCTCCGAAGCTGCAACCGAGTTGGGAAGGTCCTTATGAGATAGTCACGAAGATCAATGACATTACTTACAGAATTCGGAAGACTTCAAGGAGCCCTTTGAAAGTTGTCCATATAGACAGGTTGGCGAGGTATTACGGCAGCAACGATGCTCGGGACGAGCGAATCTAAGAGAGGGGCAGTGTGACGGAAAACTCTTTGACATCATGACGTCAATGGATGGTTGTCAAACGTTGCCTAGAGATTGTAAATTTCGTCGTGAATTGTCAACACGAGTTGGTGTAATCGGTAAGGCGTGTGGATTACACCACAGAGACCCCGAGTTCGAGTCCCGCCGTAAACATGAAGTTTTTTAGTTGATGGAAGTTTTGTCGAACTTTCTGGAATTATTTGTGTGAAAGAAATGAAAAATTAAGGAGCGAGAAGGAGAATAAATAAAAATGAATAACGAAATTATTGGAAGGTTCTGGAGGCATGACGATCAAAAAGAATAACGAAATTGAATGTTCTAGAACCTGACCGGGGGTATATAAGCGGAACTGCGGCTCACCGCTGGCAGTTGAGTTCTAAGTCTAAAGCTGTTCGGAAGAAAAGGAAGAAGTGAAAAAGAAGAAAAGTGAGTGAAATAGTGAAGTGCAGTGAAATAGTGAAGTGCAGTCAGTTAAGTGAGTTAAGTCAGCGTGAACGGCAAAGTTGTGTCAGTCGGCCGGACTCTGCTGGAGAGGAACGCCGATAACTTAACTCCGTGGACGCTGTAACTTAAGTGCAATAGAAAGTCTGAAAACCGGTATTAGTGTTTCATTTTATCCAATCCCGTAACCCAAGCCCGCATAGTCAGGAACGTGACGTCAGGCACGTAACAGTATGTAGTTTCTTATAATATTTTCTTAAAATAACCTTGGGATGAGAATCGATTACAAAATATATTTTACTCTACCTACACCACAAAGTACGGCAGCCAATGAACTATCGAAGTTGCGGGTCAAGCGCAATAAGGTACCGTAGCTAGTAGTAGTAAGGTCTGGAGAAGGAGCGGGGTGATTTTTAGTCCATAAGAGTCTGTTTCTCCCTCGCCACCTCACTCTGGGCGAGGCAACTCATTTGCTGAATTTTCCGGCCAAAAAAGGCAATGAACAATCTGTTTCCTAGACTGAAACAGAATAATATAATTTCCAGAGCCTCCAACACCTCCACTAGACCTTCAAGTGGACTCAGTGACCAGTAACTCAGTCAAGCTGTCCTGGAGAGACACTATCAGTACGCATGTGCAGTACTACACTTTGCAGTATACGACCAATGACTTCATGATGTGGGATACTGCTAAGAGCATGAATATTACTAGGTAATGTATATTTTATAGAGAACAATATTAAGTATCGTATTTTTAAGTAAAAGAGCAGATGGATTACAAAATGGTAAGCAATCGGCTCCGTCCATGTATACCATAAAAGTAACGAGTGCCATGCCAGCCTTATAGAGATTAGAGTTTCGGAAATTAATTGATTGGGAAAGGATAGGGTTGGTCTCCGACAACCTTACTCACACGGCGAAACATAACGTTTTAGATGTTATACGTTGGTATTTTGTGAGCCCGTGGTATATCACTCCAGTTGAGTCTACCGATTCGTGCCGAAGTTTGACTCTGTATGTGCTGACTTTGAAGTATTAAAGTAGTAAACTTGGACTGCATGAGGTTCTTGTATCATTTCATCATTCAGGGATTCTTTTATTCGTTTTATTTACTTCGAAATGCTCTGTGAACTATGTCATACAATGATACCAAGACCAAAGCCCTCAGTATAATTAAAAAAATAAAACACACTTACTAAATTGCAGAAATCTTCGAAGATCATTTGGCAAAGTGTAACTAAAGACGTCTCTAAATTTCAATAGCAAAAATTTTGTATTTTTCAGGCAAGAGAATGATGTTCGCCAGAATATCGAGCTAAGAGATCTGCAGCCGGCTATGGACTACAGAGTCAGGATAGCATCAGGCAACCAAGTGGACTTGAGTCCTTATACACAACCAGTTCATTTCAGTACACAACAAGAAGGTACTTAATAAAATTATATAACGTTTTTTTTCTTCTCCTCAAATAATATCTTCTGATTTATTTCGTTGCGAGATCCAAGACAGCCATTTATGTCCTTGGGACGCGCCTGACTTCAGTGTTCCAATGTTTTCATGGTTGTATCTACTGTAGATCTTGGCTTACACGAGTTTCAGCGGTCTTGGGAGATTTTGGCGGACTTGACCCACAAAAAATTACTCTATAAAGTGCACCTTAACTAGTGTTGAAGAGAAATTTTGCGATGAAATAAACCTAAAAATAATACATACATACAAATTTCAGGCCTGCTGTCATACACGAGGCATAAAGAGTTATTGTAGGCTAAAAAATTTTGAGCTTTAATAAATTCACAACACAATATTATTAAAAAAAAACGATTAAATTTAACGGATAAGGAAAACATCTAGTAATACAAAGGGAAAACTTACTAAAATAAGGTTACGCTTCAAGTTTATCTTCGCTTTCACAGCGCCATCGTCAACGCCTCTTGGAGTGCAAGTCCAACAGACGGATAATCCTGGAGAACTAATTGTATCCTGGTTACCACCGCCACGAGAGAGCCACAATGGACAATTGCAAGGATATCATGTGAAAGCTGTTCCTAGAATCAGTGGGGATCCAGGTAAAAGTCAAAATTATTTACGTCAATTAGACCCTTAGAGGCACGTTTGAATGAGAAACAAAGCTTAAATACAAAAAGTTTGTCTGTCAGTCAGTCCTCTTAGCGAAGTTATTTGCTCGTTTCGTAAAAGATTAATATGAAGGATTTCATCAGATATTATTAAGTTCTGTAAGGTTAAGAATTTGCTTTCAGGTGACTCTGTCAATTATCTCTGTTATTTAATTTAAAGTCTTTTGTTTTTTTATGGTGTAAGTCGGCAAACGAGCAGACGGATTACCTCATGGTAAGCAATCGGCGCCACCCATGAACAACCGCAACACCAAAGGAGTTACGAGTGCGTTGCCGGCCTTTTGGGGATATAAGGATCGGGATAGGGGAAGGGAAGGGATTGGGTCTCCGGTAACCTCACTCACACGGCAAAACACAACACTGTGGGTTGCTTCACGCCGGTATTCTGTGAGGCTGTGGTATCACTCCGGTCGAGCCGACTCATTCGTGACGAAGGTTGGCTTTCCCACACTTAAAAGATTTTAAATTATTAGCTTTGATACTTATTTTGTTGACGGTTTTGAATAAAAACTAATAGATTTTAATATAAAATGTTACAGTGCCCAATGATACTCAAACGAAAATCGTTAAAGTCATGTCAAGGAAAGGGAAGCAGGAGACTACTCTAAGTGGACTTTTGAAAAATATGAGGTAATTATATCGTCTTGTATTTATGTCAACTTTAATACGTAGTTTTATAAAGCTGCTATTCACTTGTAAAGTTTTTTCGCTAAACAAGTAAGCAGATTTATCAATCGGTATTGGTAAACAATCGGCGCCGACTATGGACACCTGCTAGACCGGAGTTGGGAGGAGTTGTTAGGGATTTAAGAGTTATTATACTGTGCGATTTCGGGATTAGGGGATGGGGAAGGGGAAGCATTGGGCCAGGAAACCTCACTCGCGTTGTTTCACGCTAGTTTTCTAAAAGGCCGTGTTATCACTCTGGTCGAGCCAACCCATTCTTTCAGATTATTTCGATTCAATTATTAGGGTGTGCATAAAATTGGTAATTTTAAACTCAACCAGTTTGACCAGACCGTAAAGTGTACAAAGGGTTTTGTACACTTTAATTATGCTAGCCTGCTTATTGTAGATTTGTATAATGTGTGCAATAAACTAGATAGGTATATAAATAAATAAAAAAAATTGGACTCCATACTACAACTGCACTGGCTTGATTAAAAAAATAGGTTCTATAGGTACTTATCTTATCAGCTTTTATTATAACATCTAATGACTTCACAATGTTTTTCAGATATGCTGTATCTGTGAGTGCTTTTAATTCAGCTGGCAATGGGCCCTTTTCATTACCAGTCTACCAGACTACGCGAGAAGGAGGTAAGATCTTAGTCAGTTTCTTCCGTACAGTTCGTAAGTTTTATTGATCAGCATAATTGGTTGTATATCTTTTAATACAAATTATCTTGTTTGTATGTATTTAAGTGACAAAAGAATCTTTAAAAATCTGCTCGTTTTTCGACCAAGTACCGATTTTTTTTTTGTATATTTTTTTGGCAATTGCGTACCTATACGTAATCATTCGGCGTCGTCAGTGGATACTCGCGACGCCAGATTTAAAAGAAGGAATATAGAATTTTATGGATATACTGATTAGGGATGGTGAAAAGAATCTCACTCATATGGCAGGAACAGAACACTGATGTTCTTTTACAACAGAGGGCCTACCATGACTTGTTAAAGGGTGAATCTTCCGGCATGAAAGAGGGATGGAGCTATAAAACGTGTATAGCACCATTCCTCTTTCTCGATCGTCATGGTAGGCCTACCAGCCGGGGTTTTGGGGGGTAAGCGCAATGAGGCACCGTGACATCGGCCCAGAGCAGGAGAAGGTTTTTAGTAAGTAAGAGTCTGACACTTCTTCTCGCCCGGCCCTAGGCGAGAGAAGTCATTTGATGATTTTCCCCTCACAAAAAAAGGCCTACAGTTTTCTGTGAGGCCTTGTTGTCCTTTACTGCGGTCGAGTCGGCTCACTCGTGCCGAAGCATAGTTCTCTCACACTTTATTTAGTTCTCAAGGCCATAAGAATTTGAAGCACATATTGCAGTGCCAAAAAATAAACTATACTAATTTTTATCTCAAATCTCCAGCTCCGGAACTGCCGCCATCAGGAGTAGAGTGTAGAGGAGTATCCTCATCATCCTTAAGAATTGCGTGGCAGCCAATCACAGCTCAGGGAGCATCTTTACTTGGATACTCAGTATATTATAGTACTGAAGGTATGTTAAAGAAATGTACCTATGTATGTATGTTGTGAGTTATTTTCAGTCTATTTAGAGTTTTTAAACGATTTAATCAAGTTCTTTTATGTTGGAAAAGGACCAGACGGATTACCCGATGGTAAGCAATCAGCGCCGCCCATGGACACATGTACCAAAGGAGTCATTACAAATGCGTTGCCGGCCTCTTCTGGGTTATTCAGGATTTTTGGATAAGCGATTTGAGGATTGAGGATGAGGGAAATGTTAATGAAGAGACTAAAATAAATTTTACTAAATTAGGTTAAATTTCAATTTGAAATTGTATATATAAGTTGATTGAGTTTTAAATCGAGTTTGACTAAACACATTTTTGAGAAATATAAGCCGGCGAATTGACGAAATAACGTTGGTGCGTAACTAAGCGCGATGTGGTCAATTGCCTTCATTTCATGTTGTCATTTTAGAGCGCGGACAACGTATCTATAGTTTTATACATCATTGCCTGCAACGTGCTAACTTGGCAATCGATTTAATCACTGAGCAAACGTTTATTTAGTTATTAACACTGATTTCTATAATAATAAGAATTAAGTGAAATAAACTTTTCCTTATACAGCGCAAAGTTGTTTTTTGAATACCGTGAATTGCAATTATTTCTTTCAGATGGACCTTGGCAGAACATAAGCTCATCACACACGGAGCTGTATCTTCAAGCTTTACTCAAATACACCAACTACACTGTGAAGGTAGCTGGTTTCTCAAACTATGGATTGGGACCATTCTCATATCCCATCGTTTGTACTACATTACAAGATGGTAAGTGACTTTAGGATCTATGTATAGATGTGAAGGAATTAATTAATCACTAGTACCTATCATCAAACAGAAAATCTTTTTGTGGGCGGCTTGGCATTGATATTGAAAAGTAATTTATTGAAAATAAAGACTGTTTACTAGTCGTGAATAAGAGTCCCGTTGTGGCTTGAAACTAATAGAGTTTTCCTCGATTACTTCAGAAGTGGTTATTTAAAATCATTTAGTAGGTACGTCTCACGATAGCTACTATCCAATAATTTTAGAGTAATATCTTCATGACCCGTTTTGTCAAGAATAATTATAATTCTCCCCGTCTCTACAGGACCGAAAAAAGATTCTCAAAAATCGAAGAACTTCTTTTTTTGAAATCTGAAGACACATGTAATTTCTTTTTAATACGAACTTTGCCCCACACTAGGATTTTCTCCTGTGTTGTAAGTGCGCTTACAAACATGTAATTTTACATACACATTAAGCATTAACAATAAATGATGGCAAAAGAAAATTAATTCAAACATAATTGTTATAATAAAAAAGACACCTATTTATTTCTTCACAGTGCCTGGTCCACCATCAGCTATAAAAGTTTTAGTATCATCACCTACTTCCCTCCTTGTCAGCTGGAAGAGACCAGAGGAAGCAAATGGAGACATTACACATTACACTGTTTATGTCAAACCAGTGTCCAGGTAAGAAAAGATATAAAATTTTAATTCTCGATAAAAAATGCTTAATTATGAAAAAACTTTATCTCATTTATTACTTGACAATATTATTTGTGTAAATTTAGAAAGATAGAATAAAATTAATCCAAATAGTCCAAGAATTTATTTGTAAGAGGTATTTGATGGTTGGCTCGACCGGGGTGATGCCATGGCGTCACAGAAAACCGGTTTGAAATAACCGCACTATTGTGTTTCGCCGTGTAAGTGAGATTGCCGGAGGCCCAAACCCTTCCCCATCCCCCATCCCTTCCGAATCCATATATTCCGAAACCATTATTTCTAAAAGGCCGGCAACGCACTCCAAGGAGCTACTCCTTTAGCATTGCGGGTATCCATCGGTGGCGCCAAGTAATCCATTTAATCGTTTTCCGTTCTATCATATAAAAAAAAAACAAATCAGTCAGTAGAACTTAGAGTTTGTATTTAAAAAAAATATCTGTATTTTTCCAGCACCGGTTCACCTCAAAATTACAGAGTGGAATCTACACAAGAGACAAGTCTTCGTCACCTGACGTTTCCAGTATCAGGTCTTTCAACTGGAAGACAGTACGAAGTATTTGTTAGAGCTCATACCGCAGTCGGTGAAGGCACACCTAGCAATAGAGTTCATATTGACTTGACTTCTAAAGGTTAGTTCTTGATTTTGGTGATTGACTAAATATGTGTTATAAATTTTGAACCGTATCAACAAGGCGATCTTAACAAGAATATCGGCTTAAAAATCAATGGAATTTGTATCTCTTATTCATCCCGATTTTGACATGCATGCTTATTTGAATTCACAATGTCCTCCTCGTCCAATATCAATTCTTGCCTAATTCTCTCATAGACACATTTTTTTTTATAAACACAATTAGGTTTCTATTTTTTAGCCAAAACCATTCGACAAGTTTACACAAAATTTTAAAGCCTTGGTTCTTCTATATTATTAGCAGTTATATTACAAAAATTAGTTATTACATAAAAGACAATTTGAAACAGCGAACGTCACGCATTCAAGATATCATACTGGATTAACTCTTGTTATTGCAACCGAAATGAAATGTGTGTTTGAATGAAATAAACTGTGTTTATTCGACATAAGACATGAATGCCAGGAACAAAAACATTATAACAAAAGAAGCAATGAAAAGGTTTTAAAACAGAGAGAGAAAAAAAATAAGCTAAATCATAATACTAAAACAGAGTAAAAATTAAAGATATAATATACTACGCAATGTTTGCAGACATGCTTAAGCCAAATGGGTCACCAAATCAAATAAAACACGATATAATTTGTGTGACTTTGGTAGTTTGTCTTTCATTTTTAAAATAATGTTTCTGTAAATATTTTTGCTTCCAGTGGTAGCGGGCGTGGCGTCCCTAGGCGGCGCGGTGTCAGTGGGCGTGGGCAGCTCCGTGCTGCTGGTGTGCCAGTGTGTGGGCGCGCCGCCGCCGCGCACCGTGTGGTACCACAAGCACAACATCATCACGCACCATCCCAGGTTCACCAGGAACCACGACGATAGCTTGCTCATTAATAGTAAGTTCTTTATCTTCATTTAAATTATAATTCTTGATACTAAGTTTTAGATTTTCATGTTTCATGTTAGCAATATAATTATTATTTAACGGGTATGAACAGTCTGCTTGCGACCACGACCTGGGGTGTGATTCTGTAAGACTTCATTCTAAACTTCGAATCTGAATCCGCGGTGAGTTTCTTGATTGGCATTCTAAAACTCGATTCCTAACTCGAATCTATGCTAGCGCTACACTTGTGAGTGTGTTTACGAGTTGAACTAAATTGACCGCAACATTTTGACAGATAAAGTATGAGATAACGTTGAAAATCGTATTCTATAATGTAATTTACCTGTCACTTCGACGCTCACTTCGAACTAGAACAAGATTCAAAATGTCAAATTAAAAGTATCTATTTTACGAGTGAAAATTGAAGAAATAATAGTTAGATAGTGTTCAAATTAAGTTTTGAAAGTAACAAAGTGAATAAGTGCTTACCTATTAAAACGATAACAATGGCAAGAATGATTTTGGTAAAATCTTTGTTAGAAGAAGCTCATGCTTTAGATAAACAAGAAATGCGTCGACAATCTTGCACCATTCGAAGTTTGTCTTTATTAACCTGAGGTGACGACTATGTGAGCGTGTATCTGCAATGGAGCTGATTGACCAACTGGAGTATGAGTTACTCCCTTTGATAAAACCCACAAAACGGCGAGGCAAAGGGCTTTGAACTTTCAAATATATACATATATCTGTATAATAATATAATAGTTTAGTTCACAACATATATTACCATGTTATACCCCTACTTCAGAATATATAAGTCTAATTACTAGGTTTAATTTATATGTGATTGGTCGGCAAACAAGCAAACGGATTACCTGATGGAAAAGATTCAGCGCCGCCAATGGATAACCGCAACAACAGAGGGGTTACGAGTGCGTTGCCGACCTTTTGGGGATTATGGATTTGGAGATTTTGACACACATTCACACGGTGAAACACAACGCTGTGGTTGTTTCACGCCAGTTTTCTGTAAGGCCGTGGTATCTCTCCAGTGGACCGAGCCATTCGTGCCGAAACATGGCTTTCGCACACTTAAAATGGTATAAGTACTAGATAGTCATTAAATTTTTTTTCAGGTGATTCAGGATTTGCTCGACGTACGACGACCTTATGACACCATTAGTGGTGTTGAAGACAATTCCACAGAAGCATTTTAAAATAACATACATATTACTGCTCGCAATTCAGAAGAGAGGACAATTAGAGACGAAATTATGTACAATTGCTGAAGTTCAAAGAAGGCAAACTAGGAATTTGTCATCTAATACAGGTTTTAATCTAGGACGTAGGCAAAATATAGTGCCTCAAAGAGCCAATAGACTACCACAGACGGAGCCCTACAGGGCTGATGTTCAGCCACGGTGGAGGGGCAAGCGCAATGAAGTGCCACGGTCACGGCCTAAAGCAGGAGAAGGAACGGTGGTTTAGTCAGTAAGAGTCTGACACTATCTCGCCGTTTCCCTGGGCGGGCCTAAAGCAGGAGAAGTCATGATGATTTTCCCCTGACAAAAAAATATGATTATGATTTATTTTATTTTGATTTTAAGTCAATTAGGGTGTTGTATGATTTTACTTTTTCCATTTATTACAATTTTTCCTTTTAATTTAGCCTTACGAGCCTAATTGTTAGGCCCTAGTTGATTTATTGTAACCCATAATTGTTTGAATGTACATTTGAGTTAAAGTCAAATAAATAAATAGTCAGTGATATGTGAGAATGGGTCTTTAACTAATAAAACTGCTAGCACTCGTTAAAATTCTTTAATTTAAATATAATAAAAAAGTTGGTTGAAACCTTCTTAAAAACTAAAACACAACTTCGTTGTTACACCCTATCTTGATGCCATGGCCTCTGCCAATGCTCATAATCCATTCCCGATTGAAACTACAGATCCAGCTAAAATTTAATCATTCCCTAGACTTCTCTTCAGAAATGCTTGCAAGATCTGTGCATTTGATTTTTGTAAATTCTTCCAATTGATTTGAAATCGTCTACTCTTCCACACTCAGGAATCCCTCTGTGATGTTGAAGAATTCTATTCGCCGTTGTGATGTTGTGTGACGGGATGCTGAAAAGAGAACACCGATTACTATGTGCATTGATAAAATCTCTTTAACAAATTGCAGCTTTTCGCTGTCGTTTGTTCCAAAAATTAAGTTCTTTCTTCAACCTCTGATAGCTCAACTTCATCTTCCACCACACCAGTCCTGTCCTGCGCCTAGCTGCTGAGCTTCTTATGGCGCTTTTTTCTCAGACCAATACTACAAGCAGACATTTATATTAATAAAGAAGTTATTAAAAAAAGCCTTACTTTTTATTATTATTAATAGTCAACGTAAAATTAAAATAAGATAAGTTATATAACCAAGGAGCACGCCAAGATTCATCGCTATTTTAAGTGGCTTGCATTAAAGAATATTAAATGGTTTTAACATGCCAAAGTAAGCACTACTTACTTCACCTTGGTCCTCTGTTTATAAGTTTTGAAAGTGCCACCTATACTATTCAGGCACACGGCTAGTTCCTTCCACTAGCGTCGCTTTCGCTCTCTGGCACCTTGAGTTCTCAAGAAACCCTTCGCCAGCCAGGTTTCAACCTGAGATGACGACGGGTGTGAGGAACGTATCTCATTTGGACTGAAACATTATTGTTTGATTAGAAAACAAAATAAACACTCTTTAATAAATATTATTTTTGAACTTTACAACCAGTAATAAAACTTACTTCATGATTATTATGATGTCTCTTTTTATCGGCAAGCACGAAACGAAAAAATATACGAATAAACCAAACGTGGACAAAATAATACAAAGCAAATGACAAAGAATTTGTCAACAATGAATGAAGACATTATCTGTCAGTTTCTTTTTGGTAAACGTAGCACAGACTATATTCATCGCCTGAATTTACAGTTTTCTGTTTATTTTGTAATAATTAGCTGCCTTAATTTCCTTAAAATAAGAAATTTCAATTTATACGTCATAATATCTAAAATTCTGTGTCAAAAACTTGTTAAAATAAAAACCGATAAATCTCGACTTACATTATGTGGAGTATGGTACCACACTAGTACCAGTTCTCTTCACTTCACTTCGCAAGTGCCTAGGTGATGCTTACAGAATGCAAAATCAACGCCATTTTGAACCTTATGCGAAGTGAGAGAGAATATCGACTTGACATGCGAGTTCGTGTTAGAATTTTATAGAATCGACGTGCTGTGCGAAACTGTGACGCGACCTTTTCAGAGAAGTGTTTGTGGTTTAAAAAATACTTTTCGCGTTAATACCCGTCTAATAATTATGTTGTTATAATTCTTGATGATGATTTTGAATTTAACCAATGATTTTATATGAACAATAATAATTGAGGTCCTTGAATCATGAACAGTTTAGTGTCAACGATAATTAGGTACAATGTCGAGTTAAAGCACAAAGAAATTGTTGTGCTATTAAACCCTCGCAAAAAAGAAAAGTTATTCTGCATGGCCACAAGATGAACAGAAGATCTGATGAAGGACAAATAAAACTGTTGGATGGAGGTCGCATTTGATCTGTAAATCTTTGGATTTCTTTGTTTTCTGTAAATGTTTGGATGTCTCGTATTCCTCAAGACCTGCTTTTATTTGTACCATTTCAGGAAAATCTCTATTTTCTTCTGCAAACCATAGTCTATGTAGTCTATAGAAAATAATATTCCCAATTTTCAAGGAACTGTTACCTGACTTCCATTTATATTTTTCCAGATATCGACCAATCACTAAGCGGTAATTACACCTGCTTAGCCAAGAACCTGTATGGTTCAGATTCAGTGTCTTACGAAGTGCTAGTATTACCTACCCCAGAACCGCCAAGTTTGAGGGTAACCTCACATAAAAATGCGATACATCTGCAATGGGAGATGCCAAGAAAAATTGGTGGGAAGTCACAGAAAATAAGTAAGTGTCGTGAAAACTACAAATGTGTGTTTTTTTATGTGATAGGTCGGCAAACGTGCAAATTGATACCTAATGGTAAGCAATCAGCGCCGCCCATGGACACCCGCAACTACGGAGGATTTACGAGTACATTGCTGATTTTTTTGGGATTAGGGATTTGGCGATTTTGGGGATGAGGAGGGATCGGGCAGGGGATGATTGGGCCTCAGGTAACCCTCACTCACACGGCGAAACACAACGCTGTGGTTGTTTGACGCCAGTTTTTTTGTGAAGGTGTCATGGTATCACTCTTGTTGAGCCGGCCCATTCGTGCCGAAGCATGGCTCTCCTAAAGGCTTCTCTCAGCAATATTGGCTGTTTGACTGCACGGTTGGCGCGGTGGTTTGGCAACTGGCGCGCAACGTGACTGCGATTGAATAACTCTTTGTGTAATCCACAAATTGTTGTTCGGGGTCTGGGTCTGATGTGTTTGTGAAATTGTATGTTTGTAAACGCACCCCATTTACCCCATTATGTGATCAAAATACACATTTTACATAAGTTAAGTGATTTGCATCCCTAAATAATGTTACATATATTATTATATTTACTCACATAAATATATTTTCTTATCTTAAATGCATATTGCATACATAGAATGGAGATTTAAGTGATGGACTTATTCTTCCTTTTTGACACGACAGCATCATAATTATTCCCCAGGTAACTTTTATCTAACCATTGAAAAATCAGCCCTAAGACAGTGACAGCAAAAATTTTATTCCTCAGATAACATTTATCTGACTTTTGAAAAATAAGTCTTAAATAAAAAAGTAACTTAAAAGAGAATTAACCGATTATAAAATCAATCTGACACTGTACCGTACTGCTCATTTCAGGTTACAACCTCACCTGGAAAGAAGCCAACGGTTCTTGGCAGGACGCTTGGTCAAGCAAGGGAACTTCTCTGCAAGGCACTCAAGAATACACTCTTCAGGGATTAAAATGTGGCACCAAGTATTCCCTTAGGATGACCGCAGCTAACAGCGTGGGGTCTTCCCAACCAACTTACATGGATGCTACTACTTTAGGAGGAGGTTTGTTAAATTTATGATTTTTACAATAAATTTAACCAGACAAATTCGATACTATTATTGAATTGTTAAAAGCGATAACTTCCAATGATTTTTTTTTTATGTGATAGGTCGGCAAACGAGCAATCGGATTACCTGATGGTAAGCAATCAGCGCCGCCCATGGACACCCGCAACGGAGGAGTTACGAGTGCGTTGCCGAACTTTTAGGGATTAGGGATTTGGAGATTTAGGGATTGAGGAGGGATTGGGGAGGGGAAGGATTGGGCCTCCGGTAACCTCACTCACACGGCGAAACACAACGCTGTAATAGTCTGTGATTTTTATTTTTTCATAATAAGCAGCGTTAGGCCAGTGTTTCGCCTGGTGGTAAGCGATGATGCGATTTTCGATGGAGCACACCTACCTATATAGCATAATATATTTAGCTATAAAAATTAAAATAAGTAAGTATATTGAATTATGAATGATTGATTTATACATATTTTTTTATAATAACTATCGTGAGACAGCGATAATAACTATCGCGGACGCGGCGACGTCGCGCAGCCTTCCTATATCAGTAGGCTGCGCGACGTCGCCGCGTCCGCGCACGCTGCTCACGAGGAAGAACCCCTCTGTGGTTCGAAACTAGTAGAGCTTTTCTCAATATATACACGTGAGTAACCCGCGATTTTTAGTTAATTTATACATAATTTATTGTATTAGTCAAATTATTTAATTTCTAGCGTAGTTATCTTAGGTCAGAACCTAAGATAACTACTCAATCGACTCAAACTTTCCAATTTCATCTTCATGACTAACTGGTCAGAAACCATAGCAAAATTGATTAGTTCCATTTTGACTGAAAACCCATAAAGATGTACAGAATTTCTTCTATTAAAAAATGACAGCGTGTGCATAAATATCTAATTTCTGATACTAGAAAACAGAAAGGCATTGGATTGTGATATATGTATTAGCTGAGTAAACTTTATGAAATGGCTTTTAATATTTAATTCTAGTATAAATTTCAAAATTCTAATTTCATATTTCAGTTCCAATATCACCAACCAGCACCGAGTGGTTCTGGAGTAACGCCACTCATATCTACATTCAGCTCAGTGGCTGGGATGACAATGGGTGCGAAATTACTAGGTTCGATGTTGAATACAAGGAGTATGGAAGCAAGACTTGGAAGAAGGCTGAAAATAGACTGGTTAGTATTATAGTAACACTTACTTATACTATTTTAAGTTCTAAGCCTTTCTTAATAGCAGCCAAAATTGCAAATCAAGCGCGATAATACAGCAAAAGAACGGGGTGGTTTTTAGTCAGTAAGAGTCTGACCGTCCCTTTCGCCTCAAAAAAAGGATCTCCTCTTCATTGTAATAGGAGGTAGGACTTTGCAAGGTAAAAGAACAGGTTTACTAATCCTGGACTATTAAATTGAACTTGAAATGGAAAATTTTGAAAAAAGGTTGACTACTTGGCTTATTAGAATTTAATTTAATTGGATTGAATTGACGACAGGGCAAGAAAAGTGCACTGATAAGAATAGGTTGGGCTGTTCCCAAGCCAAAAAAATCGTTTTCTGTGCTCCACAAATTCATGCACTGGATTTGGATGTGTTATATTTAATATACGCGCGACAGACAAAAAAGGTTTAGCGCGGGGCAACGTGAAAAGCGTCAAATAATATTATTCTGCCCAGTGGTTTATCAGTGAAGCTAAATTCTGTTCCAAAATCTTAATTGTTCTAATATTATAAACCGGTTCTTTTCTCTTTCCAGCCTTCAATAGACCAAGCGTGGAGCCACTACGTGCCCTCTTCAATCCTTGCTCAGCCAAACTCATTTGTGTTAGCAGAGCTGACACCAGCTCAATGGTACCATGTCAGGGTCACCGCTGAGAATGCCGCTGGTGTCTCCACGTCTGTGTATAGTTATGCTACCACTACTGTACAAGGAGGTTAGTACTTTCTTGACATTTTCAACTTTAGGATACTATTATGTTTTCTTTAATTTTGTTTGTACGTTTATTGAGTTCAGTTTTATTAGAGACGGAACTTGATTTATGGCGTTGTTGGTCGCTTTGGATTGGAGTCTTATGTGGATGTAGGATTCTTAGTTTCTAGAATGGATAAAAATAAACATCGTTTTAAACCAACGAATTATCTGGATGAAAAGCAGTTGGCGCTGCTCACAGATACCTGCAACACCAGATGAGTCATGAGTTCGTTTTCGGCCTTTGGGGATAAGAGTTTGAGGAGGATTATGCCACCAGTAACTTCACTCACGCGTCAAAACACAACGCTGTGGTTGTTTTATCCTTTCATTTTCTGTAAGGTCGTGTATCATCTTCTAGGCTTAATAAGTATACCTAACATATAATAATTATTATTATTTTGTTTTATTGTTGCAGAATCAGTTGGACCACCATCAGATTTCTTCGATCTAAACATGCTGGTCATCATCTGCAGTTCTATCCTTCTCATGATCTGTTCGCTGACATGTGTTTACATACTTGTGAAGAGGCATAAGTAAGTTATGTTTTTGATTGTATATCGTGCAGTATTAGATTAAATTTCGTGGTGCTTTGAAGGTTAAGGCTCCTACTTCTCTTGTGGGTTCAAAATCTTGAAAAAAAAAATCTGTTTTTTCTGAGTTATATGTACCTACTATCTATGATTTTTTTAGACAGCAATGACATACGGTGAAGAAGTTATTTCCAATTGTAAGTTTAAAATCGCCAATCCACAGTTCGAAGCAAATGATAAATCGGGATCACTTTTAGTCAGTTGGGATGGCTATAAGTCAGTAAGAGTGTTTCAAAACTACAACTCGATTCAGTAACACCATTATGACGATATACTGTCAAATAAACTTCTCTTAATACATATCCTTTAAGTAATTATTCTTTCTACTAAGACCTATTACTTTCCAGCCACCACCACCTCACAGAGTACAGAAACTCTTTGACAGCCGAATGTAAATCAGAGCGCAGTAATATGACTGTGAACACACCGCAAAGTGTGCCTACTGATATGAGTAATAGGGTCTATAGTACACCTGTCCATCTTACGGCGGAAAATAAACATGGTAAGTGGTTTTATACAACTGTAGTAATTATATGAATAGAAATGTTTGATTTTCCTATAAAATTGTGTCTGCAATGTTAAGGCGATTTTTCTAGTAGCAAATGGGCTACCTTACAATTTTTTTTAAATATTTCCGTAGTGTATCTGATTCAAAAAATTTGGATTTGGTAGGAGTTAAAAGAAATAGATACTCGTCCCAGTAATAAACGCGGATGCAGACTCAAGGTCAAATCCACAAGAAGATGTAGATTTTTTTTTGTTTTTCCTTCACAGAATTGTACGAGATAAGTCCATACGCACAGTTCGCGATAGGTTTCCGAACGTTTGGTCATGTGGACAATCAAGAAGTGCCGAGTAGAGTCCATCTACCTGGCAATAGCAAATCCAGATATGATAGTGGTAAGTGCACTTAAGATTCTTACTTAACGTAAAGAACAACAAGAAAAAACAGAAACTAAAAATTTATTTCGTATTCCATGACAATTAACAAATACAATAAAAGTGTTATCACAGCGCAAAATGGCCAGTCCTCAGCAAAATTTTCTTCTCCGGGCATGTTGCCTCTCAATTGAATTGAATTGAATAACTGAACAATCTTCTACAGCGATTCTGTTTCGAAGTTCACAATATGTCGTGGACTAGTGGCACTAAATTGTTGCTAGCTCCAAAGAATTTGTGGAAAATAATAGTCACATAAACATTGGAGCCGATTCATACTGTGCGATGCAGATCGCCTATAACTACTCGATAGCAGTGAATGTCTTCAAGGGTTATCTGATTATAAAGGACATTTGTGCCAATGTTTGGCCCAATGTGTGGAGCCTTGTAATGACATAAACTACGTGATTTTGTTATCTTTTTACTTCATCAGATTTGATAGTTTACTTAATATTATTTTATTTATTTTTCCAGAAACAAGTTTTCAAATGCGATCCGAGTCTGAAGAAAGTGACTGCGTATCGCGAACAACTACGCTGAAAAGTGTGCCAAGAAGTAAGTAAAATTGTACATTCCACTATAAAAAATACAAACTAAGAGTCCTGCTGGCGTTATGGGTGAAGCGCAATGGCTTACCTGACTCGGAGCGGTATAGAACTAGATTGACTGGGCGGTTGACGCGGTAGCTGGGCAACTGGCTGTGGCGAAACTGAAAACTAAAACTGTAATGGTTGTAATTTTTTATTCATTAATAATCGGTACTCCCTGTCACCCCAGCAAAGAAGGGAATGAGACTCTCATGACAAATACAAACAGAATTAAAGTAGGCTTGCTTATTACAAAAAAAAAAAAAAACGTGACAAAGGCCAGGACATTTTTCTTAAGAAAATTTGGAATAAAACGCCATCTGTCGGCGAATACGGGAACTAAGTGTGAGTATGGCTGTGAAGTAAGAATGCATGAGAAAGTGCGCAAGTAATTTGTACACAAACCACTCGATGGCAGAAAAAAATACTTATCATGAAAATCTGACAGGGGAATAATTATAAAAAAAACTATTTTCGCTGTAAAGATGTGATTGTTTTATGGGTTAGTTCAGCTAAAGAGCAAACAGATATCCTGATGGTAAGCAAACGATGCCGCCAAAGAATACTAGTATCGTAACACCAAAAAAGCAATTTAAGGGTTGAGGACGGGGAGAGGGTGGATAGGGCCCCTGGTACCTTCACTTATTAAGCGGAACACAAATTGAGTGTTGTTTCATATTCGGTATTCTAGAAGGCCATTGTATCGCTTTATTCGAGCCGACCTAATCACGCCGCATCACGGCTCTCCCATATTTATTTATCCTCGAAGGGTAAAACCTGTAAGCAAATAATAATTATAAAGTGTGGGAGAGCCATGCTTCGGCACGAATGGGTCCGCTCGACCGAAGTGATACCACGGCCTCACGGAAACCCGGCGTAAACAACCACAGCGTTGTGTTTCGCCGTATGAGTGAGGTTACCGGAGGCCCAATCCTTCCCTCCCCCGACCCCTCCCCAATCCCTAAATTGTCAAAACCCTAATCCCTAAAAGGTCAAGGTAACTCCTCCGTTGCGGGTGTCCATGGGCGGCGATGATTACCATCAGGTAATCCGTATGCTCGTTTGCCGACCCATTATATAAAAGTAGAAAAACTTAATCAAAAAATGATTTTAATTTAATTTTCAGAAGCCTGCCGAGTGCCACATCATAGGTAGCTGAGGAAAAAACGGGATAATAAATAACGATTATTAGACAATTTTTATAATGGTTGTGTTCATATCAACATAATAACTTACTGTGTCATATAAACTAAGGTTATAATATTATTATATTATTATTATTTGTATGTACATCTTTGAAATAGTAGTGTCTAAAAATAAATTGCAATTTGTATAAATTGAGTAACAGTTTGTAAATATTTTTTATATATTAGTTTTCATTTTAAAATGTGCTGAAATTGATTTAAAAATTGAATGTTGATTTAAAAGTTAATCACTGTATAAGAAAGTTTTTTAACGTCATAGGATGGTTAACGAGTAGATGGATTACCTGGTGGTAAGCAATCAGCGCCGCCCATGGACACCCGCAACACCAGAGGGAGTTGCAAGTGCGTTGCCGGCATAATAAGTATTAGTGGTTTTGGGGATTCAAGTATTGGAAAAGAATGGAAGAGGAGAGAAATGAATGAAAGTATATCTCCCCCTCTATCTAAAGTCTAGCCCTAAGTCTCCAAATCCGCTATCCTTAAATTCTTAACAATCCTGTGGGTACAAAAGGCCCGCAACACACTTGTAGTCACTCTTTTGGTGTTTTAATCCATCTGCTCGTTTTTACCCTGTGAAAAATTGTCAATGCATTTAGTATTATTTTGAAAGTATATATTATAATTCCTAATAGATAATAAGGCTTACTTTTTATAGTTATTAAAATAAATATGAGAAATATTATACTTATTTCACAAACTGTTACTAACTTAAACTATAACAGTCAATAATTATAAATAGATTTGTTATAAAAAATAATTAAATCTAGTCAACGTTTTCGATCTCATTCTACCCTATATTAATAATGAAACAATTTTTAAATATTTGTTTAAAATCCATTTTATAAAATTGTTGAGTTTATAATGTGTAAGTTTTTATAAAAACATATGGTGAATGAAATGTATTACCTATATAGTAGGAAAGTTTAAATTTATTTATTATGGTATAATTAACTAATAATACAGTTTTTATTACATTTTCTCAACATTTTTAAAATGCAACCCATAATAAATATCTTTTTTTTTCTTATTAAATATAAATTACAAAAATGTTTAATAAAATAACACTGCCATTTTTGTTTTTGTATTTTTTTCGAAAGTAAAAAAACACGATTCTTTGTAGTAGAAAAAAAGCATAAAAAGAATAAAAATTGAAACAACTTAATTATCTTCAAAAAGACTGATTATTTAATGTTTATTTTTTAATATAATAATATGTAAATCCTCGATTTACTATAGAAATAAAATTTCGAAAATATTAAATGTTAGAATACTATATACATTGTTTTATTTAGCAACCATAAATATTACTCCTGGGTGTCTATGACTTGGATATCCCTGCATCATATAGTTATCATTTTGCCTTTGCACGGATGCAGTACTGATACAATTTCTCCACTATTTAATCGATGTTGTTTTAGATATAAACCTTCCTCTTTAATGACTCTATCTATTAATAAAAAGTGTAAAAACTAAAACCCAACTACGACTAAAACCGGCGCTGAAAAAGTATAAAAAGATTTTCAGAATACTGAAAGGCGTAGTCACACGTTATCAAAGTGCAGGTATGGTAAGTAAATTTAACGTGTGACTACATACATATTTACATACATAGCCTGTCAAAATCATAACCCTCCTTTTGCTTTGCCGTAGTCGGGTAAAAAAACCTCATCAAAATGCATTTCGTAGTTTTAAAGATTTAAGCATACATAGGGATATCTTTGTACTATTTGATTATAAGCTATTTCTTGTCAGCCGTGATACTTTTGAGTCATAAAAACAAAAAAATAAAAAATAACCTTAAAATTTTACCTAGCATTTCAGAGACTGAAATTATCAAATATTATAATTCTGATCAATGATAGTCCACCTTCGTACTACCAGAGAATCGACAAAACATCATCGCTTCATGGTGGGTACCTATAATATATCCCACCTGCACACACAAAGCGGTTAGCCTCCACTTTTATTATCAGAACCACTAAGGAGTGGAATTATTTGTCGTAGTTTGTGTTTCCAGAAGGGAAATGGACCTGGATGTCTTCAAAGCCCGAATTAATAGGTTGCTTATGGGTAGGCAGGACTATTATAGGTCGCGTCATCGCTTACTCAATTTTTTTTTTTTTTTTTTACTTTCAATAAACCAGTGCTTGACTGCGATCCCACCTGATGTTAAGCAGTGATGCAATCGTTGATGGTAAGGCGCACTAGTTTATTAAGAGCCTATTCACTCTAGCCTTGAAGACACCTAAATTGTATTCGGACGGAAAGACTGCAGCCGGCAAACTGTTCCAATCCCTCGATGTACGCGGTATAAATGACGAGGCAAAACGCTTAGTCCGGGCCGCAGGTGTCTCAACAACGTAGGGGTGGATATTCGCCGTACGCCGGGATGTCCGAAGGTGAAATTGGGATGGCGGAATCAAATCGTGCAATTCCTGGGCACACTCTCCAAAATGTATCCTGTAGAAAACCGCAAGGCTGGCTACTCTGCGCCTGTGCTCGAGACTTTGAATATTGGACCCAACCAAATCTGGATCTCCAATCAGCCTCTTTGCACGCCTTTCCACCGAATCCAAAGCCGCTAGCTAATATACCTAATATTTTTTTATAAGTTTATGTTCGGCACAGTCGCTTTTTAGGGAACCGTGTATAGTGTCACGGATTAGATTCCCACACGGAATAATTATGTGTGATCCTTAAATTGTTATGGCGAGTCTGGGTGTGATGTGTATTGTATGTTTGTGAACACACCTACAAAACAAGAGAAAATCTTAGTGTCCTCTCAGCCCTCGGTATCGTTATTAAGTTTTTTTTTGTCCGGGGAAAATTATCAAATGACTTCTACCGCCCACTGTAGAGAGAGAGTGTCAGAATCTTACTGACTAAAAACATCCCCGTTCCTTCTCCTGCTCTGGGTCAAGGCCGCGATGATTCATTGCGCTTAACCTGCAACCTCGGCTGAACATCAGCCCTATAGGGCCCCGTCTGTGGTGGTTTATCGGCTATCATTAGGGTTAAGCTGGGGGTTAATTTAACTTATGTATTCGGTAATGTAAAAAATACACAATATAAATAATACCAACTTAAAATAAATCCATAAAACAATTGACGTTACAAAACACGAGGTCTTTCGACTGATGCTTATTTCACACGAAACGATTAGACAGAAGACTTATTTCTATCTTTCCAAAGTGTCACAAGTCACAACAAAGCAAATCACCTAATCAAAAAACAAACAAAAACAAATTGGAATCGCACAAACAAAAACTGAAGCTGAAACAACCAAATCTTGACCTTTAGAACATAAATTCGAAAACACAAACACGAAATCAAAACTTGAAGCACATTAGCCCAATGAAGCGTATTGCGTGGGAAAGAAAGTGAATTTCTCTATTGAAAACAACGTAGAAATTGAACTAGAGTCTATTATATACACAAAATACAAAACTTTTAACGTAGCCTTAGGTAGAAAGTTAGGAAGTTTTCATATAAAATCGTTTGAAACAGCGATTTACTTTGGTTGTGCAGTGAAACGTGAAATTGGCGGAAAACTCTTGGGAAGGATGGAAGTTACCGAAGGTGTTTGATCTTGATTGACTGTGAGAATGTGGAATGTATTGATACAGACTTTTAGAGACAGGGAAGTACTTCAGATAAATATACTTTTATGTTGTACCTTTTAGATCCTACTTATGTATAATGAGGCTTTCATTAATGAGCAGAATTGCAGCAGCGATACACAACGCGGCGAACGTCTTGCAAACAAAATTAATTCATTAATTTACTAGTACACTTAGGCTACTATAACGTGCACGACGAAATTATAAAAGCTAGCCGCATCATCGTCTGCGCAAAAAACAAACCATTATTACATTATAATACTCTACTTCATTGTACACTACGCTATGGTACGTTATACTAAACTACACTAGACTACTTTTAATTATCACCAATCATGATATTAAGAAAGTAACAATGTGACTTTTACCGAGTTTTGTTTTTTTTTAATAGGAAGCAAACGAGCAGCCGGATCACTTGATGGTAAGTGATTGTGTGTGTACTTTCTAAGATTATTTAGATATTACTAGCAGACGGTGAAGGAAAACATCGTGAGGTAGCCTGGACTTATAATTCATTATTATAAGTTTGACATTGTCAATCCGCCTAGATGAGCAAACATGATGATTAACGCTCAAACATTATCCATGTGAGAAGGGGCCTTAGTCAGCTGTGGGCTGATGATGATGACGATGATATGAAAGCATTTGGTCTACCTAATCACCAGGTAAAATAGACTCTCTCATTAATAGATTTCGTCACCTTTCTAGTACTTACACAGGTACACAACAGATACCTTACCGCAATTATAAATTAGGTCATCGATTTAAACAAGCCGGGCTATCCAATTTAACGGTTGGTGTATCCAGTCGAGAATTAGAAGGACTTAAGTCAACTGAATATCGTTTTAATTGAAGTTTCGTAAATTCTTCAAATAGTAAAAACATAAAAAGATTTTATTTCCTTAAGTACTGGCAGAGTTCCATATCTCATGTTTTTATAGTTAAGTGATAGAAGGATATGTTCTCAATTTATATTGAGAAGCAATTATATTTTATCCAAACCAAGAATCAGCACTAAACACCGTTTCACAAAAATCAATTTTATTTCAATGGCCTAAAAGCCATTAGCCAAAAGCTGACTCGCCAATATAATTCCAATAAGCAATTACATTTATCGGCGAGATTCCCTCCTAAATATTTACCAAGAACTAACAATATAATTCTCTGCTAAATAATTGTGCAAACAAACTGATTGTTGTGCGCATAACTACCGAACACTTTCGTTGGACCGCGACAACTTGGAAACTTCGATAATATAAAGTTGGGAGCTTGAAATTGCTGTGGATGCTACCTCTGGTCTTAATAACTCGAAATTACGTGGTGAAAATTTACGATTACAGTGAAATTATTACGAAACTAGAGAAAAATTATCATACTGATATAATATTTTCGACGCCCAGCACACTTATTACCTTTGGTGTTGCGAGTATTCATGGTTGGCACTTGCCTTTCATTCCACTACAAAACGACATTATTATTGATGCGCAAATAATAAGTGGTTGTGTTCTGCAAATATTTTCGGTACTGGGTATTTCTCAAACTACACTACAATCAGACTAGATAGCAAAAATCGTTTAAATTTTCGGTGAATTAACTGCAACATATAAGTGATCTGCTGCCATGCCTGCGATACCTTTGTTTAGTAGAGCACAACTGTATAGGCGACGGTATCGATGTCATAATTTTTTAATTAGGAATATTGCACCAGAGAATGCCTAAAAGTTAAATACGACAAGCATAAATTAGACATTGATCAGAATAGAGCAAGATAAGCCAGAGTCATTTCATTTATTTCATTTATTTATTTTCCAAAACTTAGACTATTTTTACAGGTTTTGTACCCAATGCAATAGCGTGATGTCATCAGGGTTCCATTTCCTCTGGCAATTCCTATTGGAGACAGTGGGATAGATGATAATAGGACACATGTCGATATGTATAAATGTTTTAAAATCGTCAATCAACTGCCAGTATACAATGTAGTCTAGAAAAAATCACGAATGATAAATGTACGACAAAACATTTCACTGTGAAGATACAAAATCTTCGTTTCTATTACATTTAATCCACCTAGATTCCGTTGATTTAAGATACGATTGCAACAAAGCAAAGAGTATTTACGAAAAGAAAGAATCAACTCACGTCTCAAAGAACGATAAGATAAAATGTCGTCGAAGGAAAACACTAATCTTTGTAACATTGTCATGCACACTAACACCCGGTTTCCGAAAGGCTTGTCAACGCTAAAATTAACTAATCTCCTGTCAAATCTCTTGTCAAGTCATCTGATTGGTTATTGATAATTCAGTCAACCAATCAGATGACAAGAGATTAAATTGATTTCAACATTGATTGGCCTTTCGGAAACCGGGTGTGAGTGTGACGTCTTCTATGGTTACCATAGTCAATTGTAGGGGAGACATACTTTGTCACCGATAATGTCACACTTCGTTGTGGTCCACTGTGTGAGTGAAGTTACCATAGGTGAAGTTTCGCCAAATCCAAATCCATAGATCCATCAGAGTTTTTTAAGCCCTTGAAGCTAAAGCTATCAGATTTATTTTGTAGAAAGTCCGTTGTATTCAATCTCAAAATTTAATCAGTTTTAATTAAATTCATAAATGGAATAACACTCAACGAATTCGTTCATATTTCTTTTCTTTATTGACATCCCATATATACCGACTTGGTAAACAATTGAACAGTGTCCTTGAAAAGATTTGCCATTTCATCACAATTTGGTTTTGCCATTCCTAAACTGCCTACAGAACTATATCGTCAACAAACTCTTCGAAAACCAAAACCGAAACATTAGGGGCGTTCACCCAAATCGTAATTTCAAACTTCAACAACATTACATTTTACTAGCATCCCAAAAGCATTTACAAACTCGAACGAAACTCGATCTGTACAAGTTCCTTACCCCGACCAGTTTCTGCTCATACCGTGGTACACCGCAACAATCCAGCACAGTTTGTCGGCCAAACAAATAATTAATCTACAGTGGCTAGAGTTTAATTGCTTGTTTGAGTTTGTCTTGTTCGACGTACACACAGGCGCAACAAGATTTATATTTATGTTGCCAAAGTGGAAGATTTTCGTTGTTAGAATTTTAGGTGTTCTGGCATCGATTTTGTTTGGTGTTTGGAGAGGCTTATAGCCAATAGTAGAAGTAATCGAGCTGATGATAATGATGACGCTATCGGTTTTTCGGATCAGGTGAGTGAACATCGATGTTTAGTGCGTTTGAAAGAAAGGTTAAAAAAACTTAAATGGATAAAAAAAACTTTAATGGTCAGAAAAAGTTTGTTAAAATATTTATTTCGATGATTGTAAGCTATTGAGAGCTTGTAGGAGATGAAGATACTATAGAGCCGACTTTTTATAACCCCGTCGTAAAAAGAGGGGTGTTATAAGATTGCCGTGTCTGTCTGTGGCATCCTGGAGCCTAAACGGTCAATTTAGTTTTTTTTTGTATTAAAGGTGACTTACGTGCGAGTGTTCTTAGACATGTTTGACGAAAATTGGTTGAGCCGTTTAGAAGTTATAGGGGGGTAAGTGGGGAAGGGTAACCGAAGGTCTGCAAATATACTCGAGTGGGGTCTCAAATAAGAGCGCACTGAAAGGGAATGTTGATGACTTAATCGAGAGAAAATGATATAAAATACCTAAAAAAAAAAAAAAAAAAAAAATAGGCCCCCGACAAAATAGGAATATGTAGTAGATAATAAAATGTTCGGATCGGTCCCGCAGCGCCACGTTTTTTTTAATTATTACTTTTAAAGGAATATATTAGATTTTCTTGTCGGGGTTTTTTTAAATTTTATTTTTTTTAAATCCTTTTCATTCGTAATGGACAGAAATTTGGCTGCTATCACGCCTGGTGGTAAGTAATGAAAAAAGATAAAGTAAAAAAACATTGAAGAATATACAAAAAAATATATTCTACTTAATACTAAAATTAGTCGTTTACAACACCGTGAAGAATCAGGATGGCTTCGATTCGAAATTTCTTCATTCTAACCTAAATCTTAATAAATCAATGTTGGTGTCATGAGAATAATATCAGATCAATGTTTAAAAAAATAAAATAATGGGTAAGTAATACTCTTTTACATAATATATAGTCTTCTGACAATAAAGTAGAAGTTTTGAACTACCAAAGAGTTCTATTATCAAGATGTCAATAAAAAAATATTATGCATTTTTAAATCAGAAACTTTGACCTAGTATTACATTTAAGAAATAAAAAACGATGAAACTGCTAATTTAGACTCGAAATAATAATGACAAAAAACACTTTTCACTGATGACGCATTGCCATTTCTTTCAATTCGATTTTATTTCCCTCCAGGATCAAATTGCTCATGCTATAAAGGTCAAAATAGTTTGACGTCACTAAGATGTCGTATAAAGAACTCCGCTAGTATTCGACAGTTGAACCGCTGCCGCTGCAGAAGACCTAAATGCTTGAGGATCAGAAGAAAAAACCAGAATGTAAGTATATATAATTTGACTCTTAGGGAAAAGATTTTTAAAACATTTCTGTAAAAAGTTGAGTGACAATCAATATACCAAGTACGGTATAATGGTAACTAATCTTTTTGTTGCACAAAATAATAGGAAGAACTCTTTGTGTGATCCACATATGGTTGTTCCGAGTCTAGGTGTCATGTGTCTGTGAAATTGCGCCCACGACACAGACAAATCCAAATGTGGAACAACGCTTTTCTTTTCTTTTTTTCTTAAAGTTGCGATAGTTTACTGACATCGTGCCATCCAATGGGATGGCCGTACTGAAGCGTGGCTGTCTCGCACATGTACACATAAAAATCATCAATTTTCATTCTTTATAAGATAAAGACGTGATATTAATAAAATAACATATTTTTGTAAAATTTAGTTTACCATCATCATCATCATCAAGCCTATAAGTGCCCACTGCTGAGCAAAGACCTCTTCTCACACGGAGAAGGTTTGAGCATTAATCACCACGCTTGCTCAATGCGGGTTGGTGATTTCAAACTTAATCACAAATCAAAATAAAATAATTAGAAATTATACGTCCAGGTTTCCTCACGATGTTTACCTTCACCCTATGTCAATTGTCAGTGGCGTCTAAATAATCATAGAAAGTAGAAAAAATAAAAATAAAAATATTGCTAAAAGGTTCTTACCAAAAAAGTTGCAATGTAATCGTGAAACAAAACAATATCCCTTGTTCCAGATTTGTGTATGTGCGTCACACAGATGTAACTGCTCAAGAACTTCGTCTACCAAGAATAGTGAGGACAATACACCACGTGTTAAGAATCTCTGTCGTTTTACCGTAGACGCTTATTTTACTTGACCTTTTCATTATTATATCATATAACTTGCTTAAATTATAACCGTTATATTATTATTATTAATTAATGTTTGAAAGTTAAAGACTTTGTGTATTTGTCTGTTCATTTCCTGATATGTATGTATGCAGTAATCTCTGAAATTACTGGTTCGAATTTCAAAATTCTATTTGTGTTGGATAGGTAGTCGTTTATTTATAGAAAAATTTAACCTTTAGGAAATTACACTATGATTATTTGAAGCCAAACTACGCAATACGGTAGTTTCCAACTAGTCAAATTCAATACTTTTATCTAAATGTCAAAAACGATACTTTTCTATGAAATTTGTATGAAAAACTGAGTTATAACGTCATAGTATTATTTCGTCTTATTAGACGACTTACTTATTTCTTGAAAATTAGATAAAAAATATCTTAATTTAGTGTGTCTATCGATCGATGGATGAATGAAAGTAGAGTTATTTTTCAATATTTTATTGTTTTGAAACGTGGAATTAATTATTTTTTTACTTAGGAAACTACCCGATTGTAACTATGTAAATTATATTAATTTAGTTTTGACTGTTCTATGTTTGTTATATCATCAAGGCTACTGAAGAAAATGTGTATACTGATGACACGGAACTCGATTCTAGACTCCATATCGAAATACTTTCAAAATTCGAAAACAAAATGGTTGACGTTCTTGCGAGTAATTTGGCGTCTCATTAGTAACAGATGGGGACACTTCAAAAAAGCTTGTAGGTAAGGGCTAAATTATTTAATGTCAGACACAAAAAAGAAATGAAATCTCTTAAAAATCTTTTATTTTTACCTTATGTTTTAAAAGTGTGGGAGAGCCAAGCTTCGGCAGAAATGGGTCGGCTCGACCGGAGTGATACCACGGCCTCATAGAATACCGACGTGAAACAACTACAGCGTTGAATTTCGTGAGGTGAGGTTACCGGAGGCCCAATCCTCTCCCTCCCCCAATCCCTGCCAATCCCTAAATCTCCAAAACCCTAATCCCTAAAAGGTCGGCAACGCACTCGTAACTTCTCCGTTGCGGCGCTGATTAGCGCCGCCCATGGATTTACCTGATGGTAAGTAATCACTTACCATCAGGTAAGTAATCACTTACCATCAGGTAATCCGTCCGTTCGTTTGCCGACCTATTCCATAAAAAAAATTTGTAAATTTACTTAATTCACATATTAAATTAACTCAAAAGAATGTAAGTATAGATAGATAGATATATATTTATTACTTATTTTTCAATAGTCAAATAAACGTTATATGAGGAATAAAATTGTTGCTATCACTGTCTTTTACAAACATTCTGACACGACAGCATCATAATTATTCCACAGATAACTTATATCAATCATTCAAAAATCAGTCCTTCTACGAAAGAACAGTAACTATAGAGCAAATATCAATACTATTTGTCAATTAGATAGATTACAGTTTGGAAAAACATATAGGTTACTTTTTCCTTGGAACTGAAAGCGAAGCCGCGAAGAAAATCAGGCCTTTCACGAAAGAACTTTAGAACAGATTTGAATAATATTGGACACAGAGATGGATAAGTATAGTCTGGAATAACACACATACATAGGTCACTGTATCCTTGGAACTGAAAGCAAAGCCGCTGTCAGGAGGCATTTAGGCCTCTTTTCTCGAGCAAAGCCGCCAAGAACTAACACTAATTACGAAAAACAAAATATTTTTACTTAACTAAGTGAACTGTAGTAATTCATCAGAGTTTCAGTTCTGTATTAAAGTTGGTGTGAATGTTTACTCGTCAATAGTTTACTCATTTGCAAGGACATGATTAAGGGCTTCGAAGAGTTATCAAAACTCACGTACGGAGGGAGGGAGATGGTGGATGTTAGGCTGCGTTTACCTGGGATGGTACAAGGGATTATTATTTATTTGTAGCGACTTAATGTTGAAGACAGTAATACAAGATCGGGTGATGTTGTTAATCCAATAGCATGCAATGAAAAACAGAAAATGCCAATATATAAATAAATAAATGTTTATTTCGGAATTGACACTCCATATTTTTACAGGAAAGAAACATTAAATAAATCACGAGCAGGTTTACATATCTAAATTTAAAAAGAAACTAAGAATAATTATACAAAAAAAAAAACAGCTTCTCCGTCGGCCAATAGGTACAACGTGCGGTACGTAATCAATCCTACTAGGCACGATCACAAGTCATCGTCGACGACGACGATAGTCTATTTTTTAAAGGTCTCTTTTTTAAGTTATTGACGGATTCTTTGATAGTAAGCAATAACGGAGGACTTACAAATGCGGAGAGTTTAGGGATTTGAAGGTATCTTTTCTTTTTGGGTCTGTAATTCGTATTGAATTTTATATTATGTGACAGTCATATTTATGGTCAGATCACAGTGGACAGTCAGATTATATTCCGATGGTCTATCAAGTGTGTGTCAACGTATTATAACTTTGGTAGCTGATCTAAGTAAGTAATATTTTTTTCGTAATGGCCGACAGAAGCCAAATCCCATTATCACGTTGTAATTTTTTTGTCTTTTAATTTTCACTGAAAGCGAAAACTAGTAAACTCGTATTTCATTTTAATGAAAATGTAGAGGAACATGTCTTCAACGACGAAAATAGGCATTTTGAGACTTAAACTGAATTTGGCGTGAGAAATAAAGAGTTTGTGTATTCAAAAGCCGGTGATTATTTCCCTAACGTTAATATTTCTTACGTCTTCTATTGGATGAAACACCATATCAAATTCCAATACTCAGAAATGGATAAAAATAAAAAGAAAATTATAAAACGTGTCAGCACGTACAATGGAAACGCCTTTACAAGCCGTTAGCGTCGGATCTGATCCAACTTAGATTAGTTGTTCGTTGCGTCTTCCGCGGTAATTACCAACGCGACGTCCGAACTATCTACCAGTAATATAACTCCTCATCTATTTTGGTGCCCTGGTACTTTACGTTTAGTTTCTAGGTGATTACTGTTTAGATAGTTTTGTATATATACTCGGAATTTTAATTCCATTCCAGATTTGACAATTTCAGTGTTGCAACGTCATGTGCACGTACTAAATAGTGACGTTGCGAAATTATTCGATATGGAAATCGAATATTTTTGAATCGATTCCTCTCGTTTATAAATTTACTCTCGTAAACTAAGTTTATGAGGAAATAAAATATTTCTGAACCGATAATTTAGTTTTGACAATTAATTAACGATCTGAGACTTTTCTTTTGTAATTGTGTGTGAAATTAATAAAAAATGTGATCATGAAGGAACATGACGAATAAAACAGACATTTTATAAATTGTCGCCTTCATCGCTATCGCTATCACTGCTACTTTCTGTAACATTTATTATGAATTGTGTCTGTGATATTTATTGTCACTTAAAATATCTAGCTTACTCATTTTTTCCTCTTCTTTGACAACATGGGATACGCATTTAGACCATTCGGTAGCCGTAATTATAGGAGTGCCTTCCTGAAACTGATACCCTGATTGTTTATCGATTTTTGTGTTCCATCACTATACTGTTATATGTGGTATCATTATTTCACAAAATGACAGTAGGTCATGTCAAATCAGGAATCGAATTAAAATTCTGACTATAGTTATAGATAGTTTGCTGTTTATATTTCTAACATTTCGTCGATAAACATCTTACAAAATTCCACGTCACCAATATAATCCACAATTACATACGTAATTCTTATTTGATATCACTTTTTCTTCCACCGTTTACCGTTGCGATTCAAATTACATTGTTTACTCGTTGCGTCTTGACTGCCGTAATTGACCTCCTCCGACGCGAACTATTTGCTCGTAATAAAACTCTCAGCACATTTTGGTGTACTAGTATTTCTTATTACATTTTTAAGTGATGTTATTATTTATGGCTAAACACAGTGCCTTAAGAAACCTGGAAGAAACTCATCAAATGATTTTGGTTAAGTCAAGGGGGAGTTTCAGGCTCTTTTTTTTTGTGAGGGAAAATCATCAAATGACTACTCCCGCCCAGGGCCGGGCGGGACGGAGTTCTGGACTCTTACTGACTAAAAACCTGTTCTTTCCCTGTTCTTTCTCCTGCTCTGGGCCGAGGTCGCGGTGCCTCATTGCTTTTACCCCGCACAACCGGCTGAACATCAGCCCTTTGGGGTCCCGTCTGTGGTGGTCTATTGGCTCTTTGAGGCGCGCGTGAAACGCTACGCGCCGTACGCTCGGGCGAGTTTCAGGCTCTTACTGACTAAAAACTCCCCGTGCCTTCTCATGCGTTGGGCTGAGGCCGCGCTTACCCCGCAACCCCGGCTGAACATCAGCACCTTCTCTGTTGACAAACGTGTTGTATTTCACATAGTCACTACTCTAAGCATGCCAGCTGAATATAATCTAAGGCTATACTAAAACGTTCAGAGTAATAAACAACAATTTTGCAAATTTACGTTATAATGTTTTACAGTACAGTTATAACTTACTGTCGCACATTAACTTTAAGGAGGGCGTCATATTACAAGCCTACATAATGATACTTTAACATACAACACTGCTTTTCAAACTACCCTTATTTATGTAACAAGTTTAATGAATTTCGAACCTTAGTACTCAGTGATAAAGTTGCAATAGTTTGTTTAGAGGGGATAGCTTGATCTACTGTCGTGTTTGTACATTAAACAACATGGTGGATTTCTTGGTGAATTGTGCAGTTATTTAGCACATGGTTATAAAATGTTTTATTTTTGGCAATTATTCATGATTAGCATTATAAAATGTGCCTTATTTTGTATGTAGCAGAGATGCATATTATTAAAATGTTCATTTTACTATTTTTCAGTTACGTGTTTTGGAATAAGTCGGCAATCGAACTGATGGAATACCTGAAGGTACGCAATACCTACATACATACCTATATTACATAAAAAAAATACTTTTTTCTTTAATATTACTCATTAAATACTAATTCTTTATTTAAAAATATGTCTGGCATACATTTTAAATTAACTAAAAAACTGCAACGCAAACTAAACAAAAACATAATACTTCTAGCAAAGAGGTGGAATTCATAAAGTCTTATGACTTATTTAATAAAACTTGCTCCCCGTCGAGCAATAAACTGTGAAGATGTGTAATTAAATTAATTTGCATCAAGGAGATTACTTTACACGTCGTTCTAAATTCTCCTATTATTTTCCGTGGCCTGTTTTTTTCTTGAGTTGCTTTTGTAAGGTTGGTCTAAGTATAGTGAGGCTCTATCAAATAGCTACAGTCCCGGAGCAAAACAATTTGTGGATCGCACAAAGAGTCGTTCCGTGCAGGGATCGGGGGCCTAATCCCTCCCCCCTGTCACACCTTTCCAACCCTTAAATATCAAAACCTTTATTCCTAAAAGGCCGGCAACGCACTCGTAACTCCTTTGGTGTTGCGGGTGTCCATAGGTTGTGCTGATTGTTTACCATCATACAGTCAGCTGTTCGTTTACAGACAAGGTAAAAACATAAAAAAAATTAAGTACCATCTTTAAAGATTTACCATTTTTTTACGTAAATAAGTTTATATTATTTATTTTTGGTTGTGTGATCGTAGTTGCGACACACAACATGTATTTCTATTTCAAAATTCGTAGAAGTCTAAAATTGAGGTCTGTGTTAAGCCACTAGAATCGCTTTCTAGTTCAGTTTAACACCGCATCTATTATTTGCCTAAGGGGTTTACAGAACATAATATGATTGAAATTTAATAAATCCTTTTCGTAGTTCCATGGAATAAGATAACTAGTAATATTAACATATTATCTACTGAGAATAAGTCTTCATAATTAGTCTAGTACTGTAGTAGTAATAGTTATTTTTTGTTGAATAAAATGTTCCCTCAATAATATTTTCTTCTATGTCGTGGATGCGTTTACAAATTTACAATGCAGACCCGGAACAACGATTTGTGGATCACACAAAGAGTGACACACCAGCCAGTTGCCCAGCCACCACACCAACCATGCAGTCGTAATTTGAATGAGGTAGTTTTAAGTCAGTAAGAGACTGACACTCCCGGCTGGGACGCCAGAAGTCATTCTATGATTTTCGCCCCTTTAAAAACACTAACAAACATATATTAGATTAGCTACTCTCGCGTGGTTTCACCCATTGCTAGGCTCCATTTGATTGTATTGTGATGTTAATAGCCTATAGCACTCAGGAATATTGTAGCTATATCTGTAATACTGATAGGTATCAGTGAAGAATTTTGGCAATACGACCATCGGTTCCAAAGATTACCCCCTACATACAAACTTACAAATTTTGCCTCTTTATAATATTAGTATAGATACTACCTTTTGCCCCGTTTGCGTGGAATAGTGACTTCCTGCAGATTTTTGGTATAAAAACTATCTTATGTCCTTTCTTGGGTTCCAAACTATGTCTGTACCAAATTTCACAGAAATCGGTTCAGTAGTTTAGGCGTGAAGAAAAGACAGACAGACAGAGTTACTTTCGCATTTATAATAATATAGTTTGGACAGTATGGATGGATATATAGGTATAGTATAGATTATAGACTAGATACCTGTTTATACATTTATAATATCTGTGTACATAGCCAAGCACGAAGCGTAGTGAATCTCATATGCACATCACATGCAGATCTTTTGTGTACGCACAATGGACATCACGAGCAAACATTTTTAGTTTTATATGAAAACAAAACGCTATTGTTATGCGGTTTTTATTTAAAAATGTATTTTTTTTTGTGTTTAAATTTACTGTCCGAGTGCAGAGCAGCAATTTTTTAGGTGCGATTATTCTGGTACCTAATTTGAGAATGAATCGTATTTGTTTTTGATTATGGTTTAAAATAGTTTAACATATTATTGTAGTGAGTCAAATTATTATTTTTTTTTTGTTCGTTCTGTTGCTTTTTGTGTGATAGGTCGACAAACCAGCAGACGGACTTCCTGATAGTAAGCAAACAACGCCCGATATAGACACCCCCAATACCAGAGGAGTTACGAGTGCGTAGCCAGTAGCCTGCCTTTTGGGGATACGGGATTGGGGAGGGAAACTTGCTTTGCTAAAAAAGTTTGCGTGTCCTTCTTAGCGTGAGAAGATACCTCTGCTCAGCAGTGGACACAAATAGGCTGATGATGATGACACCAACTGTTTTTACGTACACGCGTATCAGTTATGTTATAAACGCTTCACGATACGTTTTGTTTTCTTTTCCTACCAAATTTAACACTTTCGACGTCACGATTTAGTAAATTCTTTATTGAGAGATGATTGCCAACTTTTCTCTTGAACGTAAAATCCTCATTGTTTTAATATTTGCTAATTATTATCACAAAAACTAAAGCTCCATAATCTAACTGATGTAATATAATTCGATTTGAAATTTTCATACTCTGTCCTATCCATTAGGCACTATATTAAAAATATTATAAAGCTGAAGAGTTTGTATGTTTGTTTGAACGCGCTAATTTCTGGAACTGCTGGGTCGAACTGAATAATTCTTTTTGTTTTCGTTAGTCCATTTATCGAGGAAGGGTGTATTTCCATCATGCTACGATCTCTAGGAGCCGAGCATCGGTTGAAACCGATTGACCGAACCGCAAGAGATTTGCTGGTCAAATCATAGTAGATCTTAGAAATTAGATATTATACATATATCTATTTTACTTACGTAAATTAAAATTCCGGAAACAAGATAATAATACATATATGTACATCTAATTAGATAAATGTAATTTCTAAGTAGGTAAGTTGTAAGTATTATCAGTACACCATTACTGAGCATTTTGTTTCGTAAAATAAGGTCTTTTTTTGTTACGTCACGTCATGTTGTTTTATATTATTGCCATAAAGCTGATACAAAATAACCTTAAATAAACAAAAAAAGTATTATTATTATTACACACATTCAAACAAGTCCGGTACAGGCAAATCATACTTTGTTCCACCCTCACGCGCGGAATTAAATTTAATTGGTTCTCACAATCTCGTTGTGTGTTCATTTTAACCTCAAATTGAGTTATTAACCAACTTTGTTGTGCGTAATATTGGTAATGTTCCTGTTGTTTTGGTTTTTTTCCGAGTTTCCGTTGAATAGAGCTTGTAAAGCGAAAGGAAGAAAAGGTATTTTTTTTGCAATGTGGATAAAATACTTGACAAATTTCTTTAGTTCTTTTTTAACGAAATAGATCGGCAAGCCTTCAGCACCAAACGAGTTACGAGTGCTTAGCTGGCCCGCAACCCCAGCTGAACATCGGCCCTGTTGGGCCCCGTCTGTGATGGTCTAATGGCTCTCCGAGTCACGGAACCACTACATGACTTATGCTCCAAATTCCTTAACCCCTAACGAAACGCCAGCATACTTATAGCTATTGGTGTTGCTGATACAGCGTGTTGTTACAAGTGTGTTTTCATGTCTGGACAGTTCCGATTGTTTACCATCAAATCTCCCATATTATGGTGGTTTAACATCTTATCACATTTTTCTTTCAGAAAAAATAATTCCTTTTTCCAAGATATATAAAATAACTCACGATATAGCTTTAAAAAGTCTCGAAAACTTATGATATTGTAGAGAATATTTTTTCTACCATTTCAAGCAACTTTATTTAGATAACTGCACTACCAAGCTAGCCGGGATCTCTATTTTATCTATCTTAAAAAGCATTTACTACAATACCATTCCCAGCAGAATATTCCCGCAAGATATTCAAACTAAAATCAGGAACAAGCCTAGCACTATTTCAAGCATTGCTAAGAGAGCTCAAAGCAAAACTCAGTACCATTTTGATCCCACTAAAATACACAAAAATCAGCCTTACTTTCCAGAAAATAGAGTCTACAGAGACAGCTCAAATAACTTTGCCACTTATCTTAAAACACTTTTTGATGCAAATAAGCCGCAATCTGTTTGCATTCAAGAAAAAATGTCGCAGATTTTTATGTCAAACATGCCGTTGAGTTTGTGATGTATTTTCGTCAAAGTAATGTCTTAGGTTATACGATATGGCTATATCTAGCTAAGGGCTTTTTGTATGTAATAGGTCGGCAAACGAGCAGACGGATTACCTGATGGTAAGCAATCAGCGCCGCCCGTGGACTCTTTTAGGGATTAGGGTTTTGGAGATTTAGGGATTGGGAGGGATCGGGGGAAGGGAAGGATTGAGCCTCCGGTAACCTCACTCACATGGCGAAACACAACGCCGTGGGTGTTTCACGCCGGTTTTCTGTGAGGCCGTGGTATCACTCCGATCGAGCCGACCCATTCGTGCCGAAGCTTGGCTTTCCTACAACTTAAATGATTTTTAACCGGCTGATTTTAACTAGTCAGATAAATGTTATCTGAGGAATAAAATTGTTGCTGTCACTGTCTAATACAAACATTCTGGCGCAACAGGATGAGAATTATTCCCCAGTTAATTTTTATTTAACCATTGGAATATCAGTCCTAAATAGAGTTTTTAAAATGGTAGTTACCTACCTTTAGGTATCTTGGTTGGTTTTAAGAACGCAAATTATTTAAATCACAGAAATTTTGCATGTTTTTTCATAATAAAAACGAAATCTGTAATTGTTCCAATATAATTCAGTGAGTAATGTTGTATCCTAGTACTGGTAAAAATTGGAATCGTAAATCGGGGTGAATTACACAAGGGGTGAATAGATGTTGGCGAATTTTTCTAGTATTAGTTCACCCCTTATTTTTTTTTACACTGAATAAACCGCTTACCGGATGGAAAACAATAGATGCCGCCTATGGACACCGACTTCACTCGAGGAGTTGTAATGATCTTACTGGGGAGGGATTGGGGAGGGATGTAGGAAGGAGACAGATTGGGAATTCGGTAACGTCTCATATAGCGAAACTAAGCTGCAGCTGTATGCTGCCTTTTTTGATCGGTGTCTTGTCGAATTCAATAGGTTTTTCGTATTGTTAAAGATTTCATTGAAATTGGTACGTCATTGGGTATTGTGACGTCATGATTGTTTTTGTCAAATAGAATAAGTAATAATTGTTTGTTAAATGGAATAGGTAATTACTTCAGATAAATTTTTCAACACGAGATTCCTAATTGCAAAATTCGAAAAAATATTTTTTTAGGGAAGGTCAATAATTACTATCGTAAAATATTTTTTAAATGAAATTATTTTTCGAGTAGACATTTTTAGGCACATTAAAATTGTGTTATTTTCATCTAGACTAAAGTAGAATTTAATTTTCAAAAATGTACATTTCTTCTTGTAAATGCATTTTTAATTTTAATTTAATAGACCCCATGCACTTTGCTTATATTATTTATATTAAGCCTAAGAGTTTGTTGGTTTGATCACAATAATCGCCGGAATTACTGCATACTGGCTTGAATTTAATAAAATGTCAATCAGTGTCCATAAGAATGATAAAATGAGTTTCAAAGTGGATACAAAACGACTCTATATTGAAAAATATTTTTTAAAACGACTTCAAAAATAAATTAAGTTCTTTACAAATAGTTTTCCTAATCTTTATTTTGCAGTCGTTGACGTCACTGAAGAGGCAAAAAGATTCGCATTTTAAATGTAGGTAAAATTTTTAAATGTTGAATTTTTTACTAGTTGGCGTTTCATGAAATGCTGCTACACAAACTCGTCTTTGAAATAAAGACTATATTTGCTTAATTCTGTGTTGCTAGTATCAAACGGAATTCAGTGCTTAGTAAAATTCTTTTTAAATACTTGGTGAATATAGAAGAAATAAAGTTTTATATGAGGCATGCATGAAATCAGAATACAATACACTATACATATAAACAATATGGGACAGGGAAATTTCATATATTTATTTGCGTATCATCATGACATAATAACGTTAAGTTAAAATATTTTTTCCGAATAAACCATAAATAGGTAGTTGTATATGATATATATTCTATAAAACGTCACTCTACGATATGTAGGGGCCCAGCAGTGGGTGAAACTGCGGGACAGTAGCTAGTCCTCAATATAACGTAATCATCATCGAAGAAATCCCGTTAAAAAAGGAAAAACATAATTAGTAGTCTAATAAAAATAAAGAAAATCCTTTTTAACGTTCATACTCTAAAACATACATAAATAAACATACAACAAACTTTGAGTGGCGTAACAAAAGCAGGTTCGCATTATGGGGGCCTATTCCGTACACCTGTTCCACATAGATTGGAACGAGTCTACGGAATGTTAAGCAGAATGGAAGGGATTCGGGAGCCATGGATATAATATTGATAGGTGATAGCACCTTTGTTGGATTAGAATGTGTTTGGAAATTAAATTTTGGTTTTGTATTTGGTGTACTAATGAGTAATGCGATAGACGACAAGAGTAATATAAAAATAAAACTTTTTCCTATTTTAGGATTCTCTACTGTGCCGTGCGTTTACAAACATACAATTTCACATACACATTATATACCCAGACTCGGATCAACAATTTTTGGATCACAAAAAAATTGTTTCGAACCCGCGACAGGGTTCACGATAGCCGGTTAGCCACCCGCCAAGGCCGGGTGGTTACCCAATTTTAAGATATTTATACTTTACTTTATTTTTATCTTAAAATTGTCTTCGTTGACGATAATTGCTACACGTAAAGTTATGTATTTGGTCATTAGAAACACAGAGATTGATGGGATATTTTTTTGAAAATGGGTTTTAGAAAAAAAAATTACGTTCATCAAGAAAACATCATCGTTGTAAAAGCCGTTTTTCAAGCTTCAGGATGAATGGGTTAAAATGATAAAATTTATAGATCAATAGAAACCATATTGAACGTTAAATCAAATATTTAATTCCAATGAAATTCTTTCTTAGTAGTTCTCATTTTTCCCAAGAGTTAGAGTAAGGCACTTCTTGTTTCTTTACATCTGATACTTTGTAAGTAATGCGACGTAAGATTTCGCGCTTTGTATCTTCCCCGAGCGAAAACACAGTCATAGAGGCATTAGCTAATTGTCTTTACTTTTATAGGAGGTATGTTGGTAAATGCTCTTTATGTACGAAGGTCTTATTGGCCATATAAATCAAATTTTTGTTATAACTTTCGTGAGACATTCTAAATTAATTATTATGTTTTCGGCTTACTCACGTAATAATTAGACGAGATACTCGACTAGTTCTACTACTAGTTCAAGCCATTCTAGAGGCCCATATTCATTCTAGAATGGCTTGAAACTAGTCGAGTATCTCGTCAAATTATTATGTGAGTAAGCCGAAAACATAATAATTAACATATAAATCATTTTTTTTTAAAGAGGAAATCGTAGAATAACTTTTCTCTCCTACATTTTAGCAAGGCTTGGCTCCTGTACCTACGGTACGTTCAATTTTTAGATCATACGTGAAGATTTTAAGTAATGAGTTTGGTACCTTGGACATTGCAACAGTGCATTAATATCACTCATACGTTACAACCCCTGCATTGCTTTAGTCAATTTTTTTCTATGTACTGATATATATTTATTGCCATCAGTCTATAAGTGCTCATTGATAACCAAAGGACACTTGTCACGCGAAGATGAAATAATAATTCACGATTGCTATGGAATTTTGGAATGATGCTTCGGCGGCAGCAATTCCGAACCGGCATCCGAATTCTTCATAAAAGGCCAGTGAAGCGCATGTGACCCCTCTGGTGTTGCAAGTGTACATGGACGGCGATGATCATTATCCAGCAAGTAATCCATCTGTTCGTTTGATTCCTAATACATAAAAAGAAATTTGTGATTTCAAACTTACATATTTTATAAATAGCAGTTTTTAAAGTGGTTCGATTATATCGCCTACCTACATCACAACATATTGTAAAGATTTCGAGAGAAACACGTGCATTTAAAATCTAGGCCACCACTAAATTTCATTACTACTGAGATATTGGTAGGTACACTATTAACGAAATATAACTTATTCAGAACTTACTCCGGAAAACACAACACAAACACAAGAAGAAAGGAAATGAAACACAAGACACAAAGACATCCGAAACATCTGAATCCTTTCAAAAAGAAAATCTTCAAAGGGCCTTTTTAAGAACAATTACTTGAAGAAAAATCGCTAATTAATCCAAGAACACGATTATACAGGGAATTAGTTAAATATCCAAACAGAATACTTAATGAAACTAAAGATAACAAGATTACTTATTCCGATTGTGTTGAGATTGTTACGTTTAAAGCTCAAGCTTCTTACAGGATTTGGACTAATCAGAACGGATTTAGTAATAACAGTGCTCTTTGAAGGAGCTCGACCGGGCACACTATTAAGGATTGATATAGAAACATATGTCTCAATGGCGACAATTTTGATAATAAATTGGCTCAAAGGGCAGCTCTTGGGATGATTAAGACTAAAGAGACAATTAAAACCAATCTAATGTTCAAACGTCTTATGTTCCACTAGCTTTTGCCCGCGATTCCGTTCGCATGGAAAAGTAACTCGCTGCAGATCTTTGGTATAAAAACTGTCCTATGTCCTTTCTCGGGTTCCACCAAATTTCACAGAAATCGGTTCAGGAGTTAGGCGTGAGGCAAAAACAGATAGACAGTTACTTTCGCATTTATAATATTAATAATATTTTTTGGATTTCGATTAAAATTTAAAGTGTGGGTATGAAACTCTTCCTTGGAAAAGGTTATAAAGACTGACCGGCTGTATTTTTAATGTGATAGGCGTTAAACGAGCTGTCGGATTACCTGATGGTAAGCAATCAGCGCCGCCCATGGACACCCATGACCACAGAGAAAAAGTTACGAGTGCGTTGCCGATATTTTAGGGATTAGGGTTTTGGAGATTTAGGCATTATGAAGCGATTAGGGAAGGAGAAAGATTGGGCCTCCGATATCCTCATTCACACGGCGAAACACAACGCTGTGATTGTTTCACGCCCACCATCCACTACTACTCACAAAGAGGTTTTTGATTTTAGTAAGTCTTATATAAACATTTCATTTACCGAATTAATTATGATTAAAACTTGCAATCATCATCTTCCTTCAATTTCAAGCTAAAACGATTATCATATTAATGACATATTTCTCGTTACTTTAGTCAAATATTTGTCAAAATCCAATTTCTCTACATACTCTGGCACGTAATTATATGATTCTGTTCAAAGTCAAAACTCAAACTGTGTTGGGATCGCAGGTAGAATAAATTAATGCAGAGACACCGTGAAAACGTGTTACTGAATGGAGTAGGTAACTCGGAGGTGATATCACAGGGAAAAATATTATTTTAGAGGGTTTTTTTTGAGAAAATTTTGTAAGTATTTCTTTTTCCATTGTATTTTCTTTGTGCATTTGTGATTCAAATGTTTGGTATAGATCTATGATTCAGTATTACATTTGAGTGCAAGAGTATTCAGTTCACAATTGTTAAATCGCTTATTTGTTTTCATTGGTTGCTTGTGAGCTTGGAGTTTTTTTATTCAGGAAGCAAAAAGGATCTACACATTTGACCTCAATAGTGTGTATTTCTTCAATGTTAGTAAAACTTGTTCCTGAATAACCAGAAAAACCTTCAATGATGTTTTTCGTAAAAAAAAAGATGACTAACCTTACTTACATAAATATAGTAGGTAAGTTAATGTCATTCTATTCTATTCTATTCAATTCGAAATAAGTAAAATTACTATTTGCTAGAAATCAAATCTATTCAATTTGACAATCTCTTCTACCTATACCTATCTTCTTCTTCCACAATACTTGTAACACATGCTACCAAAAGTTCTTAATTCTCTTGTATCAACACAAGCCCTTGAAAATTCAGCCACCCTTCTGAATTATACGCTCCATCTACCAAATTACCTCATCACCTCTTCTCACATCCGACACGCCTATCCCAGGCCGCCATATTGTGAGCTTAATCTGCATGTCGTTACGACCCGTGTCTCGACTCATCCATAATTCACATAATGAGAACAGGCGAAGTACTGTAGAGACGATATAAGTTATTCAGAAACGAACTTATTTAGATTTGGGTGCCCACGGTGTTACGTTGGAAGTGTCAAGTCTTTTGATTTTAGCTGATTCTTTTGTTGTGTCTTTTTGGTTGATTTTGTGGAGACAAAATTAAAAACAAAATTAATTTATCTTCATCTTGTTTCGGTCCACTGCTGGACATAGGCCTCTCCAATTGTACGCGACTGAGCTCGATGTTCAGCTCTTCTCATCCAATCACTGCTTAAGGAGAATAGTTTCTTATTAATAACGTTTTCCTCCTTGCCTTAAAGTTATCGAATCTTACAATATTTTAGATGAGCATCTGCTTACTACCATTACAGCAAGCTAGAGGGAAAACCAGACCACATTTGACTGATACTGAACCTAATTGCAGTATTGGCAACGTAGCATCCCTCCCAAATCCCTCCCTTATACCTAAATCTCCCAAAGTCCTTACCTCCAAAAGGTTGGCAACGCACTCGTAGCTCCTCTGTTGTTGCGGGGGCGGCGCTGATTGCTTACCATCAGGTAATCCGTCTGCTCGTTTGTCGACTATATTGTAGTACTGTTTGTAGACTATATAGTATTTATAAGTAGTGAGACATACTTTAATTGAAAATAACGTCAAAATGCTCCACTAGTTAGTTGCGACTCACGCTCCTAATAAATAAGTCTTGTAAAGAAAAATTTTGTTACATGAATAAGTCGGTCTTTTCGATAAATACCTTCTTAATAGGCATGACTACGAGTTCCGTCGTAACACGAAACTCGTAGAGCTGTTCTCGTATTTTGATCTATTATTTGTAGACATAGGCATTACAGCCTACTACAATTGTTTGTTGACCTCAAACCCTTTTATTGTTCAATGGAATGAGAACAAAACTCATTAAGTGCAGATTTTGCAAAATAAACCTTCCATAACCGAATTAGGGGCGCTAATGGTCCAAATCCATAACCCAAATTAATGTAGCAACAAATTCTTCAACTTTTCTGTTAAAAATGTTCCGTATTTTTTTCGGTTATCTCCAATTTATTTTAAAGAATTGTATATTCTAAGAATTAAGAATGGGTGGAAAGGTAGTATAGTACTGTCAGGAAAGTTTCAGTAAAGACTACCTTCTGCCAGCGGCTTCGTCCGCGTTACCGCAATTAAAAGAAACCTGTAAATTATTCCAGACTACAATCTATATCTGTATCAATTTTCATAACAATCTATCAAGTTTTAACTAGAAAGAGTAACAAATATCCGTCTATCTGTCCATACTTACAAAATTTTGTGTGTATAAAATGAAACAATGAATTTATTTTTGCAAATAGACCATAAAATGGCCCTTTTATTCGTCAAAATATAATTATATAAAATACTAGAAATCATATTTGTGTATAAGAAATAGAAGGTAGTTTAAATAAGAAAAGAAAAAAAGATAAACTTAATTATTTATGACTTATTTCTTACGTTTACTGTCGCCTATCGATTTTGGATGAAGATGAATAGAATTTACAACAGAATTATAAAGATCGAAGGATTTTTGGCAATATTTTTGTCCTTCATGACATTTTAATTTGGAGAAAGACCTCTTTTTTAATATTTGTCTATATTAAAACAATCCTTTAGCACTAGATTATAAGGTTGCTAATAACACAAAGAATTCTAATTTCAAGGGTAAGTAGCACAGCTGCCATTTTGTTTATGACTACACCAAATGTGTCAGGTAAACAACGCAGGTTTAGTATTAATAAACTTTTAAAACAGGCTTTACGAGTCTGAATCTTAAGACATAACCCTTTAGAAATAATTTCGCAAGTAATTGAATTCCTAAATGACGTCATATTCATTTTATCTTGCGACCCACTCACACGGTTCCTCTATTCCCCTGTGAACAGGAGGAGACAAATCAAAGGCGTTTGTATTGCGGTGAGGCTGCATACATTATTAAGCGGAGCCCTGATAAACCGACAAATTCGTATAACACCACCAATATCAAACCATACCCTAGAAATGACCAACACACCAACAAGAACCTTAAAACAATGACAATAAAATCCATTCTTCGCACACCAATCATTAATAGACGCAAAACTAAAATTGCTCGACATCAATTGCTTCTACAATTATTTTGCTGTTGGCAAACTATTTAATTTGTCTTATTAATTCTGTCGTAAAGGTGAATGTTGCGTGACGATTTGATTGCGAACAGTAAAAAGAAGCTACAGAGAGAATTCATCAAGTTTGCTTAAAATGTTGATATTTCAAATTTCACGTCTTTAATGGAGTGAGTGTTTGGGTTGTTCCTAAAGATTGTTAGCATTAGGAGTCTTATTAAAACAAAGTTGTTTCTTCTGGATCATTCGACTCTTGACCAACTTTCTTGGGATTTTCAATTTCAACTTGCGAAGGAATCGGATCAGTTTTAAGTAGATATTTTGTTTTAATGTTTGTTCGAAATTTGGAACCAACTTGATTGGATGTTTCTCGTGTTAGTTTTCCTCAAACGGGTTTTATACATAACTAGCTCTTACCCGCGGCGTCGCTCCCGTCATTTGACTATCTACCCTACTCTACCTACCCTACACTACCTACCCTACTCTACCTACCTTACTCTACCTACCCTACTCTACCTACCCTACTCTACCTACCCTACTCTACCTACCCTACTCTACCTACCCTACTCTACCTACCCTACTCTACCTACCCTACCCTATGTAGCCTACTCTACCTACCCTACTCTATGTACCCTATTCTACCTACCCTACTCTGTGTACCCTACACTACCTACCCTATTCTACCTACCCTACGCTACCTACCCTACTCTACCTTCCCTACTCTACCTACCCTACTCTACCTACCCTACTCTACCTACCCTACTCTACTTACCCTACTCTACCTATTCTACTCTACCTATTCTACTCTACCTACCCTACTCTACCTACCCTACTCTATCCTATCCTATGTCCTTCTCCTGGCTCTAAACTACCTCCCTGTCAACTAAGACGACTTTCTTTTATATATACATAATAACAATATAAACGTGTTATGTTATAAGCAAAATCACTACATAGTATAAAACAAAGTCGCTTTCTCTGTCCCTATATCCCTATGTACGCTTCATACTTTAAAACTATGCAACGGATTGTAGAGAAAGGTTTATGTAATAACATCCATCAAAGATTAGATGAATTTAGTATAAGTATATGTGCAGGTCGCTAGTATTAAGTAAATAAGATACCTATTGTATTTTTCCCATTTATGACAAAATAATAAGTAGTTTCTCTTTTTTTGTTTAAGCTATTATATGGACAAAGACGTACCTCAATATTTCTAAGAAGGATTTGAATATATCTTTTTGACTAACAACACAGCTGAGAGCAGGAAAATATTATTGTAATAAAATCACACCACAAGAAGAGCCTTTTCACATTTTTGTTTACCAAAAACAAACCTAAAATTTTTGCGAACAAAGCTCAAATTAGAAAGTCAAAAACGAAATGGTTTTTGCTTACTCGAATTTGAAACTGAGCTTCTTAGAATTCTGCGGGCTTAGTACATTATACGTACTTAGCATAAAGTGTAGTGCTTAAGTGGGATATGCAAGCGTGCATTCGTGGGCCGAAAATCGCTTTGCTTAGTAGAACATTTTGTGTTTATTTTTGGCTGGAAAATGGACTTAAAGGCTGATAAATGTCTGGGGCTGCGGTAGTATGCAGCAAGGAGCGGGAATAAGTACAGGTTAATTTTTAGTCAGTAAGTGTCGGACACGTCACTTTGGGCGGAAGAAGAATATGTTGAAAACTTCGGTTCACATCTAATGGTGGAAACAGATCGTGGCAGGATCAGCAAACCAGGTATTTAAACCTGGCTTTTGACCATTTGTAAAGGAGTTTAATATTTTTCACCGGTCAAAAATGGCAGGTCAATTACTTGTTTCATTTATAAAGAAATACATGGTAAGTCCGAGGACGCCCAATTCTCCCTTCTTTAAGCTCAAATCTGACTTAATCCTATTTCTGACTTGTCAATCTTATCAAAGTGATTACTTCTATGTATGCTCAGTTGAAGCTGTAGCTGAGTTTTCGTAAAACGTGTTCCGTTGAACACTAAGTGAGATGTGTATGTAAAATTGTGTTTGCAAATGCACCCACAGCATAGGAGAAAATTCAAATTTTATTCAAATATCTACAATGAAATACATTTCTGCAACCTTTATTTTCGTCGACAATAAAATTCTAAATCAAATTTATACCATTTCCTACTTATAAAAGAATTTCATTTTATCCCCATTAACATGAAGAGGTCAGATGTCATGTACTTGACGTAAAGTCCATATTTTGCATGATGTTTGTGCCTCAAAACCTTTTTGTTTACCCTCATTGGAATATTCTGAAAATAGATTTAGGGGAAGTACTCTTACTCCTAATTGGTGTGTGGGTATAACTAAATTATTGTGTGACCTTGAAGAAAATGAATAAGGACGTAGAAAATATCATAATGCTTGGAATCTTGGAACATGAATTTGAAAATACTATGAAATAAATAATGACGCCATTAGTGAAATTGAAGTTTCTTTTTTAATTTAGTGTCATCAATATTACGTAAACATGCCCGATGTGATCGGTATTTACAATTATAGGTAACCATCGCGTAATACACAAACATTTTAAAATTATAGTAAAAGAAACAACATATTAACCTGATAAATTTAAATACGAAAGAAACCTCTCAGAAAAATTTAAACAAAACCATTACTAAAGTCTGTTCTTTCAGTTCAGTTTTCTCGGGAATTTAGGAAGGCCCTGGAAATGGATGTTTAGTTCAGACAATTTATTTGTCAGGTCATTGTACGGCAGACCCCTCATTTAAAAAAAGAGATCCTGCAACCGGCACTACACATACGCCCAACACCAAAAGTGACCAACACAAATGTGTCGGACCTCTTGAAGAGGCCGCAATTAAAATCTTCAAGAAGACTTGCTGATTAAACACAGTGATCGCTGTGATCCTTACATGTCAAACATGAAGGTGAAAATTACTAAGGATTAGTAATTCGCGCCATTTCCGAAAGGAAATTCTTCAATAATAGTTTAAAATTTTCCTCACACCTCATCAAAGCTGTATGTAGTGCCGCTGTTTATTTATTTATTTATTTTAACATACAAAAAATATATACAAAAGCGGACTTAATGCCCGAAGGCATTCTCTACCAGTCAACCTCAAGGGTCATGCAGAGAAGTGTTAATAATAGGTTTTAAACAACCACACAATGATTAAAAAGTACAGGCATGTAAGGTAACATTTACATATATACAAAAACATAATATATGAATACAATAAATATAACCTACAAATACACATATAGCATATAAATAATATAATTAAATATGGGAAGAATAGATTACGAATATATACAAGAACAAAAACAACAATACACTAATTAGTGGAATCTGTCAGTTTCTTTAGCAAGTAATTGTGAACTTTAAATTTGAAAGATAGCCGACTGGTTGCCGTCCTGATATCCGTGGTCTGGTAAGAAACTCCTTGCTCCCAACAATAACGCTGGAGTAGGAGGTAGGACGGGCTCAACTGGAACGTTATAAAGTAATGGCTACAAAGGGAATATTGAGATGGACTTATTTAAACTGAGGACGTGGTTCTTTTCTTATATAATGTTAAAAAGGCTGTACAATTTTTGTACTTATACATTATGACATACTTGAAAGCCTACTGTGGCAGTGTATGCAGCCCTGTTAGAGCTGAGCGCCACCGTGTCCTCAACGTAGTGATCGCACCTCCTTACCCGTCGAGTATCCCGATCCTCAGAGGATCACGTCACGATCTCCGACCACCGTAAGCGTGAGCAAGGTTAGCCTGCCGCCTGACCAGAACTAGACCCGCTCGGGTCATGGCGCTTAGCGTTCCGCAAGTGCAGCCATTACCAGATCATCACAGATAGGTCTCAATAGGGCTGATGTTTATTTTGCGGGTGCAAGCACAATCATGTACCGCAGCTCTGATCTGGAGCAGAAAAATGAACGGATTGGTTTTTAGTCAGTAAGAGTCTCCCCACTTAGGGCAGGAGACGTCAATTAAAAATTCTTCCCCCAAAAACAAATTTCTAAACCTCTCTTTCTTGTACGAGACTTGTGTTAAATTTAATCGTCAAGTTCTATTGATGAAAATATAGAATACTTTTTTGGACCATATCATTGCTTGATTCGTTTTCATATTTAGCTAGCCGTGTGTCACAAACAATTCAATGGAACTGGGGCATTTCTATCCACTCAGTTTCATGCTTAGCTTGTTTTTTTTGGGACGTTTTGGATACTCTCTGTAACGTTGTACCTGCCGTTTTTGAATCTGTAAAAGGATAGAATTTCAATGTTTTTGGATTCAAAACAGATACTTTTAGTATCGTAGCTAGATAGGTGATCGCTTGTGTTGTAATGTGTTCAACCTCCTTTATTACTGTGCTTTGGGTCTAAGACTGTTTTCCTGTTGAGGAGATGTAGGTACCGTTTTATCAAATTCTCTAGTGTAAATTTGAATGATTTAAATCAAAATGCCTAGTGCGATTTATCTTGCCATTAACGTATTTGAAACGTTTATGACTTTCGACGCTCTAATCGGTCTGTTCCAAGTGTTTTACCAAAGAGAGAGCACGCGGTACTATTTCAATCTAGTTGTGGAAGACCATAGTAATTTGTGCTCTATTTGAAATGGAATCAACATCAACAACAAGTTCTGTTAAAAAGTAGGTGTAACCTACTTTTTAACAGAACTTGTACTTGTACTATAACAGTACTTATATAACAGTACTTGTACTATTATACATTTATATTGTTTTAAACGGTTTTTTTATAATAACTATCGTGAGACATACTAAATTAATTAAAAAGCGTGCGCGGACGCGGCGACGTCGCGCAGTAGGCTGCTTGACGTCGCCGCGTCCGCGCACGCTGCTCACGAGGAAGAACCCCTCTGTGGTTCGAAACTAGTAGAGCTTTTCTCAATTACAAACGTCAGTAACCCGCGATTTTAATTTATATTTTTCAATATCATACTTATAAATATGTATCCTAAACTACCACCTAAGTATTTCAGATTTAAATGCTAATGTTTAACATACATAAGAAACTTTACAAAACAAATCCCCAAAACCAGAAACCCATGTTTCACCACATGTCAGTTCCATCCCCTAATTAGGAGCCAGGAATTCGGAACGATCCAATCCAATCCGAAACCGCGAACCAACTTTGCATGTATTCATTACTTTCCAATGTAAACAGACACTCGAAAATGCGGACGGCGACGTTAATGGACAGTTTAAATTCCATTGCGCCCTTTGATAGGGGAAGCAATAAAATTGGCTTTCAAACGTCAAACGATATGGTAATGTAAGGAATACAGCTTTTATATTCGGAGCACGCCGCCGATATTTCACGGGTAGATCTGTTCGGATTCACGTAAATGTGTTACTCTGAATGGAAGTGGAATTCTTTTTTGGATTTTTTAGGACTGTTCAGTTAGAGAAATAATGTGTTGATTATAAATAATAAAATATTATTATTAAAAGCAGTATTTTTTATAGAGTTTCTTGGTCGTCGGTCGAACGAGCACCTAGCTTCACACCACACCTATTTAATGTTGGTAAAATTTAAGAATATCTATGATAATATATCACATATTGAAATATAATTTTTATTTTTTATGGCACACACATCTCATATTGTTATTATAAATAAATATGGAAATTACTCAGAAATACGTCTTTTATTACATTATTTTTAACTTTTCATTAACTGCATAAAACATGAAATGGCGTAATGTTGATATTTTGCTAGGTAAAACACAATCCCATCTTCCTTCTTCGAAATTTTGAAAGAAAATAAAAAGAAAATGAAACTTTTTCGCTTCCATTCTCATAAAACGATTATATTCTTTTTAATTTCACCTTCACACGTTGCATGAACATAACAAAAGAATTGTTTTAAACTTTAAACAATCTACGGAAGCAAAATAAAATTTCCATTTTAATACAAAAGTCGTCTCCACAAAAACAACCATTTCAAGCACCTGAGCAGATTGCGAGCACCAAACGCGCCAACCTGATACCGAAGTAAGCTCTATTTCAATAGCCTTAAGATCCTTATTGCTATCAATAGAATTCCACGCATTTCCATGGAAGAATTTTTCATCGATTATAGCATTTCGCGCATAGGTAATAGAGATTAGAATCCGTTGAATTTCAAATGAATGCTATTGAAATGTTTGGGGGCTTGTTGAAAAATTATTTATCAGCCGACATATTATATCAATTCCCTCAAGTTTGTGTGATCTTTAGGGTTGTTCCTATCTTCAGTTTGACGGTGTAGATTGTGATGACATTCCGTGTTAAATCTACTTTTACCTTTTTATAGCGATTGTTATGTATGTTATGTGAGCGGTCTACTATGCTAAAGCAATTTCGTTAATACTACGGCTATTAGATACTAGCCTTGGCTTTGCTTGCGTGGTATGTTGATAACAAAGAAAGAAAGAAAAACCATTTATTTTTGCGCAAAACACACATGAACTTCAGAACTACAAAAAAAAAAAGACATTTATATGGAAAGTGAAGGCACCCAATTAGAAAATATGATATAAATAAAAAAGAAAAACAAAACAAAAACTTAAAGTCTTAATTTAAAACAAGTCCACATATCCTTTTCTAATTTTATAATAATTACTATTATCTGTTAACTAAAAGACAAGCATTAAACGTACAATTGTACAATAATACAATTGTAATGCCTGATAATAATTCTCCTTGACAAGCCTAATTATGCAAATTATGCATTCTTACAAAATAGGTCCAAAAATAACTAATTGTTTTGATACAATGAATTTAAAAAGCAAAGTAAAAATTATTCTACGTGGTGAATGTAAATCCTATCGCTTTAATATTGTGCGTCATGTAATGCGTGCGCAAAAAAAGGATATGCTTAGCAATTCCTGCGACTTAAGCCTCGAGAGGATAGCGTCGCAGCGCTGATTTTCAGGACACCCTTGGGTGACGCAATGACGTACCAACCTCAATAAGAATGCTATGCAACAAGTTAATGTAAGTGTATAATAATATTATATTCTACTTTACTTAGTAAATGCAGTTACGTAAATAAAAAGCAGTATATGCGTTAATCCAGTGTATCCCATATCAACATACCAAATTTCAATCAAATCAGTCCAGCTATTCTTGTGTAAAAGTGTAACAAACATTATTATGCTCATCCATAAATCCTCACAAGCTTCACATTTATAATATTTATAGGAGGTTTATTTTCAATCCCGGATCGTAAAAAGATAATTGGATTTCCAGTATTTTAAGATAACTTAAATTATTTTATTTTATTTTATTTTATTCATTTTAAGAAGGCACACAGACAGATTACAGACTAATAACAGAATAGGTAACAAAAATATATAATTAAGTTGCTAATGACAAGCCTCCACAGATATATAATAATATCAACGATTAAGTAATGCCTGAATGCTGAAGTTATGTTTTTTTTTTAATTTTACGTATACGTGCATTTGAGTGCCACCAGCCAGTGCTTTTTTCTCAAAGAACGATTTGGTTAAAAAATTTCTTGCTACTTTCGTCTTAGTGTAAAATAAATCAATATCAAAATACTTCAATGTAGCCTAAATTCAAGAGACAATTCAATGATAGAAAAGTCTTTAGGCCCTTTGTCCTAGAGGGCGCTAGCATCGTAAAATGCCAAGCACAACTATTATGACCTACATACTATTGAAATGCGACACACGACTATGAAGTTGGAATGGCGTCACCAAGTGGGAACGTATTCAAGCTGGCTGGTAAACTTTTAACTACTTCGGTAGTTGCGGTTTACTCGTACCTCGATTCGTGACGTCATCGAGTTGGTCATAGTTGATATAACAGGTGCGTTATTCGCCATGAATATTTAAGGCGAATAGAACGGATAACTTTCAGTCTGATTACCTGATGGTGAGCAATCAGCGCCTCCCATGGACACCTGCAACACTAAAGAAGTCACAAGTACATTTTCATGGGGTCTTGGAAAATCTCACTCACAAAGTGAAACACAACGGTGTGGTTTTTTAGTCTTTCTAATACCCCGTTCGACCCAACCCTTTCGTGCCAAAGCTTGGCTTATTCAACAAGATAATCTCTTGGTGGCAGGCACTCGGCGCCGTCCTTGTCCACCCATAGGCATTCACACTCGTTGTTTCACGACGGTTTACTGTAGGATCGTGGTTTCACTTCAGCAGTATACTCGTGATGAAAAGTAGGGCTCTCATATTGGTAAAAATACTTCCATACATCAAATCCTAATCGTTCTGAGCCTAGGATTGAGTTCATTTCTCCATTAGAATAAAACTTTTGTTCCAGTTTTTTTTTATGTAATAGATCGGCAGACGAGCAGACGGATAATTTTTTAAGATTACTTACTAGTGATGTATACTCGCGTTTGAACAAAGAAATGTATTGTAAAACTGATTGAAAAAGATTAACCATGGAGTTTCTTGCTCATTCTTCTTCATAGGAATCTACACTTTGGAACAAGCAAATAGCTTCACTAGAGGATAGACGGACAGACAGACAGACATGCTTAATTTTAAAGCACTTGTTATATACTTTTTTCCTTTTTGCTTGACGTTCAAAAGTGCCTACTGTGTTCTAATTGAAACAAATGATTTTTGACTTTTGACTTTTTCGTTCATAATAGTTCCCAATTTTGCACTTTTTATACTGAACCGCAAAAAGCAAGCAAAAAAACCCCCACACAAAATTCTTTACTGACTAATGTTCCCAGTTAATCGGTGTACAACATTTAGAATTCATTGAAGTAAGCCCGAGTATTCCACTGGGAGCCATGTAATCAAAGCGTACTGATTACATATAGTTTTCTAACATATAATGTAAAGCTTCCACTAATAAATAGAGATGTATGGAGCTCCTTAGGGAGTTGCAGAACCAAAATTATTTGAACTGCTGCTGCAGTGTGGTTTGTTGCAGGTATGGGTCATATTATTTTGGATAATTACTGCGTCGTTAGGTGGTCTTGGTGTGGTTTTAAGTGTTAGTGCTAAGCATGTTGGTTTGATTCTTATCGTTGATGAAGTTGTTGATGTTTTTGATAGTTGAAATTGTATTTTTTTTATACATCGACAATCGAGTAATCGGATTCCCTGATGATAAGCAATCAACGCCACCCAAGGATACTAATAATACCAATGGAGTAACTACAAGTGCATGTGATGGCCTTTTATTAATAGGGATTAATGGAGGGGTGAGGAATTGGACCTCCGGTAACCTCACTAACACGGCGAAACAGAACGCAAGTATTGGTTCATGTCGGTATTCTATGAGGCCATGGTGTTACTCCGGTAGCGCAGAGGCTGCTCATTCGCACTGATTATCAAGTTGGGGTGTGTTACACTAAATCAAGTACAGAAATACATAAAGCGAGAAATATGTCTTGTAGAGAAACAGCAAAAATAAAAATATTAATTTAAATCGTAAGTAATCTACTTTTTTACATAAGCGAGTTTGCCGTAATCTCCATCCTTAGCAAATGGATCGGAGATAACAATGTGAAAGATTGAGGTATACCCATATGTTTTTTTTTTATGTGATAGATCGGCAAACGAGCAGACGGATTACCTGATGGTAAGTAATCAACGCCGCCCATGGACACCCGCAACGGAGGAGTTACGAGTGCGTTGCCGACCTTTTAGGGATTAGGGATTTGGAGATTTAGGGATTGAGGAGGGATTGGGGGTGGGAAATGATTGGGCCTCCGGTAACCTCACTATCACTCCGGTCGAGCCGACCCATTCGTGCCGAAGCATGGCTCTCCCACACTTAAAAATTCGCGAATATTTATATTTAGCGAATGATTTTAAAATACACCCTTTTTTGAAAGCGGTCATAGCCTTTACCAAGTTCAAAAAATTATGTAAAGTACAAAGGATACTTCAGCTAACCCCATCGAAGAACAGAAAACATGATTTTATAGATCACATAACATTCATATAGGTCACATAAACCTTTAGTAGACGAGCGAACTTGTAACCAAAGACATTGTTGTTAAAAATGTAACGTCCCATAAAATAGTGCTTGCATCCTAACTCGGCCATGAATTTACTATCAAGTTACGCTAGCCGTATTTCTACATAACACAAGAGGAAACTGAAATAAAAATAAAGATGCAGTGTGATATTGTACACGATATATTTGTACCAAAGTCGGTTCATAAGTATTGGATTAATAGGAGCCATTTTTTTTTAAAGTCATTACATTGATTCTGGATCAGACTCTTTCTTATTTAACCTATTGAACTAAAAACGCATGTACCGTTTTTTAGTGAAGTTTCATGAAATGGCTTGTTCCGATCTCCGTGGGGCGAGTGGGAGCGTTTGACTCTTATTAATTAAAAACCATCTCGTTCCTTCTTCTGCTCCAGGCTGGGGCCTTTGTACATTATTGTGCCTTCATCTACAACCCTGACTGAAAAAGGACCCATAACATGATTACTAAATTAACTACTTCGTTACTAAAAAAAACGCTTTTAATTAAATTGTATGTTCTTATCATCAGGAGGATTGGCCTTAACTAATAAGCCCAAGCACACTATAATATGTACTTACACTAGTAAGAAGAAAACAAAATTTATCAATGAGCAACCTTCCAACTCCATTATGAAACCGACTCAATAGTACCATCATGTAACATGGTCTTTCAATATTTTTACAGAAATATAGAGTCCAGTAATAAATCTGATAGCATGATCCATAATAACTTGGGACCCCTAGCAAATACTGAGTGTTACATTAAATAAGTTTAGTGCACTTCTAGCTCCTTTTGAGGAATAATGATCTGGGTGTCTTCAAAGCCTATATGAAAAAGTTGCTAATAGACAGATGACCTACACTGTAGGTTGCATCATCGCCTACTACGATGCGAGATGGTTACTGATGTCTATAGGCAGCGCCGAAAGCTTATGATCGGGTGATATAGGTTGGCCCATTTATCACTATATAATATGAAAAAAACATAAATGGGGTTATGTAACTTTTCCAAAATTTTCCTTGAAAGAAATTTTGGTTACATAACCCATGATCACATTTTTTCAATCTGCAATTTTTGCTAAAACTGCCTAAAAAGTGCAAGGACAGGAAAAAAATATTCCTAAAAGTCGTTTATTCGTCTAATTGCCAAGATAACAAAATACTAGAAGTAAGCTGCTTCTCCCCATTTCACTATCACATTAAATTCTTGCAGTCCTACACGCTTCTCGTTTGGCTACATGCCAAATAGCATCGGTTTTTAAATTTTTAACTCATCCGAGGTGAAACTCGCTGAATTGATGGCAACATTAATATTTCATTCGTGTGTTCGTTGGGGAGTGTGTTGCCATTTTTTTGCTTCCCGATTTTTGGGGAGAATTCAATTTGTTCCATTTGAATTTTGGATCAAGTTCAAATATTTTGGTTTGGCGACATTTACGTGCTGGTTGAGATTGGATAGCGCGTTAAATAATGTTTTGCTTGCTTATTAAATATTTATACATAGCGTAGAATGTACCTCGTTGCTCAGTTTCCATTATTAATGTCTCTATAACAGTATGTAATAACTTAGAGTGCGCTTGTATCATAACAATCTATTTAAAATCTAACAACATCAGTTACCTAATATGGTAGTCATCGAGATACTTTCCTGTTCAAGTGTGTTGTGAACTTTTTGTAACTGATAATTATCGAGATGATGATAATGGTAAATACCATTTTACGTTCCATTTTCAAAAAGTTAATCCCTTATAACCCTACAAGACGCCGGCAACGCACTTGTAACTACTTCTTTGATTTCACGAGTGTTAATGGGCGGAACTGTTTGCTTACCATCAGGTAGTCCGTCTACTCGTTTGCCGAGCGATAGCATAATAAAACCTATTTCCAATTTAATCATCATAATCAGCCTGTTTTTTACTCAGCCAGGATTGCGGGTGTGAGCTCAATAATTCATGTTTTTTCCAAGAGTTAGCCTGCATGTCTTCAAGCCCAAGTGTATTGTTTGCTACCCGTTAGTTAGAAGTGGGTGCTCCTTCGTAGGTCGCATCAGGCAAGACTACAGTCAAACAAGAATCTGAGTCTCTTAACTTTGTCCAGGTCGTCTTTATACCTTCTTCTTAAATTCAGAACTTTTCGAATGAAAGTGTTACAAGTTTTAAAGGAACTGTTACGTTTTCAAACAAATATTAGTTTCTTTGGAGTTCAGGCGGTGGGTCGAAAGTACTCTCGTTTTCACTTCCTTTCATACTTAGCTTATTCTTTACAAACTTTATACCTACTTTTCAACTGAAATCTTTTGAAATTTAATAAAACATCTTAGAACTGATATTTGTAATAATATAGTTGAATTTAATTATTTTGTAAAGTAAAAATCACTTTAATATTTACTTACTACGACTTAAAATCGCGTGTCTCCAAGATGGGAGGCGTCCATAGAACTCTTCCATCGTGAGTTTTAAGCTATTCTAGCCAGATTAACGATGCTTGCCGCTTTGTGTCAAAACAAAAGATTAAGAAGACATCCCATAAGTATGATAAAGACATAAAGTAAGTAAGTATTTTATTAATAACATCCAATTCGATTCTTAGCAACAAAACATTACACTTAATGTTTATTTTTTCATGGCATCAACTGCAACTCTTCTGGAAACCAGGTTCTGCTTCACAGTTATATTAAGAACTAGTAATCTAAATGAGTACCCTGGCCCTTCCCCGGAGCAGGAGAAAGAACAGGATAGTTTTTAGCCAGTAAGAGCCTGACGCTCTCTCTCGCCCTACCTTGGGCCAACAAATTTTCTCCTCAAAAAAGCACTGTAAAGAAGCGATACAGTATTATTTCTTTATTATTTTCTTAAATACATCATTTATAAACACTTGGTTTTTTTTATGTGATAGGTCGGCAAACGAGCATACGGATTACCTGATGGTAAGTAATCAACGCCGCCCGTGGACACGCACAACAACAGCGGAATTACGAGTGCATTACTGACTTTTTGGGGATTTGCGATTTGGAGATTTAGGGATTGGAGGAGGGGAGAGATTGGGCCTCAGGCAATCTCACTCACACGGCGAAGCGCCACGATGGTTTTCTATGAGGCCGTGGTATCACTCCGGTCGAGCCGACCCATTCGTGTCGAAGCATGGCTCTCCCACACGTTAAATTCTGTGGTGTTCTAATTATAATTCTCGTACGTCCATCTTGCCTATAAACCTTGGTTTAATATATGTAGATTACGACGACACGCCTAGGCTATGGCAACACGTAATCATCTATGCATTGGTGTAATCAACTATGTGAGTACACATATGTAATCACACGGATTATGTTGATACATTGATATTGTAACTAGGTTGGACCGAATTAGGAATGCTTGCTAATTATCTAACAGATTAAAGGTAGGTAGATATTTTTTGTATAGTACTTAACTATCGTGATGCATATAAAATAAATATCCATAAACATATGTATCACATATCATCCTACTATATATATACTATTATAAAGGCGAAAGTTTGTAAGTATGGATGTATGGATGTTTGTTACTCTTTCACGTAAAAACTACTGAATGGATTTGAATGAAACTTTACCACAATATAGCTTATACATCAGAATAACACATAGGCTACAATTTTTGAGGTTTCTAATGTAAGGTCGTAAAAAAACACATTTTTTGCGCTTACGTTTCCAAAGCGAAGAATCTGCATGTTTATGCTGAAGGAAAAAGATCGTTACATGTAGTTTATAGGAGCATACTGCAGTAGCTACCTATAGACCTATGGGCTCTGCAGTGCTTAGTTACCATATTTCTTACTTATTACTAGACTAGACGGGACGAACCTGAAGTCCACGAGAACGAAGTCGTGGGCAAAAGCTAGTATAATATAAATCCCAATTTATGTATGTAAACTATAATAGTAATTTATATTAGTCGTAGAGGGAAAAGATGAGATCTTTTGATCCCCCAATCCCTCAATATTGTTACGACTAATGTAAATTACTATTATAGGTCAATAAATCAATTGTGATATATATTATAAGGGAGGAAAAGGCCTCATACTTGCCTTCCCCCAACCCCTCGCTAATCCCTTAATGTCCATAACCGAATTCTCAAAAGGTCAGAAACGCACTCCAGTGATCCTTGCAAAAAAACATAGGGATATAGAAACAGAGAAAACGACTTTGTTTTACTCTGTGTAGTAGATTTTCTACTGTTATATTGTGGCAACACCAGTCCCTCCGTCGGTTGTTGCGGGCGGACACCCGAGATATAAGTGCCTGGCCGATCTTTTGGGGGCTAGGGATTTGGAGAATTTGGGATTGGGGGAGGGAAAAGATTGGGCCTCCGGTAATCTCACTCATACGGCAAAACACAACTCTGTAGTTGTTATACGCCTATTTTCTGTAGCATGGCTCTCCCACACTTCTGGTTTGCTTAAATCTTTAAAACTACGCAACGGATTTTGATGCGATTTTTTTTCAATAAAAAGATTGATCGGAGAAGAAGGTTTATATATGTATAATAACATCCATTAAGTAGTTGATACATTTCAAATTAATATTACCATAGCAAGCATTATCATACTTATTAGGTGTTTTCATGAATGTTGTTAGCAGTCTCTGAAATTTTAATGACACACACGTAATAAAGTTGCTTACAAATTCGAATCATCATTCATATAATTGGTAGGGCGCTCATTCAATGACGCGGCTCAAACACGTGCCCTAACAAAAACCAGTACAGCGTCATACCATTCATGAATGCAGTAAGGTGACAATCGAGTAGGACACAAAGCCTGGCCACTAATTGGAAACTGTGCAACACCAAACGGATGGTCAACATGGTTGACATACAGTGGAGGACAGAAATACTTGTTGCTGTATTATGTAGGCCTGGTACTTTTTTGTGGAAGGAGTTTTGTTATTGGGTATTTTATGTGTCAAGTTTTCCTTTGTCTTAAGTGTATTATTGCTTTATAATGGAATTAGATATAATTGATGATGATAAAATTGTAGTATGGAGTTAAAAATCAAATTAACAAAAATTTAACTGTAGGAATACAACAGTTATTAAGACATATATATATACCTATAGAACTAATAAATTGCTGTATAATTGTTCAAGGAATGTGACTTTTGACGAGAAAAGCAGCTATTATTTGGACTTATACATATAATAATTTAAAATTAGGATACTTTTAGGCAAACCATACGAAAGAAATAGATCTCTACATTGAATATTAAAAATCAATCGCAATGAAAAGTTCCTTCAATAAAACTATCGATATAATCGAATTTGAATCAAATATTCAATAGAATTATTATTCCACACAAAACACACTCGTCCAAATGGAACGCGTCTCATTCAAAAACATTTTAATACCGATCCACATCTATTGCACGCCAGTGTAATAGAGAAATAGGATGACCCAGTTTTTCGGTGCACAAAAGACTCTTTTATATTGCGCTGAATACTAGATTCGGTCGTCTACAAACTACTGAGGGTTTTTTTGTTAATTCCTTTAGGTTCTGCGAATATTTTCGCGTGCAAATATTTTTGCAAGGCTTTGTAAAGTTTATCTTATTAAGGCTTCAGCTAAACTGGTTCTATTCGATTGTGAACTCGTTGTATGCACGTTTATATCTTTATTGTTGTTTGTAGTTGTCTGTTTAAAAAATGCAATTGTTTAGCGAATTAGCAAGTGATGGAAATGCAGTTGAATTTTTCCATTTAACGTCTGATTGAAAAAAAGTAATTGTGTACTAGTGTACTTATAAAAATAAAATTAAAAGTAATATTATTTTTCAACTTCATTTGCAAACAAAATTGTATAGCCCCTCACCCCCACATGGGCATTAAAGGCTAGTTTTGCACTCGTAACTTCTCTGGTGTGGCGAATTTCTATGGATGGCGCCGATTGCTAGCCATAACATCATCCGCCAACCTATTTTGGACCATTGCATTTATCACAGCGTTGTGTTTGGCCATGCTGGTGAGGTTACCTGAGGTGCAATCCTTTTTCTCCAGTCATCCCTCAATCCCTAAATCTCAGAAACTGTAATCTCCAAAAGGCCGGTAACGCACTTAGAAATCCTCTGATGTTGTTTTTCCTCATTCTAGTTATTATGTACTGCGACCCTGGCTTGGCGCCCTCACAAAAAACACAATTATAGACCTTCACAGAACAAGCTAACTAGATATTAAAAATAGAATCAATGTAACAATGAATTTATTTTTTAAATCTTATATATGAAAATGGATCGCAAAATGTGTTGGTAAGCGCATAACTCAACAACGCTTGGACCAATTTTGCTAATTCTTTTTTTGTTGTGTTTGTTATTGTGAAGAGAAGTTCTTATCAAAGAAAAAAAAAATCAAAGTAGAGGGGAAGATTAGGAAAAAGTGACCCTTTGACAGCGAGATAGTTAGACCCGTGTGAAGCGGGGGGGGCCGCTAGTAGTCCATAAAACACCATTTTTACACGTCAAAATTGTATTTTAAAAACTATGAATGAATCCTCCCGCCTCTCACAGTCTCCCAACAAAATATTTCATAACAAAATCATAATATTTATCATAGTATAAAGTGCAATTTCGCTAACACGTACATAAATTTAAAGCTTGTTTCATAGCAAAAATTCAGCACAAACTCGGGTTTAGCTCAAGCTGCTGGTGGAAATTCATTCCGATGTGAACGCTTGACCGCGCTGGCTAGATAACATGTTGTTACATCGAGGTGCTGCGTTTAGTACGAGCTAATTGATAGGATAGTTGATTTGAATTCGCCGTATTATATACCACCACATTTATAGTTATAACAATAATATGGGTAATATCAATGAAATTACGGCAATGAAACAAACAAATAGGATAAAAATATTTAACCCTTTTTTTAAACGTGCAAAATCATCAAATTACTGCATATTATTTTATTAATAAAGGAATTGCTATTAGGTTTTTTCGCTAAAACTCGAGAATAGCTGGTCTGCTTTGAATAATTTAAGTACTAAAATGTTCGTTGAAGTTCAGAAAACGTTTGAAAGGTACGAAAAAATAAATTGAATATTATTAGTTTTATCTGAGGCGTTACAAAGTTTGCTTGATCAGATAGTAGATTTACTATTAATCTACGTCCGTCATAAAGGCGATAATATTTACAGGAAAAAAAGTTTAGTTTGTTGTGCTTTGTCTTGTTTGAAAATCTAAATGATAAGCAACACAGTGATAGAAGTTTACCAATTAGTAGTATTGACAGCATAACCTATGTTAGCAATAGAACTTTGACTTTGGCTTATTTAAAATTTTGTAAAAAAATATATTTTATGTATTCAATAAAAAATTACACTTATTTTAGTAAACATTGTGTTATTTCTTATTTATCTGCATGGAAACAACGACATCATAAATCTTGTAGCACATTAATAAATCATCTTAATAAAGTACAGTTAGATATCCGAATATCTATTTAATGCACAACAGCAAAAAGTTTAAATTAGAATAGGCAATCCACGTCACCTCATTACCAGTATCACTGACCATACATTCAAGTACACTTACCCGTTCAAACGCGTACCGAGCGCAAGCCATATCATGGGGAATATCGGTCGGCCCGCATGGCAGCGTCGTGCGATAGCAACCCCAATTCTGTTACCAAAATTACAACGAATTGGTACATACGCTTCTATTTTATTGGACTCACTAAGTGATGCTAAATTTTAGCGTTTACTAGCTTAGTTCCAGTTTAGTTTTAGTGGTAGTTTGAGCAATTTTGATGATGTTGGTATCTTGAGTTTTGTTCTTGCTTTGAATTGAAAAGATGTCCTTTTCAAACATTGGGTGCACTTTAATAATGCATAATACTTAGGATAATTGTCCCAATTCATTAATATTTAAGTTATTCAAAGGGCCTCTGCAAGTTGGCTTTGGCCCCTCATAAGCCTTGCAAAGGTCCAAAACCCTCTGGTCCCATGAATGGAAATGGACACGTGAACAAAAAAGAAACAATAATTGTCTTTTAAGATAAATCAACTATGTTTATCGATTTACTTACGTATAACTGTTTGACAAGACAACTCGATTAGTTTCAAATCACGCCAGGGAATTATTTTTAAGGTACAATGTGCGACACGCGACTCGGTGAACATTGAACAGCCAACTTTTTAAAGGTGTTCGAAGGCCCAATCCTCCATTCCCCTGCCTTAATACACAAAACCCCATTCATCAAATCTCCAATCCTCAAATCATTAACAACCCTAAAAGGGCACTAACGCACTTGTATTTTCTTTGGTGTTGCAAGTATCCGTAGGTGACGCTGCTTACCACCAGGTGGTCCGTATGCACGTTTATCAACCAATTCATAAAATAATCAATGTTTTAGTACATTGTGCCAAACTCAAAGTTATTTATTCCAACTAAACCATAAATAAATATGTACTTTTGGAATGTCAAAACAGAATAATAGATAGTCTGTTCGTCAGTGCAGATCCGAATAGAGAAGAACGAGCAACAAACACCATCGTTACTCTTTTTCGTGTTGAAATAAATTGTAAACAAATTTCCAATCGATCTCCGCAACTACGTATAATACGTACGTATTAGGGCTGCTCGTAATACCGGCTCAGATGCGGTGGAACGCAGCTGCCCCGCAATTTGCATCTATATAGGATTGCACTATGTCTCTGTTGTAAGTGGTACGTAATTTTAACTGAATTGGACATAAGGATCGCTGTGAAGTTTATTGCTTGAATATGTGGAATTGGGATCGAATGGAATATAAATGGTTTGGGTAGTGTTAAGTGATGGTTTGTGTAAAAGTGACAATAGTTGAATTTTGTATCAAAAAAAACTGTTTACTGTCAACCAGACATGTTTTTTTTAACACCCCACACTACAATTTTCTCCTGTAATGACAAAGCGTGTCAAAAAGTGAGGGATTTATCCTCCTCACGCCTCAGCCGCGGCAGTGGGCGACATTCCGGGCAACGGAGATCGAGATATGATCTCCGGCCACCGTAAGCGCGGGTCTGCGGACGGCAGGTAGGGGTAGGTCGCCGCTCGACCAGAACCAGACCCGAGCGTACGGCGCGTAGCGTTCCACCGAGTCACCGCGGCCTCGGCCCAGAGCAGGAGTAAGGACGGAAGGTGGAGTAGTCAGAAGAGTCTGACATTCTCTCTCGCCTTACCCTGGGTGGGGGAAGCCATTTGATGATTTTCCTCTGAGAAAAATAAAAGGATCGCTGTGAAGTTTATTTCTTGAATATGTTGGATAAGGATCGAATGGAATATAAATGGTTTGGGTAATGCTAAGTGCAAACAGTTACCTAAATCTTGTGTTAAAAAAATTGTTTAGTCACTTCTGTGTAGTCGATCACACTGAAGTTTTTCCGTAATTAAATTTTCTCCTGGGATTTCAGTGCATTCATAAACATAGAAAATCTTATGCACAACAACAAATTGTAGATCACATAAATATTTCGTGTGTCACGTTACATATTAGTTAGCTGCCTAGCTTCTTTTCCAACCGTGCAATTTTGATATTCAACGGTATGCAATGATTTTCACAAGTTCCTTTTGTACCCTTACCTTGGTTTGTCGCGTAACCTCGGCTAAACACTGGTATTATTGGTCTGTTAGCTCATTATGCTACGCGCCATACGCTTGGCTCTGGTTCATCTTCCTCGCCGTCCCTGCAGACCCTGCGCTTACAGTGGCTGGACATCGTCGTGCAACTTACTATGGCGGTTGGGACTTGAGGAGGACAGTTTCCCTACGTGCTTCGCCTCCTTCCTTGCGACTATCACTGCCTAGCTTCATTGAGGAGACTGACCCGCAACCCTTTGGCCAATACTGTGTATTTAAGGCAATTTTTTTGAAAAATATTACAAAATTGCGTTTGTCCGAGCCAAAATTAAGTCAGCATAACAATGACCAACAATCCTTTAGAAACTCGAACAAAACATTACCAAGCAAACATCATTAAAAGAAAAAGAGCAACAGAACATTGGAAAGAGACAAAAAGCATTGAAAACACAAAAATAACATCAAATGCACATCAGCTAACTAAACAACATAGCGAAACAGCTTTTCATATCTCTGCGTACAAATCGGGGCGAGTAACCCTTTGGTAAAAACTGGGTCTAACAAAAAAGTTTGTTCCGAGCGAATCGGGTTCGCGAACTGGTTCTGTACGTGGAGAAGAATGAAAAACTTTAGCTTTTGATAACGAGATTTTTTGAAAATAATATGATTTGGGTGTTTTGATTATTATTGATTTAGTATTTTTAAATTGACTATTACGATTTCGAAACAAAATTACGGATATATCTTTTAACTTAACTCAAAAAACAATTTATTTTACGAGTGTCGAATATTGTTGCAATCCTACTTAATATTATAAATGTGAAAATGGATGTGATGTGATAGCTACTTTTTATCAACATACCACGAGGGTGTAGCCACAGGCGGCTGCTAGTATAGCATAAATTCCTCACAAATGATTTCGATTAATTTTTACGTTATAAGACCGCAAACGAGCAGACAAACCGCCTGATGGTAAGCAATCAGCGCAGCCCATGGACACCCGCAAGTATGGTGGAGTTAAGAGTGCGTTGTACCTTTTTGGGATTAGGTCGAAGGATTAGGTTACCCACACGACGAAGAAGACTAAAGATTACTAAGACTAAGAATTAGATATTTTAAAATCATTAAAAACGTCATTACAATAAACATTTAATCCTTCTTTAGCAGTGTAGTCGAATATAATAGCCAAATAGCTAAACAGCGGCTCATTTTCCCCATTTTGCGTAACAGAACTCTAGAAACGCAAAAAAAACCTTAACACATTAATTCCCATACGAATCGCCGCTCGTGACAGTCGGTGGCAAACAATATGAGCGGTGCACGCCGCATATGAATTTCAGTTTAGGCCAAAACGAGCGTTTAGTATCGGTTAGTTTACTTGCTAATTCACTTGTGATCTAATTCGATTGCCGGTTTGGTAATACTGTCGTTCGATAGTCAAAATAATATATGTTATTACTATATTATAAACTAAGCCCCACAAAATGGTTTGACTGTGGGGTCAACGAGTATCTTAACAATACAATGCAATTAAATGAAACAATGAATTTTTGTAAAAAGGCCATAAAACAGCACTTTCACATGTCAAAATTATATGTAAAAAACTAGATGAAGCCGGCATTTCCTATCTGACTACTCTGAGAAGAAATGCTGAAACAAACTTAGAGGAACGAAATTATAATTAAGTAGGCTTTCGGTATAGCAATTTAAAATAAAAAAATTCTTAGCAATGTAGCTTTAATTGAAGTCTAAACCTGAACTAATGAAAGATGGTAATGTGCTCATAGATGTTCAAACATGGTCGCTATCACTAAAAAATTTTTCTATGTTGTGTATACGTTTACAAATTTGCACACACATGGTACACCGAAATAATAATGTGTAAAATTTTCCCACAATGTCTATATAGCCGACATGACCAGTCAATGCTACTTAATGATTTTTGGGAGTGACTTATTTTAACAGCTGTTATATTCATTTATTATAGTCGTGACGTGGTATCACGTATGAAAAGTAAGAACCGACTAAAGGTCTACTAGACCTCCAGGATTGTAGATGCAATCCGACCAGAGCAGTTCCAAAGATTACCCCCTACATAATAAACTCACAAATTACAAACTTTAACTCTTTATGATATTACGTATAGACAATTGAATTATCCACACATAATTATTATTAACACAAGCATAATATTAAAATTAAGAAGAATCAACAGAAAATTCTAATATATTATCTATCTAAAAAGCTAGAAAAAAATTGCTAGTCGGAGATTGCGTTCTACCTAAACAAATTTCCTCTTATGCTTCGATTGAACAAGCTAGTGCACTAACCAAAGAATTTGCAATTAGTCAGGCCAACCAGTCGTATCAATTACGTATTGTATTCTACACTGCAAGTAGCGAGCTCTCTAGAATTTCGGACGGTCCAGCGTGGACTGCGGCTTAGCAGACAGTCACATGTGAATTTCAGCTTAGGTTTCAAGAGCGTTTAGATTGGAAAGTAAACTTGCCTTTGCTATATTTTAATGCAATCGTCGTGATTTTGGTCAGCCATAACTTAGGGATAGATGAGGGATAACTTGAACTGATATTGCTGCTGGAACTATTTGTTTAAGAAACTATAAATAAAAACTACGACACTAAAATTTACTTAGTTTAAGATAATAATTAGTTATTTACCAATCGGGGTTTAACCAGTTGGTTAAACCCTGTTTTATCATCATCAAGAACCTGATTTTATCCACGGCCGGACATAGGCCTCTTCAATTGCATGCCACTTCTCATACAATCCCGTTTAATTCAAGTAAATCACTTTATTCAATTAAAACTTGCGATTGAAATATCACCACATAGTATAAAACAAAGTCACTTTCTCTATCCTTATGTAGTTATGCTGGATCTTAAAAACTACGCAACAATTTTTTATGTGTTTTTTTATTAGGTAGAAAGGAATGTTTTTATGTATAACAACATCCATTAAATAGTAGAGAACTTCAGTATCGGCATAGCACTCGTACAAAGCCGGGACGAATCGCTAAATAAGTGTAAATGCCAGTCAAGTTAACTATCCCATTCAAACACGCTTTATGCACAAGTGACATCGAATTTAGCGCTATACGTTACTCGCCATCCATCCGAGATGTTACAGCGATTGTCCTATCAAAATCCGCTTGAGATTGTCATGAATCATTCCAAGCTTGAGCCAAGAATAGACTTGTATGAAGAATTGGATACTAGGTATTTGTTGGAAAATGTATTTATGACTGACTGACTGTCTAGAGAACTGATACGACCTTGAAAACTTCAAGAAGTCCTATTTCTTAAAAAAAATGAGCAATCTTGATGGTAAGTAATCGGCGCCGCTAATGAACACTTTTAATACCAAAGGAGTTAATATATGTACGTTGCCAGCCTCATGTGGGTTATTCGGGATTTAAGGATAGGAAAATTTTAAGATAGAATATTGAGCCTTCGGCAGACTCACTCAGTCGACGAAACATGTTACAAGTGCTGCTTCTTCTTTTGTGCATTCTCCGTGGCTATGATATCACTCGTCGGCCCATTCGTGCCGAAGCATGGCTCTCCCACATTTAATAATTACTCTTCTCATGTTGGGGATATCCGCATCCATGGGTGACGGTAATCCCTAAGCATCACTGTCATTACGATTACAATAGCTTGTCATTACACACTTACGTCATCCATTTGACTCCTATTCCATAAAAACAAAAAAAATAATATATGGTATTGCAGGTTCTTTCGATAATGACAAAGTAGAATACATTTTGTTACAGTAGCACTGTTTTTCCTGCAAACAGGCTGCTCTTTGTTCAACTGAAACCTTTTGAATGCGATGCAAATTTAAAGAGATAGGATTTTAGCCAATACTTCTATGTGGAAAAGTAAAGTCATGGATCATTGAAGTGATCTTAATTTCTGATCGTTAACCATTTTCTAAGGTGAACTCTGTAAAAGGAATGTGATATCATGGACTAAGTCATTCTTTTTCTCTGTATTTCAGCTATTCCTTTGATGGCTCATGTCAGGTTAGGTTGTATTTTTAGATGTGACAATGTCTAATATTGGTAGGATACGATGGGCTACGGCTACGGCTCATTGTTGCGTTTCGCAAGCGAGAGCGCGGCTCGAACGAATGAGAGGCATAATCGGCTCGAGCGATTGGCTCAATTCGGTTTGTGACTCCTTATATGCAGTATTATACTGTAATGTTTGACATTATCATGTCATTTATTTCATATCATGAAAATCATTTTGTTTGTTTAAAATACCTCATTATATTTTACCCATTTACTAACCATGCAATAACGTCGTATGACCCAATCCCAAAGTCTACCACTTAGATGATTAAGAATTATTACCAAAGGCTATAACAAAATCTTCTAGCCTAACAAAATTACATTTGCGGATCCAAAATCAAATTTTCTTTGACAAACACTTGTGTTTCGATTTTAACAGCGGCAAAGTTAAATTTGTTTAGCACCCTTGTTTGTTTTAACCCTTCGTAATTAAGGTAGAGGTATAGAGTTCGGAATGAAGTAATGCGACACTTATTAGGGGATTTTAAATAGATTTAAGTAATATATTTTTTTATTAAGCTTAAATGCAAAGTTCAAAAATGTTTTTCACCAAATTTTTAAGCCTTATATATTATTCATATCCCGTTTATTTTTGTAACAAATTTAAGCCGCTCAAATTATTTGGTTAACAGATTATAAAAAAAAATATACAAAACAGATAGAAGGTATTGTAATAACAAATTGTGTGATTTTTTACTAAACCATATCTTTAATCATTCATCTGGTTTAGTTCTTCTCTTTATACTGAATTTATCCTTATTTACTTACCATAAGAAATTATCTTGCGATAGGCCGGAAAATAAGTAGACAGGTCACCTGAACAGCGCTTTTCATAGACAGCCGCAATATCAGAGGAGTTAAGTTATGTGCGTAGCAAGCTTTTAAAGTGTTAAAGATTTCAGGATTGTAAGAGGAGATACGTTTGGGCCAGCCCACTGCCATTTCAGCTTGCTAATCCGGTGGGCTATGTCGATTACCTTGGTTCTCTGCCGGATCACCTCGTTTCTGATTCGATCTCGCAGAGAAACGCCGAGCATAGCCCTCTCCATAGCTCGCTGAGTGACTTTTAGCTTGTGAACCAGCCGCACCGTCAGTGTCCACGTTTCGGCTCCGTATGTCATGACAGGTAGGACGCACTGATTGAAGACTTTCGTCTTTAGGCACTGTGGGATCGACGACGTGAAGACTTGACGCAGCTTTCCATATGCTGCCCAACCTAGCTGAATTCTTCTATTCACCTCGTTCTCGAAGTTGTTTCTACCCATCTGCAATGTCTGCCCGAGGTATACATATTTTTGAACGACTTCGAGAACAGCGCCGTGTACTGCAATCGGTTCCGGTAGTACATGTTCATTGAACATGACCTTGGTTTTATCCAAGTTCATCCGTAGGCCGATGCGTATAGAAGAGTCAGCCAGGTCATTCAGCATCCGTTGTAGGTCCTGCAGCGTTTCTGCTACGATGACGATGTCGTCTGCAAATCGCAAGTGAGAGATGTACTCGCCATTTATGTTGATGCCGCGTCCTTTCCAGTTCAGCGTCTTGAACATATTAGCCGAAGAACCGATGACCGTTGGAGTAGACGAGTTCTTGAGTGGAGACCGCGTCTCGGCAAACGAAATGTAGGACGTCCTCAGGCAAGGTGGAGTGATGATTTGCGCAAGATGGCTGGCAGGAGCTGGATGCGAGTGGCCGAAGATCGATCCCAGTGGCGTGCAATAGGAGAGGCCTATGTCCAGCAGTGGACTGAAAAGGGCTGATGATGATGATGATGATGATACGTTTGGGGCTTCAGTATTCTCACTGACACGGCAAAACGACACAACTGCGAATGGCAAGCGATGTTGCATGCCTGTTTTCTTCGAGGCCGTGGTAACAGTTTATTGAAATCGGTTTGTTTGTGCTAAAGTACGCGTCTTACCCACTTAACTTGCTTTACTATAGCATGAATTAAATGGATGATTTATAAACCATATAAAAAAGGAATGTCTAAAGTCTAGTAAGAAGGCCAAAATGAGGTTTGTCCACATAACTGCACAGAATATAAACTTTTTCTTGTAACCACAATTAAACTCAAGTTCGGCACAGCTGCAACAATTACAAATGCCCAGAGAGTGTTGGCTCGATCCCAAAGTGTGGTCACCGTAATAATGTTCGTATTGAGATACTTTATAAAAATAATGACATTGTTGTACCATTAAATTCTTACTTCTGATCTGTTAGATACACTTGCGTCTAGCGACCGTCTGTGACTGACAGAAAAAAAAATGTGCTTGTATACGCAAAAAAAGTACTCACTGATAAAATCTCTTATAGTCTGCAAAGTGAAGGGCTGACGGCTGATGAGCCGGAAAAATGCTCGAATAACGACCACGGACTAGAAGAGTGAGTTCCAATAGGTGGACCGATGATGAGATGACCGATACGGAGAATGTTTGAACATTAATCACCGAAAACGCTGACGGGAAATTTGCGAATCAAAGTCGATGTCCAGGTTTAATTTGAGTGCGTAGATTTGTCTCTAGTTCCTTTAATCTTCCTCTTTCTTTCCAAATCTTTGTCTTAGTATAGTTATAATAGTAAATGAAATGTATTATTTGTAAAGCAATTTAGTACCTAGTAATAGTAATATAAATTCATATGTACAGTCAGGGGTAAAAAATGCAATTGCACTCTACCAATTTTAAAATGACCAAAATATTTTTGTAGAATAGAGTCAATGGTTGAGGATTGCTTTATTTTGACTGCACGGTTGGTGCGGGTTCGATTCCTGCACGGAACAACTCTTTGTGTGATCAACAAATTGTTGTTCCGGGTCTGGGTGTCGTGTGTATGTGAAAATGTATGTTTGTAACAGCACCCACGACACAGGAGAAAATTCTAATGTGGGGCAACGTCTTTTAAACAAAAAAAATATTATAGCATAGAATTTAAATTATTGAATAAACTGGCTGTGAACCATTGAACTTTTACTACAAAGTAATTTTAGTCATTTTAGAATTGGTTGAGTGCAACTGCACTTTTGACCCTTACTGTACATACATATAATGTTTCATATACTTGTATTGTCCTTTCAAGACATATGAATCTCCCTTTTTTTTCATCAATACATCATTTTTACTTTCTAATATAAAATTCATAAACATTTAAATCAGTATCTCAATCTGAACTGTAACTAAGACAAGTGTAATTGAAAATGCGAATGCCAAATGGTAAGTTTTTGGTTTTTAAAGACGTCTGTCTACATTATCATTAACGTTGGCAGAGTCTTGTGATTTTTAAACTAAACTTTATTTTAGAATTCCGTTTAGCGGATTCATGTTGGAACTGAATTAAAAAAAAATTAATTGATGTCAGTTTTTAAGGAGCGCTTTACCTGACGGTATTCCATGGCTATTTTAATGCAGTTTGAATGAATATACAACACACAAATATCCAGGCGTTTCATGTTACAGGGGATTATACTATTCTGTATATGACGTGGTACTGAGACAAAAATATGATAAAAAGCATTATTGCTTTATTAATAGAATCCAACATTTTTAGTTTTGTAGCAATATTAACGCACTGACTGTCCATTTTAACAAAAGGTTTTTATATCAAGCTTATTTGTTTAACAAAGGACAAGAAGACCATTAAGACCGTGTGAGTGAGGTTACCGGAAGCCCAATCGTTCCCCTCCCCCAATCCCTAATCCCCTAAAGGTCGGCAACGCACTTTTAACTCCACTGTTGTCCATGGGCGGCGCTGATTGCTTACCATCAGGTAATCCGCCTGCTCGTTTGCCGACCTATTACATAAAATAGTGCTAACCAGATCAACTCAACGTAAACTTTGGATTTGCAAATCATTTAGTTATACGTAGTTAAACTTTATTCATAAGTAGTTCAGTTAATCTAAAGTTTGAAGTTGATTCGTGATTAGTTTTGATCGGTTATTAGTTTGCACTGAGATTGTAATTTAAGACTAGGGTACTTAAGACCTAAGAAGCTAATAGGCTAGAGGCATTTAATGATAAACAATCGAAGTTTATTGACAAAAACTAATTCTAAATAAATCTCAATCTGACCTAAAATTCAAAAAAGTATATATTGATACTGGATTGTGTAACTACTTTTTACACAAGCCGTGACACATACCTCTAACTTTAGCTCTTTCAAGTCAATTTTAATACGAGAGGACGATATGGTAATTATATTTTACACATAAGCCTTTAGAATCAAAAGTTGTGAGTGAGCAAAAGAATTAAACAATGAATATTTTATTATTCCTATTTAACATTAATTAACAAAATGTAAACCAGAGTACTTTTTGAATAGTCGACCGTACTGACCGTAATAAATTGGCTGCTACGACTGCGTAGCCGTAGCGCTACGCCGTAGACAACACGTAGCATGATTCATACCTCATGCTTCGTTGCATCCTAGTTATTGTACTACACAATTGTGCTAATCGAATCATTCCTAGAATGTGCAGTAATTACTATTCTCACTTGCAACTGATTTGATTTAGATTGCACAAAGCGTTTGATAGCTCTTTGACGATTGCCATTCATTTTTATGGATTTCATTCATTCACCCTTTTTCTATTTCTGCCCGCACCAGTCTGTCTAAGTGAGTCGTAACCCAAATCTTTTAAGAATTGAGATTACATCTAGCTTTTGTATTAGTAACCAAGATTATTTCAAAATAAGGTTCAAAAAATCGACTAGCCGCTTATCAAGGAACAATTGTATTTTTTTATCAAAAATCTTTATTTTATTTATAATTCTGAACTAGATTTTAAACAGATTTTATTGAAAAACCACTTTCATACTAACCATTTGACAAAATTCCAAACTGAACCATACAACTTTACCCAACCTAGCTCTCGACGCCAAGCCTTTGCAACCACAACTGAGCTTACAGCCACAAAACCACAGCGCAGCAAATTCTGCCAAGGTAGAACACAAAATCAATTTGTAACGATTCGCAGAAGTGTCGAGGCGTACTCGATTTGAAATCGTATTAATCGACTTATCGGAATCGATTCGATTACTTTAGGCGAGTGTTACGCAAATTGAATAAGTTTCGACAAGATGACAGAATGATTTGATACTTGGCACCATTTTAGTGTTTACTTTAGGTAATGTAAGTGGAAAGTGTAGAAGATTTTTAAGTTTTTCTTTAAAGTATTTCGCAAGACGGTAAAGTAAAATCACTTTCTGAATGATTTACTGTAATTGAAGCAGACTTGTTTTTGAATTCGAGTTTCGGTTGTATAAATCAAATGATTACCATTTCTCGTGTCACCCTGAAAACTAAATTATTCACAAAACGTGAGATAGGTCCTGTATTTCGATATCTGAAAACATTTTTTTCAGGCCTTTAGACAAATAGACGAATGCATCTCAACACCTGTCGAACGATTAAAATTCAATATTATTATGAACTTGGAATACATTTAATTGTATTTGTAATTTCATTCTAAATAGCTTGCCAAACATAGAAGCGACCAGCTAGTATAAACTGAATAAGAAGGTCTGGTTTAATTGCCAGGTCAGTTAAAGAATTATTATAATTTTTGGTTTGTAAATGGTTAGCTAACTTTCTTTATTTAGCACTAGCTAACCGTCTCTGCTTTGCACAAGTTAAAGTAACAAAATAACGTAGAAAAGATCGTTATTTTACCTTACCATTTCTTCCATAAAACCTTCTACATACAAAAACAAATAAAATAAAATTTTCTTAAATTGGCCAAGACGTCGATATATTAGATTATATGCTTCTATGTGCACTTTAACCTATACCTTTGGGCCACACTAGCTCAATGCGGGTTGGCGATTTCAAACTTACAATTAGATATTATAAGTCCAGGTTTCCTCGCGATGTTTGCCTTCACCGTTTGTCAATGGTGTCTAAATAATCATAGAAAGTACATATAACTCGGAAAAAGCCACATTGGTACTTGCCAGGTTTCAAACCCACACCCTCATGCACGAGATGCGGGCTCCTTAACCTCCAGGCCACCACGACATATGTACATATATATTATAAAACACAATTTATCGATCCCATACCTATTATGGATTTTCCTTTTTAACAAACGTTCAAAGAACATTCGCCTATGAAGCCAAAAAGACATTCCATATATCGACTTCAAATATCGAATATATAACTTTACGTCATATAAAAGGAAATCTGCAATTTAAACCGTTGAATTATTACAGTCCGGATATACGAGTATTTCCACGTGAATTCTAACAGCTAACTGCAGGAAATAGGTCATTATGGAGGTTGGTGATTCAGTAGCAACCTGTAGCTTGGAAATTATGTTGGTGGGAAGACTGTTAAGTTATTGCACTTATGTAGTTACGACGAAGGAAGGATTTGAGTTGAGGTTAGTTGATAGTTTTTATGTACATATGTAGATTTTATTAAATTGTTGAACTGTTGCCTGTTTACATTACATAGTTTTTTTTGTTTCTGTCTCACCGAAGGACTGTATGAAGAGATGCCAACAGGCTGTGCTGAGCCTCAGTGGGTCATTTGTCTATTAGCTTCTCCTAATCTGGTTATGGAATGAAAGGAATGGGAATTCTTACTGACTAAAAGCGGACCGATTACTTCCAGTTCCGAACAGGGCCGCCTTGCACCCGCAGCTGGGTTGAAGTGCTTATGTACTCCTATTTTAAATGTATGTATGTGTGTTATACGTTTATATTATTAGAAGAAAAAATAATATTTCACGTGTTTACACATAAAGATGGTATTGAAAGCCATTTTTGAATACTTTTTGAGAACCATTTAGAGCTACTATCGTGTGACATATTACCTATATTTAATTTTTTAGGGTTCCGTAGCCAAAATGGCAAAAACGGAACCCTTATAGTTTCGTCATGTCCGTCTGTCCGTCTGTCCGTCTGTCCGTCTGTCCGTCTGTCCGTCTGTCACAGCCGATTTACTCGGAAACTATAAGTACTACAGTGATGAAATTTGATGGGAATATGTGTTGTATGAACTGCTACAAAATTATGACACTAAATAGTAAAAAAAAGAATTGGGGGTGGGGCCCCCCATACATGTAACTGAGGGATAAATATTTTTTTTCGATGTACATACCCGTGTGGGGTATCAATGGAAAGGTCTTTTAAAATGATATAAAGTTTTCTAAAAAACATTTTTCTTAAAGTGAACGGTTTTTGAGATATCAGCTCTCAAAGTCGTAAAAAGTATGTCCCCCCCCTCTATTTTTATAACTACGGGGTATAAAATTCTAAAAAAAATAGAGGTGATGCATGCTAATTAACTCTTTCAACGATTTTTGGTTTGATCAAAGTATCTCTTATAGTTTTTGAGATAGGTTGATTTAACTGTAATTTTGGTTAAGTTATTGTGCTTACACTGAAAACGATGGCTGAACCTTATAAGATAGATCAAAAAATATACTACAGTATTGTACACCTTTAAAAATCCGCGATGATATAAAATCTTTATAATGTAGGTACTTTTTACGAGAAATATTAGCTTATTCAAGCAATACGCCATTAATCCTTATCCAGTAATGTACCTTAAATGCATTGTGCATTGACATAATAAGTTTATTATATTTGCTGCTACGGAACCCTTTGTGCGCGAGCCCGACTCGCACTTGGCCGGTTTTTTAAATAACGACTTATCAAGTCCTACTCTCACTGTACACGTGAACGTGTCCCGTTGTGACTTGAAATTATTAGAGCGTTTCTTAGTTTGTTCACGTACGTAAGTCGTATTGAAAATCGTCATAAAAATCTACGTATACAATCATTTAATAGTGTGAAAGGTTCAGTTCAGAAGTATACATTAAACCCAGAAAAAGTTATATACCGAAATGGCCTTGTGCCTTCGCTAAATCCTTTATTGTTAAACAACATTTTTCCTTTTGGTCTGAATCAAAATAAAATTAAGAACAACACAGCAACCAAGCAATGACCTGTTTTGAACGAACAAAAACAATTAGGAAGCGCTCCTACTACAGTGGAGGCAAGCTGTATGAAAGATATAAAATAAATTGATAGATATAAGTAAATAAGAAGTTGTTCTTTTACGGTCTTAGTCTTGGCTCTAGCTTAACTAGTATCCTCAAATTGAAAAATTAAATTGTATTTATTACTGAATTTTAATTTAATTTAATAGGTCAACAAACGAGCCGCCGTCGCCCATGGACACCCGCAACAGAAGAGTAACGAGTGCGTTGCCGACATTTTGGGGGCTAAGGATTTGGAGATTTAGGGATTGGGGAGGGAAAAGATTATGCCTCCGGTAACACCACTCATACGGCGAAACACAACGCTGTGGTGAAATATACCTCTATTTTAATTCAAACGTCAATTAGAGCTAGGTACACGAATCAAAGCATTTAACAATAAACGATTAATTAAGAAACTACAACTGTCTGATAAAATATTGTTTTCGATCAGGCTTCTAAACGCAAAGAAAGTACTTAGCTTAACTTTCGCATCGCTTCGTAAACACACGTGGGACTAAAGGCCGGAAGAAATCGAGCGTTAAACAGAGGTTTTTGAGTGGTTCCGGAAAGTCGTACAAAAACGCCCGGGTTATAATATAATATGGCATTATTTTTCCTTTCATTGGTTGGACAATACGGATCATAAAGTTTTATAGCAAACGGCTGGTTGCACTGTTTGAACTAAGTTTTGCTAACGAATTGTTTATGGCAATAAATATTGAATACAGTGAGTGGCGTCTGTTATTCATAGTAACTTAGCGTAAGGATCACGCTTTGTTAGTCATGTTTTTAATTTTAAATTCATAATTTGTATGCATATAAAGTTTACATGTCACTAAAAACCGACTAATAATATAAATGCAAAAGATAGTGTAATTATGAATGTTTGTAACTCAATAACGTAAAAACTACAGAACGAAACTGAAGGGAACTTGGCACAGTGATAGAATATAGTTTCGAATAACACATAGGCTACTTTTTATGCTGGTATTGCAAGCAAAGGCATTGGCAGAAGTTAGATGTTTATATTTTAAAATCGTAATCAATAAAATGACCATCCAGGAACAAATGCGTCATTCAACTCAATAAAACCCATCTAACGCCAAAAAATGACTCATTATAATGACGTGTTTGACCAAAATGTTACGCTCAAAATTAGCGAATTGTGCAACCGACCGTCGTATTCTTGTTCCCTTTCCTGGATTAGCAGTAGAAGCACTTAAGATTTTATTTCTCGTCGTCTCACTTACGTCGTAAAACTTGTACGTGGCTCCTATATTCTGAAAGAGTGAAAAGTGTATATGCTAAATTTTCAGTTCAATGATGTATTTTTATGTGTGAATTTTACGTGTACGTTTTTTAAGTGGCTGCTACTTTTTTTTTATGTATATTTTTTTTACTAGGTATATCCAAAGTGATTTCAGTATTTACTTCTTCTCGCTTCAGTAGTACTTTTTTCTTACGGGGAGCTGTCTAGAATCCTGTTTTTGATTCACAAAACGAGCCTAATTACGTTAGTATCAATATTATAGGACTTTTAAATAAAACTTGCTTTTGTTAGTGGTTCAGTCACGTTAACCAGATAAAACGCCAATCAATAATTCCATACTATAATCTATCTCAACGTCAATTTTCATCGAAATTTAATCAGAAGTGTTAAGGTGAAAAAGTGACATACAGTAATCCATATATATGTATGTATAAGTATATGCGTTCATAATTTTGGTATGTTTCTGGAAATCAAATTCTAGCATAAACTGACCTACTTGCACCAGATCATCCAGCCTGTATAATATGTTGTTATGGAAAATTTTAATCCTTTATGTACGGGCAATGCATTGTGTACATAAGCTGCTTTCACGATATAAAATCTCATATTGGGAACATAAAGTTTAGAACTATACAGTACAAATTAATACAGTAGGATAAAGGCAAATTTTTTTTAAGGTATTTTATCAAATTGCTTCTTTGTGGAATCTGTATGTGAAACTGATTTAAAAAGAGTAACCATGGAGTTTCTTGCTCGTTCTTTTCCATCGGAATCTACACTTTGGAACGAGCAAATGGCTTCACTAAGAGGAATGACCGACAGACTGACACTATATCTTCAAAATTTTGTTTGACGTTCAAAAGTGCCTGTAAGCGTCTAATTGGAATAAATGATTTTTGACTTTTGACTTTCATACTAGGTGGGACGAGAAGAAGTATCAGACTGTTTCTGATTAGAAACCTATTTCTTCTGCTCAGAACCGCTGTACGTCATTGCGCTTGCGACCAAAACCCCGGCTATGATAAGGGCTAGGAACAATTTCAATAATAGTTCAATTTATTATGTCTACTATAAACTAATTATCTTTAAGTGTAATAATTATACGATCTCAATATGAAACTGATTGCAAAAGAGTAACCATGGAGTTTCTTGCTCGATTTTCTCCAACGGAATCTATACTTTGGACTGATCGACAGACTTACTTAAACGTTATGTCTTAAAGATAATTTTGACGTTCAAAAGTATCTGTTGGTTCTGAATGAAATTTGACTTCTTTTTGGCAAGATGAAGCATGGAGTTCATCCTGAACAGTTTTTGAAAATCAAATAATCCATGACTCAAACATCGCTTGAAAATTCTTTGTAACTAAAATATTGTTTGAGAAATGAGAAAACAAATTACCTGATGCTAAGCCGGGGTTGCGGGATAAGCGCAATGAGGCACCGTGGCCTCGGCCTAGAGCAGGAGAAGGAATGGGGGTTTTTGTCAAAAAGAGTATCACATGGTTGGAAGAAGTAATTTGATGATTTCTCCATCAAAAAAAAGCTTATGCTAACAACACCAGAAAAGTGACGATTGTGTTTGTCATTAGTTGCTTTTAAAAGGTTGGCACCTTTTAAAAGCAACTAATGACATTTATGACAACTTAGAAACGACTAGGGATTCGAATAGTAGAATGTGATCACTGTTTTTCCTTACTCTGTGACTGCACCACAGATAATATACCGAAAAGCAATCACGAGAATAAGCAAACAGTTCTAAAACTACGACACAATTTATGAGGTAGTTCGATGGTAGTTTAACTTTAATGAACAATGCACGTGACTTTAATACGTCGTCAGTTTTATGCAAATTTAGCTCTTATGTTATTGACGTTAAATTTTAATGTTCTGTGTGTTTAATTTGCTTTAAGGACGATATTTGAGTAGCACCTAAACAAAAAGAAAAAGGAGGAGTTTCAATTTTTATTTTCCTATTTTTCTTTGATAAACTTCTCAACACTTCTTAACTTGAATCTGATTGAAACTTTTGGACTAATTTCGTCGTAAAATTGAACTACCAATAGTCAAAAAATACTGAGCACTTACAGTATAAGCAATATGTATTTCTTAAAAAACTATGTAACACCAAAATTATTTGACAAAAAGATGTCTTCAACCTTATTGATGTTGGCCTAAGTTGGGACTAGAATCGTGTCAGTGAAGTCAGTGCCGGGTCACAAGCTATTCGTGAACCAATCTAAGCTGACGTGAAACAATGCAATCGATGTTGAAGCGCCAAGGAATGTGGTCTGTTACCAACTCGATATTTTTGATTGGGACGTTTTTATAGGACTGAAATGACTTACGAAATATTTTGTATTAAAGTAATTAAAGTTATATTTTTCAATATTACAATCTGAGACTTAGTGACTCACATACTTTCATTATAGAACAGCAAGCATTTGTTTTTCATACATTGATAGGCAAACGAGCTTAGTTATCAGGGCCGCCGGTAGACACCTGCCACACCAGAAGAGCCACAGACGCAATATAAGTGTGGGAGAGCCGAGAGGTTGTGAGTGACGTTACTGAAGGCCCAATCCCTCCCCCTCTTCCCATCCCTTCCAATCCTTTCCAATCCTTAAATATCCGATACCCTTATCCGGTAATAAAAAGCCGGCAACGCGCACGTAACTCCTTTGGTGTTGCGGTTGTCCATGCTTACCATTGCTTATCATCAGGTAATCCGTCTGCTCATTATCCGACGAGTAACACAAAAAAAAATCCGACCTTTACAAAAGACTACGCACGTTCCTCGAAGGTTTGTAGGTAATATTGGATCGAAAACACCACCGCGGAAAGATCATTCCAAATTTTTGCTGTGAACAATTAGCAATTAGAATAATGACATTACCTAAGACTCTCTATAGGTGTTCAATACTAAAGACTAAAAGATCACGTTGCCCATTAATATATTATAAATATTCAAATGCAATGCCTAACATACCTGAAACATCATCATTCATAAACACAAAGAGAAATTCCAATACACTGAATATAACAATGCCTTCAGCTAAATTCCTTACAACTATCATAACATTAATATTGTTGGCACAAGAAAGGTCGATACGGGAACACACCAAGTAATTCCAGCCAGATAGCTATTCGATTGTACAAATACCTTTAGAAGGATTTGTCAAATGTTTGATCAAATAGTTTCAGTTGGAATCTTTGAAGGATGTTTGCCAAACATTTTGAGCAAAACTTTGGAGTTGGAGATTTGTTCTAAAACTGACTTATTTGTGTAGGTCATGTTCTTGATATTCGACTAATGAAATTATTGGAATACAGATACGAGTAATAATAATATTCGACAGTACTCTATTTTGGTATTCATATTTTAGTAAGTAATTAAGCTGTGTAATTTAAGTATGGGAGAGCCATGCTTCGGCACGAATGGGTCGGCTCGACCGGAATGATACCACGGCCTCACAGAAAACCGGCGTGAAACAACCAGTGTTGTATTTCGCCGTGTGAACGAGGTTACCGGAGGCCCAATCCTTCCCCTTCCCTAATCCCTCCCCAGTTCCTAAATCTCCAAATCCCTAATCCCTAAAAGGTCGGCAACGCACTCGTAACTCCTCCGTTGCGGGTGTCCATGGGCGGCGCTGATTGCTTACCATCAGGTAATCCGTCGGCACGTTTGCCGACCTATTACATTAAAAAAAAATCGATTTTCAGTACATTATATATATGTGTATACTACGTAGTTTGTGATTAATACTCCTACTCGTCCACGAGTATCGAAAGACTGAACTATATCAACAAACATTAACATCATTAGCCTATAGGCGCCGTATGCTGAGCAAAGGCTTCCTATCTCATCTTACGGGGAAGATTTGAGCATTAATCATAAAGTTTGTAATTGCCAATCAGCATTAACGAACTTATAATTCAATAAAATATAATTTCAGAATTCCTCACGATCTTTTCCTTGGCCGCATTTCTTGTGTGTAAATTAATATAGAAATTACATGCAATTATGTTTCGCAGTGTGAGTGAGGTTACCGGGAGGCCCAATCCTTCCAATCCCTCGATCCCTCCCCAACCCTTAAATCTCCAAATCCCTAATCCCTTAAAGGTTGGCAACACACTCGTAACTCCTCCGTGTCCGTGGGCAGTTCAGTAAAATTTACATTGGTACTGGCCTAAGTTAAGAACCATTCATGCATGAGGAACGCTTTGACTTTCGAGTCACAACGTTATAATAATCGACGAGATCGAACTAAGACACATTCAATTTGACAGATACTAGGCATTCTTTGGCCGATCTAAGTCCTGTAATTCTACTTTATGAAGTGGAATCCTAAAAATCAGTATCCGATTGGGAATTGCTGATTAAAAGATTTAAGTTTATTAGCAAATTTATTGACAAATCTGCTCTTTATTTTCCTTTCTGCTCTTTCACCTTTATTTAAGGGGAAAAGTGCTATAAGGAATAGCACTTTTCCTTTTTCAACTCTGATTGAACCCAGTGATTCGCGAAATATTGCACTTGTAATTGGGGGTCCATCGTCAGCTGACTATGTATATGTTTTTCATAGTGGTTCTCGACCTTTAAGCCTTTATATATTTATACATATAGGTATGTATTTAAATCCCACAAGCCATTCAAATCTTAGTATGAACGTAACCGCGTCAGTCAGTGTGTGAAAATTAGCTATATTTGCTGAATTACATGTAGGTACGACTTCATGTTGCAAAGCTTTGGAGCATTTAGAAGTTTATAGAGCGAATTTGAAAAATGTTGTCTGGGACAGCCATGCTTCGGCTCGACCAGAGTGATACCATGGCCTCACAGAAAATCGACGTGAAACAACCACAGCGTTATGTTTCGCCGTGTAAGTGAGGTTACCGGGAGGCCCAATCCTTCCAATCCCTCGATCCCTCCCCAATTCCTAAATCTCCAAAACCCTAATCCCTTTAAGACGGCGCTGATTACTTACCATCAAGTAATCCGTCTGCTCGTTTGCCGACCCATTACATAAAAAAATCTGTAGGCGCACTTTGCCTACTGCATGTACGAGTAAATACGTATTTATTATATAGTTATATTCATTGACTGTACGATTGCCATGCTTTTCCTGTTACGTTATAGCAAAAATGCTTTTGTTCGCTGTTCGTCAGATATCCGTTTGTTTCAAACAAGTTGCATTTCTCAATTGTTTTTTCCGCCTATCTTTACTTTATGTTATGCAGATTTTTAATAAATAATTCACCATTTTTTTTTCTTCTTTACTAGTAAGTATTACATGTTTGTTAGTGTGGATGGATGTTTGTAATCCTTTCACATATAACTACTGACATCAAACGTAACTAGAAATCTGAATGAAAATAGCCTGGAACCAGAGAAAGACTATAATTTATGGGAAAAACAATTGAGCCCCCGAAATTGAACTCACATGGCGAAACACAATCAAGTATATTTCAGGCCGGTATGCTGTGAGGCCGTGGTATCGTACCAGCGTGACTGTCCCACACGAGGTTACCAAAGGCCCAATCCCTTCCCACCCCCAATCCCTAAATCTCCAAATCCCTAATCCCTAAAAGGTCGGCAACGCACCCGTCACTCCTCCGTTGCGGGTGTCCATGGGCGGCGCTGATTACATAACATCAGGGAATCCGTCGGCACGTTAGCCGATCTATTACACAAAAAAAAAATATCGGACCGTCCCTCAGTCTCAACTCATGGAGAACCACCAGAAAATTACGAAGTGTGCATTCTAATTTGCCATCACGTTTAGTAAGGAAAAAATACTCACATTTCACTTTGTCTTCTACATACCCCAAGGTCGAAACTCATTTTGCCAAGTAAACAAACTGGGCGCAATTTTCGTGTATGCAGTCTCTTCTGAGGACCATTTATTTGTAAAAGGGAGGGGAGGGGAGAAGGGTAAATGTATCTTTTGGCCCCCTAATTTAAGAGGAGCATTGGTCGCAGTGTCAAGAGTTCTTGAAGTAATTAAAAATAGAGTTGGGACGATTAAGAGTTTTGAAATACTTGGTGGTATCTTCTGATTCAGGATTTTTGTAATATTGGTGATATTTTTTTGTATCGATATTCGAAATCGTATTTGAGCTTGTTTACAGAGTAACATAGTCAATGTATTTAGATTTGAAATCGTAGAAGAAATCGTTAAGTATCATTTCATATTTTGAGTTAAGCAGAAATTCATTGAAAATAGCGGCTAACTCACGAGATTTTTCGGAGAAAAGCTCTACAAGTTTCATGACACAATGGGACTCTTATTGATGAGCAGTAGAGGTAGAGAAAGAGTAAGTCGTTATTTTCGATGAATTTGATAAATAATTATAATAAAATAAATTCTCCAACCGCCCAAAAATACACTAAATCAATTCAATCCATTACTTCTCCCAAATATTTCAAACATTTCTACAACCTGTTCTTCTTTCAGCAAGTTATGCTCTGAGGATCAGACGATGATATAAGGAACTGGATGGTCTATTAACTCATTAAAATAATAATAAAAATGTTTATTTCATCAACTTATGCATATTACAGAAAACGACACTTGGAATCACCTTTAAGCAAAGTTATGCTTGTATTAGGTTGATAGTTATATGATATAGAGGAAATGGGAATAGTTATAAGAAAAATATACGATACCAGATAAGTATTTTCAGAAACAATAATTAATTAGTAATTATCGGGCTAGTTACAGTATTATTTTTATCTCGAGTAACTAACGAGTCATTGAACGCAGAATACATCCGTACCAACAATTGTCAAGTGGTAACAATTTATTTATCATTTCTTAGAAACGAGTGGGTGGAAATTTCCGAGAAGCCATATTGGTTCTGAGAATATCTATAGTTTCCCATATAGAGACGACCCATATTCTCGTGTTTGCAATATAACCAAATGAGTGTTTTGGGCGTGGAAAACTGTAGCGAATAATTTATTGGCTTTATCTAAATTTACAATACTGCAATAGGATTAAATTAAATCAATATGTTTGTCGTAAACAGTTCTAGTGTGGGAGAGCCATTTTTGGCACGAATGGGTCGGCTTGACCGGAGTGATACCACGGCCTCACATAAGACCTGCGTGAAACAACCACAGCATTGTATTTCGTCGTGTGAGTGAAGTTACCGGAAGCCCAATCTTTCCCCGCCCCATTCCGTCCTCAATCCCTAAATCTCCAAATCCCTAATCCCTAAAAGGGCGGCAACGCACTCGTAACTCCTCCGTTGCTGGTGCCCATGGGTGGCGCTAATTGCTTACCATCAGGTAATCCGTCTGCTCGTTTGCCGACCTATCACATAAAAAAACAGATTTACAGCATGCAATCCAATAAATGAATAACCATTCATTTTTTTAATTACAACTGACCCCAATTGCAATCATCGTGCTTCTTAAAGATCAATCATGATTATTATCCTTCATTATCTCAGTATCTTTCCATGCTTCAGTACAAATGGACTGGCTCGATTGGAGTGATACTAGGGCCTCACAGAAAACGTTTGAGTGAGATTAACGGAGGACCAATCTTTTCCCTCCCCTTATCCCTCTCAAATACTTAAATCTCCTAACCCACTTATACAACGCTGGCAACGCACTTGCAACAGAACTGTAGTCTGATCTTGCGAGAGTCCATGGGTGGCGCTGATTGCTTACCATCAGGTAATTAGTTTGCTGGTCTCAAAGACGTTACGCGACTTTTATGCGGTCATCTAACAGTATATCTTATACTAAACTACAGATTTTGATATTTAACAGTGTTTAAAAAGTAATTCATCAAAGCTTGTAAAGAAGCAAAATTTATAAAATAAAACTTCAATCACGTTGATTCAATATTAATATGGCTCCCATAACCTTTAGGCCCAACTAAATCAATATTTAAAATCAATAAACAAAAACCTGAATAAACAATTATCTACCTTATTACTTTGGCATTGTTCCGAATATTCCACAGCAAATCCCTGAAGACCGACAATTCTCCAACCGCCCAAAAATACACTAAATCAGTTCAATCCATTACTTCTCCCAAATATTTCAAACATTTCTACAACCTGTTCTACTTTCAGCAAGTTATGCTCTGAGGATCAGACGATGATATAAGAAACTGGATGGTCCATTAACTCATTACAATTTCTTTTCATAATTATTAATACTGACTAATAACATATTAATATTGACTGCACGCTTGGTGCGGTGGCAACAGACTGCCGTGCAACGTGTCGCGGGTTCGATTCCTGCACGGAACAACACTTTGTATGAAATTGTTGTTTCGGGTCTGGGTGTCATGTGTATGTGAAATTGTATGTTTGTCAACGCGCCCACAACACAGGAGAAAATCCTTAAGTAGGGCAACGTTTTTTTCTGAAGAATACATAATTATTCATCATCAAGTGTCTAAGTGTGAAAGAGCAATACCGATGCTGGTAATATTGATAGCCATGATAAAAAAGTAATATCGACAAAAGTGGGTTGGCTCGACCGAAATAACATATATAACAGCCTCACAGAAAATTCGCGTGAAACAATCACAGCGTAGTATTTCACCGTATGAGTGAGGTTCTCGAAGAGTTAATCCTTGTTTCCCCAATCCGTCCCCAATCCATAAAGTCGGCAACGCATTCATAACTCCTTCGGTGTTGCAGGTGTCTATGGGCGGCGCGAATTGCTTACTATTTATTTTATTAAACTTGTACTCATGATTAACAATCAAACAAATACCACTAGACCAACAACGCATTGATTACAATCATACGAGTCATTTAATTCAAAGCGAAAAATGTTAAACAAAACATTGCTTGCGTTTTGCGCCAGGTGTCGCTAATGGCGTTTTAAAGGACATAACGGTTTTGCCGGTGAAAGCTGTTATGAAGGGATATAATTTTAAGGAGAATATTGTAATCCTTCATTTTCTTCAACAAGATGTAAACTAATCATAATCATAATCATAATCATAATTCTTTATTGCATCCACAATGTAAGATACGGTGTACGGTAACAATCATGGATCCTGATGGGCACAGCAAATAGTAAATTAGAAGAGAGGCAGGCTTGTTTTGTATAGAATTATGCACAAGTATTTCATATTCTAAGTATGTATAGTATTGCTATTATGTTTATATTTTAATAGGTATTATATATTATATATATATATATAAGGTTTGACATAAAATATCGAGAAGGTATGTTTAATGTTTATAATCTACTAATATTATAAAGCTGTAGAGTTTGTTCGTTCTCATTCGTCTAATCGTTCATAATCATTCTGACATTTCCGGATTATAAAGATCAATGTAACAAACTTTGTTTCCCTCCGGACCTCAGAGGTCAACCGGCAATCGTAAAATCAGAACCTCTGTTAGGATTCTAGGTAACCGAGTTACTTTGTGCAATCGATCTTGTAGTTACAACCTTCAGGGATTCGGCATTTGTGAGGCTTGTTATTGAATGTTAATTTTATATGTTTTGGGCTATCGAGGACGATGTTTTCAACGTCGACTCAAACGTTGTTTAGTTTTTTAATATTGGGAAGTCAATCAACAATCAATTTTTAAAGTCGGTACTCAATTTCATTACGCACAAACCTTAAATAAAAGAGAGAAAAATAAGTTAAGGTGGACCAAAGGCTAGGTATCTGCTTTTCATGAATGGTGGCTTAGTTTCTACCTACCAAGCAAGTAACCTAACAAGAACCAAACCAATATGACATTTTACGGATAGTATGTACATGTAAAGTTCTAAGTTTACTTTGACACCACTGACATACCGTGAAGGAAACTTGACTTATAAGTTTAAAATCAATAATCCGCCGTTAGCGTTCGTAGTGATTAATGCTCAAACCGTCTGAGAAGAACCCCTTGCTCAGCAGTGGGCACATAATCTGACGATGATGTAATAGCTAATGAGAATAGTGCTACACATTGAGCGCATTTCCAGGCTTCTAGCTTACGCTGTTTCCCCTTTCTGTAAAGCAGTGATGCTAGCAAAGGAGGAGGCGGATCGTATGAGGGAACTATACTTTTCACGCCCTAGTCACCGCAGTCAGCCACACTCTGAACGTCGATGATGAAGCGACGATCTCCAGCTAACGTAAGCGCGGGTCTACGGTTGACGAGCAAGAGTATTATTAGACATATAGCTAACATAGCATGGAGACTAGAACCAGACCCGAGCGCGTCTTAAAGCGTCAATAAACCACACACAGATGGAGCCGGTCGTGGGTCAAACACAATTTATAATGTACCGTGGCCTCAGCCTAGACCAGAAGAAGGAATGTGTAAAGGTTTTAGTCAGTAAGAGTCTGATACTCCCTCTTGTCATATAATATTATCATAGGCGGGAGTAGAAAATCGATGATTTGACCTAAAAAAAACTCCATTCTAAGAAGTCTTAATAACTTAAAAAACAACATTATAATCAAAGAAGCTGTCGAGTTCGACACTAAAATGTTGCGTTTATAAACATACAATCCACATACTCATCAAACTCAGACCATAAAAATGTATGGATCTGACATAGAATTTTCTCTGTATGGAAAATTTTTGAAGCTACTAGGAAATCTACAAGTTGCACCACCTAGTGCGCATTGTTCCCATGCTTGAAATAGTTTGTTGATTTGCACCCACTCATACGTGATTGATCTAATTTTACACTCCATTGCATGAAACCTGGATTGATGCACGATAAGAAACTACCCACATACCTTAATTATAGTAGACATAGCTAAAATTTGGAGTACTCATTTTGCGACGGTATTTTCGAACCAATATAACCTTTAAGCTTTCAAAAAATAAACGTACTTCTTCTTAAAAGGCTGGCAACGTGTTTGAGACTCCTGTTTCCACACAAAAAAAAAAAACATGACCAGGCAGCTAGGACAGTACATTTGAATGATTTTTTGACAATCGAGTTATTTTGCAACCATAGAAAATTTAATAGTGAGGATTTAACTAATATGACAGTTTCTTATAACTAATGGAATCTACCCAGTTCTGATAGAGATCAGTGACTTCTTTTTTGTAAGGTCTTTGCTCCCGCTGCATCACCCTAAGGTTGATTGGTAAGAATGCCTATGAGATTAAGTCCGCCTATATAATAAATAAATAAATAATACGTCTTCCGCCCTGGATGGTGCGACAAAGAGTGTCAAACACTTACTGACTAAAAACCACCCCGATCCTTCTTCTGCTCCAAGCCAAACGGCGTTACGTCACTGCTCTTCAAAGCGCAATAAAAAGCAAAGTATACTTAACTTCACCTATGAATTAAGTATAAAAAACCCAAGAAAATCCATAGTGTAGAAAGATAAAAAGGTTTCTAATAAAAGTCCTTTAATAAAATTAGTACGCAATTGACTAACAAGAACAGACACGAAATCTCATAGACATACTTGATTTTTTATTCTGAACCTACCAAGAAACAGGAGTAAATGTATCCGTATCCAATCCATTTATTTCACTGAAATATTCTGAGTATTCGCCCCTTCCGCGCCGTCCTACTTTTGGCGCGTACCCTCGGGACAAAAGAAACTTTTGTAGGACCAAACTTTTAAAATAAGCCTTTTGATTCGCAAAAGCAATCAATAGTAATACTTTTGTTGCTATGTTTTGGAAATCATTGAAGTCAAAGTGGTCCTGAGTGCAATTACCAGGTTCAATGTTGTTTAATATGGCTTTTAATTGCATGGTTACAGTTTTTTGAAATTTATTTAGAAGGCCATTGGGAAACAAAATGAATATTTTAACACATTACAATCAAATCGAGGATTATAATGATCACTTTTCACTAACTTTTATATCAAAGTAAAATAGGATTTTCCAAAGGCGATCTAAATACAGGATTCCTTTAAAAAATATGCAGTTTTTGCCATGCAGAGGACTAAAAATGCAAAACACGGGCACGTGACCTAGAGTTCTTTTTGATCTGCTTCGAAAAAAAATCGGGTCACATCGGCAAATGGTAAAAGTCGTTAAAATGCGCATAAAATGCATTTCATTTTGGGAATCTACATATATTTCTGTGCTGCGAGGCCAAATTTTAAGCGTCGGTCTTTTTTGGTCCTTCTGTCCAAACAGAACTGAGCAAATTTTTGGAACATCAAAGGCCGATAAATTTATATTCATTTGTAAATTATATAAAATTTGACTCAATTAAAATACACATCATAAATGTTATTAAAATAGACATACTTAATTATTGTCTGATACGTCAGCAAAAAAGTAAATTACACAGAATAATACACGCATATTCTCAACACCCCGTCAATGTCAACCCACAAATGGAAAACGTACACAAACTTTTTTGGGCACCGTTCAAATCACTGACATTATCTTTACAGTACAAAATGTACGAAAGAAACTTCAAAACATTTTCACGACATTAAACGTTCATAATACAAAACTGGAGACATTAAAATTCCATGCGTTTTCTTCCAGACTACCATTCGTACACAAATTACTACATGCCCATGAAGATATCGTTATACCGCCAAAATTTAAACAAAATTAACATTGCTAGTAAAACATTTAATCTACATTCTAATTCGGTATTTATATCTTGGGAATAAGAACGACATGAAATTTAAAGCAACGTAAAGCAGCAGCAAAATGTAACTTTGTGTAACTTGACAGGGATGTTTCGCATCAGTACGTTGGTAGACGCTGCGGCGCACAGACGCGTGTCGCTCGCCTCGCTCTCCGCGAAATAAAGTTCGGAATTCAAAAAGTTTTCCCCGCGATGTCAGACATATTGGATTTTTCGTGAAACTTTTCTGTGTTGACGTTGATAAGTTGCTGTTTTTTTATTTGGCGTTTAAAAAACTGTGTAAAATGTGAGTTCGGCTGCCTGGATTTTGTAGGTAAGTCCGTCGAATAAGAGGATTTTAGGATTTGCTCGTTAAATTGGTACTCACGGAAAATTGTTAAAATTTTCATTTGGAATTAACAACTAAATGATGGATCGCACTCGCTTGTGAAAAAAAAAATACAAGGATGAAATATATGATTTGATTAAAATAAAATTTTGCCTCGAATTTTACTAACAAAATTTTCGATCAAATAATTCCTTCCAATCCATTTTCGTAATCAATCATTTGATACATATTTTTCAGTATTGTGTGAGCCATGTAACAAAGATTATAAAAAAAAAACATAATTAAATAGCAAAATTCCAGAATATATAATGATAGAACTTGAACAAAGCTGTTTGAAAATTCTTAGAAATTGCATAGAGTTCAGCAGGTAACTTTTATATTATGTGCACTCTAACTAAAATAAAGATTAACAATATGTTACTATTTCAACATACTGCCAACGCTTCTGTTTTTCTTTTTAATTAATGAGATGCAATAATTATTCTTTAGTACAAAATTAATGGCGCCCAACTGGGGCCGTTATACAACATCAAAGGTCCCATTTGGGCGCCAATTACCTAGTACATTGTTATTCAACCTTTTTCATGTTAATACCTTTAGGGGAAAATATTTAGAAACTAGAGAAGATTATGCTTGTTATTAGTTGTGTAAGAGATCGTAGATTCTATTTCCTAGCGAACTTATAATAAAGATAAATTGAACAGGGATAAGGTGACCAATAAAGAGTTCAACCAACGAGTTGGCCACAATCTTTTAATTCTTAGTTACATTCTGAGATTACTGGGTATCTAGCGTTTAATAATACACCATCTATAATAAAATGAAGAGTTTTTTTATCGGATCGGTCGGCAAACGAGCAGATAGTTTACCTGATGGTAAGCAATCAGCGCCGCCCATGGACACCTGCAACACCAAAGAAGTAACGAGTGCGCTGTCGGCCTATCAGACTCTAAAAGACCAAAAACCAAATCTTTCTTCCTCCTGTTCCTGGCCAGGGCCGCGGTTTCGGCACATTTTTGCACTTGACCAGTAACCCCGGATAATTATGCCACTGATTTTTTTGACTTAGATATCATTTTAAAACTTTTGTCATATTTGACATAGAACGGTGTCACAATAGCTTATTTCCTATTGGATGAAAAGAAGAGAGCAAAACGACAATTAAATTGTCTCAGTAGCCTTAAAGTGTGGGTGGCCATACTTAGGCTCGAGCAGAATGATACCACGGCCTAGTGTTTCGCAGTATTTCGCACAGCGTAGTGTTTCGCAGTGAGTGAGATTACCGGAGGCCCAATCCTTCCTATGCTCATTCCAATCCCACTCCACTCAAATCCCTATATTTTCAAAATACCCCCGTGCCCCGGTGGCCTTTTAGGGTTAAGCCCTAAAAGGCCACCGGGGCACTCGTTACTCCTCTGACGTTACAATCAGAGAAACATTCTCTCATTTTCTGGATTATCTCATAAAAACCTAACTTTGTCTGATCTCCGTAACCCAACCCAAGACTAGTTCTCATCGCTCAACATCATGACAAAGTCGCAAATATGCTTCTAAAAGTTCAAGAGGGTCAAAAAACTTTTCAAGGTCACGTGAATTTAAGTTAAGAGCGTATGTTTGTCTTTTGGGATTGAAAATAAAATAAAATATATATCCATCTTCATTTCATATCCTCCTGGGGTCTCACGTTTCAAAAATTAGAATTTGATACCAAAGTTTAGATCTACATATATTTTTGTATTTTTAAAAACTTTTTTATGTGATGTGGTAAACAAGCAGAGAGATTACATCAAAGGAGTTGTAAGTGCGTTCTCGGCCTCTTTGGGATAAGGCGTTTTGGGGATTTAGGAATTTTGGAGATATGGGGAGAGATGGAGGATTGGGCCTCTCGAAGTTACAAAACTTTACTCATACGGCGAAATATAGCGCTGTGGTGTTTTCAGGTTTCATCACTCCGTTCGAGCTACAGAAACATGGCTCTCTCACACTTTTTTTTATTTAAAGTTGGATTTAGTTTGTAAGTTTTTTTTACTCGTAATTTATGTGCTTACAAAGAGACTCCTGGTACGATTACATTAAATTCCTAGTTTTTCCACAGCTTGATAGCAATTTAGATTATAAACGGTTCAATGATCGCCAATAAGTTTAATATATTCTTTCAGTTATGATATACGATATACGGGCATTTTTTTCTTTCTTTTCTACTTTTTGGCTACTAAATATTAGAAAGTATATTTTTTCCAGAACCCCATACACCTCGCTTTGCAAATTTACTGTTTAGTAATATATACATAGAATTCAAAATGATTAAAGATTTCAGGCACCCAACTGTGTCTGCAACTGACGACGACACCGAATGGTGGCAGGTGACATGACTTCCTCTTACATTGTATTCTCAACTGTGAAGACGAGTAGCTTAGGTTTAATATCATTTGCAGGTTGAGGCAAGATAAAATATTTTTTGTTTTATGTAAATAAAGAATCTGAAGAAATGTATGTCTCACTGCTTTGGTTTGTTTTCAAGTAGGGAATGTTATTGTGAACTTATTAGCTTATTAGACTTGTAATAAGGCTTACATAATTATTTATTTTCATAAGGATCTACCCCTTTTTATAGACATTTCTATATACAAATTACATTATACAATGTCTTCAGTTTGTTCTGTAAAATATGAATTTCGGCGAAAGCAAAATTATGAACACCACTGAACAGATCACCTGATGGGAAGTGAGCGGTGCTGCCTATGTTCACCAGCCTAACAATTTCAGGATAATTCTAGATTTTTTTTTTTATGATAAATAATTAGAATCCAAAATTTACAATAGCCAGTTGAATTACAACAAAAAATTCTCGACAGAACCATAGGAATCATCCAAAATTTTTAATTGATCCAACTTATATTATAAAAGCGAAAGTTTGAAATTACAGATGGATATTTGTTGCTCTTTATTCGAAAACTACTAAAGAGAACTTAATGAAATTCGATACAGAGATAAATTATAGTCTGGAAACCTACTTTATATTATAATAGTAAAAAGTTTTGTGTTTAGTGTTTGTTATTATATCACGCGAAAAAAACTGGACAGATTTTTTTAAAATTTAGCATATTGTTAGGTGATACCCTTTTTTTTCGTCAGGCGAAAATCATCAAATGACTTCTCCCGCCCAGGGTTAGGCAAGAGAGAGTGTCAGACTCTTACTGACTAAAAACCCCCCCGTTCCTTCTCCTGCTCTGGGCCGAGGCCGCGGTGACTCATTGCGCTTAACCCGCAACCCCGGCTGAACATCAGCCCTATTAGGGCCCCGTCTGTGGTGGTCCATTGGCTCTTTGAGGCGCGCGCGGAACGCTACGCGCCGTACGCTCTGGTTCTGGTCGGGTGGCGAGCTACAGATAGGTGACACCCTGGATTAACATATAGGCTGCTTTTATCAACATACTATGAGGCGAAGCCCCAATCGGGAAGCGAGTAAGACATAAGCTAATTTTTACCCCGGAACTGCGAGTGAAACTGCTTTCAAAGTTTTCCATACCAAAATAGACCAGAGCAATAAGACCAATATGCAAATCAAGTTCCCATCGTAAAGTCAGAATTAGTACAATGATAGTAACATTTAATTCAAATTAAAATATGTAGCCATTACATTTAACGGCGGTTGGTTAGGACGGCGTTTCACGGGGCCTAGTTGAAGAGATGTTATTTCATTTAATTGTTCCCCAAGCGTTTATTAGGGGTAGAAGTTGAATATTAGGGATATTAAGGTAAGCTCATAAATTTATATTACTGTTTAAGTTTAATTGTTAATTTATTTGCAAAATTCTATTGTGGCTTGATGAAAAAGTCAAGATTTTGAGTTAGCAACGCTAGCAAGATAGTTTACATGATTTGGTGTGATTTGAGTACGGTGTTTTCCTTCACCATACACCAGACCTGTGGTGTCTAAATTATCATAAAAAGTACATATAACTCGGAAAAAGTCATATTGGTAAATGCCAGGTTTTGTACCCACACTCTAATGCATGAGAAGCCACCACAAAACTTACTAATAGTCCAATCGTTTGATACTTACTAATTCCCTATTTGCTCGACCTGGTAATAGCAAAACCATAATTCTTTTTAACAAGATAGGAAACGAATCATAACTACAGTCCCATAATGGTTCTCTCGCGAATAATTTAAAACTAGTTTTCGCTTCGCAGTCATAATACAGCCACAAGTCATTTAGTTTCACCATATATTACAATTTATATAAGGTCATGGTTATTATTCTTAATGCATACCTAGGGTATTTATCAATTTATTTCGGAATAGTAAATACTTTATTTAAATTAATGTAAATACACTTTTAAGTCTAACTACAAGCAAAATTGCTCGTCCAAAAATTATAAAAAAGTGAATTTTTCACTTCCTTTCCAATTCAAACATAGATAGAATAGAAATTTTCCAAAATTTCCATGTTATAGAACCTTTCCTTTAAAAAAACGGATAATATATGATTCCTGACAAAAGATTTTGCTGTAGAAAGAAAAACTATTTTACTAAAAATTGCATGGTGATTAATGTGTATTTTTTTTGTTTTGGAAGTAACTGGGAGAAGTAACCACTACAAATGGTCTGTCTAGTCTCAAGCAAAGTGGGAGAGCCAAGCTTCAACACAAATGGGCCAACTCGACTGGATACTTCGACCTCATAAACAACCACAGCTCTGTCTTTCGCCATGTGAATGGGGTAACCAGGCACCCTTCCCCCAATCCCTCAATCTAATCCCCAAATCCCAAAAAGTTATCCCCAAAAGGCCGGCCACGCACTCGTATTTCCTCTGTTGTTGTAAGTGTCCATTGGCGACGTCGATTGCTTACCATCAGGTAATCCAAATGCTCGTTTAGTCCTATGAAATGAAAAAGCAATAAGTCGTCTCTCTCTTACATAAAGACTACGACAGATACACCATGAATATTTAACTTTGAAACCGCCCACAGCTTTGAAACGAGACTTGTTACACTGACAAGGATTTACTTAAGTTCAGAGGCTGTGTATATAGTCGTAGACTAGGTTTGTTTATAAAAATACTAGCTTTTGCCCGCGACTGCGTTCGCTTGGAATAGTGATTTTGTGGTATAAAAACTATCCTATGTCCTTTCTCGAGTTCCAAACCATGTCTGTACCAAATTTCATAGAAATCCGTTCAGTAGTTTAGACGTGAAGAAAAGACAGACAGAGTTACTTTCGCATTTATAATAATATTAGTTTGGACTAGCTTCTACAAATTGATTTGCCCGAGTGATAATGTTAAGAACCTATAAGTAAATAATTTATCTTTCTGCCAAATTTTATTCGGGTCCATCAATGGCTTGTGCATAGAAGATTAAACAAAAAACATACATTCTAACAAACTTCCACATTTTGTAATACGTACTAGCACTACTTGCAGCTTTATCTGTGATTTTGGGATAAAAATAGTAGCCAAAATTTTATTGTCTTCGTGGCCCGTAGGTTGAGGCGCCTTGAGCAAGCTTGGTGATTGATGCTACGTTACCGTGTGAGAAGAGGCTTTTGCTTCGGATAGTTTTGATGATAGCTGATATGATGATGTGATAATATTGTAGAACTATAATCTGATTCGGTGTCTGAAGAATTCTGATTCGTACAAAGTTCCCACGTAAAATATACTTCACATCATCACACATTACGAGTATCAGCCTATATGTGCCCATTACTAGTGAGTATTTGCTTGCTCATAGCGGATTGGCGATTTCAAACTTGTAAACAGAAATTATAAGTCCAGGTTAAGTCACAAGGTTATCCTTCACCGTATGCCAATGGTGTCTAAATAATCATAGAAAGTACATATAACTCGGAAAAAGTCACATTGGTACTTTGCCAAGTTTCGAACGCGTAACCTCCTGCATGAGAAGCGGGAGTACCTATATTAACCCCAGGCCACCACGACTGCCTCAAAAAGCCAATAAACTACCACAGACGGGGCCCTATAGTACTGATGTTCAGCCGGGGTTGCGGGGTAAGCGCAATAAGGCACCGCGACCTCGGCCCGAAGCAGGAGAAGGAACAGGGGGTTTTTAGTCGCGCGCAACGTGTCGCGGGTTCGATTCCCGCAAGGAACAACTCTTTGTGTGATCCACGGATTGTTGTTCCGGGTCTGGGTGTGATGTGCATGTGAAATTGTATGTTTGTAAATGCACAGGAGAAAATCCTAGTGTGGGGCAACGTTTTTTTTTAAAAAAAAACTGACACTTTCTCCCTCTCAGCCCAGGAGTGTGATTCTGTAAGACTTCATTCTAAACTTCGAATCTGAATCCGCGGTGAGTTTCTTGATTGGCATTCTAAAACTCGATTCCTAACTCGAAGCTATGCTAGCGCTACACTTGCGAGTGTGTTTGCGGGCTGAACTAAATCGACGGCAACATTTTGACAGATAATGTATGAGATAACGTTAAAAATCGTATTCTATAAAGTAATTTCACCGTCACTTCGACGCTCCCTTCAAACTCGAACAAGATTCAAACTGTCAAATTAAAAGTATCTATTTTACGAGTGAAAATGGAAAAAATAATAGCTAGATAGTGTTCAAATTAAGTTTTGAAAGTTACAAAGTGAATAAGAGCTTACCTATTAAAACGATAACGATGGCAAGAATGTTTTTGGTAAAATCTTTGTTAGAAGAAGCTCATGCTTGAATTGCATTCGAAGTTTGTCTTTATTAACCTGAGATGACGACTATGTGAGCATGTATGTGCAATGGAGCTGATTGACCAACTGAAGGATGAGGCTGCCTTTGATAAAACCCACAAAACGGCGAGGCAAAGGACTTTCAAATATATTGAATTGTGCAAGAATTGTGCATTTGATTTTTGTAAATTCTTCCAATTGATTTGAAATTGTCTGCTCTTCCACACTCAGGAATCTCTCTGTGATGTTGGAGAATTCCGTTCGCGGATGTGATGGTGGAGGAGAAGCAACTGAAGATGTGTGACGTGATGCTGAAAAGAGAACACCGATTACTATGTGCATTGATAACTATTTAATCAAATGCAGCTTTTTGCTCTCGTTTGTTCCAAAAATTAAGTTCTTTCTTCAACCTCTGATAGCTCAACTTCATCTACCACCCCACCAACAGTCCTGCGCCTAGCTGCTGAGCTTCGTATGGCGCTTTTTTCTCAGACCAATACTACAAGCAGACATTTATATTTCTTAAGCTTTTTATAAAAAGCAGTACTTTTTATTATTATTAATAGTCAATGTAAAATTAAAATAAGATATGTTATAAAATCAAGGAACACGCCAAGATTCATCGCTATTTTAAGTGAATTGCATTAAGTAATATTAAATGGTTTTATCATGCCAAAGTAAGCACTACTTACTTCACCATGGTCCACTGTTTATAAGTTTTGAAAGAGCCATCTATACTATTCAGGCACACGGCTAGTTCCTTCCACTAGCCTCGATTTCGCTCTCTGGCACCTTGAGTTCTCAAGAATTCCTTCGCCAGCCAGGTTACAACCTGAGATGACGACGGGTGTGAGGAACGTATCTCATTTGGACTGAAACATTATTGTTTAATTAGAAAACAAAATAAACACTCTTTAATAAATATTATTTTTTAACTTTACAACCAGTAATAAAACTTACTTCATGATTATGATGTCTCTTTTTATCGGTAAGCACGGAACAGAAAAAATATACGAATAAACCAAACGTGGACAAAATAATACAAAGCAAATGACAAAGAGTTTGTCAACAATCAATAAAGACATTATCTGTCAGTTTCTTTTTGGTAAACGTAGCACAGATTATATTCACCGCCTGAATTTACAGTTTTCTGTTTATTTTGTAATAATTAGCTGCCTTAAATTCCTTAAAATAAGAAATGTTAATTTAAACGTCATAATATCTAAAATTCTGTGTCAAAAACTTGTTAAAATAAAAACCGATAAATCTCGACTTACATTTTGTGGAGTGTGGTACTACACTAGTACAGTATTGGCCGATTCGGAGCTCACTTCCCTTCGCAAGTGCCTAGGTGATGCTTACAGAATGCAAAATCAACGTCGTTTTGAACCTTATGCGAAGTGAGAGAGAATAGCGACTTGACATGCGAATTGGTGTTCGAATTTTATAGAATCGACGTGCTGGGCGGGTGAAGTCATTTGATGATTTTCCCCTCACAAAAAAGCTCACTACGACTAAAAAAATATACTTCAATTTGAACAAAACTTTCACATTAATAGTAATACTCGAGTTACTATAATTGAGTGTACTTGACAGAAGACCTCTTAGGCCTCGAAGGGTACACAAGTACTGATTAAATGAGCATTAAATGTAGCGCCCACTTTTTACCACTTACAAGTCACTTTTTGTAGAATATGCCTAACCATAACCTAAATTAGACATTCCGATGAGTAAAATAGTAATATGTTTTTCTCTTTTTTACGAGATCTAATTTCACAGCGCCGCCCGCATCAACTGAGAAGTTACGAGTGCGGGTGATTTAGCAATTGAAGAGGGGAAGGATTGGGACTCCGGTAATCTCGCTCACATGGCGAAACCCAACACTGTTGTTGTTTCACGCTGGTTTTCTGCAAAGCCGTGGTGTTACTCCGGTCAAGCCGACACATTCGAGCCGAAGCATGACTCTTCCACACTTTGGATAAACACATAGGCGTAGAATTTTTATCAGCATACCACGGCGAGCCGAAGCTAGTTCAGTATAGAATAGTAAGCAACTGGGAAAATATAATTATAAATCAAACAGCTCAGATGGGAAAGAGTGGATGAGGATATCATCGATTTTAACTTGAGACGAGGCTAAAATCACTCTCTTCTTCAATCTTATCTTTTAACTTTGTCTGCCTACTATACAAACTATAGGAATATTAAGGTAAAATACAATCTAATCATATAATTTAAAATTAAATAAAACCCAATCTCTTAACAACATAAGTATAGAAAAATAGAACCAATTTTCTTATATGACAGTCATGTTCAATTGTCAAATAATATAACAGCAACAAGCTATCCGAAACAATCACAATAGGTACCAGATTTATTCCACATTGCATTACATTGAACGCATAGATCGTACTTGCTAAAAGAGAACAGTAAATTTCACGTAATGGATGATTATAGCGGCGATAGGGTCGACAAACTTTGTTCTTCAATGTCTGAACAAGAAAATTCTGAAATGGATAAACAACCGGCTTCATCTAGTTTTTCACATATAATTTGACGTGTAAAAGTGCCGTTTTATGGCCTATTTGCAAAAATAAATTCATTGTTTCAATACTATAGAAATTTGAAAGGTAATTTTCAAAATGTTTTGTAGATGTTGTAAGTATTCTACTTTAATACTTTTGTCTTATTGGAATTAATTAACTTTAAAAATAAATAACCAAAGACTTATATTTAAGTTTTTAGGAAGCCATCTTCAGCAAACAATTAAAGCGCTGAATCATAAGCTTTTTCTTGAAGATGGAAAATTGTCTCATTCTCTTACCAAGGTTGAAACGAGAAGGAGTATGAGACTCTAACTGACTAAACACCGTCCATTCCTTCTCCTGTCATTTAGGCCAAGGCCGCGGTACCTTATTGCGTTAAGCGCAACTTTTGCAAATCATAAGTCTACATACCAAAGCCAAAAGGTTGCTCTTACATTGAGAAAAAATTGGTTTCTTTTAATCAGTAAGACTCTAACCTGATAGTGAGGGATCACTGAAAAAAGTAGTTTCATAAATCCCCCTCCCCACTAGAAAAACGATATGCCAAAATTTTAGAAGGAACCCCACGTTTAAGATGCGGATTTCAAAGAACAGTTCAAAAAGGTCAAGTTTTTTAAAGTCAGTTTGTCGTTGTGCCCTACAACCTCGTGCACTAGACGCGGGCGCGTTAACCTCCGAGCCGCCGGGGCGTCAAAACCTGCCAAGTACTAATATTACTCTTTTCAAGATAATTATAATAATATATGTTTTCTTATTGGGGCTAATTAATCATCTAACTATAAGTTTGACTTGCCCAAAATTGGTGATTCATGTTCAAACTTTCGCCGTGTCTTAATGAAATATAACTGTCTAGCCTCGTAGTCTAAATTTAAGATCGTCGTAGGAACAGCAAGGGTATGCTAGTTCCACTCTTCGACACGGCTTGGTTCCTTGAAATACAGAGCAATTCATACAAATTTTAAATTCAAAAGAAAATCACCTTACATAATAGTTTGGAAGAAAAACAACCAAAACACTACTTCATTGGTGACAAGCTGAATGGTGCGATCTGTCCCCATTCTAACACATTAAGCGATTTAAAGCGCTGTATCTCGAATGTGGAGGATTTCTACAGTATTCCTTTAAGCGCTTTTGTAGCTGGATGGTATTTTAGATATTTACATAGAAATGTTCTAAGGATCCTTTATGGATCTGGATGCTAAGTCGTTGAAAGCCTATTCTGGTTTTCATTTTGTTTTTCTTTAAAATATTACAACTTTTTTTACAGAGATAATATTTTATAAAAAAAATCTGTCATCAGACCTTATGTGAAGAATATTTGTTTTTCCAAGAAATTTTCAATTTATATCCATCAAAAGCTTGGTTTTTGTTTTCGAAAAAATTACGTCGTGTACAACGACATATATTTATCTCTGAAAATAAAATGTATCAAAAACCGTTGAGGACTTTTTATGTAAGATCAGATGCAAAAGTCAATTTCACATGTTTGACTATATGTAATACTCAGAAGCCTTAAGTTATTATGTTCTAATTTTATTTGCTTGTGACAACTCTCCATTTTTCTACGAAGATGGCCATAAAAGAAATCGATACTTAAAAGTCAACGACACCTTTTAATGGCTCTCAAAACATTTCGCATTTTTATTCAACGATTTTACAATAACTTATTCTCTCTCAATCTATTATATTAAGAAATTTCTTCAGCTCGGGAAAATTTACGCAATAACTGCTATCATAACGTCCAATATCCAATGAACATCCCCCACAAAACACATCATCTTTCTCGCCTAACACCTAAAATCGTGCATGCAATTTTGACCCAAATTCCACCCTCCGTGCCTTAAGTTGATAAGGGAACGATCGGGAGTCATTTGCATAGATGAAGTCCTTAATTAGCAGAATAAGGGGCTCAAGACGACATCCAATGCTGGTTTCAGATTAAAGCCCGTAAAATCTGCAATTCAAATCCCGCAGTGGAATTCAAATGAAGAGACTTTAGAATAACTTCGCTTCGGTAAATGGACGGCAAAAGTCTAAGTTATGTCGGACCGTATTGTTGGATAACTTGTCTAAGAGAAACTAATTTTATGTGACCTAATATTTCTAGCTCATAGTTTTAGTACTTTTAACTTTAAGTAGAATTATTACTTGAAGCAGAAATGCTATTTACGGCGTCAATTAGTGCAAGATAAATAAATATTTCTTGGAATTGTTGCGTTGTTATGATATATAGTACAACAACTTTAGCATAAATTCAAAGATTCTATTGCAAGGATTTTTCTACAAATTGATGTTGATTACATATTTTATTATTTATAAATGAAATTTTATAGATAATCCTGGTGGTACAGAACTTAAAAGCACTTTCTTCACTTTTTGTTGTAATAGATCGGCAAACTAAAACTATAGACGGATTGAGTTACCAATTGGCGCCGCCATAGACACCCAGAAAGTTTTAAGTGTGTTGCCGACCTTTTGGTAATTGTTAGGGATTTAAAGATTGGCTGTTTGCGATTTGGGAATTTAGTAGACTGGGGAAATGGGAATGGAGGGTGGGGAAAACACAATGCAATTTTAGTTTCACGTCGGCAAACAGTGAAGAACTCCAGTCGAGTCAGGCAATTCGCATTGGAGTATGGCTGTCTCACTATTATCGTGGTTTTTCCGACTTATATGAACGTTCTGAGATTGTTTAAGGAAGCCAGTGTGTGAGATTGAGTAAACCAGGACTTAAAACTTTTAATTATGAGTTTCTGTTACATGTTTTAAATTTGTCGCCTTTTTCGACTACTATAGTGTAGCATAGATAATATGAAATGGTCTATGACCACCGTTCTATACTCTGTGCCTTTTGCGCTTGTCATCTTTCTCTTTGCAATACGCATCCATACAAACATGTTGTAAATTCTCAAGCTACTAAATAAAACTATTTATATCTTTCAAATCGTCGTTTAATTCATCAGGTTATGGGCCCAGGATGCTGAAACATTGAAAGATAAATTAAATTCCGTGAATAGTTTTGAGATTGCATATAACTCACTTTGCAAACCGGCCTGACATCGATTTTTCTAGAAAATTATGGGTTCGAACAACATGAACAATATGACCCTGATAGAAAGATTGACCGGCAGAGATAATTTTGCAAGCTGGAAGTTCGCAGTCAAGACGTATTTGGAGCATGAGGATCTGTGGGAATGCGTATCAGGCACCGGTGAGGTCGATCTAAAGAAAGACGTCAAGGCGAAGTCAAAAATAATACTTCTAGTTGATCCCATCAACTATGTCCACGTTCAGGAAGCCAACAGTGCTAAAGAAGTATGGGAAAAGCTCTGTAAAGCTTTTGATGACTCGGGGCTGACACGTCGAGTTGGATTGCTACGAGACCTCATAACGACAACACTAGAAAATTGTCAAAGTATTGAAGAATACGTGAACAAGATCATGACTACGGCACACAAGCTTCGGAACATCGGGTTCAAGGTCGACGACGAGTGGCTAGGCACGTTGTTACTTGCGGGACTCCCTGATGAATACAAGCCAATGATTATGGCAATAGAAAGCTCCGGTGTGGCCATAACAGCAGACTCAATTAAAAGTAAACTGTTACAGGAAGTGAAAAATCGTGATCCAGGTGTATTCTTTGTAAACAAGAGCAAGAATAATAAGCAACCTATCAAACAAAAGTCAAAAGGGCCAAGATGTTATACTTGTAACAAGTACGGACACATCGGCAAAAACTGTAAAGTGAAGAATAACAAGAAACAAAGTGATAACTCTTTTGTAGCCGTTTTCTCAGCAACATCTAGCTATGATTTCTCAGCAATATCTATGATGGTATGTGGATTCAGGCGCAGCAATGCACATGACAATGAATAGGGCTTGGATTTATGATGAAAAACCACCACCAATCAAAACTATCCGAGTAGCCAACAACAAGGAGCTGCGAGTCGAGTCCTGTGGTAAGGTGAACATTCATGTTAAAAGCACAAACGGATCTACAAACAGAATACAGGTAACAAATGTCCTTTATGTACCAGAGTTATCAACCAATCTTCTCTCAGTCAGTAACATTGTGAATAATAAATGTAATGTAAAGTTTGACTGTAAAGGTTGTTATTTGTATAATAAAGATAATGTTGAAGTTGCAATGGCAACACTTGTTAATAATATGTACAAGCTGAATGTTGTCTCCGTGCAAGCATTTCTGTCAACAACTAATGATGACTTTTATCTCTGGCATCAGCGACTAGCTCATCTGAACTACAATGACATGAAGAAGCTGAAAGACCACACTGAGGGTGTGAAAATACCTCAGACCAGCGAGCTAACCTGCATACCGTGCATCAAAGGAAAACAGGCAAGGTCACCATTTCCAAGTGAAGGTTCCAGGGCAAGTCAACTGCTAGAAATCATTCACTCAGATATATGTGGACCTATGGAGGTGAACTCTCTCGGAAATGCAAGGTATTTTCTTACATTTACTGATGATTTTTCTAGGAAAGTGTGTGTCTTTACTATCAAATCAAAGTCAGAATGTCTAGATAAATTTAAGGAATATAAGTCATATGTTGAAAATAGACTTAATACTAAAATTAAGACACTACGAACAGATAATGGAACTGAGTACACAAGTAAGAACTTTACTGATTATTTAAAGTTACATGGAATTAAACACCAAACATCAATCCCATATACTCCACAACAAAATGGTCTCTCAGAGCGCATGAACAGAACTCTACTTGAAAAAGCCAGATGTATGTTAATAAATGCTAATTTACAGAAAAATTTATGGGCTGAAGCAGTTAGAACAGCTGCATACATCATCAATCGTTCACCGACGCGAGCTCTGAACTATAAGACACCAGAGGAAGTATGGAGTGGCTGTAAACCTGACTTGAGTCACATGAGGATATTTGGTTGCCAAGCTATGGTGCAGATACCTCAAGAAAAACTGAAGAAATGGGACGCCAAGTCAAGTAAGATGATTTTTGTAGGATATTGTGAAGATAGCAAAGGGTACAGGCTACTTGATCCTAAAACAAAAATAGTAACTAAAAGCAGAGATGTTGTGTTTCTGGAAAATTCCATAAAACCAGATACAGTACCAGTTACCTTATCTGATGCTGAAAGACAAGAACATGTAAGCAGTAAGAGACTGTCTGAAAGTAGTGACTGTAGTACAGATTTGTCTACTCATATTGCTGTGGAAATGAGTGAAAATGATGATGATGAGGAATATGTGCCCGAGCAGTCAATTGAAGTTCAGCAGCCCTCAACCATGACTCTCCGTCCACGTAACAGACCAATCCCAACCATGGAACCTAAATCATATATATGTATGGCCGATGTACCACAGACATATGAAGAAGCACTCTCCTCTGAAGACTCTGAAATGTGGATAAAGTCTATTAAAGAAGAATTGCAAGCTCATGAGGACAATGGTACTTGGGAGATTGTGAAGAAACCAGACAATGCGAGACTATTAGACTGTAAGTGGGTGTTTCGTGTGAAAAGTGAACCAACAGGTCCTAGGTACAAAGCCAGACTGTGTGCCAAAGGCTTTGCACAGAAAAATGGCATCGATTACACAGAAACATTCTCTCCGACGGTCAGGTATGACTCCATTCGCTTATTATTGTCTATTGCAGCCGAGAAATGCATGACTTTAAAGCAATTTGATATTAAAACTGCTTTCCTGTATGGTGAATTGCAAGAGAAAATATACATGAAAATCCCTGAAGGATTGAATGTTGAAAATGGCATGGCTTGCAAGCTTATCAAATCCTTATATGGATTGAAACAGGCACCACGCTGTTGGAATGCTAAATTTAATTCAGTTTTAATTAAATATGGCTTTGTGAACTGTCACGCTGATAAATGTGTGTATGTGAGTTTTAATAGAGAAGCTCTAGTATATCTTTTGCTTTATGTGGATGATGGATTGTTATGTTCTACAAATCCAACAATAATAACTGAAGTCCTGAATGATCTTCAGAAAGAATTTAATGTTAAGATTTGTGAAGCTTTGAATTTTATTGGTATACAGATAGAACAATGTAAGGATTACATTTTCATACACCAAAGAAAATATATTGAGAAAATGTTATCAAAATTTAACTTAGATAATGCTAACCCTAATAGTATACCAGCTGATCCGCATGTTACTTTACAGAAAAGCACAGTGCTTGAGGATAAAAAATATTTTCCTTACAGAGAGGCAGTGGGATCGCTTATGTTTGCTGCTATAGTCACCAGACCAGACATTATGTATGCAGTAAGCACTGTGAGCCGGTATCTCAACAGCCATGATCAAAGTCACTGGAATGCTGTCAAGAGAATCTTGAAGTACTTAAAAGGGACACTGTGTTTTGGACTCTGTTACAGGTCAAATGAAAGTAACACTCTGGTATCCTATTCTGATGCTGATTATGCCAATGATCCTGTGACAAGACGGTCTACCACTGGATATGTTTTTATGAAGAACGGGGCAGCAGTGACATGGAACAGTCACCTTCAAACGACTGTCGCATTGTCCACCACTGAAGCAGAGTTTATGGCGTCATGCTGTGCCACCAAAGAAGCTCTCTGGGTTAGACAGTTATTGTTAGATATAGGTCATTATAATCAAGATTGTATTACACTAAATATTGATAATCAGAGTGCTATATGTGTGATTAAAAATTCTGAATATCACAAAAGATGTAAACATATTGATGTGAAATATAATTTTGTAAAAGAAAAGTATACTGAAAAGATAATTGATCTCAAGTATATTAGTACTGATAAACAGTTAGCTGATATCTTTACTAAACCTTTGTCTAAAGTTAAATTTGAGTACTTAATCTAAAGTTAAATTTGAGTACTAGAAATAAGTTAGGTTTAATTGAGAACCCAAAGGAATGTAAAACCTAAGAATGTTTGTCTTTTATATTTCAGTTCATTTATGTTTGCAATTCAGTTGTTATGCTTGAAGCTCTGTTGATTTAGTTTAAAGTTTTGTATTGGGTTTAATACATACTGTAATCATTTGATTAATATGTACCCAATATAATATTGTGATAAGATGGCAGTATGCACAAAATATGTTTCTCTATGTATGTAAAGTTAGTGGAACAAGGCTAAAATTTAGAGGGAGTGTTACATGTTTTAAATTTGTCGCCTTTTTCGACTACTATAGTGTAGCATAGATAATATGAAATGGTCTATGACCACCGTTCTATACTCTGTGCCTTTTGCGCTTGTCATCTTTCTCTTTGCAATACGCATCCATACAAACATGTTGTAAATTCTCAAGCTACTAAATAAAACTATTTATATCTTTCAAATCGTCGTTTAATTCATCAGTTTCGTATCGACAAACCGCTATGTTCAAGCGTAGTGAAAGACAAAACGAAACTCAATCATTCTCTTTGTTTAAAGGGGCCTTTGTTACCGCTGAAGAACAGCATCTTCTAAAACGGGCACTTATAGACTGGTAAATAATAGAAAATTAGATGAAATCCTTTTTTTAAACTGTGCAACACGTTCTGTTGTAGTTAATTTTTGTATGTGATGATAGGTCGGCAAACAAGCTGACGAATTATCTGATGGTAAGCAATCAGCGCCACCCATAGACACCCGCAACAACAACACTGAACAAGGAGTTACGAGTGCGTTGTCGACTATTTGGGGATTTAGGGTTTTAGGTAGGGAAAGTATTGGCAACCTCACTCACGTTGTGAAACCAACGCTGTGGTTGATTCACGCCGCCCATTTTCTGTGAGGCCGTGGTATCACTTCAGTTGAGCCGACCTATTTGTACCAAACCATGGCCCTCCCACATACTTCATTCAATGTTTTTATTATTTTTCCAAATAAAATTTAAACTACAGGGCGTATCACACCAACATTTACATCCTGACCTCTCTAAACCTTCGATGACGGTACACTAGATGAAGCTCTTAATTACCAGGATAACTGCCGACATTCGGAACATAGAACGCCGGTTTTAGATTAAGGCCTTTAAAATCTCCAATTCAAATGCTGCCATGGAATTCAAATGAACAGATTCCCCTACTAAGCTACGTGCTGTTCCACAAACGAGAATTCAGATTTTACGCGGTTCCTCTTTTTATTGAGTTTTTGAGAGGTTTAAATCTGTAGGTTTTCCAAAATTAAATAGACTATGAATGTTTTCATATTTCACGATGTTTGCGAGAAAATTGGGTCATGCTACTACTATTACTTTTTAGAATTTATTTGAACCTGATGATATTGAACGGCTAAAACCCCGCCGTCTTTTAAAAAAAAAGTACATATACGCTCATGCTCCGAATTTCGTATTAATGCTGCCAATCAAATCAATGAACATTATAATTTCTTATTTGATTTATTTTACCTATCTTTTACTATGAATCATCTTATCATTTTATGGGTTAAATTTACTGCAAAAACATGGTCAATATCGATTCGTGTTTTTAAATAAACGCACGTTTATTGGTCTACTGTTTTATTGATATGCACTCAAAAATAAACAGCCACAAACCTTATAATATATTTTGCTATATTTGTTTATTTTATTATTTATTACATTTTAAAAAAGGCTTGTTCTACAATAAACAATAAATGAAATAAAATTAACAAGTGAGCATTGGTGAGTACGACCTGGCTGGATCAAATCTTGTCTAATTATGACCTTGAATTTTTGTTTTTATTTTAAGTAAATCTATGTCAATATCAAAATAATTTATTTCTATTTGTCCCTCACAGGCACTTTTCAACGTCAAGCTTAAAGAAAAAACATTTCAGACAGTCGATCAGTCCTCTTATTGAAGTCATGTGCTCGTTCCAAGGTGTAGATTCCCATGACGAAGAAAATTTAGCCTTTAAAAAAAGTATCTAATATAGTAAGTACAAATCACCCTTTGTCAAAAACATTTAGATCCTAAATAGGTTTGAACCAGTAATCTTATAAAGAGAACACAAACTATTGAACAGTTTGGAACTATTGGAAGTGTTGGTCCCATATTAGCATATCCGAACGTTTCTCTGGCTAGGAGCCAAGGTCTATTCGGCTTAGCTCAATCTTAGGTGTCCAGACTATTTGGATCATACCCGCTATTGTAAGCTCCAATGATCCGTTTTATTGCCATACGCTTTTAAAGTGTTAGTGAAATTTATTTTATGTTCTTTACTGAAAATGTCGTAGCTGTTTTTAGGAGAATACTGATATTTTTTTAACCTAACCTATCTTCCAGTTCCCAAAACCGCTCCAGAACCGAATTGATTTTCTCAGAATTATACGTATTTTAGAACTTTATTTACTAACTAAATATGTTAATGAGAAAATCATAAGGAAAGATTAAATATAATTCCTGAAAGTGTCAAATCGCCAATCCGCCTTGAAAAAACATAGTCTCCGATTGAGACAACGTTGGACACATAGGCTAATGATGGTACTTTTAAGGCTTGGTTCTTAATCTTTTTATATCCCGTGCTAATTATGTTTACAAAGTATCGTACAAAGATCTCTCTCCTAAAAAACTCGTATGAAGAGTTTAGAATCCTAGAACATTATATAAGTCGCCTCTTGTTTTGTTTTCCAGTACATTGTATCTATCAACCAATAATATTTTTATAACAAAGTTCATTATTGTTTGAGACAGAATCTATTATTTCCCGATAGACTGAACAAATCTTTTATTTGTAGTTATTTCTGATGTTTCAATCCAAAATAATGTGATATTCTTACTCTAGACTCAATAATTAGCTGCATTATTCTAAAGCTGGTGATCCTTCATATGAATTGAAAAAAAAAAACGTCGTGTGCATCCTGCATCCTAGACAAAAAAGTTATTCTTCAGATTAAGTTCATTTTATGATTTGAAAATTTAAACTGCTCAAATGCAATTCAAATTAAAATATTTATGAAAACCAGGCACTAACGCATACTAAGCCGGGACGATAATGGTCTGCCTAAATATTTTTTTCATAAAATTAATATCCCTGGTTTAAATACTAATTATTTTTAGCTAATTAGTAATGTAACTATTTGACGAGAAGCCCGATTTGCTTAAAGGCCAACGAAGGATTTATTTTCTTCAGAAACATTGCATCAACAGCGTGGCTTCTTGAAACTAGTCGAGTTCACGATCAATCGAAATCACCTAAATGCTTGACGGCCGATAACAATAAATTAACTTAATATTTTTCACGAAAAAAAAGACAAACATTTAAAAACTCAAGTAAAATGAAGACTCTTTGTTATGGGACCTCCGTGATCCTTTTTATGTTGTCATTCAGTCGCGAATCACGTAACCCATAAGGCTTTTTAACGAGAATTTATTCATAAAAGTGTTTATTGTAAAAGTCATTGATTTCAAAATCACAAAAAAGCTGTTACTTACTTACTTACATGGAAACATGTCAGCCATTTTTATTAGGTAAGACTTTGTTGTGTGTGTGATATGGCTTCACCTACATACATATTATTATATATTACATGAAGATTTTTCTTTGTATCATCATCTTCTTTGTTACTGTTGATGTGTTTTGTGTTATTTAATCAAACTTGACTATGATTACTCAAATATATGTTTAAGTAACCGTCGTATGATGTTTGTTAATGAAACCATTTGAAAAACTTCATATTTTTTTGTATTATACTAACTAGTAAACGGATAACCTGGCTGCACGATTGGTGCGGTGGCTGGGCAACTGGCTGTCGTGCTTCGTGTCGCGGGTTCGATTCCCGCACGGAACAAGTCTTTGTGTGATCCACAAATTGTTGTTCCGAGTCTGGGTGTCATGTGCATGTGAAATTGTATGTTTGTAAACGCTCCCACGAGACAGGAGAAAATACCAATGTGAAGCAACGTTTCTTAAAAAGAAAAATAACCTGATGGTAAGCAATCGGCGCCGCCCATAGAAATTTGTAACACGAGTGCGTTGCCAGTAAAAAACCTGATGGTAAGCAGGTCAAGATCGGCGCCGCCCATAGAAATTCGTAACACGAGTACCTGACCAGCCTTTTGGGAATCGTAATTTTTGAGAATCATAGTTTTCGAAATTTGAGAATTGTGGACGGATCTTGGTGGACGGTATCCTCACTCACATGGCAAAACATAATGTTGTGGTTTTATCAGGTCGGTTTTCTGTAAGTATCAATCACTCTCCCGAACTCGAAGCTTGTCTCTTCCACACTTAAACCAGGAATCAAGTTTGAAGATCTTTTTTTATTTTTAATTATTATTTTAAATCGAAACGAAGTTAACATCACCGTCTAGTCATGTCAACTTCACTAGATCAAACGCTATGAGTGAGTAATTTTGAAGCAACACACTTAGTGGTCCAGAAAGCCTCAATATCTAGGAGGTTTTTTTTGTGAGGCCATCAAATTACTACTCCCTCCCGGTCGAGAGGGAGTATCAGTCTTTTAGTGACTAATATGGCCGCGGTGTCTTACTTCGCTTGCCCCGCAACCCCGGGTGGCTGTCTAGGAGCTAAACGCTATAGACTCGTCAACCTCAAATCAATGTCTACCTCTTTAAAAAGAAATTGTTTATTAGAGAAGAAAAACAAAGAACTTCTACTCACGTACAACATAAAAACGGCTATCTAGATGAAAATCAACCTTAACGTGTAGTTAACAAGGACGCAAAAAAGACATTTAATTTTATCCCACTTGAATAATGATTGCACTAAATGTTAGCAATAAAACGATTTGAACGTGATATCCAATCGTGAACATTTACTTATACCGCAGATTCCACCTGAATTACGAGCGAGGTTGAATTTTAAGCGAAACCTCTAGAATCAGTTCCGATTTTAGCTTCGGAAATTTATTTCTTGGTTTTTGCATCAGCCGCTCGTTTGTAAGTGTTTGGACGATCGGCATTCGGTTCTTTGTAGGTTTCGATGTCGGTTTTAAAAGAAGAAATTTTAATCGATTTTTTTAACGGAATCAATTTTAATTTATTTAGTAACTATCGGCTCATCTATGTTTTGAATGGATATTTAGTTATATATAGCAAAAAAGTACGAAAAAAACTTACTCCTGGCAATAAAACACAATAATAAAAGAATTGACAAACTGTTTTTTATCGAATAAGAGTCAAACAAATAGACACAATTATCACCTGATGGACACCCCCAATACTAGAGGAGTCATAGGTGTGTTGCCAGATTTTTTTACTATCAGGTGATCCGTCTGCTCGTTTACCAGGGCAAAGTCGTGATACATTATTGCGCTTTTTCCGCAACCCTGGCTAAACATCAGTCCTATTGGGCTCCATCTGTAGCGGCCTAAAGTCTCCTTACATCTATTCCTCATCCTTTTTTTCTGAAGACAGAAAATCATTAATGACTTCTCTCACCTAAGGTTTAGGGAGATTGGGTGTCACACTCTTACTGACTAAAAACCCCGTTCTTTCTCCTGCTCCAGGCCGAAGCTCTGGGAACTTATTGTGCTTGACCTGCAACCCAGGCTAAACCATCTGTGGTGATCAATTGGTTCTTTGAGGCGCACGCGGTACGCTACGCGCCGTGCGCTCGGGTCTTGTTCTGGTCGAGCGGAGAGCTACCCTTACTCATCGTCCGCAGACCCGCGCTTAAGGTGACTCCGCCTCATCCCTAAGAAACAATTTTAACAAACAACAATTTGAACACTTAAATATTTTATTATAAAACATAAATTTGTCCAACAAGCTCCCTGTGAGACGATTAGACCAATAAAAATACGATTTAAATGTTCCACAAAGATTTAAAGTTAATGTTCCGCCGATAATTTTATTGCACCCTCTTGCCATCTTTATAGCTTTTGGTGAACAAAGGATACTGATTTTATCTCAGTTACGTTGTTGAATTGTAAAATTCAAAACTTTTTGGATAGTAATCTGAGAAATACAAAATTTATTGAAAATAAGTGTGGGACAGCTATCAATGCTTCGGCACGAATGGGTCGGCTCGACCGGAGTGAAACACGGCCTTACAGAAAGCTGAGAGAAGAGAAGTAAGTGTGAGTGTGAGAAGTAAGTGAGGTTTTCATAGGGCAAATCCCTCCCCTCTCCAAACCCTAAGTCTCCAAATCCGTAATCCTCAAAAGCTCGGTAACGCGCTCGTAGCTTTTCTGCTGTTGCGGGTGTTCGTGGGCGGTGCTACTAATGTGAATTAACTGAAAAAAAAAGTCATTTTAAATTGCGACTGGTTATTTTTTTTAAACATTTACAGCTTTTAATGAAAGGAGTTTTTAATTCCAAGTAAAATTTTACTTCAATCAAAATATTAATGAACCCTAACAATATAATCAAAAAATAAAATTCTATAAACTACACACAGATTGATCAATAGTGTGGGATGTTGTTCGTCCCACACTTTTCACTTTCAGACTCCGAAACATTCAGCATTCAACAAAATTGTATACTATATTATTTATTTTGAAAAGGTTACATGTCACTTTAACCTTTAAAATTATTCATCTTTGTAGTGTTCCTTGTTTACCCTCACATAATTGATCACTGTTGCCCACGGGACCACTAGCACTTAGCACTATTAAAGATCTCTAAAATAATTAGCAATTTAAATAATAATATAAAAAGAACATTTTGAATTACCAATTAAATCAATGATAATAAGCCTGTCTGTGTTAGCCTAAAATGGTGGAGGCTGCAAAAAACAAAAGATTTTACATAAATATAAAACGAGGTTCATCTTAAATCCAAAACAAAACCCAAAACGTAACATAAATAAAAAAGGAATAAAAAAATTGTACCTTATTGACTGTCAAAGTTATTATTTATTAACAAAAGTGTTTCAAATAAAAACAAAGACGATAATTGTTTGAAATAAACGTCTCCCTGCCAATAAATTGCGAAGTTAACTTGTTCCTCAATTTAATGATTTCACTTTAAAATGTTTTTGAGAGTAATAAATCTGGGATTTGTTTTGTACAAGGGCCTGAGGTTACGATCTGGATTTACAAATTATGGAGCGTAAAATTTAGGTTTCTTGGCATAAAAGCTGTTTGAACGTAACTTCATACCGTTTAGTACTTGATACTAAAACGTTTTAGCATAGCTATTTTAAACTAGACTACTTTTAGACACACATCCGAAAAGATAAGCTCACATTTTCGCATTCGATTTTTTTTTCTGAACGCTCACTGACACTCCTGAACAGAGGCGGTACTAGTGTGTTGCCGAATTTTGGGGGATTAAGTATTCGAAAATTTTGGGATTAGGGAGGAATTGAGGGAAAGGAAGGATTGTACATTCGTACACCTAAATGCAATATATGTATATTAAAGCCACACCTGCGTTACGCAAAAGGTTAGGAAATAAGTTACCCTTATTTATCCGAACAGATCCATTATAAATATCATATGGAAGAGGTCTCTCTGCAATATACAGAGCTCAATTGCATATTCCGAGCTATTACCCAGAATTCGGTAATGGAAATTTCCATTAATGCTCAAACCCAACACTGCTGAAAGCCCATGCTTATAAGCGCATATGGAATAGCAAGTAATAATAATAACAATAATTTTCTCCGTTTTCCATTATTGTAATTACAATATTTTACACATCAAATTTATTTAGTTCAATCTGTACTGGCTGTCGTGGACTCTATTTACTATCTGACCGATAGAATAGGTTCGACCTTTTGACCTTACTGTGTGTGTCTATATATGCATGTGGCTCCGTTGCTTTTCATTTTTCACATGAAAAATACTTCAGCAGCTTCTGTGCACTTTTTGCCAAGATGAAGTATGCAGTTGTTTTAAAGATATATTGAATAAAGGTATTCAGATGTTTTTTAATTTACCTTAGCTTGTCGATAGTCTTGTTTAGTGATAGATAGTGGTGTTTTTTGAAATCGTATTGAGATAGTTTATCAGATCGAGACTGCGTAATCGGATTGTTATCAGGCTCCTCAAACTTTTGGCAAATAAAATGTTATTAAATTTTTCAAGGTCAGAAATTCTTGGGGCTGGCAATAGATCTGAGATTATGGTTTTTTTAAGGCGGTATATAATCCAGTGCAGAAAAGTGCTTCTATACCATAGAAGAGTATATTAATTATAGAAAATAGATCTGTACCTACTTACTAAGTTTAAACATTTATTTATGTTATTAATTTTCGCATGCCTACTGAAGGCGAGATATGCTAAGTGACTTATTTTGTTTTACCACCTTTTGTATTTACTATGTCTCTGCGAATAAAGATTTTCATTTTCATTTTCATTCATTTCATTCATTTTCATTTTCAGTAACCTCTGATGACGTGGGTAGCCGGCTAGAAAGATGTTAGACTATCATCTACTATCAGCACTATCCATAAATCCCTTAGAACCCACACAAGGTTGGCACGGCAATTGTTTACAACAAATATTACACCTTTGGTATGACGAGTGTCCATGGGCGGCGAGGATTGCTAACCATCTGGTAATAAGTTTGCTCGTTTCTTCTCCTGCTCCATGCTAAATTGCAGTACGTCACTGCGCGTGACCCAAAACTCTTCATCTGAAGTTATACCTCGTATTTATTTGCCTGCTCGACGTCCAGCGTCAGGTATATACTTGACACATGCTGAGCTGGACTCCCATTCGCTGCAAACTAAACACACACTGAACCGCGCCGTATTATATTATTATTTTTCTCCTTTTTTTCTCGTTCCTTATGTTCTTTCTTTCGTACTAACTACCCGTCTAATACGTAATATTTAATTTTTTTTTGTTTGATTCTATTTTGTGTCATTTTCTTGTTCATTTGTATTGTGTACCCACTTGCTTTTCAATTAATTTGTGTCTGTTATTGTTTGTGCTGAATAAATGTGTTATATATGTATCTATTTATTCATAATCAAACAATAAAGAGATTTAAAGTACTGTAGCCTCTTTTATCTAAACTGTAACTTAAATATGGAAAAACATTCCATGATTCTAAATTTGGAACTTCAGCAAGAAATCAAGAAAGAAAGTTTCCACTTTCTCGTTACTTAGATGGAACCTACAAGTAAAATTCCACTCATTTATTTACGGCATACCATCCAATTATTCATCCATTCCAAAAGTAATTCCCGAATTGATTACTCCGAAACTTGTTTGATGTTTTTAATATTTACCATTTACAAAATTTAACTTTGATATTCAAAAAAGTTATTTTTATATTTATTTTTAAAGTTTGTTTTCGAGCAATGAGTTGTGACTGATTGGTAGGTAAAGTATTCAAGAAATCTGAAACTGTCCGAAATATAAACAGCTATTAATAAATATTTACGGTTTTTCTTTATTGCCACAACACATTGAGATCTAATAGAATGTAAGCCACGAGACGAATTCCACTATATTTTCTGTCTTCCTTTGATTGCCATAACGCGTTGGGAGCTATTTTTCCACTCAATGAGCGTTTTCGATCTTTGAGCGTCACACATAATATATGTATATAAAATGTATTAATTCAGTAGGTCTAATAATCAGCTACTAGTTATTTTTCATACCCCTAACTTATAACTTAGGGGTTGTTCACCCAAAATTTAACAGGTCGCTTAGTAGTCCTATAAAAATGTTGATCGCATTAATGATTTAGTTAGTAATAGTTTTAAATTTAAAACCTCAATATATTATTGTCTGTATGGTCTAAAAGACATCATTTTTGACTTGAAAATTTGTAAACCAGTATTCCGTATACACTCTCGAACTCAGACAACCTATTAACCTTGACAAAGTTTCATATCACTTAACAATATGTTTGAAAATGTGCTCATTATGTGTATTGATCTAGTTTATTTACGCCGTATCACACTCTTCCGGCACGTGTGTTATTCTGTCCAAGAATAAACTTTATCTCGGTTTTCCTTAACTTGATTGGAGTTGACACTAATTCAAAAGAAAAATAATAATATAAACTGATTGTCTTATATATTGCTGTGTATTATTGCGGTTAGATTTAGAGATGTGGAGTTGCGTTTGCAAGTGATTGGACCAAGAGAAGGATAGGGGTTGTTTTTAGTCAGTAAGAGTCCGACTCTTGTCACGCTCACTCTCCAGGGCAAGGAGAAGATACCAGATGATCTCCCTCCCACAAAAAAAAAACTACCAAATTAAGTGATTTCCATTTTCTAAGAAAACGTTTTGTAGCTCTGGTTAGTATTTTAAAGGTCGACTATATGTTACTTAAATAAAATAGTTTTAAAAACGTTAAAGAACTTCGAATGATTTTCCTCTTCAAAATAAAACAACAATCGAACATTGAATGTATCCGTGTTATACGGAACAACAAAATACTCTAGTCGGTCATGGTACTTTTAAACAATTTGTTTCATCATCATCATCATCATCATCATCAGCCCATAAGTGCCCACTGCTGCGCAAAGGCCTCTTCTTACACGGAGAAGGTTAGAGCAATCACCGCGCTTGCTCAATGCGGGTTGGCGATTTCAAACTTATAATAGAAATTATAAGTCCAGATTTCCTCACGATGTTTACTTTCACCGAATGTAAGTGGTGTCTAAATAATCATAGAAAGTACATATAACACTGAAAAAGTCACATTGGTACTTGCCAGGTTCGAACCCACACCCTCATGCATGAGAAGCGGGATCCTTAACCTCCAGGCCACCACGACATAACAATTTGTTTACATGATACAAAAAATCACTAAAGCTCTAGTAAAACAAGACTCAAAGTCTAACCTAGTCTTTTGACTCCATAATTCAATGGATTTAGAACCTTTCATACAGGATCACGTGCTACTAATCAGAAGTTTGTTACTTATCTCGATTAAGGAAAAGAATACAGTTAAAAAGGAAACAAAATTGCCCTTAGTAATGTGAGGAGAAGAAAAAAATACTTTCGCTCAAAAATTTTGTACAAAAGTTTTTTTCCAATGGAAAGTTGTTGCTGATTCTTTGAAAGAAAAATACTTGTTTAGTATGATAAATTGTGACAGCACAGCCTTCTTTATTGATTTTTATGTTGAAACGTGTGTTCAAAAGGACAGTCAGTTTTAAACATTAAAGAAAAGAACGCACTCCTTTTTAGAATTCCTCAGGTGTTGTTAATGCCATTGTCGTAGTGTTACACTGTTTTCACATTATTAGAACCGACTAAATGATAATATAAAACCGATAAAATGAAGAAAATTATTGAAAAAGAGTAACCATGGAGTTTTTAGCTCGTTCTTCTTCATTGGAATCTACGCTTTGGAACGAGCAAGCAGCTTCGCCAGAGAACAGACCGGACAGACTGACACACAAACTTTTTGATTTTTGTTTGACGTTCAAAAGTGCCTTTAGTGATCTATTTGAAATAAATAATTTAACTTTGACTTTGATTCATTAATGTCACTGATTGCCTAGCGGCGATTCTTCTCTTAGGTATATAATAGTCCCCATATTAATTAAAAACTCCATTAAAAGAGTAATTTTATTTGACGGTTGATACATTGGTTAGCATCAGTCACTGCTAATCGTATTGCAGGGTCAGTGGCTTGGAACAGGAATTGGTTCAAGACGTGATAGCGCTTTAAATAAACATTTATCAGTCAATTATTTTGGAGATCTTTTTCTGGAGCTAGTAATCGATGCTTAGTGATATTATTTAAAGCTACTTATAACGCTATCGCTGAAAATAGAACTTGGCAAACAATTTTTTGTAAAGAGTAACGATGTAGTTTCTTTTCCATTCATATTGGATACCCTTCGGTACGTGCTATCTAGCTTCCCTGAACAATAGACTGACAGACTATTATTCTATTTTGACGTTACAAAAGTACTTATTTATAGTTTAGTTGGAATGAAGGATTTTTACATTAACTTTGAATACTACCCAATAGTAAATTGAATAATTGATGATTTGTATAGCATATAAGCCAATTTAAACATTAATATCGTGCCAGACCAACACAGATGCGGCCCAAACGGGCTAATGGTCAACCGAGGTTGCAGATGCAGGCGCAATAATGTAAAACAGGTGTAGTCTTTAGTCAATACTCAATACTCAATATCTTTGTTGCTTTTCCATAAGTACATTTAAAGGTTATAACAATTTCTGTGAGATCAATTATGGACCCTGTAGGACACAGAAAAATAAGGCAAACAGGTCAGTCTGTAACACCCTCTCTCAGCACCTAAGGCAAGAGAAATTATTTGATCAACATTGAAAAAAATACGTGTAGTTTAATTAGTCTATACTAGGTAGCCATCTTATAACTTATTTAATTAAAATAACCCTTGAAAAACATGCAAATGATATCATGTTACGTAAAATCAAAATTAAACATTGGTCGGTAAAAAGTTTTGTTATAATTGCGAAACTTTGCCCGTACTATTTATTGTGCCAGAAACTTTTCTAACTATACTCCCTCTCACATTTAACTAGTACTAGACTTCTATTCTATTTTGTAAGATTGTATAATGAAGAAACTTGCTTTTATATGTTAATAAGGATTTCTGAACGCATGTTGTTTTTTAGCTACTTTAAAATGTTTAAGGTGAGTTTTAGCTAGTTCGACAATTTATTTTGAAAATGCAGAACGTACATGTGTACGTAACGTGGTAGCCCAGAGGGTAACGCGTCCGCTTCTTGTGCATGGGAGTGCTGGTTCGAAACCTGGCAAGTACCAATTTGACTTTTACCGGGTTATATTTAATTTGTATTATTATTAAGACACCATTGATGTATGTTGAATCAAAACATCGTAAGGAAACCAAGATTTATAATTCCTCATTATAAATTTGAAATCGCCAATCCGCCTTGAGCAAGCGTGGTGATTAACGCTCGCATCTTTTCCGTTTGAGACGACACCTTTGCTCAGCAGTGGGCACTTATAGGATATTTACATTTATATATTATGATTTGTGGTGTGATAAATACATTCATTATAGATAATTAGAATAAGGATACGATTTTATTATTAATCTTTGGAAGGATTCGTGGAGGTTAGCAAGTAGGGCAAACAGCACATATGTCTGATCAAAGATTGAACATTAAAAATCCTGTATATTCTTTTGTGTAGTATATCATGCTTGATCTGAATCTATCCTATCTGAAACTTCACGCTTTCATGAATAAGAAATGAGTTAAGTTTTATGTTAATTTTTGTTATACTTACGGGCATTATTATATTAAATTCTAGTTATGATGTCTAGAGACTATTTACCCCACATTTAAACTTTTGCAACGGTATTGTTAGGTTTAGCTGGTAAGAAAGGTCCCTGTCTTTGTGAAATAAATATAAATAAATAAAAAATAATAAAAAGCCACGCCCTGACTTGAAACTAATTGATGAAACTAAATAAAATAATTAAATAAAAACTAAACAAGATTTTAATTACAAGCGATCAAAATAAATAAATGTTCTAATAAATCTAAACTGAAATTGAAGCCTTAAGCTTAGTCACGGTAAATGATTTATAGGCGTTATTTTACCAACTATTTTTAACAAAGCGATCAAAATGGCGATCAATCAACAAGAAAAGCCTTTATTTATATCGTTATTCACGCAAAAAATCATTAAATTCTTTTGTACTGTGTAATAATGTTCGAACACAATTAGGGCGTAGACCCTCGTAGCGGCGTAGCGCTGTAGCCGTGTTGCTACGAAGTTACTACGAAAATGTTGTATTACAAAATGTAACAATTTAACCTTGGTAGGATATATGAAGGCTGTTTATTTTTATTATTTTGTGTTTATTTACGTTAAAATAACATAATGTTACGCATTTTATTCCCTCAAATATCCTTTTTTTCATGCTTTGAGCATCTATTTATCCTTTTCTTGACGTAGCCGTAGTACACGAAAGAATATGGATGGATTAGGACGTGCTTGTCGGTTTTGTTTTGTCATAATTGTGGCTTTTTTGTCTTCATCAGACATAAAGTTTTCATATTTTCTCATTCGCAAGTTTTTACGCGTCTATCAACCAGATAATATATTTCACGACCTCTTAAAAGGCTAACAGATGCATCCTCAAACTTCAGCGAACTCATTAGCCTAGTTTACCTTACCTAGTGACGTGCGCCTTTAGCTTAATAATTAGGAGAGATTTACAACTAAAATGCTCCAAAGTTTTAAGACTCGTATAAATAAGTTGGTCTTATAAGTTTTAAGATAAATATGACTAGAGAAAAATAATATAACTGTAGCGCTCTTAAATAAGGTGTTGTATTACTTTATGTATAAACATGAGAGAAGATAAAGAAATAGTTTATTTATGCATCTACCCTCACCCTGTCTTTGTGTTAGACAAAGCAAGTTTGGCCCAAAATGCCTTAGATATAATTTAATCCTTTACCAATATTTTTATGGGACTAGGGGAGAAAACAGCTAATGGATCATCTGATGGTGGACCCACCCAGACAAAGATAGTGTTGCCCTAGAGAAGTTGCAAATACGTTGACGTTGGGGGTTAGAAATTAGGGATAGGAAAGGGCATAGTTAGGGTTTGGACCTTCAGTAACATCACTCATTCAGTAAAACAATGAAAGTTTTGTTCCAGGTTTTTTTTTTTTTTGCCTGTTATATAACTCCATTTGGTCCAGTAGTAAACAAAATTAAAGTTTCTACTACCCACAGCCACTTAAATTAAGCACGATTCAAAGTTATGTAAATATTAACAACTTTGAAACTCTTTAAGAACAGCTTAAGTACGGGTATGAGCAAGCACTCGAACTAATACCTGCAACTTATGTCCTCCTAGTACATATAACTAGCTACGGGTAAAGTTTCAAGTTGTCTAATTAAGCGAATACCAACGGCAACGCTTACGTCATCTAGATTGGAAAACTGATCCGGGGTAGTTAGTGATGAGGTGCGTTTATAGAGATAAGAATAGTTTATTTCGCAGATATGGGTTATGCAATACTTAAGTAAATTGATATGTGTAATGGGATTGTGGATTCAGTACTGGTAAAATATACCAGTTAGAATGCAAACAAATACAATTTTTTATCGCTAACCAGTAAGTCTGACACTCCGTTTCGCTGTACCCTGGGCGAGAGAAGGCACTTATTGATTTTCAAACCTCAAAAAAAGGTTATTATAACCGATTTATAAATGAACTATTTTTTGCAACCTCGAAGTCTTATACATATTTTTAAAGGGTTTCAACTCCATTCAAGCAAAACCGAAAATGATCCTGAATATTTGAAATGCTGTTTTCGAAATTTTCACCTGAATTGAATATCACATTAAGTTTTTAAAAATACGTAAAATAGTAACCAGTTCTTTAACTTAAACTATGATTGTGTCAATCCAAAGATATTAAATTACACAATAATTTACTTAATAAAATAAAACCATTTCAGTCTAACTTGTGAAGCGAGCCAAATCTTAAGCTTAATTAGTTAACCAACAATTTACCTTAACGTGAAACCAAAACTTAAGTAATTAGTTTAAAAGTTAAGTTTGCAGTAATTTACTGAATGACTGAAACGCTAATTTCCTTTTAGTGGTTTTTCAGAAGTGACTTATGATTTTTTGCAAATAACGACTGACTAACGTAAAATTACTGAAAAAGGCTCTACTAGTTTCAAATCACATCAAGACTCTTATTTATGAACTACGTGCATGTAGCGCAGATGACTGACTGGCAAGCGCTTGCGTTTAACAGCGACAGATGTGGCGGCGTCTACGTTGATGTTGACGCACTCGGCTCATTCAGCGACGTTGTTGTTAGGTCCCATTCTCGGGTCGGCAAAAAACCAGTGTTGCATGTCATGCTTACTGTATCACACTCATAGATGGGAATGTTGTTAGGTTAGGTTAGTTCCAAGCGAGTGACGCCGACTTAAAACTATTAGTAGCTTTTCTCAATTAATTTACGAGAATAAATCGTTGTCTTCAATAAATATAGTATGTCTCACGAAAGTTACTATTCAAAAACAATGACTTACGTATTAATTCTAGCTTCTATTAATGGTAATAGAGATGGTTTTTATGCCTTAATTCTTTTTTCACGTTATTGGATCTATGTTTTATTACCTTGAAAAAACCTATTAGTTAATGCTAAAAAAAAATCTGTGTGACAACGGGATCTGGTTCAGTAGTAAGGACTCGAAGGCTGATGACGAAGGACAATGTTTTTGCCATGAGTTAAACCGTTCTCCGTTAGATACTCATTGTATCAACCCCTTATAATAAATAGTAACCTTATTCAAATTATAGTACCTAAAATTCCACACAAGACTGTTGTTGCGAATAATTGAAAAATAAATAAACCCATAATCAATCCGATCACAATTTTGACTGCATCAATAAAATTAACCTTACCGACGACAGTCGGGAAAGTCCTCAGAAGGCGGAAAACTTTCCCATGTTCTATAGTAATGCTTTACTTCTGTCCAAAGACTAGACCGCGAAATGCGTCGATACGGTGCTTTGAGAAGTCTTTAAAAAATGTGCACTCGGATCCCACGGGCCTAAAACTCAACCTCATAACGGCTGAAAAATATAATTACCGGTAAAATTGGATATCCTGCCTTATAAAGCCTTCTGAAACTAAAGATAAAACATGATTCTATGAAAATGTTCGCTTTACAAAATAACTATAATCTTTAATGAGCAATAAAACTTCAAGTTACTTAGTTAGCAGACCATTTCACACACTGGACGGAACTGGGCTAATGAGTTCTGAAGTTCATGAATGCATCGTCGAAGTGCCACGAAACATAATACGTTATGTATCAGTATGTGAACCTAATTAGAGAATATTTTGAATTTATTGCGTCAAGGAAAAATATGTTTTGATAATATGAGGTTTAGGTTTCTTATGCAGTTGGCAACTTTGTTGGTATTATTCTTTTTTATTAAAAGTATTTTTAGTTTTTGTTCTATTTTTTATTAGTTGTTCTAATCCTCATCCAAACTAATATTCCATACTTACTAATATAATAGTTCCGAAAGTAACTGTCTGTCTGTCTTGTCTTCACGTCTCATCATCATCATCGTCATCATCAGCCTATAAGTGCAAAGGCCTCTTCTCACACGGAAAAGGATTGAGCATTAATCACAATGCTTGCTCAATACGGGTTGGCGATTTCAAACTTATAATAAGAAATTATAAGTCCAGGCTTCCTCACGATGTTTACCTTCACCGTATGTCAGTAATATCTAAATTTATTTTTATTTCTTTTAAATTTGGTACAGACATATTAGGAACTCGAGAAAGGACATAGGATAGTTTTTAAAACAACAATCTACAGACAGTCACTGTTGCACGCGAACAAAGTCTCGGACAAAAGGTAGTTTGTATATAAAATAAGAGTATCTGTGATGTTTTGATGTGTTAAATAAACTCAGATTATTAAGTAAATTCAGTCTTTTGTTGTTCTTAGTACAAATTATGGCTACAATCATGTTTTTATGTCTACTTCCGGGACCAAGGATTACCAATCCATCACATATTCTCGATAGCATTTTCGTCGTTTGGCCCCTAAGTTGGAACGGTCTGGGGCCGCGCTCAAGCGGCTCCTTCCCAACCTCGGGGGGCCAAACGCCTCCTGCCGGAGGTTGTTTAAGGGGATTGTGCGATCCATGGCCCTCTACGGTGCCCCTATGTGGGCGCCGGACTTGAAGCGGCGGCCGGCTCGTACGCTGGTCGCGTCCCAGAGGGTCATGGCTATCCGAGTAATCCGCGGGTATCGCACGATCTCCGGGGAGGCGGCGAACCTCCTTGCCGGATCACCGCCGTGGGATCTAGAAGCGAAGGCGCTCGCGCGCGTCTACAGTTTGCGCGCAGACGCGCATCGCCGGGGCGAAGATCCTCTGCCGCGCCAAATTAGTGCGTGGCGGAATGAGCTCCGGCGAGATCTCATGGCAGAGTGGAAACAACGACTGTCGCAACCGAGGGCCGGGCACGCTACCATAGCAGCGGTAAGACCCCTCTTTGAGGAGTGGCTTGAGAGACGCCACGGCGTCCTCACCTTCCGTCTGACGCAGGTGCTTACCGGGCACGGCAGCTTCGGTAGGTTCCTGTTTCGGATTCAGCGGAAGGAAACGCTCGAGTGTCGTCATTGTGAGGACCACCTAGAGGATACGGTGGAGCATACGGTAGCGGTATGCCCTGCCTGGGCTGAGCACCGCCGTATCCTCAGGGAAGTGATCGGCGGCGGCGACCTCTCGCGCCCGGCCTCTCCTTTTGTGAAGCAGTCATGCTCGCAAAGAGAGAGGCGGCCCGCGTGAGGGAGCAATCCTCCTCCTCACGCCCCAGCAGCCGCAACTGGCGACACTACGGGCGTCGGGGATCGAGGGACGATCTCCGGCCACCGTAAGCACGGGCCTGCGGTCGACGAGTAAGGGCAGCTCGCCGCCCGACTAGAACCAGGCCCGAGCATACGGCGTGTAGCGTTCCACGCGCGCCTCAAAGAGCCATTCGACCACCACAGACGGGGCCCTAAAGGGCTGATGTTCAGCCGGGGTTGCGGGGTAAGCGCAATGAGGTACCGCGACCTCGGCACAGAGCAGGAGAAGGAACAGGGGGGTTTTTAGTCAGTAAGAGTCTGACACTCCCTCCTGCCCGGCCCTGGGCGGGAGAAGTCATTTGATGATTTTCCCCTCACAAAAAAAAAAAAACATATTCTCCATATGACAAACCCTGTCATATTTTACAAATGTGATACCAACTTATTACAGTATCAGCTTTGCAGGGTTAAAGTTTGACTTTGAAATATTTTCATATTCTTAAATAGCAGAGATTGTCGTTTTGAATCGGAGATTAGATTAGAGGAAGGAGGTTCGCTTCTCATGCATGAGGTTGCGGGTTCGAACCCTGGCCAAAGCCAATGTGACTTTTTCCGAGTCATATTAATATTTACTTTCTATGATTATTTAGACACCACTAACATACAGTTAAGAAAACATCGTGACGAAACCTGGATTTTCAGGAAAGAATTTCTAATTGTAAAGAATTTATCCTTGAGCAAGCGTGGTGATTAATGCTCAAACCTTCTCCGTGTTAGAAAAGCCTTTTGCTCAGAAGCGGGCACTTATAGTCTGATGATTTGATGTAGGTAGATTATATTTTTATTATAACTTTCATGAGACATTCTAAATTATTTATTATGTTTTCATGAGTATTCATGAGCAGCATTCCGCGACACGTGACGTGGTGACTGTCGCGCTGCTACTGACTAGTCTAGTCGGCTAGAACTAGTATATATTAATCAAATTAAACTATACTAGTAGTTGTGGCCCGTAGGTTAAGGACCCCGCTTCTTATGAATGAGGGTGTGGGTTCGAAACCTGGCAAGTACCAATGTCACTTTTTCCGAGTGATATGCACTTTCTTTGATTATTTAGGCACCACTGACATACGGTGAAGGTAAACATCGTGAGGAAACCTGGACTTATAATTTCTAATTATAAGTTTGAAATCGCCAACCCGCATTGAGCAAGCGTGGTGATCAATGCTCTAACCTTTTCCGTATGAGAAGAGGCCTTTGCTCAGCAGTGGGCACTTATAGGCTGATGATGATGATGATGATTAAATACTAAACTGTATATTTTGATAAATAACACCAAAATCAAGGTATTAAAATACATAAATGATTACACAAATGAAGTACCAATTTTAGAATTAAATAAATAATAAACAAATTAATATTAATTGGGGCTTAAAATAAAAGCTTATAATTAAATGTAAGCCCACATCATACTTGTATTTCATAATCGTATTAAATATCGAACACTATAAATCAAAGCATCATTATTATAATTAAACATGCCACATAGGTTTAGTAGTTGTAATGTTTACTTTTTAGAATATTGTTGAGTTGGATCGACCGAAGTTATACCACGGCCTCACAGAAAACCGGCGTGAAACAACTACAGCACTCTCTCGCCGTGTAAGTGAAGTTACTGGATATTCAATCCCTCCCCTCACATAATCCTTAAAATCTGCTAAACCCTATTCTCAAAAAGGCTTGCAATACACTCGCTACACTGGTGTTGGGGCTGTTCATGGACAACGCCGATAGCTTACTATCAGGTAAGCAGTCTGCTAATTTGCTATCCTATCATCTATAATAAATAATATTATAAAGAGATAAAATTTGTAAGTTTGCATATGGGAGGTAATCTTTGGAACCGCTGGTCGAATTTCCAAAATTCTTTTACTGATAGATAGCTACAATGTTCTTGAGTGCCATAGGCTATAAATATCACGCTACGATTAAATGGAGCCGAGCAGCGGGTGAAACCGCGCGAGAGTGGCTAGTATATAAATAAAAAACGTTTCCAACTATATACTTATCCAGTTTAAATTAAAAACACCAATTAATTCTTAAAGCCATTTGCAATGCAAATAAACATTCCCATAAATAATCAGCCGAAATACTTATTTTTTTACGAAATAATAAGATTTAAAACCTACACCGGCTTTCGACGAAATTCCATCGGAATTTAAAATATGAAAAGTTTAAAATGTAAAAGGTAAACATTTTCGTACGGTCCGAGGTTGATTGTGGGCCAATTATGAGCCCAAACTGAGTTTTGTGCCCTCACGAAAATGATATGAATTAATTAAATGTAAATATTATACTGTAATAATCAATTTTCACCTCGTACCTCAACGGAGTTATGCAAACATTGGATTATGAATCTAGATTTGTTTATTTAATTTTTTAATAGCTTCTGTCAGACAAGCGTCATTCAATACTAGGTTGAAAAGTAGCCAATTTGTTTGTTATTCCAGACCACAATTTTTCTCTGTTCCAAATGACATTCAAATCCGTTCAGTAGTTTTTACGTTGAAGAGTAACCAAACATCCGTCCATACTGACAAACTTTCGCATTTTATTATCCGTATTATCAAGATCAGCCTGATCTGCTAGACACAGGCCTCTCCAATTACACACAACACAGCTTAATGTTCGGCTCTTTTCATCTATTATATTATCATTACCCGTATATTAGTAGAATTTAACCTAAAACATAGGAGGTACATAAGCACTCTTTAGGTCTCAGGTATCTCTTATCAATCGAGTCAACTTTTTTAATATTTTGATGAGAAAAATCATCTCAATCAAAATATTTAAAAAGTTGTTACTGTAAGTACTTAATGATTGTTTTGTTTATTTAATATCTTTTCTCGAACAATTTCCTTTTGAATAGTATTAATTTATTCTTTAATATTCTTCTACTTTGCTGAAACAAATAAAACCTAAAAGACTAAAAACAAAAAGAAACATATTTATATCAATATCATACATTTTACGGCTTTAACTTCACAACCAAAACCGCAATCTAATAAAAATAATTCTTAACAAATTATTATTCATAACATGCAAATAAAATGTTCTGAAAAACATTAAATAAATCAAAAATATTCTTCAAAGTCCCAAACTTCGGAACGTATGTTACAAAACTATTAGGCGCAGATGTGGCAAGGATAACACACGGAGTTCCCTAATTAAGGAAGTTTCATCCAAATATCGGGAACATGCCCTAACTTGGTGGTATGCAAACGAATGCCATTTAGTTAGTCGAGATATTAGTTTTAGTTTTGAGATTTATATGATTTACAAAGAGGTTTTTATTTTGTACTGTGTAGTTCGGCAAACGAACAGACGGATTACCTGACGTTCGTATATCGTGGACGCAACAAAGATGGAGTTACAAGAGCGTTGCTCACCTTTTGGGGATTAGGGTTTTGGAAATTTAAAAATTGGTGATGGAATGATTGGATCTCCTCCTAACCACACTCACGCGACGAAACATGAAGGCGAAGGCGAAGGCGAAGGCGAAGGCGAAGGCGAAGGCGAAGGCGAAGGCGAAGGCGAAGGCGAAGGCGAAGGCGAAGGCGAAGGCGAAGGCGAAGGCGAAGGCGAAGGCGAAGGCGAAGGCGAAGGCGAAGGCGAAGGCGAAGGCGAAGGCGAAGGCGAAGGCGAAGGCGAAGGCGAAGGCGAAGGCGAAGGCGAAGGCGAAGGCGAAGGCGAAGGCGAAGGCGAAGGCGAAGGCGAAGGCGAAGGCGAAGGCGAAGGCGAAGGCGAAGGCGAAGGCGAAGGCGAAGGCGAAGGCGAACGTGAAGGTAAAGTGGATGATAAAGATAAAGAGAAGAAAAAGATTGTTTATTTGCAATTAATGCTCAAGCTTTCTTCGTGTTTGTGACTGTCCACCACAGATAAACAAAACTTTTGCCTTTTTTAGCTATGGATACTTCATTGCCGGAAAATGACGACCAATTTCTATCTAAAATTTTAGACCGGACCCGAATGTATTCCAAAATCAATTTTTAAATTTCAAAACATACCTACATACGAATTCCTCAAAAATAACTTCCCCAATATTTTATATTAAATTCCACTGCATATACAATTTTATGGGACATCGTTAAAACTTTTTCGGTAACAAAAAATATCTACTAGCGTTACAGAAAAAAAAACGGTGACAAAAAATCCGTCCTACATTTGTATGTCACGGATTTTTTCATGTGTAGAAAACGAGCGTAGGTTTCTCTGGTACAATCCTATGGGAATTGTTTGCGTATTAATTTTCTTGAGTACCTAGTGTGGTAATGGTTTCCGTTGGTATTGGATTGTTGGTACATTTATACTCAGGGGTGTTGGGGAATTTTATTTTTTAATTCTAACCTTGTTTATGTGAGAATTTGAAGTTGCCAACGATTTTATATGGTTTTAAGACTATTGACTATATACCTATATAAACACATAAACACAAGACATACATATGTTTTACATTACATAATCATCATCACCCATCGCCTATAAGTGCCCACTGCTAAGCAAATGCCTCTTCTCACACGGAGAAGGTTAGAACATTAATCACAACGCTTTCTTAATGCGGGTTGGCGACTTCAAACTTAGAAATTATAAGTCCAGCTTTCCTCACGATGTTTACCTTCGCCGTATGTCAGTGTTGTCTAAATAAACATCATTTTGTAATACATGTGTATTACATAACAAATATATTAATAATTAGAAAACTAAGCAGTTTTTAATCATACTTCCTAATAATATAATAAAATTGAAAGTTTGTGGGAGTGAGTATGGATGTCTATTTGTTCTTCTTTCACATCCTAACTGGATTAACACATATGCTGCTTTTCATCAATATGTCATGCGGCAAAAGCCGGGGGTGGAAGCTAGTATTAAAATAGATTTCTCATAAAAAAAAAAATTGTTTGAATCTTATACAGTAGTACCATTAAAAACTATTTGAGTAAAAACCAAAAAAGTTTTCATATAAAAATCTATTTAATACTGTTTTGATATTTAAACATAAGTTTCGTTTCCCCCGAATTCTGCCTCCGAATTTAGAATTTCGTGAAACCTTATTTGTGTGCCTATGTATTTGTACCTCAAAAAGTGGCAAGATTGCCCGAAGTATAAATAACTTTCATGTAATTACAAAACTTTCAAAACTGACTTTTTTGAATGTTTGAAAAGCAATATTGTAATCTTATTTTGGCATTCTATTTTAATATGCAAAGCTAATTTTGAATATTTGAAATTTTATTTAAAAAAACATTATGACAACAGACAAATGCTGCGGGAAATGAAAACACGATCTTTGATCTGAATACAACTTCTAGACATCATATTGTGTCTATGTATAAAAATGTATGTAAATCAAGCTCTTGGGCTCTTGGTTTTTGAGGAGAAAGTCATCACAAACTTTTCCTTTTCAACACTGGGCAGGATGTTTACCGGACGGTTACAGGACGCCCAATCCTTCCCCTCCCCCGATCCCAAAAGGTCGGCACAGCACTCGTAACTCCTCTGTTGTTGTGGGTGTTCACGGTCGGCGCTGATTGCTTACCATCAGGTAATCCGTCTGCTCGTTTGCCGACCTATCACATAAAAAAATAGCTAGGTTCAAAACCTCTATCTGCTTCCATGATAAGCACAAAATTTAAATATCAGAATCAAAAACAAAGCATTACTTCAGACGAACGAAATCCCCAAAAACTGTTCTCAGATTAACCTAGAAACGAGCGAGGCGCCATCTATCGCTAATCGCCAGCCGTTGACAACGTTATTGATGAGTATGCAATTAATCATGATCACTTGTCCGAAAGGGTAGGGTTTCACTTAAATCTCGTTTGCTTTTTCCACGATACTTCGCTAACGCTTTTTTTCGTGTAAACAGTAAAGTAATTTCGGTATTTTTAGCTTTGAACGTTAATTTGTTAGGTATGATTTATTTTTATGTTGAAAATTATGTATTAGTCATGTTTTTTTTCTTTTTGATTTTTTTATGTGATAGCCCTATCATAACGATTCATACGGATTACCTGATAGTATCGGCGCTGCCCATCGACACCCGCAACACCAAAGGAGTTACAAGAGCGATGCCGGCTTCATAAGGACGGGGGTTTCAAAGAATTTACACATTTCGTAAGGATTTTGGAGAATGGAAAGTTTGGGCCCCTGGTAACTTCATCCACACGACGAAACACAATGATCTTTGCCCGTGGTATCACTGCAGACGAGCCGACCCATTTGTTCCGAAGCTTGGTTCGGATAAATGAATATTCAAAAATAAGAAACAAACGTGGACTTACATGGGCCACTACTATTAACATCTTCACAGGTCAAAAGCCATGACACAAGTAAAGAGTCCCATCAGAAAAAGACATAGCAAGGAATAATCGTAAACAGAATGTCGACTTTCATATTATACGTTATGTTATATTTCTCTCGTCAAAATTGCTCGTCATATAAAGACCAGAAATTCATAGCCAAACATAAGAGAATGATGTCGTAAAATCAACCCAAGTTGACCCGACTTATATGGTCTAGTTTTATATACATATATATTTTATCATATCTACATAGCTTTATGTTTCGGGGTTGGTGTAAGATAAAGGCGGATTATATTTCTTCAACAATTTTTGTTAAGTGTTTGAATTGGGTTCTGTTTTTTGTGAGTGACGAAAACTGGTATCAGACAGACACTTACTGACTAAAAATACTTACTTACGTTTTGCAGTGTAAGTGCAGTTATGGGAAGCCTAATCCTTCTGCTCCTGCAATCCTTTCCCAATCGCTAAATCTTCAAAACTCTAATTAATAAGGCTGGGAGCGCACCCGTAACTCCTTTCTGCTCTTTTTTTTATTTTAAAATATATTATATATTGATTATATATATTATATATTAAAATATACTATATATTGCGTAGCAGCGCGACGGTCGCCGAGTCGCGTGTCGCGGAATGCTGCTCATGAATATGGGCCTCTAGCATGGCTTGAAACTAGTCGAGTATCTCGTCAAATTATTACGTGAGTAAGCCGAAAACATAATAAATAATCCTTTCTGCTCCTTTACCACTCTATCACATAAAAATAGTAATCACTTAATTTTGTCTGTTGGGTAATAGTTTTTCAATAATAGATGACTGTATGATGTTTCTGATAATTCCAACGTGTTTGAAACACGTTGGAATTACACAATACATACAATTATCATTAATTTATTAAAATTTTATTATATTATCGTTTCTACGCCATCTATTGTCAAAGGTTACATACACTATTTGAAGTGCTTTGGCATTTCTGTCAAAAGTTACATACAACTTGAAGAGCTTTGTACGTTTGAAGAAGTATAAAAGAAATTCGGGAATTCACAATTAATTTTCCCTGTTAAAATAATGTGTAATTTATTGCCTAAAGGGTCAGTAGCTTCGAGTGCAAGCACGATAATATATGTAGGTAGCACAATTTTAAGACTATTTCTTGCCCCACCCGTAGCGAAAAAAATCATTGGATGATTTTTCCTTTACATTGTCTAATAGAAAAGCAATAAAGTATTCTGTGTCCAGCATAAAGATAGAGCCAAAAACTTATGAAGAGCTGGACGGAATATTCACCTTAATAATATAAAACGAATTTGTAAACAAAATAAATAGCAAAGCCAGTATTATATTTGTGATTTTTATAGTTTTTAAAATGGAAGCGACCACAAAATACAGTACTGAATTTCAGATACGATTACAAAGAACGAAATAAAATTGTGAAACTGCAACTCGTTGTTACGAAACTTGATATTGTATGTACAATAATTTGATTTTAAAATCAACCTTATACTGTTACAAGAAGGGTTATTTTAACAATTGTATTTTCTGTAAAGTTTTACTGTAGTTGTAGGGGAGCATTTTAAATTTCACGATTGGTATGGTTATTGTAAACTTGACAGCAGTGTTGAAACATGAACAATGGGGTCTTTGATTAGTTAAAAATAAATTACTTCAATCAACATTATCGTCATTATCAGCATCAGGAAGACGACCATTGCTGAACAAAGGTCCCTTCCCTTAGTCTTCCACGCCGAACGACAACTCGCCACCTGCATCCATTGGCTCCCCGCGACTCTGACAATGTCATCGGTCCACTTAGCGGGAGGCCTGTCTACTACGTTTTTCGGTCCATGGTCACAATACACGATTACTTTAATACTTTCATACATTAAAATATATGAAAACAAGCTTTGGTTCTTGGCTTCGCCTCCCACTCTATCCTACTCTAATCTACCTTGTCTACCTACCTGACTAGTCCAGCCCATGTGGGGCAAGAATGAGTGTCAATTTTATTAGTAAAAAATCACCCGTTCCTTATCCTGCTCCAGGCTGCGGCCGTGGTACATTGAGATTGCACCCCCAACTGATTGAAATTGCTACCATATCATTACTATGAGATTATAAAGATTTTAGCCTTTACATTATTTAATATAAATATATTGGTATACCTATATTCAACATTTAAAAAATGTACCAATGGAAAATATAATGAAGAATCAATTGAACAGGAAGTAAAGTATTTTTTTAATGTTGAATTTTTTAAGTATAGTGAGTATCGGAAAATAATATTTTTGCATCTGTCATATCTTATAGATTCTTAGACCAAGCCCCGCATTTATGTAAGTGCGCTGCATAAGAAATGAAGCACCGATATATACCAATGTTATTTTTCCTTACTTGGATTACTTTCCCGTAATTTATATTGTAGTATGGATAAAAGTTTAATCTAAAGCATTCTTATTTGGCATAGGTTGGTATACTAGCAGAAAGATTGCTTGATGGTAAGCTATCGGCGCCGCCCATGAACACCTTCAATACCCATCGATTAACAAGTTCATTGCCGGTCTCTTTTTAATATATTTGAAGACTGGTTATTTGGTGATTCGAGATAGCGGGGAAAAGATTGAGAGCAGAATTGAATATATAGGTATATAGATATTGATATTCTATAAAAAAGTCCACACTTCAAACAAAAAATATTTCAAACATTTTTTCTCAATCGAATCATCGTAAAAATTGATTCGATATTAATAGCGGAAAAAGCAAATACCCTGAAAAAGATCAGAGCATCCGGAAGAAAGATCCTAGTTAATTGGATTTCATAAATTACGGAAAGCATCGTAACGATCGCGAACCAACGCTGAAAACTTCGAACTTTGTACATGTTTCTCTTCCGTCCTTCACAAGACAACAAACAAATAAAACTTTGAGATAACAAAATGGACCTAAGCAAGAACCTTGCGACATCCCTAATAAAATTTCTAAAAACTATTCATATTTTTCCAACTCACAAAAGTTATTCAACTTTGTAATAGATATTCGGATGGAACCCTAAAAACTTACACAGGCGGACCACCACTAAAATGCTGTACCATATCATCCATCATAGGTTGGTCTATCAAATACCTTAGATGAAACATGAAATACTCTGGCTTAGGTAGAAAAGAGAGGTCTCGTCAACTGGTCACATCTGCGCTGGAAACTTATATCTAGACGTAATGTTTTATTTGACGCAACAGCGGGGAGAGACATAAAGTCAGGAATTGGGTTGCTCGCCACGAGTATAAAAGTACCAAAGTTAGTACCGTGTATGATGTAATTCTTGTGAAAAATCATTCGGAAAAATATATTTTTGCTTTTGAAAGACCGCAAGCTAAATTTGTAAAACAATTTTAAAAATATATCTTACCGAGAAAATTCCTTGGAATATAGAAATTTTAACATTCAAAAGTGTTGGTTTTTTTTTTAAAGAACACCTTTCATTTTTATATTATTAGAAAGATCCATATTTTATCAGTTCAGATACATTGCATTTTAAATAGAGAACAATTTTTAGAAACAAGACAGAAAAAATATCTTCTTAAGAAAAACTAGCAATGGTTTCTATAAATTGAACTCAACAGATTGCTGTATGGATTGAGAAGGTAGTAATTACGTCTAGTGTATCATTAAATCCTCTAATTAATTATATTCTGTCATGGAATGTTAACGCTTTGATGACTAATACGTAATACCGTATAGAATTTGTACTTATATATGTGGGTGTAAGTTGAAGCAATATAGATCTGACGTTAATGTAAGTCATTGTTATAACAACTTGATAAAGAATTATAGAGTGTATTGGCATCTTGATACTTGGACCAGCTCAACCGGAGTGACACCATGGCGTGAAGCAACACTTACGTTGCGTTTCGCCATGTGAGTGAGGTTATTGAAGGCATTTTTTTTTTGTTGTAGTTTTTTGTTTATTATTTTTTTAATCTTGTAGTCACAATGCATGTTATGTATTCATATGTTTATGTTACTAATTGATATTCAACATATTTGAAATTGGTGCCTGCATTCTATTACAATATTACGTTATGGAACTCAAAGTCTGTATGTGTTAATTATATTGTAATCATTAGTTTGTAAGAGACTGTTTGTTTCCTAAATAATAAATAAATAAATAAATAAATTATCCTTCCATATCTAATAACCCACAAGAGGCCGGCAACGAACTTGTAGTAAACTCCTTTGATATTGCGGATTTTCATGGACGACGCCGATTTCTTACGATCAAGTAATCCGCATGCTCGTTTACTATACTATGCCATAAAAAAACTTACAGTCAATAAAATCTTATAGTATTACAAATGATGAAGCTATACATAGCTGTAGATCATGAAATGTTTCTTTTAATCAAAATAATATTGAATTCAATTTGGAGTGGCGTGGTTGGTTTTACAAAAAATATCCTAATCTCATTTTTAAATTCGAACTTACACCAATCTGGTCTTGGATATGAGATGCGAAAAAATCACAGTACTTTTTCCGAACCTCCAATAACATTGACAAATAATCAAAGAAAGAGTATAAACAATCCAAACACATATATATAGTAATAGTTGCCCCGGCGAAATTTGTAACGCCTAACAGTCAATAAACGTCGTGTTAGCTGCACTAAATAGGCTTTGATGAACGTAATACAATGATTCAAAATAGATACTTAAATAAATGCAAATGTAGACAGGAATATTAATTTAAATTAAAAAAATATATTGACTCAACAACCATATTGAGACGAACTTTACAAGCGATAAGAAAACACGTTCCATCCGTTTCTCACTCCAATAATTAGCAGGACTTTCTGAGATATAACATAATATAATACTTTTTTTTTATATCAAACTTCGTCGCAGACGGCTCTTCATCCAATAATTTCTAAGCCAGGAAAATATTTCCTAGAATTTTTTCCATCAGAGTAAAAAGTCCTGTTGCCTTTAACTCAAGTTACATCAAGTGTTGAACCAACTTACCGTGATGTCTTGGGAAAGCGGGCCCTAAGTGCGTCTTAAGTATTTCTTTAGAAGCTTAAGACGTGCTCTAACTTTTTCAAGTACAAGATTTTTTACTGTATCATTTGTTTACTTTGATATCCAACGTTATATTGGAAAAGTTAAGCTTTACGGATTTCCCTTTAGATGCTACCAAAAAGGTTTTCTGTTTTCTAACAAAATCTTCGGAGACAATGGAATTTGCAAGGTATCGTCTGCTAATCTTCAAAGTTTGAGAGTCATTTGGTGGAATTTTGTGTCTTAAATATTTGCTGTCTGTGTAGCTATACAGTCTTATCTTATATTTGTTGGTAGGTATTTGGGGGGTTTTGACTTCAAAAGGATGGTTGTAATGTTGGATTGCTTGTTTAAAGATAATAAAGCTTCGTGATGGAGTAATATAAGTATACTGTCATGCTTTAATTCCTAATAGGAAAGCCGAACTACATGTTAACACACGTGATGCCAAAAATACAATGTATTCCCATTTTGCAATAGCTATGTAAGTCTCATGGATTTTTTCTAGTAATTTATTTAGAAATATGTAGACTATTTGACAAGATCATCATGAAGGACTAGCTTTAGCTTGCGGCTTTTAAATAGAACCTCCTTTAAAGCAATAGCTCTTATAAAATACGCAATTCAAGAATAATTAACGGCATTTTAGCTCTCAGGAACATTGTTGCTATCTAGCAGTAAAAGAATTTTGGAAATCCGATTAGCTGTTTCAAAGATTACCCCTATATACAAAACTTAAAAATGTTTACCTCTCTATAATATTATGACGGTAAAGTTAGTTAATGGACGATATTTTGCGATTGCAAGTACAAAAAACTAGTTTTCATAGAAAAGTATAGTTTTTAACATTTCTATGTTAGTAATGAATTTGACTTTTAAAAACTACCAGATTCTCCCATTTCCTTTCGGTACTTTTAATGCCATTTATCACACTGTCTTTCTCACACGCAAGCAGTTCATTTGTGCTGTGGTCTACTAATTTATTTGATGAATTAAGTCAAACCGCGGCTTGTATTGTTTTGGTTGTGGTGTTTTAGACATTGACTTGGAAACAACTATATACCTATCGATGTTACATAGTTCACTCTATTACTAGACACCACCATCACACATTATCATCAGCCTATAAGTGACCACTGTTGAGCAAAGGCCTCTTCTCACACGAATTACCGTGCTAGTAATCATGTACTTGCCATCCCAAAATATCGTCCATTAATAACTTTACCGTCATAATATTATAGAGACGTAAAAAATTGTATGGTTGTATGTAATCTTTGGAACAGCTAATCGGATTTCCATAATTCTTTTACCGCTAGATAGCCACAATGTTTCTGAGATCTAAAATGTCGTTAATTATTCTTGAATAGCGTATTAATGTAGCAAGGTTTGAGCATTAAACACAGCGTTTACTCAAGGGCATTGGTGGTTTAAAACATACAATTTCTGAATTATAAGCCCAGGTTTTCTCAAGATGTTTTCCTCCACTGTATGCCAGTGGTGTCTGAATATTCATACAAAGTTCATATAACTCAGATAAAGTTTTACTTGTACTTGCCAGTCTTCGAACCTTCAAACCCTCATGCATGAGAAGCAGCCTTAAACCTGTAGTTGCCTACAAAACAAAAATTTTACATACTATGTTGTAAACCATTTTCTCATATCGACAACCAAAATTTAGTCCATCAAATAATATATTAAACGAAAACAATAGATCCAGGTTTGTAACTAGAATTGAAAATGGCCGCTTACGTGTTAATATTCAGGTGTGCTGTAACAAAGAGAGCTTCGAGCGTGAATAGTTACATTGTGGCGTTCATATAAAACATAGGTGGCTAGGCTATGCTTGGCTATACATATTTCACATCATATTGAAAATTGATTTACAAACAAAATTTATAACTTATTATTGATTTTCCACAAGCTAATGTAATTTTAATTGATTTTGAGAATGGCAATATTGTTTTTTTTGTCAAGAGAAAATCATCAAATGACTTTCCCAGTTTAAGGCGAGAGAGAGTGTCAGACTCTTACTGACTAAAAACTCCCGTCCCTTTTCTGATCTGGGCCAAGGCCGCGGTGACTTATTGCGCTTGACCCGCAACTTTGGCTGAACATCATCCCTATAGGGCCCCGTCTGTGGTGGTCTTGGCCGTAAGCTCGGGTAATTTTCCTTAAGCTAATGTAATTTTAATTGATATTGTGAATAACATCTGGTGGTTTTGAGGCAAGTACCACTGTGACTTTTTGTGAGTCACATGTAGGTAGTTTCTAAATTTATTATTTGAGACGCCAGTTTTTTGTAAGGTAACAATAATCTAATGTCTTCTCTCTGGCCCGGAGTAAGGTATGAGAGAGTGTCAGACTCTTACTGACTAGAAAACTGTTCCTTTTTTCTGCTCCATGCTCCAGGCAATATCTTATTGTACTGAACCCACGACCCCGGATGACGACCCCGAAGAAAAACATCGTGAGAAACCTTTATTATTTTACCTATTTCTCAATATAAGTTTGAAATCACCGAACATTTAGGCGGATGCTGTAACTAATTTGACAGTATGACAGATGAGTGTCATCCATCCATTATCTCAATTGAATTCAATTATTGGGTTGGACAAAACATTGTTAATGTTAAGGTATACATATTTGTTTTGAATACATTAAATGAATAATGAATAATTATTAGGTTTGTCCGATGTCTCAACCAAAATGTGTGTGCCAATAACCTCCGAAAGTGTCGCTGCTGAAGTTCTGCCTAAAAACATCCTGACTGCAAGGTTGGTGCAGTGGCCAAGCAACCGGGTATTGTGTAATCCACAAATAATCTGTTGTTATACTTGTGAGGAGTACGTGCATTTTTATGTTTGAAACGCACCCAAAACACGGGACAAAAGCTTAGAAGAGAGTGACGTTTAAAAAAATTATCGAACGGTATTAGGATAATAATATTTTGTACCCATTACGACTTTAGTCATAAAAATACTTTACAATTTGTTATTAATGATGATTTTAATATGTTTAAATATTTCTTGTTACAGAAGCATCCATAATGCTTGGGAAGGCTCTCATGTTCTTCGCATCTGTGTCAGCCTTAAACATCGGTGAGTACAAATGATAAACAAAAATTATCGTTACTGCTACGAAATAAAACTGTTTCTTCTAGATACATTCAGTTTTTATTCAAAATAAAGCAGATAATACGCCCTCCATCGAATATAGCTATTGATAACAAAAAAATAACACTAGTCTAGACACTCAAATTTTTATTATTTTGCATAAAAATGCCAATCATTTTGAACTTTAAACTACTTAAAATACAGTTTTAAACAAAACTTCACTAAAATATTCATAGGTAACAAAAAATCGATCTTCATTTTTTTCCAAATTCGAACGCGCCAAATAAAGAGAAAATGTCTTCCGATTTTCGATGACTCATAAAGCAAAAGGTATGTAAATATGAAAATAGAAAATATTTATTCATAAAACAAATTTTCATAACATTCCCAGCATCAGAATGACAGGGTTTCAATTTTGCGAGCCAGTTCAAAAGTTTTAATTATACCACGAAATTAATTTGGAATTAAGTTTGCCTCTCCCATTTGTATTATGCTACCTTCACAGGACCTCGGATTAAATGGTTTTTCATACATGGTGTCGGATGCAAATATGGGCTATGCAAATGCTTGCGTAATTAATTTTTTTTTTCGGACGTTGATTGGTTGTGGTCGATTTGTGACGTTTTAATTCTGTGCTTCGATTGGAAAATGGCGATAAAGTTTATTGACCCGCGAAAGTTTGTAAGTATGAATAGATGTTTTTTTTTTTCTGTAGTCTTGATGTGATTTAAAGTATACTTCGCTGCAACCCACGCAAGAATATCGTACCTATTATATACTTAGTAGATAGTTGGCATTTAAGCTAGAACTGTACAAAATTTACCGGCAACACACTTGTAACTTATTTGGCGTTAAGGGCATATTGTCGCCGAATCTGTTACAAAAAAAATAAATGTAGAGAGATAACAAAATACAATATTACTAATCCAAATCCAAACTAATATTATATAAATGCGAAAGTAACTCACTTTTCTTCACGCTTAAACTACTGAACCAATTTCTGTAAAATTTGGTACAAACATAGTTTGGAACTCGAGAAAGGACATAGGATAGTTTTAATACCAAAAATCTGCAGGAAGTCACTATTCCATGCAAACGGTGACGCGGGCAAAAGCTAGTAAAAACAATAAACCGCAAAATATCATAGAAAGATAGAACTTTTAAAGAATTAATAAAGTCAATTAGTTGAAGTTAGCAAGACAAACAGCTTTCACTTCCCGTACTAAAGGACGGGACTAAAAAAACAATATGAAGGCAAAGACTTTGGAAACAAAAGGCTTAACCGCTTGTCATCTCCTGCGAAATTGTACGGCTTAAGCGAGAGAATCTTTTAAATTTTCGCTAAGTGATGAGTTTAAAAGTTGTGTTATGTTTGTTGGGTATTCGATAAAACAAGATTGAACCATACTGAGTAAAGCGTATTGTTCTTTAAAAGTTTATAAATTCATCAACCATCGAAGTGATCGATTTTTGAGTAAAAAAAATAGCAGACAATCCGCTTCCATTTACAAGAATTTAATAAGTATTTTATTTTATTATTAACACACACACAGTAGTATCAGTACCTAAACGACGTCTTTGGGTTCTAGGTTTCAAAATATTCTCACAAATGTCATGTGGAGTCTAAAATAATATGGTTTTGCGGATATAAGGATCGGGAAGGGATAGGGAAAGGGGCGGAACTGGGCCTCCGGTTACCTCACCCACACGGCGAAACACAACGCTGTGATTGTTTCACGCCGGTTTTCTGTAAGGCCGTGGTGTCACTCCGGTCGAGCCGACCCATTCGTGCCGAAGCTTGGCTCTCCCATACTTTATCCTATTAGTGGGTGTGCCTGTTACTTTTTTACTGTTTCTCCTCTGGTGTCGCAGGTATTCATGGGCAGCATTCATCAACAGGTGATCCGTTAGCCTGTAATTCGCTAAAAAAACTGCTGTGGCATAGAGACAGATTTTGGTCTGTAATAACACAGACTATTAGCCTGCTAATACGGGTAAAGCCCACGGGCTTTAGTTTCTGTCACCACAGAAGCATATCAATCTTATCAATAATACTTCCACATTCATAAAGAACTAAAAGGTTTTATCAATTTCGATAAACATTTAATTTCACTTCAACGCAAAGGTATCAAAACTAATTAATCTGTATTCCAATAAAATTGAGACAGGTATTAATGATATAAATGATTTTCGAATCATTGACGAATTGTACGCTTAATAAAATTGATATTGAAAATATTGTATGTACAAGTACGTAAGTATCGTCAATATTAAGTTATTTGTTGGTCTTACAAAAAGTGACACGGGCTCGACCGGAGTGATACCACGACCTCACAGAAAACCAGCGTGAAACAACAACAGAGTTTTGTATCACCGTATAAGTAAGATTATCGTAGGCCAAAATTTTCCCCTCCTCCGTAATCCCTTGATCTCCTAATCCATAATCTCTAAATGGTCGGCAACGCTTTCATAACTCGTCTGTTGTTGTGGATGACCATGGGCGGCACAGTTGCTTACCGTCAAGACAAGTAATCCATCAAAAAAAACATAGGCGTGAAAGTACTAGGTATCTTTGTCCTCCTAGAGGTCCCAGGGATGACGTTAGCACAGAGGTCACGTGAGCAGTGCCGATTGATTACAATTAAGTCTTTTGTTGCCCTACGTTATACAAAATTCATGGTTAACTTAAGCGATTTAGTCATCGGTTAACCTAAAGGTCCTCACGAGTCTAGTAAAAGAGGATAGTCTTAATATCATACACTATACACAAATCCCAATTTTATATTTCTACTGAGATTCTTTTGAAAAATCCTTCATATTATTTTGTCTAATCTAATAAACTGATAATTATTTTTTTAATTAGGGAAAGCTAGCCATTGACTACTTTCGGACCAGCTGTGGATGGGGCGATTGGGAGTGTTTTCCTGCTCCTGGCCGGGACCACGGTACATTATAGAGCTTGCACATGCAATCCTGTCCCTCTGTCTACCATGTCTGATAAACAAGAGTCAATTTGTCCGTCTCTGTTTGTTGTCAGACAGAGACGGACAGATGGATAGCGGGTTCTTAGAAACTAGCTTCTCAGTTTAACCTTTCCATACCCAACCGAGATAGCAATACAAAAATTCGATTCTAGCTAGAACAATTAGTTTTAAAACAATATTTTTATTTTATTTCTGAAACTCTCTATATTGAGTTTCAGACGAGCATAAAAATATTTTTGTTCAATTCTTTTTCAAAGAAACTGGGATGTGATATTTTGATTTCTTTTCTACTGATGCGTTCATCTAATCAGTGTTAAATTAATCACAAAATTTACGATTATCTGCGGTCGATCGAGCAGAGCGAAATTCCGACCCGTGCAAACTTCACATCAGTATGGCGCGGCGTTGCACGGCGCTCGCGCCGCCATGACACTTTTGAGATCAAACAAGTGAACATGTATTTAAACTTGTCACATCTTTTATCAGTCATACTAATTCTTGAATCACTAGAACTGTCAATGACATTGTCATCGTTTACTATAAATATGATGTTCGAGATGCCAGTTCTTGAGGTCCAGCCTCCTGACTGTCACCAACCATAACATGTTTTAATTTCTATTGTCTTAATAAGTCAAACAGACCTTGCCGATTACACCTTTAAAGCTTACGTCACCCTGCCTCCTGCATTACATTCATCAAGGGAAGTGAAAACTTTCTAATATTTTTCTAATATTCTTTATTGGAACAAAAACACATTTACAAATTATTTGCGTGCTTAAATAACTACATTAGTTAGATAACTGTGTTGCAACTATTAACGCCCACCTCCAGGAGAGACAATGCGTTCCAAATTCAGATATTAAACAGTGAAAATTTACCACATACACAGTACATTAGGGATTTTATACAAAACAAAATAGGAAAGAAAATCATTTTATAACTATTTAATTTGTTAAACTATTTCGTATTTTTCTTCTTTATCTCTCTTTACTAACACATGACATCTAATGTAACATTTTCTCCAAACAATATTTCATAACAAATCCAATTTAGATTTCTATTTAGGAACATTGTGACAACAATTGCTTGTAATTTGTTGAGGAAAAGACGAATTGTTGGCAACTAAATCATAATGTAAAGAAAATCGTGAAAAGAAATATTTAAGTATATTTAAGTGTGGGAGAGCCAAGCCTCTGGCATGAATGGGTTGTTGGGTCGACCGGAGTGATACCACGGCCTCACAGAAAACTAGACAGAAGAACTAGACAACGAAGACAAAGCATTTTTATAAGTCTTGCAAAGCCAATTACGACATTCCCTTTTCCCCGCAATTGACAGCTTAAATGAAAAAAAAATATTGACCATTCATCAAACGACGACATATTCAAACCGTTAATTAAACTACGAATTAGGGTTATAATTATTACCACACAGTAGTGATACATAATGTTTCTTACTAACATAGTTTGCAGATTTTTACCTCTAGAATTCTTAAAGAAACTGCTAAAAATTAAACTTACCTGACCTAACCAAAAAATCCAACATTACAACGGAACATTTATTTGGAAGTCTCTTACTTATAAAAATAAAAACAATAACAGTCTGAATTGCAATATAATTTCATCCTTAATTTGTTATTCTCAGAATAGAGGCGTACACAGCCGGTCATAACATAAAAGCGATAGAAACACGATATAAGACATTACTTGCTAAGCCTACACGTAATTAGCAAGCGTGGGCTGCAAGCCGTTAACATCCCTTTACGTCTAACAAACCAGAGGTCACTCATTACGTGATCTCATCTCATTTAGTTAAATGCAACTGTTTTAAGAACAAAAAGGTTTCACCTACATTCTTTACAGATAGAAGGAAATATAGTGTCCTCATCATCAGCCTAATATCGTCCACTGCTGGACATAGGCCTCCCCAATCACATGCCACTGAGCTCGATGTTCTGCTCTTCACATCCAACCACTGCCAGCCATCCTGCGGATACCGTCCACATAACTCCAGGGCGCTACACTACGTTTAACCAGACGTGGTCTCCACTCTAGAATAAAGAGTCGTTGTAAATAAATTAAAGAGTTTTAAATATATTAAATTACATGAAATACGTAAAAAAAATTTGATTCATTAAAGTTATGAGTATCCTTGTTTACTGAACGAATAGCAAAAAAGCGTTGTAACACGCTTCACGGTAACATGTTAGGTCGTGGTATCACTCCGGTTAAAGCTAGCCAAGTTAATTCCTCATGAAAAATGTGGTTGTCATATACAAATAAAACTTATTCACAGCATAATCGCGCCTGTCATCTTATAATTAAAGTTAAAAAATTAACACTTAACAACACAAAACATTTCTAATACAATCACAAAAAAAACAATTACATTAAAACAAAAACAAAATTCCGATAAACTTCGTTCGTTTTCAATTAAAACAAAATCATTAATATGTCGACGTAAACAAATACAGAATAGAAGGCGCAAAATATAAAAAAAAATTAAAACAAATTGTTTCGAACATAATGATGGATAGGACTGATAGAATGAGAGAGAAAATATATTTTTTTTCTTTATTCAACAAAATGTAGAGAGCCTTTGTTTACAGCAATACTCATAAACGCATCGAGGTGTACAAATTTTAATGAGTCGACCACTAGATAGTCGTGTTCTCGGAGTTCCGTGGCAAAAGGGTTAAAAATATTATAGTAGTATAGTTTAAACCCAATATTTAATACGTTGTTTTTTGATTTTGTCTGGTTTATATTCAATCAATAATACTTTGCAATAATACGGTAGTTTCCAACTAGTCAAATTCAATACTTTTCTCCAAACGATATATTTCTATGAAATTTGTATGAAAAACTGAGTTATGATGTTTTTTGCGTCGAATAGCGTACTTTTTTGTGTATTAATTGATAGATGAATAAAAGTATAGTTATTTTTCGATATTTCATTATATTGAAACTTCGAATTAATTTATTTTTGACCTAGGAAACTATACAATTGTTATGTGAAAGACAAAAAATATTCTTTCATTTAAAGATTTACCTGATTATTAACGCCTTAAATAATTATTGGAATCGGTGGAGTGCGTTGCCGGCTTTTTGGGGATAGGGGTTGCGGGTATAAGGATCGGGAAGGGATAGGGGAAGGGGCGGGATCGAACTTCCGGTAACCTCACTCACACGGCGAAATACAACGCTGCTTAACTCTACCCTCTATCTAGTCAATTGTGTTTTTCTATTCCTAATTTTATACAGATTATGTTCAAAATTATCCCAAAAATTTTGTAGTGGTTCGAAGCATCTCATGCATGAGGCGGATTCGAAACCTAGCAAGAACTAAAGTGAAGTTTTCTGATCTATATTTACTTTCTAAAATTATTTAGACACCACTGATAAACAGTGAAGGCAAACATCTTTAGGAAACTTTGAAATCGCCAATTCGCCTTGAGGAAGCGTGGTGATCAATGCTCAAACCTTTGCTCAGTAGTATACAATTATAGGCTGGTTAATAGTTAAAAGGTTTTATCTACAATAATAAAAAAAACATCATTCATACTTTTTCGTACACAATATTAGTAGGATTCTCCAAAAACGATTCTTCTATAATAAATAGTAATAAGTTTGTACACGTTAAGCAATCTAATACAGAACCCAACTACAAATCAACAACGCTAGCCTGAATTCGCTAGCTAGCTCAGATTTTTCCATCCACATTATAATCCACAGTATAAAAATATGGCAATATTTTTTGTAAACCAACCCTTTGAAGTTGTCTACGCTACGTGACAATGATAAGTCGTGTCTAAATTACGTTGAACCTACATATTTTAATAATAATTTATTTTATCTCAGCACTGGCCTGAAATTTAGGTTTTCGGTGTAAACCGATCGCGGTTGGGATACTATTTTTGGAGCTTAGTTATGAGTTTGTTAATTTTATTTAGTTACAGTTAAAAGTATTTTCATAATAGAAAGCAAATAAAAAACAACGTCGTGCGTAATCGCTGGTGGTTTCAGAGCTACCTATGTATACTTTTTATGATTATTTAGACAACGCTGACATACGGTGAATGAATGAATTTATAATTCCAGTTAAAAGATGAATATCGCCATTTCGTCTAAGCAAGTCTGGTTATTATTCCTCCCTATTGCCTTTTCTTGCATTGGGTTCTTATTGGCTGATGATGATGATGATGATGAAAAGTATTGTTTGAAAAAATGCAAGAAAACCATGGCTCAGCCGGACTTACACCCTGCGTAAAATAACGTTTGCGTTGTGCGCTGTCAGTCAAAACTGAGGTTCCCGAAGGCCCCGATTCCCTAATCCTTAAAGCCCAATCAAAAGGCTGCCTATGCACTCAATAACTTTTTTGGTACTGCAGGTTTCTATTGCCGGTGCAAATTGCTTGCCATCAAATGACCCAAAAGCTTGTTTGCCGTATTGTTCCAAAAAAAAACCTACACAATTTACTGCGCAGTGGTTGGTCCTCCAGTTCCTGTGCAACGTTTCGCGTGGTCGATTCTCGCACATAAATACTCTTTGTATGATCCAGCAATTGGGTAGTTTCCTAGGTCCGAAATTAATTAATTCGACGTTTCAATACAATAAAATATTTAAAAAAATATATACTTTTATTCATAGATCGATCGATTAACTAAATTTTAGATATTTATTACCTAATTAATTATTAAGAAATAAGTATTTGACGCAAAAATACTATGACGTCATAACTCTGTTTTTCATACAAATTTCATAGAAAAGTATCGTTTTTGACATTTGGATAAAATTATTGAATTGGACTAGTTGGAAACTACCGTATTATTGACATTATTATTGACATATGTTTGTAAACGCACCTACAACACAACAACAACACTGGAGTTAACCCTAGCGTGAGATGAGGCTTTTGTTTATTTTTAAAGAAGAAAAAATAGATGATATTTAATATTTATTTATTTATTTATTTAAACTTCATGCACAATGGGTACATAGGCAGACTTAATGCCTTAGGCATATTATATTTTCTAACAAAAGGATTTTGGTATCACTTTTTTTGTTTTACCTACCATTTCAGAGATAAAACATCATGTGACATAATATATGTATCATACTTACCATTAGAAAATAATACTGATTCTACGAAACTCAACAATTAATGACTTCTTACATTCGACATTACGTTTGCGACAACACAAAGAAACCAGTAATTAATCGTAAGTCCGTACTAAGCTTTACTCTAGCCTTTTCCCCAATGTAATTAATTATGTATCACATATACATACATATATATACATTACAATATATTTTATGTATACTACCATTCCGTCTGCGGTTTGTCCCGTGTCGAGTTCAGTACATTTCTCTCGATTAAGTCCCAATTCTGTAGTGCTTGTTTATTTATAAAGTACCTGTTTTGTACGAGGAAAATCGTCATGAAATGACTTCTCCCACCCAGGGTCGGGCGGGAGGGAGTGTCAGACTCTTACTGACTAAAAACCCCCTGTTCCTTCTCCTGCTGTGGGCCGAGATTGGAGTACCTAAATGCGATTGCCCTGCAACGCCGGCTGATATAAAAAAATACTCTAAGAGTCTTTGATAGTGGTAAAAAAATATTTATCGGATAGCTTGCTCTAAGCTATCCAATCCAATTTTTTTCCAGTACATATATTCGTCTTTAATATCAAAGAATTGAATTTTGCATCCTTTTTATTATTACTTAAGTCACTTTAAAAATAATGTTGAAGAGTGGTTTGTTATCGGAGTTCGTGTTCCTAATTTTAAAAGGAGGTCTTTCATTTTTAGTTCGATACATTGCTTTGGTAGTTGTGTGTAATCCAGGTTAGCACCATTATTGCTTCCAATCAAGTGACATAGAACGAACAACCACCGTACCTAGCTACTTAGTAGGTAGTATGTAACCTCATAAAATTACTTCGCGCGCCCAGGGTGAGGCAAGAAAGAGATTCAGGTTCCTACTGATTAAAAACTCTCCGGTTCTTTATCCTACTCCAGGCAGAGTCTGTGGTTCCTTATTGCGCTTGCCCCACAACCCCGGCTGAACATCAACCCATCTGTGCTGGTCGATTGGCTCTTTGACCGTAGAGTTTGCTTCTTATGTTTTAAATTCTATCCACACATTCTATCCTATCTCCTATCGACAATACCCTCCATAAAGCCAGCCACAGATTGAGGAAAGTCATGGGAAAGCACTCGTTGACGACTTTTTTATTTTCAGGCATTGCGGTGTCATATACATATACTGTCCAGCCAAGCTATGTCCCTCTGTAAGCTGATAATCTATGGTTGATCAGCAAAGATGATGATGTATCAATATTTGAAATAAATTTTTAACAAGCCAATGATCAAGATTGAAGAAAAGCTAACACGGGGTATTTATCGGATCAGAACAAGCTGTAACAACTATTGTTTTTTTTTAATTTTTGTCATGTGTTATAACTGACTTGGAAAATGAGGAGTTAACCTGTGCGAAGCTAAGCAAATTGTCAGTTTATATACAAATACTTGGTAATTGATATAAATTATAATGATGTTCAACTATAAATATATAATGTAGGTACATGTATGTTTGTATAATGTACATCATCGCATAGCAACTCTTTGTGTTGGATATAACGTTGAAATAATCTTTTGCAAAGCCCAAACGGGCTTACGAAAAGCCCTTTGATACATTTTCAGTTAAATATTATCATTAATGTGGTACGAAGGTGAAATGAGGATTATATATTATATTACATTTTAATAGTATTAATAACTTAACAGCGCCTCATTTGTGAAGTTTGTTAATAATTTATAAATGCGGACTCAGAGGTGTTCCGTACAATTCTTAAGTTGATCAGTAACTACTAATAAAATTGTTTTCTTTGCCTAACATCGTATAATAAACTCGATACTACAAGCTTCATCATTCCCGTTACGCTCATTGTCGCGTTCCGCAATTGAGAGCGCGGTATGAACGAGAGAGAGGCATGATCAGCTGATCATGTTCGGTTCTCTTTTTTTAATGTCATGTCTTTCTTTCTGTATTTAATATTACTGTTGTATTTGTTGCTGTCAAAATTACGTTCGAAAATCGACTTTAGAGACTGCACTTTTTTTAAAAGTTCGAAGATGTCCAGAAAAGTTTGATTTTTCTTTTTGAACTCTTTATTTTAAATAATTCTTATTTTAGTTTTAAAATCATGTTACATATGAGGCCAAAAATTAATAAATATTGGTGGTTAGAAACCCGCGTTAACGTCCCTAACATAACCCCTTATGAAAGAAAATACGTAACAGTCATGTTATGTTTGTAAACAGTTGACGTCAACATCAAAGTCACCAAATAAAAACCCTCACTAACATATAGACACTCGTTTACTCCGATCCAATGTTATACACAGGTGGTTTCAAAAAAAAAACGTTATTATATTTTCCTTCTTTTGATAAATGTTCATCATTTTTCACGTCAATTCCTTCATACGTTTCTTGAAGCGCATGACGCTGATGTATGGAGACGATATATTTCTGTAACACCCTGTACACCAGCCTTAATCGAATACAAATAGAGGAAATCGATTCCGGAATTTCCAATTGGGTGTGTGATTAAAGATGTAATGCTTATTCGATTCCTATTTGTATTCGAATTTTAAACGAAGATCTCTCTTTCGCGTGGGTTTTACTGACTTTGTTGGGATTGGTTAGTTTAAAATGTATCTTGTAATAATTTATTTGAAGACGAATTTTGTAATTGATGTTGATTTGTCTTGATGGGTTTAGTGAATGGAGTTTCTTCGTTAAATAACTTTTCCTGCTCTGGTAGGAGTGGGCGGGAGTGTCAGACTCTTACTAACTTATACCTTACCAGCTCCTTCTTCTTATTATATGGAGAAGATAATGTTAACATTAATCACTACGGATGCTCAAAGTGGACTTCAAACATATGATTTGAAATTATAAGTTAAGGTTGCGACTTGATATTTTCTTTCATTATAATTATATTATTATTCTTTTTTATTTCTTTTTTGAATTCAAAATTCAATCTGACTACACCACTGGCGCGGTGGTTGGGCAACTGGCTGCCGCACAACGTGTCGCGGGTTCGATTCCTGTACGGAACAAGTATAGTTTAGTATGTATTGTGTGATGTTGTATGATCCACCAATTGTTGTTCCGGGTCTGAGTATGTGTGTAAAAAAATGTGTGGAAATAAACTTAGAAAGTCAATAAATTCATTCCTGAACAACTTTAACCTCCGGACCAACGCATTTAAGTGATAAGATTTCAGTCTCTACTTTATGAAAATTAATAATAGAACTGTGTGTTTCATTCATTTTTATGATATAATTGAAAACGAACACCTTGGGGATTAAAGATTTTATTAATTTATTTATTTATTATTTATGCACATTTATTTATTTATTATTTTGGACACCCAAGTAAAGTATCTTGAGAGAATGAAGAGTTAAAGTATCTTAGACATGTATGTCTAGATTAATCCCTTGTCCAATATGAAATGAAATTTCAGCCTAATTAAGCATATACAAAAGCATTATTATTAATTGCTTACTCTAATTGATAATGTTAGAACATAATGCCGACAATGTCGTATTGTTTCATGTATTAATGAATCTTAAGCTTAGCTTAGGTAGGTGGTATTTGATGTTGTGTAGAACCATATTGTACCTTAAAAATGTATGTAATAATGATTAGATTTGATTGTCTTCTTTGTAATATCAAGGTCTAAGAGAAAGCCAGTACTAAAACGCTTACGTTGTGTTGAAGTTGAAGTTACCGGATGCCCAATACCTATGAAAATGTAATGAAAAGAAAGCGATTGTATTTATATCACAAGTCGGCAAATGATCACAAGAATTACCTGATGGTAAGCAAAGAGCGCTGGATTCTTGTGAGGATAGAGGTAATTGAGGATTGAGGATGGAGGAATAACCGGTAACCTCACTCACATGGTGAAACACAACGTAAGTATTTCTTCATGCCGCTATTCTGTGAGGCCGTCGTGTTACTCTAGTCGGGCCGACCCATTCATGACGTAGCATGCCTCTCACCCACAATTTGTAATACTTCTGGTATTTCAAATGTACATAACTATGTTACTTTATCGCTCGTTTACGTCTACTTATTTGATCGGAGTTATACCACGGAATCACAGAAAATTAGTGTAAAGTAACTGATTGTTATAACGTTTCGTTTTACCTTGTGAGTGAGTTGACCGTAAGCCCAATCTTTCCCCTCTTCCTATCTTCATTCTTTAAATTCCTAATAACCCACAAAAGGCCGGTAACGAACCATAGGTTTTACTAGTGTCCATGGGCGGCGCCGATTACTTAACAACAGGTATTCCGTCTGCTCGTTTGCCGACCTACCATATAAAAAAAACCATTTGGTAATTTTTTTTTTTATTTTTTTTATTTGGACTACTAGTAGTTGTTACATTTAAACTTATATCTAAAACTTAAGTAATAATAAAATCAAATGCACAACATTTTAAAGTGTCACAACATGCTCTGTAACGTAACGACAACAGTTAGTATATTACAATTACAATTACAAACTAGAAAAAACATTTAAAAAAGGAAAAAAATACTACAATAATGCGGAACAAGAAAATTAAAGTAAAAAATAACAATAGAATATAAATAAAAAAATAATAAGTAATAACGTCTCATTGACGAAACTTTTAAAGAACAAAAGACAATCTATAGTATGCAATGCACATCATCACCATCATCAGCCTGATTCCTTCCACTCTTAGACAAAGGCATCCCCAATTGCACGCCACTGAGCTCGACGTTCAGCTTTGCCTTTGCCATTCCACCTATCTGGAGGGCGCCCTACACTATGTTTCCCTAGACGTGCAATTCACATAGACAGAAACGCGCTCATCAAGTGTATATAAACGTTTTAGAATTTCGAATTCTAAAACGTTTATATACACTCGTCCTGTGCACGGAAACTATTTGAACACTGAAAACCTATGTTTTTTTATACGTTGCAAACTTGTTTTTATTACACATCGTAAAAGAATCTCTCTTAGCCAGTGATAAAAGCGCAGTTTGCATAGATTAGGTAGTGTAGATGTGTCATTTGTTTGCTGTGGGATTTAAATGCAAACGAGCAGACGGATTGTCTGATGATAAGGATGGTGGATGTTCAGTAAGGTTGGCACAGTGGCTAGTTTAGTTGGCTACAGGGCAACGTGTAGTGGGTTAATTTCCCGCATGAATTACTCTATTAAGTATATGAGTCTGTATGTGTTTAAACGCGTTCACGATACAGGAGAAAATCCTAGTGACATTGTTACAAGATAGAAAAATATAAACAATTGCCACTCGTAGATATCTGCAATACTATAAGTGTGTTACTGGCTATGGGGAAGCAGTTCTCGTGTTGGCCCGGATGGCCTCCTCTCATTCATGAGGGTTTGATACTTGGCAAGCACTAATGTGACTTTTTCTGCTTTATATGTACTTTCTATGATTATTTAGACACCACTGACATAAGGTGAAGGAAAACATCATGAGGAAACCTGGACTTATAATTTCTAACTATAAGTTTGAAATCGCCAGTCCGCCTTAAGCAATAGTGGTGATTAATGCTCGAACCTTCTCTTTGTGAGAAGAGGCTTTTGCTCAGCAGTGGGCACTAATGATAATAGGTATGGAGAAGAAAGGATTAGGCCTATAGTCACTATACTCAGAACGCAAGCGTAGTTTTACATCGTGTAGTGTCAGCTATGTTTTTTTATTAAATTTGTTTCAAGAACTCGTAGAAAACTGTTATTGTGTGTATGACTTCAAAACAAGTTATTTACATTTAATTTCATTGCTCATATTTAGCTTAGATACATTTTTTCAAACTATCCAAATCCAAACTAATATTATAAATGCAAAAATAACTATGTCTGTCTTTTCTTCACGCCAAAACTACTGAACCGATTTGTGTCAAATTTGATACAGACATAGTTTAGAACTAGAGAAAGGACATAGGATAGTTTTTAAACCAAAAATCTGCTGACTTCAATATTTCAGTCTCAGCGGGCGAAGTCGCAGGCAGAAGCCAGTAATATAATATACGTACAAACATTTTGGTAGATAATATTATTACTTTAAACGTCTACAAAGAGCTTTATTTGACTTAAAATAGGGTTCGTTATTTCAGAATTGCTTGAGAAGGCTTCTAGGAATTGTAAAGTAATGAAACTTCAAAAATCATAACATCAAGTTTGTTTTCTTTGAAAAGGTAAACTTAGAAGAATCTTTATTAGCTATCTAGAACATAAAAATAATTTTAATAGCAGTTTATTTTTGTTATTTTTTTTTGAATATTTTGGGATTATAAATATTGCAAAACATTTTACATGCTGCTTTTTTGCCACTTACATCCCACTAATAAATATTATAAATTAATCAAGGAAAGCCATGCTTCGGCATGAATGAGTCGCGTCGACCGGAGTGATACCGCAGCCTTACAGAAAGCCGGCGTGAAACAACCATACAGTTGTTTTCTGCTCCTCTCCCCATAAGCCTACCTTACCAATCCTTATACATCCGAAACCCTTATCCCCAAAACGTCGACAATATACTCGCAACTTGTTTGGTATCACGAGAGCACATGAGCTGCGTTGATTGCTTACCATCAGGTGATCTGTCAACTTACTTGACAACTTACCTATCCCATGAAAAACATTGATACTGGCAAGCTGTTCTGTCTGTAGAATAATTATGCCAGGACTTAGTCCTTAGTAACTATTTTCATCATAAGAAAACTTTCATCCACTAAGGCTCATTGACCTCGTTTACATCACACCTCTGTATCCAAGTGTAATTTATGTAATTACTAGCTTTTGCTCACGTGGAATAGTGACTTCCTGCAAATCCTATGTCCTTTATTGAGTTCCAAAGTATGTTTGTACCAAATTTTACACAAATAAGTTTTTTTGATGTAGTAGTCGGCAAACGAGCAGACGGATAACCTGATGGTAAGCTATCAGCGCCGCCCATGGACACTCCCAACGGAGGAGTTACGAGTGCGTTGCCGACCTTTTAGGGATTAGGGATTGAGGAGGGATTGGGGGAGGGGAAGGATTGGGCTTCCGGTAACCTCACTCACACGGCGAAAGACAACGCTGTGGTTGTTTCACGCCAGTTTTGTGAGGCCGTGGTATCACTCCGGTCGAGCCGACCCATTCGTGCCGAAGCATGGCTCTCCCACACTTAAAGTTCTTACTTAGGTTCAGTAGTTTAGGCGCGAAAAAAAGACAGGCAGACAGAGTTACTTTCGTATTTATAATATTAGTTTGGATAACTATGTAAAGCTCATTCAAACCAGAAGCCTCACAGAGATTCGCCCGAGTAGGCACGAAACCCCACAGCAAATAGTCTGTGTCACCCAATGACGTCACTTCATGCATTTTAATGAACACAGAGCATAGTCCGTATGCAAACAGACTGAATACGTTGCCCTACTGTTTTGTATAGCGAGGGAAGTTTTTTACTCTATGTGTTTTTGGAGAACAAGCATGTAGGTGTTGTGATGTTTTGTTGGATTTGCTTTCTTATTATAGTGAAGTTGTGTTGGCGTAATGAAGTCTCAAAAGTTGAGTCTTTTTTTTCTTTCCTACTTACTATTTTTATTTTTATCGTTTGCGGTTTGCTTGTTAGTGTTCTAGGTATATGGTACGGAAAATTTGAGTTCGTTTCTAGCGTCGAATGTATGTTTTTATGTGTGCGATGCCTGGTCTTTTGGTGATTAAGGTTTTAGAGATTTAGGGATTGGGGAGGGGATGGATTGGGCTTCCAGTAACCTTACTTACGCGGCGAAAATCAACGATATGTTTGTTTGTCGCTGGTTTTCTGTGAGGCTGTGGTATCACACCGATCAAGCTTTTTCACAAACCCACATTCGTGACCAAGCATTGAGACACTTTACAGTGTTTTAAGATTTAGTAATTTCAAAGCTTTTATTGAAAGGATGATCTGAGTCAGGTAAACTTAACACTTTCATTTAAAAACAAATGAACAGCAAAGAGATGTCAAAGAGAATACCTGAGAATACAGTGGAGCATACGGTGGCGGTGTGCCCTGCGCAACGCGGCCTCGGCCCAGAGCACGTAAAGGAACGGGGGGATAAAGAGGTTTAAGTCAGTAAGAATCTGACACTCTCTCTCGCCTTACCCTGGGCGGGAGAAGATTTATGATGATGTTCCCCAGACAAAAAAAAAGAAAATAGTATGCTCTAATAAAAAGAGTACTTTTTACCTTGATACAGTGAAGCTAGAAACTTTCTTATCTAAACGCACTTGTAACTTCTTTGTTGTTGTTCCATGGGTGGCGCTGATTGCTTACTATCAGGTAGTATCAGGTCTGGGGGTCAATTTTCGATTTTCGCCATTTATCTCGAGTTAGAGTCATATCAAAAATATCTCTATCCCCGCAAAAAAATAGAAATAAATGTCATGAAAATGTCGAGTCGAGTGAAGATAATGTTACCATTATGAAAAATCGCACGTTCCGTTTTAGGTAGAGTAAATGAATGATTTTTGTTTTAAAACGCTGACTAAAACCTTATTATTTAAGTTGAAAACGAAACTTTTTGTTTAAAAATAATCAGTTTGACAGTTTGGTTTATTCAAAACTTTTTTTAGCAATCCACGACACACATCCCTTTAAAAAAAAACGTTTTGTTTTTTAATGTAATAGACCGGCAAACGAGCAGACGGATTACCTGATGGTAAGTAATCAGCGCCGCCCATAGACACCCGCAACGTAGTAGTTACGAGTGCGTTGCCGACATTTTAGGGATTAGGGATTTGGAGATTTAGGGATTGAGGAGGGATTGGGGGTGGGGAAGGATTGGGCCTCCGGTAACCTCACTTACACGGCGAAACACAACGCTGTGGTTGTTTCATGCTGGTTTTCTGTGAGGCCGTGGTATCACTCCGGTCGAGCCGACCCATTCATGCTGAAGCCTGGCTCTCCCACACTTATAAAACACAAACAAAATCTTACTACTCTGTCTATTCCTTCGTACAATCAAAGCAACGAAGTAATCAATACTAACCACAACAAAAGTAGTCTACTAATCCGAATAATTTAGCGGAAATTACAGAAAATCACCCCTAACGACGTTCCAAGCAAAAATAGACCTTAAGAGGTTTCGTGAAAAACAAAAACATAACCTACTTATCGAACACCTTAAATAAGGTTTAAAATGAGCTCGTCACTTGTCGGTTTTGATGTAATGAAATACTCAACTCGGGAATAAGATTCCGAAAATACTTTTTTTTTCGCCTGTCAGCGTAAAAAGAAAAGTTTGGGCCGAGTTCCTTGATTTTTTGGGGTACAGTTGCCCTTTTTTAAAGTTCCGGAACCATTTTTTATGGAATAGGAGGCAAACGAGCAAAATTATCACCTGATGGTAAGCGATCGGCGCCCTGGCGCCGCCTATGGACTCCTGCAACACCAGAGGAGTCACAAGTGCGTTGCCGGCCTTTTAAGAAGGAGTACGCTCGTTTCTTGAAGGTTTGAAGGTCGTATCGGTTCGGGAATACCGCCGCTGGAAGATCATTCCAAAGTTTTGCTGTGTGGGGCAGAAAGTTACGAGTGAATCGCACAGTTGTTGACTGCCAACCATCTATGTGATGCGGAATTGGTAAAAAACGGACACGTTGCAAGTCTTGTTTCATCATCATCATCAGCCTATAAATGCCCACTGCTGAGCAAAGGCCTCTTCTCATACTGAGAAGGTCTAAGTCTTGTTTTGCCTGCCTGTATCTATCTATCTGTCTGTCTATATCTATATATCACAACAGACTCTTTTCCGTGAAAATAAGAACTTTTGAAATTTGGTATTGTAGATGTATTCTGCGAACAGTATATTTAAGATTTTTAAACAATATTAAAAAAAAAACAATATTGTCTGGGTTCTCTGAAGTATAACCTATGTGTCTGCGAGGACCAAGTAAATGTTGCTTACGGGTAGGCGTGCTCCATCATACGCCGCATCATCGCATGCTACCAGTCGCGATAGGTGCTGCCCGCTTCAAAGTATAAATCTCTATGAATGAAAGTGATGTTTGTAAATTTATTGAAAATAACGACTTACCCACGTAAATCATCGAGAAAAGCTCTACTACTTTCAAGTCACAACGGGACTCTTATTCATGAGCAGCGTGCGCGTCGAGACGTCATCGCGCAGCCATCTGAAACTAGTATGGCACTTCTCAGTGATTTTACGTAAGGTTATTATTCAAAAATGAATGATATTTGTAATATAATACCATGGTACGCTTTACACGACGATCGATTATTCTAATTCATCAAACCCCAAGCGAGCGCCGGTGTTCGCGCACATATTCTTCTTCTATTGTATCTCGAATTGACACGATAGAGGTTAAAAGGCTGGCGAACTTTTGACTCCTCTAGTATTTTCCATTAATGGCGCTGATGCCTTAGCATCAGGTGATCCATCTGCTCGTTTTCCTCCTATTCTATAATAAAGAAACATTACCTCTTCGCTCATCTACACAACGTTCTTCAAAATAACAGCATAAAAAAAAATCTCTTAATAAATTCTCAACTTACAAAGTACAACGAGCGAAAGATAATACCTGAGTGTAGTCTAGATTTTTTCCCAACACACTAAACAGGTATTACGTAAATCCCACTATCTATATATAATAGTATTTTGTTTGTTTGCAGAAGCCTTGCTTGTCCCCAACACACATGACTTGGCCAATGTTGACGCAGCGAGCACAAAATATCATCTCAACACGTAAGTATAACTTTGAACTTTATACAGAAAAGCATATGACATAATTCAGACTAGCAAACTTGAAGAGTCAGCTTTAGTTACTCGTGTTCTTTGCAACAAACTTGCGGTGGATTTGCAACTTTATATCTGAGAGTTGAAGGTGGAATTTTGCTTATGGACACATGAAGCTATTGGCTTTTGCGTTGCAGGAATGCAAAATTGGAAGTTAGGTGATGTTATTTTAAGGTTTGTTTTTGCGAAGCAGGGGAAGGTAGTTTTAATAATATAATGAGAATGTGAAGTGAAATAAAAAGTAACAGTGTTTTATATGAACGATTTTGTATGAATTTTAAAATGCATCCGTTATTTTTCCGGACAGGACAGCAGTGAATTATTCGAACACTGATTAAATTCAATTATCGGTTGAATGAATTCCATTGACTTACTAGTTTTTTATTGCATACAGACTTTATTTTGGTCTTGTATTTTTTGGTCATATATGTATTGTATGGAAGAATCTGATAAAGTTATAAATTTGAAGGTCTAGGCCGAATTGAAAGTCACAAGAAATAATCGTTAAAAAAAGCATTATTAAAAAAAACGTTTGCCCTCACTAAGGATTTCTCCTGTATCGTATGTGCGTTTCATCACATTATCAGCCTATAAGTACCCACTGCTGAGCAAAGGCCTCTTATCACACATAGCAGGTTTGAGCATTAGTCACTACGCTTGCTCAAGGCGGATTAGCGATTTCAATTTAATAATTGGAAAATATAAGTCCAAGTTTCGTCACAATGTTTTCCTTCACCGTTTGTCAATGGTGTCTTAATAATCATAGAAAGTACATATAACTCGGAAAACGTGCATTTACAAATATACGATTGACGCCACCCAGGCACGAATCAACAACGAGTAGTTCATTTTGGGAATCTCCTTTTTTAATCCGTGTTTTATTTCGAAACCTGAAATTTATACTTTCGAGACACGGATTTTCTCCTCACTTAAGGAGGCCCAATCCTTCTCCTCTCCCCATCCCTTCTAATCCTTAAATATCCGAACCCTAATTCAAAATGTGGTTTGGCGATATCAAACTTATTAATAAAAATTATAAGTCTAGGATTCCTCACGATGTTTTCCGTCACCGTTAGTCACTAGTGTCTTTATAGTCTTAGAAAGTACCTATGACCTGGAAAAAGATCTTCGTCTCTCCTGTTTGCCTTATTTTGCTGTGCTGTGTGCAGGGTCGATAATTGATCTCACACAAATTGTTACCACCTTTAAATGTACCTATGAAAAAGCAATAAAGATATTGAGTATTGAGTATTGAAGATTATAATATTATCAGTAGTATATTATGTATTATCACATTAGTCAAAAAACACCTTTATAAACTTGGTATTTTCGAGGTTTTCAACTAGCAGGCACATATGTATGTACATGGAAAGTTTCCTTAACCAGTGAGACACCACGACAAGTAATAGTGGGTTATTTGACACTCGTCTGTGTGAAGAGTTAAGCTGGACGTCTAGCTAGCAAGATGGAAACTTTGTTTGTGAAAGTACACTCATAGAGAAAATTATGATGAGGTGGTCCCAATTTTAGGATTTGGAAAAGATTTTATGAGATTTCAATAATATTAATATGGTTCTATTTGTAATTTTGTTGTTGTGACCAAGAATATTGGATTTGATATCTACATTAATTAAAAAAAACATCCATTAAGATTTAAATTATAATGTCTTACTTTATTTTCAAGTTCAAAAGTGCCTACTTTAGTATATTTGAAATTAATGATTTTTGACTTTGACTTGACTTTATGCGATCCACAAATTGTTGTTTTGGGACTGGGAATGTTTTGTATGTTTGTAAACGAACCCGCGAAATAAGAGAAAATTGCAGTGAGGGGCAGCGTTATTTAAAAAGAATATCTGCTCACACAATTTCAATTTTCATTCGTTTTATCATAGAATATTATATGTGCTACGGAACCCAACAAAAAATAATTAGTTATCATTCATTTAACATTGATCCCTTAACAAACTATATATATTTCCAATATTTATGCAGTGGTGCGCCGGAGGTTTAGGCTTCTCATGCTTGCAAAGAGTGCGAGTTCGAAATCTGGCAAGTACCAATGTGACTTTTCCGACTTAAATGTACTTTCTTTGATTATACACATCGTGCGGTAACCTGGACTTAAAATTTCTAATTTAATATTATTGCCGCCTATCTACCGTGGGCAAGCGTGGTGATAATCCTTCTCCTTGTGAGAAGAGGCCATTGTTCAGCAGTTGGCACTGGTGATTAACGCTCAAACCTTCGCCGTGTGAAAAGAGGTCATTGCTCAGCAGTAGACACTTATAGGCTACTGATAATAAGAAAGAAACCCACAATAGAAAACAATTTCAAAAAATACTACCTAGAAGAAAGCGAGAAATTTCTCTTACCCAACTAATATCCTTAAAACTATCCAAAATACACTTTAAAAGCGTGCAATGGGCTATAAAATAGAACGGCAGGGAATTCATTCCGCTTGAACAGTAACACTTTTCTGCACAACACTACTGTAAGCCGATTGGAAAAAGTTGCAAACTCGACTTCGCTTGGTAATAGGATTTACCTAGCGTCTAGTTCAAATATTTTGATTCCTTACTTGTTTGTTCCTGCTGGACTTATTGGGTAATACATATGTACTTAGTATATAATAGCCATGTTTATTTGACAAAGAAAAATCTTTGTATAAATTATTATTGTCAGCGACTTAGGGCTACTAATTAAATTCTATAGATTTTTTGGGAGGCGAAAATCATCTTTTAAATGTCAGTAATACATATGTGCTTAGCGCGTAATAGCCATGTTTATTTGACAAGGAAAAATCCCCATTTAAATTTTTAGCGACTTAGGGCTACTAATTAAATTTGTAGGGCTAAAATCTATATAGTTTTTTTATATCTCTATAGTTTTTTTTTGTAGGGCTAAAATCATGTCTTTTTTTACCCTGGTTGGGGAGAGAGAAAGTTTCAGACTCTTATTGGCTGTAAACCTACGACGTTATTTTTTTATAGTGACTATCATGATACATATTTTATTTAAGAAATCCTAATACAACTTACTTACTTCACGTGTCTTTAAATACTCACGAAAGTCCAGGAAAGGCTTAAAAGGTCAACATTAGTTAATTTAAAGGCGTAACGAAGTTTGCAAGGTCAGCTAATCTATATATATAAAAGAAAGTCGTGTTAGTTACTTCACTTATAACTCAAGAACGGCTGAACCGATTTAGCTGAAAATCCGACGGGCGGTAGCTAAAAACTGGGAGAAGGACATAGGATAGGATAGAGTAGGTAGTGTAGGTTAGGTAGAGTAGGGTAGGTAGAGTAGAGTAGGGTAGGTAGTCAAATGACGGGAGCGACGCCGCGGGTAAGAGCTAGTTTACAATAAAAAAACTGCCACGTTCATTCTCTTGTTCTAAGCTAGGGTATATTTTTGCTTTGACACCCGCAACCCTAGCTGATAATAGTCGTAGTGACCCGGAGATTAAGGCGCCCGCTTCTTAACCATAAGAACAAGTACCACCGAGACTGACTGATAAAATAAAACACCGAGACTTTTAATTTCAAGTCATATCTTTAGAACTGTCAATCCGCCGTGACTAATCGTGATGATTCAAGCTCGATCCTCTAACGTGTGAACGCCTCCTGCGTTCAGTACTGGGTGGTCACAGGCTGATAATGATGATTATGGTGATGATTTTCATTAATTGATAAATAACTAGAATACGTTTTTGAAAAAAAATATTTTACCAGGCTACTGTGCTAAAGAACGGTAATACTGACTATTATTTTCTGTTTTCAGGTTAAAAAGAAGTCTACAGCGCAATGGTAAGTCAATGTTACGTTCATTATGTAATTTGAATTTTTGCGCAAAGCAATCCACAAAAAGAAGCTACCTACATAGTATTTATTTCAAGTTATTAACAAAAAGGTAATGATTTCTATTTGAATAAACAGCTGTTAGACTTAACACTGTTTAAAACTTAGTTACAAGCAATATCAAACTGAAGGCAAAGAAAAAGTTTCAAGTATTCATAAAAACCTCTTTGTCAAAACTTCGAAGGAACTCCTTTAGCATGATACTATACATAAATATAGAAAGTAGTGTTAAAAAAGTACCTTTGAAAAAGTTTCGAGATTACGTTATAGCTTTGTTTTTTCGCTACGTATGTTAAAGTTGCCTGAGAAGTTCATTTACCACCTTAGATATTTATGACTGCACGGTTGGTGCGGTGGCCGGGCAACTGGCTGCCGTGCAACGTGTCGCGGGTTCGATTCAAGCACGGAACAACAATTTGTGTGATCCACAAATTGTTGTTCCAGGTGTGGGTATCCTGTCCACGACACAGGAGAAAATCCTAGTGTGGGGCAACGTTTTTTTTAAAAGAAAAACAAAAAGAAAAAAGATATTCGACTTTTTTAAATGCTTTAAATACGCATTTACTCCTACCTCCGCCCAGGGAAAGGTAGGGGGGTTTGCCTGACTCTTACCGGCTAACACCACCGCGGTGTCTCCTCGCCCATGCGCGACAGGAAACCATATTCTTCCGCAGCCCCACTCTAATGAAGGCCCGGTCTGTTCGGGCCTCGTCTTCTGTATGGGGTAGTGAGGTGTTCAACTACACCGTAACACACGTCAAAAGGGAGAGGGGGATACCCACTCTCACCTCTCTCCCTCTAGTCTCTCGCATAGTTTAAGTGTCAGAGAACCATGATTCGTCCACGAGTCATAGGCCAGTTCGACTGGATGAGCGATAAAATGGACTGAGAGAAAATCGGTGTTGCTTGCGCTGTGTTTAGTCATGTCAATGAGGTTACCGCAGCATGCTCAATCTAAAGACTGGCCTTGACTGGACTTGCGACTCCTTTGGAGTTCTTGAGAGCAAACGATCCGACTGTCACATCCTATTAAAATTTGTTATTCAACTCATGCTAGGTATTCCTTAAAAGATTTATACTGGGTGCTTATGAAGTAGTGACATACTTTTTTTATATTTACTAACAGACCCAACCACACGTTTTTGACTAAGGTTCTTGTCATAGTACATATGGACAAATAATTTGCAATAAAATAATATTGTCTTTAAATTGAGATGTAAGCTATCCTATCTTTCAAGTTGGATCAAAAATTTAAAATCGGTATAATAGTTTAGGAGTCCATCGCGGACAAACACGTGACACGAAATTTTTATACATGTATAAAGATAAAACGATGTGTATTTAAAATACGAGACGAGAAAGCATTTTTTTTTTTTATTATATTTTACATCAATATTTTACAAAAATATAAAAAAAATCACAGTCTTTAAAATGAAATTTAAAAATAGAACACGAAAATAGTCTACGACAAGGACAGTTCATTACATACATATTTTGTTTCGCGGCAAAACGTCACGAGAAAATCGGCGCCATTTTGCGAACGCAATATGAACACGTTTGCTATCTTTTTTTTATCTACAATGAAAACCAATTGTGACCGTGCCCGAATTCTGTGAACAAAAAATTCTTTTCTCTTTTCAAACTACAAAAGTTTTGCAATCTAGGATAGATATAAACAAGGTTTCAGCGCAAACGAATTGCTACCCAATACTGAACATGTTAAGATTTGTTTTTGGTCTACAATTAAACTAGCTTGAGAAACTTATGTTACTTACTAGTTTTTCTTTATGATACCACTCAATAACTTTGTGTGTACGTGAAAAGCTCTTGTGTTAGATTAATTTATGATCCTATGGGTACAACAATTGGAAAACAAATGCAATTATGTTTTCGCTAACATTACTAACAGTTTTAGAATTGATTAAGGTCATTGACATCAACTCTCCGGCTTCAAAGAGTTACAAGACTACTGCAGATGAGGCCAAACAGGTTTCATTTTTAGCTAGGGTTGAGGGTGCAACCTTAATGTACCGCTGCCTCGGCCTAATTGGTTTTTAGTCAATAAGAGTAGATACTTTCTAGGGCGAAAGAAGTAATTTGAAGAGTTACCCCGAACCGATGCACATTTTTTTCACCATTTACCTAATGATAAACCATCGGCGCCTCCCATGGAGGCGTCCTCTTCTCCCTCACACACGCAACACTAAAAGAATTACGAGTGCTTTTCCAGGTTTTTTCAGGATTAGGGATTAGGGTTTGAGGAGGAATGGGGAAAGCGGAAGAATTGGGCCTCCAGTAACATCATTCTCACGGCGAAACACAACGCTGTGGTTTTTTGTGAGGCTGTGGTATCACTCCGGTTGAGCCGACAAAATTTCAAATACTTAGCCTGATTTTTATTTTTTCACTTGTTAAAACCCACCTTCGATGTCGAAGTATATGGTTGTAGTAACCGAAGCAAACATAATCTAACTACGAGAGAAATCTCCCACAGGAATCATAAAAATGCAAAAAAAACTGATGAACATAAAGACAGTTGGACATAAAACTTGAAGGACTCCGTCGCCGCCGTTGATCTACCTTTAAATCCGCATTTGCATTTCCTACGTCTCAAGTCTGAAGCCAGTTTGAACTGCATAAATCTGGTTAGATCCAGCTAGAGCCGGATTTCGCCGGTCGTTACCGAATCAACGAAGGAATGACGAACTTTATGGAGTTTACAATGGGACTTGATTTTCAATTGTTTGACGTTTTTATTACTTTTAAGAGTAGGTTAAGCCTTTTTTTAAACAGCCAGGCAATAAAGAATATTTTGTTTTTCAACTAGAAAAGTAAGTACTATTAATTAATTTTTTTTACTGCACCTACCACGCAACGTGTCGCGGGTTCGATTCGCGCATGGAATATGTTTGTAAAAAAAATTGCTATGATTTCCATAAACAAGTCAATTCTATTTCTTATTTCATAAACAAACAATGTAAATTCAATTCATTTAAATCTACGTCATTATGTATTTATTTTAATACGTAGCGTATGTATGTTTTGTGGATTACTATACTAATGATATTATAAGTAAAATGGTATAGATAGGTTACATTAACAACATTCGATTTTCAAAAACGGCACACTTATACGCACATAAATAAATCGTATGATACACGTTAAAGTGGGATGGCATGATTCAATAATCGCGAGTGAATAAGAGACAAAAATGAAAAAGTTTGGATAGTTTTATCTACACCTTTTTACTTATAATATCACTGAGTATACTACTATTTTAATAAGAGAAGAAATGCCAAAACAAACTCGAACGTCCGTCTCTTAAAAATTCTCGCTAAACACGACATACAGAAGGCACCCAACCAATCAATAATTTAATGAATACATTACAGAATTAATTATTACAATCATCCAATTATCGTTGTTTGATCAAATGATAAGTGTTTCCGACAATAACATAAGGCTTATCCTAACTAACTGAGATTAGCATTCCCTGATTGGCCGGCTGCCGGTACCGAGCGCCGAAATCCGGACCGAAGCTGTTTAATCCAGATATATGCAGTTCTACATAAATTTCAGACTTAGCAGTGTTTGTAATTTTGTGAATTAATTGGTTTCGATTGTTGTGGTTTGTTTTTTATTTTTAAAGATTAAATTTTAATCATACTAGCTACTCTAGCGCAGTTTCTCATCAGTTTCTCGGCTCGGCTCGATTTGATAGTAGCGAGATGTTTTATAGCCTATAGCACTCAGGAACATTGTAGCTATCTATCAGTGAAAGAATTTTGGAAATCCGACCAATGTTTCCAAAGATTACCCCCTACATACAAAATTATAAATAACAATATATTACCTCTTTATAATATTAGTATAGACTAGCTACTTCCGCGCGGTTTCACCTGAAGCTTGGCTCCTATTGGTCGAAGCGTAAGTAGATGATAAATGGAATACTCAACATAAAAAGAAATTTTTGTGATGGGTCGGTAAATGAGTAGATGGATTACTTGATGGTAAGCAATTGGCAATTGGCGCCACCCATATAGGTACACCCGTTACACCAGTCGATTTCCGAGTGCGTTGCCGGCCATTGGGGGTTTAAGATTTCGGTGATTTAGAGATTAGGGAGAAATGGGAGGCGTTGAAAAATTTTGTCTCCTCACTTATACGGCGAAACACAACGCTGTGGTTTTTTCACGCTTTAACTGTGAGGCCGTGGTATCACTCCGATCGAGCCAATGCTGTATCGAAGTTTGGCTATTCCATACTTTTGCATATTTCTTTTAACTCGATTGACTAGTATTTAAATGGCATTTTGTACAGTTCGGTCTGAGCCGACTTGATAGAAATTAAATACGTGAGCAATGCCGTCTAAAAAAGCTATTGATATATATTACAGGACGCAATCCTTTTACTTACAGCATAATCGTAATTGAAACGGTTGAAAAACAATATTATTTCCTGGCTTAAGAGTAATTAAATAAACAATTAATTATTTTATTACACTTTTAAAGTGGAATCGTTAATTTTCCTTGTGCCCATTTTGAGCACAAAGTAAGGGAATTAAAGAAGAAAAATGTTCATAAAAAACTCATTATTGTTTTTTCTTTAATAATTAATCTTGGAACATTGAGGTTTTATGGTTTTTTCTTGTAATTGATTAAAAGATTTTTTACTGTTTACACAATACATATAAATATGGGTTTTAGGTGTGATGCACATGACATGTGAAATTGTGTGTTTGTAACCTCAACCACACCACACCTCTTAATATTTATTTATTTTATTAGGATCTCTAACAGAAAATACACATTACATGCGCAATAATAAAATAAAATACAATAGTTTTGTGCTCCTCCATTTATAGGAGACCACATCATGCAAAAAATAATAACATTGTAATATTATTGATTATTAAAAATAAAATTTAAAATAAAAATTCAATTATCATTAAAACAGAATAAAGATTCAAATCAAATTGAACACTACGCATAATCAAATTAACACATAAACATTTTGAACATTTTGGTATGAATTAGAATATGAGACCAAAAATACGCAAACAAGAAACTTATTACAAAAAAAATCATACCGTAGAAAAGTCATTTAAAAAAATGTTTTTCTAAAGTAAAAAAGTAAGTATATCCAAAGTCTAGGTATTTTCTTGGCTTAAAACTCTGGTTTTTAGTCAATAACTTGCAATTACCAATGTGACTTTTTCTGAGTTATATGTACTTTCTATAATTATTTAGACTTAATTTCTAATTATTTATTATTATTTATTTCATAGTTTGAATTCGCCAACCCGCATTGGCCAAGCGTGGTGATTAATGCTCAAACCTTCTCCGTGTGAGAAGAGGCCTTTTCTCAGTAGTAAGCACTTATAGGATGATGATGATGATGATGGAGACCCTGTAATGTTATCTTAGTTCAATAAATAATTTCACTAATTCTTTTATAACTTTGTGTCTATGGAAACCCCTCTAAAACAGCGAAATATAACTCAATCATTTTTTTTCACGAAAATACGTTGGATTGTGTTTAAGTGTGGGAGAGCCATGCTTCGGCATGAATGGGTCGGCTCGACCGAAGTGACACCACGGCCTCACAGAAAACTGGCGTGAAATAACCACAGCGTTGTGAGGTTACCGGAGGCCGAATCCTTTCCCTCCCCCAATCCCTCCTCAATCCCTAAATCTCCAAATCCCTAATCCCTAAAAGGTCGGCAACGCACTCGTAACTCCTCCGTTGCGAGTGTCCATGGGCGGCGCTGATTGCTTACCATCTCACCTTGAACCACCTGTAATCCATCTGCTCGTTTGGCGACCTATTACATAAAAAAACAACCAGTAAAAGTCAAACCAACACAAACTGAAACCACTAAACCTATCATTCACCAACCAGCGTAACTTAGCACATCTCCCATAAATAAGTACCAACAATTTGTTCGGTAAACGTCACAGTTCTAAATTTATGCGTGGACACAATTACTACGCAAACGAAATTAGACAGCGTACTCGTAGTGGCGTATTGTTAGAATGGCGTATTGTGAGAGTGGCGTATTGTACTAACTAGAGTGACGTTGGCACATGAAATAAATTATGATTACCTTAATTTATTAGTGTAGGCTCGCTTTTGTCTCGAGGTTGTTAGTACCTAGTGTCACTGGTTAATAAGTCAGTACGTTTCTCTAGGTTTGTCAACAACATTCGTTGTATGCCTTGAAAACGTATTATACATAAGTGCTTGCTCAGATTATCATTTCTTTTTATTCTTGTTTTTATTTTATTTTTCCAAGAAAAGAAGTTTCATTGCATATTATTATCATTTCTGCACATTTATTATCCAAGGACATTCTATGTAGGTAAATTTCTCTGTTTTTTTCATTCTCATGATACGTTGGAGTGATTACAACATAGTACTACATTAATATATGCTTACATCTTTAAAACTACACAATGGGCTTTAAATGTTAGGGAAAATATTTAGTTTTGATTCCGCGACAAAAATCCAGGCTTGTTGCAGGATGCAATCCCACTCCTATGCAATCATGCATATGCACATGCAGCAAGGGTAACATGTATGTGTGCATTTAATGTCATGGATTTCCCCAAAGTAACGCCTGATTCTATAAATTATACAATGGACTTTGATGCGTTTTTTAAAAAGATAGAGTTATTGAGGAGAAATGTTTGTATACATAGTAACATCCATTAAAAAAAGACGAAAGTTTGTATCAGCATTGAAATCGTGTGAATGCGGGGCGTTATAGCATAAAGAAAAAACTTTTTTTTTTAAGAATAAGTTGGCAAACGAGCAGACGGATTACCTGATGGTAAGCAATCAGCGCCGCCCATGGACACCCGCAACGGAGGAGTTACGAGTGCGTTGCCGACCTTTTAGGGATTAGGGATTTGGAGATTAAGGGATTGAAGAGGGATTGGGGGAGGGGAAGGATTGGGCCTTCGGTAACCTCACACGGCGAAACACAACGCTGTGGTTGTTTCACGCCGGTTTTCTGTGAGGCCGTGGTATCACTCGTGTCGAGCCGACCCATTCGTGCCGAAGCATGACTCTCCCACACTTAGTGGTTTATGGTTTAGTTTAATAAAATATTTTTTACTTTGACTTTGTACCACTTTGCCACGTAACAAAATAACGGGTATGAGTTGAATTTTAGAAAGAATGCTTTTTATACCAAATATCTCTGATATTCAGCAGTCGCATAGCAAAGTTAGTATCAACGAATGCATAGTGAAATGTCATAAATTTTTGGTGTAACGGTCGTCAGCGCCATTGACGCTGGGAGAAAATGGCTGGAACTAACTCATTGTATGGATATAGTGTGTGTGTGTATGTGTGTGTGTGTGTTTGTTGTCCGTTCTCTCAAACTACGAAATGGATAGATCCATAAATCTACTATTACAACTACTAAGCAAAAGGGAAAGACTTTTGAGTGTATGTTTTATGTTAAAGTCTCTAGTTAGTTTTGAAATTTAAAAAAGTCACACGAATTGCCGATTCATAATTATGCCAGACATATATAGGTATATGGCAATGAGTACACGGGATATTTAAACATATGTTTTTGTGTTTAAGTAGGAAAGGAGTGTCAGCACCAAGCTTCCACACGAACAGTCCGACTGGACCGGAGTCAAGTGGTACCACAGTCTAAAATAGGACGGGTCTGAAACACTTTTTTTTTGTGAGGGGCAAATCATCAAGTGACTTTTTCCGCCCAGGGCCGGGCGGGAGGGAGTATCAGACTCTTACTGAATAAAACCCCCCTGTCCCTTCTCCTGGTCTGGGCCGAGGTCGTGGTGCCTCATTGCGCTTACCCCGCAACCCCGGCTAAACATCAGCCCTTTAGGGCCCCATCTATGGTGGTCTATAGGCTCTTTGAGGCGCGCGTGGAATAAGCGCCGTACGCGGGTCTGAAACACTTACGTTGTGTTTTGCTGTGTAAATGAGGTAAACTGAAGGCCAATCATTCTCTCGTACTTCAAAATCCTTGAATGTCCCACTCCTTAAATCCCTATCCGCTCAAAATGCTGGCAATGTACTTGTAACTATTTAATGTAGAGAGTGCCATGTCCATGCTTACCGCATACTCATCAGGTGATCCTCTCGTTGGCTAAATCATCATATAAAAAGAGACTTCTGCTTTGTAAGATGTAATGAAGCTTAAGTGTTCCTCTCACTCCGATTCCGGGGATTTAATAGACGTAGCGTTTATGACATACATATGAATAAGTTTGCACTATGCAATATTTCGCCAAACATCTCAGCTCAGGTGTGCTATCTCATATATTTTAACAGTTGTTGGTATTTAGTTTCCAAACTGGGATTATGTAGTGTTAGTTTCAACGCGCTACATTTTCAACGTTTCAAACATCTGTCGGTAGTGTAACTTTGTGTGTTAGGTTCTGTTCTTGTAACAATATATCTGACACGGAATTCAGACGTGAATATATTCTCAACGCCTATCGCGTACAAATGTTGTGGCCCGTAATCTTACGTGCCCACTTCTAAAGCATGAAAATGAAAAGCTTGAATGCTGCTCCTGGCAATTACTAATGTGACCTTTTCTGGTGTATATATGTACTTTCTAATTATTTAGTTTCTTTAAATGTGGGAGAGCCAAGCTTCGGCACGAATGGTTCAGCTCGACTGGAGTGATAAACGGCCTCACAGAATACCGGCGTGAAACAACCCACAGCGTTGTGTTTCGCCGTGTGAGTCAATCTTATATCAGCAACCCCTAACCCCAAAAGGCCGGCAACGCACACGTAACTCATTTGGTGTTGCGGGTGTCCTTGCACGGCACCGATTGCTTACCATCAGGTAATCCGTATGCTAGTTTGCCGACTTAAAGCATAAAAAAAATTTTGACCGCACTTTTTTAAGTGTCAATGAATTGGCATACACACATTCTCACTGACTTAAAACCACAAAGAAGAACCTTCTTTGGGTAGTGAAGAAATAGAAGTGGTAGGAGCAATACTGCTGGATCCGTCGGGGGGTTGCGACGAATGCTTCCGCGATACCCGCCCCTCCGACACATGGGTTATTGGAGGAACACCGGGTTGGTTTTTAGTCAGTAAGAGTCTGACAGTACCTTCGCCCTTACCCGAGGGCGGTGGGTCTCCATGAGGATTTTCCAACCCGACACCAAAAAAAAAAATACTTCTGGATAAATGTACTTGATACAATTATAAATTGTACTATTCAAACTAATAACACTTTATGTATAACTAAATCGTACTAGTATAGTAACAGAACATATTATAGAGTTTAATAAACCATTTATAATCCAATTAGACTAATCGTAAGTTAGTCTGTAATTATTAGTTAATACTTACATAGGCACTCGAGCAAGCCAGGTGGCAATAAGCCAAGCTTTGTTATGCAGTATAACAATTTAGATCTTAAAGACCTGAATTGTGTTCCTTAGACTAGTTTATAGGCATGAGAAAGCAAACTAGTCTATCCACATGAAACTAATAAAAAAGGACGGCAAAATAAACTGGATTACCTCTTGGTAAGCAATCGAAACCCCCCATGGACACCCGCAACGCTGCAGTTTTTTATGATGATGTTGATGATCATGACCAATTAAAATGATTTCACAGTAAAATTATAAAGTTGCAGAGTTTAATTTGTTCAAACGCGCTAATCTCAAAAACTACTGGTTCGAATTGGACAATTCTTTAATTTTGTGTTTGTTAGTCCATTTATCGAGGAAGGCTATAAAACTACGCTTTGACCTGTAGGAGCCGAGCAGTGAGTGAAGCGACGTGAAAGTAGCTAGTGAAATTTTAACATTGTTTATGATTGTTAACGTAGTTCATCAATACCAGTATTTTGATAGTCTTGCTTAACATTTTTCTAGAATAAATATTAATAAAAACATTTAAATATTTCTGAAAATTTTTACCTCTTTAGTATACACAAAATTCCCATCTCTGACTATACGCAGTTGTCACCGATACAATATTAAACGGTTCGTATGCTGCGTCAGCTAGCGTGTCGATTTCCGCTTCACTTATCATCAGATTGATGTAGCGATGACGCCATGTTTTGTAAGGATATTTCGCTGGTTGCTGTTCGAGTTGTCTGAGTGATATTCAAGCGAAATTTTTTACTACAAATATGTGTTGAATACATTTTACGCCCGGTTCCTATAATTGAGAAACGATCCGTTTTAATTACGAATAGTAGTTTTATATACGGCTCGTAAGCTAAAACCGTTCCTATAATAAACGTCTCGTCGTGCAACTTACTGACGGTTTGCAACTAACGGATATCGGTAAGCGAATTGTATGGACATCTATGGTGTCTGTGGTTTTCCAATAAATATATTAACCGTCATTAGACGGTCAAGATAACTATTCGTAATGTCATTTGGTCGTAATGCGTATACAACGACGATTCGTTAAATATAGGAACCGGGCATTAGTCAACATTTTTACGATGGGATAAGTTTTGATAAACTATTATAATATTTAACAGAGACCAAATAGTAGCGTTTTTTGAATATTAAATACTCTTAAAATGCGATCTTTTTTATGGCATAGGTGTGACAAGCAGACGGATTACCTGATGGTCAGTAATCGCCGCCGCCAATGCCAAAGGAGTTACTTCAAGTACGTTGCCAGCCTCTTGTAAGTTATTAAGAATTTAAGGGTATGGGATTTGATAATTGACAATGAGGTGAAAGGATTTTGCCTCCGATAATCTCAATCACACCATGAAAAGATGTACTTACGTTGTGTTGCTTTACGCCACCGGTATTCTATTAGATCGTGATATCACTCCGGTTGACCCATGGCTCTTCCACACTTTCAATTTTCTTACCTCAAAAATCACACACACATCGCCGCGTCCGCGCACGTTGCTCATGAGGAAGAACCCCTCTGTGGATCAAAACTAGTAGAGCTTTTCTCAATATATACACGTGAGTAACCCGCGATTTTTAGTTAATTAAGAAGATAATAGTTAAACACTCGTTTGAAAACGAGGCTATTGGTTCAGGATTAGACAATCATTGGAGCTATCACTTAGACCCTGCACATTTGAATAGATATGGAGTATCAGGGCTGTTTTAATTTTCTTTTAAAAAAGGTGGCCTCACATTGAGATTTTTCCTGCGTCATAGGTACAAATCGCGGTCTAGTCGGAAGCAGAAATTGAAACGGTTTCAAGTCGGAAATACGCTGACATCTAGCTATAAATAAATAACATTCGAAAAAATCACAGCTTAAACATAAATTTCATTTCTAAATATATAGTATATTTGATCACTAAATTGACATATGGGTGGCGAAACATCAGTGGACGGACAGGCCTTAATTTATTCAATCGTGTTATTACAATAACGTTGTTGGATATGAATTACATATATGTAGATTATAGTATACATATATATGTTTTTTATGGTATAAGTCGGCAAACGAGCCGACGGATTACCTGATGGTAAGCAATCGTCGCCGCCCATGGACACCCGCAACACCAAAGGAGTTACGAGTGCGTTGCCGGCCTTTTGGGGATAGGGGTTGCGGATGTAAGGATCGGGAAGGGACGGGGAAGGGGCGGGATAGGGCCTCCGGTAATCTCACTCACACGCCGAAACACAACGCTGTGAGGCCGTGGTATCACTCTGGTCGAGCCGACCCATTCGTACCGAAGCATGGTTCTCCCACACTTTACTATGTACATATACAGGTAGTTGTGTGTGTAGTGTGTGTACCTTACCATTCAAATAAATAAAATAAACTTTCTTATTAATTAAAAATATAAAGTAAAAAATCTGCACTAACCAACCAAGCGTATTTTCAAATAAGCCGAATATAAAACTGCATTAAAAGAAGTGTGCAGTTAACATGACATTCGTACAATGTGCAGCAGCCATTAGGTAGAATTGTGGGATTATTCTAAATCCTCCTATCAGGGCACTAAGCTCTGAATTTATCGCGCAGAGGAGCTGCGGACGCAAATCCTTGCTCCATGTGTTCGAAGGTACACTGTGCTTAGTAGTGTAGGGTATGGGATGGTGAATGTTGTAAAAGAATGCTTAGGTGCCAGATTACAAAAAAAAATAGTTCTTACTGTATCATACATTTATTGGGTCCATAAGTCAGGCCCCTACAGGTCGACAAAACCGTGGGCAACGACCCCAATTCAATTAATTTAAATCAAAGTAATTTTTATCAAATGTAGGCACTGTCAAGCACAAAAATAGTTTTGCAATTATCAGTCAGTTTCTATAGAAATACATACATCAAAATAATCAACAACATCAAAAACATAGGTACTTAAAGAGTAACATTTTTTTACATGTGAAATTTTGCTGGCCTAATTGACAAGGAGAAGGAGAAATGATCAATTGTATGATTGTATGGTTGGTGTTTGGTTTTGCGGACGCAACTTTTCGCCATCGTCTCACGGGGAAACGTGTTCATCCCTGTGGTTCATCCCCATCACATAGATGATTGGCAGTCAACAACTGTGCGATTTACGCGAAATTTTTGGGTCCGCATAGCAAAACTTTGGAATGATCTTTCGGCGATAATATTTCCGAACCGATATATATGACCTTTAAACGTTCAAAAAACAAGAATACTCCTTCCTGAAAGACCGGCTACGCACTTGTGACTCCACTGGTGTCGCAACAATCCACGGACGTTGTAAACACTTCAGCATCGGGTAAAGATATCTATTTTAAAAGTAAATTGCATTATTTCACTTCACAAAGATCACAAGTCAAATAAAAGCTTGTTAAAAACCTGTTTGTTAAGTTATCCGGCCGTTTTAAAGATAGAGACCACATAAAATAATGAGTATTCTAATTACCAATCCTAATTTGCTTCAAAACAAACACCAAAACACAGGAAGCTCTTCAACGGACATCGGACAAGACAAAGAATTTACATAATAATAATGATGGAAAATATAAAAAAAAGAATACCGATACTTGAAGCAAAAATTAATTAACAGTCGAGAATTTTTCTTAACATTTTTATAAACAAAAGCTAAATGAATATAGTATAACAATAAGCTTTGTGTTTCATTACTTTATGAGGACAAATAAAGATAATGAACATTCCTAGAGAGGTTGACATTGTACAGATATAATAGAAAAGGTTCAGTCACAATGGCATCAGCATGGAAGTTTTTGTACAGAATTTTATACATTTTTTTTGATAGGGGAAAATCATTCAATGGCTTGGAAAATCATTCAATGGCTTCTCTCGCCTTACTCTAGGCGTAGTGTCAGAGTTTTACTGACTAGAAGCTCCCCCATTCCTTCTTCTGCTTTAGGTCGAGTCCACGGTTCCTTGTTGCCCTAGCCTCGAATTTTATGCTCTGCAGCTTCAATTTTGTGGAAAATTATACTTTCCTAATCAAAATTAGGCTAGCCACCATATAAATACATCATACTAAACAAAATTGGTATTCTTTTTGCGGCACAGGGCAGCAAATATGATGATGTATCACCTATTGGAAAGCAATAAGGACCACCCAAGGTCACCCGTAACATTAAAGGAGTTACGAGTGCATTTCTGGCACTCTTTTTGATTTTTAGGGATAATAGTTATTTGAGAATTGGGAATTTGAAGATTGTGTTTGAGAGTAGGTCTGATATTCCGAGCGCGTCTCAATATACTACTTGATCACCATTGATGCGGCCCACTAGAGCTGATGTCCAGGGTTGTGAGTGCAAGCTCAATGATGTGCCACAGCCCGGGGCTGTAGCATAAGGAGAAACAGGGTGGGTTTTAGTCAGGAAAAGATTAAATCTCACCCCACTCAAAAAAAAAATGAAGTAAAACGATGCCTGACCATCCATTAAAAAAAATACTTATTCATAATAAAAATCATATGTCGTTCATTAACTGTGAAAAATTTGTGGCATTGCAAAGTCGAAAGAGTAAAATTGTTGAATGTGAGAGAACATTATAAACTTGACCTTCTGTCTATCACTGTTCCATTTGCGACTGCGGAAGTACAAACGGACATCATAAACTTGTTTTCTACCGTTTTTTTTTACTTGATAGATGAGCCGAAAACGTATCACTATGCTTCTGAAGTATGTTGAAAAAAAGAGACATTTTTATCGAAGCCCCTAACTAATACCGTCATAAACAGTTCTAAAAAGATGTCTGCAGGAAAAAATAAGTCGATAATCTCAAGTACTATGAAGTTAGCCTTTATTACCCATTTTTAGTTAGATAAAAATAGTTTTTGCAGTCAGTTAATAAAGTTTTGTTTAGTTCTTTTGCGTATTTAATTAAGAGCGTTTATGCTGTACTAGGTTTGATAAAACCATCAAGTCAAAACTCCTGAAGAATCTTAATACTCACAATTAATATATCATGACCTTTGATTGAAAGGTAAATGTCATTCTTAGGTACACGGATAACCTGATGGTAAGTATTTGTCGCTTCCCATGGGACACTGACAACACAAGAGGAGTTGTAAGTGGAAAAAAGAGATTTAGGGATTAAGGATGGATGGGCGGAGTGGAAGGATTGGGCCTCCAGCAACCTGACTCACACGGCGAAACACAACACTGAAGTTGTTTCACGCCTTATTTCTACCCATATCTATTTCAAGTTTCAAGCCAACCCATTCGCATCACAAGATGACTTTCCCACACTTATATCTTTAAGTTTCCCAACCTTTTTCATATTCAAAAACAAGAGAAAACCAATTATTTTAAGTAGACTAATATAGAACGACGCTCTCACTCAAAACATAAATTCAATGATAAACAGTCTTAATCTGTCGGTCAGTCCTCTAGTAAGGCTAAGCTGAAAATCAGGGTAAAGTGCTTAGACTAAGAGTATGTAGCCTAATACATACATAGTATAAATATATATGTACCAACAGCTGTCTACTATACCTGCACTGCAACGAACAGATTTGGCCAGCCAAATCCGATTGCATTTGCCTAATTCCTTTCCCATATCTACATACCTGTTATATACTACGGATTTATAAATATAAAGCTTATGTTCGATACTGCGCTAAAAGGATTATGTATTTTCACGATAAAATGTTTTTTGTAAAATGAAAAATATGAAATGGCTATCACAATATACCTTTGAGATAAAGTTCGTTTTAAAAGCGATCTGACACAAAATAATCTACCTACGAAATTCATGCTGAGTCGAAAGAAGAAGAGAAGAGTTTTCTTACATTCTCTTGTCTCTCTTTACTTATGCTTATAAGATGGGCTCACATCATATCATCAGTTTATGTAAAAGGCTCTTCTCACATTGAAAATTGATGCCCACGTTTGCTGAAGATGAAACATCGATTCCGAATTTCTAATAAAAAAATATAAATAAGTCCAAGTCAAGAGGAATCTTGATATTTACCTTTATGGTACTTGTATCTAAATTAACTTTGAAAATACGTTTAAAGAAGCTAAACTTAGACAGCGCTGAAAAGGTCACAATTGTACTTTTTAGGTTTCAAAACAGCCTCGCTATCTATTAATTTCACATCTCTACATGTTCCTTAGAGGCACAGAAGATGATAGCGTTATGTACAAAGTTTCTTGCTAATTCTTCTTCATTCGAATCTACAATTTACAACGAGCACCTAGCTTTTTTTTATTTTATAGTTTATAGGATGGCAAACGAGCAGACGTGTTGCCTGATGGTAAGCATTCAGTACCGCCCATGGACACCAGCAACACCAAAGGAGTAACGAGTGCGTTGCCAGTCTTTTAAGGATAAGGGATTCTCGGATACTTAAGGATTGGGATGGGGGGAAGGAGAGAGATTAGACCTCCGGTAGCCTCACTCACACGGCGAAAAACAACGGTGTGGTAGTTACACGCCGGTTTTTTGCAAGGCCGTGGTATCATCTTGGTTAAGCCGACCCATGCATGCAGAAGCTTGGATTTTCTACACTTCACTGATTAACAGCCTGTAAGGCCGTAGTATCACTCCGGTCGAGCCGACTCATTCATGCCGAACCTTAACTCTCCCACACTTCACTGATTAACAGCCTGTTAGACTAGTATTCTATTTTGACTTTTCAAAAGTACCTTTTAGTGGTTTAGTTGGATTTTGACTTGACTTTGTCCCATAATCTTTCACGTATTGAGTTTAGATATTAAACTTTTTCATTGAGCAAGATAAACTTTCATAACCCTTGCCAAGCTGTCACCCTGTTCATTTAGACAAGGGTAATCCTGCTAAGTATTCTAAGCATTAAATAAGCACCCATTACACTAATTACTTAGAGAGAACTTAATAAATATTTTACACATGGTGTTGTTCTACTTTACTTTAGCTGTCACTCAGTTTTCCACGTATGTGGAAGTAACTTAGACTGTAGTAGGTATTTTAATTATAACAACTGGGAAAGTTGGTGCGTTGTGGCTGTGGAACTTAGAACTTCACATGTTGAAAAATGTTAGTGTCCAATTTTACAGATTTAAAAAGGAATATACTATGTAAAACTAATATACTATATAGCTACACTATATCTCATTCAAAAATAGAGCGTTCTTCGCGAAACTCATTGTGCAACAATTAAATAGTTTGAGCGTAGTAGCTAAGAAGATTTGGAAGTAGTTTTTTATGTTAGCTAAAACTAATCGTTGCTGTTTTTTATTGAATATTAACCTTATATTGTTTCGTATCAAAAAGTGAGAGAGAGAGCGATGCTTCGGTACCAATGAGTCGGCTCGACCGGAGTGATACCACGGCCTTACACAAAACCTGTGAGTGAGGTTACCGGAGGTCGAATCCTCTTCCCCCCTCATCCTCAATCCTAAAATCCCCCATCCTTAAATCCTTAACAACTCACAAGAGGCTGGCAACACATGTAATATCACCTTTGGTACTATGAGTGCCCATGAGCCTCTCTGATTGCTTACCATCAGGTAATCCGACGACTCGTTTGCCAATCTATGAAATAAAATCAAACCCTAGAACACCCAAAAAGGTGGCCAAGCGCTTTTTCTGTCTTCTGAACTTGTAAAAAATACTTCAGATAGTTACCATCTAAGCTGAAGAGAATATAAGTTATAATTTTATCTCACATTATATCTAACAAAAGTTGGACACATTAAAATGATATACAGATTATGAGCTTCTCGCGTATTTCAACTAAGTCCTACTTTCGTATGTAGGGAACTTATTACACTACCATTAGTGTAAGTTATTTATTCAGTACAATTTAGTTGAGCATAACTTACTTCTAGACTTGAACGTATAAGTCTTTCGTTAATTCATCATCATCATCATCAGCCTATAAGTGCCCACTGCTGAGCAAAGGCCTCTTCTCACACGGAGAAGGTTTGAGCATTAATCACCACGCTTGCTCAATGCGGGTTGGCGATTTCAAACTTATATTTAGAAATTATAAGTCCAGGTTTCCTCACGATGTTTACCTTCACCGTATGTCAGTGGTGTCTAAATAATCATAGAAAGTACATATAACTCGGAAAAAGTCACATTGGTACTTGCCAGGTTTCGAACCCGCACCCTCATGCATGAGAAGCGGGCGCCTTAACCTCCGGGCCATCACACACGATTCGTTAATTACAATTGTTTAATAATTATTTATTTCATTTTGAACAGCGAAGATTTGCGAAATAGTTTTGTTTGTAGTTTCAGACTTTTACAGACAAAAACGACCCTATTCCTTCTCCTGCTTCCAGCAGAGGCCACGATAAAGTATTATATATTATTATACTCACAAGTCTAGCTGAACAACAGTCCTATTGGGCCCGATCTATGGTATAATGACTCTATGAGAAGTGTGCAGAACACGACCGTATACTCAAATCTAATTTAGATCAGGCAGCTTGCTGTGCGCAGTCCCGTACAGTGACCAAGCCAAGGATCTTTACGCGATTCCCGATGCCTGGAGTGTCTCCTTCTGCGGCGACTGGGTTGTGAGGAGGATAGTTCTCGGGAAAGACGTCCTTCCAGTTCCCCTCGCTCTGCTTCATGATCTTGACTAAGCTCGCCGTCGCACTTACGTGATAACATAAAAAATATACGTTTTTATATATATAAAAACGTATATTTTTTTATCACATGGATGACCTGGTGGTTCCAGCAGTTGGCGCCGACCACTGGTACTACAAGCGCTGATGAAAAATGATATAATTGCCAAAAATTGAAATTAAATTATTCTAAAAGTCATAATGAATGTCATAGAAACTTTGCCATACGCATTATTTATTTATGTTTATGAATTAATTAGCTTAAGTCTGCAGGAAGAAGTTCCAATAGAAATATGAAGCACTTATGTATTTAAATCTTAATATGTAGTGTGCTTTACGTAAATAAATAAATAATAGGTCTTTACCTATGAAATTGCCGTTCTGCAGTACTGGCCATTTCAAATCAAAATAGTTTTTGTTAGGCTAAGGCTAATTAATTTTGTTTTAAAAACATGCAATTCTTTTTCCAAAAGTAGTCACTTGTTTATTGATTAGTGTTACATTTTCATAGCATTTAAAATAAAAAAAATCGCTTAAATTTTTTCATGCAAAACGGCAATTTCATAGGTAAAGACCTATTAGTAAGTACGTTATAACATAAAAGATAATCGGTATTTTCTTTAAATATCATCAGCGAATTCTTTTAATCACAAACAGTTTCAAGTTACCCAAATACCACAAAAACCTTTCCACACCGAAAAACAGGACAAAACGAAAATTATATAAAATCACAAAACTCTCCCTAGCTCCTGAACTTTAACTGAAACTTATCTTCAGTTACACAAGACAATGCCTTATCATAGTCTGTTTACAAACTTTGCTATAATCAAACTTGGGAGCTGACATTCTTGGTCGGGTATTTCTGTCTTTCTCTATTGTGTGTGGCGTGAATGCTAAGACATCTGCATCGTCTGCTTCTTCAAGTTAAGGCGTCGAGACGCATTCATATTGTTATGTATAATGCTTTTGTTTTTATGGTTTCTTTATATGCAGTTCAGTATTTTGATATATAATTTTAACTTTATCAGGTCGATAAATAAACAGTATCTGTTTTTTTTAAAAAAACGTCACCCCACACTAGGATTTTCTTTCGTGTCGCGGGTGCGTTTACAAACATACAATTTCACATACACAATTATACCCAGACCCGGAACAACAATATGTGGTTCACACAAAGTCCTGTTCTGTGCGGGAATCGAACCCGCGACACGTTGCGTGGCGCCAAATATGCAGTCAAGTCTTTTACAATGGTCCAGCGAGGCCGGTCTCCGACTTGCTAGATCCTTGTATAAGATATTGATTTGATTTTTAATTTGCATATTAAATATTCTTACATATAAAACATAGCACATAGCATGTTTATTACAACTACGCTCTTATTTCGCTATGTGAGTGAAGTTACAGGAAGGCCAATTTTTTCTCCCTATCACTATCTACTTTGAATAGCCCTCAACACTCTCATACCTAATTATTAGACGGTCGGCAACTCACTTCAATTCCTGTAAGTTACGGGTATTCAAGAACGGTGCGGCTTCTTCACCACGAAGGAAATGAATGGATCAATCAGAAATATTGTCATTTTATACGTATTGCCATGTTACACAGAAATACATAACAACAAAAAATTAAGAAACTGGATTTACTCAAAAATCTAAGATTTACATTATAATATATGTTGAACTATTTCTTTTAAATAGTCAATATTACTTACGACTTTTCTTAAACGCATGCTATCATCCCCCTCTGTATTACTTGTATAGGTGTTTAATGTTCAAACCCAAATAAATTCACAACACGACCTTTAGCTCACACCTAAACCAGCAACTTCAAACAAAACACCATGGAATTCAACAAAAAAAAAAACAAACAATCTAAATCAAAAGAATCGTCCTTGATCTTTTGAAAAGACAACAAAAATATTCGAAATATTTACATTTCCACGTTAAAGCATAAACAATCAGAGGCTAAAACAAAAAAGGTTCGCTTAACCCTCTCGGGCCTCCCATCATACAAAGGATAACTAAACAATGAACTACTTAGGAATATTAAGATGCCTTTACATATGTGCACGAGATACCCAAGGGATCCCTTGCAAATCCCCTCTCAATCACAATCACTCTACTTGTTTTATTTACTAGGAAATAAATGTATATGTTATTCAACTTATATGTAAAAGTCAGCTATTGAAGTGTGGTACAAGTTTGTAGTAAAGAGCGGACAATATTTTTCTTAGATTTTTCTCAACCAAGAGGTATCATTTGACTATTGAGTTTTTGTTCTTTTCGTGTCCTGTTTATAAATGTGATAAAATGAGTAGGCGGATTACCTGATGGTGAGCCGTCAGCGGTGCCCATGAACTCCCAACAAGGCAATAATACCAGAGAGATTACAAGCTCGTTCCCTTTTGTGAGTGGGTTTCGGGAATTGAGGAATGGAAAGACCGACTAGGCCTCAAGTAATCTCACTTACAAGGCTAAACACAACGCTGTGATTGTTTTTCGCCCGGTTGCTGCCTATTACACCATCAGGTAATAAGTATGTCTGACTGCCGCTCTATCATATAATAAATTTGAATTAACTCATTAAATCTCGCCATTTAAGCTCTACAACACATATTTACTTTGATTTTGAACTTAACAACATAAAATGTTCAGGTTTGAATCGACTCTCCAGTTTTAGCCAAACTCCAAAAAGAAAACAGTTCCAATACAACATCGTAAACACTAAACAGTATACCATAGCGAAATTCCCTTTCAAATTCAGCACTTACTAAAACAATTCTACCTGTCCGCTTTTCACACAAGCCTTCCTAATCCATAATTCAAGAGAACGTCTGCCTCCTAATGTATTAGACCCAACACTAAATATTTATATGTGATTCGCCAATCTACTAATGAATTTTAGTGCACACTTATAATTGTACATATCAAACTTTGTTATTCATGATTTATTCAGTTTCATTAAGTGGAATTATTTCTATGTTTGTTCTGTTTTATGGTCGTATATGTTGATGCATGTTCCCATGTCAGAGGCGTTAAGATAATTAAAATTAAATCTTGAGGAATTAGTAATAGATTATACTTTTCAAATCAGTTGATTTTTTTAACAACATATAATAACGCGGGTATTAACGCGAAAAATAGTTATTTCAATACATTGGAAGAAACGCGCAGACCTGGTTGCACAGGTCGTGGTCGCAAGCAGACGCGTGTGTCTGCTTATAATTATTTATTTTTTAATAATCATTTTCCGTTGTTCAAAATTTAGTATGATTTCTTTTTGTTTTTTTTTTATATAATGCTCATGTAGGTACGTATAAGATGTACCAACGTATCAAAGATTTTGTTAAACGACACAAGAAATCAATAATTCTTGAAATTTATTCGAAAAATATTTAAATACAAAAAACAAATGAACGCTAGTATTTACAAGAAAAAATAAAAAATATTATTCGTTTGTCGTTACTGGTTACCCATTGATCAGTTAGAAGGTCGGATTGGTATGTCATACTCGTATATCAAAACAAAATAATTTGAAATATATTATGCACCTTAAAATAGAAGGAGTTTAGAACTGGTTTCGTCGAAATAAAAAGAAAGTTTCTGTGGCCAACGGATTAAAATTTTTAAGTTTTATTTTATAAAAATTAACAGCAAATTTTACGCTCTTATTCTCGTCGAAAATAAACACACATTACAAACTTCGAGCGAGTAATAAAATTTTAAACTTTATAACACTATTTTTATTAAAACCGTTTTCCACTTCACTTCAAAATAAAATTAAGATTTTCCTCTAAAATATACTACATACAACAGTCTTGCATCTTAAAAGTTTCATAAAATATTTTCTTAAATAAATGGCTCCTATGTTAGAGCGTTTTAATTCTATCCGATCTCACAGATAAGGGACGATCGATCTATATTTTTAAATTGTGTATCTTTACTGGATAACTGATATCGATAGTCAGCAATTGTCTGAATTGGTTTACTTTAACTATTAATTGTCTTTTTATGGGCACATTTGCTTTTTCATTATTTGTACAATTGCCGAATGTCTTCTTCGACATTTGACGGGGCGAGTGGGACTGTCATCCTTTCGCTGACTGACTGAGCCATCCCGTTCCTTCATCTGCTCCAGGCCAGGGTTGTGACACGTTATTGCCCTTGCACCCGCATCTGCGGGTATACATTAATGCTGTCGTAAGCATATCGGAATAATTTTGTTGAAAAATAGCATACTTTAGAACGTTTTTGTTAATTTTCTTTTCTTCAGCTTTTAGTGGCCGATGCCAACATCGGATCGGATAATACGAAACGCTCTATCGGCTACGAAAGTGCTACGCGGTTACGATGGCTACGAAAGTCTACGAATCTCGTAGCATGTTTTTGTATAAAAATTGTAATGGGATTTTCATATTATTATTAAAATGTAAATAATATTAATAGTTTTTAACGAAACACAAAAGAGATTTAGTATTGATGTTTTGATTAAACTTATGTTATATATAACTTATAAATATTAAATTTGCGCAAAGAGCAAGCATTTGAAAGCATTGAACTTTCGTTTTACTTCTCTCATCTGAGTTTGATGACTTCTTAGCTGTAAGAATTAGATGTTAAATCATTTGAAGATTGTATGGACACGAGTCGTGCTTGCAGGCCAAGCCCAATATAATATCACGGTTCAGCTTAAAGCGGGAAGTGAAACAGAATAGTTTATAGACAGTTAGATTCTAATACTCCAACTCCTACGCGTGAGAAGTCATTAATAATTTGTCGTAATTTTTCATAAATAAAAAAGATATAGAGGTTAAATTGGTAACGCTACGTTTTTTTTCGTCTATGGCAACTAAGTCTCCAACTCAATACATTGGAAGGAGCAAAAATCAAATAAAAGTCATTACAAAGCAAGCAAACATTTCAATATTCCTACATATCTGTGAGGTAAGGATCACGTCTGCACCGACATACCGACGTCCACTCAGCACTGACGAGGGTACCTTGATGATATTCCGACGAGGAGCCCGTCAAGAAAATTATTTGTAAGATTTATTTTTTGTGCTAAGCTATGCTTTTCTTACTTCTTAGATTTTATTTTTATGTTGAGTCCTGCTGTGATTTGAAACTAAAACTGAAGACTTACATAATTTACTTGAGTAAGTAATTACTTCCCACAAATAGTTAGATAGCTGCTATTCAAGAAAATAATAATAATCATGGAATTGTATCTCGAATTTGAACGGAATGATTTTAAATCACTAAGAGTTTATTGGCAGTCCCTATTACCTACCACTGCTAAAAATAATTATAAATGTTGAAAATGCTAAAATGATGCATAATCACTTTTCCAAATCGAACAAATATCTTTTTAATAAAAAAAAATATTTTTTATAAGTGTGATTATGAATTGTATTTTTTTTTGTGTAAGCTAAATAACTCAGTGCAAAGTGACTTGTCCTTGCTTTTTAATTGATGACGTTTGTTATCCGTAGAATTTATTTGAAAGGTCTATGTTAATCCCAACACCACGCAGAATGACACAACAAAAGCCAGCATCAGCTGAAAATACTCCAATAAACACAACAATAAATCAACACGAAATAAAATAACACCAAAATTGACGTAACCCAACCTAACTCAATTGCGGCCAGAGAAACACACGAAAAAAGTATTTTTCTCGCCAAAATTCCCAGGGGCATTAATCAGACGTACTTAGTACGAATCCGGGACAGCAATAAAACATATCGGCGTAGAATATTGACAATATAATCCTAGTAATTCCTGGGTCCGATATATCAGTTAAGTTTGACAGTCCGGTTATCCCCTGTCAGTATGGAATGTAGGTAATGTGACAGGTGTCAAGTGAAGTGACGTATTTATTGTTATAAAATTATTGCTATATTTATTTAGCATTTGTGAGTGATCGATTGACAGGGTAAACGATTTTCCGAACTAAAACAGTTGTGTTATATTTGTAGGTAAAATTTATTTATGATTTTCGTCTGTTCTATTATTCCTGTGGATTTAGTTAGAGCTGAGAAAGGACTACCGATTTGACAAAGCTCATACAGCGGCGCTCCTTGATAAACCAAAACGTTCTAAAACTTTAAATTTTAAGTCGACTGCCAAACATAGAAATTATGGCCAGTCTTTTTATTTTTAAGGTACAAAAGTGCCAATAGATATAAATGAATTTAACTGTCTGTTACGTCTTGAAAACCTTTTCGCTCGTGATGATCATAATATCTACATAAATATTTTTATAACTGACTGTTGTAACTTTTTAATGTAGAAAAGCCCCGGAATTATGTTTCGTTGTGCGAGTGAAGTCACCAGCAGTCCAATCCCTAAATTCCCAACCAACCCCAAAGCACCTATTCCTGTTGGCGGTGTGGTTCTCTATGGGTGATGCTATTTGTTTGCCCTCAGATAACCCGTGTTTTCGCTTGTCGCGCTTTCCCATTAAATATTTTTATATCTGTTTTTTTATTTCAATGGTCAGCAAACGAACAGACGGATTACTTGACGGTAAACAATCAGCGCCGCCCATTGATGCTCGTAATACCAAACGAGTTACTACAAGTGCGTTGCCGATATCTCGTGAGTTAATTGGGCTTTAAGGATAGGGGATTTGAGGATTGAGGTTTTGAGCCTCACCCATAAGGCGAAACACAACGTAAAAGTTGTTTTACGCCAGTTTTCTGTGAGGCAGGTATCACTCCGGTTGAGCCGAACAAATCGTGCCGAAGCACTCCCACTCTTAACATGACCCTTATGACAAAGTGTCAGCAAAATTGAAATTGAATACTTATAATAAAAGTTTGTGTTACTAGTCGCCTTTTCTTATTTTCTTACGCCACACACCAGCGATTACCTACAACTTCATTCGCGTGATTCCCGTTTTTGCCATTCCTATGGGAATTCCAAGAATTCATTCCTTAGAAGTCACATTGTCCGAGGGTTTTTTGTGACAATTTTGCTTTCTTTTTCTTACGTTGCGCTTTTATACAGTCGACTGTATTTAACTTGCATTGTTTTCCTTTAGTAGTTCTATTGAAGGACTTCTAATAGGTTGTTTGCATTTTATAAGAAATCATTATCAAGGTGAATCTTCTCAATTGCATTTACTAAGCCCATCGACTTCTGGAACATAATTAGGATTTGCAAATGCGTGTCCGGTCGTTAGGGAATAAGAATTTCTGGTCGGGCAGCGGTATTCCCTTACTTGCCGTCCCCGCCCGCACTTACCGTCGCCTATTGCGGTGGCTGAGGGGTAAGGAGGATAGTTCCCTCACGCGCTCCGCCTCCTCCTTTGCGAGCACCACCGCTTTGCACAAAAAGAGAGCCGGCTTCCCAGTTCCTTCCGTACCACACCATGACCTCGACTAAGGCTGGACGCGAGAGGTCACCGCCGCCGATCACTTCTCTAAAGACGCGGCGGTGCTCAGCCCAAGCACCGACATCACATACCGACATATGCTCCACCTTGTTCTCTGGGTGGTCCTCACAATGACGACTGTCGAACTTTTATTCTCACCTGATCCGAAACAAGATGCTACCAAAGTACCGGTAAGCACCTGTTCAGATGGAATGTAAGGACGCCATGGAGTCTCTGAAGCCACTTCTCAAGGAGGGGTTTTACCGCTGCTAAATCAGCGTGACCGATCACGACAAAACTTGGACACACAATTTTTAGTAATATCTCTCGAATTGCTAATTTGGCTTGGGCAAGCGTGTTGAATAGTGCCCAAACTTTGAGACCTTTGCTCAGCCGTGGGCGCTGATAGATGGTTATGAAGATGAGGACTAACAATATTGGTGTCATACAGCACAGAAATGCCTCTTAACCGTAAACAATGCTCACTCGTCCACAACATAAGATTGTCCATAATAGTACTAAAACTTTATCATGAGTCAAAGTCAGGTCAAAGTCAAAACCATTTTTTCCAACTAAACCACAAATAGGTACTTTTGAAACATCAAATTAAAATAGTAGTCTTTCAGTCTGTTCGTCAGTGAAGCTAGGTGCTCATTCCAAATTGTAGATTCGAATGGAGAAAAACGATCAAAAAACTCCATTGTTACTCTTTTTTTTTTAAATATTTTACAATTTCACTAATATAACATTTAGTATACATTATTGTACCCTTATGTGAGAACAGAGTTAGCTACGAACACTATTGATATTTCAACTTTATAACAAAAGAATGAAGTACAAAATAGATTAAAGTAAATTCGTCTATACAAAAAAGTGAAAATCAACTCAAAGCCGAAATTCTTACTCCCTCGTTCTTTGAGGCATAAATATGATTGTTTGTTTACAAAATAAATATAATTTGTTCAAATACTTCACAAAGAATATTTGGCAGTTCATTTGATGTCCCAGAGATAATAAAAGTACTTAATGTTGTATTTGCCACTGTTGCTAGGTGAAAAAACAATTCTTTTCGCAACACTTTTAATATTATAAAGATGAAAATGTTGTTTATTTAACCGAATTTCAAAAATGGAAGTGGTTTCTTAAACTAGCCATGTACTTATACATTTTTTTGTGTTATAAGTTGGATGCGGATAACTTCGTCATTTTCGAATCGGTTTGAATGATTCCTGATCACCAATTTTTTTTTGTTTTTATGAAAACGTTGCCCCACTATAGGGTTTTCTCCTGTGTTGTGGGTGCGTTTACAAACATACAATGTCACATACACATGACACCCAGACCCGAAACAACAATTTGTGGATCACACAAAGTGTTGTTCCGTGCGGGAATCGAACCCGCGACACGTTGCACGGCAGCCAGTTGCCCAGCCACCGCACCAACCGTGCAGTCACCATTATCACCAAATTATGATCTGATGACGGATCCTAGGGAAAACAAGGGTGTTTTTTAAAAAGGGCATGGCCTTCGGTAACCTTCCTCGCACTGTGAAACACAACGCTAAGGTTGTTTCACGCCGGTCGACTGTGAGGCTAGGGTATCACTCCGGTCGATCCAACCCATTCGTGTCGAAGTATGGCTCTCCCACACTTATAATAATGAACGTTTAGTGGTCCTTATACGAAAATATATAATAAGTGTTAATTATTATGTTTAATTGTTTCAGATACTATTTATGAAGATGCTGTAAGATTCCCAACACAACATATAGAAACGTAAGTTATGCCCAAATATGTTTAGACATAATTAAGTCTGTTCCCTTGCTTCTTGCACCAACCATTGGCTCATCTCTTCATCACCCAAGGATCGACTGGTAGAAAATGCGTAAAACGTTAAGATCGTCTATGTCGTCGTATGACGTATGACGTCTCACTGAGCATGAAGTATGAAATAAATTAATATAACTGACTGCACGGATGTCGACGGTGCGAATCCCACACGGAACAACTCTTCGTATGATCCACAAATTGACCCACAATACAGAAGAAATCTCTAGTGAAGGTCTAGGGTTTGTTAAAAAAAACAACTTATTCTTAACGTTTTTACTACATTGAACGCCGTGTCGGACAACGGCGCCTAACGCAAGCTAAAGATTCACTATCAACGATTTTGTGTAGGAGGTCAAGACATTTATGCAAATTTCATCTTTCCCAGTTAAATATGTTGTTGTCATATTCAGGTCTTAATCCTCGGTAGTCACATATTTAACCACTGAAACAGTTATCAGTAAGTCATAGGTATTGATAAAAATCTGGGTTTATTTTGACCTGGATCCTATTTCATGTAGTGTGATATTTTATTACCTGTAGCCTTCAGGGGGACTTGCGGGGTAAGCGCAATGAGGCACCGCGACCACGGCCTAGAGCAGGAGAAGGAACGTTTTAGTCAGTAAGAGTCTGATACTCCCTCCCGCCCGGGCCTGGGCGGGAGAAGTCATTTGATAATTTTCGCCTCACAGGGGGACATCATCAAATGACAGCTCTCGCCTAGATTGAGGCGGGATCCCTCTCGCCTTATGTCAGACTCTTACTTGCTGACTTAAAACCACCCCGTTTCTGCTCCTGCTGCAGGCCAAGGGCGCGGTACCATATTGCGCTTGCCCCGCCAACCCTAACTATAAATAGGCCGAGGATAGAGACCCAAGAAACTCTTTGAATTCATTTTATTGTTTCACATTTTTATTTTTGGTATAACTACACAAGAGTTTCATTTCAGTATTGACGAATATTAAATTACTAGCTTTAAGCCACGGCTTCGTTCCCTACACCAATCTACTTAGTTGCCTACCTACACTAACTACCGTACATATCATATTCAATGTTCTTTTTCTGGTTCTAAACTACATCCCCACCAAACAATCTCAACGAGATCGGTTCAGCCGTTCTTGACTTGTAAATAATGTAACCAACACAACTTTCTTTTATATAATATAGATGGCGCTGTAATAAAGTGCTCCTCAGATTCGGCTGTGAAAGCCAGAAGTGAGGTATTGAGGTAGGTAAGTACGAGTCGGGTACTGATGGAATTGTCAATATGCATTTAGGAAACTTCACAGAATATCTGATACGCGCTAAGTGCTCAAGTCAGGTGACAGAATGTGAATGTACCTATATTTTTAGTGGATGGGCCATTTTTAGAAGCAATATGTTAGGCAAGTATGTCGCCTGGCTTACTATACACACGTACTTATAGAAATGTTCAGCTACTTAGATTTGTTTTTGATAAGTTTAAGCCTTTCGTTTTTGTCTCTATAAAATGTTGGTATTGGATAACTTTAGGGATTTGGTTTTTTTATGGTATAAGTCGGCAAACGAGCAGACGGATTACCTGGTAGTAAGCAATCGGCGCCGCCCATGGACAACCGCAACACTAAAGGAGTTACGAGTGCGTTGCCGGCCTTTTGGGGATATAAGGATTGGGAAGGGATAGGGGAAGGGGAGGGATTGGGCTTCCTGTAACCTCACTCACACGGCGAAACACTACGTTGTGGGTTGTTTCACGCCGGTATTCTGTGAGGCCGTGGTATCAGTCCAGTCGAGCCGACCCATTCGTGCCGAAGCTTGGCTCTCCCACATTTCAAATCTTTATTTTAGAATTCTATATTATGTTTCATGTGTGCAATAATTTTTAAAGCATTTTTTCCTTAAATGTAGATTGTATCCCTAAAGTTATTAGACAATGGATATATGAAAATTATTCATTCAACAAGAGGATAACTCCAGAAATTTCACTCACGCCTTGAAATACCGCCTGCATTGTTTCACGCCTTTTTCTATTGACTTTCATCAATTATTATATGTAATAGCTAGTTTTTCCTGTTTCCTGTGGTAGTACAGGTGAAGCTGCTTGAAGAAGCTAAAAGATAATCTATCACTATGTAAAAAATCATACAAATCAGTTCAGTAGTTTTTACGTACAAGAGAAACGAACTGTCTATTCATCTATACATGTTTTGAAACATTCGCGTTTATAATATTATATAAATATTATTAACGTCAAATTTATATTATATTATTTAAATTTGACGCTTGCCCTGTGAGCGTAGTTCAATTTATTAAAATTACTGACTAATAACTAATTTTCATATAGCTATGCAAATATGTTATTATGTTTGTACACATATTGCAATTTGCACGATCGAACTATATTACAATTTACTGGTACTTTAATGTCAATATTATGTAGCAAATTAATAATATGCTTATTTACTAATCTATACTAATATTATAAAGAGGTCAAATTTGTAAGTATGTATGTTTGTATTGTATGCAGGGGGTAATCTTTGGACCCACTGATCGGATTCCCAAAATTCTTTCACTTAATGATAGCTACAATGTTCCCGAATACTATAGGCTATAAAACATCACGCTACAATCAAATGGAGCCGAGCAGCGGGTGAAACCGCGCGGAAGTAGTACCAAGTAAAGAATCACTACATAGTATAAAATAAAGTCGCTTTCTCTGTCCCTATATGTGTGCTTAAATCTATACGGATTTTAATGCGGTTTTTTAATAGATAGGGTGATTGAGCGGAGATCCAATCCTTAATCTCCTCCACCTCTTCCCAATTCTTGACCACTTCCTTTAAGTGTGGGATAGCCAAGCTTCAGCACGAATGGGTTGGCTTGACCGGAGTGATACCACGGCCTTACAGAAAACCGGCGTGAAATAACCACCGCGTTGTTTCGCCGTGTGAGTGAGGTTACCGGATGCCCAATCTTTCCCTTTCAGTAGTTTAGGCGTGAAGAAAAGACAGACAAACAGACAGACAGGCAGTTACTTTTGCATATATAATATTAAGTTTAGATGACCCACCAATAATGACTTGATGATGATGATTAAATTTTGTATAGTTCATGCGCAATTCAGTGAAACCCCATTTTTTAAACCTCATCTTTTGAGCCAACCCTGACCTATTCGATTAAACCCAGTACGATTAAGCACATCGATTTTGAAACGAATATTCGATAGAATCGAATGCTAGAGCACGGACATGTTTACTGTCCCAATACGTTTGCCTTTCGCTTCAGTAGAAGCCAACTTACTAGATCTGAATACGGCAACATTCACACCGTTACACATAAAATAAATAAAACTTTATTTCATACTAGAGATCCATACATAACTGTTTGTTATTTTTTATCCTAATATTAGGTAGAAAACATGATTTTAACATGGACATGGAAATCAGGACGCACATGAGCCCTTTATTAGACACTTGCCCAGTGTCTAATAAAGGGCTCATCCAGTTTGCCGGTCTAACTAGTATAACATATAATGGTGACTCTGCGCCTGCATGAAAATTATCCATTGCACGTGGGTGGGCAAGGTTGTAAATTTAATAAATAAGCGCGAAAACTTACTGACAATCCAATAATATTGGGTCTTCTACAATTAAAATGACTATACAATTGCATTTCAAGCAGATTAACTTGGATTATGAAGTATGGCTAGACGATCCATCGCTAAAGTCCGCTCGGGGCCGTTGCTCGTCCTAAAAGGGCAGAAACAACCTGGCCTCCTCACGAACTGACGTTCCGTCAGAGTGATATCCATTTCTTTTTCACTCTTGCCTATCCATAGAGGTTTTATCGCTCATTGAAGATCTAAGACGATATACATAGGTGCACCGTCATATATAAAAGCGCTCAAAAGGATTAAGCTTCCGGTCAGCTCATTTATCATATCAGCCACAGGACGTCCACTGCTGAACATAGGCCTCCCCCATTGACTTCCAGATAGGCCGGTTGGAAGCGACCTGCATCCAGCGGCTTCCTGCGACCTTAATCAGGTCGTCTGTCCACCTTGCGGGTGGACGTCCCACGCTGCGCTTGCCGGTACGTGGCCTCCACTCGAGAACCTTTCTGCCCCAGCGGCCGTCGGTTCTACGCGCTATGTGCCCTGCCCATTGCCACTTCAACTTACTAATCCGCTGGGCTATGTCGGAAACTTTTGTTCGTTTGCGGACATCCTCGTTTTTTATACGGTCTCGCAAAGAAACTCCGAGCATAGCCCTCTCCATAGCGCGCTGAGCGACCTTGAGCTTCTTTATAAGGCCCACAGTAAGAGACCACGTTTCAGTTCCATAGGTCATCGCTGGTAACACACATTGATTATAGACTTTCGTCTTAAGGCACTGAGGTAAGTTGGACGAGAAGATGTTGCGTAGTTTCCCGAACGCTGCCCATCCAAGTTGGATTCGACGATTGACCTCCTTCTCGAAATTGGACCTACCTAGCTGGATCACTTGTCCCAGGTATACATATTCGTCAACAATTTCGAGGTTAGAACTCCCAACTGATATCGGATAGGGCGTGACATGGGCGTTTGCCATGACTTTCGTCTTGTCCATGTTCATTCGGAGCCCTACCTGTTGAGAAACTCTACAGAGGTCATCGAGCATTGTGCTCAGATCCTCCAGCGATTCTGCCATGACTACAATGTCGTCGGCAAACCGGAGGTGAGTGATGTACTCGCCGTTGATGTTGATGCCAGATCCTTTCCATTCCAAGAGCTTGAAAGCGTCTTCCAATGCAGCGGTAAACAGTTTCGGAGATATGACGTCTCCTTGCCTTACACCTCGCTGCAGAGGAATATTCTTAGTGCTCTGGTTTTGTACTTGGACCGACATAGTGGCGTTTGTGTATAAGCACTTCAAAACCTCGATGTACCGAAAGTCAATATGGCACCGCTGGAGAGATCTTAACACAGCCCAAGTCTCGATCGAATCAAAAGCCTTCTCATAGTCCACAAACGCCAAGCATAGTGGCAAGTTATACTCCTCGGTCTTCTGTATAACTTGCCGCAGCGTATGGATGTGGTCTATGGTACTATAGCCTTTCCGGAAACCGGCTTGTTCGGGAGGCTGGAAGTCATCGAACCTACGTGTGAGACGATTTGTGATGACCCTCGAGAATAACTTGTAGACATGGCTCAGAAGTGAGATGGGTCTATAATTTTTCAGTAGAGTGTTATCTCCCTTCTTGAAGAATAGTACCACCACACTTCTGCTCCATGCCGCCGGCGTTGCTCCTTCGAATATGACGGAGTTGAAGAGCTTCTGAAGGACTCTCAGTACCGGCGTTCCGCCCGCTTTCAGAAGCTCTGATGTGATTCCGTCCTCGCCCGGCGCCTTGTTGTTCTTGAGCTGCTTGAGGGCCATCCTAATCTCGTATAGGCTGATGTCCGGGATATCCTCGGTATAGTGTCGGGTGAGTTTAGCTCTTGGATCGGCGACTGAGCTAACAGGTCTAGTGACCGATGTGTATAGCTGTCCATAAAACCTCTCGATCTCACCCAAAACTTCGGCCTTCGTCGACGCTACACTGCCATCCTCCGCCTTCAGCTTCGTCAGCTGTGTTTGCCCAATAGACATGTCCCTAGCGAACACTTTGGAGCCTTGGTTCCGCTCTATCGCTTCTTTAACCCTATTGGCGTTAAAGTTGCGGATATCGTGTCGCATGGACTTCCATATTTGTCTATTGAGCTGCCGATGTGCTTTAGCATCGGCAGAGGTCTGGAGTACCATAGCACGTCGTTCTGCCATGAGTTTGAGGGTGCGATCGGTAAGCTTCTGCGGTCTGTCTTTTCGGCGGGGTCTAAAAAACTTCGACCCGACCGCATGGACAGTTTCTACAAACCTGTTGCTAATCTCGTCCACTGACTCGCAATTCTCCAGGGACTCAAAACGATTCGATAGCTCGATCTGAAAGCTCTCGGGACAACCGATATGTGCATTTGAAGGTCGGAGCGTAGACTTCATCAGACGTGATCTTTCCAGCTTTATATTGATATTCAATGTGCCTCTGACCAGTCGGTGATCGCTGCCGGTTTTTACTTTATGGATCACAGAGACATCATTGAACATCTGTCGCTTTGTTGTCATGATGAAGTCGATCTCATTTTTTGTGGAACCGTCCGGGCTCATCCAGGTCCATTTCCTGTGAGACGGCTTCTGGAAAAAGGAGTTCATCGCAAAGAGGTCCTCCTTCTCCAGGAACTCAGCCAGTCTCTGTCCCCTGTGGTTCCGTTGCCCATACCCGAATTGCCCCACTCTCAGCTCGTTATCGCCTCGAGTTCCCAGTTTCGCGTTGAAGTCCCCCATAACAACATTGAAGTAGGTTTTATTAGTATGTATGGCCCTACTTATGTCCTCATACATAACCTCTACTTCCTCGTCTGGGTGTGTCGAGGTCGGTGCATAAACCTGGATAACCTTCAACGAGTATCTATTGGATACCCTGAGTATCAGGTACGCCACCCTGCTCGACACACTTTCGACGGTAAGAATGTTGTTGACGAGGGACCTGTGGACGAGGAACCCGACACCACCTTGGGACAGTTGTTCGCCCTCCCGGTAGTAGAATAGGTTGCCGGATCTTAGGGTTATCGTGTCCTCGCCCTCTCGTCGGACTTCTGACAACCCCACAATACTCCAGCGCAACCTACCCAATGCCTCTTCCAGCTCAATAATCTTCTCGTCTGTCCTCAAAGTGCGAACATTGTGTGTTACCAGGGCCAGTCGTCGTCGGGGGTGGTAGCCTTTTCTCCACCTCCGGGGATTCTTAGCACCCCGTGTCCCGCCGTTACCCTGACCGCTACCACGGTAGCCAGGAACGGCGGGACTGCCGGAGACTGGGGGCCTGGTTTTATCTGAGCAGTTCATATGGGGGGATTTGCCAATACTCACCACGCTTGGCAGGCGGGTTGGCGAGCGCAGTTAGGTCACCGATAATTTTTAAAGAATGCTGCTCCCCATTCCTCGGTGTCTGGTCGCAGTTTTAGGACGTACCCGGGTCCGACGTACCCGGGTCCGCTCATTCACTCAAAAAAAAAACAATGCTTAAGTTGTTCCACGCAGTCTTGCCGCGAGGCCGTGGTATAAATCAGGTCGAGCCGGCGCATTCGTATCGAAGCAAGGTCAACCACACTTAATTATTTTGCGTCAGGATTCACTATCTGGTGAGGGAAGAAAAGGCCGCCAATATACGTATCAAGAGGTGCCGTAATATGTTCCTGCTTAAGGTCATAGAGCTGCACTTGTTCAGTGAACTGCCAACAGCACACTTTATTTGATCAGCTCATCCAGATTAAAGACAAAACTCCCTATCTCTCTCCCATAAGACGTAATTTTATGATACACTTAACCAATTCGTTGAAAATTACAGCCGTGCTAAAATAAAAATCTTTTCATTTAACGCTTTTGTTCAAGAAGGCTATCCTAGTAAGAGAGCATGCAAGTAAAGCTGTAGCACAAAGCTGGTGCATTATATGCATTAGATTTATATAGCCTAACATTATATTATAGTCAGACAGACATAAAGCTGAGACTAGATAATGGCTCCCGTTGGCATACTTTAAGTTCTCAAATCTCGTTTTAGTACACCCTTGAGAACAAAATTTAGACATTAAGTCCGAATGTATGCTCTAGATTAAGAGACATTGCACTCCAAAACAAATATAAGAAAAACACATTTACTTTAATCCTTGCACCAGACAACGGGTTTGTGATTAATTTAGTGTTGCGGAGGTGATGGCTGAGTCAGATCTGTAATTTATGTTTTTTTATTTGATGTGATTAAGAAACCCCTATTTATTTTCTCCAATTAGAGAAGCGTGTGGTGGAACGTTCTGGTTTTTAGTCATAAAGAGTGTGACATTCCCTCTTGCCACACGGGGAAAGCCAATTGATATTTTTCCCACCACGACAAAAGATCAAACCAGCTTAACAACATTTGATAGAAAACTGAAATCCTTTCTAATAAACAAATGCTTTTATTCGGTAGAGGAATTTTTAAATATATCTATAAATAAATAACAATAATTTAACTAAATGATAAATAAATATTAATTTATAAAAACACGTGAATATGTATAAAAATACTACATAAATAAGCAGAAAATAATATACATATCTATGATGATCAAATATATAAATTTTATAATAGTACCTACCTACTCAGAAATATAATTTAATATTAATACAGCGATCCACTAAAAATGACCTCTTTTAATTGTGTAAATTTATGTTCTAATTAATTATTATTAAGTATAATATTAGTAACAAGTATCTACCCTCTAGTATGTTTGCAATGCCTGAAAAAGGCTACAAAGTTTTTAAGTGCCACTAGCAATAACACCTATGTATACACTTAGTTTGCAAATAAATAAATTTGAATTTGATCCACGGCTCGATTCGATTGTTTTTAGTCAGTAAGTGTCTGATACTACCCAGATAGAAAGAAGTGAATGTTTTTCGCATTTAAATAAAAAATATCGAGAGTTAGGTGATCCCGATTATTTAGAACCCCAAAAACCAACAGATGGATAAAATGTAACAAGGTCTTTATGATGATCGAATTGGGATCAAGTTATTGTAAGTTTACACTTTTCAAACTAAAGCACACTTCGGTGTAATATCTAGCTGCTAAGGTTCATACTTTTAAAGAAAACATATAAATTCTGTCAGTAGAAGACAGTGTTTGTTTCCATTTTAATATCTGTATTCTTGAATGCAATGCTCTATACATCTTGCTTTTCCAAGCTGCAATAAATCTTTTTATTTATTTATTTAGAATGTCTAGCAAAAGATAAATATGAGGGAGATATAAAAGTGATGGTATCGTTAGAAACAGTAGGCAGGAAATGTAGTATTTGGATTTTTTTTAACTTAACCCTCTAGTTGAGCTCAAGAAAATAGTTTTTTTTTTTTTTTTTTTAATTGTGCCACAAAATATTTAGCTTTTTAGTGCCCTCTGCTGAGCAAACGCCTCTGATTACATATGAAACGTTTGAGTATTAACTTTCTCTTAGTGGATTGGTGGTTACAAATTTATAATTAGTATTTAAAGTCCAGGTTTAGTAGTGTCTTAATACACAGAAATAACATATAACTTGGAAAAAGTCACACAGCTACTTGACGTAGAAGATAAAATTATAAAGAGACCTTAACCCCTGGGCCACAACGATGAAACTTCGATACGTCGTACAACAATAGAACAATGTTTGGAATGAAACCCCTTTGAAATTTATAGTGAAGTATTTACTTTTTTACTTTCAAACGTAACGGTTTTGTTTAATATATAATTAAGTACAATAACAAGTATCTTACTCGTGATAATATAGTACCTTCTCCTTTTTATGAAGTCGGTAAATTACCTTAAAAGCAATAGGTACATTTCTAAAATCCTGCTACGGTATGCAACTTTGCTGATTTTGCATAACTATTTTGAACAAATTTTAAGCCATGCAAACCTCAATACACGTCTGCCGATAAAAGTTTATTACATGAATTAACACCTGCAAAAACACACTCTTTTATCATTTATTCACAACAAAAGATGTCCAGGACAATTAATAATAAAGGATACAAGGCCAAAGGATCACCTCCCCAAAATGTCCCCTCATCAATTAACAGGGTTTTCGCATGTTCCGACATCATTACAACATACACCAATTTGTCGAAAGCCTTCGACTCAATTTCGACATTACACCTAAAACGATAAAGTTGAAATTACAATTTCATCGAGAGTAGTTTGTTGATCTGCGGCTGTCAACTAGGAGGTCTTTCAAAATTGTTTCTATAGGCACATTTAGTTAGTTAATCTTGATAACATGGAAGGTGTTGATTAGGGATTTGGAAGATTAGTGTGTATGTAGTGTCGAAGGGTTAAGTTTTGAGTTTAAGTTGTTGGGTAGCTCAGACCTTGATGATGGGGCCCAAAGGGTAAATATTCAGTTGTAGTCTTTACGCGCGATAATGTACCGGGTATGTAACGGGGTGGTTTGGAGTCGGTAAGAGTCTGACATCCCCTTTCGCCCCACGTAGAGCGGGTGAAGCCATTTAATGTTTTTATTCACTCAAAATTAAAGCTTTGAGGCTTGGTGAATAATCAAAAGAAATTTTGAAACCTAGTAAGTATATTTGGTTGATTTCAATGTTGCAAAATGGTTAATAGGCGAGTTACTGACTCGCCTATGAAGTGTTCCGTAACCATTATGTTGTCGTGTTTACGTCGTGAGTGAGTTAATAAACATACAAACTCACATACACATCACACCCAGAAATTGTTGTTCCGGGAACAACAATTTGTGGATCACACAAATTGTTGTTTTGTGTGAGAATCGAAATGCGACACGTCATACAGCAGCCAGTTGCCCAGTGTGCAGTTAGCGCAGTGTCTAGGATCACTGTTCACATTGTTTTTTTTATTTTGATTTTGGTGTTTATAACAGAAACATATCATATGTCCAAATTTCATTTCAACTGTCTAGGTAGCATAGCTCATGAGCTTGCTTGACGACAGAAAGAGAGCCAGACGGACAAACGGAGAGTGGAGCCCTAGTAATAGGGTTTCCATTTCATAATTCCATTTCATCTTTTGGGGATGAAACCTTAAAAACAAGGTGCCACCCTTATAAAAATCATGTCCGAAACTCCAAATAGTCTAGAAACAGACTAACCGGGAAGCGGTTCGCCTCCAATTTTATAATTAGAACCAGTAAGAAGTGGGATTCTCTGCCAGAGTCTGAGTTTCCCGAATGACGTTCTTCAAGGCCCGAATGAATATGTTGCTTATAGGTAGGCGTGCTCCATCTTAGTTCTCATCAACGCTTACCACCAGGCAAGATAGCCGCCAAATGGCCATCACGAGAAATAAAAGAAAAATTTTCTAACACAATACTATAAGTTTAAATTTATTGCGGTCAACCTACACTTTTCTAACAAAATTCTTCATCAGACTTTAACCTTTTTTGGTTTGATATAAAGTTGAATGTTCCGTGAAAAAATGTACAATTTGGGGTTGGTTGACCAGCTGGCGTCTGTACTTTGCTGGGCAAATAATATTTTAGAGACCGCATTCACACGACACGATTCTCTACTTAGTGCTGTTAGTGAAGAAGAATACACGGGAGTTCCATAATATACTACGCAAAGTTTCATTTTATTTTTTGGTCATAATAATTTTATTTATTTTGTTAGTTCCATTTTAATGCATATTTGGGCTATCAACAGTCACATCACAGCCAGCCCGAGTGTTCACTTATGCCAATGTCCAGCCACAGTTACGAGTGTAAGGGCAATAATGAACCCGCGATCTTGGTCAAAGTAGGAGAAAGAAAGGGGGTCCTCTTTAGTCTATACATATATAAGTTCGACACTCCCTCTTGCGAGAGATTGTATTGAGTAGGGCAAGAGAATACATTGGATCATTTTCGCCCCTCAGCACAAAAAAGCAGTGTCAACACAATGGATAGGCAACCGGTTGCTGTACAACGTGTCGTGGGTCGAAAAAATAATACAGACAATTCTTTGAGTTATCGAAAAATGCTGCTCTAGCTGTAGATGTGATACCTTTACTAAAGTGTATGTTCTCAACTACAGCCACGTCCTCAAGCCTAGGGTAGTAGTAGGTCCAGTTCGTCTCGCGAGGTTTTCTTTCACCTTCTATCAGTAGTGTCTAAGCAAATATGCCTACTGAGAAAGTAGGAACATATAACTCCATAAAAGTTACATTGGTTAGTACTTGGTAATTTTCGAAACCGCTCTATGTAAGAGAATCGGGATAATCTCTGGACTGTCACGAAATATGGGCCATTGCCCATATTTCGTGACGACGTGACGTAAATTTTGCACTTTTACTTCTCAAGGGAGTGTCAGACTGTTACTGACTCAAAGCCACCCCGTTTCTTCTGCTGCTTTGGATTAGGCTGGTACCTGCAACCTAAAAATGGTCATGTTTACATCTCGGATATCCTCTTCAAAAACCAACAACAAAAAATGACGTCGTATTTTGATTGTTAATGCTAAAAACACACCTTTTTATTTCCAGATCCGAATCCAGAAGCAAGGAAATGACGTTGGGTAAGTACCTACATAGCAGACATTTCTTTAAAATATTCAAACAGGCTGTTTGACTTTTAGCATTCTTTAAGACTGTACAACTGTACGCTGTAAGAGTTGAATAGTAAAGCGAGGAAGCGTTTTGAAAATTCTATAGCCTCTTAAGATTTTCTCGTATGTGTTAAATAATGCTCGGATTTTTTCGAGAAGGTCTAAGCTGTAGGATAAAGAAAAATGGTGTGTGAAATTAAAGATACTTTACTAATGAAACTAGAATTAAATTTCTTAAGTTTTATATTTCAGCTCTATGAGAGATCCTTTCAAAAATCTTGGACATAAATTTCGTTATTCTTAATAAACTTCTGTTCGAGATGGAGATGGTATTAACTTTTTTGTAGAAAAACGCAAACAAACACTAGAATTTGCTGCCATAAAGCGCCGTACCTAACTTATATTATTCCAAACGGTACTCGTTTACGATACAATGGTACTCTGTATAAATTGACTTATGACTGATACCATAAAGATCATTTTATTAATTACTTTGGATAAAACTAAAGAGATCGACTTTTAATCCCATTAAAGCATAAGCACAAGAAATATAACAGAAATACCTATAATAGAAAAAAAAACATAACACTAATCTCACCCCAGAGGCCAAAAACCGTCAGTCACTCAACGAATTACATTACAAGATCCCATAACTTAATTTCATCCTGTTGTTCTTCGATTCCTTTCTCCCCTCTTGACGAGATCTTCAAAGGATAGCAAAAAGTAATTGTTTTCAAACATAAAACAAACATCTTCGTTCGAGCTCGAGTACTTTCGGAAACACTTGAGATGTCCATTCGTTTAGTTTCGCTAAATGCACTTTAGACCCGAAGTTTCGTCAGTGTTTTGTTTGGGAAGAGGATTTGTAAAGAATATGTTTGTTCGTGATGTGTTTGCTTTGTCGTTTTGTTATGTTTGCCGGTTGAGATTTTCTATAATCTGATCTGTTGCATTGTTGAAATGGTATATATCTCTGTTCCAGAAAATTCTTTAATTATCTAGATATATTTTTATTGCGGATAACTTCGTGTTCGTAAACATTGTGACCTTGGAAAACATTCAATAAAATATGCCATATATTTTCAATATCCTATATCTTCTTACTCAAAATGATAGTGCCTTTATGTGATACACAAAATTCACACGTAACATAAACACAATAAAGCTCATATTATGCCTCAAAGGAAATACAGCAGTGATATCAATAAGCGCAAAACAGCCAAAGTAATGTAAATCAAAATTGATAACGATACCCCATGTACACGAATGCTGATAAACAAAATTGAGTTCACTTGAACTTCCAGACAAAATTCCATTGAATTTACAAAGTGTTCTAAGCTCGTTACAAAATACATTTTGTTTCAACAACAGAACAACACAAATTCCACGAATTTAGGAAATTTGGGACCGAACTTTTCTCACAGAAAATTTGAGAAGGGACTCTGAAAAGTTAACAGAACCATTGTCACCTTTTGGAACCTTTATCTCGATAGCGAAATGAAATCTGAAGGGAAGATCAAAGGCTTTTGAGGATAAATTCTCAAAATGTCTCCCCCAAAATGCCTTCCATAAATCAGACACACCTGTGAAAAATTCTGTGCTTTAGAACATTTATGGATCGAAAAAGAAATCTTAGGAATGTTTTGCGAAACAGAAAAATTTAGGGAACGTCGAAGAGTCAAAGTGTTCGGAAAAACAGGATGCTTCGAATTCTTCTAAGTAAAAATTTTAAATTCTTTCGTTAAATAATTTAATGTTTTAATTCTATGGCATTTTTGTGTTTTTCTAAGACGATGTTTTGTATAGTTACTTTCTTAAAGATGGCAATCTGATTGAGATTCAATGGCAATTGAATCTCAGATTTGAATTTGTCTTTTATTACTACGACTATAAAGTTCTGTAAGTAAAGTTCACTGTGATAGCCGATAGGGTCAAGTGAAAAAAGAAGGCAATAAAAATCAACATTTGCAATATCCGTTTACGATTTGAAAACATTTTTATTACAAACACTTTGATCGTCAAGGACAGTTGTCGAAATATAAACTTTTATCAATTGGCTTTATAGTAAAGATCGTTATCCGGGAGGATCATGTTTGATGGTCAACATGAGGAAAATGTGAAAAGATTTTACTTAACAGAATAGGCATCAGTCGCTTTGAGTATGAAATAATTATTAACTACCTTGTGCAAACTTATCGCCAATTGGTTTTTACACATTTTTAACGTGGAATTTTCTTGTTTATCAATGATGCATTTACAAACATACTATTCTATGTCTTTTTATGGCATAGGTCCGCAAACGAGCATATATTTTATATGACGGTCGCCGCCCATAGACTCTAGTAATACCAAAAGAGTTACTACCAGTGCATTGCGGACATTTTATTGGTTATAACGGTGGGAGGAACAAATAGGCCTCCGGTTGCCTCACTTGTTCGGCGAAACACAACCCAAGAAGTTGTTTCACGTGGGTATTCTGTGAGGCCGTGGTTTCACACAGGTCAAGCCGACCCATTCACGTCAAAGTAACTTTCACACAATGAAAACATACACATCACACCCAAACCCGTATCAAAAATTAATGAATCACGCTATGAGTGTACTATGAGGAACACCCGCAATTCGTTGATCAGCAGCTGGTTGCCCAAATATTGCACCAACTTTTGTGTGGGAGAGCCATACTTCGGCACGAGTGGGGCGAATGATACCACAGCCACAGCGTTGAGTTATGCTGTTTCCGTGAGGTTACGAAGGCCCAAATTCTTCCCTTCCTCCAATCCCTCCCTAATCACTTAATCCCCATAAGAGGAGGTATAGGGATACCTCAAAAGGTCAGCAACGCACTCGTAACTCCTCCATTGTTGCGTGTTCATGGGCGGCGTCGATTGCTTACCATCAGGTAAACAGACCGCCCATTTGTCATCCTATCACATAAAAAATACTGTGCAGTCAAAATTGCGCTGTACACTGTACAGAGTAGAGAATAATGATGGTTAGAGCCCGTTTTTGCTTACCCTTTCAGCAAATATTCAAGTTTCATACTTCTTGAGGATATTTATACACGTGAACTTTGCTATCTATTCGACCTGGCCTCGGCCAGACGTCCTTTGTATAATTTGAACGTTCCTTTCTTTTAGACACTTTCAAGGACCTGAGATATATTTGAGAAAGGAGTAACTTTATCTGATTTATGGTCATTGTATTCAGAAAGAAAGTGTTTTGAAACTTTTTCGGGTACTGTCTCATTGTTTTTTTCGACTAAGTTTTTTTGTGTGGCTTTGTCTGTACTTGACACCAGCCGTTGCCATTTCTTTAGTTAAAACATACACACAACCAAACTATTATCAAAATCAGCTTATACTGTTGTGACTTTATTGTGTGCTGTGTATGGTTTTGGATGATGTGTGTGTGGCTGTGTGGAAGTGGCTGAGTGACCAGTTAATCACAGCGAGTAAAAAGTGTCAATTAGGTTCTTTTTTCAAAATTCCCATTGTTATCCCTGAGTCAAGGAGTTCTGTCATGTTTGAGCCCATATCTCGAAAAGTACGTAAAGCCGTTGATATTGCGTCTGACCTCTTATTCTTCTTGAACTCGACTTCTTCTTAGGTTGCTTTAACCAACTACCCATCGTCTTTGCGCTCTCATTTATGACTTACAATATCTCCTGTCTAAAGGGTTACTGTTGTAGTGTTGTCTAGTTAGACAGTCTAGATTCCAAGCTTGTTGCTATTTTATGAGTAGGTAGACTCCAGTCAGTCAAATCATGTATGGTTGCGAAATTAAGTATTGCAATAATTGCTTTTTATTATTTTGGCTTTATCGAAATTGGATTATGTGCTTAAACTACAATAATAAAAAGATAGGAATCTTTAATATAATACAAGAAATTAAATAGCGTTATTGTGTCAAAAGTGAAAATACTTTCCAATATTGATTTTTAAACTCATAACCATATGCAAGCACGTTTAGCACTCTTGCAAAACAATTTTGAACCCTAAAACAAAAGTGCCAAGAATTCAATTTACATTTTGAGGTAACACGACCGCGTAAATTCGGTAGTTGAGAATTTCTGAGTTGCGTGGGTCGTTCTATATCGGTCGTTTGGTGCAGACTGTACTCTTCTTTCCCATGAGCGACGTAATGCGATACAAAGCTTGACAAAATTACACAGACTACCTTTTGTAGTAAGGAACTACGAAAAAAGATATCTGAAAGTATACTATTCTATGTGGTATTCTGATATATATAATGTTAAGAAGTATATGTTAGTTTTAACTTGAAACTAGTGACATATTATTATTTCGGATTGAGACAAAGTGAAAGTCAAAGGTCAAAAATAATTTATTCCCATTAAACCCTTACAGGCACTTTTCAACGTTAAACAAAATTTGAAGATATAGTGTCAGTCTGTCGGTCAGTCCTCTCAGTGAAGCTATTTGCTCGTTCCAAAGTGTAGATTCCGATAGAGAAAAACGAGCAAGAAACTCCATTGTTACTCTTTTTAAATCAGTTTCACATACAGATTACTTATACAAACAGTTGGTTCAGTTTGGGTATAATTTTATTAATTTCAATTTTCTATAGCAATCAGATTCTAAGTATTATAAAGTGGCTTCGCTGGTAGAAGATAATAACCACCCACAGTACTGGGGTAAAAGGTAATCTATGTGTTATTCCAGACTGTAATCTATCTCTATGTCAAATTTCATTCAGATCAGTTTAGAAGTTTTAAGTAAAACAGAAAACATTTTACCATTTTAGTTGGTTAATGCGTTCGAGAAACATAATGTATGTGTAAATTACGTTTGATTTAATTTGTGAGCTATTGGCAAACCCTAAGTAGTATGATGAAAAATATTTTTTCACATTCTTCATCTTGCTAGGCAAACGCTGCTTTTCACACTGAACAGGTATTACCGTTAACTGAAATTTATAGTTTGTATCATAACTGCTACGGACATGACTAAGAAAGAGTCCAGTTCAGTGAAGTTCTGGCTTAAACCCTCCTTTCTAAGGTAACTTTTATAATTTACTACTAGCTACTCTCACACGGTTTCACCCACTGTACAGCTCCTAAAGATTATAGCGTGATGTTTTATAGCCTATAGCCTTCCTCAATAAATAGACTACAAGATTCAAAAAGAATTGTTCAATTCGAACCAGTAGTTCCAGAGATAAGCGAGTTCAAACAAACAAAGAAATTCTTCAGCTTTATAATTTTATAAGTATAACTAGATTTGTCTTTTAAGTACATGGAAGCCTAACTTTTCCCATGTATTTTATTCCCAATCACTAAATTCACCAATCCTCAAATCCTTGACCTTTAAAAACCAGCTCATGTAACTCAATGGTGTTGAGGGTGTCCATGGTCAGTGGCGATGGCTTTTTAATGGGATAGGCTGGCAAAGGAGCAGATAGTACCTACGGACTTGATGGTAAGCAATCGGCGCACCCCATGGACATTCGTAATACCAAAGGAGTTACTACAACTGCGTTGCCGACCTCTTGTAAGTTTTTAAGGATCGCCTCCTTTGCGAGCATCACGGCCTCGCAAAAGGTAGCGAAGTCACTCCACCCTGACTCGCTCCCAACCATAGCAGACACTACAGCCAGAACCGAGAGATTTCCCGCAGCACCTACGGCCGCGATCACGTCACGGCGCAGCTCAGCCCAAGCTGGGCACTCCGCCAAAGTATGCAGACCTATTTGTCGACCTATCATGGGATAGATTATAAACAAGAACACATCACTCACAGAATCCGTCAAAATAGTACAACGACGCACAAAATAAATATATACACCAGAATTGTTGCCGTGTCGCCTCAATTTACTCATCACAGACGTCAAATAAAAAGAATCGTCGGCAGTTCACCTTGTGTTATTTGTATGCCTTTTCCAAGTCAATTGGTAGTTCAAACTTAGCTTATTTCCTATGGGAAATTTCTTTCAGACGATGTAGATACGGCTAAATTGATTCTGGAAAAGTAAGGACAGTATAATAAACTTTAATGGGGATTTCTTTATTTTTTTAAGTGTTTTCTTTTTTTACTTCCTTTTTTCTTGTTGAGGTTTGTCACAGGCCCTTTCAGAGTTTGCTGGGTGTTAAAGTTAGTTTCCGGGTACGATATAAGTTTTATTGTTTAGTTGGTTTCGTTGTAGTAGGATTGTTAAAAACTAAACTAAATGCTGGATGACCAAATTATGCATTTCTTTTTAACTTCAGCTGTTGAATATAACATTCTATGATAATGATTTTTTCTTATTGGTTTATTTTCGAAATGAGAGTGTCAACTACGTACATAAGTCAAAAATGTTGCTATTAAGAGAAAGTTCTAGCTACAAGTCTTCAGTTCATCCAAGGAGTCTCAAACTCACCAGTGGCGCCATCTGCGATCCATTTGACATCCGAAACAAAACAATAACCACAACGAATACAAGAGACAGAATTCATTCCACCCTTTCAATTCGTCGTTACAACCTCTAAAAGCAATTAATATATCGAAAACTCCAAAGCATGTACACACCACCACATAAGTTTTGCAATATATTGTTCGTATGTAACGTTAATTAACAGACACTGAGTGGTGTTGGGTACTCTTAATTAGTAAAGTTTGGGCGAGCGGTCACCTAATCTCGCGAAGGGTCGAACTACGTAGATATACATTCATATGTAAGGACCTCTGTTGTAGGTTTGAGGTCTGTCCTGTTTAATTTTAAGTAAGCTTTTTCTATTTATTACTAGTTATTACGCTAAGTACTATAGTCGGGTAGGGCAAAGTGTAATTACTTTTTTCGTAAATAGAACTTTTTTGTTAAAACTCGCTTTTTGATACGAATGTCTCGCAGTAAATCCACTCTCTTTTGCATAGATGTCATAAAATAACTGGCAAATCTTGTTCCTTAAAAATTGCCATTTGATTCTATGCATCCCATATAAAGTAAGATTTTAATTCGTATTCATATTCGCGGACTATACGGAAGAAAAATTCATACAGCAAACGTCTTCCAGTAAATAATCCTAATAATCGTATCTTACTAAATATTACAAATGCGAAAGTTACGATGTTTAGATGTTTTTTACTCAATCACTCCAAAACGACTGGACGGATGTGGATGAAATTTGGCACAGGCATAGGATACACTCCGGAATAGGACATAGGCTACTTTTTATCAACAAACTACGCGCACGAAGCCACAGACAGAAGCTAGTCAGTTTATAATTTTCAACAGAAAAAAAGGCCTTGCTTAGCAAGGCCTCTTTTTTCATGAAGTTGGGGAAGTTTGGAACATCAATCACTTTGATCAGATTGTAAACTTATAATTAGAAATTATAATCCCAAATGGTCTGCAGCTGATGATGATCACCCCTGCTCCAGTGGCAAACAAGACCCTTATGAAAAACAAATGTCACATGAAACTTAAAACTAATATTATTTTCAGGAGAAAGTAAATATATTCTTACTTCTAGACTAAGCAATTTCCACCCAACACAACTAAACACTTTCAAGGAAACCCTAAGTAGTTTGATTAGTTTTGATCTTCAAGGATTTAAGTTTTAAGTACTGTTGACTTCCAAAGTTCGGGTTTATGAGCGATACTGTTGAAAATCAAATAGCTACATGCTCTCAAGGGATCGGATCGTAAATCTGAGTACGTTATGTTTGGGTTTAACTTAACTGAAGATTATGTTATATGAAGGGTTTAGCCAAGCGTTACCACGAAGGTCTGTTTCTCAAATCGGGTGTTGTCAGTTATTTACTAGGTAGCTGTTGAACCAAGAACATTTTTTGAATTTTAACTTGTAAATTTTAACTCTTGTAAACGTAGATTGTAATCATCGTTCCTGATTCCTCCTCCTGTGTCATGGGTGCGTTTACAAACATACAATTATACATACTTACACAAATGTTGATCCTCCTCCGCAACTCAAAAATTATGATGAATCAATAACCAAAACCCAGACATACTCCTAATTTACACTACTATTTCTGATCCTTAAAACCGTAGCCATTACGAAGTGAGACTTTCGATATTATTATAAAAATTGAAACAAAATAAAAATTCTACATTTATAATGATTTCCATTCCATATATGAAATAAAAGTTGCACAAAAAAAATGCATGGCAGTGCCAAACTAAAAATAAAAATAAAAAAACTGTTCACATGTTTTAAAACCTGGTTCCCAGAACCGTGTTGGATCACAAACTTTTTTATTAACAGCCGTCAGCGCAGAGTTTATTGGACCAACTTTTATAAATATGGACGTAGAACAATAGTCTTTGGAACTAGAGTAACGAAACATAGACAATATGACAAAACTCTATGAAAATTTCACGAATGAATTGTATTGTTAGGAGTATTTGAATATGTAGGTATTTTTTGTTGTACCTTTAGTTCCAAATAAGAGGTCGCTAATGGAAAAAAAGTTACTGTTACTGATGATACTTTTTAATAATAAACATATACCTATACTTATAATGAACTACAAGAGATACGTTTCTAGGTTATATCTATTATTCTTGTTTTTCACTATCGCAAAAATATTTTTTAAACGCTTCAAGTCAAACCATTGTCCTTATTCTGTGTGACTGTACGGTCGGCGCGGTGACTGGGCTGTAGCACAACGTGTCGCGGGTTCAACACAGAACAACTCCTTGTGTGATTTGTTGTTCCGGGTCTGGAGGCGATCGAGAGATGATCTCCGGCCACCGTAAGCGCGGGTCTGCGGACGGCGAGTTAGTGTAGCGTGTGTACCCGACCAGAATCGGACCCGAGCGTACGGCGCGTAGCGTTCCGCGCGCGCCTCATAGAGCTAATAGACCACCACAGACGGGGCCCAAAAGGCTGATGTTCAGCCGGGGCTACGGGGTAAGCGCAATAAGGCACCGTGACCTCGGCCCAGAGTAGGAGAAGGAACGGGGTGTTTTTTAATCAGAAAGAGTCTGACACTCTCTCTCGCCTTTCCCTGGGCGGGAGAAGTCATTGATTGATTTTCCCCTGACAAAAAAAAAAGGGTCTGGGCGCAATGTGCATGTTGAAATTGTATGTTTGTAAACGCACCCACGACACAAAACAAAGAGCACAAACAAAGTTCTGTCCACCTCCTTGTTAGTGTGTTATCCAATACTTGTTCCGCAGGCGAGTGACCTGCAGTCCTGAAATACAGGGGTTCCCTAGTTTAAGCTCCAGTCTACCCTTGAATTACTATATACTGTCTAAACTGTTCCTACATTAGTGGTGAAAAATAAATGAATTTTTATTTTTTATTTATTTTATTTAAAGAAAAAAACTTAAAAACTTATTTAATAGTATAGTCAACGTAAGTGATAACTGATATTAGATTTTCTTTTTCGTTTCTCTAACTGGCCAACTCTTTGTGTGATCCACATTGTTTTTCCGGGCATATATATTTTGTTATGTGATAGGGCGGCAAACGAGCAGACACTACCTGATAGTAAATAATCCCGATACCCGCAACATCAGAGGAGTTATGTTGCCTTTTATGGATTAGGGTTTCAGTGATTTAAGAATTGCGGAGGGATAAGGTGAAGAGGAAGGATTGGGCCTCCAGTAACCTCATTCACGCGGTAAAACATAACGCTGTTGTTTCACACTGGTTTTTTCTGGGACCAGTATCAATACGGTCGAGCCGACCCATTCGTACCGAAGTTTAGCTCTCCCATGTTTAAGAAAAAAAACTCTAAGCAAGGGCCAAAGTCTTCAAATAAAACATAGATCTTCAAATTTCACCGAATACTGGAATACCAAATGCCAGCCGTGGTGGTCGTGGTGGCCCGGAGTTTAAGGAGCCCGCTTCTCATGCATGAGGGTGTGGGTTCGAAACCAGACAAGTACCAATGTGACTTTTTCAGATTCATGGGTACATTCTGTGATTATTTACACACTACTGACATACGGTGAAGGTAAACATCGTGAGGAAACCTGGACTTAAAATCTCTAATTAAAAGTTTGAAATCGCCAGCCCGCATTGAGCAAGCGTGATGATTAATGCTCTAACTTGCTCCGTATGAGAAGAGGCCTTTGCTCAGCAGTGGACACTTTAGGCTGATGACGAATGACAACCACTACTAGCTACAGTTCAGACTTTAATTAGCTAAGCTATTTTCCTACAAAATACGTTGTAATCATTTACCCTAAACCCTTACCAAATTCTGAACATCCTTTTAGTAAACCAACAAGCAAGTACGGTCACACAACGTGATATTAATCACATATGACCTTGAAAATATTGCGCAACACTTGTTTGCTAATCCCCTTCAATCCCTGCTTACAGCTGAACTTAAACTTGTGTTAACTTGAACTATGTTACGACCGACATAACCTAAGTACCAAACTTAAGCAATTATTAAGTCACCAGAGCATTTCAAGTTGTAGACTCTTCGTTCAAATTTATTAGAGTAGTTTTGATTACTGAAAACAAGATATTTAATCGTCTTGTAGAGGTAAGCAAAGGTAGGTACTTGAATTTTTATAGGATAAACGGAATACAAACTGCTCGATCACCTGATGGTTATAGAGAGCATACTGCTCCACCCATTAAGGGTTAATTTTTCAATGGATAGATAAAAGTTACCTAGGGAATAATTACGATGCTGTCGCGTCAAAATGTTTGTATAAGACAGTGACAGCAATAATTTTATTCCTCAGACAACATTTTATCTGACTATTGAAAAATCAGCCCTAATACTCTCAGCAAAGAAGAGTATCAAGTGCATTAAGGATAGTCCAAAAAGTTAAAACGTTGCTCCACTCTAGGATTTTCTCCTGCGTCGTAGGTGCGTTTACAAACATACAAATTCACATACACATGACACCCAGACCCGAAACCACAATTAATGGATCACATAAAATGTTGTTCCGTGCGGGAATCGACACGTCGCACGTCAGTCAGTTGCCCAGCTACCGCGCCAACCATGCAGATTTAGATTAAGGATAGAGCTTTTGGTAACTTTGGTTACCTAGATCATACAACAAAACAACGGAAATGTTTTTCTAAACGTTTTCAAAATGTTGGTGGTTGAGCCGACTCATTGTGTTGAAACGAGGCTCTTTCACACCTTGTTTGCTTTATGTTTTTCCGTAGATTTTTAGTCAGTAAGAGTCTAACACTTGGGCGGGAAAAGTCATTTGAGGATTTTCCCCTCACAACTAAAAGGCCTGTAGCATAATATCTTTCCAATTTGAAGAATTCAGTGAAAGAACGATTTTTTTTTACAATAGTCTGATTTTTACTTTTATAGTACAGGACATTTTAATGAGTTTTTTTTTAATTAATTATATTAAACTGAAAATAAGATGATTCTTCCATGATGATTATGCCATCTAAAAATTACTTCAAAGTATTAAAAGTAAATTAACAATTTTATATTCTATTATATACAACAAAAGGCTTATTTTACAAACTATAAACCGACGTTAACTGGAACAACTAGGAGGAAATGAGGCGGAAATTGAAAAACGCTCAATGCTATTCTGACAGGCGTGTAATGAAATGCTTAGTTCTCCTCTATATAAGAGATATTTGCATAGAAATATATTTTTTTTCTATTCGTAATGTCAATTACATGATTGACTGAGATATGAAAAAAAGAAGTGGTGAAATTATAAATGTACTTTTTTGAAGCGAATATTATTTTTGGGCTTGCTATTTTTAGGTCAGCTAGAGCAGTTTGACCTTTTTGGTATTTCGTAAAAAAAAGACTGCTTACATTTTTGGGTACTTCAGAACTTGTACATCTTCTATTATAGGAATCTTGGATTGCATAAATTTTCACCATATGAACTATTGGTCATTGCCGTTATTTTCTTTTTTCAGAAAGAGCTTAAAATAATGATATCCTTTCTCAGCACAGAGTTAGGACCTATATTTGACACATGCCAATAAAGCTTAAATTTAGCTAATAAAAGAATAAATGTGTCCATCAGTTTACAGAATTGGAGTAAAAGACGATGATATGAAAGTAACGTAATCAGCAGTAATACTCCCTAAAGAAAACATCTCCGCTCATCCAATGGAAAATCATCGAAAGTGTGGGAGAGCCATGCTTCGGCACGAATGGGTCGGCTCGACTGAAGTGATACCACAGCCTCCCAGAAAACCGGCGTGAAATAACACACAGCGTTGTGTTTCGCCGGGTGAGTGAGGTTACCGGAGGCCCAATCCTTCCCCTCCCCCAATCCCTCCTCAATCCCTAAATATCCAAATACCTAATCCCTAAAAGATCGGCAAAGCACTCGTAACTCCTCCGTTGTGGGTGTACACGGGTGGCGCTGATTGCTTACCATCAGGTAACCCGTCTGCTCGATTGCAGCCCTATAACATAAAAAAACAAAACCCAAATGCAAGATACTACAGTAACCAAGTTCCAAACCGGAATTATGTACATATACTCGTACACACAAGCCCGCATTTACCATGTAATCTACACATCCTTGCAAAAAATCGAACCGTCAAACATTTAGCTGACATCATCTTTAAACGTAGATCTCGTTAAGGTGCGGTCCCATGAACAATGGATACGTCATGTGATCATTAGAGAACAAAAAAAAATGTCTATCTACTTATTGTTGGGTATAATGAGCGTGCGTGTTGGAACCAGACTCTATTGAAATGTGGTTTGCGATTTTAGGCGTGGTGGATAGAAAAGTTGCGGTGTGTGGGAAATGTTGTAGAAATTTCATGCTAAATTTCATGATGAAGTCTGTTTTTCTACTAGCTACATTGCTGTTGATTTTTTTGATGCTTCTTTAAGCAATTCGCTGCAAGAACAAGAGCCGAGCAAAAAAACTAGAGTTTGATTTTTCAGTATTTATCAGCTATAGTTTAGAGTTTGGAATCGCCTCCAAATTAGTCTGATCTAGACCAACGAATCAGTAAAATGATTATTTAGAATAAACCACAAAGTACTAGTCGTGGTGTGGGTTCAGGGTCAGTTATTCTAAGATTTATTTAGTTTGACATATGGTCAAGGAAAACATAGTAAGGAAACCTGGACTTTAGTTTTCAATTATAAGTTTAAAATCGCCAATTCGCCTTTAACAAGTGTGATGAATAATGTTTGAACCTTCTTCTGCCTTTGCTCATCAGTGAGCACATAAAGGCTCATATTGTAAAATATGTATGTGTGTAAACAACAATGACTTTTATCTCAGGAAATCGTAATACCTATATTTTTACTCCATAAAATAACATAATCTAATACACAAAGAAAAACAAGCAAAAATAGTCCTTAAAACAAACAGATAAAGATCGTTAAATAGCTGCGCTAACAATATATTTATCTACACACTTTATACTGCATTCCATTCAGGGCTGTCCCCTAATCAGTAAAGTTTCCTAATAATAGAGTATAGGGTTGGCACAAAGGCAAGTTAAATTGAGACCTCTAAGAAAAACGGGAGCCCTTGTTTGCAGGGCTCTTGTGAAGTAACGAGCACATTACAGTGGAGGCCAAGTTTTTGAGTACAGATTGTATTTTTTTAAACGTTTTTAGTAGCTCAAGCTATATCAAAAATTTTAGAATACTTTTGAGAGTTGAATTTTTGCGTAACTTGCACATTATCATATTTGATGACTGTGCGTTGGTTATTTTGGACTTCAAGATACATACAACAAGTAAACATGTTTAGTTAGTCCTCATTGGATATGTCAACTTCTCCCGATATTCATATAGATAGATAAGATAAGAAGTATATTTTTAAGTAAAGGAATTAATTTATTCAAAGTCATGGGTATTTACATTTTGTATTTTTAAAACTAATAACTAAGTAGGTTTGAATGCAGAAAATTATCGACATGAGCAAAACCGAATACAATTTATGTTCAAGTAAAATATAGTGACGTTCAGTTCAAAGAAACACAAAACAAAATGCCACATAAACAAAAAATTTATATTTTTTGTAATCCTTGCCGCTTTGTTATAAAACAACGTTAGTGTTTTGTATCACCATGTAAGTGGGGGTTACCAGAGATCCAATCCTCCTCCTAACCCATTCCCAATCACCAGTCTCCAAATCCCTAATCTACAAAAGACTGACAACACACTCATAACTCCTCTGGTTTTACTTACCATGAGACGCTTCTGTTCGTTTGCCACCCTATCTATTAAATACGCTTCCGAGGGAACTACTTCCCACACACAACTAAAATATATAATTTTCAATGTGGAAGAGCCATGCTTCGGCACGAATGGGTCGGCTCGACCGTAGTGATACCACGGCTTCACAGACAACCGGCGTGAAACAACCACAGCGTTGTGTTTCGCCGTGTGAGTGAGGTTAACCGGAGGCCCAATCAAAATCCCTAATAGGTCGGCAACGCACTCATAACTGATTGCTTACCATCAGGTAATCCGTCTGCTCGTTTGCCGATCTATAACATAAAAAATATACAATCAAGAACATTGTAGCTATCTATCAGTGAAAGAATTTTGGACATCCGACCAGCAGCGTGGCAGCGGTTCCAAAGATTGGCCCCTACATAACCTACTAAATTTTACCTCTTCATAACATGCGTACCTATAGATAGACAATAACTATACACCACTAGGTCAACGAGGTACGAAGTAGTGAAATTAATTAGTGAAAATCACAATTAATTTACTGTCGCACTCAAAACCCAGATTAATCAGTACCGCGATAATTACAAAATGTAATCAAATGTATTTAACGTTGATCAATTCTTGTCTTTATCAGTATTCATTGTTTAATAAATCTGTTGCTGGGGTTATTATTAGAATTATTGATTTATGATACCCATGGTAGTTATTGAACTATTTAGCCGGGTTTGCGGGGGGAAACGTTATAATGTAGCGCGACCTTAGCCAGAAAAAGGAGAAAAAACGGAGTGGCTTTCAATCAGTAAGAGTCTGACACTTCCTCTGGCACCCCCACACAGCGCGAGACAATCTATTTGATGATATTCCGCCTCGAAAGAAGTTAATAGTCATTTATATATTCAAAAACTTATACATCTAAAATTGTTGAGATGCATGACCTCTGCACCATCGGATAATCCCACCGACCTGCGAGATTCACAGTAGTCATTACTTTCATAAAAGACTTTAGTAAATTATTTTCATTTATCTCAAGAAATTCAGCGAGCTTATAACATAAAACATTTTTTTAACATATAACCAAAATCTGTTGACTATTCAAGCTTGCTTTGTCCTAGATACAAAGTAGTAATGATGAAGAAGTAAAACAAACAATATTTTCAATAAAAATGAAATTCCAATTCTATTCTATACATTATCTATTAAAAACTCACGTTTAACACAAACAAAGAAATAACAACCGTCATACGCTACAATAACAAACCTTATCCAAACGCAAATAAAGTGCAGTTTCATCTAACTAAACTTAATTGTACCCTTTCAACTACAAATGGAGCATATAAAATTGATACACTCTTACAAACTACTATTCATACGTTGCAAAACAAATAAGGGACTGTTTCTATGCACGCCATTGTATGAGCTTGTTAAGGCACAGTTGGAAAGTGACAATTTGTGAGAGAAGTGGCAAATGGGACGCCCATTTGGTACAAAGAGATGTACGAGGAACTATGTTTTAAGTAATATTACTTTTTATTTAAGAAAGGGGAAGCTTGTTAATGATGTTTTTTTTTGGAGTGGTGTACATGTTAAGGCACCTGGTTCAGGTGTATGAGGATGCGTGTTCAAACTCTGGCAATCTGAACGTTTTAATTTATATGCTTGCTAATAAAACCCGCATTGACGGCCTCTTTTGACAGAAGATGGCTTTAGTCAAAATATACGTCAAAATTATTTATTCAACTGTGGATGAGCCAAGCTTCGGCGCGAATGCGTCGGATCAACCCGAGTGATACCACGGCCTTACAGAAAACCGGCGTGTTGCAACGTTGTGCCGTGTGAGTGAGGTTATCGGAGCCGGAGCCCTCCCCCCATCACTTCCTAATCCGAAAACCTTGTCCCTAAAAGGCCGGCAACGCACCCGTAACTCCATTGGCGTTGCGGGTGTCCACGGGCGGCGCTGATTGCTAAACATCAGGTAATCCGTTTGCTCGTTTGCCGCCCACCATACCATAAAAATATTCCAACTTACCATAAAAAGATACTTTTGAAGCCTTTGCTCAGGCTAATAATGTAATGTGTGTTCATAGACTGATGATAATGATGGTTAGTAGGGACAAAAACGTGAAGAGAAGAGATTCCTACAACTAAATATATCAACTAGCTACTCTCACGCGGTTTCACCCGCTGCGCGGCTCCATTTGATCGTAGCTTGATTTTTTAGCCTATAGCAATCAGGAACATTGTAGCTATCTATCGGTGACAGAATTTTGGAAATCCAACCAGCCCTTCTAAAGATTATTCCCTACATACAAACTTACAAATTTTACGTCTTTATAATATTAGTATAGATAAAACAAGAAAAGAAGATCATTGTTTAATCTGACAATAGCATAACAACGAAAGGATCGATGATAGCTGCGTTACTCCAAGACATTATGAACATACGCTTCCTTTTAATTATATACTCAAGCATCATAATGTACACAATAAAAGCGGCTTGTTCAATCAAAGAGACCCTTTCCATACAAATGTTAGATATTAAATTTTACCTCAAAATACTTGTTGTCACACCGTAGCGTGAAAAAGTTATTTTTTATTATAACTTTCGTGAGACATTCTTAATAAATTATTATGTTTTCGGCTTCATCATCAGAATATAAGTGCCCACTGCTGAGCGAAGGCCTGTTCTCATACGGAGAAGGTTAGAGCATTAACCACCACGCTTGCTCAATGCGGGTTGGCGATTTCAGACTTATAATTAGAAATTATAAGTCCAGGTTACCTCACGATGTTTACCTACACCGTATGTTAGTGGTGTCTAAATAACTCGGAAAAAGTCACATTGGTACTTGCCAGGTTTCGAACCCACACCCTCATGCATGAGAAGCAGGCTCCTTAACCTTCGGGCCACCACGACATTTTAGCAGCATTCCGCGATACGCGACGCGGCGACTGACTCCCTGCCAGCTGTAGTAGTACCTATCTCTTCAAATTATTACGTGAGTAAGCCGAAAACATAATAAGTAAGTTATTTGTTGTAAAAAAACAAAAAAATAAAATCAGCAGTCGAAGTCAAATTGCTTATTGCCTGAGTTGGCAATAAGCAATTTGACTTTTTGAAATTGCTTATTGCCTGAGTTGGATATAAACATGTTGACTTCGACTTTGAAAAGTAATGAAATGGGACATTTATAACAAGAGGTTATCGGAGGTTCTCCGACTGCGCGGTTGGCACGGTGGCTGGGCAAATGGCTGAGCTGCGCAACGTGTCGCTGGATTCCCGCACGGAACAGCTCTTTGTGTAATCCACAGGTTGTTGTTTCGGGTCTGGGTGTGATGTGTATGTCAATTTGTATGTTTGTAAACGCACACACAATACAGAAGACAATCCAAGAGCTGGGCAAAAAAAAACTACAATTCTTTAAAAATTTCTCAGTTCGGTTTTGCAGTTTCTCTATGGGTAGCGCCGATTGCCAACCAGGTGATTGGTCTGATAATTTGCTGCCGTATATCATAAAAATATACGTAGTCTAGTAGTCAAGTGAAAGACAATTAACCAGTTTTGGGTTCTCCCTGAACCCAACTAATACTTTTTTTGTAAGGGGAAAATCATCAAATGACTTCTCCCGCCCAGGGCCGGGCAGGAGGGAGTGTCAGACTCTTACTGACTAAAACCCCCCTGTTCCTTTTGCTGCTCTAGGCCGAGGCCGGTGAACCCCCCGACTGAACTGAAAGCCAACGAACCAGTTTTCTTTCTGAACCCAACTAATACTGAGATGGCAACCAGTTTGGCATAGAATATTTCGTATAAATCTAAGACCGGCAAAGCTGTGACTCCTCTGGTACCACGGGTGTCCATGGACGGCACCGATCACTTACCATCATGTATTGTGATCATGGTGAGATTACATCGTTTTTCTCGTCTATATCTATACTAATATTATAAAGAGGTAAAATTTGTAAGTTTCTATGTAGGGGTGATCTTTAGAACCGCTAGTTGGATTTTTTTTATAGTAGGTATAAGTCGGCAAACGAGCAGACGTATAACCTGATGGTAAGCAATCGGCGCCGCCCATGGACACCCGCAACATTAAAGGAGTTACCAGTGCGTTGCCAGCCTTTTGGGGATAGGGGTTGCGGATATAAGGATCGGGAAGGGATAAGAGAAGGGGCGGGATTGGGCCTTCGGAAACCTCACTCACACGGCGAAACACAACGTTGTGGTTGTTTCACGCCGGTATTCTGTGAGGCCGTGGTATCATTCCAGTCGAGACGACCCATTCGTGCCGAAGCTTGGCTCTCCCACACTTAAATTCCCTTTTTAAATACACTACGGTGTAATACAGACTCTAATTCAAAGCAATTTGTTTATCGCAACCTGTTAAAATTCCTCAACAGCTTGTGACAAGGGTCTTAAAATTTTATCGAGCCGACAAGGCGTTATGTTTCTAATAAATGTTTCAAGTTAGTACTCAGTGAATACAGTTATTTATTATTTAAATGTTTGACTGTGAATGGTATATATTGGGCGTTATTAATGTTAATAAAATAAGGATTCAATTTCGATATTATGAATTTTTAAACAAAAATACGCGTAAAACTGTTTCATTTCGTATCATTATTGTCGAAATGTATATCGAAGTAATCAACCTTTAACTCTTCTGGCGACATTTTTATTACTGGTGCGAAAAAATCTGTAATCTGAAATTTTGAAACTCTCATTTTTTTATTTTGTCTTAATTATTATAGATGGTTGTCATTCAATAATTGTGCGATTGTAGAGAATCTTTCTGTTTGGCGCAGCAAAACTTTAGAATGATCTTTCAATATTTCCGAACTGATATGACCTTTAAGCCTTCAAGAAACGAGCTTAGTCTACTCAAGGACACGAACCACAAGCCTTCTGAGAGGTAAAATTTAAAATATATATATAAAAAACATACTAAAGTATAATGTAAGGCTTATCAATGTAGACAAAGTGGCATTTCATTTCAACAAAAACTCTCAAATTGAAATTAATGTTTTATAAAACAAAAATAAATTTAATTGTGGGAGGGCCATGCTTCGGCACGAGTGGGTCGGCTCGACCGGAGTGATACCAGCGCCTCACAGAAAACTGGCGTGAAACAACCACAGCGTTGTGTTTCACCCTGTGAGTGAGGTTACCGGAGGCCCAATCCTGTCCTTCCCCCAATCCCTAAATCTCTTAATCCACAATCCCCAAAAAGTCGGCAACGCACTCGTAACTGCTCTGGTGTTGCAGTTGTCCATAGGCGGCGTTGATTGCTATGACACGCATTTGCCGATGTATCACATTAAAAAAATATACTAAAGCAAAAGTATAATGTAAAACTGATCAATAGAGACAACGTGGCATTTCATTTCAATTTATCTAACAAAGTAAGTTCAAAACTCTCAAATTAAAATTAATGTTTTTATAAAACAAAAAAAAAATTACATTAAAATTCACCGACCGAGAAGTTGTCAGCGAAAAAGCCAATATTGTTGAATTGGAACGCCAAAATGTCCCACCGAAAATCAGTTTTAATTACCGACCGCAACTGTCAAACGTCAGAACTGAAATGCTTGGAAGTTGGTGAGAAAATTCAATATTCACTGTTTTGTCATACGAAGAGTTTCGCTGGATGGGTTTTGGTATAAAAATAGGAATAGTATTTTTTTTCTTTTTCAATATTCATAACAAAAAATTGTGGATTTTTGTAACGTTAAAATCATCACATCTATTTATTTATTTATGCTTCATTTAACACAATGAAATGAAGTTTAAAAGACGGACTTAATGTCATATGGCACTCTCTACCAGTCAACCTTTATATCTAATGAGTCCCATGATAACATATGATTGATTGATTGATCGATCGAATAGCTTCTCTTATCCCAGGGTGAAGCGCGAAAGAGTGTCAAGCTTACTGACTAAAAACCATCCCAATTTCGCGCTCGGCCTCGGCAAATGAGCCCCATTTTTGGTAACTGTTGTTTTGGTTTCAATGCGTGCTTGTCTGTGGCATCATAGCTCTTACTCTTGAATGGTTCTTTCAAATTGAAGTCTTGTTTTAAGCTATTTATCTCCCAGTCTTCTGTTATTTTTATTGTTCTTTCTATTAATGCCTGACAAGTTTACAAAGAATCTATTGCTTTATTTTTCAATCACTTAAACAATTCTGCGTAACATTCTAAGTATGTCATGGTGGCCTGAAAGTTACGGCGCCCGCTTCTCCTGCATAAGGATGTGTGTTTAAAACCTAGCAAATATCGATGTTCTTTTCTTATTTTGTTTATTCGCCACTGGCATATTGTGGAGGAAAATATCGTGAGGAAAACCAAGCTACTAATATCTAATTATAACTTTGAAATCACCAATCCCTTTTTTTTTTTTTTGTGAGGGGAAAATCATCAAATGACTTCTCCCACCCAGGGCCGGGCAGGAGGGAGTGTCAGACTCTTACTGACTAAAAACCCCCCTGTTCCTTCTCCTGCTCTGTGCCGAGGTCGCGGTACCTCATTGCGCTTACCCCGCAACCCCGGCTGAACATCAGCCCTTTAGGGCCCCGTCTGTGGTGGTCGAATGGCTCTTTGAGGCGCGCGCGGAACGCTACGCGCCGTACGCTCGGGCCTGGTTCTGGTCGGGCGGCGAGCTGCCCTTACTCGCCGACCGCAGGCCCGTACTTACGGTGGCCGGAGATCGTCCCTCGATCCCCGACGCCCGTAGTGTCGCCAGTTGCGGCTGCTGGGGCGTGAGGAGGAGGATTGCTCCCTCACGCGGGCCGCCTCTCTCTTTGCGAGCATGACTGCTTCACAAAAGGAGGAGACGGCGTCCCAGTTCCTCTCACTCCGCACCATGGCCTCGACTAAGGCCGGGCGCGAGAGGTCGCCGCCGCCGATCACTTCCCTGAGGATACGGCGGTGCTCAGCCCAGGCAGGGCATACCGCTACCGTATGCTCCACCGTATCCTCTAGGTGGTCCTCACAATGACGACACTCGGGCGTTTTCTCCCGCTGAATCCGAAACAGGAACCTACCGAAGCTGCCGTGCCCGGTAAGCACCTGCGTCAGGCGGAAGGTGAGGACGCCGTGGCGTCTCTCAAGCCACTCCTCAAAGAGGGGTCTTACCGCTGCTATGGTAGCGTGCCCGGCCCTCGGTTGCGACAGTCGTTGTTTCCACTCTGCCATGAGATCTCGCCGGAGCTCATTCCGCCACGCACTAATTTGGCGCGGCAGAGGATCTTCGCCCCGGCGACGCGCGTCTGCGCGCAAACTGTAGACGCGCGCGAGCGCCTTCGCTTCTAGATCCCACGGCGGTGATCCGGCAAGGAGGTTCGCCGCCTCCCCGGAGATCGTGCGATACCCGCGGATTACTCGAATAGCCATGACCCTCTGGGACGCGACCAGCGTACGAGCCGGCCGCCGCTTCAAGGCCGGCGCCCACACAGGGGCACCGTAGAGGGCCATGGATCGCACAATCCCCATATACAACCTCCGGCAGGAGGCGTTTGGCCCCCCGAGGTTGGGAAGGAGCCGCTTGAGCGCGGCCCCAGACCGTTCTAGCTTAGGGGCCAAACGACGAAAATGCTCCGTGAAGTTCCATCGGCTGTCGAGGACGAGACCCAGGTACTTCATCGCCGACTCGACGCCGATGGTAACTCCTCCTGCCGTTATTTGGGACCCACCTGGAGGTGGCGCGCTCCGACGGCCATATAAGCACATGGCCTCGGACTTGTGGAGCGCCACCTCGAGTCCCAACTGCCGGATCCTTGCAACGACTGTCGCAACCGCTTGTGACATCAGGTCGGCCGCCGCCTGATGCGACCTCCCGTTCGCCAGCACCAGCGTGTCGTCAGCATAACAGACAATGCTGACGCCGCTCGGGAGGTCGGTGCGTAGCACCCAATCGTACCCGATGTTCCACAGGAGAGGTCCCAGGACCGATCCCTGTGGGACACCGCGCGACACCTCTCGCCGATTCCACACGCCCCGGTGACCGGGGTAGATGACGCATCTGTCCGTCAAGTAAGCCTCGACTACACGACGGAGATAGGCAGGCACCCGGTGATACCGGAGTGCCTCCAAAATGCAGCTCCAGGGCAACGAGTTAAAGGCGTTACCAATCCCTTTTGAGCTAGCGTAGTAATAAATGCTCAAACTTTCTCCACGTGAAAAAAGGCATTTTCTCTGCAGTGGGCGCTTGTAAGCTGATGATTTGTGTGTGTTATGTTACATTCTAAACTAAGACCAATATTTACACTTCATATTAAAAGTCAATGGCCCATCGAAAACTGGTTCCGGCCTGTGTTTGACATCCAAGTCAAATATAGTGTAATTAGTGTTACCTAATGGCATTGACGAAGAAAATTATTTCCTTGCTAGTGAATGTCAATGAATCACGAACGGCAAAGAACTAAAGTTCTGGATGATTTTCTTTTTAAAACCTTGCCTTATGTCGGATTTTATCTTGAGGCGTGGTTATATTTTATTTTTTTAAAAACTTCATGCACATTGGTTACATGGATGGGCTTAATGCCTAAGGCATTTTTTACTTGTCGATAGTGGTGGTGATGATGAGAGGGATGATGGTGGGTTCATTTGCGAATTCACAGTTGTTATACATCGTTTGTTTGGATTGAATAGGTTCCGAAACTACTTGACAGTTTTGAAAAAAAAAATTTAGTGCACTATAAGCAACAGTGACTACAAGCAACGCGAGGAAACCTCGAGGCACATATAGTAACAGACACGTTGGTAAGAAAAATTACAATATTCCAGTCACTTCTAGTAACCAAATATATCTTTGTGCCACTTCAAAGTAACTCCAAGTGAAAAGCCTCAACTCAAAACTCCAACGACATTAATTCTATGAATTAAACATTTTTTTAAATTTATTTCAATCTTTTTCGATAGAAACATTTCTTAGCGTCGAAAAGGTTCAAAGTTTAGCAGGCGATTCCTTAAGAAATTTCCGTTCAATCAAGTTGAAGTTTCTTCCATTTGCGGCCCATAAAATTAGAGGCATAAAAGCGAAATTGGAAACTTGAGATCTATTCAACTAGGTTTAATAATTCACTGTTCCTCTTTGATTTTTGTAATCAAAATTCTGACACATCCGCGGGGTCTGTGTTCTGTGTTCATTATTTTTTCACCTTTTTAGTAGAGCGTAACGTGGAAAAGTGAAAAATTTCAGCATCGTTTACAGCTGCTTATAAAATTTTTGTTTTAATGTTTCTACAGGTAACCTTAGACCAGCACTTCTATCATAAGCTCAAAATATCTACAAATGAATCATTAATCAGTACTTTTGTAAATCAGTTTCAAAAAATTCTTGCATTAAATATCCAAGTATCGGAATTATGGTTCATAATAAAGTGGTTGAGAGAAGACACCAGAGTAATTTAGAATTAAAAAACTAACTGATCCCCAAAAGACAAAAATCGCAGGGAAACCTAGACTAATAATTTCTACTTCTAAAATCGTCAACCTGCCTTAAGCAAGCGTAGTGATTAATACTCATTTCTTCTCCGTGTGAGAGAAGGTTGATAATGGCCATGTTTTTTTTTCATGTCAACAAGCATACGGATTACCTGATGGTAAACCACCATCGGCGTCGCCCATGGACACTCGCAATACCAAAGGAGTTACTACGTGTCGGTTGCCGGCCTCTCGTGGTTTGTTAGGGATTTACAGATAGGAGATTTGAGGATAGAAGATGTAGGGGAGGATTGGGTCTTCAGTAACCTCAAATTTGATAAATGGGATCTATAAATACAAAAACAAAACACAATAAGTAAACATACCAGGTAGTACTTCACTCAATTCGGAGGTCGATTCTTCAATCTCGTATTCAGCGATCGCTCTTGAGACTGTACTTGAACAACGAATACCAATAATAAAATTGTATATATGTTTATAGAAAAGCACCAGCATTTAAACGAATTGCCCGGAATTAAGGTGACCGCTTCTCATGTATGAGGGTTCGAAACCTGCAAATTTTGGAAAATTCCGAATAATGTACTATTAATTACATAACCTTCTTTTCCATTTAAACTGTAATCTATATATATGTATAAATATAAGTCATGAAATGTGTTTGTAAGCACATAACTCAATAACGCCTGGACGAATTTTGCCAATTCTTTTTTTGTTATATTTCTTATTGTTAGGAGAAGGTTCTTACAAAAGAAAACTAAAAAAAGTAAAAAGGAATATCGGTAATTAACAAGCTTTTCGGTACCGTGGCGCTTCCGTAACAAAACAAATGACTGACAATGGGTAGTCGGATATCCGTATTTTAACAGATTAGGTATTTTACGAGGAACAAAATTAAACTTTAACTCATCAGTAACTTGATAGTGCCAATGATTTCATCAGCATCATCATCATCATCAGCCTATAGGTGCACACTGCTGAGCAAAGGCCTTTTCTCACACGGATAGGGGAATTTCTCACAGGGGAATTTCAGCTTGCTCAAGAGGGATTGACCATTACAAACTTACAATTAGAAATGTAAGTCCAGGTTTCCTCACGATGCTTTCCTTCGCCGTACGTCAGTAGTAAGTAGTAGTAAAAAGGTTATATTGGTAGTTGCCAGGTTTTGTACCGTCATGAAAAGCGGGCGCCTTTACATCCAGGATACCACGAAGTCGAGGCGTTTCATAAAAATCCAGAAAAAACAAGGCAAAATTTTTTCCTCGATATTTATTATACCAGGACAAAGTTTACTGCGAACAATTAAAAATAATTACTCCGTATTTCGTGACATGGGATGCTCGCAAAAATTATAATAATTATTATTATAATGATCGGCTTCTCGCTCCGGTACTACGAGTAGCTGCTACAAAAAATAAATATTAGACAAAAAAAATGTAACAATTTTTTTTTACTAAACCAATAAAATCGCACAATCATAACTGAACAAAAGAGCGATTTTTCAGTAGGTACCGCATTCTTGATTAGATTTTCAGGTTAAGTAAAAAAAACATTATTTAAAGTACTTCTTTGCATAATAATAAAAAGTATGAAACTTATAAAATATAATAACTTTGAATCCCAATGAAACGTAGCTAATTGGATTTTTTTTTCTTTTTTATATGGTGTAAGACTTCGGCCCCGTTCCGGATCAGAAGAAGAAACGACGTGGTTTTTTGTCAGTAGGAATCTCACTCACCCTTTCGGCCCATCTTGGGCTAGAGAAGGAATCGACAAACATCTCCTTAAAAAAAAAAAAACACCTGATGGTAAGCCTGCCTATAGTCACCCGCGAGACCTGGTGAGTCACAAGTACGTTGCCCCTTTAGGGATTTGAGGATTGGAGGTTTGGGAATGCGAAAATCACAAAGCAAGCGCCGTTTCAATCTGGTTTTCTTAACGGTGTTGTAACAATACAGGCAAGCCGGTCCATTCGTGCCCAAAAATATATTTTCGGCCTCCTATTGTAAAATGTATGTTTTGTAATTTCTGATGTAGGTAAGTCATTTAACTAATAACATAAGTGAGAAATTTCTCACTTCATGTGAACTCTTCATAATGTTATAACATGAAGTTAAAGTATGCACGAACAAGTCTCGCACTCACACAAACATCAAAACATTTCCTACACAACGACGCTCACCTATCATCCTTATAACCTCCATATGCGTTGCTTAACCTTAAAAGCCTGAACACATCTGTTTCTTACCTCCAAACTCTTATATATTTAACTTCAACTAAGTAATTGCTATCCCAAGCTCACGTGAGCATAATTTTACGTAAGACAACAAAGAAAGTACCGATAAAGCATGTGTTATGAAGATTGGTTACAGCGCCATCTAGTGGTAGATACAGGTGTACTCCTGTCTGATGTCTCGCGGTGTGTCACACATTTATCACTCACACCGATGTTTGTAGGGTGACCAAGTCTGAGTGAACTTTATAAACTTGATTATAATTTTGATGATTTTTCTTAGTTTTATTGTGTGGGTTTCTTTAATAACAGTTAGAAACATTTGGTGTCGTTACTATTTTGTCATTTTGATTATATTTCTTGTTTTTTGATAATAGTTTAATTAGAAATTATGCACTATTGGCGAAGTTAGAAATCAGAAATTACACAATAACTGCTCTTTTGGCGTAGCGGTTGGTCAACTGGCTGCGTTGTGGGGTCGATTCCCGCACGGACAATAATCTGTGTAATCCACAAATTGCATTTTTGGGTCTGGGTGGTCTGTCTTTGTGAAATTGTATGTTTGTAAACACATCCACGATACATGGAATAACCCTATTGTAGGGCAAAGACAATTTTTTTATCAATCACAGTTTTACATTCATAATCCATACAACTTCATGCGCAGATCAGACCATAGTATTTCAAAAATTCTATTGCAAGAAAAATACTACCGCGTAACAAATCCTTATAAAAAACAAACGTCAACACTAATCCTCAACACATATGCACTCTACGACTTACAAAAAGCACTTTGTCTGATTACACTTTGACATCTTCGATATGCCACTAAAACACCCTGTAGTTTATAATGTATCATGCACAAAGACTCACAGTTTCCCGGAAAAGACCTTTCAGTTTTCATAAAGAATAGAAAATGTACTAGAAATGCGTACACAAGGGATTGTGTATACGAAAGGTATGATACTTTTGACAAGTCAAATTTGGTATAGCATTGAAATACTTATATTATAAAGAGGTAAAATTTGTAAGTTTGTATATTTGTATGTAGGGGGTAATCTTTGGAACCAGACTGACTGGAACTGGACTGGACTGACTGGAATTCAGACTGACAGACTACTATTCTATTTTGACGTTTCAAAAGTACCTATTTATGGTTTATTTGGAATAAATGATTTTGATTTGATTTGATTTGATTGAACCGCTTATCGGATTGCCTAAATTCTTCACTGATAGATAACTACAATGTTCCTGAGCGCTATAGGCTATAAAACATCACGCTACGATCAAATAGAGCTGAGCAGCGGGTGAAACCGCGTGAGAGTAGCTAGTATTTTATAAAATTAAAAACTAACTTCTGGAAGTGGCTTCGTCTGTGTTCTCAGGAAAAAAATGTCCCGAATAAAAGATATTCATATGTACATAATATTTCGAATTTTAAGTGCGATCGGAACTCCAGACAGCCTATATGTAGGAACGTGTAGACGATGATAATAGAACTTTTTCTATTGTTTATTTTGTAATAAGTCTGGAAAATCAGTTTCTCAATGACCTTTCAATTGTTTTAAGGATGGAATTTGTAGTTTTATACATACAAGTTCGACATAACTGTTTATCTAAACAAAATGTATTCACAATAAAGAATCAGTATGAAATATATTTTAAACCAGCTAATCTCGTGCGGTTTCACTCGCAAAAATCTGCAGGTCACTATTCCACGCGAACAATGTCGCTGGCGAAAGCTAGTATAAGTATAGATAAAATGTTGGAATCAAACAATGTCCTATACTACACTCGTGCTAGAAATTGCTCAATCATCGACTTGCTCAAATTACACTTACATACATCAAATTACATTTACCGCCGTAAATTGTCGGCCATATTGAATTTGCTATGACGTCACCTAGTATAGCGTCCGGGATAATTACTGAATGTAATGTCACTTCATTTGCCTAAATCGGTTGAGCGTTTAAGCTGAGAGTGACCTACATTCGAAGTTCACTGCTTTTTGGCTTTCCCCGTGATGAGCTAAGAATTTAAATTAGTATTAATTACCTAAATGGATGTTTTACAAGATTATAGTGTGGCTTTGCCTGGCAATTTTTTTGTGTTTTAAAATTGCGAGCTGAAAAGTTGAGACAAATGTTCGTGTGAGCGATGGTGGAGAACTCGAATTATGATTCGATTCTAAATTAGACAATATTTTTTTTATCATCATCATAATTGCGCATTGTTGACCAAACCTCTTCTGGCGTAGAGAAGTTTGAGCATTAATTTATTATTGCTCAGTGTCGATTTCAAATTTGTACTCAGACAGTCTGGTTTCTAAACACATTTTGAAAGTACAAATAATTTAATAATTAAAAGTCACATCGATACTTGTCAGATTTCACTGCTACTATATATATACCTACAAAACTAAAAATGTTTTAGTAGATTGGAGTATTGGATATTAATGAAATTTCCAATCAAAAACGGTTGAATTAATAAAAATACACCAGGTTAAAATGTTGTTACATATAAAAAAGATGCAAGCTAACAGAAATACTATCTTATAAATACATTCCAGCCTTCCCATTTTCCCTTAAACAAAATTACACACGAAATACAAAAACAAAACATTGCCGACCCAAGTGTCCGTTAAAATTAATGATCCTAAGTTATCCAAACACATGGTCACCGTACAGCTAGCACTTTGGCTGATTGTAACTCTGACCCCTACGTCTTAAAAGCTGGATGTTCTAGAATTTTTATTTTATATCTTACTGCCTTTTTAATAAGATTTTTATTTGGATGATTATACTTTTTATTGGAGATGGAGGTATTGAGGTTATGTTTCAGTGTTCGTATGATAACTTTTTTATTTGTGTATTTATATTTGCAAAAAGTTATGTGATGAGTTTTAAGATTTTTTTGTTCGATTCTTTTTGTGTGTAAACTGTCTGTTGTGCTTTTATGGTTTTTCTGGCGCAGATACGAGGGAAGAAATTCCTTTAAGAAAATATTAACAATGCAGTACGTATGTACCTAATTGTAAAAAGAAAAGTATTGTCCGTGCTATTGCGTAAAATGAATGAATAATAAATTAGAATTAGAAAATTTTAAACATTTGTTATGTTTAAACTTTTCTTTCTTTAATCCAATTTAATTTATAAGTTCAATTTGCCGTATCTCTTACACACACCCACACACAAACACAAACAAACACATAAACACACACATTCACATATATACACACACAATAGCGAATCGTTTTTTAATGATTGAATTCTATAGTCGTACTAGTAAAACAGACCTCGGAACTATTTTGAAACATAGTTATATTATGACACCGAATTCCACCGAAAACCAAAACACCTTCTTAATCAATCCCTTAATTCACCTGTAAAGACCCTTCCAGCAGCTTTTACTCTTCGTTCAAGACGTGGGTTTACGACAGCTGTATCTACTGAGTACATACTAAAAAATTCACAACGCTAAGTAGCCTCTGAAATTTTAAACCGCCTACCATTTTTTCGTACAATTTTTTCAAATCCGTATACTTACGCAATTTTTTAGCCAAAATGAAGGTGTTGGTGGAAATCTTTTGTGTTCCTCCTTTGGCGGTTAATCTTTAAAAAGGTTTTTTAAAAGGTGATGGTATTAATATTGGAATTATTATTTGTATTTTGTTAACATTTTATCGATGTATCCATTGTGAATTGTTTGAGTTCAAATGTGTCGTTTGATTTTAACCGACTTCAAAAAAGGAGGAGGTTCTTAATTCGACACGTTTTTTTTATGTTTCATATCAAATTCATGATTTTTACCGGTTGAGTTCTATGTTATTTTTTTTAATGTAATAAGTCGGCAAACGAGCTAACGGATTACCCGATGGTAAGCAATCAGCGCCGCCCATGGACACCCGCAACGGAGGAGTTACGAGTGCGTTGCCGACCTTTTAGGGATCAGGGATTTGGAGATTTAGGAACTGGGGAGGGATTAGGGAAGGGGAAGGATTGGGCCTCCAGTAACCTCACTCACACGGCGAAACACAACACGGTGGTTGTTTCACGCCGGTTTTCAGTGACACCGTGGTATCACTCCGGTCGAGCCGAGCCATTCGTGCCGAAGCATGGCTCTCCCACACTTAATATGTTATTATTATTTTTTTAATTTTTCTATGAAATTAATAAGCACATATCGTATCTATTTTGTTTGTCTATACTTACTAATTGTATTATAAAGAGGGAAAATTTGTAAGTCTGTAAGTTTGTATGATTGTAAGTTTGTATGTAGGGGGGTAATCTTTGGAACCACGGGTCGGATTCCCAAAATTCTTTCAGTGATAGATAGCTACAATGTTCCTGAGTGCTATAAGCTATAAAACATCACGCTACGATCAAATGGAGCCGAGCAGCGGGTGAAACATCGCAAGAGTAGCCAGTCTTATATAAAATTAAGTCTGTTTGCTTGCTTCTTGCACCAACCATATTGGCTCATATTTGCATCACCCAAGGCTCGACTGGTAGAAAATGTCTGAGACATTAAGTCCATCTATGTACTCATAGTGCATGAATTTTCAAATAAATAAATAAATAAATCATTTACCAATATATACATCATTGAGATTGCATCACCGGTAACTTGAACTTGACACGCTGTTTAGTATTAACAAACGAATTTACCTTAATACATATACGAAACTAGCTACTTTCGCGCGGTTTCACTCGCTGCTCGGTTCCTAGAGATCTTTGCGTGAAATTTTATAGCCTATCGCCTTCCTCAAAAAGTAGACTAATGAACACAAAGTATTTGTTCAATTCGAATTCAGTAGTTCCGGAGATTAGCGCTGTCACAAAACAAACTCTTCAGCTTTATAATATTATAAATAATATATTAAGTGTAGATAACCATATCATAAAAAACAGCTAAGACAGCACAAAATTGTCAATAAAACTATCTAGAAAAACCTCGTTCTATATAATCTTATAATACCTAAAACGTATTTACCGATAAATAATATAAATTGGACGTAACGCAAATGTAAACACGTCTATAGGGAAATTTAGATGCTTATCTATTTACATTGCCAACTAGCTGTGTCCTTATATGTGTATGAAACAATATTATTTTTGTAAGGATTTGAAATAAAACGGGGTAAGCAAAAATATGAGTTACTATTTATTTATTTATTTATTTATTTAAAAATAAGCACACCAACAATACAATCACCCAATGTTATACAAAAAACACAATAATCAAATAATTGGATGCACAAGCAATTGTACAAATTACAGGTGTGCATGACATTGAAAATGAAAGGTTTTTAAGACTTAAATAACTAAGCTAATAATTAAACAAAAAAAAAAAAAACATGTTAAAGCAATAACGATGGGCACTGTTCACATTGTTTAAGTAGGGAGCGTGTGTATGATGCGAAGTTCATGGAGAAAATATCGATAGGATAATCTGTCATAATGGCCCTTTCATTATATAATCTTGCCATACGAGTTAGAGTGCTATTAAATGTGGTATTTAAAGTAGATATAGGAATTTCAAAAACACGATGATATCGCTTACTACGACGGTCAAGCCGGAACTTTAAACCTTCTATCAATTGAGACAGACTACTATTCTATTTTGACATTTCAAAAGTACCTATTTATAGTTTAGTTCGAATAAATGATTTTGACTTTGACTTTGACAAAACATATAGTGAATGGCGGACTTAATGCCTCAAGGAATTCTATAACAGTCGACCAACTTTTAAACATTCGTGTTTCATGTTTACAACAAGCAAGCTTTTCAAGTATGGGAGAGCCATGCTTCAGCACGAATGGGTCGGCTCGACCGGAGTGATAAAACCGGCGTGAAACAACCACAGCGTTGTGTTTCGCCTTGTGAGTGAGGTTACCGGAGGCCCAATCCTACAACTGTCTCCCTCTCCCAATCCCTAAATCTCCAATCCCTAATCCCCAAAAGATTGGCAACGCATTCGTAACTCCTGTGTTGCGGATGTCCATGGGCGGCGCCGATTGCTTACCATCAGGTAACCCGTCTGCTCGTTTGCCGACTTATACAATAAAAAAAATAAGGGGAAGAAAATGTGTGGAGAGCGATAGACTGTCAGACTTTTACGAGCTTAAAATAAATAAATGAATAACCGCGCTTGCTCAAACAAATGTAGTGTTTTCAGAAACGTACTAAACTTCTTACCCTCGCTCTTGTACATGAAAAACGAACGTATTAACATCTAAACCACCATAATCGTAAAGTTTTATGACAGCAAAACCATCTCAAATAAAACCCATATCTAATACCAAACAAAAACTACCTTTATGAATAACAGCATAGAATTGTTTTTACAATAAACTGTTTTTCGGAATGGTGTTTAGTGGTACGCTAAAACCAAATAGCAAAATGAAAAAAAAAACAGATTTTATAGGAATGAAGGTACTTTTCCTCGTGTTTTAAAGCGTGTCATCCTGGAGGTTAAAGCTAACTTCTGATATATAATGGACTTTTTGGACTCCCCTGACGTATTATGAAGAAAACCATCGTGATCCTGATTGACAAACAACTAGACTCATAAATTTTATTGTTTTGGAAATCGCCGATTCGCTTTAGCTTTAGGTGAAAAGAGGCCTTTACTTGACAAAGCATCTATAGGCTAATGATGAAGAAGATGTGAAGGAAATTTTCCTGTCTTCATATCAGGCAAGGAATTTTGGATTCCACGCCAGAATTGAATGCAACTAGTGACACATATAAAAAAATGGTATTCCGTGGCATATATAAAATGGCGTAAAAAATAGTCGTTATTATATCTACATATACTATTATTAATAATATTATAAAACTGCAGAGTGTGTTTGTTTAAACGCGCCAATATCCAGAACTACTGGTTCGAAATGAATAATTCTTTTTATGATTGTTAGTACAGTTATCAAGGAAGGCTATGAAACATCACGCTACGATTTGTAGAAGCCGAGCAGCGAGTGAATCTGCGTCAACGTAGCTAGTTCGTTTCGTTATTTAAACTCCTCTGCTTAACCTTCAAAGAGGATCTCATTGAATTAAATTTACGCCAACCTTACACCGTTGATGGTATATTTGAAAGTTTATGTTCAAGGTACAGCATTCTTAGGGTTGTCACAGACATGAGAGTTCGTGACTGAAAACATTTTTTTTTATAAAGGAGTAAAATTCATTGAAGCCACAACTGAATACATAATTGACATCGTAACAGACCCTAAAGATTGACGGAACGATTTTGACAATGTTTTTATAGGGTTGTCAAAAGTTTGTAGCTGAGATTTTTTTTTATTCTACGTAATACTTTGTCGAAAGGGAGGTGTGGAAGCGATAGGGCCTTTGCCCAGCAGTGGGACATTGTAGGCTAGTAAAAAAAATACTAGTTGACCCGGTAAATATTTTTTGCCTTATAAATTATTAGCTTCCGCCCGTGGCTTCACTCTCGTAAAAAAGTAATACATCCCGAGATTTTATAAACAGCAGCGTTTAAAGCGATAACTCAACTAAAATACGCAAATCGAGTATCATTTATATAAAGTTAGATCAAAAATAACGTACCTACAATATTATTTAGCTCTGTTTCAATGGGAAAAACAAGAGATATTTTCATTTGAAATAAAGCAAAAGAATTGTTGCATTAATAGTGCATTCAGTTAATTGCAATACTTCTTTTCATTTCTAGTATAAAACAGATTTGTTTTTGTTTGAGTCTTTCAAAGGTTATTTTTTTTGTTTAAAGTTTCACTTGAATATCTTAATGAAACTTTAAGATTGTAGGTTTGGGAGAGCCATGCTTCTGCACGAATGGGCTGACTCGACTGGAGTGAAACCACGACATCTTTGAAAACCTGCTTTACACAATGCTTGTCTTGTTTCACTTGGTGAGTAATCCTATCCCCCTCCCATCCCCAATCCTCATATCCCTAATAACCCCCTAGAGGCCGGTAACGCTAAAAGCAAACAAAAGCAACATCTTACTGTGTTGACGGCTTTTTGTTGTGCTGTGTGGTGGCTTTGATTGAGGATGGAGAAAAGGGGAGGAATTGAGGCTTCGAAAACCTTTTTCACACGGGAAAATAAGTAAGGGAGTCTTCACACCGGTTTCTTTTGAGGCCGTGGTATAGCTCCGGGCGAGTTGGCCCACTCGTGCCGAAGCATGGCTCTCCTACTATATTATATTTTAACTACCTACTACCATGCGGTTGCACCCGCTTCTCTCCTACTATTGGTTGTAGGGTAATTTATAGTCTATAACACTCAAAAGCATTGTTTTGTACTATTAGTGAAAGTAAAATATTGGAAAATACTTCAGCGGTTCCAAAAATTGCCGCTGATTTTCAAACTTATTGTATAGATTGTAAATAAATATTTTTGAAGCGCATACATATACATAATATGCGTCAAATCTAAAAACTGCAATTTCATGTTGAGCGTCACTATTGTAGTTTCGGCAAAAAACTCGAGTTAGCCATTTTGAAAATAAAATAAAAATTTGCCCCAATTCAGAGCGATGAAATTGACGAGCGTATAACATAGTTTCGAATAAGGCTCTCTGCTCACAATGACCTATAAAACATTGAACGCCAAAACTTAGTGTTGGAAAGAGCAGCTTTGGCACGAATGGGTTGGCTTTACCACAATGATACAGTGATACCAAAGGCCTTAGAGAAATCTGGTGTGTAACAACGCAGGCGTTTGGATCTTGCCTTGTGAGTGAGACTACCCAATCGCCAGATCTCCAATCGTCAAATCCCTAAGAACTTACAAAAGGCCTATAACGCACTTCTAGCTTTTTTGGTGTTGCTGGTGTCCAAAGGGCTTGGAGTGTAAGGGCATCATGTGCCGCGATCAGGGCTTATAGCAAGAAAAGGAATAGGTTAATTTTAAGTCAATTAATCTATTTTTAATCAAATAACATAATCTCGTTTCAAGCTCGTATCCTTATTCTGTTAGACATGAGCGTCTCTTTGCTCAATCTTCATCATCATCATCATCATCATCCTTAAATTGTCCACTGCTCAATAAAGGCTTCTTCTCACAAGAAGCATTAATCACCACGCTTGCTCAAAATGGATTGGCAAGTCTAAACTTCTTATGAGAAATCATTAGTCTATTCCAAAGGCGTTATGTTTTATTTTCCCACAATGCTTTCTATCACCGTCTCTCTGTGGTGTCAATAATCTTCGCTTCTTCACATACACGCAATGATAACCTCCTTACGGATATCGTCACTTCACTTGGCTAAGAGCCACTCCATACTGCGATTGCCTCGACGCCGTCTCCACTCCCTCCATCCATATGTGTATTGTAGTTTTCAATAACAAAAACATAATCATTGAAAATCTCCAAATAAAATGTTCTTACATTTTTAAAAGAGATACCCGCTTTTGTACCTTGCATGTTCCAAACCTAGTAATTACCTGTTATCCGTTGAAAAATATCAGCCTGTATACAAAAATGAAGGGAAAATAATACCTAACAACCCTAAACACGCTACCGTATATTTGGGTAACAAACAGCAGACCTGTCTTCTCATATTTAGCCGGCAATATTTCTCCCACCCTTTGTGTACGGAACGAAATCTCGAAACAAAATCCCTGTCAGATGTAGTGAAACGTCTTGCTTGTTCACCACGCTAATTTGATCTTTCTCCTCTACGATATAAGGATCTTTCTTATTTGTTTTTCTGTGGCGAAAATTGTTTACGAGAATTTTGGTCTTTATTTAAAAGGCGTAGAGGTTGTTTTTCAAGTGGTAGTTCTATAATGTGTTTACAGCAAATTGCAGTGGCTACTCGAAAGTTATAGGAAATCTGTCGAGAATTTGTCAGTGTTAATACTGCTGTTTTAGTTTCTACGTTTCTGTTAAAGATGAAGAAGTTTGGCGTCTGCGTTCTTAAGTTAAAAATTAATTAATTTTTGAAGTCACATGACTGGTACTTCTCTATTGTTTAGCAATATCTCTTAAAAAAACTTAATTTCCTATAAAGCACAGCACTATCTCTAAATAATCTTCCTAAACAGCGCATCAAAATCTGTTGCGTAGTTTTCAAGATTTAAGCATACATAAAGGTTGAAGGGGACAGAGGAAAATACTTTGTTTTATACTATTCAGTGAAGGAAGGACAACATTTTGGCGTTTTTAACACCAATTACAATCACACCATCGAAAACCCTGAACCTTCATCCTCAAATACGAGTAATCTGACAAAAGATGGGTGATACTTTTTGTTTTTTGAGCAAATAACTCAGGTGATAAAACAATATAATAAATAATATTTGAAAAAATCCATTAGGAAATGCAAATATTTAACGAAACGATTCTCAATAATATCTACGAACAAAATATCTTGCTTGTTTATATCGGATACTGTCATTTGAGTTGATAAATAAATAACATTACACAGACCAGTGGAGCTGAAAATTGCTGTGTATACACCGTCCCTAGCGGTTTCATTTGCAAAATAATCTTTTCGGCGATACACGTTCGTACAACGAACGGTACAAGGATTTCGGATGTTTCTGTTTAAGAATTTTGAAAAAGGTATTTTTGGGAGATATAAATGTCTGTTGCGGGCCTCAAATCGGACAAAATATGCCTCTTTGATCTCCGAACTGTTTTCTTCTTTGTCTTCAGTTTTTCGTTTTTCGAAATTACACATATATGAGAGGGCCATGCTTAAGTGTCAGAGAGCCATGCTTCTGGAGTGACACCATGGTCTCACAGAAAACTAGAGTGTTTAGTTTCGCCGTGTGAGTGAGTTTATCGATGTCTCAATCCCCAATGCCAAAGGACAGCATCGCACTTGCAACTACTCTTGTGTTGTGTCTCTCACCTGGTGTTAAATGATTGCTTCTATGCTGCCTTTGGACACTTACAACAATAGAAAAGATAATAATTTTTGGGAGTTCTTACGGACTCCAGGAAATATTGGATAAAATTGAAACAAAAGCACGGTACGGTATTGTTTTGTTGGATTAGGCGAAAAAGCGAACTTACAATGAACAATTTAATATACTATATGAATAAAATAATAAGAAGGGCATTGAAAGCAAATAAATCGATCAGATAGATTTCAAATTCTTAAATCCCAAAAACAATAATGCTTTACTGGTTTTAACTAACGAAGCTCAACAAAACGGTGCAACGAAAGCTGAACCGGTAATTTCCATCGATGATACAGCAGGCACGACCGCTCGGCAGATTATTACAGAAATACCAGTTAAATAATTTGTTAAAATAATAACAATGAATATAATAAACACTGAGATGATAAATGTTAACAAAAAATTATTACAATGTGGGGAGAGCCATGCTTTGGCACAAATGAGTCGATAGACCGCAGCGATACCATGGCCTCAACTGTTCTAGAATTCAACTAAGTTTTATTATTGACACTTATTTGAAAACCTACTAAGAAGAAAACAGAAAGAAAGAAAAACATTTATTTTCGCGCAAGCGCACACACACAAGACAAAACAAAAATACAAAAAAAAAGAAGAAAATAAAATATTACTAAAAATCTAAACTAAATGATACAAATAAAAATAAATACTAAACGTCAATAATAATTTTAGTACCCATTATTCGGTAATCCAACAGTTCAAATTGCCGTAGAAATTGTTGTATAGGTAGTAACTATTTCAACAGTTAATTCATGTCTGTAAATCGTTGTCTATACTAATATTATACAGAGGTTAACATTTTAAGTTTGTTTGTAGGGGTAATCTTTGGAACCGCTGGTCGGATGTACAAAATTCTTTCACTGCTAGATAGCCACAATGTTCTTGAGACCTATCTATACTAATATTATAGAGAGATAAATTTGTAAGTTTGTAAGTTTGTATGTAGGGGGTAATCTTTGGCAACGCTGGTCGGATTGCCAAAATTCTTTCACTGATAGATAGCTAGAATTTTCCTGAGTGCTAAAGGCTATAAAACATCACGCTACGATTAAATGGAGCCGAGCAGTGGGTGATACCGCGCGAGAGTAGCTAGTATTTGGTTTAAACGCAGCTATTTTTAAAATCCCTTAATACATTACTTTTATTACACGACACCAGACTGTTTATACATAATTTGTATAGTTCAAAGCAATTTGAACCTTCTCGTGTTTAGTTTAACGTGGCAATAGCAACGAGCAATGATTTATGAAGCATCTTTGTTTCTCGCTAACGTTGCTTGTCAATCACTATTGTTAACGAATTTACACAAAATACTCAGACAAGTACTGGTCAAAAGTAAAATGGAATAGATCAGCAAGAATTCACTCTATCACAATGATAATTGAAAAATAAGGCTTCTAGACAACATTGTGAGAAAAACTGGACTTAGAATTAAACTTTTTTTAAGTGATTAGTCGTCTTTGCGGAGCACTTTGAAGCTGATGATTTGAAGTGGTGACAGAAGAAAACAGTATACTACCATACCAATACTACAAGATGACTTTAAAGACAGACCTAGCAATGCTTTCTAATAAGCTTGACTTTTGATCAGCGATTTCAAACATAAAAAGCCCTCCTTTGTAGAGGAAGCTGCAAGCTTAGTAGTAGACCAGCACTTGTTATTAATGTCGATGTTTGTTTTCTCTCATAAAATTAATTCATACGTGAAAATAAACGCTCGAATGAATGATCTACGCTTTTTAGAAGATGCAGCAGATTGGCCCAATTTCAACCAGATTCATGATAACTGGCTTCCAAACTTTAAAGAAAAGACCATCCTCTTTTTTAAAAGACCGGCATTGCATTTGTGATTTTCCGGCGCTGATCACTTATTATCAGGTAAAACGTCTACTTGTTTGACTCCGACTGTATAAAAATGTCTTGCAAAAGCCGCTAATCCTTTGGTAATGCAGATCTTCTCAAACAAGGCAGATTGTTCACCACTAAATGATTCCTCTACTATTTTACCAACCACTTTATGTTTGGAACCGAATCCAATCAAACTCCCACACAAACACGCCAATGTTGAAGCATCATGAACACAGCGCCAGTGTAACACTGAGTACGCTGAATATTTTATACGGCCATCGTCCATCCATTTGTCCAAACGGAATACTTAATGTGAGTAATGAGACTGACAGAGTGATATTTCAAAATCATGTTTCCGTGTACCTATTCTGATGGTGGTTTTTAATGGAGGCGTCGTTGTGTCGAACATTTCATTGTGCGAACCCTGCATCAGGTAGCGTATAAAGGTATCATTCTTTCCCGAAGATAGAATGAAAAGCTTGCTACCTCAACTGCTACATTTTTTCATAGAATATTGAATTTCATATGAAAACAATAAAGCTACTACATATAACATTGATAGAAAAATGTTGTGAGTCATTATAGTTTTTTTTTTTTAATTACATTTGCTTCTGTTTCGTGAATGCTTTTACAAATATACAATTTCACTTACACATTCTTGCTTCGTCCGCTTTAGTGAGATTATTTTTGTTCCGATTTCCACAAATAATTATAGTTTAAAGGTAACCTAGGCCTATTTAGCTACATACATAAAATAAAAAAGTGTCGGAGAGCTAAGCTTCCGCCAACCACAGCGCTGTGAATGATGTTGTGATGATGAAGGATTTTCTGTGAGGCCGTGGTATCACACCGGAAGAGCGAACTCATTCGTGCCAAACATTGATCATGGCTCTTCAACATTTCAAGTGTACAAAAAAAGGTTTTACATTTTTATTATATTTTGCCTGTATTTAATTAAACATCTCATCACTTACCATAGACTATAAATATAACCTTTATATCGCTAGAAGTAAAATTGATTGAATTTAATAGAAAAACAAATGAAAGTTAGTTTCAAAGGGAAAACATGTTTAGTATAATTTAATTTATATAATTTTTCTATAGGAAGCAGTTATTAAGAATTATAAAGAGGCTTCGCTGGTAGAAGTTAATAATAGCCATCCACAGTATCAGGGTAAATGGTCTCTGTTATTTCTGACTACAATCTGATCCGTACAATAGTTATTAAATTAATGAGTAACAAACACTCGTAAGACATAGGTACTTACAAACTTTTTCGCTTGTAATACTATATAGTAGGAAATTAAAAGAAAACAATGAGTTCTTTTTAATAGTCATCCAAGACTTGTAATAGACTGAAGGATGGACATGGACATAACAGTGTGTGCATGTCCCAAGTCTGCGTCAAAGTGGGTGAAAAAAAACTTAATAAATTTAAAATTTAAAAACCCCCGACTAAAAACCTAATATTCCGTTAAAAACCCATAATTAAAAGAAAACGTGGCGTTGGGGGACTGATCCAAACATTTTATTATCAACTACATATTTCTATTTTTTCGGGGGTCTAATTTATTTTTTATCAACATTTCCTTTCAGTGCGCTTTCATTTGACACCCCACTCGAGTATACTATATTTGCAGGCCTTCGGTTACCCTTCCCCACTTACCCTCCCATAACTTCTAAACGGCTCAACCGATTTTCGTCAAACATGTCTAAGAACACTCGCACGTAAGTCACCTTTAATACAAAAATACTAAATTGAAATCGCTTCAACAGTTCAGGCTCCAGGGTGCCACAGACAGACAGACAGACACGTCAAACTTATAATACCCCTCTTTTTGAGTCGGGGGTTAAAAATGGGACAAAGACACAGAAATGATTTATGATTCACCACACCCAGCCCTAAGCTAGATAAAAATCTCAGTGTTACAAAAAGTAAATAAGTGGCTACCACATTCAACCCAATTAGATTTAAAACTCCAAAGGCACAAAGCGAAATAAAAATCAACGTTGTAAACAAAGAAATACTCCACCTTATTTCTAACAAAGCAAAAACACATTGAACTCCGAAAAACACGAGTAACTCTCACGTAAATGCCTTTTAAAAACAAAATAAAACAACTTTTGTGCTCAAAAAACACTTAAACTTCTCTAAGTGGTGTTTCAAACTTGCCTGTCAAAATAGGTGTTTCAAATAATGATCCGTGGACCTTATAAAAACTTTTCTTGTTAAACAGCATGCAGTGTGTAAACAGAGTTCGAGAACAATTCGAGTACATTCGAGAAAGTTCGAGAATATTTGAGAAAGTTCGAGCGCGAGGAACACGGGCGACCGGTAGGTCAGTGTCATTTTGAAACCTTATTTCCTACTGATGTAGTGGCTAAAGTTTGTAAGGTGGATAGATGTTTGTCTGAAATAAAAGTTTTAAAAAGATTTGCTTCGATTTCAACTTTTGTGGTTCTGTTTGCTATCTGATGGGATAACGTGTAAGTCTGATCAAAACAACCTTATTCATATGGCAGTAGGTCCAGATTGCAAAAGTATGTCGTGGTAAAAGTTTGTATGAAGTCTGCTTGATCGAGTAAACATCACAATTAAAGTGAGTTTTTTTTATGTGATAGGTTCGGCAAACGAGCCTACAGATTACCCGATAGTAAGCAATCAGCGCCGGCCATGGACACCCGCAACGACGGAGGAGTTACGAGAACATTGCCGACTTTTTGGGGATTAGGTATTTGGAGAGAGATTTGGATTTATAGGAATGAACAGGGATTAGGAGAGGGGTAGGATTGGGCCTCCGGTAACCTCAGTTACACGGCGAAACACAACGCTGTGGTTGTTTCACGCCGGTTTTCTGTGAGGCAGTGGTATTACTCCGGTCGAGCCGTCGCATTCGTGCCGAAGCATGGCTCTCCCACACTTTGGGCGATTGCTGTGAAAAATATGTCAGATTAAATTGGGCTGGTATTTCATTTGTATAAGGACGCAATACGTTTTGTAAGAAGGATTTATGATGAGTTTAAATAACCTATTATGAGTTAAATAGTGTAATAGACTTTGGCCGTTCTATTTGGTTAAATAAATAAACATTTTATTTTTCATTTCTTTACTTTTATTAGCGGCACTGCAACGTTATCACAGATAATTGAGGAAAAATGAGTAGTATAAAAAAGTCTCAGCTTTAAAAATATTTTTTCTTGATCAAAGATTGATTTATATACATTAAAATTTGATATTTTCGCTCGCTACTCTTAGAGAAAATTATGCAGGAATTCTTGGCAGCTTAGGTAAAAAGATACTGTAAAGGAAATCCTTCACATATTTTCATCTTTATTCTTTTAAGATATTCAATGAGGAGCTTATGCTACTTTTTGCTAGTGTTTTTTTTTATACTCTCAGATATTTTTAGATTAACATCCCAGTACTCTGGATATTAGTCAGTTGGCTGACCAAGAAATCATAAATGCAGCTGTTGAGTTCTTGGTCTTAGGATTTAATTTATATTTGTTTTCTTACGTCTTTTTTTCTCTATCCATTAATAAAATCTAAATACAGTGGCGGATTCAGCCAGGGTTGCAGGTGCAAAAACAATAATGTACCATGGTCCTGGGTTGGAACGGAGTGGCCAGTAATAGTCGGACGTTTCCTTACACCAAGGACACAAGAGGTCAAACAAGTTTTCACTTTTCAAAAAGAAGTAGTGTTGAAAATGTCCAATACTATTTATAAATGTCTTCTTTTGAACATCACGTCAACAGGTGCAAAGGCCACTTGAAGATGGATTGACGATTTCAAAATTAGAATTAAAAATTATAAGTCCAGTTTTCCTCGCGATGTTTACCTTCACTATGATGTCTTGTCTAATGAACTTAGAGAATACATAATCTGACTCGGGAAAAGTCACACAAATTGGTACTTGCCAGGTTTTGGACCGACTTCCTCATGCATGAGAAGTGGTTGCTTTAACCTTCCTGCCACCATGAAAGTTTTTGGGTTTTAGCCTTTCATAACCAATCTCACACCAAAACCCATGTTTAAAATTGCTTTTTGTTATAAGTTTTGGTGTAGTATTAATTTCGGACATACCCGGTTTTAATATTCTTAATAGACAGTACGCGTTAATATACATATAATTAATGCAAATATAGCTTATTACCAAAAACTTAGCTACCACACAAATAAAAATTTTTAATGTAAAATATCACTATAAAAATATCAACCAAAGATCCAAGCTCTCATTCACAACCACTCAACCAATATCATAATATCATTAAAAGCCAAAAATCCACAATTTCAATTTTCAAATCTCTTCAAGCAAAAAGTGCTCTAAATATCTCAAACAACATTTGGGTCACGAATAAAGATATTTTTGTTAAAACATTTTGTTCGGTGACTGGAAACGTCAGAGCAATTCTTCCGCATGTTGCTCTGAGCTGAGCGCATTGGGGGCGAAAACATAGCAAGCGTAATGTGGATACAATTTTAAGCATCCACCGTACTTATGTTTTGCTCTGATGAAGATGGGTTCTAAAAGGTATTTCCATACTTGATTTATAATACACGTTGAAGCTCTCAAGCTAAAAATGAGTGAGTAAATGTGTTGAGACATATTTTACACGATATTGCTGAAGTTCTTTATGTGGTTTGACGTATGATGGGTTTGGTTTTTGTTGTTTCTGCTTCTTAAATTATTTTTGGGTCATTGGATACTACGTCGAGTTATCGTTGATGGAGTTTAACATGGCCTTTTGTGTCTGATTCCCTATACAAAGCTTTTATAGGGTGTTTGAGTTCTTTCTAATTCGAAGTACCTATGTTAGTCATTAAATTGCTTGTTTTATCACATTTTATTTATAACATGACTGCACGTTTTGATATCCGCACGGAAGAACTCTACAGATTCACAGACTGTTGATCCGGGTCTGAGTGTGATGTGTAAGAAATCGTATGTTTGAAAACGCACCCATGACACAGGAAAAAATTCTTATGTGGGGTGAAGCTGAAAATGTTCGTCTTCAGTACCGGTAACAGTAGTTTTAAATGGTTTTAATATTGTGTGTAACCTAACTTAACCTGTTACATATTTTTGGACTTTGTTACCTTCCGTTTATTTTTATTGTGTTGTATTTTCTTCTTTCTTCTTACTATACGCATATGTTCTGTTCCATTTTATTACCTTAATTTTTTTCTTAACATTTTTTTAACCAGGACATTATGCCTATAACTTGGTCACCAGCTTCTCTATATCTTCTACAACTACTAAACCAACTAAATCCTCCGACTTTTTGACTACAAAATACAATAGCTGTTATGAAACTCGACGTGGTTTATTTTAGTGGCTGTCGAGATAAGGACTGACTGAATTAGCTTCATTGTTGGGAACAGAGCTTGAATTTAAAATTAAACTGAGTCCACACTGGCTTCGCTCATGCATTACGTTGTTGGGATTGTGGAGCGCGTCATCATGTCTTTAAGGATTTTTGAGGTTGAATGACAGAGGTGTATAAAAAACTATTCAACTTTTTACTTTTAAATTACTATCCCTCCTCAATCCCTAAATCTCCAAATCCCTAATCCCTAAAAGGTCGGCAACGCACTCGTAACTCCTCCGTTGCGGGTGTCAATGGCGGCGCTGATTGCTTACCATCTGGTAATCTGTTTGCTCGTTTGCCGACCTATTGCATTACATAAAAAAAAACTATAGGTATTACTCACCCTTTTTGGGGAAAATCATAAAGTGACTTCTCCGGCCTGTATGCGGGAAAACGAAAGAGTCAAACCCATACTGACTAAAAACTACCTAGTTCCTTATTCTGCTCGAAGCCGAGCGGTACGTTATACGTTTGCACGCTACCCCGAATTAGCACGCACCCTGCATTACTACTTAGTAATGTGCATTTAAGATTTGGCATTAGCAAAACGAATTATGCAATACCCTTCTACCCGCTCGATCTGGAATTGATTACAAGAAGCCTGTGTATTGCTGTGTATGATGATAGTGATAATGTTAAATGCTATTCCGCCTATAATAAAAATAAATAGAATGAATAAAAAACATTGTTAGTCCTAACAAAACAGTAATAGACTTGGTGAAAGAAATCTAACTATTTGCACAAAGTACTTACAATCGAATGATACTAGAAACTTTGGTCACGTAAAGTGAAGTAGTTGCTTTTGTCTATTCGGAAAACTTTATCATTACCTAAAAGAATCTACATATAACACTCCGGAATTACGCGAGGAAGTAAGAATCCGTAAAATGGTGTCGTTATCATTTATAAGGTGCAAAACTTTTCATCAAAAAAAAAAACAAAATTAATAATCTATGTCCAATTTGTAACAATGACAAGCAAAAGCAGTACCAATGCACAGGTCTGAGAACGGTTATCAATGATAGCTCACCGCCCAACCAAAACAGACTTACGGCGCGTGGCGTCCCGGGCGTGCATCAATTAGTCCGATAACCTCAGATTAGACCGACTAGTTCAGCCTGGATTTTGGTTCAAATTCCGCCTTATTTTCGGTTGAAAAAGAACTGGTTTTTCGTCAGAAAGTGTATAAACATCCCTATCCGTGGCCGAAGAAGTCATTTAATGATTTATCCCCCTTTGAAAAGTATTCCCTTATTCATAATCCTCAAAAGTCCGATAACATATATGAAACTTCTCGTTGTAGTTGCGTTATGGCCCATTGATTAGTCATTTGACCCTTCCAAAAAAAAGAATCTGTTCAGCATAAAACAACAATGAAACAAAACAATACCAAAAAAAATTGTACAATAGCCCAATCCGTGACAACTCGTAGCATTATTTAAAAACGTGGTTAAATGTTTGGTTCCAAAATAATTTAGTGAAACAAGATACCTACGTACTTATGTTTATGAAATTGCATCCAATTTTGAGCAGGCATCAGCTTTGGTTGCAAAACTCACTACAACTTGTTATGTTGCAAAAATACAGTGCTCCCAATTATTTTGAACTACATTCAGCATTGCTTGCTTGAAGTTTGAAATTTCGTCCATCACTTTTTAGTTGGCTTTGCTAGCTTTTGGGAACAAATTTACGTATTATGCTTTGCTGTTTGTTTTCAACTGCATATTTTTGAAGCTGCTTCGCTTGCGTGCTTTTGAAATTTGAGTTGGTAACGTTCAAAGCGTGTTGTTTTCGTTATTAGCTTTCTTTTATGGAACGTAATTAGTGTAATAGTTTGCTTTTTAGTAATTTGAAAGTACCTTTTATCTGCGATTTTCCAAAGGAATAAATACGGGTCTATTTTTGTAGACCTTTCCTAAAGTGTTAGCGATTTTTATGTTGACCTGAAAAGCTGAAGATTTCTTATCGTTGTTTTCTTGACGTTCAGAAGCCGACTTCATGTTCAATTGTATTTGTCAGTGAAATGAAAGGAAGGTATTTCGCATCAATATCACCTCGTTGTTTACCTACGTAGCTATAATTAATTACGTGAATATTTTTTTATTGGTTACACTTATTTTTATCGAATCATCTAAATTTCGGTTTCATATGTGTAATTTATCATTTGATGACAGTTTTAATAAGGATCTGTAAATAGCCTTGTTATACAATAAGCAAGCATTATTGAACAGGAATTCTAAGTTTTGACTACGAAAGAAAGATAAGTATTTCTCTTTCGCCGTATACCCTGAAACGTCTAACCAAACAAAGTTGAAATGTTCGATGGAGCTTCACGCCTTGATTCTCCTTAGTCCTTTCCGCCAACATACTACCAGACAATCAGCAAACCATCATCGTTTTATAGTGGATATCTACCCACACGTCCGAAGCGGTTTGCCTCCCGTTTAAAATCACTAAGGAGTGGAATTCTTCGCCGAAGTCTTTCTTTCCCGAAAACTTGAGTGTATTCAAGGCCCGAGTGAATATGTTGTTAATGAGTAGAGTGCTCCATTAAAGGTCACATCATCGCTTACTACAAGAAAAAATACGCTTCATCAAACTTTTGTCTGATTGCACAAGAAAATCAAATCCATACACCATCGACATTACAATTTTCGTCCCACATAACATCTTACAGGTACGAAAACGTTCATACATCGATACTCAGGTTGCGAAAGCTATGCTGTGGTCATGTGATATCCAATTTACAAGGCCGTTGGATCGTACGGACAGTCAAGCAGATAGGAAAGCGTCGGTGTGGAAAATAACATTGGAAAGCAATAACTATTTGATATTGCTGCCTTACTGATCTTTGTTTTTGTACTCATTGCTTGATGGCTTTGATTTGATTTTTCTATGTGGATTTTTGAGAGTTTTGTTATCCTTTTCTTGGTCTGTGTTTGTGTTTTTTGCGTTGCCATTCAAGCTGTTTTTCTGTTTGGTAACGCAGTCATTACAGTATAAGTTTTTAGTCTTAATTTTGTTGTATATATGTTCTTTAGTTTTACAGTTATGTTGTAATTATTATAAATTTATTCTTACTTTTATAGTTTCATTATTTTTATTCATTTGTTTACAGTTAAAGTCGTTACATTTCAGCGTATACCAGTGAAAAGTTTTTAAAACCTTGATGAATTTTGTGCAACAAAGAGTATCTGAAAATTACCATCATCAGCGGTTATAGGCTAAGGTTGTTGATGATGATTTCCAGATACCCCAGATACAGAAGCTTGCTGATTAAAGTCCTCTTCTAACACAGAGAAGGTTTGAGCTTGTTCAAGGTGGATCAGCTATTGTCATCCACCAATCAAACCTATAATTAGAATTTATAGGTCTAGGTTTCCTCACAATGTTTTTCTGCATCATGCCAGTGGTGTGAAAATAAACTAAGAAAGTAGGTACTATTATGTACTCAGAAAAGTCACACTGGTACTTGCTAGGTTCCTAACCCGCACCCTCATGTACAGGTCACCACGACGTCATAATCTGGATGCGCTGCATAAACGGTCTTAAGACACAATTTCTAAAGCCAAGACAATGTCATTCACCTCTCTTCATAACTAAGGCTGAGCTACATACGTTTACAATCTAGGATAACCACGACCCATCTTAACCAAAGCCTGCATATTCCTCCGTTCACACACAATGCACACAACGCACTGTGGTTACATGTGTTGCTTGAAACCACCGCTCTGCTTATGACGTGTGCTGTGACGTCACAATAATTGTAAATATGAATTTCTTAGGTGAGTTTGTTTTTTGCTCGTTGTGAGTTTGTTTTGTGGTAGTGTAGTTTCAGATTGATTTTTGGTTTACCAGATTTTTGTTTTTATAACTTTAGACGGTTAAAAATTCAAAATTAGTACAAAGGAGATAGTGTTGAGTAAAACTTATTTTAGTTGTTTTTATTTTCTAATTTAGAGTCATCGTCAACGATACGTTTATTGATTATATTATTATTAATTTTAGAACTTCAAACTATGAATTACATTCGCTTTTATAGTAAAAAATCAATACAAAAACATCACTCCAACATATATGATAAAAACTTTTTAATAACCTTCCAATTTTCACTATAAAATTTTGTCACTTTGAAATATTACAGCGTTAAAATTGGGTTTATAAATACATATATGTACAGAGTGTTGTTTTTTTAACCAGATTAAATTGTCAGTCTAGGCAAACGTTGTGTAAGGCTCCAGCTAGATGGACTGACGATATCCGCATAGTGGCTGGCAGTGGTTAGTGGCATGTACTTGGGGATTGTTAAACTTTTTTATGACAATGGGCAGGCATTTTCATCACGCCTGCGAAGATAAGACCACGATGGAGCACGCTTACCAATCATCAACATATCCCCTCGGGCCTTGAAGACCAGGTCTCCTTCGGGGAACACAGAATTTCACTTCATTTCACTCCTTGCGGCGAGTTCACTCCTCGCCTTTCAGGCGAAGCGCTTCGTGCTTGTGGGTGGGATATTCCACCATGAAGCGTTGTTTCACGCCTGGTTCTTGTGGAGCCTTGGTATCACTCCTGTCAGACACAAGTGGTCAAGAACCCCTTTATACTCTTCAACATATTTTTGTTTTTACACTTTATAACCTTATTGCATTAGTAGTATCTTAGTTTATAAATCAAACAAATTTTAAACACCCTGTAGTATAAAGATATATCCATTTATATATCTATATACTATATAAAAAAGTCCGATACGTTCAGAGCTTCCGCACCATTGAACTGGAAGCCCTCGGTTCATATCCGTGCCGACACTAACAGGAAAATGCATAACCCGGAATTTAATAAAATGCTATCGAATTTTTTTTATTTCGCTATGCTCAGTGATCGTCACTTTTCAATTTAATTCTTTCTCCTATTTATTACTTTTGCAATTAATTGCAAATGTATCTGTGTTTTTTTTCTTGTATAGCTTGTTTTATAAGTATTAGGTAGCAATTATTCGATTCATGTTTGCATTACGTAGATGGCTAATTGATAATCCTTTCTATTAAAGAATTTTTACAATATAAGTTTTCGAAGTAATGTTGTTATTAATAAATAAGATATTAGAAACTTGTAATCTAACATTTGCATGTCATTATCTTATGACTGAATACTGAACTTATTGACATTTTGTTACACCTTTTATGTACCTAATTGTATTTAATAGCAAATAAAACCTTTGAATTTGTACCTATAGTATTTATTTTACACTGACATTTTGTATCATTACGTTTTAAATCGTCATTTCTAAATTGATCCTATTTTAATCGTACCCATCCATCGGCTTCATCTAGACTTTATTTTTATTTTAACGCTTAAAAGTGCCGTGTTATGGCCTATAACAATATAAGTTAATTATTTCACTGAGTTTGTTTTCTCCAAACCTAAGAAGGTTTCATGTAATATCATCAGATTACTGTTCCTGCCCTGGGTGGCGCAAAAGGGAGTGTCAGACTAGACTCTTAGCGACTAAACCACCTCCTTTTTTCTCCTGCTCCAGGCCGGGACCGCTGTACATTATTTCCCTCGCACCCGTCTAGGCTTGGGCTTCTGGTAACCTCACTCACATGGCTAAGCATAGCGCTGTGGTCATTAAACGCCAGTTTTCTGTGAGACCGTGGTATTAATGCGGTCGAACCGACCCATTTTGCAAGCATCTAGTTTTTAGTAATGGTGGCAGTAGATAGTTTTTAATCTCACAAACACTACTTTCATTATACCTTCAAGTTTGTAGCGGAGATCTCTCACCCCCGGCCTTAGTCGAGGCCATGGTGCGAAGCGAGAGGAACTGGGACGCCGTCTCTTCCTTCTGTGAAGCCTTTTTGCTCGCCAAAAGGAAGGCGGACCGCGTGAGGGAGCAATCTTCCTCCTCACGCCCCAGCCGCCGCAGCAGACGATCTCCGGCTACCGTAAGAGCGGGTCTGCGGACGGCGAGTAAGGGTAGCTTGCCGCCCGACCAGAACCAGACCCAAGCGTATGGCGCGTAGCATTTCGCGCGCGCCCAAATGAGCCAATAGACCACCAAAGACGGGGCCCTATAGGGCTGATGTTCAGCTGGGGTTGCGGGGTAAGCGCAATGAGTCACCGTGACCTCGACCCAGAGCAGGAGAAGGAACGGGGGGGTTTTTTGTCAGTAAGAGTGATACTCCCGCTCCACCCTTGGAGGGAGAAGTCATTTGATGATTTTCCCGTCACAAAAAAAAATCAAACCTATAGAATCTTATAATTACTATGCATTCAAAGCCTTTTTTCAACCCTTGACATTAAAAATTAAAATGTATTCCTATTTAAAAAACCAAGGTTCCTATCGTACCCCACTTCTTTTGCATTCGCGTTGCACTTATAGCTTACATAAAGCTAAAGATGCACGGAATTATGAATTATTCAAGCCAGCGACTCTGTGGCGCCCTCCTGCGGCGACCGACCGCAGCTCCCATAATTTCGTCCTTTCAAGACCACCCTTATGTGGCGAGCGCTTATTTTGAGATTATGTGCCTACATTTAAAAGGACATGTTATACGTGTATGGTCGTTTGTCAAATCATTTGTAAGTAAGTGCAAAATCATTATTTTTTTATATTTAGTGCAACTTCACAATGTTATTATTAGTTGCTTGATGAGATTTCCGGTAATTGAAGATATACAACGCGTGATTACTTAGATTTATAAATATTATAGTGGCATGTAAGTGTCTTCCCTGTAGATAACCCTAATAAAAATTTAAAAAAATACTATCAAGTGATCATTAATGCAGATTTTTATATGGTTTTACCTGAATTTCTTTAGAAGACACGAGCTTCGATACGAATGGGTCGGCTTGACTGTCTCTCCAATCCCTCCCCAAAACCCTAATCTCTCTTAATCTCCAAAACCGTAATCTACAACAGTGCGGCAACGCATTCGTAACTTTTCCTTTGTTGCTGGTGTCCATGAGCAGCACTGTTTACTTACCATCAGGTAGTCCGTGCCCTCATTTGTCACTTCTACCACATAAAAAATAGTTTCAAATATATAATGTATAGGGAGTCTGGTGATCTGACCACAGAAGCCACTTCGCCGCTAACAGCTGATCGGGCGACGGTGGGCGCGCGTTGTTTGAATATTGCCAACGCATCAGTAATTTTGCTATAGTCATGTAACTGCGGGAGAGTCATGCTTCGGCACGAATGGGTCTGCTCGACCGGAGTGATACCACGGCCTCACAGAAAACCCGCGTGAAACAACCACAGCGTTGTGTTTCGCCGTGTGAGTGTGGTTACCGGAGGCCCAATCCTTCCCCTCCCCCAATCCCTCCTCAATCCCTAAATCTCCAAATCCCTAATCCCTAAGGTCGGCAACGCACTTGTAACTCCTCCGTTGCGGGTGTCCATGAGCAGTACTGTTTACTTACCATCAGGTAATCCGTGCCCTCGTTTGTCACTTGTATCAAATAAAAAATAGTTTTAAATATATAATTTACATGGGGTCTGGTGATCTGACTACACAAGCCACCTCGCCGCTAACAGCTGATCGGGCGATGGCGGTCACACGTTTTTTGAATATTGTCAACGATCAGTAATTTTGCTATATTCATAAAAATTAAAGTAAAAGATATACACTTAGCTGGACATGTCAGCCGAATGCATCAGGAGAGATGGGCCACTATTGTCACCCAGTGGGCACCTCAGGATGGACGCCGCAGGCGGGGTAGCCCCCGGAAAAGATAGCGTGACGATCTAGACGCCTATCGTCGAGACTGGTGGACACGGTCGAAAGATCGGGAGGTGTGGAAGCGAGATGGCGAGGCTTTTGCCTAGCAGCAGGACATTGTAGGCTGGTAAAAAAACAAATAGTTTCTCTGGGATAGTTGTTTGATAACATAAATACTAATTATCAATCACGATGCTTGCCTTCAGCCGAACCAAAATAAAAAAATCAGTTAAGTTCGAGTAGAATTCGCCCATGGAGCATTTCATCCTGTTATTACAGAACCCTTATTTATAGCAGTAAAATCAATGTGTGATAAATAAACTATGCATATTACGGTAAATCATTATAGGATAATTATAAAAACATAAAATACGTGCTTCAATTTATTGTATCCTCATTAATGCAGTGTTTCTCTTAATTTGATTGAAATAATATTGAACCAATTACAATAAGAATATTGTGTATATAATATTTTATATTAATACTAGAGAACCACCAAGACAGTTGTAATTCTCTCCGCTATTAAATTATACATATAAACCTTCCTTTTCAATCACTCTGTGTATTAAAGAACCGCATCAAAATCCGTTGTGAAGTTTTTACCCGAGTATGGCAAAGCAAAAGGAGGGGTATGATTTTGACAGGCAATGTATGTATGTTCATCTGTTCCCTCGTAACTTCTAAACTACTTATCGGAATTCGATATATGACATATCATTAGAAACGGCTTAATTGTCCGCTGTTTATAAGCTATATGGGGTATCACAAAATCTATGTAATGTGGCGTCTTCTAGCGAACAAAACAATCAGAGTAAAAAAATAAAGTTAAGATAATTATACCAAGTTTGGTATCATTTTAAAGCGCTTTACTTGTACACTTTGGATATACATATATTACTAGCATTTGCTTGTGACTTTACCTATATTGAGGGCAGATTGCATATAATTCACATCTTTTCGTTCATAGCTTCTACTACTTATTATTAAATCATCAATTTAACTTTTTTGCATCAAAGTGCAGGTATGGTAAGTAAATGTAACGTGTGACTACGCCTTCTGAAAATCCTGTTTTACACTTTTTCAGCGTCGGTTTTTTTCGTAGTTGGGTTTTAGTTTTTATACTTTTTATTATAAAGATTTAAGCATACATAGAGTTATAGGGACAAAGAAAGTGGCTTTGTTTTATACTATGTAGTGATATAGTTACATAAAGTAAAGTAAATCGCTGACCTTGTGAATGTCTGATACGTAGACTACATAGTAAAAAGCAAAATTGTTTCTCTGTCCCAATATTTTTTTTGTGGAAGCCCGCAACAACAGAGGAGTTGCGAGTGCGTTTCCGTTTGGAGATTTAGGGATTGGGCAAGGGGAAGGATTGGAGCTCCGGTAACCTCACTCACACGGCGAAACACAACGCTGTGTTTTACGCCGGTTTTCTGTGAGGCCGTGGTATCACTCCGGTCGAGCTGACCCATAACTCTCCCACACTTAAAGTACCCCTATGTATGTTTTAACCTTTAAAACTACGCAACGGGTATAATGCTTCTTTTTTTTTTAATCGGTGCGAGTGGTTATTGAGGAAGGTTTATATGTATTGTATAATAACATCCATTAAATAGTGGAGGTATTTGGTATCAGCGTTGCATCCGCGCGAAGCCGGGGCGGGTCGCTAGCTCTAAATAAAAGGAGCACACATAATCCTGTTTTACCCTTCTTTCAGGTAAAACATTCAAATAAACCTGCTTTTTGTGTAATTTAGTAAAATTATGCTGTTAAAACCATCGATTGACATTTCATTTGTCATTTTATTTCGTATTTTAAAACCCTATAGATAAGACTCAATATTATCTATTTCAACTTTTATACCCAAATTTTTATTCGATAAACCATCATAACTTGGACTCCAAACAGTTCGAAATGTTTATTGAAAGAGGTCTTCATAATTTGGTCTGTAGCTTTCGCATTTTTTTGCCTTTGACAATTCGTTGAACTGAAATAATGAATATTGGATTTCATGACATTGGGAATAACAAAAATAATAATAATATGGTTGCATAGCTTTCTCTAATAAACATTAATATTCTGGGATATTTTTTATTAACAAAATTTAATTATTTTTTTGTTAACATAGTAATGTAATACTGTGGTTATAGTAGTACGTTTAACAATCCAAACTTATCCAAACTAAAATATTATAAATGTGAAAGTAAGTCTGTCTGTCTGTGTTTTCTTCACGCCTAAACTACTGAACTGATTATATTTACGCGGGTATTAACGCGGAAAATTATAATTTGAATACCTTGGTAGGCTTGACGTTTCGACCCGGTTGCACAGGTCGTGGTCACAAGCAGACTGAAGACGCGATGTCACAGCTCCCTGCATTCGGGTGATGAATCTTCATCTACCCCCTTATTTTCATTTTCTACCATATTAGGCCGTCTACACACTACGCTGATTATATCCACAGATGTGTTAACCGACTTTGAAGGAAAGCGAGGTTGTGTTTTGCGAAGCACTGGATTCCACGTCGACGACAATTTAAAGCCGTCCTCCCGATTGAAATTATTTGGGCATTTCTTTATTTCAACCGCTTCACGCACAAGTCTTGTATGGTAGTGGCGATCAGTGGAGAGAATTTGCGGTCGGTGGAATTCTACCCAGTGATTAGAACCAGCCTGGAGCAGGTGTTCTGCTATCGCTGATTTGTTGCTCTGTCGGTTTTTGACTGCGGCGATATGTTCTTTGAGCCTCTCAGCAATGGTCCGCTTCGTTTGCCCAATGTAGGAACTACCGCAGCTGCAGTTGATCTTATAAACCCCTGGGCTTTGTAGCGGCAGTACATCCTTCGCCGTGCCTACCTTATCATGAAGTTTAGCCTCAGGTGTGTAGATCGTCGGGATCGAAAACTTTTTAAGGACGGATCCTATCTTGTCTGTCACACCCTTGATATAAGGCATGAAGGCAGGTTGTCTGCTCACGTTTGGATGTCTGGCTCTCTTCAGCGGTCGCAATAGTCGCCCATCCCCTACACTATATCCGTTCTTTTTAAGTACCTCCTGAACATGGTCTAGCTCTTGCCCCAGATGTTCAGGGTCACAGAGGTCATATGCTCTGTTTTTTAGTGATATCATCACGGATTGTAAGTGTCGGGGGTGGTGATGTGACTTTGCATGTAGGTACCGATCAGTGTGAGTTGGCTTTCGGTATACACAGTGCGATAAGGACCCATCTGATCTCGCGGTTATTTTAATGTCCAAGACGCGTAGGGCGTCCGCGTTAATACCCGCGTAAATATAATGTTCTTAAGATGAAACGCGAAAGTTTAAAAGTTAGTACTGAACTGATTTCTGAGAAAATTTGGTACAGACAGTTTCGAACTCGAAAAAGAACATAGGATAGTTTTTTTTTTACCAAAAATCTGCAGGAAGTCACTATTACACGCAAACGAAGCCTGAACTACTAAAGATTTACTTTTGTATACTGTGATGGGATACGACCATATTATATGGTTACCTACCTGACAATAAGCAATCAGTTATTTGCAACAATAGAAGAGTTACGAGTGTGTTGCCGACCTTTTGAGGATTAGGGATTTGGAGACTTAAGACAGGACTGTTGATTACCAGTTATTTTCTAGCTCAATAGATGGCGTTAGCGTCGAGTTAGATCGCGCTATGGTTTCGTTATCGGCATTAGGCTATGCTACGACTATTCTAATTTTAAATATTACTTTTAAGTGTGTTTACAAATAGTCTTCTATATAATATAATTTAAGTTATAATAGGCCAGAAAAAAATGTAAAGCAGATCACTGACTCCTAATATATAGGTATAAGTTAAAAAATCATAAACTAGCTTATGATTTCGGTTACGCTTTTATAGCAGCGGTAAGACCCCTCTTTGAGGAGTTGCTTGAGAAAAGCCACGGCGTCCTCATATTCCGCCTGACGCAGGTGCTTACCGGGCACGGCAGCTTCGGTAGGTTCCTGTTTTGTATCTGGCGGGAGGAAACGCCCGAGTGTCGTCATTGTGCGGACCACCCAAAGGGACATGGTGGAGCATACGGTAGTGGAGTAACTGCTCGGGCTGAGCACCGCCGTGTTCTCAGAGAAGTTGTTTCGCGCCTGGCCTTAGTCGAGGCCATGGTGCGGAGCGAGAGGAACTGGGACACGTTTGTCCTTACCGGGTTTTTAATCCGCACTCTCATTCACGAGAAACGGGTGTCTCAACCTCCGGGCCACCACGACAACTCCACAAAATACTTTATGATATTAGTACTTGTAAATATCAATATCAGTGATTCATATCAATATATAATAACACAATATCATATGTACATCATAATTTCTCGGTTCGGTGTAGTGCAAACACAATATTCTCGTATTTATGCGTCCGACTGAGCGACTGTGTGCGATCGGCTGTAAACTTATGAGCTTTGACATTCGATTCCGGTCACGATGAAGAGAAGGCAGCACAGAATTACCAGTGTATTTTACTGTAGCATTTAAAGTTATATTATTTTATAAACAATGTTTTAATTGTGGGAGAGCCAAGCTTCTTCTCATATGCAAGACCTCACAGGAAAACCAGGGTGAAAGCATCACAGTGTTGTGTTTTGCAGTGTGAGTGAGGTTACTGGAGACCCAATGCTGCCCCTTTCTCATCATTGCCCACTATAAAAATCCCCAAAAACATCTATAACCAAAAGGAAATAAAATTAAATAATATTTTTGAAAAAAAGCGGTGTTCCTGGAATTTATACATGATGAAATATTATATATTTTAAAAACAGGTCTGTATTTATTTATTCATCAATGCACTCATGATAAGCTATGGTGATGCAGAAGACCTTAATGCCATTGGTATTCTTTCTCGGGCAAACGTAAGATTTAGTAAGGTTAGTTAGTATATATTTTCTGATTTTTACCATGACTTTTTTATCAAGTGAAGTGATGAATTATAAAAGTCAGTGGAACAGTGACATCCTACATTTTTCTTATCTTAGAACCAACACTCCCGATATATCCCTAAATCTCCGGAAATCTCGAATAGCCGGCAACGCACATGTAACTCCTCTTATGTTGCGGATGTCCATGGGCAGCGGCGATTGCTTATCATCAGTCAATCGGAATGCAGTCAGTCAGTAGTCAGCATACTACAGTACAGGTATAGTACAACCACTTTTGGTCCATGTTCCAAAAATACCTTTCTTATATAAAAAAAATTTTAGTGGTTTTTATCTCTGATATGACCCCATCAAAATTAATTCATATTTTAATTATTTTTTTACAGAGATATTACTTAAAAGAAAGAAATTATAAAATTAAAACAAGAACATGAATCAGTCTGGTAGTATGGTAATTAAATTGCAAAAAATGTTGGTAGTGTTTGAACATCAAAAATAGTTTTAAGCAATCACTGAGGTATCTAAATAACGTTTTCTATGTATTGTATCCTTCACACCAAAACAACGAAAATTATTCTCACAAATCCTTCTGCAAATAAGATCTATTTTCGCTTACTTCCATCTTTCGGATGGCTCATCCCTTTGTCAAGGAACAGCCGAAAAAACGTAGGTACTGTTTCAATTTCAATATTACACTTGTGACAAATTCATTCGCGTATCTATTTGACAGGATCCGAGCGATTCAATGGATACGAATCGAAAATTGAATATATATCTATGTCATGGGAATCAAAGGTTTTTTTGTTTGTGGATGGATATAGAAAATTATCCAAGCATACAACATAGATGTTGCTTCAAGTGAAAATGTCACACGCCTTTGTGTGGAAGATTAAGGTCATTTACATTCGGTTGCAAAAATCTGTCAAGTAAGTAAACGGCCTCATTGGAGATTATCGAAAATTATCGAATAATCGAAATTTGAATGGCTTATCACTTTAAGTGTGGAAGAGCTATAGGCTCTCTCGACTGGACTGAGACGACAGCCACACTACAAACTGGTGGAAATCTTTTTTTTTTGTGTGTGGACAATCATTCAATGAATAAGTCATTTCGCCAGTCTATTCGTTTTTCTCCTCCAGCCCGGAAGCGCAGTACACTACTTAAATATAGGAGAGTCATGGGTCGGCTCCACCAGCCAGGGTTGCGGGGTAAGCGCAATGTGGCACCGCGACCTCGGCCCAGACCAGGAGAAGGAACGGGGGGGTTTTTAGTCAGTAAAAGTCTGACACTCCCTCCCGCCGCGCCCTGGGCGGGAGAAGTCATTGGATGATTTCCCCTGACAAAAAAAACTGGCTCCACTAGACTGAAACCACAACCTAACAAAATACAGGCGGGAATCAACTCTTGCGTTGTGCTTCACTGTGTGAGTGAGTTAACCCTTAAATTCCCTCAATGGCCTTGAACACACTGGTTCTTTAAACTAGTGAATTCCATTCCCATTTTGTGGGAGTGTTTTTGGCCATCGCCGACCGCTTACCATCAGGTTGTTACTGTCAATTTGCCTGCTTGCTAACTGCCCTATGCCATCAGTCTCTGATATACATATACTCCTATAATCCCTAAATAACTAAAGTAAATAAATAATGTATTTGTGGGAGAGCCAAACTTCGGCACGAATGGGTTGGCTCGACCGGAGTGATATCACGGCCGCGCAGAATACCGGCGTGAAACAACCACAGCGTTGTGTTTCGCCGTATGAGTCAGGTTACCGGAGGCCCAATCCTTCCCCTCCCCCGATCCCTCCCAATCCCTAAATCTCCAAAACCCTAATCCCTAAAAGGTTGGCAACGCACTCGTAACTCCTCCGTTGCGGGTTTCCATGGCTGGCGCTGATTACTTACCATCAGGTAATCCATCAGCTCGTTTGCCTAGCTATTCCATAAAAAAACCTCTTCAGAAAGCGAGGAAATAACCGAAGTGTCAAGGGGTTATAATATTAACGCGGCTTTCTCATATTCTTGATAAGTAAATAAAAAAAATTAAAAAATTACACTACTACATTTCCAATACAAAAACACAAGGGAAAAACATGACTTCTCCCATCTGGGGTGGGTCAGGTGGAAATGTCAGACTTTTACAGACTGAAAAACATCGCATCCCTTCGACTGTGTGTTGTGTTATCCCAACAATCCTGACCAGGGCCATTTGTATCTCTAATCCAAAATCAAAACAAAAGTAAATCAACAGATTGAACCCCATAATCAACGGTAAAACAAAGCTTGATCCCCTAAGTTAAGTAAAACAAAGTGGATAACACAAGTCACGAAGGCGTTGGACCGTATGCTATGAATCATTACGGTTATACGGTAAAACAAAACAACCTACCGACCGACAACAAAAGGCGTTCCAATAAACATAGACTTGTTGTTACACCGAAGTGAGCGGTGTTTTATGTTTTTTTTTTATATATGATAGGACGGCAAAGGATCCGACGTTTTACCTGATGGTAATCAATCAGCGCCGCCTATAAACCCCCGCAAGAACGGAGGAGGTGCGAGTACTATTATAAAAGTACTTTGTAAAGCATCAAATGATGGCTAAGGTGACCATATTGTTACCAATATTATTAAAGGGTATTTTCCATATGCTAATTAGTCAGTCATAGCCATTTTGCCGTACATATCGTACATTCCGTGTCGAGAGTTCAGTTGTTGTGTAACCCGTGTGTCTTAGTGTAACCTTTCTTAATTAAACATCCTTTTAGCAGTAACAAGTGTTTTTTTTTTAAAAAAGGACCCTAGGTTCGCCATCCTAACAGTACGTAGCCGATCTATTTGGGGATTAGGGTTTTGGAGATTTAAGTATTGGGGAGGTATTGGAGGAGTCGAAGGATAGGGCCTCGGCTAACTTTACTCACACGGCGACACACAACGCTAAACTTTAGCGTTTTTAGTCAGTAAAAGTCTGACACTCCCTCTCATAGAGTAGGAAAATTGAGTCAATTTAATTATTATTCCTCTACAAAAAATCCTCAAAATAATAACGAAAAAAATATCCGATAAATATGAACGGTGTAACAAGCGGCCTCACACAATCGGTGACGCGAAGTAAAGCGTACTCCACACGACCGGTGTCACGGGCAGATTATTTATTGCCATTATTTATCTCTGGGAGCCGACTCAAATGTCTGAATTGAGTGCCACGGGCGTGTGTAGCTCGCCTAACTCTCACATGGATTTCCCCAACAGATTTTGTTCAGGACAAAAAATTCAGTTTTATATTGTGAAGAATTTTTGTACATTAAACAATTACAGCGTTGTGTTTCGCCGTGTTAGTGAAGTTACCGGAGGCCCAATTCTTACCCTTCCCCGAATGGATGGAAAAGACCTTATTCCAAAACGCGTAATTTATATCAACATTTTTGGAAAGCATTTAAGTCCAAACAATACTTTATGGGCGTGTAAAACCATGGTACATTAGGAAAAAAAAGAATAAAGTTATAATATTTCAGAACACTTACTTATTCATTCAAAACACATCATATCACTGACTCACAGCTGAGCAAAGGCCTCTTTTCACATGGAATTAGTCTGAACATCACGCTGCCCAGCTCATAGCGCTGAAGAAACCAATAATTAGCAATCATAAGTCCAACTTTCCTCACAAAAGTTTGCTTTACCACATAATATGGTCTGTAAATAATCTTAGAAGTTACATATGAATTTATTGTGGGAGAGCCATGCTTCGGCACGAATGGGTCGGCTGGACCGGAGTTGATACCACGGCCTCATAGAAAAAAGTTGTGTTTCGTTGTGTGAGTGAGGTTACCGGAGGCCCAATCCTTCCCATACCCCAATCCATTCCCTTTTCCAAAATCTCCAAATCCCTAATCCCCAAAAGGTCGAACACGCCTCGTAACTCCTCCGTGGTTGGCTCCCATGGACATCCCCAAGGGCGACGCTGATTGCTTACCATCAGGTAATCCGTATACTCGTTTGCCGACCTATCACATAAAAAAAATCAAGAAAAGTCGCAATAGTTACTAACCAGGTTTCAAAGCCTCATACATGAAGCAGTTACATTTATATCCAGATCACCACGACGGCTATGAATCACATAATTATTTTAAACCATAACTACAGTTTCGACATAACCTCAAAACAAAGCAATTAGGTTAACGCCATAATGTTCGGTAATCTCTCGCCCATATTACACGCTCGTATTGGCGTGTGACGTCAGTGCACAGCATGGACAGGTAGACGCAATCGTTTAGGTTAATTGAAGTTTGCGGTGCCTGCTAAACGGTCGGCGTGGGCACAAATGCGGCTGGATGTATCGGAAATACGAAGCGTCGCGCGTCTGTCGTGTCATGTCTGTCGGACAAAATGGAAATATGAAATCATTTTGATGGGGTTCTGGGTACCATGTAACACACTTTAACAGAATTTTTTTGGCATAATACGTCTTCAGTCGGTGCGGTTTGTCCAATTTTCTTATGAATGCAAAAATTGACTTGAATATCGAAATATTAAATTTAAAAATAAAATCGAAATATTAAAAATATTAAATATCGAATACAAGAATTGAAAACCGGACTCAGGTCAACTCCAGTCAGCTGCGTACCGCTGTAATTTATAATACCGCAAAAGAGTATCGCTGTAATTTGAAACTATAATAGTCTTTTTCAAAATGGCAATTTTGTGTTTTTGGTGTTAAAACACTAATTCATTCAATCTTTTTTTCATATGTGTAATCTTTTATATGTCAGTAGCTATTTTCGCGCGGTTTCTCTTACTGCTCGGTTCCATTTGATCATAGCGCGATGTTTTATAGCCTATAACACTCAGGAATATTGTATGTGACTATCAGTGAAAGAATTTTGGCCATCCGACCAGCGGTTCCAAAGATTACCCCCTACATATAAACTTACAAATTTTACCTCTTTATAATATATGCAAGTATAGATAAAAGATTCTATCCAAAAAAATATCTTCACTATCGTTTTCAACGATCCAATTTCACCTCACCAATTAAATGTCCGTCAGTTTCCATCAGAACCCCACACCAAAGGCCTGAGGCGTTCGAAACTGCAATACGCGTAAATGGAACTACAGCTTCTATAACAAGATCTTCCAAAAATCAACCTTAGTACCTTAACATAGTGACGTCAGTGTGAATGCAATTTTGGCGAGTACTGAATTGAAAATGATAGTTTGAGGTTTATATTACCTATTCATATCGTTCAAAGAATTTTAACCTTTATTACTTTCTCAGCAACCAATCGTTATTCAGATTGGTTGCTGCCACTACCGAAAATAATGGTTTTTTTTATGTAATAGGTCGGCAAACGAGCAGCCGGATTACCTGATGGTATGCATTCAGCGCTGCTCATGGACACCAGCAACAACAGAGCAGTTAGGAGTGCGTTGCCGACCTTTTGGGGATTAGGGATTGGGCAGGATTGGAGGAGGGCAAGGATTGGGCTTCTGGACTCACACAGCAAAACACAATGCTGTGGTTGTTTCAAGCCTGTTTTCTGCGAGGCCGTAGTTTCACTCCGGTCGAGCCGACCCATTCGTTCCGAAGCATAGCTTTCTCACACTATGGTTTTAATAACTGACCAAAAATACGCCACAAAAGTACGATACTATCCCCCAATTACCCCTTCTAGCCTCTGCATGAGGATTGGAACTCCAAGTTGAAGTTGATAGTTATGTTGTATTTTTGTCGAAAATAGCAGAGGTGTTGAATATGTCTGAATGTACTCGTATATATATGTATTTATTCGCCGCCAGTGACAATTGCCAAGAAGAAAAAAAAATTATATGATATCAACGAGTCATGAGATATCATATGAGAGTCATGTAATTAAGTCGTTTGCTTGCTTCTTGCACCGACCATTGGCTCATCCCATCCCAGGCCTCAACTGGTAGTAAATGCCGACTTTAAGTCCGCCTTTGTGCCTCCCCATTGTGCATGAAATTTAAATTAATAAATAAAAAGTGTTTTACAAATTGCTACTGTTTGTTTGGTCCAAAGTGTAAATTCGTATGGAGAAGAACGAGCACGAAACTCCATGGTTACTCTTTTACAATCAAGTGTGGGAGAGCCATGCTTCGGCACGAATGGGTCGGCTCGACCGGAGTGATACCACGGCCTCACAGAAAACCGGCGTGAAATAACCACTGCGTTGTATTTCGCCGTGTGAGTGAGGTTACCGGAGGCCCAATCCTTCCACTTCCCCAATCCCTCCTCAATCCCTAAATCTCCAAATCCCTAATCCCTAAAAGGTCGGCAACGCACTCGTAACTCCTCCGTTGCGAGTGTCCATGGGCGGCGCTGATTGCTTACCATCAGGTAATCCGTCTGCTCGTTTGCCGACCTATTACATAAAAAAAAAGTTTCACAAGACATTTCTTTGTTAAGAACCCTATGTAGCATAAAGTTTAATTAAATGAAGTGACATATATAAATTCATAACCTGATTGGATACAGCGTCGGGCGTCTACCGCGACTGATTACTCGAAGACACATTTGCTGCCAATTAGTGTTTGGGAAACCATATTTAGATGTACTTGAGGACAGAGATAGTTGCACGCTCGTACCTAAATATAAGATCATAAGTGTTTTTAATTTTTTTTTTCGTCAGGAGTTAGGTAAGCAAGCTTTGGAACATTAGTGCCTTCTCTTATTGGCTGATAGTGATAAGGATGATGATGGTGATGACAATTATATAAATAACAAACAGACAGTTTTGTTGTTGGACAGTAGCTTAAGCATTTTTTTTTTGACGGTGTACGATTATTTATTTATTACACTTCATGTCCAAAACACTGTACAAAGGCGGTGCATTCTCTACCAGTCACCTTTGAGTCATGCAGAGACAATCTGGTGGTAAGTGCAAGAAATAAGCAAGTTCTACTAAATATGCCAACAATCTTAATGACTTCTGGCAAGCTCTTGGTAAACCGAGAGGAAGTTCCAGGCTTTTACTGTCAAAAAAACACCTCATTCCTTGTGCTGCCCCAGGCCGAAGCCGCGGTGTGATATTTCCATTGCAACCCTGGTTTAACATCAGCCCTGTTGGGTCCCATCTGTAGACTGCTGACTCTTTGAGGCGCGCACAGAACGCTACATGGCTTACGTTCGAGTCTAGTTCAGGTCGGGCGACGAGCTTACCTAAATTTAAACTCTTATAAAAAGAAACATACCTACACTATTATTAGCTGTGCTTGTTTTTACGAAGCAATCTTTTTTTATTGTTTTTTTTTTTGTTGTTACTTATATGCATATATTTTCCAAAAATGCAACAAAACACTAACCGATTCTGAACAATCAAAAACCTACCCAACAAATACTCCATAAAGACCAAACTTCAATACTTAATAGCGGTATCAATTTCCTTGCAACACACTGTATGACTAGCTTACTATGGCAGGAGTTTCTAATCAACGTTTTACGGCCATCCTGTATATCAGTTCCATATTGATGACGTAACTGTTGCCTAGCAACACTAAACCAGACACCAATTCATGTAAATTAGGTAGATGGTGACGTCACTAAATGGCTATTAACGCCTCTACCCTTTGGGCTTTTGAATTTAGAAGGCCGATAATTACTGATTTTACCCTGCATTTTAGTGTCAAGAGAGAACGCACATATATAATGTAGTTTCAATGAAATGCTATACTCTGTTGGGTTATTTGGGAACACACAAGGAACCTCTATATTGGGAAAGCAAATTAAATGTACTTTCTATATTTTTATGGCTTTTTTATGTTTGTTCGCCGATATCTCCGTTATTTATGAACCGATTTTGATAATTCTTTTTTTGTTTCAAAAACTTTCAAGAATTGTAGGGGCGAGTGGTACTTTTGCATGTGGTTGTAGTTGGCTTTTGACAACGCTACAATTTGCCAATGTTCGAACTCGACCTGATGATGGAGCCAGAAGACAGGACTGTTTTTTTTTTTTGTTAAAAATTATTTTTTTGTTATATAATATTTATTTTTTATGAAGTAGACCGGCAATCGAGCGCCAATAGCGCCAACCACAGGCACTCAAAACACCAAAGGATTGTGAAAAGTGCGTTGCCGACCTCTTTGGAGTTGGAAATTTATTTTGAAGATCGGAAATTTGGGAATGATAAAGAATATTGAGCCTTCGATAACCTGATTCACGTTGCGAAACACAAAGCAAGCGTTTTTTTCACGTCATTATTCTGAGAGCCCGTGGTGTCACTCTGGTTGAGCCGACCCATTCGTGCCGAAGAATATGTTATTAAACATATAAACCTTCCGCTTATTTCACTCTATCTTTAAAAAAACCGCATCAAAATCCGTTGCGCAGTTTTAAAGATTTAAGCTTACATAGGGATATAGGGATAGGGAAAGCGACTTTGTTCTATACTATGCAATTATGCGGATTTATTGTCTTTATATAATTTAACTATATTGTTCATATTATTGCAAATGTTATTTGTTAACATAATGTATTGAATGATAAACGAAGCCGACGCGATGATGATATCACTTTATGATTTATTCAATTTACTTACACATGTTCCTTAGAAATATTAAACCAAAGTAGGTTTAATATTTCTACTTGACTCATAATAATCTTATACACAGGGCACTGTTCGTCAGCTGTTTCATTAGAACTTGGCTTGACGCGCTACCGCACGTCCTAAAGTCGCGAAAGTTTGTAAGAAAGGATAGACGAATGTTTGTTACCCTTTCAAATATAAATTACCTACTGAATAAATTTTGCTATTTGGGACGTCGTGGTGGCCCGGAGGTTAATGTGTCGCAATTGTAAATAAAAAATAATAATTTATTTTCTCTTCACAATAGGCATAGGTCTTATAATTAGAAAAGCTAGGACTAGACCTGTGTCACAGGTCACCAGTTCCCCACCTTCGGTTAAATTTAAGTAAGTACATTCCTGATGTTTTACCAGACAATGAAAGGAAAAATTATAAGTTTGAAATCACCAATCCACCTTAAACAATCATGGTGATTAGTGCTCATACCCTCTCCGTGTGAAAAGAGGCCTTTGCTTAGCAGTGGGCACTTTATGAAAATATAAAATATCTATGGGCTACTTATAAGCTGATGATCGGAAATATAAAAATATGATAAATAGAAAAATATGTGAAAACCGAGGATTGTATGTATTTTTATAAGTTGTATCATAAAAGAATAGACATTAAAAAATATGATAAATAGAAAAATATGTGAAAACCGAGGATTGTATGTATTTTTGTAAGTTGTATCATAAAAGAATAGAAATTAAAAAATATGATAAATAGAAAAATATGTGAAAACCGAGGATTGTATGTATTTTTGTAAGTTGTATCATAAAAGAATAGAAATTAAAAATATTCTCATAGACACGCACAAAAATGTCATCAAAATCGGACAAGCCGTTTCGGAGGAGTATGGCAACGAAAACTGTGACACGAGAATTTTATACCTATATTATTAGATTGTGTCATAACGTACGTTATTTACAAAATTAAGATTATTTTGAAAAATATTTTTAATTCTATCTTTTCTTTCTTTCAGGTCTGGATAGAAGAAAAAGGCTGGCGGATATGCGAGTCGTCATAACTCAACATTTTACTGAGCGAACTGTCACTCCAGGTGGCGATGTGAGTATTTTATTAATTAGGATAATTTCCAACTTGACTAATTCAAAAAAGATTTTTTCGTATAAGAAAATTTTTTGACTGCACGGTTGGTGCGGTGGCTGGGCAACTAGCTGCCGTGTACCGTCTCGAGGGTTCGATTCACACACAATTTTTTGCGTGGATCCACAAATTGTTTGTCCGGGTTTGGATGGCTTGTTTGCTTGTTTATGTAAAATTGTATATTTGTAACCGCACCAACGACACATGAGAAAATCCTAGTCTGGGGCACGGTTTTTTTTTACCTTCACAATCAACGTTCAAACGGGGTCTTATTGAAATACAGATTTTTGACATCGAGTTTATTTGACTTTATAAAAAGAAAGAGAAGAAAACAAGATGAAGCGAATTTGTTTTTTTACTCTTTAATTAGCTATAAAAATATTAAAATTAGGTCAAAATAATAACAACACGACTAGACGACCAGATTAAATGAAATTTTAAATCGATTTTGGTTGAATTTGTTTTTATCGAAACCCGCGTGGTTTTTTAAACAAAACATACCGCTTTTAGGACATATTTTTTATTTGATTCTTTTGACTAATGATTTGGACATTATGTGTTCTGCAGATCAGCATGCAATGCGCAGCCACTGGCGACAGACCTCCTCAGTTCGTGTGGGAGAGAGACGGCATAATCGTATCTAGTAATACAGATCCAAGGTATTTTCCAATTTATACCTTCGGCACTTTATTTTATGGTCGTATTTTATTTATTTTTCAATTTGGTATGTTTAATTTACAATTAAAATGATAAATTTAGGGGTAAAAAGTGTGCGACGATATATTTCCAAATACAAAATTCTCCTGGAAGACTGAAACTTCGTTAATGTATAGTATAGTAACGATTCTTTTCCCATTTCCAATCACACGTTAAATGTGGGAGAGCCAAGCTTCGGCACAAAAAACCGGCGTGAAACAACTATTGTGATTGCGTTGTGTTTCGCCGCGTGAATGAAGTTTACCGGAGCCCCAATGCTCCCCCTCCCCCCATTTATCCCCAATCCCTATTCCCTAAAAGACTCTGGTGTTGCGTATGCCTTAGCTTGACTCCGATAGCTTAACATTAGATGGATTTTCCAATGTTAATTTTTCAAGTTATGGCGAAAAATTATATCACATTTTATTTTCTACCTTAAACAATATCCCTCAAGGTTCAATCTAGGTTTATAACTTTTCAGATACGCACTAGGTCAAGTAATGACGTCAGATAACTCAGTGGTGGCTCAACTGAATATCACAAGAGTCAGAGTGGAAGACGGAGGCCTATACACGTGTACTGCGAGGGAGGGAGATCATGTTGCTTCCCATGAGAATAGACTGGATGTTTATGGTAAGAATTCAATTTTGAATCGAGGTCGAGTCTGGAAAAGAAATTTTGACTTAAAGTCAAAAGTCAAAAAGTCAAAAATCATTTATTCCAATTAGACCTTTACAGGCACTTTTGAATGTCAAACAAAATTTTGAAGATATAGTGTCAGTCTGTCGGTCAGTCCTCTTATTTTTGTCATTTAATGAAATTCTTTTGTTTTATACTTTAAATAAAAATTAAATTTATTGATAGCTTTTTACAAAAGATGGTTTCAAATAAGTTGCCGTAATTTTAATCTCTTTTTTTCTCTTAAGTATGTATGTAATGCAAGGTAATTACTATGTATAGGTACTGTTATTAACACAATTATTAAATACTTGTAAGCTGCTGCTGAACATGGAATATACATATGCATTGATTAGAAAAAAAGCTGTTTGAATTTTTTTTTCACAAGACAACATTGATGGTCTTTGCATCTAAATAACAAAGTTTTCTTTTTTTTCTGGTGTATTGTATATTGTATTGTATAGGTTAGCTATTGCTGCAAGAACGTATCCAGGTAGGAACAGAAGATAGAATAAACGTAAATTTTCCTTGCAAATGAGAGTTAAAATCGTAAAAAAAGTATCATTTCAGTCACATATTTTGATTTAATACCTTTTCTCGAAACAGGCTTCCTCCCCTAGCTGAAATCCTGGGTACGCCCTTGGCTTGTCCCACTATTGCCTGACTTAATTTTCGTACTTTCAGGTCCCCCTTACATCAGGTCTCTCCCTCCTGTCAAAGTTCAAAGCGGAGAATCAGTCAACTTGAGATGTCCTTTTTATGGATATCCTATAAGGTAACAATAATAATTAGGAACCTTACATTAATTTACGCACAGGTTAATTTAATTTGGCAATTTTTCCAATAACGTTACTGTCTTTTGAAAGTTATTACACATTATTATACTTTATTGAACACAACATAACATCGAAGAACACAATTTCAAAACAGATTATACAATGGGCGATCTTATTGACGAAGACCGAGTCGGAAAATGGAAACTGAAAGGGTGGTGTTGATTTTTTCATACATACTTTATGCAATTCGTGATACATATAATCACATTTAAGCAGTTTATTTAATAAATACATAAATTGATATTATGATTTCTTTTTTAGTTAATGTATCTTCTATATCAATGCTATCAAGCTCTAAACACAACGACCATTTTATTCTTAACGGATAAAAAAATCGATCATAACATGATTCTTATACCTACTTATGCCAAAGACCTAATCTAACCGAAAACGTTACTATTCCAGCAAAATCGACTGGGAATTCCAAGGAAAGTTGTTGACGTCAAACGCCATGTTCCAATCCAGATACAAAAGGTCCCATTTAAAACGAAAAACCAGAAGAAACGCGCCAAGCGTGAACATAAATGGAATACTTTCCATCCCTGAAATTTCTAAGGAATTAAATGGTGCTATTTATACTTGCATAGTTACAAGTCCTTCTGGAGAAATGGCTAGAAGAGCATTTGAGATCCAAGTGATAGAGGCTCCGGTTCTAGATGATCTGTTACTTGGAACGAACCTACAAGAAGGTCAAATTGTGAATATTTACTGCAACGTTAGAACTGGAGATTTGCCGATACATTTTGAATGGTTGAAGGATGGCAAGAGGATTTCTAGTAATTTGAAAGTTAGTATAATAATGTTTTTTAGCAATCTAATATTAATATGGGGCTAAAAGAGAGTCGGTCCAAGTAGCTGGGGAACTGCATAGTGGAGCTTCGGTATCGGCACAGAAAATGGTTGTGAATTTATATGTTAAAAACACATCTACGTCTTAGATGAAAAACAAAACTAAAATACTAATAAATTATATTCCTACTCAGGTTGTAGAAAGAAACTCCGAGCTCTTCAGTGCCCTAGTAATCAAGAAAGTTTCCTTAGAACACTGTGGTACGTACACCTGCGTGGCTTCCAACCACGTGGCAAAAGTCAACAGGTCTACTGAACTGTACATTAAAGGTAACTTCTTTATTTTCTTATTTCCTGGTACCTACTTCAGTATTTTTTTCCCTATCAATTTATGTTTTTTTATCAGTGAATGTCCTTCTTCTTTGTGTATTCTTCCCTGGAGGGGGCGAGAGGGAGTGTCAGAGTCTTGATGACGAAAAACCACCATGTTCCTTCTCCTGATCCGCAACAGGCCGTAGTATATGACTGAACTTGGCATAGAATATATTTTGGGTTTCGATTGGATGTTTAACAACATATGCATTTATCTTTAGGGGAAAGGAGGCTAGCTAACGAATAGAAGCAACGCCTAGTGGTAAGCAATAGGGACAATTGCGGATGTCCATGGATTGTCCTAAGTGCAATACCGGTCTTTTAGGAATTCGAATATTGGGAGAGTTGTAAATGAGGATTCCGGTAACCTTATTTATACGGCAATATTCGAAGCAAGTCCACCCTGGGGTTCCAATATAAACAATCGCATAAACGGAAACCAAAGTTATCACCACCCCTAGTATTTTCACGGGCATCGCAAAAAATAGACTAAGGATCTTGCACATATAAACCAGCTGAAGCGATCTATGATAATATCAACCTCCTCCAACAACTAAGTGCTGAATCATGCATCATGATAGACCAAAATAAAAATGTAATGTTCAAACTACGTTAGGCGAGCAATATTACAGGTTCAGTTCAGTTACCGCGTATGTACATATATTAATCATTCATGCGTTCACTTTTACAGTTGCACCAAAATGGCTGGAAGAACCAAACAACTCCTCGCTTCTCCTTGGCAGGAGAGGAGCAGTGTCGTGCAGTGCTAGTGGATACCCTCAGCCACAAGTGCACTGGATGAAGAAAGATGGTAAGAACGATTAATTGTCATGAAATATTTTTAACGTCAATTGTTGTAATGTACGAAAGAAAGCAATATAGTTTTAGGCCAAAAAAAGAGTCTCTCATATTCTTGTTAGTTTGTTGTTACATGACATACGTAATTATATGTATGAGCAGCAATAAATTATAAAGAAATTTCTTCTGTACTTTTTACCCTTTTACCTCCTAATTGAACAAAATGATCACACAAATAAATCACAATTCGTTTTTGACATCCTAATTCAAGGTCATAAGACAAGTCTTCAATCTAAAATACAAATAAAAATAAAAATAATAATAAATCAAAAACTTTGTAAATATTTTCCAGCTCTTCTGGGCACGTGGCAACCAGTTTTGGAGTTAGCTGGCGGTGGCATCGTGAGCTTACCAAACGGGACCCTCATCATTGAGGAGGTATCTCTCACTGACGAAGGGCTTTACTCCTGCAACGTGGAGAATGGAGTAGGACAACCGCTCAGCAAAACTGTTTGGATGAGTGTTAATAGTGAGTATTTCTGTTTTACATTTATTCTTGGAGATATTTTATTTGTCTATTTAAATAGAAATAAACTATTTTTAACGGTTGACGCAGCGGCACAACTCTTTGTGTGTACCGCAAATTGTTGTTTTGGATGTGGCTGTGATGGCACGATACATGAGAAAATTTAAGTATAAGAAAATATTATTCTCATAGAATTTAGATTGGTATTATTTAAACAAATAGTTTGAGAAAAACTACTGATACTTATTGAATTGAATTGAAATTGAATTGCTTACAAGAAATTCTCAAAAGAGGGGCAAAAAGTCAAACCATTGACATCGAAAAAGTCTTTTAACAGCTTACATTATCTAATATTACTTTTTTGTACATTCCAGAGCCTGTTCACTTCGAATCATCAGCAGCGAACGTGACATCAAGGCTTGGTCATCCAGTTACATTAGAATGTCGACCTTTAGGAGATGAGCCTATCAGGGTCACGTGGATGCATGAGGGAAATGCTTTGGATTATATTAATCAAAGGTGATACACATTATTTCCATTAGATATGTTCCAAATAGAAATAGAAGAGTTTAAGGCGAAAAACCATCATCATCATCATCATCATCAGCTTGCTCCACGTTTGCTCAAAAAAAGGAAAAGAGAAGTTTGAAAAAATTGGTTTGCTTTCAATTACTTTTAAATGGTGAAAGCGAAAGGTGTAAAAACACCTATTTTAATTCATAGGGCGACAATCAAAATTCGGTCTTACCTGATGGTAAGCAATCCTTTTGATTAGGGAGGGCCTTTTAGGGATTAGGGTCAGAATTTTAAGGATTGGAGTAGGAGAAGGATTATTAGATAAGGTGAAAACTCCCTATGCATTAATCATCAAAATTCTTAAGGCTGCTAAACATATTCGGCACATCACAAGCGAATTCATTACCCATGGCGAGAGAAGGCAGTTGATGATTTTGCCATCCAAAAAAGGGCTTATAATTTTCAATATTGATTTGCTTGGCAGACTTAAATATCACCCAACATCTATTTTCAGAGCCAAAATATCAGAAACGAAGACATCACTCGGTGTGGTCAATACGATCAATCTTCAGTATTCGGAGACAGGTGACGCAGGGCAGTATCAGTGCAGAGCCACCAATCCATATGGAACAGCTACTTTTAGTGTATATTTGACTATTTTGGGTAGGTATTGTTTTGTCTCGGTTTCTCTAGTCTTCCATCATCAGATCCTGTTCTGGAGGGACCATTGTGGGACTCCCTTCCAACAAAAAAATTATTATCAAAATCGGTGTATAAATAACGAAGATATCGGCGAACAAACAAAAAAAAAGCATATATACGATCGAATTGAGAACATTCCTCCTTTTTAGAAGTCGGTTTAAAAAAGTACATATATAGAAATTTGAGGTTGAACCATAGTTTTTCGACACTAAAATTTTGCGGCAAACGACCAGACGGATTACCTAATGGTAAGCAATCGGCGCCGCCCATGAACATCCGCAACTCCAAAAGAGTTACGAGTGCGTTGTTGGCCTTTTGGCAATAAGGATTTCGCATGTTTAAGGATTGAGATTTCAATCATATTACAGGAAAGACTGGGTAGAAGGAAAGGGATTGGGCCTCCAGTAACCTCACTCACACAGCGAAACACAACGATGTGGTTGTTTCATGCCAGTTTTTTGTGAGGCCGTGACATCACTCAGGCCAAGCTGATCCCTTTCGTGTCGAAGAATTCGTGCTTTAATTATTATAACTTCCTTCCCAGAACCTCCAACACCACCATCAGATGTTCGCGTAGAGATGGTGCGCTCGCGCAGCGCTACGATCTCATGGCGAGACACACTGCGGGCGCATGCGCGCCACTACACTCTGCAATATTCACATGTTCACTACACTGACGCTGTGTGGGAACATGCTACTACTGTTAATGTTACCAGGTAAATGATCTTTGTCTTCTTCATCGTCATCATCATCGTCATCATATAATAAATAAATTTTGAAATCATCTTAAGAACATAGAATAACTTATCACTTGCTATATCCACAAACCGATACGACAATTCAAACCATCATAAAAAGACCTCGTCTAGCCCTTGATATAATGTGTTTTCTATAATATCTCATAAAAGAGATTCGACTTTAATTTTAATAAATAATCTTAACTGAATTCAAATGTATTATTTTCGCACTATTATATATAATTACGGACAGCGCCTTTCTTCTAAACATTCGACAAGAAACAAAAATCTGCCTTCAGATACGTATTTTTGTGTAGTAAGTAATTGCAACGTCTGCTGTTATGGATGTGTATATTCCAGGGAGATTGATGCTGATAGCTTACGTAAAGGTATCCTTGAAAAAAGGAAGAAAAAGACATTCACTCCGATAATAATTATTTCCAGAAAAGACCAAGAGCTCCGTCAATCTGTGGAGCTACAGAATCTCCGGCCAGCGACGCCATATGCAGTCCGCGTTGCCACGGGCAACCAGGTTGGCGTCTCGCAGTACACTGCTCCCGTACACTTCACTATGCACGAAGAAGGTATGTAGTTTCACGAATTATGAAGTTTCGTATCTTACGGATAACCTTTTTTGGTGATTAAATATATCGTTTGTGTAAACCAAGGTTAAGAAAAAAACAAACCTCTAAAAACAGTACCTCATCTATTTTTGAAGCTGGTAAACCACTGACTAATGGGAATAATGGAATACAGAATTGAAGACCATGATGTTTTTATTTAGAACTTTCCACTGCCAATGGCTTCGCTCGCGTTACTAAGATGAAAAGTAACCAATGTGTTATTCTAGAGTATTAATGTATGTCTGTACCAAACTCATTCAAATCTCTGCAGCAGTTTTTAGGTGAAATTATCACAACCATCCATACTTCAAACTTTCACGCTTATAATACTAATAGTAACGCAATAAACTGGGTTTGAATTTTTGCTTGAACTAAATATCTAAATCACACAGCAACACAACAGTGTTGGTTGATGGTGTTAATCTAACAAGATTAACACCATCTGTTGAGTAAAAAACGAAAACTCCCATGACGTCAGCATTTTCCAAACCCAATAATCAACTTCCAGCTCCATCATCAGCTCCAATCAATGTGCAAGTGGAACAAACAGAGAATCCTGGTGAACTCTACGTGTCCTGGTCTCCACCACTGAAGGAGACACACAATGGAGTTATCATGGGGTACCATGTTAAGGCCGTGGCACAGAACATTGGTTCAGGTAAGATTTCGAACGTAGATCGAGCGACAAGACGAGACGGCGAACTAGGGTAGCTCGATCGATCAGAACCAAATCCGAGCGTACGGCGTTTAGCGTTTTGCGCTCCTCTTTAAGAGTCAGCAGACCACCATAAACGGGGTCCAATAACACCGATGTTCAACCAGGGTTAACACCCTCACCACCACCAGCAATAACACCCTCGGTCTGGAGTAGGAGAAGAAACGGGATGGTTATTAGTCTTTAAGAGTCTGAAACTTCCTCTCATTTCACCTTGGGCAAGAAAACTTATGTGATGTTTTCCCCCTCAACAAAGGTAAGATTCAAATATAGGAAGTTGACTACTACACCACTGTCTTAGAAAATGCAACAATGACGTGTGGGAGGTCCATGCTTTTACAAGAATGGTCAGACTAGAGTTATACCACGGTCTCACAGAAAACCGAGCTTACACTCGCACCTTCGTTGTGTGCGTTTCACGTTCATTTTGATGTGTGTGTGTTGTAAACTATAATGGTTATGAAAATTAACATTAATCCTTTCAGTTTCAGAGGAAACTGACACCCGTACAATCAAAGTATCACAACTTTCTGGGAAACAAGAAACTCTTCTCAGTGGACTTATGAAGAACACCAGGTTTGAGCAAAATTTTTCTTTATCTTTTTGTTTTATAAGACTGGTCTCTTCTATTTAATATATTAAGTAGTTTTTATGTTACATTTCCTATTTCATGGTTAAAAGTAATTGAGCAGTTTAGCATCATATTAAATGACGTGCAGTTTCGAGGGTACATATCTTTTTATATATTTTTCAGGTATTCTGTATCCGTAGCAGCCTTCACAAATGCTGGTTCGGGGCCATTCTCTCTACCGGTCTTTCAAGATACCAGAGAAGGAGGTAAATATTCCATGGTATCACAATCTCTATCCGTGGATGACTGATGCTATGCTTAAGTATGAATAAAGTTTTAGGACGAATGAGTCGGCTCGACCGAAACGGCTTAACAAAAAACCTATTAGCGTTTTATTTTGCTTAAACATGTCCTGCATCCAAACTTGCAATAACTATTTATGAATTACACAAAAATGTATAGTTTCATGTGAAATTTAAAAAGAGAAGAAAGAAAAGAAGAAACGAGACACGCAGCAGCACAACGCAGCAGCCAGAAGTCTAATTAACTATGCAGTCTATTAAAAAATCATTGCCAACTGCTGAGCAAATGCCTCGTCTCACACGGAGGATTCTGCATCAATTACCACGCTTTCTCCAGATGGATTTACGATTATAAATGTTACATTAATTCTTTATGACAAATGATAGTATTATTATCTATTTCCAGCTCCAGAGCAAGCTCCGTCTTCAGTGGAGTGTACAGCTGTGTCCTCTACATCATTGAGGATTGGTTGGCAGCCTATTGGAGTACCAGGACAGGGCAGCTCTCTCGTTGGGTACACCGTGCTCTTTGCTACCGATGGTAAGTGAATAATATCTGTAGTATACAAATGATAAATTAGAATAATTGGAATTATTCTTTGCTGGAATGGCTTCTATGTTTCCGAAGGCTATCTGAGTGTCTTCCAGGCTAGAGTGAATTTATACTCTATGACACTTTTTACAAACGCCATTTTTATATATTTGGAACGGCGCCAAACGAGCCTACGGCTTGTAGCTGGTAAGCGATCGACGCCGCTTATTGGAGTGCCCATGAGGTAATACCTATTAAAACCCCCTTATTACAAAACCTGATTTATCTTTAGTCCAAGTTTAAACCATTGAGTCGGGTTTTGAATTTTGAATCTTATTGTCATCTACCTTCAATTCGAAATACAAAAACTGGCTCAGTGGTTTAGTCCTAGACTAAAGTAAAACCTTGTTTTGTAATAAGGCCGTAAGAGTTTTTAGGTGATAAGAGATTTAAGAGGTTTAAGGATTCGGGAAGAATGGGCCTCAGGGTAACCCCACTTACGACAAACACCAATTCTGTGGTCGTTTTACACCAGTATTCAATGAAAAGACACACATGTAGTTTATAGAAATAAAAATAAATGGCTTTGAAAAAATACACTAAATGAGATAGTACTGTACTTAGGTACTTGTCGTTAGGCTTTTTATGACGGTCCATTTTTTAATATTATACGAATCTACCTAGTTTCTGCTATAACATGTTTAGTTCTACTCATAAGGTATTTAATCTCATCAATATTACCATAAGGGAACCTTCGTTGTCTTTACCTTATGAAATAACTACAGTGAATATGATATCTTTTTATTATCATTGATATTACTCAATAAACAGTGCCAAAGGAGAATCTTCGATGTCTTTATTTTATGAAAAACTGCAGTAAATCAATGTCTTTTTATAGAAGCGGCCTGGCAGAACCAGACTTCTTTGCACACAGAGCTATACTTACAAGGCCTTCTGAAGTACACTAACTACACCGTCAAAGTGGCCGGCTTCTCAAATTATGGAGCTGGTCCATATTCCTATCCAATTGTCTGCGCTACTCTGCAGGATGGTGAGTTGACAAGCGTTTCTTAGAGAGATACTGCGCTTCATCAAGGCTTCTTCCTGTATCGTTGGTGCTTTTACAAATATACAATTTGAAGTATGCATGACGCCAATAATTCGGTATTTTCTATTTCAATTCAATATATTTTGAAGCCTGCCAAGGTATTTAAATAATTATTATATATTATACACTTTTTCAAACGTCGAAAACTACAATTTTCTACGATTTTATTATTTTTATTATAACTTTCGTGAGACATTCTAAATTTATTATGTTTTCGGCTTACTCACGTAATAATTGGGCGCGTAGACTCGAGTAGCCAGTAGCAGCGCGACAGTCGCCGAGTCACGTGTCGCGGAATGCTGCTCATGAATATGGGCCTCTAGCATGGCTTGAAACTGGCTTGTATCTCGTCAAATTATAACGTGAGTAAGCCGAAAACATAATAAATAATCTCTACGATTCTTTTTATAATAGCGAGTTATGAAGTTGATATACAAAAAGTGTATCTTCTTTTCTTTTACCTGAAGGCATATATTAAGTATATCATTACAAAAGCGTTTAGAAGAGTAATTGGTTTTGAATTGTACGATTTAGGGCTGATTTTCCAATGGTTAGATAAAAGTTATCTGTGGAATGATTTATGATGCTGTCTCGTCAGAACGTTTGTGTAAGACAGGGACAGCAACAATTTTATTCCTCAGATAACATTTATCTAATTTATTTAGATAAATTTATTAAATAAATAAATTCATTAAATATATAAATAATCTTTTGTCACAGTCCCCGGTCCACCAGCGGATATCAAAGTCCTAGTTCTGTCTTCCTCATCATTGCTAGTCAGCTGGAAGAAACCTCTCCATCCTAACGGAGAACTCCTGCATTATACCGTCTACGTAAAACCTACGTCCAGGTAAGTTTCAATTGTATGTTCTATTTCTTAAGATTCATATTTGGAAACCTTATCCGTGTGAGATGAGGTCTTTGCTCAGCATAAATTTTAAATAACTTAATAAATAATAAACCAACCGACGGCGGTTTTGTAAGTACCCTCATACCATCATGATAGATTACAATCTTGTAGCTGCAAATTACTTGATCAAGTTTTTACCAAACCAGGCTTTTAAGGGAATCTCATCCATTATTGACTAAAAAATTCTTTCTAAAATTGCAAATCTACAGCATGACCCTTTAACCGCAGCAATGGTCCACCACAGACGTTCCGCATTGACTCGGAAGGTCGCACCACGGCTGAGGTGAAAGACCTGGTCTCTGGGAGAACTTATGAAGCTTGGGTTACTGCCAGTACAGCTGCTGGTGAAGGCAGTGCGACCAGAAGAGTTTCTCATACTCCTACACATAGAGGTAAGAGCTAAAGTCAAAGGTAACATTCGAATTCACTTTTTGGGCAAATTTCCGTAAACGCGAATTCTGAGTGACTCATTCAATTTTTTTTTGTTAAAATGAGGTGATTTGTCTCGGTTTGCAGATGCAGTTATTGATTTAAAAAAATCTTCAGTCTAAATACAACATAGTATTTGGTAGTTATTATTTTTGTGTCTCACCCCTCAGAGTGTACTTGACTTATTAATGTCCTAATTCTTTCAATAGATGGCACCACACATATATTTGGCTTTAAAAACACGAGGTTGAAAATTCGAAATTATGCACTTCAGAGATACAAATTTAGTCATCTAATTTATTTTTAGTTAATCCAAGGTTGGTAGAGCATCGCAAGTCAAATTTATTATGGAACCCGACCAGTTTAAGTTGAGCCATTCTGAAGACAGGCACGCTATTATTGTCAGTTCAAAACTAAATCAAGGAAAAAAATATTTTTATCGAAAAAGTTTTCATCCCGTTTTGGAATTATTTCTATATTTCCGTATTTCCAAACCAATACAACCTTCAAACCTGCAAGAAATGAATGTACTCCTTCTTAAAAAGCCGGCAACATACCTATGACTTCTCTGGTACTGCAGATGTCTATGGGCGGCACAGATCTTTTACCATTAGGTGATCTCTCTTCTCCTTTACCTCCTATTCTAACGTGATAAAGAAAAAACTATCGGGTGAGGCTTCATTTTCCAACAAACAATACCACCTCAAACAACATTTGGGTAGGCTGCACAAATACTCAAACGGTTAGAACGTAAGCCATCAATAAACCTATCTGTTCCAGTGGTAGCGGGCGTGGCGTCCCTAGGCGGCGCGGTGTCAGTGGGCGTGGGCAGCTCCGTGCTGCTGGTGTGCCAGTGTGTGGGCGCGCCGCCGCCGCGCACCGTGTGGTACCACAAGCACAACATCATCACGCACCATCCCAGGTTCACCAGGAACCACGACGACAGCTTGCTCATTAATAGTAAGTTTCTTTCTTACTCAAGAATATTAACACTTCATTGCAGTCACCTAAATCAAATCAATATTACTGCTATCATTGGGTGTCCTCGGCCTCGTATTATTTTTTAAATTTTTTGCTGTAAAATTTGCACATCGCTGAATGTTTTAGCATGAATAGGCTGATTTGATCCGAGTGATACCACAACCTCACAGTGAACCTATGTAAAATGGGTTGTGTTGCAGTTAGTCATGTGAGTAGATTACTCTATCTAGGCCTATCCCCTCTATCTCCATCCTATCTTCGATTTATTTTCAATACCCAAATCCGGAATCTATAAAAGTAGGAAACTACACACGCATACCTGTTACTCCTCTGGTTTTACGATTGTCCATAGGCTTGTTCCAAATTCGGTAGTTTCTAACAAGTCCAATTCAATACTTTTATTGAAATTTCTAAAACGATACTTTTCTATGAATTTCGTCATTTATTAGTTAACAAGAATGAGTTAACAAAAACAATTCAATCTTCGTAATAATGAATTAAAGTATTAATAGTTCATTTTTGTTGACAAGTAAAAAAAAATGTTTACCTAGTAAAGTACCCAATGCTGACCATCAGACTCACGAACTACTCGTTTGCCGACCTTAACCATAAAAAAAAACTTCACTCAATTAGGTATATAATTGAAAAACATTGCATTAACCAACCGTCACACTATAACGCTTCAATCTTATATTACATTCTTTTCTTTCAGACATAGACCAATCTCTAAGTGGGAACTACACCTGCTTAGCAAAGAACCTCTATGGTTCGGACTCAGTAGAATACACGGTAATTGTGTTACCCTTACCTGAAGCTCCCATACTCCGAGCGACTCCTTACAAAGACTCGATACTGGTGGAATGGGAGCAACCTTACTATTCCGTCAGTAACAGAAGTTCTAGTCAAAAGATAAGTAAGTATATAGTTTAAAACTGTATTTTGTTTTATTTGGACAAACCCAAAGCCCAAGGCCGGCAACGCACTCGTAACTCCTCAGGAGATGAGGGTGTCCATATGCAGCGCGGATCGATTCGTCTACTCATAGTTCGACCTATCACATAAAAAACCACGATCTACAGTAGATACAACTAAACACTGAACTGCAGCGCTTCCCAGGGGCATAACTTCCGCAACGAATAAAATCAGAAATTATTAATTGAGAAAAGAACGAAATGGCTTGAAAAGTCAAAATTCATGTTGCGGTTACACTTTCGCATTGTTGTAGAAAAATATACCTATTTAAGCCTTATTTGATTTGCCTTTGTGTTTGTAGGTTATAGTCTAACATGGAAAGAAGCCAACAGTCCTTGGAGGGAGGCGTGGCCAGCGAATAAATTGCCCAATCTTTCGGGAGTGCAAAAACACGCACTGACAGGACTCAAATGTGGTACAAAGTATTCCTTGAGAATCACCGCAACGAACAAGGTTGGGACATCGCAACCTGCTTATTTAGACGTCAGCACTTTGGGAGGAGGTTAGTGAAATAAAACATTTATAAAAATAGCTTAGTAAAAACGTAGTTCAGTTCTGTTCAGATCATCACCATCATCAGCCTGTACGTGTCCACTGCTGAACAAAGGCCTCTTCTCACGCGGAGAAGGTTTGAGCATTTCAGTTTCAAGTTAATTGGCTATTTAAAATTTATAATAAGAAATCATAAGTCAATGTTTACCTTCACTGAATTTAAGTGATGTCTAAATAATCATAGAAAGTATATATTACTCAAAAACGTCATATCAGTCCTCACCAGTTTTCGGAGACACATCCTCGTATGTGAGAAGTGCCTAAGTGTAAAAGCATAAGAATTGTATTGGCATTTAAAATGATTTTCCTTGTATCGGATTTGATTCGAGTTAGATCGCTGAGGCTAGAGTCCTTATCGTCAGCATTTAAAAAAAGAGTCAAAAATATTAGTCATCAAGGTAATTTAATTTGATACAATGTCCAGCAAAGTTTTGACGTAAAATTTCTGGTTCAACATGGAGGATTTCGTGAATAATTTTGACAAATCTCATTTAATTATTTATGCTAACGTAAGAGAATTTACATCATTTATTTATTTATTCTCATGTCAGAACTGTTGCAGTTGCTGAAAATATAGTTTAAAGTATATCAATTTGACTTACAGTGCCAATACCACCCTCTACAAACGACTGGTTATGGAGTAACGCCTCCCACATATACGTGCAGCTAGCCGGCTGGGATCATGGAGGATGTGCACTGAGGGCCTTGGATGTGGAGTACAAACATCTGGGAGGCAGAACCTGGACTAGAGCTCATAATAATATGGTAAGAGTTTTTATATAGACAATATTTTTTCATCAATGCTAGATTTTGTTAAGCACGCCATCTGTTGGTTAATTTTTGGAGTTGTTTTATGTATTTGACGATAGATGTCGCTACATATTCAAAACATGTAACTTGGCAGGGTAATTGCTAACTCCTTTAATATCAATTTGTTTATCTTCACAGCCCTACTCAGACCTTTCATCATGGAGTCTCCAATCTCTCTATCAAACGAAGATTCCTACATTCGCAATCTCGGATCTGACTCCTGGCACATGGTACCAGCTGAGAGTGACTGCTACTAATGAAGCTGGTAGTGTCACTACTATCTATAGTTATGCCACAAAGAACGAGGATGGAAGTAAGTTCGACTTTAACATTGACTTTGATTTTTACATATACTTAAGAAAAAGACGTTTGTAAGGATCGTCTTATTGATAGAGTCTAGATAAAAGAGGCATAGATAGCAAGAGACCATATTACAAAGGGCTGCTACTGTCAAAAAAATACCATGTTATGTTGTGACACTAGATAATTCTCTAATTAACGAAGGGTTCAAAATGGTGCCATCTGTTGAAGAAAAACAACGGTAGCTCGAATTGAATGATCATTCTCATTCATGATCATTCTCAGCTCGAATTGAATGATCATTCTCATTCAATTCGAGCTACAGTCTCGTAACTACTCTAGTAGTAAAGTTTTGAAGTGATTAGGTAATGCCCCAGGGCATTGAATTATTCCCTTTTAAGGAAATAATAAATTTTATTAAACGTAGGCTTAGGCATTAGGCTTTGTTAGTCAATTACAATATGTATGTAAAACTATTAAGTAGGATAGGAGGACACATTGAGATTTTTTAAATCATATATAATGACTGCACGGTTGGCGCGTTGGCTGGGCAACTGGCTGCCGCGCAACGTGTTGCGGGTTCGATTCCCGCGCGGAACAATTCTTTGTGTGATCCACAAACTGAAATTGTATGTTTGCAAACGCACCTACGACACAGGGGAAAATTCTAGTGTAGGGCAACGTTTTTTTTAAAAGAAGAAAAATTTAATGTATAACACTACAATAATCAGTCATATAATAATGAGTCAGCCGTCTTTTGTTTTAAACAAGCCTGCCTTTTTGTTTTAAACAAGGTTGCCTTGTTTCACCCTATATTTAATCTTCTTCTATTTCCCACTTCGGCAGGTGAAGTTGGTCCTCCGTCGGAGCTCTTCGACCTTAATATGCTGGTCATCATCTGCAGTTCCATTCTGCTCACAATCTGCCTTCTCAGCTGTATCTACATACTTGTAAAGAGACAGAGGTATGAAACATGTTTATTATATTTTCTTTTTAAGAGAGTTCATATTGCGTGCACAATGACATTGAAATAGCCCACATAATATAGTAAATTCATAAGTTACTAATGGATATATGGATGTAACTTTATTTTATTAAAGAGATAGATTAGGTATAGCATGGAATAAAACCTAGTCTACTTTTATCCTGGTTTTGCGGACAAAGCCGGTAACAGAATTTAGTATTCGGCCGGCCGGGGTTGCAGGGTAAGCGCAATGAGGCACCGCGACCTCGGCCCAGAGCAGGAGAAGGAGCGGGGGGTTTTTAGTCAGTAAGAGTCTGACACTGCCTCCCGCTCGGCCCTGGGCGGGAGAAGTCATTTGATGATTTTCCTCTCACAAAAAAAAAACAGAAGCTAGTATAATTATATATATCATATTCCAAGTAGGCCAAAAACGGCACTTTTACACGTCCAAATTATATATAAACTAGCTTCCGTCGCGCGGTTTCACCCGCTGCTCAGCTTTATAATCGTAGCGTGATGGTTTATAGCCTATAGCACTCAGGAACATTGTAGCTATCTATCAGTGAAGAATTTTGGCAATCCGACCAGCGCGGTAGCGGTACCAAAGATTAGCCCCTATATACAAATTTAAAAATTTAAAAATTTTACCTCTTTATAATATTAGTATAGAAAAAAAAACTACTAGATGAAGCCAGCATTTCCTATCTGACTATTCTGAGAAGGAATGCCGAAACAAATTAGGTGTACCGCTTCTTTTAAAATCCAGACAATATAAAAATAATAAATATACCTAATGATATATGAGAATCATGCAAGTTCATTCTGTAGTGGCAATTTAATAAAAGAAGACCAGTTTAAGTGGACCCTAAAGACAGGCACGCAAGTGTTAGTTTACAACCACTTCAATTACGAGAAAAACTATTCTAGATACATTATTGAGTCGATATACATACATATTATAACTTTGTTAAATTACATATTGTTTAGTTAGTTCCAAGTAATGACAGTGCCCATACAGACATAGTCACTACCGAGCGAGCCGCTAATAAAATAATGTTATTGTTAATTATAATTTCAATGGCAAAAGTGTTCCAAAATAAGGGGTTTTGGTTACTCACTGATGCAGAACTATAGCACTGAACGAATTTCAAATTAGGTTATCAGGCACAGACATACAGTCTACCAAGAAATGGCAATTTATCCCGATATGGAACAAAGTTTCCATTATAACGTAAAAACTTCACAAGGTAAATTATTAAAGTTTATTTTTGAATGAAAATATACTCGAACGTAAATAGAATTAGTCATAATTTGTGTTAGTTTTATCAACGGCACAACCGCAACCCCAAATTAGGATTTTAGATGTTTCATAATTATAATATTCTTTACATAACTTATGGTAATTATTTACCTATGCATTATAATTATAACTGTAGCTAACTTTACGACATAGTATAAAACAAAGTCGCTGTCTCTGTCCCTATATCCCTATGTAAGCGGTTTTTTAATAAAGGTGTGTGAGAGTGTAAGTAATAAAAGTGTGGGAGAGCCATGCTTAGGCACGAATGGGTTTGCTCGACCGAAGTGATACCACGGCCTCACAGAAAACCGGCGTGAAACAACCATAGCGTTGTGTTTCGCCGTGTGAGTGAGGTTACCGGAGGCCCAATCCTTCCCTACCCTCAATCCCTCCTCAATCCCTAAATCTCCAAATCCGTAATCCCTAAAATGTCGGCAACGCACTCGTAACTCCTACGTTGCGGGTGTCCATGGGCGGCGTTGATTACTTACCATCAGGTAATCCGTCTGCATAAAAAAATATATAGAGTGATTGAAGAGAAAATTTTACATGTAGGTATAAAACATCAATTAGGTGGGGAAAAAATTTAGTATTAGCATTGTATCTTTGCAAAGCCATTTCTAAATGAGTTTACAATGATAGTTCAAGATCTTTTTTAATGAGTAACTGTTTTTTTTTTCAGAACGGGCAACCTAACAGAATATCGAGACTCCATAACTGTAGACAATAAATCTGAAAGTGGTAACCTCACAGCAAACACATCACACACCAATTTGGCAAATGTGAAGGAAAACGCTATCAACGCTCAGAATAGAATATACAGCGCTCCTATACATCTGAGGAATAACAGCAAGCATGGTAAGATTAATTTATTAACTACTCTATTTGATCGAAACGTGATGTTTTATAGCCTCTAGCACTTAGGAACATTGTAGCTGTCTATCAATGAAAGCTTTTTGGCAATCCGACCAGCGGTTCCAAAGATTACCCCCTACATACAAACTTACAAACATACAAACTTACAAATTTTACCTCTTTATAATAGTAGTATAGACTAGCTTTCGTATAAAACTAATGTATTCCGGGATTTTAAAAACAACAGCGTTTAAAACGATAGCCTCCTAATCTCTTATCTTGAAACCCGAATACTTAATCACTAATAACTAATCGCTAATTACTAACCCCAAATCTCTAATCGACAATCCACAATCCCTCATTCCAAATCACTAATCCATAATCCTTAATCCCTAAAGAAAGTAAGGTGCATAATAATATGCTACTCTATCGATGTTTGACGGAACTAAATTTAAGCCATATATCGATAAGGAATAATAATGCACCTAAACAATGTTCCAGAATTTAATTTCTCTTATACTATAATTCGATTTTAATACAAAAATTACCTTAAAAGTCGAAATATAAGTTATCTTTGTCGCTATTATAAATGGCTAAAAATAAGCGTGCGTAAAACTGATAATTTCCTTTAAGTGAAATGTAGGTTATTGTAATATTTCATTCAATTTCCTCTGATAACAAAATATGATATAGCATAGGCTGTCGTCAAGCCTTTGACTGCTGCACGGTTGGCGCGGTGGCTGGGCAACTGGCTGCGGGCGGCGCAACGTGTCGCTTGTTCAATTCCCGCACGGAACTACTCTTTGTGTGATCCACAAATTGTTGTTCCGTGTCTGGGCGTGATGTGTATGTGAAATTGTAGGTTTGTAAACGCACCCACAACACAGGAAAATTTTCCAGTGTGGTGGAACGTTTAAAAAAAAGGTTTAAATCTCAAAGGTTTTTTTGGACACATTGTCTTGCCAGTTAAGTTAAGTTGCCAGATCGGTAAACGAGCCAAGAAAATGTCTCATGGTTAGAAATTATCGCAACACTATAAGAGTTACGAATGCGTTGCCTGCTTTTTGGAGATTAGGCTTTCTGTGATTTGGGGATTGGCTTAGGGAGGGGCTGAGGAGGAATTGGGGAAGTATTGGATCACCGGTCACCTCACTCCCACCGAGAAAAACAACGCTGTGTTTGTTTCACACTGGTATGAAACAACACTTTGACCCATTCGTGCCCAATTATGGCTCTCCCACACTTAGGGCTGATTTTTCAACAGTCAGATAAATGTTACCTCCGCAATATAATTGTTGCTGTCACTGTCTTATACAAACATTCTGACGCGACAGCATCATAATTATAATTATTATCTAACTATTGAAGAATCAGCCCTTAATAATCTTAGAAAGTGCATGTAATACCTACAAGCGCCCTCTTCGGGCAACGACGATAAAGTCTCGTGACCTTTGTTCCATAGTTAATTAACTTTAAATAAATGACGTATTCGTAAAACGGTTATAATAATTGACTGTTAGTTACTATACCTATTTCCTTATACCTTACGTCAGTACAATCACCGTTAAGATACTATTAGGAACTCGTTGCTAGGTGATAAATTTAATTGTTTAATTTGATTTTATTAAAATGACGTAATATGATAAATTTGAGACTAAATCGACGTAATATGATTACTTAGAGACTATTTCAACGTAATATGATTACTAAGAGACTATTTCAAGGTAATTGATTTCTTTAAGACTAAATCGAAGTAATATGAATACTTAAAGACTATTTCAACGTAATATGAATACTTAGAGACTATTTCAACGTAATATGATTACTTTGAGACTAAATCAACGTGTGTAATACGTTTAATAAGAGACTCAAGGATTGACACTTGTAAATCCTTTGGTGTTATGATTATCCATGGGCGGCGTCGATTGCGTTCCATAAGGTTTTCTGTCTGCTCGTTTGTAGACCAATCTCATAAAAAAATAATGCTAAGTTTTATACTTTGTACCATATAAATGCTTGTTTGGGTGGACTTTGACTTGTTTATATATGTATGTATATATTGAACATATATTGATAATTAAACCTAGTTACTGTTATTATTTCCTGACTAACCTTTGGAGACTTTGTCGTTAATCTATTTTTATCCTATAAATAAAATAGGTAACGATATTTTGAAACTACGAGTGGATACGTACACACGACAACACTTCGAAAACAAACTCATCTGAAAAACAAATAAACTGACCGGTCCAATATTTTTTCTGGGATAAATCGGAAATCGAGAATGTGGGTTACCTGGTGGTAAGCAATCAGCGACTCTCATTGACACCCGCTACACCAAAGAAGTAACAAGCACATTGAAAGCCTTTGATGAATCGTTAGGGATGTGAAAAAGAGAGATATAAGGATGGCCGGGGGAAAAGATGGGAAGATTGAGCTTTCGGTCGTTATGTAAGATCAAACTAACCTCATTCACACGTCGAAACGCAAGCATTTTTTCACAGCCGGTATTCTGTGAAGCTGCATCATTCTAGTCTTTTATTATGTGATAGATCGGGAAATGGGCACGTGGATTACCTGATGGTAAGTAATCGGTACCCTCCCAGAGAAGTGTTGGAAGTGAACGCACTTGAGAGTTTGAAATTGCCGGTAACGACTGGCAATTTGGTAGTCACAGATTTGAGGATTAGGAGTTTTAGAATACTTTGTGTAATGAGTTTTAGAGTACTGGGCTTCCAGCACTTAACAAACACGGTGAAACACAACACTGTAGTTGTTTCACGCTTGTTTTCTGTTAGGCCGTGGTTTTTTTTCGAGATAGGTCGGCAAACGAGCAGGTGGATTACCTGATGATAAGCAATCAGTGCCGCAATGGACACCAATAACGACAGAAGAGCTATGAATGCGTTGCTGACCTTTTGGGGATTAGGGATTTGGAGATTAGAGAATAGGCATTGGAGAGGGATTGGGGGAGCAGTAAGATTGGGGGTCCAGTAACCTCACTAACACGGCGAAATATAACACTGATTGTCTCACGCTGGTTTTCTGAGGCCATGGTATCACTCAGTTCGATCCAACCCATTCGTGCCGAAGCTTGACCTCCCCAAACTTAGCCCTTTTAAAACTTTATTTGTAGTGTCTTCTACCTTTATTTTAATGAAATCACTGAAATCAGAATTAAGTATTTTCTAAAATGATGCCGGTAATATTTTCCTGCCTAAATCAAGTCGTCCTTAATCAAGATAAAGTAAGGAGTCCTGCAGAACAGCACGTAGTTCGAATGAACACGATTCTAATCAATTAAAATTATCTAAAAGTAACTGACTTGGGAAACACGTATAATTAAATATTATAGCCTATACATTTATAAAACTTTATTATACACTATTATCACCAATCTATAAGTGTTATAATCTTACACGGAAAAGGTTTGGGCATTTATCGCCACGCTTGCTCAAGGCGGATTGGCGATTTCAAACTTATAATTAGTAATTATAAGTCCAGCATTCCTCACGATGTTTTAATTAGAATCATACAAAGTACATATAACTCGGAAAAAGCTCCACCCTTATAAATTTTAAGCGGGGCCCTAACCACCGGGCTACCACAAAACTTGAATTTATTATTTAAGAAATTACATGCCACATGTCAGTATGGTCTAAATACGCTTAATGTCAGGATGCCAGGATCCGACCCCCACACTCGTGTATGTGAAGCGGGAGCCTAAAACATCGCAACTAACATAGCCTCCATTTTGGAATTCAACGGAAATAAATGAGTTTATTTTTTTAATTTCAGAATTGTACGAGATAAGCCCGTACGCGCAATTCGCAGTGGGCTTCAGAACTTTTGGCCATGTCGAAAATCAGGACATGCCGAGTCGACACACTAAACATAGATATGATACAGGTATTATTTTTATTACCATTTATTCCGTTGTAGCGACATCTACCGCACAGCACGCAGCAACAGCACCAAACACATTTCAAGTTTCTACATTGCGGTCATAACAGTTTTCGACACAATTGGGTAGTTTAGTCAAAAATAAATTAATTCGACGTTTTAATATGATAAAATATTGAAAAATAACTATACTTTTATTTGTCGATCGATCGATACACTAAGTTTTAGATATTATTTAGCTAATTTTTTAAAAATAAGTAAGTTATTTGACGCAAAAATGCTATGACGTCACAATTCAATGTTTCATACAATTTTCATAGAAAAGTATCGTTTTTGACATTTGGATAAAAGTATTGAATTTGACTAGTTGAAAACAACCGTATTACAACAGGTATATAATCGGGTTGTTATAATTGGCGAATCATAACAACCGTCAGACAGTAGCCCACCAGATAACACCAGTCTGGTCGGAGAATCCTCCCTTTTTAATGGAGGATGACGTACTTTCCACCTTGTTCTCTCATATCTCCAAACCATCATTTGTCATAGATTTGCAAATTGGGTATTTTATTTTATGTATTTTTGTCAAGACAACAATAATTGTTCCATGATTACCAATCATAATTAAATGTTAGGGAAAATATTTAGTTTCAATTCCGCGACAAAAATCCAGGCTTGTTGCAGGATGCAATCCCACTCCTATGCAATCATGCATATGCACATGCAGCAAGGGTCCCACCCTCCCGCCCACATGCATATGCACACATACACAAAACGGAAAAACATGCCACGCAATCAAACCTATACTCGACACGTGTTTCGCCCCTCCACAGGGCATCCTCAGGAGATGTTGACTCGACGAGCGCTCGGCTGCGAATGAGCTAGTACGACAGCTCTCGCCTCTTATATAGTGTCGTGATGACACATAATCGATACAAACGTCTTTGTATCGATTGCATCGATTACACAATCGATACAATCGACACAAACGTCATTGTGACGCCTGCATCGACTATGATCTACCTGTAATCACACTTAAAAGAGGGGATGTAATTAAGTTTGTTTGCTCATTCAACAGTGTAAAATTACTATTATTATTATGTTTGGAGATTTCTAACTGCTCCAACACACACAACCGGAAATTTTTATCACAAACATGCAGAATAGTATACGTGTTATTGTCGCTCAAGGAATGGCCGGTGTCAATTAAATGTTTAGCGAAATGTGACTTGTCTGGATGGCCATTCCTGTAAGCGGCAATATGCTCCTTAAATCTAACCTCAAAATTACGGCCTGTCTGACCCACATAGACCCCGTTACATTCGTTGCAAATTAATTTGTAAATACCGGATTTTTTTGAATTTTGTAATTTATCTTTACCGTTACAAAGATTACGTAAATTGTGATCTGATCGAAAAGTAACGAAAACATTGTGTTTTTTAAGAATATTTGCGATTTTATCAGAAATGGGGCCTATGTAAGACAGACTACCGACATACTTGTTAATTCGTTCGGGGGTACATGCATAAAGTAGTGAGCGAGCCCTGTCATTCTGTTTTTTCTGAATAATATTATCGATAACTTGTTTTGAATACCCGTTTGAAATCGCGATTTGATATAATATTTTAAGTTCTTTGACATAATTATCTGTGGAAAGTGGGACTGACATTAAGCGATGGACATAGCTGCGGAAGGCTGCTAGTTTGTGTTGTGATGGGTGACAAGAAGAAGCGGGAATTGTTGTGTCGGTATGAGTGGGTTTACGGTAAATTTGGAAATCGAGTTTGTTATTAACTCTAGTGATTGTTAAATCGAGAAAATGGAGGGATTGGTTGGACTCTAATTCTAATTTGAATTTAATTTTGGGGTGGAAAGTGTTAAGTTTATTAACAAAAATATTTAATTGACGAATAGTACCCGTCCAACAGATAATTATGTCGTCTACGTATCTATAATAAAACAGAATGTTGGGCTCGCCCACCACATATTTACATTCAAAGTAGTCCATAAATACTTCCGCCATTAGAGGACTCAATGGTGATCCCATTGCTAACCCCTCTTTTTGGCGAAAATATTCATTATTAAAACAAAAATAATTTTGTTGCATGCAAATACGTGTGAGGTCAAGAAGGTCATGCATTTCTCCAGGGTGTAAACGTTGTCTCTCCAAATGGTTCCCCAAAATACGAAGGCACTCTTCAAATGGAATATTTGTAAATAAACTGTCAACATCCAATGATAATATCCTCCCAATTCACTCTTCAAATGGAATATTTGTAAATAAACTGTCAACATCCAATGATAATAATTTTGAATTGGGAGGATATTATCATTGGATGTTGACAGTTTATTTACAAATATTCCATTTGAAGAGTGCCTTCGTATTTTGGGGAACCATTTGGAGAGACAACGTTTACACCCTGGAGAAATGCATGACCTTCTTGACCTCACACGTATTTGCATGCAACAAAATTATTTTTGTTTTAATAATGAATATTTTCGCCAAAAAGAGGGGTTAGCAATGGGATCACCATTGAGTCCTCTAATGGCGGAAGTATTTATGGACTACTTTGAATGTAAATATGTGGTGGGCGAGCCCAACATTCTGTTTTATTATAGATACGTAGACGACATAATTATCTGTTGGACGGGTACTATTCGTCAATTAAATATTTTTGTTAATAAACTTAACACTTTCCACCCCAAAATTAAATTCAAATTAGAATTAGAGTCCAACCAATCCCTCCATTTTCTCGATTTAACAATCACTAGAGTTAATAACAAACTCGATTTCCAAATTTACCGTAAACCCACTCATACCGACACAACAATTCCCGCTTCTTCTTGTCACCCATCACAACACAAACTAGCAGCCTTCCGCAGCTATGTCCATCGCTTAATGTCAGTCCCACTTTCCACAGATAATTATGTCAAAGAACTTAAAATATTATATCAAATCGCGATTTCAAACGGGTATTCAAAACAAGTTATCGATAATATTATTCAGAAAAAACAGAATGACAGGGCTCGCTCACTACTTTATGCATGTACCCCCGAACGAATTAACAAGTATGTCGGTAGTCTGTCTTACATAGGCCCCATTTCTGATAAAATCGCAAATATTCTTAAAAAACACAATGTTTTCGTTACTTTTCGATCAGATCACAATTTACGTAATCTTTGTAACGGTAAAGATAAATTACAAAATTCAAAAAAATCCGGTATTTACAAATTAATTTGCAACGAATGTAACGGGGTCTATGTGGGTCAGACAGGCCGTAATTTTGAGGTTAGATTTAAGGAGCATATTGCCGCTTACAGGAATGGCCATCCAGACAAGTCACATTTCGCTAAACATTTAATTGACACCGGCCATTCCTTGAGCGACAATAACACGTATACTATTCTGCATGTTTGTGATAAAAATTTCCGGTTGTGTGTGTTGGAGCAGTTAGAAATCTCCAAACATAATAATAATAGTAATTTTACACTGTTGAATGAGCAAACAAACTTAATTACATCCCCTCTTTTAAGTGTGATTACAGGTAGATCATAGTCGATGCAGGCGTCACAATGACGTTTGTGTCGATTGTATCGATTGTGTAATCGATGCAATCGATACAAAGACGTTTGTATCGATTATGTGTCATCACGACACTATATAAGAGGCGAGAGCTGTCGTACTAGCTCATTCGCAGCCGAGCGCTCGTCGAGTCAACATCTCCTGAGGATGCCCTGTGGAGGGGCGAAACACGTGTCGAGTATAGGTTTGATTGCGTGGCATGTTTTTCCGTTTTGTGTATGTGTGCATATGCATGTGGGCGGGAGGGTGGGACCCTTGCTGCATGTGCATATGCATGATTGCATAGGAGTGGGATTGCATCCTGCAACAAGCCTGGATTTTTGTCGCGGAATTGAAACTAAATATTTTCCCTAACATTTAATGTCATGGATTTCCGCAAAGTAACGCCTGATTCTATAAATTACCAATCATAATGCCTGTTAAGCTGCATGCACAAAACCACGGGGTAATAAACTCAATACTATGGGACGCATGCACGAAGACAAGTCGGTTTAAGGTAGTTTGACGTGACAAACATTATAGTAGTACGAACCGAACGGAGCCAATAGGGATGAGGCCTATAAAATAATTATTATTCCATCTTTTAGAACGCCAGAAAATAGTAATTACGTATTTTTTCTTTTGCTTCTAAAACTTAAAATAACAAAGTTACAGAGCGGCAAAAGTTCGCGCTACGTCATTATTTCGTAAATTTTTTACGAAAGATTGACGTGACGAGCCCCTACTCCTGAATTTGAATGTGCTGTATCTTTGTCAAGATTATTCATATGGACAGATAAAAAAATACGTATCGAGTATTTTTCTATAATCTAACTGACGGACTAATTAGAATCGTGATGTTTTAACCCAGGAGACATCCCTATTATGCCTCTCTCTCATTAGTGCCGCGCTCTCGCTTGCGGAACGCGACAATAAACGTAATGGGACAATGACGTAATCTTTTTTGAGCTTGAAGCCCGTAGTATAAAGTATATAGTCAAATTTGAGAAATGTTAAAATAAATACTCTTAATATAATAAAAAAAAGATACTCTTGATTAAAATTAATTCTAATTATTGCCAAATCAATGTAACGCCTTGAAAAAGTCCTTAGGCTATTTCACTGACACTTTCTGGGATTTTTACGGTTAATCTGGGAGTTAACGGAATTAGAAGCCTAAAACTCAATTTGAGCTTTTAATTCTTTACCTAATCTTTTTTTTTTCTTTCAGAAACAAGTTTCCAAGTGTGTTCAGAGTCCGAGGACAGTGACAGCATATCAAAGTCCACACTGAAAAGTGTGCCAAGAAGTAAGTTCATACTTCATTTTCTTTAATGTCTAGCTAAAATCCAATAAAACAGTTACTTGGGAGGTTCCTGTACATTCTTCTCCATAGGAATCTATATTTTAGTTCGAGCAAATGGCTCGTTAGTGTCCATGGGCGGCGCTGATTGCTGACCAAGCACGTAAGCAAAACGAGCACATGGTAAACTATCTGCTCGAAATGTTCTGAAATTATTTGCCTTCTGAATATATTAATACAGATTTTATGTGGTCACTTTTAGAAAATAATTTGTAGACCACAATTTTATTTTAACACAAAGGTTAATAATGTCGTCAAACAGTATGAACTAGAGAGTTCTAATGCGATATTGAGTTATAATAATATTGTGGTTTTTAGATAAAAGTAATTTAACTATTTTTTTTTTGCTTCCAGAAGCCTGCAGAACACCACACCATAGGTAACTAGGTAACAAAGAACTTTCTTAAAACACTACGGCTTAAATGACCACCTCATATAAAAAAAAAACCTCATATCCTGCTAACTTGTAAAAAAACAATGGCACATCAAGTTATCACCAAATTACAATACAATATAAACTTTATTGTGACATAGTGATAAAGTTGAAAACCAATTTAAAAAAGGGGTATGTTGATGAGCTGCTACCTACTAATACAAATTTAATGACACCATTGATTGAGATATTCTATTTGTAACTGTAATGACGTAAATCCATTCATACTGACAAAATATTAATTTGACTGACAAAATAACTATAACTTTTCCTTAACTAACAAAATTACACATTCTAAATTATTATTTTTCCTTATTACAGTAAAAGTATCATCACATTTACTCAAACTCACTATAATCAAAATTAAAATAAAATAATTAAAAAGAATATTTATTTTGCGTAATATAACAAAACATCATGTCAATGACAAGAAAACTATGATTTTTATTAAATGGGACTATGACAGCAAAAACGTAAAAATCATTTTTTATTTTATAAATAAAAATACATTTTGTACAAATGTGTTGTTTGAGCTTATATGAAATCAGTTCTGTAATTTCAATACACAGCTTACAAGATATACACCCGGTTTCTAAAAGGCTTGTCAACGCTAAAATTAAATAATCTCCTGTTAAATCTCTTGTCAAGTCATCTGATTGGTTGTTGATAATTCAGTCAACCAATCAGATGACTTGACAAGAGATTAAATTGATTTTTACATTGATCGGCCTTTCGGAAACCGGCAAATAGTCAGTTTAATAAAAAACAAATGATAATTAATTTGTTGGGGTTTGATGTGAAAACTTTATATATTTTTTTTAAATTAAGTCATTTATTGCCGAAATGATGAGGACAAATCCTCCTCTAGCATGGGCCACATGATGTCCCCATGGCGTATTATGTTTAAGTTAAAATCAATTACTAAAAAATTGTGCCAAAATAATGACACTCGCAAAGCGAACAATTGTGTTAGATGTTGCCAAAAATTACTTAACTAAAAAGGTAAACTCAATCACGAAGCAATTGTCATGGTTAACCAAAAAAAAAATTTCGCGTGATATATAAATAAGCATAGCATGACAATGACAGGAAAACTATGATTTTTATTAAATGTGACTTTTATTACAAAAATGTGAAAATCATTATTTATTTTAAAAATAAAATACATTTTGAGGATTACCTATCTCTTGTTGACTTATCTTGTATGAAATCAATCGTCTGTTACAAAAAAAAAGCTTATAAGTCTTCCTTCCTTCTTTTTCTAAGAATTTTAAAAATAAAACTGTCATGTCACAAAATAGAATTGACTTTTAATTCGCACAATAATGTGCATTGAATCACAACCATTAACAACACCATCACTAAAAAATTTAGGGCTGATTTTTCAATGGTTAGATAAATGTTACCTGGGGAATAATTACGATGCTGTCGCGTCAGAATGTTTGTATAAGACAGTGACAGCAACAATTTTATTCCTCAGATAAAATTTATTTGACTTTTTAAAAATCAGTCATTGGTCATTATTTGATTGTGACAATAACAGATTAATTTTACTCAGCCTTTTGCACTGTATATTTATTTAAAGAATATATATCTAAATTATGTTCATTCTCTGTTGATTATTTTTAAGTAGAATGTAGTTGTTTAAAACTGCTACACATAATTTATTTGATTTTTGAAACCTTTAAGAAGTTTATTTTTGACGTAAACCTTTTAAATTAATTATGTTTATCGATTTTAAAATTAAAATAAATAAACAAAGCAATCTTGGATAAAGTTCTTACAATAAATATTTTTATTTGCTTCTTTAATCCATGCATTACCAATATTAAAAAAATCGAATACTAAAATGACTACACAAAAATAAGTCAGTCAAACACTAAAAATAAATCAGTCAAAATTTGACTTTGAGACTAAAAATGTTTAAAAAAATAAATCATATTTGTTACACTACGGACAAAATTCTTGCGATGCAGCTTTTATCCACATTTGCCAGATAATCAATATAATAATAATAATAGCATAATTAGTTTAGTTTAAGCTTGAAGTCATTACATAGTAACCAAGTCATTCGCTTATAGAGTTACCTTTTAATAATGTACATATTAAATAACTTTTTATAATAAAGGCTTCGTGAATTTTGTCCATATTGTTACAGTCATTCTTTGAGTCATAAAGCTAAAAAATGAGAATGCAATGTCAAAATAAATAAATTCAGATTGTGTATGAGAGTGGAAGCCCAAATATGGTGCAAAAATATGTAATACTTGGGTTTTTTTTGGAATTTTGTGAAACTGTGTTTGTGTTTCGGTACCATTTTTATATAAGTCATTATAAAATATTGTATGCATACATTAGGAAAAAATGATTGTTTTTGTATTCAACTAGGCATTCTAATATAGATTGTTATTAATCAACAAAACCATTCGCCAGATCATCTGCTGGATAACAAAAATGGAAGCTTTACTAGATAAAAAATTGGCAATCAATCAATCGATTTATAGACTATATAATTATCTAGTAAACAGAATGGAGTCTTACAATGTGATTTTTTATTGTGTAGAAGTAGAAAGGGAAATTATGTATTTCTAAATACGTCAATCAAAATCACCAATAGAGACGATGACTCAATCAAAAATGAATTGACACCACAAAAACTATTAAATTATCTAAAAATAACAATTATCTCATCGATTTATTTACATTCAAGCTTAGTTTTAATATTTTAAGACTCATAAAAAACTTAACACAAAAAGGAATGAAGTCACAATGTATATTAAATTATTTTTTGACATAACAAAATCGCTTATTGCCGAAAAAAAGTATTGAATTCTTTTTTGGGGCTCTAGATTCTATACTAGGGTTCCATGAATAGTCGAAAGCTGCCAAATCATTAGAATTTGTCAAGTTTTCATCGTAAAATTAAACTCCTTTGATGCTTTGTTATCCTGGTACTTTTCATATTTCAAAGTTCACTTTTCTTTTAAGAAACCCAAGTTTTACACAATTGTAAATAAATGTTTATATATTATCTATGGAACCGCTGTATATCTAGTCTTAATTATTTCAATATTAATGCGTATTTGTTACACAAGTGACCACTTTTAACCGCATGTAAATGACGTAGGTACTTGTACTTCAAACAACAGAAAAATAAATCATAAGGCCTTTATTATAAAGTGATTTTGAGTATAATTATTCTCGTTACACTCTTTACAATATCTTTGGTAAAAACAAGCGACTTATTCGAAGTTTCCTCTGTTAAAAATAAATTACTTCATCTTCCAAAATAAAAAAAAACACACATTCATTAATGAATATTCCTATAAACATAATATTCATATCTGTTTCAGATAATGCCAGGGAAATAAGTATATTATAACGTGCTTTTTATACGAAATCGCATTATGTAGTTTTTGGTTTGCAAATAAAACTAATTTTTTTATTTGTTACAAGTACGAAATATATAATACCTATAAAATACAAAGATAACATACAATTCAGATCATGTTTAACAAAGCGATACGCTTTGAAATGTGTACAATATTTTTTATTAAAAATGTTGTATTACATTTAAATATATCATTTTTAAAGCAATTTCCTTTTATTGTATCACATTCATGAGTAAAAAGCGCGACACTAATATAATGAATTCAATATTGGTGCTTAGTCAATGCCCAACGTCAATAATTTTATCTTTTTAATTACTAAACTTACTAATTTTTGCAATGTTTTTCAAACACATTTCTGTGATAAATCGTATTAATCCTGTCATGGTTTGTGCGTTAATAGTGAGCTAGGAAATACCCAAAAAACAATATTATTATGTTAGGTACCTACTTAAATCTATGATTCTATCATTTGTTTACATTTAATTATTTTTCCTGTGATGTCATTATTTAGATTCGTGTAATGCGTAATATCGCGTAATAGTTTTCAAAATGTTACGTAATAATTGTCAAATTAGTATATTTCATTTTATTGACTTTTCTTGTAATATTATGATATTTTTGTAAAATTACTTTCTTATAATATGAATCTGTTTTTTCTTGTAATATGAATTTCAAATACTGTTATTTGTTTGTTGACTCGCTGTTCTTGGACTAAACTTGGTAGGTGTGTGTAGGTCCTTTAAAAATTGTGGGAGAGCCATGCTTCGGCACGAATGGGTCGGCTCGACCGGAGTGATACCACGGCCTCACAGAAAACCGGCGTGAAATAACCACTGCGTTGTGTTTCGCCGTGTGAGTGAGGTTACCGATGGCCCAATCCTTCCCCTTCCCCAATCCCTCCTCAATCCCTAAATCTCCAAATCCCTAATCCCTAAAAGGTCGGCAACGCACTCGTAACTCCTCCGTTGCGAGTGTCCATGGGCGGCGCTGATTGCTTACCATCAGGTAATCCGTCTGCTCGTTTGCCGACATATTACATAAAAAAAAAAGTAAAGATAATACGGCTTACTGAAATGATTTATTCGAGGACTGCTGGAGCAATTTCTAGCTAAAACCGGGGCTCATGATTGTTATTAGTATGCGTGAACGACGCTGACAGCACGGTATATCTCCGCGTCCAATCGAATGGTTTCCTCAAACTCCTTATGTAAGCCGTGTTACCAATTATATTAAATGTTATTCATAAATATTTGACGCCAAAACTTGCAAATCACAACATAGTATAAAACAAAGTCTCTTTCTTTGTCTAAATGTATGCTTAAGTCTTTAAAACTACATAACTGTTTTTGATGCGGTTTTTTTAATAGTTAGAGTTATTGGCGAGGAAGATTTAGGTATATCTATGATAACATCCCATAAATAATGAAGAGTTTAAGTATCAGTATTGCACCCGTACGAAACTGGGCGGGTCACTAGTTTATGTATAAAAGATAAATTTCAACATTTAGACAAAATAATAAGGTTCAAAATTTATTTTGTTAGATTTGTATAAACTTCAATTTTATATATATTCCCTTTCTTGTACTGCTTAGACATTTCCAAATGTTTTAATATTTAAAAGTAATAAAATAACTTTAGTATTTATTTTAAATTCATTGAACAAAATTGTTCTTTTTTTTGTAAGATTTTCGAGTCATTGTTTTTCTGGCTAAAAATGGTCACATGTGAACAACAAAATCTATATGTTAAGTCGAATTTTATATAAATTAATATACTTAATAATAATATTATAGTGTTAATTGCTAAAAAATATATCTACAAAAAGACTGATTATAATATTTATTTTAAACGAATGTTGTTCCGTTTCTATACAATTTTGATCTAGATATGAAACGAATAAATGTTAGAATGAATAATAATTGGTTTCATTTTTTCTATCCTTTTTAGCCTTATAAAAATAAGCACTTAAGTATGTGTGTATCAGCTAAGTAAGTCCAACTTCGAGAAAGAGGTCGCCCGAAGAATCCAACTCGGATGGGCGGCGTTCGGGAAGTTACACGATGTCTTCTCATTGAAAAACCCACAGTGCCTGAAGACCAGGATGTTTAACCAGTGTGTGTTGCCGGTGATGACGTATGGTACTGAAACGTGGTCCTTAACTTCTGACCTTCTTGAAAAACTCAGAATCGCTCAGTGCGCGATGGAACAGACAATGCTCGGGGTCTATTCCCGCGACAAAATCCGAAATGTGGAAATTCGCCAAAGAACCAAAGTCACCGACATAGCTCGTAGAATCTGCAGGCTAAAGTAGCAATGGGCAGGCCTCCCGCTAGGTGTACAGACGACATCGTCAGAGTCGCGGGGAGCCAATGGATGCAGGTGGCAACTTGTCGTTCGACGGAGAGCTAAGGGGGAGGCCTTTATCTAGTAGTGGACGTTTTCTGGCTGATGATGATGATGATGACTTAAGTGTTTTTTTCTTCCGTAGCACTGAGTTTACCGGAGGCCTAATTGTTCTCCTCACTACTCATCGTTGATAGCTTACAAGTGCATACTGCTAAGCAAAGGCCTCTTCTCCCACGGAGAAAGTTTGAGCATTAATCACCACACTCGCTCAAGGCCGATTGGCGATTCCAAACTTATAATTAGAAATAATAAGTCCAGGTTTCCTCTCGATGTTTTCCTTCACCGTATGCCAATATTGTCTTATGAACCATCATAGAAAGTACCTATATAGTTTTTATAAAAACGTTATTATTTTCTCCTGTGTTGTGGGTGCGGTTACAAACATACAATTTCACATACACATGACACCCAGACCCGGAAGTTGAAGACCCGAAAGAGTTGTTCCGTGCGGGAATCGAACCCGCGACACGTTGCACGGCTGCCAGTTGCCCAGCCTGCACTAACCGTGCAGTGAAAACAAGTACCTATACAATTATATCTCGAAAAAAATTCGCCTTATGCATGAGAAGCGAGCACCTTAACTACAAAGAATGAACTATACCTATTTCTAAATTTAAATTAGATTCTGGAATTACAAACAAAAACTTTGGAAAAACAGAAAATATTTTAAAATTAGAATATTTTTCCCTTACCTAAAAGATTTGAGATAAACACTTAATTTGGCTTTTCCCAACAATATAGGCAATCATTATAATACTATTTACCAGTTAAGTTATACAGTTAGATAATTACGGAATATTGAACTCTATGTCATATTTCGAAGGACAGATACAAAATATTTTTGCGTGTGCATCGGAAATGATGTCTCCTATTGGTGCAGAAAACGGGGTGGCTTTTAGTCAGAGTCTGACACTCTCTCTCACTCCCATCCCCCTTTAAAAACAAATCAGCCAATCACTAAAAGATGTAGGTGCTACGATGAGACAGAGACTTAAAAAGTTTAAACCACAATTTGGTAAACAAAAAAGATATAGCGAAAGAATAAAGAGGTAGCACCTTCGTATGCCTTGCTTTAAATGTGGGAGAGGCATGCTTCGGCACGAATGGGTCGGCTCGACCGGATTGCTACCATGGCCTCGCAGAAGACCGGTGTGAAATAACCACAGCATTGTGTTTCGCCCTGTGAGTGCGGTTACCGGCGCGGAGGCCCAATCCTTCTCTATTCCGTCGACAACGTACTCGTAACTCCTCTAGGTTGTCTATTGGCGACGCTGATCGCTTACCATCAGATAATCCTTTTGCACGTTGGTCCACCTATCACATAAAAAAACTTTGAAAAGCCCGCACCTTTTTTTGGTGGGGGATAATATTATTAAATGATTTTTCCCGCCCGGGGTGAGACAAAACGGAGTGTCAGACTCTTAGGTACCGACTTAACCCCCCTCCCCTTCCTTCTCCTGCTTTAGGTCGACGTCTTGGTGCCTCATTGAGCTTACCCTGCAACCCCGGCTCAACATCAGTCCTATAGGGCCTAATCTGTAGTGACCTATTGGCTCTTCGAGACGCGTTCGGAACGCTACGTATATATGTATATTTTTTTTATTTTAAAAGATACTCCTTTAAATCTTTTTTTTTTAAGTTGCTTTTACTTTTACATCACATTACATATATCTGACAGCCTTTGGGTGAAACAAGGTGAATGAAATAAAAAAAATCGCATAACATCTCAAAATTCTACAAATTGTTTCGTGGAATCCTAGATTATAAAAATAAAACAAGTTCTTCAATAAATTAAATAATTTATTTAAATTAAATTCATACTTATGATTAGTTATTTTAGGAACTTATTTTTTCTTTTTTTGGCACATTTTAAAATAGGAACTATTTTATATTTTGTTTATAAATTAAACTTACTTATCTATAATATTTAAATACATTACAGTACTGATTAGAACAAGATCGATATTTTTTATCTAAAGGAAAGAGGATCTCTTTCCCTTTTCACTTTTTACAGCCTTGTTTTTTTATATTTTTGGCACTTTTTATTATTTATCTTTTTTTAAAGCTTATTTTTTGTGTTTACACTTAAATCTAGTATTTTTGAGGTTTTTTCGTTAAACATTTTTAGTCTTTTTTTTACCTTACGACTAAACTACATCAAATTTTTCAGCTTTATCGTCGTGGATCCCGGCCATAGCATCCTTAACCCATGGCAGGTACACGAAAACGTTAGTGTAGATGCCCGGAGAGCCTTTCGTCCCGCAGTGGCTATTTCCCGCACTGGTCACTCCCCACAACTCAGCTGTTTTTTCATATCGGACTAACGGCCCTCCTGAATCTCCTCTACAAGTATCGATACCCTCTTCTCCTCCAGCACAGATAGTGTTCTCAGGTACGATTAGATTTATATATGCAGCCTTGCATTCATCAGATCCCCACAATGGTAGAGGGATGATCTTCTTGGTAGAGCTATAATACCCCTGCATAGGAATCTCGCCCCATCCCGTAGCGGCGAACATTGTGTCCATTCGAAGCTCGCCACTTGGTAGGCAGATGGGACGAATGAACTCTGTAACAATGAAAAATGAACTTTAATACACAATTAATTGAAAACAATTTTTGTTCAGCATTTCTTTTATATGCGTGTTGTTTTGTGTACATTCAAAATTGAAACTTAATGTTATGAAAATAGGGTTTTTACCGGTATAAGGAGCATCGTCTGCGAGCTTCAGAACGGCAATATCATGACTTCTTCCATCATAATCTTGGTGCACGATGACTTTCTCCACATCGATCCTGACTATCTTGTCAGCACAGATCCCGTCAACGCAATCATCAATTTTTGACAAGTCATACTCGCCAAGACGAGCTACTAATCTAGAATGAAAAAGAAAAAATAATGGTAAAAAATATGACCAATTTTTCAAAAAATTTACACAGTGATATTTTGATCGAGAAACATATTTATTAAAGGAGCCGATTTTAGTGCTCAATTACATTAACTTTTTCCATGGCAACCAATATCAAAATCTCAAAAATAAATTGATTTCCCCATACAAATCACCAACAGCTGATTGATAGTTTTACATGGAGAAGTAAAAGTTTGTTTTGAAGTTGTCATGTTGGTCTTATGGAAAAAGTTGTTTTATTTGGACACCAGAATCGGATACTTGGATGTGTTCGAAAGTCTGCGCGTATATGTATAATTATAATAACAACAAAATCGATGGAACACAACGACAATCTTCCAAAAGTTTATAGAATAATTTTACTAAGCAATTAAATCTATAAATTTCCTCTCTCACGCATAACAACAAGATAATATATTTTATAATATTATGAGTCCGTAAATGAAGTAATGAAATATTACCTAATAAATATTAAATTTAATCTTTTAACCTACTCTGTTCGCGGTATTTCCGAAACCGAGATAGTTATAATTACAATACTACAAAAGGTAGCTTATTTAATTATACTTTAGATCCATAATACATGTTTGGGAAACCCATATGACCACATATGTTACTGTTTAGCCCAGAGAAATAGTCTACTACGCTTCTATCACACCAAAATTTTGGATTTTTGGAGAAAACTAAATTTCAAATTTGTGAGGTTACGAGTGATATTACAAAATCTTCACAATACATAAGAATGTGCGAGAGGAAATCCGCAGTCGCTACCGGCAATTGACGTAATGGGTAAAATGTGACGTCCCCAGAACACTGATAGGTTTTTGTCATAAACAGCGTAAAGAAGAGCACAAAATTTTAATATTTACTATTTACTTATAATTTTTTTTAAACTAATTTAAATGTTTTTATTAAATTTTATTTTTTTATTTTTGTGTTCTAAAATTAAAATTAAATTGCAATAGGAATGATGAAACTAAAAAATCTATTTTGTAATAAATAAAAAATATTTTTGACGCTTACCTTGTAAATTTTGGGGTTCTGATACAATGAGCTGCAGTGATGATGTGTCTGCTATCTACCAGGGTAGCAGCACACCGCACATATGTTCTGTAATCACCTCTCCAATACTCAATGTACACCAACCACGGATTATGGTGTATGAGATTAGAACTTGCTTCCACACCACAGGATGGTACTGGAAATTCAAGTGTAAATTAGTGAAAGTTCCAGTAAAACAATATTGGCTATAATCTCTGAAGAGCTCAATTTTAACATTAATAAACAATCAATTTAAAATTACAAAAAAAAAATTACCAAAACAAAAAAAAAACAATTTTCATTTTAAATAAAAATAAATCATTTTTTTTATTTAAAAAAAACTCACCACTTTGTATTTTAAAAGTCCATACTCCTACTGCACATGTTAATAACAATAATAAACGAATCATAGATATGTTTAAAATTGCACCAAAAAAAATACGTAAAATTTATTTTAAATAAATAAATGTCCTCATAACGTGGTTTCAAGTGGGCTTAAGTTTAATTAATGATCAATCCAATCCTTGTTCCTTGCTTATATGCGCCCTCTAATCTATAGGGAAAATGAATGGTAACATACCCATTATGGTAACTGAAGTGACGACACAAAATCGCTTCATTACCTAATTGGAAAGTAGAAAATATTTTCTTTTTTTTTCAATTACTCAAAAACCCTGCAAAACTAATAATTCATAGATTTTAATCCATTTTTAAATAGTTCCTATCATGAGGCTTACAAAATAGCAATAGCAAATAAAATGACGTTGCAACATGCACGCCGCTTATGAATAATATGTAGTCCTGTTGTGACTTGATCTCTGAATTTATACAATTTAGTAAATTAATAATGCATTTTTTAAAGACGGAAATAGTCTTAAAATATAATAATGAGATCAGTTATAAGATAATAATTTCGAAATACGAAATAAGTCCGTTAAACTCAAAAACTTTATAAAAATAAATTGAATAACCTTGAACGACCAATTTTCACATTCCTGTTTCGAAAAAATAGTAAAGACATGTCACCTGATATTTATCTGTTCACAAGTGGAAGGAAACGTAGAATAAAATTACTATACGATTGCTTCCTTTTTTACCCTTCAAAGCAAAATCTAACTAAGATTTACCACAATACTTGAAATCAACAATTTCGGAAACAGTCTTCTTGTACTGTCTACTGGTTAGAAGACTGTTTTTACTATACCAATGTTTAAAAATCGAAACCTCGAAATCCTAATCCCCAAAAGTCCAGCAATGCACTCGTAACTCCTCTGGTGTCCATGGGCACCGATTGCTTTCCATCAGATAATACGTCTGCTCGCCTGCCATTCCATAACGTAGAAAAAATATTTCGGTAACGGCTCCAAAGAAAGCACACAGAACATTTTGGACTGGGAATCCTCTATCTTGGTAATAGCTTACGTTTGGCCAATTAGACAAGTGAGAAAAGAACCTCTTGAGTCACTTCACTGTACTAAATCCACGAAGGGACTGCCCGTTGCAAACGTCATTCATTTCTTGTAGGGGCATTCCAGTACGAAATAAAATGAGGCACACGGCTCCTTTCTGAATCATCGTTATTGACAAAGGTGCCGTGTGCCATCTTGTCTAATGGATGGTATAAGGTTGTTTTTTTTTATTAAAACCAATATGAATTCGTCAATGTTTTTAATTTGGGCCTATGATGACTAAAATGGTGTCGTGTGATGACGATAAATAATATATTTATCATACTATTATTAGAAATGTGAAAGTTTGTGAGAATATTATTTATGTTTGTTATTTTTTCTCTGGTTGAAATTCGGTGTATGGTAAGGTAGTTATAGCTAGGTATCTGGTTTCAAATATTTCTGCTGGTGTCTTAAAAGTCGACTAAAGCTAAACATTTCCTATCCGATTTATGTTTTGGATTAAGATCTGTTCTCACTTCTGGCTCTAAGAGACTAGGTACATATTTAACAGATACAAGGCTTATCTTCAGTTAAGTCTTAGTGTTATAAACAAAAATAACTATTGAAATTGCTTTTTTTTGTTGTTTACGAATAAAAAGCAGTAGTTACTACGTGTACGATTTTAATAAGTCAAATTAAAAAAAATACAATATAAAAACGAAAGTTGAAAAAGTAACGAAGAAACTGTACCCTCTACCGTATTATAAAATTTAAAAAATCACAATATTGCGCAACATTACCTATGTCATAATACTTATAAAATGTAATATTATGACGTCACTTTCATAATACATAATATTAATAACTCATCTGCGACTACTCTCAATAACTCAGATAGGAAAGGTCAGAGAACCCTACCAACAACTTTATGACGAAATCTTTTATTCTTATTTCGAATTTGAATTGGAATTTTCTTGTTTTTTTTTTGTTATTGGTGAAACCTTATCACATGTTTTCTCTAGCTTTGGGAAGTCTAAACTCTTACTGACTAAACACCAATCCTTTTCTTATCTGCTCAAGTCTGGGGCAGCAATATAATGTTGCGCTTGACCCCTACTAAATTTGAATAGGTAAAATGCTTAGATCTTTTTTTATAATTTTATATTTGCTTCGTTGCCCTACTGTAGGATTATATTTTGTTTATAAATTAAACTAACTTATCTATAATATTTAAATACATTACAGTACTGATTAGCACAAGATCTATATTTTCTCCTGAATGTTAGGTACGATTATAAACATACAATTTCACATACACATAACACCCAGACCCGGAACAACAATGTGTGGATCACACAAAGAGTTGTTCCGTGCGGGAATCGAAAGCAGCCAATTGCCCAGTCACCGCGCCAACTGTATGCCTACACCAAGAACATCTGGTTTATGTTTAAAATTGAGCATCTTCCCATAAATGGTTCTAACGAAAACAACCGAAAAACCCAGCAATAATTTTCCCAGTGCGTTGGTACATAATGAACGCTTATACTTGCACGCAACCTGTACCAAACTATACAGGGAAAAAAGTGCATTAAATTTGCTAGAGAGACGCTTATCATCGGTGACATAAAGGTAGTATTTCCCGATATTTGTAATTAATTAATTGTTACTATGCCAATAATGTTTATATATTATTTACACATTAATTTTAATTCGAACAGAATTTTGATTGATTCCTTAGTCTCATCATCATTATCAGCCTGATTGCGTCCACTGCTGGAATAATAATAAGCCTTTCCAATTCCACGCCACTGAAATCGATGTTCAGCTCTTCTCATCCAACTACTGCCATCCAGCCTGCGGATATTGTCAGTCCAGCTGAAGGGCGCCCTACACTACGTTTGCCTAGACGCGGTCTTCAATCCAAAACACGTCTACTCCAACGGTCATCGGTTCTTCGACAAATGTGACGTGCCCACTGCCACTTCAGTTTGCTAATATTTTGGGCTATGTCGACAACTTTAGTTCTCTGATTCACAACGCGTCGTATCCTAATAATTGAACCCGTGGAACGAGATTAAACCAAGCTCTTCCTGTTCGAACATGTTTGCACTAGCAATGGTGAGTTTGGAATGTTCATTTTAATTACGACAGTCAGAGAGTATGTACCTATTGCGTGTTCTTTTTTTGTGTCATAAATCTATTGCGCAGTGGTAGGGATAGTTTTAAAGACCAAGAATCTGAAATTAGTTGTGTGCGTGTGTTGCACGGGAACGGCAACGCCATTCGTGTCGACCCATGGCTCTCCCGCAGTTCAAAAATACCACCTTTCTTCTCCTGCTGAACATTCGATCTAGTGGTTCCTATCTGTGGTGATCTGATTGCTCTTTGAGGAATGAATGTGACGGGCCCTAACGTTGCTTGTAGTCCGTTTTATGTGTCTTCTGAATCGGATGGGGCGAGAAGTTAGGATGTGCAGTCTCTGCCACAATCCATCTTCTTCTTTGCGAGCATAACTGCTTTGAAACCTGTTTTTGACGTTCCAAAAGTACTTTTTTGTGGTTTAGTTGAAATAAATGTAGGTACTTTGCTGGAGTCTGTTCTTCAAGAACGGTGTCTTCAAGAGACACCCTTTACGGAACAGACTCCGGCGTCTGAGTGAATAGATTGCTTATGGGTATGCATGCTCCATTGTATGTCACATCATCAACCTCATCATCATCACAGCGACCAAATGCCTGCCCATAAGTACAATAAATAATATTTTGATTTCACTTCAACTTTGTACTTTTACTTATAGCAATAAATGTACGTGTCTTCATGCGATTTTGAAACTTAGCTTAACCTCTGTCAATTGTATGATTCCATTGTTGGCAAGCATTGATACACATTGTTCGGTCGCCAAAACAGCTTAGCAAGATTATGCTTTATAACTGTGTAAATATGTAATAAATTAGAAAGAAAGAAAGAAAGAAAAAACATTTATTTTTGCGCAAGCGCACACACATAAAACAAAAATACAAAAAAAGAAGAAAATAAAATAATACTAAAAATCTAAACTAAATGGCACAGATAACAAAAAAAATGGTTTTTAAAAACAAATTATAATAACAAAAGAAAAAATAAACAAAAGGTTTTGTCTACAAAAAGTTTTGTCTATGGTCCACAGAGTATTTTAACAGTATGCGCGAGGTCGCGTGTATTTTTATTATCTGTGAACCATAAGGACAAGATAGTAACATTTGTGTTTACCAAACAATAACGAAAAACATATATTAATCCAATTAAATTGATAATTTCCTCCTTACGGTTGTTGTAACTAACAATACAATGTGGTACGAGCGCAAAAAATGGACATGCTCAGCATTTGCTGAGACCCCAACCACAAGGGACTGGTGCCACAGCGCTGATTTTCAGCATATCCTTGGGTGACGTGATGGCGTCCCACCATATCTATGAACATTTTGAAGCGAAAAGCAGCGTGAGTACAGGCTATTCAAATTAACATGTAATCGTGTAACAAAAGCGTGTGTCGTGTATGATTGTACTGTGTAGGTGTGTGTAGTAAATGTGTGTCTTGTTTCCAGCATGCAGCCAAGGGTTATTTGCAGAAACACGTGTGCTATACTAACAGGGGGAAAGTATGTAATCGCGGACAATATATGTTGGATGCCTGTATCCCTTGCAGGAAGGCCGCGACCTTAAAGGTTAGAAATATATACTAATTTTTGTAATTTGCGTAGATAAATAGATTAATAAATAATGAAGAGAGTTAGGTTAGGTTGAGTTCTGTAGGTTTTGTAAATACTTTTTCATGTGTAGTAAAAAGTTACTTTTTGTTTTCAGGCCTCGCATTGGTGGTGGCAGGTTATTCCAACAGTGAGTCGCAGCATACCTGAAACTCCCCCTGAAGGCCGCAGTTCTGTGTTGAGGAATAGATAGTGGATTTGTTGCAGAGCGTATGTGGTTTTTACATGAATGTTGCCTCCAATTTAACCTCCAATGTTGCCTCCACGTTTCGGCACTTAACCATACCTGTAATAGCTTTATCTGTAGTTCCGTCTAATAATAATTAGTCGCGGACCGTCCTTGGCTCCATTATTACATTATATAGGGATAATTAATTTTAAATCTTCTATAATTACTAACCATAATTGTTTCGTTACATAAATAATTATACACATACACAAAGTAACACGACAAATTTATAAGTCAAATATTACACCAAATTTTCTAGCTATTACAATTCATGAGATACATTTTTTTAAGAGGGAAAATCATCTAATGATCTTATGGTTTATATCGCCCATGGTGAAGTGAGAGAGTTTCAGACTCTTACTGACTAAAAAGTACCTCGTTCCTTCTGCTACCCCAGCCCGGGGTTGCGGTGCATTAATATAGTGTATCCATGGATAGGTCATCAAAGTGATAAAAAGTTTCTAACGTACCTACCTAAATATTTCTTAAAATTGTTTTAGTTTTCGCGTATGATGCTTTCAACGTGATCAAATGTGCAAGACTGAAATGAGAATTATAAACCTATTTTCACGTGTCTCCGGAAAATAATTTTGAATCCGATTCGAGTCCGATTCATACGGACGTCAGTCTGTGCCCCTTTTTGTGAGGGAAAGGTCACCAAATGACTTCTCCTGCTCTGCGTGTCAAAAATCAATAATATATAAGGTAAAAAAAATACAAATCTTATTAACCGACGGATTACTCGATTATAGTAAGCAACAGGCGCCGTCCATGGACACTTGTAATACCAAGAATTTAGTGTGTTTATACCAAGGATTTAAGGTTAGGCGACTCCCTCACTGACACTCACCCTCAACACCAGAGAATTAAGGAGTAGGTTTTCGGAGATATCGGGGTTGGGGAGTGCGTGGATGAGGGACAGATGGATTGAGCCTCCGGTAACCTCACTCACACGGCGAAACACACGCTATGGTTATTTCACGCCGCAGGCCGTGGTATCACTCCGGTCGAGCCGACTCATTCGTACCGCAAGCATGGCACTTACACACCTATTCGGGGTCCCTCGTGTTTAAAAATAAAATTACAAAGGTTCATATGATTCGCTATTTATTGTCCTTCACGTCATTTTTTTTTTTCGTTTCTAATGATATGTACATTTGTTTATTTTAAAATTGTAGTCAATTTTAATAATAATACATTTTAAACTTAAAAATAAATACATTTAAAAATGTACAAAAAATATTAATTCACTATCTGTTTATGCTGTCTTCAATAAAAGTATCGAGAAAGCCGAATTGTTGTAAAAAAAACCGGTTACAAATGTAATTTACTTCGTAATTTAAATAAATAAAAGTAATCATCAAAAATTTATAAATATTTTTTACGACTTGCTCGCCACTTTCTGAGACAATCCCAAATAATCACTGGTATGTTTTCGGTGTATTGTAACGTACTGTTATTTGGAATTAATTGTAAAATAAAAAAAAAACAAATCATGAAAACAAAAATTAAATATTATTTGTACTGTTTTTTTTTTCTATTAAACCATATTTTGTTCATTTATTTCTATTAAAGCGAAGACAAAATCGAAAAGTCGTTGAATATGACATGTAATGACATTTTAATAATTCAATTTACTTTTCTTATTTTGTAAAGAGAATACTTGTGGCACTTATAAAAACTATTTGTGTGAGAGAGGTACTAGCTGTCTCCTTAAGATTTTAAAATAATAAATAATTAAGTTATCTTACAACAAGTTGGTCCTTTAAGTACTAGTGTGTGGCAATTAAGGCACATGTGAATTTTAGACATTTCTCGTCAATGGAAAATTACATTTTAAAATAAAGTGATTTTATATACAATAAATATTAATATTAATTGTACATGGAATGGTTTTTGTAAGGCACAGACTCAGACTACACAATTATTATTTCATTTAAACTAAACAAAATAAATAATCCACATTTAAAATGTACTTATCATTTTTTTATTTCATTTTAAATAAAGCTTTTTAAGTTTTAAAATTAAGATTAAAGAGATCATTTGTCGTCAGTTTTCAAATCTTAAAACTATTTTTTTTACATTTTGTCAGTATTAATATTTACATAAACTCGAAAGCCGTAAGACGATGCCTTAGTCGGTAATTTCCACTTATTTAAGAATCGAGAACAGTCTTAATCCAGTCCAGATGGTCAGCGACGCTGGTGTAAATGCCAGGAGAGTTCTTTGTGCCGCAGTGGATGTTACCATGGCTGGTCACTCCCCACAGCTCAATGGTGTCTCTCACTCGAGTTAAAGGACCTCCAGAGTCACCCCTACAAGTATCGATGCCCTCCTCCCCACCAGCGCAGATCACGTTTTCCGGGATGTGATTGTACTGGTATACCCTCTGGCATTCCTCCCTTGTCCAGTACGGCAATGGGATGATTTTCTTCACGTGGCTAAAGAAACCTTTCGTGGGGATCTCACCCCAGCCGGCTGCGAAGAACTGGGTATCTTTCTCGAGATCGCCAGAAGGTAAACAGATGGGTCGGATGAAATCTGTAATTAATTATTTCGTTGGTTAGTGATAAAATATAAATTTAAATAATATTTTTTTAAATAAAGTTAATACGAAATCTTTTTATTTCATTAAACCCCAAGGGAATGGGCGTTCGCGTACACATTGTTCTTCTATTGTGACTTATTCTATTTGATATGTGAAAAAAAAATGTAGATACATACCGGTATAAGGAGCTTCTTTTTCAAGCCTTAATATCGCAATATCATGTTCCCGGTTGCTATAGTTAGGGTGCACGATGATTTCAGCCACATTGATCCGGACGACCGGGTCGGCACAAACTCCCTGAACGCAGTCCTCCTCAGAATATACGTCGTATTCGCCAAGACGGGCGACTAAACTGTGGAAACAAGAAAACAAAATATTTATAACTACAAATTTAATTAAAAAAATTTTTTTTTTTTTGTATTTTTTTTACATTTTAAACTATTTTAAATGTTTAAGTATTTTTAAACTTTTTTAAATAATTTTAATATTTTTAAACTTTTTCAAATATTAAAAAAGTTTTTAAATATTTATAAATTTGTTAAATTATACATACCGACTGAACTTCAGAGTCTTAACGCAATGGGCAGCTGTGACGATATGCTTGCTGTCGATCAAGGTACCGGCGCATCGGATTTCAGTATCCGTGTCTCCACGCCAATACTCGATGTAGACCAGCCAAGGATTATGATGGACCAAGTTGGTGCTTGCTTCCACACCACATTCAACGGCCTCAACTGTAACAAACAATAAAAAAAATAGTTTAAATTTCTTTTTAAGTTAAAACTTAGTTTAAAACTTTGTCGTGTCTTTTTGGGTAATCAAAAACCATTAAATTGTATTTCCATTTCTATTTAGGTATTTATTATTTTGGGAAACATTACTACAAAACAATAAAATAAACTTTTATGCATCCATATCAAGTAATATCAATATCATAATCTAACTATCATCATATATATATCATAATCTAACTAGATTATGATATTGATATTACATGCAAATAAAATAAAATGTTTACTTGGCTTTCTATAATAACTAAACCGAAATCGTAAATTATTTCATCAATAAAAACCGAATAAAGTTTAAAACTTTATTTGATAATACGTTAGGTATTTACCCGGACTTTATGAATGAACAGGCGTACAGTCAACGTCGGCCTTCGTTCATTCATAAAACATTGTTGTTTACTTGTAAAACGATTAGCAACAACTTGGCTAGTAATTAACCGTTTTACATAATGTGTGCTCATGATTTATCCGCATTGTTCGGTTACGCTGACGTAAATGATGCAAAGAATGAAGCTCTTAGAGCTTAAGATGTGATACCAAACTCGCATTCGATTTCTACATGCATATCATTCTTGTCCAATTTTGTTAATGACAAATTTACATAATGGCACGCTTCGTTGTCCCTACATGAATGAACATGACATTTTTTTTTTCATATCTGTTCACGAATTTCTCGTAGATTATATTGCTATACATAAATATCGGACTCAAATTTAGATAAGTGAGTAATCATACCCAAAGCTTGTTAATTTCTATACGAGGTGTATAGAAATTAACCTTCAACTTTATCATCTAAAGCTCTTTGTGCTAAGAATACATAACGCACATGTAGAATGTACATACATGATCAGACATCCATATTCATAATTCATGCGAATATGAACCTTACGACTTTAATTACTCAGTGGTTTTTCTTGTCCGCGAACTTCTTGACAATTTATTGGGATCACATAATTATAAGGAAAACGCGTGCCTATGCCATACCTAATATAATAAAATCGACCGCTAAACTACGTCATTGGTTGGAGGAAATCAGTAGAAATAATGTTATGGGAATCACAGTATATCCATTATTATTTACTATTTTGCGTAATATTCTTCATATGAAAATGCAATAATAGCCCGTTCTCTTTTCACACACGTGAGCTATTTATAAAATTTAAAATATGGTTTAACCCGATATATGCTGGAGTGAGACATAAAGTGTTTCTAATGTGCCTTATATACTGGCCAACAAATGATTAAGACTCTTTAAGACAGCTCTTAAAATATCTTCACAATGTCTAGATTGATAAATGTAGGCAACTTTTTATGATTTCATGATGATTGTCAACAATATCATGTGGGCATTACTATGAGGTCATTGCACTCGAATGCAATTGTACAGAAAAGTATTTTATAATCGATTGGCCATTCAGTTACAAATATATTATTATCAACAATAATAAGAGTCCCATTTTCACAATAATACTAAAAAAAATTGATTTGACAGTTACAACGAGCAAAAGTTTAAAAAAAGTGTGTTAATTCCACTAATTTTAAAAGTTTTTCAATATTTATAAGTTTTCTGAGTACTTTATCACACATGTTAGAAAAAATTGATTCTATTTCATTAAAGTTCAAGTCAGAAACAGTTCAATTAACTTAAAATCAATTTCAAAAACTGAAACTCACTCAGTTTCACATATTTTGTAAGATTTTTTGGAAATTTTGGAAATTCGTTTCAGTTATCATACTCGCAATTAAACTAAATAGTAGTGTTTAAAAAATGTCAAACTGTTACTTTACAATGAAGATTATACAAAGTGAGAATTCTTGTGAATTTCAAACAATATTTTAAAACTATTTAAATTAGAAACAAAAAGTTGCTAATAATTAAAGAAAGTACTTTTTATCACAATCTATCACTATAAACTAAAAAAACACAAATAATCCTTACCTTTGCTCCACGGGTTTAAAATCGCGCTTTTCACTTCAGCAACAGCAACACACAATAGCACAAACACAAAGAACGCCATTTTTTTTTAAATTCGTTTCGTAAATTCAACTGTATTGATGTGTAGGAACTTTTTTATCCTGACCTTAAAAAGGCTTTAGGAGTAGATTGTCGGTTCAACTGCAAGGTTCGTACCTTGTATAGTTGACCGCACAATCCGAGGTGCGTACAGCGAATGAGCTCAAAGCGAATTTTCATTCATATTTCAATGGCTGGCTCGCGTAACGTACTGTTGTTTTCCTTGTAAATCACATACGTATTACAAAATAATCATCGAAACAGGCAAACACACACGTTTTATTAGTTCAAAAAAATATTATGTAATCAATTGTATTAATTTTGATTGAGTTTAAAAAGTTTAAATTTTTTTAAACTTTTTAAATTTTACACAAATTCGTTTTTTTATATATAATATTTTAATTAATAAAGTTTTTTAAACACTTTCACTAAATTATGGGTTTTTCAAAAGACATTCAATCGTGGCAACGTCCAGAGAGAAACTGAGGCTTAGAAGGCCAAAGTTTAAACTTGGAAACTCGGTTGAAAAACAAAAACAAAATAAAATAACAACATTAACGACGTAGGTGCAAAACCATAGACACGACAAACAACTAGCTAATACAATTCCACAATGTAATTCGAACATTCTTTAACATTTGATGAAAAGGGCTATCAATTCTCACCATTTTCCTTAAAACTTCACATTATTTATAATTACCTATCACAGCCATATTATAAAATTCTCGGAAAAGATAATCCCCACAACCAATCAGCAATTCCCATAACCTTTAATTTATTTAGATACACGTCAAGTCATCATTGTCAGCTTAAAAGTGTGCTGCTGTGTCCAAGTGTCCAAAGGCCTCTTTTTACACAGAGAAAACGAGCAATAATAACAACACTCACTCAAGGCACGTAAATGATTTCAAATATATAATTAGATATTATAAGGCCAGGTTACTGGGACCCCGACCAGAAGCAGACCTGAGCGTACGGCGCGTAACGCTCCACTCGAAGAGCCAATAGACCATGACAAACGGGGTCCTACAGGGCTGATGTTCAGCCGCAATGAAGCACGGAGGCCTCGGCCTAGAGCAAGAGAAGGTACGGGAGGACTTTTAATCAGTAAGTTTCTGACACTACCTCCCGCCCGACCCTGAGCGGGAGAAGTCATTTGATGATTTTCCCCTCACAAAAAAAAGAAGGTTACTGGTGCCCAACCCATTGGGCCAATGTTCAGCTGAGGTTGGTCAAGCGCAGGAGAAGGAACGGGGTAGTTTTTAGTCAGTAAGAGTCTGACACTCCCTCTTGCCTTACCCTGGGCGAAAGAAGGCATTTGATGATTTTCCTCTAACAAAAAAATAGTTATTATTTGAGTAAGCATTTGAAATACGAATTTAACGTTCGCACTTGCTTCAGCAGTACATACAGGATGTAAAAAGACACTTAACGAAGCCGAAAGCCACGTATTCTACCCATTATTTGGATCATTTTTTTCTTTAAGACCATAGCTCGGACTAGCTAGGGACTCCACGGGTTCTCGAGATATTGAAGGTCAAAGATGCATTTTAATATTTTTTTTGCGCAATCGAATTCTAAGTATTATTACAAAACTTTTTTCCAAACAAACATTACCTGAATTTTCGATTTTTCTAAATAAATTACGCATTTGAATTTACGAATAGTAATGTACGTAATAAATAAATGCAGACCCGCACAAAAACATCGTGCATCTCAGTAGGATTTTTATTTTACAGAATTGTTTTGTTGTTGCGAAGTAAAACGTCGACGTACGTACTTATCACAGCTTAGCTGTGAACCTACGCACACAATGACACGAAGCCCGTTTGCTTTACATTGCGCGCAGTCAAATTTTTTTTTTTGTGGATCCTAAAAATAAAAGTCGTTTCCCAGTGATAATTTTAGCGTAAAGCTACTTAGTTAGAACTGCAGTATGCGTAGTTAACGGCTTCGTTAAGTGTCCTTTTACACCCTGTATACTAAAATTGGAACGATATAAAGAAGATTAGTAGGGCCAATGTACGCGATAAGCTTTTACAAATTTGGTCCCCATTTCAGGGATTCTTAGTGGCATTTTTTTTACGTCCGAGTTTTAAACGTGACTAAAGAATTTCATTCTGCCCAATCCTTCTCCGCTTTTGCTTAGCAGTGGACTTATCGGCTGACGATAAGGATGATGATCAATGAAAAAGGCATACCTCTTTTTAAATGAAGTCATTATAGACTTACGTAAAGAAAATATCATCCAAACTAATATTATCAATGCGAAAGTAACTCTGTCTGTCTGTCTTTTCTTCACGCCTAAACTACTGAACTTATTTGTCTGAACTTTGGTACAGACATAGTTTGGAACTTGAGAAAGGACATGGGCTAGTTTTTAAACCAAAAATCTGCGGGAAGTCACTATTATACTATCACACGCGAATAAAGTGGCGGGCAAAAGCTAGTATTCGAAACTTAATGACGTGCGAATTAAGACTAAATTATTTGTTTACAAACAATTGCAAGAATTGATTCCTATGTTGACTTACTACCTTTTAAACCGATGAACGACCAACGACGTAATAATAAACATTGGTCTTTTTAATCACATGACCAATGAGATCACTCGACAAATTGCTTGGTGACAAGTGAAAGAAGCATTTGATTCGATTAACGAATCGAGAAATGTATTATTAAGAATTTACTATTTTTAAAAAATCATTGGTGTTGTATGGGAGCCAAGCTTCGGCACCAATGGGTCGGCTCGACCGGAGTGATACCACGGCCTCACAGAATACCGGCGTGAAACAACCCAGCGTTGTGTTTCGCCGTGTGAGTGAGGTTACCGGAAGCCCAATCCTTCCCCTATCCCTTTCCAATCCTTTTATCCACAACCCCTATCCCCAAAAGGCCGGCAACGCACTCGTAACTCATTTGGTGTTGCGGGTGTTCATGAGCGGCGCCGATTGCTTACCATCAAGTAATCCGTCTGCTCGTTTGCCGACTTATACCATAAAAAAATGAAATCTGGAAATAGCGTCAAAAAAAAATTAATGAGTATAATATCATCCATTTTTTGTTTAACACCGCTATTTTTCAAATACCTGCGTGATGATAAGTAATCGGCGCCGTCTGTACCACAAGAAAAGTTTTAAAAACATTACTGATCTTTTGAAGGATTAAGGACTGCGGGATTGGGCTTCCCAGATCCATTACTGACGGGAAAACACAAATCTTGTGTTGTTTCATGTCAGTTTTCTTTGAGGACGTGGTATCACTTCGGTAATACAAACTCGCAAAGGGTTAGGCGAGATGAAGTGTCAGACTCTTACTGACTAAAAACCCTTCCATTTCTTTTCCTGCTTTAGGCGAAAGTCGCGGTAGCTTATTGTGCGTGCACCGCAACGCCATCTTTTTTGTGTGATAGGAAAATCATCAAATGTCTCCTCTCGGCTAGGGTGAGGCGAGACACAGACTCCTACTGACTAAAAACCCCTCTGTTCCTTTTCCTACTACAGTCCGAAGACGCGGCCACTTAAAGTAATGGTTTCCATACCTAAAATATAGGCATTCCCGTAAAATAGATAGTCAAAAGTCATCCCACATGTCATTGGACTTTCCAATTTCGATAAAAAAAATACCAATTTTAATTACTTACAGGTATTTCGTCGAAAATGCACAAGCCGATGCCTTTTATTAAATCAGCTCAAAGTTTTCCCTACATCCATATTCGTGTGGTTTGTAAATGATTCAGTTAATTGTGTTAGGTACCACATTTATTATATTTCCTTGTCACGTAGTATTTAGATTAACGCGGAAGACAGAAGCAAAGATGATTCAACCTCGAAAAAAGTAAAGAGTTTTACTGTCAACAAACTCCATTCTTTCTCTTGATCGGAAAACGTAGATAGGGTTATATTATAAGGATGCTTACTGAAACAGGAAAGAGAAAGACCTGAGTCAACCCTAAGGAAACTAAACGTAATTAAAATAAGAATAAGCCTTGATATTAACAAAAATTCAAGAAACCTAGTTATTTTATCTTTTGGCATAAAAAATTAAAAGTTCCCTTTATTATAAAAAGAGATCCAATAATGTATTTTCTAAAGAAGGAGGAACGTCTGAAGGAACTTTTGTCCTTTTCACGCACCAGCCGCCGCAACGGGGACGCTCCGGGCGACGGGGCCCGACAGGCGGTCTCCTGCTACTGTAAGGGTCTGCGGACAGCGTAAACGTTCGCCGCCCTACCAGAACCGAGCAGCCTAGCGTTCCGCGTGCCCTTAAAAGGTCTACATCAAGACAGGACCCGACAGGCCAATGTTCAGCTAGGGCTACGGGGCAAGCACAAAAAGGTTCCGCCACCCCGGGAGAAAAATTGAAGGGGTTTTTAGTCAGTAAGAATCTGACATTCCCTCTCGCAACACCCTGATCGAGAGATTTCATTTGGCAATGTGTAGGTAGACATTGCTACTTTTAAAGAGCTTCGGTACCCGAGCGATAAAAACGGGAATCCAAATACTGAGACTCCACCGTTCGGCTGCCTGTCAAACTGTCACCAGGCCTCATAAATCGTGATAGCCAGACAGGCAAAATATGTATATGTTACGGCTAAAGGTAGGTGTGAACGTAAACTTAAGATTAGCCGGCTAAACCTAGGTTTATCTTCGACGAAATGCTAATGTTAGTTTGTTCTATCTTTAGCCGGCTAAACTTAGGTGTAGCTGCAGGTCCTTGGCTAAAAATGTAGAAGGAAATAGAAAAGGAAACAATGTAATAATGTTTACTATTTTGACACGAAAACTTTATTAAAAAATAATCACTTTCTTTACACATAATTTTATGTACTATGTAGGTATTCAAAGTAACAATTATTACAATTACAAAATTTTAATTGTTTTTTTTTGACATTCACGCCAATAACCTGGTACCAAACTAAGCAAAGCCTGTACTATGGATACTAGATAACGGATAAACATACATAAATATGATAAACATCCATGACTCGGGTACAAATATCCGTGCTCATCACACAAACATCTACCCCTAGCGGGATTCGAACCCGCGACCGGCTGGTCTTGTGACTAGCGTTACTAACTACTAGACCAAACGTGTCGTCGATAAAACAATATTAACCTAATCATTAAAATAAAATAATAAGGAACCATTTGGTCATTACAGAATCTTCTGTAGGTAGGTACTTACGGCGCGCCTATCGAATACATTTTTAGCCGTTTCGTTTCGGTTAATGTGCACATTAACCGGCTAAAGATGGAATATCACGACGCAAACTAACATGTTATCGAACTTTAGCTGCTTCTCGAAGATAAAGTAGTTAAGTCTAAGTCTAAGTTTAGGCGGCTAATCTTAAGTTTACGTTCACACCGACCTTTAGCCGTAACATATATATATGATGATGTGGATCTGATGTCCTTGTAACAACACACAAAATAAATTTAAGGAGGGCTGAAAACCAAATGTGATTTTGTGTGCAAGTGTAATCATATACCAGCCCAGCTAGGATAAGGAGTCATTTCGTCACTAAGAGTCTGACACTCCCTCTCGCCTAACGTTAGACGAAAAAAGTCATGGAATCAGTTTCCAAAACGTAAAAAGTACAGCATTCTTTGTACGCGAGTGCGAGATTCGGCCAGTTTATTACTGTGTTATAAGATACTGTATCAAATATATTATCTTTTATAGTATGGGTCGGCAAACAAGCACACTGATAACCTGATGGTAAGCAATCAGCGCCGCCCATAGACTCTCGCATTACCAAAGGAGTTAGGAGCCTGTTAGGGATAAGGGTTTCAGATATTTAAGGATTGGGAGGGGATGGCCACCGGTAACCCTACTTACACGGCGAAACACAACGCTGTGGTTGTTTCACGCCGGTTTTCTGTGGCCGTATCACTCAAGTCGAGCCGATCCGTTCGTGCTGAAGCTTGACTCTCCCACACTTACTTATATCTAATGATAGTTACTATCCACAATAAAATGTTTAATAGTAATAGCTTTCTAGAAATTTTGAACAGTAGGTAAACCATTTTATGATGTCATCAAATATTATAACATAATTAATTAATTCTTATGAATTAGTCAGGAAAATTCTAGCTAATTGCATAATCAAATCAATGGACAATAATACAGGTATTTTCAATTCATAAAAACATTTGAATGAATTCGCGTTTGATTGAGTCATAAACAGCAAATTCCTAAAAAATCCATCACAAAAATGAAGAAGAACCGACCGTCAAAGAAGATTTGGAAATTGATGAATCCGGGAATAAGGTGGGTTGTGAACGCAAGGTAAGGGTGGTCTACGCCTGTTTTTTGTGAGGCCCTGGTATCACTCAGGTCGATCCGACCCATTCGTGCCGAAGCCTGACTCTCTCATACATGACACTTGGTTTATCCAAACTAATATTATAAATTCGAAAGTAACTCTGTCAGTTTTCTTCACGCCTAAACTACTGAACCGATTTCTATGAAATTTGGTACAGACATAGTTTAGATCTTGAAAAAGGACATAGGATAGTTTTTATTGCAAGAAGTTTTTTTTTTTTCAAAAAAACGTTGCCCCACATTAGGATTATCTCCTGTGTCGTGGGTGCGTTTACAAACATACAATGTCACATGCACATCACACCCAGACCCGGAACAACAATCTGTGGATCACACAAAGAGTTGTTCCGTGCGGGAATCGAACCCGCGATGCCCAGCCACCGAGCCAACCGTGCAGTCAAGTTATTCCACGCGAACGAAGTCGGGGGCAAGAGCTAGTCTTTAATATTGACATCTTCATTGCGTACTAGTGTTATTGTTATTTTTATCCTGTTTTTTTATATTAAAGCTGTTTGCGTTGTGTTTTTTTTAATATTTTCAATATAAAAGCTATAAAAACCAGTATAATCTGACCTTTGAAGAAAGTGAAATATATATATAAAGCGAGACCATGATATATTGGTACATTTTAGCTATGTGTAACTTTTATGTAAATGCAATGAAAAATAAGGAAAACAAGAGATGTTTTTATATAATATCACCTATGGGAATTTTGTTAAATATGTACGTAATCGGTTCTGTGACTTCAGATTATATCATGCGGTTATTGTATGGTTAGGGATAATACTGGTGTCGATAAAAAACAATAAACTCTAATATAATAAGTATTATGATTTATTTTTCAATTTATGTTCTTCATATAACTATATCCAATCCGCCAAACCCCCATTCCGAATCTTCCAATCCTTTAATCCCTAATCTATTTTCATGAGATAGGTCTGCAAACGATCACACGCATTTCCTGATAGCCGGGGTTGCGGGGTAAGCGCAATGAGGCACCGCGACCTCGGCCCAGAGCAGGAGAAGGAACAGGGGGGTTTTTAGTCAGTAAGAGTCTGACACTCCCACCCGCCCGGCCGGCGGGAGAAGTCATTTGATGATTTTCCCCTCACAAAAAAAAACACATTACCTGATGGTAAGCAATCGGCGCCATCCATGGATTCCCGCTACACAAAATGAGTTACGAGTGCGTTACCAGCCTTTTGAGGATAAGGGTTTCGGATATTTAAGGATTGGGGGCAATGGGGAAGGGTTGGGCCTCCAGTAACCTCACTCACAACGCGAAACACAACGCTGTGGTAGTTTCACGTCGGTTTTCTGTGAAGCCGTGGTATCATAAGCTCGGTGAGATATGTTGAACTAATTTTGAAACTCCAATAACAACCTGTAATACCGAATAAATACAAGCAGACGTGCGGACAGTTCATGAATCACAGTCCCTATGTACTAGTCATAGATATTGATAGTTTGAACTAGTATAGAGCCTTTTTTTGTAAGGGGAAAGTCATCCAATGACTTGTCTTGCCAAGGTTGAGGCCAGAGGCAGTTTCAGACTCTTACTAACTAAAAATCTCCGAAATAGGAGGCAAACGAGCAGACGGATCACCTGATGGTAAGCGATCAGCATGTTGACACCTGCAACACCAGAGGAGTCACAGGCGCGTTGCCGGCCTTTTAAGAAGCTTCTTGGCTTAAGGCCAAAGCCTCGGTACCTCATTGCGCTAGTCCCGCAACACCAACTAAATATCACTTACTGCCAAAAAATATAATCGGACTCGTCGCCCGTCGATTTTTGGCGCTACGTGACCACCGACAGCCATTTCAGCTTGCTAATCTGGCCTTAGTTACCTTTGAACTCTGACCAATCCAAAAACAAAATCCGAGATTTTGAATATCCAAAGTCCGTAAAGTATATTATGTCCTTTTATGACTATGCTTTGTTCACACTCAACGCGGAAGGGGAAAACCGGCTGAAAGAGGACAAATATTAAGAAATCCTTTTGATTTGTACTTTGAGGTGTTATGTAGTACTATACCTTTATTATTGTACTAGCTTTTGCCCGAGCCTCCGTTCGCGTGGAATAGTGACTTCTTGCAGTTTTTTGGTATAAAAACTAATTCCAAACTATATCTGTGCCAAATTTCACAGAAATCGGTTCAGTACTAGACAGACAGAAAGGACATAGTATGTAGTTTTTCTGCCATCGAGTCAAGTCAGATCAAGTCACTATGCCACGCGAACGAAGTCGCGGGCAAAAGCTAGTATTTGTATAGATTTAAGGGATGTTCGAAAAAAATTCTCTGTCTATATATCTGTTCGCGCGTTTTTAGTTTCCTCGTCTTTTAGGTTAATCACGTTTCCAGCTGGGGTTTTGGGAGCAAGCGCTTCTGCGCATATAACGTGGTCTCAGCCCAGAGCAGGTAAAAGAACATGTTGGTTTTTAGTCAATAAAAGTCTGACACTCTCTATAGCCTCATCTAGGGCAGGAGAAATAGTCATTTGATTTATTATTCTCGCCTCACATCTCAATGGTGGCATATAAGACATAATTATAGCCATATAGGACTTGTAGATTAAACTGTGAAGCCACCTGTCCATGGTTGACGACCAGCTCCATGGAAGACACGGACATGAGGTTAGCCCACGAGGCATAGGAATCATCTTTACAGTGGGTTTAGTTGGAGAAATTAGAATTGCTGCGACTCAAGAATAAGACATCACAATGAAACAATAAATTTATTTTTGCAAATAGGCCATAAAACGGCACTTTTACTCGTCAATTTATATGTGAAAAACTAGATGAAGCCGGCATTTCCTATCTGACTACTCTGAGAAGAAATCGGTACAGTGGCCTGGGTTTAGTAGGTAAGACCAATAAAAGTTTCAGAGCTCTCGTGACCTTGAGGTAGACTTATTGAAATCGTTGATGTCATGCATGTAGTCTGAGGAAAAGGAGCCTAAAATACATGAGACAAATAGCTGATTCCAAATGCACAGCACAAAGTAACATCGTGATGGCCCGGAGGTTAAGGCGTCCGCTTCTCATACACGAGGGTTTAAAACCTGGCAAGCCCAGTGTGACTTTTTTCGAGTTACATGTATGTGTATTATATGTATATGTCTTTCTATGATTATTTAGACACCACTGACATACGGTGAAGGTAAACATCGTGAGGAAACCTGGACTTATAATTTCTAATTATATGTTTGAAATCGCCAATCCTCATTGAGCAAGCGTAGTGATTAAAGCTCAAGCCTTCTCCGTGTTAGAAGAGGCCTTTGCTCAGCAGTGGGCACTTATAAGCTGATGATGTGTGATGTGAAGTGCACAGCAGACAACAGCCATGGCTCAAGGACTTTTTTCTACGTTTTACAGTGACCTTGGCCTGGAGAAAGTCAAAAGAGAAACGTCATTTCATGACTTGCCTCCTCAAAAATTAAGTTGCTTATAGGTTACAAATGGACGCCATTAATGGAATTTCCAAATAGTGACAAATAATCGGGGCGTTTATTTAGCGCCTGTCCTGTAGCTACATTATGAGCTAATATATTACGACTAATTATGTTTACAATGGTATGACTATATTTTAGAATTAAATGTTTACTATTTATTTTTGTTCGGGTTTTCCAGAGAGACAACAATGTTTCGATCCTTTGTTCAATGGCTCGTGCTCTAAAGATAGCGATGTGAAGACATCGTATTTGTGTCCGTTAGTCCATTTATCGAAGATGGTTATTAGGCTATTAACAGTATATATAACCTATAGGAGCCAAGCAGCATCTATTAAATTATACACCTAAACCATCCTCTTGATTAATTCTATCTATTACCTACAAACCAAAACGTCTATTACTACAAAATTATATAATGTAATTTGTCAAGTAGCCTAACCTAAGCATACATAGGGACTTACTGGTTTAAACTAGTTTCAGCCTATTTCAGACTACCTCGATTGGTTTTAATGACCGTCAAAATAATAAACAAAACAATACAAATGCAACCTGCTTCCCGGAAAAACGGTTTCATTTACAACGTCATCGACAAAAGCAAATTCAAAAAAGTCTGAATCAAAGTGGCTCCTGCGGTTGACGTAAGAATTTGCACTCGATGAACCCTAGCGTGTTTCCCTAGTCACTGAATACATATGTCGTTGTCACTTCAATGTTTATTTGTTTTAGTTAATAAATTGTTCACACTCAACGCGGAAGGGAAAACCGGCTTAAAGAGGTCAGTTATTAAACGCGATAAGGTACTGCAGCCTCGGCCTGGAGCATAAGAAGAAACGGGGTGATTTTAAGTGTGGGAGAGCCATGCTTCGGCACGAATGGGTCAGCTCGACCGGAGTGATACCACGGCCTCACAGAAATCCGGCGAGAAAAATCCACAGCGTTGTGTTTGAGTTTGAGTGAGGTTACCGGAGGCCCAACCCTTTATCCATCCCTTCATCTCCTTAATCCCTTATCCCCAAAAGGTCTGAAACGCACTCGTAACTCTTCTCTCGTTGCGGATGTCCATGGGCGGAGCTGATTGCTTGCCATCAGGTAATCGGTTTGCTCGTTTGCCGACCTATCAAATAAAAAAAAGGAAGAGTCTGACACTCAGACTCCCTCGCGCCTTAACCTGGGTGGGAAAAGGTACTTGATGATTTTTCCCCCGAAAAAAAAAACAAGGAAACAAAACGTAAGAGTTGTTTCACGTCGATTTTCTTTAATTGTAAATTATTATTATTATTATTAACACACATATAACATACGTATGTATGTATGGTAGGTACGTCTCACGTTATTCAAAATTATCGCACCCGAGAATACGAAACGCTTAATGACGTGTGTAAAACCAATACCTGCCTACAATATGTTTTCATAAGTGGGATTCACTATAGTGAGAAATTAGACTAGAAATTAGACTTTTGGATTGTGAGTACGCATACGTGAGCGCCATGTTCGAGACAACAAAGGATTAAAATTTTAATGATAGATTAGATAGACCATCATTTGTTCCTTTTTATTAACAACTGGTATCTGCATTGTTCTCACATAGGGGTACATCAATGTATAAAAAATGTATTATTGGTGAATTGTAAAACAAATATTTTTTTTAAAAGGGTAACGATGGAATTTCTTGCTCGTTCTTCTCCATTCGAAACTACAATTTGGAACGAGCACCTAGCTTCACTGACGAACAGACTGACAGACTACTATTCTATTTTGACGTTTCAAAGTACCTATTTATGGTTTAGTTGGAATAAATGATTTTGATTTGATTTGATTTGATTAGACTGTTTGAACAGCAGTGTTGCTTATTATGCCAGTAGATGGCGTTGGCGGTAACAAGACTTGGTTTAAGACGTTATTATAGAGCAAACTAAATAATTAAATATCCAACGTTCTACGTTTGCATATTATAAGTAAAATGGTGTAGAAACGTTACATAAACAACATTCGATTTTCAAAACCGGCTAATGCACACGTGAACAATTCGTATGATTAGACGTCAAAGTGGGATGGCATGATGCAATAACCGCGAGTGAAAAAGAGACAAATATGAAAAAGTCACATTTAATGTATCACTTGCTGAGAGTTTTCGAACCTTTTTAATTATAATATCATTGGTTTGCATGTATCTGGACGTCATTAGGGCTGTAACCGCTATAAGTAACGGGCATGGAATACGGCTCTTGAATTATCGTAATTCTAAAAATTATTCCAACATAATCAAAAGGAAAAACACATACACTTTTTGGCTTGACTAAATGATCAATTACGCAAATTTTTTGTACATACTATACATACTGCTCGACCGGAGTGATACCACGGCCTCACAGACAACCGGCGTGCAATAACCACAGCGTTGTGTTTCGCCGTTTGAGTGAGGTTACCAGAGGCCCAATCATTCCCCTCCCCCAATCCCTCCTCAATCATTAAATCTCCAAATCCCTGATCCCTAAAAGGTCGACAACGCACTCGTAACTCCTCCGTGGCGAGAGTCCATGGGCGGCGCTGATTGCTTACCATCAGGTAATCCGTAGGCTCGTTTGCCGACCTATTACATAAAAAAATATACTACTATTCTACTAATCTTACTATCTTACTAATATTATAAATGTGAAAGTTACCATGTTTGGATGTTTGTTACTCGATCACGCCAAAACGACCAGACGGATCCGGATAAAATTCGGCACAGGCATAGGATACACTCCGGAATAGGAGATAGGCTTTATCAGCATACCACGCGGGTGAAGCCGCGGGCGAAAGCTATAAATGTGAAGGTTTGTGAAAATATATGGATGTTGTTATTCTTTCACACAACAATAGCAGCAATTTGGTTGGGTCCTATATTCAAAGTCTCGAGCACAGGCGCAGCGTAGCCAGCATTGCTGTTTTCTACAGGATGTATTTTGGAGAGTCATCATCATCTCATCTTCCTGCCCTTTCTTGGAGAGTGTACGCAGGAATTGCACGATTTGATTCCGCCATCCCAAATTCACCTTCGGACATCCCGGCGTACGGCAGATATCCACCCTTACGTTGTTGAGACACCTGCGGCCCGGACTAAGCGTTTTGCCTCGTCATTAATACCGCGTACATCGAGGGATTGGAACAGTTTGCCGGCTGCAGTCTTTCCGTCCGAATATAATTTAGGTGTCTTCAAGGCTAGAGTGAATAGGCTCTTAATAAACTATGCGCCGTATCATCAACGATTGCATCACTGCTTACCATCAGGTAGGATCGCAGTCAAGCACTAGTTTACTTCATTGTTTCATTGTGATACTTTTTATTAACATTACACGCGGGCGTAGCCGCGGGCGGAAACTAATAACAAATAGGTTGCTGGAATTAACACACTTATTTTCGCACTTCCAATTGTTTTTACTTCTTATTGAAGTAAAGTGTGGGACAGCTAAGCTTCAGCACAAATGGGTCGGCTGGACTGGAGCACCATGGCCTCAAATAAAACCGGAAAAAATACTTCGGAAAACTATTTCGAAAAAGCAATCGGCGCCGCCAATGGACACCCGCCACACCAAAGAGTTACGAGTACGTTGCCAGTCTTTTGGGGATAAGAGTTGCGGATTTTTAACAACAACACTTTGTGTGCATCACAAATCATTGTTTCGGATCTGGATGGCTGTATGTTTGTGAGTTTATATACCTATAATCATATAGTATAGTATAAATAAATCCTAGTGTAGTGTTATTTTTACAAAAAAATTGTTGTCGTTGTATTGTGTAAAAAAGATACTAAATTGGTTGTTATTTTATTCCTCAAAACTTTTTTTAAGATAAATAGGAAGCGTAAGTGTGTGCCTGTGACATACATAATTATCTACATGTCAATTGTTTACATATGACGTAGGATAATCAGCTTCGTAATAATTTACGTATATTTTAATTCAGACTAAAACTTAAGTACTAACCTACCCGACAATGACCTTGAGTCAAGCAAAACTCGTCTAGAAATTGGTTTTCCTCATCCGTAATAAAGTCGGTATTTCTATAAAATTATTATTATTATTATTTATGTCAGACAAGGAAGAAGGTATTATACCTTATAAGTACGTGTGTATAGCTTTACAATGATTTGTGAAAAATAATTTTAATATGAAAATATTAAAATTATATGAAAATATTACAATTATGTTAATGTTTGATTATGTTTTTGTGATTTTTTCTGAGACTAGAGATATCTCTAGTCTCAGAAAAAAATCGATATAATTTTTCTGATGTGATAATCTAAGTAACAAAATCAAAGTAAAATTTTACTTCACTTCTAGATCTTCTGATGAAGCGAGTGTCAATGTTGGGCGGCGCTAATTGCTGACCATCATAAAAAAACAGTAGGAATATGTGCATGTTTGAAATTAACAATCGACCTTGAACAACCCTTTTCTGTATAATAAGAGGTATTTTCTCAGCAGTGAAATATTTACAAACTAATGCAGAAAATGATGGAAAGTATTGAAGGTAAAATGGAGACATTTACCCATAATTTGTAAAGATGGCTAAACCGGGGAAGAACCAACTATTATATTACTACGATGTAGTCACTTGTTATTATTACGGTCTCCCAGAAAACCGCCTTGAAGCAAAATTTGCATTATTTTACGCCGTGTGAGTGGGGTAACCAGACGCCCAATCCTTCCTTCCCTTACCCCAATGCCTTCCAAATCCCTAAATTACAAAACCCTAATCCCCAAAAAGCCACTCCTAACTCCTCTGATATTGCGGGTGTCCATGGGCGGCGCTGATCGCTTACAGGTCACGCGTTACCATAAAACGGGGAAAAACCAAATATTATTGTGATGTAGTGACGTTTTTTTGTTACGTTTCGTTAAATAAGAAAGAGGTTAAGTGAGTTGTTAGTTATACGTCATTTTAAGTTTGTGTAAACACTTAAAATGTTTTTTGTCTTCTCTCTTAAATTCTTTTTTGAAAATTTTTTATAATATTTTTATGCTATTATAATATTTGGATGCTTGGAGACACGCTGGTCCTGCTCCACAGGATAATATACCTACATGAAAATAAATAATGTTCCAGTGGATCTTTGCTTGAACGGAACTTCTTAGATTTTGTAAATTTATAACCTTGCCATTTTTATTGTTAAATTAAACTTGATAAATTTGTAAATGTGAGTGCCCTGTAACCTATTACAATTGTTTAGACTAGCAGAATGTCGGTCCTTGTAACAGCTTGGAGTTGTCATGCTCACTGAAAGGTCACACTGGCGGTGGCATGGTCACTGGATCGCTCGATTCCCTATATTATGGTTGAGTTTGGCGGTGCTGGTGTACGTGTCATGTTCGTGAACGGGCGCCGTCAATTGGGACTGATCAGCTCCGGACTGTTTATTGTCCTTAAGGTTTTTTTCTTTTTATGTTTCTCTGTATATTACGCGTTACACTGTTCTCACATAATATAATCAAACCAACTAAATAATGTACCAAAGAATCTGTATGTGACACTGATTCAAAAATAGAAACTAAGGAATTTATTCCTCGTTCTTCTCCATCAGAATCTACAAGTTGGAACGAGCGAATAGTTTTCCGGGAAAACTAAAAGGACTGACCGACAGACTGACACTTTATATCTTTAAAATTGTGTTTGACGTTCAAAAATGTCAGTATGGGTCTAATTGAAATAAATGATTTTGACTTTGACTTTAAACCTTGAAATATCGTGTATGAGGATTTGAAGACACAGTTTTATTGTGGATTCCTGATTATATCGTGGTAGCTCAGAGGTTAAGGCGCCTGCTTCTCATGCACGAAGACACGGGTCCGAAACCTGGCAAGTACCGATGTTACCTATACATATATGTAACTTTCTATGTTTATAATCGCTGACCTACAGAGAAGGATGACATCGTGAGAAAACCAGGACGTATAATTTTAAATTATAAAATTGAAACCGCTCGTTTCTTTCTGGGCCTTCTCTTTGTGAGAAGAGGACATTGCTCACAGTGGACACTTAAAGGCTGATAATGATGATGAAGTGGTTTTCATGATATCGTTTCATTTTTGACTAGCTTTTGCCCGCGACTCCGTTCGCGTAGAATAGTGACTTCATGTAGATTTTTCGTATAAAAACTATCCTATGTCTGTACCAAATTTTACAAAAATCGGTTTAGTAATTTAGGCGTTAAGGACAGACAGACAGACAGACAGACATGCAGACAGGGTTACTTTCGCATTTATAATATTAGTCTGGTTGGAGTAAAATTATTAAATGATTCTTCTCGACCTGGGTGGATCGAGAGACTAAAAACCAAAGACTATTCCTTTCTTTCCTCAGGCTAGGGGCGCAGTATATTACTGCGCTTGACACGCAAGTCGCAACCCCGGCTGAATGATTTTGGTCTTGAAAAATTGGCAAATTGGAAAAAAATCCGCACAGCGAACACGTTCTTAAATATTTATGTTTTAAGGAATTTTTGATGGAATTAATCTGTTTTCAAAATGACTTGCTAGTTAGTTGTGTTAGCTCTGGTGTTGTAAGTTTACGGCTACGGGCTTTTTTTTGTGAGTGGAAAATGAAAATCATTAAATGACTTCTCCCGCCCAGGGCCGGGCGGGAGGGAGTGTCAGACTCTTACTGACTAAAAACCCCCTGTTCCTTCTCATGCTCTGTGCCGAGGTCGCGGTGCCTCAATGCGCTTACCCCGCAACCCCGGCTAAACGGCTACGGGCTACGTTTATCGGTTGCCAACTGTACTATTAAATAGGATAATGTACTCTATGTCACGTAGACGCCTACGTAGCCTAGTAGGGCGTATAGTACTTTATAATTTATAATAGTCATAGACTCATATGCACTACCTACTAAATATTATTTATAGACATGGTTATTGAGCAGGTACGAATAATAATGTTTAATTAATAAAACACGTTTTTTTTTTATATTCATTACAAAAAAATACATATTAAAATGTTAAATTCATTTCTTTTTTGTGAGGCCAAACTCTTTTTTTTATGTAATAGGTCGGCAAACGAGCAAACGGATTACCTGATGGTAAGCAATCAGCGCCGCTCATGGACACCCGCAACAGAGGAGTGACTAGTGCGTTGCCGACCTTTTAGGGATTAGGGATTTGGAGATTTAGGGATCAACCAGGGATTGGGGGAGGGGAAGGATTGGGCCTCGCTTGCCTCACTCACACGGCGAAACACAACGCTGTGGTTGTTTCACGCCGGTATTCTGTGAGGCCGTGGTATCACTCCGGTCGAGCCGAAGCACGGCTCTCCCACACTCTTTATCAATTTTCTCGAATTCCACATAATTATGCTCTAAATTTTATTTTTAAATTTGGCAACCCTAGCTATTATGACCGCATACGTGCTTAGGCGCCCTGCCGATTTTAGGTACCTAATATAAAATTAACAATATAGTAATGCCCAATTTTACCAAGTATTTTAGAAACTATGAAAAATACTCATAATTTCTTTTGAATTTCATATAAAAATGATGATTAATCATATTATAAAATATAGCACAATGTATTCATTCACCATTTTATTGTTTGGGAAATCACCTTGATGAGTCACAATTATGCAAATTTCATTTGAACTTTATTGTGGCATCCACATAGTGCAATTAGGTACCTTGTTTTTAGTGTAGGGTAAAACCTACGGCGCCTATTTTTAGAAAGAAATTTTAGAGACTAGCTTTTGCCCGAATAGTGACTTCCTGCCGAATAGACACTCCCTCACGCCCGGCCCTGGGCGGGAGAAGTCATTCGATGATTTTCCCCTCACAAAAAAAAGGCAGACAGACAGGCAGAGTTACTTTCGCATTTTTAATATTAGTTTGGATTACAAAGAAATATTAGAGACTACCTTTTGCCCGCGACTCCGTTCGCGTAAAACAGTGACTTCCTGCAGATTTTTGGTATAAAAACTTTCCTATGTCCTTCCTCGTGTGCCAAACTATTGTTACGTGCCTGACGTCACGTTCCTAAATATGCGGGCTTGAGTTCGGGATTGGATGAAATGAAACACTAATACCGGTTTTCAGACTTTCTATTGCACTTAAGTTACAGCGTCCACGGAGTTAAGTTATCGGCGTTCCTCTCCAACAGAGTCCGGCCGACTGACACAACTTTGCCGTTCACGCTGACTTAACCCACTTAGCTGACTGCACTTCACTATTTCACTCACTTTTCTTCTTTTTCACTTCTTCCTTTTCTTCCGAATCGCTTTAGACTTAGAACTCAACTGCCAGCGGTGAGCCGCAGTTTCGCTTATATACCCCCGGTCAGGTTCTGGAACATTCAATTTCGTTATTCTTTTTGATCGTCATGCCTCCAGAACCTTCCAATAATTTCGTTATTCATTTTTATTTATTCTCCTTCTCGCTCTTTATTTTTTTTATTTCTTTCACACAAATAATTCCAGAAAGTTCGACAAAACTTCCATCAACTAAAAAACTTCATGTTTACGGCGGGACTCGAACTCGGGGTCTCTGTGGTGTAATCCACACGCCTTACCGATTACACCAACTCGTGTTGACAATTCACGACGAAATTTACAATCTCTAGGCAACGTTTGACAACCATCCATTGACGTCATGATGTCAAAGAGTTTGAACCACTTTTCCGTCACACTATGTCTGTACCAAATTTCACAGAAATCGGTTCAGTAGTTTAGGCGTGAAGAAACGACAGACAAACAGACAGGCAGACAGACAGACAGAGTTACTTTCGCATTTATAATATTATTTTGGATTTTGGGATCTCAGCACCTGTAAGGCATCGTGTACCGCGGCCTCGGTCTAGAACAGGAGAGCGAACGGAGGGGGTTTTTAGTCAGTAAGAGTCTGACACTGCCTTCTCCTTCACCCTGGGCGAGAGAACTCATTCGAACGTGCTTCCGCACGCGGCTTCACCCGCGTAATTTGTTAATAACAAACAGACATATGTGTAAATCCAGGGTATCACTTATCCAGTCAAATCGGTCCATCCATTATTGCTTGAAAAAAAATTAACATACATCCGCGCATTCTCACAAACTTTCACATCTATATTAATATTATAAAGAGGTAAAATTTGTAAGTTAGTATGTAGGGGGTAATCTTGGGAACCGCTGGTCGGATTGCCAAAATTCTTTCACTGATAGATGATAGCTACAATGTTCCTGCATGCTACAGGCTATAAAACATCACGCTACAATCGAATGAAGCTGAGCAGCGTGTGAAACCACGCGAGATTTGATAGTTTGTAATAAAAGTTAAATAAAAAAAACTGAAACTAAACTAAACTGGAAGATACACGAAAATCTTGTCCCACCCAGTGCCCGAGAAGCCAGGCATTGAATACCGACGAGAACTCCCAACGGATGACATCACAAGGCCTACATCCCGCAAGTGAAGTTTGCGATCGCAAACGTACAACTGTTGGGAGAAACCTTGAAGAACCTTCCAAGTCGCAGTGGAAGCCACTCTGTCGACCGAGCGGACCATCCAAGTCGGCGTGCCCCAGGGAAGCTGCATCTCTCTTGTGAGCTACTGCGTGTACATTAACGACATTCCCGTCGTGGACGGCGTCAAACTCGCCCTACTACACGACGTCGCTAAATCCCAGGTACGCAGTAGTCAAACTACAGCGCGCCCTAGAGGCATTCCCTGAATGGCTGGAGAAGTGGAGACTGGCTGTGAACGTGGCCAAGACGCAAGCACTCGCCGTGGGGATCATGAAGCCGACATGACATGGGAGAGCAGGTCCAGTGGGCGCCGAGCGTTACATAAATACCTCGGCGTCACGATCGACCGCTCGCTCTCCATGACGCCCCACGTGCTGCAGGCTGCTCAGGCGCGCGCCGCGCGTCACCTCCTGAACACGACCACGCGCCGCTAACAGCTTGCTGCTCGCCGGGTCTGCCGGCTCATGGTGGCGAAAACCACCGGAGATGACCACATCGGGCTCCGCAAGAGGTCTGACTACTCAAACGACCTCGCCTGCAGTACCTAGCAGCCAGCGAGCGCAACCACCGAGGCAGGCATTGGCCTGGATCGGGCAAGCTCATGCTCCCGTCGGGGACGGTGAGCTAACCACGACGCAACTGTTGGGCAGTAACCCACCAAACTGATTAACTCGTTTGCTGGGAGCATTGTCCTTTTCCGATCTTACGGAACTTAACTCTCTGTTCCTTAAAAATAATTCCCGAAGGACTCAGTTTTTTTGAGAGGTGAAGCTCATCGAATGATCCTCTCATATCTGTGTCAGATACTTAGTAACAAAAAACCATCCAATCTCATTGTACATCATCATTGGTACATCGTTGCCGGTTGCACATTGGCTGGAATGGACCCCATCTGTGGTGGGCATCATGGTGACAATTATAATAATAATATTGGGTTTTTACTTGCATATACCAATTTTTTAAAGAGTACCAAATAACGGAGTTTCTTCCTCGTCCTTCTCCATTCGGATCTACACTTTGGAACGAGCACCTAGCTTCACTGGCAAATTCAAACTTATAATTAGAAATTATAAGTCCAGATTTCCTCACGATGTTTCTCTCGATGTGTCAGTGGTGTCTAAATAATTATAGAAAGTACATATTATTATAACTTGGATAAAGTTACTCACATTGGTACTTGCCAGGTTTCGAAACCGCAACCTCATGCATGAGAAGCGGGTGTCAAAGTTCAGGCCACCACAAATCTATGACGTGTTATTGTCGCCACAAAGAAGGATGTAGAACAGCATAAAGAATGCTGTGACAGTGACGTCATAGTGATAGGTTACCTTGAGTGCTAATTAGCGATAGGTAAATATTATGGAAAGCAAAGAAACGACTAGAACTTTCTTTGAGTAGCTTCGCTACCAACTATTTTATTATAATATAATACTTCAGGCACCCTCAAAGCAGCCCGCTTCTCATGAATGAGGTTTGAAACCTGGCAAGTACACATGTGACTTTTTCCGAGTTATATGTACTTTCTATGATTATTTAGACACCACTGACATACGGTGAAGGTAAACATCGTGAGGAAACCTGGACTTATAATTTCTAATTATAAGTTTGAAATCGCCCACCCGCATTGAGCAAGCGTGGTGATTAATGCTCTAACCTTCTCCGTATGAGAAGAGGCCTTTGCTCAGCAGTGGGCACTTATAGGCTGATGATGACTTCAGGCACCCAAATCTACACCATTAACCTGACGGTCGCGCCTTTGTTTTTTCTTTCGGGGCAAGCGATATAATATTGCTGGACAAGCGCCCAAGCACTATAAGAACCGCAGCCTAGTCAGAAGAAATAAAGGGTTGTAAGTTAACAAGGGACTGACGCTCTCGTTGAATTCAAAGGGATCTTCAATGACCTTCCGCGCGCGCCTCAAAGACCCATTATACCACTACAAACGGGACCCATTAGGGCTGAAGTTCAACCAGGTTTGAAGGCAATCGCAATATTAGACCTACCGCAGCCTCGACCTAGAGCAGGAGAAGGAACAGGATGGTTTTCTGTCAGTAAGAGTCTGACACTCCCTCTTGGCCCTTTCAAGGCGGGAGACGATACTTGTTGATTAATCGCCGCCAAAAAAACTGATGTGGATACAGCATCTAAACTTATATTATAAATGCGAAAGTATATCTGTCTGTCTATCGGTTTGTCTGTATTTTCTTCACGCCTAAACTACTGAACCGATTTCTGTGAAATTTCGTACAGACATAGGTTGGAACTCGAGAAAGGACAAAGAATAGTTTTTATACAAAAAATCTGCAGGAAGTCACTATTTCACGCGAACGAAGTTGCGGGCAAAAGCTAGTAAAAAAATAAATCATCATTATCATCAGCTTATAAATGTCCACTGCTGAGCAAAGGCCTCTTCTCACACGGAGAAGGTTAGAGCATTAATCACCACGCTTGCTCAATGCGGGTTGACGATTTTAAACTTACAATTAGAAATTATAAGTCCAGGTTTCCTCACGATGTTTACCTTCACCGTATGTCAGTGGTGTCTAAATAATCATAGAAAGTACGTATAACTTGGAAAAAATCACATTGGTACTTGACAGGTTTCGAACCCACACCCTCATGCATGAGAAGCGGGCTCCTTAACCTCCGGGCCACCACGACACTACGACACACGACCACACACGACACAATAAATAAATATATATGTTATATTACAGTCATATTAACCTTTATCAGTTTTTCCATCTATACAAGAGTGGCTGGAGAAAATATGATTGGAGGTGGATCATTGTGTAGTTCATACCTATTATTACCATAGTACATAGGCATTACAATAGTCAATTTTCGGTGGTGTTGGGTGACTGGTCTTCTTGCACATTTACAATCTGTTTTGTGTCTTTAAAGCTTAAGTCACTTTGTTTCCTGCGTAAAATTTACCGAGGGAGGTAAAATTGTTTGGTTTTGTCTCCTTTTTAAACAATATCATCTGATTAATTTCGTTGCGGAAACCAAGCAGTCATTCATGTCCCTGAGACGCGACGGATTTCAGTGTTCCGGTGTTTTCATGGTTGTATGTACTGTAGATCCTAGCTTGCCAGAGTTGCAGCGGGTTCTAGATAATGCAGCGGGCTTGTGTCCCATAAAAAAATATTTATACAGTCATAGGGGGTATGGACAATGGACACACATGTTATATAAACAGGATATGACTATATGTTAATGGAATGCCCTCATAACCACTATCGAACACTTTCCTCGTAGAGTTGTAGGTAACATTATGATTTACACGTAATAATCAGTGATGTGGTTATGACGTAATTAAAATTACGTATAGGTACATTACCTAGAAGTTGGTTAGATGAAAAAGTTTACATAGTAACTGCAATTTAAATAAACTAATTAACTTAATTAAAGTGTGGGAGAGCCATGCTTCGGCAGAAATGGGTCAGATCGACCGGAGCGATATATCGGCCTCACAAAAAACCGTCATGATACAACCACAGCGTTGTTTTCGCTATATGAGTGAGGTTATCGGAGGCCTTACCATTTCCCTCCCCCAATCGAAGCTTACCCATTACGGAATAAGAGTTTTGTTTCAAAAACAAACAATAAACTTTTCTTTTAAGTTTTTTATTTTTGCGGTATAGTCGTTTTTGCGTCTTTAATGCTCACACGAAACGCCATACGCCCGGGTCTGGTTCTGGTCGTGTGGCGAGCTACCGTTCCTCGCCCTGCTTGGCACATGGAGCAACTGTTGTATCAACAGGCAACTAGTGCTTTAAAAATTTCTATTTCAATTGGACTGCGCATACACACACATGTCGACAGTTTTCAATTGCAATAATCGATGGCTATCCTAGTTCCTGATTGCTGTAACAAGCAATTCTTAAATATTATAACTGCTTTCTTACTTGCTCACAGATTGAGTTCCTAACCTCACTCACACGGCGAAACACAACGCAAGTGTTGTTTTATCTCTCCCACATTCACAAGCCTACAACCACGGAATAAAGGATAGGTAGATCTACAGAGTTGTAGTACCTACAATGAAAAAATGGTACCTTCAATATGTTTCTGCGGTCATGAAATATATAATGACAAATATGTGACGTTATAACTGTGATGTCATCATAGTGTTGCAACAATAGGAGAGAGAACGTGATTTTCTCCACGTTTTCCTTATAATAGTATTATAGCTATCGTTACTTGTTTTCATGTCACATAAGCATTTGACCCATTTTTCTTATGGAGTAGACTGAAACTACTACTACTCTAAAAGTGACAGTCTATCAGTTTCTCCTATAGTGAAGCTATTTGCTCGTTCCAAAGTGTAGATTCTGACGAGGAAAAACAAGCAACAAATTCCATGGTTGCTCTCTTTCAGTTTCACATTCCGATTCTTTGTTAATGCAGTCCATCCACAAATGGCTTCTGCCGCCCTGGGTAACGCGAGAGCAAGTGTCAGACTCTTACTGACTTAAAACCAACCCGTTCCTTCTCCAGCTCTAAGCTGTCATGGTGCTTTCGCCTCCAAAATCATGGTTAAAACCAATATTTTAGTCAGATAAACCTGGATTTGAAACCTTCGTCCCAACCCACTGTGTATGATTTTCCTGCAATACAGATTTAAACATACAAGCTTTACACACCTTTATAGTCAAACCGGAATCAATTTGTGGGTCGTATAGTAGACAAGAGTCAATTCAAACCCAGATACGACGCGACGCAACGATAATAGGAGATAGCAGTGAACAGTATACACTTTAAAATATTCACTTCTGGTGTAGGAAAAATTTACATTTGAACCACTCTTTTCAAGTGAGCGTCGCGTCGCGTCCAGTTTACGCTGACCCTTGGCTCAAACGTATGGATATAGATATGGACTTAATAACTTGAAAGTAAAATTATCTGAACCTCGTCATCCATTTTGGTGTCTGTTATAACCTGTAAAGCTAAGGGTAGACAACTAATGTACAACGTCGTTACAACGCGGTAAAACACATGTAAAAGCAGGAAATAGCGTAAACATAGTCGTTATGCGCACGCCTCAAATGGCCAATAGACCACCACAGACGGGGCCCAACAGGGTCGATATAGCCGGATGCAGCCTGGAGCAGAAGAAGGAACGAGGGATTTTTAGTAAAGAAGAGTCAGTCACTTTAAAGATATTTGTTAATTTTTCCCTCACAAAAAAGATATGATCATAGATCCTTATAAGTAAGTACTTCGGGTCATCCGATAGTTCAAGATATTGTGGCTGCGAACGCTGTGGTATCACTCCGGTCGATCCAAACTATAAGTGTCGCAGCTAGGGTCTTTCGCACTTTAAAATCTCGCCTTAAGATCTTAAATGAGGATTTCAGGCCCATCTGCATCATCTGAATATTCCAATTACGATAACCGATCCACATGCTCTAGTTTCAGCCGGGGTTGCGGGGTAAGCGGAATGAGGCACCGCGACCTCGGCCCAGAGCAGGAGTAGGAACAGGGGTATTTAGTCAGTAAGAGTCCGTCACTGCCATCCGCGCGGCCCTGGGCGGGAGAAGTCATTTGATGATTTTCCCCTCACAAAAAAAAACATGGTCCAGTTAAACAATTTTCCTCCCATTTTCAAGTATCGGTATAGGTAGGATAACTTTACGAGTACACCCTAACCTAATAACAAATAATTCTAACGAATTGTTTTTGTTTTAATATAAGAACTAGGCATACCTACATAAAGGTAAGTACATATTACTTATATTGTTTGTCTCAATTGGATTACAACCTGGAACGTGTGTGACGTCATGATTAATAAATGACTTATGCGACTTTCGTCATTTGTTTACACACACAATACTTTGCCCCGAAGGCCAAAACAACAGCGATAAGTAAGAAGTAAGAGCCGAGCTTCGGCACGTATGAGTCGGCTCGACCGAATTGATATTACGACCTCACAGAAAACCGGCTTGAACCAACCACAGCGTTGTATTTCGCCGTGTGAGTAAGGTTACTGGAGGCCCAATCCTTCCTCCCTTCCCAATCCCTAAATTTCCAAAGCCCCAAAAGGCCGGCAACGCATTCATAACTCCTCTTGTGTTGCGGGTGTCCATGGACGGCACCGATTACTTACCATCAGATAAATTGTCAGCTCGTTTGCCATCCTATCACGTAAAAAAACGTATGAGTCGGCTCGACCAGAATAATATTTTGGCATTATAGAAAACCGGTCTGAAAAGGCCACAGCGTTGTGTTTCGCAGTGTGAATGAGGTTACCGGAGGCCCAATCCTTCCTCCCGATTGCTTCTCTCCAATTCCTAAATCGTCCCGATTGCTTACCATCATCAAAAAAACTCATGTTCAAAGTAGTAAAACATTTGACTTGCGGAGCCAGTGTCAGTTTATACACGTTAATGACGTTCGGAGTTCTAATTGAATTAATTCATCGCCCGACCAGAGCCAGATCCTGCGCACGGCGCCGTTCCAGCGAGCCAATAGACTACCACAGACTGGGCCCAATAGGGCTGATGTTTTGGTGGAATTGCGGAGCAAAGGCAATAAGGCATCGCGCTCTCGGCCTAGAGCAGGAGAAGAAACACGGGGAGGCAGTGTTTCCCCTCACAAATAAAGAGTCTAAAATCCGTTTCATCATCATCATCAAGACGGAAGACGTCCACTGCTGAATAAAGGCCTCCTCCTTAGCTCTCCACATCGAACGATAACTTGCCACTGCATCCATTGGCTCCGCGACTCTGACGATGTCGTCGGTCCACCTAGCGGGGTGCCAGCCCACGCTACGTTTTCCGGACCTTGATCGCCACGCGCACACTTCCCGGACCCATCAGTCCTTGCTGCGAGGGACGTGGCCTGCCCATTGCCACTTCAGACTGCACAAGATCCTTTTAGCTGGTGGTAATTCTGCTATCTTAATTTTATACTGGCGTCTAGATTACGTATGCCTTTCAAAAAATATGAGGGCCTCATAGGTATGACAAGAATGAGCCGATCGGAGGTCGAAATAAAAAGTACTATGGCCTAATATAAAATCGTTGCAAACGTTTTTTTTTTACTATGTGAGTCTAAAGAAGGCCCAATTCTCCTCTCTCCTTAACCCCCAAAAGCCCGGCAACCTCTCTAATGTTCAGTGTCCAAGGGAAAGGCCGCTTGCTTGCCAGCCGATAATCTATCTCACCATTGCGATTCTTTTTAAGTCATATGAAGGTACTTTCTTTGTGTATTAAGAAGCCACTGACAAATGATGAGGGACAACATCGTGACGTGACGTCTTACTTTGAGCAGTCGCGGTGGTAAATGCTTAAACCTTCTCTGTGTTAGAAGAGAATTTTGCACAGCAGTGGGCACTTTTAGGCTGATGAAGTAATGTGTTTGGGGTTGCCAATATTACTTACCATTGGGTTATCAGTCTTCTTCCTTCTTCTTCTTCTTCTTTTATAAAAACGTTGCCCCAAACTATGACCTTCTCCTGTGTCAAACTCAGACCCGATACAACAACTTGTGGATCCTACACAGAGTTGATCCATGAGGGTATCGAACCCGCCCGGATGCCCAGCCACCGCGCTAAACAAGTGTCTGTTCATTTGACGCCCTTCACCATAAAAAATGTACTAAATGCTGTTATAGGGAAATATATAATAAAACACACATTTTGGGGGACATATATTGTTATAATTTTCACCATTTTATAATCAATTACATACGCACGTATCTCTTATATAATAGTTTAGTAAATTGGATATCTTTGTATTTAGCAGTGGGAATTATATTCAAAAACAAAATCCTTTTAGTGTAATGAATGTTGAAGTTATTGTGAATGTATGGAGGTTTGTTTGTTATTCTTTCACTCTAAAACAGATGGACCGATTTAGTTAAAATTTGGTACGTAGATAGGTGATACCCTATATTTACATGGGCTATATTTTTATCCACCACGCGGGCGAAGCCACGTTCTGAAGTTAGTGTATGATAAAATTTCTTCATTGCCATTTCTTGCGTGGAAAGATATTTAAGGTTTGGGGTAGAATAACAAATATGAAAGTTAAGCTAAAAACCAAATAACAAAACTCAGATAATATAATTTTTTTAACCGACTGCCAAAAAAAGAGTACTGATTTACTCACGTAAATTAAGTGAGAAACGCCCTACTAGTTTCAAGTCACATCTTCCCAAAGGACTTTGTTTTGATTGGTCGATTAAAATGTAACTGGACAGTGATTGGCTGATTTCATATGACTTCATATCGTACTTCACAAATATATTTATACGCAGTATTATTGCAAAAAATAACTAAATTAACTTGTTTTGTATAGACAGAAATGTATAAACTATCTTAGGCCAGTTTTTACAATAGTCAGATAAATTTTATCTGAGGAACAAAATTGTTGCTGTCACTGTCTTATACAAACATTCTGATGCGACAGCAACATAGCAACATAATTATCCCTATTTATGTTATTCAAATAATATTATGTAACAAAAACTTGACTGTAAAACTCATTGTAAAAGAGTAACCAAGGAGTTTCTTGCTCGTTCTTTTCCATAGGTATCTACACTTTGGAAAGAGCAAATAGCTTCACTAAGGGGACAGACTCAACCTTTTATCTTTAAATCTGTGTTTCACGATCACGTGCTTAAAATAAATGACTTTGACTTTAACTCTGACTTTAAATATCCTACAACCTATGGTTTTAAGCCATAAAAAATGTCTTCCTCAGTAGCTTCCAGAAATCGTTCGTTATAAGCGACCTGCCAATTATTAATAATATTATATTATTGGCTTGCCAATTATTAATAAAGCCTAATAATTGGCAGGCCAATAATATAATATTCTAAAACAAATTAAAATTTAATAAATAAAAGAAAAAGTGATAATAATTATTCATCTAATATAATTTCGGTTTTGAGATTTTAAATTCTCAATAACACCGCATAGTCTGAATTATTTCTCAGAACTTTACAAATAAATTAGCTGTGAAATTAAAATAAGAATTATAAAGATAAAATTATACCTTAAATGTATAACAATAAAGTAGTAATTAAAACGATGAACATCGTACCTGATATTAAAATCAAAGTAGCTATTGTGTGAGCAACTCTAAAGTCATACAATTAAGGTACATTTTTGATTAACGGATAAAAATCTTTTGCCATTTCGTTGGGGAAAACAATTATAACACATCACTTCGAATTTCAATTCTAGAATAGAATGGATAACTGAAATGATGTTTTTATTTTATTTATCATTTGAAAAATAATAAATTATTAATTCTGTTTTTTTTTTTACATCGGTCAAAATTATTCATCACATGTTACTTGTGTGATAGAGACAGAATATTTGAATATTAAGCGCTGAACACGGTTTCCAAGCACTGTGTATCCACATAGAAAAAAAATTGATAACAAACTCATACGATTCCTTTAACAACCTTCAAAACCTTCTTGGTCATAAGAAAAAAAGCAAAGTCAAAAAACTTTTTATAGCAACTAAATCATAAATAGATACTTTTGAAAGGTCCGCCAGTGAAGCTAGGTGCATGTTTTAACCCCTCGATCGTGACACCTACCTACCGACAAATTATGACAGGTCGCGAGCGCCTGAGCAAAGATGGCGCCGAAAATATTCCATTGCACAAATTTGACTGTCTTCAAAACAATGACAGTCCATAGATATTGTAATATTATTCATTCAGAATGTAGATAATATATCAAAGAACGTAACTAATCAAACTTCTCTATACAGAAGTAGTCTGTAAACCTCAGAAATAAGGTTTATAATCGAATGCAAGAGAGCGGTAACCGGTTGTCGCTTAGGGTTTGAGTGAAATGCGCAGTGCGTAAGGTCCGGCAACCGGTTACCGCTTGGGGTTCGAAGGGTTAAGTTGTTAACAATAAAGCAGAACGAGCAAGAAATTTCATTATTATTGTTTTTCTATCAACTTTACCATTAAGTTGTTTATTACGTAATAAATGAAATAACTTAAATAACATATTATGTTATAAAAACAGAAAATTTGTCTGTGGTCCTTTACATAACCCCTAAATTATGGAAAATAAAAGTAGTTAAATACTTTTCTGTCGATATAAAATAAAGAGACCTGACTATTATTATTATTTTTTGTAATAATACTGCGCAGAAAATTCTCAAAAACTGGTTTAAAGTTCTAGTTAGCTACGCCACGTACGCTGCCTGCGTGATTGTCGTGCGATTCTACTTAGGAATGATGAGCCCTTAACGTGGCTTGAAACTAGTCGACTACCTCGTCGAAAATTAACGTGAGTGGCTTTCTCACGTTAATTAAAAAAAACATATTAATGAATTAAATAAGTCCCATGAAAATTTAAAAACAATTCTAAGGAAACCACATAAGAATATTTTCAGGTAATTACAGGTCGCACTTATACTAACTCACCGAAAACTTACAGGACACAGTGTGAACCTTCTTATATCGAAATCGGATAAAGAGTGCAATTTTTTGGGATAGGTCGGCAAACAAGCAGGCCAATTACCTGATGGTAAGCAATCAGCGCCGCCTATGGATACTCGTAATACCATAGACGTTTACTACAAGTGCGTTGCCGGCCACTTGTTAAAGGATAAAGAATTTGAGGGTTGAGGATGAGGATGAGGAGGAAGGATTGGGCCTTCATTAACCTCACTGAAAAGGCTAAACACAACATAAGTGTTATTTCACGCCGGTAGAGAGGCCGTGTTATAACTCCGGTCGAACCGAAGCTTGGCTCTTTGATAAGAGTTGAGAATTTGAACGATAACTCCCACTGCATTCACAAAGTATTGAAGAAGATAATTCGGTGATAAATAGATGGACGTTCATACAATTCAAATCGGATATGTCAACATCTAACCTAAGCTAACTATAAACACCCTTACATAACATACACTAGCAATCAGTTCAGCTCGTTGCAAAGTATAGAAAAAGTATTACAAAAAAATAAACGAGCGAATAGTTTCTAAAGATATTATATATATATATATATGTAAGTATATAATATAAAACTATGTTTTTTATTCCCAAAGAAGTTCTTGAAAGTTCTTTAGCTACCAGCGTTATTCAATTTGGGAGTTCTATAGACCACTTAAGCGGTAATTCGAACTTCGCTGGTTTTAGGTAAAAGCGATCTAGTTTTTTTTTGTTCTTAATCACTTGTAATGGGATAAGCTAACTTTACATACATTCGCAGAGTGAAATCCTTTTCTACCTAAAACTACAATATTGATCTATAAAACACTATAATATAAATATATATATATGTATGTATAATATATTATAAACATTGACATGTAATGTATGCATTTTTCTTTTAAACATTCAAAAGAGAGTTTCATTACTGCAATCAATTTGTCGATTCCAAGAGTTATCGAAGATATGTACTAGAGTTTTACAAAAAATATAAGGAAAATCTCTCAACAGAATAGCATCAAAATATTTTAGTAAATCATTCGAAACTGCGCTTAAAATGTCGCTGATATTTGTCGCATAATTGCAATAATGAAACTCCTGTCTAAGAGGATTATTATTAAGTCAGAAGATATGTTATATTAGTGTATATTTTTTCCAAGATTTTAATTTTAGAAAACACTATTTGCGGCGTATTGTTGCAATTAAAAAGTTCTAGAAAAGAACTCATTCATTGCAGTTACAGCCTTGCATCCTACGATTTACGGACGAAAATACTATATCAAATCGGTAGATATTAATTTATTACAAAAAATATGTTTAATAGCAAAAGAAAATCGAATCATCTGAATACAATGTTATTAACAATTTGATATTATTTATTTTTTCTCTTAAAAACTATTAATTTTATATTTTGAAAAATCTTATACACTATTGTCAATAACCCCTTATTATAGGGGATTTATTTATTTGGTAAGAAAAAACGGAATATTATATGTGTATTGGAAGAAATTCTCCATTCCAAATAGATAAGTTATTTAAAAAAAATCGTCAAGTTGTCCATAAAAAATGAAGACTAAATAACATAAATAGTAATAAATCTAAAACCAAATAAAACAAAAAAAAGTGTCCGAAAAGTTCCAAAAAAAGGAATGCTCAGTCAAAATAAACTGTTATCCAAAACTGAGACTTTTGAGGAAGAAATTACTTCTTACGCATTTAAATTTTACTATGTAAACAAGTTCTATACAAATTAACAAACAAATTCGTCAACACTATTACTTTATTTCTAAATATAACTTATTTTTTTCCCGTTATCATTGACATTCTAATAGTAGTAAAGAACTCTGTACTTGAACAAAGAACTCTCTAATTGAAGACGTTTAAAAAACATTATACAAAGAAAAAAAATCTAAAATATATTATTCCGTTTTTCCATACGTTTATGTAAATTATAACTCGAATATATTTAGTATAACAATATTGTTTTTCGAATACACGAAAAATTTGGTATACTCAATCACTCACTCATTTATTTTGTTTTTTCTTTTCATTTTCTCTTATCCGTTGATTACGAAGTGCTGTGATTTTCATTCATTCTGTAAAAATAAAAACAAAATGATTTTAGTTAATTGTGTTAAGTATTGTGATTATTAAGTAAGTGTGGGAAAGCCATGCTTTGTCACGAATAGGTCGGCTCGACCGGAGTTATACCAAAGGCTCACAGATAAACCGGCGTTTAGCCGTGTGAGTTTACCTCAGACCCAAACCTTTCTTCCCTCCCCCAACCCTATATAGCCTTCTCACCGAAACCGCTTATCCCCAAAAAGCCGGCAACGCACTAACTCCTCCGGTGTTCCGGGTGTCTATAAGCGGTGCTGATTGCATACCATCAGGTAATTCAGAAAATCTGGTAATTAGTATTCGCCCAGTCCTTCTTTCCCCAATGACTATAGGTAACCTACTGTCCGAAACTCTTAGTCCCAAAAGGCAACTCCCCAGTGTTGCAAGTGCCTATGAGCGGTGCCGATTGCTTACTATCAAGTAATTTAGAACAACAGTTAACTAGTATTCTTAAAAGATTAAGACCAATTGATCAACAACTCTTTAAACCCGAGAGGAGTTACAAACGCGTTGCCGACATTTAAGGATATAAGGATTAGACAATTTATTGCGGATGGGATTTAATCTGTGGTAAACTCACAATGGACCTCAAAGCTGTGGTTCTCACGGAGAACATTTCAGAAAACCCTTATTGGGATTACTTTTTATACATAACATATTAATTAATAAATTCAGTGTAAATTGTGGTTTATTGTATTATTAATTAATGTTAGTAATTCATATTATATTTTATTAAAATTATTTTATTATAATAATCAAATAACTTTTGCATTAGTAAGCGCATATTTACCGCGTGCCTTTCTCTGAAAATTATTCAATCGATTCTTATGAAATTATAAACAGGTAGGTACCTGGTACATATAATTTTAAAAGTTTATCCTCTTACTGTATTTGTTAATATTAAGATTTTTTTATTTCATTAGTGGGCAAACGAGCAGACGGATTACCTGGTGGTTTGTAAAAGGAATCTGTATGTGAAACTGATTTAAAAAGAGTAGCCATGGAGTTTCTTGCTCGTTCTTCTCCATCGGAATCTACACTTTGGAACGAGCAAATAGCTTCACTAAGAGGACTGACCGACAGACTGACACTATTTTTTATTTTAAATTTTGTTTGACGTTCAAAAGTGCCTGTAAAGGTCTAATTGGAATAAATGATTTTTGACTTTTTTTTTGACTTTTGTAAGTAATCAGCGCCGGCCATAGACACTCGTAGTACCAGAGGAGCTAGTACAAATTCGTTGCCGATCTCTTGTAGGTTATTAGCAGTGATCGGAGTAGGTAGATTGAAATGGGGTCATTGATCCGAAACGCATATATTAACATGGACATTCCTCCGGAATAGGTGGATTATTGAAAAAACAACCGGAAATTATGTAGGAATTTTATTCTGCCAGATTGGAATAATATTATTCTTCATATTTTTTTAATGGCAGACAGTCTCGATTTCGCAAAACCCAACGACCAATCAGAACAAAGGATCATGGTTGGTACAATAACCGGTTATCAGAACAATGCGTACTCGGAATTCGATTGTTTTTATAATTCAGCAGATAAATAATTAATAAATTTAGTTTTGATACCTTCCTTTAAATTTTGTATTAAGTCAAAATAATACCACTACCAACATTAACATTAATTGAATCCGTAAATACCGGAATTACTTTCCGGGAAAATGGCTTATCCATGTTATTCTTTCTGTGTGCATTTATGATACAAGTACCAAAAACCAATCTACCTACTTCGATCACTGGTTATTAGGTATTTAGGGATAGATATTCGAGGATTGAGGATTGGGGTGGGAGTAAGAACTGGGCTTCAGGGAACCTCAACCACACAACGTAAGTATTGCTTCACGCCCGTTTCCTGTGTCTTTACCCGGAACAACAATTTGTGGTTCACACAAAGAGTTATTTCGTGCGGGAATCGAACCCGCGATAAGTTGCACGGCAGCTAGTAGCCCAGCCACCGCACCAACCGTGCAGTCGCCAATTTTCAAATGTTGTAGTCGGGGTGGGTCGGTTACGGTGCAAATTTCATGTTACGCGGCATAAACTTTAATAAAACTATACAAAAATTACAATACGATACACAAACTAAACTGTAAAGTCCGCCGTAACATAACTAATATTATGGCGGAATTGGCGCGTATTTTAAAATTCTATGGCGCTGGCGAATAGCGGTCGGGCGTTTATTGGACCGCTTACGACCAGGGCTGAGACGTTCGGAAACGTTATCCGCTATAATGTCTGTAAAAAGCCCAAAAAGTTTGTAACGCACTTGTAACTCTTCGATTTTACTAATGTCCATGGGCGACGCCGAATGCTTACTATTAAGTGATCCGTCAACTACTATACCCAAATATCCCATCAAAAATGTTAGGTAATGGAAGGATACTATTTGCATTATTTCATTTTGTAATAAATCTATACTAATATTATAAAGAGGTAAAATTTTTAAGTTTGTATGTAGGGGTAATCTATTGAACCGCTGGTCGGATTGCCAAAATTCTTTCACTGATAGATAGCTACAATGTTCCCGAGTGGTATCGGCTATAAAACATCACGCTACAATCAAATCGAACCGAGCAGCGAGTGAAACCGCGCGGGAGAAGCTAGTAAAATATAAAATATAAGTTCTTTTCATACCGTTTTCCTAGAAGTCAAGTAATAATATTTACTTATTTTTTATCTACGTGTGTTTGACGTTTTATTGCGTCATATTTACTTAATAAAGTATTACAATAACACACGTAAATACGAAAACATTCAATATTGACTAATATGAACTTTGAACATAATTCGGTAAGGATGAAAATGCAATGAAAAAAGATAGGTAAGCCTGATAGCCAAAAATCAACCTTGAAGATATAAAGATAGAGCATAATTTTAAATGGGTAGACGAAGTAAAGTAATTTTATAAAAGTAAAAAACAAAAATACTCGTAGCTTAGGTATTATTCCAGACTATTCTCTATGAGTCAGAGAGCGTAATAATCTACCCCGACCCAGAGAAGATCAGTAAAAGTCAGATCCTCCCTCTCGATTATTTCATTATTTGATAATAATAAAAAACATAGGTTCTAGACCTATGTCTGTGCCAAACATCATCCAAATCAAATGTGGGAGAGGCTTGCTTCGGCACGAATGGGTCGGCCCGACCGGAGTGATACCACGGCTTAACAGGAAACCGGCATGGAACAACCACAGCGCTGTGTTTCACGGTGTGAGCGAGGTTACTAGAGGCCTAATCATTCCCCTCCCCCAATCCCTCAATTCCCAAAACCGTAATCCCCAAAATGTCGACAACGCACTCGTTACTCCTCCTTTGTTTTATTGCTTACCATCAGGTAATTGAATGGCTCGTATGCATCCCTATCACATAAAAAAACCGTACTTTTAACGTTAAAGAATAACAAACATCCATCTATACATATTACTATGTACTTACAATCTTTCGCGTTTATAATATTAATAGCATTAGTAATAAATTCTATTTATATAATGCCTATAAATATACTTAGAATTATATCCGATACAATACAATGGTACAATTATGACGCTAGATTTCTGAATAATAGTACCTACCTATTGAATTACTACAATTGAAAATCCCAAGCGTAGGCTTTTTTTGTCAGGGGAAAATCATCAAATGAGTTCTCCGAGATGCGAGAGGAAGTGTCAGACTCTTAGTGACTAAAAACCCCCTCATTCCTTCTCCTGCTTTAGGCCGAAGTCACGGTGCGTCATTGCGCTTACCCCTCCACCCCGGCTGAACATCAGCCCTATAGGGCCCCGTCTGTGGGGGTCTGTTGGATATTTGAGGCGCGCGCGGAACGCTACGCGCCGTACGCTCGGGTCTGGTTCTGGACCCTTACTCGCCGTCCGTAGACCCGCGCTTAGAGTCTATGTCCCTACTTCTTCCATTTTTATTAAGTAATAGGTCGGCAGACTAGCAGCTTCTACTAGCTAGTACTACTTGATGGTATAGAACCGACGCCGCCCATCAACGCCAAGGGTGTTAGGATTGTATTGCTTTTGACGATAAGGAATTTGGAAGATTTAGGTATTGGAGAGGGGATAAAGGATTGCTATGTTATATTATATTCAGCCTAATTTTTTTTACATATAATTTGACGTGTAACAGTTCCTTTTAATGGCCTATTTGCAAAAATAATTTCATTGTTTCAATGTATATACTTTACCTAACGTATTTTAGGCGCAGATCTGTCGTTGCAGTGTTTGTTTCGACGTAACGTTGCGCCGCGTTTTATTTGTTCCATTAGCGAAGTGTGGCAGATCCGAGGGTCGGGCTGGAAATAAAATAAACAAATTAATATTATCGTACATCAATCATCAATTTCTAGATTGATTAGGCCTCTATTTACTTTTATCGGATTCGACGTGAAACAACCACAGCGTTGTGTGTCGCGGTGTGAGTGAGGTTACCGGAGGCCTAATCCTTCCCCTACCCGAATCCTAAAATCTCCAAATCCATAATCCCCGAAAGGTCGAAACTCCTCCGTTGTTGAGGGTGTCCATGGAATGCTGATGGCTTACCATCAGGTAATCCATATGCTCGGTTACCGACCAATCACGTAAATAACAAAAAATACTATTTGGAAATTTAATTATATATTTATAATATAAATTCATTTTTATTAAGAGATAGTATAAAAAGGCTATATACCTAACTTAAGAAACGTGAATGAGGAAAAAGCATGAATATGTATTATTATCAATTTATTTTCCTGTAAAAATAACTGTTAAATAGGCCATGAACTTTGGAACCTCGGAATAGGGGGCATAGCGACGGATATTATAAGTATTTCCCCTGATTTTTATAGTGTAATTATATCGTAAAATCAATATTCTACAAATAATAATAATTCTTTGATTCAGGGGTAGAACTCGAAGTGCCTTAGAGACCAGCTACGTAATAGCTATTTTTGGTAAACAAAACATCATTAGGACTTCGATTATCTAAAGTAAGAAATACCATACTGAGCTCTATAACTCAAATCGCTGATGTTGGTCAGAAAGCCTTAGAACTGGGCTGGACATGTTCGCCGCATGTGAGACGAGCGGACAAAATTATCTACTTAGTGGATCCGAAACAACGTTAACCTGGCGGGACGACCTTGACAGCTTCGACAAGGAGTGAAGGCAGAAAGCTTTGAGAAGAGGCGTGGAAAAAGGGCCTATGCCTTACAGTGGGACGACAACGGCGAATACCCTCAATATATAATAATATTAATTACAAAACACCGGCATGAAGCAAAACTTACAGTAAACTTACAGTTTCAGTGGGGTTACCGGAGGCCTAACCCCCCCCCCCCTCCGCCATCCTCAATGTTCGAATTCCCTATCCCTTTTTTGTGAGGGGAAAATCATCAAATGAATTCTCCCGTCGGGATGTAGTCTCAGGCTCTTACTGATTAAAAACCCCCCCGTTCCTTCTCTTGCTCTAGGACGAGGCTGCGGTGCCTCATTGCGCTTGGCACCCAATAGGGCCCCGTCTGTGATGATCTATTGGCTCATGCTTAAATCCCTAATGACACACAAGACGCTGGCAAGTAACTCCTTTGGTATGACGAGTGTCCTTGGCCGACCTATCACATAAAATACATGTAGGTATGATGATATATTCCCGTACCTGCGCGTGCGCATTGATCATGTCCCGCACGGTCTTGGCGCGCGTGTTGTCGAGTTGCCTGCGTTGTTGCTGTATGGTTGCCGACAACTTGTCCAGGAACGCGGGCTGCACCGGAATTGTACCTGACGAAATATACATACAAATTAATATTAATTTAGGTGAAATTAGGTTTACCACTTAAATAATTGATATATTTAAAAATTAAGTATGGGCAATCATAGAAGTTATTTAAAAAAAAAACCTTTCCCTACACTAGGATTTTCTCCTGTATCGTGGTTGCGGTTACAAACATACAATATCACAAACACATCACACTCAGACCCGAAACAACAATTTGTGGATCACACAAAGAGTTGTTCCGTGCGGGAATCGAACCCGCGACACGTTGCACGGCAGTCAGTTGCCCAGCCACCGCACCAAGCGTGAAGTCACAGAGTTAAGGACGATTGTTCAGTTCAAACTCAAAGTCAAGTCAAAGTCAAAATAATTTATTCCAACTAAACCTGAAATATGTACTTTTGAAACGTCAAAATAGAATAGTAGTCTGTCAGTCTGTTTGTCAGTGAAGCTAGGTAGTTAATATGGCAATATTGTTTGAATGGTAACAAATAAAGGTATTTTTAAAAGTCACATTCAATTTGTAAATATTTCATATAAACATTGTGTTGAATATACCCTTACATGTATGCTTTTCTCAATGTAATACCGTTGAACAAGCAATTTTTGTGTACACACATTTATAAAATTACTAGCGATCGCCCGCGGCTGCGCCCGGATAGATGTCGATTTTCCACTTTTTTTAATTTTCTCTACGTATAAACCTTCCCTGGACTTCCACAAATAATTCAAGAGTAAAATGAAGCCAAATCGGTAGAGGTGTTGTTGAGTAATAACATTACAAAGAAAAGTGGCATTGATTTTTTTTTTTTTTTTTTACTTGCTACAAACTAGTGCTTGACTGCGGTCCCACCTGATGGTAAGCAGTGATGCAATCGATTTATATATATTTGACAAAATGATTTGGCTGCAATTATTTTAATAATAACTATCGTGAGACATACTAAATTAACTAAAACTCGCGGGTTACTCACGTGTAAATGTTGAGAAAAGCTCTACTAGTTTCGAACCACAGAGGGGTTCTTCCTCATGAGCAGCGTGAAACGCGAAACTAGTAGAGCTTTTCTCAACATTTACACGTGAGTAACCCGCGAATTTTAGTTAATGATTTTAATGCCAAGCAACCGCCCGCAGGAAAGGGGGGACCTTTCCTGTTAGTGGGTGGATAAAAATGTAATGCTCACCTTTCCCCTTAGCGGGGGTATCAGCAGGAGAGATGGTAGAGATGGCGCGACGCGACGTGCGCGGGGACAGTTGCGGGGCTAACTTAGCGCTCAGGTGGGCGATGAGGCCGCCTTCTGTAACCATACGCCAAATCTGCCTATAGTACAGTCATTGGGTAGTTTTACCTAGAAAGTTTTTCGGCAGTTTTGAAAATTTGAGACATTATAGATTCCGACGTGCTCTCTTTGAATTTTCACCTCGTACCTTTTCCACTCTCGCCGCCATATTGGAGCTTAAACCTCCCGGAATAGTTTCCAGGTAACCACCTCTTTGAGCACCAAATTACTGTAATGCTAGGTCAGTACATTTTCTGATAAGATTATAGTCTAAAATTGGCAGAGGCAGAAGCATCTTCTTAGCTGTCGGTGATCCTAGACTGATGCTTAGTATAGCAAACTTGCTTTTAAGAGAATTTAATATTCCGTTCGGCACGATAGGAATGAGGATTATCCCAACGCTAGCTCAAGGCCGATTAGCGATTACAAACTTATAATTAGAATAACTCCTATTAACCTTTTTTACTTACTTACAACCATTCTCACCCCCCTCTCTGTTTTCATACTCAATCCTTAAACTCTAACCTCAAAATGTCGACAACAACTCATCTGGTGTTACGAGTATCGAAGGGCGACCCCAATTGCTTACCATCAGGTAATCTGCCTGCTAGTTTGCCGATATATCCCAGAAGGTATCATGGGCCATGGTGTCGCAAATATCCATGGGTGGCCCGGATTGCTTACCATCGGGTAATCCGCCAGCTCGTTTGCCGACTTATCCTATATTTAAGTGTGGGAAAGCTATGCTTTGGCATTAATGGGTCGGCTCGACTGGGTGATACCACGGCCTCACAGAAAGCCGTTGTAAAACAGCCATCATTGTTTCGCCATATGGGTTAGGTTACCGGAAACCCAATCCTCCCCTCTCTCCCTATCCCTAAAACCGTAATCCCCAAAAAGCGAGCGCCAATTGCTTGCCATCAGCTAATCCGTCAGCTCGTTTAGGGTCGTTTCTAATAAGAAGCCATGCTTACGTTCAAGATGGTGCCTGTCAGCGCTATGGGATCGCGCGGCGATGTTCCTGCGCAGCGCGAGCGGGCTGAGCGCGTCGTGGCGCGGGTCGTGGCGCGACATACTGTTGAAGCCCGCGATTATCTCCGACGGCTGCGCGTATATCGTGCTCTGCCCGTACTTCTTGTCTTGTTGCCCTTTCAAACCTATTTGTATTGGGGAGAAGGTTCAATTTTAATTATTTCTGGTCATAAAAAAAAAAAAATCGCTGCCCCACAATAGGATTATCTCTTGTGTAGTGAGTGCGTTTACAAATATACAGTTTCATATACACAAGCTACCCAGAGTCACGTTTGTGACTGCTTACTGCGGGAATCGAACCTACGACACGTTGCACGGCAACCAGTTGGCCAACCAACATGCCAATCGAACAGCCAGTAAATTAAAAAAAATCGTAGGAACGTAATCACAATAAGCTTTCCACCTGTGTCATCGATGTGAAGTCAATTTCAGAAATCAAATAATATCCACACACACACACAGTTGTCATCTCACACATATTGAAAGAAAGAAGAAAGAAAGAAAGAAAAACCATTTATTAACGCAAAAGACGCAAAAGCAACAAAACAAACAAGTGAAACTAACTTTTGCTCTAGCTGGGCTTGTCACGGGTTCGATTCACGTCCTAATCCTTTTTTTGTGTGATCTAATAATGTTTTTCCAGGTCTGGATGTGAAGTTAAACGCATCCATAAAACAAGATAATTTAAGTGCTACCAGAAAAAAAATAGAGACTAAGATTTTTGTAAAATAACCATAAAGAAAATATTTGTAAATTAAGCATAGTAAGACTCACCTGTCTGTCCATAATGGCTGGTCTCATTAGAGGCTCTTGGTCCAAAACTGGAGAACGAGTTGTTTTCTCCGTAGCTCGGTGTGGAGGGCGACGACCCGTGGGGCGAGCCACGACTTTCCGCGTATATACCTGCAGATGATATTAATCAATTAATAAACCATTATTAATAACTAGCTTTTGCCTGCGACTCCGTTCGCGTGAAATAGTGACTTTCAGTATTTTTGGTATAAAAACTATCTATGTCCTTACTCAAGTTCCAAACTACGTCTGTACCAAATTTCACAGAAATCGGTTCAGTAGTTTAGGCGTGAAGAAAAGACAGACAGACAGAGTTACTTTCGAATTTCCAATATTAATTTGGATAAAAAACAGATGACATCTTGCCGTCAACTACGACATCTCACGAATTTCATAAAAAAAGACAAGAAAAAGAAAAAAGCAAAACTCACCAGCATTGATCAAATCCGAATTGGAGCTATTCAAGCTGTTCTTCCGAACGTACATTGAATTCTCGACGTAAGCCATAATCTTGTGTCCAGTTTGCCCGTATATGGGGTTCAAGTTGCCTGTGCTGTTTAAGCTCGTTGACGATGAGAAATTGCTCTTTGCCTGTTGGAACGTTGAGAGGGAGGGTGTTGTTGGGGATTGGGGTTGGTTTTGATGGAGTTGTTGAAGGTTGCGACGAACTAAGCCTGGTGACGCAGGCATGTGTTTTAGCTCTGTTAGTTGCTTCACTGTTTCTGCTACGTTGGAGTGAGCTGGAAGAAATTTGATGATGTCAGTTAGTTGGTTGATGTAAAGTATGGACGCGGTCATTTTAGTTTAGTTTAGTCACTAGAAAAAATACCAAATTGTTCTTTCGGATCTGGGTGTGATGTGTATATTTGTAAACGCATCCAATACATTAGCAAAGCATACCTTTTTTTTAAATAAACGTCGCCCCAAACTAGGATTTTCTCCTGTGTCGTGGGTGCGGTAGCAAACATACAATTTCACAAACACAAGACACCCAGACCCGGAACAACAATTTGATTGTTTTGTTTCAAAGAGTTGTTCAGTTGCCCAGCCACCGCACCGGTTTTATGAGTATAAAATTCTTTAACCTTAAGTTAAAAAGGTTAGATTTATGAGTCAATGTTTTTTCATGTCTCACATTTCACTCAATACCAGCTAAATTGTGACCTTCACTGACAGGAAGACATACTCTACTGACCAAAGGCCACCCATTTAATCCACCTCATCGAACGACAATTCGAGACTTTCAATGTTTTTTATTATATAAGACTCATGAAATAACACTTTTCTAAATCTTTACAAGTCAAATAAGTATATCCACAGAGTTCGTGAGAAAACATTTTAGCTAAAAAGTGACATAACATACTAAGAACAAAATGTTTGCATAAGAAGAGTCGATCTTATAGAGCTTTAAATAAGACCTAAAATTAAATAAAAAAGTTAAATCTAGAAGAAATTATATAAAAATAATTTCAAGTGCTTTTAGATTATGCATGCATTAAGTCCCAATCTTGTTATTCAACTAACAGTGCTATTGCTATGGTGATAGAAGTGCTTTTCTCATGTTAGCCAATTTAAAAACTAAAGCTTTTAAACTATTTGAACGAAAATCGTTTTTATTAGCCCACAACAAAAGCACATTTTCCTCTGAGTTATTCTTAACACCAAATGTATAAAATTAATAAATAATAAAATGTATAACAAAAAAAAATAATTTTAAAATTTAATAGAAACTTCTAAAAACTACTGAAGTTAATGCTTGCAAAATTCAACTTAATCTAGATAGAAATAGTGCACAAATTTGAATACAGTCATATTCACCGGTGTCGCCTTCGGGTTGAAGCAGGAAAGCGGGTGGAGGAGGCAGGTTATCGGCGTCATTCGAAGACAGCTGAGAATTTTGTGTGTTCTGTAAACGAAAATAAACTTTAAGTACCTAATTGAGTTTAGGTATATTTTTGTAAACAGCGAATTTTGTTGTCATAATAAATGACTACAAAACCGCTAATTTGCACTCGGTTTTCTGCACACGACCATGGACAGCGGGATTAATTTATATAGGTATTTGGCCTTTTTTGTCAGGGAAAAATCATCGAATGACTTCTTCCTCCTTTGTCTCGCATAGGATCGCTGCATTTTTCGTGCATATTCTTTTGTTATAAGTACCGTTTTACCTTGTTTTCTTGTGTTTTTGGTTTATTTTTATTTACTTGTTTGTTTTGCATCCTATATGCGTCCTAGAAGCGAATAAATACTTTTTTGTTTATTTACGTGTGGGAGAGCCATGCTTCTGCACGAATGAGTCGGCTCGAGTGATGCCAAGGTATCACAGAAAACTGTTGTAAAACAACCACAGCTTTGTGTTTCGCCGTGTGAGTGGAGATAGCGAAGGCCCAATCGTTCTTCCCCTCTCTAATCCCGAAACCTTATTCTGCAAAAGGGCGAGAAGCGACAAGGCTCTTGTACCTCTTCTGGTGTTGCTCTTCTCCCCCAATCCCTACATCTCCAAAACCTTAATCCCCAAAAGGCTCTCCTATGGTTTTTATTATAACTTTCGTGAGACATACCAAATTAAATATTATGTTTTCGGCTTACTCCCGTAATCGTCTGACGAGCGTTTTCGGGTGTCTATGAAATCAATTGCTTACCATCAGGTAATCCGTATGCTCGTTGGCCGTACTATCTAATAAAAAAGACATCATTATTATACTTTATCAAATAAACATACCTGCACATATGGAGGTCGTTGAGGCCTAGATATGGATGATGAGCGTCGAACTGGTGGCGGGGGTTTGCCCAGCGAACTGGAAGAGCCACGACGAGACCATACTGTTGCTGTAAATAAAATAATATAAAAAATTAACATACACACATGACATAGTAACCTTCCAACTGTAGTAGTTCGAGTCACAGTGGAAGAACAAGAAGTGCGCGAACGGCGTTCGCTTGGGGTTTTAACTAACACATTATGTCTTGCTTATATCGGCGGTCTGGCATTTCACGGGTCAATTAATGAAATGTAGAGAAATTGTTCCCAATTTCTCTTCATTTTTTTTGTTTTTCATGAATTGATCCCTTCTAGAAATTCGGAGCAAAATTTATTCTCATTCAAAATTGATGCAATCCCAGTAAGCTCCACAAATATTATATATTTATATTGTTGATGAATAGTGTGAATAACTCCCAATTTTTTCAACGAACGGTTTTATGTTCTGGTCGACTTTTAATAGTATTTTCACAATAAAAACTCTTTTTAAGGAAAACGAAGCTATATAGAGATACATTTCTTTAAAGTACTTAATAATAAAAATGAACTTTATTAATAGGTAAATAAATCCTAAGTCATGTCTAATTTAACAAAAATAAAAGCCTCAAAACGCAAAATTTAATACAAAAATCATGCATATATTAACATGTATTAACTTTACCTTTTACTTTGTATTTTACAATTATCTATGACATTAAAAACATTTTTGTTATGCAGATAAATAATAAAAATAAAATGAATAATAAATGCAGATATTCAAATTGAATGATTACCTAAACATTCCACTAAAAATGTTTGTGGATCCTAATGTTATGCTAATTTATTACATTTAGCAAAATACACTAGAACCTTAAGCCAACTCTTAACCTACCCTCACTCAATAAAATAACGTAACGCTATAGTAGTCTAGAGCGTTCCTCAAAAATAATACACCACATATCATCGTAAGCTTAAGTTCTTACGGCACAAGATCAGCGGAACATAGGCCTCTCTAAATGGCTTCCAGATTGGAAGTGACCTTCATCCAACGGCTTCCTACATCCTGTAACCATCACCAAATCCCACAAAAAGACCAAAATCTCACCAGACATGGACACAGGCCTTCGTTTAGGCACAGCCGGTTTCTTCCCGATAGTCGCAAAGGCTGGGGTTTCACACGCTTCGTCTAAAGACCTGACGGCTTCTTCCAAACTTCCGAGGGAGATTGAGAAACTCTCTCTTGCAGCGGCCACTGATGACTCACTCTCTCTTCGAAGAGTTACGATCTCCGAGTCGACTGGTATAAGCAAATGAGCATGCAAAGCGGATTGTCAGATAAAACATAAAAAAGGGATTTTAAATTTTAAAAAAATGTGATTTAAATTAAAATGGGGTAGGTATATTAAATAAGAAAAATGTAAATTAAATTTAAAAATGTATTCTGGGGTTCAGTTAGAAAAAAAAGAACTGTTAAGTTACAATATATGGTTGATATAGAAGAGTAATTGTGAAATTTTAAAACCAGAACTGTTTTTTTTTTAATTGTGTAAGTACATAATTTGGTGTCAATGACATCATGTTTATCATATTTATTTTATGATTTGGATCAGATTATTTGTATCATTATAACATTGTTACTCTTTCTATGTTAAATTAATGCTAAACCGAAAATGGTCAAACCTATCTTAGAAAAAAAGAAAAGTACAACCAGCAACAAAAACACACAAACATCTAACAAACGAAATTCACACTAAACACTGCTTACTGAACATGGATCTTATGTACATAAGCATTGATACTACAATCACACAATAATCAACTACTATAAGGGTATGGAATGCATTAGAGCGGTTGATATTCTGAAGCTTTTTTATTGTCACGGGGAAATCATCAAATGACTTCTCCCGCCCTGGGTGGGGCGAGAGAGAGTGTCAGACTCTTACTGACTTAAAATCCTCCCGTTCCTTCTAGGCCTTCTCATTAAGCCCAGAATGTCGATTCTATAAAATTTGTTTGATTTTGAATCTTGTTCGAGTGTGAAGTAAGCGTCGAAGTGACGGGGAAATTACCTACATTTTTGAATGTCACTTGTAACGTCATCTCATACTTTATCTATCAAAATTTTGCGGTCAATTTAGTTTAACTCGCAAGTTTAGCGAGGAACAACTACTCACAGCGGATTCAGATTCGAAGTTAAGAATGAAGTCTTACAGAATCACACTGCAGGTCGCGGTACCTCATTGCGCTTACCCTGCAACCTCGGCTGTGACATTGTGAAGCGTTCTTGGGTCAGAGTCTGGATTCAGGACATATTGCCTTGCCTGCATTATAAACTTCTCACCCTTCGAAGGAGTAAGCTGCATTGTGTAACATATTAGAATTTCGTCCAGTTATGTTAGACTCATAATTACAATGGGACGATACTGTTTTGTTTTTCTTTTAAATTAAACTGTCACACTAGAATTTGTTTTTTTTATATAAAAAAAACCCGAAACAAAATAGGGAAATAACTACACCGCTCTAATGCATTCCCACCCAGAGCTAATCAAAACTAAAACCTAAACTGCACACATAAGACATCAATTTGCTTGCAAACAAACAAACACACGGAACTTTGCATTCTAAATTAACACTTGTTGTACAGAGATAAGGTAGGAAATGACTTACCGTCAGCATGTTGGACTTGGTGCTGTATGGCGTGGTCTTCGGCGGCGAAGGCGCCCTGGCTTCCATAACCACTCGAGGATTCAAGAGACGATTCGCTTGCACTGCTCTCTGAGCAAACCTGGAATTAAAGAAATATTGTAAGTATCAAAACCCGAAGTTATTTTAGCGAGATCTGAAGGAGACTCCTGTTCAAGAATGGACGTTTTCGCACAATGCAAGACTTAAGGTCGGCTTGACCGAAGTGATACCACGGATTCACAGACTGGCCCGAAACAACCTAAGCGTTATGTTTCGCCGTGTGAATGGGATTACCAGAACGCCAATCCTTACCGAATCACAGGTATTCCCTTTAAAAGCCTAGCACCCAAAAATCCGGCAATGCACTCGTTACTCGTGTACATATATGTACATACATATTGCCAGCCTTCAGGGGCAAATTCCCTAGGCGGCATACATAGGCGGCGGCGATTACTTACTATCAGGTAATGCGTCTGTTCGGTTGCCGACCTATCCCATAAAAAAGTAGGACTACGCTGTGGCTATCCCTTAAACCCCAAATAATTCCTTAAAGGCCGACAATGCACTTATAACTTTGGTGTTTACTTAACATCAAGTAATCTGTCTGCTGATTTCTCACTCTATCACTTAAAAAAACACTATCAACATCAGGAGATCAAGTAATATAATGAACATAATGAAAGAAAGGAAAAATTAAACAAACAATCCCAAAATTACTGAACCATAACATGTCCGTTCTCAATATTGTCCCGAAAAATAAATACAACAATTTTCATTAACCTTATGTCAACACACGTAATACATAACAACATTATTTCCTACAACTAAAAATAAAACTTCGACTTGTAAAAACAGAGTTGAAATTCCACTATTATTTATTAGAAAAAGACGTACGTTGTAATTTAAACTGTATCTTCACATGATTAAGTCGTGTTTTTGCATGTCGTACAAATGATCTGGGGCTTATTGTATGACCGTTCGAGCAACTAACGTGGTATTTAATCAAGTTTTCATACCGAACAATGATATGTACGATAGAGTAAATGAGTTGGAGCAATCGATTTTGATGCTTGCGTTTTAAGTAAGAGCGTTTATTTTTCTATCACAAACTTAAGCATTAATTTAAGGTTATATGAGAGTAGAATACATGTTTTACCACACCGACTCTTTCTACGGGTATTATAAGACCAGACTAAGGAACTACTCATTTTACAGAGATCAGGTACAAAGGGCTCTCTAAATATTCCAAAAGACTGCACACTGCACAGCCTTCAAAGAAGTACACGAAAAAATTGAAGTAAATTATATATTATGACAGTACAAAATTTCTTCCCTCCCCCAATCCCTCCCTAACCCCTAAATCCTCTTCCCAGAAGATCTGCAACGCACTTGCAAATTTTTTGGTGCTACGATTCTATATGCGGCGGTGATTGCCTCCTCGGTTGCAGCCGTATAACACTAAAAAAAGTAAACAGTGACGTCATTATTTTTATGTCTGATGTAATACGTCTTTCCTAGAAAAATACCAAAACTAAAATTAAATTGACTGATCTGGCTGAATAAAAAAATGATTGACTTGATCATTTTCTTTATTCAAATACTTAACAAAATATAATGACCGAGTCAAGTACCCAATACTATCATTTAATTCCTTTCAACGATCAAGACTGCCCAATCGTTGTACACGGAGCGATTTCATTGACGGCTAAGCAATATAACTCGGAATCGCATATAAGATCACGTAACGAAACGCAGGAGTCGCGTACATCGTGCTGGAGGATTCTACAAACAACAAATTGAATTTTTAAACGAAAATGGTGACTGCGGCCTTTAGAGTTTTGATTCACATTATGTGAGTATTATTTTATATTCTGATACCTTTGTAAGTAAACCAAGCAACTCGAACAGATAGGACATAAAAACGATGTAGTTTTGTAAAACTGTCAATATTACAAATAAGAATTCAGGTTAATATCTTTTATATTTAAGATTTCTTTATAAATTGTCTACATAAATATATTACGTAAAAAGGTTAAAGTATAACTGAAAAAGTCATAAGGAGTTAGCTGATCAGTCAATTAAGGTATGGTTTTAGTTTTAAGGAAAAATTGTGTAATGCGAACTCAATGCTTAATGTTCTTTTGGTGTTTATAAGATCAGAAGAAGTATCACGATGAAACTTGCAAAAAGTTAAAATTGATACTATCTAATAAGTCTTTTTGTATATGTCCATACATATATTTTATTTGGATATAGGTCCTTTAATTTTACAATAGGTAAAATTTGTAGGTACTTATAAGGTCTTAGATTTAGTAGCATAAGTGAAAAATTAACCCTTATTATGGGGAAGTCAGGGATATTAAGGGAAATCGCTTCCCTTTTTTCGATTGGTACCTGAGATTCAGTATTCGATCGGTTGAATTTCGGAAAGCGATGTTACGGATGATAATCATATACGGTAAGCAATTAGTTTCGCCTTGCGTGTGTTTTTTTTTTTCGTGATACAGAGTCAAACAACGGCGTCGTCCATGTGCAACCACAATACTAGAGATTGGGAGAGTGATAAGGGTTCTGGTGTTTTAGGGATTGGGGTGGGGAAGGATTGGTTTTCCTTATCCTCCCTTTTTCGATCTTAGGAAACTTTGCTAGTGAGTGCGTCAAAAAACCCTCTTATGTTACCATAAAACATATAGATGGAACAAAAACAATTTACAGAAACCGCACACCAATATGAAACTGTGAACCAAAAGCTGTTTAACAAAACATCCAACTTGATATACTTACATGAACGAATGGGAACGTTAACAATGTCGAAAATACTCTTAATTCAGTTACTTGTTTTGTTTATTTCTTAAAGCTTTTTTCGAACTATATAACTAACATAACATTATGTATACTAGCTACTTTCTTGCGGTTTAACCCGCTGCTCGGCTCCATTTAATCGTAGCGTGATATTTTATAGCCTATAGCACTCAGGAACATTGTAGCTATCAGTGAAAGAATTTTGGCAATCCGACCAGGGGTTCCAGAGATTACCCCCTAGATACACACTTACAAACTTTACCTCTTTATAATATTAGTATAGACTAGCTTATCATTTATTTATTTTTTGTGAGGCGAAAATCATCAAATGACTTCTCCCATGACCAGAAAACCCCCCTGTTCCTTCTCCTGCTCCGGGCCGAGGTCGCGGTGCCTCATTGCGCTTACCCCGCAACCCCGGCTGAGCTTATCATTTGCTTGAAGATCTCAATATAAACATTAAATAATAATAATAACTTCATATTATTATATTTAAATTGACATCACACACTTCTAAATTATGGTATCATCATGAAACTTGGCAATTATATATAGACTAGCTTCCGCCGGCAATAAATTGGTATGTTGATAAAAAGTAGCCTATGTGTTAATCCAGAGTATCACCTATTGACATACCAAATTTTAAACAAATCGGTCCAGCCGTTTTTCCGTGAAAGAATAACAAACGTACATCCATACATTTTCACAAACTTTACGATTAGATGAAAATACAATATTATCGTGCAATCAACCTAGTCTGATGATCGAATACGGTAGTGTCCGACTAGTCAAATTCAATACTTTTATTAAACTTTACTTTTTATGTATGAAACTCCAAATTATGACGTCAAAGTACTATTTTTCCAACGAATAGCCTACCTATTTTTCAAAAATTTGATCTCAATTTTTTTTTATTCCTCAGATAACATTTATCTGATTATTAAAAAACTAATAAAGCATCATTTTCAGGATTGCCGTTAACATTCCAGCTTGTTATTCATGGTGAGTAGGATAATAACTTGATAATATACCACACTTGTTATAAAAATAAAATAAAATTTTGTTAAAAAATCTGGTGCAAAAACTCTGTGATGCCTCCTTATTTTATGGCTAATTAAATGTTGATAGTAAATTCAATTATTTTGTTTTCTTACCATTTCCAAGAATTGTATTCGGACTTCTCAGATTAATAGCTTGATTATTTATTATTATTAATATTAACACGAAAACCCTGATCACCTATTACAGTCCAGCGGAAGATTCTCAAATGGAGATGAAGGCAGCTTACAAATCCGGAGAGATCCACGACCAGGAACCACCGATAACGTTAGAGAAGATCAAAACCAAATTGAAAGAGAGTGAGATCTTCAACTGGGAGGATCCAACTCTTACCGAGAGGGAGAAAAAGGAGATGAACAAGTTGTTTGATGCTGTGGAGATTATGGTGAGTTTTTGGTGTTATTGCTGCTACTAAATTGACATAGGTTTTTTCATGTTATAGGTCGGCAAACGAACAGACGAATTACCTGATGGTAAGCAATTAGCGTTGCCCATGGACACTCGTAACAATGGAGGAGTTACGGATGCGTCGCCGACCTTATTAGGATTAGAGATTTGGGGATTTAGGGTTGGAGAGGGATTGGGGGTTATCGGAGGCCCAATCACTAGCCTCCCCTCATTCCTTCCCAATCCTTAAAAATCCGAAACCTTTATCCCCAAAAGGCCGACAACGCAATCGTAACTCCTTTGGTGCAGCGGGTGTCCATAGGCAGGTGCTGATTGCTTGCCATCAGGTAATCTGTCTGCTCGTTTGCCGAACTATCTCATAAAAAGGTGAAGTTTATTTGCATTATGAGCCAGCATTTGCCCATTATCCAGTATGGTGGTCTTAGTGATCAGATTTTTATTTACAAATCTAGATTTAGAATTTTCTGAATAGTTAAGTGCGTAGTATAGTAATAGGTAGCGACTTCATGGCAGTTAAAATTCTTATCGATGTATAATACCTTGAAACTGGGCGATATACGGCTTCAACTAATCATTGTGAGAGGAATATAAAACATTGTTATAATTGGAGGTAGTGGTCCATTGAAAAAGCGACGATAACAATGTAGCTCAGGCATTATCGGGTCTGTTGATAAGGAGTTTTGAGAAAGATCGTAGTCTCAAAAATACTGAATCCTTAATTTATATATCCAAAGAGTTTATATAGAAGCACTCTTAAAGATTGTGAGTACGCATATGTGACGCATATGAGACGACAAAGGATTAAAATTTAATGATAGATCCCATCACTTGGTTTTTTTTTACAACTTGTCTCTGCATTGTTCTTGTTCAGGCGTAAACGCCTGTTCGAAATACGCAGCAATAAGTTGTGAAACACTTCATTATTAAAATTTGTATAGGCGTTTCTCCATTAATCAAGAACATTCGATGTCATCGTTCACTTGCCTGACTACCATTGTACGAGTTACATCTAATTTTTTATTAAACCTGATTTCGCTAATTTTCGAAGTTTTTTACTTTGATTGGCACCATTACATCCTCTAAAGTTGTAACAGTTCTCACTTAGGGTACAATAATGTATACTAAATGTTATATTATGAAAATTGTAAACATTTATTATAAAAAAAGAATAACGATGGATTTTCTTGCTCGTTCTTCTCCATTCGAATCTACAATTTGGAATGAGCACCTAGTTTCACTGACGAACTGACTGGCCGACTATATTCTATTCTGATTATGAGCATTGACTTTAGCTATTCTGCCTAGCAACGAAATTTGGTCTTGGAAAACACACGCTCGGGTCTATTTCTGATCAGCAGACCCGCGATTTCAGTGAGAGGAGACATTTGATCCATTTGATCTGCCCCTTTTAAAGACATGGATGAAGTTGCATGCTAGTGGATCCTCACGTTTTATTTAATGTAAATTAGGTACTTGTTTTTAATTGAAATTTGATTGTTTAATAAATGTGATTGTAATTGATAATAGAATCTGTATTTTTTACTAACACTAGTTGCATAACAAAATTTTAACTATTCATTTATGAGCTCTGAGCTTGAAATAAAGATTTCTATTCTATTGTATTCTATAACTGGAATATTTCCATTTCAGACAACCTCTCGCAACCGTCAGCCCTCAGGTGTTCAAAACATGTTCTCCTCACTCCGTCTAGTTGAGAGGGTCGTCAAGAAACAGTTGAAAGAGGGGCAGATCTCCGAAGAACTTGCTAACAAGTTTAACTGGGAAAAGCTGTGAGTACCTACCATTCATCCATCACTAATTTAGTGATCGAAGCTACCATTAAATTTTTATTTAAATGTTGGAATCATCAATTGATTTTCGACTTTATCCTAACAGAGTTTGTATCGGCATTCCTTCTCAGAGTAGTCAGATAGGAAATGCTGCGGCTTTATCTAGGTAGTTTTTTTCTGTAATAATATTATAAAGAGGTAAGTTCGTATGTAGGGGGTAATCTTAGGAACCGCTGGTCGGATTTTCAAAATTCTTTCATTGACTGATAGATAGCTTCATTGTTCCTGAGACCTATGAAACATCACGCTACGATTAAATGGAGCAGGAAGTGAAACCGCATGAGAGTAGCTAGTAATTAATAGTTTTGTGACAAACGCAAGTTTATGCTATGAATATTTCATCAGGCGCAGGAACACTTATAAACTACACTTAGTAAAAGATCAGCTGTCAGTAAAATCGCGCCTATGAAGTTCTGAATTTAACAGTACGTAGAAACGTACCTGTCAATGTCATACTTTATGGGCATGCTGACCTAATTAGTGATGAGCGATGAATCATCGTGACCACAAACTATAAAATATCGATATTTTTTCTTAATTCAAAATTAATTTATCATTTCATTTTATTGTATATTTTAAAATAATAACGTTATTTACAATAGTGCGTAAATAAAATTTAAATAGTAACCTACTCATGTAAAATTCTTTCGACAACTTTGGGTTTCGGGACATTCTGAAAGTGATTCGGATATAGATTTGGGGTGTACTCCTTTGGAATAAATTTATCTTAGATTAAAATATTAGTTTCATTTCAGTACCCAAATTATATTCCAATTAAACATATAATTTTAGCATCGATAAGTAAGAAACATCGAAAATTATTATCGATACTTTTTTGTACCATGACAACCCTAGGAATGTCAGTTTGACGGATGTCGCAGAGATCAAGCTATCTTTTATAAGGTATAGCACATTTATGATATTAGTAGGATAACAGAAACAGTTGAGAATCTAAATTATTGCCAGAAATAATCTCTCTGTAATAAATCTGAATCTATTATTAAGATCAGTTATCAATTCTAGTTGTAATACTGTAACTGCAAATGTAATATTTTATTCGATTAAATAATAATAATAATAATTCATTTCAGAACTACCCGACAGAGGCGTGACAATCAGCCGACGTACTACTTGGACAAAAGTACAAATATGAGAATGTTTAACTTACATTAACTATAAACATAATTGTAATATTCTTACTTTATACTGAATTGTATCGAGTGAAAATGTATAAGTCCACTTATTTAAGGAATTGAGTTTAAGATTAGGTAATTATTTATATTTATTTATGGAAGGTAACAAAGGTATGATTAGTTTCAAATTAATGCTGTTTTAATAATTATTAATATCTCAATTTCACCTTCGGACATCCCGGCGTACGGCAAATATCCACCCTCACGTTGTTGAGACACCTGCGGCCCGGACTAAGCGTTTTGCCTCGTCATTTATACAGCGTACATCGAGGGATTGGAACAGTTTGCCGGCTGCAGTCTTTCCGTCCGAATACAATTTAGGTGTCTTCAAGGCTAGAGTGAATAGGCTCTTAGTAAACTAGTACGCCTTACCATCAACGATTGCATCACTGCTTACTACCAGGTGGGATCGCAGTCAAGCACTAGTTATACATTAATAGTAGTTATATAAATAATAAAAAATGTAAATAATCAACCTAGTTTTGCAGATAAAAAAATAAAAGATTGACTGAGTGTGTAACAGGTCGTAGAAAAATAATCAACAATTTATTTGTTTAAGGCTACACATCGAGCAACCAAGATCCCGTGTTTCCTGGTCTTTCTTCAAACGATTTTCGCCCTCATTCTAGTAATTTTATACTGGATTACTGCTTGAAGCATAGCTTGACTTGTAGCCGTTTCTACTACGTTTCTAAGCAAGATTTTTTTTAAACTCAAAGACAATGCATTTTTCCATTAAACCTATGAAAAGGTTTGAGAACAAATTGTTAATGTTGATTTGTCCATCAGTGAAGCCTAAGTACTCGTTATAAAAAATATAGATTTACATGGAGAAGATCGGGAAAGAAACTCCATTGTTAACCTTCTTTTTAGTATTGAATATAGAATAGAGATATATAAGGAAAAAACTGTACTTAATTGTATATTAATTAAGTTCTTCATAACAATAAAGATGCAAATTGAAACGTATTTAAGTATATAAGGTATTTAATTTAATTCTTAATAAACTTTGACTGATGTATTACTTTTGTAAATTATTTTAAAATAATATTATAGTGTGATTACAAGAGAGTAGTTTGATTTTATTTTAGTTTATGTATAAGTATAATAATATCGACCTATATATCTTAGTTACGGCTAATATTATCCGACACACCTCGAGAAAGAAACTAAACCATTTATTCTACTTTGAAAAGTGGTTAATTAATACAAATATGAGAATGCTATCTGTAAATGCGTCTTCGTTTACAGAAAGTACTATTTTTTTTCGATGGATCAATCCTCCATTGACTACTCTTGTCCTGGATGGGGCGAGACGAAGGTTCAGACTCTTACTGACTGTAAACCACCCTGTTCCTTCTCCTGCTCCAGAGTTCGTGGTAAATTATTTCGATTGCACCCTTGATTGAGTCACAGACTAGGTTCAGGGGAAAATCATCAAATGACTTCTCCCGCCCAGGGTAAGGCGAGAGAGAGTGCACGACTTTTATGGACTAAAAACCCCCCTGTTCCTTCTCCTGATCTGGGCCGAGGTCGCGGTGACTCATTGCGCTTACCCCTCCACCCCGGCTGACCATCAGCCCTATAGGGCCCCGTCTGTGGCGGTCTATTGGCAAAGAGCCGGTCGGGTGTATGTGCTAGAACATGAATGTACAGCTGGCTCGTACCTTCTCCTGCGGCGGATGCTCGGCGTTGTGTTGCTGGGCGCGCGACGCGGCCAGGGTCGCCAGCTCCGACATGTTCACGTACAGCGCTTGCGGCATTTCTAGATAGCGATATGAAAAAAAATGTCACATTTATAGTATCAAGGTATCTTCAGTAAAAATATGTATTTAAGTGTGCTTCGGCACGAATAGGTCGGCTCGACCGGAGTGATACTACGGCCTCATAAAAATCGGCGTGAAACAACCACAGCGTTATGGTTTGCCGTGTGAGTGAGGTGACCAAAGACCCAATCCTTTCCCCCACCCCCCATTCCTTCCCACTTCTTAAATATCCAGAACCCTTATCCCCAAAGGCACTCATAACTTGTTTGGTGTTGCGGATACTCATGGGCGGCGCCGATTACTTACCATCAGATAGGTCTCGTCGTTTGCCGACATATCTCATAAAAAAATATTATATACCCTATTTGGGAGCAACAAAATGCGTTGCAGTATTGCTCTTCAAATTATTATAGGAGTTGTTTTGCAAGTTTCATTTAAGTCATTCATGCATTTATCAAATGTTTGCTGAAATGTATGTATCTGAATAGAGAACGCTTTGATTGTTTAGCAAGAAACTACAGCACTGGGAAATTACTTTTAAACAGATATCACACAAAACTTTGGTTGGGAATTAAGACCAAAACCTGCTCCGTCCCTTTTTCATCGACGTACAGGCTCAAAATCAGCCCTCTGTACCACACATTAGAGTATATTTTCCATAAACATGCTATACGATTAGAGTGGTAAACCTTTAGTAAGATGAGGTGGCAGTGAGGATGGCTTGCTCGGTTTGAACTCTTGCTGGCACGTGTTGGCGTTGCCCGACTTATTGGGGACTGCGGGACGTTCCAGGGAGGAACATCTCTGTGAAATACATGATATCATTACATAGTATAAAACAAAGTCGGTTTCTCTGTCCCTATATCCCTATGTATGCTTAAATCTTTAAAACTAAGCAACGGATTTTGATATGGTTTTGTTTTAATAGATAGAGTGATTGAAGTTTAAATATGTATAAGCACACTACCTCACACACAAAACCCAAAGGTAACAAACCACAAACTGGTCAAACAAACAACTTTTGACCTTATCACAAAGTTACAAAGTCGAAAATTTATTAAACTGTACACACGGTTACGAATTAATCCAGTTTATCGAGGTCTCGCTTTGTATGATCTTTCCGCACATTCAAGGGTCAGTTAATACTAGATGCGCTTAGCTTGATTTGAAGCCGTGAGTAGGGGTAAAAACCAATTTTTCAAAATACTTTAATAGATTTTCAACTTAGTCACAAAACAATAAAATTTAAAATGTATTAATTAGTAGGTAGTAGACCAAATTCTTCATTAGACTTTATCACAAAACGATAAAGTTGAAAATGTATTAAAAGGTTAATTCATAGTATGGATAGAATACAATACGTACGGTAGGCAAGGGCGGGCGAGCGTAGATGTGTGTATCCCTTGCGTCCACCTCCGAAGTAAACGTGTGCACGCTCAGCGCCGCGCGGGGGTGACCGCGCTCGTACGCTGCGGGGGGACACCAACGTATCAATACAATACATCATCATCGGCCTATAAGTGCCCACTGCTGAGCAAAGGCCTCTTATCACACGGAGAAGGTTTGAGCATTAATCATCGCGCTTGCTAAGGCGAATTGGCGATTTCAAACTTAGGTATAATTAGAAATTATTCCTCTCAATGACTCATTCACCGTATGTCAATGGTGTCTAAATAATCATAGAAAGAACATTTAACTTGGAAAAAGTCGCATTTGTACTTGCCAGGTTTCGAACCCGCATTTTGAGCCACCACGACAATAATTGAATCTTCCATACATTTACCAAATGAATAGTAATTATTTTTAAAACAAAACGTTGCCATACATTTCACACTACTTCTTCATCTTGTGTTGTGGGAGCGTTTACATACATACAAATTCACATACACACCACACCCAGACACGGAACAACAATTTGTGGATCACACAAAGAGCTGATCCGTGAGGGACTCGAACCAACAACACGTTGCACGGCAGCCAATTGCCCGGCCTCTGCAATAACCGTGCAGTCAAACAATGTAATCACCCCATACAAAGTAGCTCGAAATTTTTCTAACAATACAACATTAATAATGTAGCAATGACTTTTCAAACTAAAATAAAATTTATAACAAAGATTTTTAAGTACATTTTACATGATATTGTACATACCTGCAGAAATTGTATGCGGTCTTCCGCCCATGATGGCAGAGGCGGCTCTCTCGAACTGCGCCGTGTCTTTGAGATCGGGCCAAGTCGCTGATGCTGGAGACAAACAATATTGTTTAAGGCTTGCATTTTTATTAACTTTATGTTATACGGCAAACGATGGGTTTGAAAACATTTTCATACTTACAGTAACTTGTCACAAAAAAAAAAGCTATTTTTTTTTGTTTTTTTTTTACAAACCTTTTCCCCACTCTAAAACTTTTTCCTGTATCGTGTGTGCATTTACGAACATATAATTTCACATACACATCACATAAAGAGTTGTTTGTTGCCGGAATGGACGAAAGCCACCGCGCCAGCCATGCAGTCGAATTTTAATTGTTTTCATTTAAAAAATATTCACAACTTTATCTCTGATAGGTATATACAGGATGGCTTTTAAACGAGGGATACATTCATGGATCTGGTTTCGGTGATCAAATACATTTTTTTACTTTTCCGTGCAAAATGAACAATCAACTGCTGATCAGCGATTTGTATGAGGGTAATAAATTTATTTTTTGTGTTTTCGATATTGGTCTCTCGTTCAAAATGCTACCTTGTATAAGTATACGAAAAATAAGTGTGGGAGAGCCATGCTTCGGCACGAATGGGTCGGCTCGACCGGAGTGATACCACGGCCTCACAAAAAACCGGCGTGAAACAACCACAGCGTTGTGTTTCGCCGTCTGAGTGAGGTTACCGGAGGCTCAATCCTTCCCCTCCCCAAATCCCTCCCCAATCCCAAAATCTCTCAAATCAGGGTGGAAATCGGGTGTCCATGGGCGACGCTGATTGCTTACCATCAGCTAATCAGTTTACTCGTTTGCTGACATATAACATAAAAATAAATTACCTGCATTACTGATGCCATCGTGTCCATCGTCCGTATGTTCGTCTTCGGTGTGGCTCTTGGCCTGAGTCATACACTCGCTACTAACGCTCTGATTGTCTGAACCCTGTAAGTTTAAACAGAACAATGAGTTACCCGTGCGTTACATTGCTTGGAGAAATAACAAAGGAGTTTCGTTGTAACTTATTCAAATCTAAATTTGAAACGCAAATTAAATACTACCTCTATACCTAATAACTACTTTTACTGTGCTGTGCTTGATAGGATCCATGATGATCTCATAATTTATAATTTACCACCTATGAATCGCATAATTATTAAGTACTTATCGAGTAAATTTTTAATATCTCAAGCTCTCAGCTTTATGCTTATAAGTAGTTATTTAAATTATATTTAAGTTTATTTTATTGAGTAACTTTCTTATATTAATTATTTAAACTTGTATTTACGAAAGTTGTTACATATAAAAGATACTAAATACAAAATAAATATATAGAAATCAAAAACTTTAAAAGCCAAAACCGCAAACAACAAAATATTGTAAGCAAAATGTAATTTAGAGTTTCTTATTATAAACATAGTACATACCTTTTTGGTTTTATATGTAAGACATATAAAACCACTAAGTACAGGATGAGGACGTAGGGGGGTAACGGTACATGCTTTAGCGGTTATTTTTTATGGAAAAGAGTGGCAAACGAACTGGCTCCTTTAATAATACAAGTGTGGGAGAGCCATTCTTCGGCACGAATGCTCGACCGGAGTGATACCACGGCCTCACAGAAAACCGGCGTGAAACAATCAATGTTTTGTTTCACCATGCGAGTGAGGATACCGGAGACACAATTCTACTTCCCTTTCCCCAATCCCTAAACCCCTTAACCCAAAAACTGTCTCACTTGCAACTAAGAAGTGATTTGCAGGTCATTAATAAAAAAAATCGGATATTTTTATGAAGTTAGTAAGGTGCACTTGAATTTGGGAATATTTTGAAGCACAAGTAAAACTCTTAGAACGTTAGTACGGCAAAGGTCAACTTTTAGGAAGATAGTCGGGTAACGGCTACAAGTAGCCGAATATCATAAACTTTTAGGATATAAGTAAGGTAAAGGCTACATGTAAAATATTGTATTTACATTGTCAACGTAGAGCGAGCGACGCTGTAATGCGTCCTGCGATCGAAATCCGGAGTCCGCGCTGCAGACACTCGACAACCGGAACGCGGACTAAATGGCGGGTAGAAAAAAAAACAAAACAAAAATGCAAAATAAAACAAAGAATAATAATAATAAAGTAAAGCTAGGATGTGACGACAAGTGAAATTCAATACTTCTTTTGAAGGGGCAAGAAATAGTTTTCTCATGTGATTTTTTCTGGTACATTTTTAAATGTGATTTGAATTTCTGCAGGGACTGCCAGTCCTTAATAGGTACTTATATAGACTACTATTTTATTTTGAAGTTATAAAAGTACCAATTTACAGGTTAGTAGGAATAAATGATTTTGTCACTGATCGTCTGGAAAACAGAACAGCGTTTATGATAAACAGAAATGGTAATTACTCTGACAGTCCTGACTTATTAAATGCTTGCCTTAATGTAGTACCGAATTTTACTTAACAGACATCAAAATAGGAAAATCTACGAAAAAACTCTAAATCAATTAAAAAATCAACTCTACTGAACTAATCTAATGAATTCACTAATATCTAATAAAACAGTATATATACTATAGTTCATTCCATAATTAGAGACAACAATTTGACAACAGCAAATGTCAAACTACAAAATAATGTGGCCAGATTTTTTAACATAGTGATGGACCCGAGTACGATGTTTTAAAATACCGATACCGTTTTTTTTATAAATTACCCTGAGCAAAACAAAAAAAGTTGCGGGGATGTTTTTATAGTATAATTGTACCTAGTTATTAATATATGAAGCTAAAAAAGGACTTGAAGATTATTACAAATTAAATGAACTCGGAGCAATATGAAGAGATCAGAGATCGGATGGGAGCGATATTACAATCTGACTGACAGACATTATATTTATAATTATAGAAACCAATACCAACGTATTTCTAGGCTTAAATTATGTTTGACATTCCATCTGTCAAATTGCTGTGAGGAAATACCAAAGCTGACCATAGTTTCTTGTAAAATAATGATATCATATCAATGCTAATAGTTAATAGTTTTACAAATCATTTTCGGTATTTCGGTTAATACCGGTCGCGGGACTTCACTATTTATGAAATGGAAAAAACATGCAACACTCGAAATGTCAAATCTTTGTCTCTAATTATGGAACGAACTATACACACTTTTACATACGCATATCAATGTAACCCAACCTGCCAAACACAATTTCAACTCTATATCAAAACATATAAAGACAAAAATCTGACAAACGTTGGAGTACATTGACCTGCCATTTGTTTTTTAATGTAGGGTAAAGGTACCTGTGTGAGACAGTGTTGAGAGTCGCTGGAAGGGGCAGGGATGGTGCCCGCTGAGGACGCGTTCGATATCGGGGTCGAGCAACTCACTGTTGAACCGGATACACCTGGAAATTGTGTCTATATAAGTACTTATAGAACTAATTAAGACACATAAAGCCAGAAGAAATTCATAATTCATATTTCACCATCATCAGTCTATTAGTGCCTAAAGGCCTCTTCTCAGACGGAGAAGTTTAGAGCATTAATCAGCGTGCTTGCTCAAGGCTGATTGGCGATTTCGTATTTATAATTTCTAATTATAATAAGTCCAGGTTTCCTCGTGTAATTTTGACCGTATGTAGTTGGTGTCAAAATAATCATAGAAAGTGCATATAACTCAGAAAAAGACACATTGGTACTTGCCAGGTTTTGAACCTGCAACCATGTATGAGAAACGGGCGCCATAACTTTGGGGCCTCCACAACGTGTTCAATTTGATCTATTCAAATCATACTCACATATTTACCTCACACAAACAGCTAACCGATCCTCAACTTTATCACCTACACAATAACGACCATAGAAAAATAGGGTAAAGTCAACTGTAACTCACCATGCTGCTGATCAGAACACTGGCTGTTCAATGAAGATATTGAGGTGAGCGATGACTTGCGGCTTCCGAGACGGGATGAGGCCGATGGGGAATGCGGCGCCGACCCACTCTCAGCCCAACCGCTGTAGCAGGACTTTATGTCGCATATCACCTGAAAATATACCATCGGACTTGGAGATAGAGTTTCAAATCACATAACACCATCAGCCTATAAGTGCCCACTGCTGAGCAAAGGCATCTTATCACACGGAGTGTGTCACAATGTGTCGTGGGCCCATTTACAATCATAAAAATTGATATACACATCACACCTAGACCCGGAACAACAATTTATGGATCACACAAAGAAACTACTGCTGAGCAAAGCTTCTCACACGGAGAAGGTTTGAGCAATAATCAACATCAATGTGAAAACGTAATTAAATGAAAGGAAAAACAAACAAAGATAAAGGTTAAGCATGTCAAAATGTTACGAAAGAGGTATCAAAGGGTTTTTTTCCCTTTTGATCACCTGTTCCTAAAAACAATTATGGCAGCTGTAAGCTTACGATTACGAATTTCACAAAAATACAAGCTTTAAACCCATTATTATTAATAAGCGAGCCTTTAAACAAATTATGCAAAGAATCACAGTCTAAACTTATGTCTTAAAAGCGTTTACTCGGAACGGTTTTTCATATACATATTTATTAATTAATTTTACTGTTAATGCACTCAATCTAATATTGTACCTAGGTACTGCGCTTTTGTTTTTATTGGAATAATTTTGCTTGCCATGCTGTGTGTTTACACTTGGGTAGCAGTATGTGTTAAAACCAATTTATAGATGGTAACTTAAAATTGAACCACTCTGTATTTCTAAATTTTTATTTCCAAAATCAATAGATTTATTTGATCTTTATATATTGCAATGAAATACTGAGTTTCAATAAAATCAATTCAGTAATTTCCAAGATACTGAAACGCGTACCGCCAACCAATCCAACCTATTTGAAAACGCACCAACGACGCAAAAGATGCTTGGCGCAGAAATGGACAGGAGATACAGAAGTATTGTAGTTTTTAGTGTGGGAGAGCCATGCTTCAGTACGAATAATGCCACGGCCTCACAGAAAACCGGCGTGAAACAACCACAACGTTGTGTTTCGCCGTGTGAGTTAGGCCGTGGCATGCAAACTCTAATCTCTAAATCCCTAATCCTCAAAGAGCCGGCAAAGCACTTGCAACTCCTTTGTTGTTACGGGTGTTCGTAGGCGGCGCTGATTACTTACCACCAGGTAATCCGTCTGCTCGCTTGGCGAAAAAAAGAGCTACAATTACCTGTAAACTGGCAGCTGGTAGTGTCCTAGGCTCAGCTGTGTGTCTGATGAGCTGCTCGCTTCCTTCTTGTAAATGACCAACCTCCGCTAACATTGCCACTTCAGATTCCTGTGAACACGACACGATACCATAATTTTAACTACAATCCAAAAGCCACGTTTAAAAAAGTACAATCTAGGCATTATTTCAAAAGGAATCCTTTAACAAAGCAATTTCAGTCACGTTTTGGTCTTTTTTTAACGAAGTATGTACGAGTAATCTGGGTCAACACCACATATAACATCTACATCCACAGAATAACACGCCTTTATCACCGGGCTGTGAGAACTGTTACTTGGTTGATGGGCTGGCCACATTGTTCAAAAGTTAAAGATTTGTAATGAGAACTCACCACAACGGGGTTTAGGAGCGACACGAAGTGACAGAAGCGGCTTCGTTCCTCGATGAGCGCGGCCTTCACTGCTTTCTCCTCCATCTCCTCCAACTGTTGCTTACGTTCTTGAATGTCCTGGAAGGATGAACATCCACATTGTAGTACAGAAATATACAAATTCCTCCATTTTGTAAAAGGTATTGGGGCTGTGTGACGTGGTGGACTGAAGGCTAAGCCGCCCACTTCTCATGCATGAGAGTCCCAAACCTAGGAGGTACCAATGTAACTTTTACCAAGTTATATGTATGTCCTTTTTCTATGATTGTTTAGACACCACTGACATACAGTGAAGGAAAACGTCATGAGGAAACCTGGACTATTACAAGTTTGAAATCGCCAATTCGTATTAAGCACGCGTGGTAATTAATGCTCAAACTTTCTCCGTGTGAGAAGACGCCTTTGCTGAGCAGTGGACACTTATAGGATGATGATGATGAATGGAGCTATCGGTTTGTCCAATCAGAGTAGTTGTCAAAACTTGAATGCCCATTGGTGTCACACTTAGGTAAGAGTAGCCTTATTGTAACATCTCAGTACGACCTTATATTCAATAAGGAATTCTTCATCTCTCCACATCCAAAATCTCTTTTAGTGCACATCGTCTTTCATAGTCTTAATATTACAATACAAAATTCGAGATCCTAAATAAGAAATAAGAAATAAGAAATCTTTATTTGTATGAAACACGGGGTACATAGATGTAACATTTCTTATAAGTTCTGCATGTTTCGCCGTAGCATCGGCATACAAATATAAATAAAAAGGGTATTTATCAACAAGAAAAACTCAAAAACAAATAACAATTTAAAGTCTTAAAAACTAACAATACAATATTAAGAATTTATGGTACCTAGCCTAAACAGTTTCTTCCTTATGAGCCATATACTCGGCCATAGAATAGAAACATTTCTCTAAAAGCCATTTCTTGAGCACATTCTTAAATTTACACAGTGGTAGTTCCCTTACAGTTTTAGGTAGCTTGTTAAATATTTGGATAGCCATACAATAACAGTTCCTTTTAAACAAAGTAGTCGACATCATAGGAAGAACCAACTTACTCGGGTCTCTGGACAAATACTTTCTGGTTTCGCTAACTTTCTCGAATAACCTACCATGTTTTTTAACGAATACCCCAACTTCATAAATGTAGAGGCATGTTATCGGGAGCACTTTAAATTTTTTAAAGAATTGTCTACAGGACACCATTGGATTAATACCACTTATTGCCCGAATACACTTTTTTTGGGATATAAATGCTCTATTTATGTCTACCGAATTACCCCACAGTAAAATTCCATACCTCAAAATTGAGCCTACGTATCCATGGTATGCTAATAGTGCAGTTTTCTCAGATGCGAGTTTACGTATCTTTCTAAGAGCATACACGAACCTGTTGATACGTTTGCAAACATTATTTACCTGCACTTTCCAATTACAATGTTTATCAAGGAAAATCCCTAAAAACTTTGTTTCATCGATTTCCTCAACTTTTTGACCGCGATAATTTATTTCTAAATTTTGAGTTTTGCTATTGTAGTTCCTAAACTGGATAATTTTAGTTTTAGATATGTTAGCTGTGAGGTTGTTTTCACTGAGCCAGCTTGCTACGTTTTCTATTGTGCTGTTAAGTGTTTCTTTGTATTCAGAAAAATCTTTGGTATACTCAGGTACTACTAGGGAAATATCATCTGCAAAAAGAGTGCACTTAAAATTTGTAACTTGGGGCAGATCGTTAATATATATTAAGAAAAGAAGAGGACCTAATACACTTCCCTGGGGAACTCCGAAACTATTTAGTTGATAAGGAGATTTGTGTGATGTAAAAATAAGATTTTTGTCAACGCGAATAATTTCTACACATTGTTTTCGATTTCTTAGGTAATTAGCTAACCACTGCAGTGCATTTCCTCGGATCCCGTAGTATTCACATTTTTGTAGCAGGATTTGATGATCAACAAAGTCAAAAGCGCTAGACATATCAAAAAAGATAGCAGAGGCTCGCTTCCTCTTGTCTAGAAATTCCGTCACATTTTTTACTAAAGAAAAGGCTGCAAGCGTAGTTGACTTGTTTTTCTGAAACCCATTTTGATCATCAGATAAGATGTTATGTTTATTCAAGAAACTACTTATGCGAAAGTGCATTAACTTTTCAAAAATTTTAGAAAAAATGGGTATTAGTGTTATAGGCCTATAATTATTCAATTTCTCTTTCTCATCCTTTTTATACAGTGGTCTTACAATTGAAAGTTTAAGTTTTTCAGGAAAAGTGCCCTCAGAAAATGAAAGGTTAATAAGATAACTAAGTACTGTTGCAATTTCATTTTGACATTTTTTAATTATTTTAGTTGATATAGAGTCGTAACCAACAGCATTAGTATCTTTCAGTGATTTGATTGCTTTCACTACCTCACTTCCAGTGCAAGGAGATAAATAAATGGTTGAATCGACTGAATTAAGAAGGGAATAGTTAGGATTATTTTTGTTACGCTTATTTGTTTTTGTAATATAAAACTCATTGAATGCTTTAGCTATTTCTACTGGATCGTTTATAGTATTTTCATTATATTCTATATTTTTTATATCATGAACACTCATAGTATTATCAAGTTTATCGCCAATGACATCCCACGTTGCCTTACATTTATTTTTCGCGTTCGCAATAAACCTATTGTTATTCTTTTTTTTGCAATCTGTTATACATTTTTTAAAGATTCTAGTATATTGTATATAATGTAATTTACTATTATGGTCTTTGGTTTTATAGCAGTTGAATCTAAGTTTCCTTTTTGCTAGAGCGGAAGTTTTAATGCCTGTAGTCAACCATCTCGGGGAGCGCACATTTGTCTTTATTTTGGCTCTATATATAGGAAAACAAAGATCGTAGAACAGTTTGAAATCCTCATAGAATAAGTCGAAGGCTCGGTTACAATCTAATTCATTAAATACATAGTTCCATGACAAGTTCGATAAACAGGCTTTAAATTTCTGTATGTTTTCTTCGTCGTAATTTCTTTTCATAACATACATATACGTTGGCTTTGGTTTTTTATACATAATTTTAAAATCAAGAGTCTGAGCAGTATCATGATCAGACAAATAAAGCTGATGCACTTTACCTACAGCATTATGTATATTACTAAAAATATGGTCTATACAGGATGATTGACGTGTGGGTTCGTTTATGTGCGATTGTAAATTATGGGTAATAAGAAAATCTTTTAAGTTTAATGCAGGAGTGTTATTTACTAAAGAGTTTATATTAAGATCACCGGTTATAATTATTCGTTTGTTTTCTTTTAAATTTAATTTAAAGATAAGAAGTTCTAATTTATCGAAGAATATAGCAACATTTGAACTAGGGATTCTATATACACATAAGATTATACATTTTAAAGACGGAATATCGACACCACAGCACTCAAATACTTTTTCGCTTGAAATCATATTACAAATTTGAATGGGCCTGCAGTCCAAGGATTTATCAGCAAGAATACAAACACCACCGCGTTTTTCATTTTGTCTGGAGAAAAAACTACATAAATTATAGTTATGCAACCGAATATTGGGTTCATCACCTGATTTTACAAATGTTTCTGATAAACAGATGATGTCGATATGGCTATTTTTTTCTTTAAATTCTTCCAGACATATTTCTATCTGTTCCGATTTATTTAATAATCCTGCTATATTCTGATGGAGCAAGGTTGCATAGCTTTCCCTAGTCTTGACACTATCACACGTTTCTGTATTACGGAAAAAACAGGTCTCGATCTATATTCTGTGTAACGTTGTTTTTTGATATTTTGCTATTTTTTTGTGAGAAATAGTAAGGAATAGTCCCTTTTTTCGGTAGGCTTGAACTAGTTTTTGATAAAGTTTTAGTTTTATTAAGTTGTTTTAAAAATATCTTATTGTAGTACTCAGAATCTAAAACTAAATTTATTTCGTGACAAACATTTACCATATATTGTTTCCTATTATAGTATGAACTTAAGGGAATTTCCACGAATTTACAATTTTTAAAATGGTAGCATACATTTTTTAAAAGATTATTTAACATTCCTTCATTTAAATATCTATTTCGGACTACATTTAACATCAAAATATTTATGTTTTTTAATGATTTAAGAGTTCCTACTAGATCATACAATACACTGTTTGGATTTGTATCATATTCACCAACACATAATATTAAATAATTTTCCTTATTATCTTCTATGTGAGTAGTAGAATTTAAAAGCTCACATGTAGTGACGTTCGTCTTAATTACGGAAGATATACGATACTCTTCAAATCGTGTGCCAATTCTTGATAATATTAACTTGGAAGCTAACCCTGCCAGTTGTCCTCCACCTGCGATGAATACCTGGGGACGTATTTCTGTTGTTTCTTTTACCTTGTCAATATCAATTTGTTGCATTGAGCAAGTTCTAGGGATCTCTTGCGTTATCTGCTGTTTAGCGCCATCTTGTGACATCTCGGAGGAACGTGGCAAATTTTGGACATAGGTTTTTAATTTTAATTCTGACCTACTCCCAGCGCCATCTGTTGTAATAGGATCGACTTCACTGTCGGGTATCAAATCAAGGTCAGTGCAGCTCATATTCAAGTTTGAAGTTCTTCGTTGTAATTTCTTGCAAGCCTTTTGTTTCGATATCAAATTAGTTTTTTTCAAAGTACTGGGTGAATTCGTACATATCTGTTTTAATTGCTCATTTTTTTGTTTCTGTTCATAGAAAAGGCGTTGAAGATTATTATTTACTATTGTCAAATTCTCAATTTCAAGGTGTGCTATTTCAAGTTGTTCTTTCAATTTTCCAATTTCTTCTTTATACCTTTCGATGTCTTCGTTGAACAAATGTCCGGTTGATAAATCAGGCAAACTTTTAGCTAAGTAATCCGAGGTGGTCGATAGAAAGGATAAATTGAGTGACTCGTTGGCTGTTGTTTTGTTTTTGCGGAGGGTGATATTTTGAAATTCCATGGTCGTTTCATATAATTTTCAGCTTATTTTGAGATACTATGTGGTTGGAGATAAAAGTAGTAAAAATGCCAAAAAAAAAAAAAAAAAAAAAAAAAAAAAAAAAAAAAAAAAAAAAAAAAAAAAAAAAAAAAAAAAAAAAAGAATAAAAAAATGAAAGAAAAGTTGCAGCCTGGATTCGAACTTGCGACACAACGACTCGTAACTATTTAAATCGTCAGCGTTTACCACTTAGTCAAGCCAATGTTTAGAAATTAACTTGAAATAGCGCTTCTTATGCTTGTATTATCAAAATTGTTCGTTATAAATATTTTGAATTTTTAAAATTGTTTTTTTCCATCAACCGTCTATTGTTTTGCATCACTAAAAAATCACTAGAATCACTCTATTTTGTTATTGTTTGTTCTTGGTTCTTCTGTTATCACTTAAACATCACTGTTTTATGCATTTATAGCAGTTTTATTTGAGATATTAGTCATATGTAATATGGTTTTTTCACTGCACTGCTTGGAAAAAATGTTTATAGTTTTTTCTACACTGTATCAGATAATAACACTGAGATAACATCACCACTAGGTTAGGTTATTAGACTTCTATGAACATACTATGCTACTTATTTAGTACCAAAGTGAGATATTACTATTTTTAATATTTAAAAATTCGCGGAACTGATGTTGTGCTTGGCACTAGCGCCATCTCTCTATTGGATATTGTTTGTGTCTGATCCAATTGGACCTCACCAACAAAATCATGTACCATTTGGATCCCATGCTCACCTGCATGCAAACATCAGCCCGTCTTTTCGCGTCAGGGGGCGCTCTCCTAGCCTTCCTCGCGTGCCTTTGTGCCTCTGTGACACGGCGTCTAAGTTCAGCTCGAGCACGCTTGCACTCCCTCGCGTGTTCTCGGCCCAGTGCCCCAGTAGTACAGGTCCCGCGACGCCATTCGTCAGCGCGTTCTGATAGTGGAGTTATTAGGGTATCCATTAGGGCGCTGGAAAGAAAAGAACAAAATTCGTTTTGAAAATAATTCTTGAATTGAGTTGTTAAGTAAAAAAAGTATGTAAAAAAAATTGGTTCTTGTTTTGTGCTTTGTTAGCAAAGGTAATAAGAAACCTCGTGGTGGGCCGGGGTGTAGGCACCCGCTTATCCTGCTTAAAGCTGGTTCAAAGCCTGGCAATCACCAATGTGCCTCTTTCTGAGGCACATTGGTGATTGGTGATTGCCAAAAAAATTCATTCATTATTCATCTAAGATTATTTAGATAGAACTCTGACAAGCGGAAACATCATCAGGAAACCTAACCGTAATCCGCCCTGACCAAGCTCGGTGATAAATTCTCAATCCCTCTATCCTATGTAAGAAGAGGGATTTTATATTAATCGGAAATATAGATGACAAAAACACGTGACACGACTTCCTTTTGGCAATAACCATTTTACGTTTTAAAAGACCCGACCATTGATAACCACTAATCACTCAGCTCATTAGGTACTTAGGTTTTCAGAAAACCGTTTCTTCTTAAGAATGCCTTTGACTTTCTTACGAACATTTGAATCTATTTAAAACACAATATTTCACAAAGCTTAACAAAAAGACGTATGGAACCTACATTTTAAACGTAAACAAAAAGAATTTTGTACGAACTCGCAACATATGACGTCTTGTTTTGATGTCAAATATCATACTTATTTCGGAAAAATAAGGTAGAAAAAATAAGTACAGTAATAATAGTCAAATCTATGAATGGAAATATGATAAATGAATAATTATAAAGATATTTGAATAGTGCATTGTACTGAGTAGTCAAAATTATTATTTTTTGACATAAACTACCTAACTGCACTTTATTTAAATATTCTTCTGACCATAACAAAAAAGGAATACGGTAGTTTCCAACTAGTCAAATTCAATACTTTTATCCAAATGTCAAAAACGATACTTTTCTATTAAATTTGTATGAAAAACTGAGGTATGACGTCATAACAGTTTTGCTTACTTATTTCTGAATAATGAGCTAAAAAAATCTAAAACTTAGTGTATCGATCGATCGATGAATTACTTTTAAATTAATTTATTTTTGACCTAGGGCTAGGACCACTACCCAATTGGTGAAATTGGTCCAATCGTTGAAGAGTTATGCAATTGCCGACATAATATGCGATTTTTTTTAAATGATAATAATTTAATGACTTGCACGCGCGAAACACCCGATAAAATTGACGACGCGCGACATCACTGCTACGGGCATTCATATTGCATAGGTACTTGAAACTAATAGAACGGGTAAAACGCGCGGCAGAAGCTAGTTGACAATAAAAGCTTAATCCAAACTAATATTATAAATATATTTTCTTCACGCTTAAACTACTGAACCGATTTCTGTAAAATTACAAGAAACAGACGTAGTTTGTAACTCGAGAAAGGACATAGGATAGTTTTTATACCAAAAATCTGCAGGACGTCACTGTTCCGTGTGAACAGAGTCGCGAAGCTAGTATGTATTCTACATAAACTTTGAAAACAAAAAACAGATAAACATGGCAGTAGATCAATCTAAGGCAGCTTAAGTAATAATATGTATATTCAACCTTTAAACTATGTAAAATACTTATAATAGATCTTTACCATCGATCACTAATAAAGAACTAGTCATCAATGGTCTTTACCTATGAAATTGACGTTTTGCATGAAAAAATTTAAACGATTTTTTTGATTTGAAATGCGATGAAAATGTAACACTAATCAATAAACAAATGACTACTTTTGGAAAAACAAAATTAATTAGCCTTACCCAAACAAAAACTATTTTGATTTGAAATGGCCAGTATTGCAGAACGGCAATTTCATAGGTAAAGACCTATTATTAAAGAACGTTGTCAGACAGATATGTGCAAGTAGGTACCTACATGGAAAAGGAAAATGCAATGTTTATTTCAATATATTGTATTGGCGATTATTTAGACGGCACAGGGACAATGGAAGGTAAACTGCAAATTATTAAACCTTACAATCATGAAGTAGATCAAAAAATATTCTTTCATCCAAACCCGTAAGTTTAGAATGTTTTGCCCATACTAATATTATAAAGTGGTAAAATTTGTAAGTTTGTATGTTTGTAAGTTTGTAAGTTTGAATGAAGGGGGTAATCTTTGAAACCACTGGTCGGTTTCTCAAAATTATTTCACCTATAGATAGCTACAATGTTCCCGAGTGCTATAGGCTATAAAACATCACGCTACAATCAAATGGAGCCGAGCGGCGAGTAAAACTGCGCGGGAGTAGCTGATACTTAATATTATTAAGAGGTAAAAACTTGTAAGAGTGTATGTAGGGGATAATCTTTGAAACCACTGGTTAGATTTCCAAAATTCATGCTTCGGCACGAATGGGTCGGCTTGACCGGAGTGATACCACGACCTCACAGAAAACAGGAGTGAAAACCCAAACCCACATCGGGAAACGCAATTTTTAATTCACACAGAGTTGTTCTGTGCGAGAATCGAACCCGCGACACGTTGTACCGCAGCCAGTTGTCCAACCGCTGCGCCAACCGTGCAGTCATAATATACATATACTTCGTTGAAATAAAATGGATAAACATTTTTTTTATTGTAATAGAACAATATTTTTTGCAAACTAGGTACCTTTAAACTAGATTTCCCAGTTTTACCTGTTAATTTACTCCTTTGTGTTGATGCCAGCAGACTAAACAAGACTAATCTGTCAAGTTCCTTTAATACTTGTTTTTAATACAATAGTGTGATTTGTTTTTTATGTCGTAATTAAATGTTACTTTGTTTACTTATACTTTGAATCTCTCGAAGTATTACCTAACATCAATTACCCTACAAGCCTTTGTACATACCCCGGGGTTGCGGGGCAAAACGCAATGAGGTACCGTGGCTTCGGCTTAGAGTAAGAGAAAGAGCGAGGTGGTTTATAGTCAGTAAGAGTCTGACACTTCCTTACACGGAGAGAAGTTATCTCATAACTATCCCCCCATAAAAGACACTGTTATTTTTTTTCTGCTTTTGGCGACGTTCGTTCGCGTGGAATAGCGGTCCTGCATATTTTTGGTATAAAAACTACCCTATGTTCTTTCTCGAGTTCCAAACTATGTTTGTAACAAATAACACAGAAATCGGTTCAGTAGGTTAGGCGAGAAGAAAAGACAGACAGACAGACAGAGTTACTTTCGCATTTACGATATTCAGTTTATATGATTAAGGATACTAACAGAGGGCGCAGTTTCTATACTACTTTTTAGTATGTATGAATTTGCGTCATATTAGGCATTCCGTTTTTCATACAGAATCCGGTTCCGAGAGAAATCACATTTTACGTCACTGTCGGCTAATGACAGTATGCGAACCGCAATGTACCGTTGGCATTTGCAATGACGTAAGTAGGTATGCAATCCATGACGTGTTAAGACATGCAGAAAATTTATATTAAGAGTCGATCGGTTCGCATCCGAGGGAATGTGCGTCAAGACTTCATGAGTATCAGCGATGTACGGTCAACGTACTGCTTTCCGTTCTTTTTTTTTGCGGGGAGTATTTCCGAATTTCTTATCTCGCCCTAGGTGGACAGAGAGAGTGAGGAACTGACTTAAAGTCCCCATCATTCCTTACCCTACTTCGAGCCGGCGCGATACGTTTATTACGTATTATGAATCAATCCTACGACTAGGGTCGTGGTGGCCCGGTGGTTAAGGAGCCCGCTTCTCATGCATGAGGGTGTGGGTTCGAAACCTGGCAAGTACCAATGTGACTTTTTCCGAGTTATATGTACTTTCTATGATTATTTAGACACCACTGACATACGGTGAAGGTAAACATCGTGAGGAAACCTGGACTTATAGTTTCTAGTTATAAGTTTGAAATCGCCAACCCGCATTGAGCAAGCGTGGTGATTAATGCTCTAACCTTCTCCGTGTGAGAAGAGGCCTTTGCTCTGCAGTGGGCACTTATAGGCTGATGATGATGAATCAATCCTAACATCCTATTTCACTACCCTCAACTATCCGATTGAAGACTGTGGTACGTACTTAAAAATTGGGCATGAACTACACAAATTGTGAAAGAGGTCCTAAGTACCATATGTAGTAGTGATGTTCCGAATATCCGTATCCGTATCCGTATCCGTTATTTTACACGCGGATTTTTTACGGATCTTTTTCAGTTAATCATCAGGTAGAAATAAAAAAAAATCCAGCTAGTTTTTTTAAATAATCATATATTTTGCACCTATATATTGCAAACATTTAGATACATAGATTTTTATAATGAGAACAAGTTAAAACTTTACTTTTAGGACAGTGAAATAATTAAAACATAATTATTGTTTTCTATAATTAAATGAATGACACCACACCCGCGCAATGCAAGTCAAAACATGTCGTGTCTGACGTTGCGGCGAGCGAGACGTCAACTATCTTTTCAAGGCCGCGCGCGGCCGGCGACACTAATCTTATGAGAAATTGAAGATCCGTATCCGTATCAGTATCCGCGGATCTTGACACTAAATATCCGTATTCAGATCCGTATCCGCGGATCTTCATTTTTAGCGATCCGGCACATCACTAATATGTAGGTATATTATATCTTTACTGTTATTTGGTAATCAAGTGAGAAAATAAAGATTGAATCAGAACTGACAACGTTTTGTTTTTGTTACACTAAAGTATATTGAAATCATAAGTTCTGTCATAATAGGATTAGTATACTTCGCAACCAAACTCATTTATAAGCTTTATAAATAAAATAACGACTACAACAGTATCAATACTTACTAAGTATGGGGAGAGCCAAGCTTCGGCACGAATGGGTCGGCTCGACCGGAGTGATACCACGGCCTAACATAAAACCGGTGTGCGTAACACTTACGTTGTGTTTTCGTCGTGTACAGTGCGGCCGACGTATCTTGGCGAGTCTGAAGTTAGCCGATTAGCTGCGCAGTACACAATTTTGTTCCTAAAAGATCCATTGCGCAGACAAACGGCTAACTTCAGACTCGCCAAGATACGTCGGCCGCACTGTATGTGAGGTAACCGGAGGCCTAATTCTATCCCCCTCCCCCCACCCATCCTCAATCCTTGAATCCCTGATAGCCCATAAAAAGCCAGCAACAGACTTGTAATAACTCCTTTGGCACTACGAGTGTCCATGGGAAGAACCGATTGCTTATCATCAGGTTATCCGTGCGCTCGTTTGTCGACATACATATACATATGACGATCCTCAAGAAACAAGTTTGGCGTAATATGAATCTTGATCGTTTTGTTGACGATGCCGTAACGTCATAGCGTAGTAAACAAGAATTTACCTTATAAACGTCTTCATCCTGGTCTCAATGGCTCTGTGACGTAAGCAGACGCGGGTTAACGCTGTACCGATCTCCTTGGTCGCACCTGTAACAAGGATATTGTGAGGTTTATTAAGGGTACACTTGCCATAGTGTGTTAGAGATTAGCTACTCAGTTCCGTGCAGCGAGTTCGATTTTCTCACTCACAAAATTATAAAATGGATTTTATAGTAAACAATATTGATATGTCGTTAAGTCAAACCAATTATAACTACAGCTTGTTTCTGACATTAATCAGAAAATGGAAAATCTTATAAACACGGTGTTAAAGTTTTATTTACGTACATATTATAATCTAAATAAGCTTGCAATCTAAGAGAATTAAGATTTAATTTAATATAATGATCACTAAATCTGAACAAGGTATGTATGATGCGTAAGTTTTTTTTTATTTTATTTACAAGGCAATCACAACAGGTAACAATCGACATGATACAATCTATACTAATATTATAAAGAGGTAACATTTGTAAGTTTGTAAGTTTATATGTTTGTAAGATTGGAAGTTTGTATGTTTGTAAGTTTGTATGTAGGGGTAATCTTTGAAACCGCTGGTCGGATTTCAAAAATTCTTTCACTGATAGGTAGCCACAATGTTCCTGAGTGCTATTATTATAGGCTATAGAACATCACGCTACGATCAAATGGAGGAGGGGGTGAAACCGCGCGACAGTTGCTATTGTTTTATACAGTATAACATAACATTGGGCACAGACTGAAACATAATGTACCCAAGTAACACAGTCATGCTGAATAACGTTTGAGTACTAGTGATCCGCGAAACTATAAGCTGTAACTATTGTCTGGATATTGTCTGAGTGAACGTCTATTCAACTGTTACTCAAGCAATTTGGGCACATTTTTAAATGCATAAGTCTGTATAATATAGCTGTAAAGTTTGGGTAATTGCTTAATAATAACAGGCTTAACTTAATAACGTCTGAAAAAAAGCTGTCATCACTTTAATATAGCTATTATTTCGTATTTATTCAGACAAATGCATATGGATTTTGTTATTCAAAAATTATTCAGGATTATGTTCATTTGCGTAATACTTTTCAAACATAATTAAAAGTTAAGTTGTGAATTAGAAAAAAAGTTGTGTTTAATCGTGCAGTGTGTGCTTTGTTTTGAAATTTCATAGTTTTTAGTAAAATAAAGATGGTAGTGGAACTATGCGAATCGGTAAGTACCTAAATGTTATTATGTATTATAACCATGATACACGTAAAAAATTACTGCGCAACTTATTTTATCGTGAATAGCATATAAATTATCTCAACATTTTTCACGCGCCGCTTTCATATTCATTTTTAGTAATAGTATATGACATATAAATAAAGACTTTTAGAAGTGACAAAAATACTTAGGATGAAACAGTTATGCTAATCTTTCAAAAGTCATTAAGTTACTCAAAAAATATATTTTTAACTGTAATTAATTACTAAAATGGGGCATTTTATATATATAATGTTTCAATAATTTCCTTAAAAATAAAATAAAATGGCGATTCATTATAAAAGTTCTCCACGCAGCTATTTTACAGTACAACTCTGATTTAATTTGAGAAATAGTGATTAGGCACTACAAGTATCTGAATAACACTTGATAACGTTACTAAATGTGATTAATTATACAGCGAATCAGGGTTCAAAACATAATACGACGGACCAAATTTCTCAGGAAAATTGATATAGGTATTTATATGAGTAATTACAAAAAAGGACCACTTATATTTTTCAATACAAATAAGGGTTTTTTTTCTACCTATTCAGTGGCAAATGATACAACACAAATACTATGCATAATGTTTTATTCTTATTTTTTTTACCATGTACATAAACGCAGTTATAACGATGTTATGTTTTTGTTTTTCTAGTTTTAGGTAGGTTGGGTTAATTTCGTATTACAAAAAATTACAACCATCTATGCGATGGGGGTAGTTTAGTAGTATGTAGATTCATAGTGAATTATTTTAGCTAGAACAAACAACATCGAGTAATTTACACGTATTGATCAGTTACTATTATTCACAGATAGGGAGCGCACCGCGGCTGCAAGTTAGTGCGTGGCGTGTGTTAAACTCGCGAAATTATAGTTTCTAAAAGGTTTTTATAGTTTTATTGTTTTTAGCTATCATAAAATAGTACTTACTCTAAGTTCCTAACATAAAGCGAAATGTCTTGCAGGAGAATGCTGTTTAAGATTGTTTCTACTCAACGAAGGGGCAGAGCAGAACTATGCACTCTACCTTCCCACTGGGAAAGCACAGCGAAACTGAAATGGCCCAAATTTAATGCCGATTACCTTTGTAAAAACGAAAATGCTCAACCTAGTCCGGATTGGATTTCAATGAATTGTACCTTAAAAAGAAATAATTTTACAACCTTTGAAGATGCAGAAGAAGAGTTATCTAATATGACGTTATGTGTAGACCATAGTGTGTACAATACGTCGTCTCTGGAGTTTGCCTCCAGCTCACTAAAATTTTAAATTTATGCGAGTTTGAGAAATCATCCCCAAGAAGGCTTACTGTTTTTTTAATTTAGTAATTATAAGATTGAACGGATTTTTTTAAATTTGAGAAATAAAAGAAATTTTGATAATTTTAAACGCTTTTAATTATAATAACTAACTTCACGAACAAAATTTCACATAAAAAATGAAATTCTCTTATTGATTTTTTCAGTGCGACTTGTGAAATATTTTTACTAAGAGCCCATTTTTTAATTTCAATAAAATTCACATCTGATTTATCTTCACTAGATGCGGAAATTTTATCTTCTGAATTCTGTACAAAATCTATAACGGCATTATTTGAATGTACAGAACTCCCTTTAACTGGATCTGTTCGGACTTGACTCAAATTACGACTACCTAAGCTCGCTCTCGTAGTAAAACAATGTTTTAAATGTCTTTAATTCACTTCCTACCCAGAAAAACTCGTTATAAGTTCTTTAAAAATGGTATTTTTACAAGTAATTGCGGAATTAAAATACATCATTCGACTTCCATCTGTGTTACGTTAGCTATAAACTATGACTTTATTTCCCTTATACCAAAATAAGCTCTATTTAGAACACAGAAAATACTTTTATACAGTAGTTGAATAATTGATAAAATGTGGAACCTTATATGACTTGACGGCAAAATAAAAGCTGTTATTCAAAATACAATGCTAATATTCCTTTCATTAGAAATTACTTACACTCTTATTCAGAAGACAGCTGCCGTGGACACAGTTTTACAGAGTATGGTGGTTTTATAAGCAATAAGTTGAGAAAAGTTTGTTTATTAGTATTAGATAATTACGTTTATTCAGCTACTTATACTATTATACAGATAAATGCTGACCCGGGCAATATTTTTCAAATTAAAGTCACCTGTAATGCTTTAGGCTTAATAATATCTGCGTTTTATGCTGTACAGAAGTTATTACTAAGCTTTAAAAATAATAGTCGACCTTAATACAACTTTTATCAAGCATAAATGGCTATTAAGGCAGAAAGAGAAAATTATTCAGAATTTGGCTATTTCAATAGCCTTTCCTCACACGTTATGGAGCTTATATCTGTAAATATTTTCGAATTACTTTTACTCAAACACTATTCAGCATGTCTGTGTTACTTGGGTATAAGCTTAGCTGTTACTTGTACATTACATAAGTAGTTGTAAAAATACTTATAGGGCACCTAGGTAATTGAATTAATTAGTTTAGGCTAGCACTATGGCCTAGCACTATAGGCGAGCGAGCGAAGCAATTCTGCCACGGCAGCGGCCGTCGAGCTTTTTGTAATTTTTTTTTACTACAATAATTGAATAGAATAACAAGATGGAAAAACTTTACATTAAAATGCGGTCATAAAAATCTTGATAATAGTTTCTAATATTTTAGCCTTTATTTTATTGTATTCGATGGTTAGTTAAACGTTAACCATAAAACTAAAAAATTAGGTATATACCATAACGTAAATAAAACATCAACACGTGTTTCAAATAAATAACGTTCTGCATAATTAACATTATACACATTAATAAAAAAAAATATTCCATTTTAAATAAATAACTAACATTTTACTGCTCATATACAGCATAATTATTAAAACCTGCGTTTATCAAAACGAAGAATTTATTATTATATTATTTTCCTGTTCTCAATGCGTCTAGTTGCGGTTTTTCTATCAAAACAGTTCGCGCAAATATATTTACTAAGGAGGTAGAATTGTATTTATTGACACCAATTTTACTAAAGCTCATTGGACTGTTAACATCTTCTGGATAAAGGGGGCTTCTTTAAAATGTTAATTTTTAGAACGTTCTAAAGGCCACTTCTCACATTTTTTTTTTTTATGTATTAGGTCGGCAAACGAGCTGACGGATTACTTGATGGTAAGCAATCAGCGCCGCCCATGGACATCCGCAACGGAGGAGTTATGAGAGCGTTGCCGACCTTTTAGGGATTAGGGATTAGAAGATTTAGGGATTGAGCAGGGATTGGGGGAGGGGAAGGATTGGGCCTCCGGTAACCTCACTCACACGGCGAAACACAACCCGCTGTGGTCGTTTCACGGCGGTTTTCTGTGAGGCCGTGGTATCACTACAGTGGGCCGACCCATTCGTGCCGAAGCATGGCTCTCCCACAAATAACATCAAATGGAGAAGGTATGGGCATTAATCACCTAACTTGGTGATTTCAAACTTCTAATAAGAAACTACAAGGTCTGGTTTCCTTAAGATGTTTTCCTTCTATATAGTTCTATACAGTTTCTGACTGTAGGTACATATGACTTAGAAAAGTCACATTGGTACTTGCCAGGTGTCGAACCCGCGTTTTTACAATGAGAAGCGGGAGCGGTAACCTCTGTACCACCACGTACGTACAAAGTTATTCGAATTTCATTTAGTTATAATAAAGCTTTACGGCCTTATTACAAAACAAGGTTTTACTTTAGTCTAGGACTAAACCATTGAGCCAGTTTTCGTATTTCGAATTGAAGATAGATGACAATAAGATTCAAAATTCAAAACCAGACTCAATGGTTTAAACCTGGACTAAAGATAAATCTTGTTTTGTAATAAGAGGGTTAGAGTTTATTTGAATGCGCTAATCTTCGGAACTCCTAGTTCGATTCTTTTTGTGTTTGTAATTTGATTTAGCGGGGAAGGCTATAAAACATCACGCTACGATCTGTAGGAGCAGAGTAGCGGGTGAAACCGCGCGGGAGTAGTTAGTAGAAAATAATGCGTGCACCTAACACTCTAGTGCGGAAAAAATTGTACATCAATCCATGAAGTGACTAAGTGTGGGTAGGTCAATTTTAAAAAAACAGACAAAGTACAAGTACTATAGACGGGGAATAACATAAATATAATAATATCTACATATTAAAAGTATGAATAATTCTGTATTCTTGACAACTTTGCTACGTTCATCCTGATGATTAATACTTGAAGTAAACAATTTAAATAAAAATTACACATGTGGGTAGGTATGTTTGTCTGAGCACAACTCCCGAACGTCTACACCGAATTCGATAATACTTTGTTTATCGTTTTTTTAGAGACTGAATCGCCCAATGGACAAGGATTTACTTTTTTATTAGTAAGTTATGAAGGGTACATTTGGTTTTTGAGGGGGACAAATCATCTAAGAGAGGTAGTGTCAGACTCTGACTAAAATGCATCCCGTTCCGTGTCCTGTTGTTGGCCGAGGCCGTGGTAAATTAATGCGCTTGATCTGCCATCCCGGTTATGTAGGAGTGGGAGAGACTTAAGAACTGTCTTATATAGGGAATATTTGAATTAGTATACAGCTGTACCTATGCCATAAAAATCAGTTGAAAATTCCCAAAAGTGTCTTCATCTATAATAAAGGGTATCCAATGAATGTAGCAGCAGTTGGTGAGCGATTGATGTTAGCTAGCTACTGTAGCGCCACCCTAGTTATGCGGCCACTTTATTAAAAAAGAAGTTCTTTATTCAACTTCCCTCCACAAAGAGAATGCAGAACAACGCATTGACATTTACGCGTAGTGGGTAATTGCAAAAAAAGAATAAAAAAATCATTGTCATATAAGTACCAACTTATCAATTTCCTTGATATGATAAATTATAATAAATATTTATGAGGAATAGATATTGGATGTTAATGACCTCTGTAACCGTATTTGAGTACCAGCCAGTGGTGTGGATGCAAGCGCTATGCCTTTTTCTTGTGGCTGTGGCGCGGTGGCTTAATAGCTGGCTGCAACGCCACGTGTCGCGAATTTCATTCCCGCACGGAACAACTCTTTGTGTGTTCTACAAAATGTTGTTCCAGGTCTGGGTGTTTCTTGTATGTTTGTTAATGCACCCACGACATAGAAGAAAATCTTAGTGTAGGGAAACGTTTCATCATCATCATCATCAGGGAAACGTTTATTTTTTTTTAATTATGTAAGCACCGCGGCTGCTGCCCGGAACAGGAAAAGGAACGGGGTGGTATTTAGTCAGTAAGACACTGTCTTTCGTTCAATCTGTTTCACTCTTTTCTCTAGCAAGAAATGGATTTGCATATAAATGTATCCAAATAAGGTAAAATAACATAACCGAAAAAGGCGTATAATCCAAAATAATAACATATCCATAGCCTTGTCAGAAACCGAAATAATTTTATTCCTATACCTGTAACCAGATCTAAAATATCATATCTATAACTTCCCAAATACGTGTCATTGTCATATTATCATTTAATTTTCCCACTAGCTAATCTCGTGCGGTTTCACTCATTGCTCTTCCCCATTTGATCGTAGCGCAATTTTATATAGCCTATAGCACTCAGCAACATTATAGCTATCTATCAGTGAAAGAATTTTGGGAATCCGACCAGCAGTTCCAAAGATTACCCCCTACATACATACTCACAAATATCTCATTATAATATTATAAGAAAGAGGTATGCAGAGATCTATATAATAAATGTCATACCCTCTTTTCTGTCTCTATTAGGCATAATTAGCAATTACCCCATATCAAAACTTTTAAGGTGTAAATTCTTTGCGGAGTTCCCCGAAGGGTATAAACCTGCATATCTTCAAGGTCCGAATGAATACTCCATCGTAGGTCACACCACCTTTTACCTCCAATCAAGAAAGTGACCATAGCAAAAAAATAAGGAGTTATCTTTTTGCTATAATTACCGGACGCTTAAAAACAATAGGACCTCCTTCAATTAAAACATTTTTGAATAAAAACAACTTTTTTTAACAGGTAGACAGAAAGAAGGTGATATTTTAAAATGTATGGAATCATAACATACTAATGTTACATTATTTTTGGTTTTAAGATACAAATTAAGACTTTATATTGTGTCTAGGATTGTGTTTTATGGCTATAGCTTGATTGTTTATGACATGGAATTAATGGCTGAAAAGATTCAGCAAGCTTGCCAACGCTTAAAATCGATAACATGTTCTAAAATTAACATTTTGAATTCAAGTTGTAGACATTTATATTTACAGAGATGATAAATGGGTAGTCACAACAAAAAATTATATAAGGTCAAAAATAATAAACTAAGTATTTTCAAAATGCCTAATCCCAATCCTACCTCTACCCTAGGACTATACCTATCGCCAATCCCTAAATATCAAAAACATTAATCCCCAAAAGGCCGGCAACGCACTCGTTTCTTCTGTGATGTTTCAGCTGTCCATGGGCGGCGCCGATTGCTTACCATCAGGTAACGCGTATGCTCGTTGTAACTAACAATAGCATTCCTGAAAAAAATCGACAGTTACAATATAGCTGTATTACAATGACCCTTAATACCTACAAAAAAACGAATACGTTCCTACGTACTGGACATTCCAAGAATCTGCGTGAAGTCACTAGCAAGACCAGTTAAGCTCACAAGTTCATCATCATTGCAAAAAACTGTTATACGAGTTTCATACGTCTTCCTATTAAAATAGAGGTGATAATTCCGTGTTCAATTCGCATGATGCGATGACCGTGCAAGATTGTCGGAGTCTAAAATGTATGGACGATTTGAATTACGAACACAGTTGGCCGGACCACGGAGTGAAGCGGTCGTGTAGTGACAGTGTATAATGAAACTGTGATATTCTAAATTCGAACATTTAAAATAATTATTAATAATAAAATTAAAAAAATGAATTTAATACTCGTGGCCATATTGGCTGTCAGTGCCTGCGTTGTAAATGGACGTAAGTGGTTTTTTTTATACAAGTCGCTTTGTACTTTAAATCTTTTACTTATAAGGTTTATTTTGAGGAAAATCATTCTATTGTTAATGTTTAAACGTTACGTTATTGTATTTAATAACTTACCGGCTTTAAACTTTTAAAGCGTCTACCTTCGAATTTTTTTTTATTAAATAAGATATTTTAAACATTATTTTATTTCCAAAAGATAATTTGTCAATACTAAAATACGCCGTGAAAAATGTTAGTTCCGGCTATTATAAAAGAAAGTATATTAATATAAATATAAAATATAAAACTTGTTTAATTCTATCAACCGACACGACACCGGCAAAAAGATATTAAAATATCATAAACATCGGATTATTAAAATAAGAAAACTATTTTTATACATACTAAACGGAGGCTACTTAGAAAACATTAACTGTTTGTAGAAACACACTAAAAAGTTTTTATCACTATTATTATACCCTACTCGTTTTAATTTATTCTAACATGAAACCTATTAAGTACGATCATTTCAATAAATTTGTCAAGGTAATATTTTTATAAGAAAAAACCTTTCAATTTTCTATTGTTGAGGTATGATTATAATTTGAAAAAAAAAACATGTTTAAGTTAAATATCCAATGAGGGTGACTGAATAATGTTTCGAATAAACCCTGTTCTTTATAAAAAAGGACATAAAATAAAATATTCATTACAACCCAAATATAAAAATGACTTAAGTGCCAGCATGCAAATTCTGCGAAGTTCACTTTTAAAGTCTGTTATTAAAATAAAAAATCCTGCAACATCGTCTCGACAATCGATTACAAGACTACGAAAATCGATTTCTTCGCACAATTCGAATTTACGAAATGAGTGTACATTAGTACATAACGAATAAATTTTTAAATTTTGTACTTACATCGAGAATGACACGGTATATTATTGTGATAAGGAAATAAATAAAATTAGGAGCGAAATGTTTCCACGATTTATACCCTTAACCATGTGTCTTCAAGGCCCTGACTGCTTAGCAATCAGCTGTAGATAAAAAAACTACTCCTTAAGAATCAACCTATCCACAAGAGAAAACTTCATCAAAATTCGTTCAATAGTTTTTGAGGTCATGGTGGATGCGATATCCATTCGTTGTATGATATTTGAAAGATGTGGGTGGTACCACAAAGGGCTCAAAATAAAGGTTCATGTCTTATCAAATTAAAACATATTTTATTTTATTTTTTATGCGAAAAACTTAGTTATTATAAGTAATGCATGCAGAATTCAGAGGCATACTAAGAAAATATGTAAATATACATATGTAGTATTTTAAACATATCGCGGGTAAATTTACAAACAAAAAATGACAGGCACATTACACCCAGACTTGGAACAAACAATTTATAGAACAAACCTGCAATCAAGAAAAAAAAAGTGTAACATTTGCAACCAACGTATCAATATGAATCATTGCATGAATAAAATAAAGCAATATACGAATTGTAATTGACTTCAATACGCTCAATTCTGTCTACCCTCAATAAACAACTAACAGTACGCGAGATGTATTTTTCTTTAGTAGATTAGCTTTTCGCCCCGGCTTCCCACGGGTGCGATGCCGATATTAAATTTCTCTACTACTTAATGAATGCCATTCTACACCATAGAGGTTTCTCTTCAATCAACAAGCAACAAAATCCGTGGCATAGTTTCAATGGTTTAAACATACATAGGAATATATGGACAGAAAAAGCTACGTAATTTTATGCTACGTAGTACCTTATACTAGATTTATTATGCATATTATTCGAAAAATAATAAAAACTGTTATACTTGAAGATCAGGTAATGTAATACCATTGTCTAAAAGGCAAAAAGTAAGTGGTTTTATTTTGTATTATTTATCAACTACCTGCATAAAACTTCAGTACCTGGATGAACGAGCTTTTTCCGATGTTTTTTTCTGATAAAGATACGTAGCTAGCTAGAATATTTTTCCGTTTTCTCCTTTACGCACTTAATCTCATCAAAATCGTTAGAGACGTTTCCGAGAACGTGTGAATATGTATCGATACTATAAAGAGCTAAAATTTGTAATTTTGTAAGTTTGTATGTACGAGCTAATCTTTGGAACCGCTGGTCGGATTGCCAAAATTCTTTTACTGATAGATAGCGACAATATTCCCGAGTGCTTTAGACTATTTAATTAAATATCACGCTACGATTAAATGGAGCCGAGCAGTGGGTAAAACCGCGCGAGATTAACTAGCTAAATATAATTGTAATTACCCTCGCATCTTAATAAACAACAAAGCAATGGCGTAGAGGATACTTAATCAATTAATTATAACGCATGATTATGTATAAAAGATTTTTTCTTTTGGTGGAGGATAGATCATCACATTTCTTCTCCCGAGTGACAGACTCCTTACTAACTAAAGACCACCGAATTCCTTCTCCTGCTACAGACTGGGGTCGCAGTAGATACATTATTGCGCTTAACTCGCAACCCCGGCTAAAAATTAACTTTGTTGTGTGATAGCTTCATTAAAGACTAGCTACTCTCGCGCGGTTTCACCCGCTGTTCGGCTCCATTTGATCGTCGCGTGATGTTTTATAGCCTATAGCACTCAGGAATATTGTAGCTATCATTAAAAGAATTTTGGAAATCCGACCAGCGGTTCCAATGATTACCCCCTACATTCCAACTTACAAATTTTACTTTCTTATAATATTATAGTACTTAATAGTATAGATTAGAATGTTAGTATGTTTGTAACCTTTTTTGTGAAGGAACATCATCAAATGACTTCTCCCGAGGATGGGAGAAGTCATTTGATGATGGGAGAGGAAGTGTCAGACTCTAACTGACTAAAAACGCCACCGTTCCTTTTCCTCTAGGCCGAGGCCGCGGTGCATTGTGCTTACCCCGCAACCCCGGCTGAGTAAGCATGAATTTAAAATCCAAAGGTTTCGATACTATTGAAACTACTTTGAAAACTAGTTTTAAGAAGTAACTGATGACTACCTACCTACTAATATAAAAAAAACGAAAGTCAGAAATGAATTGTCTGTTACTCTTTCACGTAAAAACTACTGAATAGATTATCATGAAAATTCACACGGACATTATTTTATAGTCTAGAGAATAATACATAGGCTACAATTTACCAATGTGACGACGTCAGGCAGCTAATAGTATCTTATGTCTATGAATGTACATGTCTATGACTGTAGATCTAACAGGAAAAAGCGTTAGTTATCTGTTAAGCAATTCGAAATTAGTGTTTGTTTATATTAATAAGATAATTAAAACATGTTATGTAAATATTATGAGGGTATGACCTCGATGACTGATAATAATAATATGCAATAAATAGACGAGTAAGTATTGGAATATTAGAATAATAGTGTTAATCTTTAAATGAGGTGTTGATCCACACTAGGATTTCCTCGAGTGTCGAGAGAGGTCTACGAACACACAACTTCACATACATACACATCACACTCAGACATGGAAAAACAATTTGTTGATCGCACGAAGATTTGTTCTGTCCGAGAATCTGAACCACGACACCCACCGCGTCAACCGGGTAGCCAGATCGTAGTACTATACTTAATTTTTTTTCTCTTATGTTCTCTCAATTAGCAATGCATGTATTTACATATTTACCTTTGTGAAGTGGAATCTTGCTAGTAAATTTTAAAGCAGATATCTTTAACTTATTGAGCTGTTTTTATAGACATTTATTTTGAATGATTATTGATGCTTAGCTGTATAGCCTTTACTAGAATAAAGGATTAGGAGTTACTAGAGGAAGGATTTAGAAATCCTTAAAAAACTAGTTTATCTTGGGACTCGCTACTCACCTGACATAAGTGTTATTGTTTGTTTTTAATTTTATTTAATTAATTACAAATGAAATGGAGTTAATAAATTTTGCAATTATGTATCAAACAATCATTGAATTAAAAACAAATCATTAAAAAGAAATATTTACCTAAAGTGCTAAACAGATTTTGGTAATTTGCGTGCGAGGGTAGATGGCAACAGAATCTTAAAAAGTAAAAAACAATTGAAAAATAATTATTTACAAAACAATTTATAATCTTATAGATTGTAATCTGTATTTTATTATTTATTGTGAGTTAATTTTCTAATAACAATTAATTTTTATTGAGCTTAACAATTTATAATATAAAAAAAGTAATAATAACCTTTACGATTTTGGAATTTGCCTGACTTTGTTTAAAATGTCTTTTTAGTCACCTTCATTTATTTTTATCTAATAAAACTTTTAATCCGAAAATATATAAAAAAAAACTGTAATGTGTAAGGTGATTTTATCTTAATTGGAAAAGTAGTACTTAAATGTACTTATGTCAATAGAAGTCCAATTTTGTCACAATTATTTCACTGGAACAATTAATTTTAATTAAATCACACCAAATGCTTATTTCTGTTTATGGAAATTAAAACTTTCTTTAACATAATATTAAAACTTTCTATATCAGAATAGAACAAATTCATATTTTTAAAGTATCCATAAATACAAGACACTTTCCAACGTACAGGATTTTTCCAAGGGGATATTTATCGTGGACAATTTTAAACACTATAATAAATTATATGAAAAGTTAGACTTTTTTATTTATTTATTAAATCTTACTTCTTCGACTTATATTTTTTTTATATTTTACTGATAACATTTGTAACTTAGTCGACCACAAAGTTCTCAAAGACTTCTGATACACCCGGATAGTATTATTGAGTTCTGTGTACCTAATATTATGTACTCCATAAGTACTACTTATTAAAAATAACGACTCCACAAACTCGAATGCTAAAAACAATTCTGTAGAAGCAAGCAAACACGTAGACCTAGCATTTGATAACGGAACTAAGATGGGTACGAACAATAAAGATAAATATTATGAAGAATAATGAATGTTGGGTTTTCTCAAATTGGTAGAGAAACCTTGACATGATAATAAAGTAAATTATTTAAATAGACGTATCGCAAATCAAATCAATATATGTTAAAGAAGAGATAAACGAGACAATGAGACAATTAACCGATTTATTCCCGTTACGATTGCCACTTTCTTAGTTACATTAAAGGCATTATGGTGAAGGAAAATTTCGTGAAGAAACCTGGACTTATAATTCCTAATTATAAGTTTAAAATCGTCAGTCCGTCTTTAGCAAGCATTGTGACTAATGCTCAAACCTTCTCTGCGTAGAAGCCTTTGCTCATCAGTGGGCACTTATAGGCTGATGATAATGCGATGAACCCCCTTAGAAAACCTTCTTAACCAGAAGTGCCTAGAATCCAGTACCTAAAAGAATCACGGGCTGTCGATCACTTGTGGTACAGCTGTACAGAATAAATATAATAGAAGACAAGCCTTTTGGCATATACTTTTTTTCAGGATGGGTATAAGATCTCATTAAATTCTTGATGTTATTTCATATATGCGGCTAGCTTCATTAACTCCCATTTTCTTGGTTATGACATCTTTTATAACTTTTTTCATATTTTCTCTTGTCTATCTTTTTGGATCCGAAGCAAAAGAAGAATAAAAATATAAAACTAATACAGATGTGGGGCACATTATCCAAAAGGAATCGGGGCGCATTAGCCAAAGTTCGGTATATTGTGTCTCACTTGATTTCAAAAAAATTTTTTAAGAAACTAGAAAAGCAATTATAGTTACACAATAGTTTGATGAGGTTACCTTTATAATAAAACTTTAAAAACGAAAAAAAAACGTGAAGCAAACGTTTTAACTCAAAGTTACAACTGACACAAAACATTTTCAGACTACGATACATACCTTGTGACCACTTTTTCTTCGTAAAAACAAATAAGTAACAGTACTGATTTTTTTACATCAACGACATGCTTCTGTCACTAACCCACACGGACAAAATTACCGCTAAATTCAAAATGCATCTGTCAAATCTGCGAGTGGGGCACATTATCGACTTGGGCACGTATGCCTGATTTTTGATTTACCCTAATCAAATGTCTTTTCACGCCCTGATTGGGGCGAAAGGGAGTGTCAGACTCTTACTAAAAACTAAACTAAAAACCGCCCCGTTCCTTCTCCTACTACAGACGAGGCCATGGTACATAACTGCGCTAGACCCATAACCCCAATTTATTGTCATATACTGAGTCCAAGTCTCTTCAATCAAAATCCATAAACAAGTTTGGACGTTATAAAAAAAACATAACAATACAACAAATTCACATAACGCAAACAGGTTAAATGACTTTGCAATAATATTCGAATCGAGAACCGGTTTGTAAGGAATATTAACGTTGTAATTTAACGCTTGTAATCAAACAAATCTGTACTTGTATCGATAATCTTAAGACATTGTAGATTTATTTGGAACGATAATCGTGTATTTAAATAATAATTTCATTGACTTTGAATGTCTAGGTACTCTGCCTTTTTTGTTTCTATATTATGTTAAATGCCAAATACTATATCTATACTAGTTTCGCGACTGCAAGCGAAGTGTACCGCGGTCTGAAGCGGGAGAAGTTGTTGTTCCAGGTCTAGGCGTGATGTGTATGTTTGTAAACGCACGTATGAAACACGAGAAAATCCTAGTGTTGGGCAACTTTTTTTCTTAAAAAGAAAAATAAAAAAGGATGATAAATCAGAATCCCTATCGTCTCATCTAGGGTGGTAAAAGTAAATTGATAATGTTTCCCCTCTTAAAAAAAGATAATATGTAATTGGCTTGAACTGAAATTTTCTTTTTGGGTTAGATAATCTATTTGTCGAGGCTTTAAGTTATAAAACATCACGCTACGACGAATAGGACCCCTGCAGTAGTATCAAGAAAATCATAAAACCCAGGTCCAAGTACACACATTCATCACAAATCTAAATAAATATAATACTAGCAAAAAAATAAAAGGTCTGATATAATGACTCAGAGGTTTTTACCGACAATTTCCGCTCAATAATGTTATTTTAGTCCCTTTATAACGAACAGAGATCGCACTTTATTCCATTGTCGAACATAGTGTTGGAATTGCGCTTCACAATTATTTGAAAAATTGTTACAAGCAAATTATACACTCGGCACGTACGGCAACATACGGTGGTTGTGGGCACTTGTGGGACGTTCGCCGCGTTGTATGTCTGCCAATGCTGCTAAATATTAGCTTAGCCTGGCTTAATTCATCAAGCCCCAAGCGAAAGCCAGCGCTCGCGCAGCTATTGTTCTTCTATAGTGTTTCGAATAACCGCAAGGTTAAGCTAATCAAGTTATCACACCAAAGAGTTGTATGAGTATGCCGATAAACATACTTGATTAATAAAATAATTGTAAATTTAATATAAGTCAATTGGTACTAACTATCGTTTCATGACATGCTAGTATAGTATATGGGAAAGCCTAAGTATTACCTGGATAAGACTTGGTATTACATGGATCTCACAACTTTTACCGTAGAACAACTGAGTTGCGAGACTTGGTTTTTTTGACAAGTATTGTTTTTGCTGGGTAGACATTACAAAACTAGTTCAAATGACCAAAACCAAATACAATAAACAAACCGCTTCTAGTTTTAACAACAGCCTTAATGTCGATGTCTAATCGTTTGACTATGAATGACTTTAAACGTATCGATGATGTTAAAAACAAATATAATGAAGACGTCAAGAGAATATTGCTTCACCAAGCTATTTATGATAAAATATTTCCAACGGAAAAAAATTGTTTGTTTTACTGTATAAGCCCTGAAACTACTTAACCAAATTTGACCGTTCTTTTACTGATTGATAGTTTAATTATTAAGATGTAACACAAGATATTATTTTACGACTAGACGGACAGTTTGTCGATGTAAATATTTTTGTTGTTTATTGTACTACAAAGTCATAAAACTCAATAAAAAAACACGATTCAAAAGTTATCACTTGAATTGACCGGATTTTGAAAAAACCAGTCCAAATATGACGTTGTCTTACGTCAGTGTCAAAGTTGTTGCCATACTGAGATGATTAGGGTCATTTTAAACATCTTGGTCATGCGATAACATGGCATTAAAAAAAATATGAGACACCTAAATATTTCACAGATTGTTCAAACGGTTGGTAAATAATAGCTATCCGCGACGAGTAGTTTCGTCTGTACAATCCTTACAGTAAAGTTTAAGTTTTTAAATCCACTACGTTAAAGTTGGAAGCTTGGATATATTAACTACTAGCTCATCAAGAAAGTATCCAGTTTCTCAATATACTAGCTAATCTCGCACGGTTTCACGCTGCACGGCTCCTAAAGATCGTAGCGTAATGTTTTATAGCCTAGAGCCTTCCTCAATAAATGGTCTATTCCTGAGATTAGCGCGTTGCGCGTACAAACTAACAAACTCTTCAGCTTTATAATATTAGTAAGTATAAGACGATACAGCTCTAGTCTATTCCAAAACTGTCTTTGAGGTTATCTTTTCCGTAACACAGAAATAATATCAGAAACCTATTAATTCTGACCTCAGAAACTACCTTGTACAAGGCACCAATTTCACGACCGCAAAAAACAAAACAATAAATACTCCAAAAGGATATAAGAACAACAGCAAACATTTTAATTAACGCATTCAAAGTTCAAGTAAAACACAATAATTTAACGTCAAAGAGCTTGGTTAAGGAAATACGAACAAAATACTTAATACTTAATTGCAGTACAAATAACCTCTACTCTTAGAACCATGAGTCACTTTGAAAGGAAAATAATGTCCGGTTAAATACCTACTAAGTGCATACGAGTATAACTAGAATCGTTCTTATGCCAAATGATCTTGACTGAACAAATTGGCAGATGTAATTTATTAAATTTTGTTAACAGCACCATCTATTGAATAAAAAAATTATTATTAAAAAAACAAAATACCCGACTGCACACTAAAAAAAGAGTAAAACAAGCCCCACAATACAAATTTACTGAATATAATTTATAAATGTTGATGGAAAGCATCGCAGGCGGGGACCAACAGAGGCTTATTTATAGTCATTTCTGTTGTGCACCATTTAGCAGAATTTTCGTTGGTGGCGGTCAAGGTGGTCCCCGCCTGCGATGCTTTCCATCAACATTTATAAATTATATTCAGTAAATTTGTATTGTGGGGCTTGTTTTACTCTTTTTTTAGTGTGCAGTCGGGTATTTTGTTTTTTTAATAATAATTTTTTTATTTATAACTTTTTAGCTGTTTTTATTTAGAAAAAATATTATTATGTCTTTATCCCGTGGGACTTTTAGGATAAAATGTATCCTATGACACTCCCGTAATCAAGACAAATCTAACGATACCTCATACATCAAAATCCATCAAGCCGTTTAGGCTACAGGAGGTCACAAAGGAACAGACATACATACATACTTACATACACTCGAAAAACATTACCCTCCTTCTTTGGCAGTCGGGTAAAAAGTTTCGAATTAAAATTCACGCGTAAGATGGCGCGTTTTCACAGTCTCACTTATTTGACACGCGGTAGAGAAAGTTTAATCTACTGCAATTATTCTTAACTTATTTTTTCTACCACATTGATCACTATTCAGCCATGCATTTAGGTGATAATTAAAGTCAATGAAAATAATAAACCAAATACGAATTCATATAACACATTTCCCGGCTTTCCCCATAGCTGTAACAAATAATATAAAGCTAAAAAAACCCAATTCGGTACAGTCGTTTAAGAGTTTGTCATTGTAATTGATGTAGAAGACATACATAATATAAGTACGTACAATAACCAAGCCTAATAGTAACAAGAAATATAAATAACATACACTCATAAACAGATATTAATTCGCAAATCACGAACTGCCCCGAACTCACACGAAGATGCACGAGTCTCTTTAAAAGGCAAATACTTCGACGCGTTCATATAGTAAGCAAAACATATACAAAAAAAAAAACTATGAAGGCCAAACAATGCCGGCTCATATCTCACTAAGGTTATATTGAGTTCAAAGAATGATGGATTGGATACAATATATTATTTTAGTTCGAAATTAATACGGTATATGCAAGTAAAAGTAGCTTTATTATAGAATAGTAAGGCAGAGAATTGATTGTAGTACTTTTAGAGGGTAGGATCTGATCTGAATGGTCTTTACTTTTTATACAGTTTTAGTTAGAATAGTGTAAAACTTAGTGTCTTGAGTGCAGAAATTTTGTTGCGAAGTGATACTGGTAATACGGTAGTTTCCAACTAGTCCAATTCAGTACTTTTATCCAAATGTCAAAACCAAAATTTCCTGACGTCATTGACTTAAAAAAAAATTGGTGGAAAACTAAGGCTGTTATTTGGTGTAATCGTCAACGCCCAAAAACTACACTAGCGCCATTGACTGCGTACTAACCCTCAGCTGTACTGAACCAAAATATACTTTATTCTTTATTGGCATATGCTTCATTTTATATTTCAAATATGAATTAATTAAATCTAATAATATTTTTGACAGGATTTCATATTCGTTACTATCGGCAACCCATTAATAACAAAGGTGAGTAAACTGCATAAATCAGCTATAAACCCGTGCATTATTAAAATATTATTAAAATTAGATTTGTTTTTACCAGAACAAAATACGATGAGCGAAGGTAAGACAAAAATATCAAGTACTTGTAAAATATTGCAATGGGTTTAATTGCCTGAAATAAAGAATATTTAATTTAATTTACCAATCTTAGAAGTCCTTTATATACAATTTCTTTTTAAAGCAACTAAATAAAATGTATGACGTATACCATTTCTTGCAGATATAAATGCTATTACAGGTAAACATTGCTATTTCTTTGTTTGATTTCAAATTTATTTATTAATGTAAGATTTTCAAATATTTGTTTTTTTAATAGCAACAAGAACATAACGTATGATTGGCATAACCTTCTTGAAATGCCTGGGTAGCGGCTGCAATGGCAAAAATTTACCCCGGCCCTGGCCCAGAGCCTTTTTTTATACATATATATATATATATATATATATATATATATATATATAATGTTGCCAAAGCCATGTAGAATTTACTACTGAGTCATTTAATTATTAATTCATTTATGAAAAAGAGTAAGAATGTTGTTTCTTACTCCGTTCTTTTCCATTCGAATCTACAATTTGGAACGAGCACCTAGCTTCACTGACGAACAGACTAACTACTATTCTACTTCGACGTTTCCAAAGTGCTTATTTATAGTTAGTTGGAAAAAATCATTCTGATTGTAACTTTGACTTAATCCAGTCTTTAAGAATTGTTTTCAGAACAAAATCGTTTCTATCATAAAGTATTTATTTTTCAAAATTAATCATTGCACCTTTAGTAATCATACAACTGAACGACATTTACGAGTTTACTACTTAGATTTAGTGTTGCCAGAAAAGTAACTACTTATTGCCAACTTGAATTTTTTTTTCTAATTTCAAAATATTTTTGTTCTGTTATTGTTAAAAAATATATATTTTAGATATTACTTCCATTTGAAAAAAAAATAATAATCACTGAGTCACGTTTAAAAACATTTATTCTTTCATAAAATCCATTCAAATTCAAAAGGTTTTTTATCTTTAACAGAAAACTCCACTCAATATAATGACCAATTGCAAGGTGAGTTATATATTGTAAAACAAAAATGAATTGAATGATAAACTAATAGCTACAATGAGAGAGGATGAAAACGATATTAACAAAAAAAAACTGTATGAATGAAGATTATTTATTATGACGATGAAGAACTTGCCAAGTAATTAAAAATTGTATGTTCCACAGACAGGTTTTTTGATGGTTGGCCACAATTTGTGATTAATGCTATTGGTGAGTTCGTTAGAAAAAGTCTAAGAGAATTTTGATTTTTACTGTTATGTAGTAGTAGTAGTCTACGTTTTTACTGTCTTTAATACTGTCTTCTTCTTCACGAAACTCCTTTTTAAATTTGTTGTGTGTCATCTTCAATTGTGTAAAAACTACTACTAGTCTATAGTTTCGTATTTATCCACATCTTTGTAAACTTTGCCTACTAGAGCACGCGCCATACTATAACACTTCTCATATCTTGAACTACTATTAAAAAGTTTTTGATTTCGTCTGTTTTAACTCCAATCTTCAAACTATCGTTTGCTTCTGAATCAATAATTATTTATTATTATTTCAACAGGAAATTTACTTTCTACTGCTGTTTACGGTTCGCGTGGTGAGCCTTTTAATATTTTACATTAAATTACGGTTTTAAAGTGATGAACATAATTATTTTATTTTTATCATCATCGTGTGCTCGTAAGGCCGACCTGATCATCGTCCTGGTCAGTATCCTATCCAGCGGCCTGGCCAACGTCCTGGCCAGCGACCTGGTCGGCGTCCTGGACAGCGTCCTAAACGCATCCTGATACGTAAGTAAATTTTTGGAAAGCCGAATAAATTGTTTCCAAAAATTTTTCGCTGACTTTAATGACGATTCTAAAACGTTTCGATTGACAGGTGGAGTAAAACAGCACTCACTGAGTAAGTCCTTATTTAACATTTAAGATGATTCATCACTGTATTTTTTTTAAACATCAAGCAAGCACCACTAAACTTCTTCGATTAATCGATATATTTATTTCAATACGCAAAAGATGAATAATTTTACCAGACACAACACAGTCACCCGCAATGGTATCGCCAGATACAACTACTAACCCGACTTCTGAAAGTGAGTTTCTGTATATTGAAAATAAAAAACATTCGCTTAGGGTTTACAATTTTTATATCGGCAAACACAACTTTTCCCAAGAGCCTTTTGTCTGAAATCAAGGACCGTATTTCGATAAATAAAAGATAAACAATTTTACCAGACACAGCACAGTCACATACAGTGGGATCACTTGATACAACCAGTAATACGCCTTTTGAAAGTAAGTTTCTGCATTCTTTTTAAGAATTAATTGTTTAATCTTTTGTTATCTGAATGGCTTCTAGACTCTGTTTTTCGCAATATTTTTTATGCAAAAAAGTCTGGCAAACACTATCTACTTCTTCGCAGATTCTTGTTCCTATGATCCAGGACCGTATTTCGATAAATAACTTTCTATTTTGTATTTTGGAGACGTTCACTTAGGGTTTACGTTTTTTTAGTCGTTTTTTGTCTTAATGGCTTCGAGACTCTGTTTTTCTCAATATTTCGTATGCAACCAAAGTCTGGCAAAAACATTACTGCTTTAAAGAGCCTGATACAGACAATCAAACACCGTGTATCAATAAATAACCGATAAATAATTTTACCAGACACAGCACAGTCACAGGCAGTGGTATTACCTGACACAACCTCTAACCCGACATCTGAAAGTGAGTTGCTTTATTTTGTATACTAAAGATGTTCAGTTAGGTTTTACTTTCCTTTAATCATGTATTATCTCAATGCCTTATAGGCACTTCTTTACCAGACACAACACAGTCACACGCAGTGGTATTGCCTGACACAACCACTAACCCAACATCTGAAAGTGAGTTTATATAATTTATTTTAAAGACATCCGCTTATCGTTTTCTTTTTTTAAATATTTTTTTTATTGCCATAGCTTCTTTACTCTTATTTCTTTTTGCAATATTTCCTATACAAACAGAGTCTGTCCTATAATCAAGGACCGTATTTCGATAAATACCTAAAAGACAAATAATTTAACCAGACACAGACCAGTCACATGCAGTGGTTTCACCTGACACAACCACTAACCCGACTTCTGAAAGTGAGTTTCTGTATTTTGTTTTTATCGTTGCCTTAACAGCTTCTAGACTATTTTTACCGCAATATTTTTAGGCAAACAAAGTCTGGCAAACGCTACCTACTTTTTCGAAGTCTCTTGTAGCCAAGCACCGTATAACAGCGATAAATAAAAGATAAATAATTTTACCAGACACAACACAGTCACATGCACCTGATACAACCGCTAACCCGACTTTTGAATGTGAGTTTCTCTGTTTTTTATATTAAAGACGTTTGCTTGTTGTCGAATCAATTTTTTTAATCGTTTGTTATTTTAATGATTTCTAGAATCTCCTTTTATAATATTTCTTTTGCAAAGTATGGACCCATTATCAATCACCGTATTTCGATAAAGAAAGATAAATATTTTTACCAGACACAACACAGTCACAGACAGTGGTACCAACTAACACAACCATTAACCCTGCTTCTGAAAGTAAGTTGCTCTATTTTATATATTAAAGATGTTCACTTAGGGTTTACTATCTTTTAATAACGTGTTATATATTAGTTTCTAGGCATTTCTTATCAAAGGCAAACACTACTTTTTCTAAGAGCCTTATATCAGAAATCAATGACCGTTTTTCGATAAATATTTTTACCAGACACAGCACAGTCACATGCAGTGGTATTACCTGACACAACCACTAACCCGACTTCTGAAAGTGAGTTTCTGTATTTTGTACATATATTAAAGACGTTCGCTTGTTGTCTACTTTTTTTTTTAAGTTTGTTATTTTAATTGTTTCTAGACACTTTTTTTACAATATTTATTTTGCCGTATTTCGATAAATAAAATATAAATAATTTTACCAGACACAACACAGTCACACGTGCTACCACCTGACACAACAACTAACCCGATTGCTGAAAGTGAATTTCGATTTTTTTTTTAAAGTTCGCTTAATTTTTAAATATTTTTAATTAGTTTTTTATCTCCACGGCTTCTAGACTCTTTTTTGCAATATCTCTTATGTAAACAAAGTCTGGCAAACGCTACCAACTTCTTTGAAGACTCTTATACCTATAATCAAAGACCGTATTTCGATAAATAATTTTACCAGAAACAACACAGTCGCACGCAGTGATATCACCTGATACAACCACTAACCCAACTGTTGAAAGTGAGTTTCCGTTTCGCTTATTTTTCACTTTTTTTAATCGTTTGCTATCTTAGTGGCTTTGAGACTCTTTTTTCGCAATTTACCGTATGCAACTACAGCCTTGCAAAAACAGTATTTCGTTGAAGAGCATCCATAATCATGGACCGTATTTCTATAAATATAAGACAAATATTTTTACCAGACACAGCACAGTCACATGCAGTGGTATCACCTGACACAACCACTAATCCGACTTCTGAAAGTGAGTTTCTGTAATTTGTTTTTTATCGTTATGTCAATGGCTTATAGACTCTGTTATACGCAATATTCCTTACGAAAAAAAACTGGCAAACACTACCTACTTTTTCGCAGACTCTTGTACCCATAATCAATGACTGTATTTCGATAAATAAAAGATAAATAATTTTACCAGACACAACACAGTCACACGCAGTGATATCACCTAACACAACCACTAATCCGACTTCTGAAAGTGAGTTTCTGTAATTTGATTTTATCGTTATGTCAATGGCTTATAGACTCTGTTATACGCAATATTCCTTACGAAAAAAAAAAACTGGCAAACTACCTAGTTTTTCGAAGACTCTTATACCTATAATTAACGACCGTATTTCGATAAATAAAAGATAAATAATTTTACCAGACACAACACAGTCATATGCTGTGGTACCACCTGACACAACCACTCATCCGACTGCTGAAAGTGAGTTTCTCTATTTATACAAATATTGAAGATGTTCGCTTATCATCTACTTTTATTATTCATGTATTATCTTAATGGCTTCTAGGTTCTTCTTCTCACTTGCAAACACTGCTTTTCTAAGACCCTAATGTCCATATTCAAGGACCGTATTTCGATAAATAATTTTACCAGACAAAACACAGTCATATGCTATGGTACTCCCTGACACAACCACTCATCCGACTCCGGAAAGTGAGTATATAATTATTTGTTTTAAATGTTCGCTTGTTGTTTTTTATCGGTTTGTTCTAATATTTGAAATCAAGGATCGTATTTCGGTAAATAAGAAATAAATAATTTTACCAGACACAACACAGTCACAGGCAGTGGTATCGCCTGATACAACCACTAACCCGACATCTGAAAGTGAGTTGCTCTATTTTGTATATTAAAAATGTACACTTAGGGTTTACTTTCTTTTAATCGTGTATTATCTTTGTGACTACTTTTTCTAAGACTCTCATGTCCATAATCAAGGACCGTATTTCGATAAATAAAAGATATACAATTTTACCAGACACAACACAGTCATATGCTGTGATACCACCTTACACAACCACTCATCCGACTCCGGAAAGTGAGTATCTAAACTATTTTTAAAAACGTTCGCTTATTGTTTTTTATTCCTTTGTTGTGTTATATCTGAAATCAAGGACCGTATTTCGATAAATAAAAGATAAATAATTTTACCAGACACAACAGATTCACATGCAGTGGTATCACCTGATATAATCACTAACCCAACTTCTGAAAGTGAGTTGCTCTATTTTGTTCTTATCGTTGTTTTGTTGGCTTCTAGATTATTTTATCAAAAAAAGTCTGTCAAACACTTCCTACTTCTTCGAAGACTCTTATACCTATAATCAAGCACCGTATTTTGATAAATAATTTTACCAGGCACAACACAGTCACACGCAGTGGTATCACCTGATACACCCACTAACCCAACATTTGAGAGTGAGTTTCTGCATATCTTTTGAAAAAAGTTTGCTTAGGGTTTGAATTATGTAATTACATATATAAATCAGCAACAAAAATAGCTCAAGAAAATGATAAAGGTACATTGACAGAAGATTCGGAAGTAGTAATGACACAGGTAGTATTATTTCGTTAAATATCAAAATTATAGAATGAAAATACTGTACCAATCAGACCAACCAACAGAATATTTCGTGATACTTAGACAAAGTGTTATTTCACACTAGAATCATCCATAACGTCCTTGAAATAAAGTCAAATAAATCTTTCTCACTGTTAAAACCGCTTTGTATTTCTTTCACTGTTTTAATAAGGCATTATGTATTTGGACAGACTACGATACAGATACCACTGGTGAGTTGTTGAATGAACTTAATATTTTACCTTCTTTCTCTTGCCCTCAACTGGATTCGTGTCAGTACTATTTTGTATGTATTTTTAAATGCAAATACCGATTTCTTTGCCCAACTAACGACCGAGGCATAAAAGAGTCTTATTTGCATCTAGCCGCAAACAAATTTCGTCTGGCGCAACCTCATCTATGATCCGTTTGTTATTCATTGTTTTTAAAAACTTTTTATTAGTATTATGTTACTTTTATTCATCTTAATATGCTCCATCTAGTAACTCATTTTATTTGACTTTTAAGTCTGTCATCGTAATTAGCTCCTGTCCTATAATTGTGGAACAACTGAATATTAAACATATTGATTTATCAACTCCAGTAATGCCCGAACCAGAAGTAGAATCTGACAATGAAACCGAAATCGGTAAGTCAAACAAAAATATACCCCAATACAATTAAGCTAAATACTGAAATTGAATTTGACACATTTTAAACTGTTAATCTAAGCGTTAATCGACATCTAAGAATAAATGAATGCTATATGACAATGTTGAAAGAAACCAAACACGCAATAGTAAATTAAATACGTATACATCTTATAACACGACTCACACTTTTAGATGTATGGTTGCAAACTCTCTAAGAGTCGTCTGTTCAATTGTCCCAAAAAACTTGAATATAGCACCTATCAATTGAAACGTGACGTTGAGCATCAAGAAAATACAAGTCTGGAACAGTTTAACATCAGTTTAAGTTTCTATTCTCGCAACTACCATAATATCAAAATGTAATAATTTGGCAAGCATAAAGCAAATCAAATCGACAAAAGGCTATTATAAATTTGTTTATGTATGACTAATTTCATTGGATAAAAACAAAAGCCGAACCAACCCAGCGAAACGGCTACAATTGATAACATTAACTTTTAAATAGTCAATTATAACTTTTGTTTTTAAGTTTAGACCGGACGCATTTTATCAATGATGCTTTTAAAGGCAGAATCCTGGCGAAAACAGGGTGTCTTCCTCGGCATACACGTCTTATGTTTACTCGACCAAACAGATTGAGAGTAAAATGTTATCATTAGAACCATATAGTACACCTACTGCATACATAAATCGTCAATTATCACTTCTATTATTATCTGAACACATTATAGTAGTGCATGAACAACAAGTGCCTTGCTCCAGCTTTGTACCAATGTCCAACTACCTCGGTGTCAGTATTTTTTTTCTTAGCGAACCGCTGCAGCTCCTGATGGCCTATTGCCTATTTTCAAAACTTACCCTATCATTGTCTTTCCCAAATCCGTATCGGGATCTTAGAAAACACTACATAACATAAATATCAAAACTCTTTTTCTCGTTGGTCGACCAAATGTAAGTTTATGGTACTTGATATGAAGATGGAGATAGTAATTCTTCGGATTAGCAACTAGTTATTATTTTTTTTTTTTTTTTGTAACTATAGACAACTCGGATGTCAACGAAATTGGTAACAGTGGTGGTAAGTTTTATTTAATGTTCTAACCCTAGTCAATACCGGGCCCCTTATGAACAAGAAATTTTCTGACGTTTTCGTATACAGTCTTTTACATAGACGTAGAAGAAGTGGTATTTTTCTTTGTAATAACGAATTATTATAATCTTTCGTAACTTTAGACAATGCAGATACCGACGAAATTATTACCAGTACTGGTAAGTTAAAAAAAAATACTGATTTACGGCCGCAATCAAATTATCCATAGTGACTGACTTACCTATTCACAACCATTTTCATAGTTTTGATCTTTTGATTTTTACTTTTACTTTTTCTTTGACCAGTCTAAAGCGTTCGTAAACAGTACCTACTAAATCTAATACGATAATTACAAAATGTTTTGTGACCATTTAAGATTCAGAATTTAAGTATTTTCAAAAAAACTTTTTCAAATATTAATTTCGCTAAAATTTTATACTTTTCCAGCACATTATATGTTAAAGATAATCGTTAAATCAGTACATGTTTTCACGTACAAATCAGCATTTCATACTTCCTCCTCATTCTAAATATTGATTTAGAATGACTGCATACGTTAACTTTTAACAACAATGACTAACACGTTATAATATTGTGTGTTTTGTAAAAATACTTGACTAATATCATCATCGTAGATGTCAGACAGACCTACGTTTACATTTTCAAAGCGACATATACACACAAATTACAAACGAAATATAATACGATACAAAGAAATATAATGTAATACATATACAAACGAAATATAATCACAGGAGTAGATATAATTGCCTGTGATTATATTTCGTTTTGTTGCTATTTTATTATCTTTTTGTCCTTTCTCTCGACCATCAGCTCTATGTGTGTTTTGTAGAAATATTCTAAGAGCTGGAGAAAGCCGTAAATTATTTTAAATGCACTAATTTTGGCGAAAAAGAGCTGACCCTATGTGGTTCCGTGTCGGCTATAGCGGGCACTATCATCGTGTTAAGATGCTATTGATAATATGATATATATATGAAGATATTTTTTTATTAACTTAATGCAAGTTCTTTTTTAATCTTTAACCTTAGATTAAATCTTTATTTTATTATCCCAATAAAAGTCATTGTTCATGGTGCAACAGTGACTATTGAAACCTTCCTATTTAATAAGGATAATTTTTGTTGCCTTGATTAATTTTGGAATTTTTGCTTCAAACTGTCTTTTACAGACGCTTCAGGTAAGGGTACATCGTAATTTAGTCATGTGAAATCTTTTAACAGTATTATACACTATTTTTTAACAATTTTCTCTATGAACGTCTTTCCAATTGCTATAAAATATTAACATTACACTGCTACCCAGTGTAATGTTTTATAGGGTTGCTCGACGTATTCTTTTTTGACTGACCACAACAAACAAGTAAAAATTGTTTTTTTTTTTTTTTTGTAGAATACATTCATGTCACTTAATGAACGTTCTTTTGATAAGTCTCATACTACCTTTTTATTTTATTACTCCGACAGAGTTTGACGATGAAGATGATGATCGAGAAGGTAATATGCGCCATTAGAGTCCTTTTTTAATAGAGAAAGTAACTACATTAATTTTACGACAAAAGTACGTTTAAGTTTAGTCTAGTGACTTGTTCCAGTAGTATTTACAAGTAGTAAACTCAGAAATTTTCGCAGAGAATAACGTATAACTAAGCTAATTTACTATCGATATACGTCATTGTTTTATCCACTTTTTTCTGGGTTAGTCTCATATCACATCTTTATTTGGTTGCTCCAACAGCCGACGACGTTTATGACAATGAGTTACAAGGTAATATTAGCCATTACAATTCTTTTTAAGAGTAGCTATTCAACTATCAATTGTCATTCATAGACTCTTCGGGAAAGTGTACGTTGTTGCAATTGTAAATTATCACTACTTTAAACGCGATCCCTACCAACGCAGTAGACAGTATTCGGCCAACAGTCGAAGGAAGCGCAAGATTGATTACATTCTGTGCAGAAACATTCAGAGAAGTAGAGAATGGTAGACGTTACTTTATGATAACACAAAAGATTTTGCAAAAACGAACATGTTACAGCTATTTTCATTGTCCTGAACAGTTTTCTGAGTTGGTCTCAAATCACGTTTTATTTAATTACTCCAACAGGGGTTGACTTTGAAAACGAAAATGTAAAAGGTAAAACTACTTCAATTATCTGTAAAAGTGAAACTGATAATTGTAATTTACAACCCTTCAGACAAAAAACCTATTTTTGTGTTTAAAATTTAATATTACTGAACATCCTTAACAAACTAAAATTAAATGACTTTTCACCTTGTTAATAGCAATGAGGGAGATGAGAAACATTTTGAACCAATCTCACTATCTCAGAACATTGGAAACACATTGGTCGATTTCCTTGTTTTAGCTAAAGCGTTTGCAAATAAAATTGCAAAGGAGATATATGTTGTATTATTGTGTGCTTCACTTTTTTTATTATGTTCGATTTACAGTGGTTGAGATTTTAATTTCAAATCACCAGTCAAAAGATTTTGCAAAACCCTCATTAGGATTACGTGTTTTTTTTAATAACGTTTTTTATTGCGTTGTAAAGTTTTATACGTTTGTATATATCATTATGTGAGTTCTGGACCTTGTTTCGTCCGTTTTAGAGAATGTTTTTGATCAAATATTTATTTAATTCCAGAATCTTCCTGTCGGACGCCTAGCGGAGGCAGTGGCCAGTGTGTTTCGGTGTACAACTGTCCAGTTCTGTTGGCCCTGATTAACAAGAAGGATAGAACGAGTCAGGACATCGAACTGCTGCAGAAGTCACAATGCGGTTACATTGGTACTGCACCAGCTGTAAGTATTTGTTTTACTTCATAAGAAGATATTCCAACAATGCAGTTAATTAAAAATCCCGGCTAACTAGGGCAAGAATAATGAAAATAAACACTAGAAATGAATTGAAACCACAAAAACCGCGGGAAAAATAAATATGGCGACTCAACGTGATTAGTGACGTATAAGTCACTATTGACAACGGATTCATTATTGTGGTTTACATCGAAAGTATTGGGTATAAAAGAATCACTAATAAATACTTAAGACAAACTACAATACACATAAATAAAAGATTTTGATTGGTTACAGACGTTGGCGGTAGATTTTCTTTTTAAAGTTTTATGTGCTTTGTCAAAGGCTTTAGCGACAGCTAGTATATTATTATGAACAAGCTTTCTTAGTCTCGTATAAAGAACAAAATCGTTTCTTAACGCCTACTAACATCTGCAAGAGAATTATAGGACTGAATTTGACAGGTCTATCATCTCATTATACGTAAAGACATCAATCAATTTGGTTGTCTGCAAACCGCCCCATCTCCCAAAGGACCAAGCCACAATGAATTAAGCGCCGACGATTACACTTTTTTGTACATCCCTCTTTGATTTCCCATTCAAAGGTTTCCTCAAATAAAAATCACTTTGAGGGTCTTTAAGGGTTTTTGTGAACGTCTTTAGTTTTGTTTGTTTTCATATTACTGTTTGAGGACTTTAGTTTGGACTAAAAGCTTTTAATGGATAATAAAAAATAAAACGAACAAGGGGTTGCTCGCTAATTCCCGCTAGGTTGGGTAATGTTATAACAGTTTATATTGTTTTTTTTAAAATATCCTCAGATATAAAACAAAAATTTGAAAAGTGTATAAATGTATCGGCAATAGGTTTTACCATAATACCCACAATGGCCAATGAAAGATCGCTCTAATTCGCTAGGCAAGTACAAGGACGCGTAGTTTCTTCATTTGTAATTACAAATGAAGAAACCTGCTCTTCCTAGCCCGAGAGAACTTAAAAGAATATTTCTAATTTCCAGGTGTGCTGTCCGAACAACCCTCCGAAGCCATCTGGTAACTGCTACACCCCTGAAGGTGCGGTGGGGCAATGTATCAGCTTGTACTCGTGCGCACATCTAGCGAACTTACTCAAACCACCAGTGCCGAGTGAGAGTATTGCCTATGTGCAGAAATCAAGGTAAAAATTTATATCATTACCACGCCGATTATTATTTTTGCGCGAATTACTTTGTGATAACCTCTAACGATTGCAAACATTCGGATTTATAATATCAGCAAGTTGGGTGAATAAGTATCTATTTTCACATTGATTTTCAAGAACCTTTCTATTATAGTGAAGGACCACAAAACCAGTGCTTAACACTCGTAGAACTTATAATAATACGATCAAAATCTTTTGTTTCATAAGCCGATTACTTGTCAGTGTCGAAGCCCAATGAGACTATTAAGGCAATCAGTTTAACATTGTTGTTTTTAACACAACTACGTAACTCAAACTTCTCAAAAAAATCAAGTCACATTTTTTGCAAAACAGCCTTACGTATTTCGCACGTATCGCACAGATCGAATCGTACCATCTTCAAACATAGCCTTAAAAAGTCCTTGACATTCCTACTGTAGCATAACAAGTTGCGTTACTGTTTCTTTATACATATATATATCTTCGTTCACCGTCTACGCTAATGGCCGCTATGACGTCATCGAGGTCTCGGATAGGATTCCCCTGTGACGTTACTTTAGTATCATAACATCTCTGTCAAAGTATTATTGAGTTTTTGAAGACGGAATTCCCTGTTGCGGAATGGGAGTAGCGAAAAGTTGGTATCATTGTAAATTGTCAAGTTGACTGATTACAGTCAGTTGCGTGGGATATTAATCCCACGCAACTTTTGCTTCTACTTAGGTTAATCTATTATCCTGGTCATCTGTTTTGTTAGTTGGTAGCCTCATGAAACCAGTTTTTCAATTGAGGAAAATGTGTTTTAATTTTATGTCTAGTATGCTTTTGTTTATCATTAATCAAAGGATTTGAATCAAGTCATTTAACTAAACGTGACTTCTTATTCTTTGTATTTCATTGACCGAAATCTAAGGTTTGACTGCAAGTGAAATCTTGGGTTTCTAAATACAAAATTCACAGCAAAAAAGGCCTCTGAATATATCCAATTATAAAGACCTTCCTACCTTCTTTAAAATATGGAACAAACAAGACCCTTCAAACTAGTTCAAACATAACGTTTAAAAAATGAACTTCATTCTTCAGGTGCGATGGTCCCGAACAGTACAGCGTCTGCTGTGGTCCGCCTCCGAAAAAAGACCCTACACCGATACCTACCGGTAGCTGTGCGGCCCAGATGACCGCATTCCCTCCAGATCCAAAGAGTGAATGTTGCGGTGTCGATAGCAGAGTTGGAAATAAAATTGTTGGTCAGTATATTTTTAGATAGAAATGTGTTCTGGATTTGCAAATCTGATTAGTGGCTGACTGATGGAGAAGTGGCCTTCTTTAAATGTCTGCTTATAATCAATCATGGGAAACGTATCAAGTATCTAAGTATCATGCTCTGATTATGTCACTGGTGGAACAGTTCCATAATCGAATATAAAACACCAGTCTAACCCTTATCACTATTTAGCCGGGGTTGCGGGTCAAGCGCCATAATGTACGGCAGCCTCGTCTTAGAGCAGAAGAAGGAAAGGTGTGTTTTTAATCAGTAAGAGTCTGACACTCCCTCTCGCATCACCCTGTCTGAGATAAGTCAATTGATGAACTTGTTCCCTCAAAAAAAAGCCGCTATCACCATCACAACCAGTATCTTTCTACTGCGTATTGGACATAGGTCTTTACTAGCATGGCATTGAGGTGGATATCGTAAGCACCTCAGTCTTATCATATATGTATTCTACCGTAACTTTACACATGTTTCAATGAGACAATCATGACAAAATTTTAAGCTTAAAACCATTAATGTTCCAGGTGGTAACGCTACAACAGTTGACCAGTACCCATGGCTGGTGATAATCGAGTACGTGAAGCAGGGCGTGACTAAACTACTCTGTGGTGGAGCTCTCATCAGTGGACGTTATGTGTTGACTGCTGGACACTGTGTCGCTGGTCAAGTTCTAAACATCGGCACGCCGTAAGTAATTTTATTTCTTTCGTCTTTTTTTGCAAAAGGATGATATGGGATCTAGGAATGAGTAAAATATTCTAGACCGAACGACTAACATATAGAGACGGCTCAATTTTTTCTTTTTTAATTGGGATATTATGATTCAGCAGTCATGACTAGATTCAGCTACACATCTTTGTTTTACTATGAACGATCTATAACTCAGAATGTACAAATCTAAATTAAAGAAGACAGTTTTTACATTACTGAAAAGAAATTCCCATTCATCCACTTTATCATTTATAATATAAGTAGAATGAAAACTTATCAGAATTTTCTAATGACTTTCAGACGACGAGTACGTTTAGGAGAATATGACATAGCTCATGACGGCAAGGACTGCGCGCCTGTAGAGGCTGGTGGCGAAGACTGCACAGATGGAGTAATTAAAGTTGATATTGAGAAGACCATTCCTCACCCTCAGTACAACCCTGCTAGTGCTTTGAAGAGGAATGATATCGCTCTGATCAGACTGGCACAGACAGCGCCGTTTACCGGTAAAAATCTTTTCTCATTGTCTTTGTAATTTTAGCTCAAAATATTTAAAACTGACCAGAACCATTCTAGGAGAATGTTCTCTTTAAACAATATTAATCAGCCCTGATCTGCATGGTAATTGATGTCTAATGCCATACATGGATATGATCGCATCTCTCATCTACTATTTCAACTCTACTAAACCCTTATAATGTTTCATCTAAAATTTATTTATCACCATCTTCAACACCCCAACCTTTTCTTCTTACTCTAACTTCATTTTTCTGATACAATTCTAATGATTTTTCAGATTTTATCCGGCCGATCTGTCTCCCGACTAAGGACATGACATTGCCTCAGAACCGCCCTATCAACTTCACACTGTTCGCTGCTGGTTGGGGAGCAGTTAGTACAAGACAGTCCTATAGTGCTGTTAAGCTCCACGTAGATCTGCCTTTCGTTACACCGGAGGTAAGTTGTTCTGTCTACATTATATATGATGAAGGATTTACACAAATAACAACGTAAACAGAAAAAAATATAAAATTACAATACACCTTGTATTTCTTGATGAATTAAATCCAGAGCAAATAACAAAAGGCTACTGAGGTTATTGGCATATTTTTCGGAACTGTTCAACACTGAGAATTAACTAAAACCAATAAATTCTTTGTCCAACTCCAAGTATTCGCGCATATATTTGCGCACGTGTGCCTAGTCTCATCTCTCCCTTCTGCCTATACTAACTCTTAACAATTCCACAGGAATGTCAACCAGTATACTCGCAACCAGGCCGCAGTGTCACTCTATGGAACGCTCAGCTTTGTGCCGGCGGCCAACCAGGCAAGGACTCCTGCAAGGGTGACTCCGGAGGCCCACTAATGTACGAAAATGGCCGCACGTACGAAGTGACAGGAGTCGTCAGTTTTGGACCAGTGCCTTGCGGTATGGACGGAGTTCCTGGCGTCTACAGTAAAGTTTACGAATACCTCGATTGGATTAGAAGCACAATTGTCCCTTAGATTGAGTTCCCAATTCAAATGGCCTAATTTGATCGGTCAGTTAAAAACCTGCGACCTGATCTTTTGAAGTACAAGTGGACCTTTGGTTGACACAGAGGAACCCGTAATTTTTTAAGTGTTAAGTTCAATGTATGTTTCGTCCAATCGAATTAGGTCGCTACTAACGACATCTATGATCGTTGAACTAAAGACTTCTCCCATGACACATCTTAGTAATCGGATGAGCAATTAATTTATAAAAAAAAATACCAAACGATTAATATGAAATGATTGACATGATCCAATGTACTGTTCGTTAAAGTCAAATTTACTTTAATCATAATAATTAGGTTTAATATTGCTACATTAATTATAATTATTATTACAAAAATATTAATATTTTAAGTCTAATAAATTAAGCTTGTAGTTGTTTAAGGGTTGAGGATTGATAGATTGATTTTTAGTTATATTCATCAACAATGTATTCTAGACATTTAAATACAATTTAGGCTAGATTGATCTATCAATCCTTATCCTGCTCTGTCGGTATTACAACATGCGTGATGTTAAGATCTCAAGGCTTTGTCTGGTCCAGATCTGTAGTTTGTAAGTAAAACATCGTCAATGAGATTATAAAAAAATTAAATGATTTGTGACAATTTTTCACTGAACTTTTTTATTAGGCTTAATTCCTTTAATTGGTGCATATGGATATGTTCCTTAATAAAATTGTATTTATTAATAACAAGCGGCTCGCCGCCGCTTCGCCTGGCCATCTAACTATCTCACTAATAACGCAAGGGTGACTTTTTGCCAATTTTCCCTTCTAGGTACTTCTCTAATATTTTCTTTGATAAGAACATTCTCTTCACAATGACAATCACAAAAATGGCAATATTGCTCCAGGAGTTATTAAGGTATGCGCTTACACATTTTTATTCATTTTTACGAGTATAGATTAGGAAATTACTAAACATTATGTTCATAAAATAGAACTAAAGAGGAGACATTGATTGCTATTAAAACTTTGCCTACCAACAGCGATGTCCTCAAAAGTGGTTTTAAAGTTAAAAAAAAACAAGTGACATGGAGCACGAACAAAATTAACTATTGTTCCCAAATTGAGATATTTCTATGACAATAATATAAACAATAATTTATTGGACTTACCCCTCGCATTTGTGGCTGCGTCTGCAATCTTCTGGAATGCATCCAGAAACGCTGCTATAGCGACCAGAGCCGACCTGCCAAATAGGAAGATTTATTTGAACTTGTATATTATTACAATTGCGTACACGAGTCGTTGGTGAAGTGGTAGGAGGATGACTGTCGAGCAATGGATTCTAGGTTTTCTTCTCAGGACCGAAAAAAATAACTGCCAGAATGTTTTTTCCATGATTCTTATGAACGTAGTTTGGAACCACCGTATATTCTACCAAAGTAACTACGAGTGCATTGCCGGCCTTTCGTTTTTTTTATGGATTTACGGATAGGGGTTTAAGTATTTAGGATGAAGGTGAGGGAGGATTGTGCCTCTTAACCTTACTGACACGACGACGCACAACGTAAGTATCGCTTCACGCCGGTTTTCTGTAAGGAAGTTTGACTCTCACACACTTGTCCAACATTTGGCCTCATACAAGACCTTGTTGAAAGCGAAGACAAGCACGCCTAGTAATAAGCGACCTATTTAATCGGGCCTTGAAAACACCCAGGTTTTTTATAAGACCCATGTAATAGGGCGTATTGCAATGTACGGGCACGATTCTGTATCCGTGACGTATCCATATGATTTTCGTAAAACCGTATTCTTCGGTGAGCATCATATGTTTATTGAACTACTAGCTTAAAGCAAAAAGGACTTAGACCAAACAGTAGACGAAATTTCTCAAAAACTAAACGATAACGTAAAATAATCTAAACATAAGTGCATACAGATATAAAACGACGAGACATAACAATGACGTTTTTATCATCCGTTTATGTACATAGTCGTCCAATTTGGCCGTGAATAGCCTAACAATTGTGGAATGACCTGAGCTGTCGGGTTACATTGCACCGAGGTTTATTATATTCTGTGGTGAACTTGATCAGTTGATGTAAGTATTTTAAACTAGCTTCCATCTGCGGCTTCGGCCGCGTGGTATGTTAATACAAAGAAGCCTGTGTCCTATTCCGGAGTTTATGCTGTGCCTGTGCCAAAATTCATCCAGATCCGTCCAGACGTTTTGGCGTGATTGAGTAACAAACATTAAAAAGTAACTTTCGCATTTATAATATTAGTAGAATAACATGAGCCCTAGACTTTCTCCAGCACGATACAGAGTGCGTCTTTATGGAACTCAGACCTTTGTATGTTTTTTTCCATTAGTTGATGATTTAACCATCATTAAAAAGTGAATACTAGATAAACAACATGGGCCTTAGGCCTTTATCCAGCACGATACAAGGTATCTTTATATTAGTTACTGATTTCACACTCTCTAAATAGGTAAGTCCTACAGTATGTATGTAGGTACTAGTTTATACTATGGATTGGGATACTTACTTCAATGCGGAGTGAAGTTTCGTTGCCTTCGATATAAACTCCTCCCACATTGGCGCGCTGTTCTGTGAACAAATAATAGAAATATTATTAATATGTATATTATGTTAAGGCATAATCTTATTTACTAATACCTAAATATCCAGAAAGATAGCTTAAAGAAACTAGATGTAAATATATTTATGGGACTAAAAACTACACTAATACTTTTTTCAACCCGGACCCAAATAATAACTAGGCTAACATGTTTTTTTGCATTAACTGTGTTGAGACAGAAAACGTGGAATTCGAATTACGATTTCAATCTATTGTAAATAGAATACCATCTTATGTCGCAACAAAGCCATGAGCGAGCGATGCACCCGCCAATACGGTAGTTTCCAACTAAACAAATTCAATACTTTTATCCAAATGTCAAAAACAATACTTTTCTATGTCCTAGTTCTTTCGTCATCATAGGTTTTTGCGTCAAATAGTTTACTTATTTCTTAAAAATTTGCTAAAAAATATCTAAAATTTAGTGTATCGATCGATGAATAAAAGTATAGTTATTTTTCAATATTTTATTGTAATGAAACGTCGAATAAATTTAATTTTGACCTAGAAAACTACACAAGAACCTATTACTACAGTACAGTACACACGTAAAAAAACCATTTTAAAATGGTCCCATTTTGTATGATCTTTCCGTATATTTAAGGCTCAGTTTTTACAGGTTCAAATATCTTGATGTATAGTATATATACATATATTAACAATCAATAAATCTCGTAATATCGATACAAATTGAAATGGAAGAGTATTATCTGATTGATGCATCCACTTTACGTAAATTATCAGCGATATGTAATATGCAATACATTAGCGCCTGCCGATAATTTGAGAGCAATCAATCACGTTATTGCGAAAATGTGTGATGATTGTAAGTAGGCGTTGTGATTGTGTTTGATATTAGAACGTTACACAAATGTGTTTATTTAATCAGAGAAGCGTAGCTGCGTATCATGGGAAGAGGAATTCGAATTTGAATAAGGTATATAAGATACCAGCTTCTCTCGCGCGGTGATGTTTTATAGTCTATATATAGCACTCTGAAACATTGTAGCTATCTATCAGTGAAAGAATTATGGCAATCCGACCAGCGGTTCCAAAGATTACCCCCTACATACAATTTAGCTCTTTATAAATATTAGTATAGAGTATAGACAAAGTGTGGGAGAGCCAACTTTCGGCACGAATGATTCGGCTAGACCGGAGTGATACCACGGCCTCACAGAAAAACGGCGTTAATACAGGACCCGTCTACATACCAAATCGGTCCAGGCGTTTGTGGGTAAAAGTTTAACAAACATACACCCATCCTAACAAACCTTAACATTTATAATATTAGTAGGTTTTTGTTGGTAGTTAGATTTCTTTGGGAAAGAAATGAATAGCGTTGTGTTGTTGCGTGGAGAATTGAAAAAAAAATGAAGAGTGGGAGAGCCACTTTTCGGCACGAATAAGTCGGCTCGACTGGAGTGATACCAAGGCCTCACAGAAAACCGGCGTGAAACAACCACAGTGTTGTGTTTCACCGTGTGAGTGAGGTTACCGGAGGTCCAATCCTCCCTTCGCCCCCCAATCACCTCCAAATCCCTTAACCCAAAAAGGTCAGCAAGGCACTCGTTACTCCTGTTGCGAGTGTCCATGGGCGGCGCTGATTCCCTACCATCGGGTAATCGGTAAACTCGTTTGCAGTTCTCACATAAAAAAATATAATGGTGTAAAGCTTAATTTTGTATAAGACATGTAATTTTATATTGTAAACTAACACTAAAAGCAAATAAACGAACACATCCTTCATGTGTACAACGGAACAATTACCATCTTTCCGTTCACCTGTACCGAGACTGACAAATTGTTGCTTTCCGTCCATTCAGACCTCCTTGAAAGTATGCTTGTATTTTGGCGAATTTACGAATAAAATTTTTATATTTTGCTTAATAAAGTTTCTTTTTAGTCGGCAAATGAAAAAACCATAGTTTAAAAAAACAATATTTTCGGATAACCAACTACATATCATGTTATAATACTTCGTTAATTACTAAAATGGACTCAGACTTATAATTAGAAATTATAAGTCCAAGTTTCCTTACGATGTTTACCTTCACCGTATGTCAGTGGTGTCTAAATAATCATAGAAAGTACATATAACTCGGAAAAAGTCACATTGGTACTTGCCAGGTTTCGAACCCACACCCTCATCACCCTCATGCATGAGAAGCGGGCCGCTTAACCTCCGGGCCACCACGACATAACACATTTAAATACGTTATAAATACCTATAAAAAATACCTAAATCTAAATCAGATCATCAATTAAAACAAACAAGAACAATGAACAAAACAAATAGATTCCAAACTCAAATTAAAATTCTAGTAACACTGAACTTTATAGAATGTCAAAACATTGCCCATGAACCGAGAAACAAATCAATGTCATTTTTATTGATTTCATTTTGTTTTCGCACGCAGCTTTGCCCGTGTCTAAGTCAGAAGCTTTGTCACAAGTAAGGCGATATCTTTTAGGAAAATTATATTTGGTTTTAATTATGACTAGCGGCCCGCCCCCGCTTCGCACGGGTCCTCTCGCTATCAAAAGGTCACTTTTTCCTAATCTTCCCCTCTACTTTTCTAATATTTATTTTTAATAAGAACCTTCTCCTGACAATAACAAACACAACAAAAAAAGAATTAGCAAAATTGGTCCAGGCGTTGTTGAGTTATGCGCTTACCAACACATTTTGCGATCCATTTTTATATATAAGATATGGCAGAAAACAAATGAAGGGGTAAGAAATCGGAACTCACTCAAATAAGTAACACCGTCCTTTGAGGGTTCTAAACTCTGTAACGTTGAAATATTTTTTCAAATTAGAGTATTAGATTTTTTGGGGCAGAAGAGCAGGTCGTTTACTTAACGGTAGACAACGAGCCCTGCCCATGGAATGACTATGCAACCCCAAAAAAATCACAAGTATCTTGCCAAGTTCTTGAAAAGTACTCACCATTCCTCGGTCCTCGACTAACCAGACCATTTAAACGGTCCCCCAATTATGTGATAAAACATAAATATATTTGCTCATTATTTGTATCATCTCTACATATAGGCTAGCTAATCTAACGTAGGAATAAGAAAGAAAATCCGTTGATAAATAATTACTGAACCTCCCGTCTGTTGATATACAAGACACAATAGGAAATACATTATGTATCGCATAGATTTTTGCATTCTTAAGTAATTTATTTTATAAAATATTTGGGAAATACACAATGCCTGAACTGACCCCCATGACGTCCAAACCACCTCTCAAATCCCAGTCAAAATCATTTACATTACAACAAAACCATTAATAGGTACTTTTGAAAAGTCAAAATGGAATAGTTGTCCGTCAGTCTGTTCGTCATTGAAGCTCGTTCCAAATTGGAGATTCGAATGGAGAAGAACGAGCAAGAAACTCCATATACAAACAAACAAATCTCTCTTCTTCATAATATGAACAGTATTGATGCCCCTAAAGTTATAGATGACGTCGTTACAAAAGCATTCATTTAGCAAATCAAATTGTTTCTTGATGAAACAATTCAAGACAATCAGATTCACATACACATATACTTTTTTTGAGGGCGAAAATCATTTGATGTTTTCTCCCGTCCTGGATGGAGCTAGATGGAGTGGCAGATTCTTGCTGACTAAAACCAGCCCCTTCCTTCTCCTGCTCCGGGTCGGGGTTATGTGATATTTGATTTTTCAAAATCTATTTAAGACCATATTCATATTATAAGCCAGTAATGGACTTATGGATTGTCTTTTGTTGCTTGATCAGATGAGGATGTGAATTGGCAGCTCTGATTCATTTAGCCACATCTGATCACCTTAAGAAAATATTACCTTATTGTATAAGGTAATATTTTTATGTATTCTTATTTTACCACAATCCCTTAAGAACGACAGTCATAAAAACAACTGCAAAGAAAAAGGGCGTCGGATATATTTTGAAACTTGGTGGTGAAGCGAGAATAGCGAGATGTAGCGACATCTCTGAATTAAACCCTCGCCCCTTCTATTGAACCGATCTCCTGTCTGGGTCACTCAGTCTTTTTTTTTTCATTCATCACATGCCTTCTCTCGCCTAGGGTGTGGCGAGAGGGAGAATCACTTTTAGGTACTGACTCAAAAGCACCCCGTCTCTTTTCCTGCTCTATGTACCTCATTTGACGTTTGACCCGCAACCCTGGCTCTCTCTGAGTCAGTAATGGATGCAAGAAAACAATAGAATCGTGGTCTATTACATACTTACCACTCATGAGGAGCAAGGAGTCTGTTCATTTTTGCACCTTTTACTCTTGGAAGAACATAATAAACGTTATAAGTACTATGCATTTAAATCAAGGTTGCAGAAAAAAACAACACACGAATGATCTAATGCACTAAAATACGAAAGCAAATCTAGTTTGCTAAGTTTCCACGGCCAAACTGCTAGGTCGATCGAGATGGAATTTGATACAGACGTATTTTGAAGACTACGGAATAATGTATTATCCATACTGATATTATAAATAGGTATTTGTAAGTTTTTATGTATGGGGTAATATTTGGAATAGCTGCTTGAATTTCCAAAATTCTTTCACTGATAGGCTATATTCTATTTATCTACGGGAAGTAATTCCCTCGGGACACGGGCGAAGCTGCGCGAAACAGCTAGTTACATATATATTTTAGAAACTGTTGATTTGTATTTTTGTAGTCACATTACAATGGTAACTCAATAAAACAATCGATTTGAAAATCTAACGAAAGACCAGCCAATTACGCAGAAGACCATGATCCGGTTAGACGACTAAACTCGATCGAAGGAAAGATGGGCCAAATTCACCATGGCTGGGTGCCGCAGGACATCCACTGCTGAACATAAGTCTCCTTAGTGCTGATTTTTCAATGGTTAGATAAAAGATACTAGGGAAATAATTATGATGCTGTCGCGTCAGAATGTTTGTATAAGACAGTGACAGAAACAATTTTATTCCTCCGGTAACTTTTTCCTAACATAGGTAATAAGAATCTAGATAGTTCTAATGGAACAATTGAATATAGTCATAGGCAAAAACTATTCATTAATAAACACAAATGGAATGTACATGATAATAAACGTCTAAAACCTATTAAACATGGAGATTTCAATTAGACAATCATTTGTTTTTATTAAACTTTGATTGAGATGGCCTTAATCAATTACTGGAATTGGGCTGATTCTTTGAGCCTAATGGGGGTGTTTTGATGACGTCAGGTCATATGATAAGGCCGCGTGCGTCAAATGTTATAGTTATTGTCTTTTTTATAAATTCAATTGTCCTTTAAGATCTATTTTATTTATTAACTTTAATGTACACAAAACAAGTGATTGTGCATAAGGCGGACATTAATGCCATATGGCATTCTCTCCCAGTCATATGTTTTGGTAGTTGTTGCATTGCAAAATCGATTTCAGAAGAAAAAAATACAATTCGAACTTAAAAGTACCTACATATAATAGTAATAGGTTGCTTATGGGTAGGCGTGCTCCATCATAGGTCGCATCATCGCTTATCACCAGGTGTGATAGCGAACATTACGTAAAATAACTAATTTCTATACACAGTTTTCATATGAAATCATGTACAATCACGCTCCAAGTAATTCAATCAATTTCAAGAATCAAGTGTTAGCTAGGTAAACAGAATAAGCTAAATCCTTCGAAATCAATCATTTATACTTCGTCCTCGTCATTATTATAACAAACAAAAGAAATCTCATTCTATGAATAGAATCGTAGGAGACGTAATCCGAGCTATTAATATCATCCGCCCACTACATCGAACTCCAACCTTTTTGGATAAACATTATCTAAATACGTGGGAGTTATGGTAGGAAAACAGATTTAAATATAGGCCCTTACTTAGAAGGACTATAAAGCCTTTGCGATAATGTTTTTTTTTTCATGTAATAGGTCGGCAAACGAGCTAACGGATTAGGTACCTGATGGTAAGCAATCAGCGCCGCCCACCCGCAACACAGGAGTTACGAGTGCGTTGCCGGCCTTTTGAGGGCAGAAGGATTGGGTCTCCGATAACCTCAATCACACGGCGAAACAACGCTGTGGTTGTTACACGCCGGTTTTCTGTGTGGCCGTGGTATCACTCTGGTCGAGCCGACCCATTCATGATGTACGAGACTTTTGGAAAGAAAGAACAAGAAAAATCTTTAAGTCGCTTCGTCACAAATACGCGAAAACGCAAGCGTTTTTTTTTTTTTTCATTTATTTCTTGCAGCCACCAGCTGTTTCACCCTAGTGTACGGCGGGAAAACATAGCTTATGCTGCAGAAGCCTTCAAACTATTGGTCCCCAAGCACAAAATTGTAAGAATTTTGTGCTTGGGGACCAATATCATATCATATGAATTAAAATCCCACTAATTATTGAACAGCCATCAACAAGTCCCTATTTGCCCTGAACGTTCAGCAGAGGATGTCTTCTGGCTAGCGATAATGATGATTATGACAGTTGCATTCAAATAAAAATACAAGGAACCTGTATAACTATACACTTAGTAGCCAATAAATTCTACCTATTCCGTGTTAAAAGTCTTGGCGCTTACAATACCTAACAATATTAATCATCACATCATTACAAAGTAACTTCGCAATACTTAACATATTATTTCGAGGAATTCATTTTGGACATTGTTTTATTTTATTAGTTCGCCTTCGGAGGTTTTAGTGTTAGAGTACTTTCATACTAGACCATAAGAACGGGTACGATTACTAACAACCTGATAAGTCTGTCTGATGGATTGTGCAACTTATTTTTTGGGATAGGAGGCAAATGTGGATACAGAACACCTGACAAGTTATTAGTAATTTGGCGGTCTTAAAAGGAATAAGTGTGGGAGAGCCGAGCTTAGATATGGATGGTCGTCTCGACCAGAGTGATACCACGACAAACAACCACAGCAAAGTATTTCGTCGTGTGAGTGAGGTTAACGGAAGCCCAATCCTTCCCCCCCATCTCGCCCCAATCCTTAAATATCTAAAACCCTAATCCTCAAAAGGCTTTAAATTTTTACCGTATGTTTGTAACTTCTTTGCGATTTTACGAACTTATATTTTGTTTCATTAAGTAAAGAACTGTTTATTTATATTGTCTCAGTTATCATTCGGAATATATGCTGTTTTACCGCCATTCTTACTCGGTGTAGTAACATTTATATTTCTCGAATTACTAATTAAATTTTTTGCTAGCAGGCGAACGGAACACGATACCGGATAACCCGAATTACAAGTCAGTGTGCAATCCACTTTATGCTCACAAAAAATGCTGTGCAATCAAATAATATTACCAGCCAATTTTCTTGATAACTTATAATGAAATATTTGAGTAATGAACTGAAGAAATTACCTTTATGAAATTATCGTATGACGAAATATGAATCTAATTACATTCGACAGAAGTTTTCATTTTGTCCGTAGTTATCATCCTGATTTCACCATGCAATTACTTTTTAATATACCTACTTCTCTTCATGTTTTAGTTTTTCCTAAAGGCATATGCATCTTTCTAAAGTCCTGTGGACTTAGAAAATTCATTACAATCGTTTGCTTTACCTTCTGATCTACGCAGGTGACATTACTACCCATTTAGTATAAAAAAGTCGCTTTTTCTGTTCCTATATCCCTATGTACACTTACAAGTGTAAAAATACGCAACTGATTTTGATGCGGGTTTTTTTTGTAATTGAAAGCTATTGAACAGGACGGCGTATACATATGTATAATATTCACTGTGTAGAAATTTTATTAAGAATCAGCATTGCATCCGTGCAAAGCAAGAGGAGGGTCGCTAGTTTATTGATAATTTTAAAATACGAATTCAACTTAACTGACCCTAAACCTAAAAATATCTGCGTCAAACCAAATCGCCGGCAACGGCAACAGAAGCTTAAAAAGTGATTGACATTTTAATATGTCACGACATGACAGCTGTCAAACGATCCATAGACGCGTGGGAAACGTCAACAAGTTTGCATAGCACGAACAAGTTATCTATGCAGGTGAGAAAAGTTTAAAATAAAATGTTATATTAATAACATATTTTTTTTTATTTTGAGAAGGTTCAGGTGTATTTATAGGATCTTTTTTTCCAGATACCTATGTATTGGTCTTAATAACTAATAAGTTATATGTAACGCAATCATAAATAATACTTTTTCCTAAGAAACTTGATATTAATAAATAGCTTCAACTTGATAGCCAAGCAAACAATGTAGCAGTCCGGAGGTTAAGGCATAAGGATGTACGTTCGAAAACTGGGCAACACCAACATGATTTTTTTTTAACAAGGCGAAGGAAAACCCCCTTAAGTAACCTGGAATAATTTTGAAATAAGTCTAAAATCGCCAAGCATGGTGATTAATCAACCTTTTCCGTATGAGAAGAGGCTTAGCAGTGGACATTAATAGGCTGATGATGCTAATCAACTAAGCAGTTAAAACATTGTAGTGTGCTAATTTTACCTTAAACATAATACAGGAACTTACTCTTACTATTATTTTCAAAATCATAATAGAAAAAGTCTTTAATCGAAACTAGCGCCATTAGCAAACGCAAAGATAAATTTGTACTAGTATATGCAGCACACGATATGTTTTTTTTTGTTATCAACTGACCGTAAACAGAGTTCAAGTTTGGACTGAAGCTTATCTGAAGCGGATATAATGCAGTTATTTATGTATACGAAATGTTTCGAGGTGAAGATGCCTAAACTATAACCTTTTTATCTCGACCTTGGTTGATTTTTGTTGGTTTGTGTAAGGCTTCTTCTTAGTATTAAGCTAATTAATTACTTACGCATAAACGTATCAATTTACCAATAATGTGTCCAAAGATAGTATACAGGTTAGTTAAGTCAAGCTCCAGAAAAAGAACAGGGTGGTTTTTAGTCAGAAAGAGTCTGATTATTTGATGTTTTTTTAAAGCTTGAATGAATAGATGACCTATGGCTAGGCGTATATCATCGTAGGTCCTATCATACTATTCCCAATGTTAGGTTAGCATTTTCAAGTTTTCTGAAGACTTATAGAGAGCAGATGTAACGCGGGTTTTTTAGACATTAGACAAGAGTCCCACACTCTTCCTCGCGGCCCACTTAAATGGGGAGTAGCAATCGAGGATTGGCTCCTATCTAAAAAACCCACATAAAACAAAATCGATTGAACAAAATCTTCAAGAGCTATTACACTCTATCATTAAGTCACCGTGTCCTTTAATGGAATCAATATCGCTCATAAAACGGTAATAATGTTTGTTCGATCCTTAATAGCTGTTGATTTAGGATCTTTGACGTAATTGTTCCTTGTTGATCAACCGTAAGGTTGAAAATCGATCAACACGTATAAAAAGGTCATGTTTTATTAGGGATTTTCGTACAATGGCGTTAAGGACTGGGAAATAATTAATGGGGCTTGTTATGAAGGGAAAAGCTTTTGATAAAGAACTAATAATAACTTGACATCGCATCTTTTAATCAGACGTGCACATATTTATTGTTTTTGAATTTTTTATGTAATAAGAAGCACACGAGCAGACGGATCACCTGATGGTAAGTGATTGGCGCCGCCCATGGACACCTGCAGAACCAGAGGAGTCACAGGCGTGTTGCCGGCCTTTTAGAAAGGAGTACGCTGGTTTCTGGAAGGTTTGGATCGGTTCGGATGCTTCGCGAAAGTCATTCCAAAATTTTGCTGTGCGGGGCATATATTTTCACTTATTAAATAATAGAATAACAAGTGGTGGATAGGAGATTTGGGGATGAGACTTGAGAAAGGATTGGACCTCCGGTATCCAAAATCTCACGAAGGACAACGTAACTTTCTAGTGGTATCACTCCGGTGGAGCCGGTTCATTCGGATAGATACGTTTAATTGCCCACATTGCTCCACAGCCCTATGGCTTATGTCCGAGGACGAAGAACATAAGAGGATTGATGGATTTGTCTTTATTTCCATACATGAAAGATAATGAGGCAATATAAGACATAATACTATGAATTACTAAATTGAATTTAATTCACATTTAATAAACATGCGCTTTTTTGAATTTCAGATACCAAACAGGTTTAATAAAATAGTATATATATATATATGTGTCGTGTGCCAGAATACCCTTTAGAGATATAGCGAATCATTGCATTGTAATGATTTGTGAACTCTACAGCACAAATTTTCAACACAAACCTTTCGAATCTAAAGACCATCTCTTAATTAAATTAACGCATCACTTAATAACTGACAACTGCAAACCATACCAGAGGACCAGAGCCATTACAAAAAAAAACATAAATTAATTACTTAAAACACAAAAACGGAAATAATCCCAAAGCGGGGATCTGACAAAAACCCGCTGACAAATTTCTATTTTTAATCCTCACAATTAACCCTCTCGAAATGGGGGTGTGTTCGACCCTCGATATCCTTTAACCCATTCGCTGAGCCGGTCCAAATGTCCGTACGTACTTGAAGCGTAATAATGCTTGTGTCACATGCCACTCGTTTTATGATCGACGACACGACGACACGACGTTTTTGTATTTCTTTACATGAAATTGAATGATCGAGCTATATTTGGTGACTTTTTAAAATGGCTACTTAGATTCAGCGCCGCCCATCGACACCCGCGTCGCCGACCTTTAAGGGATTAGGGATTTGGAGATTTAGGGACTGGGGAGGGATTGGGAAGGGGAAGGATTGGGGTTCCGGTAAGCTCACTCACACAGCGAAACACAACGCTGTAGTTGTTTCACGCCAGTTTTCTGTGAGGCCGTGGTATCGCTCTGGTCGAGCCGGCCCATTCGTGCCGAAGCATGGCTCTCCCACACTTAAATAATTAAGATTTTGTTAACGTTTGAACGATAGTGAAACAACTGTTGTCTTTACCGAAGTCATATTTCAGTTTTAGAGTAAAAATTAAAAATTCTACTGATTACCCAGGAGCTACAGGTAACAGTCGAGGTTGCGAAAGCAAGCACAAAACACTGCGGCCCCAACCCGCAGCAAGAGAAGGAACGGTGTGTTTCTTTGTCAGTAGGTATAAGCCTGAACCTGAACCTACCTAAGGCCCCGCCCAGGGCGGAAGAAGTCATTTGATGATTTATAACAATGATTTATTACAATAATAAAGAAATAAAAAGTAGGTATCCACATCCATAATACATCAACCAAAATCTCCAACTCCAATATCAGAACGACATGACAAGAAATGCATAAATCTTCTTCGGACATTAAAAGATCATTAAAACCTTAATACTTCATATTTAAATAGATCGCTAAAAATAACTATCAACATTGCTTCAAACAATTCATGCGCATCAATATCAAAAATGGCTTGTGTGTGACATCGGTGCTACAAACAAAATTTTAGCTACTGATATTTGCGTAGCAGCCATAGTAACCCTATGAGCATGTGTTACTGTCATAAAGTAATCGTTAAGAGGAAAGGAAGCGGCGTAATTAAAGGGTCTTTGGAGACCTCTGTTTCAAGAGCCTCGGCTCACAATCGACGGGTCGGGTCGTTCAACCATTATAATATGTGGATGACATGGCCTATCCACTTTGTTTTACGATATTTTTTGAGGTACTTAAGTTATTTCCTAGTTTAGGTCAAAAGTTTGGAGAAACTAATGTTGCAAAGCGCCATCTGTTATTAAAACAGAGTATTAATCGATAAGTGTTTGGGTTAAAAATTCAACAGATGGCTTAGTTCAATTTGACAATAATCGTTAACAAATGGAATGTATTTGGTTAATTTATGTTTAATAATTAGTAGAAATTACTTATCATGATTTTAGATGATAACCTTTTTGTTTAAATTGATTTATATTCTATCTAGGAGGTTATGTATGATACATTAAGTTGATGTAGTTTCGTTACCTCTTTTACTTAAATTAAAACGAGACTCAGTAAAAAATGGATTCCATCAAATAAGTTACAGTTTTTTTATTCTATTGTTATGAGAGGTTAATATCATAACAGGGTATTGATAAATTCTATACATCAACTGAGTCGCCCTTGTCGTCCCTACAAGATTTCTGAACCTAATGACTGCTACTACTAGACCAAGCAAACAGAAATACAAACAAATCAAAAGAGAAACTGACAGAACACAACTAGAAAATGTCAACAATGATAATCTATTTACTCCACCAATACCTGACCTAGTTGTTATGAAAATCGCATACACCGTCGTCACCGTAGCATGTAAGTGTACCATAAAAGTCAACGACCCAGGTATAGGCTTGTTAGGGAAATCAGTGGTCGCCGGGTTGCCTCAAACTGTACAGTAACGAGCCACGATTGGAGGTCTAAAGCCAAATGGAGATTTAAGTCTATCGTCTGTAGTATATTGTTTGGTATTTAAGAGTGTAATTGTTGATTAAGGTATTCAGTGCCTTTCTGTGAGAGGAAAATAATCAAATGCCTTCTCTCGCCCAAGGTATGGCTAGAGTAAGTGTTCCCCTCGTTCCCTCTCCTGCTCTAGGCCGAGGCCGCAGTACATGAATGCCTTTGAACCGCGGCCCTAGGTATTCAGTATCTGGATCGGTTTCGTTATGTGCGGATATCTTCCATATCCGCATGTAGTCTCTATTCAGAACCCTGGGTGATTTATTTACAATAATAGGGCTGAAATCTTCTGTTTGGAAAAAGATCCTTTTTATAAAATAAAGCAGCAGTGACCTGGTTATGTCGAAAATATGAAGAATATAAACCTTGAGTTAGATGGTACCTTAATTATTAGACCTAGACCTAAATCTAGGTGAAAAGATTAAAAGGGTTGCTTTGTACCATGCAGATCAATACGACTCAGTCTTTACTTATATCATCCATCTGATTGACGATAATCTAAACGATTTAGAATTGGATTTCAAACGTGGTTATGTATTAGAATATAGGTCACCACCTGTCTATCCGTCTGTGTAATAAACAGCAATAAACAAAGATAATAATCTAAAGAGTTATAACGGTATATTGCGCAATTAATACTCAGAATTGGATCTGGTGTTTATGACAGTTATATTTCCTGAATTGCGTTTCCATGTGTTGTTTATCGCATCGATCTCCTAGTTGGAACTGCAGACAGAGTAAGACGCCTTAAAGAGGAGTTTTGGGGGACATTTTGTGGTAGATTGCATTGTTTAAGCACTGCCCTGACAAAAAAAAGCTATCAGAAAAAACGAATGAAAGTTATTATCATATCAGTAATCCAATTTTAAATTAACCTACTTCTGTTACTAGAGATACTAGATTTCTTTGTGAGAGGAAAGTCATCAAATGACTTCTGACTGACTATAAACACCCCGTTCCTTCTCCTGGTCTGAGCGAAGTCGCAGCGACACAGTGCGCTTATCCCGCAACCCCGGCTGAGCATCAGCTCTACAGGGCCCCGTCTGTGGTTGTGTATTAGCTCTTTGAGGCGCACGGAAGGCTACACACCATCCGCACGAGTCTGGTTCTGGTCGGGTGATGAGCTACTCTTAATCGCCGTCGGCAGACCCGCGCTTACGGTGGCTGAAGATCGTATCTCGATGTTACTACTGATAGTTAAGGATGCGTCAATTGCTAAACACGAGCCATAACTTCAAATCAAATCAAATCAAATCAAAATCATTTATTCCAACTAAACCATAAATAGGTACTTTTGAAACGTCAAAATAGAATAGTAGTCTGTCAGTCTGTTCGTCAGTGAAGCTAGGTGCTCGTTCCAAATTGTAGTTTCGAATGGAGAAGAACGAGCAAGAAACTCCATACTCTGAACTTCTGAACTTCTGCCACCATCGTTCCCAACAAACCAATATTTACACAGACTCTTAACCAAAACCATACCACAACCGTTAAGATAATACACGATCATAATTTTATAAAATTAAATATACACCAAAATAAAACCATTTCAAAGCAACTATTACCTCGCCAATATAAACTGTAAACCCATAACGTAAACTTGCAAGTCTGGAGACGTAAAATTGCGTAACTGAACGTTTTGTAAACAGAAGCTTAGGTGTATTCACAAGCCGTTAACGATAACGTAATTGTGGTTGTCTAATGAGAGAGTATATTTGAGGTTTGCGTTAGGAAGTTTCTTTGGTAATTGAACTACTAAATAACTATTAGCGAAGGTAAATGTTACTGAGAAAATGGAGAACCTTGGTTACTGAATGGAACAAATGCGTATATATTCATTAGGAAGTACAACTGAGCAAAATTTCTATGATAATGAAAAAAATTAAGTGTCATCTATATGAATATCACATTAGACCACCTCAGATCGGGAGCTCCCAATAAGGCTGATGTCCAGACGATGATGACAACATCTTTGATGATAAGATGGCAACATCTTTATACTCTTTTGCCTTTATTTGGATTTAAAAGTCATTTCATGGTCATCCCCTTTCAATGTGGGACTATGTACAGCAGTATTTCTTATGTCAGGTTTTAAGCTATAAAAACTTATAACGAGCAAAGACAATAATAGCCTCTAAACTTTGGTTTCATTCAAAGGAGTGACTGCAATTAGGCGTATACTTTTCGCAGACTAGACACGTCTATACGGTCATTAAACACAAAATAAGATCAATGAAGCATATACAAATATTGCGAATATATTCGGGCTATTGATCCGATGATCGTACCATGTTGTATATGTAGAGGTCTTTGAACTTTGTCTATTGAAGCATCTGCTTTATTTCATTTTTGTTAACCTTAGTACCCAGCTCGTATAACAAGGGGCTTAGTTTATTAGATTCTTATGTATATACGATTGAGTTGATTTGGTGAATTTGTGATAAAGGCAGATAAGTGTGGAAACAATGAAACCCACAGCGCTTACTATATTATGTCAGCTATTCATCATAATAGACAGATGACGCCCACTGTTGAACAAAGGTCTCAACTAATGACCAATATTTCAAGTGTGGCAGAGCCATGCTTTGAAACGAATGTTGCCGGCTTGACTGGGGTAATACCACGGCCTCACAGAATACCGGCGTAAAACAACACTGGTGTCGTGTTTCAATTATACTTCTGGTCTTTTGGCGACCTATCTCATAAAAGAATGACCGAATCGATGGACAACTACTTTATCATTGTACAGGAATGGTCGCCAAATTTAACTAAGAAACAGACCATCTTTGAATTCGATTCCTAGAGATTAAAAAATCCTATTCCTAAAGTAACGATAAGCGAAAGAGACTAGATAAGCGCCTGTGGTGTGGCAATGGGCTCATCCAGTACTCATAATACCATCATATCAGATCTCCATCCACGACTTGAAAACGAATCGAATATTACTTCTGCTTTCTTTTTTTGAGGCATAAAAGGCATGTTATGTGTAGGTTCAAGTAATAAAAACATATTCCGTTATGTCCGTCCGCTGACAGAAAGATACAAGATTTAAGATTAGTGGCGCAGGCGACTGTTTACTTTACGCACACGCACAATTGAAGCGAGTTTGTTGAACTACGCACGTGGTGGTAAGAATAGATAGTGGGATATGAGATATTAACCGTGAAGATCCTTTTGCGGTAATAAGAATTAGGATGACATATGCAATGGACGTGCAGTACAGTTTGGGCAGTTATGGTCTTGTGAGGTAAACGTATTGTAAAGTGCCCTAAGGATCCATCTTGCGGATATGCTAACTCTAGTGGATCGACACTTATCAGTGAATGTAGGAGAAAAGCTGAAGATTGAACTCAATGGCGTGTTATTAGAAAGCTCTGTTTTTTGAAGAAGCAACAGATCCGACAACGATTGTCTATTTAATTTTTTTACGGGACATGTACGTTGGCACTGAATTCAGTAGATACGATGGCAAAGTAAAACATTTCGTTTACAGGATCACTTAAAAATCTTTTTGAACAATAACAGAGGAATTAATACCATTTGTCTCCACCTGTACTGCATAAACAAAGTAGACATGCTCCCTCAACACATTTCAAATTAACACCGCAACGGTACAAACACAATTATACTTCCCCTAACTGTTATGGGACAGGTTCATATTCGTAAACACCCTCAAATATAACATCGTTCATAAGCCCATAGGGATAGACAATGAACTTTAGATACTGAAACTTTTGTCAAAACAAACTCAAAAATTGATTCTATTAAACACTGTCTACTAATGCTATTCCAAACTTATATTCCTTAACCACGCCTTACAATTTTCGTTCAATACTCACGGTAGATCACTTTACATCAATTTTAATTAAGGAATTGGTGATACAGAATTTGGACAAGCCACTGCTAGGAGAGCTCCATGCTCTAATAAGAGGGCATTTTTTATGACTTTCAGGCAAGGATTCACTATTCCTTGAATTATAAGTATGAAAAGGAGTAGTAAAACCGCTTTCTTGAGTTTTTTCTTATTGATCGTTAGACTAGCAGGCTGCTGATAATTATGGTAAGCAATGAGCACACACAACACGAGAAGAATTACGAGTACATTGGCGTTTTGGAGAAAACCTTTTTGGAACTTTAAGAATTGGTGGAGGGGAACAAGGATTGAAATTTCGGTAACCTCACTCACACGTCAAAACACTACGCTGTGGTTGTTTCACGCGGTTCTCAGAGACCATAGTCTCACTCGGATCGAGCCATCGTCAGTCGAAGTACGACTCTCTCACACTTAAAATAAATTGCAACAAATTAGCACTCCCAACGACCATGGTCAAGAACAAGGGTGATTCGCATATGGTCGTGATCAGGAACAAAGATGTGAATTTTCCTTTACGTGTACTATAGGTATCCGATGTCGTGACAACTCAAAAGGGGAGTGAAAAGTCAAGTAACAATAACATAAACAGGACAACGACACGGCGTGACTGACTGCAGTTAAATCATATCAGATGTTTATATATGGGTGCAGTGGTGGCCGTATAATTAGTAGGGACAGGGACGTTTTGGGGGCACATATATTAAATTTATGGGACAAGCGTGTTATAAATATCCTTTAAAATCCAATTCTTATGAGCCAAAGGCTAAAGATAATGGTTTAGAATAGTTCCAAGGATCTGATTTAACTATTTGGTAAGTATTACAATTTTTCAAACATATTCTTTGTAATTTCACAGCAGACTACATTTAAACAACATAAGTACCAATTTACGAGTTCAAAAACCCATAAGTCTATCAACTGAAACAAAAATTACTATCGTTAAGGGAACAGATACAATTTACGAAAATTTATCAGTTTCAAAAAAACGCTAAGACAAAAAACAGACTCGTTCAAGTGTATTTTAAGAACATAATTAGTTCAACCGTCCGCCATGGGGACGCAATCAAAGATTTCAAAAATAGAACCGAAGCTAGAGGGCAGGAAGGAAATATCAACACATAGACAAGTGAAGCTTGAACAGATCGTGGAACGAATCACAGAAAACTCAAGTCAAGTTTGTGATATAACTGATAGAGAAGTGAATAAGAAGTAGAAGAAGTAGCATCTCTTGAAGGTTGACTGTAACTTAATGAATAATAGCAAATTAGCCTTAATCCGTGCGGCATATCACGGATTAAAGCTAATTTGCTATTATAAAACGCAGGACTACGCGAGGCACAATGTGTTTTCTATTGTGTCTCATATACAAGAGGCTAAGACATATATTTTTGTGCTACATTTTAAAATACGAATAATAAAAAGAAATATTGTGTAATTAAATAACACATTTGTATATTTAATTTACTTAAATACTTGTTAATTTTTTAATCTATCTTAAACATTACATTCACTATATAAGACATAGATAAGCTACCAGAAATGCAATATAAAGATAATGTAGTACAGTAAAATAGGACGAAACGGTATTCCATCACACGTGTCTTAGAGATAAGAGTATCTATGCCAATTGCATTAGTTAAAGTAGGTGAGAAATAAAAACAGCAAGAGACACGTTTCGTTAAAGAGAGCAATAAAGTTGAAACAGATACATGAAGTTTTGAACCTTTTAATTAAATATCATTAGGACAATTTTTGCATCTCGAAAATAGTAATTATTTTCAATATGTACATAAGAAGTGAGAAAGTAAAAAAATATAGATATCGAAGAAAACATAAATACTAATACTTAATATAATTATTCCGTCTATGACATATACACAGATGAAATGGTAAAACCAGTCAAAACAAAAGCAAAAGCTACACCAAATAAATCAATCGACGAACAAAAATGCAAAGAAAGATAAACAGTTTACAAAGGAACAGAGGTAAACTGTCAGGAAATGGAAAAGTAAGGACAATATTGTATCCGTGGCAGGGGAAGCCATTGGAATAGAATTATGGGAGAGCGAGGAAATATTGAACACGAAGAATATTATAGATATAATGCATATAAACGTATGCGTTATATGCGTATGTGCAGCGAAACTTGATTTATTTTGCGTAGGAAGGGAAAATCTTGCAGTTAGTTGAGTGGTCATAACAGTGAACCAAACTAAATGAAAAAGCTAATCCTAGAAGATTTTTAACTGGCTAATAACGAAGTTTTTTATATTATCTTAAATTCCAACTTTTATTAAACCCGACAAAATTAAATAGTGACGAGATACGATGGAACATAGGTGTACTGAGAAACAAAAAAAAACACTTCGTCAATTTTCGTTCCTAATTGCTAATCATAAGTACAGGGCTGGTAATACGTTCTAAAATCAAAAGTTAGGAAAAGATTAAAAATTTAAAATCTCAGACATATTCACAGAATCGATCCAAAAAAAACATGCACGTGAGTTTCAAAAATATCAACGCCAAGATAAATCTCCGAACAGCACACTTCATAAAGATAAAGATTGTAATAATAGATTATAAAATGCAGCAAAAATGCGACGATAGCGTCTCTAAATGAGTTCACTGATGAAATCGAGACATAACTCGATTTAGAAGGCGGAGGGTGCTGTGAGGGTGCTCATAAGTACTTTAAAGTAGACACCATTTTATAATAAGTGCAGCAATAAATAGAAGCGGGTCTAAATAAAATCTCATTTGTTTTTTAAATTGAAAAGGGTGAATTTTAATTGACAAGTTGCACCCAAAACACCGCTCAGCTGTTTCAACCGAAATTAGAACTTCAATAGACACGTTAAAATGTGACTAGGAAATACGCAAATCACACTAAAATTGGCTACAAAATGAGAAACAGATTTGTTTCCGTTGTTTAAGAGTGGCTTATTTTCATAAGCTTTAAGTAATCCTAACTTTAAAACTACTTCAAAGTTTGAGCTACAACATAATCCAGACTTACCAGCATTAAAATAAAGAGGAAAAATAACCTTTATAACAAGGGCATAAGTTGGATATCCAACCGTAACTACACCAGCAAAAGTTTTAAAAGGCGAACATACTAGAGAGCTAACGAAGCCTAGCACTTCGACACATCTTCAGACCTTTCCATTACATGTAATATTCACACATCACTCAAAAAATTCCCACTCAGCGTGGCTTTAAAACAAGGGCTTTTTAGTTTTAATCCCCAGTCGCTCTCATTTCATAGCGAGACTCTCAAGGTAGACGCAACGCACTCGTGGCAATTAAAAACAAAAAGGAGGATGGAATAGGGTTGCTAGAGGGTGGGTGTTTTCCAGGTAACTGTAAAAAAAAAATTTTGACTTCAGTTATGAAACGAGCATTCAGCTTTGTAAAGCAATTATTTTGATTATTCAGGCAATCCTCTATGGTACCTTTAAAGAAGAATTCAAAAATTATTATTTATTTTGCCTGCATTTTTGAGGTGAAGAAAACTATTGCTCGGTTTTATGGTATCTGTCACAAACTTTATATAACATGTCTATCTAAACGCGGGAATAACTATCAGGGAAGAGTAATTTTCACAACATTGAGGGCAATTAGGCATTTTGCTCTATTGTGTTAGAATGCGACACTGCCATAAAAGTCAATGACATTTGACCAGTAAAACGGCGACAGTAACAGACGATCATAACACGAAACGACAATAAGCATTCAGTCGATTTGATTCCCTAATTGGCTGATCCGGGAGTTAAGAACCCTAGAGAAGTTTGAGAGTTATTTTTAGAATGTATTGTAACAATCTCGAAGAATATTTTAGCATAGCAACAGCCGAGCATTCAAACCGATCGATTTTGGGCAAGATGGACTAATCAAGGCTGGATTACGGACAGATAATCACTCTTAGAATCTTGAGATTCTTCCGTTACTTGGTGAGCGAGGTATTTAGGCCCGGTTGTCAGGAAAACCGTTTAGAAAAAATCAATATGTCTCAAAAAGAATGTCTTGTCTCGTAGCGCGTTGTCCACCTTACTTTACTGACAAATAAACTGAAAGAATGTTCATGGTTGTAGTTGAAATAAATGATTTTGACAATGATTTGGCTGAGTGGATGACACTCTTACAGCTTGTGGGAGCAGTTGTAAGTAAGACTATAATAAGCAATCAGTAGCACTCGTGGACATCCGGCATCATGAACTGGCAGAAAATGCTTCTAGCATTAGGTTCTCCGATATGCAATTGTATATAAAGAATAAATAAATAAAAAAACATCCACTGTTGCTTTTTAGAATCGTCGCTGTGTCCTACTTCGTATATATACATATATATATGTATATGAAGGTCAAGGGAAACCAACACATAATCCTTGAAGAGTGTCTTGGCTTAGCAACTGACAGATGGATCGATAGGTCCCTGTAAAGCTACGTTTATCTTCATTAAAGGACCCTTCCAGAGAGTCAGAGTAAGCTGGATTAGTGATGGCTGCAAATCGCTAGACGTTTGTATTTGATTCCTAACTATGGAGAAACTATTTTAGAATTGTGATGCGATTGCTAAAATCCCATTGAACGTAGGTTTCTCAAAGTGAACCCTTAAGAACCTTACGCCGTGTCAAATACAATATACGTTTCATTAAAATTGACAACCCTGATTAAAGGTTGGTCGGGTTGACCTATATCGTTTGTAATATATAAAAGGTCTTTAAAGGTAGGCCAAAACTAATGAAAGAAGAGCATTATGGACAATAAGCAGGTAAGCAAAATGACAAAATATGTAGGTATGGGAATAAGAAAACTTTAATCATATATGCTTGTTATAACATGAAATATTTATGTGCATCACCACTATTAGCTTATTAGCCCAATACTGCGAAACAAAGGGCTAAGTATGGAAGAGCCATGCTTCGGCACGAATGGGTCGGCTCGACCGGTGTGAAAAAACCACAGCGTTGTGTTTCGCCGTGTGAGTGAGGTTAATGGAGGCCCAATCCTTCCCCTCCTCCAATCTCTAAATCTCCAAATCCTCAATTCCCAGAAAGCAACGCACTCGTAACTGCTCTATTGTTGCGGGTGTCCATGGGCGACGTTAAATGCTTACCATCAGGTAATCTATTCCTTCATCTTGTTTCAGTAGCGTCTAAATAAACTTAAAAGTACCTACATATAACTCGGTAAAAGTAAAACAGTACTTTTTGGTAAGTTTTCTTAATCTCCGGGCTACCACGACATTTTTTTTTCATATATGTGTATACTACTCGTTATATTGATGTTTGTCTCGTTATTTTGTTTCATGTAATTGATACTAGCTTATCATCAAGAACGATTCAATTCCAAAACATTTTGAAAACAAGAAGCCTAATTGTTCATCCTTGACCAACTTGAAAGTGGAATCTACACTTTGGAACGAGCAAATGGCTTAACTAAGAGGACTGACCGACAGACTGACACTATATCTTCAAAATTTTGTTTGACGTTCAAAAGTGCCTGTAAAGGTCTAACTGGAATAAATGATTTTTGACTTTGACAACTGAATTTTTGTGAACTCGTTTGGATTTTTACATGCGTGTTTTAAAGGTAAATTCAATAATAACAAATTCTAAAGTTTAAAATATTTTGACAGTTAAAAACATGGCTGACATTTGCCGCGCACTTACAACATGGCGGATATTTTTTTCAACCGAAAACGAAATTGTGTAACTGATGTACTCGTTAAGTGAAAACAAAAGGATCCTGTGGGTTTGAACACGCTTGTGTTTGGTTGATTGCCTCGTTGCAACGTTGATCAAGAGGCTAGTAATGTGATTGTCAACTTCAAGATAACAAGCTTGACTTACCTACTTCATCAAAACGTATTTAGGACTTCAAGTTAGCTTCAAGAAAAAAAATACTGTTTTGTTGTATTATCTTTTTTAGTATTTGTAAAAATTGCAACCCATTATTTTGATGGATGGAAATGATCGAATGACTCGCCAAGGGTGGAGCGGAAACGAGTATCAGACCCTTGCAGACTAAAACCCACCAAGTTCCTTGTCCTGCTTCTGGCCGGGGTCGAGGTAGATAATTGCGCTTGTACCCTGGAAGTCCTAGAACATTCCAATCTCATGGCTAGCTCAGTATTGCTCCAGCATTGGACGGAATCAGCCGGGGCGGGTTAAGCGCAATGAGCCACCGCAGCCTAGGCCCAGAGCAGGAGAAGGAACTGGGGGGTTTTTAGTCAGTAAGAGTCTGACACTCCCTCTCGCCTTACCTTGGGCGGTAGAGGTCATTTGATGATTTTCTCCTGACAAAAAAAGCTTTGGACGGAAACAAGTTGATGGTGAAGATGTTAATCGACCCTTATAACACCCGCGGAAAGAATAATGGTGGTTTAAAATGTACTCTTCTATGCTTTGCCGTCACCGAATATCCAACATGAAACATACAGGAATAGATTAGACGACTCCGCGTGCGACAAAGGACTGTCTATGACAAAGAAAAACGATCGTCTATTGTTTGTGTAATAAATGAAGACTTGGAAATGGTGTACTACTTCAGACAACGTACGGAACTATTAGGTACGGAATTACCTATACTGGAATGAAATAGGATTATGAATATTTATTTTTAATGCCCATCTCTTAGTAGAATTTAAAATATTACTAAACGTATTTTTCTTTTATTACAGAATCAAATGCTTACGACGTTTATATTGATTTGAAATTTTGATATATCGTGTATTATCAACTTATGTATGTTTTGTTCAGTTGAGGAAAGGCTTCAGATTACTTATCTCTCCCTACCCAGGGCGAAATGCCTCCACACAGGTATATCAGAAATTATAGAGCGCCATCTGCTAAAATATTTTGCATCCTTCTTTATATCACCCATCCCATTTCTGCAACTGGTCGTGTAAGAACGCCTGCCAATATTATGAGATAATATATTATAACAAAGAACTTTCCTAGAACATTATACCTAGATATTTCGTTCTAGGTAACAACCCGTTTTTCTCTTTCAAAACTAATTAAAATTGCACATAAGGCTTTCCATTTGTTCCGAATTCAAATCGTATTAGTGGGCGATTTAAGTCAAAATTCAAACATTCACAAATCAACTTTATCACCGAAAACCAAAAGTTGAAAATAATTTGTCAAAGCGCCAATGTTTTCACACTCCAGACAAAATTAATTTGTATTATCAACTCTTTAGAGTTCAGTATTGTTTGTCTTGTAAGCAGAGTGAATGTGTTGTAGGAGGTAGACGTAGTGATGCGAACGTGTTTGGAATATCGATACAATAATTCGACGTTCCGTCTTGACACGTATTTCGTGTGTGGAATTGTATATTTTCTTATTATTGAGATGAATGTATTCCGTTGTCGGTAACTACGTCATTTATCGATGTTTTATTTTAATGGGATAGGGTCAAGTGCTTTCACTATCATTTTCTTTTTCTTGTTCTAAGAATGGGCTTTGTGTTTTATATTGTTTTGACTTTTTCAATAGTCTTAGGTAAGCAAAGTTTTTTCTGTAGCCATATTTTTAAGTACGATTAGGTAGCCTCGTTGTTGTCTTTTTGACTGTGATGCAAACGAACAAAGGATTACCTAACGGTATGCAATCAGCGCCGCTAATGGTCACATGGACACATATGTTGGTCAGCTTAACCAGTGAGCGGATAAAAGAAGCAATAAAATAAACCAGATTTAATAAAATGTTCTCCTTGGAACAAAAAAATACTCATCGACAATTAAATAATATCGGTATGGAACATCCCAATACGTCCTACAATCAGAACGTAGGTCGCCCATTGTGAAATTCGGGCCGTACCTCACGGATCAGTCGATGGGCCCTTATTAAGAAACCGCTGAACAAACGCCAGATATTTCTCCAACAGACTTCTCAAAGGGAAACCTTTGCCCACATTAAAATCTTTGTGTTTATACTGTATAAACACATCAAACCACCCGAACTGAAAATGAATTTTCAACTTAATTACAAAGCGAACAAAGTGAATATCTGTAAAATAAAAACAGGCAAACATTATAAAGATTTAAACACGAATAAAATGTATTGATTGAATCAAACGACCTTTCTTGATATAATGCAGGCACACTTCTCTTTCTATATCCCACCCTCTCACTCTGACCTAGGTCAGGGTAACACACAGACAATCAAATACACGAGCCCAAAACTTTGTACCACCATCACTATTATCATACCTAATTATCAATATCATAAGTCTGTTTTAGTCCACTGCTGGAGAAAGCTTTGTCGTCCACAATAAATGGCAAACACTTGCCAAATCGTTACTTTTTTTTTCAGGGGCATATCAACAAGTTACCAGGACGGTCATTTGATTGCCCAAAGTGAGGTGAGAGGAAGCGTAAGACTCTTACTGACTAAAAACCCCCCGTTCCTACTCCTGTTCTAGGTCAACGCCGCGGTGCCTGATTATGCTTGCCCGCAACCCTGGCTAAACATCAACCCTTTAAGGCCCCGTCTGTGCCACCTCTTTGTTTGAGGAGAGAGGTATTTAAGGTAAGGGAATTTGAAAAATGAGCATAGGGAGAAGGATTGAACGTATGGTAACCTCACTCACACGGCGAAACAAAACGTAAGTGTTGCTTCACGGCGATCTTCTGTTAGGCCGTGGTATCACTCCGGTCGAACCAGCCCAACCGTGCCAAAGCATGGCTCTCCCACACATAATCTAATAAACCAACTAATCATTAGTCGTTTAAAAATTATGAAACGAGTTGTTACGCATCGACCCACTTTCGTTCGCATCTGATTTGACCTTGAAAGTGACGAGATTTGCTCCATTGATTGTTAGTTGCATGATTCTATTGTGACACTGAAGATCAAATGATAGGCTTGTTAGGATAATCAATTTAGTATTTACTGCTCAATAAATTTGAAGTCAGTCTTCATTTAAAGGAATAATCCTACTATTAAACGAAAAAACGTATGTAGATGTTTGATGTCTTTTCAAGCGAAAACCGCTGAATAGATAAAAAGATGTGCCACACAACAGATTCAAGTCTGGAACTACGCAAAGGCTACTAACCTACAATAGTATAGCAAGAAGCAGGTTCATTAAAATAATGACGTTCAAAAATCTACTGGCTGGCGTAAATTGGGCTAAAATCAATCAAAGAGTTATTTTACTGGCATCGTAACATTAAACGTTTATACATTAAATATTCGAACGAAAATATATTAAGAAAACAAACGAAAATCTCGTTTGTATATTGTATCATTATTATTCCTCATCAAATAACGAATTCATCATTATTCAATTCAAAGAACACAAGAAATATCAAAACAAAAGATAAAAGACAGATCAAAATCATCTAGCTTCCATCATCGAATGAGGTCAAATGTCCAAAATTATCGTTTCTATATGAGACCTTGTATTAGTTACTTTTGGACAAAAGCCAGAACAAACTATGGACTATCCCATTTTATAATTAGAAAGTTACATAAATAACGTCTCAATTCACTGAAAACAGTGGTGTGTGTGACATAAGAATATAACAGTGCAGTTTTCACTACTTGAGATGTTAAAAATGTGGTATTTTATTGATTATATCAATAATATGTGAATAGAAACACCCTTTCTCATATTCGGTTGTACTCGAAGGAGCATCATTTTGATTGAAATGAATTATGTAAACATTGACACTAGTCCGCGTTTATTTTAACCTAAAAATTGTATCATTGCAGCCTTGTAATTAAGTGTCAGATGAATGAGACGCTCAAATCAAGAGGGATGATTTTTAAAATAAATGGTTCTTAGGAAGAACGTATTAATTCGTAAGTAGTCATTAGTAAAGTATATTGTTAGAAAAGAGTCCCAAATAACTAAATAGAGCCCATAAACTCTTAGCACTTCAATTAACTACTAAAGCACTGACCCAAATAAAAACTTTCACAATTAAAAAAGGGACATTTCCCGTCTATCAACTGTTAATCTCCTTCCCCAAGTTAAACAAAGCGAACTGCAACGGGAACTATCGGATTAAATGCAACATTTGCATGCTGAGAGCTTTGCTCCGTTAGCTCTGCACGTAACGAGTTTACTTAACAGCGCTAGTAAAATTTAATTAGAGTAGGTATATGTATAGTTTAAATGAGACAAAACAGAAAAGGTGTATTTTATTTTGGGATAAGATGTGTTTGGTGAATATCAAATCAAATCAAAATCATTTATTCCAACTAAACCAGAAATAGGTACTTTTGAAACGTCAAAATAGAATAGTAGTCTGTCAGTCTGTTCGTCAGTAAAGCTAGGTGCCGATAGATATAGATAGATGACCGTCCACTGTTTTATTAAATGGAAATGGATCCGTCATGACGATTTATTGCGTTATGTTTATAAGGCAGTTTTTCATCCTGGTCGCTCCACGTGTGATATAGTTGGTCTTTGTGGGTTTTGCTAAGGCCGAGCGTAAGAGCTCGCCTCCGCCGATCGCATTCTTGAAGACATGGCGGTGCTCAGCCCAAGCAAGCCACCTGCCACACCGCTAACGCTCATTTGCTCCACATGTGACGTGTGACGACTGAATCAGCATGAAGACGCATAGACGTCCATCAACGAAAATTTCGCACATAATACGAGTGTATGTGCGTTTCGAAACATTAATTGGATCAACAATGTCAATAATAAATCGAACTCGTGAAACCTTACAATTCGCCAACCACAGCTCCAGTCAGCAATTGACCTAAAAAACTTTTCCCTTCTCGATTGCATCCCAAAAAACTACACTCAAGAAGGGGTACTATTCCTCTGGGCACAATTTTATTAAAATTCCTCGAATCACGGACCTGAATACTTAAAATTTCCATTTCTGGAGCTTTTTCCAGTTTGTTTGAAGTGCTAACGTATGTTAAGTGATTCCAGGCTCTGTGTTTTATGGTCTATAGTTCCTCGAGAATATTCTTGGATTATCTGGATTTTTGCCAGCGAAAGCAGATTTTTATGATGCAATTTCTGGATGTTAGGTTTTACGTCTTCAACTTAGGTAAAAACTTCAACCTATGTAGAAAGCGGCAATAGAGACACAAAGTGACATGGCGATTCTCAGTCTAGCATTAGTACGTTACTGCTAGACCGTTTAGGGTATAATTTAAGATAGGCCAAATTATTATTGGTAATTGCCTTAAAAAAATCTTATTTGTGTTTTAGGACGGTGTCAAAGACACGGAACCCTCACAGCTCATGATGTTGTACCAAGCATTAGAAAATTCATCAATTCACGAAACTGATACCTAAAACAGAGAGGACACAAAAAAAGCAAAAATATCAAATAACATTAAACGTTCCGCTTGACCCCTTTCTCTTAATACAATACTTTGTAGTCCAAATAGAAATAAGAGCTTTGATATCAATACAATTCGAAAAACATTTTTACAATACAAATAATAAATAGATGGAATTTTCTTAGAAAAGACAGTCTATTTTATCAATTGGTCAACCTCTTTAACTTTTTTTACATTCATCAATCTCTTTATGCATGCTCGTCGGTGAAGGATGCTTTTGATTTGACCCTTTATAAAAATATCGCCTACCATCTAAAGAGCGTCCTACTCCACCGTAACATTAGTTTTAAAACACGTAGAAAGTATAAGTATTTGTGTTCCGAAGGTTAAAGCTCCCGCTTCTCTTGCATTAGGAGGTGTCTTCGAAACCTGGCAAGAACCTATTTGACTTCTCCGAGTCATTTGTAATTGCTTAGTTCATTTAGACACAACAGACCTACGCTGAAGGAAAACATTGTTAGGAATACAGGTTTCCTAACTATTTTGAAATCGCCAACCCGTCTTAACCAAGCGTGATGATTAATTCTTAAACCTTCTCTGTACTGATGATGAAAACCTAAAACATTTAAGTTTCTTGCCATCTGTCAATCAACATTTTTCTTTAATTACGATATTTTTCAATATTGGATAAGTATTATTAACATTTTCACAACAAACCAACTACTAATTAAACACAAAATGACCTTCTCCATGCACTTCGTATATCAGGTAGGTAAGAATTGTCTTAAGAGAACACCTTGAAATACATATGTTCTACATATCTTCTATACACAAGCGAGCCTGATTGGTTACGGTCGTCGTCGTCGTCATCGTCAGTGAAAACAATTGTTCCATTTGTGCAAGGAACAAAGACTTTTAATATGGTAGTCGTGGTAGTAGTTATGGCATTATGTAACGACATACTAGACAAGCTAGGCTAGGCTAGATACACTACTGAACCGAATTTTCATATAATCTTTTTTTTTTATGTAATAGGTCGGCAAACGAGCAGATTACCTGATGATAAGCAATCAGCGCCGCCCATGGACACCCGCAACGGAGGAGTTACGAGTGCGTTGCTGACCTTTTAGGGATTTGGAGATTTAGGAGGAGGATTTAGGATTGAGGAGGGATTGGGGGAGGAGAAGTATTGGGCCTCCGGTAACCTCACTCACACGGCGAAACACAACGCTGTGGTTGTGTCACGCCGGTTTTCTGTGAGGCCGTGGTATCACTCCGGTCGAGCCGACCCATTCGTGCCGAAGCATGGCTCTCCCACATTTTTAATCGTCGAAGATTGATTCTGTTTTGGAAAGCCAAGTTATCAATAACGAATAGGCAGGTGATGACGAGATGATTAATAAGAACGAGATTGTTATCCGTATCCACGTCTCGAGACTGAAATCCAAAATGTCTTCTACCAAAAATTTTTGCCTCCTTAACTACATCATGAAGTCTAAATCTCAACCCGGTTATAGACAATCATTTGGTCACTTTGAAACAATTGCTCTAATGTTTTTCTTCATTCAAAAGTTTTAAAATATTTCGCTCTTCTGACAGATGGCATTAGCGTCACTTTAAGACCCCATGTTCTAGTTAGATGATTGTTCCTAAGCAGTTACAATGTTGGGCCCTTGACTTACGACGTAATAAGCTGCTTCCTCCCTCTGGTCTCACGGTGTTTGTTGATAGCTGGCACTCTGTTCTTTTTATTGAGAGATTAATGTTTTAGTGATGCTTAACGGTCTATGGTCAATGTGGCAGAATGTATGGACTTAGGAAGGAAGAAAACGGTTTATAGTTTATAGCTAAAAAGATAATTATGATGTTCTGCCAAAGGATAAACACAAACACAATAATGAAGTGGACTTGACTGCACGGTTGGCGCAACTGGCTGCTGAGCAACGTGTCGAGCGTTCGATTCTCGCATGGAATAACACTTTGTGTGATCCACAAATTGTTGTTTAGGGTTTGGGTTGCTTGTGTACGTGAAAACGACACAGGAGAAAATCCTAGTGTAAGGCAAATTAAAAATATAACTCATAATTATGTAATGTACCTTAACTTTAATATCATCATGAGCAGGAAAACACAGAACTTCCTGCGATCTGATCGTTCGGAATTAACAACAATAAAAATATCAAACGTGTCTTCCACTTTGGAATCAAGCTCAGAATTGTTGCTTGTTGACCTAACACGAAGACAATGCAAATGACCAAAGTCTATGAACTACAAAACACATACTTATAAGGTTACCATTAGACAATCCGGTTAAAGCACATTAATATACTATGTATGAGGACATGATTAAAACTACACCGGTCTGTAATCGGATTCAGAGACGGCTTGCTATACGAAAGGAGCTTACAGGTAATTGTAAATTCAAAGCCTTAGTATTAGATACCTACCCTAAAGATTTCTTATCATACGTTAAGGGTTGATTTACTTGATTTGGTTCGGTTTTTCTTTATTCCTTTTTTGAGGTTTTTTGAGGTGGGGTGAAAGGGAGTGTATTACTAAATAAAAACCACTTCGTTCCTTCTCCTGTTCCAGGTCAAGGTAAAAACGATTGCGTTATCCCGGTTTGGGCCCCATCTTACTCTAAAGTATCATATTATAAGCAACAATCCTTTTATTTTCCAGAATGATTCAAAAGTATGCATTATGGATTTGGCTAAGTACATATATATCACTACACAAACTGAAGATTTCCAAAACCCAAATCCCTATACTAAGCAACCCCAAAAAGTGTTAATTAAAAATCTTGATTATCTTTAAACTTTCTCTCCACTAAGGTCACAAGTGCTGACCTCTTCTTTAGATATTATTTTTAGAAATTCCAAAGACCTCCTCAAAAAAGTTCAAGACTCCACAATGGCCCTTAGCATTGTTCCTACACAAAAGGACCAAAATCTCGCGTAACAAAGTCAACGGAATGTATGAATATGCAATGGCATGCCGCGAGATACTTTACACTTCAGAACTATTATTTTGAAGATGGTAAGACGACATCGTTCTATGAAGCACACATTTGTGTAACTTTTTTTGGCAGAATAGAAAATCATCAAATTCTTTGTCAAGCCTTGGGCGTGGTTGCTAGTGCGAGCGAATAAGGTACGGCGGCCCAAGTCCGGAGAGGAGAAGAAACTGGGTAGTCTTTAGCCAGTATGAGTATGATTCTAAGAGAGAAAAAGAGCCTTTGGGGATTCCCTCCCCCTCCTCAAAAATAAAACCATGGGTGAGGCGACAGAAAGTGTCAGACTTTTACAAACTAAAAACCACGTTCTCCACCTCCTGCTCCAGACAACCTGGGAAGCGCGGTATACAGTGGCCTCGCTCGAAGGCAACTTCGGCAGAACGTGGCTAAATGAAAGGGAAATATAACTTATTTTTTTTTTTCAAGGTAATAGAATATTACTTTAATGAAATTTTATGATTAATATAAACACCGGCGATGAACCACAGAATCTGTATGATAAAGATCCTTTGTGTAAAGCAATAAACTTCACGTATATTCCAAATGCTGTTTGTACACCAGTTCATATACTTTTCCTTGGTAAAATATGGATACATCGCACCAAGCTGCTGCTAAAATTCATATTGTACCTCTATAAATTTTGTTGTAACATGAAACAAGCAATATTAGTTAATATTTATAATTTTTTCTTTCATTATATTGTATTCTCTAAATATTATTATTAATACACCTTTTAAACAAAGTTGTTGACGTCTCGCCATCAATTTATTGATTCAGATGTTCAGAGAGACATCAGTTAGTGAAGGAAAACTTCTTTAGACAATTAAAAGCTAAAAATTCCATTCAAGAGATTTTATTTCAGTACTTTCATTTATGTAGCCGATAAATTTACGTGGCAGATTGTTCATTTCTATTACGTTTAAAAACTATTTTTTATAGGATAGCCATGCTTCGACACAAATGGGCCAGCTGGACTGGAGTGATACCAAGGTCTCACAGAAAACCAGCGTGAAGCGTACGTTGTTTCGTCGTGTGGAGGCTCAATCTTCCACCTCCCATTTTCCATCCCTCTCCTTATTAAATCTATAAAATAACCCACAGTAGGCCGGCAACGCACTTGTAGTAACTGCGTTTGCATTGTGTGTCCATGGGCAGGTCGGATTGCTTACCATCAGGTAATCGGTGTGATAGTTTGCCGACATATGTTTGACATACAAAAACATTGATGTAACAACCAATTTTTGCTCTAGTACTATGGAAAAGTTCAAATCTTGATGTTTTTACAAAGTTAATCGAGTAAGTGCCATGGGCCCAAATCAAATACAATTATAATTTCCAAGTAGACAAACAAAATTATTTTTTTCCGAAGGAGAAAATAACAAGTCGGTTTTTTGAATATTTAATGGTGACTATCGATTGGAGTTCCAAGCCGTCAATATGTCAAGATAACGAGGGTCCAAAAATGTTACCTACTAAATAAAACATTCTACTTTTCTTTTGTCTTCCTGATGTTACGAAAATTTAACAAAGATCAAGAATTGCGATTATTTTATTAATCATGTATCAGTCACTATTTAATGGCTTTTATTATACAAATAAACTTTTTTCCTTTATCACTTTATCTATTAAAAACCATTAATTTTAGCAAACATAGGGATATAGGGACAGAGAAATTAAGAAAGCGAATTTGTTTTATATTTCTTATTTTTAGGTAACGCAATAGTATCTTTGATACCTATAAATATACTACCGCACAACGTGTTACTAACCTACTTTTTTAAATTAATCGTCTTCGAATCCCAAATCACGTAAAGGATAGAATGCTATGCTATGCTATCAGCAGTTAATCTACCTAGGTTTATAGGAAGTTGGATTGATTTAGTTACAAAAAATAAGAAGTATGAAAAACGGAAAGAAAAAAATATTAGGGCACGAAAGCAAACATAAAATCCCATCTTTAGTAGAAGTAAATGTATTATCATTAAGGCCTGGTTGCAAAACTGTATTTAGAGCATGTGTGGTATACAAAATACACCTTCAGACCCAGAAAAATCAGAAATCTTCAACTAATTACTCATCACATACAGACAGATTTCAACACCATAAGATCAAAGCAAAGAAGGTGTGTGTGTTGTCCAATCAAATACTCACCAGCACTTCAAGCTATTCTTAGCTTCAATAGACTTAACGATGAAGGCAATAAAGATGAAAATGGAGTAAAAGAACAGATCAGGGTACCTGAACGTGCAGACGTAGACCAAACAGAGTACAGTCTAGTCACAATCGCTTCGTTTACAATCGAGCAAATATTTATTTTATTTGAAATGTGTACTTGTATTGACACAAGTGGTGCAGTGAGGTGTAAGGAAAATGCTTTGGAATGTGAATTTAGATTCGGTTTCTCTAAAAAGACTTCCATTGTTATGTCTATTATATTCTGAAGACATTGAGTTGAATTTAATTTTTTTTTTACTTATATTATTAATTTTGAGAATAGGGCGGTTCACGGAGAGAGAGAGCGGATTTCTACAATATAACTGTTAATTTTCAGAATTAGGGAACTCTAAATTTTCGTCAATGTTTCCATAATTTGAGCCTTAAGATTTACCTCAAGGTGCTAATAATGAATTACAATTTCTCGTCATAATTTTTATCACTCAAATATCTAAATTTGTATTATCTTTAGAGTGTTCTGCGGGTACCTAATTAATTTGTTTGACAATATACTAGGATACTAGAACAGATGTGTAATAAACTGATTGAGACAATTTTACTTGTGAAAAGGACCTAGATCTTATTTCAAACGCGGCAAAACAACATGTAGGTAATACTTCTGAAATACATTAGAAACATTGCCTACACTTCTACTCGAAGAAGAAAAACTGTCATTCGTGACAGTTGGACGAGTTGTGCTCCATCACGTAGCCATCATACCCTTGTCAATTATTCTAGTAGCTTTTTCTATAATTTTGATCTTTAATGTTTGGTATATAATATAGTTTTTTGGAAGTTTTAGACAAATATTATGACTCTTAGTGGTCCTATCATCGCAGGAACTACTAAGTTAGACAAGTACAATATAGTGTTTAATTAATCAAGGAATCATTCCATCGTGTATCATATACTTCCACTGCTGAACATATACGTCCTATAGTTTTCCATATCGGTCAGTTGGAAGCAATCAGCAGTCTTCCAGCTCTTATCATGACGTCCGTCAAATACGACCTGAGATTTTCTTTTATCAAAATTCTTTTACACTATAGAGTTTAGATTTGGGCAAAGCCTTTGATGCAAATTTTCTCTCAATCCTAAGAAAGTAAAATTGTTATAAATCTTTTTAAGGATGTTTTAATAGGTAGGTACTGTTTGTTCTAATTACCACTTCACTACTACTTTGATATCTATTAATAGTGATAGCATTAATCCCTTACACAAGCCTCCTAATTTTGTCCTTGGTTTATTCTCCAATACCTTCGCACGTGACTTTGCCATACTTCCTGTAGAAACCATACATGTTCTTGAAATGGAAATTATAGGTCATTTGCGTTGGTTGTTTGAATCTTGATATTAATATTCAATGAATAAATGGCATGTGGGAGTGTTCTTGTTAAAGATTATAGAAAATAAAACTATTTTGCTTCAACGGCTATATAGACTTCGTTGTACCAATAGCTTTATAAAAAAACTTTAACTAAAACCTCAGACAGGCAGTGATAATGATAATGGCATGATAATGGCGCAGACATGGCTAACCAAAATGCTTAGAATCTTCATGTCTGATACCATTCTGCAAAAGTACAAATTACAGACAAAAAATAAATTCCTAGTAAATTAATCAGCGCAACAAATGATCGTATCCATACAACTAGAAAAGAATATCCATCCAAAAATGTGTGTTATCATTCAGAACATTCGGACAGGTAATGTTACATACGATACCCTTTTTAGGGTCGACCCCTTCATAAATTAAAGGGAAACATGAATAGAACTTAAATACCTCAGTTTTCCTTCTGAGAAAAATATTAACATCGAAAGTAAGAAGACCTAACGTTTTTTACAGTTGTTCAGAATGGTATAATATAGTTCTAGGTATTCTTTATAGCAATATGTAGAATAAGAGTGTCTAGGAATTTCGAACACTAAATGTGAAGAACTGTAAATATTACAAATCTAGATTTTTTTATTAAAATATCCAACTAAGAATCAAGTATGATTACCTACCTACGACGTCTCTTAAATATAATAACTAATATCTCGGAAGCTAAATTGTTTAAAGACTTCTTTTAGAGTAAGAGAAAGAAATCAACAATACACAAGATTATTGACCAAAACTGAACCAGTCAAAGTTGCATACAAAATCCAACGAGATTTCGTAATATTTCGGCAAGCCAGTGCGGCGTATCCAAATGGAACGGACACACCACACACAGCAACAAACAGTTAGTGCTATACCACACTACTGACATTTTAGTAATTAGTATTGTATCAGACAAGGTACTTCGTCACTAATGAGACTGTGCCTTTGTTTTCCAAAATGTCGTAAGCAAACTCATGTCTGTGTGCATGCAAATCATTGTGAGTGGGCTTCTGATGGAGTAATAGAGTATAATGTTTATTGTGATGCAACCACGCAAGATCCGTAGTTGATTTTGGGAACAATTTCCTATGGTAGGCATTGCCCACATGTTTAGAAGTAGATACCATACATGGTGATGAATAAGGCGAGCAAGTTTGCATGATTTGATATTAATAGGTTCGTAATCGTAAAAGCTTATGCAAGCCTGCATTAAAAGGTAAAATGTACCGAAGACCAATTGGAGACATTACTACACACAGTATTTTGAGATTAGCTAGACTCAGGGTAATTTAATTGTAGACCACTCGAAAAACAAATGTATAAAACAGGTAATTTTGTTCAAGCTATTTAAAAAAATCCAGCTATTTATCGATATTACATTTCATATTTATATCATGGAACATTACTGTGCTAATGCCCTTAGTGAAACTTTATTAGCGAAAACAAACGTTTCATCCTGTGTGATGAAATTAATACATAAAGGGAAACTGAGTGGGGAAGCGTTGTGCAAATTACAGTCATAAAACGTACCGTCACGGTACTGACCGACAGTTCCTTAGCATTTCTAATAATGGCAATGTTTTACACAAAAATATGAGAATAATCATGGCGAATTTTTGTCACATGGTCACGCGATGTTAGTCATTTTATTGTGGTTACGGGACAGTTCGGTGATCGAAATCGAAAAGAATTTACCTTATAAGTCACCAAGCACTACTACAATGACATAGTGATGTTTTATCAATAAAAGTGACAAAACCAACATTCATAATTCATGGGTTGGGCCTATAATGCTGCCTTGGGGAATACTCTACTAACCGCAGAGTCATTAATATTAATTAAATCTATAAATGTGTATGTTTTAACACAGTGCATACTAACAAAAACTGAGACTTCTTTTTTCCTCCATTAAATAAGTATCACAAAAATCAATATTGAAAACGTGTCAGTTGCTTTAAACAAATCTAAAAAAAACTTCAAACTTTTCCCGTTTACAAGACAGATATCTATTACGACGTTAATTAAAACTTCGTCTGGCACCAGTTTTAACGACTTCACTTACCAAAGCGCCAAGAAAATGTAATATCGTTAAGAGTGACAACAATATCACCTTTGTGATTCAATTTACCTGAAACAAAAAAGCGAGAACACACGTTAATATTATGGTTTATTAAAACGAGTAACAATGAAACGAGAGTGTTACTTTCTCATATTAGCTGAAAAGAATAATCAAATTAGGTCACTCTGTTATTCATAGGTGATGGATGCAGTGGGAATGTGGTTCAATTTATTGTTGTATTTCTACCTAAGAGAAATTATAAGGTGATTATTAAGTTAAGTGGATCTTGAATACACAATGAATATTCTTATACTGAATATAAAAAAGGTTGGTTTAATCAAATATAATGGTGGTCACTAGCGAATATTACATTGAAAAATAAGTATAAAGCAAATAATTACAACTAATTCGCTGTAAACGACGGTGTCAGTGCTTTCCGGTAACATGAAAATAAACTATAAGCGAGTGCGTCAAATTGTGTACAATTATATCTTCCGCTGCGGGCCAAGTGGTAGGTGGGGAGCGGCAATGGATCTGTTCAAATGAAATATTTCGTTTTTTTTTATTACAAAGTGAACCTACGTATTTTCGTTAGAAGTTTATAAATTGACACTAAATGACAATTCTAACAGAGCTTTATAAAACCTGCTGAGAACACCCAATATTAGGTGCAAAAACAAGGAAAACATAAAAAATAATGATCAAATTTAAATGTCACTAAATTGAAAAGGTGATTTTATATAGTAGCAATCTTAATGAGAAACGAAATTCAAATGCTCAACCAATAAAACGCCGTTCGCACATATTCCCGCTCCCAGTTTTTAACTTGGACGTACTTGCAAAAGGGTCAGAGCACCGCTATGCGAGCCTGTGCGGCGCCAAAGCGTCTGTTCGACCGCGAACCACCGTTATGTGTTACGTCACAGTCGGATTGTCAACGTTTGTGGCCGATATAAGGGTTTTATACACGAAACTTGTTCACTCTGCTGTGAAATTTTCATTAAGTGACGCATATAATAATAAGTAGGTTGTTTTCTTTTGTAAATTTAATCTTAGGAATGGAAATGAACTAACCAAGCGAATAATATTTGAAAGAAAAAAAATAAGATTGAGAGTTTTTCAGAAACAATCAAAATGTTAGTTATGGTTAAGGGGTTTATTTTGAAACTGACTCTACTGTTAAAACGGAAAAATTACAGATACTAAAAAAATGAACAATATTATCTCTCGTAATATAAGGAAATTTAGCCGTTACATGTTAGAGCCACAACGTATGATATCGAGTAGAATATAAGTCAATAATCCTGTAAAATTTTACTATAGTAATTATTTCGAGCAAACACGTATATCCTTTTAACGTTTCATCACAGTAACCAAACCAGGAAAACAAACCAATAAAGAAAACATTTAATCACTTCCTCGCGTGCAAAACCCTTACCAATGCAGTAAATAGATTTATACGATAATTCGTCAATAAACATTTAGTACGTCGATAATTTAAGCCAACTCTATTGGTTGTAAAGCGGCCTACACTAGCTAGACTACCCAATACTTGTGCTACTGTCTCTGCGATAAATCTTAGTACCAAGACCAGATGGTACGATCGACGTTATAAATCAGTTTTTAATCACGTAACAGTTTTCGCGAGTTAATATTCAGTTAGAACTGCGTATTAACTAGTACGAGCTAAGCTCGTCGAGTATTGATCGGTAATAACTTAAGTGTCGACTATCGACAACGTGTTAATAGCTTAAGCAATTTCACAAATTTGAAATTGCAACTACGCAGAGAAACTAGATAACAACAACGCGAAGAAGATGTTAGGATAAAACATGAAAAAAGTTTGTTTTACTTGTCAGCCTATCTAAATCTGCAAACAAAAAAAGACGAAACATACATCATCGGAATGTTCCACATTTAAGAAAAATAAGCAGCATGGACTGCTAAAAAGACAACCCTAGATTCTCACGATAACCAACCACAAACGCGTCGACTTCCAAGAACAATAAACCAACAATTTAATACACACAAGATTCTCTGACCAAACCAAATAAGTTGGAAGCACAAAAAAAGCAGCCAAGAGGTACAAGCAAGGAACTTGAAATCCGTTATGAGACAACTGCGGAGAACCAAGTATGGATACTAAATGTAGACTAGCAATTAAACGCATTGGGTCACACACGGTTATCCCATATGAGGGTGAGTAGAATGCTAACAGACTTCCATGCAGCGATACTGCAATTGAAGTTAGTTTATGGAAGCTTAAAGAGGACAGTGCAATTATTCTGGATTTATGGCTAGGAGCTAGAGGTTGCGAATTTGTGAAAATTGCTGTCTGCGTTACTTCGTTGGATTAGTAAATAAGTGGGTGTAACGAGTCAAATGCTTTGACGAGAATAAATACAATAAAATTAGATCACATTAGGTTACTGTGTTATAGAAGGTGATTGAAACACCAACACACTAAAATACTTCATTTGGCTCGAGCCGTACTAGACAAAAGTGCAAACTCGCGTTGAACAATAATCAAATATTTTAGTTATAGAGACAAAAGTGTACTACATATACATATGTGAAATGTGTAATACATAATACACTTGAACATCTTACCCTAAGCCTTCGGGGAGAACAAAAATGTTATTTTAGTTTTCTTTTGATCCACCGACACTATCTTAGACTACCGTACCTATTAAATATTCACAATATACTTACACGTGGCCGTTTACCTAGCCTCTATTAGCCGAAGCGACAAGACCAGAGACGAGACGTGCTTAGGCTCCAATTTGGAGGCTTTTGGAACAAACAATATGAGGTTTGTGTTGTGTTTCGATCGAATAGTTGCCGTGTTTTGTATTTTGGTAACGAAGAAGTTCTGTCAGAATAAATAGAAAGTTTAATTGATAAAATTGTAGTGATTAAAGAGTTTAAGCAGAAGATTCCATGGAAATTTAAATATCGATTGTGTTATTATCGTTCAAATTGAACCCAGACTCGAAACTATTTAGTCTAATTGTGATAAACAGAGAAACTACACACATTTCTAACTTTAATTGCTAAAGAGTTAATTGGGCATCCACGAAGGAAAACGAAACATCTTGACAGCTTTTTTCATATTGTTCATAAAGAACCGAGCATAGCTTTTATTTATTTTTGCAGCACTTTTTATGTATCTTCCAGATACATCGAATCAAACCAGACCTTCAAGATATTATAGTACGGCTGTCACTTATCACTTCCAAAACTAATCATGACATTTCCGAATAAGCATAACGTACGTCGACACTGACATTATTTAAAAATATTGTCTACATCGTGTCTAGCATATAACGTCATACCAAATTCGATGCCTGTCTATTCAGGGACAAGGCTTTAGAACCCAATTTAGTTTAACGCCATCTAATGGACACAAAGGGGCAACCGCGTTCCATTCGACATCTATTATTCACATCACGTTACTTACATTCGTTTCGGCATACATATTTCTGGGAATAATGCCATTGTTTTTATGTATACCAAAAATGGAATAGCTTGGATATTTGATTGGTTTTTTTGAGACATTTATGTTTGCTAATGTTTTTGATTCAATATTGGACATGGAAACTGCAGGTTTTTTCATAGTGCGATGCGATATGTATCAAAAACAAACATTTTTGATAACATATAGGACAATCGTAGTTCTTAAAAAGGCTAATATGGTATTCCGATCAAATTTGCTTCTAATGCAACTTTTTAACTTTCAATAGGGAAATTTTCATCTAAATCTACATCTAGGTCTCTGAATGTCCCCAACCGTATCCGTAGAACTAAAATTAAATGCTAGTAGCCTCGTTCCAGTTCTAGTTTCTAAGTTCCTTCAGTACGTATAGACTAAGTTTAAATTGGAACACGGCACGACTTGTTTTCTAAACAGTATTGAGGCTTCAAAGGAAAATAAAGAGAAGCATTTTAAGTAAGATCTCTGCGAAGAAATAAGTTTGAATATAATAAAATAACTATAACGAATGAACGAAATAAAATAGTGTTTGATAGACAACGTGCAGTTTAGTTCAAGCTAATGGTCGTAAGTAGCTGAGAATTGGCACATGGGCTTCTTTATCTCAAAAGCCAGGATTTCCTATGATTAGAATGGATGCTGACTAATAAATATTATTAAGCGCATTAAAGCTCGCAAATTAACATTATTTTTATTCAATAAAAACAAAACCCATAACAGTAGGCCATACTACTACTAAACACACAACCTAAAGATATTTTTGTCACTGTACATATGTCTGTCTGAAGTTATTTCCATTCAAGTGTTCCTTGACGTCTGGCCCACGTTTAGTTCGTGCCGATACGAGAGCTTTCTGCCGGTCTCTTTACTCTCAGCTGTAGTACTACGGACCGTACTCTCACCATTTTTGACTCGTTGCCAAGTTTCCATGATGTCGTGAGTGTTCATTCAGTTTGAGTTGTAAGAAAAAAATAAGTTAAACGTGAATCGAAGCCCTGAATTAGTAGCTTAATGGCAGAGAAAGATTTCTTGGTTTGCACTAAAATTTTCAGACATTAAAAATTTCCCACTATCACCGCTAGTGAAAATTCCATAAAAATCCGTTGAGCAATTTTCAGACTATCGTAATTAGACAAACATAGATTGGGACGTAGTTGTACAATGTTGCAAATAAACAAAATAGTTCTGAAGGCGTTAAAACAAGTCTTCTTTCTTACTCTAGTAACACTGCTGCAATAGTTCAGAATACAGTCATGCTTAAATTTTACACTTTGCCAACACCGTTTCAAGTTCTCACTATTGTTTGGTACAGATGTCACTCTCGCTTAATGTCAAAAGCTTAAGCTTAGAAGTGGGTTGATGCTCTTTATATGTGCTGTTATTATGATAATATAGAACTGTAACACTTCTTGTTTCACAAAAATATGGATGGAGGCACTCTCAACGCGTCTTTTTTGCCAATAAATCCTAGAATATTAGGTGTAGGTGTAGGATCTTAAGCTATAAAATTATCTATACACCACCGATATACGCTAAAGGGAAGAAACCTGATCTCATAAAATATAATTATAAGTTAGAAATCACTCACACATGCGCTTTTAGCAAGTGTGGAGACTAATCATACCATCTCCGTGTGGGAGGCCTTTTAACTGTAGGCACTTATGGACTGTTGTTGAAGTAGTTTTACTCGAAACATCTCATTTAACAAAAACTTGACCATCATCATCCATTGACAAAACATTAACACCCTTCAATTTCATTAAACACAACAGCTTCCTAACAAGTTTAGCCCGCGAATCAATTCCCCCGTGACCTTTGCCGCTGATGTAATTAACCCAAATTGAGGCGCTATTAATGAACGCTTATCTACTAGCTCACATGAATGACATAATTCATCAACAGTCTCCTATTGTTCTAATGATACGATCTGATGTGATGTTTTGAGTTCTTGTTTAAGCTATGATTGTAAAATACTGTCCGAAAAACATTTTGGGTGAATATATTTTCGGGTATGTCCAAAATTCGCCAGTTATTTTAATAGTTCCATTCATATCGGGTGGCGACCGGTGCACAATTCCAGAGAGTTTACAAATGTAACTGGATAGATAGCGGTTTCGAAACGGTCAATTAATCGCATATAGCTATAATCAATGTTTAATATGGGCTTTAAACTTGTCTCATATTACAATTACGATAAAAAATTAATATGATTAAAAAATACCACGGGGTGCTAAGAATCCCCGGAGGTGGAGAAAAGGCTACCACCCCCGACGACGACTGGCCCTGGTAACACACAATGTTCGCACTTTGAGGACAGACGAGAAGATTATTGAGCTGGAAGAGGCATTGGGTAGGTTGCACTGGAGTATTGTGGGATTGTCAGAAGTCCGACGAGAGGGCGAGGACACGATAACTCTAAGATCCGGCAACCTATTCTACTACCGGGAGGGCGAACAACTGTCCCAAGGTGGTGTCGGGTTCCTCGTCCACAGGTCCCTCGTCAACAACATTCTTACCATCGAAAGTGTGTCGAGCAGGGTGGCGTATCTGATACTCAGGGTATCCAATAGATACTCGTTGAAGGTTATCCAGGTTTATGCACCGACTTCGACACACCCAGACGAGGAAGTAGAGGTTATGTATGAGGACATAAGTAGGGCCATACATACTAATAAAACCTACTTCAATGTTGTTATGGGGGACTTCAACGCGAAACTGGGAACTCGAGGCGATAACGAGCTGAGAGTGGGGCAATTCGGGTATGGGCAACGGAACCACAGGGGACAGAGACTGGCTGAGTTCCTGGAGAAGGAGGACCTCTTTGCGATGAACTCCTTTTTCCAGAAGCCGTCTCACAGGAAATGGACCTGGATGAGCCCGGACGGTTCCACAAAAAATGAGATCGACTTCATCATGACAACAAAGCGACAGATGTTCAATGATGTCTCTGTGATCCATAAAGTAAAAACCGGCAGCGATCACCGACTGGTCAGAGGCACATTGAATATCAATATAAAGCTGGAAAGATCCCGTCTGATGAAGTCTACGCTCCGACCTTCAAATGCACATATCGGTTGTCCCGAGAGCTTTCAGATCGAGCTATCGAATCGTTTTGAGTCCCTGGAGAATTGCGAGTCAGTGGACGAGATTAGCAACAGGTTTGTAGAAACTGTCCATGCGGTCGGGTCGAAGTTTTTTAGACCCCGCCGAAAAGACAGACCGCAGAAACTTACCGATCGCACCCTCAAACTCATGGCAGAACGACGTGCTATGGTACTCCAGACCTCTGCCGATGCTAAAGCACATCGGCAGCTCAATAGACAAATATGGAAGTCTATGCGACAAGATATCCGCAACTTTAACGCCAATAGGGTTAAAGAAGCGATAGAGCGGAACCAAGGCTCCAAAGTGTTCGCTAGGGACATGTCTATTGGGCAAACACAGCTGACGAAGCTGAAGGCGGAGGATGGCAGTGTGGCGTCGACGAAGGCCGAAGTTTTGGGTGAGATCGAGAGGTTTTATGGACAGCTATACACATCGGTCACTAAACCTGTTAGCTCAGTCGCCGATCCAAGAGCTAAACTCACCCGACACTATACCGAGGATATCCCGGACATCAGCCTATACGAGATTAGGATGGCCCTCAAGCAGCTCAAGAACAACAAGGCGCCGGGCGAGGACGGAATCACATCAGAGCTTCTGAAAGCGGGCGGAACGCCGGTACTGAGAGTCCTTCAGAAGCTCTTCAACTCCGTCATATTCGAAGGAGCAACGCCGGCGGCATGGAGCAGAAGTGTGGTGGTACTATTCTTCAAGAAGGGAGATAATACTCTACTGAAAAATTATAGACCCATCTCACTTCTGAGCCATGTCTACAAGCTATTCTCGAGGGTCATCACAAATCGTCTCACACGTAGGTTCGATGACTTCCAGCCTCCCGAACAAGCCGGTTTCCGGAAAGGCTATAGTACCATAGACCACATCCATACGCTGCGGCAAGTTATACAGAAGACCGAGGAGTATAACTTGCCACTATGCTTGGCGTTTGTGGACTATGAGAAGGCTTTTGATTCGATCGAGACTTGGGCTGTGTTAAGATCTCTCCAGCGGTGCCATATTGACTTTCGGTACATCGAGGTTTTGAAGTGCTTATACACAAACGCCACTATGTCGGTCCAAGTACAAAACCAGAGCACGAAGAATATTCCTCTGCAGCGAGGTGTAAGGCAAGGAGACGTCATATCTCCGAAACTGTTTACCGCTGCATTGGAAGACGCTTTCAAGCTCTTGGAATGGAAAGGATCTGGCATCAACATCAACGGCGAGTACATCACTCACCTCCGGTTTGCCGACGACATTGTAGTCATGGCAGAATCGCTGGAGGATCTGAGCACAATGCTCGATGACCTCTGTAGAGTTTCTCAACAGGTAGGGCTCCGAATGAACATGGACAAGGCGAAAGTCATGGCAAACGCCCATGTCACGCCCTATCCGATATCAGTTGGGAGTTCTAACCTCGAAATTGTTGACGAATATGTATACCTGGGACAAGTGATCCAGCTAGGTAGGTCCAATTTCGAGAAGGAGGTCAATCGTCGAATCCAACTTGGATGGGCAGCGTTCGGGAAACTACGCAACATCTTCTCGTCCAACTTACCTCAGTGCCTTAAGACGAAAGTCTATAATCAATGTGTGTTACCAGCGATGACCTATGGAACTGAAACGTGGTCTCTTACTGTGGGCCTTATAAAGAAGCTCAAGGTCGCTCAGCGCGCTATGGAGAGGGCTATGCTCGGAGTTTCTTTGCGAGACCGTATAAAAAACGAGGATGTCCGCAAACGAACAAAGGTTTCCGACATAGCCCAGCGGATTAGTAAGTTGAAGTGGCAATGGGCAGGGCACATAGCGCGTAGAACCGACGGCCGCTGGGGCAGAAAGGTTCTCGAGTGGAGGCCACGTACCGGCAAGCGCAGCGTAGGACGTCCACCCGCAAGGTGGACAGACGACCTGATTAAGGTCGCAGGAAGCCGCTGGATGCAGGTCGCTTCCAACCGGCCTATCTGGAAGTCAATGGGGGAGGCCTATGTTCAGCAGTGGACGTCCTATGGCTGATATGATGATGATGAAAAAATACCTACGATATGTTCCCAAATAATCCCGAACACAAAATTTCTTCCATACCTATCCGCACAAAGTAAAACCCATCCGGACTATTGAATTTATCCAAACGAATTTTTTTTCACATCACTGTTGGACAATAATACATGGATCGAATACATATGTCTACGAGACCCATTGAAAAAAGTCTCGATTTATATTTTTTCGAAAACAAAAGCATGTGCAGGCCAATGCACGAGCACAAAGCGTAGTCTGATGGTGCAGTCTTTTGTGTCACCCTCCAGAACCGTACATTGGAGGCACTCCCATAGCATTTGTTTGGGATATAGGAAATAACGGGGATTGGGTATGTCGTATTTTTGGGAGTTTCGGATGAACAGGCATCTATGATTACCGGTCAGCACTGAAGTTTTATTGTGAGAACAAGTTTTGAGTGACAGCTTTCTGATTTCAAATTTCGGTTTGGACAATATCTAAGATATTACCAGAATGTTCACTTGAAACTCAAATGAAAGTCGAGGTATAGATAGGTACTTTCGAGAAGAGTATTGACAAAAAATTCAAACATTGAATATTGTGGGCGTATTGTTTTCAAACTAAATCAAAATCTTGGAAACAGCGATTTCAGACCTACAAAAGCAATCATAACTACCACGAGAATACTATACTCTGTTCAGTATTTCTAATCTGCCATACCATAAATACAAAATATTACTCTAATTGAACACGGCATTAAAACGGCCAAGAAGATCTAAAAAATTAAAACATTCTCTTGATTACAACATAAACTAATCAATTCACTACAAGCAGGAATTAACAAATGACTAGCTTGCAATGAATCCGTGTAATTTGTTTGAAACTTGCATCAATTTAAAACTGGTAGGTTATTTCGGAAGCGTGTAGAATCCATGTTAAATCATCAATTAAGAAATATAAACAATGTTGTTCAAGCTACAGATAGACCGACCGGTGAGGTGGACGCTACAGTAAAATTTGAACAGAAGGTCCAATTTATCAACTGTATCAAACCAAACATTGACAAGACAGTACAAAAGACATACCTAATTGATGATTGATTAAAGAAAGAAAGAAAGAAAGAAAGAAAGAACGAAAACATTTATTTCTGCGCAAGCGCACACACATAGAAACCAAAAATACAAAAAAAAATATTATTATTATTATTTATATATACGTTATTATCTATTTATATATATATATTATTATCTATTATTTTAATACACGTGAACACAAATGGATAAATGCTTATACCCTTTGTATGAATTTAGATGTGAAAAGAGAAATAATACAGATGAAGAGTATAGAAATTTTAATATGTTTTTTTTTTATTATTATTTCAATAAACACCTCTTACCTGTACAATAACATTTTCTATCGTTATGTCTAGCGAGAAAATGTTATATTCATCCTTAAATCTTTTCAGTTTATCTAAATGTTGCACTAACCACTTTATTATCTAACCAAGAATTATCCTTCTGAATATTTTGCATGGCGATTCCTATCGTGATGTACGCTGTCACGCACCGATCACAATAGTGATGCTACGCTACGATACTTTACAAAATAAAATCGAGATTAAAATAAAAATTACAAACTTTTTACTAGACTGCCAATTAACTTTGAAATATTATGAGATGGATAAAAAATATCGACAAATCTTGAATACTTATAACTATTATAAGCTTAAAAAAACTGGATTAAAAAGTAAAAAAAAAACACAGGTATTACCGAACGTATTCTAGTATCCATAATAATTACATATTAAGTAAGTCTAAAACTTTGCCTAGAAATTTTTACATTGAAACATTTAACTGCAATAATGACATAGGTACTCAAAAACAACCTTCGAAAAACCTCGTTTTCTTTAAAGAAGAAAACGCAGATTTTTGAGTTAAAAAATTAATCGAGACTTCAAAATAATGTTTTTAAATCTCCTGTTTCGATCTGGGCTTCGGAACTTTAGAAATCCTTAACACCTGTAAGTTCAGTAAGGATTTCTAAAATACTAAATTATTATTAATTAACTGTAACTCAAATAGATCATGTAAAAGAAATGTTTAATTCGATCCTTTACAATACCGATATGCACAGCACCCCAACACTAGGGGGTCATTGACACCACGCTAGTTTTTGCTTACCGTACACGCGCTTCCGTCAAGACGCAGCATCCTACATCTCTATCGACAGTTATGCGATCGTTTTGACTTCCTGCTGGACGGGCAAAAACAATACCGCTACGGACATTGGATATTTATTAGCTTAACGTTCTGTGTCAAAGGTGACTAAAGTTTTTAAGCAGATCAAGAATTAATGTTCTTTTTAATGGTAGGTATAATGCGGAATGCACCGACATATGTATTAGGTCCAGAATTGACACTGTGTATTTTGTGAAGGAGAAGTAAAAAAGAAATAGGTACTATATTAGCTTAAGTTATAATTTGATATATCTCGAGATCCATTTCCATCGGCTAAAAAACGTTACAGTTGAATATAACATCAAGATCGTTGTCATACTAACTTAAATATTTAATCATCTGTGTCAGTACATTTGTCCTCTCAACGTAGAACACAATTTGGAGGTCGTGCAGTAGAGTACGATGGTAATTGCTCTTCCTTAGTTGAACCACTTAAGTCCAGTTATAGGCGTCTTTGACACACATACACTGACATAACTCTAGTGGCGGTAGGTCAGGAGTTTGATGTGCCATCGAGTTCTATTAGTTTCGGATTAGAAGTGTTACGTTAGACTGTGCCTAAAGTAAATTAACAAGAAATATGTAACAAATTAAAACCCTATAAAATAAAAACATCATTTTGACTCTTGTAGAATGGAAAAAATAGACAAATCTTCTGCATCGACAAATAAGTTATTGCAGAAACTATTTTTGCACGCTAACCCATTGCATTGCATGCTATAAAACATTACGTTTGCATTTATATTGACAATGCAATAAAATTGTACGATATCGTTTGTTAAAAATATTTTCTAAAATTAGTTTAGACTTATAGAGGCTTTCGTTGCGATCAGAGTATTGATCTAGTAAGTTGGGTAAAAGTGAAGACATTCCCGTTTCACCAAATAGACACAACAGTTTAATATTAGCCATTCATCAACAGGAAAATGGTTAGAATAACTAAAATAAAAATTGAATTATGATGAAAATTGTACATTACATTTACCCCATTTTTTTTTTGACAGGCAAAGAATTCCAGTAATTAACTACAAAATTAAAAAACATATAACATGCAAGCCCACTATTGTGTTGGGTTGTGTTACTTTAATCAAATCAGTGATCGTGATTTTTAAACACTTAGGTCGTAAGCAATCGGCGCCTGCCTTGAACAGCCAAAACAATGAGAAGTTACTAGTGCGTTCCCGATTCTTTGGGATTAAGGATTTGAGGACTGGGGCATTTGCATTGCTCATTAATCACAGCACACGCATTATTTCACACGATTTTCTGTGAGGCTGTGGTATCACTTCAGCTTCGAGCTTATTCGGGATAGAACCAATAGAAAAGCTCGTCAGTGTATACATCCATCAGGTTGTATTCTAGCAAACAATGTAGACAACATTTTTGATACAACAATATCAGGTTACATTTCAAAACTAAAAATCTAGAGAGTTACAGTTGAGATTGAGGATTGAAATATTGGAATCCGTTCCGTAGTATAAAATGAAAGCTTTAGTAACGTCCACAATAATGGTTCTGAGAAAATTTTATTGAATTTTATTTCTGAAGGACAATTTGGTATTTACCTTTACTTTGGATTGTTAGGAAGCTCGAACTAATGATGTTAATGGCTGAATGTTTTTGCTCAATAACATTACGGATTTACTGTTAGCAAAACCTATTTTGATATAAAAAAGTCACATAAATAAATATAGTCTGCGGATCATTTTTTTCTGAATAATTTGAGATCGATGATAACAAAGCCAGATTTAGTTAACAACATAAATGTCTATCATGATGACGAAAAATTCTATGCATCACACGCTAAGAAAGACCATAAAATAAACGCTTTGGATTTATCGTATACGTGTAATGTCCAATTAAAACTCTTTTATAATTGAGGAATTCATAACGTAACCAGAAACAACTTCTGAACTAAAGGTTCGAAGTTAAATGAACAAACTGCAATAAAAATAACTTCTTTGGAAGTTCTACCTTCATTGGAGGGTCAAACTTCAATAATTTTGTCTCCAATTTTATTACTGCCTCTGGAGGAATCGAATCGGAGTAGTCTAAGTTTCGCAGTTTCACGATCGCAGTGTCAGTTTCTAATTTGGTAGGTAAAGGCTTTAGAACGTGTATATTTTGATCAGTTTTCGTATCCTTCTTATGCCCGCCATCACTTAAAGAATGGGTAAAATAAATTTACAAAATTCGCAACATCAAAGCAACTTCTTTTGAAAGGGGGATTAGTTAAAGAGCAAGGGTTTTTTTAAATGTCCACTCTGTGACACGCTGTGACTTACGATAAAGCAAGCAACACCACAATCAGTATATCATTGACAGAACATCAAATACATCTTAATAATGTAGAGGACTCCTGCAGAGAACCCCAATAAATAGTTCCCCCAAAAACAAAAAGCCAAGAAACTTCTATTTGTTTCGAAGATCCAATTTCCAATCAATCTCAAATTCACGTCTCTAAGACAAAACCGCCCAATAGCTCAAACATCCACTGCCTGTCACGACGGACTTTCCCTAACATTCGTGAACCAAAACAACAATGGAACAGAAAGTCACGTAAGCAATCGACCAGAGAATGATGTACACACATAGCACGCGTTACATTGCCGACGATTTACGAGCAATAGCAAGCGATTTCCATACCCAAGAGACCGCGGGTCGTGATCTGTTTAAAATTGTCGCCAGATAGGTAAATGTAAGCAAACTTTATGGAAGTTTATGGGGACAGAGAGTTATGGGACTTTCGTGGAATATTTTATGGGGAATAAAATTGTTTGGTTTCCTTGATTTATTAGTTTTAGGTGATTTAATTTTGGTCAGCTGTTTTTCGTCTCGTCTGAATAATTGAAGTTAACAAATGTATGTTTTTGAATATCCTCTATTAGCCCGACAAATCAAATCATGAGTTATTAGCACTCGTTTATTTGGACGTTAACAAGCATAGTATAAATTTTTTTATTACATACGTTACATTATAACTGGAATAAGTTATCCAACAAACCAAATACTTGCATATTACGTTACTCCAACATTTACACAAAGCAACCAACCTAAAAATCAAAAAATACAATTCACCAAACCCTAGTAATTCATGCTGAGCAAACATCAATTCAAAGCTCATTACCCTTAAAACGAAATTCCCATAACATTTAAAACTGAATTGAGAAAAATAAACAATGCGTCCAGTATAATAGCGAGAGCTATGGAGTAATGAGTTCGATGCTCCTAACAATTTATGTACGGGGTTAACGTACCCCAATTCACTTGAGATAACGCGAATATTTTTGGATAACCTCTTGAATCATTGTTTAAATTTTAGATCGCAGAAACCGAGTTTATAGATGGCGTGAGGATATCCATACTGCAAAAAAAAATTAACGCTAGGAAGGTTAGGCAGATCTGATTATAAACGAAAGAAATATCTCTATTTTCGGTTGTGGTGTGTTGTATCAATGTTTAGGAATAGTGGATCAAAACATAGGACAAAGTAAAATTATAATTATGCCGTTCAAGTTCGATATGTTATTAGTAGTGCTATTGTATTAGAATCTAAGCTAAACAGAGGGCAGATTGTAAAATATAACAAAGAATTATACATTGCTAACTTAAACATAATAGAGTATTGATTAAATGGTGCAGAATAGTGATTTGCAAAAAAATCCAAACTAAAGTATGGATTTTAAATTAAAGCCACTACAAAAAGTACAGCAGCGTAAACAAAGCGATTGTTTTCATCAAGATTCCTTCTCGTAACCCGACCTACATAAGCCTTAGAAAATCAATGTTTTTCTTCAATCACACCGTTTCGATTTCATGGTAGCCTCACAAGATGTTCTGTTTAGATAGCGTTGCTGTTTTTTCGTTTACGCTTCCAAATTTTACTACTTTGTTTTTGTATTTTTAGATAGCTGTGGTTTTTGTAACGAGAGCAGTGATAGCACGAGTTTTGGAACCATGCCCAGTGTTTGGTTTGCCATCTATTGCAGAACGACACATAACAGAATTGATTGAGATTAGGCGTTTCGTCAGGACTTGTGTTTTTATTAAAAACAATCTTAAAAATCGTCCTTTGTCGTAAAATGTTTATCTCTTATCTTGAAAAAAATGTCTCTTTGTTCAGCATCTTAATTTTAAAATGTGAAAACATTATCTGTGAGAATTTTCTTACCAGATTAATCATTTAAAAGATTCTTCTTAACTTCACGTTAATCTCATTATGAGTGTCAACTTTTATTCAAATTAATGGTTTGATTCGAGACCTGTTTCCACATAAAGTTTTCCTTCTAGAACGGTTTTGTTGAACAATTATCAAACTTAAGTTGAACTGATCTGGGCCCAGATGGTTTTGGCGATTAAATCAACTTTATCACGTTTTTATGCCAATTGGCACATGTCTGGGTAAGTGGTTAAAACAAGCTAAGTATTTTGGTTTTCTATGACATTTTTCGTCAGCTTAGTTAATTTTTTTCAAAAGTTATTTTATTTTTGGATGGGGAAAATCATCAAATTACTTTGCAATCTCTGAAGCCATTTGATAATTTCAGAGCGAGAAGGAGTTTCAGACTCTTACTGAACAAAACCAACCCTTTACTATATCTGCTCCTGGCTGATGCCGCGGTACATCATTGCGCATGATCCGCAGCCTAAGCTTCTTCCGAAATACTATAGTAATACAAGTAATGGCAAAGTAACCTCAAATACTTTCATCCCTTAGCATTAATATGTAAGATAATTGATTCGTTTTACTAGATGCAAAAATATTCGTTGTAATCCGATTTCCAGTTACAATCAAACACAAAATTCAAATAAGCAAAGTCTTCGCTGTAAGTTAATAAAGATAAAAATAGTTCAACGTTTTGCAGACATATTATCTGAATCACTTATAAATATAAAGAACATACAAAGAGAGAAATCGAAGAAGACATATAATTCTAATCTTCTCATTGAAGTTAAATTCTTTCTTTTATGAGCTCCATAATAGCGGAGGCTATAGAAAAATATCAGAGGCTTACCGATACCAATTCAAATTGAATTGGATTGCTATCATTCAGCCAGATTTCTTTCTAAAACATTAATGTTATCTTGGGTGCAATTGATACATTTTTGTTAGGAGGAAATATTTTGAGTTTGAATTTTATAATTTGAGGTAATTATTATAAGATAATGACAATGGCTACGATCGTGTTTAGACTACACTGCAGTGATGTAGATATTACAAAGCGCTTCAGTACATACTACTTCAAAGACAGTCATATTGTTTTTAGTATTTATTGGGGTTTCGACTTATTGTAATATTAGATAGTTCGAGTTTGAGTTCGAGCAATAATTACATTAGAAACCTAATCGGAAACAGATACACGATTGTGGTTATCAAAGCCGATAGTATTATACGTGAGATTGTAATATTATAACTCAATATTACAGTTCACGAAAATAGACATCCAGTAAAACCCATTTCCTGAAGACCGTCTTGGACCAACCAACATTACAAGCAAAAGACAATAAAATGCAGAAATGAAGACCCCTATAACTGGCATTATTTGGATTGCTCTTACGCATTCAGAGTTACAAGTATTACAAGAACGGCATGCTAATGCACACAGTGACAATGTAAAAGCGAAAGGATACAAAAGAATAGAAACTCATCCATATAGCCGGTTATTTGTATTGAAATGCAAAATGGAAAACTACAATGTTCGCTTTACTTTTAATGTTACGTTTTGTTCATATGTATCATAACTTTAACATTACATCACTTGTGATAGTGCTGAAAACATAGAATTAGTTGCAAATAGTAGGTACGTATATAATTTATGATTGATTTGCATTAAAACAGCTCCTTGTGGCATTCCACATCGTAAATGTATCAAATCTTCACAAATTTAATGATGTTACCTAATTAAACAATCTGACTCAGAGCAGTCTGTCGGAATGCAACCATTTCTTTTACTTTTGACGGACTAATATTTAGCAAGGACGTTTATAAAATTCTAAAAATAGCCAATAGGTTCCACAGCTAAAACTTCTTTGTTTTGTTAACAATTTTTGTTCATATAAATGGAACGCTTCAAGAAGTCCCAAGGTCAAACCGTAAGACCGTTCCCAGCTTTTAGATTGGCCCATTAATCAATCAAGCGATCTCGGTACTGCGGTGCAGTTTATTTTCTTTTGAAACGTCCACATCTCCTACTGACGCATTCCCTATTTGTGTTGGCATTATTTTAAACCCGTTTACCTTGCTTTTGTATTTATGCGCAGCAACTGCCGTCTTTCTTCACATACTGAACAATAGGACATTTTTGTTACAAAATGATGTAATATGTGGAATTTTAAATACCTGATTATCGCTAACTATTGTTATTCATTGACGTATGAATGGCAATCAGGCCATGGAATTTGAATACACCGTTAGAAAATGGGCTGCTTGGCAAAGGGTTAATTACTAACGTAAAGTATCATTATTACGTTGAGCCATATTATCTACCGTAATGTCGTGATCTCGCCATGAACCCAAGCTCTGTAAAAATGACAAAATAAGACGATCGATCCCACCGACTTAATAATTCAAGCCTTGGCTCTTTCGAGAACTTTCTATGAATTTTAAAACAGAAAACAAAATGGTTCATGTTTTCGAGGTCATTTCACTGCAGTTGCGATATCTTTGCATGAGAATGACCCATAAAATGTATAAAACGAATTTCGACCTTAAATACATCGTGCTGTGGTTTTAGACTAACGTCTATGTTGCTTGGATTTATTTGAATTGCTAAGGTACATTATGGGCTAACACAAGTCTGGTTGAACAGGTCCGATGGCAGTCGTTCCAGTAAAATTACTATCACTAGTAAAGGCTTGAACAGTTTTAACATTGACTGACAAAATAGTTATAGAGGAGTGATCTTCACTCTAATTGAATCAGGAAAAGTAACTAAATGCAGCAATGATAATTTAAACATTAAATAGGTAATTAGTGAACAAAAGGCTAGATGCCCATTCAATATCGTCAATTGCGTTGAATGGGGAACGACTAATTCAGCATTAGTCGAAGGTTACTAAGTATGACTTTTCATAATATTATTATTTAATCACACATGACACAAAAGAGTTTCATCCAACCACAAATAATCTATCTATACTGATATTATAAAGCTCCAGAACTACTGGTTCGAATCGAATATTTTTTGTGTTTGTTGTGCATTTCTCGAGGAAGGCTATAAAACATCACGCTACGATTTGTAGGAGCCGAGCAGCGAGTGAAACCGCGAGACAGAAGCTAGTGTAAGATGAAAATTATTCTTACTGACTACCAATCTAGTCGAGCAATCCGAAAAATACAAGTCAAAGCAATGGTCTCTTAGAAAAAATCTCGTCACAATATCCATAAGTGAAATCCGAACGATCAAATATCGGATCCCCGTTACTATGTCTCGCGGTTTGTGGCCAGACATGGCTCAATTTACTCCTTCTATTGTTACCGCTATTACTTCCTTGCCAAAGCATTCGAGGCCAAGAAAGTCTTTAAATATTTGTATTATATTTCTTTATCTTGTTTTGTATTTTGATACCTATTTATTTCAATGTTCATCTGTCTGAGGGTCAGTTGAAGTTATGTTATAATATGAGATGTTAATCGCCAGGCCGTGTATTGAATCTTGAATTGTAAATTTCACTGTAACAAACTCAAATGGTAATTGGCATCCTATTTCGCTTTAAAGTCCTTTGCAAAACAATAAGCGAGGCGTGACGTTTACGTTTTTTTTATTCGCATCACATATCCTCAACTGACACAAACGCTAAAATTTAAATTCAATCTAGATCAGTTGAATAAATTGGGACACATACGGAATCGGATAACGGTATTTCAGCACCAACGGAGCAGATATTTATTTCAACTGCACACATATTGGCACTTTTTTTTAAAGCCTATAAATTCTGGTGTCATAAAAATTCTGCTTTAAAAACTCGAAAAACGTCTTGTTCAATTCAAATTTATTCCTCTATTAGTTCAGTAAATTGAATCACTACATTTGAATATCGGGAGCTTGTACATCACCCTTCAAATATCCCCTTGGTCCCGTGCAAGTCACATTTGAGGTTCATAGGCTTGATTTCCTGCACTTTCCCTCCTCGCCGATCGAATTACCAATCAAGGAAAGTGGATTCACATCCCAAGTGTCTTTTGATGACATCCTTATGGGAGTTTAAGTCTTGAGCCGTGCGGTTAAGGATCAATTTAGTGTGAAGTGTGGTTGGAATTGTAAATTTTGAGGCGTGATTTGCATCATTTGGGCTTGCATGCACGATCGAGTGTTGACGTAGTACATGAGACAATGTTTACGGTACATAATCTAGCAGATCATGGACGCACGACTTGCTTGTTCAGATTTGACGATAAAAATTGATGATCGATGTTGACATTACTGCTCAAAGTGGAATATCGATTAGGAATTGAGTATATCGAACGTTTGTCGGGTTGTTTACAGTCTTATTAGAAGCTTTCTGCAATAAGATAGCCTTAAATTTGGAGACAGGTTTACAGCAACAGTTTTGTAAATTACCAGCAGAAACATATGTTTAATTAATATTGTTAACAAGAAAAAAGCTACATAGAACCGACTTAAGACACATTATTCCTACAATTCTAAAGAACCATAATCCAAACAAATAAGCGATAAAATTAGAAACGCAAAAAAAGAGTTTTCACACAAAAGCATAGCTATTACAGAATGAATGGCTGTTCTAAAAAATATGAAATCATTAAATATCATATGGAAATGCTACAATATACGGGCATTAAGCCGCGGAAGCAATAACCGCAAGGAAATTGAGGCAGTCCATGAAACAGTAAACACGGTTATGAAATATAGTTATTTGAAATTATGGTTTTCAAACTGATTAAAAGGTGATTGTTTTTCATGAGGAACGGGAATTAAACCCTAAAGGCAGGGCGAGCCATCGATGTCTAAGAAAAGTCTTATAACTTTCATTACCAAAATGAAACTTCTCACAGGAATGCCTGTGAGTTCAGGCCACGAAGTGGAGCAAGAGGAGGCAGAACACGTAAGGAATTGATCCTCTTCATGGCCCAGTCACAGCACGAGACTTTGGAATTCGGTGGTAGTGCGACCATCTCCGGCCACCTTGAGCACAGGTCTGCAGGCAACTAAGGATAGTTCGCTGACCTACAAGAACCAGACTCTAACGTAGCTTGGCACGGCACACAACTTCGAAACGTATGATTCTCTTGCTCGGCCTTAAATAATCATATCGTATAACTACATCATAATACTGAACATACGTCAGACAGACACAAACTCAACAGTCACGCTAATGACTATTGGACTATTGTGTCAACGATGCAGTTTACATAAAACAGTAATGTAATAAAGAATTTCTATTATTATCCATAGTAAGTGTTCGTGAACGATGATCGAAGTTTCACATGATCACGTAACCGTTTTGAATGATTAGAGAATAGATGATGATCGTGGGAAACCGATAGTGACATTCAGTTTAGAAGAAGTAACACGCATGACTAGGTAGACGTAATCAAACTGTATGGATATAGCCAAAGGTGAACCTATACTAAGCATAAACAAAGGTCTTCGTCTCATAGAAACCATAGAACTGCATCTATTACAATGGACTTATATATATTTTGCCAGTTACAATATACCTACTAGTCGTAGTAGCCCGGAAGATAAGGTATCCGCTTCACATGCATGAGGGTGCGGGTCCGAAACCTGGCAAATATCAATGTGACAGTTTCTGATGTAGGTGTAGATACTGTCTGTGTGTGAGCCTAAATTACATATGGTGAAAGCATTGTGAGAAACTTGGACTTGGATAATTTATAATAATAACGAATGAAATCGCCAATTCACCTTGAGCATGAGGCGAAAATGAGAGTGAATAGGCATTTGCTGAGCAGGCTGACTATGTGATGATACTTGAAAATAATCTGATAACAAGTGTATAACTTCAAGACTAAACAAGCCTTAATTTTTTTTTTACTGTGACTGTGAGTTTTTTTTTTTGTGCTGGCCCAATAAATAATTTAAATCGAGACCTCAAGTCTGTTAAATGTATTTCCAACTATTCTAACCTGTTAACTAAGGATGGAGTGAGAGATAATGAAGATGAAATAAGCGTGGGAACCTGACATTGACATTGATTTGTAGGAGAGAGCACGCGAGGTGCTAGACAGACACAGTCTTATTTTGATTGTTCTGTCTGGACTTTTTGGACGATTCTTGCGTTGAATTTTAGAGAGCTCAGACATACTAAGCACTCCCGAGAGGATAAATTTTTATGACCCACTGCATGGTTTAAGACCGTGTTGTTCAACAATGGTAGATATGGCGGTATATGTAATGACTAAATAGAGAATTTCATCAGGGGCCCAAGTCTACTATTTTCAAATATTTTGTCATTCCTACACGATTCCATTGTCATTTTGCTAAAAGTTCGTAATCTGGTTTATTCAAAATAGCTGATCATTGGCGTTCGGCGATGTCGTAATAGAATTAGAGTACAAGATGTCTTGTAACGAATTATAAACAATAACTGCACATTCATTAATATTCTAAACGTAAATTATTCAATAACAGCACATTTTTTTATTAATTTACCGCATTATGTCAAATATTCATTTGTCATTATGTACAAGATTACCGTTCTGAATTATTTCAATGAAGTGGCATTGTTTGATCATTGGAAAGTCATAATGACGCTATCATCTTAGTAGATTACGAAACTTGTCTAAATCAACAATTTTGAAACCAATGATCTACTATTCTGACACTATTGTAATAGCAGACTCGAGGCCCTGGTCTGTTTCTTTAAAGAAGCCTGGAACGCAGAAGCTTTTTCACTACTTACGGCAGTCAACAAAGTAGAAATGAAACGTGCATTACCTGAAACAAAAATTAAACATTTAGAAAAATAATTATTGTAGTTTTTGAACTTACTTATAACTTAAAGGCCACTTAAATTCGCTGTTCTTAATAAAAAAAATGTTCTTTAAAAATATCTACATTCTTAGGTGATCGGCCAAAACTTTCTATCTCATTGACTCAACACTTGAATTTAATATTAACATGATACTTCAACTCCTGAACCGACAGGCGAAGGAAGAAAACCGAGAGACTTCCTCTATGTCTGTTGACGTACTAAACCCTAAAAATAAGCGAGGCGTTTAATAAAATGTGTTTGCGGGAGAAGCGACAGGGCAAACAAAGAAAGCCCATAAAATGTTCAGACACATAATATTTCACAGAGCAATGATAAAAATCTTGAAGGAACACGAAGGGAATGTTTTAACCGAGATTTTCTTAAACACCTGTCCAATTCTGTTTGTGCCATAAAATATAGTAAAACTAGCTTTTGCCCGCGACTTCGTTCGCGTGGGATGGTTACTTCCTACAGATTTTTGGTATACAAACTATCCTATGTCCTTTCTCGAGTTCCAAACTTCACAGAAATCGATTCTGTAGTTTAGGCGTGAAAAAATACAGAGAGACAGACATACAGACAGAAAGACAGACAGACAGAGCTACTTTCATATTTATAATATTAGTTTGGACAAACATTTAGCTGTGACTTGGTTTATATTATTTTGAAGAAAAGTAAATCTATTTAATAAGTGTGTCCATATCTATCTTGTTATAAAACTTTGTTACAATTAATTCAGCTATTTAGCAGTAACACATAATATTAAAAGTGTAATCACTACATAGAAAAAAAAACAAAGTCGGTCACTGTCCCTATATCCCTATGTATGCTTAAATCTCTAGAAATACGCAACGGATTTTGAAGCGGTTTTTTTAATAGATATGGTTATTAAAGAAGAAGGTTTTAGAGTATAATAAAATAACTACTTCTCTACTCGGGTCTATTTAATCATAGCGTGAAGTTATATTGCCTATAGCACTCAGGAACATTATAGCTATCTATCAGTTAAAGAATTTTAGCAATCCGACCAGGGGTTCCAGAGATTACCACCTACATACAAACTTACAAATTTTACCTCTTTATAATATTAGTATAGATACCATTGAAGAGTGGAGGCATTTAGTATCAGCATTACACTCGCGCGAAGCCGGGGCAGGTCGTTAGTAAATACTATAACTGAATTATCGTAATTCAACAATATCCCAAAATAAATGTTTACACCAAGATTAGTTGTTAAAACACCTGTTCAGTTTCATTTGCATTGTAAAACACATAAAAAGGATTTAAAACTAGATACAACATAACAAAATTTATGAGAATATAAATAGGAGTTTTTGTTTGATATAGTATTTGGAGTACGATTTAAATAGAACTTCAATTGGAGGATTTTGGTAAGGTGAGTATAACACCTAGAACTAGGTAAAGCTGATTTGGTCCAGCCATGCTGATGCCAGAATGGCTACCCACTTTCCTGGTAATAGTTTTCCCTCTATAGCTTCTATAGGTCCTAAAACTTGGTATTTCTCAAACTTCAAATTTTGCGGGTTTTGATGGGTGGGCGGGCTAGCTCGCTGGCAGTCTGTCACCAAAAAACCCACTTTCGCACATTTATTTTCATTCTAAATTAGATTGAAAATAACGACTTATTTACGTGAATTAAGTGAGAAAGGCTCTACTAGAGAGTCAAGTCACAACTGGACTCTTATTCATGAGCTGCTTACGCTCCCCACTTTCACTCGTTGGTGATAGGTAATGATGATACATTTTATATTAACTTTTCTCGAATAACAATCCAGTCAATTTCCAGAATCAATATTTTAAAATAGTACCCTAATGACTAACGATATTTTTGCTAAAATTATATGACGTAATCCATTCAAATATCCCATTGAGAGCGGTGTGAGACAAAGTGGCAATTTACGCGTAATTAACGCGATATTAAAGGTACCTCCGGTGTCAGGGAAATGAGGAGCTACGGCCGGATAATTAGATAGATTGAACTTAAATTAAAAATAGATGGAGGGGCTGGTTTATTTCTTGCCTGGGAAGGGCAACTGTTGAGTGTAAAGACTTAAATTCATTGAAAAACGTAAGTGTATTACAATAAAATTTTCTGCTTTTGAATTCTTTGACTGATAGTTTTAATAACGAAATAGTCATTTCCCACCTTGTTTAAAGGTTTTTTTAATAACACTTTTCCCTACACTAGGGTTTTCGCCAGCCAGCGTCTTACGTGCGTTTACAGACATACATATTCACATACAGAAACACCCAGACCTGATATCACAATTTGTGGATCTCGGAAAGTGTTACCCACGATACGTGGCACAGTAGCCAGTTGCCCAGCCACTACGCCAACCGTGCAGTGAACTAAACTTATTTAAATATAGGATGTGAGTAGTTTTTCCGTTTTTGTAACTCATTAAGTAATTGTATAAGAAATCTAAGACACAAATGCATTACATACTTAAGTTAATAAAAGCCCATGACAAAATTCTGTTAGGTCCCAAAACTTCTATCGAAACATTGTCTATCAGAATCAATTTGTTTAACAGCCTATTCGATCAATAACCAAAGCCATTCCTCTACGCTTTTACACCTAATTCGAAGAACCCACACACGCTTACTTTCCCCCGTCGCTATGGCAACAACACAAATATTATAACAAACTCCCAACCTAGTCTTACTTACACTGACCAGACGTGGTAATAATATTTCATACAATTTATGGTAACACCGGAAATTTTCTGTTTACAAATGTTTAATTTGGATCGTAACCAGAAATAGTTACTGTTTTGTACATGTTACATTATAACGTACCTTTTTTAAACTATTATTGACTAGGCAACAGTGGAACTTAGAATAACACGTAAAGTGTACGTAATTGATAATAAAATTGGTAAAGATTGCGCATAGCTTTAACCTACATCTGAACTTATTTTTAAATTCTAAAACGCAATTCGAAATAAGAACCAAACCCAACCCTGAAATGATAAACTCAAAACATTTTACTTCATCTAAAGTATCTACGAGTGCTTTTGAAGCGTCAAACAAAACAAAATAGTTGTCAGGAAAGTTAGATAGTCTTTATTATAACTTTCGTGAGACATTCTAAATTATATATTATATTTTCAGCTTACTCACGTAATAATTTGACGAGATACTCGACTAGTTTCAAGCCATCGCGACTGTCACGCTGCTACTGAAACTGTAGCAGCGCGACAGTCGCCGAGTCGCGTGTCGCGGATTGCTGCTCATGAATATGGGCCTCTAGCATGGCTTGAAACTAGTCGAGTATCTCGTCAAATTATTACGTGAGTAAGCCGAAAACATAATAAATAAGTCAGATAGTCCTTCCAAAATGTAGATTCAAAAATAGAAGAACGAAAAAGCAACTCTGAAAAAGATTTTAATGTCAGATGTGTTTGCATCTGGCAAAAAGATTCACCTCTATAGTCAAGAAACCAATAAAAAGTGAATACCAGGGAATAATACAGCGATTTCTTTCAAGGTACTACTCCTTTAAATCTTCAAGTTTCTTATTACAGCCATCACACATTATCAGCCTATAAGTACCAATTGCTGAGCAAAGTCAATGGTGTCTAAATAATCATAAAAAGTACATATATAACTCGAAAAAGGTCTCGTAAGGTTTCCAGACCCTCATGAATGAGAAGCAGGCCTTTACTCCGCTCTCCCAAAACTCAATATGTTTCAAATATAAACTATATGGAACGTTAGACCTGAATAATACTACAAGTTCTAGTAACACAGTAAGAGCAACAAAGTTGAACAGTTGCACTGTACAGTTGGCGCGGCACCGCAACCTATTTACCGAACGATGACAGGATAGGGCAACTGCACGTAGACGGGACAGAATGGCCGGAGAACTTTGGGGTAGACATAACAGAAAAAAAACATAATTCAATATAGATGTCAGAACATGTGACCGTATTCTGGAGTGGACATTCTGTCTGGACAAAGTTTAAAACTTGACCATTAGCAATGATTATGATGATGATGAAGACGTAAGAACCGAGAGTCTCAGATATATTAGTATTATTGATCTTCCAAAATAACTTATGAATAAATCTGGGAGTGCCATGCTTATATGAGCTGGCTTGACGGGAGTTAGTCTTGCTACTTCTTTGGTGGTGGTAAGCAATCAAGAATCGATGAAGTTGATCTGTCAGCTCGTTTGATCGTTTGTTTTTAGTTTGTGAGAATGTGTGATTGTGCCTAAGCCGTTTTTGCGTGGAAGAATATTTCACGCAAAAACTGCTGGACGGTTTTGGTTGAACGTTGAATGTTATTAATTGAGATATAAGTGATGAAATAAATTCTTTAATAAAGGTAGCGTAATGAAGAACTTCGAACCTTTTCAAAAAATCCAAGGATCAACTCCTCCAAATGAAATGCAAATCCCAAAGATTTACAAGTAGCAACAAAGTGTGGCGACTCTAAACCATCTCCCCGCGCAACTAATGCAATAACAAACCAATTCCGAGCTCGCTGGGAGGCTGCCAGTGATGACAAACATGCACCCCGCTTTACAGCCATTAACGCTAAGATATTTTGACCTACAAACCGAAAATTGCTGTTGGAAATTCTATGAGAGAAGTACATAGTAACAAGTACTATGCAAAAACTATTTTTGTGTTGATGTTTTAGTAACGTAATAATTATAAAGAGGTGTCATTAGAATATGATCAGATGCACCACCTATACTGTAAAAAAATATCTTGCCTCCTTATAGAAGACTTCTTTTTCAGAAAACAGTATAAGGTTTACAAACTTTTGTATTATTTTCCATGTTTATAATGTTCTGTTAATTTGTGGATAACGTTTTGGGTTGCATTGTTACATCAAGTTTTGTTATAATGCCTGTGTACACTATTTATAATGTAGCTGTTTGTTGTCTCTACCCAATAAAAATAAAATATAAATAAAACAAAATCGTTTCAAAAACAGCAATGTGACTAGAGATGCAACTAACATCGGTAGTCGCAGATATTTTGTTTAAAATATTGAAATACTTACTCAATAACATTTTGTCTTACTGGCGTTTTTGGACATGCTTAATGATTAAACTCTTCTTTAATAACGATTTTGCTCGGAAAACAATCCGGCAAGTAAGCATTAAATGGATGAGTACGAGCGATAAGCCAGAAGACCTAAATAAGAAAGAAATTACAAAAATAAATATCACGAAGATTTTGTACCTAAATCTAAGACAAAAAACACGTCATGGTCCTGTCTTAGTATTAACATCTACAATAAAACAGTTGATTTAGCATTTACTTATGAGAGCAGTATCCGTTACCTGCCGCGGTGCGGAACGGGGCGTTCGCCACAAAAACGTTACAATAATGAAATGAAGCTAAAGTTATCATTCTTAACAATCCTTACTAAATGGAAATTGTATTATGATTGTTGATAGATCTGGTGTCCTCCAGGTTGGATTAATACAACCTAAGATTTTTGTTTTCACACATATAGCTCTGTGTGTGGAAAGAAGTGACTTGTCATTCTGGTTTTTTCATGTGCATGACCATGTGTGGATACTTACTAAAATTTGTCTACTATTTAATGGATGTTATTGTACATATAACTTCAATCACTCTATTTACATATGGACTGCACGGTTGGCGTGGTGATTCGATTCCCGCACGGAACCTCTCATTGTGTGATCTACAAATAGTTGATGGTGATGGTCTGGGTGTGATGTGTATGTAAATTGTATGTTTCTAAACGCACACACACTGGCGAAAATCTAAGTGTGGGGCAACTAATACAAAACTAACAAAAAGCAAATGGTTAATCAGTAATCAGTAACAAAAGTTGTAAGAAAATAATTATGCAAGGAAGAAGACCTTAAAACCACAAAGTTAAAAAGAAAAGAACATTCGTTATTCGTACCAAAGGACCAGTAACAAGTGGATATAACTTACAACAAAGCCTTAATTTTCTTTACATTACTAACAAAATCATTTCAATTTACGTCTTCTTACCAAAAGCATAACTTGGCAACACATTAAGTAACTTGGCTTCACGTACGAAGAGTTCAACTTATAAATAAAAAATTACGCGAACAACATCTGCATCGTCAGGTGGATGACTTCCGTAAGGGATGCGAAACGAAACGACCTACTTACAGTTCACGCGGACTTATTCTGATTAAGAAAGGTTAAAATAAAAGTTACTTTTATGAAGAGATGGCATCATCAACGTGTAAAAGTGCTGTAAGTAGCTGATAAAATTATATCACATCTCAATAAATACTAGCTATTTAAAGGATAAAAATCTGACGACTTAGATTTTTCTACATTCTTCGTTATTGTAACAGAGGATACCAAGTACCAATAATAAAAACTATACCAACAATCGAATGTGATTCCCGAAATTAAATAACAAAAAGAAGCGTTTTGTTTATAAAATCCCATAAATTACATTAGAAGACTCATCCACGCAACTATTCTAAGTATGCTATATGGACAAATCAACGGCACTGATTTACCATCAGGTAATCCGGCTGCTCGTTTCTCGTCCTATTACATAAAAAAATCCGCATCGCGACGTAACACATCGCCAAAAAGTTACACATTACGTCACTGGGCAGAATGTTACCCCAATCAGCTGTAGTCGCCCCATCCCTCCCTCGACCGACATGCAGGGCGCCGACCCGAGCCGTTATTGAACCGGATCGCGGAACACGATAACATTTCTAATATCCTACGACAAAAACACATGTGGTTTTCTAAATACATTTTGCTGAAATGATCATTTTTGCGACCGTATCTCCTCTACGGCTCTACGGCCTCTACGGCTGATAAAGACTTAATTGGATGTTGCAGCTACCTCTAGCCTTGATCTAAATATTGTGCATATACTTTTCGTACGAGTTATTATTTCGTTCAATTTTTAATATTTTATGAGAATCACAATTATAACTAACATTGCAACTGCTAAATTAATAAGCAAATTTTTAGGACATTAATTCAAGGTCATTTGAAATCAATACTATGCTATCATATAAAAAAAAAAATATGAAGATCAAAGCTCCTAACCTTAGCTCAGAATAAACCAAACCTTCATTAAATTTAAATTAATTAAAGACAGACCAAGTAAAAGAATGTAATACGTAGCTATCAAGTCTCGGAAGTAAAACAAAAAACAGAGCCTAGAGAACTAGGCTAGCGATTATCGCTTCAACGCTTGGCACAATTATATTACAAGAGTTTATTAAATTCTTCACCAACAGATATACGAGAGACGAATTATAATATTTTATGAAAGTAAAGTGTTATTTTCCTACTAACAGCAAATAGAATTGTGAGGTTTATTAAGACTGATGTGAAAATGTGCCAAATGACTGAAAAAGTATGATTATGATGTAATCATTGAGATAGGAAAATACACAAAATTATATAGTGCTAATTACGAGAAGACTAGTGAAATGAATTATAGACACATTTATATAAACTAGGTCAAATTTATAAAGAACAGAGAACCAATAGATGATAATGCTAAAAAGAAATTTAATATCGGCAAAATTCGTACCTAAAGACCAACCAAATTCAAAGCTTCAAACGGCAAGTACTTTACTATACTGTTGTTTACAAAACAATAATATTCCTTATTCTGTGACAAAAACATCAACAACACCCAAATTGCGAACGCCGACTCCCATTTGCTTAGCAAACCCTTAGAACTTCAAAACGCCTCAGTCTAACGAAAAGACCATCTAAATCCTAGATCAATGGAAATGTTTATCATTGGAAATGGTCCCAATGGTGCATAACCACGGTTGATATACTGCTCCGTTTAACTGCACTGTTGTTGAAACACGTCCCCAAGTTAGATTGAGCTGTTATAACGACGTTGCACGTACCGATTCGATGCTTGATTAGGTCAGATATTTGAGGAGAGTTTGTTGCCGTATTTCTATAAGGTTGGTGAGAAATAACTATATTAATTAATCATGAAAATGATAATAAGATTACTGGTTTGTTTTTTTTCGGTAAAGCATTTACAAACCTATAATTACGCCTTCAGTTTCATGAAAGAAAAGTTAGGAACGTATTATTGTTTTTATGAGAATTTTCGCCAATTATGGAGTACCACGCAATAAGAGGCGAGTTTCTTCCTAAACCAATATCCAATTCTACTTTCTATTTAACATACATTATTCCTAAAACAGTGCATATCTTACTGACCAAAAAGTTTTATTGATTTTTTTAATACATTGCAATGGCAGACAAGAAATGTCAAATATCTTATAGCACACTTTCTTAAGTGATAATAAATTGCCAAAAATTGTAAAAATTCAAAACCGTACCAATTTTCGAAAATAAGCAAGAGGGTGTTAGACACAAACTGTAGCATACCTATTAATAGCCTACATTAAACAGTTGTACGGGTATTAAATACGAAATTATCTATTTTATTGTGCAACGATACCATTTTATAGTCGTTGCCCGTTCTCAAAACAGTTACGTTACACCCACATATACACGCCACAAGCTACAAATGGTGGCATCACTAATTAATTACATTATAAAATGCGAATAGCCGTTAATTAATAATGCAGGATTTCGCTGCAGTCGTGCTGGAGTTCGCAGAATTTATTCGTAGTAAGATATTGACTTCTCCTACGTGACTATCTCATAGTTTCATTATTATATCTTCCATTATCAGATCAGTCTATCTCTTTTTGGATAATGCTAATAGAATAGCTTTTGGAAAGTTCTTGGGTACGGACTTATCTTTTGTGGTACAAACCAATGAGCTTATAGAACAATAGATTAATTAGAATGGTCCCATTTACACTTTGCAATAAAGGGTACTTGAGTTTTTTATGGAATAGGAGGCAAACGAGTTGACGGATCACCTGATGTAAGGTGATCAAAGAGTGCTAAAGAAAAGAACAAAATCAATTTGATGTCTAAATGTTAGCGAGACCATTCAAAGGAATCCGAAAAAAAGGGAATAGGAACGGTTGTTGGATAGTGACAACTAATGAATGCATCCATAATTTTGTTAAAGAAAGCTTTACGTTCAATGTTATGAGTAAAATTTATTGAGAACTTTCAACATAAGATTATAATGCTTCATGTTACAAAGTACACAATATCCAATAGAACCGAAAGCCGACAAAGCGCCATGTCGTAACAAAGCAGATACAGTTAACATCTCAATGATTACGGTGAATGAATATCAGAGAGCTGTTAAACCTGTTTGTCCACTCGAAGCTCGAGACGAGGCGTCTACGAGTGCCGTCTAGGGATTCAAATATTGCAACCATGTTGGTGCAATTCTTTGATAGACACACCTACAACCTACTTCGTGCAAGTCGTTTGTCAATGAAGAATATTGATTTGGATTATCGAAACAGGCGATTCAAATTACAGCCTAAACGACCCTAAAACAAATCACTTAAATGGATTACAAATTTATTAAATTTGGTTAAAAAGTTAAAATAACACAGAATTTCAGAAATACAATACTAAACATTTGTAAGCAGAATATTGTTGTGATAAACTTTCGCGATGTGGCACTAACTCTGTATGCTATCTAACTAAAAACCACAAGCGAAAAGTTTATTGTGTTTCCATGCAGTGTTTTCTCAATTTGCTTAATACCATATTATATACGTCCAATGCCACGTTTTTTCAGTTTGTTCAAGAGAACTAGTGCGAAAAAGTAAACGATGACAATATTATTAATGGTCCTATCAATCTTCTTGGTCCTTTGAATATAAAAGGACCTCAGTTGACTATACCCACTACACCAATTTTAGGTTTGACTGAGCGACTGTAGAATAAATACAAATAAAAGACAATATCTAAAGTACGTATTCCTAGTAATGGAGTGACAGCACTGCAGAACTGCTAAGAAGTGTTCTGAAGGGTAAACATCCGGGTGTCTTGAAGGCCCAAATAAATATGTTGCACATGGTAGGCGTGAAAAAAAAAGAAAGCTAATTCACTACGCAAATCCAACATAAAGACGCATGCTTTGCAGAAACAAACCATGGAACTAACCCAGACAACATTATACAACACTTCTCTGAACCAAAACAAGCGTTATATTTTACTACGTTATAAATAATCTTCACACTCCTTTAACCTAAAATCTATATGAGTCGAAATGTATGCAAAATTAAACCATGCAACTGCTGAACGACACGATCGGTTACGATTTCGCGAATAACACTCGAAGTGGGTTACCAACATTGTAAAACTTTGGATTTGGTCCTATTTTATTGGCTACCAATTTTGTTTAGTGCTCACACATTTGGATTATGGACTAGGGGGCAACCAGCACCGCCTGCTCTTTTACAAACGCGTCCTCGGTCTTTTGGTTGGCTTAAAGTTGGGAGTCCAGTACCTCACACGCATTATTTCCTAATTTATTTGCTGGTGGAAAGTAACTGGAAAGCTAAGCCTTTCTATACATATTAATTTTTAAATGTAAAAGAATGAGAACTACACTAACAGTAGACCGATTGAGAAATGCCACAAATTCCTAGTTCCTTTACATAAAGTATTACAAAAACAAAAGTGGTTAGATATGAGCATATTACATTGTTAGAGTTTATTACCTTACACAATATCGTAAAAGGAAAACATAATATTATGAGCGCAAAAATCAAAGAGAGAGATAACTTTACATAACCTATCACAAGCATACTTAGACTCAGCCCTTATTACGAAAGCCGAGGCTGTGGGGTAAGCGCAATGACCGCGACCTCGGCCCAGACCAGGAGACGGAACAGGGGTGTTTTTAGTCAGTAAGATTCTGACACTCTCTCGCCTTACCCTGGGCGGGAGAAGTCATTGGATGATTTTCCCCTGACAAAAAAGCCCTTATTACAAGGGGTTCTGTCTGATATAAATGGGGTCATTTTGCATAACATGCATGCATGTGCAGTCCGCATCTTTACTGCCTTATTGAGAATACGTATATGTAGATCAGCTTCAGGCCGTCACAGGCTGACGATAATGATAATTAACTAAAATTCGCGGGTTACTCACGTGTACATGTTGAGAAAAGCTCTACTAGTTTCGAACCACAGAGGGGTTCTTCCTCATGAGCAGCGTGCGCGGACGCGGCGACGTCTCGCAGCCTACTCAGGCTAGGGTACCCCTCTGTGGTTCGAAACTAGTAGAGCTTTTCTCAACATGTACACGTGAGTAACCCGCGAATTTTAGTTAATTTAGTATGTCTCACGATAGTTATTATAAAAAGATAATGATAATCCTACTAAATAATGTGAATGAATGTGGTGGTGGCCCAGAGGTTAATGCGCCCGCTTCTCATGCATGAGGGTGTGGGTTCGAAACCTGGCAAGTACCAATGTGACTTTTTCCGAGTTATATGTACTTTCTATGATTATTTAGACACTACTGATAAACGGTGAAGGTAAAGATCGTGAGGAAACCTGGACTTATAATTTCTAGTTATAAGTTTGAAATCGCCAATCCACATTGAGCAAGCGTGGTGATTAATGCTCTAACCTTCTCCGTGTGAGAAGGGGCCTTTGCTCAGCAGTGGGCACTTATAGGCTGATGATGATGATGATGATGATGATGAATGTTTGTATGAATGTATATGTTTGTTATTCTTTCACGCAAAAACGGCTAAACCGATTTGGTTGAAATTTGGTATGTAGATAACATACCAAATTTCAACCAAATCGGTGATACCCTGGATTAACATATAGGTTGCGTTTTATCAATACACCATGCGGGCGAAGCCGTCGGTTTATGATAGTATCTTTTATAAATAGTAGTAATTAAGTAACATATTGCCTTATTTGTTTCAGTTACAATATTTCACTAAAACCTTGGTCATTCGTTATTATTCACTCACCTTTAGAATTGTTATAGCTAGCTATTAACTATTGAACAAATTTTCAAAGAAGGAACAATTACGATGCTTTGTCACTATCGTTCAAAACTATTTGTATTGATTTCAATTTTCATGTCTTTTATGGTCCTTTAGTACGAATTAAGAGGAAGGCCTTTGTTCAACCGTAAAATCTTTCAGTTAATGACGATTTGAAAAATGTATAGATATTGTTAAGTAGAGTTTATTTTTCATTTTTTTTTTAAATTTGCCTTAACATGGGGTATTTTTCTGTGTCGATGGTTCGGTTACAAATACACAATTCACACCCAGACCCGGAGCAACAGTTTGTGGGATCAATCAAAGAGATTTAGTTCCGTGCGGAAACCGAATGTACGACATTTTGCGCGGCAGCCTGTTGCCCAGCCACCGCGCCAACTGCGCAATCAATCGTTAAGTGACGATAATTTTATTGGACACTTGGTTATTGCTGTTCCTATTAAAATTGTGCACATTATTATTGGGTTGTGAAAAGAAGACATCTGTGTGATAAACAGCCGATTGTACACTTCATAATTGTAATTGCTTGAGTGTCCATACGGGATAATGTGCAATAAATTAATGTTATTACAAATTAGTTTCTTTTTTAACACTTTAAATCAAATCTGCTTTACTACAACAATTTGCTATTAATAGCACATTAACTTGTAAAGTGTGGCTGTATGCGTGAAGTCACACAACCGTAACTAATTACCGCTATAGGACCTAACGGCATCAGAGACCGACGATCTTATGGTATTTGATAAATAATACTAGAACTAAGCTTGTTATGACGTCCACCTCGATGTATTAGTAACATCCCTGTTTTTTCGAGGTCGGAACTCGTGTATAAGTGACTAACGATGACGCCTCCCGCCCTAGATGAGGTGAGAGAGAGTATCAGATTTTGACCGACTCAAAAATCTTGCTTCAACCTGGGCAGCGGTACCTTATTGCAACCAAGGCTGGGCATCGGCCCTAGTTATCCCATCTGTAGTGGTCTAATGGCTCTTTGTATAGGATCTAGTTCTGGTGGATAGCTAACTACTTCGCTCAACGTCTGCGCTTACAGTGACCATAACTTTGGGAGGTCCGTAGCTACTACGTAAGTCAGAACTGACGAGGAACCGGTCTTACACCTTCGTCATTTACATGTTGAAGCGCAAGCAATCATGTAATGGTAAAATAAAATGTCTAATATGTTGAGAACGGTTTGGCAGCACGGTTGGCGCGGTGGCTGGGCAACTGCTGCAACCGTGGAGACCTGCGATCCTGCGACCTGCGACCTGGACCTGCGGGAGTCGAACCCGCGACACCGCGTCGCGGGTTCGATTCCCGCACGGAACAACTCTTTGTATGATCCACAAATTGTTGTTCTGGGTCTGGGTGTGATGTGTATGTGAATTTGTATGTTATGTTATAAACGCACCCCACGACACAGGAGAAAGTCCTAGTGTGGGGCAACGCTTTTTTTAAAAAAAAAAAAAAGATGAAAGCAATTATAAATAAATAATTTCGGTTAAAATTCGCGGCACTTTACTTAGACTTTTTAAAGAGTTCTACGTTGTGTGCATACAGTCCCATATTTCAGAACATATGTAAGAGAATTCCCTCTACTACAACGAGTCATGAAAAAAACAAAAACGCACGGAACAGCTACTCGCACGATCCAAAATCTGTTGCTCCCTATAGCGTATGATGTTAATGTGAAATTAAAAGTTGGTACACGCACAGAAAAAAGAAAGAGTGAGGAGACATTAAAAAGAAATCGACGGCTAGACACAAAATCAATGAGCTCATCAATTTCCATATTCAAACAAAGCAACCTCATTCTAAAAGCCCTACATCTTCACTATCGCCCGGAATTTAACACAATGAGGACTTACAAATGGCAATAGCAAAGCACATTTATCTGTTTAATTCATTTCGCATTCTATTTCTTAGGTAATAAAGTAGAAGATGTATTTGACAGGGAAGTTCTGTGTTGGCATCACCATTGTGTAGCATAACGGTGCGTTCGAAATCCCACGGAAGCACAATAAACGTATTAAAAGTGAATTAACACTATGCACTCGTTCCTTTGTTTACAATTTGAAATTAAGTGTGACATTGTGATAGTTATCTTTTTAACACGCTTTTATTGGGTCGACCTGTGACGAACTACGTATTTACAATACCGCCAACGTATCTTGGCGAGTCTGAAGTTAACCGATTAGCTGCGCAGTACACAATTTTGTTCCTAAAAGATCCATTGCGCAGACAAACGACTAACTTCAGACTCGCCAAGATACGTCGGCCGTACTGTATATCTGTGAAGCTGAATTATACAGACTTCATATTGTTGTTTAATTTTTTTAATTCATAAGTCAGTAAACGAGCCGACGGATTACCTGGTGGTGAGTAATCAGCGCCGCCCATGCATACTCGTAACACCAAATGAGCTAATACAGGCGCGTTACTTGTCTCTTTTGAGTTATTAGGGATTCAAAGACAGGGGATTTGAGAATAGAGGATGGGGGATGGGTCGGGCGTCCTGTAACCTCACTCACACGGCAAAACACAACGTAATTGTGTTGTTGTTGTGCTTCACGACGGTTTTCTGTGAGGTCGTGGTAACCCTCCGGTTGAACCGACATACCCGTGCCAAACATGGCTGCTCTACACTTAAAACAGAGTCTAAAAATCTTAGAACTATTAGGAGACATATGTTAATATGAAAATAATGAAGTCTCACAAAATAACCTCAATTCCTTCACTAAAAAGGTCGCAATTATCCAACGCAAAATAACCTCCAAAACTTTCATCTTACCTTACGAAAAAGCCCCCAGAGAAATAGAAATACAGAAACAAACTTCTCTCTTTATCATAATACTCTTTTAACACAAGACAGGCTTAAGACGTGCTTACGCCAACTTTTATAACAAGATCCTTACTTACCTTCGTAAAGTGTCTAATAAGGTTCAAACACACATGAAGATAAACTGTCTATTACAAGCTGTTATCGACGTTATTACAGCAGCATAAAGCTGGAATTTTGATATAGACTCCAGACACTTTAGGGTAGATTGATGTGCTTAGTTGACACTTTTGAAAAGCTATGCACTTTTGTTTATCGTTGTAATACGATTACTTCACTTGTCTACATGTCACAATCATACTGGACAGTTAATATAGCAATAGAGCTAAACGTAATATTTTACTATTCATCTTATAACCCCTCTTATAAGGAAGTAAGAAGACGTGAACGTACACCTTTAAAATGAGACACTTTTCACGAGTTTTACTAAGCCGTAGTGGCGCGAAGGTCCAGGCACCTGTGAGAGCCATGCTGCAAGAATAGTCCGACTCGACCGGAGTGAAACCACGGCTTCACAGAAAACCGCAAGAAACTACGCTTGCTGCAATGCATTGTCGTGACCAGAGGCCATGCCTTCCCTTTATAAGCATGCTAAAATATATAAAAATTAGGCCTTTAACGCACTTGTAACTCCTTGGTGCTACGGGTGGCATTGGACGTCGCCCATTGCTTACCATCAGGTATTCCGTCTGCTTGTGCCGGTAACCTCACTCACACGGCGAAACACAACGCTTAAATTTAAACTTTACCATTCAGAGTTGTAAAATAAATCATAGTACTAAGTGAACATATTTAATTAGGAACCCATTCTTACACATATCATTATCACGGTTTGACCTCAGAATTCATACCTGAAACAAGAAAAATAAAATAACATTAGTAATAAATCCATGTCACACGTAACTTCATAAATAAGACAGAAGAAGTATAAAATAAACATTTTGTAACACGAAAAGCAAACAGCCCAGCGTTAAATTTTAACACAGTAAGATCTCCGTGATTAAGACCTACTCCAACTTCTCAGTAACAGACTGAGTCCATCATCTTAAAAATGCCAGGTCCAGAAAGGAATCAAATGAAGTATAGAGACTACAGATTTACTACAAAAACATGGCGCTTCATAACAACTTATAATTAAAGCTGCATACCACCATTTAGAAAGGCATTTAAGCATTACTTAAATAATAACAAGAAATCTTCTGAACGAGACAACTTTCTTAATTTTATTAAGTACAAAGTTTTCTTATTAAGATCCTCAAGGTTGACTCAACAAGTCATTTTGTAAATATAATTTTAAAACAAAAGGAACATTTTAAAACTAAAAATCAGCGGTCGTTAGGTTGCAAACACATGAATGTTCTGCAGCCTAGGCTTGGAGCAGGAGAAGAAATTACGGGTGGTTTTCAGTCAGTAAGAATCTGACACTTCGTCTCGCTTTCCCACTCAAAATAAAAGGCAAGAAAATGTGCCATAAATAGCTGTATCGGTCAAGATTAAAGATAAGCCCTAAACGAACGTAGTGATTTTTAGTCCTGAAGCCTCTGAGTGAGGCTCAGAGGCTTGAGGGCGGGAGAAGACATTTAATGAAAAAAGTATCAAAGGACCAAGTTGCATGGTCCTTATAGTAATACCATAACCACTACTGTTTTTCCAAAAATCTATTAAATTAAATATTAAATCCTTTATAAAATTTTGCCTTTCACTCTTTTTTAACCACTGCTTTTCGAATACAAAGACCACCAGTTCGCGGGTATGGTCATCCGACTAGGATCCGCTTTATCATTTAGTCAGCCATTGAAAAAATAAATCATCAATGAATGCGTTAAAAATGAAGTTAAGCTTATATTTCTTTCCTTATTACCGTTTCCCTGTCTCTTTTCTCGTTTCGTTATAAACATTTTGTTGCTAAATTACCCATTATAAATACTGTTATGAATAATAAAGCAATTCAGTAATGAAACAATCTAGACTAAAACATTCGAAATTGTCTGTGAAAGGAATAAAAGTCCATCACTGGGTCGAATAGCTCAATCCAAAGCGTCAACTTCTGTAAAAATTTGAGGAAGACAAGAGAAACTCTGAAGTAGTTACTTTTCAAAATATAATCGATAGGTATATGTAGAAACGTATGGCAGTATGAGGTGTATGTTTCAAAACAATGTGGTCTACATTGCCTCTGTCGTTCCTGTTACTGTTTTTACTTCCTTCATCATGTAGTAGTATGGGACTCTTGTACAAAAGAGGGTTTGCTGTATGCCGCAATAATCACGTTTAAAAGGAATTACTTCTTAAAGAATTTCTTGGTTCACTCTTATCCAAATTCATGTACATTTTCGAACGAACAACAAGCTTTGCTGGCAGACAGAGTGACGGGCAATCTGCCTTTGACTTATCCAGTTTAATTATTAATTACAATAAATGCTTTGATTTCGGTTGTGTTCAGATTTATCAGAGATCGTTGGTGTTCTGTATCTTATAATAAATCTTTACTCCTGCAACAATAAAAAATAAAAAAAAAGCTGAAGGGAGGTTAAGGTTGACGCGATGGCTCCCGCGTGAAACTACCCTTTGTGCGATCCACAAAATGTTCTTCCGAGCCTCAGAGTCATGGGAACATGAAATTATATGTTTGTAAACGCAAACACGACACAGGAGAAAATCCTAGTGTGGTGCAACGCATTCAAACAGTTTATTCATACTTTGAGGAAAAAAAAGAGACACAATTTTATATTTTTCAACTTCCAACAACCTGATATCAGACTAAGTATGAAGTAAGGGACCTTTATAACGAAACAGAGTCCCATTCTTGGCCAACGAACTATAAACAAGGTTTCTACTATATCAGTTATCTTGTCACAATAATATCATTATTACGCCATTATCTTTAAAGTCATGCCACGCATATAATAGCACTTTCTTTGGAACACTACACTTTCTAGCTCCAAAGAGTATGTATTAAAGTCTGAGATTGTTTTATGGCTGTTTTTTTAAGACGTTAGACGTTTCTTTATTTAAATTTAAACGGAGATGTTCTTAATTCTCTATTTATTGACTACGGTTTTAAAAACTACTGTAAAAGAAAAAAAAATCTGAAAGAAATTGTTGCAATTTCACTGTTTTTTTTTTCTATGTTTTCACCGTGTGGTTAAAGTGCAGACTTTTTTTTGTCAGGGGAAAATTATCAAATGACTTCTCTAGCCCAGGGTAAGGCGAGAGCGAGTGTCAGACTCTTACTGACGAAAAACGCCCCCGTTCCTTCTCCCGCTCTGGGCCGAGGCCGCGGTGACTTATTACGCTTGCCCCGCAACCTCGGCTAAACATCAGCGCTATAGGGCCCCGTCTGTGGTGGTCTATTGGTTCTTAAAGGCGCACGCGGAACGCTACAAGCGGAACGTTTGGGCAGACCGGATATCATCTCTGGATCCCCGACGCGACGCCCGGAGTGATGTCCAAGTAAACTTGTAATTTCTCCTCCTTAAAATCCTAGAGTAAGGAAAATGTTTTTTCTTTTTAAGTTGACTATAAATACGTCACTTCATGGCATCTTCACTACTTCATTATAGAGCACAAATTAATGTACTACTTCGAAAAAATATTCTGTCCACTAACGTAAAAGGAAAACGTAAAGAACAAAATATGAATATTTAATTCGATATAAATGGAGCTACCTTTTCATATATGAAGCTCCACCTTTATATCGATTTATCATCAGTTACCAATTCGTAGCAATATTATAAAGGAGAAAATTTAATGTATTTTTGTTTTCATTCAAAAGGCTCGTCTTTGAAAATATATTTCACCATTACAAAACATAAGTTTCATGCTGCAGGTTGTAAGCCTGCTCTTTGTGTTAAATTTTAATGATATGTACAATAAAGAATATATAAATAAATAAACAAAAATAAATAAGTTTCAAGCAGTATTTCCATAGGATGAGATCTCAATTCTGATGAGTAACACAAGCAGAAATCTGGTTTTAATTAACGTTGAACATTTTTTTAAATATATCGGTCTTATGTACCGATTTTTACGCTAAATCAATATCATCTACAAGCCATTTTTGAGGACGACATTCATCAAATTACCGTTCCCGCCAGAAGTCAGAGAGGGATTGCCATACAGTAAGAGTATGGCAAACCTCTCTCTGCCCTCACGACTGACTAGGACCACCCTGAGCAAAGTGCAAAAAGGAGTATAACGCATCAAGCTGGCATTGAAATCATTGAAAGTTGTGACAAAACTATTTACTGCATCTCACGTTTGTCAGTCTACTAAAGTAATAAAAGTCAAATTCGGTTGAACGGACAGTAAACAGGGTCTTCTCAAATGTCTAACGTTATTTTAGGGCAAGTTTTTCAATGACTAGATAAAAGTTACCTGGGGAATAATTATGATGCTGCTGCGTCAGAATGTTTGTAGAAGACAGTGACAGCAACAATTTTATTCCATAGGTAACTTTTATCCATTGAAAAATCAGCCCTTAAACGAATTATAGCGACAAATAAATGACTACCAATTTTTAAAAAGATAGTATTGAATAATTTTTTGTTCATAACAAAATCGATTTTGTATAAAAAATAACAGTATTGGGTAATTTGGGTATTATCATCGTCGTGAGTTTCAAATTATACTAATTGTTCGAAATAGATTTATAGTTACTTCAAGGCCGAAAATTTTACTGATCGAATTAATTTTTCTAGTGAATATAAACTTACTATACCGTCATAAGTTTATTTTTATTTTATTTTTGTTCTTATTCGATTAGGAACTCCAACAAAAGTAGCACAATACACATTAAAGATAGCACCAGCTTTTCCACTCCGTAGAACTAAAGGTAAAAAAGGGTAAGGACCAGTATCAAACAAGTGAAAGCCGGACTTTTAACAAGAACCTAATCAAAATCACGTTTGCACGTTTGTTTTCTGGGATGCCTTTAAAATGTTTCGTTTTAGTATTTGTTAATAAAAAATACATCATCTGTCCTTATACCAACGGTCTGAGAATCAAGGTCCATGACAAAGCCTGGTAACAGACAGACGGATGGACAGCTGATTCTACTGTGGACTAAGACTACACTGTCCAATCGGACCCTTTAGGTCCGCAATCCTTAAATATGCCATCATCCCGTTTTCGGAACTAAGGACCACATTATAAACTAGCCAAAATCCCCAACACGAATCAAAACCGTATCCATCTAGTTCAGTCTGACCATAACCCTATTTAGGTATGACAAAAGTAAAAAAAAAATCCCATAAACTTTACTAATAGCTGCTTAAAAACTTCATGGTACTAAGGACCGGGTCTTTCAAAGCTTCGCGTACAACATCCTAGTCTAGTCACGTATAACGTACGTGTTTAACGTGACATAGAAGGAACAAAATTGTTTAATCCAATTTTATCTTTACTGCAAGAACATAAGGCTAAGAATCTTTTAAATATTTGGGGGAAATGGGATAGCTTCATGTGCTGGTTGTCCGTAACGTAGAATATAATGCATTGGGAATTGTAAGTGAGACTTTCTTTGGAGCGTTTACGAGGATGCTAGAATCCTGTGGGAGCATTTGGGCCTTGTCCGAAATATTAACTACTAGCTTCCACCCGCGGCTTCGCCCACGGGGTATTTTAATGAAAAGTAGCGTATGTCCTATACCGGAGTGTATCCTATGCCTGTGCCAAATGTCGTCTAGATCCGTCCAGCCGTTTTGGCGTGATTGAGTAACAAACATCCAAACATCGTAACTTTCGCATTCATAATAGTAGTAAGACTTAAAAAAGTACAAATTTAATCGTGGTTTAGATGACCACTTCCACTCTTATATTTTCTTTGTATATGTTCACAACATTTTATTATGTGATGTTTTTATTTTAATTTACTTTTTATCATGTAAAATGTACCTTTTAAGCAATAATAAATAAATAAACAATTAATAAAAAATAAATTGATGTTTTAACTCAGTAATCGCACGAAAAGGGGAATGTTTCTTTTACCGAAAAAGCACTATCGCACTACTTACTTCATTAAAAATATTATACACATATGCACAGCATACAAACATATATCTAATAACTGCTCGATCAGCAACCAGCAGTTGTATTCTACATCATTCTCTTTTTCTCTTCCGTTGTTTTGTTGGTTGTTTTTTAAAACCGTTGCCACACACTAATGCCCGGTTTCCGAATGCCCGATCAATGTTAAAATCAACTAACTAGGTGACAAATCTCTTGTCAAGTCATCTGATTGGTTGTTGATAATTCAGTCAACCAATCAGATGGCTTGACCAAGAGATTAAATTGATTTTAACATTGATCGGCCTTACGGAAACCGGGTGTGAGTTTACCTTCTGTATCGTAGGGGTGTTTACAAGCAAAAAATCACATACTCATGTTGTGGAACACAATATTTAATAAAATAATCAACTATAATATGATAACATCATCTACAAAAATATTTTCATCAATCCCAAACGGGCCGAAGTAAGTGAAAAGAAGATTTTTCCGCTCCAAAAGTTCTCGTAATTACGCTAAAAACTCGTACATAATTAATATTGATATGCAAACTAAAACAACTTTGAAGTGTAAACATTAATTAAATTAAATCTTACAATCTTACTATCATCCTACTAATCATATAAACAAGAAAGTTTGTAGGTAAGTACTTTTACTTTTTACAGTGTTTGTTACTATCCCACTTGAAAACTACTGAATAAGTTTTGATGAAAAATGACACAGAGATAGACTAGAAAAATGAGCTATTTTGTCTGGGCAACGCGTGCAGACCAGAGATATTTTGGAAGCTTCGGTACAAACACAAAAGAGGTTTTGTTTTGTATAGACGGCAAAAGAACAGACTGATCTGCTGATAGTAAGCAATCGGAGCAGCCGAGACAAATAAGTACCAGACGACTAGAGGAGTTGTTAATGAGTTGCCGGCCTTTTAGGAGTTAGTGAGAGGATTAAGTCATTGACTGCTGACAGATTACTGTTTAAGAAAACCTATGGAATCAGTGCCCGCACTTTGTTCCCCAACTTTAACGGGTTAAGGATATTATGGGGGTCGGCGAGGAGGGTTTTTTTTTTTTTTTTTTTTTTTTTTTTGTGAGGGGAAAATCATCAAATGACTTCTCCCGCCCAGGGCCGGGCAGGAGGGAGTGTCAGACTCTTACTGACTAAAAACCCCCCTGTTCCTTCTCCTGCTCTGTGCCGAGGTCGCGGTACCTCATTGCGCTTACCCCGCAACCCCGGCTGAACATCAGCCCTTTAGGGCCCCGTCTGTGGTGGTCTATTGGCTCTTTGAGGCGCGCGCGGAACGCTACGCGCCGTACGCTCGGGCCTGGTTCTGGTCGGGCGGCGAGCTGCCCTTACTCGCCGACCGCAGGCCCGTACTTACGGTGGCCGGAGATCGTCCCTCGATCCCCGACGCCCGTAGTGTCGCCAGTTGCGGCTGCTGGGGCGTGAGGAGGAGGATTGCTCCCTCACGCGGGCCGCCTCTCTCTTTGCGAGCATGACTGCTTCACAAAAGGAGGAGACGGCGTCCCAGTTCCTCTCACTCCGCACCATGGCCTCGACTAAGGCCGGGCGCGAGAGGTCGCCGCCGCCGATCACTTCCCTGAGGATACGGCGGTGCTCAGCCCAGGCAGGGCATACCGCTACCGTATGCTCCACCGTATCCTCTAGGTGGTCCTCACAATGACGACACTCGGGCGTTTCCTCCCGCTGAATCCGAAACAGGAACCTACCGAAGCTGCCGTGCCCGGTAAGCACCTGCGTCAGACGGAAGGTGAGGACGCCGTGGCGTCTCTCAAGCCACTCCTCAAAGAGGGGTCTTACCGCTGCTATGGTAGCGTGCCCGGCCCTCGGTTGCGACAGTCGTTGTCTCCACTCTGCCATGAGATCTCGCCGGAGCTCATTCCGCCACGCACTTATTTGGCGCGGCAGAGAGGAGGGTAGGTTAGGTTTTCGATCACCTCACTTCCACAGCAAACACAACGCCGGTTTTCTATAGGACTGTGGAACCACACCGGCGAACCGGTCTATTCAAGACCCATACACTTCAACAATAAATTCTATTAACATGATCAAACGCGTTAAAATTAACTAGGTACACCAATAAATCTATACTTCCGCGTCTGACAAGAACAATTTTAATAACATATATAGAACACCTTAACTACACCAGTTATATTATAAAGTAATAATAGTTAAAATTAATCCGAACCTTCACGCTTTTTGAACTCAATGTTACCCATTAATGAACGAGATAAAAGCGAAATAAAATAAAAATTGCACGCAACGTAATATAATAAGTAGGTATGGTGAATAAATACATTTTGAAATAAAAATTCAGATTTAAATAAGTACACCCATTTATCATCAATAAAACCTACTTTAAATATTAAAGCATTCACGCTTCGTGTACATATAACTACACTGCTCAAGAAAGGTCATAGGCAATACCTAATTATTCAGCAAACAATCCAGGTTGTTTGCTCCAAGCTAATTCACCATGCATCACAAAGGCTTGCTAACACCGCAGCGGTAAGACCTCCCCTTTGAAGAGTGGACTAATGGAGAGTAGAAAGACGTCAAGGCGTACTACTACCTTCCGTTAAAGTCCAGGTGATTGTAGGCCTCCAAATAAAAATTGACAACCATAACATACCAACATGGGAAACTGTCACCTTAAAATGCCACCAATAACTAAAATTTCATTGGGACGAACCTATTACAACCACTCTATCCAATCTTAGAAGATACCAAGTAAATATCTACCATCGCAGAAAACGCAACAAGGTAAATAATTTTGAAATTAGAATGTGTCTCAGGTCATGCAACGATATCAATCAGATGAAAATTAAGGAGAGAATTACAAGCAATTAAAAAAAAGAAACAGAATCAAGTCGTCACGTCACCACAATTAAAAAGCCCGCTTTCAATGTTTACCTAGAAACTCCCACGATGCACCCACTAGTACTAATTCAAGATAACTAAACTATTAGTGAATGTTTACTGTTTAGCAACCAATTTCAAAGTTATTGTCAATAATACTTCGTGTAGGAGACATATTAATGTTAGAATACATACTTGCTTTTGTAATCAAGACTAAAATAAAAAAAAACATTTCAAATGAAAAGGGACAAAACTTACTTCTATTTAATGATGTGAGCAGAACGGCAAACGAGCAGACGGATTAGCTAATGCTAAGCAATTAGCGCCGCTCATGGACACCGGCAACAGCGGAAGAGTTAGGAGTGCGTTGCCGACGTTTTGGGGATTAGGGATTGGATATTCAGGGAAGGACCTTAAAATCTAAAAGGACCAAAAATCTGAGAGTAAACTGGAATAACAGATCTCCACACCTTAATAAAATAACACCAACAAATTCAAATAAATAATAATAATAATAAGTTTGTTTGTTAGAATATTGGTACAAAAGCAAAGCAAAGCATTTAAACAAAGAATAATAATGTAACGGTAAACAATTCAAAGCTATCGATAATACACTCGAACATTTCCAATAAATCGGTAATCGATCCAGTAATAATCACGTAATCGATTCATTGCGAAAGCAAAATAATTTATTACAATGAATACCGATGACTAGTCAGAGTGCATTATTTTGCTAAATTTTCCGCGAAATTTTCGTCATCGATGATACGCCGATTTGGACAAGCGGTACGGTTGCGAAATGAGCATAAAGTTATCATAATGAATATAATTGCCTTCTCGATTATTGGCAGACAACATATGGCAGTACCCTAAGTATTATCTACGAAGGAATTATTAAGAAATTACAGGAAACACAACGGGACAGATTTCTTTGTTGTCTTTATATCAATAAAAGAGAGAGTCCTGCTCTGTTCTGCTAGCTTCTCAACATAGCGTGATGTCTATCAAACACAAAAATAAATATCCAATCCGAATCAGTAGTTGCGGAGATTAGCGCGTTAAAACAAACTATCTCATCAGCTTTATAATATTAGTAGAAATTTGAAACACCAATCAGACACCTATTACTTTAATGGTAGCAAAAATAAAGACCTATTACAAACTTCAGCAACAGCTAACTCAAAAAAGTGAAAATAAACAAAATATTCAAAAACTTCTTCTAAAATTGGTCTAGCGAACAGAAAGAGAAAGTGTAAACTCGCTCACTGGTAACCCTAACCTTGCATTGTAAAAATCGATACGCACCCCAGAGCACACCCCTGCGCCATTAGTATATTCAATAGACTATCATAGCAACGGGACTGACACATTTGTTGGGACCCGAATATTATTTAACTAGTTAGACCCTTCGAATTTGTTTGGTCTTAAGTTGCTGCAAATTTCTGGCTTAAATTGTGTGTTACTAAGGATGATTTTTAGCTGCAATCTAGAGGAAAAGATTCGATTTATCAGCGTTTGAAATTTGTTATTTCCACGTATTTATTTATTATTATTATTCACGCATACTCCAACTGTACTGAAATTGCAATTTTGACCTTGAGATTCTTAGAGCCAAAACTTGGCTTGAGGCAAAAACTTGGAATTTTAAATGATTTTTCTATCAGCAGCATTTAAATGCTGTAACCGGCATTTATATACATTTATAAGCCAAGAAACAGACGACGCAAGCAAAACCGCATTGCAACCCAGCCTTCATATAAAAGCGCATTCAACGCTGAATAAGTTCAGACACAAAGACGTAACCTGTTCCGAAGCCTACATACACACCGGTTGCGAACTGGGACGAGCCATACAATGGATATAGGTAGACGACAGAACACTGAACGATTGAACACGGTACCTAGTTTGAAATTCTGTAATTGGGTTCAAGAGTTAAGGTCGTCTTTTGTTTGTCAGAGAAATATAGATATATTTATAGTTTTAGCTAGACTAGTGAGTCCAAATAAGACACAATATGATAAACTACATTTTAATTCATGAATGGTCAAAAATATCGGCACCTCGGAAGGAATAAGTCATGTTGACAACGGCTGATGATGAGTAGTGAATGACGAAAATATTTTCTTTCCTAACCTAACCTACCATGAAGGTATCCCTTCAATTTTGAACTTACAGCCTGAATAAGCCTGATAAATTTAGAAAATTCGCCTGAATGACTCTAACATAAAATGAATCCAACTATTTAGCTGCGATATCATGTATACAGTGATTTAAACTTTTATGTAACGTTGATGACGAGAAATGAAAATTAATAATTAATCTACTATTCACAAATGATATTAACACAAAGGTATCACGCAATAACACCCTGAATCATCCAGAGGACGGTAGACTCGGTCTCACCATACCAACAAAGCCATCTAACACGGAACCTAGTTTGAAATGGCATAATTGGGTTCCTAAGTCCAAATGCAGTTGGCAGTAACTTTGTGAAGGCTGGTGTTAGTTGAGTTTGATAGTTTGCTGTTTGAGATTGAATGAGCTTGTAACAAGGACAAAGCTACGGTGGTTCATTAAAACAACGTGTATTATTTCGTCTGGTATTCATAATAGATGAATTTTGTAGACGACCTTATGTGTTGAAGTCGATTTATTTTTCAAATATTCCATCCGAGATTGTGTTTCGCCGTGTGAGTGAGGTTACCTCCTCCATCCTCAATCCCTAAATCTCCGAAAAGCCGACAACGCGCTGGTACTAACTTTTTGCTATAGTAGATGTCCTTCTTTCTGTTCTGTTTCTGCTCCTTTGCCATAGAAATTTAAGCTTAAAATTTTATAGATATGACCGAATTCTCCAACACTTAATATGGAAAATTAAATCAATATTCTTAAAACGAAGCTAATGGATTCAAACGTGCATCTTAATCTTCACCAAATTATATAACCGATGACATCAGACCACTATTTAGGGCAGTTTACAAGTATCTTAAGAGGGGGGCGTGAACATTGTCAAAGTTGCATATTTATGAAATGTGGGCGGAGTGCCAGTACTGCAGGAGACAAGATTACGATCCTAAGTTATAGTTTAGGGCCGCCCATACCGCCCTTCTGTAACCAGAAATATTTATTTCCAGTTGTTGATGAAGACAGATCACGGTAAATTCGACTTTTTTTCTCTTACGAGGCTGATTTTTGACTTTCTTGTATAGAGTTTCTCTCAAAAACTTTGACAGGTTTCGGATTCGGATGACTATCAAACCACCGACCAATCGTTTTGATTTTGAACAATAAGGTGACCAACGATCGGACGGAGCATCTGATGGTAAGCACCAGAGGAGATCGCTTTGACGGCTTTTTGGAGGTAAGGGATTTGTATACAGGAATATAGGGTTTTCACACAGGGTTGCGAGTGAAAGCGCTCTTCTGTACCACGGTCCTAGTTCAATGCAGAAGGAAGAAAGTGGTTTTTATTCAGTAAGAGTCTGACTCCCTCTCACCCCACACGAGGTAAAAGAAGTCAATAGATGATTGTCCCCGCTCAAAATTTATAATCGAAGATTTTGATAGACCATAAGTAATAATCCATACTTTTATGGCTCCAACAAAACTGGTCGTCCATTAAAAAAATTTAAACATAAATAACGCATAGAACAGTTAAGAATTAACCGTTGGGGAACAATTTATTTAGAGTAACGATCCCTAAATCACTCTGTAATCCAAGATGAACTGAACACGCGAATGTAAACCAACAGAGCAGCAAATAAAAAACAAAGAACATTTGAATCCAGACAAAACCAAACCATGAGTGCTTGCACAATTACAATGTAATATTCACTTTTCGTGGTTTTGTCAATTAGGGCGTAAATCCTAGGTACAGGGCGTAAGCACTATCTCTACATAGCAAGAAAAACTCGCTTCCCGTTGTCAGTCAGAACTTAAAAACTAGGTGGCAGATTTTGATGCGGTTTATTTAACAATTCTAGTAGAAGATGCATAATTAAAAAAATAAGGTTTGGCGGACGAAGTCGTGGTTAGGAGCCTAATTCCACGAGAAAGTTTAAACTGTAGAAAAACAAAAACTGAATACTTTGCCAAATGCAAAAGTTAAATGTAAAATCCCTTGCTTGGCCGTGAAAGGTTGAATAAACAAAAAAATCATATCACACAACAAAGATCAATGAACCGAAAGCAAAAAAAAAACAAAAACTTTCAACAGGTTACATTAATTAGATAGCAGATCAAAAAAAACCTATATTTTTTACCCAAAACAGGATAAAAGCAAGTCTTCAAAATTGACGATTAGAACCAGTTAGGTCAGGAAAAAACTAGATGAAACCGGTTCGGTGAACCAATTAAGTGAATTACGTTAAGTTTTGCAACGACTTACATTTTGATTGTGACTAGCGAAGCGTGGCGTAAAGATATAAAATTAAATATTAGCTCTTTGTTAGATAGCACATGTGCCGTATGATCACGGGGAGGAACGGGGAACTATAAAACATCTGCTGAAGTTAGCGAAGCGACGGAGCAAGAATTTTTACAAGAGTTGTATCACAAAAAAAAATTGTTACTTACTTTAATTTGATTGGTCCGTTCCTGTTAGTCTTGCAACTACCTATGTATAAGCAAAAGCTACAAATCTTTCAAGTTGCATAATTAAGTTACATACAATAAGTAAGTAAGTACTTACTACTTTATTATATCATAAAGTACTTGAAGTATTAGTATGCCAAATTAGTTTATACGTAATCTAAGTTTATCTTCTCTATGGGGTATAAACCCTTATCCCTAAGAGTAACTCCTTTGGTGTTTTTATTAAATGATTGCTTAACTACCATAAGGTCCGTCAGTCAGCTCATTTGCCGAACTATCCCATAAAAAATGACTCTTTGACGTGGAATTAAAAACTCTATAAATAAAAAAAAAATTGTTAAGTTCTGAGCCAAATTCTATTTTACATTTTGGAACTAAATTTTATTATCCTGACGAATAACCATTGAAACTGACTAATTAATTGTTAAGATAAACTATCTACCACATATCCACAGGACTACAGGACCACAGCTATAAGAACTTTTAAAAGTCCCGATGCACACACGCGTTGAGTGTCGAATCTCCTATTATAATAAATTGTCTACAACTAACGACTGATATTTCCGCGGCGTATTCTTAGGACGGCACGTGCTGTATTTCCGTTAGTCAAGTTATTAAGGAATGTTGTAGAGTAGAAGAAATGCAAAAGAATGGTCTAAACGACACTCCCAAATACGGTTCTTATAGTCTCACTTATGGGACTTTTGATCTGCCATTTTAGAAAAACATAACAAAAAAGTCCTAATCCTTATTATTAATATTATCAATGGGAAAATATGGTTGTTCCGCTTTCACGCCATAACTACTGAACCGCTTACTTTGAAATTTTGCAAACGTAAAGTTAGAAGTCTGAATTAAATAAAAGGGTACTTATTATCCCGGAAAAATTTGATATTCCCGAGGGAAAACAAAAATATTTTTAGCTTCATACCAGTTTGGCGATAGATAGCGCTGTGTGTCTTTTAAAACAAGGTAACAATTTGTAAACGAATATGCACATGTTAACTTAGAAGTTAAATCCTAATATTATAATTATAGTTACTTAAGTTATATCATAATATTATAATTACACAACCGAATTCCACGCAGACAGAAAGCTAGTGAAACTTATAAACAGCAAAATTCATTACTACTTATCTTCTATCTTTTTCTATATCCGACGCAGTACCATACATTTGTAATAATAGCAGCTAACTCAAAAATTCTAACATCTACTTACATAATACGGTTCCAAAATATGTACAAATGTATATTGGTCCTTAAAGAGTAGGTCTTTCTGAGTAAAAGAAACCCCCTAAGTAATACCGCTTTAAAATACGAACCTTAAGATCGAGCAAATAATAAGCCACTCGCCACACAGCTGCCGCCATAAAAAGCAATGAAAGTATTATGCCAAGATGGTCCTTTGATCCTTAAGTCAACAGCCCAGATCTTTGGGGCTTCCCTATTGTATCATGAAAAGCGCTTCTTGGTGTTAGACGTCTTTTGGTTTTAAATGGCAAGTTCTATTAGACTACTGGTCCATATAAAGTAATTATTTATGTCTAAGTAAAATGAAGACAGCCAAGACAATATTATTGCAAAATAATATTAATCTTGTGCAAAACAAGTCTCAGTATATTTGACTACTGCCGTGCGTTTTCACTCGCTGCTCAACTCCTGTTGGTCGTAGGGTGATGTTTCATACCCTACTAGCTTTTGCCCGCGACTCGTTCGCGTGGAATAGTGAATTCCTGCAGAACTTTGGTATAAAAACTATCCTATGTCCTTTTTCGAGTTCCAAACTATGTCTGTACCAAATTTTACAGAAATCAGTTCAGTAGTTTAGGCGTGAAGAAAAGACAGACCGAGTTGCTTTCGCATTTATAATATTAGTTTGGATAGCAATCAGGAACATTGTAGCTGTATATAAGAATTTCCAGAGATCACCTCCTGCATACAAACTTACAAATTCTACCCCTTTATAATATTAGTATAGATGAGTATGCGTATCGTTATCAACGCACCTACGACACAAAGTAAAAAACCAGAGAGCCAAAAGCCTAGTGTGAAAGGACCCAGACTTGAGCAAAATGTACACATTTTTTTTTACTAGCTCGAAGCTATTCCAAGACCTTAACAATTATAAGTCTAACTAAACTAACGAGCCAATTAGGTAAAATTTTTTCTTTAATATTTTAACTCTTAAAGATTTGTCTTACGTTTAATACCTTTGAAAATATCTGAAGGTTTTATTAATAGGCCCTCTAAGAGTCTGGCAAATTCGCAACGGGAACGCGTCATAGTCAATGTCTGGACGGCCAAAATGTTCGCCCTTCAAGTCTGCCCTCAGAAAGGTCGAGGTGACACGGGAACAATATTGAACAATGAAAAATATTTAGGAGTATATGAAATATTAATTTATTTACGGGGCGTATAATAAATAATAAAGGCTATGCTATTTTTGTAACATTGATATTATGATTCTTTCGTCAGTAATAATGATTCTATTTTTATCTTTTAATGTTGTACCTGTATATCCAACTTAGATTTTGTAAGACTATCAAGCCGTCCTATCAAATCAAAAAACACGACTTTTTGCAACAAAGTTTGGTATAACCAGTTATGTAATAATTACAAATTTTGGAAATCGCCATCAGTATTCTTTAAAGCTGGCTTTAAAGTACACTTATCCTGTATCCATCAAACAGTCCTCCAACCACCAAAAACTAGTATATTAATATTTTTTACCACTTCTAAATTCCACTCCTAACCGTGAAAACTCCTTAATACTTTTTATCCACCTCCAGAAATTCATGATTCCAATAAATCCAGTCACCCAATTAGTCTGTCTCAACAGCTAATAACTCCAATAAGTAAGGTATCGTACCAACTAACAAGCAACTCAATAGAGCATACAATGTATAATTTATTCCTCCGTTAATAATAGGCTGAGCCGTCGACATAGAATTCTGTTTCGTTTGAGTTTTGTATTTCACGAAATTACGAATACTAGCTTTCCACCAAGAGTTACAAATTCACCATATTGTTGTAAAAAAATTTCAGTTGTTTTCAAATTGGAATATAGAAGGGCGCCTTAAAGAGCCAATAGACCACCACAGACGAGCCCCTATAGGGCTGATGTTCAGCCGGGGTTGGGTAAGCGCAATAAGGAACCACGGCATCAGCCAAGAGCAGGAGAAGGAACGGGGGCGTTTTTAGTCAGTAAGAGTCTGACACTGCCTCCCGCCCGACCCTGGCCTAAAGAAGTCTTTTAATGATTTTCCACTCACAAATAAAAAGCCTTCCAATACTTCGAAATGTACTAGAAAGAAGAAACACCGAAACAAACTCAAAAACTACTGAACATTACATACAGTTCTGAGCAATCAATGGATATAATGATTTTGGAGAAAGGTTTTAAACAATTCATAAACGTCAGTATGGAAAATCTACGACTGAAAATTTGTTTAATAAATACTAATTAATTACTACAAAAACCAGTCTATCTTCTAGAAAGTACCTACTCTTCAGACAAATCGCCAATAAACCTTAAAAACCTACGCACTCTAAAAATAGAAACCAACTTGGCCATTTACTTTATACAAACACATAAACAACCGTACAGAAAGCTCATCAATCGATAACTAATATCATAAAGAGGAAAGATATAATTGTTTACTAGCTACTCTCACGAGGTTTCACCCGCTGCTCAGCTCCTATACATTATAGCGTGATGTTTTATAGCCTAATAGCCTTCCTTGATGAGTGGACTAACAAACGCAAAAAGAATTATTTAATTCGAATCAGTAGTTAAGGAGATTAGCGCGTTCAAACAAACAAACTCTTCAGGACTGGAACAGTTTTATAATATTACTTTTTAATGAGTACTTTTTCTCCATTGGAAATTCAGAAACTACATAACTCGAGAAAAATCTTCTGGGTTCAATCTGAACGAAGCCGTAAGAGGGAAACAGAAGTTCATAACTCCAAAATTGTTTACTACATTCGATTTCTAACTTTATTACGAAGCAAAGAAGTTGAAAATGCATAAAAGAAACGTGACAGATCGAAGTACTTGGCGGTAATGTCAAATGCGCCCTAAACTGTATGTATGACCCTGAGAAGGTGGATTTCAAGATCTAAAGCGCATGTGCGTGGCTTTCTCAGAAATAATGTCTAGACAAGCCACATTGTTGTGGTTGCAAAACGATAGTACCTACGACCGACCCCTGGGGAATGTACCTACTGATAAATTTATTATACATAGTTTTTATGGACATATTGAGCATTTACTATGCTAAAACTAAAGTGCTTTGCGTTACGTCCTTAACAGCAAGCGTCCAAACTGTGGCCCAATAAATAGATATGTACTTTTAAACTCACAATAAATATTGAAATTGTATCGTGTTTTATGTTTTTTTATCTAAGTATTTATTAAAGACCTGATTGTTTGTTAGTGAAAATTACTTGACCGATTAGAATTTTTTTGGATATTTTCATTGTTAGAAAACAGTGAAAGATTTATTTAGCTACAGTATCCATGGTGAATAGACGATTTAAACCGGGCACAAGCTAGAAATAGTTTTTTTTCGATTTCAAAATGCTCATAAATGGGACAGAGTCTATAAACTATTATGTCATGGTTAGAAAGACCAATAAAATAATTATAATAATAACATAACAAAAAGGGATATTAAACATGTTATAATAAGTTCCTAAACTGCTATCAGAAGCCCAATAACAAAATATTTTTATCGAATTTCATTAATTTCTAAGAAACGGCAATACGTTAGGAAATAATTGCGTTAACTATAAACCTATATATCGTTAAGGAATCGTGTATTGTGTTCACAGTCGGTTTGTTTCGTGAGGAAAAACAATTAAGATGTAACACAGTGGCACAATACCGTTTTATTTTATTCATTTCGCCTTTACGTTTTGCAACATCGCTTTTAGAGAAGGAATGTAGGTAGTATGAAGATGTTTTTTTCTGTGGGAGATCCATGCTTCGGGCACGAATGGGTCGACTCGAACGGAGTGATACCACGGCCTCACAGAAAACTGGCATGAATCAACCACAGCGTTGAGTTTCGTGTAGGTGAGGTTACCGGACCCAATCTTTCTCTGAACCCTAAATCTCCATAACCCAAATCCCGAAAAAGTCGGCAACGCACCCGTAACTCTTCCGTTGTCCATGGACGGCGCTGATTGCTCGTTGAACGTCGAATTACATAAAAAACAATAACTTATTTTCCATCTCACACGTCTTTCACACCTTCCTGTCGGTAACATGTCCAAATACTTATTTCACAGCGTAATTGGAATATTCAGCGTTGTACCTATGTATACTTACTGACTCTAGCTTCCAAGCCATTACTAAGAATTACTTTTGCACTCGATTGCGAAAAATGATAACTGATAGTAATTAATACAATTAAGATAAGAAGTCCGTAGAGCTAAGTCACAGTCTGTTTGCAATAGAAAGCAATCTTACATATAAAAATTAATTGTTTGTTCGTTAGTCTCGCTAAAACTCAGAAACAGCTGGACCGATTACGCTTACTTCGGGCTTGAGATATTCTTAAAAGGCCAGGGAAGGGCCGGAGTGTAGAAGGATCATCGCATGACTTCTCTCGCCCAGGGTAAGGTAAGACTCTTTCTTACCTAAGAGAGAAGAGTAACCCTTACGTAAATTGTTTACTACATTCGATTTTTAACTTTATTACAAAGCATAGAAGTTAAAAATGCGTACTAGAAATTTAACAGATTGGAGTATTTGGCGGCAATGTGGATGTGGATGTGGTGTGTGGTGTCAGACTCTTTGAGACACCTGCGGCGTTTTGCCTCGTCATTTATACCGCGTACATCGAGGGATTGGAACAGTTGGCCGGCTGCAGTCTTTCCGTCCGAATATAATTTAGGTGTCTTCAAGGCTAGAGTGAATAGGCTCTTAATAAACTAGTGCACCTTACCATCAGGTGGGATCGCAGTCAAGCATTACTTTATTGCAAGTAAAAAAAAAAACTTCTCATCTATAGCCAGGTGTTATTAATACTAAGCTGCATACATACTTGAATAGTAAGCAATGAACATTTCCATTATGTTTATGAAGCTTCTAGTTACTTTATCTACTTTCTACTAGTGCTGACGGTAAATGCAGTTCCCATGGTATCATTTTACATTATCAACCTCTTTAAGCCAGTTGGTTAAATGATTGTATTTTTCTTTGAGAATAAGATATAATAAGAGACTTAGAATTATCATCATCATCAGCCTATAAGTGCCCACTGCTGAGCAAAGACCTCTTCTCACACGTAGAAGGTTAGAGCATTAATCACCACGCTTGTTCAATGCGGGTTGGCGATTTCAAACTTATAATTAGAGATTATAAGTCCAGGTTTCCTCACGATGTTGACCTTCACCGTATGTCAGTGGTGTCTAAATAATCATAGAAAGTACATATAACTTGGAAAAAGTCACATTGGTACTTGCCAGGTTTCGAACCCGGTGTGGGTTTGAAACCTGGCACTATAAACTAAAAACGCCATTTTTTCCAATGTATGTTCAAAGGGCTTGTATATTTTTATTTTTGTTAAGACATTTTAATAGTTGTCACTTGTCGCCACAAAACTAATTAGTTACAAATATTTAAAATTCAAAAGGAAGCTGATTTCCGGCGGTATACAGCTAACAGCTAACGACCCACGGTTTATCAGTTGAATTAAAGTTGTGAAGAAAATAATACATGTAAGTTGATTTGTATTTGGAGAACAATTTTAGTTTCTTTTATCTGGAAGGCAGCTTGTGATGAAAGGATCAATAGTTAGAATTTAACCTTAATGCACCGCGGCCTCGGTCTAGAGCAAGAGATAAAACAGGGTGGTTTTTAAGTTAGTAACAGCCTTTTCTTTTTTTTTTGTGGAAAATCGTCAAATGACTTCTCCCGCCCAGGGTGGGGCGTTCCGCGTGCGCCTTAAAGAACCAATAGACCACCACAGACGGGACCCTACAGGGCTGATGTTCACCTGGGGTTGCGGGATAAGCGCAATGAGGCACCGCGCCCTCGGCACAGAGCAGGAGAACGAACGGGGGGTTTTTTGTCAGTAAGAGTCTGACACTCCCTCTCGCTCTACCTAGGGCGGGAGAAGTCGTTAGATGAATTATTTCGGCCGTCAAAAGCAGGAATAATAATCCCTTACTCTCATAATACTAATAACAAGTTACATCCAATGTAGGTGAAGGGGCGCGGACTTTTTTTTAAAAAACGTTGCCCCGCATTAGGATTTTCTCCTGTGTCGTGGGTGCGGTTACAAACATACAATTTCACATGCACATGACACCCAGACCCGGAACAACAATTTGTGGATCACACAAAGAGTTGTTCCGTGCGGGAATCGAACCCGCGATACGTTGCACGGCAGCCAGTTGCCCAGTCACCGCACCGACAGTGCAGTCCATTTTTATTAAATAGAGGTATTCCTCGTAGCGCTCCCGTTTTGAAACGCTCCCATCTAAGCGCTCCCGTTTTATTCCTCTAAGCGCTCCGAAAAGGAGCGCTTCGAGGAACGATTAAAAATATTAAAATTTATTTCCTCGAAGCGCTCCCACGTTTAAAAATAGGGAAAAGCATGAAGTAAACGTAATGAATTATATCGATATTTTTTAAAAACTCATGTGTGCATTATCGACATCGGAGCTGCTTAACCAAATTACGAAATTGAGAGAATAATATTTTTTTGCTTTCGGCACTCTTATATAATCTAATATACAAGGACCAATGTTATTGTGTATTCAAAGAAGATTTAATGAATAAAACGCATAGATACCTATACTTAATATAAGTTATATACGTATAATAATCACATTGCAGTAGGATCTACATTATAATTAGAAGAGAACTTTGTGTGTACCACTGGCGACTAGCTCCACGCCACGGTACTGTGACGTCATAGGCATTAGCGAATCTGCCAGCGCGACTAAATATTTTTCGAAACTTTAAATGCTTATAAAATAAAAACTACTGGGTATTTGTGAGAGAATCAAAAAGTTGTTAACTTGTATCCATACAGGCTATATTATACAATTTCATCGCATTTCAAATAAAAAAATTCATGCCCAAGAAAGAAACAATGTAATTGAAAATATACTATACTTAATAGCTCTTTACCTATGAAATTGCCGTTTTGCATGAAAAAATTTAAACGAATTTTTTGATTTGGAATGCGATGAGAATGTAACACTAATCAATAAACAAATGACTACTTTTGAATAAATAATCCCATGTTTTTAAAACAAAATTAATAAGCCTTAGCCTAACAAAAACTATTTTGATTTGAAATGGCCAGTACTGCAGAACGGCAAAAAAATACGTGTCTGGCGCTATCTCTGTAGGACATTGCCTAGAGATGTTAAGATTTTAATAAGTATGTTTGTACCTGTTAGTAACGATTAATTAATCAGTAATAATCAAGATATATGAAACTATCTGTGATTTTTAATATTAAAGATTTTTATATTGTACTTAAACTACTCTTAGTATTAATTAATATTGTTTCAATGTGATTGTAACTGAAAATATGATTTTATATCCTATTTGCAATTGTTAAACATGAACGAACCATCTGTGATTTTTTATTAGTTAGTCAGTAATAATTAAGATTATGAAACGATCTGTGATTTTTAATTTTAAAGATTTTTATAATATACATACTTATGCTACTCTTAGTATTAATGGTGTTTCAATGTGATTGTAAGTTGGAATATGTTTTTATATCCTATTTGTAATGGAGAATGTTACTTTGCCAAATCGCCTGAAAGTTTGTCATAACATAGCCTGTATGGATACAAGTTAACAACTTTTTGATTCTCTCACAAATACCCAGTAGTTTTTATTTTATAAGCATTTAAAGTTTCGAAAAATATTTAGTCGCGCTGGCAGATTCGCTAATGCCTATGACGTCACAGTACCGTGGCGTGGAGCTAGTCGCCAGTGGTACACACAAAGTTCTCTTGTAATTATTATGTAGGTCCTACTGCAATGTGATTATTATACGTATATAACTTATATTAAGTATAGGTATCTATGCGTTTTATTCATTAAATCTTCTTTGAATACACAATAACATTGGTCCTTGTATATTAGATTATATAAGAGTGCCGAAAGCAAAAAAATATTATTCTCTCAATTTCGTAATTTGGTTAAGCAACTCCGATGTCGATAATGAACACATGAGTTTTTAAAAATTATCGATATAATTCATTACGTTTACTTCATGCTTTTCCCTATTTTTAAACGTGGGAGCGCTTCGAGGAAATAAATTTTAATATTTTTAATCGTTCCTCGAAGCGCTCCTTTTCGGAGCGCTTAGAGGAATAAAACGGGAGCGCTTAGATGGGAGCGTTTCAAAACGGGAGCGCTACGAGGAATACCTCCATTTTTAAGAACCATTGCTTATTTCGGTGGTATACTTTTCAATATATATTTTGTACCGTGACTCTTTATTGAAATTGATCAACTGGTTAATCTAAAATTTGCAACATATTAGGCATCATATAGCAAACGGCTCGACTGGAATAAACTACTACTAATAAACTTCGGCCTCACAGGCAACCGGCTTAAAGGAACCACAGCGTTGTGTTTCGCCGTGTGAGCGAGGTTAACGACGTGAGACCCAATCCTTCCCCTTACTACTTACCCACTACAAACTAACCCCAAAAGGCCGTCAACTCTTCTGCTGTCGCGGGTGTACATAGGTCTGCTCTTTTACCGTCATATGACATAAAAACCAACAGTAATGGACATCTATTTTCGGGGGGAAAATATTCTCTAGTCATTGATTCATATGTTTTTAAATATTTTTGAACTAAATAAACAATATTTGAAAATCACAAGTGACTTTTTGTACCAATTTATAGAACTATAGACTTATAACTACCTAACAATTACCAGTTATTCATGCATAAGCATCTAGGTACACTTGCGCAAAAACACGAAAAAAAAAACATTTGGACGTTCACTTAAAAAAACAAACATGACCTTTTGATAACCTTGGCCGATGATATAATTATTGCAAATGACTTATTTTAATAAGAATGTCTGACTTCATCAAACACTTAACGCATATTTATTTCTAGTTTAACACATCACTACGTTAGACTATGAATATTAATTGTAATAAGGGTCCATCTATCCTGTCGGATCACCAAATGATCAGCAATCAGCGCTGGCACGGGCGCCACAACCCTAGAAGACTTACAAGTGCGTTGCCTACCCTATGGCGTTTTGCGTAGATGGCGTTCGATTCGTTTTTGGACTTGCTAACAATGAAAATCTAATTAAACAGTTTCCTATTTGGTTGACAATGTTCTTGTGATGCCTCTGGCATTGCAAAATTGTTAATTTTTTAAATTGCAGCTGATCAACACCGGTATCAAGAAAATTTCAAACTTCACAGTTGAAAATACAGTCGAAAATGTAATAGAGACACTCAAGAGGTTGAGTTACCTAGTAACGACAAAAAAAGTTATCTATTATTTGAACTCTGCCCTACTACGTAATCCATTCATGAATATAGCGTGATTCTAGATAAAATATAACCCTTTTTTATCAATAATTTGTCCTTTTTGTCCGCGCTAATCTCCGAAACTGCTAAATCGAATTGGTCAAGATTTTTGGGTTGGATAGTCCATTCTTCAAGAAACGCTATTTATCGCTACGACTAAAAGGAGCCGAGCAACCAGTAAAACCGTGAGTAGCATTAAACAAGTCCCCCGTCGCGTCTGTCAGTATGATTACTATAAACTCAAAAACGACTGGATGTATTTTTGTGAGGTTTTACCAATGAATAGTGTGTTATATGAAAAAGATTTTAGGATATAATCTATAAGATTGGTGTTGGCCACACGGTGGTATTAATAGTCAATATTGGCAACTAAGTTTACTCAATTATTTTAAGTATTCATCACACAAACACGTTTAAGAGCAAGTATTTCGCATTCGGACTATTTCAATCTCCTCGTTAAGGTACTAAACAGTAAACCACTATTATACATATACATAAATCTAAGCCTTATAATAAACAATACATATATAAAAAGTCGTGATCTAACACACACGGACATGTCTAGAATTTAACAAATTAATTCTGTAATCAACCATAGCACTTAGCAACATTGTAATGCAAAAATAGACGTTATGTAGCTGAGATAAGGATGTTTAGAAATTACGTTGTTATTAAGATGAATGGTGGAGCGTATGAAATAATTGTAATGCAATTCGAAACTGCATTGAATTGACAAAATGTCCTTGTGTGTATTGCTACTTAGGTTACTTATTATTATTCCATTTTTATGGAATTAAAAAGAGACAATTAATATATTATTTAATTGTAAAAGAGAGGTTATGTCATTCTTAAAATGTTAAGCGCAACGTAGGTCATCGGTAACCGTCGGTAGCAGAGAATTTGCATTCAATAGTTTTCTGTCGACAGTTAAAGGCTTAGCGATGAAGTTTAGGTAACCCGTGATATGTGTAAGCGCACTAAGCGCAGATCCACGCGAGACACAATGTTTTTTCTATTGTATTCGAGGAATGTTCACTTTATCAGAACAGCTGATGACGTGTCATTCGTGATGACCATCATCGTCAGGCCGTTTCCGTCCACTGCTGGACATAGGCTTCTCCAATTGTGCGCCACTGAGCTCGATGTTCAGCTCTTTTCATCCAACCCCTGCTAGACACCTTACGGATATTATCAATTCACCTAGTTACCGGGCGCCCTACACTACGTTTGCCTAGACGCGGCCTCCACTCTAGAACACGTCTACGCCAACGGTCATCGATTCTCTTTCCTGCCCACTGCCACTTCAGTTTGCTAATGCTTTGCGATCGATAGTTATAAACCATTCATGTAAGTCTTCTATAGTACCCACTGCAATCGTGAAAGGTTGAAATGTTGTAAAATATCTTAGAAATACCGCGAAAACTCGAAGATCGCAACTAACCTATCACGATCTACATAATTCACTTGGTCATTAAAATAAATCTATTACTGATATTATTAGAGCTGACAATTTAATTTGCTAATTATCTATGGTTTGCATATTATCATAAACTGGTCCAAATTAATCCTTGCTTGGTTGCAAATATTTAAAATTCGAAAATCGTTCTTAGTCATTATTTCGCGCGCAATTGATGGCCGACCGGCTAATCCAAACGCGGAGCGACGCGTCGCAAGCACGCGCTTTTTGTTCCCGCACGGTTACTTTTTTTATAATATAATTTAGGAATTATTATTAATGTTGTCTAGCTGTAGTGTAAATGTGAAATTACGTGTACAAACCTATAGAACAGAAGACAAAATTGTGACATCACAAAGAGCAAAGTCAAATCATTTATTTCAATAACACGACGCAGTTTTGAACGTCAAATAAATTATATATATATAAAAAGTACTAAGTAACTAAAACTATTAACCGATTGAATGCCGTTATTTAAGACAATAGAAGATACACATTTATATGTACAAAAAATACGTATATTTACAAAAATAAATTCATTGTTTCATTGTTACATACATTGTGTCTCGTGTGGATCCACGTTTAAAACACACGAAAGGGTAAAAAAAAAATAGGTATAAAAAGATAATCCCTAACAACCATCCTTATTAAGATATTTATTAAAAAACACTAGAAGACAGAGTTGGACTCAAATAATATTTATTTACCTAACTACCTAATGGTAGGTAATTTAATATGGTAATTTAAAATATTTTATTAAATAAGACAACATGCTAGCAATGTTTACTAAAACCATAACTATTATTAATAAAACCTTGGAAGTCATTTAAACTTGTTCATTGGTCATGGTCTTGAGATCATAGGTACAGATATTACAAAAAAATAAAAAATAAACACAATTTACAGTGTAAGGCAGACTTACAGTTTTCACACATCTTCACTGAAATAATAAAGCTTAAGTTCTTTACTTATTTCTTTGAACAAACTTATGTCAACAACTGGTACAACTGGTACAAGGGGACAAGGTCGTTTTGTGTAGATACAGATCATACTACATACATACTATTTGGAGCTAAGCAGCGGGTTAAACCGTGGGCGATAGGTAATAATTTTTTTTCTAGTTTCAGCATTTCTTTTTAAAGTAATCAAATAGGCCAGCCAGACGGCCTTCCAAGTATTTTTTTTCTTTATAATGTATACATAAAACATTTGGAACAGTCAACCGTAAGCTTGATTTGGTGCAAAGCTTGACAAATATTGTATAATACAAGATAGAAGTCTCTTTTGAAGATATATAACTGGGTACTAAGTTAAAACTAAACTAAACTAAAGTAGCAGGATAGACAATACCGCTATCAATTTTGTTAATTAAAAAAACATACTTAAATTAAATAAAACGTGATAAGTAATAAAAAATTTAATTGAGTGGAGACTTATGAAAAAATAGTTTTTAATTTAATCCTTAGATATTAGATTTTAAATGTCATATAAGTTGGCCAATTTGAAGATCATGTTGGCCAAGTGAAATCAAGTAAGAAGTTATATTTTTTGGATATGTCAGCAAATTATCTGACTGTTTACCTACTGGTAACTAAAAGATGGAAACCAGGGACTACTTGCTTGATAGCCTTTTGTGGATTGTAAGGATGGAAAACAAGGAAAATAAGAGGACAGGTAATTTTATACTAAAAAAAAAAATTCTATCTTCAATAGACAAAGTCCTCGTGTTTATTACATAACAATGCTAGTGATTTTTTATTTATGAGTTTAAGAATAAAAGTTGTATGTTTAATTTAATTTCTTTCAAGCTGATGAGACCAAAGAGGTAGTGTAATCAACATTCTAAGGTTTTTTGAATTTTATTGAAGGGATATATTTTTATAGTAACTAAAAATGAAATCTTAGTAAATAAAATATTAAGAGTTATAGTGAGTAAAAATAATATTTGATAGCATAAAACTAATTATAAATGTGATTTAAATAAATAATGGTAAGTTTAAATAATGCTTCAAAAGAACAGAAGATAGTATTGGGGATATGTTTTTAAAAGCTAGTAATTATTATTTTTTGTTTTGTGTTGTGTGTGCAAAGACATGGAACATAATGCCAACTTTTTTTTAATCTACCCACACATGAAAATAATTTTAAAACGTGCTAAAAACTGACCGACTATAATAATTATCGGAGCGTCAAACATTGCGTTATACGCGAGCAGTTTACCGGGACAACTTCCTAGTAAATCTAGAACGCGCGACCGGTTGAAAGACTACAAAGAATATCAGTCACAGCGGCCTACCTTCATGTCCGACACGATCTGCTGGTATAGATTCCATAACGGAGAACAATCCTTCTCTGTAGTCCCCTCCATTGTCAAAAAACACTCACTTTAACACAAAAACACAATCAAACTATACACGAAGTTATACCATCGATCGCGTCCATGTAAGTTTGGACTAACTGTTGCATTTTCGTTTACTAAGAATATTTTACACGTTATTATATACCCTACATCTCACTTCACGATTTTTGACGCAAAACTTATATTAGAAAACAAGAGATGTAACAAATCAATATTTATAAACATGAATGCTCTCTCCGTAATTTCGACACGGATAAAATTATCGTTTTATCACTGAAAATCACATCAAATTATATTTAGTTCATTAATTCATAATATATGTAGGCCGTTAGGACACACTTTCATTCAAGAAAACATGTATTTTCACTTGTTTTCATACACAAACATCCGATAAAAAATTACAAGACGCGCATACACCTTGCAAAACGACAGACAAGCTCATCGGTCGGAATCGGTTTGTTTGGCTCTTGCTCTTGTTGGAAAACGCTGCGATTCGTCAATTTATTCTGTTGTGTTGCTAGCTACGAAAAATTAGATTTCTCACCGGATTTTTTGATGCTGTCCACATTGTAGTGTTGTAACATTTCAAAACTTACTAAATTAGTATTTATAAAAATAGTTTGCTTTGATAATCTGTACGCGATTGCGCAGATTTTTTATTTTTTTACTTCTTGTTTTTTTAGAGTTGTGGAATACATAAAAAGGTGGTGTACTGTAGCAAATGACCTGTTTTTACACTTTCGTATCATATCATAGATGTTTATGATACAAAAGTATGAATTAACCAATGCATGTTCATACCTATTTTTAATAGTAAGTTACTAGTTAACGTATTTATGACGCACAAACAAATGACTCATGGAACCAAATAAGATGTAAATAAAAGCACTTTGCAATGCTAACTAAAAGAGTCATAAACGTCATCACACAGATAACGGACGGACTTCTGACGTAATATGCATTCAAAAATGTTTAATTTTGAAACGGATGATTACCACTACCTAATCACCATCATTAGGAGGGCCGTAAAACACTATTCTTTAGGTACTTAAATCTATTTAGCGTTTTTACAAAATGAAAATTGTTTAGAGCTTTTTAAGAGTTAAGAATAAACATCGCGCGTGACAGGATTGATATTAAGTGCCTACCTACAATAATTATAACTATCCACTACAATTTTTTGGTTCACTAAATTTATTTAGACAAGTAGAACTAACGTTTTGAAATAATAGTCAAAATATATAACACACAACTTATTTAATTTCAAAGTTATATTTTCTTAGATTAACCGCACAGAAAATGTTCTCGAAAATACAAAATAATAATACCGATTTACTAAAATTATGTTTGGTGGTTTTTGTAGAAAAGTTACAAGAGTAGTCCTAACATTCAAAATCAAAAAAATACAGTTATGACAGAGATGTTTTCGAAAGTAATTAACTTGGTGTATCAAAACATCAAAAACTTCATAACACATAAATTTGATGAAACTTCCTTTGAAGAATTTTGCATTTTACTAATTACGATTGGAAAAATATTATGCGTTTTGGACACTGCGACGATACCTAATAGCTATACATTAAAATTTGTTGTTATGTTATTAAGGCTATATTTTAAATTTAACAATAGACTAACAATCGTGAAGAACAGCTTAAATTTGAAATAAAGGCCCAATTAAGGAACTATTACACTATTAATCCAATCTTTATATTCGTAAATATTACTGTACACTCCTGGTGCGCCTTGTGTCCCGCATGGATTTTTGCCAAAGCTGACAACGCCGACTAGTTCGAAGAATTTATTATTTTCGTACATCAATGGTCCACCAGAATCACCTTTGCAAGAGTCTGTGCCGTTTTTACCACCAGCACAAAGTTGCCCTTTCCAAAGCACTCGTGACCGATTAATGCCTGTGTCGTACGCTGTTTGGCATTCCTGTAAAAACATTGTTTTTTTATTAATTATTAATGGTAAATTGATTGCATTCTTTATCATATAAAAAGATTTTAAAAGTATTAAGGGATGTTTCGATTAGCACGCGACATTTGATTACATAGGACATTAGATATTTCGATTGACTAAATTATTATTATTATTATATACTTGAACACACTAGCAGCTTAGAAAGCTGATGCGTGCGTATTAATGGATTTGGAGATTTTGTCGAGTCTGTTTTTAAATAAGTTAGTAGTTAGACCAATTTTCGAATACTTTAAAAAAATAAGTGTTATTACCAATATCGACGCTTAACTTACTTCCAGTGGTACAAAAGGTACCTCCACTTCTAATTTGACGTCACTAAATTGTTTGTTTTCAGTTGCACCCCATCCCACAACGATCATAGAAAAGAAATTATTTCTATTTGTTGATATTGTTATATCCTTTGTTGGTAAACAGATGGGTCTAATGAAATCTAGAAAAAAAAGAAAATAAATTTTTGAATCCAGATTTTTCCGACCGTTACCGAGTAATGATGGTTGTGACAATGTGGACGAACGGAGGCAGAAAGCAAAAATAAATTATTAGAACACTAACATAGCAGAACAAAACATTGCAGAATAGTATCTACTCAGGTCTGGTATCTACAGCCAGGTGATATTCTAAGAGCAATATTAGCTTAATTAGTTTAACTACTTCGTCTTGCATTCACAAAATTATGAAGAGTAGTTAGATACATATTTATTTTAATGCTTGATAGCCTTTATACAATTTAAAATAGAATCGGGATGGACGCATTTTTGGTTGCAGGTGCAAGGCAGCAGGAATAGAATGGAACAGGGTCGTTTTTAGTCTGTACGGTCTGATACTCCCTTTGTTCTCCCACTCGCCCTATTCAGGGCGGGAGAAATTATTTGATTTTAGTAGACGTTCAAAACGAACCGTCTTAAATTGATGGTGATGTAATATAGCGTACTCTGTGCTGTTCGATGATGGATCGTTGTCGATCGGTCGTCTATTTGTGTTTGCATGCATCGGTCAAAGGATCATATTATACATTATTTGCCATTCCTTCTTCAAGTATAACACAAAACGTTTGAGAATATGCATGTGCGGTAAAAATACGTTTATTCTACCGTTAAGATTTAGATTGTTAATTAATTCAATAGGTACGTCTTTTACTATTTTTTAAACAAATTACCAGACTTCGCTTCGTTTTGTGATAGTCTAATAAAATTAATATTAAGTATGATTATTAGAAAGCAGACGAAAAGAGAGAGAGAGAGAGAGAGAGAGAGAGAGAGATACACAGAGAGATTACCTAAATGGATTACGATTTAGGGATTATACTAATTGAAAATTTATAATAAATTCAAAGAAGATAAAGCGGATACTCAGAAATCTTGTATACCTAAAATGCTATTTTAAATATTCAATACCACTGAATAGAGGTTAAGCAGTATGACTCATCCGATGCTGCAAATAAAATAAATATTTAAGATAAATGTTTTTAAAACCTGTATATGGTGCAATCTCTTTCAGACGAATCAAGCCAATATCATTCCATCTTGCGGTTTCAATAGGACTATATTGTGGATGGGGAATTGTCTTCTCAATTGCTATTCTAGTTACACCTTCAGTACAGTCTTTGCCTCCTCCTTCTGATAGTTTGCAGTCGGGGCCTTCGTTAGTAATGTTATAATCTCCCAGCCGAACAGATTTTCTGAAATAAAATTTCATAGGTAAAAATAAGTGTGGAAGGGCCACACTTCAGCACGAGCACGAGCAGTTGGCTTGATCAGAGCGATACCACGGCCTCATAAAAAACCGGCGTGATATAACCACAACTTAGTGTAATGTGTCGCTTGTGTTTGATGTTACAGGACGCCCATTCTTTCTTCCCCTCCCCCAATCCCTCCAATAACCTAATACCCAAAAGGCAGGCAACGCACTCACATCTCCATTGATGTTGCGGGTGATGCTTACCATCAGGTAACAATAAATTTATACCTATATAAAGGTAGCGAAAAGATAACACAAGTAAATTTGCTTACGGTGTTCCATTCTTCAGCGTCACGCCTGCTATACAGTGGGCAGCAGTAACGACATATCTCCCGCTGATAAGCACACCACCACATAACAAGAGTGGGATTTGAGTCTCATACTCTATCAGAGCAGTCCACGGATATTGATCTATACCGGTTGCTTCACCACCTGGAAAATTTGAAAACTTTTAAATACTTACACGCTTTCAACTGGTAAATTCGAGTGGTTGGTAAAGTCATCAGACGTATTGCGGTCTGACTCCGAGTAGAAGGAACTGACTGGTTTTTAATCAGTAGAAACCTGTCATTTTTACTCCAAACTTATGGCAAAACAATAATCGGTTGATTTTCTACCTTTAAAAAATGCTCTCAAATGGGATTTCTCAAATGGAATATAAGGTGACATACCGACAGATAGCTCTACAATGTTCCTAAATGCTATAGGCTATAAAACATTACGCTACGATTTAAAGAAACCGAGCAGCGGGTGAAACCGCGCGAGAGTAGCTACTAATATTATAAAGAGGTAAAAATTGTAAGTATGTAAGTTTGTAAGTTTGAAAATTTGTTAGTTTGTAAGTTTGTATGTTGGGGGTAATCTTTGGAACCACTGGTGGGATTCCCATAATTCTTTCACTTATTGATAGCTCCAATGTTCCCGAGTGGTGTAGGCTATAAAACATCACGCTACAATAAAATGGAGCCGAGCAGCTAATGAAACCGCGCGGGAGTAGTTAGTAGCATATAAAAAATACTAACCTGCCCCAACAATTTTATTACCGACGTCAGCTGAGATGCCACAGCAACCACTGCTAGGTTTTGGAGGATAAGCGGTCATTTGAGATTGACACGCTTTGTTCTCATCTCTCAATCTTGAATCAAGGATATCATCATCTGAAGAAGAGGATGAAGATCCACAGCACACGTTGAATTTATGTGGCCCTTTGCAACTGTGAATGTTAATAAGAAATAAGGTACTCGACGAGCACTAATCAAATTTATACTTAATCCCAATTTTTTTTTGTTTTGTTTGGTTGAAACAAACGGTTTTTATATTTCGAACCTTCTAAATGTTGTAACTTCGTTCGTCTTCATAGGACTTTACACTGTCTGCAGACCGACACACTGGCACACACGAAGTTAAACTATTTTTTTGTTTTACGCTCAAAAGTACCTTTACTGGTTTGTTTGAAATAAATAATTTGATTTTTTACACCAATTAATCTATCTATTTACCAGTACCTTGAAAATCGAAAAAAAATTAATCATACTCACGCAGAATTCTTTACGAAGTCCATATTTTTTTGGGACACAGGTGGTCTGAGGAGATTTGAGATTTGTCGGCACGAGTACACGTTTACACATTTCCCAGGCTTTCCATCTGGGGTGATGCAAGTTCCTGGTTCCCCTGAGCCGCCCTGTTTGGCACACCATACCTGACAAACAAATTAAAACTCGATAAATTGATGAGCATATTATAAAAAAATGTGTTTAAAAGATCATACAAAATCATTGTTGATACGAGGTTTTAAATATCTAACTCAATCAAAACAAATTACTTATGGTATAATACGAAACCTACGACGGCGTAATTAGTGAATTTTATTACGACAAGCATCCAATTTTGAGTCACTAATATCGCGGTAAATAGACCTTCTATACTTATAGCATATCAAGTAAATCTTTGTTTCAACCTTACCTGAGGCATGTTCCCTACAAAGCCACAATGCAATTTCTTCAAAAGGGCAATATCCTGGCTAGTCTTTTGTGGCTTGTCTAATATTTTTTTCAAATGTGCACATTTGTTGATTGGCAAGTATTCCCCAACTTCTCCGGCTGGTTTCTGACATTGTGAGTATTCTGTAACAATAATTAGTTTCTTGACATTCAAATCAATAAGAACATTTCGCAAATAATTCATGGTTATTTAAATTTCTATGAGAGTAAACTAAGTACATAAATTTAAAATTGTGTTAATGATTTTATGTTATTAATGTTTACAAAACAAACAAAAAAATATTTCGTGTCATGTTCAGAAGGCAAAAAAGCACTTCACATAATAATGTTTAACCTCTTGAATTGTACAAATTTAAGTGATAAACATTGAGCAGTAATAACAAAAACATATTAACATAACATGTTACGAAACAAGTATCTAATCCAAATGACATAAATAGGTAAAAAAAACAAAAGCTGTCTTACGTCCACAAACCAGTCCGAGGCATATAGCTTCGATAACGAACCCGAGAAACTTCATTTTTTGTGATATCAAATTATATTATTAACTTTAAAAATAAAAACTGCGCATCCTCCTTGCTGAACCACTCGTAACCAAGTTCACGTATTGACTGACCGTGCATATGGATGGAACCAGTATTATTTATAATGCAAAACGAGGAAAATACAACTTTACGTTATGAACCGGTATAACTTTATTCATAAAACATTTAAATTATGAATAATGATGGTGACGCTATGATCGCGTACTTTCGAGTTAGGAGTCACTGAAAATCATACAGAAGGCTTACGAAGAGTTGACTTATCAAAAACACTTGCTTATGAGAGGTACAAAGCATCAAAAAGCGGTTGAAATGTGAGGGAAGATTTGCCTCGTTCTGGAAGACCATCGACCTCTGCAAACGAAGTTAACATCGGAACACTGATGGAAATAGTAACTGAAAATCCTCATTCAAATTTATAAGAGATAGCTATAGAACTTTTTGTTGTCGATCCATACCTATCCATCCATTTTACCTAACAAATATGATAATAGGTACCTACCACCTATGTATGAAAACATGAATTATTTTCTTTTAAATTCCAAACCGTTTATATTTCTTTATGGTACGTAGTAAGTGATATCTTATTTTCTCACAGGCAGAGCTGGATGTAAAAAATGCATTTACCTGTTCGAAATGAATTTTAGTACGCATGATCTGAGGAGGTAACCGTTTGAAATACACCCAAACTAACTGATCTTCTGGAATTTATAAAAATACAAATTCCTTATTATACAGTCATATCGTCTGCGTACATTTTTCCCGGATTGTATATTTGTAATCAAAAATCACGCCAATTTTTCCTAAAGATACGATTTTTTCTTAAGGTTTTCTAGACAGTGACACTGTCTGTTTGTTTTAAAAGGCTCACCACTGCGCTTGCGATTACGAATACTTTTATAAAAACAACTTTAAAAGTAAAAGTTTTCATGTCACATAAGGCTCGACCCCAACGTGGGACTTATAAATTATGATAAAAATCTAAATTTCACTGTGTAGGTATCTCTTATTACTCTTACAGGGCTGAATCTTCTTATTTTTAATCGCCCTCAAAAACGAGGAGAATTTCAGTCTGACCTGTGCCAATATGAGTAAATCTTCATACCTACCTCCCCTTTTTTTGAGGGGTAAATCATCAAATGACTTCTCCAGGGGGAGGCGAGAGGAAGTGTCAAACTCTTACTGACTAAAACCCGTTAAGTGTAACATATCATATCGCACTAGAATGATGATTACTACCTATCTTATAGTTACTGGATATTTTCCTATATGGATTGATGAATTATTATGTTATGTAATGTATAGATATGCTTAAATTGCCTTAAACTGATAAAGTCAACTAGATTTTTACACATTGGTAAAAAAAATACCAACACTTTTCAGATAAAATGTAAACGTAAGAGGAAAGACGCACTTAACGGTAAACTTCCTTGAAGTCTTTTTTTTATATTTGGTCATGATGCTATCGCAGGTAGCATTCTTTAGGTATACAGAGATTTTTAAGTCAAATTAAAAAATAATTGGGAAGTAAAGTTCTTTACAATCGTGAACAAGGACAGCCACGCATTTTACAACATTCATCAACTTTTTATAGAAAATGTTTAACAAACGGGACCGCATACGATGAAACATGTCAAATTTAGGTACTTAGTCCCTTGGTTTTCCCAAAACTCAAATTATATGTATGTATAGTTCATATGTGAACGTCCTGTAAGACTGTGGCTGACATTAATCTATCGATGTTTCAAAAACATAGTCAGAGTCAAATATATTCTAACGCCACAACCTAGCATTTCGTTGGTACAAAAAGAAGTCTGACAGTTTCAAAAACAGTATTATATGTACTACCATACTTATTGTCGCTTAAGCAGTATCTTATCATAAAACCTGAAGATAATACTGAAGATCATCGATTCTGAAGTCTTCTACGAACAACTGGTAAGATTAAAGCTAGAAGTTAAGAGTAGGCGGCTGGAAGTAATCAACAGAAGGGGTGTGATTTTTCATGATGATAACGCTAGACCTCACACATCTTTAGCTACTGTGCAAAAATTAAGAGAGTTTTGCTGGGAGATGTTAATGCATTTGCTGTATGGTCCTGACCTTTCGCACCATCGGATTTCTACCTGTGGCGTTCTATTCGAATTCTTTAGGCAGTGTCAGGTTAACATCACATGAAGACTGCCAAAACCACTTGTAGTGGTATTTAAATTAAAATAAAAAATGTTTTTATATTTCCTTAAAAAAGAAGAAATATTTTCCCCGACATATTAAGTGTGACATTATTAGATAGCTTTTGTACTACACTGTATGCAGTCTGATGCGAAACGCAAATTCTAAAAATAATTTCAGTCAAAGCGGTAGATATAACAAGCCATATTACAAGTTTGAAATATCAAAAAAATCAGTCAACTGAATTAGTAAGTAATGATAAATTCTAAGTTGTGGAAAAATAATTTAGTTAGTAACAAAATATACATCACTACGTCTGTCATTAAGATTAGTGTCTATGTCTATTTGACAAGTAAGTTTGACATTTGTAAAAAAGCAAATCGAGGTGTTGTTTTTGCTACCGGAAATTTCGGGATTTCAATTGATTGCTACGCAAATGTCTTATTTTGTGATTTTATAACAAAATATAAACTTGTGAAATGTCGCAAGTGAAGAACACGGGAGGCCAAAAGGCCGGCTGCATTTACAGGATAACACTTGCTAACTTCGTGTAAGTAAAATAATTTTCGCGCGCAATCACAGTTTATGTTTGTTAACTTGATTCATTTTATATTCAACATCATTTGAAGACTATTATTCGAATAAATGTCGTATGATTTGTTATTTCAATTTATTTGTAACTCTCTGAGGGACCTTGAAAGATGTATCCAGACTCAACACGTTCCGACAAGTTGCCCCTCGAGTTTTATCTGAATTAACTGGACACTTTACAATTGTTTTGTTTAGAAATACTTGAATATTAGTAATAATACTTCATTGGTATGAAATTCTTCGACAACTTTATATAAATTAGAATTAATTATGAAAATATATTGTATTTCATAAGCTTCAAAAATTGACGTTGTTATTTAAGACTTTAACATAATTTCTTATAATAGGTTTTGAACATACCACGCCCTATTTCAAGTCATTGAGAATGGCTGGTGTTTTCAACTGAATGTTTGTTGACAAATGCTTGCTATGAATGATCAAACTTATGTTGTTCTTTCTTTAAAAATCTACTTTAAAATAACTCATCATCATTTTCCCATTTATGTTTTCACTAAGATATCTACCTGTTAGTACTTACAGACTGTGAGTGGTGTTAGAGTGTGATTACTGCATTATTTCAGTAGCCAGATAATGTTGAACTTGTGTTAATTCTGTATTGTAGCCAAAAATTAACGTTTACTTACATTAAAATTAGGGGTAATCTTTAGAACCGCTGGTCAGATTTTCAAAATTCTTTCACCGAAAGATAGTAACAATGTTTCTGAGTGCTATTGTCTATAATTTTCATCCTAAAACGAAGATATGGACTAATGATTTTAGTAACAGTGAAATGGGGTGAATACAATTCAAAGGGTGAATGTACGCAGTTGAGAGGTGAAATGAATACTAGGAAAATTCACCCATTTTGTGTATCTATTAAAACCTCAAATTCTATTCACCCCATTTTGTGCTACATAATATAAAATGTTTTAAATAAAATTCATTATCAAATTTGAATGCCTAAATTTTAAAATTTATACAGATAACATGAAACCGTATAAAAACAAAACACTCAACTGATTATAAAGACAAGGCAGTCTTGAATTTTGTTATACTTTTAAATGTTGTAATTTTCAAGGTTATTTTTTTATGCTTTTATTTTTATTTGACTAATGATTCACATTTTTATCATATTTACTGCTATGCCAAATTCTTTCAAAGCGTTAAAACCACAACCACTGAGGAGTGTTGAAATTTCTTTGTTGGGTTTCTAATAGGCCTAAGAGATTAGGCTGCTTATTTATTTATTTAATATCTTTATGCACAAAACAAATGTACAAAGGTGGGCTTAATGCCATGGGCATTCTCTGACAGCCAAACCTTTGGATGATGCAGAGATAAATATAAAGGTGCACAAAACAAGCATCATTGGAGACGTTATAAATACTTATGTAAATATACATACATATACATATATTTATATATATACAGCTTGTATTAATGCAATGTTAGATCTGGAAATCATTGGAGTAAGGGGCTGATTCAGTGACTATAACTTGTATATAAAAAAGAACATGCTATTCGCTAGTCTCAAGAATGGCTGGTGCGATTTGGATAATAATTCTGGTCTTAAAATGTTTGTTGAAGTCTATAAGATATAGAATTGTGTATATATACACATACCTGCCTGGTATGCTTTTTGGTACCAGGCAAGACAGTATACTAAAACTTACTTATAGAAAAAGTTACACAGAAGAAGGTTTGCTAAAGTTTCTACATTTGGCTGGAAGAGCCAAACTAAAAATAGCTGAAATAGCTTCTCATTCTGTAGGTTCAGGCTGATTAGTTACCACCAGGTCTATATTCACTCTGTATGTTTGAAATGCATTATGCGCTTAGTTATTTAGAATTTTAATTTGATTCCATTAAAACATCTTATTGATTGCTTATTACTCAATGTGTGTATAAAAAAAAATTTAGGTTCATTGCCTTTTATGGATTGATTGCGTAAAATAATACTTATGTCACGTTTTTATAAGGATGTGTATAATTTTTCTGATGTTGCAGTCAATTAATATTTATCAATCGTCAAAATGATGCAAAAGATAAACGTAAAAAGGTGATTTCCCTAATCTACGTCTGGAAGTAATAATATTTAGTGATACCAATACCATTAGGCGGACAGATAAAATACCAATAAAAAGTTAAAAATGCATTCTAATAATCTAATTCTTATTTTTTTTATAAATATTAGCTGACAAGGCTAACTTTGTACTGCCTCAAATATAACTATTTGTTGTGCCCTTTTAAACCATTCCTGGACTTCAACAAACATTTTAAGACCAGAATTATTATCCAATTCGCACCAGCCATTCTTGAGACTAGCGAATAGCATGTTCTTTTTTATATACAAGTTATAGTCACTGAATCCGCCCCTTACTCCAATGATTTCCAGATTTGACATTATATTAATACCAGCTACACCCTACAACTTACCTACTGAAACATGGAAATTCCACTGAGAGTTCTCCAATCTCCTATGAAATCATCCCTTTGCATTTAGTGTAATGATCTAATTTTTTTCTTTATCCTATCATCCCTTTGCATTTTCTATAACTGTGTGGTGGCAAACGACACGTGGATCACATAATATTAAGCAATGAACGTCGCCCATAGACACTCGCAATACCAGAGAAGTTACAAGTCTGTTGCTAGCCATATAGAGATAGGGAATTTGGGTGTTAAGTGACTGGGGACGAGGGGCTCGGAATAGGCTTCCAGTAATCTTACTAACATGAGGAAAAACAACACAGGCGATGTGTCACACTGGTTATATAACTTGGTATATTAATATGGTTTTTTTTTAATGATGCCCCACACTAGTATTTTGTCCTGTGTAATGGGTGCGTTTACAAACATACAAATTCACATACACATCAGACCCAGACCCGGAACAACAATCTGTGGATCACACAAAGAGTTGTTCCGTGCGGGAATCGAACCCGCAGCACGTTGCGCGGCAGCCAGTTGCCCAGCCACCGCGCCAACCGGAATAACTCTGGTCTAGCCACCCCATTCGTGCGGAACGATGTAAATTATGTAATTTTTTTTTAGTTTTTATCATATTAGTACACACAAGGATAATATAATCAAGGCCTGTTTGCGCCAATAATTTATACAGGAAACTTGAGTGCAATAGGTATAAGTAATGCAATGACTAATACTGATTTAGTTTAGTCATTGATTGTTAAAAATGTTCAGCTACAAAATATTGTTCAGTAATTTTTAAATTTAGTTCAATTATACTGATAAAATAGACGTGATCCGGTGCTTCTGTGGTGTTATGTCGTGGTGGCCCGGAGGTTAAGCAGCCCTCTTCTCATGCATGAAGGATTGGGTTCGAAACCTGGCAAGTACCAATGTGACTTTTTCCGAGTTATATGTACTTGCTATGATTATTTAGACACCACTGACACACGGTGAAGGTAAACATCGTGAGGAAACCTGGACTTATAATTTCTAATTACAAGTTTGAAATCGCCAATCTGCCTTGAGTAAGCGTGGTGATTAATGCTCAAACCTTCTCCGTATAAGAGGCTTTTGCTCAGCAGTGGGCACTTATAGGCTGATGATGATGACGGTGCTTCTATCTGTTTTATCATTTAGTCGGTACTTCTCATCTGACTCCTAGTTGTAAGACCGATTCTTTTATATCCTCACCCGGTTAATGTCCAAAAATGGGACAACATTTCAAATTCCAACTAGTATCCTTGTTTACAACTTTTCAAATTCAGCACTTTTATTGAAATGTCTAAAACGATACTTTTGTATATGAATTTTGAATGAGATAATTGAGATAGCGAATTATGACGTCAAGTGAGACAAGCTCAATAAGGTTCTCCGACCTCGGCTTGGAGCAGAAGGAACCGAGTTTTAATCAGTAAGAGTCTGACACTCCCTCTCGCCTCACCGAATAAATAATTTATTTTTGACTGAGGAAACTATCAAAATTTGGGTAAAGGTAAACCATGATAGCCGAGAGAGACCAGCTAGCAGTACACATTGATTAACTTTTTTTGTGAGAATTTCTTCCAATACCTTCTTCCGCTTGACTATGGCGAGAGGGTGTGTCACTGACTATCCATCCACCATCCATCTCCAGTTTGGGCCGGGGCCACGGTACATTATGATTAACCTTTTTAGATGGAATTTATGGCAAACTTGTCTTTATACTTATATAAATAATAGTAGAGGCCCAAACACAGTGAACTGTGACACACAAAATGTCACAGTTGATAACTCGGAAATTGTAACATGTGATACATTGTTATTAGTATTTATAAGACAAATAATATTATTGAAAAAAACATTATTTGGTTATGCACGCTATGGGTATATACGCGACCACAAAATTGAATAGTTTGTTTGTTTTAACGTGCTTATCTTCAAAACAGCTGGTTCAATTTCAATAATGCTTTGTGTTGGATAGAGAAGAAAGCCTATAGACTGTAAAACATCAAACCACGACTAATGGAAGCTGAGTTATTTATAGATATTAACCAGTGTATATTAAATATTTGAAGCTGAACTGTAGTTCAACGTGTCGCGTGTTCGACTCCTGGTAGACTTTCTGTGATCCACAAAGTGTTGTTTGGTAGCTTGTGTATGTGAATTTGTTTATTTGTAAGCGGTACAGGTGAAAATCTTATTGTAGGGGAACGTTTTTTTTAAACTTTAGACAGTCTGAAAAATGTATATTCTTCTTTCTTCTCTCTCTTTCTTTAGATATACTATTAATTGTTTACCATATAATTTTAGACATCCCGAAAGATACTTTTCCTTTTTTGATATTTTTTCTTTTTCTGTCTCTTTCATAAACTACTCATTGTGCCCATTATATCATTTACAGAACCTACCAAAGTGTGGAGCTGTTACCAAATTCGTCCCTGAACCTGATCATCGGTCCCAATGGCACTGGCAAATCCACGTTTGTATGCGCCATCATACTGGGGCTCTGTGGCGAGCCCAGTGTTATTGGACGAGCTAAGAATGTGAGTTAAAATGTTTTTTTTTAACATCATAGTTATTAATCCTCCAAAGAGGTTTTGGACCTGCTTTACAATGTCTGAAAAGCTTATTAATTATGTATTTTTTAATACCTATTTTCTTGTAAGTACATTTTTGTCGATGATTTTTCTTCTTGACCCAAAGGTTGACTGGTAGAAAATGCTATATCGCATTAAGTCCTCCTTTTGTACCAACTTCATGTGTTCTGTTCTTCATTGTGTACAATAAACAAAAAAGCTGCACCAGAAAAAAATAAAATAAAATATAGAACGTGATTCGTATGAACTGTATACTATTTACCGCGAACATTTATGAATACTAAATCAAGCGCTAAATATAATACCGGTTACTTACAATATAAATAAAAAATGGTGGATATAGTTTATTCCCGCTAGATGGCGTTAGTGTGAACCTTTAGTCTCCTCAACCAATAGGGAATGAAGAAGCGTAAGGACATTGTATGTTGACAGAAATGTGATGGGTTAAATTTAATTTAGTATAATTGCTAGATTAGCGCCACCTATGGGACTGCACAGAAAATGCAGTAAACCCCATTCCAGGCTCTTTGCTATAATTGAAAAAGATCTCCAATGAGTCCCTAAACGGTTGAGAGCAACTTACATTTTTCATTCATCAATCATTTAAAGATTTAAGCATACATGCCCTAGGTATACATAGGATACATACAGTAATACTTATTGTTACAGATATCAGAATACGTTCGAAGCGGTTGTGATGAAGCGACAATAGAAATAGAATTGTACCAAAACCCCGGACAGAGGAATGTTATCATCAGGAGAACATTCAACACGTCAAACAAATCTAAATGGTATATTGACCATAATTTGGTTACAGTGAAGAAAGTACAAGAACTCATAGCTTCGTTGAATATACAAGTAAGTTTTTAATCTGTCTTTAGTCAGTTCCATTGAGGCGGAGCGGAGAAAAGCTGTGCCTCGATTCACCAATCACATGGCTTGAAATTCATATTGGGGAAGAAATGTCATGGATTTCAAGCTCTTTTCCGCCCTGCTCTGCTCCGCCTCAATGAAACTGCACCCTTACGTGATGGTAAGCGATCAGCGTCGCCTGTAGATATCTAAAACAATGGAGCAGTTACGAGTGCGTTGCTTAACTTCGGAATTAGGGAGATTTAGAGATTGGGGGCAGCACGGCGGTTTTTTGTGAGGCCGTGATATCACTGGTCGAGCAGAGCCATCCGTGCCGAAGCATGGTTCTCCTACATAGTCAAGTTAATTTTTACAAAGCAGTCGTGTCGTGTATTTGGATGAGGCTGATAATGAGGTGATACGTGATGAGTACGTGAAAAAAAAAATTAATTATTTGTAAAGATACATGATTCTCTGATATACTGCGTCACTCAATTGTATAAGTGGGTGACGCAGTAGACTTTAGTTCAATTATCAATTGAATGGTTTTAGTTATCAAGGCAATATAAGTCAACCTTCTTACCAATTTTGTTATTAGATTTTCAACTGAATTACTCTTTAGATAAAGTCGAAAACCAGACCCGAGTGTGCGTCGCGGGCCTTTCGCGTCTCAAAGAGCCGTTAGACCACACATTCCCATTAGGGCCAATGTCTTGCCGGGGTTGCAGATATAAGCTCTATCTATTATGTGCTGCGACTCCGAGCAGGAAAAGGAACGGGCTGGTTTTTAGTCAGTAAGAATCCGAAACTCCCTCATGCCCTGAGCAAGAGAAATCATTGGTATTTTAACGTTTCCTCACACTAGGATTTTCTCCTGTGTCGTAGGTACGGTTACAAATATACAATTCCACACGCACATGACACCCAGACCCAGAACAACAATTTGTAGATCACATAAAGAGTTGTTCCGTGCGGGAATCGAACACGCGACACCTTGCACGGCAGACAGTTGCCCAGCCACCGCACCAACCGTGCAGTCAAAGTCATAAGATGATAACTCAGCTTAAAAAAAAACTGAGTGTGGGAGAGCCATGCTTCGGCACGAATGGGTCGGCTCGAACGGAGTGATACCACGGCTTTACAGAAAACCTGTAAAGTCTTAAGCCTTTGTAATCTTTGGAACCGCTGGTAGGATTTTCAAAATTGATACTGATAGATAGCTACAATGTTCCTGAGTGCTATAGGCTATAAAACATCACGCTATGATTAAATGGAGCCGAGCAGCGGGTGAAACCGCGCGAGAGTAGCTAGTAAAAAATAAACTCTGGATGGGCATTTTGATGTAGTAATGAGTACTTAACGTTTCTTTTTTCACAGGTAGACAACTTATGTCAGTTACTACCTCAAGACAGAGTCCAAGATTTTTCGAAGATGAATCCTCAAGAATTGTTGCGTAGCACTTTATCAGCGGTGGGTGGACAGGAGAGTGTCAGTCAATTAGACGAACTGATCGAATGCCGGACGAAACAGAGAGGGCTATCCACCCAGTTACAGACGAACAGACAAACTATGGAGGAGTATATACGCTTGAATGAGAGGTACGTTGTAGATTTTTTAACACGCATTCTTTAACAGAACTGAGAGAGAGTCTGAAGTTAGCCGATTAGCTGCGCAGTACACAATTTTGTTCCTAAAAGATCCATTGCGCAGACAAACGGCTAACTTCAGACTCGCCAAGATACATCGGCCGCACTGTAGTTCGACCTCTTACGAACTATGTATGTAATGAAATCCAAGAACTTGAGTCAACTATATTTCTGATTCTTGTATTATCACGAACCAGCAATGGAATGCTGATTTTTCAATGGTTAGATAAAAGTTACCTGGGAAATAATTATGATGCTGTCGCGTCAGAATGTTTGTATAAGACAGTGACAGCACATTTAATTTCTCAGAAAACATTTATTTGACTATTGAAAAATCAGTCTTAGACGGTTAAAATTAAGAAAGTTAGGGTACATACAGCCAATCATCATCATCATCATCTTCCTGTCCTTGTCCCGTTTTATTTGTGTTATATGTTTTTTTCTTCCATTCTGTCCTGTCACGCGTCACGCTATGGCTAACTCCTCTGTCTTCCATATCACTTCTAACACAATCCATCCATATTTTCTTTGGTCTCCCTCTCCCTCTCCATCCATCCACATTTATACTCATAGAGTACATACAGCCAAATTTTTACAAAATCATAGGGCATCAAAGCCAGTTCACTGAAATCATATTTAAAATGATTATTATTTCATTGATAGCACTACTTCCTGAATTAACTTTTATTTGGAGAGCGAAATAGACTAAAAACTTTGGTGTAAATACCGTTTAAAAGTGTTGGAGAGCCAAGCTTCGGCGTGAATGGGCAGGAAACACGGCGAAACACAACGCCCGTGTTGTTTCACGCCGGCTATCGGTGAGGCCGTAGTATCAATTGACTGCACGGTTGGTGCGGTGGCTGGCCAACTAGTTGCCTTGCAATGTGTCGCGGGTTCGATTCCCGCACGGGACAACACTTTGTGTGATCCAAAAATTGTTGTTTCGGGTCTGGGTGTCATGTCTATGTGAAATTGAATGTTTGTAACCGCACCCACGACACAGGAGAAAATCCTAGTGTGGAGCAACGTCTTTATAAAAAAGATTTAAAAAAAATCCGGTCGAGCTGGCCAGTCTTGCCGAAGCATGTCTCTCCCACACACATCCTCCTCTCATACAGGAGCTAAAAAATCTTACATTTCCAGATTAAAAGTAATAATAGACGCAATGCAAGAACGGAAGGAGATTGAGAAGCAAATTGAGATCTGTGAAAAAAAGAAAATGTTCTTAGAGTATAAATTCGCGAGGGACAAAGTCGTTGAGTTGACAAGAGATAAGAACGAGGCAATTAAAATTGTGAAAACCCACCAAACTAAAGTGGAGCCTTTAGAACAAGTCATAGAGGGCGCTAGAGTAGAAATTAGGAGGCTAGAACAACAAAAATTGGCTGCGGTAAGTGCGGTTGTTTGTTTTGTTTTAGTCGTTTTTTATGTGATAGAACGGCAAATAAGAAGAAGGATGACAATGAATCAGTGCCGCTTATGGAGACCCGCAACAACGCAAGAGTTACTAGTTCGTTGCCAACCTTTTGGGGATTAGGGTTTTGGGGATATGGATAGGGGAACGCCGAAACTCAACACTGTCTTAATTGTGTTGTTTATTAAAGTGTTTTGGTTTTTATAGCAAAAGTATTGTTATTACTTATCAATATTGTTATTGTATGTTTGTAAACGCACCGACATTCGAGAAAATCCTAGTGTGGGGCAATTTTTAGTTCTAAAATACTAATATTGGTATTGTTAACCTTTTCATTAGTCAATGCATTGCACGTGAAAAGATCAAAAATGGTGCAATGCATATGAATTTGGTTCTTACACCCAAAAATAATAATAACTAGCTCCCGCCCGCGGCTTTGCCCGCGTGGTATGTTGATAAAAAGTAGCCTATGTCCTATTCCGGAGTCCTATGCCTTTGCCAAATTTCATCCAGATCCGTCCAGCCGTTTTGGCGTGATTGAGTAACAAACATCCAAACATCGTAACTTTCGCATTTATAATACACACTAGTATGATAATATTTTTTTTTAATTTTACTTACAGAACAAAAAGACTTACAATTTAAAAGATCAAGTTAAAGAAATCATAAGCGCTATCCGCTTACAAGAGCCCAAATTGAAGCAGATTGAAGATGCTTTCCAAGATAAATTGGAAAGACATAGAAACAGAGAAAGAGAACTACAAGAGTCTAAAGCTAAACTGGAGAAGTTGAAAATGGACAGGTGTAGATTGGTGGAGAGGGTTGGAGATGGTAAGTTTCTTTATTGGAGACAGAAATATACTGGTCTTTTTGGTGTAGTCGGCAGACGAGCTTACGGATTACCTGATGGTAAGCAATCAGCGCCGCCCATGGACACTCGTTATACTAAAGGAGTTATTACAAGTGCGTTGTCAACCTCTTGTGGGTCATAGGAATTCCGGGATCAATCAATTCTCATATACCCTATATGAGAATTGAGGATGCGGAGGAGGAATGGATTGTGCGTCCGGTAACCTCACTTACATGGCGAAACACAATGTAAATGTTGTTTCACGCCGGTTTTCTGTGAGGCCGTTGTATCACTTCGGTCGACTCGGATTCGAAGTGAAGCATGGATCCCCCGAAACCTATAAAAAAAGGGTAACCATGGAGTTTCTAGCTCGTTCTTCTTAGGAATCTATACTTTGGAACAAGCAAATAACCTCTCTAGTCTATTTTTAATTATTTTGTTTGCCATTCAGAGTACCTTTACTGGTCTTAATTCGAAATATGTAAATGATAACTCGGACTTTTGATTACTGCTTAAACCTTTTCCGTATGAGAAAAGGCCTTTGCTCAGCAGAAAGCACTTATTGGCGATGATGATGAAAACTATACTTTAAGTAACTGTAACCAGATCGTTTTAGCACAGACAGAATTTCGTTATAATAATATGTTTTTTACAGGTACAAAAGTGAAGATGGAATTGGCGGAAATAAAAACTCCTATAGAAAGAACTAATGCGGCTATAGGCAATCAGAAGAAGCAGAAATCAGAGATACAATATGATTATGATCACAATGTTATACCGCAAATCAGAGCTTATCAGAACAAGTTAGTATATGTTTATCTATATTTTTTATGTCATAGGTCGCCACACGAGCGTACTGATTACCTGATGGTAAGCAATCAACGCCGCTTATAGATACCCGTAAATACAGAGGCGTTACGAGCGCGTTGCCGACCTTTTGGGGATTACGGATTAAGAAATATTGGGATTGGGGAGAGATTGGGGGAGGGGATGGAACTAATACTGTTAAACTAGCAATTTTTGTATTTAAATAAAAAGAAACAAAAAACAGTTTCATTATTTGAACTAACAACTAGTCAATACAAAAAAGTATAGGTTATAATGTAATCCACGTCGCTGGTCACATGTAGGCATAATGTTTATTAAGAATAGAAGATCTAGCGTTCTGGTGTAAAGTAAAATTAAGTTGTTTTTGCAAATGACTTTCACCGCCCAGAGTTTTTTGTGAGAGGAAAATTATCAAAAATGACTCGGTCGTCGGGTCAGGCGGGAGGGCGTGTCAGACTCTTACTGACTAAAAACCCTCCCGTTCCTTCTCCTTTGGTCCGAGGTCGCAGTGCCTCATTGCGACCTCGGCCCTAAATATAATAGCCCTAAGCTCGGGTCGGGACGCCCAGGGTGGGGCGAAAGGATAATGTAGTGAAAAAACTTTTTTTTTATGAACGGTCCTTATAAAGTAAAGTTGATATTTAAATATGTCAATGTCAGCCATAGTATTTAGAGTGATCAACGTAAATATCTTTTGACCATATAAATTTATTTGTCAGAATAAGAACACTAGAGGATGTGGACAATAAGCGCTTGGAAGTGTTGAGGAGTTACAGTGAAGACACGTATAAGGCTGTCGCGTGGTTTCGACAGAACCGAGAAATGTTCCAACAGCCTGTTTATGAACCGATGATGCTTGAGGTAAGTTATATATGAATAAATAAATCCTATTTATATTATAAACCCGAAGTTGTGTGTTTAAGTGTGGGAGAGCCATACTTCGGCACTAATGGACCGGCTTGACCGGAGCAATACCACGGTCTCACAGAAAATCGGCGTGACACAACCACAGCGTTGTGTTTCGCCGTGTGAGTGAGTTGAGTTACCGGAGGCCCCACCTAATCTCTTCCTAAATCTCCTGTCCAATCCCCAAAAGGTTGGTAACTCGTAATTCCTTTTTCTTGCCATGGGCGGCGTCGATTGCTTACCATTTGTATGTGATAGATCGGCCAACGAGCAAACTGATTACTGGTAAGCAGTCAGCGCCGCCCATGGACACCCGCAATACCAAAGGAGTTACGAGTGCGTTACTGGCATTTTATGGATAAGGGTTTCGGATATTTAAGGACTGGGAAGGGATGGCGGCAGGGTGAGGTATTGGGCCCCCAGTAAACTCACTCACAAGGCGAAGCTTAACGCTGTAGTGTTTAACTCCGGTTTTCTGTGAGGCCGTGGTATCACTTCGGTCGAGCCGACCCATTCGTGCCGAAGCATGTGGGAGTCATGCTTATAGTGGCAATACAACAATTTTTCATTCACAATTTCTTTTACAGATAAGATTCACAGATCCAAAATTCGCTCGGTACCTAGAGTCTACGGTCGCTGGTAGAGATCTAATAGCCTTCACGTTTGAGTCGACCCGGGATATGAACCTCTTCCTTCAGAAAGTTCGAAGGGAACTTGGATTGAAACAAGTTAATGCAGTCTGTAGTCAAAGCGGACCTATCGATCGGCCTCAGACTAATATACAGCAATTGAGGTAAGGGATTTTGTGCCTTGTGTTTATTTTATTAAGTGCTAGGTTTGTTATAGCATAGCTCGGCTATGAGCAGACGGATTACTTGATGGCAAGTAATCGGCGCCGCCCATGGACACTCGCAATACCAAAGGAGTTGCTACAAGTGCGTTGCTGAACTTTTGTGGATTGTAAGGGATTTAAGGATTTGAAGAATAAGGATGGAAGGGTGGGGAGGGGTTTTATGTGCGGCCGACATAGCATTATGTTTACCTGCATTTTTTATGTAATTGTTCGGCAAACGAGCAGACGGACTACCTGATGGTAAGCAATCACGTTGCCCATGGACACTTGCAACGGAGGAGTTTCGAGTGCGTTGCCGGCCTTTTAGGGATTAGGGTTTTGGAGATTTATGGATTGGGGAGGGATCGGGGAAGAGGAAGGATTGGGCATCCGGTAACCTCACTCACACGGCGAAACACAACGCTGTGGTTGTTTCACGCCGGTTTTCTGTGAGGCCGTGGTAACTCTCCGGTCGAGCTGACCCAATCGTACTGAAGCGTAACACTCCACACTTATGAGTGAGGCCGAATCGTTTTCCTCCCTACATCCATTCTCAATCCTTAAATCTCCAATTTCTCTTGTGTTCATGAGCAGCACCGATTGCTTACCATCAGGTAACAGGGCTCGTTTGCGGACGTTACACCTTAAAAAAATAAACCTTTAGTGATATTAGTATTAGGGCTGCTTTTTCAATAGTCAGATAAATGTTATCTGTGGAATAAAATTGTTGCTGTCGCTGTCTTACCCAAACATTCTGACGCGACAGCATCATAATTATTCCCCATGTAACTTTAATCTAACCATTGAAAAACCAGCCCTTACCATTCCATTGCTATGTTTCGTGAAAATACAAGAATCAGAAATATGGTTGACTCAAGTTCTTGGATTTCATTACATACATAGTTCGTAAGAAGTCGAACTAAGTTCTTTTAAAGAATGTGTATAAAAATATACACAACGTACCTCTCATTCAAGCGTATATACTCCTCCATAGTTCGCCTGTTGGTCTGTAACTGCGTGGACAGCCCTCTCTGTTTCGTCCAACCATTGAAAAATCAGCCGTTAATGAAATATTTAATTTGTTTCAGCTACCTGGGTTTCTACACGTACCTAGTAGACACTATAACGGCTCCGTCCGCGATAGTTCGCTACCTGTGCCGGAATTACGGCATACACCGGGTCCCTATTGGCAACGAGCACACTTACAAGAACAGCGGGAAAGTTCCAGCTAATATCAACTTCTTTTTTACTGGTAAGTGTTATTTACATATTTTTGAAATGACACTCAATAAAAAAGAAAATATTATCCAAACTAGTATTATAAATGCGAAAGTAACTCTGTCTGTCTATCTTTTTTTGTCACGCCTAAACTACTGAACCGATTTGTGTGAAATTTGGTACAGATACTATTATTTGTGGGCTAACTTAGTTGTGGGCAAAAGCTAGTTATTCTATATATTTTCTTTTGATAATAAAATCGTATATAAAGCTTTTAATATTGTTTGTGGGCGTAATCCATCAAACACTAAGCGACCGCTGACGTTCCCGGTTATCACGATTGACGTGTCTCGAATGCGGTAGTTTCCAACTAGTCAAATTCAAATGATACTTTTTTTATAAAACTAGCGGCCCGCCCCCGCTTCGCACGGGTCCAACAATCTCGCTATCAAAGGGTCACTTTTTACTAATCTTCCCCTCCACTTTTCTAAAATTTTTTGTTTGATAAGAACCTTCTCCTGACAATAACAAACACAACAAAAAAAGAATTAGCAAAATTGGTCCAGGCGTTGTTGAGTTATGCGCTTACCTACACATTTTGCGATCCATTTTTATATATAAGAAGATTTGTATGATATTCCAAATTATGACGCCATAGTATTTCAAGTCAAATAGCTTACTTATTTCTTATAAGTATCGAAAATTTCAAAGAATAAATTTTTCGATCGATAAATAAAAGTATAGTTATTTTCCAATATTTTACTGTATTGAAATGTCGAATTAATTTAATTTTGTACTACGAAACTAACCAATTACCACGCTTAACCGTTTAGGTAATTTAATAAATAAAAGTAGTATGACTGGAAATTTATATAATGATTATTTTCAACAGAGAACCACAGGTTCTCAGTTCGTGTGTCTGCGTACAGCGGTGAGAAATCCACGTCTACGACTGAGATCCGACCGCCAAAGCTCCTGGCGAACACCGTCGACGTCGAAGAAATTGATAATTTTAATAAACAGTACGTAATTGATTTCTATTTTGCACAAAGTTTTGCTCCACACTAGGATTATCTTCTGTGTCGTGGTTGCGTTTACAAACATACAACTTCACATACACATCATACTCAGACCCGGAACAACATTTCGTGTATCACACAAAGAGTTGTTCCGTGTGGGAATCGAAAACGCGACGCGTTGGGCGGCAGCCTTTTGCCCAACCACAGCGCCAACCGCGCATTCGAATTCTTTTTGTCATCATTCGCTATGGGTATAGGTCTCTTAGCTTTTACCATACGTAATAAATACTCTGAAGACTTGTAACACTTTATTTGCAAATCATTAGCCTATAAGTGTTCACTGCTCAGCAAATGCCTTTTCTTACATGGATAAATTTCTAGCGTTAATCAAGGGTAATTTTTTAGTTACTTTCTCTTTAACTCTCTTTCGTGCTCGACTAGTTTCGAGCCACGCTAGGGACCCATAACAATAAGGGTATAATTCCCATTTTTGTAAATGCGCCTCCCATTTACAAAAATGGGCGGCGTCGATTCCTTACCACCAGTCAATTTGTCTGCGCGTGATCTGACCTACGCACCACAAAAACATCGTTTCCTTAAAGAACTGAGAACTCACTTACAATTCCTCTAGAATTGTGGCTTACCATCAGGTAGTCTGTTACGCGGATTACCCATCGAGAAAAGTTAGTACCAATATATATATTTAATAAAGTATTCTATTACAGATTGTCCGTCTTAGAACAAAGGGCGCAGTCCCATAGAGCCAGCATACAAGAGATTGACAAGAAACTATCGATATTGGAGAGTGATCTGAACGAACTCAATATGAAACGAAAAGCCATCAATGAGGGGGTTGAGAAAGTAAGTATTTTGTGCTTTATTTTATACCGAATAAAGCACGAATTCGGCGTGCCACTGACAAATTTAGGTAATCTAGGTAGACGGGGTTTTGGGTACCAGGTCAATAATATAATCCTTCGTGGAACTAGGATTTTCTCCTGTGTCATGGGTGCGTTTATAAACATACAATTTCACATACACATGATACCCAGACTCGGAACAACAATTTGTGGATCACACTAAGAGTTGTTCCGTGCGGGAATCAAACGCGACACGTTGCAGTGCAGTACATGTTTTAAAAGGCCGGCAACGCTCCCGTGCCTCCTCTGGTGCTTCAGGGGTCCATGGACGGCGACCACGCTCGTTTGCCTCCTATTCACATATACCACGGCCCACGACCCAAAATAGGAGAAATAATGAGATGGCTATAGTCAGTAAGAGTCAAGGAGAAGACATTTGATGATTTTTGCCTTTCAAAAAAGAACTGTATCATTTATTCTCCATCACATATTAACACCGTTTAAAGGAAGACGAATCTATTGGCATATACCTTATTGCTCACATCTCCTTATAACTCCTAGAAAGTCGACAAGGCACCTGCCAGGCCATCCCAAATAAAAAAATTAAGCACTACTCCACAATGAAACAATGAATTTATTTTCGCAAATTAGCTATAAAACGACACTTTTACACGTCAAAATTATATGTAAAAAACTAGATGAAGACGGCATTAGCTATTTGACTACTCTAAAAAGAAATGACGAAGCAATCTCAGAAGTCTGCCTCTTTCCAAGTCCAGACAATGATAAAAATAATATAATGTGAGAGAACCGTGCGTGTTCATTCTGTAGTGGTCTTTTGAGGAAAGAATCACACTCACATTGACAAATAAGCTCCATCTAAAAACTTAAACTTCTTTGATCTCGAGTCTTCAATGAAAAACAACGTTCACTAAGAAGGCATGAATCCAGACTAATATTATAAATTCGAAAGTAACTGTCTGTCTGTCTTTTCTTCACGCCTAAACTACTGGATCGATTTCTGTGAAATTTGGTACAGACATAGTTTGGAACTTTTTATACCAAAGACTGCAGGAAGTAACCATTCCACGCGAACGAAGTCGCGGGCAAAAGCTAGTAAATTAATTAATTATAACCTAAAACACTAATATCTTCTTCCTTACACAGGTACGAACAATAACAGCTCAAATACGAGTGCAAACTAAAAAAGTAGAAGATATAGAACAAGAGGCTACATTCGACATCGAGCAGGAAAGACACCGCGCCAGAGAGAAACAGAAAGCTTGCGTACTCAAACAGTGTAATAGCCACATAGAACTGAAGAATTGTTTCGCAACACTCTGCGAGGAAATGAACAAAGCTGGCATGTGGGAGGTGAGTTACTTTATTATACTAATAGATGGCGCCATTGTAGCGTTTTTTTTGTGAGGGGAAAATCATCAAATGACTTCTCCCGCCCAGGGCCGGGCAGGAGGGAGTGTCAGACTCTTACTGACTAATAACCCCCCTGTTCCTTCTCCTGCTCTATGCCGAGGTCGCGGTGCCTCATTGCGCTTACCCCTCCACCCCGGCTGAACATCAGCCCTTTAGGGCCCCGTCTGTGGTGGTCTATTGGCTCTTTGAGGCGCGCGCAGAACGCTACGCGCCGTACGCTCGGGCCTGGTTATGGTCGGGCGGCGAGCTACCCTTACTCGCCGCCATTGTAGCGTAAGGTCCCGTTTGTCTAAACTGTCACATCACATCAGCAGCCTGTCAGTGTCCACTGATGAGTAAAGGCCTCTTCTCACACGTTTTAGCGTAAATCGCCCCAGTGAGTCCAGGTTTCCTCACAATGCTTTCCTTCACCGTACGTCAGCGGTGTCTAAATAATCATAAAAAGTTTTTATAATTCGGGAAATGTTACATTGGTTTTTGCCAGGGTTTGAACCCGCACAAGAAGCGCCTTAATCTCCGGGCTAATCACTGTAGCTGTTAAAAATTTTCGTTACACGCCGCCTAATTTTGATACAAATGACTAAAATGATACTATGTATTTGGTATTACAATATGAAGACATAATAGTTTCACGTCAAATAGTGTATATATTTCTTAAGAATAATCTAAAATTAAGTTATACCACGGCCTCGCAGACAACCTGCGTGAAACAACACACGAAACACAGGGTTGTGTTTCGCCGTGTAAGTGAGGTTACCGGAGGCTCAATCCCTCCTCCTTCCCCTATCCCTTCCCAATCCTTAACGGCAACACACTCGTAAATCTTTGCGGTATTATCCACGGGCGCGCCGATTGCTTACCATCTGGTAATCCCTCAACTCGTTTGCCAGCCCAACCCTAAGTTTTTCGACGAGTCTGTTAATTAAAACATGTTTTGGTTTTTTCATATATTTTAATTATAATCTAGTAATATATTTATTTATTATATCGTCACAGAGGCGTTACATGTAGGTTTATGTCCATATCAATCTGCTTATTTCAGCGTACAGATAATTAAATTCAGAATACTGTTTTAATTTGTTGAAATAGAAATCAAGGAATCTCCCCTTTAGATCAAGCAATTTGCTTCAGTGAAAGGAAATGCTGACTCGCACAAAGTTACACTTTTTAGATATTTTTTGACGTTCAAAATAACCTATAGTCTATTTGAAGTAAAATTTATGTGTGTTCATACAAAACATTTCATTTCTACCTTTAAAAAATATAATCACAATAAATCTATACTAGTATACTACAATCCGTTATCGTTCAAAAACTTTTGTCGCACACTTAAATCGGCACAAACCAACCTCCTCTCCTTATAACAACCATTCTGATAAAACTCTTCGATTTCTTGCAAAGTCTTATTTCTTGTGTCAGGCACACACACAAAAACAATTACCCCAGCTATCACTATATAAATTGCGTAAATAAGAAATGCTCCCCACAGATTCAAATAGACACACAGATATGGGAACGATTTCAACGAGGAAGAATGAAAAACACAAGTGCATATCACAAATATGCAACCTCCTAAACCTCTATGTTTTACTGGCATTAACTCTGTAGCTAATGTAAACCCTATACCGTTTGAACCGGTGCTAAAAACTATCACAAAACATACCATGAAATAAGCACCTAACATTGAGTCTTTTGCCACTATATCTGTATTCTGTAAATACGCTACCACACTCATCAACGTCATACAAACGAAACTTCCCGACATACTGAACAGCAAAACCTTTTTGCTGCTAAAGAATCTTGTGAGAATCGTTGTCACACTGAACCCTATAAAAAAAGTTATGTCGATTATAAATTTTATATGATCGTTCTTATTACTAGTGAGTTTAAGTGTAATATCGCTTGAATATATTATCACAGCGGCCCCTCCAGTCCAGTAGAATATGCTTAATAAAATGAAAGTATGAAACGATGGTTTGTAGAAGTCCTTACTGACTATAGTATGTCGAAGTATTCTAAGCCATTCTCCTTTAGGTGGTCTTAAATCGAAATTACCCTTCTGAGCGTGGATCAAAGCATTCAATTCCCTCGTAGATTCTTTATCCGTACCTCTTAAACGTTTGAATACGTCTTCACATTCTTCAAATCTCCCTTTAAAAGCTAACCAAGAAGGGGATTCGGGCCAGAACAGTCCTAAAATCAAGGCCAAAATAATTGGACAGCTCATAACCATACCAGCGGTTTTCCAATGCAGATATCTACCAATAATCCCAACAAAGGACATTCCGAAAGCTTGAGATGTGCCGTAGAGTAGCAAAGAAATGTTTCTATATTTCGGTTGGATCATTTCGGACATGCTTAAGAAGCTGACCGTTAATAAACTATGGCCGCCAAGCCCATGGAAGCATTCTCCAATGATTAGAGTCAGTAGATTGTTGGCAGCATACGTGAAAGCCCATCCTATAATGATTAATACGCAGCTTAGTATAAATGTGAATTTTCGTCCTTGGTACTGCATGAGGAATGGCATTAGGAAGCTTGGAATCCCAGCTAGGCCGTGCACAGAGCCTGAAAAAAAGAGTATTGTAAATACTAGATTATGTTCGTTTTTATTTTTTTAACTAAGAATGTCGTGTTTTTCGAATCTTTTTTATTAACTTTAGCGTTTTCCGCGTTTTTCCAATGTTAACTGTGAGAAAATGTTGTTGATATGACTAGGACCTCTAGTTTGGTTCGATGAGTTCGATCGCTTTTGCTTAGTTTCAACTTCGCAGTGATAGATTGTCCTTAACGCTATCTTTTCTATTTCTCTGTATTAGTGTTCTAACATAATCGAACCAACTTGATAAGGTACCAATTAATCTGTTTGTGAAACTGATTTAAAAAGAGTAACTATGGAGTTTCTTACTCGTTCTTTTCCATCGGAATCTACACTTTGGAACGAACAAATAACTTCACTGAGAGGACTGACCGACAGACTGACATTTTATATCTTTAAGGCGTTAAGTGCCTGTAAGGGTCTAATTGAAATACATGATTTTAAGTTTGGACGGATGGATGCCTGTGATTCTTTCACGTATAAAATACTGAACGGAGTCTTGAGGTACTTTTACACTAGTACCTCTGCCAGAAACTAGAAACGAAACAAGCATACATATAGGAATAGAGAAGGCGACTTTGTTAAATTCTAGGTACTAGCGGCCCGCCCCCGCTTCGTACGGGTCCAACTATCTCGCTATGAAAGGGTCACTTTTTCCTAATCTTCCACTCTACTTTTCTAATATTTTCTTTGATAAGAACCTTCTCCTGACAATAACAAACACAACAAAAAAAGAATTAGCAAAATTGGTCCAGGCGTTGTTGAGTTATGCGCTTACCAACACATTTTGCGATCCATTTTTATATATAAAGAAGATGTAGTGACACAGGGACAGAAATACTTGCAACATTTTGATTTGATCATATGCATTTCAAGCCCCATCAAACATAGTTTATTGGATCACCATTTTTCCCTTACTACCTACGCCGGAAATACAATTAATGAATAGGCCTTTTAATTTCAATAAATATATAAATAACAAAAGGCAATCTCACCAATCCACGATCCATTGTCCAAGTCGAGGTGAATGGTAGTATCATTAGACCGCAACTGTTGTAATAGAACTCCCGGGTATGACACCACACCGCCCGCCGTCAGCGCAGCCAAGTGACAGGAGCCCGCTACTATAAACTAAGAAATAAATAAATTAATAAAAAATAAACCAAGAATATAGAGTAGCCTGTTATTCAATGTTTACATATCACATCATCACCCTATATGTGCCCACTGCTGAGCAAATGCCTCTTCTCATATGAAGAAGCTTCTCAGTTGAGCATTAAACACCGCGCCTACTCAAAGCGGATTGGCGATTACAAACAGAAATTATTTTGATTATAGTTAGAAATGATACGTTCAGGTTTTCTCACGATGTTTTTCTTCACCGTATGTCTGTGGTGTCTAAATAATCATAGGAAGTGCATATAACTCGAAAAAAGTCACATTAGTTATTGTCTGGTTTCAAACTTCCTCATGCATGAGAGATTATTTTTTATGTGATAGAACGGCAAACTATCATACGGATTATGTGATGATAAGCAATCAGCGCCACCCTTGGGGGGGTCCAAGGGCGGCGCTGATTGCTATTTTGCAGCGGAGAAGCTATGAGTGCGTTGCTGAAAAAATCCAAAATCCAAAATTTTTTTTTGATATTTTTGATTTGTGGAGTGGGAAGATTGGACCTCTTTCACATGGCGAAAAACAACGCTGTTGTGGTTGTTTCACGCCGGTTTTCTGTGAGCCCGTCGTATCACTCCGGCCGAGCCGACCCATTCGTGCCGAAGCTTGGCTCTCCCACACTTTCCAGACTTTCCAGACCACCACGAAACAATAAGCGCAGTTCACTTGTATAGAAATTAGCTTACCTGTCTAACCAATGGTGGGATATCCATGTTACATTTATTACGTACTGTAACAATCTTTCAAATAACACAAATCACTTGGAAGAACCTCAATCCGCACCGCTCTTCAGTCCATCTTCATATAATTACATGACGCAACCGACTACCGTTTTTAAAGGCATGAGCGAATGAACGATATGTTGTATTTTGAATTTATGTAAAGATTTGTTCACATGTTTAGTTGAATTGTTGGCGAAATGTTCTCATATGTATAATCAGGGTTCTTTCGCATTGCACCTTATCAAAATTAACCACATCATCAGCCTATAAGTGCTAACTGCTGAGCAAAGGCGTCTTTTCACACGGTAAAGGTTTGCTAATCACTATGCTTGCTCAAAGCGGATAGGCGGTTTCAAGTTCATAATTAGAAATTATAGTCCAGGTTTCCTCACGATGTTTTCCTTCACTGTGTGTCAGTGGTGTCTAAATAGTAATAGAAAGTACATATAACTCGGGAAATGTGCACATTGGTACTTTCCAGGTTTCGCACACAAAAACTCCGGGCCACAACGACCGAAGTTCAATACCTTAATGTTTTTTTTTTATTGGATAGCTTTGCTAATGAACAGATGGATAGCGTTATGTTAAGGAATCAGCGCCGCCCGTGGACACCCAAATAGTAACACCAAAAGAGTTTAAGTACGTGGCCGGCCTTTTATAAGTTGTTAGGGGTTATTTTTATACAGACGGGGCCCTAAAGGGTTGATGTTTAGCCGGGCTTGCGGGGTAAGCGCAATGACGCACCGCGGCATCGGCCTAGAGCAGGAGAAGGAATAGTGGGTTTTTTAGTCAGTAAGAGTCTGACACTCACTTCCGCCCCACCCTAGCGATTTTTTTGAAATAAGAAGTAAGAAACTCCATCGTTAATTCAAATTTAGAGTTTTTTTGTTTTGTACCTATCAGTATGAACTCGACCTAAATGATGTTGCAAAATTATCATACCCTTCCAAAAGTACCGGTTTGAAATTTCAATTTCATTTATTGCTTTTTCGGATTATAATCAATATTTTTTGAGATGCATAAAAACTTTTTTTGTTTCTCGTCTTAAGGAGACGATTCTGACGTAACTTCAATATCTCATGGGTTATGTTCCACTTGACTGCACGGTTGGCGCCGTGGCTGGGCAACTGGCTGTCGTGCAAGGTGTCGCGGGTTCGATACATCGAACTCTTTGTGTGATCCACAAATTGTTGTTTCGAATCTGGAAATATGTAGATATGTGGTCTAGCCTGGATTAACTTATGGGCTGCTTTTTCAAAATACTACGGCGCGTCGGGCGAAACCACGGGCTAAAGCTAGTTATTATTATATGTTTTTTGCTTTTCGACGTTTACGTTTTCTTGTTTTAAAAAGGTTATAAAATTTTCCTTTATAGAAGTACGTATTGTGTTTTTAACGCAGCAGCGATAAAGTACTATTGTTACCTAAACACTTTGTTAAGAACATAAGAAAAAATACACTAATTGAGGATAAAACCTGTTCTGAGACTCTGAGAAGTGTAATAAATTATTACCGATTTTTTTGTTTTTAAAGTGTTAAATGCCTGTGTAAGCACGTTCGATTGCATAAATTGAGAATTTAAAAATCGACTCATGAACTTGTTCCAGCTATCATTCAATCACCGAGACAATCCGAGACAATCTCTCAGCACACGTAGGTGGACATTGTGAATCGGATTGCCAAAATAAATAATTTCAATATTACCTTTATTACCTCAGGTTTCAATATCACTGTATATAACAAAGTCGCTTTCTCTGTCCCTATATCCTTATGTATGCTTATATCTGTCAAACTACGCAGCGGGTTTTTTAATGGATATAGTGATTTGAAGAGGCAGGTTTAACATTCATTAAATAGTGGAGAAATTTAGTATCAGTATTCCACATGTCCGAAGCTGGTCGGTTCGCTAGTCTAAATATAATTTATGATTATATTTTATTGACAAATTATTTAAAACTTTAAATTAATAATAGTTCAAACACTTTTTGACGTTATACATATCTGCGTCAACCACTGGTCGACTGTCAGAGAATGCCACCGGGCATTAAGTTATCCTATTATACTTCATGATATTATTCCATCCTATGTTATACTTCATGATATCACATCAATTGCCCAAAGGCATCTTCTTACACAGAGAAGGTTTGAGCACACCACGCTTGCTCTAGGCGAATTGGCGATTTCAAACTTATAATTAGATATTATAAGTCCAGGTTTCCTCACAATGTTTTCCTTCACTATAAGTCAGTGGTGTTCTAAATAATCCTAGAAAGTAGGTTTTTTTTGTGAGGGGAAAATCATCAAATGACTTCTCCCGCCCAGGGCTGGGCGGGAGGGAGTGTCAGACTCTTACTGACTAAAAACCCCCCTGTTCCTTCTCCTGCTCTGTGCCGAGGTCGCGGTGCCTCATTGCGCTTACCCCGCAACCCCGGCTGAACATCAGCCCTTTAGGGCCCCGTCTGTGGTGGTCGAATGGCTCTTTGAGGCGCGCGCGGAACGCTACGCGCCGTACGCTCGGGCCTATTTCTGGTCGGGCGGCGAGCTGCCCTTACTCGCCGACCGCAGGCCCGTACAGAAAGTAGACATTGGTACTTGCCACCCTCATGCATGAGAAGCGGGCGCCTTAACCTCCAGGCTACCACGACACTCATAAAACTTTATTTCATTTTTGCAGGCAAAACTGGGAATCTGTAGAGATGGCATAGTAGACCAGGAAAATCAACTAAGAGAATTGAAGTCGGAATTGAGAAATGTACAGGTAAGATGTTTTTCAGTATCCATTGTTACATAAGTGTAGGTTTACATATAACTTGTCAGCTTATCAGTTTTTGAGCTTGTCAGTTAATGTGTAAACAGTTGTTGGTTAACCTCAAACAAATAAATAAATAGTATTTTTTTATATGACTGCTCTGATAATCAAGTTTTTTTTATGTTAGGCCGGCAAAAGAGCCAACGAATTACTTGATGGTAAGCAATCGGCGCCGCCCAGTCTTCCGCAACATCAAAGGAGTTTTGCCAGCCTTTTGGGGATTAGCGTTTTCGAGATTTTGGGATAGAGGGGACTTGAAGAAGAAGAAGAAGACTTGGGCCTCCAGCACACGGCGAAACACAACGCTGTAGTTGTTTTACACCAGTTTTCTGTAGGGCCGTATTTAGTACCATTCTAGTCTTGCCGACCTATTCGTGCCGAAGCATGGCTCTTTCTGGCTAGATGGATGGATAGAAAAAATCTATGAAATCTGCAAGAACTGAGGACTTACAAGTGTAAATTCTTTTACTCTTAAATACCACTAAAACCAGTTTATATCATTTTATTCACAGGCAACCCTAGAAAACATAGACAATCAACTGACCAGAGCGAAGTCAGATGCCAAAGAGAAGTTACTAGAAGCTAAGAAGAGTTGCAGGAATAAATTACCAGAAGATAAAGATTTTCCCTACAAAAAGGAATTTGCAGAATTACCGAGCGATTTGACCAGACTGCAAGAACATTGTTATGAGTTGCAGACCAAAGTCGACTTTATGGATAAAGGAGATGAACAGGTTAGCCCAAAATGCTTTTGTTTAAATTGTATTATTATTATTTTAAACTTTTTAATATCGTTTGCTAAGTTGTAATTTGTATGCATGCTGTGGTCTCCTGTAAGTGATGGTGTACTCAACTTTCGCGATAATATTGATGTCCATTTTTACATGATTTGTGTATATCCTTTGTTGGAGATCCTAAATAAATAAAACTGGGGCATGGGTTGCGCGTTTTTTGTATACCAGTTTAGACGTTTCCACTGTTAAGCAAAGCCCTATTCTCACACGGATAAGGTAACAGCTTACAGCCTTGTTTAAATCAACACACTTGCTGAAGGCGGATTGGTGATTTTAATTTTATAGTTGGTAATTTTAGTTTGTATAAGTCTAGCTTTTCTTCTCCGTCTGTCAGCGACGTCTAAATAAACTTAGAAAGTACACATGACTTGGAAAAAGTCGCATTGGTCCTTACCAGGTTTCGATCCCCTCCATGTTTATGGGTATGTAGGGGTCTCACTTCCAAGCTACCAAGACTTGGGTAAAATTTTAATTATTATTCTTAGTTAGATAGCCTCTTTGGTTCTGAGGTTCAATTTCCGGCACTGTTTAAATGTTATTGGCAATTTGCAGCTTAATAAAATTCCTAAGTATGTTTGTAATCATAGCAATAATCTTTATAATTTTTCATAGTAAATTTTTGTACTTACAGGTCATAAAAGAATATGAAGAACGAGAGAGGATGATAGCCAGGCTTAGATCTGAAGACATGAACTCCAGTGATATGACCAAGTCACTTGAAACTAAGATGGCTGCTATAAAGTAAGTAGTCTAGAATCTCCATAATCCCCATATGTTACCTCCATCAGCCGAGGTTATGGGTGCAAGCTTAATAGTATACCTAGGGGCTGGATCGGAGTAGGAGAAGAAATGAGATGGTTTTTAGTTAGTAAGAGTCTGATTCTCTCGCCTAAATCAGGGCGGGAGAAGTCATCGTTTTAATAATAAAGCAAAGTTGGCAACGCCTTTGTAAGTTCTTTAGTGTTGCGGGCGTGGACATCCGTTGCTTACTTGCTTCAGATCAGGTGAGCCGGCAGTCAGCCTTTTGGGGATAAGCGGTTTTGAAAATTTTGAGATATAGTTGGGGAAGAATTGGTAACTTTGTTGATCTCACTCAAACGACGAAACATACAGCATTGTGTTTCGCCGTTGTTTTACGCCTGTTTTCTCTGAGGCCGTAGTATCATTCGTGCCAAAGCATTGCTTTAACAAATTTATGTGACTGATGAGAAGAGAGATTTAAAATTTGTTTTTTTTTTGTATCTTACAAAGGTCACAATGGTTGCCGCCCTTAGAGAATTTGCTCCGCGATATCGACAGGAGTTTCGGCGATATGTTCGCGAAATTGGGCTGCGCCGGTGAAATTAAACTCGAGAAGGCCGGTGATGATGTAAGTATTAATAAATAATATATATAAAATGTTGGTTGATATTGTTTTCTGGGATAAGCCCGCGTCAACCTCCCAAAACCGCTGCAATACGGTAGTTTCTAAGTAGTCAAATTCAATACTTTTATCGAAATGTCTAAAACGATACTTTTCTTTGAAATTTGTATGAAACGCTTAGTTTAAATAGTTTACTTATTTCTGAAAAAATAGTTAAAAAATATCTCAAATTTTGTGTATCGATCGATTGATGAATAAAAGTATAGTTATTTTCAATATTTTATTGTATTGAAACCTCGAATTAATTTATTTTTGACCTGGAAACTACCCAATTCCTGCAAGCCAGGATCTACAGTAGATACAACCATGAAAACACCGGAACACTGAAGTCCGGCGCGTCCCAGGACCATCAATCTAATCGTTACCTCATTAAAGATTACATTTTACTTAAAACAAAATATTTATGAGAAAAAAGACAGCTCAAATGTTCGATATTTGAAAAAGTATTTTTTTTAAACATTCCAGTATCAATAATACTTCATCGTACCAATTGATACTTTCTATGTTTGACATTGTAACTGATTTAGTTGATGTGATATTTAACTAGCTTTTGCCCGCGACTTCGTTCGCGTGGAATAGTGACTTCCTGCAGAATTTGTTATAAAAACTATCCTATGTCCTTTCTCGAGTACCAAACTATGTCTGTACCAAATCGGTTCAGTAGTTTAGGCGTGAAGAAAAGACAGACAGACAGACAGAGTTACATTCGAATTTATAATATTAGTTTGAATAAAATCTCACTTAGCATAAAAAACAATAAAAACTGACAAAGACTTTTTTAACAGGATGACTACGACAAATATGGAATCTCAATACTGGTAAAATTCCGTGAATCGGAGCAGTTGCAACAGTTGACTCGACACACGCAGTCCGGCGGGGAGCGAGCTTTGTCCACTGCGTTGTATCTAATGGCATTGCAAAGATTAACTACTGTACCGTTCAGGTAAATATTGGTCGAGTTTTTTGAGAATTTATTCTACAGAATACTTTGCCAGCTACCTTTGCTCGCCGTCATGCGATACCTAACACGATAAAAAAGGTTTCAACATGCTGAAAATGTTAAGAAACGCTTTGTAAGAAAGATGTGTTAGTTAGGTAAGTTGAGTTCTTTAATAAATGTTTATTGTATTTAATATGTTTTCGGCTTACTCACGTAATAATTTGACGAGATACTCGACTAGTTTCAAGCCATGCTAGAGGCCCATATTCATGAGCAGCATTCCGCGACACGCGAATAAATAATTTAGAATGTCTCACGAAAGTTATAAAAAAATGTTAATTTAATGTAATTAAATCATCATCAGCATATATGTGTCCACTGCTGAGCAAAGGCCTCTTCTCACGGAGAAGGTTAGAGCATTAATCACCACGCTTGCTCAATGCGGGTTGGCGATTTCAAACTTGTAATTAGAAATTATAAGGTTTCTTCACGATGTTTTCTTTCACCGTATGTCAGTGGTGTCTAACTAATCATAGAAAATACATTAAACTCGGAAAAAGTGACACTGGTACTTGCTACCAATGGTATTATTATAAAGAGAAAATGTTTGTTTGTTTGGATTGAATCGACTTCGAAAATATCTGACCGATTTAAAAAAAAAAACTTTCATTGTTGTCAAGCTAATCATTCCCCGGTTAACATGGACTACAAACAGCTAATTTAAAATATTAATTTTGATTATGTTTCCTTCCTAGATGCGTGGACGAGATAAACCAAGGCATGGACGCTATAAACGAGCGAAAAATGTTCGAATTGCTCGTCAAGGTGACCACAGAATCGGACAACGCGCAATACTTCTTGTTGACGCCTAAGGTAAGAAATAAAAATCATAATTGAAGAATATCTGGACACTGGGAACCCCGGGAAGTCGGTTACAGTGAAACCACGTCAATTGCGTAACAGATTTATTGAGAGACTGGCTCACACATGCAAGGTTTAATATACCCACTTATTTTATAAATATAAATTATAGAATTACCTACATCACAATAATAATAGGGTTTTATTGTAACACTAACAAACATAATCAAAATTACCACTAAAAATACTACATTGCATATTAGATTTGCTCTTCAAATAAATCGGTTGATGCGCTGGGCAACTGGCTGCTGTGTCGCGAGTTCGATTCCCGCATCTCTTTGTGTGACCTACAAATTTTTGTTCCGGGTCTGGATGCCATGTGTATATGAATTTGTATATTCGTAACCGCACCCACGACAAAGGAGCAAATCCTAGACTGGGAGGGGGGGGGGGTACTTAACCTGTTAGATCTTCTTAACCGTTTTTCTAAATGACTATCTGATAACTAAAAGTAGTTTTGTTTCTCTTTGTCCTAACCTAACCTAAGTGCCAGATAAAATATATGTTTCTTATTTCACCTTATTCAATTGTACTACATCTTCATAAACATAACTTTACCACCAAAACGTGAATTTGCTCTATCAACCGTTGTTATTAAGGTCTAAATTAATTTGTGTAAGGGCTGATTTTTCAATAGTCAGATTAATGTTATATGAGGAATAAAACTGTTGCTGTCACTGTTTTATACAAACATTCCGATGCGACAGCATCATAATTGTTCCCCAGGTAACTTTTATCTAACCACTGAAAAATCAGCCCTTAATCTTTATGACACAGAAAGCTTAGGGATACAGAATTCTCTGACATTCTTTTATAAACCTTATTTTATGTAGTAATAAAATCTATATTCGTTTGTTTTGCTTGTAAAGGGGCGATTAATAATATATTTTAACATATTTATATGTTTTCTTTACAGCTACTAGCAAACTTAAACTACAACGAGAAAATAATGGTACACACAATTATGAACGGAAGAAAAATTATTCATTATAACAAATGGAATCATGATACTTTCTTAGAGAAAGCCAAGAAGTACAGAATGTCCTGACATTCTTTTTTAAACCTTATTCTTTGTACTTATTAAATCTATATTAGTATGTCTCACTCGTAGAATTTCGATGTGAAATTTTCGCGCTCTCTAGATGTCGCCACTGGCGTTTTAAATCACTAAGACCAAGTGTATATGTTTAGTATTGGATGGTATTTTTGTACGTGATCTCGCTCTGTTAACGTTCTAAACAGTTTTCAAATTAATGTTAATACCATTTTTATCAAAAAAGGTTTATATCCATTTCTTTAAATAAAAATTGGAATATATTAGTTTACTTATGTTAATTTCATTTAAAAAAGGACTAGCTTTATACCATACAAGCCATTGCCACGCGGTTTCACCCGTTACTCTGTCCCTATTGGTCGTAGGGTGATGTTTTGCCTACAGCGCTCAGGAACATTGGAGCTATCTATCAGTGAAAGAATTTTGGACATCCGACCAGGGGCCCAAGTCTACTATTTTCAAAGTGTTGTCATTCCTACACGATCCCATTGACATTTTGCCAAAATTCGTAACCTGTTAATTCAAAATGGCTGATCATTGGCGTTCGGCGATGTCGTAATAGAATTATCGTACGAGATGTCTTGTTACGAATTATAAACAATAACTGCACATTAATATTTTAAACGTAAATCATTGAATAAAGGAACTGACATTTTTTATTAATTTACCGCATTATTTCAAATATTCATTTGTCATTATGTACGAGACTACCGTTCTAAAGAATTATTTCAATAAAGTGGCATTGGTTGGTCATTGGAAAGTCATAATGCCGCTATCGTGTTAGTAGATTACGAAACTTGTCAAAATTAACAATTTTGAAACCAATGATCTACTATTCTGACACTATTGTAATAGCAGACTCGAGGCCCAGAAGTTCCAAAGACTACCCCCTAAAGTATACCTCTTTATAATATTAGCATAGATTACATAGATCTTCTAACTTAACTGATGAAATGGTATTATTCTCTAATCACTTAACTACTTTCAAAGGATTTTGTAGAAGTCTATACTAATATTATAAAGAGGTAAAATTTGTAAGTTTATATGTAGGGGGTAATCTTTGGAACCGCTGGTCGGATTGCCAAAGTTCTTTCACTGATAGATAGCTAAAATGTTCCTGAGTGTTATAGGCTATAAAACATCACGCTACGATGAAATGGAGCTGAGCAGCGGGTGAAACCGCGCGTAGTAGCTAGTAAAACTATAAAAAGGCAAATCCTTCCTAGCCATAGGTCACTGGAGTTCACGTGTTAAGGTTGGTGTAATTAATATATATTTAAAAGTAATATTATTACAATAATGTATACAAATTCTATGTATTGTTGATAAAACTTGGAATAATAGAATAAAGTTTTTTTAAGGACTGATTTTTCAATAGTCAGATAAATGTTATCTGAGGAATAAAATTGTTGCTGTCACTGTCTTATACAAACATTATGACGCGACAGCATCAAAAATATTCGCCAGATTTTATCTAACCATTGGAAAATCAGCCCTAAACTAAACGTTAGCTCGATAGAAAAGGAACTTAATTCATAAAAGAAGGTATTTGAATTTTAAATATTATGTTTCTATAATAAGGTGCAATTTTGAATTACCTTCTCGTATGAGTAAGTTCCATTTTCTATTAAAACATTCGATATAATAATTGTCGTTGGAGAATCATTACAAAAAGTACAATTGTAATAATGGCACAATATGATTTAATATTTCAATACCTATGTAAAATATCACTGTGTCAGTACAAAGTAGATTGCAGTTATTGTTAATACTTTTTTATTATATATTCATTATGTATATGTATTGTTAAAGATAAAAAAACTGGTTAAATGTCACGAGGACCGAGCTTTCCACTCCCCAATCTCAAAACCCAAATCTCCAACACCCTAATCCCCAAAAGTCCAACAACGTCCTCGTAACTTCTTTACCATCCGGTAATCCGTCTGCTCGTTTGCCGGCGTAACATATAAAATATGAATTTTCATTTTTCGGGAGGGGCGTGTTTTGGTCTGAACGGGTCAGCTGGACCGGCGTGATACCACGGCCTCTCAGTACACCGGCGTGAAACAACCACAGCTTATGATATTTAACCTGTTAACATTTTTGGCTATTATTACTCGTAGGATGATCAAAATGAATGTATTTTTTCATAATTATGGATGTTATCCATTTTTTTTGTTTTTATTAATGTTTTAGGATTATTCTGTTAGTTTGTTTGTCCACGGCTCGTTGGAACTTTATGTCTAATATAATGTACTAGCTCCCCCCCCTATAAAAGTTAGCTCGACTAAAATACTCAAAAACAAATATAATTTATAGTCTTTAGCACTCAGGAACATTGTAGCTATCTATCAGTGAAAGCCGACCAGCGGTTCCAAGGAATACCTCCTACATACTAACTTACAAATTGTATCCTTTTATAATACTTCTTACTAGGAAGTAGTATAGAGTATTAAAGATTATTATTATAGTCTTAAATAATATGTTATCGACGTTATTAACAACACTTGACGGTCTTTAAATGACAGAGTTGTTGAATCTCAGAACTTTTTTTTTTACTTGCAATAAACTAGTGCTTGACTGCGATCCCACCTGGTGGTAAGCAGTGATGCAATCGTTGATGGTAAGGCGCACTAGTTTATTAAGAGCCTATTCACTCTAGCCTGGAAGACACCTAAATTATATTCGGACGAAAAGACTGCAGCCGGCAAACTGTTCCAATCCCTCGATGTACGCGGTGTGGTGCAGGTGTCACTTGGTCAGCGAGTTTGAGATCATTTTTGTCCTGTCTCTGAACGCTGTGTAGTTCTTTAGTCGGTTCTTACTATACCCGCGGGAAGAGGGACGACTGTCTTTTGCGCTACCATCGCTACACAGGTACGTTATACAATTGACATAAAGTTTATAATGCTTTGAACAATTTGGTTACTAAATTTCGCTTCCATTCCGTTCCGCCATTCGAGCTATTTTAGGGGGTGATCTCTCGCTCTTAATGGCGAAAAAATGTACTTTATGTACTATTGAGGGCTATGCAGAACAGACAGGGTTTGTCAATAATTCTGTCTCTTTCTAATCACTAAAGAAAGAAAGAGATAAAGTTACTACGAGTGTGTGGACAAAAGAACTAATTATTTGTTGTTAGAATGTAAACAAAACGGAAAACATTAAACTTTAGTATTCTCATATACATTTAATGTATAAAAATTAAAGTGATATCTATCTGTGTTTTATATTAATTTGTATAGTCGACCTTACTGTCACTGCCTTTAAGGTGAAAATCGCTTGCGTATGCTAAAGCTATAATGGTTAATTTATACTAGCACAGGGTGAATAAGGTTGAACCCTCAATCCGGCAATTTATACAAAGTAATGTCATCCTTATTTCTTTATAATAAGGCAGAAATTCTTCTGCAATGAATAATATCAATTTAGTAATATTATTTTGACTATTCAGTGCAATTAGGTACTTATTAAAATTTAATCATACTTGCCTTCATTCCGTCATATGTAGCGATTCCATACACAATTCATAAAAAAGTGTCATTGTTAACTTGACCAGTTAAAACTACAGGATTGTGATAGATTTTAAATTTAAATAACATTTTATAAGTCTGCAACAGAAGTGACTCCTCTTGTGTCACGGGTACCAATGGACGGCGCTGATCACTTACCATTCGATGAACTGTCTGCTCGTTTGCCTCCTATTACATAAAAAAAGTAGTGCTCTCAGTTGCTTTTCTAATATTTTTGAAGACTATTATACGCCGCATTTTCTCTCAACAGAATTTATGCCTTACTAGCTTCCGCCCGCGACTTAGCTCGCCTGGTATGTTAATAAAAAAGTAATCTATGTGTATCATCTATCTACATACCAAATTTCAACTAATTCGGTCCAGACGTTTTTGCGTGAAGAAATAAGACACATACATTAATACATTGTCACAAATTTCACATTTGTAATTATTACTAGCGGCCCGCCCCCGCTTCGCACGGGTATAACTATCTCCCTATCGAAGGGTCACTTTTTCCTAATGTTCCCCTCTACTTTTCTAATATTTTCTGTGATAAGAACCTTCTCCTAACAATAACAAACACAACAAAAAAAGAATTAGCAAAATTGGTCCAGGCGTTGTTGAGTTATGCGCTTACCAACACATTTTGCGATCCATTTTTATATATAAGAAGATTAGGATTCTGTTTGGAATGAGGATGAATTTTCTAAGTATATTATTGTTAAGATTAACGCCTAAACTAGTATAAATTTGTCGTAAGAACAGTTTTTGGTTACCAGTAATTTATAATTTAAAACAAAGTCAATAAGGTCGATTATAAGTTGTGAGATCTTTGCTAAGTTTTAGATTTCTCTTTTTTTTATTTTGTATTTTTATTTTTATTGTAGTTTTAGTATTTATATTGTGCAACACAGCACTATAGTCCTTATTGCTTTCAGAAACAGAGTAACTAATCAAAAACCCAGTTATTCTACCGATATATGAGTCTACTGCAAAAATAAACAAATTATTTTATTGAAAATATGTGTTTAGAACTTTTGGATTTTCATTTCTATTGCTGTAAGGCTAATAATCGCATACTTTGGTATTGTACATTTTCATTATGCTATCCATGTGACCATTTTTCCAATGTTATAGAGTTGAAATTTATAAGATACATTAAGATATTTTAAATCTTAGTTCTACACTTTTCTACTTAATGTATTTTGTAGTTGTTACCATACCAATAGTTAAATGACATTATTTTTACACCAAACCCACCAGTATGTCTATACACATAGAGTTCAGAATTGTATATATATACAATTTTAAGAAACATGCATTTCATAAACCTAATATAGCAGGATAATTTAATTCTTAGAAACACCTATTTTAGGTCTTATTTTCAATGCTATAGAACACAATTTACTCCATTTTTTTTCAATACACCGTTTATTTACTTATGTGGGTATCCTTATGTATTTATTCGTTGGCATTTACAATACAGATTGTAATGTTATCTTCTCAATCCAAAGGATCATGATTTATCCGTTTTAGAACCTAGAACATTTACACCCGGTTTCCGAAAGGCCGATCAATGTTAAAATCAATTTAATCTCTTGTCAAGTCATCTGATTGGTTGACTGAATTATCAACAACCAATCAGATGACTTGACAAGAGATTAGTTAATTTTAGCGTTGACAAGCCTTTCAGAAACCGGGTGTTAATGTTACAATTAAAATGTGACTATAATGTTAGGAGGCGTCCATAGGGCTAAAACGGGGGAGATATGACTCGACCGCCCGTCGAGTCATATCTCATTAAAATTTAATCTTACATAGGAGAGAGGATCTCATCTCATATTACGTTGGAGGAGTCATTTATTTTATTTTGTTCCTAATAAAAATCCAACGCACTAATAACGAACCCACTTTTTGAAAAATCTCATTTTAGATTGAATACAAGGGTCAGAAAATTAAAAAAAAAGCACCTCACTTAATATATGGACGCCGAACTCATAAGTGTAAAATTCATGTTGAACTACTCTGTTGATTTATTTGATTGTATATTACACTGTATGTATATGAAATAATACAAAAAATAATAAGGAATTCACAAAAAAAAATGTTTTTTCTAATACTAAAAAATGTCCGTCAAAAATTAATATAGAATTAAAAAATCGCAGAAATGAGAGGCAAAAAAAACACAAGATTGTCGCCATAAATATGAGCTTTATTCTATATTACAAATTTAAAAAACAGTGTGTTAGGTATTAATGTGTAAATAAATAAATATTTTTATTATTAATTTTACAAGTTTTTTATTTTATTTTTTGTTACTCATGTATTAATTTTAACTTGATATCATCATCATCAGCCGGGGTTGAGGGGTAAGCGTAATGTGACACCGCGGCCTGGCCCAAGACAGGAGAAGAAACGGGGTGTTTTTAGTCAGTAAGAGTCTGACACTCTCCCGCCTTACTCTGGGCGGGAGAAGCCATATGATGATTTTCCCCTGACGAAAAAATCATTAGCAGCCTGATTCCGTCCACTGCTGGATCAATGCCTCTGAAGTTGATATGTCGGAAATAAAATTGAAAAGGTATGTGATCCATTGAACGCCATGCGGCGGTACTCATGTCATTCAATAGTAAATTAACCGAAGACCTTAGTGGCTATCCATGGTTTCCAAAGAGTCTAGTAGTAGTAAAAGCTGTTTTTCGACACACTTCCTCATAAAATGGCTCTAATCTCACGGCAATTAGGCACAAAATGACACCTTTAATCAAACTGACTTTTTCAATACTATTATTCACAAGTGTTTAATCGTTTTTTTATATTATTGGTTGAGTTACGCTTACACTTGCGCTAAAATACTATTCGCGACAATTAGGAAAAAAAACCTCATTTTTTAAGTCTATGGCTGATGAACGTCGTTTTCCCGCCATTACGAAAAATTTTCACAACTCATCCCGTTTTATCTTTTGTTGGCATTCATTTAAGTATTATTTTATTCAGAAGTGTGTTGAAAAACGTCGTATGATACACGTGCGTATTAATGATTACTGTCATCGGCATCTTAACACTTGTAGCATAAAGTACTATTTTCGCGCAGCTACCAGTTCTCCAGTCAGTACGTCAGACGTAGACGGTGTTAGCACACACCTGTGCTAGTCATGCCCTCTACATCTATAACAAGGGGCTTATTTGAAAACTAGACGATACATTCTTACATTTGAATATTTCTCCTTTAATTAAGAGACATTGATATTAATACGTTATTTCAACTTAATGCAACAATATAAAAATAAGTTTTATCACAACCGAGAAACGAGTTACAAATGCGTTGCCGAACTTTTGGGGATTACGGTTTCGGAGAATTAGGGACAGGGGAAGGAAACTATGAATCCAATTGAATATTATTTTGTGTATAGGTATTTGTTTTTTTATGTAAAACACGTAATCGCCACTGCATATAAAAAAAAAACAAACCAGAATAAAGGGATGTGCATCTCAAAAAAAAAATAAGAATATTACCGAAAACGCTGTCATAATGTAAAAAAAACTATTTTTTTATAACAACTAAAATACTGTGATATCTTAGTTTGTTTCGACATTTTTTCTCTTAGCAGTCAGATAGGAAAAGCCGGATTCATCTTGATTTTTTTAATATTTTATAAAAGTGCTGTTTTATGTCCTATTTACAGAAATAAATTCATCGCTTCACTGTTAGAAAAAGTATATTTCAAAGGCATATAGTCCTAAATTTAAAGCTTGCATACAAATATAATAGGCGAATTGTGATATAAAATTATTTTTAATGTTACTTTCTCAGCTACCTCATGTAGGTACATTATGGAATGCAATAAACAATATGAAAGTAAAAAACATATCATTATGTGTTATTTCAAACAATCATCCTGTGCCAAATTTAATATAAATACAAATGCAGTAATTTTTACGTGGTACAGTTACAAACATACATACAAAACTTTCACAATATTATTATTAAACAATTGCAAAAATACGTAATTCCGTCATAACTAGTCGACCGAGCGCACTCATAAGAGCCCCGGTGTGACTTGAAATTGGTTGAGCTTTGCTCGAAAATTTTATGTAAGCCGTAACAATTAATTGTGTTTTTTCCTCAATAGTTCGATGGTGATGATCACATTAATAATATATTAGTAGGCAGGTGAATAAATAGACTTTTGTCTAAGGATAGTCTATCAATACTCCAACTGGACCCCTTGGCCGGTCCACTGTTCATCTAATTTGACATCACACTCCAAATCTCTTAAAGCAGACTTAATATCAAAACCAAAATCGTTGGCGAATTTCTCGTAGGCCGCGTTGAGTATAGACTCGACACCTAACTCGTGGAATTTCACATTCTGATCGCGACATCTCGCTACCATGTTTCGGATGGCCCAGCAAGCGTTTTTCTGTAAAATTAGAAAAAAAATACACATGCATCTGTTATTTATTGAGACTAATAACAACTGAGAGCAAATACTATAGTTAGTTTTATTGTACAGTCAGCGTCAGATAAATAGGGACATTCAAATTACTCAATTATATTGACGCACACAAACCACCATCTAATTTTGACATGAATAACAGTATTTAACCTTCTATCATGGTCGGCTATAGATGAGACGATATACTCAATTATGACGTTTTCTGGTCGGATATGCTCGACATTTGCGAAATAGCCAATTTGTCGTTTGTCGTCCATAGCCGCCTATGGCGGTCAAAAGGTTAAAAACTGCATGCACTGCTCAAGAAAGGTCGCTTTTCAAGACGGACATACAGTGTGTAAAAAACACTTAACGAACCGAAAGCCACGTATTCTACCCATTATTTGGATCATTTTTTTCTTTAAGACCATAGCTGGGACTCCACGGGTTCTCGAGATATTGAAGGTCAAAGATGCATTTTTAAATTTTTTTTTTTGCTCAATCGAATTCTAAGTATTATTACAATTTTTTTTTTCAAACAAACATTACTTGAATTTTCAATTTTTCTAAATAAATTACGCATTTGAAGTTACGAACAGTAATGTACGTAATAAATAAATGCAGACCCGCACAAAAAACATTGTGCATCTCAGTAGGATTTTTATTTTACAGAATTGTTTTGTTGTTGTGAAGTAAAACGTCGACCTACGTACTTATCACGGCGTTTTAATGCTAAGCTGTGAACCTACGCTCACAATGACACGAAACCCGTTTGCTTTACATTGCGCGCAAAAATAAAAGTCGTTTCCCAGTGATAATTTTAGCGTAAAGCTACTTAGTTAGAACTGCAGTATGCGTAGTTAACGGCTTCGTTAAGTGTTTTTTTACACCCTGTATATTAATTACTGTGCTGGCGTCGCGTGTCGCGTCAAAAGCTTATAGATTTCAAACCTTCAGTAGAGTATTTTTGAAAGGAGAAAAGCATCATACTACTTCTTTCGGCCAGGGTATGATGAGACGAAGTGTCAAACTCTTATTGACTTCCACCCGTTCCTTCTCTTGTTCGTAGCCGAAACCGCGTACCTACATTATTGCGTTTGAACTCTGCCCTGTTGGCACATGTATCACCACAGACAGGTCTGTTCGCTTTTCAGAATCACATAGTTTCACACAAAATATTCCATCTACAAACCTGCACACTAGCGTTATCAGGATGCACCTTCATACATTCCACTATAGCTTCAGGCGCGCCGCTATCTATGAACTGTTGGCCATGCGTCGGCTCGCGGAGACACAGCGCGGCTATACATTTGAGTGTCAACGCTGTTGCGTTTGCATTGTTCTGGAAATAATAATAATAATCATAGTTTACAATTTTAAGCCGATTGCCAAGGTAGGGTCTCATTTTTTATAAACGTGGCAGTCTAATATTATTCTGTAGAGTATCACGTGTCAAGTATGGGAGAGCCAAGCTTCGGCACAAACGGGTCGACTCGACCGGAGTGATACCACGGCCTTACAGAAAAATGGTGTGAAACAACTACAACGTTGTGTATCGACGGGTGAGTGAGGTTACCGAAGGCCCAATCCTTCCCCTCCTACAATCCCTAAATCTCCAAATCCCAAGTCCCTAATCCCCAAAAGGTCGGCAACCGCCCATGGACATCAGAAACACCAGAGGAGTTGCGAGTGCTTTGCTGGCCTTTTGGGTATAAGGGTTTCAAAGATTCAGTGATTAGAGGAGGGGAAGAACGATTGGGCCTCTGGTAAAGTCAACCGTTTCAACTCCTGCTCCGAGCTTGAAGAGAAACAAGCATAAAATATTACGTACACATCACATACCCAAACCAATACCAAACAACAATTTGTAAACCGAGCAAAAAAAGAATACATGCAAGAATTAAATCCGCGACACGTTGCAACGTTTGGGGCAACTATGCAGATACACTCAGCTGCAGAGAAAAGGATCCCCCTATGCAGATAACTGCATACATATTTGTACCTCAGGGGGGGAGGGGTCCATTTCTCTACATTTTGGAGGGGGTTCATCAAGCCTTGGAAGGGCCAAGGCGAAAGAAGTCCTCTGACTCTCGCCTCATCGATTGGACGAGAGTGACTGTCAGACTCTTACTGACTTAAAACCACCCCGTTCCTTTTCCTGTTTAGAGCCGGAGCCGCGGTACAGTGACGATAGTTATTACCCTTAAAAAATGTTATAAGTTATTGTAAAAAAACTCACCGAATGTCTAGAAAGTATCGAGACTACAACGGGGACGATGCCACTTTTCACTAGGTCTCTCTTCACATCGTCATGTCCGGCCAACGCTGTTATTCTGAAACCACAAAAAAGTCACATGTCACAAAGAAATAAGTACTTTTAGGGAATTTATTGGTTAATTTGGGAATCTTTTGGTGATGGCAGTGTTTTTGTCGGTTCTAAATGCATTTGTAATTCCTCTGGTGTTTCGGATGCCCATGAGTGGCGCTGATTGCTTACCATCAAGTAATACATCTGCTCGTTTGCCAACCTATCCAGCAGAAGGCGGAAACGGGCTGATTATAAAATAGTTTTTTTCAGAAAATTTATTATATGTCGCGGTAGTTACTACACAAAAAAGCGATGGGGAATATTCAGTATAAGTATGTACCTACTTTTTGGTACATAATTAGTGACAAGTACCTACGTCAATTACAAAATCTTTAAAAATACTTTGTAACCCTAAAACTCTGTATTGTGCAGTCGCAATAAACAATGTAAACACTTGGAATGAAATAAATAAAAAAATAATTAAGGCTGCAAACAAAAATAATGAGGTCAACTCCATAGTAACTGTGAGTTACCATGGTAACGAAAGAGTTTACTCAATAACCACTTCCTAAGTAAATCATTCACTAGTGTACTGCTTAAAGAACGAAAACATTCTTAAACAGTCAAAAATTTCACTATTTTTAAGACCCAGAAATATTGATCAAGTCATCAAGTATACCTCATTTAACAAATACCATCAAACGCTTGAGAAGAATCGAAGAAAAAAACAAAGCCAAAATGACGACAGCTGAGAAAGGCGACTATCTCTCATTCGGAGACAGAAACAACGGACTATCAACGATAAAAACTTGGCACGAACACAACCAAATGGTCTTAAAAGGCGACATTATAAAGACAACCGACAAAAACACTGCCATCACCAAAAACAGCATTATCAAAGTCAATCACACGTCATGCGAAGACTTTAGTGACAGTACTGATCAATTGAGACACAGGGCAAGGCATATTAATTATTGGAAAGCCGAACTTGAAAGAGCTATCAGAGATATGGATGCAGAAATCAATATACTCGAAGCTCTGAGACAACAATTAAAAAATGCAATGGACACTTTGAAAATACCGGAATATATAAACGAAGAATGTTTAGATCTTAGACGAATGCGTATGCAATCTGATTTGATTTATGATGAACCTCAAGAAGATTTATTTACCGAGTCAGCGTTGATAGAAAATGTTAAAAAGCTGCATAGGGACCTCCTCAGGGACATTGAGTATCAACTGGATATGAATGTTGCTTCGAAAAATTGGTTGGAGAGAGATTGGAGTGACAAGCATTTGGCTTTTAAGTATGAAAGTGAAAATGCTTATTTGGAAACGAAAGCTGAGAATGTTAAAGATTCCGCGGGAGCTACTAGGCTTTCTGAAGGTGGGTAAAACTTATACAAATATTAATAGTAATTTTATTAAAGCTATAATTCACTCAGACCGGAATATGGTACCATAAGCCTTTAGTGTTTACGAAAGAAATAAATAAGCAAAGGGTCTTTGTGTGTATAAGTCCAGAAGTTTCATTATTATTTCAATTTATCTTCTTTTTTTAATTGCCGCCCATGGACAATCGCAACACCAGAGGGGCCACGTGTGTGTGGCCAGTCTTCTGGCCATTAACCGTACTCACAAGGTGACACGGCAATACAATGATGTGGTTATTTCACGGTTTTCTGCACCCATCTGGACCCATTCGTACCGGAGCATGGGCCATGCATCCCGTACTTCTGAAGTATGGCTCTCCCACAATTATTCTTTATGAAGTAAAATAAATTATTTATTTTTACAGGTCAATCAAACGTTCCATCGTGGGAACAATTCACGATAAACGCTTTAAACGAATTCAAAATATCGATCGACAAATCGAAAGCTTTGAGAGCTAAAGTGGACGCAGTTCTAATCAACACATCGAGAGATCTTCGTTCGCAAGACATAAAAGTAAACAAATCACTAAGCGAAAGGATCGCAAGAACGGAACAAGTGAAGGCCGAACTAGAAAACCAGTTAAAGTTGACCCTTGAAAAAATAGTCGAGACGGAGAACATTCTAGAGATGTTACACGAGGAAATGTTGAAGGTCTCCCAAAGGATACAAGTAGCTCAAACAAGATTGAACACTAAAAACTGTAGACCGAACGTCGAGAATTGCAGAGAAGGGTCTTTGGTGGCCCTGATAGAGGAAGTAAGGGATTTGAATGACAGTATGAGTTTGTTGCAAAAACGTTCGTTGGAAACTGAGAAGTTGAGGGCTGAATTAATACACGAACGGTCTATATTGGAGAATGAGATCATTGTTAAGAAGAAGACGCTACATCTTGACAACGAGAGGTGTTTGTTCTTAAGATCACATTATCAGTCTGCTGAGAAAATGTGTGGCTTTTAAATATAAATTAACTTGCACTTCAAGAAGACTAGAACATTTTTTATACCTTACTAGCTGACCTAGCGAACTTTGCATCATCAAAATTGACATAAATAAAAAGAAAATTTTAAAGGCATAATTACAAACATTCATAGGTTTACCTGATATCGCACTTTTGATCTTTTTTGTTAATTGTATTTATATAGCAATAATATAAGCTAATTTATAGGCGTAAGAAAATGTAGATTATTACAATACAATAATGCACGTTTGGGTCATACATTTTCTTTCATTGAATACAAATTTGAGAAAAGTAAGTCACTGAATTTCAGCTACCGCGTTTTTTATACATACCAAGTCAATGTCAAAGTCAAAATCTAAAGTCAAATTCAAATTTCAACTACAGGTACTTTTATAGAAACGTCAAATAGTAAAAAATATTTTTAACCCACAATGGAAAACTTTTGTGTATTAATTTGCCTGGGGAATCGAAAAGGACTGTCAGACTCTTACTGACTAAAACCACTTTGTTGTTTCTCAAGTGAGCGCGAGAGTTCGAATTAAATTCACATGCCACCTCACACGTGAAGGCCTGCCCCGTATTCCCCAACTCATTACAAACTGAGGAGGGAGCTGTAGATCTCCAGTCTGTCGCTTCAATGGAGCGCGAGGATACAACGCGAATCTAGTCGAAAACCACTAATATTGTAATAAAAAACAATAACATTAAAAAAATACTTACAATTTATCAGCCTGTTGCACCACAACGACATTATCGTAGTTATCAGCGAGGACTGTGAACAGTACATCGACCCCACAATCCGCTACCATCTTGCAAAGCTCGTGGCGAACCAGTAGACTAGCTATAGTCAGCATCAACTCTGATACTAGTGGAGGTTTTGTGTTCTCTGTAATCGTTTGTCGTCATTTAGATAAATTGTTACTGACCAGCCTATCATAACCTATGGGACTATGGGTGGCGCTGATTGCTTACCATCAGATGGTTGGACGGGTCGTTTCACTAAAACGAGACGTCAAAAATGTTTTCCTCGAGAGCCATGAAAACTTTTTGTCCTCTATACGTAGTAACTTCAAAAACTTTACAATCGGTATGCCTCAGGGTTCTATTATGGGACCTCTTTTAATTGTACCAAAACAGTAAGTAGGTAAGTTTTATATATATTTAAGACATTTTCTCTCTCTTTCTTTATACTTTAAAAATATAATTGTACAGTACATTGTATGGCCTATTACAAAAAATAAATGGATAGATTTAAACTGAAACCGTCAAACCTGACTACCAAACAAACTGTGTAAAAAAGGTGATATTAATATGGATGTACATGTTACGGCAAACGAGCAAATTGATTACCTTATGGTAAGCAATGACCAGAGGAGTAACAAGTGCGTTAACCTGGTAAAATTTTCCTCATATTCGAAAAACTAACCTTTCAATAAATTTGTAAGAGGCTCCAACATTTGCGCTCCCAACTCCTTGGCGTGGTCGTGCGCCTTACCAAACTCCACGCGAACATCATCATCTAAAGTTAACTTTCTAATCACTTGTAGAGTCTCACTTAGTAACTGAAACATAAAGAAACTAATTAATTTATTTATGCTATTTATTTAGATTTTTTATCAACACATAATGAAAAAAGGTTAATCATAAGTTCGGATTTAAATATAATTAAAGTCATTTCAGGAATTAAGGCAAGCAAGGTCAAGTCAGGTCGAGGGTGCTGGCATGCAGTAAAAAAAACATCGTGATTCCTCAATCAATATTTTTTATAGGATAAGACAGCTGACGAGCAAACAACCAGCGCCGCTCATGAACACCCGCAACAACAGAGGAGTTAGGGGAGTGAGGATTACGATAAGGGAATTGAGGAGGGGGGATTAGGCCTCTGGTAACCTCACTAACATGGCGAAACACAACATAAGCAATATATTGTTTCAAGCCGGTTTTGTGTGAGGCCGTTGTGTCATTCATGTCGAGACGGCTCATTCGTGCCGAAGTATGGCTCTTTCACACAGTAAAATCAAAACAGGTTTCCACCTAGACTTCGAATTTCCATTTTGAAGTTTGGAGTCATCAATTGCTGCTTAACGGATATATCAGTGTTTTGTTTTATATGATAGGTCGGCAAACGAGCAGACGGATTACCTGATGGTAAGCAATCAGCGCCGCCCATGGACACCCGCAACAATGAAAGAGTTACGATTGCGGAAAAGGATTTTGGGGATTTAGGGATTTGGGGAAAAGAACGGCGAAAGACAACGTTGTGGTTGTTTCACGCCGATTTTCTGTGAGGCTGTGGTATCAGTCCGGTGGAGCCGAATCTTGGTTTTCCCACACTTAAGTAACTAGAACAGAAATAAACTAAACTAGAGCTAGTGTGACTATTACCTTATAATTCCCAACGACTTTGAGCAACAGCTTGAGATTTTCTGCAATATTTTTAGCAAATAGCTTTTGCCTGTTCATCTCATGTTTGACACAGCATGTTGTTGTCCATTTCAATGTGGCTACTAAAATATCTTCATTTTCTACATTATCTAGAATACTGAAACATAAAGAAGAATTGATTTTATGTGGTATATGACCTGATGGTAAGCAATGCGTAACCCATGGAGACCTGCAACATCAAGGAGTTACAAGTGCGTTACAGAGCTTTCGGGGTTTAGGCATTCCAGGATTTCGGGATAGGAATTTGGCCACAGGTAACCTCACTCACACAACGAAAGCGGTGGTTCAAGCCAGTTTTCTTTGAGCCCATGGTATCACTCTGATCGAGCTGAAGTATGGCACTTACTTTTTAATCAAATCGATGCCTTTACTATCCAGCAAATCAGGTTGCATATCCATCAAAGCAGCCATCGTTTCTAGTACATTGATAATGAACTTAGTATCACGGTCACTCAGTTCTTGGCAGAGTTTGCTGTACTTTGAGTAAAGGAGGTCTAATAAAACTTTGTATGCACCCTCTTTACCAGCACGGACTCTTCGTGCTATATCTTTTTCACATTCTGCCTGGAATTTGAAAACAACTAGTTAATTATAAAGTAATTAAGTTCATAGTGGCACTAAGATTAAGACACCTGGTTCCCAGGCTGAACAGTAAGCCAGTTCAAAGTGCAGCTACAAATGTGATGCTTTCCAATTTACACACGTACTTTTAAAGTTTATCAATAACATCATCCAGAAGGAATCTGGACTTATAATTCCAATTTTATCATGTTTAAAATTGTCAATCCGCCTTTTGTTAGCATGGTGATTAATGATGAAATCTCTGTGTGAGAAGAGGCTTTTGTTCAGTAGTGGTAACTTAAAAGGTGATGGGGTTGTTAATATCAATATAAGGCTATATAAGGCCGGCTTCATCTAGTTTTTCACATATAAATTGACGCGTAAAAGTGCCGTTTTAAGTCTATTTGCAAAAATAAATTCATTGTTTCATTGTTTCATAATGTGATTAAGTACTTGTTAACATGACGGCAAGGTCTAATTCTGATCAATTTTTTGAGACTGAAATATTTTTGATTACTGAATTTTTGCTTTCTCTTTGATATTAAAATGCGTTTGTAAATCGTACCTAATGTGTAATATATTTCTGAAATTTTAGAGTAAATATTTTTACATCAGAAAAAAATTTAGAAATATTTAAATAATCTAAATAATCATGTTTTTTTTTTTTAACTGACCACTTTTAATTGACCACACTAGAACAAAACTTCTGCAAATAATAAGAAACATATCAATACCTTCAAAACACTCAATTCTTTTAAAACAGCATCATGATCATATTTACCGCTGCAGAGTTCTTTCAGCTTCGAAACATTCTCTGTAACAACATGATTGTCTCCGGAGCCAAGGGCCAGATCTTTAATAATGTTTGATAGGTCTACTCCCTGAAAAGTGAATGAAACATATTCTTGTTATAATTTTTAAAGCATATATTTTATAAAATATGGTTAGAAAAGTTATGAAAAAAAAGTATTTAAGTAATACTTATTTAATATAGTGGCAGAGGCAATAAAAAAAGAAATTTTGATATAGTTTATTTGAGTTGCTTAATTTATAGAATATTGAGGATACCTATTTATTATTTCTTAAATCAGATAACAGAAAGTAAATATGTAAATAAAGTAAATTTTAAGAAAACAACCTACTGCCATTTTTGCAGAGATAAATATAACAAAGTACACACAAAATAAAACAGTGGATTCTATAATAATTTACAGCTAACAGTAGAGCAAATAAATTAAAGATTTAAAAAAAGAATGCAGTAGAAATACTAAGTATAGCAACAAAAGAGGTTCTATACCAGCACAGATAATGAAGTCATCACTTAACAAAGATCCTGATTTAAAGGACATTGATTAGATCATTAAGAATGATCCTGCACAAGTTAATTATAGATATGACTAATTTAACTATTTTGTATGCAAAGAAATACATGTTTACAACATTAAAGCGCATTTCATACTTTCGCTATACAGTTCTTATATAACTTACATAGGATTTGAATACATACCTGTGCCTCAAATTGGGCGACGGCCTCTTTTATAGCCTCTTCGGGAGTCATATCAAACTCATCGATGTTTTCCTTCACCACTTCATCGTAAGTCTCTTGAGTAATAACGCGAACCATATTTATAGTTTGTTTGAGGGTTTCAATTCAAATTTTGTGTTATCTTGCGAGTAGTATATTTTATATGTTGGTTTTTGTTCACATGCGGCGAATTTGAGTCGTTTGGGCACAACAAAATTTCCAAAATGACAGCAGACAGCAGAGGTTTGTTGACATGTATGACAGCTGTAACTGTCAATCAGTGACAATGTTACGATAAAAATAATACGTTCAAAAACTTAATAACTTTTTAAAAACGTCAAGTGTCCAACTTAGATTAATATCCAAACAATAAGGAACTTGAGTTTGTATGCTCTTCATAATCAGCCTTTAAGTGCTTACTGCTGAACAAAGGCCTCTTCTGACACGGACAAGGTTTGAGCATTAATCATTACGCTTGCGCAAGGCGGATTATTTTCCTTCACCTTATCTCAGTGGCGTTTAAATAATTCATACAAAATACATAATTATAACTAACTCGGAAAAAGTCACATTGGAGTACCTCTTTAAAAAACGTATTCCATAAAGGTCATTGCGTGCGCCTTAACCTCTAGGCCACCACGATACGACTTAGACTTACTTTTAGTAGAGCATACTCTAAGCTCGAATCCAGCCATTTTGATATTACGTTATTATAATCCATAGGTACAGTATTTTAACTCCACAATAAGGGTAAAAGCGTGATCTGCTCATCAAATTAATATCATCTTCCCTTTTAGCAGTCGTAATTAATAAAAATATCTGGCTAGTTGTAGGACATAGTGGATACGCAGTGAATGTGTGTCGCCATCACCAGCAAATAATGATTGCTTCGCCAACGTTTTCTTGAGCGTACCAAATCTTATTGTGTGTCTGCAAAGAATTCGCTTCGCAGCAGCCACCGTGGCGTATTCGTTGTACGCAATGTACGCCCGTTACGATTTGTTGAAAGTTGTTTTTAAGACGCTCGGAATTCGTTACTTAATAAGGCCCACCGTTTAGACACACGAGTGAAATTGCTGAAATACGTTATCACAATGGCTGTTACTCAATATATTTTTACGCTGGCGCGATGATAACGATACGGTTGCCAAAATAAAAATAAATATTTTGACAGAAAACAGCTTGCCTCACGGTGCGTTTAAAAACTTTATGAGGAAAAATTTTGTTCGGTTGTGTTTAGAACATTAAATTAATTAATCATTTAATACAAATTTATGCTTTATTTAAGAAAAGAAATTGAAATATGTTCCTTATTTAAAAACTTGTAGTTTATTAATTTTTGATGAGTGAAATACCTATTTGTTATTAATAAATATTGTACTCCGAATGTTACCAGGGTGACGCATACTCCCGTAAAAGAATCGGAATCGAAATACCAATTTCATCTCTTTACGCGTAATTCGTGAATAATCTTTTGCAATACATTGTTTATTTAGCATTTAATAGTATAATTGGTGGTCCAAAATGAGTTTTCTGGGGAAGTTATTCGGTGGAAAGAAGGAAGAAAAGGGTCCGACGACACATGAAGCTATTCAGAAATTACGTGAGACGGAGGAGTTATTGTTGAAAAAACAGGAGTTTCTAGAAAAGAAAATCGATATAGAAATACAGACTGCTAGGAAAAACGGCACAAAGAATAAGCGAGGTGAGTTTACATATGAGACATTTCTTCCATGTTTGTTAACTCGTAAAAATTAATTCGCAATCTGGCTCTTTGTTGACATGTATGTATGACCTTGTTATTCAATTAATTGTTAGATATTTCGTTGGTACATCCTTATAACGGCCTTTGGCTGAATATCTTCTGCCTTTGCCTATATTCACTTCCTTATAATTGCAAATTTCTTTCTTGTACTCTGTTAAAAATAATATTAAGTTATTGTTAATGAGTTGAAGTTTTATCACAAATCATTGTTAGATATAAACAGTTTTCATATACAATGACTAATATTCACTTATGACTCATAGAACACATTATTGTTTTTTTTTAATATATAAAAATGGAAAAACCACTAAAGAATAGCTTTCACTCAAAGCTGGATTTTCTAAAACAATCAATAATAAGTTTTGTATTTCTGTTGATAAAATCTCTGGTAGTCTATCAAGATATCTAGACATATTGGTACCTAGTTTATGATTTACAACCTTAACTGATAAAAATGTTCTCATTTTAGTCAAAAAAGTTTAGGAAACAAACATGGCTTCGTCAATTAAATGTTTGAGGAAAAACTCTATGGTAGTCTATTTGTTTAAGTAATTTAAATTCTTTATTTGCTTGTTAAGGTAGGTACAAAAATCTTAAATTGAATTATATTAAATTACTTAATTTACATGACATTGCATGAACATAATAAACTAAAAAATCTTGATATAAATGAAATACATATATACCTACAACGCTTATTTCAATTTATTAACTAACATAGATTTAGGTAAACCCAATTGTAGACATTTATAGCAAAAAAATTGATAAAATGACATGCTACAACTGTTTACAAATGGCCCATATTGGCACACTGTGGCAAAGCTAACTAAATTAGGTATTATTTAACTTAGAATGTCTTATGATACCTAGTGATATGGTTACATATTCGTAATGATAAAAAAACCAGTGTTTTAGTATTCAGGGCTATAGAAATTGATTTTTATATAAAAAACGTTTAACATCACTTCCTTAATTTGCTGGAGTGAAGTGGAAGTGTACTGGTCATATAAAATTTTTACTACCCCTTCTAACTTTGAAGCTCAAGTTATTCAAGGTGAGACTTTCACCATGAAAGTCTCACCTTGAATAACTTGAGCTCTCTCTTGAGTACTGTGCCAATATGGTAGTTTCCAACTAGTCAAATTCAATACTTTTATTCAAATGTCAATTACTACACTTTTCTATGAAATTAGTATGAAATACTGAGTTATGACATCATAGTATTTTTAGGTGAAATAACTTACTTATTTCCTAAAAATTAGCTAAAAAATATCTCAAATTTTGAGTACTGATTGATTGATTAATGAAAGTATACTTATTTTTTTTAGTAAGTTTAGTATACTTATATTTTGTTGTATTGAAACATCAAATTAATTTATTTTTGACCTAGAACTAAACTACCCACTTAGGTCTATTTATGACTGTAATTATAATAATATGTTTTGTGAATTTATTAACTAATATACATTTAGGTAGACACAATTGTAGACATCCATAGAATTTTTTTTTTTTAAGAAGACAAACTGTTTACAGTTATTTTACAAATGGACCATAGTTTAGTTTTTATTTTATTTCACCTCACTCCAAGCAAATGCTGGCATTCATACACTTATTGCCTTACTATTCTGTCTCAAATTACCACAATTGTAAGGTTAACCTCTACATTACACATACATTGTCTTGTCTATAACATTATCCGTATATCATTATCATGCTATAATATTTAAGGCTGAACACCAGAATTTTAAATACAGAACATCATATATAAAATATACAGGGTGTTTTGTAAATGCAGCACTGGTGAAAGAGGCCCAGGTCCGTAACATACTGACTATTGTAATGCCAATTGTTGATGATCTCATGTGTAATAGATAAGCTAATTGAGCTGTAGGCTAGGTAACAATAGTAATTGTGCTTAATACATTTTTAATGTTACTATAATCTGTGACATTGTCTATGTTCTTATTGGATTTTATACAAATTTGTTAAATACTTGAAGTTATAAGAGTTTGTATGACATGGATTCTTTGCCTTACTGGTTAAAAATAATGTTTATTATTATTTATTTATTTATGTTTATTTCACAGAGTTAAGTAATTAATTTATAGGCTAAGCCAACAAGCTAAGCTAACATACAAAGTTTTCACTGTGGGGTAGAGGATTATTGAATATGTTTTGTTAAACCAGTGTTACTTCATCACATTTGGTGTGACATCTTCAAAGTGTTGTGTATTTATCTTTTATTTTATAACAAAACTAGCTTCCGCATTTGGCTTCGCACCCGTATCGAAGTAATGTATTTCGGGATTTTTAAACAGCAGCGTGTACAGCAATACCTTGACTAGAGAATGCAAATCAAGTACCTATAATTTATAGCACACAGGAACATTGTTGCTATCTATCAGTGAAAGAATTTTGGAAATACGACCAGTGGTTCCAAAGAATACCCCCTACATATAAACTTACAAATGTTACCCCTTAATAATATTTATATAGATTCATGATTATTTTAAAAGGGAATTCGGACTTAAAATGACATTTTATAAAAACAAATTTTAATTTATGATTTACAGCGGCCATCGCGGCTCTTAAGCGCAAGAAGCGTTATGAGAAGCAGTTGACACAGATCGATGGCACTCTCACGCAAATTGAGGCACAGCGCGAGGCTCTAGAGGGCGCTAACACCAACGCTCAAGTATTGAACACTATGAGGGATGCTGCTAACGCCATGAAATTGGCTCATAAGGATATGTTAGTATTTTTTTCTTTTTTATCTGATTGTACGTCAAACGACCAGATTACCTGATCCCTGAGCAGAACAACTCTTTGTGGCGATCAACAAATCGTTGTTCCGGGTCTTGGTGTGACGTATAGGGCAAATTGTATGTTTTAGACGCACCCACGACACAGGATAAATACTAGTATGGGGCAACGCTAACAAAAAAAAATAAGGTTTTAATAAAAGTCCCGTTCAAATCACATAGAACGATTTGACAGAATTTAAACAGTTGTCAAATACCGAATAGCGCCATCTTGATTTTTAAATATCACCCCTCTCGTTCCTTCGCAGCGATGTAGACAAGGTGCACGATATTATGGATGACATCGCGGAACAGCACGACATCTCGCGGGAGATCACGGACGCGATCAGCAACAACGTCGCCTTCCCCAACGACATCGACGAGGACGAGCTCGAGAAGGAACTCGAGGAGTTGGAACAGGTATGGCAATATTTGAACCTCACTTTTAGCCGACAGGTCGATATGACCTGATGGTAAGCAATCCATGCCGTGAATACTCGCAATTAGCGTTATCAGATGAAAAAATAAAAACACTTGGGAAAAAGCCTGATTTCTATAGAAACTCCTGAGATAATATGTGATTTGCAAGATCCGGCCCTAATCCTGGGATAAGTCGAAAAATCCTGAAATCTCAGGACAAATCTTGAAATATGGTAACCCTACTCGTAATAGCAAAGCCGTTACTACAAGTGAGTGGTTTTGTAAAGATTTAAGGATATGGAGATTTGGGGATTGATAATGAGAGATGTTTCACGCCGCTATTCTGTGAGGCAGTGGTATCACTCCGGTCGAATCGACCCCGCCAAAATTGAGACCTTAAAAACATGATTTTTATTTAATTTATTCTTTCTAAATATCTAATCACGTGTGTTGTTCACAGGAGGATCTGGACAAAGAGATGCTGGGCATCAACGTGCCCACGGACACGCTGCCCGACGTGCCCACATCGGAACTTGTCCACGACAAGCCGAAGCCCAGCAGGTCCAAGCAGACCGGTGAGTTGGCAATTTTTTATATGAGATTGGTAGTCAAACGAGGTTACGGATTACCTGATGGTAAGCAATCAACGCCGCTCATTGATACCCGAAACACTAGAGAAGTAAGGAGTGCATTGCCGGCCTTTTGGTGATTAGAGAATTGGAGATTCTGGCATAGGGGAGGGATTGGGGTGAGAAAGGATTGGGCCTCCGGTAACCTCACTCACACGACGCTGTATATGCATAAATACGCACTTTTGGTAGACAATGCACTAGAATATCTAGATTTCTGAATTCGCATCCGATAAAATTCGGACTGTCCCGATTTTTCGAAATATTTTTTTGAGTGTAAAAAAACAATCTCAGTAACTAAAAGACTTGGATGTCTAAAATGTTGGCTGCCGCGCAACGTGTCGCGGGTTTTGTTGTTCCGTGTCTGAGTGTGATGTGTATGTGAAAATGTATTTTTGTAAATGCACCCACGACACAGGATCAAATCCTAGTGTGGGGTTTAATTTTTTTAAAACCCGGTTTTTTTCAATTTCAGAGGACGAAGACGAACTTGCAAAATTGGCTTCATGGGCCACATAATCTCCCGACCTCAACGAGTTGTAAGTTTGTGATATATTATAGGTACTGTATAGCTGTCCGCTTTGTTTCGCACTCTTTGTGGGGATAGTGCGTCGATGTATACTGGTTTTGTATAGAAAGAGTATAGCTTGACTTGCTATTGATTATAGAAAAGTATATTAGGAAGTCCCATGAAGAACTTATAAGGAGAATGCTTACTAAAGAAATTGTAAGTCAAATATTGCATAGTATGGATTGACGAGAAATACCCGGCTTTGCACGGACAAAATGCTGGTATAAGATTTCTAGATGTTATTATGCCTACATATAAATATTCCAAATATAATATAAAAAATCGCATTAAAATCCGTTGCGTAGTTTTAAATATTTAAGCATACATACAGCATAAGGGATATAAGGACAGAGAAAGCGACTTTGTTTTATACTATGTAGAGATTACGAGAGAAAATGTAGACTAACACATTTCTGTGTTAAGAAAGTGAAGAAAAGGGCTTCGAAGTGAATATGCAAGTCATACTATACTTTTTTATTATATAAAAGAAAGGAATTGGTATAACACATTAGTTAACTTTTTTTGAGGGCACCAAATTATCAAATGACTTCTCTCGCCCAGCGTGAGGCGAGAGGGAGTGTCAGACTCTTACTGACTAAAAACCACCCCGTTCCTTCTCTTGTCTACGAAAAAATAACCAAAAAAACCAATTACACGACGACCGACTATCCTCACAAGAGTTGCCATACAAAAAACAAAATGTATAAATATGTATTTATAGCATGTCAACTAGTTCTTGCTTTCTTATTATTATAATAACATTACTATAGAAAAAAAACTTAATAAGTAAATAAAAAAAAATTACACTCTGCCTTATATACACAGTTTTTTCATATTTAGTCAAAATATTGATGGTAACAAAGTAAGTAAGGGGGAGGCAGTTGTATTTTTATTTTTTGTTATTATTTAATTATTGATATTTGAATTAGAACATTATTAACATGTTTCTCGTTTATTTCTAAGGAAAAATAATTATTGTTTTGTATTTTATTCGATTAAATATAATATTTGTTGGTGTTTATTTATGTGCTTCCAAATAATTGGGTAGTTTCTTAGGTAAAAAATAAATTAATTCAACGTTTCAATACAATAGAATATTGAAAAATAACTATACTTTTATTCATCAATTGATACACTAAATTTTGGATATTTAGTAACTATTTTTTATGAAATAAGTAAGCTATTTGACGCTAAAAAACTATGACGTCATAACTCAGTTTTTCATACAAATTTCATAGAAAAGTATCGATTTTGACATTCGTATAAAAGTATTGAATATCCCTAGACAAATGTCAAAAACGATAACTTTCTATGAAATTTGTATGTAAAACTGAGTTATGACGTCATAGTATTTTGGCGTCACATAGTTAAATTATTTCTTAAAAAATAGGGCTCAAATATATCTAAAATTCAGTGTATGATGATGATTGATCGATGAATGAAAGTATAGCTATTTTCCAATATTGTACTGAAACGTCAAATTTATTTATTTTTGACCTAGGAAACTACCCAATTGTTTCTCGGAATTCAGATCTAAGGAAAACTTAATGTTATTTCTATCGGGTTTCAAAGGGTTAAGCGCCCTCAAGCGACTAGGTGAGGTAACTAAAGATTTTTATTATAACTTTCGTAGACATTCTAAATTAATTATTATGTTTTCGGCTTACTCACGTAATAATTTGACGAAATAATCGACTAGTTTTAAGCCATGCTAGAGGCCCATATTCATAAGCAGCATTTCGCGACACGCGACGCAGCGGCTGTCGCGCTGCTACTAGTCGAGTATCTCGTCAAATTATTACGTGAGTAAGCCAAAAACATTAATTAACTAGAGATTGTTAATTGCACTAGAAATGCATGCAAGTAATAATACTGTTTCAACAAGTTTGTACATAAATAAATATCAACAAATATTATAATTTTCACAGAAATGTTAAATTGTATTTCTCCTTCAACAAAAGAAAGCTGTACAATATCTTAGTAATGAGTCTTCGTATATCACAATCAAAAATCACCTTTATTACCTAAGAATTGAGAGCTATTTCCTGGTGCATATTATGTAACCTGTCCACCGAATTTTACTGTCATTCTATGCATAACTGATTAAATTTTTTAAAACTGTACTAAATAATCGTCTTATAAATGTTAAAAAAAATACCACCTAATTATGATTTTTCATACAAAAAGTAATGTTATTCACCACAATATAAGGTTCTTTTTTGAAAAACACTACTTATTACATGTCACTAACAAAATTTTAAAAATACATATTTGTGTTTTGACCTCTTTGCGAAGTCACGGTGTCCTATGCATGAGGCGTTACACCAAAACGCACCTTACGGGTTTCAAATTAAAGTTCATATTTCCTAAAGGCAAGCACGGAGTAAGTACTGAGTTTTAGATGAAAAAAAAAACATTTTGTTATGCATTATTACCTAAAATAATATTGTTAATTGTAATGAACTAGGTTTAGAGCTAACTATCTGAAGCGTACATTTTTTTAAGCTGTAACATTGGTTCGATAATATATTTTATTTTAAGAATATTCCTCGTTTTATTTTTTTATTAATTCCCTTTATACATTTACAGTCTTTTTCTTTTGTTTTTTTTTATTGTCAATTCGACTATCGATTGCACGGTCGGTGAGGTGGCAGGGCAACTGGCTGCCCCGCAACGTGTCGCGGGTTTGATTCCCGCACGGAACAATTTTTGTGATCCACAAATGGTTGCTCCGGGTCTGAGTGTGATGTGTATGTGAAATTGTCGTGGGTGCGATTACAAACACAGTTACACATACACATCTCACCTAGACACACAAAGAGTTGTTCCGTGTGGGAATCGAACCCCCGACCCGTTGCAAGGCAGCCAGTTGCCCAGCCACCGCATCAACCGTGCAGTCATCAAGTGACTGAAGGAAGGATATTGTTATTATGTCTAGGCCATTAAAGTTAGGCTACCCATTAATGATTTTAAAAATAACGACTTATTCGTGTGAATTAACTGCGATCACCTCTACTAATTTCAAGTCACAACGGTAATCTTATTTTTTATGAGATAAGTAGGCAAACGAGCAGACAGATTACCTGATGGTAAGCAATCAACCGCCCATGTACACCCGCAAGAACAGAGGAGTTACGAGTTCGTTACCGACCTTTTGGGGATTGGGGATTTTGAGATTTAGGTATTGCGGGAGGGGAAGGATTGGGCCTCCGGTAACCTCAATCACACGGCGAAACTCGGTCGACGGGTCTGCGGACGACGAATAAGGGTAGCTCGCCGCCCGACCAGAACCAGACCCGAGAGAGCCAATAGACCACCACAGACGGGGCCCTATAGGGCTGATGTTCAGCTGGGGTTGCGGGGTAAGCGCAATGAGGCACCGTGACCTCAGCCCAGAGCAGGAGAAGGAACGGGGGGGTTTTTAGTCAGTAAGAGTCTGACACTCTCTCCCGCCGGAGAAGTCATTTGATGATTTTCCCTTCACAAAAAAGGCCCATGCAGAAAAAAAAATATATTCAAATAAATAATGTTTTAGCAATCACCAGTCACGAATCACGATCGCTATCACTCAACCAAAACAGTTGGTGCATACTGTACTAACCTAATAATTATAATAGAGTTTTAGTTAGGTATGAACTCTCACAGATTGACTGCTGTGATTAGTTAGTTTATAAATAATTCAAGAGCAATTTCTTGGTCACAAATGCGACGATTTTTTTATGGCATATGGATTACATGATGGTAAATAATTGGCAACAATCGTTATATCAAAGGAGTGCATTGCATTGCAAGTGCATTGCAGGTTTTTTGTAGGTTTTAAGGATTAACATAATTTTAACAGGTTCTAGTTATTTAACAGGTTCTATGCCTTGTAACCCTTTACAAGGCAAACGTAAAGGGTTACAAGGCATAGAACCTGTAACAGATTAATTAGGTATTTTAATACAGTTACAGGTAAACTATTTTTAAAATACTTAATTAAGCTTTTAAAAAAACGCCGGTTTGTTTAGTAAATTCTTTGTTAGAGGTATATATACCTAATCGTTTTTATGGAAAAATTACTTCTACAAAAACAATGAAATTTACGGAAAATAACTCTTGCACATTAAATTGTAGTAGGTATACCATCAGAAACATGTAACGAATTCGATGCATTTCTTTGTTTTGAGGGTATATATCTAAGGGTAGATATGTACCTTCATATACCTAGGTAACTTCTCCCGCTTTAGGTGGAGCGAGATGGATTGCCAAATTCTTACTGACTAAAAACCACACCATTCCTTCGCGTATTCCGAGCCTTGCCTCGGGCAAGGACATCATTATTCATTACACTTACACCCCAAATCATTATGTATGTCATAAGACGGCAATCGAGCTGATGGTAAGCAAAAAGCGCCACACATGGACACCCGCAACAACAGAGGACGAGTTACGAGTGAGTCGCCGACCTTTTGTATTAGGGATTTGGAGATTTTGGGATTGGGGAGGGGAAGGATGCCTCCGGTAACCTCATCCACACGAAACATAATGTTGGGTTGTTTCACCCCAGTTTTCTCTGAGGCCGTGGTATCACTCCGGTCGACCCAACCCATTCGTGCCGAATCATGGCTCTTCCACACTTAAAAATAGGTCAAACCTTGTGACTTAATAAACGAATCACACTCAAAATGCTTAAACACTATAATTACATAACAACAACATTTGTTTGCATTGTTATAAATCTTATTGTAAACTTCTCATTACTATTCCAAAAGCAATTCCTCGTAATTGTGTGTTGAATTTTGATAATAGGTATCTACGTTCAGTGATGAACAAGTCAACACTTTCCCTTTGCAGTCGTATTCTGGATTGCGAATGTTGAAAAAGTAAAAAATCTTCATCATTTTTCGTTCGAAGGAGAAGGGTCGAGTTTCCAGGTAAATCCTACTAATATCATTATCATCATCATCATATGTGAAAGTTAAGAGAATGTATGGATGTATTATGTTTGTTATTCTTTTACACAAAAACTACTGGACTGATTTGGTTGAAGCTAGGTACGTAGATAGAAGAAATCATTTTTTTTTGAGAGGAAAATCATCATATGTCTTCTCCCGCCCAGGGCAAGGCGAGAGGGAATGTCAGACTCTTACTGACTAAAAACCCCTGTACTGTTATTGCGCTAGCCCCGTAACCCCAGATAGGTGTTTTTTTTTAAAAAATAGCTTATTTTTTGGTAATACTCCGTGGCTTTTGGGCTTCTCCAACTTGTGCATTGTCTCTATGCATTTATGGCTTAAGTCATTTTGTAACCTGCTTTAAATTCACCAAGGCAAATTTGAAACTTGTTCGGTTTTCTTTTCCTTCAAAAACATCTGATTTATTTCGTTGCGGGATGCAACACCCTTGTTCATGTCTCATGGACGCGTTGGATTTCAGTGTTTCGGTGTTTTCATGGCTGTATCTCCCGTAGATCCTGGCTAATAGGAGTGGCAGAGATTTTGAGAGGTTGTGGCGTGATTGTCCCATAAAACACACTTTAACTTTAACCAACTATTTTGGTATTAAAATACAGTCTCTTTATAGTCACCTTTATCTGTTTATGACGAACTATCCTCCTCGACCTCGCGAACTCATATCGTAAATGTTCGATCGTTGTCCAGAATACGTCCGCCGCTAATTAAATGGTGTGCAACGCTTAGTTTATATTAAGTGCCCGTTATCCACTACGTGCAGTATTGTGCTTACCCCAGGAACAATCATGCGGTCTTGTGTGCTGGTGAGTATGTTTTACGTGTATTTGTATTTTGATAACATTGAGAAGAGCACATTCTCAGGTCCTGTAGTATTTGGATTGATATTCAAGAAGTTTTTGAAAGCTTTTTTTGATGTGAGGAAATCGTCGCATAACTTGTCTCAATGATAGAATGTTACTGACTTAAAACTACCCCGTTCCTTCTTCTGCTCCAGGCCAGGGCGGCAGTACTTTATTGCGCTTGTACCCACAACTCCAGAAGTTTTTGGATGTTATAATCATGGGCCATTTGAATTGTGCAAGTGGATATTCTTCGTTTCGAAAACTGGAACGCGTGAAGTGTTTTGAGGTTGTTATTCTGGGATGATTTCCGTTGTGACTCGTTGCTTGGCGTCCTTATTACATGGACTTGGTCAGTACGAGTATTTTAAGGAAGTACAGCTGTCCAGCTTGGTGCCGGAAAATGAACGGTGTGGTTCTTAGTCAGTAAGAGTCTAACATTCCCTTTCGGCTTACCAAGGGTTGGAGGAACCATTCGACGATTTTTTCTCGATAATAATACGAGTGCAAAGTCAAAGTCAAAGAATGTATTTGTTCTTGAATACAATACGGTTGTTTCCAACTAGTCAAATTCAATACTTTTATCCAAATGTCAAAAACGATACTTTTCTATGAAAATTGTATGAAACATTGAATTATGACGTCATAGCATTTTTGCGTCAAATAACTTACTTATTTTTAAAAAATTAGCTAAAAAATATCTAAAACTTAGGGTATCGATCGATCGATGAATAAAAATATAGTTATTTTTCAATATTTTATCGTATTAAAACGTCGAATTTATTTATTTTTGACCCAGGAAACTACCCAATTACATAAAAGGTTAGTTCAGTCATAAGAAAATGACATGCAATTTTTTTATATCTTAGCTCATTAATGGCATTACTTTGGAAACTTATACATATTGTTATAAACCTATTAGTGGTCTAGTAATCTCTTTCGAGATTAAAAGATATTGTCTGACGGAGATGAGGGTTTAATTCTAGGCTAAGACGAAATATTATTAGGATATTGAATTTAAAAAATGCTCACATTTTTGGTGACATAAAGTAACTAGCTAAACCGCATGTTGTCATAAGTCTGATGCCTTTTATTTTGACCCCAAAATTTATTATTTCTTGCTATCCTATTGTTGATTTATAAACACTATCAAGAGCAAGTCAGTGTAGGGCAACGTTAAAAACCTAATTCGATATCTGTTTAAAAAATATTCCAGTTCATCGCACTCTTGCTGCATTCAGCGGCTGCAACTTTGGACTTAAAGCAGCTGAAAGACACGGCAGCGACTCAACTACAAACATTCACAGATACAGCCGCAACAAAACTGCAGACTCTAACAGACACGGCGTCAACAACAATCCAACAATTCGTCGACACAATAGACTTAGATAAAGTCCAACAGCTAGATGTACTACAAATCATCCCAAAACTACAAAATAAAGGCAAACTGATCAAAGAGACGTATGAAAATCTACCACAGTACGGGAAAAAGGCACAAATGTATCTGCAAAGTATAAAGGGTTTGAAAGGGGATTTGGTGAAGGCTTTAAAGTTCAAATTGCCCTGGCCGGAAATGAGGGTTTATTACCACCATGTGTATCTTGATCCGCACACTCATGGCCACCATAGTCACCATGGGCCGTATTAAGAATTGCCGTTTTATTTATTTGGTTGATTATGAAGTTTAATACATTTAAGACTTTTCTACCATTGATTCCAATATTGGGTTGGTTCCAGAAATTACTAGAAGCTTTATTAATTTAATTCGCTATAATAGCCAATTCTAAAAGATCAAAATGGTCCCGTAAAATAACAAGGAATTCATGAAAGACTAGCTATTCTCGCGCTGTTTCACTCGCTGCTCGGTTCTTGTACATCTTAGTGTGATACATCTATTAAACATTGTAGCTATCTATCAGCGAAATTTGGAAATCCTACCAGCGAGCGGTTCCAAAGATAACTCCCTACATACAAACTTACAAATTTTACCCCTTTATAAAACGAGTATTCGTATAGATTTCAATGTCATACCGGATGCTAGAATTTGGTACCTACTAAAATTGCCTAACAAAGACGAAATATTTATGTAATTATTATTACGAGTACAGTACATATAAAATTTGTTGTAACATAGATTAAGAACTTAGGGTAAATGTAACAAAGCTTGTCTTGCGAATTATTTATTAATGAATAACTTATGAATAAATTGTGAGATTTTTCTAATGTTGTTTTTCTACTAACGGCTTCGCCTACGTTACCTTGATAAAAATAGCCTATGTGTATATATGCAGATTACAATTTAAGAATCAAGTTGCTCCATATTAGGACATTCTTCTGTGTCGAACATTTAAAAATACACAAACCACTTAGATCCGAAACAACGATTTGTAGATCACATAGTGTTGTTCCGAGTGGGAATCGAACACACGACACATTGCACAGCACCTATAGTCGGACTTTTAATTCGATTCCTGATTTGACATGACCTATTGTCATTTTGTGAAATAATGATACCACATAATAATATAACAGTGTAGTGATAAACACAAAAATCGATAAACAATGAGTGAATCAGATTCAGGAAGGCATTCAAAAAATTATGCCTACCCAATGGTCTAAATGCATATCCCATGTTGTCAAAAAAGAGGAAAAAATGAGTAAGCTAGATAGACAACAAAAATCACAGACACAATTCATAATAAATGTTACAGAAAGTAACAGCGATAGCGATAGCAATGACGGCGACATTTTATAAAAATTCTGTTTTATTTGTCATGTTCCTTCATGATCACATTTTTTATTAATTTCACACACAATTACAAAAGAAAAGTCTCAGATCATTAATTAATTATCAAAACTAAATTATCAGTTCAGAAATATTGTATTTCCTGATAAACTTAGTTTACGAGATTAAATTTATAAACGAGAGATCGATTCAGAAATATTCGATTTCCACATCGAATAATTTCGCAACGTCACTATTTATTATGTGTCATAACGTTGCAACACTGAAATTGTCAAATCTGGAATGGAATTAAAATTCCGAGTATAGTTGCTCAGTCACTACGCCAATCGTGCAGTCAAATACATATAATAATCTATCTCTATGCCAATTTTCATAAAAATCCATTCTCATTTTACGTATAAGAGTAACAAGCATTCTTCCGTCCATAATTGCAAACTTTCGCGTTTATAATATTTAGCAGGATATGTATCTACTTTCATTGGCCTCCTTACTAAAATTGGTTGTAGTAAGTACGTGTCTATACTTTTTATGATAAGCCCACTAGCTAAGAACTAGGTATGCCTTTTTTCCATGGTATAAGACCATGAATGGCGTCGGCAAGACTCCTAAATGATTGTGTGGGAGAGCCATGGTTCGGCACGGATGGGCTGGCTCGACCGGATGGATACCACGGCCTCACAGAAAACAGGCGTGAAACAACACTTACGTTGTGTTTCGCCATGTGAGGTTTCCGGAGGCCTAATCCTTTCCTACTATCCTCAACCCTCAAATCTAATAATTATCCTTAAATCCCTAAGAGTCTCGGGGGTCCAAGAGGCTGACAACGCACTTGTAGTAACTCGCCGATTGCTTACCATCAGGTAATACGTTTGCTAGTTTGCCGAACATTAAAAAGATGAAATTGATTGCTCCCTATAAAACTTACAAGTCAAACAGGGAAGAAATTATAAAAATACTTATTGATTGTTGCTCATGTATTTACAGACCTTCTGTTTATTTACAACCCATTTCTGTAAAACCACTTCTATCCTATCCTCTATCAGAAAAATATACTGGATATTTTGATCAGACAAGGAGGTGATAAAAATGATGAAGAAAGATGTTGCTCGACAATTTAGTGCTTCACGATTGTTTCTACGTGACTCTGCGCAAGCGTTGCGCGTCAATGCTGAGCAGAGTGCGGACAAGTCGCTTCACTATTTTAAGTATGGTAGACTTGATTGCTTATTCATGAATCGATAAATTACTGTTTCTCCAACAAAGGATACACAAATCATGGAATAATAATAATAATGGGCGACAATATTGTTACTCATGTTATTGTCACTCATGTCAGTGTTGATATTCAAATTCAAATTCAAATTCAAAAGTGTTTATTTGCAAGAATTACATTGTTTAATAAGGAAAGGTCTTATATCCTAAAAGTCACTGCATTCAGCCTGCAAGCAAGCGTGCAAATTATTTATAATTATGTCATTAAATTATCTATGTCATGCAATTAATTCGTTATTATCATAATTATACAATATTAATAAAATCGATTAATGTAAGAATCTAATAAAAAAAATCCACTTAATATAATTATTTTATACAATTTTATCGTCCACATAATTTTACTAATTAAAGCTCTATAAATTCCTTAATACTATAAAAACAGTTTTTTTGTAACCACTGTGTCAATTGTATTTTAAATAGATTACCATGTAACAATTTCAGTTCATTTGGCAGGTTATTATAAGATAATTTATAGAATCAGGCGTTACTTTGCGGAAATCCATGACATTAAATGTTAGGGAAAATATTTAGTTTTAATTCCGCGACAAAAATCCAGGCTTGTTGCGACGACGCAGCCGAGCGCTCGTCGAGTCAACATCTCCTGAGGATGCCCTGTGGAGGGGCGAAACACGTGTCGAGTATAGGTTTGATTGCGTGGCATGTTTTTCCGTTTTGTGTATGTGTGCATATGCATGTGGGCGGGAGGGTGGGACCCTTGCTGCATGTGCATATGCATGATTGCATAGGAGTGGGATTGCATCCTGCAACAAGCCTGGATTTTTGTCGCGGAATTAAAACTAAATATTTTCCCTAACATTTAAGGTTATTATAAATCAAAATACACATATTACACACATTTTTCTTATAGATATCTTTATGAACAGGCGGTTGATACAGTAGGTTATTAAATTTAGCCCTTTTTTGCCTTGACATAACCTCACTGCGGTACTTGAAATAATGCATGTGTTTCTTCGTAAAAATGCAGATATCTTTTATATATATACAAGGCAGTGGAAGAATTTTATATTTTTGAAATAAAGGTTTACAACTGTCTAAGAACCACGCCTTGTTAATAACTCGGATGCACCGTTTTTGAAGTTTAAAAACTCTATCGGCATCAGTCGAGTTGCCCCACATTATTACTCCATAGTTTAGTACAGATGACACATAACCATGGTAAGCCGACAAAGCAGCTTCTAATGAAACATTTTGTCTTAATTTTTTTAAAGCAAACACAAACCTATCCAGTTTCTGACAAATATGTTCCACATGACTCTTCCAGTTAAGATGGTTGTCTACAATGACTCCTAAAAAGTTTAGTTCATTTACTTGTTCTACTTTTTCTTTTTTACAAATAATATCTAAAGCCAATTGTTTGGAATTATAAGAGTTAAACTGAATTAATTTTGTTTTACTTATGTTAATATACCAAGATACCAAGATCTGTCGGTCCGGCAGGGGGCGAATAGTTTTAATCTATATCACTAACACTAGTTTTAAGTTGTTAGGGTATGTTACTAACAATTTGGATCATGGTTATCTGAAATAAACAGATTTATACACTTATTTAAAATATTTACATACGGTAAAGCAAGCCCAGTCCCAATTAACTTTTTTAAGACGATTCGATGTATAAAAATAAAACCACGACATTTAATACATAACATAAACATTTATTCATTTATTTAGGAGACTAAAATCATTCAGCAGCTTATCAAATATATCATTCTTATCATCCCCACTGGCTTTAGGCAGAAATTCATCAAGCAATCCATTTTGGAAATCACCAAAATCATCTTGTACATTCGTGTCAGCTAATCCCAATTCTGTGAGCAGAGTCAGATTGTCCACATTGTCAGTTTTGTCATTGTTGTCAGATTTTTCCACTTTGTCGTAAGTTAGAGCGACGTTATCAAAGTCTGGTAGGAGTTGTTCGGACGATTCTGTGTCATCATTGTCTTTATTCTGACGCCTGTTCATAAGTTTAGCTTCTTTATTGTCCAGTTCTACAATATCGTGGTATTCGTGTATCTCCTTGCCGAATTCTAGGTCTTCTTCTTCATCTGGATTGTCCTGTGGAAGATATTTTTTGTTTTAAGATTTGTATTCAGATTTTATATTCTTATGTTTTTTGTCCACTGATCTTGATCTAATATTAAACATAAATGAATAAGTAACACCCGGTTTCTGAAAGGCCGATCAATGTTAAAATCAATTTAATCTCTTGTCAAATCATCTGATCGGTTCACTGAATTATCTACAACCAATCAGATGACTTGACAAGAGATTTGACACCTAGTTAGTTGATTTTAACATTGATCGGGTTTTCGGAAACCGGACATAAGACTCTGCATCACCCAAAAGCCCAAAAGATAATGCCAAAGACATTGAGTCCACTTCGACATATCCCAAAGGATTAGCAAACTGAAGTGTCAGTGGGCAGGTCACATTAATTTGTCGAAGAACCGATAACCGTTGGAGTAGACGTGTTCTAGAGTGGAGACCACGTCTAGGCAAACGTAGTGTAGGGCGCCCTCCAGCTAGGTGGACTGACGATATCTTTAAGGTAGCTGGTAGTGGATGAATGAGAAGAGCTGAACATTGAGCTTAGTGTCGTGCAATTGGGGAGGCCTATGTCGAGCAGTGGACGAAATCAGGCTGATGATGATGATGTGCGAATGTAGCGTGTGTAAAGGTTAAATAAATAAATAATATTTAATGAGTTACCTGAATAATCTGCGCCGTAGACTTGTATTGGAAAGCGTTTTGTGAAAGATCGACTTCGACCGGGAACAAGGTCGCATTGTCTTTCAAATGCTCCACGGATTCGCTGTGAACACAAACAATATTGTTAACACAAAATATTCACTCCACACACACAAATGCACACGAATAATTTCTTTGCTCAGGGATCAAGCTCAAAGTTTTATCTTTTACAGCCTAGACATAAAAATTCGTTCGTCTAAAGTGTGGAAGACCCATACTTTAGCATGAATGGACCGGCTCGACCAGATCGATACAACTCACCAGCGTGACGCCTGACGCTACACTTACATTGTTTCGCCGGGTGAAGTGAAGTTATCGGAGGCCCAATCCTTCCCCCCTTAACCTGAATCATTAAATCCCCTATCCTTAAGTCCTGCCAGTCTATTACTCACCATCAGGTTATCCGTCTGCTGATTCGCCGACCCTTTCGCATAAAAAAAGTTTTTAAAAACAATCCTTACTTATGATAAAGAGCCAGCCCCTGTATAAACCGTCGCAGCTGATAAGCAACGTCTTGTGTCTTCTTATTTTCCAAAAGTTCCAACTTCACCAAGACATCTGATCGTAAACGGGCGAAACGCGTCCTTGCATCTTGACGACAGCGAAGAATGAGTCTGGACAAAAAAAATCTTTTAAGCTTTCATTGCACAGTTGGTGCGGTGGCTGGGCAATTGGCTGGTGTGCAACGTGTCGCGGGTTCGATTCCCGTACGGAACAACTCTTTATGTGATCCACAAATTGTTGTTTCGGGTCTGGGTGTCATGTGCATGTGAAATTATATGTTTGTAAACGCACCCAAGACAGGAGAAAATCCTAATGTGGGGAAACGTTTAAAAAAAAAACCGTATTAATCCTTAAAAACGTCTTATCAAATTAAGTTTTTTTTAAAATGAAATACACTAGCAATCATAACCTCTCTTTAATTATTCAAATCTTTGAGACTAGAAGCGGAATAGCTTAAACAAATCACACAATAACCTAAAAAGTCTTACAAATTAGCTATATATTTATAGCAAGGAAAATTCAGGAAAAAACTCAACAGAAAAGCGGAAAATCTTTGTTTCACATACAACCAACTTTTTGAAAATCTGGTGGCAAAAAGGAGTTCGCCGGATTCGCTATAAGTTTTTATTTATAGGTTTGAAATCGTCAATCCGAATTGAACAAACGTGGAATAATGTTCAAAACCTTTTCCGTGTGAGCAGAGGCCTTTGCTTAGCAGTGGGCACTTATAGGCTGATGATAATGATGGAATGCCTTTACAAATATACTCTTTCCTCACCTGTACTCATAGTTGCCAGTCTCCACTCTGTACAGCGGTTCCTGCAGCGCATTGTACCCATATTCTTCATCATCCATTTCCTTTACCTTCAGACAGTATGAGAGGTACTCGAATTTCGTGTCTGCATACTTACGGATCGTGAGCTTTGTGTCTGGTATAGCCTTATTGAGGTAGGTGCCCATGTCTGATAGGATCTGGAGAAAATTAATTTTGTAAGCATCTCATTGGTAAGTAGTAAGTAAACGGCAGGCTTTTTATTATGTGATACTTACGAGTAGGAGCATACCCTGGACATTCGCAGCAATGGAGGAGTTACAAGAGGGTTGCAGACCTTTTGGGGACAACGGTTTCGAGTATTTAGAGAGGTATAGGAGGAGGGAATGTGGGAGGGGAACGATTGGGCCTACGGCAACCTCATTATCATGGCATCGAAGCAACACTGTCGTTGTTTCACGCTAGTTTCCTCTAAGGCCTTAGTATCACTCTATTGCTCTACTAGGCTTGCATGAGAATATCGTACCGCTAATAAAATGTTGCTTTGGACTTTTGACTTTTTGTTTCAATCTATGTTTAATATAATAGACAAGCCCTTTGTATATATTTAAAGCTTTTTTGAACTTGGGAATTAAAAGTTACAGGAAACCAGTTTTGTGTTTTAAGGTTAAGGACTATGGTGCACTCAAGTAGGTAGTTACGTTAGTGTAAACAATCTTGGCATGATGAGTTTCTTGGAGGTCTAATCCTTCTCCTTCTCCAATCCCTAAATCTTAGAAACCTTAATCCCCAAAATGCTTCAACGCACTCGTAACTCCTCTGAAGTTCCGGGTGTCTATGGACGGCGAACGATTGCTCACCATCAGGTAATCCGTCTGCTCACATATATCACGTAAAAAAACTGCATCACACTGCAACACTTACAAAAACCAAGAAAACTTGAAAACTCACCGGTTTTAAGGCCTTTAGCATCTTGATACCGTCTCTCTCCAACAGCCGATGGTATTGTCCAAACTTTGTGAAGGCTTCCGAGGCTCTTGCTTGGGGTTCCCTCACTCCTATAGCGGCGAAGATATCCCCGACTGACTTGTACGTTTGTAGGAGATCAAAGTAGGCTTTCAGCATTCTGGAATGTTTGAGAGCTTGATTAAGTTTTTGGTAAGTTAAGATAATTGTCTTGAACTATGTCATAACTCTCATATGACTTAGTTTTTCACAAGATTTCGATGAACTTATGCCAAAAAAAGTACAATTTCGTTCATCTTTTTTTTTCGCGAGTTAAGAAAACTGGACTTATAATAAATTATAAGTTTGATCTCGTCCATCCGCCTTAAGCAAAGCGTTATGATTAATGCTCAAAACATCTCCATGTGAGATGAAGCATTTGACACATATAAATAGGTTGACGATGATGATGTCAAATTAAAAACATACCTTTTAGCATTTTCCACAAGCCTTTTATAAGTCGTCTCTGTTTCCCTTAGTTCATTAAGCTTGGCTACAAGCGTATCATTGCAGAGAATAGCTCTAGAGAGTCCCAGGGCATCAGCAGCTCCAGAAGACATATTCTCAACTAAACGATGTTTCATCTTTTTCATTATAATGTCTAAGGATTTCCCTTGCTTTGGATCCGCGTGTAGTTTGTTGTAGTTTATTGTTACTTCATCCTGAAATGCCAAGTTGGGAAGGTAGAAAGAAGATATTGTTTCTTTACTGTGTTAAGTTTTTTTTTATCCACTTTGGGTTAAATCCGCCCCAAGAGGGAGTTTATTGCGACGCAATGCGCAAATCTTATCTGCTATTTCATACAGATATGGCATGAATTGGGGCATAATTTATTATGAGACTGATATGAACATAAACATTGTGTTAAGTTAGAGACTCCTGATTATTCTTGAACTGAACTTTCTTCTGTATTGTAATATTTTTTTACCTAGTGCTTACTTTGACGAATTAAACTAAAAAGTAGGATACATTATTACATTTTTGTTAAAATAACAAATTTACATGGGCGACGCTGATTGCTTACCATCAGGTAATCCGTTTGCTCGTTTGTCGACCTATCACATAAAAAATCATCGGAAGAAAAGTCAAAGTCAAAATCATTTATTCCATGAACGAGTCCTTTAAAATTATTGTCAAAATCTGAACGAAGCCGTGGTTGCAGGTCAAGCGCCTTAATAATATCTACCGCGGTCTCGACCCGGAGCAAGAGAAACAGGATGGTTTTTAGTCAGTAAGAGTCTGAAACTCCCTCTAGCTCTAGGGCGTAATTGTTAGGTTTTGAAATTATATTATAGAACCATAGTATTATTTTAATCGAGTATCGATTGTTTAGGAAGTTGACACTTGTCACATGGCCATCACTAGTTTGGATCAAATGTCACTTGGTGGATTTCGGTTCACAACTCGGCTTTTTGCTCGAGCTCAGCATCAAGGACGGACGGAAGCTAAATAATTATATTCTACAGCAATAAATATGAGTACCTATTATAAGCAACCAGCGCCGCCCATGGACACCCGTAACGGAGGAGTTACGAGTGCGTTGCCGACCTTTTAGGGATTAGGGATTTGGAGATTAAGGAACTGGGGAGGGATTGGGAAGGGGAAGGATTGGGCCTCCGGTTACCTCACTCACACGGCGAAACACAACACTGTGGTTGTTTCACGCCAGTTTTCTGTGAGGCCGTGGTATCACTCCGGTCGAGCCGACCCATTCGTGCCGAAACATGGCTCTCCCACACTTAGCATGGCTCTCCCACACTTACCTTAGCTGACTGAATCATCTTAGCGACTTCCACCTTAGTTTTGCCTTTAACCGATTGTCCGTTAACACCAACCAATTCATCTCCACTTTGTAATGTACCATCTTTTGAGGCTGGCGTGTTGTCGAAGATCTGGAAAGATATTTCTTATAAAACCCTTAAATATCATTATTGAACCGAGATATTAATGGAATACCTAATTAATACGAATATAATTTTATAGTAGCGTATGTGTTATTCCAGACTATAATCTACCTCCAAGATTCGTTTAGTAGATTTTAGGTGAACGACTAAGAAACATCCATCCATCAATATTAGTAGAGCGAACTATATAAATAAAAAAGAGCTAGATGAATTCTTCATAAATACTGTTTCAAAATCATTGCAAAAGTTACATTCTTGAGTTTATATCGCTTACTTTGAAACTATAGAAGAGATCCAATTTCGGAAGCCCAAAATTTCCACTCTGCCAACCCGTAAATCTCCAAAACCCTAATCTCTAAGAGGTCGGCAAAGTACCTACTCAAAACTTCTTTGTTGTTGCCTGGGCACCTCCATGGACGGCGCCGTTTGCTTACCATCAGGTAATAAGCCTGCTCATTTGCCGTCCTATCACATAAAAAAATAGATGGATTTGAATTGTTTAGGAATCTTTTTTAAAGTTTTGACTATTTGGATACCTCCCTCGTTTACCAAAACAGTGCTTAGAACGCTAATTAAATTGCTTGTGTTTTTGTGCAGATATTCCCATTTCTATTTTTATTTTTAAGAAAAGCTGGCGTGTTTTTTTACCTGAACGATGTATAAACAGGGACAGAGGGGCGCTCCTCCACCTATACTGATACCTATCAAGTTTTTCTCATCTTTGCTTAACACCACACTGCCCGAAGTAACAGTCATACCCCTGAAAATATTGAAGATTGATATTAAATCTTAGCCGTTTTAATCCAAGGGGTAGCTAGCTGAAAATAAATTATAAAAAAAACAATTTTAAAACTGCTAGCACAACTACAATTTTTCTTTAACATAGCTTAGTTCTATTTTTAAATTTTATTACTAATTCTAAAATAAAAGACGGTAGTTTATATTGTAAACGTATTTATTTGAATTTTAGCTTAGATCTAGCTTATATTAAATTACTAAATAGCCTTCAAAAATTATGACTAGCTTCGTACATTTATCATAGTCAGATAGCCTACATTCCTCTCTTAAATTTACTCACAATCATAAAAAATCGAACTTAATTTATTGAAAATAATGACTCAGTGGGTTGCTTCGCCGCGACGCGCACGCTGCTCGTAAATAAGAGTCCCGCTGTAACTTGAAACTAGTAGAGCTTTTCTCATTTAATTCACATGAGTAAGTCGTATCTATACTAATATTATAAAGAGGTAAAATTTTTAAGTTTGTATGTTTGTAAGTTTGTATGTAGGGGGTAATCTTAGGAACCGCTAGTCGGGTTTCCAAAATTCTTTCATTGATACATAGCTACAATGTTCCTGAATGCTATAGGATATAAACCACACCCGCTGCTAGCTCCATTTAATCGTAGCACGCTACGAGTCACAACGGGAATCGTATTCATGAGCAGCGTGCGCGTCGCGGCTGCGTTACGCAGCAAACAGGTCTTAGTTGCTAACATTTAACATTTCATGATTCTATAAACTGGTCTTAGTTGATTTATGTGAGTAAGTCTTTATTTTCAATGAATTTTGTATGACTCACGATAGTTACTATCCAAAAAAACAATCAACATAAAGTTGGAGAGGGCGTAAAACATCAGTGTACGTATATTATAATAAAATATACATCGGACACCTATACCGACGCGAAATGTAAATTACGTGCTAAAAAAAAGCTGGCTGCCTTGAAACATCTACCTTAATCAGCAAAACTAAGGAAAGTATTAGTCATCATTATAAATCAATGACAAATTCCACTTTGTACAGACTTCTGTTTCAGTAGGGGAACCAAGGATGATTAACTTTTTTAGAAGTTACACGAGCGTTGTAGTAACTTACTGGAAATTGGAGATTTGGTGATTTATAGAAGAAAATGGTTTAGTGAATCTTTGACTGCTCAGTTGTTTGTGTGTGTCAGGGTTCAATTCCCCCACGGAACAACTCTTGGTGTGATCCACAAATTGGGCTACAATTTTTCTGGGTGGTATGATGTGTGTGTGAAATTGTATCGTCCGAAATTGACTGTACGGTTGGTGCGGTGGCTGGGAAACTGGATGCTGTGTAACGTGTCGCGGATTCGATTATCGCACGGAACAACTCTTTGTGCGAACCACAAATTGTTCCGGGTCTAGGTCTGATGTGTATATACAATTGTATGTATGTTTATAAACACACACGACATGGGAGGATAACATAATGTTTTAAAACAATGAAAAAAAAACCAAACTTTTTATTTTATTTTCTGGCTGTACATCAAACAATTCTACTGAGCCTACTGAAAAGTGCTTTTTGTTAACGCTATGAACTCACAAGAGATCTTGATGCTGTATAGAATATCTTTCGAATCGTAAATCGTTGAAAATGCACTCTGTGTCCGCTTCAACAGAGTTTTCTTTTGGCTGTCTGTATTAAAAACAAAAAAAAAAAAAAAATATAAATATATTTGTTATTTCTAAAAATGATTTGATCTTGGGATTATTTTCCTGCCAGTTCTAAGTTATATAAAAAGGTGTCCGATTGGAAATACCAATGAAACTTTTTCCTAGTTATATGTACTTTCTATGATTATTTAGACAACACTGACACACGGTGAAGGAAAACATCGTGAAGAAACTTGAACTTATAAATTCTAATTGTAAGTTTGTAATCGCCAATTCATATTGGCAATCGTTGTAGTTAATGCTAAAACCTTCTCCGTGTGAGAAGAGGCCTTTGCTCAGTAGTGGGCACTTATAGGCTGATGATGTCAGGTGTTTGATTTCTGAACTGGGACTGGGAAGATATAACGATAGCTTTAAAATAAAATTATACCTTAAGTGAGTAGAAATTGGATTTAATTTTAATCAGACTTACTCTTCGAAAATTTTGATTTCCGTAACATCATTTGTAACATCTTGAATCGAAGGAGTCGGACTATAATAAACACAAAATAAAGAAAACAAAAAAATATTAAATAAACGTCAATTTAAAAAAAAACAATAAATTTTAGCAAAAAATCAATTTTAAAACTCACTTTTCTTCGATCGGCAGTAATAAATTAGAAACTTTCTCGTTAGGTTTGCTAAACAAAAATAAAAACAATAAAAAATATTGAAAATTGTGGTTTTTCTTTTGTTTTAGGATCGTCTGATGGTCATAGAAGTAACAATACGTTGTCGACCTTTTGAGGGTTGTAAGGAATTTGAGGATTGGGAGTGGTAGGGGGAAGGATTGAGCTTCCGATTATCCGCGTACTCCTCATGTCGTTGTCGTTGTTTCACGCCGGTTTCCTGTAAGGCCGTGGTATCACTTCGATCGAGCCGTCCCATACGTGCCAAAGTTGGCTCTGCCACACATAAAACTTGTACGATTATTAGCCTTAAACGACTACAAGAAATTAGATGGATCCTTTTTTTTCGAATTCATTATTGGAGGAACAAGCAAGAAGTTTGTATAACAGAAAAAAAAACAGACATTGATTCACCGGGAAATTCATAAAAGCTCTCGAGCCAGAACGCTTACACGATTTTTTTTATCGGAATAATTATTACGATTAAAAAAAACACAGACGAAATATATATTTTTTAGTTAAGTAATTCTACTTTTAAAACATTGTAACTACATACTTTCTAGTAGTGTAAGAAAAAAACCTACTATTTAATTACTGTTTTCGTAACTACATGAAAAATCTAAATAACAATCCATATGGTGTTAAAATTTTCCATGTCTCTCTAATCCATATACAACTATGGTTCCACATCTATTTAATATATTTTATATCTAAAACAAGTATCTCTAAAGTTTCTATTACATAGTTACGCAAATAGTTCCACTTACAGTTACTGTAAGTAGTACCTATAACTAAAAAAAAGAAACAAAAAAAGTAATACAAACATTTTATCTTCAAACATGCTGTGTAAAGTTGCTTGAAGCTGGGGACAGATCCTTGTATCATTAAAGATATAAAATTGACTATTCTGTTGCCACATTGTCACCAAAAAATCAATAAAAACACATAAACGTTGTAGTCAGTTAAACAAGTGATAATATTCTGCAAACAAAGGAAGTTGGGTAGATAAGGAGGATATATTGCAATAGTCATGACCATAGACTATTAAAGTTGTTTTTGTTATCTGTGGTTAGCTGTCAAATGGGAGGGCAGAGGGTATAATACATAATACGATAATGAATATTAGTTTAAAATACGTCAATGCAACATAAATAAACAAGAATGAACAATAGTTATTACAAAAACATAAGAAATTAATTTATAAATAATAACAATAAATTACATTTATCGAGGTACATACATAACGCAATAAGAATTCAAAATATGACCCATATTTCCCCACCTGTAGCTTTAATTCACAAATACCTATCTGTAAACTATCTTCTTCTATTTTAATCAAATAATGACTTGATGACGATCAATTAGGTTGTAAAGTACGTGAGAATAGAGAATATAATACACAAACAAAGCCCAATTTTATGAAATATTTTACCGTAGAAGTATAGGAAAACTCTTTTCATTATTTGTATGAATCAAACGATAAAATATTGCTAACCAAAATTATAGAAAATACCATTGAATAAGAATAATAAGCCTTGGTAATTTAGAAAGACATAATTTAATTTATATAATACGCGAACCACACACATACACAATTGTCTCATACTTCAAGAAAAAAACTCCGATACAGAAAATACATAAGTATTAATATAAAGAAAACTATAACAAATTAATAAATACGTACATTTTATCCTCTTCAAAGAAAAAGTCGTCATCGTATTCTTGCATCATTTTGCCGTTAAATAAATAATAATTTCACTTTGTTCAATACGAAATGAAAATGTCACAGTGTGTTGTTGAAATTATTGATTTTTCCCGGCACCCCGATGAACGTCAGACAAACGTCAGATGCGTCGGTAAAGCAGGGTTGGAGGGAAAAATTGGAATGGAGGTTTTATGTTTTTTTTTATATTGAACTCTTTGGTACACAATATAGGTCATACAGTAATTTTTTAAGATTCGCGGAGGAGGTACAGTGTAGGTACTTTTTGTTTGACCTAGATATTACTAGCGCCTGCGTTGAGAAAGAAAATAAGTAGGTACTTAGCATTTTGCTTAAACAGGATGACGGATTTCAGCTTGGCAACACCCTTAGGTCTTGTAGACATCTTGTTAAAAATAAAGGCAATAACACACTTTCTCTCAGTTGCCATTAAGGAGAAAAAAAAAAAACACACTTTCTGTTTCAAGGACACAAAATGCATTAGAAAGATTAGAATCGTGGCATTAACAAGACGTCTACAAGACCTAAGGGTGTTGTCAAGCTGAAAGAAAAACTATCCATTTGGCAAAAGAATTCCCCTACAACGAGTGCTATCGGCGAAAGATTCGTTCATTTAACCAATCGTCGTTGAAGAGTGTTTTCGATGAAACGTTACAGCGGCGAAGGATTCATTCGGACTACCAACCGTAGATGAATAATATTATCGGCGAAACGTTTCATCGGCCAATTATTTTTTCGTTCAACTAACCGTCGGAGTAGAGTGTTATCGGAAAACCGTTCTTTCGGTGAGAGGTATTTCGGAATACCATACGGAGCTCGAAGGATTGCGCCTCCAGTAACCTCACTCACACGGCGAAAAACAACACTGTGGTTTTTTGCCACACTCCGAGCGACCCATTCGTGCCGTAGCGTGGCTTTCCCACACATAAAACGTATCGCGCTTGAGTGGCAAAATTATTTGTGAAAGAAAAAAACATGGTAACAAATATACTGTGTACCGACTGTCGTCGTATCGAATCGCACGGAAACTCTTTGTGACATCCATAAATAGTTGTTCTGTTTTTGAAATGTATGTTTGTAAATGAACCCATGACATTGGAAAAAAACCAAGTGAGGGGTAACTTTTTTATTTTTTATATTAAATAAAATAATGTAATTTACATTTATTGTCATCTCCATCATATAACAACTCCAGAAAGGCTTGCTTCCCATCAGATGGCCCTAAACACACTTTCGCATTTAACAATGACTACATCAATAGGTAGGTGGGTACTTATTTACATAGTTTTTTTCCATAAAAAAGTATTAAAACTTTTTTGGAAAACGCCCTTTTAACAGCAGTCCCTAAGACAAGTTGCATACGTTATAATGAATTTAGGAAAAAAAAAATATAGAATTATATAGCTAGCTTAGCTTAGATAATTATTATCTAAAATTATTATTTGAAGCAGATGCTTCAAATTTTAGTAGCTTCCTCTTCACAAACATAGAAACTTTTTTATTGCATTTTTAATAAAAGCTTGTAAATAATTATAATTATTAAAAATAATTTTATTAACTTTCAATTAATTTTGTATACCTTACCGATAGTTAGGCATAATAAAAAAAAATACCTAATAAAAGTTTATGCACAATTTAATGAATGTACTCTCTGTTTTTTTTTTAATTCATTAACATGTCACGCAATGATATTTGACCCTATGAGGTTAAGGAGATCCATAGAATGCTTTATTCTATAGAAATGTTATGTATTGAGGTTCTAACCTATTGCATTCAAATTGCTTAGCAGTCAAAGATCAAACTTTGAGGACGTTTTAATGGATAAACGACGGTATGAACCAAGTAGTGTATAATAGGGTAGTTTCAAACCAGTTGATTCATTTTGGGGCATGTCGCTTTTTTATCCAAAACAGTCCTTTATTCGTCTCTAGAAGGGATCTCGACGACTGATCGTAGAACTCACAAGTCGTACCTTGAAGTAAATAATTACATTGAAAAAAAAATCTTAAAATCAAACAAAACATACATGGATATTTTAATTATTTTTTCTATTATTTTTAGTGGCAAAATCTATCCCGTTCCTTTTCCTGCTCTAGGCCGAGGTGATGGTACATTATTTCAATTGACCTGCAACCCCAGTCGGTCCTCACGGCGGCAAGAGGTCGTCATGCGGTCCTCGATGCCAGGAGTATCTGCTACTGCGGCGGCTGCCCCGTGAGGAGGATAGTTTCCCCGCATTTCCCCACCCTTTGTTGCGAGCGTGACTTTTGCAGAAAGAGGAGATTTTTTTTGTGAGGGGAAAATCATCAAATGACTTCTCCCGCCCAGGGCCGGGCAGGAGGGAGTGTCAGACTCTTACTGACTAAAAACCCCCCTGTTCCTTCTCCTGCTCTGTGCCGAGGTCGCGGTACCTCATTGCGCTTACCCCGCAACCCCGGCTGAACATCAGCCCTTTAGGGCCCCGTCTGTGGTGGTCGAATGGCAGAAAGAGGAGATGGCTTCCCAGTCTATATATTGTATATTAATATTGTAAACTTTTGTTAAGACTTATTAATTATTAAAAAAAGTTCTCGCTCAACACCATGGTCTCGACTAAGGCCGGGCGCGAGAGGTCGCCACCGCCGATCGCTTCCCTGAGGACACAGCGGTGCTAGGCCCACCGTAGTATGACCTCCGCGTGATTCTCACAAATCCCACTAAAACTATTTCTTAAAATTACTGAGTCGGTTAATTAACCATTAAGTGACTTTGAGTAGTTAGTTAATAGCTTACTAATCTATTGTTAGTCTTTATATTATAAATAGGTAGCTATTATTTATTTATTTATTTATTTATTTATTTATTTATTTATTTATTTATTTATTTATTTATTTATTTATTTATTTAATTATTTATTTATTTATTTATTTATTTATTTATTTATTTATTTATTTATTTATTTATTTATTTATTTATTTATTTATTTATTTATTTATTTATTTATTTATTTATTTATTTATTTATTTATTTATTTATTTATTTATTTATTTATTTATTTATTTATTTATTTATTTATTTATTTATTTATTTATTTATTTATTTATTTATTTATTTATTTATTTATTTATTAAGCTTTATGCACACAAATTTCTGTACATAGGCGGACTTAATGCCGTAGGCATTATCTACCAGTCTGACCTTTGGGTGATGCAGAGATGAGTAAAAACGGTGAGCGCAAGCAGCAAAATTTTTAAAGACTAAAACAAAGACTCAATATAATAATGTATAAATTTAAACAAATTCAATAACAATATAATCTTACATAAACTAATAATACATACAAATTATGTTTATATAAATATAGAAACACTAATATAAATAAATAGATACTACATACTTATATAGGTATATATATATTATATAATTATATAAATAGCTATATAATTTTAATACCATCTAATAGTACAAAAGATGTCATATTTTGTTCGTTTGTATTGAAGACACGCTTTTATTATGGTTGGAAAACCGTCCGACGTAATCTCCCACCCCAGGTGGCCCGAGAGTGAGTGTCAGTACAAATTATTAGGAAGAAAAACATGTCCGACTCAAGATTAAAAATCACTGCGTTCTTTTTCCTGCTTTGACCTACTCAGAGGTTCTGTTACTGATTAATGGTTCGATTTTTGGAATATTATTTCACCAACACTAGTTTCGCACTAATCATTCCTCTGGTGCTGCGGGTCGCTTGCTTACCATCAGGCAGTCCGTCTGTTGTTGGCCATTTTATGACAAAAAAGACACGGAAATAAATTCACCTCATGCAATAACGTAATAATGTAAGTGATAATATGTATGACTAAAGGAGCACAGCATTAAACACCTTATTCTTAATTAAATAAAAGTATATTTTACTTAATTAAATAAAAAGTATATTTTATTTAATTAAGAATAAGGTGTTTAATAAATATTAATAAAATTCTTAATTCAATACGACTGCATTACACCCTACGCGCAAAAAAAGGTTCGTTACCCAATCCCCCGTGCCGTAACGCCACCGCCATTATGCCTCGTTGGGCAATCTGAACTGCTTTATATGTAAAAGTTACATTTTAACTTGTTCTACCAGTACAAACCGGCGCGCCTCGCAAGCTAGTCATTAAAAATAAACATAACGTAACGTATCATATCATAAAAAATAAATATAAAAAATGAATAAAATAATTATAGTGAGTATCGTTTTCGTGTGGATTGGATATCCGAATGTTTTGTTGTGAACAAGTGAATTTGACAGGTCATTTGGCGGGAATTTGTGTGTTTTTTATGCTGTAGTTTTTTTTATTTTTTCTTTTGTTCGATTTTTGTTGTGCATTGATTTGTTATAGTGGGATGTGTGTAAAGAAGTTTTTGGTTAATTAAGTATGTAATTTTAATATAATCATGTTTCTTAATAATATTATTTTAGTATGAGCTTATTTTAAAAGGTAAGATTTAATAGAACAGGCGGTATAAAATTTACATAGTCTTAAAAAGGCGGGAAGGTTACTCGATTAGTCAATCAAAAAATGTAAGTAAGTGAATACACAGATAATAAAATGGAATAATCTAGCGTGTATAGGTATAAACAAAATGACGAAAGGCTTGAGATAGCCTTGGATTAGTAATAGAATATATTTGTGAGAGTGTTTTGAATAAATATGTATTTAATATTAGACTTTAAATTGAGCTGTTTCGGCAATGAAGATTAAAATTTTGTTGAGTCTTTCAACCTCAATTTGATTCGAAGAATTCGATCGGAGTAATTGATACCTATTTATTCAGAGCGCTGCCTTTGTAGTGACCTCAGCGAAGGTAACATTTGGCCTAGGCCTATCCTTCCCAAGGGTATATATATTATCTTTTTTGCCACCCTGTAGCGGGAAGTATAGGAGAGCCGAATGGTATCGCATCGATCGAGTCGAATGGGTCGTTTCGACCATAGTGATGTCACGACTTCCCTGAAAACCGGCGTGAAACAACTTCCATTGTTTGAAGTATGTTACCGGAGACTCAACCCTTACCCAGTAACCCTCTTCCTCCCATTCCATTTCCCAACACGGTAGTTTCTAACTAGTCAAATTCAATACTTCTATTTCAATGACAAAAAGTATACTTTTCTATGAGTTTTGTACGTAATCGCCGTAATCGCATTATGACGCCATAATGAGTTTACGTCAAACGGCACTACTTATTTTTTTAAAGTTAACTAGGAAAGATCTAAAATCAAGTAGATATATCGCCAAATCAATGAATTAAAGTGTGGGAGAGCCAAGCTTCGGCACGAATGGGTCGGCTCGACCGGAGTGATACCACGGCCTCACAGAATACCGGCGTGAAACAACCCACAGCGTTGTGTTTCGCCGTGTGAGTGAGGTTACCGGAGGCCCAATCCCTGCCCTTCCCCTATCCGTTCCCAATCCTTATATCCGCAACCCCTGTCCCCAAAAGACCGGCAACGCACTCGTAACTCTTTTGGTGTTGCGGGTGTCCATGGGTGGCGCCGATTGCTTACCATCAAGTAATCCGTCTGCTCGTTTGCCGACTTATACCATAAAAAAATGAAAGTATGATTAGTTCTAATAATTCATTGTAACTATTGAAAAGTTAAAATTACTTATTTTTTACCCCGGAATCTAGGTACCCAATTCCTTTAAAATTACGAGTGCTAATGTATTAGGTTGGTACTTTTATATAAAAACAAACCAACTAAGACATTCTTGAGTTCTAGCTATATTAGGAATGTATGATTACAAATAGCGTAATTACACGTATTGTGTGAGGTTGAGTAAAGATCAAAGTACAATGCAATGTTGTGAAGACACTTTGTATTAATAACTATTTATTTTATTTTCGGAATGTGAAACATAGCTAAATTCCTTTTTCATTCACGAAACCTATTACATACGAAATTCGTGAAACAATCATAGCGCCGTGCGAGTGAGGTTACCGGAGGCCCAATCCTTTCCCTCCCCCAATTTCTACATCTCCGAAACCCCAATCCTCAAAAAGCCGGTAACACACTCGTAACTCCTTTGGTGTTGCGGGTGTCCATGAGAGGCGCCGATTGCTTACCATCAGGTTGTTCGTAAGAGTAAGTGAATAGTAAATTATAGGTACTATAAGTAAACAATTTTATATCATTGCATTTTCTGACTAAATAGTCAAATTGAAATCTTATTTCGAAAAGCAGAAAGATCAAAATCATTTTACCGAGGTGCAAACCCAATTAAATTATGACTATAAATTTAAGTGTGTTAATGAAAGCGTGTACGCAACTGTTACGTGATTTACTTAATTATTATTATAGTAAATGAACCGCTTTTTTAAGTCTTGGATATGCACAACAAAAATCGAACATTTAATATAAGTACTTTAAATAATATATACTATTTTGTTTTTTTATATTACTCATATTTATTTATAAATTTACATTTTATTTTTAAAAATACTGCTCCACAAAACACTGAGCCCATTTATTTTCGTATCTTCAATTACGTCAAAATACGCATCTGTCAAAATTTCGCGCCATTCCATTTCCAAAGTGACAGTTCTGTTTTTTTTTCAGCTCATATTGTGCGTGTCACTTTTACACAGAGAGGCAAAGGCACAGACAGGACCCATAGCTGGATTTATAAGAACGAACCTCATTGGTCATCCAGTGATACATGACAAGGTTTCTTATGTATTCGACCCTGATGTGGCTGTTAAAAGACGAAGACAGTTCATTTCTTTGCATGGGGATAAAGGGGAGAAACTGATTGAGAGGTTAGGTTTGGGAATAGATGGGAGGGACGAAGAAAGGCTAGAACAACAGAGACAGAGGGATGAGGGTCATTTAGGTGGTCTCAACTTTTATCTACCTTAGTACGTTAGGAATTTTAGGTTATTTAATGTAGGTAGGTACAGTTGTAGTTGTAAATAAATGTATCTAGTAAGTGTAGTGTTGTTTTATTGACGTTTATAATTAATTATTCTCTGAATGTTGGGATCTTTGCCTCTAGGAATTTAAAGTGACGATGAAAATGTTCTACGAATTCAACAGATCTAGGTTAATCAAACTGAACTTGAAACGACAACGTAAAAACCCTAATACATCTTCGTTTTTCGTAAAAATATGATTCACCAACTGATTGGTCATAAAAAAAAAACATTATTTTGCTCAATTTCATCATGTGTTATTTTAAAGTAGATGACTTAACATGGTCTTTTAAAAATAAATGTAATAACTACCAGTTGTTTTTGACATCTATAGCTACCTAACCTACCTATTGTGATTCTTATCTATACTAATATTATAAAGAAGTAAATTTTTTAATTTTGTATGTAAGGAGGTAATACTTGAAACCGCTGTTCGGATTTCTAAAATTCTTTCACTAATAGATAGATACAATGTTCCTGAGTGCTCACCCTACGAATAGGAATCGATAAAGCCGAGCAAAAATAGCTAGTCTATAATATAATAACATTTTTTTATGTAATAGGTCGGCAAACGAGCAGACAGATTACCTGATGGTAAGCAATTAGCGTCGCCCGTGGACACCCGCAACGGACGAGTTACGAGTGCGTTGCCGACCTTTTAGGGATAAGGGTTATGGAGATTTAGGGATCGGGATTTAGGGGAAGGATTGTGCCTCCGGTAACCTCACTCACACGGCGAAACACAACGCTGTGGTTGTTTTACGCCGGTTTTCTGTGAGGCCATGGTATCACTCCGGTCGATCCGACCCATTCGTGCCGAAGCATGGGCTCTCCCACACTGGATATTACAATTATACATATTCTGAACACTAAATATCAAATACAGTCACCAAACGCAGATAAACTAGGAGTAATTTCTGCATTTACACAATATATTTTTAGCTTAAAACCTTGAACCGTAGTATTCAGAACGATCATTAGTTTCACAAACAAATCTTTTAGTCTATAAATAATCTAAAAACATAATTCCTTTAGCGTACCTACTTCATTATAACCTAGCTACTCTTGCGCGGTTTCACCTGCTACTCGGCTCCATTTAATCTTAGCGTGATGTTTTATAGCCTAGCACTCAGGATCATTGTAGCTATCTATCAGTGAAAGAATTTTGGCAATCCGACCAACGGTTCTATAGATTACCCCCTAAAACCAACAAACAAATTTTACCTCTTTATAATATTAGTATAGATGACGTCAGCTCTCAGAAAGATGTTTACTTACTGTTGAGGAAAGGTAATGTAACTTCCAGTACATCTTCTTACTGGTAGAGAAGAGAAGAGATATATCTCTTCTTAGTCCACCATAAGGAATAGATTCCATAGTTCACCACGTCGAAGGACTAGTCATCCAGTGACTTCTAGGTTCCACATCATGAAAGTCAAATACTTGCAAGAAAAATTTTTTTTTAAGTTTATTGTGTATTTGTTCTATTTTTAAACTATTCCGCTTCTGGTCTCTAAGAATACCATACATAAATACAAATTGTTGACGTTAAAAGCTATTAAAAATAAATTAATAAAATATTTCAAAACATTCCTTGATGGGAATAGCGATTATATTGCAAGTCATTTGAAGGTTATGAATGATCGTTACTGTTCTCCATTTGAATATTATGCAAGCGTAGTGTTGCCACTATAATTTATACTAAACCTTGGCCTGATACGTGCAACACCACATTTGGTGATTGTGTCCGGTTTTGTTGTGATAAAACCGGTGCCGGTGGTTTATCCTACATAAGTAAGGATAGACGGTTTGAAGCTGATACTAGTGTTTCCTATCAGTTTAACGACAGTTTGGTTCTACGTCTCTGAGACATATTAGTGACTTCTACATTGGAATTTGATTAATTACTCAAACCCTGAGCAACCGCGCTTTTAAATATATTTTTGTACCACGCAAAAGTTAAGTGTGTGAGAGCCAAGCTTGTTGTGTTTCGCCGTGTGACTGAGGTTACCGGAGGCCCAAACCTCGACGTTCATACTATACAGCATGATGACATGAGCATGAGACTTCGCATTTTGTTAGTATACCTATGCCTTGTTATACCTAAAATCTTATTTTGAAAAAAGTACCTAGGTAATAATTAAAATTTCCATCACCATTCTGTTCAAAGTATACTTACTACTTTTTTAGAAGAATACCTATTTACCTACCTACTTTCTTTCTTTATGAAATATATCGGCAAACAAGCAGACGGATTACCTGATAGTAAGCAATCAGCGCCACCCATGGACACCCGCAATGGAGGAGTTACGAGTGCGTTGCCGACCTTTTAGAGATTAGGGATTTGTAGATTTAGGGATTGAGGAGTGATTGGGGAGGGGAAGGATTGGGCCTCCGGTAACCTCACCCACACGTCGAAACACAACGCTGTGGTTGTTTCACCCGGGTTTTCTGTAAGGCCGTGGTATCACTCTGGTCGAGCCGACCCATTCATGCCGAAGCATGGTTTTCCCTATTCTTGCTCGTTCTTCTCAGTACAAATATAAATTTAGGAAGGAACACCTAGTTTCAATGACGGACAATTCAAGTAAACTTTTTCAAAGTGTCTGTTTAATGATTAACCGAAATAAATGCGTTGACTTTTGAGGGCCGGGGAGAAGCACACCATTACTACCACCACCTTTGGTTTTTAAATTTCGATACCTTTTTTAAAAGAGTCGAGCCAGGCCGAGATCGTTAGTCCAGTTTTGGGCTACCGGAAGCTGTTGATGTGATGTACCAACATAATGGTTCCCTTTCATCATGGATTTTTAGTTTTATTTTTAAGAACATCTTGTCAACCTCCCCCACAGTCTGCAAACATAGAGGTCTGTCTGTCTAGGATGCTTGGTTGGTGTTTTTCTAAATGTACTTTATACGATCATCTGGACACTGCTGACTGCATGGTTGACGCGGAGGCTGGACAACTGGCTGTCGAGCAACGTGTCGCGGGTTCCATTTTGGCACGGAATAACTCTTTGTGTGATCCACAAAACAGGAGAAAGTCCTAGCGTGGGGTAACGATTTTATATAAAAAAAAAAAACAAAAAGAAACTACTATATGGCAAAGGTTAACATCTTGAGGAAACCTGGACTTAATTTCTAATTACAAGTTTGACATCGACAACAAGCGTGTTGTTTAATGCTCAAACCTTCTTCATGTTAGTAGAGGCCTTTGCTCAGCAGTGGGCACTTATAGCTTAATGTTAAGAATGATGATTATGAATAAAATACTTTAAAGTTTCAATATCATTTCATTTATTTATCGTAAAGTATTACAATATCGATTGATATTTCAATAACACTGAATGAAAACCTTAATCTAAAGATACAATAAAGTCATCAAATTGAAAACGTGAAGTGGTTGCCTAGCTTACTATCAAGAACAATATTTGGGATACAAAAAATCGATGATAGGTATAAGTAATCGATAAATCGTATCGAAATATCGAATGCTAATTTCGACATTCCGAGAGATTTATCCGTGTAAGACTTATCTAACATTAAAAGTGCTGTTGATTTGTTTTTATTTAGACTCGTTCGCTGGAACGTCGGATCCATAGATATAAGTCGGATCCTCTTTATGGTATAGACAATACAATTGTGGACTCTGTAGGTACTTGGAATCAATTGTAAGTTTTTACAAAATAATTCTAGGGTAATGAAATAATTTTGCTAAAACACTTCCATGTAGTGTTATTGAGTTAGGAGAGAGTAAGGGGTTCGGATTTATTTCTGACCCTAAAATCTATTCGAAACTAGGGGATCGCCCTTGCTTTGCATGGGCATACCACTACCCCGGTGTCCGTCATTTGTTTTGCAAGTGAAGTTGCCAATTCCCGATATTCCCTTAAACTTTTCTTAAATTTTCTTTCCTATGAACCTTCTCCTTAGAATAACGAGCATAACAAAAAAATAATTGGTAAAATTGGTCCAGGCGTTATTGAGTTATGCGCTTACCAACAGATTTCGCTATTCATTTTTATATTATAGAATTATAATTATAAAGATTACAAATGGCGATTTACAATCAAACAAACAATCTAAATGAAAACAAATCTTCAGCATTTTATTATAAAAAACTTAATTTTCGTTTCAAATAATGTGTCAATGGCATTCTTTTCATTAAAATTATGTTTAATATTTAGTAACGTCAACAAAATTGAACAGTTATTTTTTTTTGGTTGCAAACGTCAGATAGGGTTAGGTAGGTATGTAAATAAAGATAACTTATTAAAATATCAAAGAAAATACAAACTGTCGATGTTTTTAGGATAAAAAATTCAACAGTAACTTTTTATTTTAATATATTTTTGAAAAGTTTGCAAGAGAATTCGGAACTCAGGTGTAATCAATTACCATTTTCAAATTTTACATAAGTACTTTGAAAATAAAAATAAAAATATTTTTTTTCTTGACCTTCTTAACTGCGCAAGGGTAGATTTGTAACACGAAAACAACACCAGCACTATATTTGAAACAAAAATTCCCAGTGCACTAAGACAATTATGACTGTAACATTAAATTTATCAAAAAAAAGAATAAATGCATATCTTAAGAATTGCATAACCTGTAGTGTCTTAAAAACTAAATACACATAACCTAAAAAAATCGAAGATATTTGTGACTATTTCCCTTAAAAACTATGACATTAATAATTAGGTATTATTACAAAGATTTTTTTCGAAAAAAGCATTTTTAAGGCACCTCGCATTTTTGGTTTGCATCAACAGAAAGAATTTTCAAAATGTTATCGTTAAGTAGAGAAATCTTTACCTAGTTAATCGTAAGAGGCTCATGACTTTGATCCATAGTAATATGATTGCGTTTCTAATTGTAATCATCCGGCACGCTACATTGTAAATTTAATTTAATCATAGCAAGTAAACGACTACTGGTTTCTCCATTGTTTTGATTAAAATATACTATGTTATCATTATCATGAGCTTTAAGGGCCTTTCATCTAAACATTTTGTATAAATTCCGACTTAAAACCACAAAAAAACATCACACACACAATGTTATCCGCCATCTTTTTAATCGCACTTACTTCTACACTGCGAAACTAGATGGCGCTGACTGTCTTACATTGTAAACGAAAAATATTCATAATAGTTTTCATAAAATATAATCACTATATTATTCTAGGTGAATATTTATAACTAAATAATTAGCCACTGAACGATGAAAGACCCAAACTTATAACTAATAACGAACACCAATGAAGTAGGTATTATACTTTAATATGGCATTACATTCATAAATAATTATCCATTAAGAGATCAAAATTAAGTTCTTTTTTCGTTTTAAAAATTATTAATTTCTCTTACATGATTTTCTGCTAATAGTAACATATCTTTATAAGGAATATTTTTCTCTTTTTTACGTGAAATAGTATTTATATTAATTGCACAACATTTTAACGAATTTTAACAATTAATTCTATTCCTAGGAAAGTAACCATAACGAATAGGTAGGTTTCATTATAATGGCGCCAAAACGAATTCTAATGTCATCTCAAACTGTCAACTCAAAAGAAATGTTACCATCTACAAAAAGTACAATTTTAATGCCTATACTCACATTCCAGCACTTCGTTAATAATTTTACAAAACAAGTAAGACATTTTCATTTGTTTAGTTTTAAGTTTTTCTAACATTCGTAATAACTTCGTTGTAGTAGCTAACTTCGTTATTGGTAGATTTAATGATGTGAAAAAATAATATCTTTTCTTTTTTGTTCACGACAAATGTCAAAAGAGCGATAGTAATTTATTACAAGAAAAAAAAAAATCGAATTGGTATATTACACAGCTGACTTTAAAATCAACTTGATTGAAAAGTTATTTTGTTATCACAATGATGGATTTTCATTTTGTTGTTAATAGATGGCGCTAGTGAGATATAAGACCATTAGGCCTTGTATTTTGACAGTTGAATAAGTTCATTAGCAGCTTAGCTTTCATGTGCTTTAATGACAAATGATTTATCATAAGCACGAATTCTATTGGTCAATAAACCTTATATCTCACTAGCGTCTCTTGAATTTTACTAGGTATTTAAGTTTGTTCGTTGCTCGCCGTCCATTCCTGAACGTTCGCGAAGTTAGCCGAAGTGTGACGTAAATTCAAAATGTAACGGTTATGTTATGTTCGGTCGTTGTAGTCGCTGTCGTGTCTGTCTGCTTTGGTCACACACGTCTGTCATTTAGACAACGTGGACCTGAAATGAGAAAAAAGATCAATTAGTAAAATATACTTTTCACACACTATTTAGACGTTTTTTTCTTTGGGGTAGGTGAAAATCATCAAATGACTTCTCCCACCCTGGGCCAGGCGGGAGGGAGTGTCAGACTCTTACTGACTAAAAACCCCCCTGTTCCTTTTCCTGCTCGGGGCCGAGGTCGCGGTGCCTCGTTGCGCTTACCCCGCAACCCCGGCTGAACATCAGCCCTATAGGGCCCCCGCCGGTGGTGATCTATTGGCACTATTTAGATGTGACAATGGATTTGGGACTGTATAACGAACAATAATATTCAAACTCTATTAAAGAATGTGAAATGATTGCAGTTAATTACGTGCACGTTTGAAAATTAAAAAAAAACATAGTAAGATGTTAATCGAACAACGTGTAACCTACTATTGTTCAGTCGTTGTGTACGAAGGACCCAAACAATTCAATCAATTGGATAGGCGAGGATGAGAGAAGTAATTTGATGATTTTCCCGTCTCATAAAACCTTCTTTTGCTAAAAGTTATCATTAAAATAGAAATTCTATATTATACCCTGTGATTATACCCGTAACTCTACACTACTGCCATCTATCCGCAACTAACGGCAACAAGACAATTATAACCTCGAAAAAAGTTACAGTCTTAACAAAGGGCACCAGATCAAACCTATGACCTAAGTATACACCGTTAGGGTACAATTTCACACGGCTATCATGTCTATGATGTTGGAACTAAATTATATCCTGATTTACAGCTACCATCCAGATTACGGTACACTTCATGAGTGACGTTACACCCATAATGGCTGTATGTTGAGTTTAGATAAAAAGAATGGCCAAAAATCTAAAGCGGACCGCTTTTTTGCCATGTTGGAGTGAAGACAGAAGGCTCGTTTGAATTTTTTGATGGTAAAGTTCGGCAAGCGAGTTTGCTGTTCTTTTTGTAGTATCAATGCCGCTCATGAACACTTCGGAATGTTAGACAATTAGTGCATAACCGTTTTATTAAGATTTTTTTATGTGGTAAGCAATCTGCGCTGGCTATAGCCACTCGCAATACCAAAGGAGTTAAGTACTACAAGTGCCTTTTTTTTATTTAATTGATCAGCAAACGAGCAGACGGATTACCTGATGGTAAGCAATCAACGCCGCCCATGGACACCCGCAACGGAGGAGTTACGAGTGCGTTGCCGACCTTTTAGGGATTAGGGATTTGGTGTGGTGTGGTTGTTTCACGCCGGTTTTCTGTGAGGCCTCTCGTTAATTATTAGTAAAGATAGGTTTGATCAATCTCAATTCTCATATTAGAGAAGAAAGGATTTGGCCTCCGGTAACCTCAATCACACGGCTTAGGATATTAAAATTTGTAGGTGGTAATGCCACTTTTCAATTTCTATACCTATTGAGGGTTTTTTTTTGGAAAAACTTCACGTTACATGCCTTGGTTGAGGCGAGAGGGAGTGTCAGACTCTTACAGACCAAAATCCACACAGATCCTTTTTCTGCTTCAGGTCGATGTCGATCGGATGAAGGCAGGAATACGCCTCCAGTAAGATTTCTAATACGATGAAACACAACGCACAGTTTCTCGCCGGTTATCTGTAAGGCCATGGCATCACTCCGAAACAAGACTGGCAACTTCTGCGAACCTTTTGCATGTGCCTCGATTGCGGCAACTATCACAAAACAGATCTTCGTATCATACAAGTGATTTGTAACCGCGATTAGAGAATTTTGTATTCTTACACCGCGATAAAACCACATTCTTTCAATCTCTTGGATTTTTATGCGCGCCTAGTACCTGGACTGTTCGCAAATGGGTATGTTAACGCTGTATTTGATAAGTTGGGTGGCTAGAAGTGATAGATGGTAGCTTTTAGTTTTAATGTGTGCAGTTTTATGTTGTCGTACTATACTTGTTATCTTATTGTGTAATCATGAAAGATGTTTGATTTCAACTAGGTTTATGGGGACCGAGAAAGACTGATGCGGTTTCGTGTTTTAAATTTATTTGAATGTATATTTTGTATAAGTGGAAAAGAATGTTATTGTTTGAGTTGAGAACATTATATTTTGTTTCTTTTTAATTTTGCGATTTTTTAACGCTTTTTCAATCCAAACTTTCAAATTAATATTATAAATGCGAAAATAACTCTGTCTTTCTATCTTTCTGCCAGTCTGTCCTTTGTTCACGCCAAAACTACTGAACCGATTTGTTTTTATAATAACTATCGTGAGACATACTAAATAAACTAAAAATCACGGGTTACTCACGTGTGTCAATTGAGAAAGCTCTACTAGTAGTCAATTTACACAAGTGAGTAACCCGCGATTTTTAGTTAACTGAACTGATTTGTTGTGAAATTTGGTACGGACATAATTTGAAACTCAAGAAAGGACATAGAATAGTTTGTACACCAAAAATCTGCAGGAAGTCACTATTCCACGCGAGCGGAGTCGAGGGCAAAAACTCATTTTTGTATAAGTGAAAAATAATGTTATTGTTTGAGTTTAGAACAGTCTTATTTGTTTCTTGTTACCTTTTATTATTTTTTAATACTTACGATGATAACGGACAAGGATGAGAGAGAGAGAGAGAGAGAGAGAGAGACAGAGAGGAAGCAACAAAGAAAAAAGTATTTCTAGCTTTATCTATAAAAAAAACAGATTCAATTAAGCCACTTTTTCCTCCCTTTGTGTTTTCCTATTTATCAATAAAACACCACAATTTTACATAGTACAAAACTTTCTTAAAGTTTCAATGTTGCATTATTTTGTTCGAAGTATGTGTGTATAAATAATTCACTTGAAATACACACACCTGCCTGGTTGTCGATACTAGTGATGGGCGAGTCAGTAAAAAACGGGAATGGTAAAACGAATGCGGTAATATTGGAGATATTATTGTGTATACATTTTTTCTGTTAAAAATATGCGATTATTATTTCTTCCAGTGTTTTCCAAAGTCGGTTTGGATCGACAGTATACCTGTATTTTTCATGAACCAACTGATAACTCTCCACAATCTTTCGTTTTGATAACAACGAGATAGCGGTCAAGCGCGAACCAATATAACCAATGAATCAATAAAAAAATAAATAAAAAAACCTGTTACAGTTAATACTAATACCCCATTTTATGTACCTTACACTACTCATTTTGTTTTAATGGATATCTAAGCATATGGAATGGGCCTCTGGTCACCTCACTCGCACGGCGAAACACAACGCTGTGGTTCTTTCACGGTTTTCTTTGAGGCTGTGATATCACTCCAGTCGAGCCGACTCATTCGTGCCGAAGCTTGGCTCTCCCACAATTAAATACTGGTTATTTTGCACAAAGAACTAGTTTTTTTTACCGTGCACAGCCCATCACTAGTCAATACTAATACATATGAAATAGATTCTATCTATAGTGAACTTTAAAAGAGTTTTTGTGACGTTTTTTCTTCGTATACATTGTAGTTGAAGAAGCAACGATAGGGTTTTGCTGGCTAAAGGGCAGTTTACATTTGACGATTTAAAACCGTTTAATGTATAATTGATAGTTTACCGAACTCTAAAATTAAGTATCGTGACATCATATCATCAGCCTGTAAGTGCCAACTGCTGAGCAAAGGCCTCTTCTCACACAGATAAAGTTTGAGCATTAATCGCCCCGCTTGCTCAAGGCTGATTGACGATTTCCAACTTATAAATAGAAATTATAAGTCCAGAGGGCCTACCATGCAGTGTTAAAGCGTGAATCTTCCGGGCGAGAAAGAGGGATGGAGCTATAAAAGGTGTAGAGGTAAAGGGAGCTATACAGCATAGTACAGTAGGAGTACTGGCATAGGCCTACTGGTCTCCTCACGATGTTTTCCTTTACCGTACGTCTCTGGTGTCTAAAATTAACTTAAAAAATACACATGACACGAAGTAAGTATATCACATTGGTACTTCCCAGGTTTCGGACCTGCGCCCTCATGCATGAGAAACGGGCACCTTAAACATCGGGAAATCAGGACTACGAATGATGTGCAAAATGTTAGGTAGACTTTCCAATATTTAATTAAAGAACCAACAGAAATTCCTTAAAAAACAAACCTCTCTACAAAAACACACTTTAAAAATGTTTGGATAACTCCAGTTCTTTAGATGTTGATGATCGATTATATTATAAGTTAAATGGTGTAGATAGGTTACCTAAACAAAATTCGATTTTCAAAAACGACTTACAAATACACACAGAAACAATTCGTATGTTTAGACGTCAAAGTGAGATGGCATGATTCAATAACTGCGAGTGAAAAAGAGACAAATATGAAAAAGTGTAGCTAGTTAGCCACATTTTAATGTATCACTTGCTGAGCGCTTGTAACCTAGACTACACCTTTTTACTAATATCATTGTTGATGATGTCAAAATTTAAGGAGGAAAATGGCGACTATCAAATGTGTTGGACGAATCTTGCATTATTGTTTATGTAGTTATGTGGTCTTTTTTTTCTTCGCTTGCTACCAGACGACTCCTATACTTATTTGCTATCGACACACGCAAAAAAACCCAACAATACTTTTTTAAATAATCATCACTAAGATCTCCTTTTCAAAAAGCTATACTATACCTACTCGACAGCAAAAAGTTTTTATCACTAAAATTAATAACACGAATCCATGTACCTATTAATATTAGTTTTAATAAAAAACTTACACGTCATACTTAGTAACTGATTTGATGTAATTAATTAGTCAAAACGAGTTCAAAGATCTTCACAGCTCTAATTTATTTATACGAAAATATATTGACAGATGTGTTTAGGCGGTCGACAAAAAGTTTGGTGCAAAAAAAATATGTAATTTGAAATCAATCACAGATTACTAATGTACTAAAAAGTTTTTATACCAAGCCGTTGAAATTATAATTATGGTTTTAAGATGGGTTAATATTTTATAACATTCTCGTATTAAAACTTAACTCATCGTTACGTGTTTTAAAAATTAAACTCAATGTACCGATTTGGTAGTCATATTGTGACCTTTTTAAATGACTTTAAAGTGCCAAATTATTAACTAATTGTCTATGGATACATACTAGCTACTGCCACGCGGTATCAGCCGCTTCTCGGTTTCTATTGGTCTAAGCGTGATGTTTATTTATAATCTGTAGTCCTCGAAAAAGGAGTATCCGAAAAAACAATACCTATTGTACAATTCAAATCGATTCGATATTTAAAAATATTGTTTCTTGTTCTAAATTAATTGAATGATATTGTATTATAATATCGCATAAGTTTGACGGTAACTCATACAAACGCCAGCCGGGGTTGCGGGGTAAGCGCAATGAGGCACCGCGACCTCGGCCCAGAGCAGGAGAAAGAACAGAGGGGTTTTTAGTCAGTAAGAGTCTGACACTCCCTCCCGCCCGGCCCGAGGCGGGAGAAGTCATTTGATGATTTTCCCCTCACAAAAAATAACTTATACAACGGAAATCTTTACCAAGAATACAACGAAAATGTTCAAGTGTAAATCACCTTTATCCTAATATATGAATAGCTAGGTAAGTACGAGTATATGTATAGAAGTTATACATAATGTAATATTTATTTATAGATCTTACATTGAATCAGCTCGGGACTATGGAAGTAAAAAACTGGATGCTGACGTTTTTATCTTGAAACAAAGTAAGCAGATATTCACAGATATATCTTTTTCTTCTTTTTGATAACAGAGAGAAACTTTGAAAGAAAAGAGTTTTAGGGGAAAGAGTATTTTTCTTACAGAGTAGGTCGGCAAACCAGCACTTGGAATACCTGATGGTAAGCTATCAGCGCCGCCCATGTACACTCGTAATACCAAAGGAGTTACAACAAGTGAATTGTCGTCTTCTTGTGTGTTATTAGGGACTAGCTATTCTCGCGCGGTTTTACCCGCTGATCGGCTCTATTTAATCATAGCGTGATATTTTATAGCCTATAGCACTCAGGAACATTGTAGCTATCTGACAGCCAAAGAATTTTGGCAATCCGACCAGCGGTTCCAAAGATTACCCCCCTACATACAAACTTACAAACATACAAACTTTACCTCTTTATAAAATTAGTATAGATTTAAGGTTTGGACCTATTTGCCTATAACTGTCTACAAATCAATGTGTACATTATATGCACTACATTTGTTTTATGTGGTCTACAAACTGACCTTAAAAGTAAGCATTTGAAGATTATAAGGCACCGCTGCCATATGGTGAAGGAATGTATGGATTATTAACATTACTAGCTTATGCCCGCGTAGAATAGTGACTTCCTGCAGATTTTTGGTATAAAAACTATCCTACCTTTTCTCAAGTTAGCTTCGGTAGGTTCCTGTTTCGGATTCAGCGGGAGGAAACGCCCGAGTGTCGTCATTGTGAGGACCACCTAGAGGATACGGTGGAGCATACGGTAGCGGTATGCCCTGCCTGGGCTGAGCACCGCCGTATCCTCAGGGAAGTGATCGGCGGCGGCGACCTCTCGCGCCCGGCCTTAGTCGAGGCCATGGTCCGGAGTGAGAGGAACTGGGACGCCGTCTCCTCCTTTTGTGAAGCAGTCATGCTCGCAAAGAGAGAGGCGGCCCGCGTGAGGGAGCAATCCTCCTCCTCACGCCCCAGCAGCCGCAACTGGCGACACTACGGGCGTCGGGGATCGAGGGACGATCTCCGGCCACCGTAAGCACGGGCCTGCGGTCGGCGAGTAAGGGCAGCTCGCCGCCCGACCAGAACCAGGCCCGAGCGTACGGCGCGTAGCGTTCCGCGCGCGCCTCAAAGAACCATTCGACCACCACAGACGGGGCCCTAAAGGGCTGATGTTCAGCCGGGGTTGCGGGGTAAGCGCAATGAGGTACCGCGACCTCGGCACAGAGCAGGAGAAGAAACAGGGGGGTTTTTAGTCAGTAAGAGTCTGACACTCCCTCCTGCCCGGCCCTGGGCGGGAGAAGTCATTTGATGATTTTCCCCTCACATAAAAAAAAACCTTTTCTCAAGTTCCAAACTATGTCTGCACCAAATTTCACAGAAATCGTTCAGTAGTTTAGGCGTGAAGAAAAGACAGACAGACAGACACAGTTACTTTCTCATTAATAATATTAAATTTAGATTGGGAATTATAAGTTTTAAATCGCGAAAAGTGATTAGTGTACAATCCTTGGACGAGTGAGAAAACGCCTTTGGTCAGCAGTGGGCATTTACAGGCTGGTGATAAAATGTGATTATGAAGTTCGAAAGAAGAAAACAAGCCTATCTGAACCTGAATTACAATACCAATTATATCGACTGCACGGTTCGCACGACGACGGCTGTGCAACTGGCTGCCGCGCAACGTGTCGCGGGTTCGATTCCCCCACGAAAAACTCTTTGTGTGATCCACAAATTGTTGTTCCGGGTCTGGGTGTGATATGTATGTGAAATTGTATGTTTGTTAACGCATCCACGACAAAGGAGAAAATCCTAGTTTGGGGAAACGTATATTTTTTAGAAATATAAGTTTTACGTTATACCGTTAACGCACCCACGACATAGGTGAAAATCCTAGTTTATGGCAACGTTTATTTTTTGATAAATAAAATTATAAGTTTGTACACTACACTATATACAATAACTAAGCAAAACAAAAAACCCTTCTAAAAACAACTTAATTAACGAAAAGCCTTTTAACCTGACTGAAACGAAAGCTGAAAATGTCGTGCAAAAAGTAATCATACCATTATATTAATAAAAGCTAGTGGAATATGACTGAGGTGTGGTTTTCGTGTGGAATCGGGGCGGTAGCCGGGAGCGGCTCAATTAAGGAGAAATTAGCAGTAAAAGTTTGCACAGCGACATCGAATGACCTTGACCTCCTGTTGTGGTGATTATAATGGCTATTTTAGGTGGGATATCTTTGGATTGTCGTGGTGGCCTGGAGGTTAAGGTGCCCACTTATCATGCATTGGGGTGCGGGTTTGAAACCTAACAAGTACTAATGTGACATTTTTTGATTCGATACCTACTTTCTATGACTAATTAGACACCACTGACAATAGGTGAAGGAAAATATCGTGAGAAAACTTGTACTTATAATTTGGAATTATAAATTTGAAATCGCCAATCCGCTTTAAGTAAGCGTGGTGATTAATGCTCAAACCTTTTCCGTACGAGAAGAGGCCTTTGCTCAGCAATAAGTACTTGTAGACTGATGATTATGATAATAGTTGAAATTGCCATGTTTTATTTTGGAGTCAAATGTGCCTTGAAAATGATAACAGTATCAAAGTCAAGGACAAAATCTACCTCGCCGAAAACCGGCATGAAACAACCACAGCGTTGTGTTTCACCGTGTGAGTGAGGTTACCGGAAGCCCCATTCTTCCCCTCCCCCAATCTCCAAAACCCGAATTTCCTAAAGGTTGGCAACGTTCTCGTTACTTCTCCGTTTATAATGATATAGGTCGGCAAATGAAAAGACGGATTACCAGGGGCCCGAGTCTACTATTTTCAAAGTGTTGTCATTCCTACACAATTCCATTGTCATTTTACTAAAAGTTCGTAATCTGTTAATTCAAAATGGCTGATCATTGGCGTTCGGCGATGTCGTAATATAATTATAGTACGAGATGTCGATTCTAAACGTAAATCATTGAATAAAGGAACTGATTTTTTTTTATTAATTTACCGCTTTATGTCAAATAATCATTTGTCATTGTACGAGATTACGTTCTAAAGAATTATTTCAATGAAGTGGCATTGGGAGGTCATAATGATGCTATTGTGTTAGTAGATTACCAAAACTTGTCAAAATCAACAATTCTGGCACTATTGTAATTAGCTGCAGCAGACTCGAGGCCCTGGTGATAAGCAATGAGCGCTGCTTATGGATACTCGTAGTACCAAAGGAAGTGAGTTGCCGGCTTCCTAGGGTTATTAAGGATTTAAGGATGGGGAGAGAGGGAGGGGTGAAGGATAAGTCCTGCGGTAACCTCACTCACACGTCGAAACTCAACGTACATAAATGTTGCTTCATATCGGTTTTCTGAGAGGCCGTGTTATCACTCCGGTCGAGCCGACCCCTTCGTGCCGAAGCATGGCTCTTTCAAACTTTTTACACAGCATACTTAATATGAAAATAAAGATACAATCCTATAATCCTATTAAAATTCTTAAGCAGGTCGGCACGTCTTAAAGTTGTCTATCAAAGATTATAACACAATGATTTGCATTAGACATAGAATCAGCTTAGTATGTCCTGCGGCGTTGTCCGGTCAATAACTTTTTGAAAAAACTTAATCAAGATACTAACTAATGGGTTTTCATTATACAGTTGTAACTATTAATCTGCTTGTCTTCAGGGAAGTGATTGACGGCGGCAACGAGCGAGAAGAACTGGGAAGCCGTCTCCTCTTTCTGTGAAGCAGTTATGCTCGCAAAGAAGGAGTCGGACCGCGTGAGGGAGCTATCCTCCTCCTCCCGCCCCAGCTGCCGCAGTAGGCGACACCCCGGGCATCGGGGATCAAGAGCTCAATGATCTCCGGCCACCGTAAGCGTTGACGGCGAGTAAGGGTAGCTCGCCACCCGACCAGAACCAGACCCGAGCGTACGGCGCGTAGCGTTCCACGAGCGCCTCAAAGAGCCAATAGACCACCACAGACGGGGCCCTATAGAGCTGATGTTCAGCCGGGGTTGTGAAGTAAGCGAGTAAGGTTTTAAGTCAGACTCTTACGGCCTTATTACAAAACAAGGTTTTACTTTAGTCTAGGACTAAACCATTGAGCCAGTTTTTGTATTTCGAATTGAAGGTAGATGACAATATTGTGCCATGTTCGAGACAACAAAGGATTAAATTTTAATGAATAAAAAGGAACAAATGATGGTCTATCTAGATTAGATAGACCATCATTTGTTCCTTTTTATTAACAACTTGTCTCTGTAATGTTCTCACATAGGGGTACAGTAATGTATAAAAAATGTATTATTGGTGAATTGTAAAAAAAATATTTTTATAAAAAGAGTAACAATGGAGTTCCTTGCTCGTTCTTCTCCATTCGAAACCACAATTTGGAACGAGCACCTAGCTTCATTGACGAACAGACTGACAGACTACTTCTCTATTTTGACGTTTCAAAAGTACCTATTTATGGTTTAGTTGGAATAAATGATTTTGATTTGATTTGATTTGATTTGAATAAGGTTCAAAATTCAAAACCCGACTCAATGGTTTAAACCTGGACTAAAGATAAATCTTGTTTTGTAATAAGCGGGTTACTGACTAAAAACCACCCCGTCCGTCACCCGCTTGAAGCCGGCACATAAGTGAGCTTGCAATACTATTAAAGAATGTCTGAATACAAAATACTAAAAAAACTTAAACAATTGAGATTCCTAATAATGCATTGTCGTCAATTGTTTTCTTGAGTTCACAAGACTTGACAATTCATTCACAAAAAAAGTATCTATGCATTATGCATACTATGCATAGTGTATGTTTCTTTAGAATGAACAAATTGGTCGTTTCTTTATGGAATAGTGTTAGTTTGTTTTTAATGGAGTGTCGCCTACTGCGGCAGTTGGTGCGCGAGGACGACAGTTCCCTCAAGTGCTCCACTTCATCCTTTGCGATCATTACTGCTTGGCGGAAAGAGAATACGGATTCGTAGTTCCTCTCGCCCTGCAACGTGCCCTCGACGAAGGTCGAACGTGAAAGGTCGCCGCTGCCGATCACTCCCCTGAAGGCACGGCGGTACTCAGCCCAGGATGGGCAGATTGCTATCGTATGCTCCATATATACGTGTCTTTTGAACAATGGCGACATACGTGCGTTTTCTCCTGCCAGATCCGAAACAAGAACTTATCCAAGCTGCCGAGCGCGGTAAGCACCTGTGTCAGGCGGAGGTCGGAACACCATGGCGTCTCTCAAGTGAAGTTCAAGATAAAACTTGTGTTAATTCTGAATCTGGTTTAAAACACTAACTACATTTGTTTATTCTACTTCTGCAACAAATAAGGCAATTCCATTGTGGTCAAACCGATACTAAATAGCAGTACAACGCATCGGCGAATTACCTAGCTATGCGTATACATATATTTATACAGTCCACTATATTTAGCGCTACACATGTAAAAGAAAACAGAAAAAGTATTAAATCATATTTAAAACAGTCCATACATCTCCTTTTTCGCAAAACATCCTACAAACAAAAATACACCTTATCGCCCAAAACACATTACGCTTACACCCCGCTCTAACAGACAGCAGACAGAGTTAATTACAACATAGTACAATGTTAATTACAAACAAACCAACAGAAACCCAACGAAAGATAATTACAAAATACAAGAAATATAATGAATGCTCATTCATTTTCACAATTTATAGGAAATCTGTGGGCTGACATATCATGAACTAATGGTACTACGACATTTGTAAAGACGAGCTCTGAAGTAATGCCAACTGTTCGCTATTTAGGATACATATCATTTATTTTCTACAGTACAACTTTCTTATTGACTACCTCTTTCGTAAGTAAGAGAATGAATTATCACTACATAGTATAAAACAAAGTCGCTTTCTCTGTCCCTATATCCCTGTGTACGCCTCAATCTTTAAAACTACGTAATGGATTAAATACAGGAGAAATTTTGTAATAGCATTGCACCCGTGCGAAGCCGGTGTAAATGGATAGTTAATAAATAATTCTGTTTTTTGTTTTAAAAACGAACGAAATGAAACGTCAAGGAAGTTCTCCGAATTTTAGCAGAGTTTGAAGGCATGGACCATCTCGTAAGTAGAGTGAGTTAGGTCAGGGTTTGGCAAAAAATATTGGACAATCGTTATATATCAAAACATGGATTGGGTCGACCGGATTGATACCACGGTCTCACAGAAAACCGGCGTGGAACAACCCAATCCCTTCACCTCTCCCTATCCCTTCCCATTCCTTATATGTTTATATTAAGCCCTTTGGTCTAGCGGGTTACCATGGGCGGCGCCATTGCTTACCATCAGATAATCCATCTGCCGTTCTGTCCTATAAAAAAACCCTTACTTAACCTTAGTAAAGAATTTGTTCCGAAAACTATTCTCTGAATATAAGTGTATGACGGTAAATATATACCACTGATATCCCCATATTTCCTTCATAACACTTTACCTAACAAAGAGGATGCAACATTGAATGCAGAGAGGTCGTGACCTCTTGACTTGCATGCTTGCAAGATAGCATTTTCCAGTTAAAGTTAGATTACTTCACATAGAATTTGCTAACTAATATGTAAGTTGTTATTAACCGACTTTGCAATACAATGAAGTTGTGTGTTTATGGAAACTTTTGATGCCATTTAATTTGCAACGTTGTGTTTCGCCGTGTGAGTGGGGTACCGGAGGCCCTAACCTTCCCCTCTCTAATCCCTAAATCTCTAAATTCCTTATCCTTGAAAGGTCTCGTAGCAGTATTCGTAACTCCTATATTTTTGCGGGTGACCGACTGATTGCTTATCATCAGGTCTGCCTACATGGAAGGCCTTACATATATCAAAAAAATTGTGGCATTTGGGTCGATCAACAGGCAAAAGTGATTATAAGGCTTACGATTTTCCATTTTTTTTGCCGTTAGCTGTTTAAATCGGGCTCATCGTATTGAATAAATAGCTTTAACCATTCTTCCGACTTTGTGCGTCATTATGAAGATAATATTAGGAAAATGGAACTTACCAAAATCTAAAGATACAACGTCGGCACCCTTTTCTGAGCTCCCAAAGACAATTTGTTACCAATCTTCTTGTAGCTTTCATTCTTTACTCTAGACTTAGGTTTCTCCGGATCAGGACATCCTTTCAGCTCCCAAACCAGATTCGTCAATGACTTCGGCCTGCTTAACTTCCTAGACCGTTTTTCGGGCAATTTGGGACCATTGCCAGAATCCCCAGACGTCCTTCCACCAGAATGGCTAGAATCTAACGTACCATCCAATTCCATGGCCTGGTGGATATTTGATAGACTTTTATATCTTATATTGAAGATTGGGGAGTCACCTTTGATCGGTCGTATCGGACTAGTTACTGGACTAGGTGCCTCTTTAGTAGGCGAAGTACTCTTTTGACGGAAGACCATTCTATTCTTACTATTGTTCACACTATTCTTGATGTACAGTTTAGGAAGATTCGCTGCAGGAGCTATGGAACATTTTTCCTTATAAACAGTGACTGGGGTTTCTTTGATAGGAGTTGGTGCTTTTCTCGTTCTCTTCTCTGCCTTCTGAATGTTCAATGGCTTCTTTGTAGGTATTGTCTCTATCGGCGGTGGTTCTGGTTTAACTTCTGTGATTAAAGGCATGTGAATAGGAGTTGCTGCAGGTGATGATGGTGCGGATTCGTGTCTTGGAGATGGTTCATTAGAGTATGATGCTTTTATATTCTTAGGTAGAGGCGCAAATCCTCTGACGTAGTCGTAAATTTGGTCTATTTCGTCATATTCGTCCGGGATACTGTTCTCGTCTCGATGACTGCTGTAGATGTGATTGTGGCGAGACATGTGCTTGTGTTGGTTCGCCGTGTCTGATGATGCACTGCGTCTAAGGAAGTATCCAGTTTTGACTAAAGGTGGGGCATGTAGAGGTCCATTCAGAAGCCTCTTAGGATCACCTAACTTTCCATCCAACACATGTATTCTATCCACAACATCAACTAATAAACGATTACACTTTTCCACTAGTCTAGAAAATTCCATGAAGTTCTTAATTTGATCCTCGTTCTTGCATCTTTGCATTTTTAGTGGAGCCGCTAAGGGAAGTGCTACTAATGCATTGCCTTCTTTTGGAAGGGGGAGAGCAAAAACGTGGTCTTCCTCAAACATTGACAGCAGTCTTAGTTCTGGGACAAAATGGCTGGCGCTTTTTAGCCCTCTTGGCGGAGTTCCATGCACCAGTCTCACAGTAATAGGCAAACGTTTAGTCAACAAAGTCTTTGCTGTGTGTACTCCACTGATGTTTTCTTCCTTAGCAACTGCGGAGAACTTCCCTCTTTGATCTAGACTCAGAAGAATCATGTCTCCTTTAGAGTCTGTACATTTCAAATACTTATTTTTACCTAAGAACGTTTCTCCTCTAGGCATAATGACCTCCCCAGCTGGTAGATTTCTAGCCCCATCAGCTGTCACATTGCCATCTAAGTCTGTTTTAGCACAAATTACTCTAACTGGTTCTCTAACAAGACATCCATCGTCTAGCTTTCTTCTAGCTAGTTCTGATACAGATTCGATGCACCTTACTGCCCGGCCCTCTTCGCTTAGTAATTCAAAATAGCCTTTATACGTTTCGGGAATGGCTATTCGAGGTCCTACGCTTACCATCCGTCTTCCTTCTTTAAGTTTGATGGCTTGAGCTATAATTTTCTTTCTTTTTCCTGCTGAGACGAGCAATGCGGTGCTCTGAAGTCCAGGGCTTGGAAGTGTTGGTACGCCAAGGCCTCCATACTGTCCTTTGATGATCTTGGCGACGCTTGGCAAGCGGTTCTTGACGGCGAACTCTCGCAGATAGCTCCCTTCCTCACACCAGCGCGAAGCTGCGGCCACAACTTGGCCGTCGGTGGCTGCCATGACGAGGGTAGTCACATCTGTGGAAGAATAAAAAGTAAACATTAGAAATAGTACTTTATCTGCGTTGTTTATTAAAAATAAGTGGTTAGTGTGAGGCAACGTTTTATTTAAAGAAAAAGAAGATTGAATCTGTTCGTCGAAATAGCTTCACTAAGAGGACTGACCGACAGACTGACACTACATCTTCAAAATGTTGTTTGACGTTCAAAAGTGCCTGTAAAGGTCTAACTGAAATAAATGATTTTTGACTTTTTTGACTTTTGTCGATGTAGTTTAAGTTAATGAAGACGGTCATCAGTCGTAAGTTGTCTGGAATGGCGAAATATGTCTTATGCGTTTCTTTTTATCCACCTTTTCATTTATTAGTTATTCTCTGTGTATGTTATTAGGAGGAAATATTTATTGACTTAGGCAGACGAGCAAAGGGATCGATGGTAAGCAATCGGAGCCACCCATAGACATCCTCAGGAGTTACGATTTTGATGCCAGATTTGAGGGATTGGGGTTTGGTAAATTTAGTGATTGGGGTAGGTAAGGGAAAAGGCCTCCGTTAACTCCAAACACACGGTGAAACATAACACTGTGGTTGTTAAACGCCGGTATTCTGTGATGCCATTGTACTACTCTGGGGATGTAAGGGGGCGAACTTCCATCTTTCGCCCCAAGCCAACCTCACCTGCACGCGGTGCATCCTGCTGGTCAACGAACGAGGCTCTGGCGACCGACCGACGGCGGTATATCCGTCCCTTACAAACAGGCGAAATTAAGTACCGCAGGCCGGTGACGGGCAGCAGCGTTACCGGTGCGAAAAGTTTCGCCCTGCGATCGCCAACCCGCCTGCCCAGCGTGGCGATTATGGGCAATACCTCCTATGGGCAAAAAACGAAGGCCACGGCCCCCAGTTCCCGGCAGCCCCACTATTCCTGGTCATGGTGGCGACCATGGTAACGGTGGGGTAGGGGGTGCTAAGAATCTCCGGGCTACGGGAGGCCACCACAACAGACTGACCCTGGCGACGTACAACGGACGCACGCTACGGCTTGACTCGCATCTAGCGCAACTAGAGGTGGAACTTGGGAAGATCAGGTGGCACATACTAGGGTTATGTGAAGTCCGAAGAGAGGGGGAGGACACGATAACTCTCAAATCAGGCCACCTGATGTACTTCCGTGAGGGAGACCAAAAATCCCAAGGTGGCGTTGGGTTTCTGGTTAACAAGTCCCTATCTAACAATGTTGTGGAAATGTCGAGTGTGTCGAACAGGGTGGCGTACCTCATTATAAAGCTCACCGAGAGGTATAGCCTTAAGGTGGTCCAAGTGTACGCACCGACCTCGGCACACTCCGATGATGAGGTGGAGGAGATGTTCGATGATATATCGAGGGCCCTCCACTCCACCACTAGGACTCACTTCAACATTGTTATGGGGGACTTTAACGCCAAAGTGGGAGTACAAAATTGCAGTGAATCGGTAGTAGGATCCCATGGGTATGGAAACAGGAATCATAGGGGGCAAATGCTCGTCAATTTCCTCGAACGGGAGGGGATGTTCTTAATGAATTCATTCTTTAAGAAGCAGCCCCAAAGGAAGTGGACGTGGCAAAGCCCCGACACTATGACAAAGAACGAGATCGACTTCATCATGGCGGACAAAAGGCACATATTCAGAGACGTCTCCGTGATTAATAGGTTTAATACCGGTAGCGATCACCGACTCGTCCGAGGCTCTCTGAATATCGACTTCAGAGCCGAACGAGTCCGCTTGATGAAGGCCAGGCTCCGACCAACCCTGTTTCAAATCAAAATGGGATCTGAAGCGTTTCAGTTAAACCTGGAGAACCGATTTGCTGCCCTGGAAACCACAACCGACGTTAACCGGAACCTTGAAAACGTGGTTCGAGTTCTCAGGGAAGAAGGTACGAGATTTTGTGAAATGCAGCGTAAGGGCAAGAAGTCGAAGCTTTCGGAAGAGACTTTAGGGCTTATGAAGAGACGACGTGAAAACCCACCCGTCACTTCGTCAGAGAAGCGGGCTCTAAACCGAGAGATTAGCAAACACGTGCGACACGATCTCCGGTGCTCGAATACCCATGCAATCGAGAGAGCGATCGAGCAAAACCGGGGGCCAAAAGTGTTCGTACAATCTCTTGGAAGAAGCCACCTGACGAAGTTGACCACAGCAAGTGGAGAAGTCGTTGTCTCGAAGCCGGCAGTTCTTTCGGAAGTAGAAAACTTCTACGGCCGGTTATACGCTTCGCATGCATCTCGACCTGACCCCGGAAATGAGGACTCTAGAGCCACTTTAATACGCCATTACACCGAAGACCTGCCAGAAGTCAGCATTGACGAAATCGAGATCGCTCTTGGACAGCTTAAAAATGGAAAAGCCCCTGGAGAGGATGGCGTTACGACAGAGCTTCTAAAAGCAGGCAGCAAACCGGTACTCAGGGAGCTGCAAAAGCTATTTAACGCTGTCCTGTTTGAAGGGAGAACTCCAGAGGCGTGGAGTCGGAGTGTGGTCGTCTTATTCTTCAAAAAGGGTGACAAAACCCTACTGAAGAATTATCGACCCATTTCCCTTTTAAGCCACGTCTATAAGCTGTTCTCGAGAGTGATCACGAACCGCCTTGCGCGAAGACTTGACGAATTCCAACCACCGGAGCAGGCTGGGTTTCGGAGCGGATACGGCACCATAGACCACATCCACACAGTGCGGCTGATTATACAGAAGACTGAGGAGTATAATCAGCCCCTGTGCCTAGCATTTGTGGACTATGAGAAAGCCTTTGACTCGGTCGAAATCTGGGCTGTTCTGGAGTCCCTGCAGCGATGCCAAATAGATTGGCGATACATCCAAGTGATGAAATGTCTCTACGAGGCCGCCACCATGTCCGTCCAAGTACAGGATCAGCAAACAAGGCCGATACCGTTGCATCGAGGTGTGAGACAAGGGGATGTTATCTCCCCGAAATTGTTCACAAATGCAATGGAGGATATGTTCAAGACGCTGAACTGGAAAGGACGCGGCATCAACATAAATGGCGAGTACATCTCTCACTTGCGATTTGCAGACGACATCGTCATCGTAGCAGAAACGCTGCAGGACCTACAACGGATGCTGAATGACCTGGCTGACTCTTCTATACGCATCGGCCTACGGATGAACTTGGATAAAACCAAGGTCATGTTCAATGAACATGTACTACCGGAACCGATTGCAGTACACGGCGCTGTTCTCGAAGTCGTTCAAAAATATGTATACCTCGGGCAGACATTGCAGATGGGTAGAAACAACTTCGAGAACGAGGTGAATAGAAGAATTCAGCTAGGTTGGGCAGCATATGGAAAGCTGCGTCAAGTCTTCACGTCGTCGATCCCACAGTGCCTAAAGACGAAAGTCTTCAATCAGTGCGTCCTACCTGTCATGACATACGGAGCCGAAACGTGGACACTGACGGTGCGGCTGGTTCACAAGCTAAAAGTCACTCAGCGAGCTATGGAGAGGGCTATGCTCGGCGTTTCTCTGCGAGATCGAATCAGAAACGAGGTGATCCGGCAGAGAACCAAGGTAATCGACATAGCCCACCGGATTAGCAAGCTGAAATGGCAGTGGGCTGGCCATATTAGCCGAAGAACCGATGACCGTTGGAGTAGACGAGTTCTTGAGTGGAGACCGCGTCTCGGCAAACGTAATGTAGGACGTCCTCAGGCAAGGTGGAGTGATGATTTGCGCAAGATGGCTGGCAGGAGCTGGATGCGAGTGGCCGAAGATCGATCCCAGTGGCGTGCAATAGGAGAGGCCTATGTCCAGCAGTGGACTGAAAAGGGCTGATGATGATGATGATGATGATTGTACTACTCTGGTTGAGCCGGTCCATTTGTGCCAAAGAATGAGTCACGGAATCAAATCGTATCAGTCCACACTGCAATCCGATTACATTATTAGCCAGCAAATGTCTATGGTTGGGATTCCACAAGAGCAGAGCTACCGTATGCGGTTAAAACCGTTAAACAAAACTCTGGTTAACCAACAGGAAAACTTTGTTTTACAATGCACATTTAAAGAATCACGTTTTATATGGATTGTGTAAACCAATGTTATAGTATTAGCAATAAATTGTTTATAATGTGTTGCGATAAGGGTCGATGCAGATTGGATTTGTAAGATGCGGTTGTTTCATTTAACTGGATTGATGTTGATCTCGATCAAGTCGATGGCAAGACCATTTTTTATGAGATATGTAGGAACAAATGAGAAGATCACGATATTGTACATGTTCAGCCCGTATCGAAGTTCAGTATCGATAATCGTTATTGCTTTAGCAAGAAAACAAATGTGTGTGAATTAATTAGTTGACCACATGACTTATTGATGACCAGAAGATTTCTTATTCTTTATAGATTTGTTGCAAGAATATACTGCTTTCTCGGACCGAAACAGAAGAAGGAACAGGGTGGTATTTAGTCAGTAAGAGTTCGAGTAGCGAGAAGGAATGTTAGATTCCTTCTCGCTACTCGAAGTTGGAGAATCTACTTAATCTTGATGACTCACCTCAAAAAATCTAGAGATGTTATTGAACTACGGCTACTACTATGGCTGAACTACTGTGGCTGAATTTGGCAAAATCAGATAAATTAAAACGATGTTGCTGGCTATAGACATGAAATTACTGGAGCTAAGACTCCAGTTTCTGTTTAGAATCATGGTAAGAAAAATCGAAGCTAAATCTTAAATACTGTCATCTAGTCTGTTGACACAAAGTACTTATTAAGATATTTGAACTAAGTATCGAAATAAAAAAAATCCTCGACGAAAACTATTCGAACTAAACTAAAAATCACAATTCAATCTGTTTATACCGTGTCATTGCCCTTTTATCTGTTCTCAATCGTAAAATTGATCAGCCAATATCAAATACAAGGGAGCCCTGGTGTGCCATAACCTGTAAACGTTCGATTAGCTAACATTGGAACAAAGAATGAGCGGTCAATAACGCCGGTTATAAAAACACCGCTATGCTAAGCGTGTGTACAGGGACGGATTTGGGTCTGTTAGAGTGGGCCTCTTTGTGGGGCCCCTTTTTTTGTCAGGGATAATCATCAAATGATTTCTCCCGCCGCCCAGGGTAACGCGAGAGTGAGTGCGGTGCCACATTGAGCTAACCCCGCAACCCCGGCTGAACATCAGCCCTGTAGGGCCCCGTCTGTGGTTGTCTATTAGCTTTTTGAGGCGCGCGCGGAACGCTACGCGCCGTATGATCGGGTCTGGTTCTGATCGGGCGACGAGCTACCCTTACTCGCCGTCCGCAGACCCGCGCTTACGTGGCCGGAGATCATCTCTCGACCTTATCGGTATATGATGCTTTTATGTTCTTCAGTTCACCCGCTTCTCATGCATAAAATGAGTATGAAATAATCAATCAATAGCGCTTGTTCGAAACCTGGTAAGTACCAATTTGACTTTTTCTGATTATTAGACATCGTGAATGAAAACATCATGAGGAAACCTGAGACTTACAGGACCTTGGCCACGCGTGGTGATTGATGTTCAAACCTTCTCTGTAAGCAAAGAGGCCTTTGCTCAGCAGTGGCCACTGAGAGGCTGATGATGTGATGACGAATTTGAATCCTAGCACACTTTATTTTTTTATATTTTACCGATGTATTTTCGTTTCAATTTAATGGTATTTTCTTTACATTACGGCCGTTTTTGAAGATGGGGCCCGCGTAGTAGTGCTCCTAAATACGTCTCTGAGTTTACCGATTCTTTGACAAACACTTAACTGACAATGACTCAATGATTTCACGGCAGATAAGGTTTCTAATTGGAGTTATCACAAGATATTATGCAATGGAATATCTCGTTTGTATACTCTGATGATGATGACGTAAGCGTGGAAGTATTTGTTTTGTTAACTGTTGTATAAAGAAATTTCTTGTGGCAAATGCTTTTGTGATTTATAGAATATTTTATCATAATTCAAAGATAAAGAGAGCCAAGCTTCCGCACGAATGGGTCGGCTCAACCGGAGTGATACACACACGGCCTCACAGAAGACCGACAGGAAATAACCACAGCGTTGTGATTCGCCGTGTGAGTAAAGTTATCGGCCCAATTCCCTTTTCCCCGTCCCTCTACAATTCAAGCCCGATAAGTGTCCATGGCTAATAATTTAGCATTATAGTTCTTTTTTTTATCTCATAATAAGGTTGACATAGGCCTTGTACCTAGTTACGCGAAGTCAAGATATCCACATATTACTGAATGCTAAAAGCTGAAGATCATGCTCTGGGCGCCAAATTGGAGAGGCATTGGCCTCTAGACCATTTAAATACACATTTTCATATGAGTACTTTAGATGGACTGAAAATCATCTCGGTTTCCTTAGGTCGTTAGTTTGTGGTTGACAGCTGGATAAATTTTGCTTATTCTTTCTTTCTTATATATCTAGCGTCCCGCCCCAGCGCAAGGCTGCAGCTGGTACTTAATTGCTTTACTATTAAAATGATGTTATCTATACTAATATTATAAAGAGGTAAAATTTGTAAGTTTGTATGTAGGGGGGTAATCTTTGGAACCGCTGGTCGAATTCCCAAAATTCTGTCACTGAGCCGAGCAGCCGGTGAAACCGCGCGAGAGTAGCTAGTTATACATATGCCTTTTCTTCAACCGCATCAAAATATCCGTTGCGTAGTTTTAAAGATTTAGGCATACATAGGGATATAGGGACGGAGAAAGCGACTTTGTTTTATACTATGTAGTGATTTATAAGTATTGTCAATTCGCTCGAATCCAGTTGTTAATGTTTCGATGAAGTAATCGGATAAATATTTGGCGTACTCCAATATTGAAATGAGACCATTCCGTTGACGCATCATGGCGGAATTGAGGGCAAACCCAGTACCGTAACAATGTCTTACTTAGTTAGGAATGTGCTTATGTCCGATAAAGGGCTTTTATCAAATCTTAATGTCCTGGAATCTAGACCATATCCAATATATGAAATACGATGTGATTAAGCATATACAGTTTTACATATATATGTGGAAGATAAATACAACAACGGATATGACTCTCTCACGGAACAATACTTTGTTTGATCCCTAAAATGTTTTTTTTTTTATGGTTTGAGGCAAACGAGTTGCCGGATCACCGTCAATGGACACCCGCAGAACCAGAGCAGTCACATGTGCGTTACCAAACTTTTAACAAGAAGTACGCTCGTTTCTTGAAGATTTGAATATCGTATCGGTTCGGGAATACCGCCGCCAAATCATTCCAAAGTTACGCGTGAATCGCACAGTTGTTGACTGCCAATATCCAATATTATAATATAAAAATTTTAATGCAATATAATATAAAATATCCAAAGATACAAAACAACACTCGAATAAAAATTACCTAAGACATTACACACATTACAGCATTTGCCCTTGCGCACGCGCAGTGCGTCATGCGTTACTATTGTTAGTGTACAATGACCTTAAACTTGGTGAATCTGTTTGTTTGTTTCTCCGTGTTATTGTCTTAATTGTGTTTCGGTTATTACTGTATATTTTGGTGTAGAGTTTTAACGGTTTCTTTCTCGGTTCGGTTGATAGCGGTTAAGCAGATTTGGTCTTTTTGGTAGGTTTTTTTAAATCGGTACTTCATATTAGGATGTTCTTTATTGCGTATACATTATAAAAATACATATTCACACATACATCTGGGCTTCATTTTTTTGAATTAAAACATCCATTAAACGATTCTCTGGCTCCGTTTTTGGGAGAGCTTCACGTCGATTCTATAAAATTTGTTTGATTTTGAATCGTGTTCGAGTGCAAAGTGAGCGTCGAAATGACTGGGAAATTAAATTTTAGAATGCCACTTTTAACGTCATCTCATACTTTATATATCAAAATGTTGCTGTCAATTTAGTTCAACTCGCAAGTGTAGCGCTAGTGTACTACTACTCACAGCGGATTCAGATTCGAAATTTAGAATGAAGTCTTACAGAATTACACCCCTTGTGTGTCAGAATCTTAGTGACTAATAACCATCCCGTTTTTTTTCTCATGCTTCAGTTTGAGGCCACGATTTTTGCGCTCGACCCACAACTCCGTACTACACAGACTAGGAACAATTTGTAGAGGATGAAGTTATTATAAGATTTTGAATATGGAGATCTATTGATAAAACTTTTGGTTACTCTATACCAAGAGCAATTATACGCAGAAAGTCAGTCAGATTTGTAGTAGCTACTAGTCTTAAATATCAACCCCGTGCTATCCAGATTAGGAACAACAATATGTGCATGATGAGGTTAATATAAGCTTTTGAATATGGAGGTCTATTCTTATATAATTGTCTTTGGTTGGTCTGTACCAAGTGCAAAGTTTTGTGAAACTCAGTCTTTGGATGTAGTGCACGCCCCTTTTAAAATTAGTTTAGTTAGTAAGAGATACTCTGTCTTGCCTCACTCAGGATAAGAGAAGTTATTTGACGATATTTCCACCTCAAAAAAGGATATTGTTCTTGAGTTACCAAAATTGAAAGGATAAGCTTTTTAATATATGATAATTTTATTAAAAAATTAATGACTCATAAATTCTGCTAGCTTTTTATTATTGGCATCATCACGTCAATTTGAACGTGACAAGATTTTCGTATTAGACAAATATAAAATTTAATATTAAACTATGAACGCTGACAATTTTTGATATAAACAATATAACTAAATAAGAAAATAAGTAATATTATCAAGCACTGATTTTCCAATGGTTAGATAAAAGTTACCCGGGGAATAATAATGATTCTGTCGCGTCAGAATGTTTGTATAATACAGTGACAGCAACAATTGAATTCCACAGATAACATTTATCTGACTATTGAAAAATCAGCCCTCAGAGCCAGGGCTCTACCGGAGTGATACAGCCTCACATAAAACCGGCGTGAAATAGCCACAGCGTTGTGTTACGCCGTGTGAATGAGGTTACCGGAGGCCCAATCCTTCCCCTCCAATGCACTCGTAACACCTTTGGTCTTGCAGGTATCCATAGGCGGTGCCGATTGCTTACCATCAGTATAGTGTGGGAGAGCCATGCTTCGGCACACGAATTGGTCGGCTTGACCGGAGTGATACCACGGCCTCACAGAAAACCGGCGTGAAACAACCACAGCGTTGTGTTTTGCCGTGTGAGTGAGGTTACCGGAGGCCCAATCCTTCCCCTCCCCCAATTCCTCCTCAATCCCTAAATCCCAAATCCCTAATCCCTAATAGGTCGGCAACGCACTCGTAACTCCTCCGTTGCGGGTGTCTATGGGCGGCGCTGATTGCTTACCATCAAGTAATCCGACTGCTCGTTTGCCGAACTATTACATAAAAAAAAATCAGGGTAATCCGTTTTCTCGTTTACCGCCTTACATGGCATATAGTTTCTACTAATTATAATTCTATATTCAAATTTATCAGATTTATAATGGCTGACCAAATAATATTAAACAGGCCCAAAGACTTTTTGCGTCATTCAAGCAATTCACAAATCGGCAAATATATTAGCAAAAAAATTAAGTATTTGTTCTTTAAATAAATTTTATCTTAAAAACTAAACAAAGAATTGTAGAGGAAAACCACAAAATTTACGTTAAAAAAAAAACTTTGGTAATATTGATTGTCTGATCACGGAGTTGAAGATGAAAAATAATAGATGCAAACGGTTCTGTCGTCGACTGTACATCACGACTGTATCGCACGATTAAACCTATTGTGAGCCGCTTGATAATATTGCGAGTAACTGTACACGATCGCTTGTAGACAAATAAGGAGCGGGGTGTGGGGCCATTAGAATAGCGAGAAACCGTGTGAGTGAGGTTGCCGAAGACCCAAACCTTCCCCAAACTCCGAAAGGTCGGCAACGCACTCGTAACCCCTCCATTGTTCAAGGTGGTGCTCATTGCTTACCATCAGGTAATCCATCAGCTCGTTTGCCGTCTTATAATATACAGAAAAATTAGAAACACGGCTTAGAAATTGATTTTTTGTGCGAATGGAATACGGTGGTTGAACACAAGTAGTGTCAAAGGCAAAATCATCAAATAATTTCGTCCGCCCTGTATGTGGTTAGAGAGATTAGCAGTGTGATTCTGTAAGACTTCATTGTAAACTTCGAATCTGAATCCGCTGTGAGTAGTAGTACACTAGCGCTACACTTGCCAGTTGAACTAAATTGACAGCAACATTTTGATAGATAAAGTATGAGATGACGTTAAAAGTGGCATTCTAAAATTTTATTTCCCCGTCACTTCGTCGCTCACTTCGCACTCGAACACGATTCAAAATCAAACAAATTTTATAGAATCGACGTGTAGGTACAGGAATCTTATTCACTAAATAGCACCCCGTTCCTTCTCCTGAAGAAGCTGCAGTAAGTATTCGTGGAATGCGCAAGGGTTCTTTGTTTCGTTAATACATTTCTCTGGCAGACTTTTAGTTACTTTATAAGTCCTATAAGAGGTAGGATGTGAATGAGATTACCTACTGGCAGATCAATCGTACCTCTCCGCTTTCCACCCCAATCCCTTAATCCCCAAAAGGCCGGCAATGTACTTGCAACTCTTTCGTAGTTGCGGTTGTCCATGAGGTGCAAATGCTAACTATCAGGTAATCTTTTTATTATAATTTTCGTGAGACATTCTAAATTAATTATTATGTTTTCAGCTTAGTCGAGTCGAGTTTATCGTCAAATTATTACGTAAGCCGAAAATATAATTATTATCAGGTAATCATTCAGTTCATTTGCCTACGCGTCACATAAAAATTGCGAAACAATAGTAAGCTCTCAGTTCTCGTGGCCCGACCCTCCGCATAGAGTCTGACGGACCGCTAAAACTAGTTTCCCATGCCGTTTTAAAACTGGCTCCGTCATCTGACCACCTAATTTGGTATCATATTTATGTCCACAGATAATTATTATCTTCATTACGACTTGTCCTATGGGAACCTATGCTTGTCCTAACTATTGGTTAAGTGGGGTGAAACCAAACACAGGGATTAATCTATACTAATATTATAAAGAGGTAAAATTTGTGAGTTTGTATGTAGGGGGTAATTTGTGGAGCCGCTGGTCGGATTGCCAAAATTCTTTCACTGATAGATAGCTACAATGTTCCTGAGTGCTATAGGCTATAAAACATCACGCTACGATGAAATGCAGCCAAGCAGCGGGTGAAACCACGCGAGAGTAGCTAGTCCTCCAATATATACATATGGTCTATAGGTTTAGGTGGTTAACTGAAGGTAAGCAATCTTGGTATGTCTTTCTATGTTAAAGAGCTAGTAAAACATATATATAAACTGATAATTTAAATTGACAACATATAATTAAGCGGGTATTAACGCGAAAAATAATTATTATATGATGTAAATATGAAAGATTAGAAATAGAAAACATTTTTACATGACATACATTTTTTTACAACTTTTATTTATCTAAAAAGACATGTCAGAATGTTTACATTTAGTTTATTACCTAAGCCAAAAGACAAAGTTCATTTTCATATTCAGATGTACCTAAACACGAAAATCTTTGCTTGATTTTTTTTACCAACGTTTTTTCTTTTTTTTATTGTCAGGGGAAAATCATCAAATGACTTCTCCCGCCCAGGGTAAGGCGAGAGACAGTGTCAGACTCTTACTGACTAAAAACCCCTCCGTTCCATCTGGTCTGGGCCGAGGCCGCGGTGTCTCATTGCGTTTAGCCCGCAACCCCGGCTGAACATCAGCCCTATAGGGCCACGTCTGTGGTGGTCTATTGGCTCTTTGAAGCGGTTGTGTGATATTGTTCTGTTTATTGGAAACGAGCAGACGGATCGCCTGATGGCAAGAAATGAACGTCATGGACACCGTCTCTGATATTTAAAGCGCGTTTAGAAATTAGGGATTCGAGAATTTGGTGTTTGGGGATGGGAGGGGGAATATTGGGTCTCCAAAAACCTCACTTACACGGCAAAACATAGCACAAGCGTTGGTTCACGCTTAATTTATGTAAAGACGTGGTTGAGCTACCATTAATAAGCTTGAAAATATACTCGTATCTGTTTTGATGCCTATATTAGTGTTTTGAAATGTCTCGCTACGTTATAATAATGTTAATAGAAGATGACCGTGAATTATGTGTGTTTAATCAATTTATTGAATATGGTCATAGAACAATCTATATATATGTATATTAAAATTATTGCCATTTTTCGTTGTAATGTTACAACTCAACAATGCCTTTACCGATTTGTCTAATTTTGGTCTTGGATTATTCGTGAAGTCCTGAAAAGGTTCGTACGTGTAAAGAAAATGTAACAAAAAACATCTTGAAGTAGTGTAAAATTGACAACCACGTGGGCGGAACTGCGTGCGACCGCTAGTATAACATAGTACTTGTTATAACTAGGAGGGATAGACAGTGACGTGACAGAGATTAAAATTAATAAGGAAAGTTGAGCATTTTATTATTAGCTTATTTGTGTAAAGTAAAAATAATTTGAGACTGCACGGTTGGTGCGGTAGCTGGGCAACTGGCTGCCGTGCAATGTGTCCTGGGTTCGATTCCCGCTCGGAACCACTCTTTGTGTGATCCACAAATTGTTGTTCCGTGTCTGGGTGTGATGTGTATGTGAAATTGTATGTTTGTAACCGCACCCACGACAGACGTTAAAAAAATCTTAACAAAAAAAAAAAAACATTTCTGGCTAAAAATAAAAAAAAAAACAAATTGCTTTACACGAAATTGTGTGACTTTTCGTCGGCAACGCACTCGTAACACCTCCGTTGTTGCGGGTGTCCATGGACGGTGCACATTGCTTACCATCAGGTAATTAGACTCGTTTGCCGTCCTATAACTATGAAAAAAAAAACACTACAGCCAACTCCTTAGTCTGAAAGAACCGTAATAATTAATAACAAGGTTTTCCGAAAGGATGTAACATGGTACATACATACTTTTATTCTTTTTTCAAAAAGGAAGCCAGTTAATAAACCTGTTTGCCGTTTATTGAACAGGTAGCGACATCTGTCGCCGATTATAATAACCATCCGGTCATTAAGCTAGTTTTCATTATGTGGGATAGTTGATATAATGGTTTCCTTGAAATTTTAGAACATGTGAATTTTTTTTAAAGGACACTTTAATGTGTTATAAAAATTAAAAACGGAACCATTATTCAAGGGATCCTGTTACCATAGGTACACGTTTTAAGGCGCTTTGCTATTTGAAATTCGTTAGGTACTATAAATCCTGAACCCAGGACGAATGTATTATATAATACTAGACAACAAACAGACATAATATTTCAGACAATGAAAAATAAAAAAAAAGCCGCGTCACAACCGTTCCAGTCAATCGCGAGATTAACACGGACAGACATACATAATACATACATATAGTTCAAATTAAAAAAGAACACATTCAGTTTTTTTTAAATCCGTTAAGAACATTCGAATTTCAAATCGAAACTAAGACCAAACTGTCATTAGTGTAATGAAATCACTCACTCAACGATCAAACTTACGACTTAATTTTTCACTTCCTATAACTTTTTTTTGATTGGCCACACCTGGATTCCTGCTTACTCCCCTTACATATCAGTGGTATCACGTGCTAATAACTCGACTGGTACACACCGTTATGCTTGAGTCCGACTTGATGCTCAAGGATTTATAACAAGGTGCGTACAATGGCGTGCAAAAGAAATTGGGCACTTGATTCAAGTCAAAAATGAAATAAATATTTGTACTTTTCAATGTGGTCAAATGTAATTGAATCATCTGTATATTTCACGAATGGGTCAGCTTGACCCGAGTGATACCACGGCCTCAAAGAAAACCGGCGTGAAGCAACGTTACTTACGTAGGGTTTTACTGTGTATCCTTCCCACCCTCAATACTCAATCACCTAATAATCAAATCCCTAACTATCCAAAAAGGTGTTTTTTTTATAAAAAATACTACAATAATAATGTCAATATTAAAAAAAAAGGCAACGCCGATAGCTTACAATCAGGTGGTCCGACTGATGATCCAATAAAAAAAACGTTGCTTATCAGATGAAGTATGTAGTTCTTTTTTGCGAAAACATTACTGGACATCCGAATCTAAGGACCAAGTTCAACACCAGCTAGGCATACTTCCAGAAAACTAATTATCAAACGATTTTTTGTTCCAAATCCTCAGGTGTGCGTACTTAAAAGATACGTAAGGAGATAGTGATCTTTAATATGATTTATTTAACTTACTCATAGATTAATGGCTATAGATTGTATCGATGGCCAATACCTAAATGTTTACAAAAAGAATGGAATAATTACGCACGTGTTCTTAAGTAAAAAAAGCCAATACTATTTATTTTAGTATGATAAAGTACCATGTACCGAGATAGTTTGATAGATGTGTTATGTAGGTGGTATCTATCATTTGCGTATTGTTTTTATATAATGTTAAATAGAGTATGAAAATAACTTTAAGAGGCATTTTGTTTCTTAAGTCAAAATGAAGCATCGATTTCAATTAAGTCAAACTCATAACACCTATTTCAACCCATCCTGAACCTTTTGACCGCCATGGTCGGCTATGGACGACGAACGAAAAATAGACTATTTCACCAATGTTGAGCATGGACGACCACAAAACTTTATTATTAGAAGCGGCTCTGAGACACTTTCAAAGTTGAATTGTGCGGTGCGTCACTGAAGGAAAATATTTTGAAATAAATACCTATATTAATTTCAAAATGTATATTCTTATGAAAAGTAATAAGCAAGAAAAACCAACGTTACTTTTTTAATATGTTTTTTTAGTACCTTATATTAGTGTAAGTTTGAGCATAAGTTACTTTAAGAACGCTTTCTTTACAGTTGTCCCACTATGACAAGTATAGGTACTATTGTATTTTACACTGTGTGTTGTTCTTAATAAACTCCAAAACAACACTACTTGCAACTAAACCAGAACCCAAAACAGCAACTTTTACAAGAAATATACTTTTAAATACTTAACAAAATAAAAATCCCCGCGACGTTAATTCAGTTGGCCCGATACTCGCGTCCTGACGTGTACGGCTGCATCAAAGCTTTTTGCAATGTTCTGATGGGGTGAATGTCCTGCGCTTACGTACTTATGTAAGTAACAAAATCGTTTGTCCGTGTGTACGTTATAAGTATTAAATCATATTGGAATTTGTATGGGATTGTGACAGAGGTATGTGGACTTTATTGTCCTCTTTGTTACTTGGATAAGAGATAATTTTGCTTGTAATTTAAGAATGGTTATAATTATTAATAATATTCTGCTTAAATCTGTTTTGTCTGTTGGGTTGATGATGTTAAATTTTTTTTTACTTAACATTACGCCTACTTCGCCCGCGTGGTATGTTGATAAAAAGCTGCCTATTTGTCAATCCAGCCTGTTACCTATGCACATACCAAATTTAAACCAAATCAGCCCAGCCGTTTTCGTGTAAAAGAATAACAAACATACATCTATACATTCTTACCTTTTACATTTATAATATTAGTAGAAAATTATATTATGTATTCAAAAGTGTGCCTATGAATAAAGGGGGCTTGGTATTGACTCCTCTGTCGAGAATTGTTTTGTTTGAACATTTTCTGTAAAACGGTATACAGATTTTGGAAGTATATAGGAAACCTCAAAAGTCTTTGACCATTTTGAATAACGATCAAAACAATCAAATTGGTTTAATCGACTGCGATGTTTGGCAAGCATAACCTCTCTTTGATACAAAGTCGGTTAAGAAGAACAACACGTGCAAGAAATTACATAACGATAGCATCAAAATCGTAGCAAAAAATTAACCAAAAATGTGATAAAAACAGTGCGATTTTCACGGCTTTTCAAATAAAATTCCTCGGCCATTATACATATTAGATGTGTAATAAAAATCAACCAACTACAGCGATTACGAATTTCACAGTTGAAGATATTAATGTTTTTTAATATCTTTATTTTGTTGCAAAAAGCAAAGTGGTATGTTATAAAGTTTAGTTTGCATTTTTGTTTAAAATGTTAATAAGTGTAATTTTTATAATTTAATTTTGTGTTTTGAAAAAGACTGTAACCTTTTTATTATGAGGGTCCGAGGTTAGATTGTCGTGCCCTAAAACCATGAATGTATTTTTTTTCCAACGAAGACGAAGTGTTTTTTGTTAATTAATTAATTTAAAAATAGAGGAATTTTAAATGCGGGGTAGAGGGGAGTAGAAGATTACTAATTTATTTATTTATAGCTTTCGCCCTTGGTTTTACTCGCGGGGTATGTTGATAAAAAGTAGCCTATGTCCTATTCCGGAGTATATCCTATGCCTGTGCCAAATTTCATCCAGATCCGTCCAGCCGTTTTAAAGTGATTGAGTAACAAACATCCAAACATCGTAACTTTGGCATTTATAATATTAAGTAAGATAAGATTAGAAAATATTTCTACACTATCATAACAGGCTTTCCAAAAGGCTTAAAGTATTTTAAATAACATTGTATTTTGAACTTAACACAAAGAAAATCTAAATTCTAGTACGTAGTTACATTTGAAAATGTAACTACGTACTAGAATTTAGATGTATGTATAAAGAATGAGGTTCTTGCTCGTTCTTCTCTATAGGACCCTACACTTTGGAACGAGCAAATAGATTCACAAGAGGACTTACGAACAGACTGACACGCATAAAGTTAAACCTCTTGATATTTTTTTTGCTTTACATTCAAAAGCGCCTGTTGTGGCCTATCCAAATCCAAATTCAAACTATCCAAACTAATATTATAAATTCGAAAGTAACTCTGTCTGTCTGTCTTTTCTTCACGCCTAAACTACTAAACCGATTTCTGTGAAATTTGATACAGACATAGTGTGGAACTCGAGAAAGGACATAGAATAGTTTGTATACCAAAAAATCTGCAGGAAGTCACTATTCAACGCGAACGAAATCGCGGGCAAAAGCTAGTTTGAAATAAATTATTTGACTTTGACTTTTGACTTTGACATTCCATCATAAACTAAGTCTTATTATTTCTGGAACATTTATTATGTTTTAATTTTGATAAAAATACTTGCGAAGTCTTTCTACTTGTTTCTCATTTATTATACTAGAACATACTAACACCTAGGCTGTATGCACAGATCTAGATGGGCTAAAGTGCTAGCCTTAGTTTAATTTCTTCCTGGATAAACGATAAAACGCTGTCCAAGTCTTAAGCGGGCAGCGATTTATAAATATTTTTTGTTTTGTTTTAGAGAACAATTATTATTATTATTAACTTTTTTTATTATATTCGGTGTATGCTTAGACCTAAATCTATTAAGATCATTAAAACTAATATTATAAATTCGAAAGTAACTCTGTCTGTCTGGCAGTCTTTTCTTCACGTCTAAACTATTGAACCTATTTGTGTTAAATTTGGTACAGACATAGTTTGGAACTCGAGAAAGGATATAGGGTAGTTTTCAAACTAAAAATCTGCAGGAAATCACTATTCCACGCGAATAAAGTCGCGGGCAAAAGCTAGTATTTTAAATCAAAATAATATCTTCAAAGGTACTTGATTCCATAAGGAAAATATTAACAATCGTGTTACATCGAGTCCCTATATCGTTTCTTCTCATAGTAAATAATATACTAAGTAATTTAAGAGATATTTTGTGTACTTAATACAAGGACATATGATTTTATACATTTTATTTTTTGGAAAAACGTCCTATGGTTTTAACTTAACAACGTAACTTAATTATTAGTAAAGACCGAATCGAATTGCCTAGGTGATTCACTTTATTGTTTTCTTTCATTTAATCGTTTTTGTAAGAATCGAAAGATCAATGAAGAGATATGGGGAGTAATTAAATAATATAATGAATTGGCATTTTTGTAAAAAGATAGATCCGGGTGTGGTGTGAATGACTTTTTCCCATTTAGTTAGTTTTTACTTATAATTTTTTGGAAATTGGTCGATATGTAAAAATTGCTAAAATTCTCTATCGGCTCAAATGTAACTATTTTATCTGTTATTATATTTTTCAGCCTATTAGGGTTAAATTTAGACTTTAACCAAAATAAACCGTGAGGTACGAGATCAGATTGTTTATTTAAAGATATTTGAGATATGAGAACACAGATATTTTGATGGTAAGCGAGCAGCACCGTTACCCACAACGTCAACATCACAAATGCGTTGTGGGCTTATTTATAAGGAGTGTTCATTTCTTGAAAACTTGCAGCAAAGAGATCACCAGTGCGATGCGGGCCTTTCTAGGAGTGTTTTTTTTTTGAAAATTTGCAGATCGTATCGATCCGGAAAACCGCTGACTATAGTTCATTTCAAAGTTTTGGTGTGAGGTATAAAGTTTGGCGAAAACCTACAGTTGTTGATTGCCAATCCCTATGATGGGATGGGAATTGCGTAGGTCGATGGCGAAAACATGCAGCAACTTTTGCCCAATATAACTAAAAACTACATACAGACGTTATCGCTAGTAGCTTGCACCACACATAAAACACTACTTGGAATTGATTGAGACGAGACTAATACAAAGTTAATTTGACCCTCATTTAACGGGACCCTAGACTAGAACCTCTACCACGAGTTCAGAGCATTTGCCGATACTCGATAGCGACAACGCATTTTTTTATATGAGTAATTTTTGTGTCTTTAGCTACCGCTAGACACAAGACCACTGTAAAGTTTGCTAGACAAAAATATTATAAATTTTTTATTAGATATATTTTTTTTATTATTTAATATAAGAATATTTACATGTTTTGTAAGTGTCTGCGTTTACAAATATGACATTTACGTGCACCATCAAACTTAAAGTTAAACTAATAATTTTAAATAGATTTATTGTAAGGCAGTTTTCAACGTCAAACAAAATAATTAAGTCACTACATATGTAGTATAAAACAAACTCGCTTTCTCTGTCCTTATGTAAATACCTATGTATACTAATCTTACTCACTAACTACTTAGGTAATCTTTAAAACTATGCAACGGATTTCGATGCGATTTTTTATCTATATAGAGTGATATAAGAGGTTGGTTTATACGCATTGCACACAAGGTAGGTGGCTAGAATAAAAATAAATAAACTGTCAGTGTGTCGCTCAGTATTTTAGTAAAGCTATTTTGCTCGTTCCAAAGCGTTTCAAAATAAAGAACGAGCTAGAAACTCCATGGTTATTATTTGCTGTTTTCCTAGATCCTTTGCCTAAAACTCATGGTAGAGGTTCGGACCTCCGCTTGGCCTCAGCGAGACTAGCTTTTAATCTTTAATTGCTACATACTTCAGATGGTAAATCGGTCTGTGGTAGGGTTATAGAGAAAATGTGTATCACGCTTGTTTTAAGGAGTAGGTAGATATGGAGAGGGTTAGTTCCAGTGTTAAGGGCATGGATCGCAGTTGAATCTTTACTTTAGTTAAAATAGAAATAGAGTAACGATGGAGTTTCTTGTTCGTTCTTCTCCATTCGAATCTTTTTTTTTATGTTATAGGTCTGCAAACCAGCAGACGGATTACCTGATGGTAAGCAATCAGCGCCGCCCATGGACACTCGCAACGGAGGAGTTACGAGTGCGTTGCCGACCTTTAAGGGATTAGGGATTTGGAGATTTAGGGATTGAGGAGGGTTTGGGGAAGGGGAAGGATTGGGCCTCCGGTAACCTCACTCACACGGCGAAACACAACGCAGTGGTTATTTCACGCCAGTTTTTTGTGAGACCGTGGTATCACTCCGGTCGAGCCGACCCATTCGTGCCGAAGCATGGCTCCCCCACACTTAAACTCCCACAATTTGGAATGAGCATCTAGCTTCATTGACGAACAGACTGACAGACTACTATTCTATGTTGACGTTTCAAAAGTACCTAATTATTGTTTAGTTGGAATAAATGATTTTGACTTTGACTTTGACTTTGAATAAAATGATGATTACGTTAAACTTAGTGTTATGTCTATTGTTGATCCTACATCTAGGTGGAGCAATCATGTCATTCTTGCACGAAGTTTGGAGTGATACCTCTGAAGACTTTAAAAGGTGTGACGTCATTTATATTATGCTGTATACTCCAGTACAAAATAAATCGGTGTGTAATAGAGTTTAGATTTTAGGGTGACAGGGTTTACGGTTTGTTTAAACAGGGTTTAGGGTTATAGGTTTACATTTTCTGTGATTTGAGTTTGGGGTTACAGGCCGTTCGAGGTGTAATTTGTAGAGGACACTCATTATTTAAGGGTTCTGAACGGTCCGCAGTTCATTTGTTAATGTCGAGTTAATTAAACGATTTTAGTGTTCATGTCATTTTAAATATTGAATAATAAGGGATAGGATTCTCGAATTTATTCTTATATTGTAATATACGTAAATGAAATAAAAAATAAAAATAAAAAATGCAAATGTTTTTATAATAATTTACCTTATAAAGGGCAACGGAGTAAATAGCGTTTTCACAGCTCAATGTTTGAATCTGAAACAAATGAAAAAATAATTGTTATTTTTAAAAAGCAACTTTGATTGTTTTTTTTCGCTCATTTTTCTCATCATTTATTTTTTAAATATTTCCTTGAAAATTACGGCCATAGTACATCAGTAGAACAGTCAGATGCACCGACAATATTCTGCTAACTTTATGCATGTAAACTTAAAACTTTGTAAGTATGGATGGATGTTTGTTACTTTTTCATGTTAAGGTATAGGTCGGAAGATCCATGAGCTTGTGTCCGGGCGTATAGATGCGTTGTATCATACTGACAGTAGTTGTATCAGTGTCAGTCGCTAATAATCTCTGGTGTAGCTAGCCGCACATTGAATTCTTGTGTACATATTTATGAATAAAACTAGGTCTAAAGCGTTAAAGTCCTATGTTTGCATTTTATGTCATTTATTACTGAATTATATTTTTTTTTACTTGCAATAAACTAGTGCTTGACTAAGCAGTGATGCAATCGTTGATGGTAAGGCGCACTGGTCTGTTAAGAACCTATTCACTCGACGGAAAGACTGCAGTCGGCGAACTGTTCTCGATGTAGGTACACGGTATAAATGACGAGGCAAAACGCTTAGTCCCGGCCGCAGGTGTTTCAACAATGTAAGGGTGGATATTTGCCGTACGCCTACGCGGATGTCCGAAGGTGATATTGGGATGGCAGAATCAAATCGTGCAATTCCTGCGCAATTTGCACGATTTGAAAAATATTAAGGTTCCTTTTTTCTCTGATTCTGCAGGAGAAACCGTTTGCAGAATATCAATTCTAAATAATTCAGCAGCTTCATAATATCATGTAAATCGTTTAAAAGCATTAATTAGCTCGATTATATAAAAACGCCTTGAACGGATTACTGATTGGCCAGTCGTGCGCACTGTGGCCTGGTTTGCATGCATTATTTAGTTTGCTAATCTTGTGGTGAGGGGTTCTGAGGCAGGTTTTAGGTAGATAGTGAAATCTTTTTAAAGGGTTTTGTATGAAATAGTTACTGTATACATATTCTTACATAATAATATGTATAAAATACTTATACATTAACGAAATGAGATAATATTGTTATGTTTTGTTTACCATTTGTGTTTTAAATGTATACTCATTTTAAAATTTTGTAATTTGTGTATTTGTATGTAGGGGGTAATCTCTGAAACCGTTGGCCGGTTTTCCAAAAATCTAATTTAAAGCTACAATATTCCTGCGTGCTATAGGGTATAAAACATGACGCTACGATCAAAGGGAGCCGAGCAACGGGGGAAACCGCGCGAGAGTTTTCAGACTTCTATATCAGGATTATTAGAAAGAAAGAAAGAAAGAAAGAAAAATAATTTATTTGGCATGAACAATAAGAAAAAAAAAATTATATTAGCAGAAGTGAAAAAAAAACAATACTTACATTAACTTTACATTAAAATTTTCGAAAGCATAAAATATCTCAGTAATTCTTTGCCCACATTCAGAATACTAGGACCTTAAGTAGGCTAAAAAATAAAGTTGTTTTTACGCACATATACATCTATTGATGTTACATTATACTAAAATGTATGAAAAACTGTTAAGAGTCTAAAATGAAATAAAATTAAGGCTAATTTTCTATAATAAGCAGTCACTAACACTTAAACTTTTTACGACCACAATATTTAAATAAAATACTTAAAGTTCACCATTTTTCTAGTGAAGTAGTGTAATAAAATTCATAATACAACATTGTAGGGCTATGCAAGACCTCCCAGTACTTTATTGTTGAAACTAAGGGCTATAATCTGTACTTAAATAGCTTTTAAATAAGGTTATTTATGTAAAATAGTATTTATGACAATACTACTAAAGTAAATTTTAGAATAAACAAGTTATTGAATGGTTATTAAAGGCGTAGATGGATGTTTGTTTCTATTTTACATAAAAATTACTAGGTAAAAGGATTTTGATGAAAATAGTTACTTAGACAGAATATAATCTGGAATACATCTAGGCCATTTTCCACTCGGAGAATGAAGTAAGTGTGGGAGAGTCATGCTTCGGCACGAATGGGTCGGCTCGACCGGAGTGATACCACGGCCTCACAAAAAACCGACGTGAAACAACCACAGCGTTGTGTACCGGAGGCCCAATTCTTCCCCTGCCCCAATCCCTTCCCAGTCCCTAAATCTCCAATTCCTTAGTTCCCAAAAGGTCGGCAACGCACTCGTAACTCCTCTGTTGCGGGTGTCCATGGGCGGCGCTGATTGCTTACCATTAGGTGAGTCTGCTCGTTTGCCCGACCTACTACATAAAAAAGGAAGATGATAGAACACTAGAAGAAACTAGTCTTCAATGAACGACAATGTGAAGAAATTTTGGCATGGGGTAAAAACAATATGAAAATAAATTATGTCTCTTTGTTCTTGAAAGAGTTAGTATTGATGTACTACGTTAACCAGCTATGTTGTGTGTAAAATGCCAATCTTGATAAAAAAAGTGACCCTTACAGGCACTTTTGAACGTCAAACAAAATTTAAAGGTATAAAGTGTCAGTCTGTCGGTCAGTCCTCTTAGTGAAGCTATTTCTCGTTCCAAAGTGTAGATCCCAATGGAGAAGAACGCGCAAGAAACTCCATGGTTACTCTTTTTAAAACAGTTTCACATACAGATTCCTTATACAAACGGTTTGTTTAACTATGTGAGAAGATAACAAATAAGCCTTTTACAAAACACAGAAATTTTTCGCTTACACAAAAATTAGCTCAACGTCAAAACTCAACTCGCTATTACTTTACTACGCTGATTTCACCGATAGAAAAGATATAAACGCGTTGTCACATTTGTGTGTGTCTATTTTTGACAAATTTTTTTTATACAAAACACGACTTATTAATTTTGTATTATGAAATGTTATTCTCCAGACATGAATTTTAAAATAGTTGGCAATATTGATCACTGCAATAAAATTGTTAGTTAGTTTTATGAATATTCATATATAGAAGAAAATGTTTCTAAACTTCAAAAAATTATATCGCGAAATTTCTTACAAAGGTTTATTATTATTAAAAGTGTAGGAGAGCCATGCTTCGTCATGAATGGGCCGGCTCGACCGAAGTGATACCACGGCTTCACAGAGAACCGAGGCGAAGCAACCAACACTGATGTTGTGTTGCCGTGTGGGTGAGGAGTCCAATTTTTCATCACTCCCCCTACCTAATTCTTAAAATCTCCTATCTATAAATTCACATCATCCACATCCGCACTGTATTCATTGATTTGTACACAGAGATAGACGAAAATGCTCAAACAATCCCATGCTATCCGTAATCCTTAAATCCCCAATAACCCACAAGAGGCAGGCAACGCCCTTATTATAAATCTTTTGGTATCCGACAGCACGGTAAAAAAATACAAGTAATTAAGGCAACTGAAAAGAATTTTCTTTTGTAAAAAAAAAACGTTTCCCCACATTAGGATTTTCTCCTGTGTCGTGGGTGCGGTTACAAACATACAATTTCACATACACATGACACACAGACCCCAAAAAAAAAAATTTGATGATCACACAAAGAGTTGTTCCGTGCGGGAATCGAACCCGCGACACGTTGCACGGCAGCCAGTTGCCCAGCCACCGTTCCAACCATGCAGTCAAATATTCGAAGTTTGATCTTAACACAACTTTATAAAAAAATAATGAGTACATATACACCAAAAACACTTTTGAACATCTAACAGTAAAAACAATCTTGTTCATTTGTCGGTCCTTCAATAAAACTCGTCACAAGTTAGACAAAACAAAAAAAAATATATAAGTATAATATTTTTGTATAAGAAGCATGTTTTATCCTGTCCTAGTTGAGCAACAAGGCAACGAGCTAGCAAAACATGTTGGCATCATAATCGCACTGGCTCTGGGTAACGCAGACATACGACCTTTCGCCTACATATCGGTCACTGTCTCATTAACGGGACGCTGTTTGTGGTACAGGAGAGAAGAGGTCGCGGGAGATACATTTTTGTTATATTAAAAGATTATTTTTATGTTACGAACTTATTTACATAATTTATTTAAAGTGTTATCAAGTGTTATTCATTCGAATATAAAAATATTATTATTTATGATCCGTACTTATTTCATCTATTAAAAAAATATTGAGTTTTCTCTGTCTGCATAAACTTTTGTAGACATTGAAGGCAATAAAAAGGTATTTATTTAATAAACTCATTAAGCATTTTTAATATAGTATAATAACGATGTTTACAAAATTAATTTTCAATTTAAGTATTTGAAAGGGGTAATTAAAACCAAAAGTGAAAAAAATGATTCACATACATATTTAAGGTTTAAAAAAAACTTTTTTTGTGTGTATCATCAAATAATAAAAGGTTTGTAGCCAACTGAACAAATAAATACGTACAGTTAAAATAAGAGATTTTTTTACTTGGTTTCACACTTTAATGTAATTGAAAACTTGTTATGATAACAACAAACAAAAAAAAAAAAATAATTCCTACAAACAAAATACAAAATCGCTCTAACCTTACAACTTGTACCACACAGATGGCCAGTTCAAAGGCCTGGTCACTTCTCATTTATTTATATAACCCTGACTCTTACGAAACTATGTAAACACATATATAATACTATGTCAGTAGTATATATAGATGATAATGTAAGTTCATGTGTAATGGTGATTTCCAATGTTTGTGTAAAGTAGTGTGAAAATGTTTGAATATAAAGTATAAGTACATATGTCACCGGAAAATAACAAGATCCGTAAGTTTATCAATTTACTAGGAAGTTTATAAACTTTCGTAAGATTCCAAACGGGAGATAAATTGTAATATTTTACGTCCACATTTTCGTAAATTTATTAATTTCCGACGTCATACGGTAAGTTTATAAACTAACGAATATCTATTCGTAAGATTTTATATGGTTCGACCAATCACAGAAACTCTTTTAAATATACGATCTTTGAAATACGTAAAATAATACACTGCTCTCTGATTGGTCAATGTTCATAGTGGCAATGCTTGTGTCCATAGAAGTGACACGTGACAGGATACCTCACTGAATACTGGCGTGAAACAAGACTTACTTTGTGTTTCGTCGTATAAGTGAGGTTACCAGAGGCCCAATTTATCACCCCCATTATTTTTATCCGTCAATCCCAAAAAACTCAAAAGAGGTCGGTTACGCATTTGTACTCGTAAACTCCTTTGGTGTTATGAGTGTCGCGGCGGCGGTGACTGCTTACCATCAGGTGGTTCGGCTGCTCGTTGCCGACGTAGAAACGGATAGAAGAAGAGTCGAAAGAAAAAGAGTTTAGTGAGACAAGAAGAGGCAATTGTAAGGTTAGGCATACAAAAATAAAATCGCTAATAACTGCACGATTAAAGATCAATACTAAACTAAATCAAGTGTGAAGACCTTGATATATTGCGTAAAACTACCAAGTTCCATTAAAATCAGTTCAGAAGTTTTCATGATGTTGAATTTTAAAATCTTTTGAGTAACTAAAAAATGTAATGTACACATTAACACAAGTCAAAACTCACCAACTTTAAATATGAATCGAGCATCAAACGCCGCACCCAACAATAGAACGCAGCGGAGCATAAAATAAATCCATAATAAAAAAAAAACAAAAATATAACAGCACCTTCTCAAACCTACGACCATCTTACGCAAGCCTTCAATTGTTCAAAATGACGAAAGTGACAACTGACGGTATGAAGTTGAGTAACTTTATTATTGTTAAAACTCGAGTGGCAAAATGGCGTCGCTCATAGTGTTGGAGGCTGTGGCAGAGGTCACGTACTTTGTCTGATATGAAGAGTCTAAGTGTGGGAGAGCCGTGCTTCGGCAAAAATGGGTCGGCTCGACCGGAGTGATATCACGGCCTCACAGAAAACTAGCGTGAAACAACGACAGCTTTGAATTTCGCCGTTGAGTGAGGTTACCGGGGCCCGAATACCTCGGCAAGGCTTGGGCGGCAAACCAGCAGACGAATTACCTTACCAGCTTTTGCTGAGTTGGTGACCCATTCGGATTGGGCATGTCCGCCAACCCAGGGTATCTACTTGGTAGTCCTACTCTTTTAAGTCTATTGTTTTGATTAATTTTATTTTGTTGTCCTGTTATTCAAACTTTTTATTGTTGTATTTTTTTTGTTCGTGGCCTTCATGTCTCATTTCGAATAAAAACAGTTTTCTTTCTTCTTTCTTACCTAATGGTAAGCTATGGGCACTGCTCATGGACACCCACCGCCAGAGGATTTATGAGTGCGTCACCGGCTTTATGGGGAGTAAATAGGGTTTCGGAGATTAACCCGTGGTATGCCAAACGCAGATCCACACGAGTCAATGTTTTTAATTGTTTGTCTTAACCTCTTGTCTGTTGTGCTATATATGTATTGTATGGGGGCCTATAAAGATTAGGCCTCCGGTAACACGGCGAAACCCAACGCTATGTTTGTATCGCGGTCGTTCTCTATTACGCCGTGATATCACTCCTATGTAACTTATACGTACGTGAATTTAAACATGAGGACAGAATAAAAAATACTTTTTTATTTTTCACTAGCTACACTCGCGTGGTTTCACCCGCTGCTCAGCTCCATTTGATTGTAGCGTGATGTTTTATAGCCTATAGCACTCAGGAACATTGTAACTATCTATCAGTGAAAGAATTTTGGCAATCCGACCAGAGGTTCCAAAGACTACCCCTTACATACAAACTTATAAATTTTACCTCTTTATAATATTAGTATAGATAAACCTTTTTAACATTTTAAGCCTTCGAGCGTTCATTCTGAACCGCTAAAGTTACACAGCATCTAATATTTTTCCAAGCAATTCTAGCGTGGTTAAGGTCACCGCAAACAATATGTTTCGGACGACGATATGTCTTTGTTACGAGTTCACAGTTAAACTACAGGTTAAACTAACTGTAACATCACATTTAAGGAGTTAACTAGATTTCTTTTGTGTTGTTGATTTTAACTTAAGCGAAGATTTGTTATCATTATTTAAATTTGAAGAGTTCAATGGCTCGTTTGTCGAGTATTCAGAATAGACATTGCCAAGTAAGAAGTTTTAGGTTATTTTATTGGTTACTTATTGATTTCGTTAATTCAAATTATATTCGAATTTTATTCGAAGCGTTTATTCATATAAAATATCCGTTTGTTTGGCCGCTAAGAAAGTTATGACGATAAAAAAATACATTTACCATCATCAGCCTATAAGTGCCCACAACTAAGCAAAGGCTTCTTCTCGCACGGAGAAGATTTGAGTATTAGTCACCATGTTTGCTCGAGGTGAATTGGCGATTTTAAACTTTTAATTACTGCGTTTTCATGCATGAGAAACTGGTGCCTAAACTTGCTGGCTATTTATTTATTTATTTATTTATAATAATAAGGTAGACTCACAGCTTATGTATACAAAGTTGTTAAAAGTATTTTATTACGAAATTTACTATTTGGTATACAAAGAAGAGCAAGTAAGAAGAAAGAGAAGAACTTCTTAACACATCAGTTCGAAAGATGAGTGTTTTTTCAATAGGATACCGCCAAAGGCGCTGTACTATTGAATATATGAATTGTTCACGATCATTATGACACACAAGACATTATAAGTTCAATGTCATTCCATTATGACTTATGAATCGAATAGATTACCAAAAATTTCGAACAATTACGAGGTTGCAGTGATGTCACGGTGATGTCATTATGAATGGATTGAGGCCCACTGGTTTAATGTCCTTCAGAGTTAAGTGGTATTTATTGTATTCTTTATTATCTTCTCCTACAAGGGAAAGGCTGTGGTTGAGTAAATGGCAGAGCAGCTAAAATGAAAACATTGTTTCTTTTACAGAGGTGGTCGGCAATTGGTTGTGTGACCTGGTGGTCAGCAATTTTTTTTTGTAATATTTCGGCAAACGAGCATGCAGATTATCTGAAGGTAAGCAATCAGCGCCGCCTATGAACACCCGCAACAGAGAAGTTACAAGTGCGTTGCCGACCTTTTGGGTAATAGGGATTGGGGAGAGGTTTAGGGAGGGAAAGAATTGGGTCTCCGGTAACTTCACTCTCACGGGGAAACACAACGCTGAGGTGGTATCACTCCTGTCGAACCGACTCATTTGGATTATGAAGGATTGCACCTCATTTATAAAGTGAAACACAAAGGGAATGTTATTTCACGCTGATTTGAAACCGTGGTAAATCTTTGCTTGAACTGATCACATTCGTGATAAAGTATTTCTCTCCTACATTTAGGATACGGGTGTTAACATCAGAAGTCCATATTTCTACCAAAACCGCTGAAACTCCTGTGCACCAGGATCTGCATAGGATAGACCCTGAAACACTGAAGTCCGGCGCGTTCCAGGGACATTAATGACCGCCTTGAATCTCGCAACGAAAAAAAACAGAAGATATTATTTGAGGAGAAGAAACTTTGTTAAGTAAAAGCAAGCTAATGACTGCGTAAGGTCATGGATGTATCATCATCATCAGCCCATAAGCACCAACTACTGAACAAAAGCGTTTTCTTACACGGATAAGTTTTGAGCATGAATCACGCTTGCTCAAGGCCGATTGGCGATTTCAAACTTATAATTAGAAATTAGAAGTCTAGGTTTCCTCACGATGGTTTTCTCCCACCGTAAGTCTGAAGTGAATGAAGTGTGAATGAAGTGGTGTCTGAATAATTTTTGAAAGAAGAACATGTAACTTGGATAAAGTCACATTGGTACTTGCCAGGTTTCGAATCTTCATTCATGAGAATTGGGCGTCTTAACCTCCGGGCCACCACGACATTTTCATTATTACTTGTTCAAAATATGACAAGCCAATCACGAGCGTCTTACCCAATCGTAGAATATACGAATACCAGTTGTATCGCTACGAATATTTCTGTTATTGTTTCCGAGATGCGGAAGACGAAATAAACACATCGAGGGATTGATAAAGATAGAGATTTATTTCTATTGCCGTATTGCAGGTAAGTGCAGAAGGTTAATATTGTGTGATCAATTGGTTTTCGAAGGTTTTGAGTGTGGGGGAGCCTTGCTTCAACACGATAGGACTGGCTCGACCGGAATGATAACACGGCTTTACAGGAAACCGTCGTGAAACCACTACAGCGTTGTGTTTCACCGTGTGTGTCTGTCACTTTCTTGATTCTTAAATCACAGAAACCCTGAAAAGGCCGGTTACTCCTCTGGTGTAGCTGATGTCCATGGGCGACTCCGACTGCTTACCATCAGGTAATCCGTCCGCTCGTTTACCCATTATTACATAAACAATATTAAACAAATGGCTAATTAAGTTTGTTAGTTTTTTTTGTGAAGGGAAAATCATCAAAAAACATCTCCCGCCCAGGGTCGGGCTGGAGGAAATATCAGACTCTTACTGACTAAAAATCCTCCGTTCCTTCTCCTGCTCTGGGCCGAGGCCACGGTACCTTATTGCATTTACCATGCAAGTCTAGCTGAACTAAATTAGTTAGATCCAACTTATATGCCAAGTAAAAGTTTGTTGCAACTGAAACTTCTGTAACAAAACTGCATAACGACACAAGCTAAATCAGCGGTGGGTAGCGGGTTCGATGCCGACCCGTCACCCACGTGAAAGTTATGCTTAGAGCACAGCGGCGAAATTGTAGTCTGTTTACGATCTAGACTGTTTGTATATTTTCTATAGATAAAGATAAAATTAGAAGGAATGATTGTTCTTGTTATGTAGATGTTGGAAATTCCTGTATAAAATGATGGCTTAATTATTATATTGTTAGACTGGCTATTCTCGTGCTGTTTCACCCGTTGCTCGGCTCCATTTGATCGTAGCGTTATGTTTAATAGCTTATAGCACTCAGGAACATTGTAACTATCTATCAGAGAAAGAATTTTGACAATCCGACCAGCGGTTTCAAAGATTACCCCCTACATACAAACTTACAAATGTAATCTTCTTATAATATGAATGAAGATAAAATAAGTATAACTTAAATATGTTTTATAGATTACGAAGGACCCGACCGACTTGGCGCGGTTGCTGATATACAAAATTTCCCCACTGTTCAATAGATGTTATCTATACCAATATTATAAAGAGGTAAAATTTGTAAGTGTGTAAGTTTGTATGTAGGGGGTAATCTTTGGAACCGCTGGTCCAATTGCCAAAATTCCTTCACTGATAGATAGCTACAAAGATCCTGAGTGCTATAGGCTATAAAACATCACACTAAGATCCGGTGAAACCGCGTGAAAGTAGCTAGTTATATACTTATATATGAACATATAAATCTTCCTCTTCAACCACTCTTTATATTTAAAAAAAACCGCCATAGTTTGGCTGTCCCACACTTGTAAGTGGGAGAGAGAAGAAAGTATAAATTGTATATTTTATTTCATATTAGTAAAAAATACAACAGACTTCCTCCCTTTTCTTAGGAGGCCCAAGTTTGCGAATGCAACTGTAATTACACGGGTCAACGTCCCGATCAAACACTAAATTATACAGGGGCGTTGTTTTCGGATGTGGGCAACTAATAACAAAACGTAGGTATTATGGTAAAAACTTGATGATATACGTCGCATCCTGTATTATTTTCGATGACCAAGGAATATGCAATAGGATTTACAAAATGGCTGAAATAATTGGGTAGTTTCCTAGGTCAAAAATAAATTATTTCGACATTTCAATACAATAAAATATTGAAAAATAACTATACTTTTAGTCATCAATCGATCGATACACAAATTTTTAGATTTTTTTAGCTAATTATTAAGAAATAAGTAAGCTATTTGACGCAAAAAAGTTATGACGTCATAGCTCAGTTTTTCATACAAATTTCATAGAAAAATATAGTTTTTGACGTTTGGATAAAAGTATTGAATTTGACTAGTTGGAAACTACCGTATTGTAATTAAGTGACACGCTCAAATGTAGTCTGAAATAAATACTCAATACTCGATTATTTATTGCATTCCACAATGTGTGGTAGATTATAAATTATAAGATCATCATGGCAAAGTAAAAGTAGGAGAGAATTAAATACGTGTAAAGAAAAATACAAATAAATACACTAGGTTTTAAATATTATTTTTATGTTATTATTATTTTCATTTTTATGTCTATAGAGTTTTTATGTTAATGTTATGATAATAAACATCCGTGGTTTTGTTCGTTTTAAAAAGAAAAAATATTTTTGCAGGTCATTTATGTAATTGTGCAATTGTTCTTAGTAAAAAAAAAATTGTAAAAATAAATTTTATGTTAAAATAATAAGATAATTAATATTGTGAAGAAATAAACTTTTAAAGTCGTTTCTTTGGTTACAAAGCAACACGAGTTTATTTTATTTATTTCCATTAAAGAAAAAATTTTCATATTATATGTAGGTATATGTAGAAATCGTAAGATAGTATAAAATACTTAGAGTAAATAATATAATATGTAAATTACTATCGGCCCATTCTTTCGCAATGGTTTCTATATTGTAAGAGGGAAATCATCGAAAACTTCGCACGCCCAGGATAAGGCAGGTGGAAGTGTCAGACTCTTACGTACTGAATACCACCCTGTTCCTTCTCCTACTCCAGGCTGAGGATGAGGTCTTGCAGGACAAGCCGGATATGGTGCGTTACCTGTTTCTGCGCTTGCCCGCAACCCGCGCCCGGTTCAACATCGGCTCTGTTGATCCCGTCTTTGGTGATCGACATTTAATTGGCCGGCAAACGCGCAGACGGATTACCTGATGGTAAGCAATCAGCGCCGCCCATGGACACCCGCAACGGAGGAGTTACGAGTGCGTTGCCGACCTTTTAGGGATTAAGGATTTGAAGATTTTGGAACTGGGGAGGGATTAGGGAAGGGGAAGGATTGGGCCTCCGGTAACCTCACTCACACGGCGAAACACAACACTGTGGTTGTTTCACGCCGGTTTTCTGAGAGGCCGTAGTATCACTCCGGTCGAGCGGACCCATTCGTGCCGAAGCATGGCTCTCCCACACTTTTGTATTTGAGACAGACGTGATGCGTGGAATATTACAGGCCGTACACTTGGGTCTGGTCGAGTGGTGAGCTATCCTTACCCTCCATAGACCCGCGCTAACGGTGACTCGGTCAGTAGAAAGAAAAAAAAAACAACAAACACCGCTTGTAATGCAGAGATAGCAAGCCATGTTGAAATAAATTATTATATTAACTATTTTATTCGACCTAGTGGAGTAAACTAGAAACTCTTTGCTAGGGCTTGCTTGTCTGAACGACAGACAGACATATCAACAAACGAAATATACCTATATGTATATTGTATATATTTACGCGATAATAAAAGCTCCAATGGTATTTTGGATTCCGTTACCCGTTTTGGGGCCTAAGGGCTAATGGTTTCCGCGAAGGTACGGGTTCGATGCCCCGGTCAAACACTAAATTACACGGATGAGTCGCGGAGTGTGTGTCATTTGTTAGAAAGTGAGGTCAGCAGTGCTCCAGGCGTTGAATAGATTTGTATGGGACGTAGGTCATATGTGTAGTTCTAGGTAATATACTAATGGATGTAGTTCTAGAAGGGAACCAACTGTTTTTAAAAGGAATCTGTTATGAAACTGATTTAAGAAGAGTAACCATGGAGTTTCTTGCTCGTTCTTCTCCATCGGAATCTATACTTTGGAACGAGCAAATAGCTTCACTAAGACTGACCGACAGACTGACACTATATGTTCAAAATTTTGTTTGACGTCCAAAAGTGCCTAATTTTAAGGGTCTAATTGGAATAAAAATGATCTTTGGCTTTTTTAGAATAGATGAAATTTGTGAAGTTTTCAGTCGTATTGGATATTTTCTTTTTCTTTGATTTCAAATAGACACTACATAGAATAAAAGAAAGACGCTTCTCTGTCCCTATATCTCTATGTTTGTTTAAATTTATAAAACTACGTAACGGATATTGATGAAATTTTTAGTAAAAAGAGTCTTTTAGAGCTTGAGCAGACGGATAGTACCTACCTGATAGTAAGCAATTGGCGCCGCCCATGGACACGAGCAACACCAAGGGAATTGTTACGAGTGCGTTGCCGGCCTTTTGGGGATAAGGGTTTTAGATGTTTAAGGATTGGGATAGGGGGAGGGGAAGAGGTTGAGCCTCCAGTAGCCTCAATCACACAATGCTGTGGTTGTTTCACGCCGGTTTTCGTGATATACTTAATTCGTGCCGATGCTTGGCTCTGATGCCACACTTCATTTTACTAACAGTTAAGCTTGTGAACGCTAGACCACCTATACAGCCTTTGCAAATCCTAATTTATTTTCTATAAAACTCATTTTAAAGTCATAAAATTAAATAATGTAGCAATAATTAACCATTAACCATTATGAAGGTGAGTAAGAATCCTTTAACTAAATTAGTTAAATGTCCCGTTCAAAATATTAGTAACTGTTTCCGACAGTTACTGCCTGACTTAACTGAAGGTTTAAATTCTAACGGTCAGTTTAAACTGTGATATTATCTGTTTGTTATGTCATAAAACATAATTATACTGTTATTTGATTTACAATTGTATAATGGAATAAATTAAAATTTATATGTAAATTTATTATAGTGCAAATCATTGTTATCTCATCTGTTGGAGAGCCGTGCCGAGTCACGGCTCGACCGGAGTGATACCACGGCCTCACAGAATACCGACGTGAAATAACCACAGCGTTGTGTTTCGCCGTGTGAATGAGGTTACTGGAGGCCAAATCCTTCCCCCCTCAATACCTAAATCCAAAAAGGTCGGCAACGCACTTGTTACTCCTGTTGCGGGTGCGGACAGCGCTGATTGCTTACCATCAGGTAATCTGTCTGCTCGTTTGTCGACCAATCACATAATAATAAAAATTAAAATCTCATATAAATACCCACATTAGGCTGGTTCTGATCAGGCAGCGAGCTTTTCTTGCTTATCATCCGCAAATCCACGTTTGCAGTGGCCAAATCGTACCTCTCAAATATGAGGAATGAGCTCCTTAACCTCAGAGCCACCATACATTTGCTTAACCTTTCTCGAATTAACAGATGTGATCTTATATGTTTTCCTAGAACGTCTAGACAGGTTAATTGTTCAATAAATGAATTTAATATTAAAATTTTAAAACGATCGACTTTCAGACATATAACATTTACATTCTACATCACGGAAGATGCAAAATCGACTCTAAAATGTTAATTTTAAGAATGGTTTTCGTAAGAACAATGTGGTTTAAACAATTTGTAACTTGAGATGCACTTTTATTTTTATCTCCTGCCTTCAATATGACGCTGGGAGTAATTTGAGTACTTGATTGCGTATAGTCGTATACAGGGCCATATAAGACCGGTAGTTTTTGGAAATAATCAAAATGTATTAAAGTTATAATAATATATGTACGTATTACTAGCGAATCGCACCAGCTTTGCATGGGTCTTCATAAAAAAACCACTATTTAATGCATGTTTATTATACACATATACAAATCTCTTCATTAACTCTATCTATTGAAAAAAAAAGTATTAAAACTAAAACCCAACTAACGTCAAAAACCGACGCTGAAAAAGTATAAAAAAAGATTTTCAGAATACTGAAAGGTGCAGTCACACGTTATCAAAGTGCAGGTATGGTAAGTAAATATTGCTTTGCCGTTGTCGGGTAAAAAACCGCATCAGAATCCGTTGCGTAGTTTTAATGATTTAAGCAAATATAGGGACAGGGAAAGTAACATTGTTTTATACAATGTTGTGAAGTGATGTTTGTGTTGCTTTTCTGGGCTTCCCAGCGAGTAACCGGCCTTTAGTGGTTCGGTATTTGGGTATTCAGTATTTGGGAAGAGGGGTCTTGGGAGAACTGTACCTCCAGTTCATATTATTGGATTACCTGATGAATGACTCACAACGCCAGAGGATTTACAAATGCGTTCCCGGCTTTTTGGGATTATGGTTTCGGAGATTTAGGAATTAGAGAAGGATGTACCCCATAGAGAAATTAACCATGCACGTACTAACTTTAAAACTTCGCCCGCGTGGTATGTTGATAAAAAGCAGATGATGTGTTAATCCTAAATTTCAACCAAATCGTTCCAGCCGTTTTTGCGTGAAAGCGTGACAAACATACATCCAGACATTCGCACAAACTTTAACATGTATTCTATTAGTAGTAGTGGTTAATTTCTCTATGATGTACCCACATTCACATCACAGGGGACGGATCGGGTGAAAGAACGCTGTGGTTTGATTCACGCCAGTTTTCTGTAAGGCCGTGGTATCATTCCATTCGAACCTAATCATTGGTGCTGAGCATGACTCTGCCACAAATCATATGCAGAAATCTTTCGACCGATTGCCTAACTAACCACTTAGCCAAATATACAGTGGAATAATAATCTTTTATGAAGAAGAAGATACAGGTTTTCCCAATTCATATTTTTTTCAAGTTTGTAATAGTATGCCTACGTGCCCATTTGCATACTTATTAGGATTAATACAGTTATTTTCTCAGAGTTTATTGTAAACTAATATGACTCACTTCTTCTACGTAAGTTTAAAGTATTGTTATGAAATTTATTGTAATATTTATTTTATGTGATCGGTCGGCAAATGAGCACGCGGATTAACTGATGGTAAGCAATCAGCGCCGCGCATGGACACCCGGAACAATTGTCCTATTGGGGATTAAGGTTTTGATGATTTAAGGACTGGGGTGGGGAAAGAATGGGCTTCCGGTAACCGGTTGTTTCACGCCGTTTTTCTGTGAATCCGTGGTATCTAGTTGAGCCGACCTATTCGTGCCAAAGCTTGATCCTCAAACCCTTGTAAATATATATATAATACTACACTTTAAAGTGTGATGAGCCATCCCTTGGTACAAAAATTTAAATTAAACAACATTTGCATTGTTCTTTTTTTTATGGTATAAGTCGGCAAACGAGCAGACGGATTACCTGATGGTAAGCAATCGGCGTCGCACATGGACACCCGCTACACCGAAAGGAGTTACGAGTGCGTTGCCGGCCTTTTGGAGATAGAGTTTGCGGATATAAGGATCGGGACGGGATAGGGGAAAGGGAGGGATCGGGCCTCCGGTAACCTCACTCACACAACGAAACACAATGCTCATCATACGAGTGAGGTAACTAGAGGCTCGGACTTCCCAACCGCTGACCCTCTATTCCCAAATCTTTAATCTACGAATCCATAACCTTAAAAAGCCGGCAACATATGCATATCGGGAACTATAACTTGACCTAGCTCTTTGTAAATACATAAAAGATATTTTGTAACCAATGATGACTCTCGAGTTTCAACCTGTGATGAGAAGAAATGTGACAAAGCAAGTAATTAATTTAATAAAGGGTGGTTAAGTTTTGCGGGTGTCCAAAGGCGGCGCCGGTTGCTTACCATCAAGCAATCCGCCTGCTCGATTGCCGCCCTCTTACATAAAAAAACGACAATAAAAGAAAAGTAAGTAAGAGAAAGGGGTTTTGATAGAATGGCATTTGTTAACTGAGAAGACCTTTCTTTGTGAGGGAAAAAACATTAAATGACTTCTCACGCCCATTAGTGTAAGACTCTTACTGACTAAAAACACCCTGCTCTAGGCCAAAGCCACGGTGCCTAAATGCGCTTACCCCGCAGTCCCCGCTGAACATTCGCCCTACAGGGCCCCGTCTGTAATGGTCTATTGGCTCTTTGAGGCGCGCGCGGAACGTTACGCGCCGTATGCTCGGGTCTGGTTCTGGTCGAGCTACCCTACTCACAGTCATCAAACCTGCGCTTTCTGTGGCCGGAGTTCATCTCTCGATCCCCGAACTGAGAATACCTGGTACCTTATCTTGTTCCAGAAGACATTTATAGAATGCAACATACAATTCAAAGCTCTGTTATTGTTTGATTAATGACACAAGAACTTGATATATGACACAATACACCGGAACTAAAAACAGACTTGTCCATATACATAAATCTTGGAAAACATTAAATATCTAATAACATTATTTAATACAACCAAAATATGGTGTAAAACTGAACACACTTTATGAGACCGGCCGCTTCTAGTGATTGGTATTGTCGATAAAATTCTATCGATATTTCACCGTCGACGTTAGAGGCGTCGTAAACCGTATGTGAGTGTACACCACTTTATGTGGCAATAAAACTTTAATAGATTTTAAATTTATAATGTCAGCTGTAGTCTTTGTTATTATCTAACTTAAATTATGGCTTAATAGGCTCAGGGTTTTAAGTGAAGAGCTTTCTTTTTTTATGTCCTAAATTTGCATATGGAGTTTGAACAATCACAAAAGATTAGAAATTAATGTTTTATTTGAATAATTAATACCTCAAGCGGGTCACAGGACAAATGCATATATAAAGTTCCGCTGCCCCAGGCTGGAGCAGGAGAAGGAACGGCATAGTTTTTGGTCAATAAGAGTTTGATACTCCCTCGGACCCCAACCAGGGCGGAAGAAGGGCCTCAAAAAAATAAATATGCTCGGGTGAAAAGATTCGAGTACCATTTGATTGTTAATTAGAACAAAATATTCTGAAGTTATTTTGAGTTCGGATTTGAGGCATTTGGTCGATATCATGCCTGGTGGCTTACCACCAGGGATAGCCATCCCTTAGGTATGATGCGTCCTATGATGTCGCACGCCTTTCTTCAACAGATCCTGGGTTATTGCTGTGGGTGTTCTCGGGTTATCCTTAAGTGGAATATAAGGAGCGATATTATAAAGGATATGAAATCGCTGTTTAGGCATCTTAACCATATCGGTTGCAATGGAATATGTTCGGCCTATTTCAAATAGGTCCTTTATGAGTTTAACTAGCAGTACCTTCTTAGAAAAGGTCTTGTTGATTCATTTTTACGAGTGTTTTAGGTCTGTCCCTGTGACTCCGAAAGGTTTTATGTGTAAATAAATTTTGTTATTTTATGTTAAGGGCAACTTGTAAACGTGCTTGTGATTTGTTTAAAATAAATAAATAGCTTGATTTTTAAAATCTTTGTGGTACTTCCGAAATTTTGTTCATTTAATTGTGCCATTGATCGGTTGCATATCATATGGATGGAAACCGCGGCCTGGCCCTAATCAGGAGAAGGAATTGGAAGGTTTTTAATCAGTAAGAGTTTGTCTAAAATTGTTTTACCTATTAGATGCGTATAAATAAAAATTAAGAGGTCAAAATATCAAACTCTGTGCAATTAGATCTCTATAGTTTCTGTCTATGTTCAACAATGAGGATTTCAATGAAATGGGATAGGGTAGGTAAATAGGTAAGTTGGTAAGAAAAGGAAGGGTAGAATAAGACAGAGTAACTCAGAAAGCAGTACAGCGAAGCCAAGGTTAGTAATTTTTTTATATCAGAAGTCGGTAAATGCGGTATTGCTTCACACCGCACCGGTTTAATTCAGTTTCATTATAAAATTGTTGTGTAAAAACAACTTATCGATATTTTATCAGCCCATCACTATGCATTAGCGTGTACATGTCAGTGACAACGTGATCTCGCCTACACAGATTCCAAGCGCACCGTCATAGCCTAATAGCCTTGAGTCTTTGACCTGAATAGACTAGACATTTAGACTTCAATTGATTTTGTAATCAGTACTTAGTGTTTTGACTAAGTATTTGTTCAATCGGGATTCGAAGAATTTTGGTGATGACCTATCGATTTTCAAATTGTTCTTCTTTTAAATTTTAAAAACGTTTATGGATCCAACGGGTTAAAATAATGAGCAAATATCTAAGAAAAACTCATGTATTTAAGTAAAAAAATTAAATATAAACTTACGATAAATTAAATGTAGGTACGACCAATTGATATCTTTAACAACTTAGTAGAAACCACGGACCACCAACTAAGATATTTTTTAACTTTTTATTTTAATAACCATTTAAAAAAAAGTTACTTAGTGAAAAGTTTTCTTAGTAAATTCTCGATCGTATTCTCTCACCAATAAGAGCTATTTTACGAGGCAATAATAGACGCGAATAGGTTTGTGAAGGTCGTAAAAATGTAACATGCATTTTGTATCAACTTTTTTATAGTTTTAATGCAATTTGAAGGTAAGTTATTATTATTTTAAAATGTCTTTAAGTTACCTTTAAAATAACATGAAAAGCGATAACTGAACCGCCTTGCCTCGCCTTAATTTATTGAAAACTAGCTTTTGCTCGCGACTCTCTTAGCGTGTAGTAGTGACTTCCTGCAGATTTTTGGTATAAAAATCCTATGTCCTTTCCCGAGTTCCAAACTATGTCTGTACCAAATTTCACAGAATTCGGTTCAGGAGTTTAGGCGTAAAGAAAAGACAGACAGACAGAGTTACTTTCGCATTTATAATATTTAATTTTGTTTGGATAAGGTTCGTTTCATTTTATAAGGTATACATACCGGCGTAATACTGTTTATAGTATTTGTTGTCCTCTGTTTCAACTACCAATAGACAATTAATAACCCGTACGTATTAATTTTATTTCAAAAGATAAAAACCTCCTTTCTTAGACGTTCGCCATAAATTAAAGGGCTTTATTTATAGTTAGTACCTTAACGACGTTACAAGTAAGGGTACTTGTTGTATTTAATGGTTTCTTGGGAAAAAATAGTATAATAATATTGGACCTTTAATATTAATCACTGGAATCGTGTAAGCTATATCGTAACGGTAGAAAAGCTAGTGTGGGAGAGCCATCCTTCGGCATGAATAGGGCAGATTGTCAGGAGTGATACCACGGCCTCACAGAAAACCGGCGTTGAAACAACCACAGCGTTGTGTTTCGCTGTGTGAGTGAGGTTACCGGAAGCAAAATCCTTTTTCTCCCCAATCCCTAACCCCCTAAAAGGTCGGCAACGCACTCGTAACTCCTCTGTTGTTGCGGGAGTCCAATGGGCGGCGCCGATTGCTTACCATCAGGTAATTCGTCTGCTCGTTTGACGCCAGGTAATACCTATATTTGTAGTTCTTGATGACGATAATGCTAATTACTTGGTACTAATGAAACATATAATATGTTTAAGTATGGTAGCTGACGAGATAATTATATAGAAGACATACATGTTTATTGAGAACTAGCTACTCTCGCGCGGTTTCACCCGCTGCTCGGCTCCATTTAATCGTAGCGTGATGTTTTATAGCGTATAGCACTCAGGAACATTGTAGCTATCTATCGGTGAGAGAATTTTGGAAATCCGACCAGCGGTTCCAAAGATTACATACATACAAATCTACAAATTTTACCTCTTTATTATATTAAGTAGTATAGATTAGTGAAAGTTTTTCATAATACTTGCTTAGCATAACACGTTAGTTATATCACTAATTCGAGGTTTTCTCCGAGTTTTCTCTCGCGTGTCCTGTTCAATTTTCTTTTAAGTGTGATGGTAGATTAGGGTTGTCAGATCTTGGCTGATCGTTTCTCGTTATGAACGTGAAAGGTTTTGTTCACCGGTCCGAGACGAAACTACATAAGTAAGAGTTGCCTGGCACTAAGCAGTTTTTTTTAATCTTGCATAAAAGTAAAATTTTTGGACACGGGACAATATACAAATTTCGAGATATAGCAAAAAATACTAGCCATTTGGAAACCCTATGGTAGATGAGTATGGTACTTCCAATATACAAAATTCTGATATGTAGCCAACAATCCCGGCCATCTGACAACCCTATGGTAGATGGACGTCTTTGACGCCTAACACAAATCAGTAGAAGGGTTTTCGGTGCCCCCTTGGCGTTCACGTGTTAAAAGGTGTAGAATATGATATAACGTTTTCAATGAGTTTCGCTGTGTGGGTGTTGTCATACGATACTGGAAGCACAATCTTCTCTCCTCGGACACTCAAAGGTCCACTCCTCAAATCCCTAACAACCGACAGAATGCCGGCAACACTCTAATAAGTCCTTTGCAGTTGTAGGTATCTATAGCTGGAGCTGATTGATAACTATCTGGTAATTGTCTGATGTCTGCTCAGTAGCCAACGTTCCCATTAAAAAAAATAAGTGACTCGTTTCAAATTAAAATTAGAACTAGTATCAATGTCAGTTGTGCGACCAAACAAAACAGTCGGACATAAAATGAATACAGATAAATACCAACATTATTTATTATACCTACATATAAAAACCACCCGTAAAAAGAAAATCGTGTTTGTAACACTATTTATAACTCAAAAACGGCTAAACCGATTTTGTTGAGAATTGGTGGAGATATAGTTTAGAAACACAAAAACTACATAAGGTAAGTTAAGAAAGAGTAGGTAGGGTAGGATAGGTAAGTTCGCTGTAGGTAACCAGGTAATGTAGTCTAGGTAGTCAAATGACAGTAGCGAAACCGCGGATAAAAGCTAGTCACGCAATAAAAACAAATGAAGACCGCTTGGGTATTAATTTTTATAATAGAGGAATGCATAATTTATTACAATAGCTCTTTAAAGTAAAACTATGGGTACTCATTATGGTCGGTTGGCAACTGACAGAGTCCTTTATGGGGCGTAGATAAGTTATTTTTAGGGTTGCGTAAGGGATGGTGCTTCTTGCAAATATTTCTTGTTCAATCTTATTCTTAGATTAATTATAATATCATCATTAACTGATTTACCTTAGCTTTGGTGAATGCATTGAATTTTTATTTTTATTCTTACAAATCTTATCGTAATGTCGACTAACTAACGCAAAAAATCTAATTTTTCATGGGATATGTTGGCAAATGAGCAGATGGGTTATCTGATGGTAAGCAGTTGGCGTCACCCATGGATACTCGTGACACAAAGAAGTTACAAGTCCTAAGTTCCTAAGAGGGGATCTCTATCATTCGGCGAACTAAATTTAAGTGGTTGTTTATAATTGTGTTGTTATGTTGTTGTATAATTGAAATAATTAATTTTGAATTTTGAACGTAAAAATAAGTAAAAAATTTTTTTATCTAAGACAAAAATCGCCGTAGAATAAAAAATGTTATTGAGTTCATAATTTTGAGTAGTCTGCTTACCTCTATTCAGTGTTACAGGGCATCCGATATCTGTGAACAATAAAAAAAAAGTATAAATAAAAATATTCAGATCCAGAGTACCAAGTTTTCATAAACAAACAAGAGATCGGTTACAAAATTCAATAGACCTTATCTCCAAGTGATAAGATTTAAAATAAAAATTAAACTTTTCCGCAAAATGTCATTAGCATTTCCTTTAGTTTATTGACCTACAAATTATATCAATCGCTCATATGTTGCGTTGTACTGAATAAAATGATGTCACGCTTCGTTTGACACCCTACGCGAAACAGTTTTATCACTAAACAAAACACAACTTTACCAAACAGGGAAAACAGTTCAAATTCCATTGCAGTTACACAAGGATGTGATATCAGAAGTGTTGTTAAAAGATTGTCTGTTTTATTTTGCGTAGAAAAGAGTTCAATGTTGATTGTGTTGAGAACTCGTTGGGGTACTTAACCGTAACGAAATGCGGGTTTTAAAATGAGACGTTTTCGCGAAGAAAATGATAGACATGTGAAGGCAATGTTATTTATAAAGTTGAGGACTGTTTGACGGTTGACAGTCAGTATGACGGGAAATGGGCAATTTCCTTCAATCCTTCCCCTCCCCTAATCCCTCCCCAGGGCTCCCCGTAGCTCCTCCGTTGCTGCGGGTGTCCATGGGCGGCGCTGATTGCTTAGGTACTATCAGGTAATACGTATGCTCATTGCCGAATTACCTATTACATTACTTTTCAATACAATCAAACTTTCATTCGTTGACTTGATATACTATATACTTATATTCTTAATTTTATATATTATACTTAATTTTAGACTTTTTCTATCAAATTTTTCTAATAGAAGCATACTATTCGACGTAAAAAAATTATGACGTCATATTTTGTGATTTCATACAATATTTTATAGAAAGGTTCATCATCAGCCTATAAGTGCCCACTGCAGAGCAAATGCCTCTTCTCACGAAGAAGGTAGGCATAGTTTTTGACTTTGATTTGAATTTGAATTTGACTACATAGTTGGTAACTACCGGATCGTGATTAGCCTTGGGATTATTTTGAGGACAATGAAAATTAAATATGCAAGCTGCTTCGCCGATTTTCTCTTGAAAAAGCAATCTCAATCTATCTCTGCCAAACTAAAAGTCAATCAAGCCCGGCGTGAAATAACCACAGTGTTATGTTTCGCCGTGTGAGTGAGATTACCGGAGGCCCTCCCTCATCCCTCAATCTCCAAATCCCTAATGCCCAAAAGGATGCGCCTGCTCGTTTGCCGATATATTACATAAAAAAAACATTGATTTTATTATGATTTGATCTTTAAGTAATAGTCGACATTCGACTAGTTGATAAAGGCACAGGTAAAGTTTTTTTAAAACAAAACTCTCAGGAATACCCCGCTTTTAATACAAGTTCGTAAGCAATAAGTTCGTTTTCTAATAGCCGGGGTTGGGACAAGTCAGGCAGGAGACGAGACGGGGGCGTTTTAGTCAAAAAGATTCTGACTATCTCGCCTTACCCTGTGCAGGAGAGGAGAAGTCATTTGATGTTTTTTCCCTGACAAAAAAAATATTCACTACATCTAGTAATCTGACATTTACGCTGACGATCATCGATTACCCCTTAATATTTCAATAGAAAAAAGGTCTTTCGAAAATTAATATGCGCAGACGCATTCTAGTATCCTTTTAAGGGCGGGCGCACAACGCGCGGATGTCCTGCGAGTCCTGCGAACGTACACAGCGCACATATTAATGGCCTTATTGGAAAACTAGTATCGGTAAAACGAATATGGCTAGGGTTGTAACGTAGCGGGATTTTATTTTAAATATTTTTTACTAGCTTTTGCCCGCCACTTGGTTCGCGACGAATAGTTACTTCCTGCAGATTTTTGATATAAAACTATCCTACATATATCCTATCTCGAGTTCCAAACTATGTTTGTACCAAATTTTACAGAAATCAGTTATGTAGTTTAGGCGTGAAGAAAAAACAGACAGACAGGCAGACAGTTAGACAGACAGAGTTACTTTCGCATTTATAATATATAGTTTGGATTTAATTATTTAAACAGTTTATACAAAGACTTACTACACTTTATACTACACTTTATACGGACTTGATGTCTTAGGCATTGTCTAACAGTCGCCCTAATAAGACCTATAAAGTCAAATATAAAACAAGATATTGTCATATATAAGTGCTTGTTTTTAGAAAATGTCATAGTTACTTTGAGTGGCTTATCAGATATAAAGTTTTTGGTTTGACCTTGGTGAGTGAAAATATACTTACTTACCTAGATTTTCGACAACTATAGGTACTCAGTTAGATTGATTAAAATCAAAAAAACTCCGAAATATTTAGTCTATGTGTCATTTTTATTCAAGACCTTTTAAAAGCCTTTGCTAGACTTCAACGAATATAAAAAATCCATAATGGGCCAGTCGTTCTCGAGTTTAAGCCAGACTAACGAACAGCAGTTCATTTTTATTTATAAGAAATAAGTCTTAGTATTAATTTAACCAAAAACTAAAAACAGTGAAATTATTATTAAACCATAAATCCATACTGACAACCGAATGTTGAAAAAAGTAACACATTATGCAAATGACACATCCTCTAACCCCAAATTCAAATTTAAAAACAGAACGAAGATAATTTTTTAAATTACTTCCCAGTTCGTTGCCACAGTGACCTTTGCAATACCAAACCAAACATTGGAATTCACACGGTAATATGTAATTAATATTAATTTAATTACTACCGTCATGGGTGTTTTAGAGCCAAATAGCGTGTTTTACGTGCTCATTGAATTCCGTGGGAAGTTATTAGATGTAGCTTAGATGTTAGGATTGGTTTTTTTTAAACGTTGCCCTACAATAGGATTTTTTCCTGTGTCGTTGGTGCGTTTACGAATATACAAATTCACATACACAAACCATCCAGACCCGAAACAACAATTTGTGGATCATAGAGTGTTGTTCCGTGCGAGAATCGAGATTTTTTTTGGTTTCAAGTCTAATTTTTTTAATTTGATGGTTGACTATGACTTTTTTTACGTCGAAAATATCTTAATTACATTCGTAAAGCTATTTTGCAAACCCAGTTCCCTAAAAATTCCAATAATCAAACAAAAACAAAACGCTATATAACTCGAAAAGAAGCAAAGTGACAGCCCTAAACCTGATCTATGACCGCGAAGGAAACGCAGCGTCAACTCGACGATTATAAATCCAAGTGTGCGTCTGGCTTTAGTTGACGACACATCTATAATGGTTACGAATGCAATCCTTCTTATAGTTTTTACAATTTAACATGAACTTGGGAATTAAATGAAATGGCTGGCTATGTGGTGTTGTTGTAATTTGTACTTTGGTGTTATATTGATAGGGTTGATTGTTCGTAGGGTGAGTTTGGTTTTCTATGGAAAAGAGCGGAAAAAGAGCATTCGGATCAACTACTTCAACAATCTACAACATCAGAAGAGTTGTTTATGCTTAGCTAGCCTTTAGTAGGCTGGGGAGGTTTGGGATACTTTTGGGACTTTTGGACTCTGGCGGGAAAATGTAGTCTTCCATAAATTAAAACCCACTGTTTTTATGTCTGGACCATGTTAAAAGGGCGAGCCTTGTAGTAAAAATTCATTCGAAAAATTAGACACAAAACACAAGTTCTTTCTCAAAAAGGTTAATGTTTGCACAAAAGGTGTGGAATCCATCTTAACTCTCAACAGAAACGAATATTTGTACACCTTAATTTAGTACAAAGGGCCGGCTTGAGAGTTCCTTAGCGTAAATTAGAAGGCGTTTGTTCGAACCTCTTTACCTATTATGGGCGCCTGGTACAAACTCAAAACGAACATGACGAATTTCTTCAAACTCACTTTACTTAGTTTGGTAGTAGTTTCTTAGTGTAAATTAGAAGGCTTTTGTTTGAGCTTCTTTACTTTTTATGGGTGCCTGGTACAAACCAAAACGAGCTCTTCTAGTAAATTGAGGAATGCCTTCAATCTTTCTTTACCTACTAGGTTCGGCCTCAGTTTTAGTTTCTTAGATGTCTTGATAGAAGGAATTCTTTGACGTTCAAAAGTGCCTGTAAGGGTCTAATTAAAGTACATGATTTTGACTTTAGTGCAAATTAAAAGATACGCCGCTTTACTCTTAACCTCTTTAAGGGTTATGGCGCCTGGTACAAATTTTAATCCTCTGGTCTTTGAGTCCTCGGGCGGCGCTGATCACTTACCACAGGTGTACCATCCGTCAGTTTCTATTTAATAGAAAAAGTGAACGTACTTTAATGAATTCAATTCAATTCAATTCAATATATTTATTGCATTCCACAATGTGAACTTAGGTGGTAGGGTACATAAGAATTTACATATATTAGTTTAAGAGCATTGTGGGCCCTGTCGGGCATAACAACATTTATTTATTTATTTTTTTTTTTTATGAGGAGGACTAGTATTTGTACATATATGTTTACAATTTTAAGTAGGTTTATATAGCTTATTCTATCTATACTAATCTATACTATCTATACTTATATTATAAATTAAATGCGAAAGTAAATGTCTGCAGGAAGACACCATTCCACGCGAACGGAGTCGCGGGCAAAAGCTAGTTATACATGTATTTTTAACATTTGTTTCTTTTTTTATTATTATTATAGTTTATTTAGTGAATTTATCATTTAATAAGTATATACTTCTTACTTATATGTTTATTCTATATTATTAATTATTTATTGTTGTGTTAGTTGAAATTAAAATTAAAGTTTTACATTTATTTCGACAGAGATAGATTTTATATGTAATGCATATAGTTACGACATGTACTGTTTTATTTTGTTAAGTGAGTTTATCGTCAAAGAATTCTTTTACTGTGTAATAACATTTTGTTTCCAGGAGTCGTCTTAATTTGTGTAAAAACACATTGGTTTTAGGTTCGTTTATTAGGGATTTAGGTAACTTGTTGTATATTTTTACTGACATAGTGAGGGGGCCAGTTGAGTGTATTTTTAATCGAGATGTAGGTAAATTCAATCTATTTTTGTATCTTAAGGTGAAGTTTGTTTGGATATCTTGGCGAGTAGTATAGTTGTCTGGATGTTTTCGTACAAATTTGCATATTTCGAAAATGTATAAGCAAGTTAAGGTGAGTATCTTATGTTCTATGAAGTGTGGTTTACAACTGTCTGTCTGTTCAGTGTTTGTCATTATCCGAATTAGCTTTTTTTGTAGGGTAAATATTGTGGCTGACTCAGAGCTATTTCCCCATAGAATAATGCCATATGCGAGCCATGCTTGGGCGTATGAGTAATAGGTTACGAGTGCAGTTTTAAAGTTGGTGGTTTTTTTGATTTCTCGCAGAGCATATGAGAATTTCGACAACTTTGCTCTTATGTTTTGTATGTGGGATTTCCAGCTTATGTGGGTGTCTATAGATAGTCCAAGGAGGGTGAAGGCGTTAACTTGCTGCAATTCAGTATTGTTGAAGCTATAGTTGATACTTAGGGGGGGTTTTTGATGAGGGTGGAAAGTCATAATTTTAGTCTTAGTAAAGTTTATTTCCAAGTTATGGTTTCTCATCCAGTTGATTTTTGGGGAAAGAAGGGAGTTTAGCCTTTCGTTGATACCTATATTATTTTTGCATGAAGTGAGCAGGGATATGTCATCTGCGAATAGAACGCATGTCCCGTTTATAGCCTTAGGTAGATCGTTTATGTAAATTAGAAATATTTCTAAATTTTATTCGCTTCTACATTGGCAGGTTTGAGAAATCTTAAAATTAGAAGGCGCCTGTTTATTTCAACCTCCTTACTAATTATAAACGCCTAGTACTTGCACCGAACTCAGCAATAGCTTTCCGACTTTATTTCTAAACAGTTTAAAGTTCAAAATCTTAATATCACCTGCGTGTACTTTCCAAAATCAGTTTTGTATGTACTTTTTTATTTGAATTCTAAGAGGAAGTCACTTTTTTCTTTCTCTCCTTTTATGTCAGAAAGTAATGCTTATTTGTGCTTATTTTATTTGTGTATTCAAACGTTTATGGTTAGTTTGAATTTAAAGGAAAAACACAGTTAAAGCCTTTCTACTAAGGTTGTTTATTTAAATACTACTAGGATGCTAATAAGAATAAACGGTTAGTTGTCATTTACATGTTTATCGCTCCATTGAAGTTTTTTTGAGCGGAATTACCGGGTGATACGTTTATTGGGTAACATTTGAAAAAGATGACTAATGCTGCGTGTGTGTATATCTAAGCAAAGCAATATTGTCTTAATAAATACGAGTAGAAAATGTTGAAATTCCTGGGTGAGTTGCTGAAATCATTGAATGACTTTCAGCCCTGGGTGGAGCGAGATTTACAATTTTACTGACTAAAATATACTATGTTTCATTTCATGCCTCAAGATACTCCTACAAGGAACCTCCCCTTCTGTAATGGGATTTTCTACCTCTCGCCACTGCCATGGGCGGCAATGGCGGTGGGTAGTTAGACATTTGCAAATATTTTCTTCAACAAGTTTATATAAACGAACTGAATTACTATGAACTGTAGTTTTGTAATTAATGAATAGTATCCAACAGATTTTAGCTCATAAAACTTACTTCAAACTCTCAAAATTGATAGAAGATAATGAATTGTATGCTGTCTTGTAATGGAGTCGAAAATGTTTTGAGGAATAACCGTCTCTGGTATTATTTTGTGCATTTATTGAAAACTAGCTTTTGCCCGCGACTCCGTTCGCGTGGAATAGTGACTTACTGCAGTATTTTTTTATTATAAAACCTACCCTATGTCCTTTTTCGAGTTAGATTCGAGTAGATATTTGTACCACAGAAATCGGTTCAGTAGTTTAGGCTTAAAGAAAAGACAGACAGACTCAGTTACTTTCGCATTTATAATATGGATAACGAATTTTTCAATTAATTGAGAAAAGTTCTGCTAGTTTCAAGTCGCAACGGGTCTCCTATTTATGAGCAGCGTACGCGTTGAGGCGACGTCGCGCAGTCCTAAAGCCATCAAACTTAGACAGTCAATAAATTTTGTAACACGAAGAGTATTTACATTAAAAAAACTGTATTGTGCATTTAATGACTCTTATATTATCCAGTTGAAAGCGATCCATCCAGCAGTTTCTAAGGATCTCTAAGATCAAACCCGACCATTTTAAATTTAGATTTTGAATAGGTACTTCAAAAAATTTTTGCAACGCTACCAGGCTGGCAGAAAAGAAAAGAGTAGTTCTATTCATGATCAAAACGTATTCATCTGTTAAATTATGGAAAAGGAAGCCAATATTGATACGATAACTTTTTATTATAACTTCCTATGACATCATGGGAACATGAACCCTTTCTTTTACTGGAATAACTATCTCTTCATTAATATGCAAGCCTAGTACTTTTAACAATGGTTAGTACTCTGTATGCGAGGGCACGGAGTAAAGCGCCATCTAGTGGCGGACGTGGGTAAAATCTTGATTTCATTATGGCGGCGTTTGTTTGGAATAATAAAGATATCAGCTGTTGTCTTTCTTGGTAGACATCTTGATTTTGGTTTTTTTTATCGAACTTTATTTTTGTGACGTTTAGTTACTTCGGTGATTTCATGTTCAATTTTATGGAATCCAGTAATATGGATTTTATTGTTTTTATTCTTTAATTCTGTCACAATGACCGAAAAGAAATAAAAAGAGACAACGACTTTTCGGTATCGTTTCTCAAGATGTCGTATAAAAATCTTAAAGCTATAGTTCTTTCTCAGAAAAATAAGAGTTATATGTATACATGTTCGACTGATTTATGGTCAAAATGAAAGACAGTTTGACTAAGAAAGTTTTACCAGACCCAGATTATGATATTATGGTACAAAGGGTCTTTAAAACGAGTATTTGGGGGTCGGTCTAAGTATATCCTCCAGGTTATTTTCTTTTTCCGCTGCTTTATCTAAATATTTGCGTTTAGCACATTATATGTAGAATCCATTTAATAACGAAACGTTTTAAAAAGAGTAATTATGGTGTTTCTTGCGCGTTCTTCTCCATTCAAATCTACACTTTAGTATAAGTAAATATTAGCAGTAAGACCGATAGATTTATTTCATATTAAAATATTTATTTAAGTGCCTATATTATAAATTTATAATGGTTTTATTCCAATAAATAACTATAAGATTATGAATTTGACTTTTTTGAGGGTGTATGTTTGTTACTCTCTCACGCAAAAACTACTGAACTGTTCCGGATGAAATTTGGCAAAAAGATAGATTATAGTTTTCAATAACATATAGGCTATTTCTTCATTACGAGAATGCAGGCGAAGCTGCTGGTAGAAGCTAGTATTTTAACTAAGTATGTAGATATTAATTATACCAACTGTCAGGATCGTGACACATTGCGATCGTTCTCCGAGCTCATCAAAATGTCGTTACCACAAGTTTTACGTTATAATTTTAAATTCTCAGTAAGTCATCTTTCATTTTAAATACCGGGTTTTATGTTCGTGTTGGTACTTTGTTAGGATAGGGCTGGGGTGTATGAGAAAGTTAGGATACTCGGATATTCTTTGTATGAATATTTCATCCGTTGAGAAAAAATAATGATTTCCTTTAAAAAAAATTAAACTAGAACTTTTTTTAAAACTCAATTCACTTTAGTTATTTATTTACTCTTTTTTTGCTTTGAAGATTGAAATTGTTTGGGTGGCATCGTTCGAGCGTTTTAAAAGCATGATAACATTCATAAATTTGGAAAAAAATATTCCTTATTAAAGGAAGAGATATTATTATCTCAAAGATATGAAACTAACTAAAACTAAAATTGTCACTTTAATTTATTTAAAGAAAACATAAAAACAGTTTTATTAAATTTTGAAGTGTAGAAGAGTAGTGTTATAGTATTATTTAACTGTAGACAAAATTTTGCCAGAACGAGTAATAAAATAGTTCGAAACTGAACAATTTTTTTTTTATTATTTGATGAACATGCTGGTCTTGACTCTCTAGCTTATCAGCACAAAAACACACATCATAATAGGTCTTGACCTATGACATTGCCGTTTTGCATGAAAAAATTTAAACGATTTTTTTCATTTGAAATGCGATGAAAATGTAACACTAATCAATAAACAAATGACTACTTTTGGAAAAAGAATCCCATGTTTTTAAAACAAAATTAATTAGCCTTAGCCTAACAAAAACTATTTTGATTTGAAATGGCCAGTACTGCAAAACGGCAATTTCATAGCTAAAGACCTATAATACTTTCAAAAGTTGGATATTTTCGTACAAAAATCCGCAATGCACACCACATCTCTATGCACTATAGACATTCTTCATGAGCATAAACTCTGTATAATGTTTATAATCTACATGTCATGGATAGCGTTATGATGTTAGGAATTACATTCGTGGTGGCCCGGAGGTTAAGGTGCCCGCTTCTCATGCATAGCCATGCAGGGTACAAAACCTGGCAAATACCAATGTGACTTTTTCCGAATTCTTTTTATGATAATTTAGACACCACTGACTTACTGGTGACGGAAAACATCGTGAGGAAACTTGTACTTTTCTAATTTCCCAATTATAAGTTTGAAATCTCCAATCCGCCGTGAGCAAGCGTGGTGATTAATGCTCAATTAATTCCTATAAGTGCCCACTGCTGAGCAAAGGCCTCTTCTCACACGGAGAAGGTTAGAACGATAATAACCACGATTGCTTAAGGCGGGTTGGCGATTTCAAACTTAGAATTATAAGTCCAGATTTCCTCACAATGTTTTCCTTCACCGTATGTCAGTGGTGTCTAAATAATCCTAGAAATTACCTATCCTATTCTCTTTTAATATACTTAATAAAAGTACTAGCTACTAAATGTATTTTAAAATTTATGGATGTTATTATACATAATTATAAAGCCCTTGTCTTTAATCACTCTATCTATAAAAAGCTGCATCAAAATCCGTTGCGTAGTTTTAAAGATTTAAGCATACATAGGGATGTAGGGACAGAGAAAGCGACTATGTTTTATACTATGTAGTGATAAGGCTCAGTTACAACTTTAGACACTGTTTTATTGAGTGGTCTCTTGAGAGGTATTGGATTTAGCGTGCGGGTCGGATAATATATTTTGAAGGTAATAATTTCACAGTAATTAAGATGTAGAGGTTTTAGAATAAGGTTTGATATGTTTTAATTTATGTTCAGCCGGGGTTGATGGTCAAGCGTTATGATGAACCGCTTTGGCCTGGAGCAGAAGAAGGAACGGGGGCGTTTTTAGTCAGTAAAAATGTCTGTCTATCAGTCCCTCTCGCCCCACAGAGGATGAGAGAAGCCATTCCATGATTTTTCACCTCAAAAAAACCATGTACGTAGCCTTTGTTCCTAATATTTGCTTTTTATGTAGGGGATTTCGTGTAACAAGAATTTAAAGAGAATATTTTGGCTTTATTAAAAATTTGCTATTCTCGCGCGGTTTCACTCGCTGCTCGGCTCCATTTGATTGTAGCGTGATGTTTTATGACCTATAGCATTCAGGAACATTGTAGCTATCTACCAGTGAAACAATTTTGGCAATCCGACCAGCGGTTCCAAAGATTACGCCCTACATACAAACTTATAAACTTACAAACTTACAAATTTTACCTCTTTGGCGAAAAATGTGTCTAATATACAACTCATATTATAAACGCGAACGTTTATAAGTAGAAATTAACTTTGGTTAATCTTTCACGTAGAAACTACTGAACTATCTAAATTATGTATCAATGCATTGTGAAACTGATTGAAAAAGAGTATCCATGGAGTTTCTTGCTCGTTCTTCTTCATAGGAATCTACACTTTGGAACGAGCAAATAGCTTCACTAGAGGACAGACGGACAGACTGACGTATAAAGTTGACTGCACGGTTGGTGCGGTGGCTGGGCAACTGGCGGCCATGCAACGTGTCGTGGGTTCGATTCCCGCACGGAACAACTCTTTGTGTGATCAACATATTGTGGTTCCAGGTCTGGATCCTAGTGTGGGAAATGGAACTAATAAAGAAAAATAAAGTTAAACTTATGATATTTTTTTTGCTTGACGTTCAAAATGGTCTACTTGAAATAAAGAATTTGATTTAAACGGAACCTAATAATATTTGGCACTGAGATAGATTATAGTCTAAAATAACACATGGGCTATATTTTTTACCTTGGTTCTGACAGATAATAGTTGACTGACAATTCACTGTATCTATTCCGATGTTGGAATGTACTGAATGACTGTATCGATGAATGTCGTGGTGGCCCGGAGGTTCAGCCGCCGCTTCTCATGCATGAGGGTGCGGGTTCGAAACCTGGCAAGTACCAATGTGACTTTTTTCGAGTTATATGTACTTTCTATGATTATTTAGACACCACTGACATACGGTGAAGGAAAACATCGTGAGGAAACCTGGACTTATAATTTCTAATTATAAGTTTGAAATTGCCAATCCGCCTTGAGCAAGCGTGGTGATTAATGCTCAAACCTTCTCCGTGTGAGAAAAGGCCTTTGCTCAGCAGTGGGTACTTATAGGCTGATGATGATAATTCCGATGTTATGTCAGTATTTTTATCTTTATCTGTCAGTTAAGTAAATAGCAACGAATGATAGATATTATTCGTAAACAATATGGCGCCTCCAAAGACCTATCCTCTATAGTACATTCCAAAGTATATGTCACAGTTGAAGGGTACACAGCGTTTATATGTGTTTAAATTTTCTATATATATGTAACTTTCGAGTCGGTTTTACAAGCTGCCTAGCCTCTATTGATCATGGCGTGATGAAGCTTTTTTGATAAATGGACTATACGATGCAACAAGAATTTTGAAAATCGACGCAGCAGTTCTGGAGTTTCTCACATTCAAAAAAATAAAAAAAAGGATACCAGATTTGTATTATTTTTTGCGTTAATTTTTTTCTAATTACCTGATGGTAAGCAATCAACGCCGCCCATGGACACCCGCAACAACAGAGGAGTTACGAGTCCGTTGCCGACCTTTTTGGGGATGACGCAGATATGCGATGTATTCTGGACACATCAAAGTTTAAGTTAAAATCATGTATTCCAACTAAACCATAATATAGGTACTTTTGAAAAGTCAAAATAGAATAAGTCTCTCAGTTTGCCCGTCAGTGAAGATCCCCAATTTGCATTTAGTAGTTTTTTTTGACTATATAACGGAACTTTATAATTTACTATTATTATCTAGGCATTTATAATTAAAATATTAATCCTTTTTAAATAGCAATGACCTTGCCAAAAACTTTGGCCAGGCTCGATCCATGTCACACACACACACACATATTTTACAAACTTCAAAAAAGGAGAAGATTCTTAATTCGTCGAAATATTTCTTTTTCTTTAAGCCTTTTATTGTAAGAGATTTTCACGGCTAGTTTATGGTTACAATGCCAAGTTGTTGTGGCTGATGTATTCTTAATGATGATTAATATCCTTCACACAGGGTGGGTGGGACTCAGGTCTGAACTATGTGTTCAGAAAGAAAAAAAATATAGTAAGGATTCCGTGTTTTCTGTTTTGTCATGTTGTAAGAAATTTAAGAGTAATGTGAGTTGTACAAGCGAAATAAAATACCGCGTCCTAGGCCTGGAGAATGTGAAGGAAAGGGGAGGTTTTTAGTCAGTAGGAGTCTGACATTCCCTCTCCCCTCAACCTGGGTGAGACAAACTAAATCATGGTTTCTCAATGGTTACAATATCACAAGTAAGGCAGCCGACTGTAAAGTTTTAGGTTTGATTCCCGGGTCGAGTAAATAGTTAGTATGTTGGATTTTTTCTTTGCCTTAAGCAATGTGGCCAGTGTTTATATTCTTGTTTTTGTCTAAGAAAGAGTTGTATCATAAATTCATAATAATTATTCTTGTTATGTTATTTAAAAATGTTCAAAAACAGTTCAAATAAATAAAACAGTGACGAATTAGAATTCGCCATCCCTTTCTCTCTAGTATTAAGAAGACAAAGACAGTAATAGTTTGTATTGAACACTAACTTATATATATATACATATATTATACGTGGATAAGTCTCGAGTTGAAATTCCAAGTACCAACTGTCTGGGACCGTTCACGAATGGACCTCTTCTATGTAAGAAAAAGAGTTTCGTGGAAAACCATCGCATGGTTTCTCCAGCTCTGGTGAGAGGCAGTGTCAGATTCTTACTGAGTAAAAATTACCTCGTGCTTTTCATATGTGATAGGTTAGCATACGAACATGCAAATATTACCTGATGGTAAGCAATTAGAACCGCCCATGGACGTCTGCAACAACGGTTGAGTTCCGCACGCAGCTCAATGAGCTAATTGACCTACAGACGGGGCCTTACAGGGCTGATGTTCAGCCGGGGTTGCGGGGCTAGCGCAATAAGACACCACCATCTCGGACTAAAGCAGAATAAGGAATGGAGGTTTTTAGCCACACACGTAGCGACAGCAGTAATTTCATAATTGTCCCCTTAAAAAAAGGTTTTATATCTTAAAAATCCTAACAAATACTGTCTTAGTCATTTTGTGCTAACTCAATAATTAAATACTTACATTTAATAAAATAAATAATTCATCGAAATTCAATCGTCAACGTCATCGTTTCATCTTAAAATCTGTGTCAGCCAATCTTCTTCGTAAAATGACAATGACTGTGTGTATGTATGTATGTGACGTTTGACCTCCACAACTTTGATGACATGTCATGATTAGTTTTATGATGTAATCATTCGATAGGTCAATGTTGATGATGTAGGTATCGAGTTGATTTTATAAAGAGATTCAATTCTATGAATTCGATTCAATATGACACCTTTAGATGGTTTGTTTTTTTTTTTTAATAAATCAGCAAATATCAAACGTTAAGCTTGATGTTAAGTAATCAGTGACGTGTTTAGTGATCGGGGAATTGATATGGGAGGCCAAAAGCGACGACACACGACGGTTTTCTGTGAGGCCGTGGTATTATGGATGGATATTACTCCGTTCGAGCCGGCCCATTCGTGAGGGAGTGAGTGTGAGTTGATATATTTTGTCTTTAGCAGAAATATTTGTACTAACTGTATTTTTTATAAATTTTTTTTCATGTGGTAGGAAGGCAAATGAACATACATGGATCACTTGATGGTAAGAAATCACTGCCGCCCATCGACACCCACACACGGGAGTAGGGTTTTGGGGATTTAGGGAGTATTGAGTAGCGATGGGGGAGGGAAAGGATTGGGCCGATTCTCGCCTTATTATTGATTAAAAGTTCTAAGAATCAATGTTAATTATGTGAATGCTAAGACTAAGATTTACTGGAATAATAGCAATATTAGAAATTGAAATTCTCAGATTAGGACTCAAATCCATTACTCATAATTATGACATGGTTAAGCAGGTCATGTCTTCAACCAATAACCTGCTTACAGAACAATAACAAAAAAAAAAATGATCTGATACATTATTTTTTCCTACCTACGCAAAGATTTTTCGAAGGAGTCCCAGAACTACAAACTCAAAGATTTCAAACAATTTCCGTTAATTTTCCTTTAAAAAAATATTCCAATTTTGAATCACCCAATACAAAGTAAGCATGCAGCGTGTGAGGGAAGAGGGTGCTGCAGCTCAGACCAGCGATGCAGAAGCCAAGCCTGTGCAGATGGATCTTCTGCTACAGCTGCGGCAAATGATGGCAGAACAGCTGCGTGAGCTGAAAGAAGATCAAGCGCGCCGCCAAGAAGAGCAAGCACGCTGTCAGGCAGAACAGCTGCGGGAGCTGAAAGAAGATCAAGCGCGCCGCCAAGAAGAGCAAGCGCGCCGCCAAGAAGAGCAAGCGCGCCGCCAAGAAGAGCAAGCGCGCCGCCAAGAAGAGCAAGCACGCTGTCAGTCAGAACAGCTGCGGGAGCTGAAAGAAGATCAAGCTCGTCGCCAAGAGGAGCAAGCGCGTCGCTTAGAGGACATGCATAAAGATTTCACGAAGGGACTGCAAAAGGCTGTCGAACGGGTACAAGAAGTGGAGGAAGGTTTAGGCAAGTTGGAACATCGCGTCATGGCGATAGAGGAGAGAGTGGAAGAAGAGATCTCCAAAATCAAGCAGGAAGTGACAAGCCCAAGCCCTTTGAAGAGCCGAAGCCGTCTTGCAGCCGTTTTTGACGCCCCAAATGCGGCCTCAAGCGCAACGAAAGGGCTGAAGATTCCCCATTACGACGGAACAACATCCTGGACCGCGTTCAAGCTACAGTTTGAGACACTTATGGAGGCTTATGGTTGGACTCAGAAGGAAGCACAGTCAGCCCTCACCCTGGCCCTCCGTGATCAAGCGCTCTCAGTGCTGGAAGCTATCGGCGCAAGTGGGGATCTCAGCTTTAGTACCCTCCTCGACGCACTTGAGGCACGTTTTGGAGACAGCCACCTCGAGCACGTGTACAGAGCGCAATTAAAAGAGCGTACTCAGCGTGCTAATGAGAGTCTACAGCAATGGTCCGTGGAAATCGAGAAACTTGTGCGTCGAGCTTTTCGGTCGACTCCATCAATGATTGAAGGCACGCTTCTCCAAGCATTCATTGACGGTGTTCGGGACCCCGACGTACGAGCTGCTGTTCATCTGGGCCATCACAAGAACATGAAAGAAGCTCTGGCCCATGCATTGGAAGTGGAAGCCGTGCGTGGTAACTCCCGTACCTTACGTCTGCGGGAAATGACGACAACGGAGCAGGTACCTCCACGCCGTCGGAACTTCATGTGCTATGGATGCGGAGAGCGTGGGCACATGCGGAGCGACTGCCCGAAGAAGGTGAACCGCCAGGACGCGGCGGTCTCAACTTCTGACCAGCAGGGAAACTAAATCCAGCCAGGGCTGCGGGGTGGGCGCTGGCCGGTAGTGGAATAACCCCAACAATCTACATCAAGCAAACTAACGATGGAAATACTCTGGTGATAGACGGTCAAGTAAATGGGAAAAACAGTCATCTAACATTAGATACTGGAGCTTCAAGGACGGTGATAAATGTTCGGCTGCTCGGGCAAAACATCAGGAAACACGTTAAACCAATTGTTGGCCTACGAATGAAATCAGCTACCGGCCAGTGCATACCGATAAGTGGAAAACTGCATGTAACAATCAAAATTGGGGAACGTGTTTATCGACATGAGGTTATTGTGGCCAAAATTCTGGATGACTGCATCCTGGGACTTGACTTCCTGCAAGGGCACCAGTGTAACATCGACTTAAAATCTGGAGTATTACTATGTGGAACTGAGGAAATTCCGATGAAGGGTGGAACCCTGGGAAAAGTTTGCTGTTTAAGAAGAACTGTTCTTGAACCAAAATCACAGACTCTCGTACCAATCGCATTACCTAGGAGGAGGGAAGGAAGTTTACCTCTAAGGTGCGCTGTGATTGATAAATCGGAACACGTAAACTCATGGCTACCGGCGAGAACTGTCGTGGGGTCATCTGATGTCAACCGCATTCCGGTATTCAACTTCAGTGATTCAAAAATTACGATTGAAGAAGGAGAGCCTGTGGGCGTATTGGAAGAAGTGGCCTGGATAAGAAAATGCTCGGAGAATCTTGTGAAGAAGGACAGTACGGGAATAGACTTTGTAACGAAAATCTTAGACGAAAACAAAAGTCTGACAAAAGTGGAGACTATGAAAGCTAGAAATTTACTTCTTCGATTCTCTGATGTGTTTTCAAGAAGCGATGGTGATATTGGCCGAACTGGTTTGGTGAAGCATAAAATAAACACAGGTGATACAATGCCAATTCGTCAAAGGCCCAGACGCATACCATTCGCTCGTGAGAAAGAGGTTGAAGAAATGATTGACGATATGAGGAAAAATGACGTGATAGAGCCCTCTTCTAGCCCTTGGTGTTCACCTGTCGTGCTTGTCAAGAAGAAAGATGGTTCAACGAGGTTTTGCGTAGACTATCGACGATTGAATGATGTAACCAAGAAGGATAGCTACCCGTTACCAAGAATCGATGACACACTTGACACACTGAGTGGCATGAAATGGTTTTCAACGCTCGATCTGAAAAGCGGCTATTGGCAGGTGGATTTGGATCCCAAGGACAAGGAAAAGACCGCATTCTCAACTGGGAAGGGACTCTGGCAATTTAAGGTGATGCCATTTGGATTATGCAATGCACCGGCAACCTTTGAGCGTTTGATGGAACAGGTGCTGGCGGGACTGCTGGGCGAAACCTGCCTAGTTTACCTCGATGACATCATCATTGTTGGACGGGATTTTGACGATCATCTAAGGAAATTGGAAAAGGTACTCGATAAGCTGCGTGGAGCAAATTTAAAGTTGAGTCCAAAGAAATGCTCTTTCTTCAAGCGCGAAGTGAATTATCTAGGACATGTTATTTCTGAGAGAGGAATTGAGACTGATCCAGCCAAGACTGCCGCTGTTAAGGAATGGCCAACACCTAAAGACAAAACGCAAGTTCGGGCATTTCTTGGATTGTGCTCGTATTATCGGCGGTTTGTGAAAGGATTCTCGGACATTGCCAAGCCTTTGCATCGATTGACAGAGGAGAAACGTGCCTTTATCTGGGACGAGGATTGTGAGCAAGCCTTTCGAGAACTAAAAGAACGGCTTTGTAACACACCAATTCTCGGATACCCCAGCGCGAAAGGAATATTCGTAGTTGATACGGATGCCAGCAATATTGGAATAGGAGGTGTCCTTTCACAACGCGATGGTGAGCAGGAGAAGGTTATTGCTTACTTCAGCAAGTCACTATCCAAGCCGGAGAAGAATTATTGCGTGACCAGGAGGGAATTGCTGGCCGTAGTCAAAACTCTGCACCATTTCAAGAAGTATTTACTGGGACGGAAATTTTTGATCAGAACTGATCACGCTGCTTTGAAATGGCTGCTTCAGTTTAAGGATCCCGAAGGCCAAGTAGCCAGATGGTTGGAACAACTTCAGGAATTTGACTTTGAAATCGAACATCGCGGCGGAAGAATTCATGGCAACGCAGATGCATTATCGAGACGCCCATGCGTGGAAGATTGCAAGCATTGTGCCAAGAAGGAAACTGCTTTTCTTAAGGTGATAAGGACTGATACTGTTGACGAGGCATGGGGAGATGATGCGATGAAATTAGAACAGGAAAGAGATGCAGATATCAAACCAATACTGGAGTGGCTACGAAGTGGTAACAAGCCAAGTTGGAGTGACGTCGCCCAATATAGCGCGGTAACGAAAGGTTTATGGGCACAGTGGAAAAGCCTTACGCTGCATAACGGACTTCTGTGCAGGAAATGGGAATCAACAAACGGCAAGGACGAGCATTTGCAATTGGTGGTGCCTCGTTCAAAAATAAGGGATGTATTAAAAGCGTTCCATGATGGATCTTCTGGAGGACATTTGGGAATTAGGAGGACTTTGGTGAAGATCAAGGAGAGGTTTTATTGGTTGCATTGCAAATATGACGTCGAAGATTGGTGCCGGAAATGCACTAGTTGTGCAGCTGTCAAGGGTCCACAAACAAGAAGCAGAGGGGCGATGAAAATCTACAATGTTGGTATGCCTTGGGAGAGAATAGCCTTAGACATCGCTGGACCATTTCCAATCACTGATTCGGGCAATCGCTACGTTTTAGTGGTTATGGATTATTTTACAAAATGGCCGGAGGTCTTTGCCATACCGAATCAAGAGGCAGTAACTGTAGCCACGAAGTTGGTAAACGAGGTATTCACCCGATTCGGAGTGCCCTTGGAGATGCACAGTGATCAAGGACGGAACTTTGAATCCCAAGTTTTCCAGGAAACTTGTAAACTTTTGGGAATCCATAAGACTCGAACGACCCCTTATCATCCACAGTCAGATGGAATGGTCGAACGCTTCAACCAAACATTGGAGCGACACTTAGCAAAGGTGGTTGACAGCCATCAGAGAGATTGGGACACTTACATACCTCTCTTCTTGCTTGCCTATCGGACTGCTGTACATGAAAGTACCGCAAAGACGCCTGCATTTGCAAATTTTGGAAGGGAATTGAGATTACCGGCAGATCTTGTATCGGGCTGTCCACCTGGTGACTCTCGCACCGAGTTTAGCGATTACATAAGCGAGTTAAGGGCAAAAATGTTGGACATTTATGAGCAGATCAGGGAGGCCGGTCTTCAAGCTAGTGATCGCGCAAAGACGCGCTATGATCGACGAGCCAATTCTGTTGGGTTTGAAGAGGGGTCATTGGTCTGGCTTCATAATCCAGTCAGAAGGAAGGGAAAATCTCCAAAGCTGCAACCGAGTTGGGAAGGTCCTTACGAGATAGTCACGAAGATCAATGACATTACTTACAGAATTCGGAAGTCTTCAAGGAGCCCTTTGAAAGTTGTCCATATAGACAGGTTGGCGAGGTATTACGGCAGCAACGATGCTCGGGACGAGCGAATCTAAGAGAGGGGCAGTGTGACAGAAAACTTTGACATCATGACGTCAATGGATGGTTGTCAAACGTTGCCTAGAGATTGTAAATTTCGTCGTGAATTGTCAACACGAGTTGGTGTAATCGGTAAGGCGTGTGGATTACACCACAGAGACCCCGAGTTCGAGTCCCGCCGTAAACATGAAGTTTTTTAGTTGATGGAAGTTTTGTCGAACTTTCTGGAATATTTGAGTGAAAGTAATGAAAAATTAAGGAGCGAGAAGGAGAATAAATAAAAATGAATAACGAAATTATTGGAAGGTTCTGGAGGCATGACGATCAAAAAAGAATAACGAAATTGAATGTTCTAGAACCTGACCGGGGGTATATAAGCGGAACTGCGGCTCACCGCTGGCAGTTGAGTTCTAAGTCTAAAGCGATTCGGAAGAAAAGGAAGAAGTGAAAAAGAAGAAAAGTGAGTGAAATAGTGAAGTGCAGTGAAATAGTGAAGTGCAGTCAGTTAAGTGAAGTTAGCGTGAACGGCAAAGTTGTGTCAGTCGGCCGGACTCTGATGGAGAGGAACGCCGATAACTTAACTCCGTGGACGCTGTAACTTAAGCGCAATAGAAAGTCTGAAAACCGGTATTAGTGTTTCATTTCATCCAATCCCGTAACCCAAGCCCGCATAGTCAGGAACGTGACGTCAGGCACGTAACATTATTATAATACAAATGTTACTGGGATAAAAACGCACATGCTACTTAATACAAACACTTCAGTTAAATAAAAAATCCTTTACTGTTGGCTGTCTAACTTGTGAGTTGTGATATTGTAACCACTGAAAAGCTGTCGCGTCAGAATTTTTGTATGAGACAGTGACAGTAACAATTTTATTCCTTAGATAACATTTATCTGACTATTGAAAAATCAGCCCTAAAATTACGAAACAGTAAACTTTACATTTACTGCGGTACCCTAAAATTAAAACACAACAGTCGCATAATAACGGCCAATCACTGATAAGGCGACCCGTTAAAGAATTTAACTTTTAAAAACGTATGTTGAAAATTAATGAGATGAATCATTCGGAGAAGCCGTAGTATCATTTCAATGGTACATTTTTCGAATATCATTTTATATGGAGTCTAGTTGGGCAAAGAATTATCCATTTTATATATAAAAATGGATCGCAAAATGTGTTGGTAAGCGCATAACTCAACAACGCCTGGACCAATTTTGCTAATTCTTTTTTTGTTGTGTTTGTTATTGTCAGGAGAATGTTCTTGTCAGAATAGTAGAAAGGAAGATAAGGAAAAAATACCCTTTGACAGCGAGATAGTTGGACCCATGCCAAGCTGGGGCGGGCCGCTAGTACTTAATATTATAAAGAGGTTAAATTTGTAAGTTTGTATGTATGTAGGTAGGGGGTAATCTTTGGATTGCCAAATATCTTTCACTGATACATAGCTACAATGTTTCTGAGTGCTATAGGCTATAAAACATCACGCTACGATCAAATGCACAGCGGGTGAAACCGCGCGAGATTAGCTAGTTAGGTATATAGAGGCAGCAGGAACCAATTTCAATGATTATTCCTACCCAGATCGAAAGAAAGTTTCAAGATTTGAACAGTATTTGGAATGTTCTCAGAGTTTGGAATGTTCTCAGTGGTTAATTAAGAACTCTTTTGTCCACTCATAATTATTAAAATAATGTGATTATCTTAAAAACGACTCTGTTATTTGTAGGGACAACGATTTTATGACAGGAAAACGCCGGGAAATGGAATTCCGGCGAATCGAGGTGGGCTGATGAGGACGATACAGATTTCTGGCTATTTAAGTAAGAAAAAAAAAACAAACAAGAGAACATCAAAGACTAAGTTTTGCTCACATTTTTTCCGACATTAGGTAAAAGTGGCGCTGCAATCGCATTAGGCATCAAGGACTTCGCATTAGTATTCTTTTGGAAAATTTGGCGTGCGTAACGCTTAAATGTCCAGTAGTTTGGCAATGTTGGCAAATATTTTGCAATATTGCCCACTTGTATCACAAGATTACGGTCAAATTGGCGTCGAACCAAGCACGTGTCAGGAAACGATTGACGAGTTGATGAATTAATTGCTGAACCTGTGTGAATTTAGATTTTATCACAATGTTATAGGGTTGGAAATCTTATAGAAAATAAGACAATTAACTTTGCTTTACATGCTGGCGTAACATCAAATTCTTTGGGTCTTTTCCTAACTACGTTTCCAACTGGTATTTTCCGTTTTGTGGGCAGCTTTCGCGTAAGCGTTATGGTAATGACCAGAATACTCGAACTATACACCTCAATTTTTTTTTTGAAGGTAGAAAATGATCAGTTAACTTCTCCAAAGTCAAAGTCAAAATCATTTATCCCAACTAAAATGAGAATATTTAGGAACATTTAGAAAAAGGCTGAATAGAAGCCATTCCTTATAAACCCGAACTGTCACGAGTGGTTAATGTATTTGTGTGTGTCTAGCATCCGTCTTTCAATGTTAGTGTAAGGTAATAAAATTATTTGAAGACAGTTCCTGCACGTTGGACATAACAAAGCCAGGAAGTGTTTTAACATATTGAGGGGCAATCACCGTCTTAAAGAGATTTTAGTTTTCGAATACTTATTTTAGTCATACGATGTAAGAAAACATCGTGAGGAAACTTGTAATTATTATTTTTATTTCTAAGTTTATAATCACCAATTCGATTTGGACAAGTGTGGTGATTAATGCTCAAACCTTTTCCGTGTGAGATGAGGCTTTTTCTCTGCAGTGGGAACTTCTAGGCTAGTGATGATAATGAGGATGTGATATAGTTTAATTTGTCAGTGGTGTAAGCAAGCGTGGTGATTAATGCTCCAATCTTCTCCGTGTGAGAGAGAGTGCCTTTGCAATTCATCATCATCATCATCATCATCATCATCATCATCAGCCGGAAGACGTCCACTGCTGGACAAAGGCCTCCCCCTTTGCAATTAAAGGCTGGTGATAATTTTTTCATTCAATTCATTAAGGAAAATTATATGAGCCTTCTCTAAATAAGAAAATTTTCGGTTATAACAAATTTAACATAAGTCAGCAGACCTAAATCGACACTAGCGCCACTACTAATGAACTTAGACACGACAGCTATTAACAAAGCATCATATAAATATCCCCCAAGGTTCAAATCTCAGTGACATTTGGATTAGTCACACACAATTCTAGAATTATGATTTATTACAGATACCTTTTAATTCTAGGGTCAGCTGAATTCTAGGTGTTAAATACAATTTTAGTTGTGTGAGTAAGCCCTTGTGCTAATTGTGTATAATGTTAAACAAAAAAGAAACAGTATAAAACTGTCTTTTCTGTGGAGGGAAAATCATCAAATGACTTCTATCGAGAGGAAGTGTCAGACTGTTACTGACTAAAAACCTTTTGTTCCTTCTCTAGTTCAATGCTAAGGCCTCTGTACCTTATTGCGCTGGACCTGCGATCTCAGCGTTTTGGCTATAACAAAAAATGTAATGACTTTCCAACAAAGAGGCACTAAAAGAAAAAAGAAGTCAAAACCTTTTATTTTAAATGTGCAGACTTAACTTTATGCGTGTCAGTCTGTCTGCCTGTCCTCTAGTGAAGCTATTTGCTCGTTTCAAAGTGTAGATTCCTATGGAGAAGAACGAGCAAGAAACTCCATGGTTACTACTTTAAGAATACCCGCAGACGATTCTAAAATGATCTACTAGCATCTGCATATCTGTAACCTTTATTTAAACTATCGCATTCCATGTTAACAAGGATAAATTAGGCAGGTATTTAACGCGAAAAGTAATTATTTTAATACGTTGGAAGGTTTGATGTTTCGACCTGGTTGCACGGGTCGTGGTCGCAAGCAGACTCTAACTGCTTAATAATATGTTGTGTGTCGAATTTTGTTTGATCCCATTAGTAGTTTTTACTTAAAATACCTCACAAACACGAATCCACAGTTTAAAACTTTCGCGCTTTAGTACGATTTCCAACAATAAAAGGAAGCGTGGAAATGATTCGGCACAGAATGACAAACCGCCAATCGGAGCGGGTCAAGGTGTCCACAACATGTCACTTTCGACATCAATCGAAAATAATAATTCGTGTCAATCGGTCTAAGGCAAAGGAGATAGCGATTTAGGGTTTGTTTTTATTATTTATGTATCTTGCCTTCCACTTCTTAGCGGTTCTGATTAATGTGTAATCTTGTATGACGAACCGCACGACGTGCAACTCGACGTAATGCTTCAGTAATTTAAACCTAAGGTTGTCAAGATTAAGTAGAATTTAAGACTTCCATTAATAGAAGAAATTAACTATTATTATGGTTTATTTTATTTTATTTCATTTTCAAATTGGACAAGACTTTTTCAAGTAGATTGCACTTTAACAAATTTAAAAAGCAATAAAACTGAATTCCTCATTAACCCAAACTGAAGCGTTTTCGAAGTAGTAGACGACGAAGCCAAAGGTATTAGATAAGCCAAACTAAGCTTGAAAGAAAGAATCAAGAAGAAGAAAACACCTCAGTAATAAAATCTACAATGATTATAAATTATCATTATTAATATTTTCCACAAGCCAAGCTTCAGTGGCCTACAGCAGACTTACTGACTGACAGCTGACCCACGATCCGTTCACAACTTAGACCATACCCAACTAATCAGCTTGCGTAAGGCTCAAATTCTTAGCTCAATTCTACGTTCAGTGCTAAAATTATCACAAAACTATCTCATTGTTTCTCGCACTATTGTTAGATCTAATTCATTTCTGATAATACATACAGCCTTTGTTATATAATTACATTGTAATTTCAAGTGTTAAAACCAAGCTTTGGTATGCCGATTACAGTTGATAATAATAATAAATAATAAATAAAGTTTATTGTGTCAAATAATTGGTTTACAAAGATTTGTGTTCGGAATCATCTTTTAGACAAATAATGCCTGTAGTAGACGATTCCGCTTCTCCCCGATAGCACAGCGTGATAATTAACACAATATTTATTTATTTTAACAAAACATTGAACTTAAAATTAAACAGTGAATAATACTTAAGATGGGTGTATGTGTGTTTGTGAGGATATGTATGTGAGTGTTGTGTGTGTATGTGAGGGTGTGTGATGTTGTGTGATGGGATGTGTGTGATAGGTTGTGTATGTTTATCATTTCGTGTTATAACAAAGCCTCTGTCTCCTCGTACGTAAGTGGTTTTATCCACTTAACTACTGTTTCTTTGCAGTCATGGGTTTTTTTGTTGTGTATATGTATCTTTTTATTTATTTTATTATATAATTGAGCTGAACGTTTATTATATTGCATACATCCAAATCTGGTTTTAGTTGAAGGTATATCCGCTATATCAAACTTCCTTCTTTTCGAGGCAATACCCACATTAAGGGGCAAAGACTTGTGCTTTTTTAATACTGTCCGAACTATGTACAGTTTTCTGACAGAGAGTACATCGCTGGTCTTATAAAGTTCCACAGTAGAGAACCTAAGTTTTTTAAAAAGCATAATCTTTAAGAGTGCACGTTGTGCTCGTTCTAGATGTATGAGTTTCGTTTTAGTTGTACCTCCCCAAACCGGAATACAATATCCTAGCACAGATTGCACCAGTGCAAGGTATATTTGTGTGAGCAAATTTGTAGATGAATTTTTGTTATTTGGTTTACCCATTGGTACTACATATCTAAGGGTTTTGAATAACCAGCTTAGTTTTCTAATTCTGGCGGTAACTTGTTCTACGTGAGGGTACCAGGATAGTCTATTATCTACTATTACACCCAAATACTTAGTTTCGGTTACTTTGCGAATACTCGGGCAGTTACAAGTATTGCCGTATGCACCATTACATGTGTGAATCACTATATCAAAATTATCCATAGGTTCATTACGCTTCGAGATACTAAAACAAATAAAATTGGTTTTTGAGGTATTTAACGTTAGGAGGTTAGACTTTAGCCAGTCAGCAACATGAGAAATACCTGTCTCAGCATGATGTTTGACATCGTGCCAAGAACACCCATAGAAGGCAACGGCTGTATCATCTGCGTAGGAAAAGACTTTAGCATTAGGTATCTTCATATTACAGAGGTCGTTAATATATATTAGGAAGAGGGTTGGACCTAATACACTTCCCTGAGGAACTCCATATAATACAGACGCATCGCCGCTGATATGCTGGCCAATCTTTACTCTTTGTCTCCTGTTCGATAGGTAGTCCTTAAGTAGGTCAAGAGCTATTCCCCTGATGCCAATCCTTTCCAGTTTGCTCGCAAGGATAGAGGTAGAGACGGTATCAAACGCCTTTTTGAGGTCTAAAAATACAGTGAGGCATTTCTTTCCATTATCTAAATGTTCAGCTATTAAAGAGGATAAAGAACTAACAGCATCTTCCGTAGATATATTTCTCCTAAATCCAAATTGTGAGTCGGATAATATGTTAAATTTAGTTAAGTAATTTAATAGTCTAGTGTTTATTAATTTTTCAATGATTTTTGATAAACAAGTCAGAACTGATATTGGTCTATAATTACTGATGTCGTCTCTATCTCCACCCTTGCGTACCGGCGTAACGATAGCTTCTTTTAACGGGGCCGGAAAAATTCCTTTCGTAAAACACAGGTTTGCAAAGTGTGTAATGATGGGGACCACTGTCATACTGGTATATTTTAAAAACTTTGTGGATATGTTATCCCAGCCCGAAGCGCTATTTGACTTTAGATTCATAAGAGTTCTATATACCTCATCACAATCGGTTTCGAGAAGCACAAAAGAATTAGCTTGTGTAGGTACATCACAAAGTGGAGTATAGAAATTCAGGCTAGGTTGGTGGCTAGGTTGAATTTCTTGAGCTAGTTCACATCCTATGTTAGCAAAATAATTATTAATAAAATTTGCGGATTCAGAAGGGGATGACTTTAGGTTTAGCAATTCTGTATTTTGACTATTGATTTTATTTGTGTATGTTATAGATTTGATATTTTTCCAGAGTTGCTTTGAGTTTTTTATTGAATTTGATAGTAGTTCTTTTTCATATTTTCTTTTTAACTTTTTAACAGGTTGTTACAATAATTCCTATACCGTGTGTAAGTTGTTTTTAAAATTAAATTATCTGGGTCATGCCGAAGCCTCCTTTGAAGTTTATTGCGATTTTGTATACAGCGCAAGATGCCTTTAGTGATCCAAGGTTTGATGATGCGTTTGCTGCTAGGAATATTTATTACAGTAGTATTTGAATTAATAGTATCAATAAGAGATTGCAACAGGAGTGTACATAAATAATCCGGGTCATTACAAAATAGTAAATCGCTTAAGTTCTTTTCCCGCAGATGTGTGAGAGCCTGTTCATAATTAAGTGAAGTAGTAGTTTTGGGTATATCTGGTTTATGTTTTTGCTTAGACAAAACTAAAAACGTTGTGAAATGATCTGTGATGGTAGAGTGTAGGATAGCAATAGTGGCGGAAAACTTTTTCTTATTTATTTTTAACATGAAGTGATCTAGGCAGGTTTTATCTCTAGTCGGTAATAAATGTCCTGGTAGGATACCGTGAAGGGACAGCATATTAAGATAGTTTATTCTATTTTTTTGTTCATAAGGCTGCTCAGTCAGCTTCTTTATAATATTAATATTTATGTCACCGGCAATAACAACACTTTTGTGTGATGTTAAAGAGTCTAGATGTGTACTAAGTGAGTCTATAAAACTATCGGTATTAGTATTTGATGGAGATCGATAGATACATAAGATAGTGTTATTTAAGACGTTTAGCTGTAGGCAAGAGGCTTGTGATAGTGAAATTTCCTTAACTCGGGGTTTTAACGTGCTTTTAATATAAACTACGACTCCATCATTTTGGTTCAGCTGCCGTGTAGTCATATAAGACTGGTAGTTGTTTAATTGTGGAATAGGTTTGTTTACGTTCAATCTACACTCTGTCAAAATTATGATATCCACTTCAAATGTAATTGTAGATAACGTCAGTAAGAAATCATTAAAATTACAATATATACTTCTTATATTTTGGGATATAATAGTTAAGTCATTTTTATTTACATAAATGTGTTTGTTGAGCTCTGAACAGTCACATTCAACAGCTCGTGCAATCTCAATTTTATCTATCTCAGTAATATTTTGTAATGAATCATTCATACTGGGGGCATGCTAGAATACAGCGTCAATTCAGAGTGCATGTGTTCAGAGTGAGTAACTGTGCTATACTTGAGATTATAAGCGTATATTATATTAACTGAGAGAAATAGTCTCCGTGTTTTTTTAGTGTACGATAAAGTAAATTGATTATAGGTGTGTACATGATTTGTGAATGTAGTGAAAGATTGTGTGAAAGTTGAGAGTGTGTCGTATGGTTGTATGTTGGGGGTATATGTTTGCATGTAAGAATTGTGTGTATGTGAGTGGAATGTAAAGATGGTAAATAACAATGTTTCAATCCTATTTTTAACAAAATAAATTGCTATAGCAACTAGCGTTAAGACAGTATAAAGAGACAGACATATTGTATAAAATGAGCAGTTAAACGTTATTACGATACAAGATAATATTAACGACCTTGCATTATGCACTTTATGAAAAAGGTAGCAAAAATAGCAGTAACTCACAAATAGTCATTTAGCTAACGTAAGCTTGTGGACCTGCTCCTCGCTCCGAATAACGATAGTTGGTGCTTGATCCTCCTTTTTAACATACACGTTGCCGTAAGACGTCCAGCAGTACTTGTAAGCTCCAGATTTAACTAAGTCTCGAGCAAGGAAGTGCAGCCGGGAACCCTTTGCAGTCAAATGCTCTGATAGAAATATGGGATCATCTTCTTGAGTTTTGAAGCCAAGATGCTTGCAGCAAAGTTTAGATTTGTGTTTTATATTAAACATTTTTGCTGCTTTAAATATTTCAGTTTTCAAAAGAGTCGATCCTGTTTCCACAATTATAGGAGATCGTTGCTGTTCTAAGTTCCTTCCACGAACTCTGTATATATCTTTGATGTCATATTTGTTGATATTACAGCCAATCGATTGGGATAAATATAGGGTCATTTCTATAAGATCTTCCTTTGTTTCATTGTTCTTCTTTGGAACATTTTTTATAACAAAATTAGTTTTTCTGCTTCCAATCTGCATCTCCTCTATTTTATTTTCTAACGTAATTATATATTTTTTATCTTCCTTGGCTTGGTTCTCCAACTGAATGATTTTCTGTTTGTACTCCTCATTTTGTGCAGTAAGAGATGCGATCGAGTTTTCTATGTTAAAATTAGATTGTTGAATTCCCTTTAGGGTTGAGGTGATTTTCATCATTTCACTATCATGATTAGCTGCAAAAAGTTCCATCATTTTCTTCATTTCCTCTTTAAATTCATTCAATTGCTGAGCAAGACTGTCGTCCATATCCTCTCTGCTTCGTTTGATTCTTCTGAATACATAGTTTGGCGGTGTTATGTTTCCACTGCCCACCAGATTAACATCCGTGTCTGACGAAGACTTGTTTAGCTGCGATTCCATAGTATCTGTGAAGTTAGCGCAGTGAGTCACGTAGCCCGCAGCGATGCCAAGTACCAGGCGTCTCGCGCGCAAGAGGCAAGCGTTGCGCGGTGTTTAGAGTATGGCGCGTAGTAATAGTAGGCGGCGCTTGAGGTCGTCCGTAGCAGTTTCGTAGCGCGTAGCACGTTGATCTTATGGTGGGAGTCTACGTCGTAGCGGAGCGCAGCAAGACAAGGACGGCAATTATGGCGAGATGCGCTGCACTTCTCGCACAGACACTCTGCGTTCGCCAAGGTCGGAATTGCCTTTCACTTTGCTGCACTGATTATATTGAATTGCGAGGTTATTGACTTTATTTTAAGGAATATTTTAGAATAACTAGCAATTAACTGCACGATAATATTTAAATAAAAAATAGTTAACACGTCTGCTCGGAAAGACAGCTTGGGCGAGAAGGATAAGATCTAATTATAATTATTATTGATTATTCGGAGAAGGGAAGGACGTTTGGCTACTATGTAGTTCCAGTTAAGAAATTGTTGCTTTAAAATTTTAATTTGTATTTGTAATTACAGTAATTACTTGAGGTGTGTACACATGTTATGTAGACCCTACCTTTTTGGGAAGGGAAAATCATCTATTGACTTAATCTCTCACCCAGAGTCAGGCGAGAGGTAGTGTCAGACTCTTACTGACTAAAAACGTACCCCGTTCCTTCTCCTGCTCTGGCTGAACAGCAGCCTTATAGGGCCCCGTCTGTGATGGTCTATTAGCTCTTTGAGGTGGTCAATTGACTCTTAGAAGTGGTCTATTAGCTTTTTGAGGTGGTCTATTGGCTATTTGAGGTGGTCTATTGTTTGGATATCCACACGCAAAACCTCTGTGTGATCCACAAATTGTTGGACTCGTGTGATGTTTATGGTAAATTGTACCTATGTTTGTAAACGCACTCACGACACAGGAGAAAATCGTAGTGTGGGCGAACGTTTTCTTTTTCGGTACGATTTTTATGCAAATAAACATATTCTCAAATTATGTGTTTGTAAACGCACATGAAGCACACACAGATAATACAAAAACGTCTGTTTCATTTTAAGATATCATTCAACGAAATCTCCATTCTAAAAACAACCCTACTCCAAACAAAACACAACATAAAATTACATGACAGCTACAACGGTAATTAAGTTGACAAAATCTCAAGCTGCAGGGTGCTGGAAAGCGTTTAATCACTATAATCATTGCACTTTCAACCTCGCTTGTAAGTGGAGCGACACTTTCTAAGACAATGGTCTTAGAGAAATCTCGAAGCCAGCTACTGAGTATTGTTTAATGAATAATTAGTTAGGAATGTGTTGTCTTTGTCTAATTTGCTTTTCGGTTAGTGCTAGACTATACGGTTGACGAGATGGCTGGGCAACAGGACGGACGGGTGTAGAGCAATTTAAAAAAATATATAAATAGCTAAATAACTAGCTTTTCCCCGTGACTCCGTTCGCGTGGAATACAGATTTCCTGCAGATTTTCGGTAAAAAAAATTCCTATGTCATTTCTCGAGTTCCAAACTTTGTCTGTACCAAATTTCACAGAAATTGGTTCAGTGGTTTAGGCGTGAACAAAAGACAGACAGACAGAGTTACGTTTAGATTTGGAGTAGTCATTAAATGAGTTTTCCCGTCTAGGATATGGCGACAGATAGTATCACACTCTTTCTGAAAGAAAACCACCTTCTTTCTCCTGCTGCAGGCCGAGGCCTGGCATCTTATTCTTGTCACTAGCGATTAGTACTGATCCCCTTAGAGCTGATTTTTCAATAGCCAGATAAATGATATCTGAGGAATAAAATTGTTGCTGTCTCTGTCTTATACAAACATTCTGACGCGACAAAATCATAATTATTCCCCATATAACTTTTATCTAACCATTGAAAAATCAGCCCTTAAATCCGAAAACTTATGCGATGTAGAATTTGGGACGTCACCAATTGGTTTTATTACCATCGTCCAATCCGCTTTGTGTCTCGCTCGCCATAAGTAAATAACTCTCTATTTAAATCAAAACAAGTTTTAAAACAAAAGTGACTAATCGTAATAAAACTTACTAATGTTTTTGTTATGTAAATCGAATATAATTTTGGAAGTTTCAACAGACATTTTTGTAAGACGAGCGTTGATTTGTCAATTCGCTTTTAAATTCGATATAAAACCTACTCATTATCATATAAATTATTTGTTTTGTCTATATTAGTTCGAACTACTGGATTTTTTAATTCAAATATGTGTTTATTCGACCTTGATTTTGACCGGAGCGGTTGCGTTTTGATTTAATGTTAATATTTGGAATACCTCTTAAATAAGTAATGTTTGATTGTATAATATATATTATGCGTGGTTTTTGTTTACATAGGTACTTAAATAAGCCTATATAAGCCGTGTATTAACTTCAGAGGTATAATGTATACTTGTTTCCATTAGTTACTATTTTTTCTAGGGGATACCCTGTCGTAGAAACCGACTATAGGATTTTACAAGTGTGCGAGAGCTATGCTTCGGTACGAATAGGCCTGGTCGACCGGAGTGATACCACTGCCTCACAGAAAACCGGCGTGAAACAAGACTTAAGTTGTGTTTCGCCGTGTGAGTTAGTTAACTGGAAGTCCAATGTTTTCCCTCCATCCTAGATTCCCAATTTCCCTTTTATTATGACCCTGATAACAATCTACAAAGGGTCGTCACTTCTAACTCTTTTGGTGCCACGAGTTTCCATTGGCGGCTCTTACTTACCATCAGGTAATCCGTGTGCCCATTTGCAACATCATAAAAAAAGGTGGTCAATTTATCCATACCTATTCCAACTCCTAAAATTCCTTGTCAAGCTCGTCTTCGATATTGTTGAGCGAAGCGACGTTTTTGTTGATTGTAATCGAAAGCAAATTCCAAACTGGCCGATCAGAAGCGCTTTTATACCTGAACCTTTTAAATTGTGATCTTCAATCCGCCTGTCAATTGAGCGAAGTTATGATAATAAATGACTTCCAAATTTCTCGATGCATTTTTTGCACATGAATCATGCGAATCACTTTACCAATGTGAAACACTAGTCTACGAACTAACCAAAGGTCATCGGTTGATCGAAATTCGATCTTGTTAGTCACTTACAAATGCTAAGGAGATTTTTATTGTCATTTGCATTTAGTATAAGAATGGTTGTTGTTCTTTTACGAAAATACTCATAAATGGAACCGTGTTTTTTGATGGGCGAAAATAATTAAATGTTTTTTCTCGCCCCGGGTCAAGCGAAAGGGAGTGTCAGACTGGCCACGAAACCTTCTTGCGATAGCCCCGCAGTCCCGGCTGAAACATCGACCCTGTAGGGCCCAATCTGCGGTGGAACGTAGTATTAACTTTTCTATACCTACCGAAAACCGACAAACCGATACGACCTTCGAACCTTCAAGAAACGAGCGTACTCCTTCTTAAAAGGCCGGCAACGAACCTGTGACTCTTCTGGTGTTTCAGTTGTCCATGGGCGGCGCCGATCGCTTACCATCAAGTGATCCGCCTGCTCGTTTGCCTCCTATTCCATAAAAAACTAATCTATACTAATATTATAAGAGGTAAAATTAGTAAGTTTGTATGTAGAGGGTAATCTTTGGAACCGCTGGTCGGATTTCCAAAATTCTTTCACTGATAGATAGCTACAATGTTTCTGAGTGCTATAGGCTAAAACATCACGCTACGAAGAAATGGACCCGAGCAGCGGGTAAAACCGCGCGAGAGTAGCTAGTATTCTATAAAACAAGAAAAAAGCCGCTATGCAGAGCCTAGTAAAATTTATTACATAATGTAATAAAATAAAATAATCTTGGCTTGCATCCAATAAGACAGAGAATAAGCTAGAAAAATATCTAATTCTACCTTATTACATGTAAATTGTAACTGTTTGTGTCGATTCTGAATTTATTTGTGACAATGCTTAGCTGTGTCGGAACCATTGGGCAACGTGCCAGCTGATTATAAGAAAAGTCGATGAAGACGGGAAAATATTGTTAGTTGAATTAATGGAACAAAGTAATAATCGAAGTGTGGGAGAGCCATGCTTCGGGTTGGATCGACTGGAGTGATACCACGGCCTCACAGAAAACCGGCATAAAACATCCAGTGTTTTGTTTCGCCGTGTGATCCAGTTTAGCGGAGGCCCAATCCTGTGTCTCTTCTTATATGCATATAATTGCCAAGTTTCAGGTCAAATTCAAAGTCATATATTTCAACTAGGCTTTAAGCAGGTTTTTTATGATGGTAAGCAATCAGCGCCGCCCATGGACACCCGCCACAACAGAGGAGTTATGAGTGTGCTGCTGACCTTTTGATTTGGGATTTAGGGATTGCGGGAGGGAAAGGATTGGGCCTCCGGTCACCTCACTCACACGGCGAAACACAAATTCAGGTCCCTACTTTTGAAACGTCAAAATGGAAAATAGTCTGTCAGCTATTTATAAACAGCATCAAAATTCGTCGCGCAGTTTTAAAGATTTAAGCATACGTAAGGATATAGGGACAGAGAAAGCGACTTTGTTTTGTACTATGTACTGAAGTTAAAATATCTTTCTCATCTACAAAACCTGCTCAAAAGTTTAAGCAAACAAGAATAATGTTAAACATTTGGTTACGCAATAGAATCCTGTTAACAATTCCTAACACAGTTCGCATTCCCAATGATTCATAGCAATAAGATTTTACCACCAAAATATTTTATTGTTGGCAACACAATGGCGTTATGGCAACATTGTCCATTTAGGTTGAATACTTGTCTCGGTGGATTTATTAGATGGCAACACTTTGTTGAAAGGTGTTGGTGGTAATTGGTGGTTAATTAGACAGAGCTTGAGAGTCGTTGATTGTGTAGTGGCTGGAAGAATGGGTTGCGAACGAGGGGTCTATTGACGTTGGTTTTAAACATGCTTTTATTATGTTTAACATGTGTCGAACATTGTTCTAAAATGTAAGGATTGGATTTAGACGACATACTTATAAATCTTTTTTTTTTTTCTAAGACACTTATATATTTTTTTTATTCAATAAGGTATGGAGTTTCTTGCTCGTTCTTCTCCATTCGAATCTACAATTTGGAATGAGCACCTAGCTTCACTGACGAACAGACTGACAGACTACTTTTCTATTTTGACGTTTCAAAAGTACCTATTGATGGTTTAGTTGGAATAAATGATTTTGACTTTGACTTTGACTTTGGTACATCAACAATATATATAAAATTCTTATTTTTATTTTATGACTGAAACAGAGATCTTTTATGTATATCTTTAACGGATGTACACATCGCTTACCATATGTAAACATCTCCTTTTTCTTTATTTTTTTTTAAATACTTTGCCCCACACTAAGTTTTTTCCCTGTGTCATGGGTGTGTTTACAAACATACAATTTCACATACACATCACACCCAGACCCGGAACAACAATTTGAGGATCACACAAAGAGTTGTTCCGTGCGGGAATCGAACCCGCGACACGCTGCGCGGCAAGCAGTAACCTAATGTGCAGTCATAAACATATAACTATAACTAAGGAAAATATTATTTTCTTTGCATAATAATGAAGCCACACAAAGGGAACGTCTCAGGGTTTATCTGTGTAGAGTCAATTCGTTTTATACGTACCTACCTTATAATTGGTCTTATATGTAGTTAATGCTGTGTTAGAAAATTCTTGTATCGCCATTCCACTGGACAATACTCAAATATAGTCAGAAGTTAGTCAGTCAAATTCTCAGAACTTATGAATACTTGATTACGTCATTAAACATTTTTTTACTCAGCATTCTTCTTCTTGTTTAAGGTACCAGAGATATTTCCTTGAAGTCCAAACAGTATTCGTTGCCATGGCAACCACATTAACAGGATCACATCATAAATTGTGTGATCACATAAAAACGTAGCCATTTACAATACCTCTTTAAGAACGACACGGTTCTAAATTTAGGCCTAGGGGTGGTAAGATGCTGCTTCCTAGATCAGTGTTGCAAATTAAAGATAATTGAAAAATATATCTATATCATTGTTTTTGATTAAATTAAATATTTAAAAATACACTTTAATAATGGTGCTTAATTAATGTTTTTATTTAGTATATAATATGGTGTTTATACAAAAGTGTTGTGTTAATTGCATAGGTAGAACAAAAAGCTTTCAAACTCAATTGATTAACGACTAAATATTAAAATTATCTGCAATCACGATGATTTGATTTTTTGATCTTGTAATGACCTTTTTAATCTGTTGCTTAAGTTTTAATTAATTAGTTATATGAAAATAACGAATTATTCCCGTGAATTAATAAAAAAAATGTCTTCTAATTTCAATTCGTGGCTACGTCGACGCGACGCGTACGCTGCTCATGAATAATGTCTGTTGTGCCTTCAAAAGCGTAGAAGAGCTTTTCTCAGAAAATGAACGTTATTTTCAATTAATTTACTATGTACTACGATAGTAACTACACAATATTCATAAATAGAAAATGAAGTTTAGTAAAATTGTATACCTATATGTATATTTTAATTGGTTGTTAGTGAAAAGCAACATTTTACCGCTCCCATCCCCATACGACTCAATCGCGTGTTTCAGCTCACGCAACATGATACACGATCATAACCAAGTATCTAACTTTAAAACCTTGTTTACTTTTAGTTTGGCTTAATTTTAGATCATATTACTATACTTCGTTATAGTATGTAGCTGTAATCGAGTTACGATTTATTGTGATAGCGAATATAAGTTATAATATTCTGCTCATGACTTCGCTCTTATTATTAAGTTAAAAAAATACATAGGTTATTTTTTTAACTTTATTTTTCTAAACTTATTATTAACTAGCTATTCTCACGCAGTTTCACACACTGCTCCATTTGATCGTAGCGTGATGTTTTATAGCCTCTAGCACTCAGGAACATTGTAGCTATCAATCATTGAAAGAATTTTGGCGATTCGACCACCGGTTCCAAAGATTGCCCTCTACATACAAACTTACAAATTATACCTCTTAATAATATTAGTATAGATAAAGTCGAAAACATTTATTTCAAATAGACCCTTACAGGCACTTTTACACGTCATACCAAATTGTAAAGATGTGAAGTATCAGTCTGTCGGTCAGTACTCTTAGTGGAGCTATTTGCTCGTTCCAAAGTGTAGATTCTGTCCTATGGAGAAGAATGAGTAAGAAACTCCATGGTTACTCTTTTTAAATCAGTTTCGCATACAGATTCTTTAGTTCATTATTGAGTTGGTTCCTTAATGTAAGACTTTGTTCATGTGTGTCGACGTTACATTTTGCAGGTGATAAAAAAATGGTTTGCATATTTGTTATCCTCACGTAAAAACTACTGAAAGGATTTGACTAAATTTTGGCACAGAGATAGATTATAGTCTGGAATAACACATACTACTACTACTACTACTTTATACCCTGGTATCGCCGGCGAGGCCGTTGACAGAAACTAGAGATATACTTAATAAAAAGTTGACAGCACCTCATATCGTAGGACGAGTACCATCAACGTATGTAGGTTTGATTAAAACTTCGTGTATATGTATGCAGTTGGGTTAAGGGGAAGTTTCTCGAAGCCATGCTTCGGTACGACCGGAGTGATACCAGGGCCTCATAGAATACCGGCGATGATAGCGTTTTGTTTCATAGTGTGAGTGAAGTTACTGGTATTTAGACGTATTTAAATTGTTTGTGGTGATAATGTTTTAATTTAATTTTAGGAACTTGATGAATGCCAAGTGCTTAACAAATTATGTAGGTATGTGTCTGTCAGATGTTGAATGTTTTTTTTCTTTCGTTTATACGTATCTTGAAGAGTTCCTCCTTGACACATGCTTTTATATGTCGATATCCTTACATTTTATTATAGGTTGTAGTTAGTTCTTAATATTTTGTTTATTTGAATATCTTGTTGACTGCTGCGCGTTGTTATTTTATAATTATGTATTAAAAAAAACAACATGTTTATATAATTAAATTTATGTAACTTTTAGGTAAATTTTGAGGTGATCCTTTTTTGACATTTATTTCTCGTAAGAACGTAACGACATTTTGTTATTTATAAAGCAATTATAAAACAAATCTGATGAATTATATTAATAATTAACTAATACTAGTTATTATAAAAATATATTAATAATATTAATCGAAACCAAATTTTTTACGACGAACTCTATGTACGTTTTTCTTGCAAATATATGATTTTTGATTCTGGTTTGATTTCTGATAAGCTAACATCAATTTAATTTGACCAAGAATGAATGAAAATGTACGTAGTTTAAAAGAAGTATTGAGTTTATGAAATAAACTTGATACAGACAGCACCTTAAGCAGGATGATAATAATTATACGCGTCCGCCATTTTTTGCTGACGCTAGTATACTCGTTTGTGCCGTGGCTTTGGTCGTGTTTTATTTTTGTTTTTTCTTTTCTTACATATGATTACATGGACAGGGCTGTCCCGATATTTTCTGGGTATATTTAAATTATTAAAAGAAATTATTTCGAAAATCTAAATTCACAAAATTTCACTAATAATAATACCCATCACATTTAGATTAAAATTATTCAACGGGCCTCTGCGAGTTGGCTTCGGCTCCTCGTACGCCTTCCAAAGGTCCGGGACCCTGTGGTGCCGTGAAAGGATAGAACATAGTAATGATTTTCAAATTAAATGTTTGTTGTGGTAAATAATTCGATTTGCTTGAAAATAAGAATGGTATTTTAAAAGAGTATTTATCTTAAGGTTCTAATTTCATTTTCATGAATCCTCCAAAGAAACTTTTTGAGGGGATAAAATCATCAATTTTCGCTTCTGGGTAAGTCGGGAGAGACTCTTACTGACTAAAAACGACCCCGTTCCTTCTCCTGCCACCGCCTGCTTCAACCCTATTGGGGTAGGAGGTACTTATTATTCCTCATGATACCTCATGTTCAGAAGAGAAGTATAGTCAATTTTAATTTATTATTTATACTGTATAATTATGATTACCATGTACGTAATCTATCTTTATGAATTATAAAATTAATATAACTATTATTAGGTACTTACATGTATGAGTATGTGCGTTTAATATAGGTACTAGTTTTTAGACCTAGGTATATGATATTTTGTTTAGAACTTGGTTACTGTTTGAAGTTTAATTTGTTATGGATGTTTGTTACTCGTAAACTGCTGAACGGATTAGAATATTTTTTTTATAGAGAGGGATAGATAGATAGAGAGAGACAGAGAAAGAGAGAGAGAGAGAGAGAGAGAGAAATTTTTAGTCTGGAATAATACATGGACTTTTTGACTCTTACGGTTAAAGAATCTTGTAGGAACTAGTCTATATCTATACTTAATATAATAAAGAGGTAAAATTTGTAAGTTTGTATGTAGGGGGTAATCTTTGGAACCGCTGGTCGGATGGCCAAAATTCTTTCACTAGTAGATAGCTACAATGTTTCTGAGTGCTATAAGCTATTAAACATCACGCTACGATCAAATGGAGCTGAGCAGCGGGTGAAACCGCGCGAGAGTAGCTAGTATTAGATAAATAGCAAAAAGAACCTTAGCGAAACAACTTCCCACTAATAAAGACCACTTCAAGAAAATCAGGAAACAAACGGTACACCAATCAAGCCCACCCTATTGTTACAACCTCCACAAGAAAATCGATGCATTCGATTTTACATTCACAAATCGATAGTCAGCGATTACGTATGCAGAACCGCACTTACGATAATCGAGTAATAAGCTGTATCGATATAATCACTCGATCCTGGCTTCTGCTTAATTGTGGTTTTGTATTTGCGTTGCGTCCATAATGTAGACGCCATTTTATGATCGGATGGATTGCTCGATGTTATTACGGATTTTATACGCTGAAGATATATTACGGTATAACATTCTATACAAGGTTATAAGCTTGGGTTTTTCTGTGATATTATTGTTAAAAACCAAACTAATATTATAAATGCGAAAGTAACTCGGTCTGTCTGCCTGCCTGTCTGTCTTTTCTTCACGCCTAAACTACTGAACTGATTTCTGTGAAATTTGGTACACAGACATACTTTGGAACTCGCGAACGGAGTCGCGGGCAATAGCTACTGTTTGTATAAGTGTGAGAGAGTCATGCTTCGTCATGAATGGGTAGGCTAGACCGCAGTGATACCACGGCCTCACAGAAAACCGGCCTGAACCAACACTTTGTGTCTCGCCGTGTGTTATCGGAGGCCCAATTCTTCACCCCGTTCCCCCATTCTTAATCCTCAAATCCCATATCCTTCAATCCCGAATAAGCTACAAGAGGCCGGCAACGCACTTGTAGTGACTCCTTTGGTATTGGGCGGCGCTGATTGCTTACCATCAGGTAATCTGCGCATCTACGCACGTTTGCCAACCTGTGACATGATAAGTCGGGTCTGTTGAATTGATTTTGAGTGTTTTTGTGTGGTATATTGTTTGTTACTGTTTCAATTGTTTTTTTTTGAGGGAGGGATAACTAAACAAAACAGACTTCTCTCAATTGTAACACTACAAATTACACTCGATATGAGATTTTTCCTATAAATTGTTATAAATAAAACTTTCACTCTTCACTAAATAAGGCACGTAAGTAATTAACTTTCAACTAATTCGTTACAGTATTGTTCGTTATAATTTAATTCTTGAAACGAATCATTATTATGAAAGCTAAGAGAATTATTTAGGAAGTACCTAAACAATTCTCTTAGCTTTGGATGAAGAACGGCTGGGCCGATTTGGTTGAAAATTGGCATGTAGAAATGATAATACCAGATAGGCTGCTTTTTATCAACATACCACGCTGGCGAAGAGGCGGTCGGAAGTTTGTATTACACAAATAAAATGGATTGCCGATATCTCCAAAGATTTAAAATAATAACAATTGCGACACCAAAAAAATTGACCCTACTTCAAACTTGGAATGTCGTGATCGGCTGTCACATTCGTGTCCATTCGACCCCTGAGGTCATTTTACTAATAAAGCAATACCTAATAATAAAGACACCACGACATAAATGTCAATTTCAAACCATAATTACATATTCTAAGCACGCCTCCATCGGTCAATGCCTTTGCCTCGACATAACTTTTTATTCATAGAAAAAAAAACCTGTCATACGATTTGACATCGAAATATTTTCATAATTCGAACATTCGAACTTCGGATGACATTGACATTTGGAACTGTTATTTCAAATTTGAAGTTTTAATTCTTTTTTTTTGTGTACCATAGATGGTGTGCGTAATTATTTATTTTAAATTAAAGGTTTTATCTATATCTCCATGGTATTCAAAATATTACGAATGGAATGGAACAGGCAGAATAGACCGCTAGTCTCTCAGGCAGTGAATTTAGGCGCTCATTCCAAAATTTGAATTTGAATTGAGAACATCTCTAGCACTGCTTCAAAAACATAGGTAATTTTCTTTTTACACATTTCCTATCGAAAACATACCATCCAATAGCCAGTCATGATTTCAAAAGGTATAAAATAAATATAAAATACAATGGCTCAAGGGTATCATAGTGATGGATGGTAATTAGGAAAGGAAGACATAAAAAGATTAACACAACCTTTAGCCCATTAGACCACCAGACAACAAAGGTTCGATACAAAAAGAATCTTGCCCAACCATCGACCCATGGTGTTGTCACTTTTACTCTTAAACAATATTGTTCTAAATGTCATACTTTCTCTGTAACATTCGCACCCCGCCCCTTGGCGTGAATAAAGACAATGGTATTAGTCGTAATTGTATGCCGGGTGATATTATGTTGCAGGCACATTGCTGAATCGGGTTTTGGGCGGTCTTTCTATATGTCAATCTTGAAGTTTGAATTGTTTAATCGATTTACGAATTTTATATTTTATTTTAATGATATGAGAGTGAACACTAAAAACGAGATATTTCCTTTTGAGTGTTTTAAAAACAAAATGACAAGTGCTAAAATTCCAAGTTATTTACTAAAATAATGGAGCTAATTCTAGGTTTATGAAAAATATAAAGGGTATTACTAGAAAATACCAAAACATGCCAATTTAAAATAGAAAGGACACGGAACGTAGAAAATATAATATGTATATTATATGTATAAGTTTATTTCTCAAACGCACTAACTTGACCTCGATATTGTCGAATGGAAAGTGATGTATGAGTACGATATTAATCATAAAGTTGATATTAAACAGAAACGCTCAAATGATAAACGTTTTTTAAAAGAGGTTTTCGTCCTCAATTAATAATTGGAAATTTAAATGACGATATGAAGTCATGGAACCAAAATACAAATTATTCCACGGTTTATCAATAGACCTAACAAATAAAACACAAAAATATATAATGCCAATGGATACTTCATATTATTAATAATATACTGTAATAAATACCGTTTATTATAGTAATATAATTAGGTATATAAAATTCAAACTTAAAAATATAATTGTTTCTGCCTGTGGTTTTACTCGCAGTAGCAAAGTTAAAAAGCGAATCTATTTCTGTGCCAAATTTATGTGATGTGATGATATCCTTATTAAACGTTTCTAATACTTATTAGTAGGATTTTAGTCCGAATTGTTTTTTAAGAAATTCCAGCTTACCTCATTCAGTAATAACAGTGGTATAATGGCGTGTAATATAATTCCTTTCTACAACAAATATAAACCTAACAATTGCTCTTAATCTAGTGAACAGCAGTAAACCAAGATTTTGTCTAGCGATATTTTATCCGATGACCGATGTTTGACCTGATCTTAAAAGCTGTGTTATGTAACAGCAAATGAAAGTAAAATACTTAGATTTATTTAATTAACTACTAAGCATGGTGTATGTATTTCGAAATTCTCAGTAGAATAGAATAAAATCTAGTCTAGAATCAATTCGCGGTTTAGAAAATCGACTTTACTTCAACTGGCTATAGCAAAATTGTATGTTGGGCAAATGAGAAAATCCTAATGTGGGACATATATATAATTTTTTTTATATATTACAACAATATTGAACAAATCACTTAAATACAAATTAAAAGGTTCAGTTTCATTTGTAAAATACTGATTTACTTCAGCTAAGAATTGTGAAGTGAGCTTATGTTGAGCTTGTGTCGAAAATTGATTTTATAATCTCTCTAATCTTCAAATTACAATCTAATCCGTAGTAGTTGTACTATCAAAATTATATAATAGATAGTCTAGCTATTCATTATCTTATCATTTCAAATCAATCGTTGCAATTGAAATTATATTTATATTATAATTGAAATATAACAAAGCTTACATTAAAATCACAATGATTGACAGCCATAATTTTTAATTTGTAAGTGCGAATGTGTTGATTCTTTTTGTAGATTTTAATTAGAAGTCGTCGGTAACGATTATTTATTAGTATTTTGTTTCTTGTTATGTGTGTTAACAAACTTGTGGTAATAAAAAGATAGAGAAATATGGTTGCCGTATATTATTATTACGGCATATAATACGGCATACGGCTGTATAATGGTATATTAATATTAAAATATTAATATTATTATGAGGAAAATTCAAGAAATGAAGGCATCAACAGGAGTCATAGCATTCTTTAAGTATAATACCGTATGTATAAATTGTTATGTTATCTAGAAAAAATATGTGATGTTGTACACGTGGCCACAAAATCCAGTTTATCATGGTCTCGTTTTGAATGGTCGTCCCAAAGATTCAATGGTCAGCTTATATTGGTTTTGCATTGCCTGATGTCCTTATGTCTATTGAGAAACCCACAGTTGAAGGAAAAAATAATGTTATAGGTCATCGAATTATTTATTCTTCTAACATTGTAAAGGATTTTATTGCTAGTACTTTATCCTTATGCCCTGCTCCCAATTCGATTAAGGTTAACAATGATGTTTTTCCTTGAATATATGTAGGTATGTAATCATTAAGCGTTCTGTGAATTTCAGTGTCTTTGGTATAGGGATCTTTTCGTATCATAAATTTCGATAGATATAATAAATTAATTAAGAAAAAAATATTTGGTAAGATAACTCGTCTAGTTTCAAGCTACGCTTAGGGCCTTCAAGCTACACTGTGCAGCCTTGAACGACATAGAAACGAAGAATTGATCAGATTGAACAGATTGATATAGCTCCGTGAAAACATTAACAAGAATAGGTTTTATAGTATTTTTATATCCCGAAAAACCATACAAATTTCTTCTCCCACTTTTGGTGGGGCAATATGGAGTGTCAGACTCTTACTGACTAAAAACCATTTCGTTCTTTCTCCTACTCCGAGCCGGGTCGCGGTACATTCTTTCACTAGTACCCGCCATCCGGGCTAACTTAACTTGGAACTTATTTCCACAGTAGAACTAATTCCTGTTGGACCAAAGAACCAGGAAAAGTTTCTACACCTAATATTAAAAGTTACGTTTTACGCATTAAACAGTTATTAAGTCAAGTAAAGTTGCGTAATGAGTAGTTCAAAGAAGGAAATTATATTTATACGAACTAATAGCTGTATTACACGCTCTGGAGTCTCAATAATATATAGTATTATATAGATACCAATGACACGGCTGGTGACAATATTAGCTTTGTGATTGGCTGCTAAATTATAAAAAGCATTCGGTAATAGTTATAAAGTCCAGGTTTAAAAAAAATGTTTTTCTTCACGTGTATACACACATATATATAGTAAGTACCTACAAAATCACATTGATAAAAGATTTCACAATTTTAGTTTCGATAACGTTCCATATTACCGAAATAAAACTTTTTGGTAGTAAACAGAATTTCAAATTTGGAATAGTGTAATTTGGCGTTCGATTGTCTTTGCCTTCTCAAATAAGAGACGGGCTGGACGCTATGTATAACTAAATATAAACGTAGGTCTTTACTATAAGAACCTAAGAGAAGATAGAGCCAAGATTTTTCAGAACTCATACATACCTACGACAATTATTAAACTTTTATGCATGTACCATATTAAAAAAAACACCACTATCACAATTTTATTGTACGTCGAAATTCTTTAAGCGAAAATAAAATAAATGAGTTGTCAATTTAAACATCGAGAACTTAAAAAAAAACATTTACCTAATGCCTAACTCAAGTCTTCTGAACGAACGCACAAACTAAATATACCCAGACGTTTCTCAAAACGTCCGACATTACACTCGCACCGCAACCCGTACCATTATAATTATGCGGCACATCATACCATATCACAAGGCGACATTTGAACAACTATTGTTTCGTAATACACTAATATTTTGCTGATTTAATGACTATGACTGTTCTTTAGCTTTATTTTTGACTAGCTACTCTCGCGCGGTTTCACCCGCTGCTCCATTTGATCGTAGCGTGATGTTTTATAGCCTATAGCACTCAGGAACATTGTAGCTATATATCAGTGAAATAAATTTGGTAATCTGACCAGTGGTTCCAGAGATTACCCCCTATATAGAAACTTACAAATTTTACCTCTTTATAATATTAGTATAGATTGCACGATCGGTGCGGTGGCTGGGCAACTAGCTGCCAAGCAACTTGTCGCGGGAACAAGTCTTTGTTTGACCTAGAAATTGTTTTTTCCGGATCTGGGAGTGAGGTGTATGTGAAATTGTGACACAGGAGAAAATCCTAATATGGGGCAACGTTTTATAAAAAAAAAAAACATTAAGCAAAAGATTTGAAAAAGGGGTAAGTAGAGTACGATAGTCCGTTAGTTTTGTTATGTGATAGCACGGCTAACGGAAAGACGGATTACCTGATGGTGAACAATCGGCGCCGCCCATGGACACACGCATCGAAAAACGAGAAAATTAATTAATTATTAATTTAGTAACCATTTTCTTTAGTACACTAAATTCTTTCTAAGTAAAACACAGTCAAAAACCATTTATTCCAATTCGACCCATACAGGCACTATAATAAACAAAAAAAAGGCACTTTTGAACGTCAAACAAAATTTTGACGATGTGTATAATAGTGTCAGTCTGTCGGTCAGTCCTCTTAGTGAAGCTATTTGCTCGTCCCAAAGTAGTTCCAAGTAGATTCCGATGGAGAAGAACGAGCAACAAACTCCATGGTTACTCTTTTTAAATCAGTTTCACATACAGATTCCTTTTACAAACAGTTGGTTCAAATATGTGAAAACAGTGTAATACTAATAATTATTCAGAGAAATATAAATAGAAAATAATCTTAAGGACAATAGACAGAGAGTCCAATATGACAAAAACAATGTTTGAACCAGTAGAACCTCTTTTTTCACTTCTCCCGCCCTTTAAGGGGCAAGAGGAAGAGTGTGACTCTTACTGACTAAAAACCACCTCTTGATTGGATTCTTCATATTCGGATTTGGGAATTGAGGAATGAGGAAGCCATGGGGATAGATGGGACCTCCAGTAACCTCAGTCTTAAGGAGGCACATGTCTGTTGTTTGACCGCCCGCCGGCATTCATATAACAGTATAGTATATTATAACATTGGAAAACGAATGAGAGGCTGGCGTCGATTACTACGTAACATACCTTTGCAAATTATGTTATCAAAAGTTACCTAACTAATAAGTACTACGTGTAACACCTTAAATAATAGGTTTGGTTTACGGTACAATAAAAAATGATTTTTATAATAACATAATTTAGATTTCTTTTCATTTGATCGGTTGTATATTACCTACATACCTATATATATTATTATTGTTGTTATGTTGTTACAAGATAGTTATCTCGATATACGCAATCTTGTTTTGTAATTCTGTTAAGTTGTTGAAAGGTAAATTGAATGCTTTTTTTATTTGTGTATTTGTAATCTTACTAAGCAATGTTTTTTTAAAAGTTAAGTATGATTGGATTTTCTTGAGAATAAACCCTTAAACCTTTTTTTAAATGAGAAGACAGTATACCTGATAGTAAGCAATCGGCTTAGTAACGAGTGTATTGCTGGCCTTTTGGGATTCGAAACCCTAATCCCTAAAAGGTCGGCAACGCACTCGTAACTCCTCCGTTGCGGGTGTCCATGGGCGGCACTGATTACTTACCATCAGGTTATCGGTCTGCTCGTTTGCAGACATATTACATAAAAAAAAACAGATTTCGGATTCGGAGATTTAGGGATGGGGGGAAGGTAAAAAAGACTGGGTTTTCAGTAACCTCACTCACACAGCGAAATACAACGCTGGAGTTATTTCACGCCGGTTTTCTGTGAGGCAGTGGAATCAATCTGGTCGCACCGACCCATTCGTGCCGAAGCCTGGCTCTCCTACACAACTTCACACAGCTTAAGAAAAAATACAGAGTTCTTCTTGAAAAAAATCAAATTCATTCTTCTATTACAATTTCAAAAACGAAACTGTTCTATAAATTTAGTATGGATAAGTAAATGTGACGTCATAGCATTTTTGGGACAAAATGCCAACATTTTTCTTAAAATTTTACCAATAACAATCTTAAATTAAATACATAAATTATTTCGTCAAATCCATCAATTACCTAAATGCGATTATTTTTCTGAAATCTGGAAGGTATTAATAAATAACCGAGAAAAATACTAAATTTGAATTCCCTAATTGGGTAGTTTCCTAGGTCAAAAATAAATTAATTCGACGTTTCAATACAATAAAATATTTAAAAATAACTATACTTTTATTCATCGATCGATCGATTTACTAAGTTTAAGATATTTTGTAGCTAATTATTAATAAATAAGTAAGCTATTTGACGCAAAAATACTATGACGTCATACCTCAGTTTATCATACAAATTTCATAGAAAAGTATCGTTTTTGACATTTCGATAAAAGTATTGAATTTGACTGGTTGGAAACTACCGTATTGTACCTAATTATTGCCTGTCATTGACCTCATGTTACAATTAAAATTTTCGTCTATACCTTGAGACAGAAAAGAGGTTCTGTAACATTATGATGTAGATCAGTCGCCCATCCCACGATATGGCTTTCTCTTAACTCGAGGCTTACCATCGATATCGAAAGTGAACGCGACCTACTCAACGATAGCTGGCAGATTTATTTGATTAAAAGATTTTGTTGTTTTCCTATCCAAGTTTTTCACTTTTCTAGATATTAACTTTTTTTTATAGATATGTAGATGTTTTGACGTTCAAGGACTGACAAAAATCAATTTTTCATGATATATGGTCGGCAAACAAGCAGACGAATTAGTTGATGGTAAGCAATCAGCGCCGCTCATGGAGAGCCATGCTTCGGCACGAATGGGTCGGCTGGATCGGAGTAATACCACGGCCTTACAGAAAAGCGGCGTGAAACAACTATAGGGTTCTATTTTGCTGTAAGAGTGAGGTTACCGGAGGCCCAATCCTTCCCCTTCCCCCTACCCCATCCATTCTCAATCCTTAAATATCCCAATCCCTTCGTAACTCCTTTTTCTCTATTGGCGGTACTGATTGCTTACCATCAGGTAATCTGTCTACTCGTTTGCCGTCATATCACATATAAAAAAAAACAATATGTAGGTATCTAATTGCACCTAAAAAAAAAAACGATTGATGACTTTCTCTGAGCGCTAGATCCGTACAGGGTCACGCCAAGTGTTAAGTCATTGAAAGTAAGCACGGCCTGAATATGACAACCGCATTGCTTATTATTATTTGTCGAAGATAACAAGTTTTACTAGATGTGGCTTAAATTTATATTTCACTAGCTTCTGCCCGCGACTTCGCCCGCGTGAAATATTCTGCAGATTTTTGGTTTAAAAACTATCCTATGTCCTTTCTGGAGTTCCAAACTATGTCTTATACTATAAATGCGAAAGTAAATTTGTCTGTCTGTCTGTCTGTCTGTCTTTACTTCACGCATAAACTACTGGCCCGATTTAAGCGAAATTTGGTACGGACGTAGTATGTAATACAGGAAAGGATATAGGATAGTTTATATACAAAAAATCTGCAGCAAGTCACTATTTCACGCGAACGGAGTCGCAGGCAAAAGCTAGTATTGAAATAATCATCATAAATGTTGCAGTAATTCGGTGACTAATTTTGGAGTTGCTGCCTGCACAATTTTACCCTTTATTTGACGGATGAAGAATTATCAACTTTAAAACATCAGCTTTCAGAATTCAAAATCAAAAAGCACGGTCGTAAAACATAAGAAGTATTATGTGTACCTAGATATAATATTATCAATATGCTAATCAAATCCCAAGATGCCCACTCATTATTTCATGTCTTACTTGAATAGAGAAAGTGCCATCAAGGTTTTAAAAAAGAAATTGCTAGTGAAAGTCAATAAAAAAACTGGTATCCAGTTAAACTAACTAACTAACTTCATCGTTTTGGAAGATTTTCTTGGAATATGTTTAATGAGATGATTTGATGAATGGAATAAGTTATGACGCTTCTCGTCAAGATTTTTGTTGTTCAGAATATGTTTTTTTAAGTATCACTTTGAAGTGTTGCCCCACACTTATTTTATCCTGTGTCGTGGGTGCGGTTACAAACATACAATTTCACAAACAGATGACTGACACCCGGACCCGGAACAACAGTTTGTGGATCATACAAAGAGTTGTTCCGTGCGGTAATCGATCCCGCGACACGTTGCACGGCAGGCAGTGGCCCTGGCTGGGCCACTGTGCAAAAATCGCAAAAATCGTGCATTTAATTTAAATTTTTAAGTAAACAATTATCTTACTATTAAAAGACAAATACCTTTAATTGAAAACGCTATATTTTATTTTAATTAGTTTATAAGTGCTTTGCGATGCCCAAAAAGGCTTGTAGTTGGAAGATTCTATTAAAATTGTAGCCTGTAGAGTTGTTCCGTGCGGGAATCGAACCCGCGACACGTTGCGCGGCAGCCAGTTGCCCAGCCACCGCGCCAACCGTGCAGTCGAGAGAGTTATTATACATATATTAGAGTATTATACATATTCTGACATATTCGTGTCGAAGCATGGCTCTTCCACACTTACATTCGATTATTTCGTATAAATCATGTCAATTATTATTTTGTTGTCCGAAGCATAACCAACTACGCTCGCTTCCATTCACACGCCACTTCTAGCATATTAATATCAAAGTAACAATCACTCAAGCCTTAGATATTAGCAGCTTATATTACATAGTTGTAAAGTAAGTATATTTTACGCGTGTTCCAATTTAGACTGGTTGTGTCTAAGGTTATATGGCATGCTGTGTTATGTAGCAGATTTGAATGGGTACTTTGATTAGCACCCCTGTATACTCTCGTGTGTATATACCCCTATATACTCTCGTAATTATAAGAATCGACTAACAGCTAGATTGAACAACCGTTTTTTTAACATTTCCCCACACTAGGGTGTCTCCAGTGTCGTGTATTTACAAACATACAATGTCCGGGACCGGGATAATAATTTGTCTAGTTGAGTCTAGTCCCTGAGTCGGTACTTACGACACCGCGGTGATGACGATCGATGATAATCGTAGTTTTTGTGTGGTAAGCTTGGAGCCTCCCATGGAAACCGGCAATGAAGTGCCTTGCCGTGCTTTTGGGGATATAGCGATTGGGCAGAGATACGGGTAGGTGAAGTGTTGGGCCTCGGGGAACCTCACTAACCTGGCCAAACATAGCTCTTACGTTTTTCGCTCCTGTTTTCTGTGAGGCTATGGTAACATTCCAGTCCAGCTGACCCATTTGTGCCGAAGCATGGCTCTTCCACACTTAAATACGACTCTTAATACAAAATCCGTAAAGCTTATTCGAAGTTTACACCTCATCAAAGTCATCAAATAATGTCTCATCTCCAATTAGGTCATTTGACAATACAAATGTGACCCGGTTACACACTGTCGGACGGTGGGCGTTACTTGTAAACCGTAACCTAGTAACTTCGTATTGTTTTGAAGACGAACGTAAAAGTAGTGTAGTGTAGACGCAGCCTTATTTGGGACTTCGATTGATTTGAAAGTTTTAATTTTGGAATTAGAATTTGAAGAATGTTGTATTTTTCAAATTTGTGTTGTTTACTTTTGTGCCAGTAATAAAAATGTGTAGAAACTACGCAGTGATTTCGTATGCTAGTACGACCATGAAGGTTGATACTTTTTTCGTAGGTGTAGCCTTCATGTAGGTCCTTACTTATAATATTAAACTCATAACAAAAAAAATGTAGTCAAAGACTTCTCTTGCCCAGGTTGAAGCGAAAGGAAGTGTCAGATTCTTACTCAGTACAAACCACCCTGATCATTCTTGCAACACAATCCTGGCTGAATATCGAACCTGTTGGGCCTCATCAGGTCTGGTTCAGGTCAGACGTACAAAACGTACAGTCCAAGCTTACGGTGGCCAGTACCCTCTCACTGATCAGTAGCCTCTTACTGACTAAAAACCCCCCTGTTCCTTCTCCTGCTCTGGGCCGAGGTCGCGGGGCCTCATTGCGCTTACCCCGCAACCGGCCAGTTAGCCCCTGTGGTAGTTTATTGGCTCTTTGAGGTGCACTAGTTACATATACCAAAAATACTTTTCTTACAAAGGTACTTATGGGGTCATTCATTTCAAAAACATATCAATAAGTATTTTAATCATTGCAAGTATAAAAGCAACATTACGAAAGTAACACCCAGACCAACTTGTACCCAATTGAACAACTTTTCACCATCAAACAGTATAGAAGGTCGTATTAACCACGGTTCCATATGACAAGACATCTCTTACATTGACTATCGAACCATCACTAACCCAATCTAGAACAGACCGGTTAAAACAATAGAAGTTCTTTGAAACAATTGACGACATATCTTAAGCGATAGATTATTATTAATACTCAAGTCTTTTGAAATTAATCGTCTAGTCTTAACTTTAATATATGTGGCTGTATTTCGTGGTAGCTCGGAGGTAAACTTTGTAAGTACCAATGTGACTTTTTCCAAATAACATGTACTTTCTATGATTATTTCGACACCACTGACATACGGTGAAGGAAAACATTCGTAAGGAAACCTGGACTTATAATTTCTCTTATAATATTTTAATTCTGAAGAATCTGTTTGTTTGTTTAAACGTTATAATCTCTGAAACTACTGGTTCGAATTGAACAATGATTTTTGTATCAGATAGCCCATTAATCGAGAAAGGCTATAGGCCTACATCCTACATCAAACATCACGCTACGATCAACAGAGACTGAGCAGATGCCAAAACCGCAAGGAAGTAGCTAGGTTATAAAAAGAGGCCTCAAAAACCCTTAAAGATTTATACATAAACAACAATATAAGTTCCATGGTACTAGTTAGCCTATTAAACGCTGTCTGCCGGGTACCGATCTACCCAATGCCTTATAAAGTAACGCGTGGGTAAACAAGTTCGAAACGTAATTATGTTTATTGTGCCCGACAGAGCATTGTATTGTGTTTAAAATACGACATGTCTGAACTTGTTTCTATACTTTCTAGTTTATTAATTACCGGCGTTATTATTATTTCATTTCAGAGTAGGAGAGCCATGCTTCGGCGCGAATGATAGCACGGCCTAACAGAAAAACTGACTTGAAACTATTAAGGTATTGAGTGGTTTCAAATAATTTGAATAAGATTTCTTTCAACACTTTTATTATAATAGAAAAACAATAGCTAATACAAATCAAAAATGGAGGAACGAAAAAGGAATGACAAAGACAACCAAAACGCCACCTGTGGCCATATCTAGAAACAGCTTTATAAAGACACCTATTTTACATCTTTTCAATGTTTACCTCTTTTCAAAAGAAACAACATTTACGTTGTATTTGTCATACGAGTGAGGTAACTAAATCGTCAAAATAATAATATTAAATAAAAGTGTGATATATATTTTGCTAGCGATCCGCCCCAGCTCATTCCGTGCTGACACTAAATTTTTCCTCAATGTTGTTGTACTGGATGTTATTATACTATAAAACTTCCTCTTCAATCACTCTATCTTTTTAAAAAATCGGCATCAAAATCCGTTGTGTAGTTTTAAAGATTTAAGCACACATAGTGATATAGGGATAGCGAAAGCGACTTTGTTTTACACTATACAGTGATAGTGTTACTGTATTAAATTTAAAAGTCTTTTGTAACGTATGCATATAGGGTTCAAAATCCTTTGCATTTCATCCACCAATCACGACAGTCCACAATCTTAGCTACCACTCATCAAATAACCTCGATCATAATATAAGCCTTAAATAAAATCGTGTTTTGTTTTTTCTACCGACAACAAATTAGCTTCTAAAAGGTCTTCAAATTATGTACCTTTTATAGAAATCTTTAGTTAATGGTAGAGGCGTGACTACCAAACGAAAAGTAACTACTAAATAATCCAATCAAACTAAATGCTTCCGTAAACTAAAAACTATGTGTTGTGACGTCATACCCTAGTGTTGCCAATAAAATTAATGAATTAAATTAATTACTATATTTGGTTATGGTAAATTGATTTTGCGGATGATATAAATAAAAATATTATATTACTCATCGTCAGGTTAAGGAGCCCGCTTCTCGCGCATGAGGGTGTGGGTTCGAAACCTGGCAAGTACCGATGTGACTTTTTCTGAGTCATATGTACTTTCTATGATTATTTAAACACTACTGACAAACGGTGAAGGTCAAAATCGTGAGGAAACCTGGACTTTCAATTTCAAATTATAAGTTTGAAATCGCAAACCCGCATTAGCGTCCGTGTGAGAAGAGGCCTTTTTTCAGCAGTGGGCAGTTATAGGCCGATGATGATGATGATGACTCATCGTCAGTCCACCTAGCTGGAGGGCGCCCTACACTACGTTTGCCTAGACGCAGTCTTTACTCCAGAACCCGTCTACATAAACGGTTACCTAGTGGCAGTGGGCAGGTCACATTTGTCGAAGAACCGATGACCGTGAGAGCAGACATGTTCTATAGTGGAGACGAAACATAGGGCACCCGTCAAGTATGTAGTCTGCGGATATCCGTAAGGTGGCTGGCAGTAGTTGGATGAGAAGAGCTGAACATCGAGCTCAGTGGCGTGCTGTTGGGGAGGTCTATGTCGGGCGGTGGACGACATAAGGCTGATGATGATAATGATGATGATACTTTTTGGAGTTTGTGTAGTTCGTCGAGGGGTTGTGAACTTGTGACTTTGTATCCAAGGGTCTCAAGTTAGTTTCTCGAAATTTTGACGCTTTAAATACTTACTTAGTACAGCATCCAAACTAATATTGTTAATGCGAAAGTAAGTCTGTCTGTCTGTCTTTTCTTCACGCCTTTACTATTGAAAGGATTTCTGAGAAATTTGGTACAAAAAAATTTGCAGGAAGTCACTATTCCACGCGATCGGAGTCGCGGGCAAAAGCTAGTTTAGATAACGCTTAGTCTTGCCTACTTTTTCATAGATAACCCTAACATAATTGACGAAATGCAGTTTCCAAATTCAAAGTACCTAGTTTTTTTTTTATGCGCCTTATTGGCATTCTGATGTACACTTACATTCATGCTTCCGTATGCTAAAAACTAAAACGATGACGTCACACGATGTCTCAGTGTTGCCAATAAAATTAATAAAAAATAAAGATGTAGTAATTTGTTTGATTGGGCCAGTAATGTTTTGTACATCACGTTTATATGACGCGGAAACTTAAGAGTTGTGATAAAAACATTGTTACTTAATAATTTTAGGTGAAAAAACTTTAGAGTAGCGCGTCGATTTCGTTTATTTAGGATTCCGTACAATTATAATAAATTTTTTATATGAATTTCAGGTGTGTCAAGAAATAATAAGGTTTAACATGCAATGGTCTAGATTAGGATTAAGTTAAGATGATTTTGTATTATTGTTTATTATTCATTGAATATTAGAATGGTTAGATACGTCTGTGCTGACATGTGAATAATTTTTATACTTACGGTATTAAAACGTGCTTCTAATTGTTATATTATGACTTTATTATATTTTAATTTATTTGTAATATGTGTTGTCACAAATATTATTCGATATTTAATTTCGAAGTAAGAGTCTTTGTCTTTTTTCACAAGCTATTTTTAGAGAAAAGAAAACTATAACTGACTTCTCCCGCTCCGGATAGAGCGAGTGAGTGTCAGACTCTTATTGACTATAAACCCCCCGTTCCTTCTCCTGCTCTGGGCCGAGGTCGCGGTACCTCATTGCGGTACATTATCGAACTTACACCAGCAACTCCGTACCAGCAAACGGATCCCTAAAGATGAGTTACTTCCAAATTATTATTATTATTAATGCTTAGTATAAAAAAGGTCTATGTATTTATACTCATAACATTGAAGGCTATAGATGGTTTGTCAGTTTTTTGCTAAGTAATTGATGCTGATGGATGGGTTTTTAACCGACTGAGTCGACGGAGGGCAATGTTTACTTATTACACCATACCTACAATATAACCTTATAATAAGGTTATTATTAACAGATAACTTTTCCTTTCGCGAGTCTGCGGCTGCGGTCGGCGAGTAAGGGTAGCTCGTCGCCCGACTAGAACCAGACCCGAGCGTAAGGCGCGGAGCGTTCCGCGCGCGCCTTAAAGAGCGAATAGACCACCACAGACGGGGCTGGTTGATGTTCAGTCAGGGGTGCGGGTTAAGCGCAATGGGGCACCGCGGCCTCGGCTCAGTGCAGAAGAAGCTATGCGGGAGAAATCGTTTCATGATTTTCCCCTCACAAAAAATATATTTTCTTTGCGGTTTTTCTCAAATTATCATTAATTTATGATTTATAGTTTTTATTATTTTGTCGATAGTAGTTATTTTCCTATAGTATTGATATAGTAGATTTTTTTCTTATTGAGAAATGGACAGGCATTTGGCTGATATTGTCCTCGCTTAAAATCATTCTAAGTTTGAAATCGCAAATCCACCTTGGGCAACCGTGGTTATTAATGCTCAAACCTTATTCGTGTGAGAAGAGGCCTTTGCTCAGTAGTGGGCTTTTATTGATTGAAGTGTGTATGTAGGAACATACATACATATATGTATATTACATTTCCTTCCATCTGCATAAACAATATATTATTATAATTTATCAATGTTAATTATAAAATACTTATCTCCTTAAAAAGGCATACCTGCATAATTAGACAACACAACTAGGAATGTGTTGTATTAATTATGACGTAAGGTTGAAATTCCTTTTGTTTTTATAGCTTTACTAATAGTAATGTTAATCAATCTAAGGATAATTAAATCACGTCTTCATATTTTATGTTGAACTAGCTACTCTCGCGCGGTTTCACTCGCTGCTCGGCTCCATTTAATCGTGGCGTGGTGTTTTATAGCCTATAGCACTCAGGAACATTGTAGCTATCTATCAATGAAAGAATTTTGGCAATCCGACCAGCGGTTCCAAAGATTACCCCCTACATACAACCTTACAAATTTTACCTCTTTATAATATTATAGTATATTATGGTTAAATAGCAAGTACCAATGGAATTTTTTACGAGTTACATGTCCTTTCTATGATTATTTAGACACCACTGACATACGGTAAAGGAAAACATCGTGGGGAAACTTGGACTTATAATTTCTAATTATTACCCATAAAATACCCCAAGGTATTTTATTTCAAGCAGCAAAGGTTTATTATGTTTTTTGATAATGAATTTATAATTTGAATATTTCATAGAATCTGACAAAAAATCAAACTTAATTATAATAAAAAAACTGACATGAACTAAATGACAGCCATTGCATTTTCATAAATAAAAATACGGAAGGAAGTGTGTCAATAAAATTGCAATTTCAATTTTTATTTCTGCAATTTTATTTAAAATTACTCATCAATGCAAAATACGATAAATAATGTAATAAAATAAATTTAACGTTTTCGTAAAAAAATCATCATCATCTCATATAAAATTATCATAAATAAAGTTTAAGTATTAAAAACCTGGTATTTCTTTGACCGACCATAACCAGGACCGCAGACCCGGTAGCCACAATACCTTGGAATGAGTCAGTAGGTATTTTTTTATTAACAAAAATGATGCAATTACGACCCAGGGTCAGAACCTCAACAGTCAATAGCAGCAGCATCCTACAAATCACGACTCGACAATCATCTCTTAGGAACTATTAATATAATTACGGCTATAAATAAAAAATATAAGTTTTTACACCATTACCAATACGGTAGTAAAATTTTTTACACGCTAAATATTTCACGATATTTTTGAAAAAAAAATGAATAATAAAAAATATGCTACATCTACTTACGTATTTGTTTTGTTTTTCTATGATTATTATTTAATGTTAGATACAGTGCGGCCGACTATCTTGGCGAGTTTGAAGTTAGCCGTTTGTCTGCGCAATGGAACTTTTAGGAACAAAATTGTGTACTGAGCAGCTAATCGGCTAACTTCAGACTCGCTAAAATACGTCGGCTGCACTGTACCACATACGGCCTACGGTGAAGGAAAACATCGTGAGGAATCCTTTTGTCTTTTTTCTAAACTAACTACCCTTATTCTCCAAATGGCGTCGTCTCGTAACTCCTCTGATTCGAGGATGTTCATGCAGGGTTTGCCATCGTATCACATAAAGAAAATGTATGCAATGCAACTTTTTAAGAAATAAGTAAGCTGTATGTTTCATAAATACTATGACGTCATTATTTGGAGTTTTATGCAAATTTCATAGAAAAGTATTGTTACTAACATTTGTTTAGTAAGTAAGTATTGAATTTGACTTGTTGGAAACTACCGTATAATCTTCATCATCCCATCATCACCACCTGTGACAGGCTTATGATGAAGATCATATAAAAAAACAGATTTTCACTACATATGTATTATAAAACAAAGTCACTTTTATATCCTTATCATGTATGCTCGAATCATCAAGGCTGCTTGCCTTAAAGATTTGTGTGCGTCGCTAGTTTCTTATATAGTTACTTGAAGAACTCACCGTCCATTAGCGACTCGAGCCTAAACATAATATTCTTACAGTATTCATACAAATAGTACTACGTTTTTACTAAAGGGCATTGCAAAAAGAACTTTAACAATGTCATGAAAAGGTGACAAATTGGAAAAATATTTCATGTTGACGTTTGAATGTTAGGTTTTGTTTGAAATATTGGACTGACTTTTGTTACTGTTAAGGTTTAATTGTTAAGATGGTATATTGGTTGGCAGTAAAATTTACTTGTACTACAAATTACTTGTAAAATGGTTTTGTTCCTGCCTGGACGAATGGTAAACGGTAGCCTAATGAAAATAGGTAACCTCCAACTTGACGAAAGGGAACCCAAGCACTGTTTGACACCAATTTTCTATGAGGCCTTGATTTTTATTGCTTAGGCCGGCAAACGAGCATATGCATGGCATGATGGTAAGCACTTACATATTTTAAGTTATTTTGACGAATTAGGGTAAACTATCTTAAATGGCAAAGTAATATGTGATGTCGTAGGTTGGCAAGCGAGCATTGACGGTAAGCAATCAGCACTGCTTATTAACACTAATAATACCAAAGGAGTACTACCAGTGCGTCGTCAGCCTCTGCTGAGTTTTGAGGGGTTTAAGGATAGGGGATTTGAAGATTAAGGATGGTGTTTTTTTTTGTGAGGTTGTGAGGGGAAAATCATCAAATGACTTCTCCCGCCCAGGGCCGGGCAGGAGGGAGTGTCAGACTCTTACTGACTAAAAACCCCCCTGTTCCTTCTCCTGCTCTGTGCCGAGGTCGCGGTACCTCATTGCGCTTACCCCGCAACCCCGGCTGAACATCAGCCCTTTAGGGCCCCATCTGTGGTGGTCGAATGGCTCTTTGAGGCGCGCGCGGAACGCTACGCGCCGTACGCTCGGGCCTGGTTCTGGTCGGGCGGCGAGCTGCCCTTACTCGCCGACCGCAGGCCCGTGCTTACGGTGGCCGGAGATCGTCTCTCGATCCCCGACGCCCGTAGTGTCGCCAGTTGCGGCTGCTGGGGCGTGAGGAGGAGGATTGCTCCCTCACGCGGGCCGCCTCTCTCTTTGTGAGCATGACTGCTTCACAAAAGGAGGAGACGGCGTCCCAGTTCCTCTCACTCCGCACCATGGCCTCGACTAAGGCCGGGCGCGAGAGGTCGCCGCCGCCGATCACTTCCCTGAGGATACGGCGGTGCTCAGCCCAGGCAGGGCATACCGCTACCGTATGCTCCACCGTATCCTCTAGGTGGTCCTCACAATGACGACACTCGGGCGTTTCCTCCCGCTGGATCCGAAACAGGTACTTACCGAAGCTGCCGTGCCCGGTAAGCACCTGCGACAGGCGGAAGGTGAGGACGCCGTGGCGTCTCTCAAGCCACTCCTCAAAGAGGGGTCTTACCGCTGCTATAGTAACGTGCCCGATTAATGATGGTGTAAGGGGAAGGATTGAGCCTCCAGAAAACTCCAGCAAACTAGTCACTAAAAGTGTGATGCTGGCCTATTGTGGTTTATTAGTGAATTAAGGATAGGGATTTGGGCCTTCGGTAACCACACTCACTCAGCGAAACACAACGTACGAGTTACTTCACGGCGGTATTCTGTGAGGCCGTGGTATCACTCCGGTCGAGCCGACCCATTCGTGCCGAAGCATGGCTCTCCCACATCGAACTGCATATTTTTACTCAACGAAACAAAAGTAAGTAGTACTTTAAGTTCCTTTGAACCTCAAGCGTTTGAAAGGTGAAAGTGTTCATTTTCATTTTCAATAGAAATGTTGAATCGCTCTCATTGTACGGTGGGTAGGCAGAGCCAGCGGTTCCGGTTTCACTAACTAGTTTGTTTACGCTTTTCTTTATTATGTACTTATTTTTGTTTTGTGTGGAAATTGTCAATTGTAACAATGAGGTTAAGTTTTGTGGGTGGCATTTATGTGTTGGGAATATTTTTTTTTTGGCTGACCGTTTCTGTTTTGCCTGTTATAGTCTATTGTTGAACTATATGGTTCTCGTATCTGGATGTATGATATGCTATTATCGTTGAGAAATTTTAGAGAATGGATAAGAAGATTTATGGTTGTCAGAAATAATTGTTGCCAGGTCTTTGTAAAACTGTCTGTGTAGAACACTAGCCTGGCCTCTGTAAGGTTGTCTGTGAAGTCTACTACAAGAATAGTAGAGATAATCACAATTACCACCTAGAGAGACTTGATTTGAATAAAAAATGAGTTTTAAAAAAAGCTTTTATCAGGCTTGACCATAAGTGGCAAGAGTTTTTTTTTTCGAATTCACGGAACAACTATTTGTATTATTCACATTTTTCATTCTATGATGTGTATGTGGAATTGTATGTTTGTTGCCACAACCACGACACAGGAGGAAATTGGCTAGGCTGCGTTTTATCATTTTTTAACACACGTGCAAGTGAATTCGCGTGCAGTCGCTTATCTATACTATCTAAACTTACATTAAAAATGCGAAAGTGAGTCTGTCTATCTGTCTATCTTTTCTTCACGCCTAAGCGACAGAACCGATTTCTATGAAATTCGGTACAGTCATAGCTTAGAACTTGAGAAAGGATATAGGATATAGGATAGTTTTATACCAAAAATCAGCAGTAAGTCACTATTCCACGCGAACGGAGTCGCGGGCTAAAGCTTATACATAATAATGATCAAAAAATTTATTTACCAATACATTGTATTTACAATTAAAGTCAGGTTTCGTTGGCGGCACGATGCATTTATATTATTGAGTTCAATAAAACATTAGAAACTCAACTTCTTACATCAAAATCGTGCTCAGCTTCCAACCTGCAAGGCATCACGACTGAAATGCAACTTTATTATAAATTAAATACCAAATAAAGTAGGCAATAGGCTTTGTAGGTCAAAACAGTATTCATCATAAATCATTATACTTAAAACATAATGTAAGATCACGCCTTTCATTATTTCAAAGGTTAGGCAGAAGCACCCATCGCATCCTACTAACATTACAAACGCGAAAGGTTGTAAGTATCGATTCAATGTTTGTTACTCTCTCACGTGAAAACTACTGAACGGATTTGAATGAAATTTGGCACAGATATAGATTACTGACTTTCTCCTGGGCCTCGCCCGCATGTTATGTTAATAAAAAGCTATGTCCTATGCCGGAGTGTAACCTATGCCTGTGCCAAATTTCGTCCAAATTCGTTCAGCCGCTTCGGGGTGATTGAGTAACAAAGATCCAAACATCGTAACTTTTTATCCTGGAATTTACTATTATAATTTCATATTATTTATTGTTATTTATATAAAACCTTACAAGCTGTTGCCGCTTCGCACAGAATTTAAAACAGTTGGTTTTATTGAAAACCGTCGTAAAACGACCATACCGTTGTATTTCACCATGTGTGTGAGGTTACCGGAGGCCCAATCCTTCCCCTCATATATCCCTAAATATCTGAAACTTCATACCAAAACGTCTGGCAACAGTCAACTGAACGAGCTGGAGACAGAATACGCACACTCCTCTAACCTCAACCAATCCTGACGCATACAGCTGGCAAACAAACTACAGCTCCAGAAACATACAAGTAATGCATCTGATATATTTTTATTTGAGTCTTTTTTATTCTTTAAAATACGTTGCGCCACATTAGGATTTATTCCTGTGTCATGGGTGCGTACAAATATACAAATTCACATACACATTACACCCAGACTCGGAATAATAATTTGTGGATCACACAAAGCCGTTTAATATTGGAATCAAAACCGCGACACATTGCGCGCAAGCCAGTGGGCCAGCTTCCGCGCCAACCCAGTCAAATTTAGTTTCTATTAACCTCTCGTCTGCCAGTGTATAAGACACACTACAAAACACATTGTGTTTCGCGTAGACCTTCGCTCCTGCATATCACGGGTTAAATGCATCTATTGATGCATATAAGCCATTTTTATTTGGAGAAACTGCTACTAAAAATCGTGATCGAATAGGCCTCATAATTTAAAACTAAAATAATAAATCACAATACAATACAGCATACTATTATTATTAATATAAATAACTATTATTATTAATGTTTAATGATAAAAATAAACAAGAGCACTGATTGTGGGCGTTTTTGATACCATTCAAGGATACCAACAGACAAATTGATTGATGTATCGAAATGTACGATGATGGATGATCTATGATCAAGCCAATGATCTCATTTGGCCTTACCCATTGTCTAGTACACAGAAACATTATTTGATGTGTCAAAAAAATAATATTAGAGGCGTCATTAATGTGATGATTTCCTTGAATTTTGCGTTTTGGATAGCCATGTGTGCTTCCTCAAAGGGGCAAAAGGTTGACGTTATAGCATAGGTAACTACATCATCAGCCTATAAGCGCCCACTGCTGAGCAAAGGCCTCTTCTCACACGAAGGTTTAAGCATGAATCAAACGCTTGCTCAAGGAGAACTGGCGATTTTAAACTTATAATTAGAAGTCCAGGTTTCCTCACGACCAGCCGGGGTTTGCGGGGTAAGCGCAATGAGGCCCCGCGACTTCGGCCCAGAGCAGGAGAAGGAACGAGAGGGTTTTTAGTCAGTAAGTGTCTGACACTCCCTCCCGCCCTACCCTAGGCGGGAGAAGTAATTTGATGATTTTCCCCTCATAAAAAAAAGGTTTTCTCACGATGCCACTATATGCGCGGGTCTGCGGTTAGCGGGCAAGGATAGGTCGTCATTCGACCAGAACCAAACCAGAGTTGCGGGCGAAAATAAGGTACCGCCGCTTTATCCTGGAGAAAGACCTGGAACGGGGGGAATTTGACACTCCCTCTCTTAGACGAAAGAAGTCACTTTACAATAAGTATAAAAAACAAAAAATGTTTTCCTCACGATGTTTTTTCTCACCGTTTCTCAGTGGTGTCAAAATAATCTTTAAAGTACATATAACTCCGAAAAATGACCATGGTATTTTTGTTAATGGAATAGGAGGGAAACAAGCAGGCGGATCACATGATGGTAAGTGATCGGCGCCGCCCATGGACACCTGCAGCACCAGAGGAGTCACAGGCGCGTTGCCGGCCTTTTATTAAGGAGTACGCTCGTTTCTTGAAGGTTTGAAGATCGTATCGGTTCGGGAATACCGCCGTCGGGAGATCATTCCAAAGTTTTACTGTGCGGGGCAGAAAGTTTCACGTGAATCGTTGTTGACTGCCAAACATGTGATGGGGATATATGCTTATCAGGTTTTAAACCCTTCTTTTTTAAGTGCCAGAAAGTCTTAACCTCCGGGCCACTACGACATTTAATTCGTTATTTATGTATCTATACATATATGAATGTTCAATTTAATTTTATTATTACAATAACCTCAACAATAACTCATACATGCGATAAGGGTACAACAAAAAGATGGTCTTCTATCTATGATTGGAATCTAAAACGTGTGCACACATCGTGTTATGCCAAATCGTTGTTGTAAATACAAGTATTGCTTAACGTATTATTATTTTTTATGTGATAAGTCGGCAAACGAGCAGACGGATTACCTGATGGTAAGCAATCAGCGCTGCCCATGGACACCCGCAACCGAGGAGTTACGAGTGCGTTGCCGACCTTTTAGGGATTAGGGATTTGGAGATTTAGGGATTGAGGAGGGATTGGGGGAGGGGAAGGACACAGGGCGAAACGCAACAACAACGGCTCTCCCACACTTTTACGTACGTAGTCTTTAAGTATTTTTTTCTATATATTAGGAGCCAAAGGGGCAGACGTATCACCTGGTGTTAAGTGATCAGCGCTGACCATGGACACACTAAGATTGTCTCCTGTATCGTTGGTGTGTTTACAAACGTATTTCACATATACATCACTGTTGCCACGTAAACGCTTTCCAAAGTCCAAAACATTTATTTAAAATATACCCTTACAGGCACTTTTGAAAAATTCAAGATAAAAAGTGTCTGTCTGTCGGTCACTTATCTTAGTCAGGCTAGATAAGAATAAACAAAAAACTTTACAGTTAATCTTATTTTTTTATTGTTACAAACTTGTGCTGGACTGCGGTCCCGACTGATGGTAAGCAGTGATGCAATCGTTGATGGTAAGGCGCACTAGTTTATTAAGAGCCTATTCACTCTAGCCTTGCTAGCCTAGCTCTATTAAACGAATTTCACATACAGATCGAACTAAATAAGTTTAAATTCCCACTCTTGTAACTCATATATAATAAGTGTTTTAAGATACGAGGATTCCATTGTGTTGAAAGAAAACTCATCAAAATCTGTCCAGCGGTTATTGAGTTAAACACAAAATGCCAAGTAAAATGAATTCGCTCCATATTGGTTGAAATGTATGTATACACACACATAGACACTAATATAATAACCAACGCTTCTCCTCACATAAAGGAATTGAACACATAAATTCAATATAATTGCAATATCAGTAGCGAAAGGTCATAAGTCCATGCCACTACCAAATGATTTACGACCTTATTGATATGAAACAACGAGATAATTCGTAACAATTGGCTTGCTTATCTTAAAATGTCATCATGAGTTATCTATGTCGGATGATTTGTTGATGTAACGGTGAAAGTTAAACATAAGTTGGTTGAGTGAAGAGTCAACCAAGTGAACGGTCTAAGATTTTGATCCCCGGTCAGGCAAACATTTTATATGTATGTATCTTAGTTTTAGTAATTAGTATTGCTTCGGCACGAATGGGTCGGCTCGACCGGAGTGATACCACGGCTTCACAGAACACCCGGCGTGAAATAACCACAGCGTTGTGTTTAGCCGTGTGAGTGAGGTTACCGGAGGCCCAATCCTTCCCGTCAACACAGGACGTTGCAGTCCCGGTGGTTTTTAGTCAGTAAGAGCCAGACTTTTAGGTACTCTTCCAAAACCTTCCCCCCACCTGTTCCTTCTCCTGCTCTGAGGCCGAGGTCGCGGTGCCTCATTGCGCTTACCCCGCAACCCCGGCTGAACATCGGCCCTATAGGGCCCCGTCTGTGGTGGTCTATTGGCTCTTTTAGGCGCGCGCGGAACGCAACGCACTGTACGCGCGGGTCTGGTTCTGGTCTATACAATAACTACGTCAAATATTTTTAATCAGTTAAGAAATAATGTTTGCAAAACAATCAACTTGGTATCAAGATAAACAATTTAATATGTACTCTAAGGTTACGTAACTAAGAGACAGTTTGATCTGCATTCTTTCATAAACAAACGATGGTCATGCAGTAAGAAAATTAGTCAGAGACAGAAACAGAAGTTTTAGTCGTTACAAGATTATTAATTTTATATTGAAATTTAATATCCAATTGAAATGGATCAGATTAACAAATATATTTCTATACATTTCCTCATAATATTATATATAAAATGAATTATTAGTTCGTTAGTGTTGCTAAAGCTCAAGAACGGCTGAACCGATTTGGCTAGTGCTTTTTGTTGTGATAAGACGGCGAATGAACAGACTTATTACCTGATAGTTAGCAATCAGCGCGGTCCATGGATACCCGTAAACACTAGAGGAGTGACAACTGTGTTGCCAGCCTTTTGAGGGGTATTGTTTCGGGATTTAGGGATAGAGGGGGAGGAGAAGAAGGTTTGTGTCTCAGGTAACCTCACTGAAACGGCAAAACAATGCAGTGGTTGTATCACGCCGGTTTTCTGTGAGGCCGTGGTATCACTCCGGTCGAGCCGACCCATTCGTGCCAAAGCTTAGTTTTCTTACACTTAAAATGTTTAGTCTTACAACATTCGTGGATGTCCATGTAAGGTATTGATTAATGCTCAAATCTTCTCCGAGAGAGAAGAGACTTTTGCTCAGCAGTGGGCACTTATAGGCTGATGATGTGCCACAATATAAATCCAATTTTGTAACCTCAAATAAGTACATAAAAACAATTAACAAAAACGTGAAGAAATAAATAAATATTTATTTTAAACCTTCTACGTTGCCTCTACAATGACCATTGGACCATCATTGCATCACAGTTGCATTACATCATGAGCTCGACATGATATCAGAATCAGATTGCACTCAACAAATGATGTGATGCTTAGAATGCTTGCGTTCAATCAAAAACGTCAATATCTGAAGTCCGTAATAGGACCAAAGAGGATGAATAGTTTTTTTTTTTGTAATGGATGGCAAATGAGCAGATTTATTAGCTGATGGTAAGCAAGCAGTGGTACCCATAGACAATCGCAATGCCAGAAGTTAGAGGCATGTTACCGTTCTTTTAAGATGAATAACCATGAATAATGCAAGTATGGTTCACTAAGAGGACTGACCGACAGACTGACAATTTATATCTTTAAATTTGACGTTCAAAAGTCTCAGTATCAGTCAAGGAGTGACAGGGTCTAATTGAAATAAATGATTTTGACTTTCACTTGTAATTAGAACTGATAGGTTCAGAAATACCGGCGCCGAAAGATAATTTTCTTTAAGTTAGATAATTCATTTTCTTTATTGTTATTTATGAGAGGTACGTTTTTACGTCAACACGTACAACGTAATTGTCTCTTTAAAAAAAATGTATAGGTGGAAAATTATAATATATTGTTATTTTATATAATTCTATAAAAATAAGATTTATGCGGTCATTACGTTATTAACTGTGTTGTGTGTGTACGAGAATCGAACACGCGGCACGTTGGTTAGCAGCCGGCTACTCAGTTACCATGCCATCTTTGCAATCAATTATTTCAAAGCACCCAGATAATTAATGAAAAAAGAAAATTGAAAATTCTCAAAGAAATTCCTTAAAAACACAAACAATTTAAATAAACAATCCCACCATTAGGTACCATAATAAAATCGCTGACATAACACGAATTATCAGCTTTGCCGGCGAATATGCGAAATAGCTGGTGCAAGTGATTAATTGCTAATGTCCAGACATTAGCAGTGCTCAAGTAATTAGTCTGTCTCACATTGATTAGTGGGTACTACCGTTAAACATTGCTCACATCGCTCGGGTATTATGCGTAATGACTTAGGGAAATTTTCGAAATACTGAATACTTGGAAGGGTATTGAAGTTCGTTCTTTGGCTCATTTTAAGATTTTTCCTGTGTCATGCGTCAACACATCTTATACGAAACAACAATTTATGTTACTCAAAGCATTGTCCCGTGTGAGAATCGAACCTGCTTCACGTTGTCACAAGCATCATAAGTCATTGGGTCTTGTTATGGAAGACGGCTATCTGACTGACTATAGTAACTATTATCAATGAAAGTTTATAAAAGAAATAAGGTTTGCATGAAGAAATTCCAGTAAGAATATTTAGCACCTATGTACATATGCATGTACTTAAATTATATGTATTTAAATGCATTAAATAATTTTTTCTTTGTTCGTGTCTACATAAATATTTTTATGTACCTAATAGGTCAGCAAACGAGCAGACAGATTACCTGATGGTAAGCAATCAGCGCCGCCCCTGGACACCCGCGACGGAGGAGTTACTAGTGCGTTGCCGACACATTTGGGATTAGGGATTTGGAGATTTAAGGATTGATGAGGGTTTGATTGAGGGGAAGGATTGGGCCTCCGCTAACCTCACTTACACAGCGAAACACAACGCTGTGGTTGTTTCAAGCCGGTTTTCTGTGAGGCCGTTGTATAACTCCGGTCGAGCCGACCCATTCGTGCCGAAGCATGGCTCTCCCACAATACTACATAATTATGTAACTATATCCGTAAGGTGGCTGCCAGTGGTTGCATGAGAAGAGCTGAACATCGAGCTCAGTGCCGTGCAATTGGGGAGGCCTATGTCTAGCAGTGGACGAAGTCAGGCTAATGATAAATAAATAAACAAAAACTACCAAAAAACGAGCTCAAGATTAAAAACATTGTTTAGTTGGCCTAATTTTAACTAATAAGGTCTATAGGTAAAATATTAGGTCACCTACATTACAATCTAGATTAGGGTCGAGTGTCTCAATCCTCACTTTCACATACAGATAAGAAATATAAACATTCTTATCACTCAAATCGGCTATCGCAAATGTATTGGTAACTTATGGAGCGTTTACTACTGTGTTTTGAGACAGTACAGTAACTAGGGCGAGTATCTTTATGGTCGTGTGCCGGTAGAGTACAGCTAGTTTCCTAGGTCAAAAATAAATTATTTGGAGTTCTAAAAACAATGAATTATTAAAATATAAATCATAGTTTGCATTCATTGTTTTGAGGATGAACTTAATATTAGATTTTTCTAGTTATATATCATGAGTTCTATTTATTCTAATTATAATCCAATGATAAATTGACTGCACGTTTGGCGCGGTGGCAACGTGTCGCAGTTTTGAGTCCCGCACGGAACAACTCTTGGTGTCGTCTATTGTCAAGAAGAGTGTGCCTGTTGTTGTAGTTTTAAAAAGTTGACCTAGCTAATTCCTAATTAAAATCAGCGCCATCTAGTGAGCAAGAACGGTATACCCCTTTAGTACCTAACATAAATCTATTGGTAAAGAGAAAAAGGGAATTTTTAATCGTTTGAAAAGGTCAAGAAAGAAGTGGCGCGTTTAATACCATGGCACGGTCTACTAGAGTGTACTATCGATCTTAATTCCACTGGACTGTGACGAATTAAAAATTGTAATTTATGAATGAAGTGTTAATAAGTGGAACTCGATAGAAAAACTGGCATGGGGTACGGTACGTAGCACGCGATATACGAATCGATTATTTCGTTATGCTAGTGATCATTGTTAAGACATTACTGATAAAGGTCATGAAGTTCTAGTTAATGTTTAAGATGTAATTTTTTTTTTACTTTTTTGATCAGAAAACTAGCAAGCGTATTACCTAATGGCAAGCAATCAGGAGTTACGAGTGCGTTGCCGACCTTTTGGCGATCAGGAATTTGGTATATTTAGGGATTGGGGAGGGATTTAGTGAGGGCAAATTCTGGGTCTACGATAACCTCACTCACACGGTGAAACACAACGCTGTGGTTGTTTATCATTCGTGTCGAAGCATGGCTCTCCCACAAATAAAATATGGTTAGAAATGTTTGAATTAAGAAACGAGCTTGTATATTTCTTTCAGTCGGGATTTCAATAAAATACCGCGGCCTTAGCTTGGCACAGGAGAAGAGACGTTATGGTTTTTAGTCTGTAAGAGACTGACACTTCCTCCAACCCTAACGAGCGCAAGAGACGTCAATGAATTAATCATCCCCTAAAGAAAAACTATGAAGTCATTTCTTTTTGATCGCGTCTGCTTTATTTTGGTATGATTCAAAGAACAATCTGTAGGTAGGTACAATTATTTGGCATGCTGCTACGAAAATAAAAATTTATTTAGCTAATAAGCTGAATTGTAGTTAGAAAATATTGTTTGTCATTAAAAACTACCTTTTATAGTATAACTAGCTTCTGTCGCGTGGTTTCACTCGCTGTTCGGCTCTTACAAATTATAGCATCATGTTTTATAGCCTAAAGCCTTTTTTGATAAATGTTCTACTAAGCACAAAAATAATTATCCAATTCGACTAGTAGTTCTGGAGATTAGGGCGTTCAAACAAACAAACTCTCTAGCTTTATAATATTATATAATATAAGTATAAATAATAGATAATCGTAGTGATTCAATCTATATTTGTGCAGACTGTACTTTATAAACAGCGAAGGTGAAACCAGTCAACTTGAATGAAGTTATCAGTCGTCTAAACGAAGCACGAACCGTTATCAATTCTAATAATAATAAGTTTACCAGATAAGATTACTTTTCATTTTCATTACGGAATTACAAAAATGTTTTAAACACCGATGTACGTAGTGCACATACATAAATGTAGGAACATTTGATACAAAAAGATGGACATTCAATGTAGGTCCTTGGTAACAATAATTATTATCAGCTGCCTGAAGCTAGCTTCGCACCCAACTACCTCGACACATTATTTTTATGAAGGGAAAATCATCAAATATCTTCTCCCGCCCAGGGTCAGCCAGGGGTAGTTAGACTCTTACTGACTAAAAACCCCCTCGTTCCTTCTCCTGCTCTGGGCCGAGGTCGCGGTGCCTCATTGCGCTTACCTCGCAACCCCTACGCGCCGTCGGGTCTGGTTCTGGTCTGGCGGCGAGCTACCCGTACACTCGTACCTCGATACCAATGACCTCGGTAGCTATAACCCAATTTTCCCCTATCCTTTTCTACAATTGTCTTTCGTAAGAATCTTCTCCTGGTGCTAAAGAATACAACAAAAAAGAGCTTGCCGTGTTATGCGCTTTTGCTATTCATTTTTATATGTTTACAGGGATTTTGAACGAAGGGCTTATACATGGAGCTGATTTTGGTGCTCAATTCTAATTGCTTTTTCATATGTCAAATATGGAAACCTCAAAAAAAAAAAAATGCTGCTTCTTCTTCATACAAAATTATCGGCGATCAGCTGTTGCGATTTGTATGGGGAAATACTTTAAATTTATTTATATAAACCAATGAAATGAAACATTATTTATCCAAGTAATTAATTTCTTCATAATTATAGGTAGATGTTTACCTTTACTATATTCAAAGTATATCCGATTCATGATCCGTTTTTAATATAGATTTTGACTAATATTATAAGAGAAAAAAAGTATCAGGAATTTTAAAATTAAAAAGCTTAGTGGTTATAATGCTTTGGTTGAAATAGCTAACAAGACTGTTTGATGTATATGCCAATTTGAGATTTTGTAGATTTATGATACCCGGGATTAACACATAGGCTGCTTTTCATCAACATACCATGCGGACGCAGCTGCGGGCGGAACTTGGTGTTAAAATGAAACTTGACCAAAAAAGGCATTCATTAGCAAGAGAATAATAATATAATAAAGTTACCATAATGACTCTTTTTTACGACATACTTAAAAAGAACCTTATAGTTCACCAGTTCAAAAGGTTATTAGTACAACTGTTCGCAAAAAATTGCTCAATAGCGGTAAACAACAGTTTTTACCTTATTAACAACTAATTGGTCGGCTTGAAAGTTAATTATGATATCTTTGCAATGCAACGGTTGTACAACGATTGCTGTCAGAATTTTAATTCTGTCATGCTAGTGTTTCGCGCTAGTGGTAACTGTTCTTATGCTAGTAGATGAAGTATTAAACGAGGCATGAACTCTTTTGTTTATTTATTTATTTTTTGTAAATATTTTTAGGATTTTATTAACTCATTTTTTATATTAAATTATTTTTTAGTCGTTCGAAATCTTGATTAATATTTTGATTTGATTATTTTTAAAAGGGATTTTTTTGTAATACTGTAAAAAAAAACAATGATTCTTTTTTTTATGTAATAGGTCGGCAAACGAGCAGACGGATTACCTGATGGTAAGCAATCAGCGCCTCCTATGGACACTCGCAACGGAGGAGTTACGAGTGCGTTGCCGACCTTTAAGGGATTAGGGATTTGGAGATTTAGGAGGGATTGGGGAAGGGGAAGGATTGGATTTGATTGTTAGAGGTTCTTAAACTGCAACTGAAGGATTTGACAAGATAATGTAAATAATAAATTATGAGTAATTACAAAAAAAAATACTCATAATTTATTGTCTGGCAGTGGTTTTACCCGTAGTACTTACCAGGGTGAAAATCCGATGTTTTGTTCCAGACTATTAGGTCTATCTCTGTGCCAAACCTCATTAATATCGGTTCAGTAGTTTTACGTGGAAAAATAACAAACAAACTACAGTACAAAACACAAACATTCGATTTTTTTTAATTTTACGTATAATTTCAGGCAATTCAAGACACGAAACCAAAACGCTATACAACTCACAAAAAAAGAAAAAAGCAAAACAAAAAAAAAAATCGTCGAGAAACCGTAATACTAAAAATTGTAAACGGTCTAGCCGCAAAATAGGCACTATCGATACATTAATTAAATCCTCACTTACTTTATAGTTTATTTTTAACCGAACTAGGTCAGATTGTACGTGACTGGTCGGTTACTGAGAGATGGTTGGATGTTGAATGGCCGACGTTGACATCGTAACATCGGATACTGGATTTTGATGTCAGTTTGTTACTTAGAGTGGAATTATTTTAATTAAGACAAATTCTTCACTGACTTCTCCCGCTCCGGATGGGGCGAGACAGGTGCGTTAGACTTTTACCCCTTTATTACAAAATAATATTTATCTTTAGTCTAAGTTTAAACTATTGAGTCGACTGCACGGTTGGTGCGGTGGCTGGTCAACTGGCTGCCGTGCAACGTGTCGCGGGTTCGAATCCCGCACGGAACAACTCTTTGTGTGATTCACAAATTGTTGTTCCGGGTCTGGGTGTCATGTGTATGTGAAATTGTATGTTTGTAACCGCACCCACGACACAGGAGAAAATGCTAATGTGGGGCAACGTTTATTCTAAAAAAAAAACTATTCAGTCAAAGTTTTCAATTTTGAGTCTTATTCTCACCAATCTTCAATTTGAAATACAAAAACAGGCTCAATGGTCTAGACTAAATAAAAACTTTTTTGTAATAAAGCATATATTAAACTGACTAAAAACTGTCCCCCATAAAACGCTGCACAGATAGAAAAGGATAGTCTAGGCTTGCGAATCCTTTGGCACTATTGATCTGTTTACATGGTTGCCATGGCAATCAGGGAATTCACTTAAACATTTCGTAACAGGAACATCCATTCCCGACCCGACATTTTTTTTGTTATGTTTTTATTTTTCACGTTTTCATAAGGTGATAGTTGCTGACTTCATTGTCATGAATATTCTACTCTTCAAATTATATCTTCTGATTTATTTCGTTGTAGGGTCCAAGACAGTCATCCATGTCCCTTTTTTTTGTAAGGGGAAAATCATCAAATGACTTCTCCCGCCCAGGGTCGGGCGAGAGGGAGTGTCAGACTCTTACTGACTAAAAACCCCCCTGTTCCTTCTCCTGCTGTAGGCCGAGGTTACGGTGCCTCATTGCGCTTACCCCGCAACCCCGGCTGAGTCATTCATGTCCCTGGGACGTGACGACGTTCAGTGTTCCAGTGTTTTCATAGTTATATTTACTGTAGATCCTGACTTACAGGAGTTGCAGCGGTTTTCAGAGGTTGTAGATGGCTTGTTCCAATTTAAAAGCTTTAAAATCCTACTACGATTTTTTTTGTAGCATTGATAGATGTTTGTTACTTTTACGAATAAAAAAAATTGACTTGAACATAAAATTCCAAGTTTGATATCGCCAATTTGGTTTGACCACGTGTGGTGATTAATACTCAAATTGTAAGCGAAAAGTATTAAACTGGTGATGCCAAACGACTGATTATTAATGCATGATTTGAGGAATTAAATAATTCTTTTTTTGACGAGGGCAGATCATGAAATGGCTACACACCTAGTGTAAGTCAAGAGGGAGCACCAGATTCTTACTGATTATAAACTGTCCCGTTCCTTCTTTTGCTCCAGGCAACCCTGCCTTAACATCGGCCCATCTGTTGTAAATTAAATGATCCTACCAATGCTTTGACGTTTCGACAAAACGCGTGTAAACTTCACACGTACGTGTTTGAACCCAAAGCACTCAAAGTGTGACAAATTGAATCGACATCAATAAAAATGTGAAGTGTAGAAATTAGGACACGGCTAGTGAGTGATAAACATTATCTACAATCGTATTCGGTCACTTTATGACCTTATTTAATCGTTACGGTAATTTAAACTAATGCTTTATGGTAGTGGTGTTTTTTATGGAATAGATTGGCAAACGAGCACACGGATTACCTGATGGAAAGCAATCAACGCCACCCATGGACTCCCGCAACACCAAAGGAGTGACGAGTGCGTTGTCGGCTTTTTAGGCCCTTTTTGGAGGGAGGGGGTGGATGGGCCTCCGGTAACCTCACTCACACGGCGAAACACAACGCTGTGGTTGATTCACGCCGGTTTACTGTGAAGCCGTGTTATCACTCCGGTCTTGCACATTTGTGCTGAAGTATAATTCTCTTACACTTTAAATACTCTAATCCCAAGCCTCATCATCATCAGCCTATAAGTGCCCACTGCTGAGCAAAGGCCTCTTCTCATACGGAGAACGTTTTAAGGCATTAATCACTTGCTCAATTCGTGTTGGCAAACTTATAATTAGAAATTATAAGTCCAGGTTTCCTCACGATGTTTACCTTCACCGTATGTCAGTGGTGTCTAAATAATTATATAAAGAACATATAATTTGGAAAAAGTCACATTGGTACTTGCCCGGTTGCGAAGCCACACCCTCATGCATGAGAAGCGGGGGCCTTAACCTCGGGGCCACCACGACCACAAGCTTGAAGCAAGAATCTTTTTTTTTTATGTTATAGGTCGGCAAACGAGCAGACGGTCTACCTGATGGTAAGCAATCAGCTCCGCCCATGGACACTCGCAACGGAGGAGTTACGAGTGCGTTGCCGACTTTTTAGGGATTAAGGATTTGGAGATTTAGGGAATGAGGAGGGATTGGGGAAAGGGAAGGATTGGGCCTCCGGTAACCTCACTCACACGGCAAAACACAACGCAGTGGTTATTTCACGCTGGTTTTCTGTGAGGCCGTGGTATCACTCCGGTCGAGCCGATCTCAAACTTGTGAAGATTATATTGAATGATCTCTTATGTAGATAGGGAAGGCTCATAATAGTTCTACTTAGGGCTTTGATGATAACAAAGGTAGTGCCAATAAAATGGAAGTGTGGGCAGGAAATGGTTCCCAATATATCTTAAGCACAATAGACTACAAATAGAATTCTATTAAGAACCCAAGTCTGACAGTCTATAGCAAAAACACATTAGCAAGTAGGCGTAAAGTACCAATCAAATATCAATAAAGCTCCAAACACAATCTCACACAAAAATAGTCATTAAAAACAAAACGAAAACGACTACAATCGCGCAAACTTAGATTGCAAATTAGCGTCACAACACTAGACAATTAAGCGAAGGACTCAAAGCAATTCGACCTTTATAATAAGTATCAAATAATATCAAATCATTTCTGTACAAAGACGCAACTATCACGGTATTACAAATCGATATTTATTACGACAATTTTATTTAAAGAAAGCCTTCAAAACAAAGGTCTTTTCATAGGTAGGTAATTTTGAAAATATTATAATTAATACTGTCTTTGTTTTAGAGGTTATAAGTATGGCTAATGAGTATAATGGTCATGAATACTACCCAAGGATTATGACGAACAACAAGAGAAATTGGGAAAGATTTAAAGATCGGTAAACGAGCTAATGCCCGCTAAGCTAACCCCCGAGTTACAAGATGCCTTCTCAACCTTTAAGCGGTAAGGTCGGCAGATTTGAAGTTTGGAGATGGGGGGACAGGATTGGACGACTGGTAACCTCAAACACACAGCGAAACACAACGCGAGTTTTTTTCTGTAAGATCGTTGTATCACTCCGCTCGAGTCGACCCATTCGTGCCGAAGCTTGACTTTATCACACTTAAATACTATTTGTACTTATTCTAAGTTAAGATGGAATAGAAAATAAGAATGTTAATTACTTAGTAGGTGGCGCTTTTTGCTTTTTTAGCTCACGCTAGAGTATGAGATATCCGCCTTGAGCAAGCCTGGTGATTAATGTTCAAACTTTCTCCGTGTAAGAAGAGGCCTTTGCTCAGCAGTGGGCACTTATAGGCTGATGATGATGATGAGAAGAAAGAGTTTGAGTTTATGTCTCAAAACAAAATGTATATGTAGTTTGTTAGGCCGGTTAGACTAGCTTATTATAATATCTAGGCATAATTATTATAAAATTCGTATTACTAATAAGGAAATTCTCAAACATATTGATAAAAATTTCGTTTGTAAGTACTGCTATCGTAAATTATAATCTAAAAGGCGAAATGTTGATACGTTTCTAAGAAACTGATTAGATATTATTATTATAATCAAATCCATCAATGATAAATAATAGGTACTAGATATGTATGTATGTATATACTTTCTACAAACATTTGGGTAATTTCTTTAAAGAAAAAACTATGATATTATATATTATGAACTATGAAAAACTAACTGGTTTTTTGAAAAGAGAAAATCATCAAATGACGGTCAGTCCGGAGTCGGACGAGAGGTAGTAGTCTGACTTCTTCTGACGACGAAATAACCCAGTTACTTCTCAAGAGAGAATAACAAAAAAATATATATGTATATCTCAAATGGTTCCCGATCTTGTTGAAAGAATTAGGATTGGAAGATAGAGGTAATAATTAACATGAATTGAGGAAAAAATATTAAATAACCCGAATAAGAATTTAAGATGAGTGCTAGATTCTTTATATTAAATTCTCTTAATATAATTTCCGATGACGCGACTGCCTCATTCTTCAAGTCTTCTTGACCTCAAACGCGATAGGTATTAGTTCGTGACTGAAAAACCTCAGTCATTCTTGTAATAATATTGTTTTTAAATACGGATATTGAATAAGCATATTGATGTTATAAAGATAGTAATTACAGGAAGACATGCGTGTAGGTATACTGTGTAGGTTAATGTAGGATATTGATTTTATAAAGATAGCGATTACAGGAAGACATGCGTGTAGGTTAATGTAGGATTTCTGTTATTTTTTTTTCTATTTGAGGTTAGTATATATACTCAAATTTTTGCTCATGTTCAGTCGAAGTGATGTTTCATGTCCGTTGTACTTGACTTCAAAATATTTTTTTAAATAGTGACTTTATAGACAAGAAATGTCCATTGCTTGCTTCGATCTATTTATCTCGGTGTTAGTCATTTGTTTTATTAGCGACTAGCTTTTTCCCGCGACACCGTTCGCGTGGAATAGTGACTTTCTGCAGATTTTTGGAATAAAAACTATCTAGTGAAAGATGCGTTTCTTTTCTTTTAGTCTGACTTTTGAAAGAAGGAGACCTTTGAACAATGTTTTTCTTCATCAAGAAAGTCTAGAAAGAACTCTTTAAAAAAATTAACAACACAATCGTAACAAAAGAAAAAAAAAAACGCAAAAGACCGTTAGAAAAAACTTCGTAACAAAAATATTCAAATTACCTACAAAAGTTCATTTCGAAGTACCGTATATTATGTAAAACGATGTTAAATTACTATGTGCATCATTGTTCGTGAATATTCATGTAACTGCCTTCCTTGACCGATCGCATTGACTTCCGACAGTCAATTGTTTTAAACTTCATTCAAGTTCATTATAAATGTTGGTAGGTAAATAAGAATAGCAGTGTTTGAAAAGTCAAAGTCAAAGTCAAAATCATTTATTCCAACTAAACCATAAAAAGGGTACTTTTGAAACGTCAAAATAGAAAAGTATTCTGTCAGTCTGTTTGTCAGTCAAGCTAGGTGCTCGTTCCAAATGTAGATTCGAATGGAGAAGAATTAGGAAGAAACTCCATCCACTCCAACTTCAAAAATAGAAGATATATTTGTATTATTTTTTATTGCAAACTATATCTATAAGTCTCACTATTATAAAGAGGTAAAATTTGTATATTTTATATGTAGGGACTAATCTTTGGAACCGCTGGTCGGGTTGCCAAAATTCTTTACTGATAGATAGCTACAATGTTCTTGAGTGCTATAGGCTATAAAACATCCGCTTACAAACAGTAGGAGCCGAACAGCGGATGAAACCGCGCGAGAATAGCTAGTATTATATATAAAGGGACAAAGGAGCAAGCGGATTACCTGATGGCAAGCAATCGTTGGCATACCACCACAGACACCCATAACCACAGATAGGTTACAAGTGCGTAGAATTAAGCATTAATCACCATCACAACAGAGGAGTTACGAGTGCGTTGCCAACCTTTTGGAGATTAGGGATTTGGGAGATTTCGGGATTGTAGAGGGATTTGGGGAGGGGAAGGATTGGGCTTCCTGTAACCTCACTCACTCCGCGAAACACAACGAATTGGTTGTTTCACACCGATTTTCTGTGAGGCTGTGGTATCACTTTCTTGGGTTGGCGATTTCTAACTTGGAAATTACGAGTCCATGTTTACTCGTGATGTTTTCCTTCACCGTTTGTCATCGGCGTCTAATAACCTTAGAAAGTACAAATGACTCGGAAAGTCACATTGCCACTAGTCAGGTTTCAAAACCGCACTCTCTTCCATGATAAGCGGACGACCTAACCTCCGGGCCACCACGACAATCAAATATTCTCCAGTCAGAAAAAAGGGCATCAAATTCGCAAAAATGACACCAAAACTATTAACTTGTTATGAGACCATGCAAATATGATCATAGTTCTTAATGTGCGAAGTTATTTTTTTGCTTAAAGTAAGCAAACAATGCCTTAACAGTTACCTGACTTGACACCTCATTATTTCATTAGGCTAATTGGTTAAGTCAGTGTGTCATAGTTTTTGGATACATTCGGTTTTTGTACATTGTTTGGACTTTCACTCAGCTTATGGAATAAGGATGTTTGAATGGTTGACCAAGATACGTAAGTAAGTGATGTTTTGTTCCTTTCAAGAAAAAACTGTACAGAGATACGTCATACATAGTTACATGCTTTTTTTTCTAAAAGAACTCTAATATTTTTATTCTTATTACTTCTGAATAAATGGGACGACCCGTAGCGTTTCGCGCACGCCTCAAAGAGCCAATAGACCATCACAGACGGGGATCTATAGGGTTGATGTTTAGCCAGAGTTGCGGCGTAAGCACGGTTGGTGCGGTGGCTGGGCAACTGGCTGCCTTGCAACGTGTCGCAGGTTCGATTTCCGCACGGAACAACTTTTTGTGTGATCCACAAATTGTTGTTCCGGGTCTGGGTGTTATGTTTATGTGAAAATGTATGTTTGTAACCGCAACCACGATACAGGAGAAAATCCTAATGTGGGGCAACGGTTTTTTTTTTATAAAAAAAATTATGCACCACGGCCTCGGCCCAGAGAACGAGTAGGAATAGGGGTGTTTTTAGTCAGTAAGAGTCTGACACTTCCTCTCACCTCACTCGGGGCGGAGAAGTCATTTGATTTGATGAAAAAAAGGGGGACGGAAAGTATTTCTGTTGTATTGTTATATGGAATTGGAGGCAAACGGAAACGGCTAGATGGATCACTTGATGGTAGGCGATTAGCACCGGCCAAGGACACCCTTAACACTAGAGGAGTCAAGTGCACTGCCGCCCGGCCTTATAAGGGTCTTTATTTTGTCTTTACTTTGACATTATGACATCAGTTGTCCTAGCGCAGGGGTAAAAAATGGTCGAAATGGTATTCACTATAGGAAGCCTCAGGATCAGTATGTCTTGTACGAAGGGGGCAAATGATCAGACGTATCCCCTGATGGGACCAGCAACACCCATGGACGCTCGCAACACCAGAAGATCCAGTCAGGGTTACGGGTCCAATAATGTATACTGGTCCGGCCTCAGAACTGGAGAGGAAACAGGGTATGTTGTAGGCCGTAGAGTAGGATCATCATCATCATCATAATCATCATCATCATCATCAGCCTATAAGTACCCACTGCTGAGCAAAGGCCTCTTCTCACACGGAGAAGGTTTGAGCATTAATCACCACGCTTACTTAAGGCGGATTGGCGATATCAAAGTTATACTTAGAGATTATAAAGTCCAGATTTCCTCACGATGTTTTCCTTCACCGTATGTCTGTGGTGTCTAGATAGTCATAGAAAGTACATATAACTCTGAAAAAGTCACATTGTACTTGCCAGGTTTCGAACCTGCACCCTCATGCATGAGAAGGGGCGTCTTAAGCTCCGGGTCACCACGACATTTAGTAGAGTAGGACACTAACTATACTCCTCAAAGAGAAAAAGACCAGAAGAGTGCGTTGGTAGTCTTTTTAAAAAGGTTTTATTACTTCAGAGTATATAGTAACTGTTATTGTCTTCTCTATGTAATGTATAGTGTTGTCTCACTCTCAATCTGACTAACTGAACACAGGTCAAGTTGTGGCCGTGGTAGGTCTTACAAAAGGCCTAATTAAGAATAATTTCATGACAATTAACGCAAACGTTGCTTAATAGATTATATTAAATTTAAGGGTCATTGTCAATACAATAATTACTATTAATCATAATTATATGCTTTCTACGCGATTTTTTCATTAATTCGCTAGAGGTCGAGGGAATTCTGAGTTTTAGGGCAACATCACCAGTGCATGATACTCAGGTTTTCTGCCCACCCACTTCTTCTCAAGAAAAGGTATTCCCTAACTAGCTTACAATTCCGGGATCGAGAGACGATCTGCGACCACTTTAAGCACGAGTCTGCGGACGACGAGGAAGGATAGCTTGCCGCCCGTCCTGACATACGCCCAAAGAGCCCATAGACCACCACCGATGGGCTCCAATAGGGCCGATGTTAAGCCGCGGTGGCAGGGCTAGCGCTGTATGATATCCCTGCCTCGGCCTAGTCTAGCAGAAAGAACAGGGTGGCTTTTATTCAGTGAAAGTCTGATTTTCCCTCTCGCCTCATCCTAGGCCACAATTCATAACTATTAAGAACTAGATTTTGCCCGCGTCTTTGTTCGCGTGGAAAATCAACTTCATGCAGATTTTTGGTTTAAAAACTGTCTAAATCTTATGTCCTTTCCCAAGTTCCAAACTATATCACACATAGGTTCAGTAGTTTAGGCGTGAAGAAAAGACAGACAGTTAGATAGACAGAGTTACTTTGGCCTTTATAAGATAAGTTTGATTTACTAACTGATTACATTTGAGTCAAAATATACATAAATATCACTAAATTAGAACTCAGCGCATCCCACCTGATACAATTCGAAACTTATCAATACAAAACACAGTTCAGCATTCAACCTTATCTAAAAGGAAATGATCCGTCAATAATACGACCATTAAAACACTATAATTAGACATAAATATATTATATGTATGCATAATAATCCAGTTTGTTGAGGAAGATAAATATTATATGTATTTCTAGTTATGCATATTTATATACTTTATTCACTAAAAAGATTAGAATTTGTTATAGAATAGAATAGATTCACAAACACATTTTTGAATGTTTGTCGAGGTACCAAAGATATTTGGAGCTGAATAGTAGATAAACGTTTTATTTTTTTGGCTCTTTCTGGAATTTTAATTGTAGTTGGTGAATTTTTTGATAAATGGTTAACAGTTTTGCAACGTAACTCATTACCTAAAAAAACACAAGAATAGTTTTAGGATATTCAAAAATGGTAACGGTTACAAAAATTCTGATAGGCATTTATCTTTCTTGCTAAGAACGTATTAAAGAAACAGATTAGAAACATGTAAATACGAGCATACTAAAATGAAACTGAAATGGCGGGATGGCTGGAAAGAAAGAAGCTGGTCAAGCAAAGATGGATGCTAATGATAGCGGAGGTTGGGTTATGTCTGGAGAGAATGGTATCATGGCAGCCCGAAGGTTGAGCCATCCAATTCTCAAGCATGAGGGCAAATCAAAACCTGCCAATTACCAACTTTCTTAGTTTATTTACACCACCACAAACGATGAATAAAAGAGAACAATGAAATAATGAATTTTATTTTTGTAAATGGGCCATAAAACATCTGTTTTATACGTCAGTATTATAAAAAAATCTATATCAAAGTCACATATCCTAGCAGACTGCGATGAAAAGTCCTGTTAAAAATCCAAACAGATTTTAAATTAATCTAGACAACCGTGCCAGAGCATTCTGTGGTAGTCTTTTGTGGAAAGAAGTACACCAGTTTCAGAAGACTCGTGCTGATGGCAGGCACGCAATTTAGGATAAGACTGTTCTGTTACAAGGATTTTAACTTCAAGGTCATTATAATAAAGCGCAAAATCATGTGAAAAAATTAGACTATCTTCAGTAATCTGATAAATGTATATCTATACATATAATATCTTATCGCCAAGGTCCAGTGCTTCAAGGATCTTAATGTTTACAAAATGAATGATAGTTTCAGTGCGATTTTTGCATGTTGGTCAAGGCCTATCATAGGTACCTAGCTGGTAATAAATTTAAAGTAAAGTTTTGCTTTTACGCTTTATTTAGTAGATCCAAACTATAATATTATAAATGCAAAAGTAACTCTGTCTGTCTGTCTTTTCTTCACGCCTAAACTACTGAACCGATTTCTGTGAAATTTGATACAGACTTAATTTGGAACTCCAGAAAGGAGATAGGATCGTTTTTATACCAAAAATCTGCAGGAAGTCACTTTACCACGTGAATGAAGTTGCGGGCAAAAGCTAGTATTTTATAGTTTGGTTCTGGGGGTAATTTTGATCTAAACCCCTTAATACGTTAACCGCCACGTCGGTCAACGGTGACCTAAGGTAACGGAGGATTTGCTTTTTCTGTCGGCAGTCAAAGGCTTAACCAATGAAAAACAAATATAAATTTGATTCTGGGTTATTATTGGTTAAGGAGTTTGGATCAAAATGGCTCAAAGTAACCCGAACTTACGGTACCTAGTAGTTTTATTGTTACTATCGTCATGACAACGAGGTGATAAAGAGATTGGAATTATAAATTCAATACTTACACCTCCTAGTAATATAAATTTCACAATTACCTACTTTTTTCTTGAATTTTCTTAATAACTCATTGCGTAAAATAATTTCTGCAAATAAAGCCACGCCACGGTAAATGGGGACTTACATGATATACCAAACAAAAATTAATCAGAAAAATTATATTGAATATGGACGCAGCACCAACAAGTTCTACCAGCCAGCCATTACTGGCTGACGAAGTGACGTCAGAAACCCGTCCAACCAATCGCAAGGTGCACCACACACAGGTGAAGTTTAAAAACCTCAATAAATAAAAATGTGACATAAATGACGTCACTTCAAGTACCACCAACTTAAATAATACAAGTGGATTAAAATGGAACTAATAAAAATTTGAACAATATTCAATTTAAAAAGAACATTGCATGGTCCACTAGCGCCATTGTCAACTGTATTGATAAGTTTGTATTTTTAATGCAAACGGTCAAGGCCAAGGTTCGATATTCAAGTTTGAAAATGGAATTGCTGTTTACCGGCCAAAGCATACGCAATGAAATCATTGAAAACTTATGTCATTCCGTGTTGTTTTTTGTTTTTCTTGTAATTTTTTGTAATCTGTCTAATCTATTTGGTGAAGACGTGTTAATTAATAAAGAGGTTGTAGTTTTCTTTGTGGCTTAAATAAAATTGATTAAGTAGACAAAAATGCGACTGAAGACTTGAGAGACATTGTGCTATGTTTAAATGTATAACCCAGGAAAATTGGATATGCTGTAACCATTCAAACTAATTACCTACATAGAGTAAGTTCCCAATTCGTCCGTATTTCTTTTTAATTGCATTTCTATCAACATAAAATCACTTTGTAGAAATTATATTATTGTGATTGCCAGTTGGCACGATGGTTGACAACCAGCTCTTTGTGTGATTTACAAATTTTTGTTCCGGGTCTAGGTGTGATGTGTATGTGATATTGTATGTTTATAGCAACCACGACACAGACGAGGTTGCACCACGGCCTCGGCCTAAAGCAGGAGAAGGAACGTAGGGGTTTTTAGTCAGTAAGAGTCTGACATTCCCTCCCGCCTCGCCCTGGGTGGGAGAAGCCATTTGAAGATATTCTCCTTCAGAAATGAAACCATGACACAGGAAACAATTCTAGTATATTTTTTTAATAACAAAGTGTATGCTTCTGATTTGTATTTCAAAAACAATATTGTAACATAAGTGATATGGAGCACTCTTAAAAATACACAAAAAAAACTTTTGAATATTTTTCGCTGTAAAAAGTTTTCATTGTTAGCGCCAGAATGTATTTAAGTGTTCAGGAGACTTAAGATTTCCGTCTTACCTTATATCAAAAAGAAAGGTCAAATTGTTAAGAAAGAATCTCCGGTCCCTTTTATCTTTCCTTCAAGTGTTTTTTTTTATCCAAAGACTCTTGTAGTAAGTATCGCGTAGGGTCATGGAAAACATTCTGAGGAAATCGCCAATCCGCCCTGAATAAGCGTGATTATTAAAGCTTAAATCTTCTCTGTATGAGAAGAGGCTTGTGCCCAGCAATGGGCACTTTTAGGACGATGATGACTTTGATGGATCATCAGCTTGTGACTATTATTAATTGATCGAAACAATATAAAGAAGGCTCATCCAGATTCCGTCCACTTAAGTAATAATGCACACATAATACACAAAAAAACGACATACAGTATTTTTTACATAAAGCCGAAAAAGATGTGAACCCAAACTAGTTTCTTGACCGTCAACCTTACCCGTCCGTTTTAAATTTCGAATTATGCATTCAAATATCGTATGTTGTCAAGCTTGTATAGCTACGTATTTTTTTAATAATTATTTATGGTTTGTTATGTTTTTTTCTATTGCTTAAATACTTTTATGATGTTTATGCAGTTTCTATGCGATTAAGGTATTTTAATACGCGGCTTTGTCTTTAGATTTGTATAGGGTGATTAACAAAACAGTTGTTTTTATTTTCTGCGTACCTAAATAGCTGCATTTCTATACTAATAATATAAAGAGGTATTTAAAGTTTGTACGGTTGTATGTAAGGGGTATTCTTTGGAACTGCCTGTTGGATATCCAAAATCCTTTCACTAATTGATAGCAATGTTTCCGAGTGCTATAGGCTATAAAACATCACGCTACAATCAAATGGAGACGAGCAGCGAGTGAAACCGCACGGGAATAGCTAGTCTATTTATAAATAAAAGCAAATATTAGTGTACCATAAACCTATTGCATCCTTAATAATATTATAAATCAGAAAGAGAGTTTGTTTGTTTGTTTGTTCCGCTTTCACGCCATAACTACCAATCTCTTTTAAATTTTGCAAACGTAAAGTTAGAAGTCCGAATTAAATAAAAGGTTAAGTACTTTTTATCGCTGAAAAATAAGACGTTCCTGAGGGACAAATATTGTTAGCTTCGTACCACTTCAGTTCGGTGATAGATGGCGCTGTGTGTCGTTTTAAACAGGGTCAAATTTGCAAACGAATCGGCACATGTAAAAATCCAAGCGGGCAAAGCTGCGGATGGGAAGCTATAGTCTATACTTAATATTATAAAGAGGTAAAATTTGTAAGTTTGTATGTAGGGAGTAATCTTTGGAACCGCCAGTCGGATTGCCAAAATTCTTTCACTGATGGATAGCTACAATGTTCCTGAGTGCTATAGGCTATAAAACATCACGCTACGATTAAATGGAGCCAATCAGCAGGTGAAACCGCGCGAGAGTAGCTGGTATCAAATAAATGACTTAACCATCGGTCCACCACGACAATTTAAGTATGTAATCATAAAATGTCTTTCGGGACAGCAGTTAATACGCAAACACCAAGTGCACAGAGTGTAGTAATTAAGTTCTTTCGAAATTAAAACAAAATATAATAGTACCACCGAATTATTTAATGATTCACGACCCAAATCTTATCATTTAAATTACGATTATAAAAGAACTGTTCTCTATAATCTTATTCAAATTTAATTAATATTTGAAAGATAACACTTTCAATACAACGTTTGAGGAATATCAAGCCGTATTTGCAAATCCTTTTTAACATATTCTGTTTTAATTTTTAGTTAGTTTCGCTTGAAACTTGGATATGGCATGGATTCAACTCTACAATTGTCAAAGCTCAAGGATCAAGCAGCGTCTTTAGTTCAGCTATACAAATATTATGAACACTAGTCGCATATGGACACGTACTATTCCCAACTTGTAAGTTTTGCGACTGCTGAGCAGAGGCCTCTTTTCACACGGAGAAGGTTTGGGTATTAATGAAAAATTTTGTACAATGTTTATTATGTATAAGTTTATTGGTTTTTAGATTGGGAATTAGTAGCCTGTAATAAATAGTTAAATAAAAAAAAATACCAAGCTTGCTCAAGGCAGATTGGCTACGTCAAACTTATATTAACTTTTTTTTATGTAATAGGTCGGCAAACGAGATGACGGATTACCTGATGGTAAGCAATCAGCGCCGCCCATGGACACTCGCAACGGAGGAGTTACGAGTGCGTTGCCGACCTTTAAGGGATTAGGGATTTGGAGATTTAGGGATTGAGGAGGGATTGGGGAAGGGGAAGGATTGGGCCTCCGGTAACCTCACTCACACGGCGAAACACAACGCAGTGGTTATTTCACGCTGGTTTTCTGTGAGGCCGTGGTATCACTCCGGTCGAGCCGACCCATTCGTGCCGAAGCATGGCTCTCCCACACTTGAAACTATAAATCCAGGATTCCGTACGATGTTTTCCGTAACCATACATTCATTGGTGTCTAAATAAACTTAGAAAGTCCCTACATACATCTCTGAAAAAGTCAGGATTATTTTCCAGGATTGATTTTCGCACTTTCATGCTTGAGTCCTCAGGATGACATAATTTATCATATTTCAGTATGAATCCAATAACCATATATTTTTTTATTCAATTGATTAGACTGATGTCATCAATCATTGGCATCTTAAAGCTAGAAAAAGTTTTATTACAATTTGGAAATTCCTCATCGTCCACTCATGATAGTCTACAGATAGAGCCCCTCCTACATAAAAAGGATTTGGCACAATTATTAACCTTGGCAGACAGATAGGTCATTTCAGTTTAAAAGGTTGAGTTTTAACAGACAGCTTTGCTACCTGATTTTTTTTAAATGAGTAGCCTTTTTTGACTGTATTTTTTGACCAGACGAAAATCATCAAATGACTTTTCCAGAGAGTGTCAGACTTTAACTGACTAAAAGCCTCTCTATTATTTCTCCTGTTTTAGGCCGAGGCCGCAGTGCCACATTGCGCTTACCCCGCAACTCCAGCTGCCTTATTTGACCCCAACAGCACCCTTAGCAAGAGTAGATTTAGTGAATATTGTCAGCCACAAATAGCGGCTGGTGTCAGGTAGTGAACTCGCTACCTCTATTACAATGAGACTAGAAAACAAGAGTCTTATATGCACCTTAACCCTTAGAGATGGCAGGTGGGACCTAATAGGGGCTGAACAGCGAAGAAGCGCAATTAGGTCGACCCTGGAGCAGGAGAAGGGACCGGGTGATTTTTGGTCAGTCAGAGTATAACGCTATTTCACCTCACCGTGTTTAAGAGAAGTCATTTGATGATTTCTTAAAGTAAGAGAGGGGAAGCTTCTTTAAAAAAAATGCTTCTCCCATAAGCAACGAATGCCAGATCACGTTATAAAAGTATTATTTTACAAAATATACCATTTGTACAAAATATCCAAATCCAAACTAATATTAGATTTAAATGCGAAAATAACTCTGTCTGTCTTTTCTTCAAACCTAAACTACTGATCCTATTTGTGCGAAATTTGGTACAGACATAATTTGGAACTCGAGTAAGGACATAGGGTAGTTTTTAAACCCAAAATCTGTCGGAAGTCACTATTCCACGCGAACAGTCGCGGGCAAAAGCTAGTTATTTATAAGAAAACACAAACTCATGTTAATACCAAAAATTAACTTAGATAGTTATGGCTTCCATTAAGTAAGCGAAATATAATTAAGTTAAATTCTATTATAGTGCCTATAACGTAATACTATCAATCAGGCTAAAAATAGCCTCCACATCATTAGTCTAGACTACAAAAGCTGCTCAAAAAGTTGTTTTATGAGAATTAAAAAGTTGATTGAGCTACATAACATCATGGTTCTCTTTAGAAGGATAGGCAGTTACGTATTTAGAGAGGACTGAATTGTTTTTACTTGTTATATTATTAAATTGCATTTTAATAATATCAAAAAAGACGTAGGATTTTTTCTAGTTGATGAAATTGAAACTCTATGTACTTATCATATTTTTAATAAATTAAAAATTAAATCTAAGCATTTTAGGTAACCACCGTCGACAAAAAAAAAAAATGTAAAAAAAAAATACTAAAACCTACTTCAAACAAAATCGGAAGACCTAGTAATAGTTTCACTCGGTAATCGAACTAGAGACCTCGTGCCAGGTCAATCAACTAGCGCAAACTATAAGAAAAACAACATAAAGGAAAATTGGTTTTAAAAAAAAGAATAATGTCAAAAATATATTTTTCGAAAAGCTTACCAAAAAGGTTTGAACTTCCTTGGTTTAAAACACACACAACACTACACATGAGACCAACACTTGGATTCTTGTCAATGCAATGCTACTTTCTACTTTAGACTCAAACTTTTAAAACACAAAAAACACCACTATAAAACTTAAAAAAACAATTTTTCAAACGTTGACAACAATAATTTAACAATTTCTATTTAAAAGATAGGCTTTACGGTTTATTTTTGACGCGTAAAAGTTTTTTTTCCGCGGAGCGGCGAGAGGCGTGCGTTCCGCCCGACAATCGGTTGGCATCTAGCGAATTCTTGACCTTCAAGTAATCAAATGCACTGGAGCGAAGTTGGTTATAGACCGGTTCGCTTTAGGCAAAAGTTGAACTTTTTTCTTTTTGCCCACACTCGTACTTCAGAGCTGAGTTGCACTTTTTTTTGGTTTCGCTACTATCATCAAGGTGTTTCGTTTTGTGTGTGAGCAGTTGATGATCTTGAAAGGTTTTTTTAATTGATAAATAATTGACGTCTTGCATGCAATGAAGGTATGGATATTCAACATTTTAATTTTAGTTTTATTGATTGAGTGATTATAAAATATGCATGTTAGAAATGGAAATTATTTTTATCTATTGAAATTGTGAGATTATACATATACCTAGAACATTAATTTAAAACTAGATAATAATGGTTATAAAAAAATTAACAAGTATCAATAGTATCTCCATAGTTATCATATCCACCAGTCCATAGCAACCCACACCCATAACCTTATAAATTTTAACCACATTTCGTAATAGTCCTCCATCAACCGGGGATTATCCTTGGGTGCACTTTTATAGTGCATACAGGGATAATTGCCGGCTGATGTCCCATCACATTTAGATTAAAACTGTTCAACGGGCCTCTGCGAGTTGGCTTCGGCCCCTCGTACGCCTTCCAAAGGAACGGGACCCTGTGGTCCCATGATAGGAAAGAACAAATGTATTATAATTTAATTGTTAATTTTGTTTAAAATTGAAGAGAAAGTACGTTTATGATAAGTCTGATATCGTAGAGAATTATTGTTACAATACGGTAGTTTCCAACTAGTCAAATTCAATACTTTTATCCAAATGTCAAAAACGATACTTTTATATGAAATCTGTATGAAACACTGAGTTGTGACGTCATAGTATTTTTGCGTCAAATAACTTACTTATTTCTTAAAAGTTTGCTAAAAATATCTTAAATTCAGTGTACTTATTGACAGATCGACGACTAAAAATAAAGTTATAGGTATTTCAATATTTTAGTGTATCGAAACGTCAAATTAATTTATTTTTGACCTAGGAAACTACCCAATTTTAATCACCGCTCCGGCATCGAACGGCTGCAATGTTGATACTAAAATTCTCCACTTTATAATGGATGCTATTATCTAAACATTCCTTTTCGATAAATCTATTACAATCCATTGCATTATTTTGCATACATGCAAACATAGTGATATATGGACAGAGAACGCGACTTTATACCATGTAGTGATGGGCCTAACAATATGACTGAAAAAATCCGGATACCCAGTTACTAAACATGCAAACGGTTTCCTTGCTACCCCTATAAGCAAAAGAATTAACAACGTTCAGTGTATTTGATTTGTGGGAGAGCCATGCTTCAGCATGAATGGGCCGGCTTTACTGAAGTGATACTACGGTCTCACAGAAAACTAGCGTGAAACAATCACAGCGTTATGTTTCGCCATGTAGGTAGGTTAAGGAAGGTCCAATAGGTCCCCAATCTTTCCGTAAATCTCCGAATTCCTAATTTCCAAAATTACAAAACGCCGGAAACTTACATATAACTTCTCTGATGTTACATGTGTCCATAGACGGCATTAAATGCACGGTAATATTATCATATATTTAAAAGTGCCATCAGATAGCTCGTGGAACTGGGACGCCGCCCGTCTCCTCCTTCTGTAAAGCAGTTATGCGTGAAGCGTGAGGGAGCAAGCCTCCTCTTCACGCCCCAGCCGCCGCGGCAGGCGACACTCCGGGCGTCGGAGATCGAGAGACGATCTCCGGCCACCGTAAGCGCGGGTCTACGGACGATGAGTAAGGATTTCTCGCCGCTCGACCAGAACCAGACCCGGGCGTATGGCGCGTTGCGTTCACAGCAGGAGAAGGAGCGAGGGTTTGCGAGGGTTTTTAGTCAGTGAAAGTCTGAACTCCTGCCCTGGGCGGGAGAAGTCATTCGATGATATTCCCTTAAAAAAAAAACAGGTAGCTCGTGGATTCGTCGTTGCCATCTTATCACTTCACCTTTCATTAAATATTAAATAAAATAAAATTCAAACCCAGAATTAATGAAGGTTTTATCGTACCATTCTATTTACGAGGTGCTATTCACCCAGAGATATCTGTCCAAAAAACACATTCTCCTTAACTTTCTTCCACTATTATATCTCTGACAAAAATTACTTTTTTTATGTGATAGTTCGGCAAACAAGCAGACGGATTACCTGATGGTAAGCAGTCAACGCCGCCCATGGACACCCGCACCAACAGAGCAGTTAGATACGAGTGCGTTGCCGACCTTTTGGTGATTGGGGATTTGGAGATTGAGGGATTGGAGTAGGAGAAATATTGGGCTTCCGGTAACCTCACTCACACGGTGAAACATAACGCTGTGGTTGTTCCACGCCGGTTTTCTGTGAGGTCGTGATATCACGAGGTCGAGCCGACTCATTCGTGGCAAAGCATGGCTCTCCCACACTAAAAGAAATTACCCTTATTTCGATGTCTATGTCAAGTAAAAACTAGTTTCTTAACACGGTTTCGCTTCAATCCGTCTAGACCAAACCACTAACCAAAGGTAAAAGTTCAAAACGGTTTTTGTTTCATCTCGAAAAAGACAATGGAGATTTGAGTACCTATCATCTTTTTTTAATAAAAAATATTCTTATAATCATACCTTATCTATTTGTTAATACAAAAAAACAAACGATAGCTTTTGTTTTTTCTGAAGTATCCGCGAGCGTTAATTGAACATACGAATGCTAATTTATAAAATGCTCTTAGTCATAAAAAACATTTTTATAGGATGTTTATATGTTATATATTTTTATATATAATATCAGATTCCACCAGCGATATGTGGTATATTAACAAAAACTGTCGCTCTCTATTAATACATACATTAATAGAGAGTGTTACATATCTACATGTCAAAATTCAACCAAATTGGTCCAGCCTTTTTTTAAACCCCGACGCAAAAAGAGGGGTGTTATAATTCTCTGTCTGTCTGTCTGTGGCACCCTGGAGCCTGAACGGGTAAAGCTATTTCAATTTAGTTTTTTTTGTATTAAAGGTGACTTACATGCGAGTGTTCTTAGACATGTTTGACAAAAATCGTTTGAGCCGTTTAGAAGTTATAGGGGGGTAAGTGGAGAAGGGTAACCGAAGGTCTGCAAATATACTCGAGTGGGGTGTCAAACGAAAGCGCACTGAAAGGGAATGTTGACGACTTAATCGAGAGAAAATGATATAAAATACCTATAAAAAGTTTAAAATAAAAAAATAAATTAGACCCCCAACAAAATAGAAAAAATATATAGTTGATAATAAAATGTTTGGATCGGTCCCCCAACGCCACGTTGTTTTTTAATTATTACTTTTTAAAGGAATATTAGATTTTTGTCTGGGTTTTTTCAATTTTAAATTTATAATTATGAGTAAAATAATTACAAACATACATCCATACATTCTCACAAAATTACACATTTATAATATTATAAGTAGGATTTATAATATAATTAGGATTAGATCTATTTTAGTTATTAACATAAAACAGTACTGCCATAACACGAGTAATAATTATCAACGTACCACAAACATGAGCGAAGCCGCGGCCAAAAGCTAGCACCTACACAAATAAACAAAACAAAACGAATATACTAATAATTGGTCTGATTTTTCAATAGTCAGATAAATGTTATCTAAGGAATAAACTTGTTGCTGTCACTGTCTTATACAAACATTCTGACGCGACAGCATTATAATTAATCCCCAAGTAACTTTTATCTAACCAATTAAAAATGAGCCCTAAACAATATATATCCTAATAAACTCATCCGAGGATTAAAACCCAGGGTCCTTTTAGCTACACAAGAATGATATTTGCGTCATATTCTCATGAAAATCATTATGACGTTGTAATTGTGAATCTTATCTTCTAAGAATGTGGGAATGATTTAACTTTTAAACGTTTAATTATTAAAATAAATATTAAATTGATTGCTCATTTGGTTTAGTGGTTGAACGTGACTACTGCGCACGAGATTCCGGGTTCGTTTCGTTGGGTAAAAACCATGATGCTTGTTAATCCCCGGAGATGGAGACAAAGGTTTTAAAAGGCTTTACTATACATATACCAGTAGCTACCTCATTGCCTACACTCTTAAATGTGGAAGAGCCAAGCTTCGGCACGAATGGGCCGACCCGAAGTGATACCACGACCGATACGACCAGAAATTTGGTGTGAAACAACAAAGTGCTGCTACATTTCAATGTGTGAGTAAGGTTTTCATTCACCTCTCCTATCCCTTCCTAATCCATAATTCAAAAACGATGGCATCGCACTCGTAACTGCTCTGATCGATCACATAACTTTTTTCACATAATTTATTTTTTTATTTTTCCAATTTTTTTATACGACTGAACAAAAATCATGCTTTTTGTGAACGTTTCGGAGGAAACATTATTGTGAAGACCATCCCATCCGAAGGACACGGTGGAGCATAAGGTGGCGGTGTGCCTTAGGGAAGTGATCGGCGGCGGAGACCTTAAGTGTGGGAGAGCCATGCTTCGGCACGAATGGGTCGGCTCGACCGGAGTGATACCACGGCCTCACAGAAAACCGGCGTGAAATAACCACTGCGTTGTGTTTCGCCGTGTGAGTGAGGTTACCGGAGGCCCAATCCTTCCCCTTCCCCAATCCCTCCTCAATCCCTAAATCTCGAAAATCCCTAATCCCTAAAAGGTCGGCAACGCACTCGTAACTCCTCCGTTGCGAGTGTTCATGGGCGGCGCTGATTGCTTACCATCAGGTAATCCGTCTGCTCGTTTGCCGAGATATTACATAAAAAAAAGACCTCTTACACCCGGCCTAAGTCGAAGCCATTGTGCGGACCGCGAGGAACTGGGAAGCCTCTTTTTTTCTCTTTTGAAAAATAAACATTGCCCCCCATTAGAATTTTCTCCTGTGTCGTGGGTGCGTTTACAAACATACAAATTCACATACACATCACACCTAGACCCGGAACAACAATTTGTGGATCAAACAAAGAGTTGTTCCGTGCGGGCATCGAACCCGCGATACGTTGCACGGCAGCCAGTTGCCCAGCCACCGCACTAACCGTGCAGTCATTCTGTGAAGTCTTCTCCTCCTCTGTGAAGCAGTGATGCTTTTTGTAGTTAGTTTTTTCGATTGGCGAAATTTTCATCATAATCAGGTGATCAGTACATCTCTTGTCCCTTCGTTTTCATCTATGTCTGCTTAAAAAACTCTTTGACTTCCTTCAAATACATAATATCTTTAAAGACCAACGGGCCTTAAATTAACCACACCTTTACAAACAATAAAAAATAAAACATACGCTTCCTCATTTAAAAAAAGGAACAAAAAGGAAACAAGAGCCGATCGCCTTCCGAGAAACATTCCCAAATGATTCAGTTTCGGGTTTTTGAAGCAGATATTCAAGATATTTAATTAGTTTGAACGCGTATGGACGAGTGGACGGTGCGAAAATTCAAGTTTGAATATACTGGTAGGTACTGTTTCCAAGAGCAATTGATACAAAATATATACACAAACCTTATAGCTATAAACTCTTATTTAACATTTTCATCACCATCATCATCATCATCAGTCTATAAGTGTCCACTGTTAAGCAAAGGCCTCTTCTCACACGGAGAAGGTTTGGCCCATTAATCATCATGGTGGCTCAAGGCGGACTGGCGATTTTAAACTTAGGATACCTAGGTTAGGTTTCCTCACGATGTTTTCCTTCTCTGTAAGTAGTTACGGCTGTGGTGTCTAAATAATTCTCGTAAGGACAAATAACTCGGAAAAAGTAACATTGTTACTTGAGAGGCTTCGAGAAAGCAACCTTATCGCAAAAAAATAAAAGACTCAAAAGTTTATAAGTTTAGATAGATTTAGTTATAGTTTGACAAACAGTTTTTCACATGAAAATTGAATTGACTGAACAAATAGAAATGAAGTTTGCCATACAGACATTTGACTGCACGTTGACGCTCTTGCTGGGCAACCGGCAACGTGTCACGAGTTCAATTCCCGCGCGCACAAACTCTTTGTGTGATCTACAAATTTTTGTCCCGGGTCTGGGTTTGATGTGTTTGTAAACGCACCCACGGCACAGGAGATCTTGAGGTAGGGAAATATTAAAAAGAAAACAGAAAGTGAAAATGTCTAGAATGACACATAGATTATCCTTCGAGATTGGTGATTTGGGAAAGATTAAATCCACGACACATTGCATAGCAACTGCCAGCCGTGCAATAAATTTTCTTGCACCTTTTTCAAGTAACTAAACAGCCCTACCGTATTTTTATTTTACAGCTTTTCCCCCTAACTGTATCAAAACATTTTCGATATCTAATTAAATTACGATCAGGTTCCTACCAAATTAATGTTTCTAAATAACATTACTTATATCAATGATTCATACACATGTCAAAATCAATTTTATGATCGGATAAAATACACGAGACTTTATCAGAATCATCTTGAAAGACTTCACTGGTTTATTAAATATGTAGTTTGCAAAAGAAATTACAGATAAAATTGTCATCATCATCACTTCATAGTAAAGGCAAAGTCGCTTTCTCTGTCCCTACATCCCTGTGTATGCCTAAATCTTCAAAACTACGCAACGAATTTTGATGCGGGTTTTTCTCTGCTAATATTGTAAAGAGGTAAAATTTTTAAGTTTGTATGTAGGGGATAATCTTTGGAACTGCTGGTCGGATTGCAACATAAAAACATCACGCTACGATTAAATGGAGCCGCGAGTGAAACTATTATTTATTAATTTAACTACATATTAATATTTTCTATAAATTTATTATGTCTCATACTATTGATTTTTTTTCAATGCCAGTCTACCGGTTTGTCTAGTGTTCTAGAGTGAAGCTATTTGGTCGTTCAAAAGTATAGATTCCTATGGAGAAGGACGAGCTAGAAACTGCCCTCACAGTCACACGTGAAATCTATTTTTTTCTACCTATATTTTGTAGATAGCCATAAAGGTCAAAGTCCTTTAACCATGTAATCAAATATCACTTCTAAAACCAATGAGCATGTTCAAACACGATTAAAGAAAAAGAGTAATTAAACACATTTTGAAAAAGAATACAACAAAAACTTTTGATTAGGGATCCTACACATCCTTGCATCAAAGCTGCAATATTTTATGTTGAAAATAAATAAAAGAAAGGCTTTAAAAAGAAAATAAATCTTTCTTTTGATGCCGTGTTATTTATTATTTTCTTTCATTCGTTCTTATTAACCTTTACTTTGTAGTTGCGTGTTTCTTTTATGTCAGAATATCAACTTCCTTTAAGGAAAAAAGTTACTAAAGTACCTAATTGCATCCCATCTAAAACATAGCAAACAAGTGTGGGAGAGCCATGCTTTGGAACGAATCGGTTGGCTCGACCGGAATGATTCCACGGCCTCACAGAAAACCGGCGTGAAACAAATAAGCGTTGTCTTTCGCCGTGTGAGTGAGGTTACCGGAAGCCCAATCCTTCCCCTCCCCAATCCCTAAATCTCCCAAATCGCTAATTCTAGAAAGGTCGGCAACGCACTCTTGTGCACTCGTAACTTCTCTGGCTGGCTGAGCTGGCTGCTGTGCAACGTATCGCGGGTAAGATTCCCGCACGGAAAAACTGTTTGAGTGATCAACAAATTGCTGTCACGGGTCTGGGTGTGCTTTGTACGTGACTTTGAAAACGCACCCACGACACAGGAGAAAATCCTAGTGTATTTTTCTGAAAAAATCATCATTACATCGTTTTTCTGAAAAAAAACAAAAAATACAAACCACTAAAAAATCCTCTCAACAAAAAAGGCTTTTGAAACGTCATCAGATTTATCTATGAAGTAATGTAGGTAATAATAGTATCATCATCTTCAAAACAGCTAACAGAGAGCCATTCACGGAACTACCAACAATAAAATTAGGCATCCAGTAATGTTTACCTACCTAATTTTATAAACAAAAACACGTAAGTATTATTTATAAATAATTGCATCACTAACAATCGCGTAATCAACACGATAGGACTCTTCTTTCAAAACATATAAAAGATTCAATAAAAAAAAGAAATAATTTTCAAATTTAGAACTAAAAACGGAGCAGCCAATCAAATTTAGCCAAACGCATCAAAGAAAACAGTTATAAACATCACAAAATCGATTTTATAACAACACCACATAATGACGAACGGCGCAAGAGTTCAAAAACCCTATATAAACTCAAAACCTTTCTTTAAAAGTGTAAATTTATTCAAATTTAAATAAAAAAACGTCTCCTGTGCCTCCATCCTTAACACGACACCGTGGGCGAGCGAGACAACTAATCCTAACAACGAAAGAATAAAAGAGATAGTTGTAAAGCTCTCAGATCCCGCTAAAAACCCGTTTAACAATAGCTTAGTTGTATGATGAGATGTGCAAGTGCAACCAACGGTTTTGTAGAAAAAAAAGCAATTTTTTTTCGTTTAATAAAAATAAGAAATTGTTTTGTGCTTATTCTAGCGCTATTTTTAGATAATGTTGATGTGGTCTAGTATGTGGAGTTGTGGACTGACAGCTTTAGAGTGACGAAGATAGCCGAGTTCAGCCGAAGTTGCCCGATGTCTTGTATCTAATTGATTATGCGTCTCACAGCCTGTTGCTAGGCGCACGACTGCATCAAATCATATAAGTATTATAGCATAGCATCACGCCCGATTTCTTCCCGGAGGAGGTCTATGTTTACCGGTGCAATTGACGAAAAAGAATTTTAGACCAGGTGTCTTTTGGAAAAAAATAATTAAAATAAAACTACAATTCATATCTATAATTCTTACTAAGAACTTGGATTATTGTAACTGTGGAGTTTTGAAAACAAATCTTGTACTTAGTAATAAATTTACTGCCGAAATGAATGACCAATTTTTTATGGTTTAAGTCGGCAATTTAAACGACAGATAACTAGCTTGATGATAAGCTATCGGTGCGTGAGTAACAAGTGCGTTGCTACCCTTTTGTGAAGAGTAGGAAGAACTGGACCTTCGGTAACCTGTCTCACATCGCATAACGCAAGCGTAGTTTCACGTCAGCATTCTGTGAGCCGGACGGACGAGGTGGCTTTAAGGCGAAAGGTTCAAAAAGTAAAGGACAAGGCTCTTATACTTGAAACGGATTTTGATTGTAAGTATATTTCTGAGTTCCGTATTACTAAGTGATAGCAATAAAGTCCCGTGAACGTCTTTTTGGATCGGAGGATAAGGCATCCCATACATGAGAGAGAGAGAAACCAGGAAAGTACTAATGCTACTTTTTCGGAGCTATATTATGATTTAGATACCACTGACATACAGTGAGGGAAAATATCGAGAGGAAGCCAGCCAGAAGAAAGCGAGATGCTCAAATCTTCTCCTAAGATGTCGTATGTTGTAACTGTAATGATAGCTTAGTTTCTAATACACGAATAAATGTTATGTCACATGGAAAGTGCTTTCCTAACCTAGTTACGTCAGTATTAAACCTTTACATAAATATCAACAATAAATTACCCATCCATAAATCTGTTGGTAGCACGTGTTATATAGGTATATTCAAGGCAGCACTTACAGGGCTTTTGAAGTCACTTTTGCTAAACATATGGCATCTGCATTGAGTTACATAATTTAACATCGGAGTACGTAGTAATTTTTTGAAGATGAAGTCAGAGTTTTATTTTAGTTGGAAGTTATTTCTTTGGTATTATTTATCAATTCATTTTACAACAAATCGGGGTGGGAGTGTCATGTTTTGGTACGCATGGACCGGCTCGGCCGAAGTAATACCACGGCCTCACAGAAAAACCAGCACGAAGCAACGCTAACATTTTGTTTTGCCGTGAGAGTGAGGTAACCGGAGGTCCAATCCTTCCCCCCCTTATCCTAAATCCTCAAATCCTCCATCCTTAAATCAATTATAACCCTCAAGAGGCCGGCAAAGCACTTGTAGTAACTCCTTTGGTCTTACGAGTGTCTATGGGCGGCACTGATTGCTTCTACCAAGGTAATCCATATTCTCGTTTGCTGATATGTGACATATCAAAGACATACATAGTATTTTATAAACAAATATACAACACAGACAAATATACACAGGTACTGCATATTCCTTTTGGGATCTCTTTCTGCGTCCTTGAAATATTTTGTATCTGATATTATTTTTAAAACATCGAACGCCTTTGCCAAGTCTGGGAAGTTAGTTTGTACTATACAAATGAAAATAATAATAAATATATGGGAAATTTTTTCAAGTACTACAAATATAACCGTGCTTTGCTCTTCTAAGAACAACACACATAAAATCAAGTATTGTACAGAACAAAGATTCCTTCCTTATTTAGAGTTAAAATAAATAAAAAAGAAAGGTTAGCACATCGAAAATAAAAGGAACAGAACATTTGCAACTTCTTTACATTGTGGTAAAAGTTAACTCAACAAAAGTTGAGGATACACTAAGATTTTAATATCGTAAAAATACTATTACTCTATCATCAACTAGCTACTCTTTTTTTTTTATAAAAACTTTGCCCCGCACTAGGATTTCCTCCTGTGTCGTGGGTGCGTTTACAAACATACAATTTCACATGCACATCACACCCAGACCCGGAACAACAATCTGTGGATCACACTAAGAGTTGTTCCGTGCGGGAATCGAACCCGCGACACGTTGCGTGGCAGCCAGTTGCCCAGCCACCGCGCCAACCGTGCAGTCAACTCTCTCGCGGTTTCACCCGCTGCTCGGCTCCATTTAATCGTACCGTGATGTTTTATAGCCTATAGCACTCAGGAACATTGTAGCTATCTATCAGTGAAAGAATTTTGGCAATCCGAAACTAACAAATTTTACCTCTTTATAATATTAGTATAGATTAGTTTTTTATGTAATAGGACGCAAACGAGCAGACGGATCACCTGATGGTAAGCTATCGGCGCCGCCCATGGACACATGCAACAGCACAGGAGTTACAGGCGCGTTGCTGGCCTTTTAGGAAGGAGTACGCTTATTTCTTGAAGGTCGTATCGGTTCGGGAATACCGCCGCCGGAAGATCATTTCAAAGTTTTGCTGTGCGGGGCAGAAAGTTACGCGTGAATCGCACAGTTGTTGACTGCTATAGAATACAGGAGAAAATTAAAGTATGAATCAGTAAAATGTATTATGTGAAAATCATCAAATCACTTCTCTCATCATAAGAGAGGGACTCGCTCTCTCTCGAGACTCTTATTAACTTAAACCACCCGCAAAACAGTGGACATCGCTCCCAGTCGGCCCCATCTGTAGAAGGTAGTGTGATAAGTATAACTCCTTGATAAATATTTTTACTGTAAACTAGCTTCTTTCGCGCGGATCCACTTGCTGCTCGGTCGTAGCGTAGGTAATATTGTAGCTTATAGCCAACTATTCAACAACAAACTTAATTATTCAATCCGAGATTGGAGCATTGGAGTAAACAATGAAATGTAAATTCCTCAGATTTATAATATGAGTCTAGATATAATCAGAAAACCTGATAAAACCTGACAATCAGCCTGTAGAGCTAGGTCAGTCAAAATATTTTTCAAAGGAGTTTCGAAATCCCACATCGATCTCATCGGTCGTTAAGACCTGAGACTTCTGTAAATGAAATCAAAATGCAGGCCAGAATAATTATTTCAACATCATCATCATCATCATCATCATCAGCCTATAAGTGTCCACTGCTGAGCAAAGGCCTCTTCTCATACGGAGAAGGTTAGAAATTATAAGTCAAGGTTTCCTCACGATGTTTACCTTCACCGTATGTCAGTGGTGTCTAAGTAATCATAGAAAGTACATATAACTCGGAAAAAGTCACATTGGTACTTGCCACGTTTCGAACACCCTCATGCATGAGAAGCGGGCCACCACGACTATTATATATTTCAACAAATAAATAATTCTTTTTTTCACCCAGTGTATCACAATATTGAAAGGGCAGGCGCGTATGTTAACACTTCTAAGAAAGTAAAAATAAAAGTATATTATGAGTTTGTCATTGGCTAGCAATGTACAGAGAACTACTATTTAGTTTATTTTCAACCAATGAATCATAATTAAAATTATTTTTTGTGATACGTTGGTCAACGAGGAGACGGATTATCTGATGGTAAGCAGTCGGTGCCGCCCACGAACACCAGCAAGATCAAAGAACCCCTTAAGGGTTAAGATAAGGAGGAGGGATGTTTTTTTCATCATCAAATTATCAAATGATTTCTCCCGCCCGAGTAAGGCGAAGATATTGTCAAACTCTTAATGACTAAAAACCCCCCCGTTCCTTCTCCTGCTCTGGGCCGAGGTCACGGTGCCTCATTGCGCTTACCCCGTAACCAAGGGTGGGAGGGGAAGGATTGGGCCTCCAGTAAACTCACTCACACGGCGATACCCAACTTTAGCTGTTTCACGCCGGTTTTCTGTGAGGCCGTGGTATCACTCCGGTCGAGCCGACCCATTCGGGCCGAAGCATGGCTCTCCTACACTTTACAGAAATAAAATGTTGTTATCTTTTATCCTTTTTCTCTCCATTACTAAGTCTGTGGTTTCAAAATACATTATCTTAGGATGGCTGCTAATTAGTTAGTGCGGTGCTGTTTCAAACAAAATGTTTTTATTTTGTTTTGTAAAGTAGTGTTTGCTAGCTTCCTTGCTCACATAATGCCTAAAACTACATAAGTGTTGGATAAACACGAATATTATGCTAAAAATAGAAAAAATGGCTTTTCCTTTTGAGTTATTCTTTATATACCTAAATTTTTACAGGACCAGTATACGTAAAATCTTAACTTCCACTTTTCACTGTAAAATTAATCGTTTCTATATTAAAATAAATTATTACACGGCCTCACAGAAGACCGGCGTGAAACAACCACAGCGTGTGTTTCGCCGTGTGAGTGAGGTTACCGGAGTCCCAATCCTTCCCCTCCCCCAATCCCTCCCTAATCCCTAAATCTCCAAATCCCTAATCCCTGAAAGGTCGACAACGCACTCGTAACTCCTCCGTTGCGGGTGTCTATGGGCGGCGCTGATTGCTTACCATCAGGTAATCCGTCTGCTCGTTTGCCGACCAATTACATAAAAAAACAAAAACTAAATGACCAGCTCTAAACAGTGTAGTAAATTGTTGAGGTTATTTTCTTTTTCTTATTCTTTGCCTTTATATAAGTAAGTGTTTTTTAAGAGAGAACATCATCAAATGGCATCTCCCATTTCTCTTAGCCGAGGTTAAGGGTGCTATTACTCAATACACACTTACTCATTACAATTATCCTCCAGATAATAGTTCACTAATTCCAAGCTCCAACCCTTTAGCCGGGTTTCTGTTACTTCAAATTACCTCTCCCACCCAGGGTGGGGCGAGTGGGAGAGTCAGGCTCTTACTGACTGAAAACACCCCCGTTTCTACACCTGCTCTAGGCTGAGGTCGCGGTGCCTCATTGCCCTTACCCTGCAACCCCGGCTGAACATCAGCCCTATAGGTCTGTGGTGGTCTATTGGGTCTTTGAGGTGCGCGCGGTACGCTACGCGCCGTAAGCTCGGGTCTGGTTCTGGTTGGGCGGCGAACTACCCTTAATCGCCGTCCTCACACCCGCGCTTACGGTGGCCGGAAATCGTCTCTCTATACTTATATACTTTAGCCGAGTCAAGTGCAATAAAGTATTGTGGCCTCGACCTAGAGTAGAAGAATGAACGGGGATTCTCTTTAGTCAGTAAGACTCTGACTCTTTTTTTTATGTAATAGGTCGGCAAACGAGCAGACGGATTACCTGATAGTAAGCAATCAGCGCCGCCCATGGACACCCGCAACGGAGGAGTTACGAGTGCGTTGCCGACCTTTTAGGGATTAGGGATTTGGAGGTTTAGGGATTGAGGAGGGATTGGGGTAGGGGAACGATTGGGTATCCGGTAACCTCACTCGGCACTTCGAAACACAACGCTATGGTTGTGTCACGCCTTTTTTTGTGAGGCCGTGGTATCACTCCGGTTGAGCCGACTCATTCGCACCGAAGCTTGGATCTCCCACACTTAAAACTTAGTCTGACACGAGAGAAGTCATTTAACGATATTCCCCTCACAAAAAATAAAACCCTAATAATATTTAGCACCGATCAACCGCACCCTATTACCAACAAGCAAAACACCAAAGTTTACGGCCTTGATAACAATAATTAATTAAGATAATGTGCTTTTATTTTAGCCATGACATTGCGATGTCCTCGCTCATATTTTGTCACGCGATCTCCCTATTCCTAACTGGTAATTACTAGCCTTTAACTTTGTGCAAAGGTAATTAAATAAACTAGGAAGGTGGATTGTGTTACCTAAGCTTATAATTTGGTTTGTATAGTGAAGTTAGCTTGGGATTAGTTTTTAAAGAAAGACTATGTAGTTTTCAAAGTCTGATTTATACTGGAGAAACTTTTTTTTATGTGATACTAGCTACTCTCGCGCGGTTTCACCCGCTGCTCGGCTCCATTTAATCGTAGTGTGCTGTTTTATAGCCTATAGCACTCAGGAACATTGTAGCTATCTATCAGTGAAAGAATTTTGGAAATCCGACCAGCGGTTCCAAAGATTATCGCCTACATACAAACTCACAAACTCACAAACATACAAACTTACAAACTTACAAACTTATAAATTTTACCTCTCTATAATATTAAGTTTAGATGTCAGCAAACGAAAAGACGGATTACCTGATGGTAAGTAATCGGAGGGACCTATCGACACCTGCAACACCAAAGGTTACCTACTACGCGTACGCTTAAGCTTGGCTTAGTTATGGTGTTATATTATGGGGACATAGGTAGCACTGATACACCTACACTCTTTACTCTCCAAAAAAAACTAATTAGAATCTTAGTAAATATTGACGACACTGATAGCTGTAAACCCCACTTTCAAGAACAAAAAATTTTAACTCTGCCAAGTATTTATATTGTGACGGAAAAGTGGTTCAAACTCTTTGACATCATGACGTCAATGGATGGTTGTCAAACGTTGCCTAGAGATTGTAAATTTCGTCGTGAATTGTCAACACGAGTTGGTGTAATCGGTAAGGCGTGTGGATTACACCACAGAGACCCCGAGTTCGAGTCCCGCCGTAAACATGTAGTTTTTTAGTTGATAGAAGTTTTGTGGAACTTTCTGGAATTATTTGTGTGAAAGAAATGAAAAATTAAAGAGCGAGAAGGAGAATAAATAAAAATGAGTAACGAAATTATTGGAAGGTTCTGGAGTCATGACGATCAAAAAGAATAACGAAATTGAATGTTCCAGAACCTGAACCGGGGGTATATAAGCGGAACTGCGGCTCACCGCTGGCAGTTGAGTTCTAAGTCCAAAGCGATTCGGAAGAAAAGGAAGAGGTGAAAAAGAAGAAAAGTGAGTGAAATAGTGAAGTGCAGTGAAACAGTGAAGTGCAGTGAGTTAAGTCAGCGTGAACAGCAAAGTTGTGTCAGTTGGCCGGACTCTGCTGGAGAGGAACGCCGATTACCAAACTCCGTGGACGCTGTCACTTAAGTACAATAGAAAGTCCGAAAACCGGTATTAGTGTTTAATTTCATCCAATCCCGTAACCTAAGCCCGCATAGTCAGGAACGTGACGTCAGGCACGTAACATTTGGTGTCAGAAGTGGGATTGGAGAAAAATGCCGCTAGTGCCGCAGGACGTAAGAGGAGTGAGTACCCGTGCAATGGCAGAAGCGCAGCGTGTGAGGGAAGAGAGTGCTGCAGCTCAAACCAGCGATGCAGAAGCCAAGCCTGTGCAGGTGGATCTACTGCTACAGCTGCAGCAAATGATGGTAGAGCAAGCGCGCCGCCAAGAAGAACAGCTACGGGAGCTGAAAGAAGATCAAGCTCGTCGCCAAGAGGAGCATGCACGCTGTCAGGCGGAGCAGCTACGGGAGCTGAAAGAGGATCAAGCTCGCCGCCAAGAGGAGCAAGCGCGTCGCTTGGAAGACATGCATAAGGATTTCACGAAGGGACTGCAAAAGGCTGTCGAACGGGTACAAGAAGTGGAGGAAGGGTTAGGCAAGTTGGAACATCGCGTCAAGGCGATAGAGGAGAGAGTGGAAGAAGAGATCTCCAAAATCAAGCAGGAAGTGACAAGCCCAAGCCCTTTGAAGAGCCGAAGCCGTCTTGCAGCCGTTTTTGAAACCCCAAATGCGGCTTCAAGTGCAACGAAAGGGCTTAAGATTCCCCATTACGACGGAACAACATCCTGGACCGCGTTCAAGCTACAGTTTGAGACACTTATGGAGGCTTATGGTTGGACTCAGAAGGAAGCACAGTCAGCCCTTACCCTGGCCCTCCGTGATCAAGCGCTCTCAGTGCTGGAAGCTATCGGCGCAAGTGGGGATCTCAGCTTTAGTGCCCTCCTCGACGCACTTGAGGCACGTTTTGGAGACAGCCACCTCGAGCACGTGTACAGAGCGCAATTAAAAGAGCGTACTCAGCGTGCTAATGAGGGCCTACAGCAATGGTCCGTGGAAATCGAGAAACTTGTGCGTCGAGCTTTCCGGTCGACTCCGTCAATGATTGAAGGCACGCTTCTCCAAGCGTTCATTGACGGTATTCGGGACCCCGAAGTACGAGCCGCTGTTCATCTGGGCCATCACAAGAACATGAAAGAAGCTCTGGCCCATGCATTGGAAGTGGAAGCCGTGCGTGGTAACTCCCGTACCTTACGTCTGCGGGAAATGACGACAACGGAGCAGGTACCTCCACGCCATCTGAACTTCATGTGCTATGGATGTGGAGAGCGTGGGCACATACGGAGCGACTGCCCGAAGAAGATGAACCGCCAGGACGCGGCGGTCTCAACTTCTGACCAGCAGGGAAACTTAAATCCAGCCAGGGCTGCGGGGTGGGCGCTGGCTGGTAGTGGAACAACCCCAACAATCTACATCAAGCAAACCAACGATGGAAATACTCTGGTGATAGACGGTCAAGTAAATGGGAAAAACAGTCAGCTAACATTAGATACTGGAGCTTCAAGGACGGTGATAAATGTTCGGCTGCTCGAGCAAAACATCAGGAAACACCTTAAACCAATTGTTGGCCTACAAATGAAATCAGCTACCGGCCAGTGCATACCGATAAGTGGAACTGAGGAAATTCCGATGAAGGGTGGAACCCTGGGAAAAGTTTGCTGTTTAAGAAGAACTGTTCTTGCACCAAAATCACAGACTCTCGTACCAATCGCATTACCTAGGAGGAAGGAAGGAAGTTTACCTCGAAGGTGCGCTGTGATTGATAAATCGGAACACGTGAATTCATGGCTACCGGCAAGAACTGTCGTGGGGTCATCTGATGTTAACCGCATTCCGGTATTCAACTTCAGTGATTCAGAAATTACGATTGAAGAAGGAGAGCCTGTGGGCGTATTGGAAGAAGTGGCCTGGATAAGAAAATGCTCGGAGAATCTTGTGAAGAAGGACAGTACGGGAATTGACTTTGTAACGAAAATCTTAGACGAAAACAAAAGTCTGACAAAAGTGGAAACTATGAAAGCTAGAAATTTACTTCTTCGATTCTCTGATGTGTTTTCAAGAAGCGATGGTGATATTGGCCGAACTGGTTTGGTGAGCAGGAGAAGGTTATTGCTTACTTCAGCAAGTCACTATCCAAGCCAGAGAGGAATTATTGCGTGACCAGGAGGGAATTGCTGGCCGTAGTCAAAACTCTGCACCATTTCAAGAAGTATTTACTGGGACGGAAATTTTTGATCAGAACAGATCACGCTGCTTTGAAATGGCTGCTTCAGTTTAAGGATCCCGAAGGCCAAGTAGCCAGATGGTTGGAACAACTTCAGGAATTTGACTTTGAAATCGAACATCGCGGAGGAAGAATTCATGGCAACGCAGATGCATTATCGAGACGCCCATGCGTGGAAGATTGCAAGCATTGTGCCAAGAAGGAAACTGCTTTTCTTAAGGTGATAAGGACTGATACTGTTGACGAAGCATGGGGAGATGATGCGATGAAATTAGAACAGGAAAGAGATGCAGATATTAAACCAATACTGGAGTGGCTACGAAGTGGTAACAAGCCAAGTTGGAGTGACGTCGCCCAATATAGCGCGGTAACGAAAGGTTTATGGGCACAGTGGAAAAGCCTTACGCTGCATAATGGACTTCTGTGCAGGAAATGGGAATCAACAAACGGCAAGGACGAGCATTTGCAATTGGTGGTGCCTCGTTCAAAAATAAGGGATGTATTAAAAGCGTTCCATGATGGATCTTCTGGAGGACATTTGGGAATTAGGAGGACTTTGGTGAAGATCAAGGAGAGGTTTTATTGGCTGCATTGCAAATATGACGTCGAAGATTGGTGCCGGAAATGCACTAGTTGTGCAGCTGTCAAGGGTCCACAAACAAGAAGCAGAGGGGCGATGAAAATCTACAATGTTGGTATGCCTTGGGAGAGAATAGCCTTAGACATCGCTGGACCATTTCCAATCACTGATTCGGGCAATCGCTACGTTTTAGTGGTTATGGATTATTTTACAAAATGGCCGGAGGTCTTTGCCATACCGAATCAAGAGGCAGTAACTGTAGCCACGAAGTTGGTAAACGAGGTATTCACCCGATTCGGAGTGCCCTTGGAGATGCACAGTGATCAAGGACGGAACTTTGAATCCCAAGTTTTTCAGGAAACTTGTAAACTTTTGGGAATCCATAAGACTCGAACGACCCCTTATCATCCACAGTCAGATGGAATGGTCGAACGCTTCAACCAAACATTGGAGCGACACTTAGCAAAGGTGGTTGACAGCCATCAGAGAGATTGGGACACTTACATACCTCTCTTCTTGCTTGCCTATCGGACTGCTGTACATGAAAGTACCGCAAAGACGCCTGCATTTGCAAATTTTGGAAGGGAATTGAGATTACCGGCAGATCTTATATCGGGCTGTCCACCTGGCGACTCTCGCACCGAGTTTAGCGATTACATAAGCGAGTTAAGGGCAAAAATGTTGGACATTTATGAGCAGATCAGGGAGGCCGGTTTTCAAGCTAGTGATCGCGCAAAGACGCGCTATGATCGACGAGCCAATTCTGTTGGGTTTGAAGAGGGGTCATTGGTCTGGCTTCATAATCCAGTCAGAAGGAAGGGAAAATCTCCGAAGCTGCAACCGAGTTGGGAAGGTCCTTATGAGATAGTCACGAAGATCAATGACATTACTTACAGAATTCGGAAGACTTCAAGGAGCCCTTTGAAAGTTGTCCATATAGACAGGTTGGCGAGGTATTACGGCAGCAACGATGCTCGGGACGAGCGAATCTAAGAGGGGGGCAGTGTGACGGAAAAGTGGTTCAAACTCTTTGACATCATGACGTCAATGGATGGTTGTCAAACGTTGCCTAGAGATTGTAAATTTCGTCGTGAATTGTCAACACGAGTTGGTGTAATCGGTAAGGCGTGTGGATTACACCACAGAGACCCCGAGTTCGAGTCCCGCCGTAAACATGTAGTTTTTTAGTTGATAGAAGTTTTGTGGAACTTTCTGGAATTATTTGTGTGAAAGAAATGAAAAATTAAAGAGCGAGAAGGAGAATAAATAAAAATGAGTAACGAAATTATTGGAAGGTTCTGGAGTCATGACGATCAAAAAGAATAACGAAATTGAATGTTCCAGAACCTGAACCGGGGGTATATAAGCGGAACTGCGGCTCACCGCTGGCAGTTGAGTTCTAAGTCCAAAGCGATTCGGAAGAAAAGGAAGAGGTGAAAAAGAAGAAAAGTGAGTGAAATAGTGAAGTGCAGTGAAACAGTGAAGTGCAGTGAGTTAAGTCAGCGTGAACAGCAAAGTTGTGTCAGTTGGCCGGACTCTGCTGGAGAGGAACGCCGATTACCAAACTCCGTGGACGCTGTCACTTAAGTACAATAGAAAGTCCGAAAACCGGTATTAGTGTTTAATTTCATCCAATCCCGTAACCTAAGCCCGCATAATCAGGAACGTGACGTCAGGCACGTAACAATATCTTGGAAATATGTAAATTTGTCCGCAAAAATAAAAACTTCTTTACCACAAGGGAAAATAAACAACAAAAGTACACACTACGCCATAAAAATAGATTAAATTTACCAGATTCTAGATTAAAAATACATTCAACAAGCACATACGTAATGTCGATAAAAATTTATAATAAACTTCCAGAAGTAATAAAGAATGAAACAAAATTAAACCTATTTATAAGTAAACTAAAACAGTTCTTGCTAAAAAAATGTTATTATAGTGTCAACGAATATTTAAATGAGAAATAATATAATGATTAAAATATTAGTTATTAAATAAACTTAATAAAGCTCTCTTCCTCTCTCCTACTTTTACTCCTACTTTTACTTTAACTTTTACTTTTAATTATACTTTGCTGTGCCCGACAGGGTCCATTATGATCTCATAATTTATAATTTACCACCTAAGAAACACATTATGGAATGCAATAAATGATTGAGTATTGAGTATTGAGTTATGAATTCGTTGCGGGACATTGGTGATGAGGGTTTTGGAGATTTAGGGATGGGGAGAGGGGAAAGTTTGAGCCTCCGGTAACGGCACTCACACTGCGAAACACAACGCTCTTATTGTTCCTTTCGCATTGGTTTTCTGTAAGGCAGTGGTATCACACCGAGCATCGCTTAACACGAGGCGAGATTATGGCCAATAAAAAAAAATATATGTCTTTGCTAACATGAACAGGAAAATGCTTGTATCTACTAATAAATGTAGATTTTACGTTTTATGCTTTAAGGCTTTAGGATATGATTTCAAAAAATCACAACTGGAAAGAAAAATATAAGAATATTAGCTCGAACAAAATCGCGGGCAATAGGTAGTTTAAATACAATCAGTTAGTCAGTTTGCGTGTTGCAAACACTTCAGCGAGATCTAGTTAAAATAAACGGGATATCATCGAGTCTTCATTCATGAATATACAGTTAAAATGGCGACTTGTTTTCAGTTTGACTTGCATAAAATATGATGCCTTTTACTTCCTAAAATAGATGACGAATTAATATTTATTGTGGAACGCATTGTGAACTCTTTGTTATAGGTGTGGGTTGCTATTTTCAAATGATAAGTTCAGTTGGCTTGCTACCTCAGTCAAAAAGAAACTATGTCAAAGTATAAAACTACAAAAATACTGAAGAACAATCATACCTTCATTCATTATTTTACGATATATTTTATATTCGTATTTTTGTTCTTAATTCAAGAGTAATAACGACATGGGAGAAAATACAAGTAAAGTTTTGAAAAAAATAAACAAAAAATGTCTATAAAGTGTTTAGTCCCGGGACTTATTGACATCTAGCTACTCGCGCGCGGTTTCACGCCCTCGACTCCTATTGGTAATAGCATGATGTCTAACGAATGCAAAAAGAATTATTCAATTCGAACCAGTAATTCCAGAGAATAATTCGTTTAAACAATCAAAGAAACTCTTAAGCTTTATAACACCTGAAAAAAATTAATATGAAGATTATTTTCCTTTTTGGATTCGGTCCTGACCGCGGGATACGCGACACGTGGCATGCAGTGGTTTTGCTCTTGTTTTTTAACTTAGCAAAAAACCTAGTTACCAAAATTTTTGTCTAAATTCTGAACGGAGACAACAGTTTACTAATAACTTTTACTAAACTAGAAAGTATAGTGAGCGTGAAAAATTATGACGAACCAATTAAGGCTGCCGTGTTCAACTTTAATAAGTTTTCGTTAATTTATCATTTGTTTGATAATTGCCTTTTAAAGTAAGTTAAGTTCGTGGTTTTAGCTCTTAGTCCTAGCAGTTGCATTATAATGTTTGAAGTGGATATTATCTATACAAATATAATAAAGAGGTAAAATTTGTAACTTTGTATGTAAGGGGTAACAATTGGAATGGCTGGTCGGATAACCTAAATTCTTGCACTGATAGATACCTTCAATATTCCTGAGTGATATAGGCTATAAAACACGCTGCGGTCTAATGGAGCCGAGCAGCGGGTGAACCCGTGTGAGAGTAGCTATCTTTAATATTTTCTACGGGGGGATAATCAAAAAATGATTTGTCCCGCCCTAAGTAGGGCGAAAGGGAATTTCCAGGTCTGCTGATGGCAGTAAGGTTAGCTCATCGCCAGAACCAGACCCGAGCGTATGGCGTGATACATTCCGCGCCCGCCTCAAAGAGCCAATATACCAGGCAGATAGGGCTGATATTTAGCAGGGGTTTCGGTGTAAGTGCGAGAGGCACCGTGGGCTCGGCCTAAAGCCGGATAAAGAATGGGGGAGTTTTTAGTCAGTAATAGTCTGACACTCCTTCTCGCCTCACCCTGGGCGGAAGAAGTCATTTAATGGCGATTAGTTTAATAAAAAATAAAAATATATAACCGTTGTTTCTCCTGTCCAGGCCGAGCCCGCGGTACATTATTATGCTTCTCATTTTTTTTGTAAGGGGAATATCATCACATGATCTCACTCGCCCAAGATAATACACGATTAAGGTACCGCGGCCTCGGCCTAGTAGCCGAGTAGCAGGAACCGATGTTCCTTCTCTAGACAAGAAGGCGTGTATAACTCTCCCTCTTGCCTCAGCCAGGGCTAGAAAAATTCATTTCCCTCAGAATAAAAAGGTTGAAGCGAAAAGGAGTCCCAGACTCTTATTGACTACAAACCACCCTTTTCTGCTCCATGCTATTACAAACAGTTGACGTCACAATACTAAACGGTTCAGGAATATTTAAGTTTAAAAGTAGAACACAAACTTTATAATCACAAAGCGAAAAGTTTATATTTGTACTAAAATCTAACATTAATTAGATGTTTTCGTGTTAAACAGTTATTAACTCTGATGTTCGTTACAAAAACTTTTTTGTGCTAAAATTAGAATTTGCAAACTTATACTATTAACGTACATGCGATTTTCAACCGTATTACTAGTTGAATTATGTCGATGTTACATACCTTTTTGGGTTGTATCTAAATTTCTAACCAAAATTAGTATTTGAATTAAATGTATAATGTGGTGGTTTCATCCACGTTTCATCAGTGAACTGTTATTGGAACATTATCTGATCTATTTTCAGACCTTAATGGCAATATAATAAGGATTATTTTCTTTTCTATTATATTTTTTCTTCGATAATATTGTTTTATTTTTATAACTCATCCTTATATGTATCAGCCGGGGTTGCGGGGTAAGCGCAATGAGGCACCGCGACCTTGGCCCAGAGCAGGAGAAGGAACAGGGGGTTTTTAGTCAATAAGAGTCTGACGCTCCCTCCCGCCCGGCCCTGGGCGGGAGAAGTCATTTGATGATTATCCCCTCACAAAAAAAAATCCTTATATGTGTAACTTAGTCCAGTACATATAGGAGAATACACAGTCCTTGTAAGCTGATGATTATGATGACGCGAACACTTGAGTTGTAGGTACTTGAGCATTTGAGGCTGTGGTAGTCCAAAACCAATCTTTAGTTGAATTTCCTGTAGACTTCCTTATACTTTTGTGTATTTCCACTCTACCTTATAAAACCATACAGTATTTATGATAAAATTTTCGAAAATGCAACCGTGCCCGGACAGCACCTGCATCAAACGAAACGACAGGCAACCATGTTGCCGCTCGAGCCAGTTGTTTAGGACGGGTCCGATGGTGTCCAGTGCCCGTCGGCCGAACGCTGCGGAGGCCAGATCTTCAGCCCAGTGCCGGGTGATGGCCTCACAGCTACCTACCTAGCTCAACCCATAGCTACCTAGTAGCCATTTTGAAAGCGGTAAGTACAATATTCTTGTATATTTTTAGGCACAGATTTTTATCGATAAACTTATGTGATTAATAAACAATAAATAATAGGCGAGGAACATATTCTTTTCTCTACATATCCAAATCCATATCAAGTTACGGTTGAGTTTTACAGAGTCAAGGACAGCCTATACCAACATTATTTACAGCTGATAATAGTCCTCTTGAACCTTAATTCCTGAGGTATAAGGTTTACACAACCGCATAGCTAAAATAGTTTTCATGAAGCTTGGTATTGTTGTATGATTTATTAGATACAGTTCTAAAATTTATTGGTGAATTTTTTTCTACATATCTTACACGTATTTCTTGCCAAATGTGAATTGAATATACAGCGCCATGATTTGTTTTAAATAGAGGTTATCCTAGAGGTACAGTATTAATTTTAAAATGTTCTGCGTGAGAAGGGGCTTGGCCTTTTCATAACAGCGGAACAAACAGTGATCGTTGTAATGTGAATAAAAAACTTGGATCTTGGATTCTGAAATATTATGAGTCAAGACTTCTCAAGACTTTAATAGCAGGGTACACAGTTGAGCAGCTCTTTGCACCAGAGTTACATTGTCAATGGTCGACACTATCTCGACCTTCCTATTCACAGAGGACGATGATAATGAAATTAATAGTTCCAGTGGTTCAATAATAATTATTATCGTGTAGTATCGTATATATTCGAGTGTCGGAAAGCATTGCTTCAGCACAACTGGGCCGACTCGACCGGAGTGAGACCACGACCTCACATAAAACCAACTTGAAGCAATACTTCCGATGTGTTTCGCCGTGTGAGTCAGGTTACCGGAGGCCCAATCCTGCCTGCTCCCAACCAACATTGTCAATTCTCAAATCCCCTATCCTTAAATCCCTGCAACGGACTTGCACTAACTCCTTTGGTATTACGTTTTCCGACCAATGACATAAAAAAAGAAAATATTCCACCTCAATGCCATTAAAGGGTACAAACAACCCTGTTACACATTTGGAACAGAAAAACAATGACATCATTCCACTCCTAGTTTTATTACCCCAGTTTATAGCGTCACGCTTACCCATTATACCTGTAGGTAATGGTGATAAAATTATCCAAACATGACCTTGGCGGTTAGGGGTTGTTTTTTTTTTTACAAAAAAGCCATTCTGTTTATATGCCTTTTTCTCTTAGTAGGTTTAGACTTGAAAAACACCTATTTCGATCTTAGTCTTATTAAGTTTTTTAACCGACATCCAAAAAGGAGGATGGTTCTCAATTCGACCGTATATATGCTTTTTTTATGTTTGTTCGCCGTTATTCTCAGTTCGACTTTTACTGACTAAAACTGGACTCTTTCTTTTTCCTCCTTTGGGGTGGACCAAGGGACTTATACTGCTCTTATATACCAATTTAACCAGCAGGTTGTCATTGTAGATCTTATGACATATCAGAAATCGAGAAATTTGTTGTAGACTAGTATTAATTTGGAGTTCTTTTCCATCGAAACATGGCTCTCTCATTATCATGAAGCATGTATAAGCTTTTGTTATATGTAGGTATCTGGTATATAAATAGGCTAGCATGATGGCAGGTCATAGCATCATCGATTAATGGACAAACGAACACAATTACATAAGTTTGAAATCGCCAATCCGCCTTGAGCAAGCATGGTGATTAATGCTCAAACCTTCTCCGTGTGAGAAGAGGCCTTTGCTCAGCAATAAGTATTTATAGGCTGATGATGATGATGATGAACAAACTCTACAGCTTTATTTTTAAAGGCGCTAAGTTTGGGAGAGCCAAGCTTTGGCACGAATGGGTCGGCTCAACCAGAGTAATACCACAGCCTCACAGAAAACTGGCGTGAAACAACCAAAAGTTTTTTCGCCGTCTAAGAGAGCCGGAAAGCCCTTTATCGTTTACCGTCCTATCATATATATAAAAAAATACTCCTTTATACTATGACTGATGTTTATAAGTCTCTAACTTTTACAGGAAACTAAGCATTATATAAAAAGACTTAGATAAAGAAATTGCGTATCAGCATTTGGAATTAACACAACTTCTTAAAGAAATATTTTTTCGCTTCGTCGCGGAACTACGGCCCAAGGTCACAAGAACCAAAGAATCTAGGCTAATGAATGTCTTTCTTTCAAAGCAAACAATGGCATAGCTATGATAATTTTATGATAAAAATATTCCAAACAAAGTTTAGGTACTGAAGATAACTTTTTGAAGTTTTTATTAAATACAGGAAATACATACATTAATTAGGTATTATATTTTCGGTTTAACCACGTAATTGTTTTGACGAGATACTCGACTAGTTTCAACCCATGCTAGAGGCCCATATTCATGAGCAGCATTCCGCGACACGCGACGCGACGACTGTCGCGCTGCTCAGTAGCAGTCAAGTATCTCGTCAAATAATTACGTGAGTAAAACGATATAATAATTTATTTAGTATGTAAGGAAATGCTAATTGCTTTTCGATTAGGTTAGTTGTATTTTTGTTAGTACCTATCTACGAAAGTACTGTGATTGTCATGATGTTTTTTTTGAGTTGGATAATATTCAAATGTTTTCTATGGTCTTGGGTGAGGAAAGAGGGAGTGTCAGACTCTTACAGACTAAAACCCACCCCGACCCTTCTCCTGCTCCAGGACGAGGCTCGTAAGTACATTACTGCAGTCAAATTAATGTTTAGATGCATTGTTATCATGAAATGACCCACCATGTTTTTGATCATTAACACAGATATACAGAAAATTTACTTTATTTTATGTTTGTATATATATGTATAGTGTGGAAGAACCATGCTTCACATTAATTCTATGTTTGTAACTATTTATAGTGTGGAAGAGGTACCATCGGCATGAATGGGCCGGTTCGATCGACATGGTACCACGGCCTCACAGAAAACCGACGTGAAACAACCACAGCGTTGTGTTTCGTCATGTGAGTGAGGTTATCGGAGGCCCAATCCTTCCCCGATTGCAAAGTCTCCAAATCCCTAATCCCCAAAAGGTGAACAACACATTCATAAGTCATCGGTTGTTGCGGGTGTCCATGGGTGGCTCTGATTGCTTTCCATCAGGTAATCCGTTGGCTCATTTGCCATTTCCAAAGTTTCCGTCCTATAACATACTCGTAAAATATAAGTATGAAACTTATAATTCATATTCAAAATCCAATTTCCTAACCCTTAATCTTATGCTTCAAAAATCGAAATTTTATTAAGGCTACAAAAAAACCAAGCATAACCTCTCTATCTATTTCAAACCTAAACATTATAACCAGACACCTTAAATCTTAAAGGCTATAATTCTTAACGAACAAAAAATATAGCCTTTATCTTTAACACAAAGCTGTTTCGCAATTCGGGACAGAGACAGGAAAAATAAAAGATTTAAATATTAAATTTGGCTTACATGGAATTTGGGTCGGACAGAAGATCTGTGGATATTTTTCTTTGTTACCCTAGCTATTTTTTTGTTGTATTGGTGTTCATAGGAAGTTGGTGTGGACTAGATAGCTTTTGAAGTTTTTTTTTTATGTAATAGGTCGGCAAACGGGCAGACGGATTACCTGATGGTAAGCAATCAGCGCCGCCCAGACAACGGAGGAGTTACGAGTGCATTGCCAACCTTTTAGGAGCCCGCTTCTCATGCATGAGGGTTACAAACCGAGCAAGTACCAATGTGACTTTTTCCGAGTTATATGTACTTTCTATGATTATTTAGACATCACTGGCATACGGTGAAGGTCAACATCGTGAGGAAATAAAGAATTTCTAATAATAAGTTTGAAATCGCCAACCCGCATTGAGCAAGCTTGGTGATTAATGCTCTAACCTTCTCCGTGTGAGAAGAGGCCTTTGTCCAGCAGTGGGCACTTATAGGCTGATTATGATAATGACTAGCTTTTGCCCGTGAATTCGTTCCGTAAATTCTCTGTTGTTGTGTGTTTCAATGGGCGGTGCCGATTGCTTACCTTAAAAAATAGCAAATGATATGTATATTCTTCAACCTTCCCCTGTTTCCCAAAACCGCATATTGCAGGAAACACACTTGCAACCTGCCTCTGTTGTTGTACATGGGCGACACCGATTGCTTACCAACAGGTAATCTATCACATGCGGGAGGAAACGCCCGAGTGTCGTCATTGTAAGGACCACCTAGCTAGAGGATACGGTGGAGCATACGGTCGCGGAGTGCCCTGCTTGGGCTGAGCACCGCCGTGTTCTCAGGGAAGTGATCGGCGGCGGCGACCACTCGCGCCCTCCCTTAATCGAGGTCATGGTTCATAGCGAGAGGAACTGGGAAGCTATCTAATCTTTCTGCGAAGCAGTTATGCTCGCAATAGAGGAGGCGGAGCGCGTGAGGGAACTATCCTCCGACATTCCGGGCGTCGGGGATCGAGAGATAATCTCCGGCCACCGTAAGCGCAGGTCTGCGGACGTAGAGTAAGGTAGCTCGCCGCCCGACCAGAACCGGACCCGAGCACGGCGTCGAGAGTACGGCGCGTAGCGTTCCGCGCGCGCCTCAAAGAGCCAATAGACCACCAAAGACGGGGCCCAATGGGGCTGATGTTCAGTCGGGGTTGCGGGGTAAGCGCAATGAGGCACCGCGACCTCGGCCCAGAGCAGGAGAAGTAACGGGGGGTTTTTAGTCAGTAAGAGTCTGACACTCTCTCTCTCGCCTTACTCTGGGCGGGAGAAGTCATTGGATGATTTTCTCCTGACAAAAAAGGTAATCCATCACATAAAAAAAAATTGCAGCTGATATTCTATGTTTGTATATTCTTCAAACAGCAGAATAAAGGTAGTTCGGCTTTTTCATGCAAACTTTCTCTTTATTAAACGGCATGTAAACGCCTCTGTCGAGACGCTGCGCGACCTATTTACATCTTTATGGGAACATTTTGAGGAGTACGTTTTGAGGGGAAAACCAAAAATGTTTATACAGTTCCTGGTCAGACATACGGTGTAAATGTAATGGTATGGCCACTTATCAAACTCCAAGCGAACGCCGGCGTGTGTCTTCACCTGTTGTTCTTGTTTCGAATTAACACTATTGAAATGTTAAGTTATGGGATGAAGTGGGAAGCGTATGCTGTGATGCTGATTGCTATTATAATTCGAGCATCACCATCAACAGCCTAAGCGTCCGTCATTTTTACCACATATTTTTCATTAAAACCATTGCTCACACTAGTATTTTCTCTTGTGTCCTGCTTTGTAAATGCAAACATACAATAATACATACACATCACACCCAGACCCGGAACAACAATTTGAGGATCCGCCGCGCCGCCGCGTGCAATTAAAGATAATATAAATTTTCTAGCAACTCAGTTTTTTCATGTAATAGGGTGGCAAACGAGCCTACGGATTACATAATGGTAAGCAATCAGCGCCATCTATAGACACCCGCAACAACGGAAGAGTTACGTTGAGTACGTTGGTGACCTTTTGGGGTAAGGGTTTTGAAGATTTAGAGATTGGGAAAGGGGGAAGATTGGAGACTCCGGTAACCTTACTCCCACGGCTAAACACAACGCTGTAGTTATTTTACGTCGGTTTTCTGTGAGTCCATGGTATCACTCGACTGGTCGAGTCGACCCATTCGTGTCGAAGCACGGCTCTCCCACACTTGCACAGTGCATGTTTTCCTATAGTAAACGTCTCGTACTAAGTAGCAGAACTTTTCTCCGTGAAATATAGCGACTCTAGTGGTAATTATCAAGTTTAGTTTTCTTATATTTTACTTGTTCTGCACTTCGCGTGGATGTTGTTCGTGATTAAGTAGCTCTTTCGTGATACTACTGAGAGTTTGGACTTCAGACTTTTACACTTGGACCTTATTAATATAAGGAGGAACATGTTTAACCCCAGAATTATTGAATTATTACGTGACTATTTATGCTCGAAATATTAATCATTTTTTTTTGTCAGGGTAAAGTCATCCAATTACTTCTCCCGCCCAGAGTAAGGAGTGTCAGACTCTTACTGACTAAAAACCCCCCGTTCATTCTCCAACTCTGGGTCGAGGTCGCATGTAGTTTAAGTTTCTGTGGCAATAGTACGATATAATTATCATCATCCATATGGCCTATAAGTTTCCACTTCTCACAAGGAGAAGGTTTCAGCATTAATCACCACGCTTCCTCTAGATGGATTGGTGATTTCAAGCTTATAATTAGAAATTGATAAGTCCCTGGTTTTGTCACGACCGACGTACTTCTTCACATTATGACGGTGAAGTCTATATAATTTCAGAAAGTACAAATAAGTCGGGTAGGTTTGAGCATTAATCACCACAATTGCTCAAGTCTTTCACAAACTTTCTCATTTATTATTTTAGTATGATTTTCTTTTTTTGTCAGACCCCCAGAATCTACGTATTTAGACTTTTGAATTCAAGAACTTTAAACACTTTCCGAGTACTTAGTTCCGAAGTCTATCGTGTTCAACTTTGAGAATGCAACACAGAACTTTGGAAACTTTGTGTAAAAACAAACAAACTAACAAACAAACGTTCCTTATTTGAATATTAATGTTCACATTAAAGTACAGAGTTGTATATGCAAAAATATTTTTATTGAAAACTAGCGGCCCGCGCCCGCTTCGCTCGGGTCCAACTATTTATTTATTTATTTATTGAATTATGGACAACCGGTAGCTGCTACATTATTTCTTACATCTAAACATTAAATACACTATAATAAAATTAAATGTACAGCATTTTAAGGTGTCACAACATCGTACGTTACTATCTAACTAACAACGAAAGGGCCATTTTTCCCTTGTAGTTTTATGATATTTTCTTACATAAGAACCATCTCCTAGCTATACGAAATACAAAAAAAGAGTTGTCTAAATTGCTCCAGGCGTTGTCGAGTTATGCGCTTACCAACACATTTTGCGATCCATTTTTATATATAAGATAGATTATATTATCGCTAGTTGCCCGCTCCTGTTTCGCAAGGGTATTTAACCGATTGTGATGACCTAATTTTAGCCTCTTCCTTTCTTAATTTTTTTTTCGTAAGAATCTTCTTCTGATAGTAATGTACATAATGAAATAAAAATTGGCAAAATTAGTCCAGCCCTTTTTGAGTTATGTGCTTACCAACAAACGACCGCCCCTGCTTCGATATGCCGATACGCCCCTGTATCCGACTACCCCGTCAGTCATTTGTTTTTTGCAAACGGCTACAGCAGCACCGAAAGGATTGTAAATTCCTGATATTCCCCTTTACTTTTCTAAAGTTTTCTTTCATAAGAGCCTTCACATAAAAGTAACGAACATATCAAAAAAAGAATGAGCAAAACTGGTCCAGGCGTTGTTGAGTTATGCGCTTACAACACATTATGCGATCCATTTTTATATATAAGAAGACTAGCAGCTCGCACCTGCTTCGCACGCGTCTCATCATCTCGTTTACGATGAAAGATTCCCTATTACGCAAATGTCCCCTCTACTTTTCTATAATTTTCTTACATAAGAACCTTCTCCTGACAGTAACACACATAACAAAAAAAGAATCAGTAGAATTGGTCCAGGCGTTATTGAGTTATGCACTTACCAACACATTTCGCGATTCATTTTTATATTATAGAATAGATACCATGCTCGATAACCCTATCTTTTGGTTTTGAAATTCTCATAAAAACACCGTCTACAAAGTTTAGGTCACATCATATCATCAGTCCATAAGCACAGTAAAAATATCATATTATTACCTTGCCATAAGTGCCCACAGCTAGGCAAATGCGTGTCACACGTAGAAGGCTTGAGCGAGCGTGGTGAACGCTTGCTCAAGGCAGATTGGCGATTTCAAATTGGATGGTGTACACAACCAATAAAGACTGAATTTTTTTATGTAATAGACCGGCAAGCGAGCTTACGGGTTACCTGATGGTAAGCAATCAGCGCCGCCCATGGACACCTGCAACGGAATAGTTACGAGTGCGTTGCCGACCTTTTAGGGATTGGTGTTTTGGAGATTAAGGTATTGGGTAGGGATCGGGGGAGGGGAAGGATTGGGCCTCCGGTAATCTCACTCACACGGCGAAACACAACGCTGTGGTTGTTTCACGCCGGTTTTTTGGGTGAATTCAAAATTCAGAATACGGCTCTGCAGGAGTTTGTATCGCTGAAGTATTTAATCTTGATTTTTCAGTTGTACTTACTGAAATGAATGGTAGATATTAAATGCAAAAATGTTCAGTTCTTTTGCCATAATCGTGTCGTGTCGCACCCTTTGCCTCTCCCTGAGCATCGAAGTCATAGCTTAGTAGTCAACAGAATGCATTTACAACTGTGGTCGATTACACGTTACTTAGTCTTTAACCATTTGTCTGCAAATACGACATGAGAACCTCCTACTTTTTTTGAAGTTGGTTAAAAATAGACGTTACGAACATTCGTTGTCATTATACGGGTAAGAATATATTTGTAGGATACGTTCAGAAGGGTTTTCAGAAAACTTGAAAAAAAAAAAGAATTAGGTACCAATTTTTTTTATTGTTAATGTAAGTATATGTTGTTTCAATGACATCGTGAAGTAACCTTTAAATAAAAAAAAAACCTTATTAAAAGTGTCTAAGTTTGAAATCCGCCTTGAGTAAGCGAGCTTAAACCTTCCCCGTATGAGAAGAGGCCTTTGCTTAGCAGTGAGCACTTAAAGGCTGATACTGTGATGGGATGTGAAACACATAAAAAATTTACCTAAAAAAAAACTCACACACCTAATTACCATTGAGAAAAAACAAACAAAAATACGACTCAGCATAAAATATTCCACACAGATTCTACATATACATATACCCACATATGTATGTATATTGTACCTATACCAGGTTTGAAAACGTATCCACATATGTATGTACCTATATTGTACCTATACCAGGTTTGAAAACGTATCCACATAAGGGCGAGCAGCTCATTATGGTATCCATTTTGGTAGCTCGTTATCTAGTAGCCCGTATGCACGACTTTTGTGTGAGATTTAGGAATAAAGGGGTATTGTGTGCTTGGAGTATGGACGCGTGGAGTGCTATTCGAATGTATAAGCCTTTTTAATTTTATTGGAGAAAAAAACAATAGTGTGAGTGGCTTGTAAATGTTTAATACAAATTTATTTTAGTTCATTTAAATTAACTAAAAATCGCGGGTTACTCACGTTTGTTTTTGAGAAAAGCTCTACTAGTTTCGAACCACAGAGGGGTTCTTCCTCATGAGCAGCGTGCGCGGACGCGGCGAGCCTACTCCGGAGTAGGCTGCGCGACGTCGCGTGGTTCGAAACTAGTAGAGCTTTTCTCAATATATACACGTGAGTAACCCGCGATTTTTAGTTAATTTAGTATGTCTCTCGATAGTTATTATAAAAACTTAGTTCATTTAATTCAATTTCGTTTTTTTTTGTTATAGGTCGGCAAACGCCCATGAACACCCGCAACCCCAAAGGATTATTATAATAAGGGTTTCAGATATTTAAGGATTGGGAAAGGGGTGGGGAAAGGTGAGGAATTGGGCCTCCGGTACCGTCACTCACACGGCGAATCACAACGCTCTAGTTGTTTCACGCCGGTTATCTCTGATGTAGTGGTATCAATCTGGTCGAGCCGACCCATTCATACCGAAACTTGGCTCTCCCACGGCCAATATCTTATGTTTACAAAGCAAACAATTTTATAAAATCTAACATTGTTTTTGTAAAACAAAGGGAAGTTGTGAGGCAAGACCAATACAAGTGTATTAATTGAATTATATAATTATTATTAATACACTGGTAAAAGATACTGGCATTGTCTAAATTTTTGTTAGGCATCGTTGTTTAGGTACCTATGGTGGTTTTGTTAGACATGCCATGTTTGAGTTATAATAAAACCTTTTTTATTAATTTTATTTCTTTATTTATTTATTTGAATTGTATCTATCGTCACACTTTAACCTAGTTGAAAATTTCTAACTTATAATAACGAATTATTTAAAATAACGACCAACTTTTACAGTTGGCTGCGCGACGTTGCCGCGACGAACGCGCTGCTCTGTAGTACTCTTGGTTTTTATACTCTGTGGATGTGGATCCAGCATTGTGTGCAATGCGTTGACGGTAACGGGAGTTGGTAACTACAAGGTTCGGTGGTGGTCTTATTGAAAGCAATTATGGATTCTACAAAGTAACATTTAAAATATAATTTACAAGTGCCTATGTTTGAATGTGTAGATTGCTAGGCATATTGAGTGCTTAATAATTATCTGGTAATTGATGAATTCTATTTTCAAATAAAATACATTAATTACAAGAATTTCACGGGGTTGAAATGCAAAAGAAAAAAACTGTTAAGTATTTCTTTTGCATTCTATCTGTAAGATTAACTTTACTGATCTAATGGAACCAATTCAGTAGATACATATGACGTAATGGCTATTATTATACAACATTGGGCCCATTTCCTTAGATTTGAGAATACAAAGATTTCGTTTTAAGTTTTTATAGCTTCAGATTTTTTGTATTTAAGATAGCGCCATCTATAAATAAACAGCTGTACTATTAACGTTGACAGGTACCTACCACACGAAGAGGTTTCTATTGTATTTATTCACAATACACTTTATTCTATTATTGAATTGCAAATTGTTATTATTTGGAATTTATTATATCACTTTCACATTAGCTTCACTTATGAATTTAAGATAGCGCCATCTATGAATTAACAGTTGTACTATTAAAGTTGACAGGTAACTAGCACGCGAAGAAGTTTTTGTTTTATTTATTCACAATACACTTGATTCTAATTACAAATTATTATTATTTGAATTTTATTATATCAGTTTCACATTTTCATATTTATCTACATTAAAAAATATAAGAGTTGGTTGTTATTACGATAAAGTCCTATCAGCACGCAGTATATCAACTTGCCTTTGCCGTTGTTAGTACAAGCTAGTTTTACTAGATGGCAGTGTCATAAATATTACAGGTGAGCAACTGACTTGAGAACACCGCAAATAAGAAAATTATGTTGTATATTAAACAATCTTTATTATTGTTTACCTATGACTTAACTGCTTGTGAAGGCTCCAGTGTAAAGTTTTTGCTTATTGTAAATAGTTTCAAAAACTTCTTACTACAATAAGGTACCTAAGTCAATTTTGTCAGCTAAACTAACATGACAGTCAATCATCATCATTATCATCACAAACCGGAATTCTGTTCAGTGTTGAATGCAGAGGCCTTTCTCTTAAGGGAGGGTTTGCCGTCATACCAACGCTTCACAGGCTTTGAGATCACTATTTCTTCAGATGTTTTCTTCTCTTCAACTTACCCATTGCGCGATACAGCACTTCTGTATCAATTATTCAAAATCATATTAGGTAAATAATGTACCAATGACATGGAAAACCTTTTTTAAAGCGTCACGATTGAATTTCTATAGGTGTCTTTCTTCTCCATAATATGCATCTAAACTTTTGAACGAGGGTCGAGACCCTAGTTTCACTGAACCATACTGACGTCAGTCAGTCAAGTCAAGTCAAAATCATTTATTTTAATTAGACCCATACAGGAACTTTTGAACGTCAAACAAAATTTTAAAGATATAAAGTGTCAGTCTGTCGGTGAGTCCTCTCAGTGAAGCTATTCGCTCGTTCCAAAGTGTAGATTCCGATGGAGAAGAACGAGCAAGAAACTCCATGGTTACTTTTTTAAAAGCAGTGTCACATAAAGATTCTTTGATACATTATTTAGTTGGTTTGAATATGTGAGAACAGTGTAACGCGTGTATACAGAGAAACATAGAAAGAAAATAACCTTAAGGACAATAGACAGTCCGGAGCTGACCAGTCCCAATTGACGGCGCCCGTTCACGAGTATAACACGTACATCAGCATCGCCCAACTCAACCATAATATAGGGAATCGAGCGATCCAGTGACCGTGGCACCGCCAATGTGACCTTTGAGTGAGCATGACAACATAAGTCGACATAAGGACATAAGGACCGACATTCTGCTAGTCTAACTAATTGTAATAGGTTACAGGGCACTCACATTTACAAATTTATCAAGTTTAACAATAAAAATGGCATGGTTACAAATTTGCAAAATCTAAGAAGTTCCGTTCAAGCAAAGATCCACTGGAACATTATTTATATTCGTGTAAGTATATTATCCTGTGGAGCAGGACCAGCCCGTCTCCAAGCATCCTTATCCTCAATATAATCACTCAGTTTGTAATATGCTTTTTTACACAAAGTTTTCTTTACACATTATTTAAATTTTCTTTCATTTGATTGTTGTAAATCGCCTGGGATTTTGTTATAAAACTTAACTCAGAATCCCATGAACGACTTGTGTACATTTGCCAATCTAAATAGTGGCTGACACAATCTATCTCTATGTCTAGTTTGATACAGAATCAGAATGTTATTATTTGTTGAAATTTGGAAATTATCTGTAAGTATAAGAAATATATGTTTTGGATTAGATTAATAAGGTAATGCGGCCTCAGCCAAATGCAGGAGAAGGAACAGGGTGGTTTTCAAGTAGGTAGTAAGAGTCTGACAATCCATCTCGCGTCACCCTGGGCAAGTCATTTGATAATTTTTGACACCAAAAAAAAGGATGAATTCTTTCATCCATCAGTTCATTCGACGTTCTATACAACTGGTCGCATTTTAATGAGTAGATACTTTCTTTTATTAACACCCGGTTTCTGAAAGGCTTGTCAACGCTAAAATTAACTAATCTCCTGTGAAATCTCTTGTCAAGTCATCTGATTGGTTGTTGATAATTCAGTCAACCAATCAGATGACTTGACAAGAGATTAAATTGATTTTAACATTGATCGGCCTTTCGGAAACCGGGTGTTAGTCAATTTTATTGAACAATTTAAATACTTTTAATGACTATTATATCTATTGTAATGTTATAGTGCTAAAGAGTTGTTTTTTTGTGTTGGATATTCAAATTAACGAGGACGGCTATCCTACTAATATTAAAAACGTAAAAGCTTATAAGTATAGATGGAAGATAACATAAAAACTACTGAATGGATCCAAATGAAATTTGACGCAAAGATAGCTTATACATAAGTATTTTAGTGTATATACCCTAGCTCAGCGGGCGAAGCCGCTGGCAAAGCTTGTCAGGCTATAAATCATCACGCTACAGTCAATAAAGACGATTGAAGGGCAGTAGTTCTATTCCCACGAAACAAATATAAATTCCAGTGGGGTTATGTGCATGTGAAATTGTTGTGAAATGTTTGTGAACGCATACACGATAGGTACAGAGGAAACCCTAATGAGAGGTAACGTTTAAAAAAATCAGGGTCGAGTGAAATCGCACGGGAGTAGCTAGTTTGTATATCTATATATATAAAATCTTTACTTGTTAGAAATATTTTTATATGTTTTTAAAAGATGTAGGTACTTACAAAGTAAAATAGTGTTTAGAATCATTGTAGGATTCACTCTTTAATTTTAGGAATGCTTTAAGAATTAAGTTTTTTGTTATTTGTTTATTACCTTACCTTTTAGTATTTTTATGTTCTTGTTTATAAATTTTTTCGATTGTTTAAATTAGTACACATAAAATAATTAGATTAGGTATAAGTTTTTACTTCTGTATTTTGTAAGACTGATGGCTACACTATCGAATTGGATTTTATCTGTAATGATAGTTGTCAGTGATGTAAATAAATAAATAAAATCAATGCCACTTTTCGTTCTAATGTTAAAAATTAATAACATAATGTGTTGCCAATACTTGGTAAGCGCATAACTCAACAATGCCTGGACCGATTTTTCCAATTCTTTGTTTGTTGAATTTATTTTTGTCATGAGAAGTTTCTTATCGAAGAAAACATGAGAAAACTAGATGGGAAGATTGGGAAAAGTGACCTTTTCGTGAAGCGGGGGCGGTTCGCTAGTCTCTTATAAAATAATTACAATAATAACAATTCCCTAGTAATATAATCGAGAGCGCCTATCGTCAATTACTTAAACTGTTAAAATGGTCGTTTAGCAATTAATTTCGTTAAAACTGTCGTTTATAACTGCGATAACCTTCAGACAGTTAGGGGAACGATTAAAAATGATTGTAAAATAACTCGTAAAGTCGTTTTCATAGTCAATTGTACAAGTTTCCTCCTGTTGTTACTGTTTGAATGTAGGTACGCTAAATAGATAGCTATGTCGAGTGTCGAGTTATATTTTATCGTTTGCTGAATTCATTTTGTTTATTTTGTCTATCTGTTCATTTTCTTTTTTTATAATAATATCATAAGGCGTCTAACGGATTACCCGATGGTAGTAAGTAAAGGAGTTCTTTACTACAAGTGCGTTGCCGGCCTCTTGTGAGTTATTTTGGATTTAAGGATAGGGGAAGGGGGGAAGAATTGGACCTCCGGTAACCTCACTCACACGGTAGAATATAACGTAAGTATTGCTTCACACCGGTTTTTTGTGAGGCCATTATATCACTCTGGTTGAGTCGGCCTATTCGTATCGATATATGGCTTTCCACCCTTGTTGTATTAGTGGAACGGCCTCATATAGTAAATTCGATGTGTGAGTGAGGTTACCGGAAGCCTGATCCTACTCCTCCTCCTCCATTGTTTCGTTCAAAAGATGGCGCTAGCATAGTCCTAACGTATGATAATTATTAAATTCTAATTACCTAGTGTTACATCATTGGATGTACAATTTTTAATAGTTACAATGATTAGGTAAATTAACTTTTTGCATGATCAGCGCCACCTAGTGACCATTGAAGCTATTTAATCAAGTTTCTACTCTTAACTTTAATACGAATGTTTCTTACGCAAGCAAAGTCGCAAGAACCAACAGGTACACCAATAAAAGTTCATACAATTGAAACGATCCCACTTTATGTTGATAATAAACAAGTAAATTTATGCCAAAACGCAATTTATTGTAGGACAGACGTACTTTTATGTGTAACACCGTAAAAGGTGGATTGTTAAAAAATGGTTTTAATAACTTATTGTTATTGAGTTCAAAATAGAAATACGGTGTTTTGTATATTGTCAATAATGTAGGTGGAGAGCATTTTTATTATATTGTCACATTGTTTTGAAAACTGTGTCAAATTATAGTCAACTAATTGGAAATGACGAAAATCACATACGTGACTGAACTGAGAAAAGATCTACTTAACACACGTCACTTGCGTTTCCTCGCACGCACATACGCGTCGGGGGCACTGAATGTGTTAAAGCCTTCAAAGTCATACCAGGACTCTTTGTGCATGAGCAGTATGCCAATAGCCGCTTTTCGCAGTTCATTCCTGTGAGTAAATCATGTTTTCATCCAATTTAGTATGTCCCACTATTGGATATGTGCGCGACAGTGGTGACGCGTAGCGTTTACAACATTTCAGGAAGCTGTCAAATAAAAACAATGTAAACATTAATCGTAACTTGGCTAATAAAATCGGGACTTGGCTGCTATCGAGAACTGGTCCAACCGGTTTGGAATCGCAGTCAATCCTGACAATTGCCAGCCAATTGTGATCGGTAGTAACCATAATATCGCCAAAATTGACGCAAATACTCTACCATCAGTCACTTACGGCGGTACACCTGTCCGATTTATTAACAGTGTTAAGGACTTGGGCTTGCACATTGACAGGACCCTCAGTTGGCGGAATCAAGTTGCCAGTGTGAGTCAAAAAGTTACAGGGTCATTGCGGTCTCTGTATAGCCACAGAAACTTACTGCCTCTTAGCACTAAGGCGATGCTTGTATAGACCTTGAGGTCTGATTTTTCAAAGTAAAAGTATTACTCTCGATGTTTTAGGGTCATTACTTTCTCTGGTATTGTGTTAATTAAACAATAAAAATATTATTCTTCTAAATAGGAGCAAAAAATATGTATTCAGGAAAAATGTGCTAATCTGTAATAAAAAATCAAAACGCTTTATTTAATCATAAATAATCGCTTATAAGCAAGTGCATCTAGCAACTATTGAATTCAGAAAACGGTATTTATACAATACACCAATAACAGCACTTCGCCAGACTCTTGTGACCACTTAACCAGCCAGACACTCAAACCAGACTTTAGCAATAATATTGCCATATATCGGACACTTGCATTAAGCGCCATCTAGCGTCGACTGTCACTCCTCTTCGAGTCAAGTGCGCTTCATCTGAGCGGCACAACTCGTGTAGGCAAATAAAGAACAAATAGTAGATGTGTGGTCGCAATTCTTGACTAACTTAATTCGTGGTTGGTGCAGACTTAGGTTCGGTTACGTAAAGATTTTTTTGGAAGTACTTATTAAACGTAAACAGTACTTAGTCCAACCAATCTGTAGGTACTTTAAGTACACAGAACTCTTCTTATCTACACGGAAAATGAGATAATTGGTAAAATTTTGTTCAATCAATCCTAACTTCTTGTGTATTGTTATTTTTTGGTAATTTGTACCCCGTTTTTCAAATTGTTTGGAACGATATTTTCATCTTTGGAGTCCTTTGAAGTGGCGTTATAATATATGTATGACCAATACTAGGTAGCGGCGAAAATTAACGCTACGGACCTGAGTTTTTGTGCCCGGATCAGTAAGCGCTAGTTATGTTTTACTATAGTGTTTATAGAGAGTTATAATATATATTGTATTCTGTCTGGATCGCGGCGCACAGATAAAAATTGCTTGTATTTCTATGTCCGCCAAAATACTATCAAAAACATTTTGGAGTTTAGTTTAGTTTCAAAACAATATCTAGCCCCCGTGCAGCGTCCGAACACAGACAGAATGATATTGTTGTGGCAAAGTTGTTAAATAGTTTATTCCATTATAACATAAAACTCATAAAACGTCGCAAAAAGTGAGTTTTACATTTAATATTATAACTTTTGGCTACCCATTCAGAGATTGGACACTCGCATCAAGTGTTCCACTGTCAGAGCTCTCCATGTCAAGTGCCCTTCATCTGACCGGGAGGCTCTCGTAGGCAAATAAAGGACAAACGCGAACAATATGTGGTTCCTTAGGAATCTGTGGTTTATTATCGTACTGTGGCAGTTGTGTTTTATTGTCTCGAGAATAGGGCTCAAAATGGGAGATTAAGCGGTTTTTGGTGACAATGGAGCTACTCTCTAAACATATTGTATATAGTTTTTTATTGAAAGGCTTGCGACCTTATTTTGTACTAGTTCTTGCCAGCGGCTTTGCCCGCAGTAGTAGGGTAAAAAGTAGCTTATGTGTTATTTCAGACTATAATCTATCTCCGTGACAAATTTCGTGTAGACCGGTACAACAGTATTGACGTGGATAGTAATAGATATCCTGTCAGATTTACAAAATTTTACGTTTTTAACATGTATTAGTAGTATGTTGTTTTAAAAAGTAATGATCATAGTCTTTTTTATTACATTTTTCGTGACCTTGAGCTTTTTCATGAGGCCAGACCCAGTTTACTCCTAAGTGATTTAACTGAAAGATATCGATAGAGATTTACGTTCAGAAGCGGACATCTAGTGGCAGAAAATTATGATAATGGTCCTGATTGCGGCAAATACAGGTCTTTTTGGGACAATATCTACTTTTATACGCAGAGATTTAATTCACAAGAAGATTCTTATGAATTGCACCACACACATTCCAGCGCGCACAATTGACCTTCGCCAGTCAGCCCAATAAAAAGGGGTTTTATGCCAAAACTTAGTGGCACACAGTTCGCTAAGGGAACGTCCAAAATCGCGTCCAGACGTTTTTTTATTACACCCTTTGAATGAAAAATCAGATGTCAAAATCTGGGACAACATAAAACAATACGATTCTCCTCAAACACCGGACAATGAAGCATTTTCAGCAATGACCTTGGAATTTGGAAATGTTGTGTATGGCAGTAATAGTGTGACTGTGTAAAGTTGGCACTGGTGTCGTTTTGCAAAAGGTTGAAGTCCAGAAAAACAGAAACGACGTTCGTGCAGTTTCAAAACAGACTTATACAGCGCAGTGCTACAGTTCATCGGTTTTATAGGTATTGTAATCTGCAAAAAAGTCAGTAGAGAAGCAATAGCTATTGCGTACACAAAAATATACGGTTTTTTAAGTAGCCATGTCTTTTGTAATCATTGTTTGAGTTTGCTTTAAATTCTATCTTTTTTTTTGAATTTTCATACCATATAACTGTTCTTTATAGTCATTTATGAGAGTAAAAAATTTTGTAAGCAGAAAGGAAGAGATTGGAGGCCTCTGGTAACCTCACTCACACGGCAATCCTTCCCCTTCCCGGACCCTCAATCCCTAAATCTCCAAATCCCTAATCCTTAAAAGGTCAGCAATGCACTCGTAACTCCTCCGTTGCGGGTGTCAGGTAATCCGAAACGAGCAGACGCTCGTTTGCCGAATTCGTACATAAAAAACCAGTACAAAAATAAAAATAGTACTACAAAACAAAATAAAATTGTCACTACCAATTTATCATTTTTCGTTCTGTTATCACGTAAATTCTTCCCGAGGACGCGGAGCGCCATAACCGTACCTTATTAAATATTTTGATTGATAGAACACCGCCGGAGGTCCCAGGATAAGGAAAATAGCAGCTTGATGTGGGTCAAATTCTCATTCAGAGAGAAACGCTGAGTCATAATGTTAAGAGTGCAGTGTTTACTTACGAGTACTGAGACATTTTCTAATATTGTATTGATTTTTTTAAGTCCCACTAACTTCCGCGCATAGCTTTGGAATCGTATTAAGGTAATGTATTCTGGGATATTAAAAACATCAGCGTTTTTTTTTTACTTGCTATAAACTAGTGCTTGACTGCGATCCTACCTGATGGTAAGCAGTGATGCAATCGTTGATGGTAAGGCGCACTAGTTTATTAAGAGCCTATTCACTCTAGCCTTGAAGACACCTAAATTATATTTGAACGGAAAGACTGTGTCATTTGAAGCGAATCTTGTATAATTTTAGCAGAACTCAAGAATATTGTAGCTATCTATCAGTGAAGGAATTTTGGAAATCTGACCAGCGGTTCCAAATATTACCTCACACATATAAACGTACAAATTTTATCTCTTTATACTAACAGTGTAGGTGTTGGCAAACCAAAGGAGTTCCTACATGTGCAGTGTCGGCCTCTCGTAGGGTATTTAAAGATTTAACGATAGGGATTTAGGGGGAGGAGGGGAGCTACCAAAAGTAGTCAAAATCCACAGTGGAATATAACATAAGTTTTACTTCACGCCAGTTTTCTGTGACTCTCTCTTTATGTTTACTTGCAAATTAGGTGGCGACGCGTGAAAACAAGGTCGCTTTAATTCAGAGTACTGTAAGGTCTGTTGAAATATTGCGGTCCAAATGGAGTCTTAGGAGTATGTTTGTGATGATTGTTTGAATGGGGTTTCTTCTTTTGAGGAGTCATGTTTCTGGGTACGGACTTAACTATCTAAGTAAGGCTTGTAATTTTATTTTTCTACTTTTCTATTATTTTCTAAGTTATTATTTAAATAATAGCTTTTCCCGCGCGGTTTCACTTGCCGCTCGGCTCCATTTGATTGTAGTGTTGCCTATAGCACTCGGGAACATTGTAGCTATCAATCAGTGAAATAATTTTGGCAATCCGACCACCGTTTCCAAGGATTAAGTACCCTTTACATACAAACTTACAAATTTTATCTCTTGATAATATTAGTATAGATAGTATAGATTAAGTATAGTTAGTATAGATAGGGTCGGCTAGACTGGATTGATATCACGCCTTCGAAGAATACCGGCGTGAAACAACCTCACCGTTGTGTTTCGCCATGTAAGTGAGCTGATCAGAGATCAAATCCCTCCTCGTCCACCTATCCCTTCCCAATCCTTTAAGATGCGACACTCTATTTCCTATAACTTCTTTGTTTTTGCGAGTGTCCATGGTCGGCGCCGATTGCTTATCATCAGGTAATCCGTCTACTCGTTTACCGACAAATACTTACCATAAAAAATACAATATGTATATCAATTTAAAAACAAATGACACACACCAAAAAAAAAACTACAGAACCTCATTTAATAGAATGAAACCTGCGCATTGAATAACGATTTTTTATTTAATTCTCCTACCGGGCGGCGTTGACAAGTTTGTAATCAAATTTGCAAAATTTATATTCATTTTCGACGGATGAATGCTAAATAGGCTGCTCCGTGTTCACAGAATGATGCCATCATGATTACCTTTCGATCAAATTGTACTATTGGAAAACTGTAGTTTTTTTAATACGATACAATATGTACCCAAACTATCGGAGAACTTCCATTAAGATTGTTTAAAGGAAAAATAAAGAAATGGTTGGCACAAAATGTCATTATGCAATTTAGGATTTTTTAGAAAATAAGTAATGTGAATGAGGATTTTTTAAATGTCATAAATAATATCAAAACTTCTTATATTTAATACTAACTTTTATATAATTTTTGTTGTTTACTTGTTATTTTGTTTTAATTAATAATGTACCAGCCCAAATGGGCCTTGATTATTGTATGCCCAAACGGGCTGATTGTTGTACTGTATACCACTATATCAACACAATAAAGATTACTTTACTTTACTTTACTTAGGCAAAAGATAGCTGAGTTCGCAAATCTAGCGCAGCCTTAGCCTGGATGAACTTACTTATGTTTTTTTTATGGTATAAGTCGGGAAACGAGCTGACGGATTACCCGATGGTATGGTATGGTATATGGTAGCAATCGGCGCCGCCCATGAACACCCGCAACATCAAAGGAGTTACGAATGCATTGCCAGCCTTTTGGGAATTAGGGTTTTGGAGATTTTAGGAATGAGGAGAGATTGGGGAGGGGAAAGGATTGGGCCTCCGGTAACTTCACTCACACAGCGAAATACAACGCTGTAGTTGTTTCACGCCGGTTTTCTGTGAGGCCATGGTATTACTGTTCGTACCGAAGCATGGCTCTCCCACACTCATTCATACATTGTTACAAATAAACACTATAAATAATAGAAACTTAGGTCGTAGCCACACATGTAACAGGAACAGATGTAGTGGATGTGACCACGCCTTAGGAAACACTGCATTGAATTAAATTCCTTGCTAACTACCGTCCCTGTTTCGTATTTGACTTAGTTTGTTTGTTTGCTAGCTTCAGTCTGTTGTTTTCCTAGTATATTAGGTACCTACTTCACAACCAGTCAAATTCTATAGTTTTTTAAGATACGTCAACGTTTGCGTCTTCTTGTGATTGGACGAACATTTTTTCGAAAATTCTTAGATTTGTTACCAATATTTCATTTATTACGACATTTTGTGAATGAAAGAGTGGGAGAGCCATGCTTCGGCACGAATGGGTCGGCTCGACCGGAGTGATACAACGGCTTCACAGAATAATGGCGTGAAGCAACACTTACGTTGTGTTTGGACGTTTGAGTGAGGTTAATGGAGGCCTAAGTCCCTCCTACCAGAGGTCGGCAACGCACTTGTTGTAACTCCTTTGGTATTTTCTTTTGTGAAAGGAAAATCATCAAATGTCTTGAGAGTGTCAGACTCTTACTGACTAAAACCCCCCTGTTCCTTCTCCTGCTCTGAACTCCTTTGGTATGAGTGTTCATTAGCGGCGCTGATTTCTTACCATCTAAAGGAACTTTAAGTGAAAAAAAACAAGACGACAAAACCTGGACCTCAGACCTTTTCGTATGAGAAAAGACCTTTGCCTAACAATGGCCTTTTATAGACTGATGATGAGGATGATGTTCATGATGGCCTGGAGGTTGAGCATCTGCTGCTCATGCATGAAGGTGCGGGTTCAAAACCTGGCAAGTACCAATGTGACTTTCCTGAGTTATATGTACTTTCTATGATTATTTAGACACCACTGACATACAGAGAGAAAAAGCATCGTGACAAAACCTGGACTTAATTTATAATTGTAAGTTTGAAATCGCCAATCCACCTTGGGAAAGCGTGGTGATTAACGCTCAAACTGTCTTCGTGTGAGATGAGGCCCTCGTTCTGTAGTGGCCACTTATAGGCTGATGTTTATGTCTTTTAATAATATCACAAATTCACATTGAAGCTATAAATTAATGTTTGGTCTGTGCCAAAATTGTGGTAGAGTAACGATGTCGAACATTAGATCTAATTTATAGTAAATAAATTAATAGTTTGGCTACGAAATTTAATGGACAATGGAAATGGTATTATATGTATATTATAGCTGCGTAAGCTCAATTTTGTTTGTCTGATACTGCTTATTAATATGTCTATATACTATATTATTAATATTATGAAGCTACTTACGTGTTGGGGCGTGTGTCGGACACTCTTCAATGAATATAAGTACTTGTGTCAGTTGGGAGTTGTCACGCTCACTCAGAGGTCTCATTGGCGGTGGCACGGGCACTGGATCGCTCAATTCCCTATAATATGGTTGAGTGGGGCGGCGCTGGTGTAAGTGTCATGTTCGTGAACGGGCGCCGCCTATTGGGACTAGTCATCTCCAGGCTGTCTTAATATATTGTCCTTGAGGTTAACTTCTTTTTCGCATTCTTTGCCTAAACATTAGTGTTACACTGTTCTCACATAACGGAACCGACTAAATGATGTAACAAAGAAATTAATTGTAAAACTGATTGAAAAAGAGTAACCATGGAGTTTCTTGCTCGTTCTTCTCCATAGGAATCTACAGCTTGGAACGAGCAAAAAGCTTCATTAGAGGACAGACGGACAGACTGACACGCTTAAAGTTAAAGCTCTTGAAATACTTTATCCTTTTTTTTGCTTGACGTTCAAAAGTGCCTGCTGTGGTCTAATTGAAATAAATGTTTTTTTTCCTTTTTGTGACTTTTAAGTTCAAAACGTATATTTTAAAGTTCACAAAAATTACATAAAGTTATATGAAATAGGAAAAATCTCGAGAACTACGATAAAGCGACCGTTCCCACCGATGTTAGGTAAAGAAAAAGCGACGATATATCATGAGAACGTGGGAAGCGCGATATTGAAATTAGATCAGTAGCTTTGACGACACGATGTGTTGAGCTTGCATGTAGGCTTCGCCGTAATAAGCTCAAGCGTTTGTTTGAACGCGCTAATTTCCGGAACTGCTGGTTCGAAATGAACAATTCGTGATATAGTTTTATTGAAAACTGACGAGAAACAACCACATAATTGAGTTTCGCCGTGTGACCGTGGTTACCAAAGAACTAATGCCTACAATGCTTACCGCCTTTCCTTTCCAAGACTGTAAATCCCGAAAGTACCATCCCAAAAGGCCAACAACGGAACTCCTTTGGTGTTGCAGATGTCCAAGGGCGGCTCCGATTGCTTACCATCAGGTTATTTGTCTGCTCGTATGGCGCCGTATCACATAAAAAAGCGGTCAATAGAACTTCAAAGCTGAAATCTAAAACAAAATCTTCAATTTCCTCCAACGAGAAAGAATATGTAATTAAAATACGAATGCACATTAAGATATCCTAATCAAATTCCCTTATTCGATTTCTAACTCTATCCCATTATAAGTAGAGTGAAAAATTAATTGAAGAAAATTGACAAATGGAGGTAGTTTTCCTTTCTAGATTCGTCCTCTTATATTACGAATTAGCGACAGGATTGCGTATATCAAATAGCAAATCAAAATAAACAGTTTTTTCTGAATGATTTTTAACATCTTGAGTCTGAAAAACCAAAATATCTTACTAAAAATTTTTTTTTATAAATAGCCTATTTTACTCCTTGATTGGTCTAGTCGTTTTTGAGCTTATTCATTGCAAACAAACAAACAAAGTTTTCAGCTTCAAATAAATAAATAAATAAATAATAATGTTTATTAGCTGAAAGACGGTATTACAAGACATTTTAATTAATATAAGCAATTAACAATATTTAATACCATTAACATTACAAAAATTTACAGTATTAAAATCTATTGAGATAACAGAGAAAACAAGCGGATGTCCATGGGCGACGCCGATCGCTTACCATAAAAAAAAACATTTAAGTGTGGGAGAGCCATGCTTCGGCACGAATGGGTCGGCTCGACCGGAGTGATACTACGGCCTCACAGAAAACCGGCGTGAATCACTACTGCGTTGTGTTTCGCCGTGTGAGTGAGGTTACCGGAGGCCCAATCCTTCCCCTTCTGTAATCCCTCCTCAATCCCTATATCTCCAAATCCCTAATCCCTAAAAGGTCGACAACGCACTCGTAACTCCTCCGTTGCGAGTGTCCATGGGCGGCACTGATTGCTTACCATCAGGTAATCCGTCTGCTCGTTTATCGACCTATTACATAAAAAAAACAAAATAAAACAGTATTAAAATTTATTTCAATAGTATAGATGAAACAAAATTTGAAACCAGTTAGTACACGATTGAAGGCTCTTGCGGTCTCCTCTACTGAAATTAATTTGATATCTAATTTTCAGTAAAGTTTCAGGTGTTCTATTTTCAGGTTTCAGAGGTTTTGTGATAATAATGTGTATGTTACTAATTAATTACAGTCTAATTTTACCTTCGACATTGTAAACATTCTATTTTAATTAATGACTGGGTCGCCATTCACAAACGCGTCTATTAGCAGTGTTTTCAGATAATTATGTGTCATAAAAAAATTTGTAGTGTTTTATTTTGTTGATCGTTTGTTTAACTTTATAATTAGGTTTGGAAGCTCACTAGGATCACTCACCACTATCTCTACTCTAATCACTAGGACACTACCTCAACGTAAAATGTACTTAATTACCTAATTGTGTCGTCATTCGATGTTTTAAGGAAATAATCAACCACGTCTAGGCAAACGTAGTGTAAGGCACCCTTCAGCTAGATGGACTGGTGATATCCGCACGGTGGTTGGCAGTGGTTGGATGAGGAGAGCTGAATATCAAGCTCAGTGGCGTGCAATTGGGGAGGCCTATGTCCAGCCGTGGACGACGCTGGACATAGGCCTCCCCAATTTGATGATGTCGCTTCCAACCGGCCTATCTGGAAGTCAATGGGGGAGGCCTTTGTTCAGCAGTGGACGTCCTGTGGCTGATATGATGGTGATGATGATGAAGCTATTCCTCAACTGATAAATGCGTGTCTGCCGTCAGAAAGAGTACACTCACACCGGAATTGTTCTTTTTTTTAAAAGATCGTTATAGAATTAACTTGCACGGTACTCCCACATTAATTTTACACTTGTCTGGACTTTAAAAGAGGTTGACTTCTGAGTTTGTTACGGTATTTCTTCTGAGAGTATTCAAATAGAAAATGCCGGTTACAAATTTTTTTTTTGGCATGGTGATTAATACTCAAACCTTTTCCGTGTGAAAAGAGTTCTTTGCTCAGCATTAGGCACTTATAGGCTGATGAATATGATGTATCTATGTTATATATATACCGATGTATATGTAAATGATATTCAAAATGTACATAATTGCGTTGGGTTATCAAAATCTAGATTGGTCTAGTTCAGTGGTCCGATGCGGTTTCAACCGGATTTCGTGGCGTCCTGATTGTAGATAATCCAGTTCTATAATTATGGAATTTAGTTTGTGTTATAACTAGTTGCCAGCTCACGGCTTTGTCTGCTAACTTAAAAAATATTACTTTGTTTTTTTTTTTCTTGTACTTCGTGATGTTTGTTGTGACTTTTTGTTTTTGAGTCATAAGAGACTCATTGGAAAGAATTACCTTCAAATAAAAGAATGATTTTTCGTATAGTAACTACTAGCTTTTGCCCTGGACTCCATTCGCGTGGAATAATGACTTTTTGCAGATTTTTGGTATAAAAACTATCCTATGTCCTTCCTCGAGTTCCAAACTATGTCTGTACCAAATTTCACTGAAATCGGTTCCGTAGTTTTTTCGCAGAGAAATTTATATAGAGTTAATTTCGCATTATAATATTGTAGTTTGGATTCTAAAACATACAAAGTGTATTAAATAAAACGTAAATAAGAATATCAACTTCATATAATATGTAATTAGAAATTATAAGTTGTGCTTACAACGTTTTCCTGCACCGTCTGTCATTGGTGTTTAAATCATTTTCAAAAGTCTTTCTTCGCTTCTTGATGAGGTCTACCAGGACTTAAACAACCATTTAACAATAATAAAATAAAAGACATTTGAGATATCTTTAGACTCTTTAAAAGAGGGTTAAGCGTGATAAGGTAATGGAATCTCAACCGGTAGCAGGAGAACGAATAGGGAGGTTTTTAGTCAGTCAGAATGTTCGGGGGAACTACACGCCTCTATGACCTCCTAGTCCTTCCGCCACTGTAACAATGGACAATCGGCAACACGTCAACGCTTCATAGTGAATATCAAACCCACAGGCACTAAGTGGTTCGCCTCTTCATTTTTAAAGTTAACGGCTAAGGAGTGGAATTCTTTGCCGGAGTCTGTGTTCTTCGAAGGGTATATATAACTTAGGTGTCTTCAAGGCTTGAGTGAATAGGTTGCTTATGGGTAAGCGTACTCCATCGTAGATCGCATCATCGCTTAAGTGATAGCGGCTAAATGCCTGCAAAAAAAAGAGTTACACTCTATCTTGCCATATCAAAGCGAGAAAACTCATTTGATAATTATTCCCTTTCAAAAAAGATTCCTTAAATCCACATCCAAACTAATAATTATTATAAATGCGAAAGTAACTCTGTCTGTCTGTCTTTTCTTCACGTCTAAACTACTGAGCCTATTTGTGTGAAATTTGGTACAGACATAGTTTGGAACTCGAGGAAGGACATAGGATAGTCACTATTCAAAGAAAAAACGGCTATCCTATAAAAATCTATTGGCAAAACTTGACCCAAATTAAACGTCCGTTCTCGTAACGTATATTTGTCAAAACGAAAGCAAGCTAAATAAACAAAGAAAATAAAGACGATAATAATTTAATAAATATCTTGGAAGCTTTACTTGATCTTTGCAATGATGTGGATGGGCTGGATATGTCATTAGCGATTGCCAACTAATATAATCAATTTTTTTTTATTCCTTTGATACATGTAAACTTCCATAAAGATGTGACTGATAGTTAAAATAAAAATATAAGTGTCCACTGCTGAGCAAAGGCCTCTTCTCACACGGAAAAGGTTTGAACATTTAATTACCACGTTTGCTGAAGACGGATTAGCGATTTCAGTCTAGGGTTTTTTTTATCCACTTGGGGTTAAACCCGCCCCAAGAGGGAGTTTATTGCGACGCAATGCGAAAATCTTATCTGCTATTTGATACAGATATGGCATGAATTGGGGCATAATTTATTATGAGACTGATATGAATATAAAAGGTGGTTGTTTGCAAAAAAAATTATAATGATTGTGTTTGAGTGTGTTAATGTGAGTTGATGTGTGTAATGTGTACGTGCTAGTATGTATGAGTGTTGTTTAACTGTTATTGAATTTGAAAATGAAGTCTAGGTTTACTCACGATATTTTCCTTTAGTGCTGCCTAAATATATTAAATTATTACATATAAATCGGAAAAGGTTTTATATTTTTTTTTTTTTTTTTGAAGGGAAAAATGTCAAAATAATTGCGACATTGTCCCTTCAAAAAAAAAAAACCCGCAAATAAGTAGAATTATTATGTGTATATATTTATGTGTTCTAAATTTTGCACTTAGTACGTGAGTAGCGTGTTGTTAGATTTTGTATAAAGGTCTATGTATCGGTTTTGGGAATCCTGTTAAGTATTTTATAAAATTAATAAGTAAATCACTAGTCACGTGCACTGTCCAGTTTAACAAAATCAATGTTCATTTCAAATATTTGTCGATCAAAGATTTCGATCAAAAGCCTCTAGTGGTCTCTCACAACGCGAGATTAGGCGTAGCGAGAAAATATCTTAAGAAATTCGCTATATTTGTACAAATATTACTGATCCTTTTTCGGATAAACCCACTAGTGTATGGTGAAAAGCGATTGAAAAGATAAATTGTTGTAATTTGTATTATAGCTCCTCCAAGGACAATTATTTAAATAATAAATGTAATGGGAACATCAGTCAGTCAGGTTGATATCTTAGAAATGGTTATCAATTTTAGACTTAGGTAGTTGTTTTTGGTATTAAGTTGTAATTCTTTCAACATTGTCGCTTATGACGACGCACCTAATCTTACTCTTTAGTTGCGAGAGAAGTTTGTTTAGATGTTTTGAAAAAAAAAATGTTGAATATGCAATACTGTTCCCGTGTTTCCTACGAAAAGTACAGTTAACTTCCGACTACAAAGCGCATCATTTCAAAGAAAAATCAGACGCATTATTGTCGAAATATTCGGTCAAAGTACCAGGGCCGCAGAACGTGTGAAGAAGTCCAATTTGTCGCTTTGAGACTTTAAAGAGAAATTCAACTGAAAAAATCATTATTGTTGTAAATGGTTTTTTTGCCTATATGTATTGTCTCATACGATACCTACAGATTAGCTTGCCATAAAATGTATCGTTTTAAAGAAAAACTAGACGCAATATTCCGTCTAAGTACCAGGGCAGCAGAGCGTGTGAAGAGCTTAAGGGACCTATTTGTCGCTTTAAGATTTTGTAACTTAGTAAGTTTTAGAAATGTTCAGTTGAAAAACATTTTTGTGTTGAAAATGCTTTTGCCGTATATATAGAATAGACGACTGTCAGAATAAGGTGTCTTTTTCTTCAGAATACAAGCACAATAAACATGGTGTACCACAGGGAAGTGTACTGGGCCCTATCCTGTTCATACTATACATAAATGACATTATTAATATAACCAATCACCAATGTATATTGTTCGCTGATGACATTAGTATTATTATAACGACAGAAAAATGTAATAATGGTATAAATAATCACGAGAATGAAATAAATAACACTATAGAAAAATTAATACAATGGCTCGACACTAATAATCTTAAAATAAATCTTAATAAATCCGTATATATCAACTTTAATAAATGTAATAATTCAAAATATAATATTAAACTAAACATATCCAAAATTAAAGAAGTGGCACAAACAAAGTTTTTAGGCGTAATAATAGATGAGAATTTAAACTGGAAAGAGCATGTAGATAATGCTTCAAAGAGAATAAATAAATTTGTATATGCTCTCAAACAAGTAAAAAATGTAACCAACTTAAAAACAGCTATTATGACCTATCGTGCATATGTGGAATCGCTACTGCGCTATGGGCTTATAATATGGGGAAATAGCACAGATATACACCGAGCTTTTGTTGCTCAAAAAAAGTGCATTAGAGCAATGTTCGGGATGCATCCGGAGGACTCGTGTCAACCCATATTTAAAAAACTAAATTTGTTACCATTGCCATCCCTCTATATTTATGAAATATGCATGTTCGTTAATAAACATAAAACTTTGTTTAAATCAGTCAATGATGTTAATCCTAGGAACCGGCGTGACCCACATAGACTTGTTCTAGATGATACTGCCAGGCTTACTAAATATAGTAAAAGCTGTTTATGTAATTGTGTTCGTATATATAATAAGATACCGAGTGATTTAAAAAAATTAAATTCTAGATTATTTAAGAATAAATTGTTTGCTTGGTTGAATAAGAATAATTTCTATTGTCTTAAAGAATTTATGGAAAAAAAATTTAATGCTACCTACATATAAGTGAAAAATTTGCATGCTAAGTATAATTTTGGCAAAACATGTAAGCTCTTTATAATAATTATTGTAACACCATTTATACCATGTTTTATGCAAATAAAAGAATTATTATTATTATTATTATTACCACCACAAAGAGTATCATTTCAAAGAAAAACCAGACGCAATGTTATCAAAACATTCGGTCAAAGTACCAGGGCAGCAAAACGTGTGAAGAGCTTAAGGGGTCCAATTTGTCGCTTCATTGAAGCAAAGGACAACGCCGCTCTAATATTGTTTTGATCCGAGTTACCCAATAAATCGTTAGGAAACTTGGCATCTGGGATACCTCTCGCGGAAACGAGGGGCGTTTGTGAAGAAATTTATTAGTGGTGGAACGTGGAAATTGGTTAAGCAGAGCTCTAAGTCTTTGGGGCTTTTTGTGTCGTTTTGTAATTGAACATTTCACGACAGTTTTATTATAATTCCCATAAGATTATAACTGAAAATTGCTAAGACTATGGGTGGTTATAGGCCATAGTCGATACAAAAATTGAAATGCTCGGCTCAAAGCTATAAAATTTAAGTATAAAAGCACCATGTTCGGTCTGGGTCGTACGAAGTGATACCACGGTCTCCAAGAAAAGCGGCGTCAAACAACCACAACGTTGTGTTTCGCCGTCTGTATGAGATTACCGGGAGCCCCAATCCTTTTCCCACTACCCCAATCCCTAAATCTCGGAAACTCTAATCCCAAAAGGCCGGCAACGCTCTTGTAACTCCTCTGGTGGCCATGGCCGGCGCCAAATGTTTTTCTCATCAGGCAATCCGTCGCCATCCTATAACATTAAAAAAGGTAAAAATTAATTAAGAGATTGTTACGCTACTAACCTTTTTTTTGATTCTTGACCGGCTTACGATACCTACGGAAATAGCAGTGGTGATAAAACTAATATTCTACACTATGTCGTCACAATTCTTAACCGATGACCTAGTTACACTTAAGTGGAACAAAACAAAATCCTTGTACAATCTGTCTCCGTTTAACCAACGTTAGGGGATCACATTTTTTATTCTACAAAATAAATCCTGGCCAAAGACTTATCTAGCTCAGTATATACACAATGATTTAGAACCAACAGTGGACAGTTAATGGGGGGCTTTTGTGGGGAAATACGCGTTGACTTGGCAAGTTTAAGGCGTGAAAAGGTTGCTTCGTTTTGTGTGTGTTACGGGCGGTTACCATTTAAAACTTTTGTTGCAAATAGTCCTTTTATAAAATACCGCAGTTATTTGGCTCGTTAGTTTAAAATTAGTTCTGCGTATCGCTATGTATTATAATTACAGATAATTTATTTGACTGCACGGTTGGTGCGGCGGCTGGGCATCTGGCTGCCGTGCAACGTGTCGCGGGTTTGATCTCTCTCTTTGTGTGATCCACAAATTGTTGTTCCGGGTCTGGGTGTCATGTGTATGTGAAATTGTATGTTTGTAACCGCACTCCCGACACAGGAGTTAAAATCATAATGTGGGGCAACGTTTTTTTAAAAACAAATTAGCGTTTAACATGAAATGTATACTTGAAATATCATGAGATTTTTTAAGGGAGAAAATTCTCTCTTTTTTCACCCTAGGTGGGGCGAATGTCAGACTCTTACTGACTAAAAACCACCACATTCATTCACCTGCTCCAGGCCGAGGCTGCAGTACATTATAGCGCTCAATCCCTGCTGAACATCAGCCCTATTGGACCCTAACCTGTGATGATCTCTTGTCTCTTACAGGCGCGCTCATAGGGTAGGTGCGAGCTACCTTTGCTCGCTGTCCGCAGACTCGCGCTTATGATGGGCTTGAGCTTTCGGTGTATTCGGCAAATAGAATGACTGGAGCGGAGGGAAACACCACTTATGTGTATGTTTTGATTACCGGATTTTTGATTGCCGGGGGTTCAATCCCATCCTCTCCAATCCCTAATCCCCAAATCCTTAACCTCAAGACGCCAGCAACGTACTCGCAACTCGTTTGGAGCACCTCGGACCGAAATAAATATTGTAAATAGCAAAAATGTACTATTTAATATCCGATAAAAATATGAATTTACCTACAACAGTGACAAAAATATCAAAATCACACGAACCAAACTTAGCTAATATCGTAATGACTAGCAAAAAAGTACCAGGGTAGCAGAAAAGCCAAAGCGATCTTCTTACATTGTACGCAACAAAATAACGCTTCGCGACCGAGTTTCATTGCTACAATAAATTTCTTTGAAAACTAAATAGAGTCCATTATTTAACGGGGCCTATACTTGGGCTTAGACATCTTTCTATTGCCTTTAGAAATGGCCGGCTACTCTTTTTACTTAGGAAAAATGTGTAAAAACGTTTACGTATTTTTCATTTTATACCGTTGTAGATATGATTGGATTGGTGTTACCTAAATGTATATTTTTAACCCTTGCAACATTTTTATTTGGTGAACATTGTAACCTTATGATCTTACCTATATTCTGTTGTCAAATCCATCTATAGTTGGGCGACAGTTTCTGTCTTCGTCCCGTGAGACACCGATATTGGACGAAGACCCCTGACAAGAATTTCCTTTTTTTCATTGATAAACGGTTTGATTGGGAGGAATTGAGGAAAGCTTCTTGAAAAGCGAAGCCCAAGGTCAGCAGTGAAAAGTCCCTGATTGTGAATGATCATGATGATGATGATGATAAATTGAGTTCATTATATCATATAATGATGTATATATACATATAATTTATATGTATATATACATCAGTTAGTAAGAGTCACCACCCCCTCTCATTCGACCCAGAGGAACAAGTCACTCGGTGATTTTTCAACTTTGCATACTTTTCGCCAATTAGTTAAAATATACTAATAAATCTAACTTGTAAGGAGTTCAGACTACTTCCACAAATTGTATGCAATATTCCAATAGAATTTTGGAATTTAATCCAAAAGTGTACCAAACATTTTAGGCTTGGGAACCGGCTATACTGCAACGTGTCGCAGGTTCGCGTTTCGTATCGAACACCTTTATGAAATCCACAAATTGCTGTTCTCAATGTGTAGAGCATTTTAATTTGTATGTTTCTGTAATGTGACCGTGCAACGTGTCGCGGGTTCGATTCCCGCACGGAACAACTCTTTGTGTGATCCACAAATTGTTGTTCCGGATCTGGGTGTGATGTGTATGTGAATTTGTATGTTTGTAAACGCACCCACGACACAGGAGAAAATCCTACTGTGGGGCAACGTTTTTTTTGGTATTAGTAAACAAATAGAAATAGTATTAAGAAATAGTATAAGTATGACAGAAAAGTTTGTATCGGGGAGTTGAAGTATAACAGTGCTATTGGAAGTTGCATTTTATTTATCTCCTCCAATATATTACAGTTTCTAAACGCACCTTCGATACAGGAGAACATTCATGATTTGTCGCAACTTTCTTTTAAATAACTAACAAAATATAATAATATTATTGTAAAAGCAGTTACGCAAAAATTCAGTGTAAACATGGATTGTCGCAACGCGCACACTGCTCCTGCATAAGAGTCCCGTTGTGACTTGAATCTAGTAGAACTTTTCCCAGTCAATTCCCGTTAGTAAGACGTTATTTTCAGTTAACCTAAACAGATCTTCAATTACTTACAAATTTAGTCAGAACCACGTAAAAGATGTAGTTACATTGTAACAGGGTGTATTCCGTCTTTACACCTTATATAGGTAGGTAGCATTCACCCTTGTCTCCGCCGACGTAAAACCTTTGCTAAAAGGATGTGGCACAATTTCATAACTGGATTCGTTATTGAAGATTCGCTTAGCTGTTTCACTGGGGTCGTGTTTTAAGCGCGACGTCAGCTCCGAGCCGAGCTGCAGAGCTCGGCTCGGAAAATCATCAAATGACTTCTCCCGCCCAAGGTGCAGAGGAAGGGAGTGTCAGACACTTACTGACTAAAAAGCGACTAAAAAGCCCCTCGTTCCATCTCCTGCTCTAGGCAGAGGTCGCGGTGTCTCATTGCGTTTACCCCGCAACCCCGGTTGAACATCAGCCCTATACGGCCTCGTCTGTGGAAATTCGTATCTGGACCCGAATTATTTAAGACACTATTTTAACAAAGTGTTGCAAGTAATACCAAAGATTCATGACGATATAAACGTTCCCCTTCTTCATTGCGATACTAAAACATTTTCTACTATTACTTAGTTTACTACTCGTTCCACGGTCCCAGTAAATGGAGTTTAAACATGGATTTTAATTAATTGGCCGACCGTCTTTATGTTTGAGACAGGAAATTTCTTCAGTTCGAATTGAGAAATTTGAATTGAGGTGATGTTGCAAATTTTGTGTTCTTAATATTTATTTTAAAAGAGTTCGATTAAATGTGTGTGGCCTACATTATGAATTCGATTTTTGAAAAGGGAAGAAGATTTTTTTTGTTTTATAGGTATATTCAACTAGTTAAGTATCCGGTAGATTCCAACTAGTCAAATTAAATACTTTTATTTAAATGTCAGAAAAGATACTTTTCTTTGATTTTTCTATGGAATCGCAACATTTAACATCGTAATGTTTTTAAGTCAAATGGTATACTTAGGTAGAAAAAATCTAAAATTAAATTATTGAAAATGTATTACTGAAAGTGTGAACATTTTTTGATAATTAATTGTAAACTACTCAACTATATCTCGCATGTGATATTATGGAACACCCTAATATTTTAAACTATTATTATGTGCACCTATTCTACCTAGGTGATTGTGCACTATCTATGTATAATCCCAACAAATTGACAATGACATTTTATTCAAGATTTAGATTAGAAAATCAGTTTATTTTCTTGTTTCTTCTCTCTCCTTATCAATAGCGGAATGGGATCGAGCGATCTTTAACTGTGAAATATTTAAATTGGACGGATTACAGGGCCGGATTAGATTTCAATGATTTTATTGCTTCGAAATAATTTTGATATAGTACAATTTTTTTTCTCTGTTAATTCTAATTATTTTGTCATAAACTCTTACTGATTCTGAGTATACAGGTTGATAACATGACTGAAGTTTTCCTCATTAGGGACAAAAAAAACATTCTAAAATTAATTTAGTAGTAGTACTTCGACATTATTGAGAAAAGGAAAGCATCTTTGGAAAACCTGAACTTACAATTTATAATTATAAGTTTAAAATCACTAACCCGCCTTGAGCAAGGGTGGTGATTAATGCTTAAACCTTCTTCGGGTGAGAAGAAGCGTTTGCTCAGCAATGGACATTTCTAGGCTGATAATGTGATATAGGGTTGAACAAAGCCTTGTTGAATATATTTTTTAGTTTAGAATCTGTGCTTAACCTTTACTTTTGTAGCGACATCTATCGCACAACAATAACAACACCACCAATCACGTGCAAGATTCTACATCGCGGTATAAGAGTTCTTAATGCAATTAGAACCGATACAAAAATCCCGACAATAACCGTCGGGCAGTAGCCCACCAGACATAACACCCGTCTGGTCGGAGGATCCTCCCTTTTCAATGGAGGATGAGGAAAATTCCACCTACAATATATTCCACCCACACACTATTTATTAAAAGAATAGGATAAATTAACTACAAAATATATAGATGCATAGTCTTACTGGTGCTTCAAGACTTGAATAAAACTCGTTTTTAAGAAAACGAAAAACGATATAACGAATAAAATAAAAATCATGTTTTTAACAATGATGAAACAATGAAACATTGGTTTCACATTACATTAATGTGTGTTATTTCAATCTATGAGAGCTTAGTAATACCACGGCCTCAGAGAAAACCGACCTGAAACCATTACAGCATTGTGTTTCAAATCAAACAATTTATTTGCTAATATGGGTAAAATAAAATTAAGGTAAATTATTTGTTTCGTCATTTGAGTGTGGTTTCTGGAAGCCCAATACCTCCTCTCTCCCTTTCCCTCCCCAATTCTTAATTCGAAATCCTTACCCTCAAAATGCTGGCAAAGCACTCGTAACTCTTTGGGTTTTGCAGACGTCTATAGGCGGCGCCGATTGCTTACCATCAGGGCCCGAGTCTACTATTTTCAAAGTGTTGTCATTCCTACACGATTCCATTGTCATTTTGCTAAAACTCCGTAATCTGTTAATTCAAAATGGCTGATCATTGACGTTCGGCGATGACGTAATAGAATTATAGTACGAGATGTCTTGTAACGAATTATAAACAATAACTGCACATTAATATTCTAAACGTAAATCATTGAATAAGTAAAGGAACTGTTCTTTTTTTATCAATTTTCCGAATTATGTCAAATATTCATTTGTGTACGAGATTACCGTTCTAAAGAATTTCAATGAAGTGGATTGCATTGGAAAGTCATCATGACGCTATCGTGTTAGTAGATTACCAAACTTGTCAAAATCAACAATTTTGAAACCAATAATCTAATTCTGACACTATTGTAATAGCAGACTCGAAGCCCAGGTAATCCGTCTACTCAGACCAAAGTATCCCCAAAAAAATATATCAATTACAACAAATAAATTAAGTTTATTAGTTCAATTTTTTTGCAATCAGACATCAGTAATCTCGCTGTGGTCTGTGATTGGTGGAGTTGATTGATTACCTGCATTGCTACGCTAGCAGAATATTTGAGTACCTATTATATGATTTAAAATTGATGTTGATTGTGCTGTGTGATGATTACAAAGTTCTATTAACACATTGAGCGTCATGTTACAGTCATTAACTCCAATTAATCGATAAAAACGCAATTTTTATCGAAAGGGTAGGAGAGCCATGCTTCGGCACCATTGGCCCAGATTGATACCACGGCCTTTACAGGAAACCGTCGAGTGTCTGTAGGCGGCGCAGATTGCTTACCATCAGGTAATTCTTTTTCTCGTTTGGCGATTTATCACATAAAAAGTATTAACCATGAAAAGTCATAACTAAACAGCTATTCGACAAAGCGAAGATTGAAGAACGAGCAAGCCTCTCTTGTCAACAGAAGAATCCAAGCCAGACGATAGCAACTTCGTTCATTTAATAAAAGATTTTGAAGGGCCAAAACTGATCATCACTTCGTCCTACTAAAATATTCAACCCAAGACAGTACAATCGACAAATACTCTTGATGACTCGTCGACATAGGAGATCACGAGAAAATTTTGAGCGTTGAACATTTTATTTCGCAATAAAACTGAATACGTCTCTGTATTTGAAAAAGGATCGCTTCGCTAGCGTCGTCGGTTTGAAAGGCAATGCAGTTTTATGTTTTTTGAATGCCATATTGGTTTCCTTAGTGAAAACGATTCGAGTCAGGAATTGAATAACGTGAGAATTCTATTTAATCAAGCTGATGGCGTATTCTATTTACTGATTAACAATTGCTAAGAAGTTTCGACCTCAATGAATGAGATTATATTTTTGGAGTGAATTAGGTCGGCTTAACCGGAGTGATACCACAGCCTCGCAGAAAACCGGTGCTGTATAAGTGTCCACTGCTGAGCAAAGGCACTTCTTACACGAAGAAGGTTTGAGTATTAATCACTATGCTTGCTCAAGATGGAATGGCGATTTCAAACTTGTAATTAGAAATTGTAAGTCCTGGTTTCCTCACGATGTTTTCCTTCACCGTATGTCAGTGGTGTCTAAATGATCATAGAAAGTACACATAACTCGGAAAAAGTCACATTGGTAATTGCCAAGTTTCGAGGCCGCACCCTCATGCATGAGAAGCAGGCGCCTTAATCTCCAGGCCACTACGAATGGCAACACATTTATATATACACAATACAAGTGTAAAAAACTCGAGTATATCATCGTAGAGAACAAAAGCTTTACAAAAAACAAATATGAAGTGTATACATTCAATTGTTTATTATTTTCAAAAAACGGAATTCATTGTTCTACTATCAATGAAAGACCATTTTCATCAAGCAATTTTATTTTCAATGGATCGCTGATATCGATATTAAAATGTTAACTTTATTGAAAAATATAGTTTGGTATGTTTAAAATGTTATGTGTTCATTACATTTTTACTTTTTCGTTGACTCGTTGGTCATTTCGATCATCGTCATCATCATGGAAGGCGTCGACCTTGCTGATCAGAGGTTGGGACAATGGCAGTGGGTGTCCAATAAGTCTTGTTCGATTCCCGGTTTAGTTTGTTAAATAAAGGTAAATAATCTTGGTAATAGTATGTATTTTGGCTTTTTGAAGTAGAAAAGTCATCAAATGACTTATTTTATATGGTATATGTCGGCAAACAAGCAGACGGATTACCAGATGGTACGCAATCAGCGCCACCCATGGACACCCACATCACCAAAGGAACCTTCCTTTGGTGATGTGGGTGTCCAGTCCACGAGTGCGTTTCCGGCCTTTTAGGGATAAGGGTTTCGGATATTTTAGGTACGGGAAGGCATAGTAATCTCACACGGCGAAACACAACGCTGTGAGGCCGTGGTATCACTCCGGTCGAGCTGACCCATTCGTGGCGAAGCTTGGTTCTCCCACACTTCAAATGACTTCTTTCATTTGCGGGTGGGGTGAGAAGGATTGTCAAACTCTTACTGACTAAAAAAGTTGCTCTAGGCCGAGGACGTTGTACCTTATTGCGTTTGATCTGCAACTACTAATTATGGATAACAATCATTTTATTTTCATCATATTTTTATAAAGATTCTAGGCAAAGATAAACTCAAGAAACAATGCAAGAATTTTATTTGAATAACCTACAAATAAATGAAATGAGTTTGTTGTCTTAAGATGCGGTCTCTAAAACATCTCGGAGATAGGAAGCTGCATTGCGGAGATTCCTTGCTGAATCCACAGAGATCCTTTATATTAGGATAAGTATTACAATGTTGGGAAAAGACAACGTACTATTCTGTGTAGCATTAGATTACTTCTGGGAGCACGGTAGAGGACGTCAAAGTTCAAATATGGAGACAAAAATAACGTATTTAATTTATTTTCAATTTGTTTCTGCCAGCGGCGTTGCTCGCATTACCAGACTAAAAAGCGTATTTATTATTCTAGACTATATACGAGTATCTCTGTAATTTAGACTATATTCTATCTCTGTGTCAAATTTCGTTCAGATCCGTCTAGTTATTTTACGTGAAAGGAAAGGATAACAAACATCCTTTCATATTATTATTGTAACAAATGATTCGTAGACAATGGTATGAGGCATTTTTTGTGAGTTAGAAATCGATTTTTTGACTTAATATACGGCAATGGTGATTGAAAACATTTGATTCCCAAGGCTGTCACAATTTCATTTATGGATTGACTAAAGTATTATGTTTAATTTTAAATTTTATAATTCGAACTTATTTTTTTAAGCGGTGTTTCGAATTATTTCTGTATTTAAAAAGAAAAACAGACTTGGCGATATTTTCTCATGTAATGTTTCTTCGGATTGAGATTTTCTACAATCGTCATGTAAACTTTCATTCAAGTATTGTCTTGTTCTAGGTTTATTTATATTCAAAACTATGGCATGTTTGAGATGGAACATTTAATGAAATTGGAATTTCTAGGACATGTAGTGTCTTGCTTGGTACGATTTCTTCATACGAATTGATCTGATGGGTAAAATAAGTTATACGCCATGTCTGTTTGGACCTTCAAAGGTTAGGCAGATACTATTTTATGGTATAAAGCAGTTATTAGCTATAAATAGTAGTCTTACATATGCAGAAACCAAGTAACATAATTTTCTGATTATCCAGATTTTTTTTCTGCAATCTTGAAATCGTCTCTAAAGTTGTGTATATTTTGGCAACGGCTGTGGTAATTTCACTGCTAGATTATTTTCTGTGACGGGAGAAAAAATATTATATGAGTTCTCTGGGTGGGACGAGAGCTTGGAGTTGCCTTCCGTGGTTACGAGTCAAGCGCAATATCATGCTGCAGCCCAGCTCTGAGCAGGAGTCGGAAGTTAGAAGTAGGTTTTAGTCAGCAAAAGTTTGTGTCAGATTCTTTATGGTTAAAAACCTCCCCGTTCCTTCTCCTGCTTCGACTCAGTTCCAAGATAAGTACGCCTAATCCTGGAGAAGTCATGTGACATAGTACGTTATGAAACTTGCAACTGCTACTGTTTGATTTGAAGAGTAATCAGAAGATTCCCTCTCATCATTTCTTCATCCTAAAAAGGTTACATGCTAAAAAAGGTAACATCCACTTACAAGACAGTCTTTAGTCAATTTGATAGCAACAATACTCTCGGGTCTTGTAGAAAAATAAAGAGTAAATTGTGTAGTATACAGCGAACGATGTTAGGAACAGGACAGTTGGACGTGGCCGGTACAATCCCTTGTGTCTACGGACTAGACTGTTACGATGGACAAACAAAATGTGGAGTTTAGGTGTATAGATAAATATGTTTGTTAGTTATGTACATGTTTGTTTTATGTTTTGTTGTCCACGATATAAAATAGATGATACTTATACGATTCTTTAGTCGTGGTGGATGGAAGGTCAGGCTTCCACTATTTTTACAAATAAATACTATTGTGACTTTTTCCAGAATTGTATCTATTTTTCAGATTGGATTCCAGTGACATTCGGTAAAGGAATCACGATGGGATTGACATTTCCCAAGACTCTGGGCATCCTATCTTTTACAATGTTTCGACAGCACGGCTGGCGCAGTGGTTGAACAACTATTCGATTCCCGCACGAAACAACTCTTTGTTTCAACACACAATATATAATATAACAATAATATAATCATAGTGCATACAGGGATAATTGCCGGCTGATGTCCCATTTCACTTATATTAAAGTTGTTGGCTTCGGCCCTTCGTACGCCTTCCAAAGGTCCGGGATCCTGTGATCCCGTGAACGGAAACGAACACACAAGATAAATATAATTATATATTTGTATACCCACCTTTTCGTTGGGTTCAAAGGTCAAAATTTCCAAATTTCAGGTTTATAAAAGACTGCTTTTTTAGAGAAAGGCATGTCTTCTCCCACTCGACAGGGGGTGATAGACTTTTACTGGCTAATAACCTCACACATCATTGCGCTTACACTGAAAAATGCTGCTATTTTTTCTCTTATAAAAGTCGTTTAGATTACATACAAAAGAAAGAATAGGCTAGTGACTGATTCCTTCACCACGCGCTATAAATATGTCGAAAGTTAGGGTGCACGCTTCTCCTGCATGAGTATGAATTGGTTCGAAGCCCGACAATGTACTAAGGGTGACAAAAATGCATGGAGAGCTTAAGGTCGACTATTGACTGACAGGTTTTGCATAACGCTACCATTGATAACTAGATGGCGCTGCTTTTAAATGAAAATAACCCTTCAAAGCTTGAATACTTTACACTGCAGGGGCACACAATAAGGTTTTTAATGGTTAAAATAATAATTAAGAAACAATAATATATTTATATTCAAATACACATGAATTATGTTAATTTTCTCATTTCCGAGGACTTAAATAGCGCCATCTACGTCAAGTCAAGCAAACCAATTAAAATATAGCGTCAATAATTAATGATAGACCATAATAAAAGTTATAAACTAACCCGCATTTTCGATATCATAAAAAATGCGATCGGTAGCTCGGATAAATAAGAATGATAGAATAATGAAGTCAAAGGGAACCGGTTCATTTCCGGGTTATCATTTTTAAAATCAGGTTTTTTAATAATGGTTTTTTTATATTTTTTTATATAAAATCAATAATAATAATATATAAATAAAAAATTTGACGTTTAATATTTATAAAAGATAACAAAAATAAATATATATATTATTTTAGAATAAAATTATATTAATAAATGTATATAAATAACTTTTATAATATGTGCTAACTATTAATGTAAAAGTAACATATTTTTCTTACAGATTAAGACTAATACTAAGTTTAATTCTCATAAAGGATAACAAATAAAACTATTTTAGTAACATTATAATTTCAGACATTTATTTCTTAAAACATAATATTTATTTCTTTCTTATATAGTGTATACCCTAACCTAATGACTTTTCAGCTAACTGACACATTATTTATTACACTTTTTATAAGATTAATAAGTATTTTAAATCAAAATTGTGTTGTGCTAGTAATTTATTAGTTAGTTTTAAACACAATGTTATAATACGATTCTATATGATATGCAACCTTACTTCTGCAACTATTTTACCTCCCCATAAAATTTAATTAAAGTATTGACTAAAGTGATTCATTTTGTGCATCATGTTATGACAAAGGCTCATAGCTTAAGTATTCGTTCCAGAACAAAGAAGAAATTGAAGCTAGACCTTAAATCAATAACATTTCTAATACCGGGATATAGCATTCACTAGATATGGGACGAATTGTTAATAGTAGATAATTAATAAATAAATAATTTATTATTTTGCAATCAATAGCATCTGTAGATATTAATATTGCTTTTATTTTTATTTCTCATATTTAGTAAAACATTAAAATCATTACTGTATAACAGTTGCTGGTTATAAAGTAGTCAATAAATTTATCCTACTAACATTAAGTTTGAACATTTATCCATTAAATAAATTATAGCTACCCCGGTCTTGTAATTGCTTAATCCTATAGCCAACAATATCTTTTCTTTTAAGAACTAGTGTAGCCGCCATTTTTATCGATCTCATTTCTCCTATCTCGCTGGGCAAGGAATAATCCGTATGTCTGATTGCTGACTAAACACTTGCACAATTATGGATCATTACACATAGGACAATTTTATTGTCCTGCACGAACGTTATCACTAGCACATCTTCATGTCGTCTTTCAGCACATCTCTGTAGTTTTCACTGTTTGCATCACTGAAGATGACAATTCTCCAGTAATTTCCCTCATATCCTTGCCCCATAAGTTGAAGCTGGTCTGAGTCAATATCACGTCTTCTGCCAGATCCACTACGGTGCTCCAATGAACCCTCTTCTTGAAACAGCTTTAGATATCCATAAAGTGGCAGTCTTTACCTGTAAGGGACGTGTATTATTTATTATTTTCATGTATCGATAACCATGGATAATAAAATAAATAACAAACGGTCATTTTAGAAGAATACTTACGTTTAAGCTAGTTTCTCTAGAAATTCCAGTATGATTTAAGCTTTGATTATGCAATGCTATTATTTGGGCCCTCGTAGCCATATCAATATTTGAACGCAAACTCATAATAAAAATAAATATTAAAAACTTGTTAAACAAATCGTGACGGAACTTACTCAAAGATAGTAAAGAATGTTATGATTGAACAAAAAGGTTTAATTTTTAACTAGTTAATATTAAATTACCCTCAACTGTTTTGAGATTTATATTCGGGTTAAAGTTGCTAAACAACTTCAATATAATAAACAGTAGGATAATTTCAATACATTTCAACGTTACGCAATGGCCTAATGGCTAGTGGCATCGGTTAATTTTATGCTACCGAGTTCGAATCCTGGTTATTGCGTGCTTTGCTTTAAAAAGGTTTGGAATATCGTAGCAATAATTTGTATAAAAAATTATTAAGTTAATAACTTTTTATCTGATAAAAACTATAAATGTATATTTTTCAATACCACTAGTATACTAGCGCCATCTATGTCATCCTTGGTATATAATTAAGGCGATGAAACGCCGTACAAACGATTTTGATTTGGAATCATCCATGCACTTATGACACTGATAGTACCAATGTTACTTTTTCCAACTCATATGTACTTTCTATAATTATTAAGACACCACTGACAGACGGTGGAAGATAACGTGAGAAAACCTGGACCTATAATTTCTTATTATAAGCAACATATAATTACGCGGGTATTAACGCGAAATTAATTATACAGGGTGTAAAAAGACACTTAACGAAGCTGTTAACTATGCATACTGCAGTTCTAACTAAGTAGCTTTACGCTAAAATTATCACAGGGAAACGACTTTTATTTTTAGGTTTAAAAAAAAAAAATTATTGAGCGCAATGTAAAGCAAACGGGCTTAGTGTCATTGTGTGCGTAGGTTCACACCTTAGCATTAAAACGCTGTGATAAGTACGTAGGTCGACGTTTTACTTCGCAACAACAAAACAATTCTGTAAAATAAAAATCCTACTGAGATGCACGATGTTTTTTGTGCGGGTCTGCATTTATTTATTAAGTACATTACTGTGCGTAACATCAAATGCGTGATTATTAAAAGTATTTGTAATAATCCTTAGAATTCGATTGTGCAAAAACAAAAAAAATAAAATAAAATGCATCTTTGACCTTCAATATCTCGAGAACCAGTGGAGTCCCAGCTATGGTCTTAAAGAAAAAAATGATCCAAATAATGGGTAGAATACGTGGCTTTCGGCTTCGTTAAGTGTCTTTTTACACCCTGTATATGGTAGGCTTGACGTTTCGACCTGGTTGCATAGGTTGTGGACGCAAACAAACTCAGTCTTATTATACGTTTGAAATCGCTATAATCGTGATTCATGCTTAAAACTTCTCCGTGTGAGAAAAGGCCTTTGCTCAGCAGTGGGTACTTATAGGCTCATGATATGGTAATGTTAACAAAATGTATACTTACATCACTTAATGTAACGAACTCGCTTCTCCTCCAGCAGGAAAGCTCACAAATTCTAAGAAAGGCTTTACTTTAAAGGAAATCTAAGCAAATAAAATGGATGTTTATGCATTGCTCTGCCAGTACGAGTGGGAACATCGGTATACATTACCGATGCATATAGTTGGTCATACATTATGCAGCACTATCTACAGGTTTCAGATCGACAGATGTCAGACGCCATCTTTTTTTAGTTGATTATTTTCCTTCCTCTTTTTTTATGTGCTCGTTTACCACCACAGGACACGACCACATCGAGCCCCGCAAGAGGCCCGACTACTCCAAGGACCTCGCCTGCCGTTGCAAGCAGCGTGCGATACTGCCGAGACAGGCCTGGATCGCGCGACCTCACGCCCCCAGCCGGGGACGGTGAGAAGACCTCGAAGACGAGCACACGCAGTACTCAATGGCAAGCAATCAGCCCAGCCTTCGGTAACCTTACACACACGGCGATACACAACGCTGTGGTTTCTTTTCCCATAAACTTCTGCGGTTGCAGGTGTTCAAAAAAATTGCCCTCTCTTCTGCTACGACCTACGCTTAGCACTCTTTTTGGGCATCACAGTTTAAGAAGCTTAGATCTGAGCTGATTGGCGAAGATTGTCATCCATTTGCTTCTGGTCACATTTAAGAACATAATAAATAAAAATTTGTTTATGTTCAAGTAACAAGGCCATAACTAGGTCTTATTTCAGATTCGGTTAACAAAACTACTCTATTATTCTTTCTTTTACTTTATTGCTTAGACTATATGCTCTACTCTCAATGCATCAGCCAAAGGTTGGCTATCGATTGCTTGTGGTGCATTAAGCCTATATCTATATACTTTGTATATAAAGTTAGATATAAACTATGTATATATAAAAGCCATGCTTCGGAAGTGTGGGAGAGCCATGCTTCGGCACGAATGGTTCGGCTCGACCGGAGTAATACCACGGCCTCACAAAAAACCGGCGTGAACTACAGCGTTGTGTTTCGCCGTGTGAGTGAGGTTACCGGAGGCCCAATCCCTACCCAATCCCTAAATCTCCAAATCCCAAATCCCTCAAAGGTTAGCAACGCAGTTGGAACTACTTTGGTGTTGCGGGTGTTCATGGGCGGAGCTGATTGTTTACCATCAGGTAATCCGTTCTGCTTTGCCGAACTATAACATAGACAAACCTCAGTTTTGTTCAGAGTTCGAATAACCATATTCTACAAACAAAACATAAATATTGTTTACAAACTCCAAAACAATAATTTAGACATTAATTTATATATCTAATCCTGATATTTACCAGTCTAACCAATGCGGTTAAATATCAGTACATCATATTCGATATCGGCCACAAATCGATTGCATATTCGCTACTCGGATAAAACCATACTCGATGTGGTACGACTCTAATCCGAAAATGAATACGCGCTCAGATTTTGAATGCAAACCGCTGTATGAATTATGTAGTTTCTGGCTTAAAATGGAACTGGATTTTGAACTGATGTTTGGAGATTATGGTAGTTTCGATTATCTAGTTGGGCAAAGGATTATTGAGTTGGAATTCGCATTTACAGTACGGAATCTTGTATTGTGTATAAGACTTTGTAATCAAATCACTACTATTAGATAGAATTCATCATCTATACTAATATAAAAACAACCACACACGTGAAACAACCACAGCGTTGTGTTTCGCCGTGTGAGTGAGGTTACCGGAGGCCCAAACCTTCCCCTCCCCCGATCCCTCCCAATCCCTAACTCTCCAAAACCCTATTCCCTAAAAGGTCGGCAACGCACTCGTAACTCCTTCGTTGCGAGTGTCCATGGGCGGCGCTGATTACTTACCATTAGGTGATCCGTCTGCTCGTTTGCCGACCTAGAACATAAAAAAAAAATATAAAGCTGAAGAGTTTCTTGGTTTGTTTAAACCCGATAATCTCCTGAATTACTGTTTCGAATTGAATAAGTCTTTTTGTGTTTGTCAGTACATTTATCGAGGAAGGCTTTAGGGTGTAAAACATCACGCTACATTTTGTCGTAGCCGAGCAGCGAGTGAAAGCACGCGACAGAAGCCAGTATTATTATATGGTTAAACCTGAATCCTTCTTATTTATGTGATAGGATAGCAAATGGCGGATTACCTGATGGTAAGCAATCAATGTTGCCCATGGACGGGTATCCATGGAGTCACACAAGAGGAGTTCCAAGTACGTTATTGGCCTTTTGGAGATTTAGGGTTTGGAGGCATGGGTGAGAAGAAAGGTTGAACCTCCGGCAACAACAAGTACACAGCGAAACATATTGCTAAATAATTGTATTGTTTCATTGTTTAATTAAAAATAAAAATTAACTAAATCGCCCAATCAGGCAATGATAAAATATTTTAATAATTCATTTTATTAAATCGAAATATCAAAAAAATAACATACATAAACTTCAAAAAAATATTTACCTTAATGTGAACAAAAAAGAAAAAAAAAGAAATTCAAACTATGGAATCGAAGGCTCTTTTTCGAAAACAAAACAATAAAATTAAACAGTTAAAATCTTTCTTTAGCAACACTTAAATCGTTAGGCAAAAATTAACCGTTACTTCATATAAAGAGAGGTCAATTTGAAACACAATCGGTGATCAAGTTTGGCGATCCCTTTATCATTACATACAACAATCAAACGTGCAGACAGACCACATTACACGAAGCAATATAATGTTACACTGACAATACCAAATGACATTTGTACTAAATGTAATTATCATTGCTTAGACGCATGTCTACCTTACTTAGGGTAAGTTTAAAATGGAGTGCCTTTAAAAAATTGTCTTCTCTACTCAGACGGACGTCATCATGCATTATATGTATGTATAACTTCAAAATCTATATTCTATATTATATAAATTGAATAAATCACTATAGTCCACTGCTGAACAAAATCATTTTCTTACACGGCGAAGGTTTGACCATTAATCATCATGGCGGTCGCTCAAGGCGATTTCAAACTTATAATAAGAAATTAAACGAGGACACCTAGACTTATCAAAGTCTAGGTGTCCTCGTGATATTTTCCTTTTTTTTTATATAATATATCGGCAAACGAGCAGACGGATTACCTGATGGTAAGAAATCAGCACCGCCCATAGACACCCGCAACGTAGGAGTTACGAGTGCGATGTCGACCTTTTAGGGATTAGGGATTTGGAGATTGAGGAGGGATTGGGGGTGGAGAAGGATTGGGCCTCCGGTAACGTCACTCACACGGCGAAACACAACGCTGTGGTTGTTTCACGCCGGTTTTTTGTGAGGCCGTGGTATTATTCCGGTCGAGCCGACCCATTCGTGCCGAAGCATGGCTCTCCCACACTTACATGGCGCTCCCACACTTCCTTCCTTCCTTCAAGGATGTCAGTGAGTTAATAATTATAGAAAGTACATATCATCATCCTGACACAAGTACCTATCTTCGGATAAGTTTTTGAAGCCCTGGTAACTTTATTGTTCAAAAATTACTGCTTATTATAAACATATATATCTCGGGAAAAGTCACACTGGTCCTTTTTTCGGATACATAAATTCATTTTTTTATTTAAGAAAACGTAGCCCCACAATAGGATTTTCTTCAGTATCGTGGGTGCGCCAACAATAATACAATTAAACACATTATACCCAGACCCGGAACCACAATTTGTGAATTACACAAGAAGTTGTTCCGTGCGGGAATCGAGCCCGCGACACGTTGAGCTGCAATTATCCGAGGTCATATAACAGTACGCTCTAGTATGTCATCAAACGTTAAAATAAAATAATTGAACCTAAACCATATCATATTCGCGTTTTGCGCGGCATTAGCCGCTGCCCGTTTTAGTCACGATGAGTTCTAAACCGCTCATCGCCAACGAAGTTTTGGCATTCATTAATCATGCCATCGATTATATGGATGAGGTCAGCATCGTGCAGATCTGCAGATCAGCCTACAAAGAGGACGAGGTTTGCAGTTCAAAGCTGCTGCTCTTCAAGTCGCTCGGACAACTCGAGCAGATGCCATCCCGCCGAAGGGACGGTGGGGACAAGAGCCTGCAGGATATCATCTCCCTGCTGAAGAGGACAGATCCTGATGATGTGCCTGAGTTCGTGGCGAAAGACTTGCATAAGCTGCCTCCCGTCACGTTCGATCACGTCGATGTCACCAGGCTGTTGAAAGACATAACGTGTCTTAAGGCGAGCCTGGAAGATATGAAGTCCAAGATAGAAACTTCACAGGTGACCATCAGTGACCTGCGTGGTGAAGTTGCGTTGTTGCGCAACGCTGTTTCTATAAGTGGGTCATTTGATGTAATTAATGTGAATACTCGTCGCGAGGCGCAAAACGCGTCTGTCATCAGTTTCGAGTCGGCGAATTCGAGTGCGTCACCGGTCGCCGATGTAGCTGACGATGCACGCCGCCCCGCCGCCGCCACCGCTGCTGTGTCAACACCTGCGGCCGAACCTTGCGTAGGAACATCGACCCCCAAACGCGCCTACGCAGCAGTTGCAGCCACCAACAAGCCCGCTGTGACGCAAACAAAGCGGACCAAAGCAAAAGGGGGTAAACAAACCCGTAGCACATCACAGCCACAGACTAGTCCTAAGAAGGACACGTGCGACAAGGATGGCTTCATAAAGGTAGAAAGGAGAAAAAAGAGGCCAACTTGTAGGAATAAGTGCGGAACTGCACAAACTGGACCAAACAACCTGCTGCGTCCTGCAGTACCAACGACGCAGTTGTACGTGTCCCATCTACATCACACCACGACAGTGGAGCAGATCGTGGAGTATGTCCGATCCAAGACCAACTGGACCTTGAGGGTGGCGAAGTTGGAGTCGCGCCACAATACGAACTTTAATTCGTTCATGGTGCGAGTTCCAACTCATCACGTCGAGACATTCCTCAAGGAAGAGTTTTGGCCGAAGGGTGTCGTATATCGGAGGTTCCGAGGATGGCTACGCGACACCACGCAGCGTAACACGACGCCGACACTTCGTGTGCATTAGTTTTTAAGTTATCTATGTAACATATGTATTAGTTTATGATTTAATGTTATAATATATTTATGTACTGTATTCTCTATGGGCCTCAGATGCCTGACTTAAACAAATAAATAAAAAAATAAAAAAAATAAATAGGTACTTTTGAAACGTCAAAATAGAATACATACATAGAATAGATAGTGAAGCTAGGTGCTCGTTCCAAATTGTAGTTTCGAATGGAGAAGAACGAGCAAGAAGCGCAATAGGTTAACAGTGTCCGGATTGTAAGGATATACCAATATTTGTTTTCTATTGTTAATTTTTCACATAAAATGTACTAAATATGTAGTTTTTTTTATATAATGATAGTACGCCAAACAATCATACCGAATACACGGTTGTAAGCAATTAGTAATTTGGTCAGCAACAACGGAGGAGATACGAGTGCGTTGCCGACCTTTTGGGGATAAGGTTTTGGGGGATTTAGGGATTTGAGTAGCCCACTTCTCATGCATTACGTTACAGGTTTGATGCCTGGCAAGTACCAATGTGAGTTTTTCCGAGTTGTTATGTAATTTCTAAGATTATAACTATACATATTACATACGGTTAAAGAAAACTTCGTAAGGACAAAATCCAGGTTGGATTTATAGTTTCGAATTATGAGTTTAAAATCGCCAATGCCAAACCTTTTATGAGACCTTTGCTCAGCACTGGGCATTTATATAAGCTGATGATGTGCTGTAAGAAACTGTGGGAAGGGAAGGATTGGGTTTCCGCTAAAACAGCACAACCCCTGATCTAAAATAATACATAGATCCAGCCGGCCAGTGAAACTGCTGACAGAGACGTAACTTATCTAGTTAAAATACAACTTTTAACTAAACCTAATACCGGCCATTCTGAACACCCCCTAACAAAGTTAGTGTGCACGTCTCTCTTAATGACGTCACGTCCGTCCGGACATCTAGCGACCGAAACTATATGAAAGATGATCTCCGCCCCCCATTCCCTACGTTTGATGGGGGCCAGTCAAAATTTAGTAGTGGTATTTATTTGAAAAATACCACTGTGAAGATTATACAGGTTGGAATGCTAATGGGCGGGTAGGGATATATTTTATTCATTGAACGTGTGATAGTTGGGTGATTAAAATAGGTAGGTATCGTGGTATAATGGTTTTCGTTTTTTGAATTATAATTTGTTATACGTGCCAAGTCGTGGTGGCCCGGAGGTTAAGGAGCCCGCTCGTCATGCATGAGGCTGTGGGTTCGAAACCTGGCAAGTAACAATGTGACTTTTTCCGAGTTATATGTACTTTCTATGATTATTTAGACACCTCTGATATACGGTGAAGGTAAACACCGTGAGGAAACCTGGACTTATAATTTCTAATTATAAGTTTGAAATGGCCAAATCGCATTGAGCAAGCGTGGTGATTAATACTCAAAACCTTCTCCGTGTGAGAAGAGGCCTTTGCTCAGCAGTGAGCACTTATGGGCTGATGATGTGATGATGTGATTTATGTGCCAAACGGTAGAAGAAAGAAACAAAGAAAAAGCTTTTTACGCTCTAAATACAAATAAAAGAAGAACATACAAAAACAGAAAAAAAACAATTAAGAAAATAAGCTAGAATAAGAATAAGAATAAGAATATAATACTAACCATCGTGAGACATACTAAATTTATTAAAAATACCCACGTAAAATCATCGAGAAAATCTCGACTAGTTTCGAGTCAAAACGGGACTCTTATTCATAAACAGCGTGCGCGTCGCGGCGACAACGCGCAGCCAAATTATTGGTTGAGCTTTTCTCTCTGATTTTATGTGAGTGGTAAGTAGTTATTTTCAATAAATTAAGAAAGATAGTCACCAACGTAATTCCCCTGGTGTTGCGAGAGTCCATGGGCGGCCTATCTCATAAAGGATAGGTATATGTTATGTGCCTACCTATTTAAATTACAATAAATAATTTGTCCTTCTATCTGTATGAGTAAATTACACCATAGATCATGTCCTATGCATACATTATATCCTGGCTCGACATTTATGATGGACACTTTACCACCATTTGCATATGCTACGATAATAATAATATAATGTATACATTACTGGAACGTCAGTTTGTCAAGTTAAAATTATTTTCACATACATATTCCCCTTTTTTATAATGCAAGATTTATCTTTGGTCTAGGTTTAAATTATTGAGTCAGGTTTTGTATTTTGAATCTTATTGTCATCTATTTTCAATTTGAAATAGAAAAACAGGCTCAATGGCCGATTACATTATGGCTTCATATTTCACTTTGCTCGATGGGTCGATAGTTGGACGTCTATTTGCTACTGTTGATCAGTCCGTCAATGGTTTCTTTAGTAAAGTACGTCGAAATAAAAAATGATTATTTTCGATTTTATAACGCTCGTGAATGAAACGCGACGACACATCACACAACACACAAGTTACTATACCTACAAGAAAAATTTCGCCATGCCAAAAAATACTAAACTCCATTTCGATCTAAAGCAATAAAAATAAATTTTAATACTCTATATTTAAAATTTCGTAAATATTTTCAGTCAGGTACACTCGACCTATGAGATTAGGTCAAAATCCTTAAAATTTCAATGGCTTTACGAATAGAATTTACAATTTAATTCATGCATCAGATACACTCTGTATTGTAGAAAGCAATTCTATTTCATAATGGCCTCAAACTCATAATATTATAAAGGTCTTACTTTAAAGTGCAGTCCCACTTCACTTCTAGGCCACAAAAGGGCCTAACAATAATGGAATGCCTTACCGAACCTTTTGAAAACCAGGACAATATGGCCTTTGGAAATTGGACCTTAGAAATGTGGAGCTTTTATGTCTATATTTAAAGTTCGAGGGTCAGTTAGGAGTATTAGTATGTGAATGACATACTGACATACAGATTTAGTTTTATAATGAGCTGTTTTGAAATAATTATATCTTTTATTTGAATACATATTTAGGTAAATGCTAATCTGAAAATCAATTTAAGATTATTCCAAAAAAAAAAGAAATTTACATCAAATGCCGAGAAAAATTCTACTAATATAAAGTCACGTCAGTCGTCAAAAATGGCACATTTTTTTTCTTTTTTTAAAAGCGTTTCCATACACTAGAATTTTCTCCTGTGTCGTGGGTGCTTTTTACAAACATTCAATTTCACATACGCATCACACCCAGACCCGAAACAACAATTTGTGGATCACACAAAGTGTTGTTTCGTGCGAGAATCGAACCCGCGACACGTTGCACGGCAGCCAGTTGCCCAGCCACCGCACCAACCATGCAGTCAAACAACTGAGCTGGTTCGACCGAAACGATTAATTACAAAAATTCAAATTTTCTATCCTTAAATCCCCTTACAAAGTTACAACCCACAAAAGGTCGGCAACGTCCTTGTGGTAACTCATTCAGTTTTACATGTGTCCATGGGAGGGGCCGGTTGCTTAACTTGCAGGTAATTTTAAGTGTGAGAGAGCCATGCTTCGGCATGAATGGGTCGGCTCGACCGGAGTGATACCACGGCCTCACAGAAAACAACAGAACAGGAAACAACCACAACGTTGTGTTTCGCCGGGTAAGTGAGGTTACCAGAGGCCCAATCCTTCCCCTACCCCAATCCCTGAATCACCAAAATCCCAATCCTTAAAAGGTTGGCAACGCACTCGTAACTCCTTCTTTGTTGCGGGTGTCTATGGGCGACGCCGATTGCTTACGTTCAGGTAATCCGTCTGCTAGTTTGCCGTTCCTACCACATTAAAAAAAATCCATATGCACGTTTGGCGGTCTGTGCTATAAAGAAAAATGTGTTAGACGAGTCTTTCGATATTAATCTAAAATGGGACGACTTTATTACAAACAAGCGAATGCTTACTGAAGGTCGTTCCAGAGACGTTACAGAAGCGAAAACTGGATTAAGAATATCTTATTACATATTCTTACTAGAATCCAAAATCAATTAACCACCAATTAAATTTAAATTAAGTATTAATTAAAATACATCATCAGCCTTTAAGTGCCACTGCTGAGCAAAGGCCTCACACGGAGACGGTTTGAGCATTAATCACTGCGCTTGCCCTAGGAGAATTGGCGCTTTTAAACTTATAATAAAATTACAAATTATAAGTTCATGTTTCCTCACGATGGGTTCCTATACCGTTTGTCATTGGTCTCTAAATAAACTTAGAATGTATATTTTAAATTGGAAAAAGTAACATTTATATTTGCCATAATTCGAGTATCCTCCTTAACCTTACCTGACCGCCTTAACCTCCAAGCTACGAAGACAATATAACTAAAATACACCTTCCAAAATATTATTCACTTTCTGAATAGCACGAATGTAAAAATAATAGATATGGAATTGTATTGCTTCGAATTCAAATGTGTGGAGCATCTATTCATGTATTCTTGTTTACATGTTCGGCGACAACCGAAGGACAAGCATAGAAAATCAAAATGATTGTCTCTGCGCGGGTTCTAGGTGTTGCAACAAAAACAAAGCAATTGTTCTGTACTGTTCTGACGGAGATTGTTCTCAAATCAATGGGAGCTACGCCAAATTCTCTCCTATTGTCCGGTGAAATTGTGAGTTTGTATATATCGTTATATTGTAGGTAGAAGGTTCATTTTATTAACAAATATGCGTTTTGTTATAAATGTGAGACTGTCACTAAATGTTAGGTTAGAATAACTGAATTGAACAAAATTTTATTGACATTTTTGTAAGGAGAGACAATGATTTACGAACTAAATTATGAAGTTTTTTATATGATTATAGGTCGGCACGCTGGAGTAAACGTGTTCTAGAGTGGTGACCACGTCTAGGCAAACGTAGTGTAGGGCGCCCTCCAGCTAGGTGGACTGACGACATCCGCAGGGTGGCTGGCAGTGGTTGGATGAGAAGAGCTGAACATCGAGCTCAGTGGCGTGCAATTGGGGAGGCATGGGCTATGTGCAGCAGTGGACGACAGCAGGCTGATGATGAGGTCGGCAAACGAGCAAACGGATAACCTGATGGAAAACAATCAGACAAGAGAAGAACACACAGAAGACATGAGAGTGCGTTGCCAACCTTTTGGGGATTAGAGATTTGAAGATTTTAGAATTGGGGAGGGATTGGGGAAGGGGAAGAATTATATAGGTAACCTCAATCACACGGCGAAACACAGGGCTGTGGTTGTTTCACGTCGGTTTTCTGTGAGGCCGTGGTTTCTGAAGGTCGAAGCATAGCTTTCCCACACTTAAAAAAATCATTCCTGGATAATAAAAAAATGCTGCTTAAAATAAATTGAACTATGACTAGAAATTAAAACTCTAATATTTATAACTTAAAAATAAAATGTTATAATTAGTTTTTAAAAAGTGAATAATTTTTTTTCTGTCATCTTCTAAATTAACAAATTCTCAACTGTCCGATGGCTTTCCCTGATTGGTCGACTTTATGCGAGTCCTCAGAACACCGAATGCATTCAAAGCTTCCAACCTGAATGGCTTCAATGAGCCGTTTAAGAGATTACGTCAAATTTGTTATTCAACGTGTAAAGATTTCACGGAAACAACTTAATTTCTTCACAACATTCAATGTATGTATGTACACCTAGACGACCATAATTTTGAATTTGAATACCGCTTCGTAGTAAATTTGAATTCACTAGTAGAACGTGCTTCAAATATCTCGTTAGCGAGTATTGTTGGTTCTCGACCACGTGGGGTGGGGCCGATAGTCCGCCATTTTGTTAGACCACGGCTGATTCAAATCGTACACTATTTACATTTGCAATTGTACTAAATAATTGTGATTGTGTAAGTTGAGGAAGAATTTGGTTTTTGTAAATGAATATTTACCCGACTGCCAAAGAAGGAGGGTAATGTTTTTCGAGTGTATGTAAGTATGTATGTATGTCTTTTCCTTTGTGACCTCCTGTAGCCTAAACGGCTTGATGGATTTTGATGTATGAGGTATCGTTAGATTTGTCTTGATTACGGGAGTGTCATAGGATACATTTTATCCTAAAAGTCCCACGGGATAAAGACATAATAATATTTTTTCTAAATTTCCCTTTAAAAAAATATGTATGCTGTATCATTAGATTCATTTCAATCACGGGAGTAATTAATATAGGATACGTTTTTTCTCAAATCTACAACATTTTCGTTAAATAAAAACAGCTAAAAAGTTATAAATAAAAAAATTATTATTAAAAAAACAAAATACCCGACTGCACACTAAAAAAAGAGTAAAACAAGCCCCACAATACAAATTTACTGAATATAATTTATAAATGTTGATGGAAAGCATCGCAGGCGGGGACCACCTTGACCGCCACCAACGAAAATTCTGCTAAATGGTGCACAACAGAAATGACTATAAATAAGCCTCTGTTGGCTTATATATATTAATATATAAATGTTGATGGAAAGCATCGCAGGCCCCGCCTGCGATGCTTTCCATCAACATTTATAAATTATATTCAGTAAATTTGTATTGTGGGGCTTGTTTTACTCTTTTTTTAGTGTGCAGTCGGGTATTTTGTTTTTTTTAATAGTTTACAATATGTTTTTATGTAATAGTATGCAAACAAGTACTAATGCCCGGTTTTCTGAAAGCCCGATCAATGTCAAATCTCTTGTTAAGTCATTTAATTAGTTGTTGATAATTCAGTCAACCAATCAGATGACTTGACAAGAGATTAAATAGATTTTAATATTGATGGGCCTTTCGGAAACCGGGGGTTAGTCGTATCAGATTCTATCACTTGATGGTAAGTGATCTGCGACATCTATGGACATCCGCAACACTAAAAGAGTATCAGGCGCATTGCAGGCGTTTTAAGGAGTACGCTCGTTTCTTTACGGTTCGAAGGTCGTATCGGTTCGTAAATACCTCGCTGAAGATTTCAGGCATTCCAAAGGGTTAAACTGCGAGGCATAATTTTCGAGAATATCGCACAGTCGTTGTCTGCCGATTGTCTGATATTTTGTTTATCTATACTTATATTATAAGGCTGGAGAGTTTGTTCGTTTGAGCGTGCTAAATTCCAGAACTATTGGTTCGAATCGAATAATTGTTTTTGTGTTTTTTATTCAATTTATCGAGGGTGAAATCAGGCGATTGAAGCCGTTTGTATTCTTGGTTTTGGTAATTTGGTTTCTTGTTTCGCGCAACAATTTATAATTATTTAGAAAATTTCTTTAAGTTTCAAGGCCACTAAAGATTTTTGATTGAAATCTTGGTCATCAAGTATTGGAGCTTTTAGAAATCCTGTTTTGAAAGAGGCGCAACAATGGCGGCCACGGTCTGGAACAGGAGAAAAAAAGTGAAAGATGAAAGAAGAAAAATGAAGAGAAATTAAAAGCACATTTTAGCACACATATTATGGAGTGCAAAAATATAATTTCACATCATTATTATTGAATAAATATTAAATAATAACTTTAAAATATTTATAGTTTGTATAGGTATAAACAAGTTCATTTTAATTTAAAGACGCTAATGATATTCATTTAAAAAACACATTTATAATTTATGAAAACAAATATTCATTTCAGTTATAATATTATTGTTCTTTGTAATAAATATGTACATTATGTCTATTTAAATTGTGAATGAATTAATATGAATACTATAAAACTTAAAATTGACATTTTTAAAATAACATTTAAGTCACAAAAACGTTTCTTTTAATTCTCAAAGGATAGGGAAAATCTTGAAATAAAATGAAAAAAGTCTTGCTCGGAACTAGACTAAGAGTAGACTTATCCTCAAATAATAATTTCAATAGCAGACTTTAAAATACTGGCTTACCTAAACCGAATCTTCATTCTCTCATTCAGTAGTACAGTGCGGCCGACGTATCTTGGCGAGTCTGAAGTTAGCCGATTAGCTGCGCAGTACACAATTTTGTTCCTAAAAGATCCATTGCGCAGACAAACGGCTAACTTCAGACTCGCCAAGATACGTCGGCGGTACTGTACCTAGTAGTTTGTACAGTAAACATCGTGGCACCACGGAACCTTTTATCAGTATTACTAAGGGACTTGCCAGGTTCTGAACCCACAATCTCACGGATGAAAAGCTGGCACCTTCCCCTCCGGGCCGACGTCCATAGTCGTCAACCATAAACAGTGAAAATTATGCCGTTAGTACTTAAAATCTATGTTAAAAATTCACGAGGCCGATTCCTATTTATAACAGTAGTGAAACTAGAGCTGGGCCGCAAATATTCCCGACCCGGGATTTGAATGTTCCGGGTGGCGTGAAATGATAAAGATTTGATAGAGAGAGAGAAGATTTTTGATAGTTTTTAAGATGAATGGGGTAATTTCTTTAAGTGGTATATTAATTTTTGGCAGATTTTGTTGTTTGTTGTGGTACTAGAATTTAGAGCAGTTTTTTGAGTAGTTTTTTTATGTGGTAGCCTGGTAAACGAGCAGACGGAATACCTTATGGTAACAATCGATTCTGCTATCGGGACAGTGGACCTGGCCACTCGCAACAGCGTTGACAGCCTTTTAGGGACTAGGGTTTAGGAGATTCAATTTTTTTATGGAAACAACTACACACACCACACTAAAATTTGTTCCTGTGTCGTAGGTGCGTTTACAAGCATACAATTTCAAAAACACATGACACCCAGACCCGGAACCACAATTTGTGGATAACACAAAGAGTTTTTGCGTGCGGGAATCAAACCCGCGGCACTTTGTGCAACAGCCAGTTGCCCAGTAACCGCGCCAAACGTGCACACAAATATTGTGTCTATCCTCACTCACTTGGCAAAACAACGCTGTGGTTGTCAGCTGTCTATGAGGCCGTGGTATCACTCCGGTCGAGGAATAGGTACGTAAACATATATATTTTTAATTTACGACTTAACCAGTGCGTTTGGTTAGTAAAATACTATTACTTAATCCGATCTAAGAATCTATCGGTCGTAAATTACTTTACGATTACCTCAATAATTCATACGCAAAACAAGGAGTTGTCTTTTAATCTACCCAACAATCCCGGGATAACAATATTAATCGCTGACCGAAATCCCAAAATAATGTTTTGCTTTTCCCATCCCTATAGTCACTTTTTAATATGAATAGTGTGTTCTATAAAATGTTATTGTAGCAAATTATTTACAAATATATTATATTCTCGTTGATTTAAAAATAGAATAAAATATACTTGAAGGCACCGGGGGGTTGGTACAAACATCAACACCCCGATCATCGTCTTCACAGTCCATTGTAGGGCGTAGGATTTTATAATCAGACCGAATAAATTACAAAAATAACGGACGTCGGCGATCCGTCTCAGATGACAGCCATAGCGCTCGCTCTCCAACATAATGCGCACGCAGAACTGCCAGTTTGACGTTCCGCCAGAGTACGATTTATGGTACCCTCGTCCGATGAATTGTGATAAAACCTCCTTCAAAATTCAATTTAAATAATCGTCGCTCCGACACGGCCAGACTGACATTCGCTCGTCCTCGAGCGATCTTAGTTCTGTGGTAATTCTGGAACAGAAGAAAGATTCCACGTGTATAGCGCGCTGCTCGTTCATCCTGACTAACATGCGCTATGTCAACATATCGTCGTAACCATACTGCACTCAGCATCGATGTAACATTATCATCATTATCAGTTGTACCTACTTCCAAAACAACTTATCCCAAACCACACTAATACGGCCTCAGCGATTGGTGTGCATGGACCGGATGTATGCGCCTCTACCACCAGCCAACATGCTCCGGCAAGACCACATCATCCCTTCGACCAGCTCACCAGATCACTTGCCTGGGTCAGACTAGTGCGTCCCTCCGACTAGACACCACGTGACATAGACCGGACGTCACTATCCTTCCCAACGATCAGCTACGCCAACTCACAATTATATTCACAGACACGTCACCCAGATGAAACTAGGTACAACCATCAAATCACTAATCTCTAATTAATTTGAGAACTGTCATGCTCGTTATAACTACAGTCGTTGGTTCAATCATATGACCACGCAAATAATGAGGAAGATGACCCGTTATCACAAAGAAAAGGAACTCTCTCACCCGTAGATGTCTCCATCACGACTTAAGAAGCTCTATAGCCGCAAGCGTTCACTTCTTTAAATATTGCACCGCTGGTCTTTAGGCAGTAAAAACGTGGCATGAAAAACAGATGACTGCGTGCCCCTTTTTCATCCGCGTCAGTTACAGGTCATACTTTCGGAATATCAGATGGTTTCCCATCAAATCCCACTTCTGATGAAGGCACCGGGGGGTTGGTACAAACATCAACACCCCGATCATCGTCTTCACAGTCCATTGTAGGGCGTAGGATTTTATAATCAGACCGAATAAATTACAAAAATAACGGACGTCGGCGATCCGTCTCAGATGACAGCCATAGCGCTCGCTCTCCAACATAATGCGCACGCAGAACTGCCAGTTTGACGTTCCGCCAGAGTACGATTTATGGTACCCTCGTCCGATGAATTGTGATAAAACCTCCTTCAAAATTCAATTTAAATAATCGTCGCTCCGACATACTCAATTTTTGTGATATGTTTATTTTTAAAAGGAGTGTATAAAAGGGTTTGTTTTTCAATAAATTTGCATACATAGTTATAAATTATAATAATTTAATATATTTTATATTTATACATTCCTCGATGTCAACAGGGTTACCGAGCCATTTAATTACCAGTCTAGCCTGTTTACACTATACTATTCTGGCAGCTGTTTATTCCTTGCCTCAAAGAGCCAATAGACCACCACAGACGGGGCCCTAAAGGGCTGATGTTCAGCCGGGGTTGCGGGGTAAGCGCAATGAGGCTCGGCACAGAGCAGGAGAAGGAACAGGGGGTTTTTTAGTCAGTAAGAGTCTGACACTCCCTCCCGCCCGGCCCTGGGCGGGAAAAGTCATTTGATGATTTTCCCCTCACAAAAAAAGCTGTATATTCCTTCACAGTTCTAACCTTAGCTAACCCAACTCCAACAAATGACTTCTCTTTACTACTGACTTAAAACTTTCCATTCCTCCATCTATTTTAGGCCGAGGCCGCGGTACCATACTGTGCTATGAAACAATGAAACAATGAATTTATTTTTGCAAATAGGCCATAAAACGGCACTTTTACACGTCAAATTATATGTGAAAAACTAGATGAAGCCGGCATTTCCTATCTGACCACACTGAGAAAAAATGCCGAAACAAACTCAGAGGCTAGCCTTATACCCTGTCTGATCCTGAATTACAAATTTAGCCATTCAATCAAACGACTTCAGCCTGTTGGGTAATTCAGCTATGTGGCAGCAATATAATTTATATCACTGAAACTTTCACAAATTACGATTACAATGCGAATAATTTATTTTGAACCAGACCATTTTCAGTCGTTTTCAGGACGCTGTTATGAAATATTTCTGTAATAATCTTCCCTACCCTTTCAGTTTCATGTTTAATAATTATAATTAAAGTAACTACAAAAGATATAACATTGTTTCTAATTAAAATAAAGCCTGCTTGCTTAATATAATTAATTAGAGTACCTTTTAAAACAACTAGGTTACTTTTCATGAAGAAAAAAAAACAGAATAAATCAACAAAGATTTTAGGTAAGTACTGTTAGGAACGGGGTGGATAAGAGTGGAGATTTAAAAAAAACAATTCACAATAGAAATTAATCTGTACTAATATTATAAGCTATGTTTGTTTGAACGCGCTAATCTCCGAAACTACTGGTTTGAATTTGCACAATTTTATTCTTTTTGTTTGTTAATCCACTTATCGAGGAAGGCTAAATGCTAAAACATCGCGCTATGATCTGTAGGAGCTGAGCAGCGGGTGTAACCGCGTGTGAGTAACTAGTTATAGGTATAATATTTATAAATTGTTTTGGTAAAATGTTTTCTTCTTTTTTAGTGTGCGCGGGTCTACGGATGGCGAGTAAGGGTAAATCGCCGCTCGACCCGAACCAGACCCGAGCGTACGGCACGTAGCGTTCCGTGCGCGTCTCAAATAGCCAGTAGACCACTGCAGACGGGTCCTATGAGGCTGATGTTCAGCCGGAGTTGCGGGGTAAGTGCGAACGCGTAAAGAGGTACCGCGACCTCAGCCCAGAGCAAGAGATAGAACGGGGGTGTTTTTAGTCAGTAAGAGTCTGACACTCCTTCCCGCCTAACCCCGGGGCGGGAGAAGACATTTGATGATTCTCCCCTCACCAAAAACACCTTGGCTGATATTCTGTAAACTGTTCAAAACTTCTTGATATATTCTGATATTTATTAATCAAAAAGTATATTCTGACTTTTTATTACTTACAGCTTTGAATTTCAGAGTCAAAAAAGTACGAAAAAATTCTCATTCGCTTTACTTATTCGCTTTGCTTTCAAAGTCTACAATACTCGTTCTAACCATTCATAGTTCTACATCTTTCTGTGGAGGCAAAATCAAATGGTTGAGTGCACACTAGTCTTGAGAAAGTCTCACAAAATCTGTCTAAGCAAGTGGAATAGTTTGGTGGAGTGCAAAGATTTTCTTCAAACATTTCCAGACTGTTGGTCTCGAAGTAATCTTTCAGGTGGCTGTAAGTGTACATTTTGAACAGTGTATTGTATTTGTAATATAGATTTTAATTCATTTTTAGACTACGGTCAAGGGGTGTATTGAGTACACAGATTTTTAAAGTGGTTTTGCTTGAAGAAACATATTGAAAATTTGTAATGTGATTTTGCATTACAAATTTTGATTTATTAAAAAAAAATATGGTGAAGCTGACTAGTTTGTTTATTTGTTGAAAGGCGCTAAACCCAGGAACTGTTGTTTCGAATTGAAGTAATCTGCTTTTGTTAGATGTGTAATAGATATTTAGTGGCTAGTGGTAGGTACTCAAACAAAAAGGTAGCAACATCAAATTAAAAAAAAACGTAACTGCAATATTCGGGCAGTAGTTAATCGTGATATTATGTATCTCAGGAGGTTTGTCATTTGCAACTTAGACTTTAATAAAATTGAAATCATGCTACGGTCAATATAAACATAGCTATGGACGAAATTTATGCAAGAGTAACTGTTGTGAAAAGCCCATATAAAGGTGACTTGTACGAAGAAATTGCAAAAATATTTTAACTTGTTATCGACCTTTTGCTACACATACATACATACTACACACTACTACTACATACTACATCTTGTATATCGGTAGGCATGGAAACCCGCAAATTATTTATAATTAAGTAACGAGCGTGTTGGCGGTCTTTTGGAGATTTGGGGGTTCGGTATGGATCACTCTTTCACTAATTACATGATGAAACACAAGGTCTTGTTACCTATCACTCTTTTTGATTCGGGCCATTCCTTCTGAACCATGGCTCATCCACATTTAAAATAAACCCCATCTTACAATATAACCAAACTATAATTTAATTCTAAAACTCCTCAACATTTCCTATTATTTAGATCACAATTGACCCATACAATGGAACATGACAATCCACCTCTATCACAGCAAGGATCCCATTGATGGGAATGGAAAAGGATCTTGTATCTGGGCCGGAATTCCTTTACCCAATGAGATTCAATGAAATAGTTCGGTAATGGAAAATTGAAAAGGCGATGGATGAGTTTTCTGTTGGGCTTCAGTTTTGAGTGTCAAAAAGGCTTATTGAATAATTTGGTATTTTCCTTGGCCAACAATAAATTCCTTAAGATTTCAATTCAATTAAATATGCAAAAATATTCGTATTTTAGTGACATTGGTTAAGTTCTCTTATCCATACTAAATTCATAGAACAATTTTGTTTTTGATATTTCAATGAGAACTGATTTTTCAATGCTTAGATAAAAGTTACCTGTAGAATAATTATGATGCTGTCGGGTCAAAATGTTTGTATAAGACAGTGACCTCAACAATTTTATTCCTCAGATAACAGTAATCTTACTATTGAAAAATCAGCCTTTAGTTATTAATTCGTTGTATCAGAAACTCAGTGGTTCGAAACTTGGCAAGTACCTACTAATGTGACATTTTCTTAGCTATATCTATACTATATGTATATAATATTGCTGTAAAGTTCGTTTGCCTGAACGCGCTAATCTCCGTAACTACTGTGTTTGTTAGTCCATTTATCGAGGAAAGTCATAGGCTATTAGACATCACGCTACGATTTGTAGGAACCGAGCAGTGGGCGAAAACGCGTGGGAGTAGCTAGTATACCTTATAAGTGTATTTATACACCACTAAATTAATAAGCAGTGAAGGAAAACAACGTGAGGAAACCTGGACCTATAATTTGTAATTATAAGTTTGAAATAATAGGTACGTAGCCAGCCTTTAAGAAGGAGTTTGCTAGTTTCTTAAAGGCCTTAAGTTCGTATACGTTCGAAAATACCGCGACCAAAGATCGCAGAAGCAAAAAGCTCCGCAAGAAATCATAGTTGTTGATTACCAACCAACAATATGAGGAAGAAAGTGAAAGAAAATGGCGTCTTCAAGAATATACGTAGCTATTTAATACTAATTAACTATATAAGCCAAGACTAGTACTCTTTTTTTTGTAACAAAGAAACTAAGAGGGTATTGGGCGATTTGAAACCGTCCTTACGTTTAAGCTTAATTATAGACCAATGGACTGACATAGGTCTATGTTTTACTGGAAGCGACAGTCAAAGTCAAAATCAAAATGGAATATTCAGTGTTAATTATAATTTAATACCAGTCTATTTATTAATATCTTTACTGAACGTAGGTACGTAGATATTATATATTTTTTGCTTGTATTTTTCTCTTTCATTTTCAGCGAATTAAGTAGAGTATTACATTTTCTTTCTCTAAATAAATTAGTCTCAGAAAATCAATTAAATTTTTTTACCACTATATTGTTATACAAAAATTAAACATTAAATTTCAAAATTATAAATCAACCTATAAATTTTCTCAATCAAAAATAAAAAAAAAATCCACCAAAACCACACTTTGAACAAAGTTTCCAATGTACGAGAGTGTTGATACACTAAAAACAGACAATAACGACGGTGAAAAGACAAGATCCAAATAAATTATATACATATTTGCAAAATTTCAAACGAACTTTACAAACGAATTGATTTGTTAACTGAACCGTGAGATTCTCTAATTGTAAGCTATTCGAGAGAGAAATGTTCAGATTCCCTAATTGTTAAGCTATCGAAAGGGGTAAGCTCATGGGAATCCAATGAATTCGATACTATCTGGCGTCGAAGACTTTGTTTCTAATTAATACAATATTCGAAGATTGGGAATATATTTTGGTTTATCGTTTTTTTCGGAGGAGAGACGTGTGGAAGAGCCATGTTTTGGAAGTGTGGGAGAGCCATGCTTTGGCACGAATGGGTCGGCTCGACCGGAGCGATACAACGGCCTCACTGAAAACCGGCGTGAAACCACCATAGCGTTGTGTTTCGCCATGTGACCGAGGTTACCGGAGGCCTAATCCTTCCCCTTCCCCAATCCTTCCCCAGTCCTATAATCTCCAAATCCCTAATCCCTAAAAGGTCGGCAACGCACTCGTAACTCCTCTGTTGCTGGTGTCCATGCTCGGCGCTGATTGCTTACCATCAGGTAATCCGTCAGCTTGTTTGTCGACCAATTACATAAAAAAAACCACGGTCGTGATGCCACAGATGTATCATTCACATCGTTTGACTTTCAACGCAAAACAACACAATCACTTCTAGCACTTTATATCAATGTAAGTAAAGAGTTAATGGTTAAACGAGAACATTAGCGCTAAGTGTACCTGAACACGTGGTTGATTCTCACGTTTTTACGTACTTAATTGTACTTTAATTTATATGTATGTAGAAGTAAGTACTAAAAACGTCGTTCCGTGGTTTCACAAAAGTCTATTTTTGAAGGACTCTATTTTTCTATTGGTCTATTTTTTGCTTTTTCATTCTTCATAAGTCGGCAATTAGTTGACGAATTACCTGATGGTAAGCAACCAACTCACCGATTGGACACCCGAAATACAAAAGTAGTTACGTGTGCAATGCCAGCGTTTTAGGAATAAGAGTTTTAGAGATTTAAGGATTGGAAAGGGATGAGTAGAGGAGAATGGTTTGGCCTCTTTAACGAGGGCGACAAACAAGCATATGGTTTACCTGATGGTAAGCAATCAGCTCACCCTTTGGACACCCGCAGTGACACCTCAGCCTTTTAGGGATAAGGGTTTTGGAGATTTAGGGTTTGCGGAGGTATGGATAGATGAGAATGATTTTGTGCATGTTTTCCATAGTATCGAGTTATTAGGCATTATCACGGCAAAATAATCCTTATAAACAGCCAAAGTAGTTACAAAATTTGTGTATTTTCATTTATTATAAAAAAACATACAAAGTAATAGATACGTTGTTATGAAAGTTGCTAATAGCCGGAGACAGAGTCTAATTACCCGACTGCCAAAGAAGGAGGGTAATGTTTTTCGAGTGTATGTAAGTATGTATGTATGTCTTTTCCTTTGTGACCTCCTGTAGCCTAAACGGCTTGATGGATTTTGATGTATGAGGTATCGTTAGATTTGTCTTGATTACGGGAGTGTCATAGGATACATTTTATCCTAAAAGTCCCACGGGATAAAGACATAATAATATTTTTTCTAAATTTCCCTTTAAAAAAATATGTATGCGGTATCATTAGATTCATTTCAATCACGGGAGTAATTAATATAGGATACGTTTTTTCTCAAAATTCCCACGGGAACATGTTAATTCTGCGTCAACGCAAAGCAACTCATGCGTTAGCAAGCAAAAAGATAGGGCGTGGCCTGGCATGCGGCGCGCGGCGCGGTGCGGAGGGGGATATGCTCGAGTATACAGCCCGAATGCGGGCACACGTCTATTTTCGTTAAATAAAAACAGCTAAAAAGTTATAAATAAAAAAAATATTATTAAAAAAACAAAATACCCGACTGCACACTAAAAAAAGAGTAAAACAAGCCCCACAATACAAATTTACTGAATATAATTTATAAATGTTGATGGAAAGCATCGCAGGCGGGGACCACCTTGACCGCCACCAACGAAAATTCTGCTAAATGGTGCACAACAGAAATGACTATAAATAAGCCTCTGTTGGTCCCCGCCTGCGATGCTTTCCATCAACATTTATAAATTATATTCAGTAAATTTGTATTGTGGGGCTTGTTTTACTCTTTTTTTAGTGTGCAGTCGGGTATTTTGTTTTTTTAATAATATTTTTTTTTTTAATATTTCTTTATTGGCTATTCCAATTGATTTGATAGCTAGCCAAGTATGGAGATTGCTTTTTTTTTAATTAAATCAAATTCTTTATTTCATACCGGAGATCTATAGGGCAGAAAACATTATTTTATATTTTAGTACTTACTCTCGCTCGGTTTCACCCACTCTGCTTGGCTCCATTTGATTGTAGCGTTATTTTTCATAGCCTATAAGCATTAAGGATCATTGTAACAGCGTTTGCGTGATTTTATTCTTATCTTATCATGTTGTTTTTACCACCGTATTTTAGATTAAACTATACAAAGAAAAAATATTCCATTTTTATCCAAGTGAGGAGAGGTCCTCGCTCAGCAGTGGAGACTTAAAGGATGAAAAATAAAGATGAATTTTAAACAAAAGAATTTCCATTTTCGCCTTCACACCTTGATTAAAAACTGGCATTGTTTCAAAAATCTTTTCCATACTTATTCAGCTTACAATACAAATCAAAGGCTGGCGAAGCAATATCTAGTCGGTCGAGTAATTTTATTGGTGTTCCATTTTACAGTTCCAACTGTTTCACACTAAATATTAAAATTATCATTAAAACTGCAATTTATTGAGCTATCTATATATATAAACGAAAGTCGTGTTAGTTACACTGTTTATAACTCAAGAACGGCTAAACCGATTTGGCTGAAAAATGCTAAAACTAGTGTAGGTTTGGTTAAGTAGGGTAGTTAGTGTAGGGTAGGGTACGTAGGTAGGGCAGATTGAGTAGGGTGCGAAGTGTAGGTTGGGTAGTATGGGTAGTCAAATGTTGGGAGCGAACCCGCGGGTAAGAGCTAGTTTTTTAACAAAAAAGAGTGATCGAGCCTTGCTTCGGCACAAAACCGGCTTGACTGGAGTGATACCATGTCCTTGAAATTTGACGCTGTGTTTTGCCGTGTATGTAAGGTTATTGTGGGCCTTAACCACTTCTCCCCACATCGATCCCCAATCTTTGAAAACCTAATCCCCAAATGCCAGCAACGCACCCGAAGCTTATCTGGTGTTACAGTTGTCCATGGGTGACGCTTATTTATTACTACCAGGTAATCGCCGCAGTTTCGCCCCTGGAGCGAGGTTACTGGATTCCTAATACACCCCCCATCTCCAAGCACCCAAATGCCTCCATCCTAAATTACCACCTGGTGTGATAAATGGTATGGGGTGTTTTTGCTTACTATCAGAAAATCCATGCGCTCGATGGCCGACCTTTCCTATAAAACAGATAGACTTATCCTTTTCATGTAACTTACTTCTTTACATTTTGTGCGGGAGTGTCAGACTTTTACTGACTAAAAACCATCTCTTCTTGCTCCTACTTCAAGCCGATGCTGGGGTCCACATACACCCGCAACCCTGACTGAACATCGACCTAACACATTATTATCCTACCTATTTAAAAATGCACTCAATATGTTGGTTTTTAATTATACCTAATACAAAACATGGGATGACAACCCTTTTACTAGGCAGCTTTGTTTATTTTTATTAATTTTATAAATGCCATTATAATGGATTCAGGATTAAAAGAAAACAGAATGTGTTTGAGAATTTGTCGGCGTAAAATATTCGCGACATAATAATTAATTATTTTTAATGTACCTGTAGGTATGTACCTACCAAGGATTTTATTTTATTAATTTTACATCAAGAATTAAATTGACGGCCACAACAATAATTGTAATGATACTAGAAATCATACCTTATGTTATGGATCGAAAGTTTTATTTCCATAAAACAATTTTATTGTATTCGTTATGTATTATTATATCTATGTAAGTACGTATAGGTGTTTAAAATTCGAAATGGATTTCAACTGATTACTTCGTAGAATTTATACATTTTTAAATTGGAGTATTAACTTATTTATTTTTTAAACTTCTCCGCACAATAATATGTTTCTCTCCTGTGTCGCTACACCCACACCACGACGATCAACATACAATATCACATAAACATGACACCTAGACCCGGAAGAAGCTAGGGTTGCGGGGTAAGCGCTATGTGGCACCGCGGCCTCGGTCTAAAACAGGAGAAGGAACAGGAGGGGTTGTTAGTCAGTAAGAGTCTGACACTCTGACTCGCCTTACCATGATGTGTCATATCATGTGTCATTTGATGATTTTCCCCTGACATAAAAAAGACCAGGAAAAAATATTTGTATATCCACAACCGGCAAGAGGGAGTGTCAGACTCTTACTGACTAAAAACCAACCCCTTCTTCATCTCTGGGTGTAAATAGTCTTCTTTGCAGTCACAAACATTGCCATTCCCCACGCGAAAACATTTTCATATCCATCACAAAGAAGGTAGAAGGTAGTCAACAATAATGTGCCATTTCCGCGAAAATTTCTCACTCGCACAGCAAAACTTTGGTATGATCTTTCGTCGGCAGTATTTTCGTACCATGCTTCGGCACGAATGGGTCGGCTCAATTGGATTAATACCACGGCTTCACAGAATACCGGCGTAAAATAATCACGGCATTATATTTCACTGTGAGTCAGGTTACCGTAAGACCAATTCTTTGCCTCCCCAATCAAAATATTCAAATCCCTAATTATCAAAAGGTCGGCAACGCACTTGTAACTCCTCCGTTGTTGCAGGCGTGCATGGGCGGTGCTGATTGCTTACCATCAAGTAATCCGTCTGCTCGTTTCCCGATCTATTACATAAAAAATCACAAAACGAGCTCCTTTTTAAAAGGTCGGCAACACGCCTGTGACTCCTCTGTGTTATGGGCGTTGCAGATGGCTTACCATCAGGTAATCCGTCTGCTCGTTTGCAAAAAAAACAACATTAATTCCTCGAGTCAAACTTTGAATCTCCAACCCCGCTTATCCCTTGATAAAATAGGGGACATAAAACTCGAATAACGACTGTACTGTCAAAAGCATGGGGGCAATTTATATTTTTTTTCATCCCTCCTCTTTCCCTGAGAAAAATTACGAACCTCTTTATTAGAAGTGAGTAATTTTTGACGTTTGAAATGTCAACGAGTGAAATATTTTTGTTAACGGATTAATTTTACGCTTTGCCGTTTTTATGTTTTTTTTTTGTTTTAAAAGAATATATTTTTATTCGTCTGTTTTGAGGGTGTTAAGGAACCGCGATTCGTTTTTGTTTTTCATTGTATTTAAATGTATATTTAGAGATTTATTTTTATGTCAGCTATAAGGAGCTAAAAGGTAAGGACTGATGTCGGGTTATCTAAAGTCACATCACACATTATCTAGCCTATAAGTGTCCACTGCTGAGCAAAGGCCTCTTCTCACACGGAGGAGGTTTGAGCATTAATCTCCACGCTTGCTCAAGGTGGATCAGGTAATCCGTCTGCTCTTTTGCCGACGTATTACATATAAAAAAACACAGATAAATACAAATACCCAATCTTTTAATACAAGCCATTGTTTATAATAACACGACGATGAAAATAAATGTAATTATAATATTTCTGCTATGAAGACAGGCAGAAAACAGATTGGGCCGTCATAAATCATTGTAATAGAATTACGATAAAATAATTAGCTAATGTCGGCTGTATTATTATTTGATTAGGTGCTAAATTCATTTGTGGTACGTCTTTTACTGTTTGTGACGTAAAGAAATATAGGTAGTTTTATCTTCACCATATGTTAGTGTCTAAATAATTTAAGTAATAACATCAAACTTGGAAATAGCCTCTCTTCTTGCCTGGTTTAGAAAATCTCATGCATAAGAAGCAGACCTTTTAAGCTCTAGGTTTCGACAACTTATTTCTAATGTATGCCCTTCACTAACATTTGCTCCAGTTTTTTGGATGCTTTTACAAATATAAAATTTTACATACACATCATAAACAGTTCCAGAACAACAATTTGCGTTCAAAATAACACACAAAGAGTCACAATACATAAAACTATTTACTGTTTAGTTTTTTCTTCTCCTCAAATAATATCTTCTGATTTATTTCGTTGCGGGATCCAAGACAGTCATTCATGTCCCTGGGACGCGCCGTACTTCAATGTTCCGGTGTTTTCATGGTTGTATTTATTGTAGATCCTGGCTTACAGTAGTTGCTGCGGTTTATGAAAGTTGTGGTAGGCTTGTCCCAAAAAAACAAAACACAAAGAGTTGTTCCGTGAAGAAAGAAGCCTCCGTGCTGCGTAAACTGTGTAATCAAAAACAAAACAATAACTAAAAACTTTTCTAGAATTATACTATAACATTTTTTAAAGCTATTCTAGAATATTTACGATACGTCTTTTAAGCATTCTAGAAACGTCCTTTCTTATTTTTAAAAGGCAGGCAAGTCTTCAAGACTCCTTTGGTGTTGCTGGTGTCCATGGACGGCTCTGATCACTTACCATCAGGTGATCCGTCTGCTCGTTTGCCTCCTATTCCATATAAAAGTTATACCAATATCAGGTATCGTTTAGAAAATATTACGATCATTTATTTTGACACACATTTTCACTAAAAGCATCGTAATTTCATGTCTATTCCTCCTAATTTATTCTTCGATACATCTTAATAAAATGACAAGCGGATTATAAAGAGCCGTATAACATTATATATTTGGTTTAGGTATTACGTGAAAGCAAGCGGGTCCATAAGCTGTTCATACACGCAAATATTAAACATTGATAAACGCCTGCTCAAATTGTTATAGCAAAGTGTTGTAAATGTACGTAATAAATTTATTGAATAATTTATGAGTAGGCGTCGGTTTTGTTTAAGTGTTTTGATTAATTTCTTTGTTGGGTAATGAATTAGTTTGCCGTTGATTCAGTAATCTTGTATACTTTAGGAGATTCTTCTCAATTCTTAATGGGTAAAGGGTATCTCTACCATTGCTTTATTTTAACTGTTTCTATTCAGACAATGGGTGCCGCCCATGGACAATCATAATACCAAAGGAGTTACTACAAGTGCTTTGCCGGCCTCTTGTGAATTATTAGGGATTTAAGGATTGCGGATTTTAGGATTGAGGTGGAGGGGGTGGGGGAAGTATTGGATCTCCGGTAACCTCACTTACAAGGCAAAACACAACACTGTGGTTGTTTCACGCCGGTTTTCTTTAAGGCCGTGATATCACTACGTGGTAGTAACTAAAAAAAACGAATATCATGAAGGTATATTGATAATACAATGGAAGAAAGTGTGATTGTTGTTACATGTTTATTTCACTGCAAAAAAGAAATTGGAATAATTTATTTTTTAGAAGAGATTAATCGTAAACAAATAAATAAACAAACATACTTACTTTTGCATATTGTAATTAGTGTTGAAGCGCCTTCCCATTAATTAATTTGCACGTAATAATTATTTTGCTATACATATTGTTTCAGGCGCTACATGTGAACAGTATTTTGCTTGTAGTAAGTGCTATGGTAGATGAGAATCGTATGTAATTGTTATTCTGTTTTGATAAAATTATGTATTGATTGGATAGTAGGACAGTTTGTATTAAGACTGGTGTTTTAAAGCCATGCTTCGGTACGAAACCTGGCAAGTACCAATGTGACCGAGTTTTTCCGAGTTATATGTACTTTCTATGATTATTTAGACACCACTGACATACGGTGAAGGCTCAGAATACAGAACAAACCTGTATTCTGAGGGTGAAGGTAAACATCGTGAGGAAACCTGGTCTTATAATTTCTAATTATAAGTTTGAAATCGCCAACCCGCATTGAGCAAGCGTGGTGATTAATGTTCATACCTTCTCCGTATGAGAAGAGGCCTTTGCTCACCAGTGGGCACTTATAGGCTGATGATGATGATACATGATTATGTAACATTACGTTAAACTCCTAAAACTCTTCCACTTTTAACTGAGCAAACAATCTGATGAAAACTTGTTACATTTTTCAGTACCTACCTACCTACGTTGTTAAGTAAACGGTCCCCTTCAGCGAACCCCGAACAAGTAATGACGTCGCATTTAAACTTTTGCCAGAATATATTTATCGGTTCAAGTCAAGTTTTTCTCCTTTTAAAATTTGCTCTGAAGAGGCAGCTGTTATGAAATGATTAGGGCTATGGTTTACTCGAATTAATTTGTTGGTAGTTTTTTGTATGTAGGGGGTATTCTTTGGAACCTTTTTTTTTTGTCAGGGGAAAATCATCCAATGACTTCTCCCGCCCAGGGTAAGGCGAGAGAGAGTGTCAGACTCTTCCTGACTAAAAACGCCCCTGTTCCTTCTCCTGCTCTGGGCCGAGGTCGCGGTGCCTCATTGCGCTTACCCCGCAGCCCCGGCTAAACATCTGCCCTTTAGGGCCTCGACTGTGGTGGTCTAGTGGCTCTTTGAGGCGCGCGCGGAACACTAGGCGCCGTACGCTCGGGTCCGGTTCTGGTCGGGCGGCGAGCTACCCTTACTCGCCGTCCGCAGACCCGCGCTTACGGTGACCGGAGATCATCTCTCGATCCCCGATGTCTGGAATGTCGCCTTCTGCGGCGGCTGGGGCGCGAGGAGGATAGTTCCCTCACGCGCTCCGCCTCCTCTTTTGTGAGTATAACTGCTTCGCAGAAGGAGGAGCTTCCCAGTTCCTCTCACGCTGCACCATGGCCTCGACTAAGGCCGGGCGCGAGAGGTCACCGCCGCCGATCACTTCCCTGAGGATACGGCGGTGCTCAGCCCAGGCAGGACATACCGCTACCGTATGCTCCACCGTATCCTCTAGGTGGTCCTCACAATGACGACACTCGGGCGTTTCCTCCCGCTGGATCCGAAACAGGAACCCACCAAAGCTGCCGTGCCCGGTAAGCACCTGCGTCAGGCGGAAGGTGAGGACGCCGTGGCGTCTCTCAAGCCACTCCTCAAAGAAGGGTCTTACCGCTGCTATAGTAGCGTGCCCGAATCTTTGGAACCGCTGGTCGGATTGCCAAAATTCTTTCACTGATAGATAGCTACAATGTTCCTGAGTGCTATAGGCTATAAATCATCACGCTACAATCAAATGGAGCCGAGCAGCGAGTGAAACCGCGTGAGAGTAGCTAGTGAGTCTATAAACTAAGCAATTATAATATGATAGGTAGATATTTACTCATTGTCATCATCATTTGGCAAACAGTTATTGAGTTAGTCAGAGTGTATATATATAAAAAAGATTTCGCTTTAGCTTAACTACGGAACTAAGTTTTTTATTTTCTTTTTTTAAAACGTGTCCCCACACTAGCATTTTGTCCTGTGTCGTTGGTGTATTTACAAACATACAATTTCACATGCAAATCACACTCAGACCTGGAACAACAATCTGTGGATCACACAAAGAGTTGTTCCGTGCGGGAATCGAACCCGCGACACGTTGCGCGGCAGCCACCAGGCCAACCGTGCAGTCAAAGTTATGTACAGACTCAGAATACAGAACAAACCAGAATCCGCGTTCACTCATTATTGCATGTTGTCTAATGTGTCCAAAAACAATACGTCAGTCCCCCCGCCAGCCGCACTTCCCACCCGCGTAGTGTTGCCGACAGGGAACAATTCCCTTGGTTTGGGGTAATTTTACTAAAGGGGGGTATATATTTTTTGGGAAAACCCAAAAAAATATAGGAAAACTTACGATAATTGCAACAGACTAGTTGTTTACACATTTCATGCAGGTATCATAAAAGTTGACGATTTCTGGCTGTGTTAATTTTAGTTACACCGACTATACACAACGTGTATAGTAAATGTGTTTTTTATCCATTTTAATTTTAGTAAATATGTTTTTTATCCATTTTAAAACTAATATGACAAAGGTTCCACAATGGACAACAATATAACTCACAACAAATAAATAAGTGGGTAAATTTTACTCCAAAAATGACAACACTCACAAAATGGCCGCATCATTGTCATAGAAAAATAAATCGTTAAAAGAAAATCAATAATTAATGAAATATACTATTGCAGTCGATGCTTACAGATGAAATGTAATCTTATCCACTTTTTTCGTAATTCCAGCTCTATTTTTACTCGTAATAATAACACAAGACTGCATAGTGAAATTAAAATTGATACTCGTAAATACGTCACGACATGCCACGTGCCAAAATTGACTGATCGTAGAAATTTCATACTACTCTAGCTAAGAGTGGTTTTAGTGGCTTTAATATGAAGCGCGTTGCCGCCTTCTGGTTTGTTCTGTATTCTGAGTGTACAGACTAAATAAATTGTTTTATTTTAAGAGAGGAACATCATTACTTCGCTAGTTCTGGGTGGAGTGAGAGGAAACGTCAGAGTCTGACGGAGTAAAAACCACTTCATTACATCCCAGTTGAGGTGAGGTCCGCTATATTGCTTGCGACCGCAACCGCGACTGAAAATAAATGTTTACCTAAGCTTACAGCATTCATGTTATTGACAAAGTGTACTCATAGTAGTATATAAAGAATACGCATATTTATTTCTTAGTAATTTTGTAAAACTATCACGTTTAAGTGAGGGAGAGCCATGCATCGGTACGAATGGGTAGGCTCGACCGGAGTGATACCACGGCCTCACAGAAAACCGGCGTGAAACAACCACAGCGTTGTGTTTCGCCGTGTGAGTGAGGTTACCGGAGGCCCAATCCTTCCCCTCCTCAATCTCTAAATCTCCCAAATTCATAATCCATAAAAGGTCGGCAACGCACTCGTTACTCCTCTATGTTGCGGGTGTCCATGGGCGGCGCTGATTGCTTACCATAAGGTAATCAGTCTGCTCGCTTGCCGACCTATCACATAAAAAAACGTCTGATAAAAGGATTAAAGAGCAATATTCATTAAAAGATAAGCAACAAACTTGATCAACTGTGTATTTTTTCTTTTTTTGAAAACAAATGATTGGTCATTTACTACACTATTTAACAAATATAGTACAGGATCGTTCTTGATATTAGCGCCATCTATTTTGTATTCACGACAACTGTCGATGGTCAATATTTTTCAATTTCAAACTCTAATCCAAATAACTCAAAATCCACTTTCGATATTTCGCTACATCTGTGAACAGTGTATACTGATTGGGGTCACAAATGGGCGCATCTGTTCTGCTGACTGTCGTAGATACTACACCACGAACGTGCCAGGCGCCAGAATCTTGACTTTTTGCGCCAGGTACATCTGGCACGAAGATTACCAGACCTCCTCCGCTGTCTCCATTGCAGGCTGACGTTCCTGTAATATAGATGAAAATGTGTAAGTAATGACAACCTAGAAAACTTTTTTTTGAAGAAAAGTACTTCATTGAATTTACTACTTTTTTTCGAGGGTGCTCGTCTAGTTTCAGGTCATGAATGGAGCTCGTAACCATGCATGACTTTCAATTATTACAAGAGTAATGGACTCTGGGCCTCCTTTATAAAGAAAAAAAGGTTTTGAAGGTTAAAGTTTTTCAAAAACTGCTTCTGCCCAGTTGCTGTTACATTTTATTATGCTTTCCCTTAAAGTCGGCCAACAAACCCACGGGAAGAAGGAGGTAATAAATCAATAATATTTTAAAATGACAGGCACTAGGTACAGACACAGATCAGTGGAGATTTTACATCATTAGCCTATAAAGGCTTACAGCTGAACAAAGGCGTCTCTTCACTCGTAGAAGAACGCCAAATTGGCGATTTAAAACTTTACAGTCATTAATTATTAGTCCAGGGTTTCCTCACGATGTTTTCCTTCACCGTATGTGGTGTCAAAAAAATCTTAGAAAGTACATATAAGATGGAAAAAGTCACATTGGTACCATCGGCTAGGTTTTCAACCCGTACTGAGAAACTAACTACTCACATGCATGCATGAATGTTCACGAAATATTGAAATGTAACCTATCAAGTAATATTTTGTGAATATACTGTAAAAAGTTGCGTGTTGCTACGTACGAAGCGAGTACCTTTTTAGCATTGTTTATGGTTTTATTTAATTGGTCGAGGAATGGTAGTTGTATTGATTATCAATGGTGAGATACAAATATACTAATTTATGGTTGACTACGAATTATATTAAATTCTACAAGTTATTGGTTTAAATGGTTAAATTAGAAGAGAATTTGATTTGATTTGTACAAGTTGACCGCTGACTGCGAATTAACTATACGTACAATTGACGCATTTATAAAAATGCTTACAAGTAAAATTGCGGGGCTGGACGGTTAAAAGACGAAAAAAGAAAGAAAGAAAAACCATTTATTTACGCAAAAGACGCAAAAGCAACAAAAGAAACAAGTAAAACTAACGACGACACAAACATATAAACATTTAAATACGCTGCAGTTGCGTCACCCTGCGTAAAAGGGACAGCGCTCAGCATAAATGCTGTGCCTCGCGCATGCAGGCACGAGACAACAGCGCTGGTTTTCAGCGCTGACCCGCGAACCCGGTTGCGTTGCGCCAAACATATAGAGTAACTATTTATAAACGATTTTTCCTTTAATTAAACTATCCTTGACATTTTATTCCGACATTTCGATGGGCCACCGTGTAGATTTTCAATTTTAACAAAAAAATGCATATTTTATATTCTCACGTTTAAAACAAAATATATATACTGCTGCTATGTGGCCTGAAAATCACGGAAAATAAATATTGTTTTCCATTCAATAACTCCCAGAATGGAATAATCGCTAAATGAACAATTTTCCGAACAAAATAATTCGAGTAAACGCTATCGGAGGTACTGTTTCGGAGTGAAACAATTCAATTACTTATTTTATTTTATGTTAAATAAACATCATTTTAGTTTGAAGTGAATTCGCTATATTACGGCATTCGTTTCAATCTTCTGTATGTTTACTGTAAACTAAATGTGGAAGAGCCAAGATTCGGCACAAAAATGAGCACGATCAACCGGAGTAATACTACGGTCTCACAGAAAATCGATGTAAAATAACTACGGCATTGTGTTTCGTGAAGTGAGTGAGATTACCGGTTTCCACAATTGAAAAGTCTTCGAAACCCTAATCCCTAAGAAGCGGACAACTCCACTGGTGTTGCAGGTATCCAACGAGGGCGCTGATTGTTTAACAACAGGTTAATATCGGTTAATAGTAGCAATTTGCGTGCGTCTCAAAAAAGCAATAGACCACTACAGATGGGGCCCAACATGGCCGATGTTTAGTGGTTTTCATGAAACAATCAGTCAGCTTGGCTTGGAGAAGGAGAAAGAACGAAGGGGTTTTAGTCAGAAAAACTATGACACTCCCCTTGCCATGCCTAAAGATGAAGAAATCAGTAGCTGATTTTCTCCCTTCATACAAAAGGTTGATGACTATATACATATATACATAGGTCAAAATTAAATAATCCTAAAACATGACAAGCATCAAGTCCATGTGTGTCCATCAAGGCTTGAGTGTATTCCTTCTTAATAGGTCTGCAACGCACTTATGACGCAACTTCTAGTGTTCCGAATGATCACTTACAATCAGGTCTACCTTCAGTAAAACAAAGAATAACTTACCATTAGCAAAACCAGCACAAAATTTGTTGGTATTAAGTTTATTGTGAAAGAATACAGGATTACTCTTCAAACACGTCGCCTCCGAAACTATTGGTATACTTATTTGTTGCAAAGTTGTCGATAAAATGTCTTGATGGTCGAATCCCCATCCAACCACCTGATAGAACAAAATAAAAACGTCAAGGTAATGTTGAACAAAGTGTGGAGAATCTTGCTTGAGCACAAATTGGCCGTCTTGTCCGAAGTATACTAAGGCCTTTAAGTTTCGTATCAATGAGGTGATCACAGGCCTAGTCCTTTCATTTCCTTCTCCTATCCCATATTCTAAAACCAGAAAAGCTTAATATCCCCCAAAAGGGTAGCGATGCACTTGTCACTGCTTTGGTATTGCGAGTGGGCATGGGTGGATCCGATCGCTTACCATCAGGTTGATCACCTGATTGTTTCCATACGAGCTGAGCCATAAAAAAAAACAATGATTCTAATGATTCAGTCACGTAATCAGATCAACATGGTTGATATATAGTTCAAACTAAGTTAACAGCTTGGACAAAAGGAAAACTGACTCTAATACTAAATGCTAAGGTAAGAAATTCAACGTACCGATCCATAAATGCCACCAGTCGGTAGTTTTTTCGTGAGACCAGACTGCCACAGGCAAGCTGGCTGCACGTAATCGTCAAATAGTGCTTCAGACTTCAATTTTAATAGAGCTATGTCGTTATTCAATGTTTTTGGATCGAAGTCTTTATGAAGTATGATTTCAAAAACCTGTAATATTGTATAGACGATTTATAAGAATCAACACTAGTTATAAATTGATTTTGATCGTCAAGTGTGGGAGAGCCATGCTTCGGCACGAATGGGTCAGTTCGACCGGAGTCATACCACGGCCTCACAGAAAACCGGCGTGAAATAACCACAGCGTTGTGTTTCGCCGTGTGGGTGAGGTTACCGGAGGCCCAATCCTTCCCCTGCCCCAATCCCTCCTCAATCCCTAATCCGTAAAAGGTCGGCAACGCACTCGTAACTTCTCCGTTGCGAGTGTCCATAGGCGGCGCTGGTTGCTTACCATCAGGTAATTCGTCTGGTCGTTTGCCGACCTATTACATACAAAAAATATCACTTATAAATAATGAATTACTGTGATTAATTCTAAATAGTAAAATAGACAAGCTTATTTATTAACCCTTTAATAGAACGATAAAAAATCCATCGAGCTTGGTACTCCTTAATCAACATTAATATTTCCAATAACTAACTTCATCTTGACTGAATATTGAAAAGCGAATAAAAATGAAACATTTTAATCTTTAATATCCTAATGAGTTAGACAATTTACCTTCCATTCGTTAAAACCTAGACCAAACGAGACTATCAGGAAAAGCAATTAACGTTCTTGATTAATTACCGTAACCCAAATTTGTAGGTGTTGGGAAAAATTACCCGTGAAATCGCTCACCCGCATAGGACCCAATATATCACCTTTCGGCATTCCTATTTATACCTCGGTTAGAAGGATTAATTATGGATAATTTGTTCTGTGTCCTAGCTAATATTAACTGTTCTTATAATACCAACAGACTCATTGATATTTGACAAGATAAATCATTAGAATATTTGTAATTATTTATTTGTATAAGGCTTGAATTTGAATTTTTCGTCTTTTTCTTTTTTTTAAAACGTTGCCTTACATTATGTTTTTCTTTTGTATTGTAGGTGCGTTTACTAAGATACAGTTTCATATATACATCATATCCTACCCAGACCCTGAACAACCACTTGAGGATCACATAAAGAGTTGTTCCGTGTGGGAATCGAAACTACGACTGCTGGGCAACTGGTTGCCAGCCACCGGACTACCAGTGCAGTCAAATGCAATATGTGCCACCATTATTCAGAATCGCCTGAGTTTAGAAAAAAATGTTAGAAGATATTGTAATAGAGCTAGGCCTTTTTTTAAGATGAATGAAAACATTCAAATATCTTTTTTTTCAGAAAACTCTACCTAGACTTAGCGTTTAATAACTTACGTTAGGATCAATTATAGATTTTACAAACGCATTTACCTCTCTCTCTTGCGGTGCGACATCTCCACCAATCAGGTTATGTTTACCAAGAACCACACTCAAAGATTTGGGAATAACGGCATTGCCTCTGATTGAAGCACAGTGTGCAGCTTGAAAACAAAAAAAAAATATATTTTATATAAGAACTTTAGGCTTTAATATCTTGCAAAAGAAATGATATTTACTTGTAACTAAGAAACTGATTCTAGTTCGAGAGACATTTTTTTTACTGAGTCGGCGTCGAACAGGTTAATAATTCAATGGTAAGCTATCGCTGCCGCCATTGGACAATTGCAACATCAGAGAAGTTGCAAGTGTGTTGCTGGCTTTTCGGGATTTAAGGATTGGGAATGGATGGGAAGGGGAAGGGCTGGGCCTTTGATCACATCAAAATCACAGGGCAAAATATCACTCGGTCGAGCCGGCCCATTCGTGCCGAAGCTTGGCTCTCTCACTCTTAGTGGCACAAAGCTTACCTGTTAAAACTATTGTCTTAGATAGCAGAGTTCCTCCACAGATGTACTTGACGAATGTTCCTTCAACTCTGAACAAAGCTACATGCCAAGGCCAATCTCCGGACTTTGTCGGCTGTCCATGGACTATTAGTTCCGTATGGACCACTTTGCGTCTACCACAAGATTCAACGGCAGGAACGGTGAGACTGATCTCAGCTGTATCTTTGATGCCTTGGATTAATGAATCGAAATAACCCTGAAAAAAAATTACAATTTGAATTAAATCTGTACTGTTTTGTTTGAACGTGCTCATCTCCGGAACTACTGGTTTGAAGTGAACAATTGTTTTTATGTTCGTTAATCCATATATTAAGGAATGTTTACGCTATAAAAATCACGCTACGTTCAAATGAAGCCAAGCAGCCTGTGAGAGCAGCTAGTAAGTTATAATAATACTGAAAACTGTTAACTTTCTTGGCCAAAAATCCAAACTAATATTATAAATGCGAAAGTAACTCTGACTGTCTGTCTGTCTTTTCTTCACGCCTAAACTACTGAACCTATTTGTGTGTGAAATTTGGTACAGAGACATAGTTTGGAACTCGAGATAGGACAGAGGATATTTTTTAAACCAAAAATCTGCAGAACGTCACTATTTCACGCGAACGTAGTCACGGGCAAAAACCAGTACTGTTATAAGTATTAAACATATTTCTTGATAAGACACTGTGTGTATGTGCAGTATAAATGAAAAAATATGTTAAACAGACCGAGACTAATCTACTCTATGCCTATGACTATTAAGTTATAAAAATAGAAAAAAGTTGCGCTATAGTGCACAATAAATAGCATAACTGTGCACAGATAACGTAAGCCATTATTCAAGGCATGAGATTTAAACGTACATTCAGTCAACAAAGTATCGGGAATGAATGTTTTTTTTATGGTTCCAAATTCGAATTTTAATTTTTTTTGCTGTTGTTAGATTGGCATAACTGTTTTCCATTTTGGCGCGGAATTTGAGTTGCATCTGTTATTTATATTAAAAACAGTGTTGTTTTTAGTTTTATAATATCTAGTGTGTATTGCAAATTTCATAATGGACAAAAACATCGAACAAAGAGTTTGTCTTAAATTTTGCATCGCTAATGAAATTTCGTGTTCGGAGGCACTCAAAATGTTACAGAAGGCTTACGGTGAATCGACTTTATCAAAAACACGTGCTTATGAGTGGTACAAAGCGTTCAAAAGCGGTCGAGATGTGATGGAAGATTTGCCTCGTTCTGGTAGGCCATCAACGTCTGCAACTGAAGTTAACATCGCAAAAGTGAAGAAAATAGTGACTGAAAATCCTCATTCAAGTTTGAGAGAGATGGCCGCCGAACTTTCTGTATCTCACGAGTCGACCCGTACCATTTTAACAAATAATTTGGGTATAAAACGTGTTGCCGCTCGGCTAGTCCCAAAAGACCTGAATTTTCTTCAAAAACTAAATCGCATGAAAGTCGCTGAGGACATGCTAGAACAAGTCAATACCGACCCAACATTCATGAAACGCATTGTTACTGGTGACGAGACGTGGGTTTACGAGTTTGACATGCAAACTAGTCAACAAGCTTCGGAATGGCGCCTTCCAGCTGAACCAAAACCGAAAAAACCACGTCAAAGTCGATCAAAAGTCAAAGTCATGTTGACTGTTTCTTTGACTATCGCGGTGTTGTGCACTCAGAATTCTTGCCCGAAGGTCAAACGGTAAATAAAGAATATTATTTGAGCGTTATGCGGCGTTTAAGAGAACAAATTCGACGAAAAAGGCCAGAAATGTGGAAAGAAAATTCTTGGATTTTGCAACACGATAATGCGCCTTCGCACAAGGCCATCATTGTAAACGATTTTTTGTCCAAACACTCAACAAACACCATCGAGCAGCCACCATATTCACCAGATATGGCTCCAGCCGACTTCTTTCTTTTTCCCACACTCAAATTACCCCTTCGTGGCACCCGTTTTCAATCGTTAGAAGACATAAAGGAGAATTCGCGGCGAGGACTGAACTCATTTCCGGAAAAAGCGTTTAAAAAAAGTTTCGATGATTGGATTATTCGTTGGCGTAAGTGTATCGTTTCTGAAGGAGCATACTTTGAAGGTGATAAAATAAATTTAGATGAATAACAAACATTTTGTGTATTATTGACCTTTTCCCGGTACTTTCTTGACAGAGTAGTACATTAACTATATTCAAGCAAAAATGGACAAAATAAATATCAAAACAAAATTTACTTACAGATTTTGGTTTAGCACAAATTTCATCATTATCCAATACAATACTTTGAACATATGGTATAGTGCCCGTGGCCGGACCTCTGACGTTAATATTTAAATTAGTAGATCCCTTAAAGAATCTTACGTTGAAAACACCTCCGTTTCTAAACGTAGTTATTCGAGCCTTCATTGGGTCCGACTGAAATACGTAAAGACAATAATTAAGTTAACTCACAAAAAATCGGCGTGAAACAACCACAGCGAGTGTTTCGCTGTGTGAGTGAGGTGACCGGAGGCCCAATCCCTCACCCACCACCATTCGTTCCCAGTCCTTAAATGTCCGAAAGCCTTTTTTTTTATGGTCGGCAAACGAGCAGACGGATTACCTGATGGTAAGTAATCCGCCGCCCTTGGACACTCGTAACGGAGGAGTAACGAGTGCGTTGCCGACCTATTAGGGATTAAGGTTTTGAAGATTTAGGGATTGTGAGGGATCGGGGGAGGGGAAGGATTGGGTCTCCACTAATCTCACTCACACGGCGAAACACAACGCTGTGGTTGTTTCACGTCGGTATTCTGTGAGGCCGTGGTATCACTCCGGTCAAGCCGACCCATTCGTGCCGAAGCTTGACTCTTCACACTTAATCCTGTATCCCTAAAAGGCCGGCAAGGCACTCGTAACTCCATGGGCGTCGCCAATTGCTTACTATCAGGTAATCTGTCTGTTAGCCAAATTCCCTCATGAAAAATATCAAATGGAAATTAATAAATGAATAGCAATAACATCAAATATGAATAGAAATGAAATCGTTATCTTCAGATAACTTGCCAACTAGCTGATCTGAAAGTCACAGGGGAAGATTCATGTGATGATGACATCGATCACTAATATTAGTGATCGATGGATGATGATGATTAAAAAAGAAAATATAGGCAATTCCTTACATTTTACAGAGTTCTTTCTAGAACAAATAGACATTCAAAGTGGGAGAATAATGGTCTCATTGAAAACTATAACAATCATATAGAACTCATAATGATTCACCCGTAACTCTCTTCCCCGCACAGCAAATCTTTGGAATGATCTTCGGCCGGTGGTTTTCACGAACCGATACGACCTCCAAACCTTCAAGAAACGAGCGTACTTCTTCTTAAAAGGCCGGTAACGCACCTGTGACTCCTCTAGTGTTGCGGGTGTCCATAATTGCTTACCATCAGGTGATAAGCGTGCTCGTTTGCCTCCTATTCCATAAAAAAATACTAGATTTTTTGGGCCAATAATAAAGTAACTGTTAACAATATAAAATAAGTAAGTACTCCAATTTCACTCACCAGAGTAACAGTAGCATCAGAATCGAATTTCAAATTGATTTGTGAATGCTTTTGTATTTTCGCTCTTATATTTAAATAGTATTGATTCTCTTCACCTGGTGGTAGACCGGATTCGAAAGAAGCTGTTACATTGGTATTATCATCACAAGGACGGGCATGAGCTAAAGGATTACCAACTATGCCAACTTGGTTCGATCTATTTGGTATATATAGGAATAATAGTAGCCAGAACATTTTGTATGACGATGAAAGAGTATAGTGCATCGATGAAGCTGGAAATAACAATGTTTGAATTGTAAATTGGGGTTTTCCAAAGTAGTCGCAGTTATAAATTATATTAGTCTCTGTATTAGTCATAGGTCAAATGTGAAATTATACTCTCATTTATTCTGCATAAGTTTGTCCATAAATGAAAATGACAATAAAAATTTGGCCGTCGACTTCAAACCAAAAATAATGTGCGAATGATAAAAAAACCTTTTCCTAGCACGTCTTTAATATTAGAGCAGACATAACAGCCACTTACATCTTCGTTTAAAAAAAGCCAAATTAGAAATATTTATTTTAATTTAAATTAGAAAAAAGAAACACTACTAATACGTTAGAATTAGAAATTAAGGTTTTGATTTACAAACATTATCTATATACATATTTCACCTGCCAAACACAGATACATTTTTAAAGAGTACAATGAGGAAACATCAAGTAAAAGACGAAATATATTTACTTACAAAATTTTGGCTTCTATTTCTACACCATTCGTCTTTAAACTACAATCACTGTCTACCAAATCTTACACTCCATTTACAATAGTTTTTTCATCATTACTTTTTATTAAAACCTCTTTCTTTTAAAACTCTTTACTTAAAGAACACTGCACGTCTAAGTTCATTGGAAACTTGAATCCTTCCAACAAGTTTTCCTTGTTGACTCACCATGTTTGTTTATTTGTTGTCCTTTTCTCTCTTAATTGGTTGGGAAGAGACAGATTTATTTGTCAAAGTGAATGCATCCTGTTGTATAAAACTATATTAATACGTGAATTTTAGAGGGATTCGGCCTCCGATAACCTCACTCACACGGCGAAAGACAACGCTGTGGTTGCTTCACGCCGGTTTTCTGAGAGATCACTCCGGTCGAGCCACCCATTCATGTCAAAACTTGGCTCTCCCAAAATTAAAGAATGACTTAAAAAATATAGGTTTTGGTTCCTTTTACTATACATTTTAGGTCAAGATGATTAAAGGCTAATTGAGTACTGCAGATAATTAAGATCTTCTTTCGTTGTCTCTTATGCCGAAAAGGTTAAGATTGCTTTTAAGTGATAATTCTAATGTGGATGTTTAAATTTAGGTGACTTGTCTACATTTAAAATAAGGAGCATAATATGTGGCCGTATTTTTACGATTATCATTCCAAATCATACGGACTAGCAGATCAAGCCTCGGCCTGGAGTAGGAAAAGGAACGGGGAGGTTTTCTGTCAGCAAGAATCTGATGCCCCCTCTCACCCTACCCAGAGTTCAAGAAGCGATTTATTGATTACCCACCTTCAAAAACAGTTAAATAAAAAACCTAAATTATATTCCCATGTTATTATATTATCTACTAGCTACTCCCGCGCGGTTTCACCCGCTGCTCGGCTCCATTTGATCGTAGCGTGATGTTGTAATAGCCTATAGCACTCAGGAACATTGTAGCTATCTATCAGTGAATTTTGGCAATCCAACCAGCGGTTCCAAAGATTACTCCCTACATACAAACTAACAAACATACAAACTTATAAACTTACAAAGTCACCTCTTTATAATATTAGTATAGATTTCCTCATCATCAAACGTTTCAACGATGAATGAGGTTTTGGACTGGGGATTTTACCGTTGCGTTGCGTCATACACCTAGTAAGTTAATTAAAAATATTATATTATTATTATCAAAAACTAAATCGCTTTTATTGTCCCTGTATCCCTTAATATGCTTAAATCTTCAAAACTACACAACGCATTCTGATGCGGTTTTTTTAATAGAAAGAGTAATTGAAGAGAACAGTTTATACGTATAATAAGATCGTAAACTCGTGGACATTATGTATTTAGAATCAGCGTTGCAGCCGTGCGATGCCGGGGCGGGTCGCTAGTTCATCGTAAATGAAGAATCTAATTATATTAAATTTATATTTATTTTATGTGATGGGACTGCCTACGATCTAACGGATTAGCTGATGGTAAGCGATTACCGCCGCCTCTGGACACCCACAAAATTGGAAGAATTACGAGTGAGTCACAACATTGCCCATCTCTGGTTTGGATTTTGTTCTATGGTTTGGTAGTTTTGTAAATTTATTTTGTCTATGTCTTTTTAATACTTTTGTTTTTATTTTTTGTCAAACTTGAAGTGTGGGAGAGCCATGCTTCAGCACGAATGGGTCGGCTCGACCGGAGTGATACCACGGCCTCACATAAAACCGACGTGAAACAACCACAGCGTTGTGTTTCGCCGTGTGAGTGAGGTTACCGGAGGCCCAATCCTTCCCCTTCCTGGACCCTTCCCCAATCCCTAAATCTCCAAATCCCTAAAAGGTCATCAACGCACTCGTAACTCCTCCGTTGCGGGTGTCCATGGGCGGCGTTGATTGCTTACCATCAGGTATTCCGTCTGCTCGTTTGCCGACTTATTACATTAAAAAAAAAAAAAAAACTTTTTCATCCTAATTTTTATTTTGTATTCCTGTGTATATATCCTTTGACGAAATAGCGTTAAACATTTCTAGGATTGTCTCGGAACTTATTAAATTTCGGAGGCAACGACATTCTTTTTTTCTTTCAGTTGTCGATCTTTTGAGGATTAGGGATTTACCGATTTTGGGATAGTGGGAGGGAGGAATTTGGGTCTCCAAACTTGAATACATTATCTTAACATTCAAACCCATCCAATGTTCCTCTTCCAATCATTATAAGCTCTACTTAACATATGACCCACTTAAGTCGAACACAGTTGAGAATTGATAACTCAATTACTAAGGCTGAAATGTAGCCTGTAAACCAGGTCTGGGATATTCCTGATAATATACTGCCATAGCCTGTGATCGATTGATTGTTACCGTACAGTGTAGTGGGGTTTAGAAGCTGGATGTTACACCAAAGTGTCTAATGCCCGGTTTCTGAGGTACAGTTAACGGCAGTTTATCGATTCGATAGCGCTATTGGTTCGATAACTCTTACAAGTACGTTTCTGAGCATTGCATTGTTAGATAAACTCCGTTTAAACTAAAGCTATCTTAACTCGCCATTTGGTGCCGTTTATCAGTTCCATAACTTTATTTGACGTTTCAAATGTCAAACTATACAATTCTTGTGGTAAATTTCAAATTTATTTCATTAAGTAAAAGTTGCTTTAGTTGCTAATTATGGAAGAGCAATGAATAGGAGCATATTAAATACAAGCAGTTCATCTGAGTCCGATATGGAAGTACTAGAGTTAATTTCTAGTATTTCTGTACCCAGAAACTTAAGACAAAGGAGAAATCCTTTAGAAATGTTTACTGATGAAGAGTTTACTTTAAGATTTCGTTTTCGTTTTCCAAAGCAACCGACAACAATGTCTGTTTGACGTTTCTTTTTTTTCTATTATTGACACTGAGACGGTGTTCAATACAGCCAAAGCTAAATAACAAATTATCATTATATTTTAAATGAAACAGTTTTTTATAACTTAAAACTTTGAAAAAGAAATATTTACCTAATAAACATGTAATAAAGCTGAAATAGAATAAATAAAATCAAAATTTAGTTGTTATCCTTAAAAGACCCATCTATTGGCAAATTAAGGAACTTACTAATCTTTACATAGTTACTGAACGGCTCGTTGCGTATTCAGAAACGCAGTGACAGTTAACCGACGTTTATCTTATTGATAACTTTATTGAACCAACAACTATTTTAAACATAACCGACGCCTTCAGAAACCGGGCATAAGTGTCTGACTCTCGTATTTTAAAATTGCAGAGAGGAATAGAATCATTTGAAATGACGTTTCTAAGATTATTGGGATGTTAACATATAAGCGCAAGAGTGCGGTCGGAGAGAAAGGGTTTTTTATGGTATAAGTCGGCAAACGAGCAGACGGATTACCTGATGGTTAGCAATCGGCGCCGCCCATGGACAACCGCAACACCAAAGGAGTTACGAGTGCGTTACCGGCCTTTTGAGAATAGGGGTTGCAGATATAAGGATTGGGAAGGGATTTACATTAGGAGCTATACGAAAAAATGTAGTAATATTTATGTGGGCAAGTTTTCTGCACTGTCTTCCACGGAGTCTACTGTAACCTGATTTTTAGAAGCTCAGTCTTCTTCGTTGTGATTAACATTTCAATGTCTTTACTGAAATGTAACAAGAACCTCAATCCTTATGATCTAAAGACGAACATACAAAATCGACATTTTTTCTTCTGAAATATCAGTACGGTGTAAACACGATCCCATATCCCGCACAGTGTCACAGCCTGACGCGCCGACACATGCACTATGAATTAGGCAAATCCATGCAAGTGACATCCTTAATCTGTGTGTCGATAATCGATATGCAGTGTTCAGCTTACAGCTTTGATTGCAATGGAAATTCTACCTTTATCTTGTAGTTGGAGGGTTTATAATCGAGTGAGGGTATCGGTTTGGTAAAGTCGAGAAATGTAAACAGGGTTGCTACCAAGATTAATTCGGTGTGTGCGATGTACGAACTCGGTTGACATTGCTTCTTGGTGGATATAATCCTTTTGTTTCATATTTCTACGAATCTTGTTCGCCAAATGACCTTCAACTAATTTTATTAACATACATATAATACAACTAATTTACTCTAAAAATTGAGTTCAGTCTACTTATCAGACGAGAACTAAAATTACTGATGCTTTGACCCAGGCTCTAAAACTAAAATGGCAATGGACTGGCCATATCTCGAGGCTCAGGGACAACAGATGCACCATTAGAGTGATATGCTGGAAAAGACCATAAGGAAAAGGAATGTCCACATACCTCTTAAACGGTGGACTGATGATATAGTTAGAGAAGGGCGAGATTGGATGACTCTCGCGAGAAATGGAGATGTCTGGAAGAAATAAGAGGAGGCCATATGGGCTCCATATCTCAAGATCAAAACTAACCTTAATAACATTAGTTTCAATGAAGTTAATAAGTTTTTAATATTATGTACTAATTAAATAACAAACATTTGAAATGTAAAATACAGATGAGGTTGCAAGAAATAAATAAATAAATTTGCTCTAAAACAATCAAATCAAAAATCAAATCAAATTCTTTATTTCAAATAGACCAAAAAAGGCACTTTTGAACGTCAAGCAAAAAAGATATCATAAGGTTTAACTTTATGTGTCAGTCTGTCCGTCTGTCCTCTAGTGAAGCTATTTGCTCCTTCCAAAGTGTAGATTCCTATGGAGAAGAACGAGCAAGAAACTCCATGGTTACTCTTTTTCAATCACTTTTTACAATGCATTGTTACATAATTTAGATAGTTCCATTATGTGAGAACAGTGTAACACTAGTGTTTAACCCAAGTATCCGAAAAAGAAATAACCCTCAGGGACAGCAACTTTAGACAGTCTCGAGTTGACCAGTCCCAATAGGCGGCGTCCGTTCACGAACATGACACGTACACCAGCACCGCCCAACTCAACCATATTATAGGGAACCGAGCGGTCCAGTGCCCGTGCCACCGCCAATGAGACTCCTGAGTGAGCATGACAACTCCCAACTGACACAAGTACCAATATACTATAAGTCTATAAGTCTAACTCAATTATAATAAGTTACAGGGCTCTCACATTTACAAAAATCCAGTTTATCAACAATTAACAACATGGTGAATAATTTAATAATTGAGATCAAAATTCCTCTTAACCTTAACAATTTTTATCCTGTGCAGTCAAACCAGCCACCCTCCAAGCATTTTTATCTTCTATATAATCATTTAGTTTGTAGTATGCTTTCCTACATAATACTTTCTTTATACATAATTTAAATTTACTTTCATTAAGATTTTGTATTTCAGTTGGGATTTTATTATAACATTTAACACACAATCCCATGAACGACTTATGCACTTTTGCTAATCTATATAAAGGCTAACTTAATCTATTTCTATGTCTAGTAAGATAGTCATGCTTGTCAGATACTTTTACAAATAGCTGTAGGTTTTTCCTAACATACATAATGTTTTCATAAATATATTGACATGGTACGGTCATAATGTTGATCTCCTTAAACTTTTCTCTGAGAGATTCGCGACGACCTAAGTTATATATAGCTCTGACTGCACGCTTTTGTAAGATAAAGATAGACTCAACGTCGGATGCATGTCCCCACAACAGAATTCCATACGACATGATGCTGTGAAAGTAGCTAAAGTACACTAGTCGTGCCGTGCCTACGTCGGTTAGCTGTCGGATCTTCCAGACAGCATAAGCTGCCGAGCTCAACCGCCCTGCTAGAGATCTAATGCGGGGCCCCCATTGCAGCTTGTCGTCTACAGTAATCCCCAAGAATGTGGTCTCCTTTACAAATTCCAGTTTCTGACCATTTAATAATATATCATCGCATACGTTACTTTTAACATTTGGCAAAATAAATCTAATGCATTTCGTCTTTTTATCATTAAGTACTAAGTTGTTTTTTGTGAACCAATTATGAACTTTCATTAAGGCATTATTCACTTCGTCATAGTTATTTGATCGTCTATTTCATTTAAAAATCAAGGATGTGTCATCAGCGAATAATACCATATACGGTTCACTTTGGAATAAATGGGGCAGGTCATTGACATAAACCAAAAATAGGAATGGACCCAATATTGAGCCCTGCGGTAGGCCCATAGATACGCTAGCACCCTGGGAGTTTACTCTGTTTACTTGTACTGTAAGTAGTCTTTCTAGAAGGTATGACTTTAATAAATTTAGGGATACCCCCCGAATGCCGTAGTGTTGCAGCTTCAGTAATAGTGTTTCGTGCTCAACACAGTCGAAAGCCTTCGAAAGATCGCAAAATATTCCGATGGCATCCTGTGCTTTTTCCCACGATTTGTAAACTTGTTTTGTAAGCGATACTCCTGCGTCCGTAGTGCAACGTCCCTTAGTGAACCCGTATTGTTGGTCATGGAAAATAGAATTCGCGTTAAAGTGACGCAGTATTTGAGTAAGTATCAACTTTTCAAACACTTTACTGAGCACTGGCAAAATAGAGACCGGCCTATAGTTATTGCGTTCTGTGCTATCACCTGATTTAAGTAATGGAACTACTTTACTATGTTTCATTAAATCCGGGAAAACCCCTTGATCTACACTTTTATTAAAAATTAAAGTTAAGTAAGGCGCTATAGTCTCTATAAAAGACCTGCACACTCTAACAGACATTCCCCAGAGATCTTCACTGGACTTTACTTTGATATCTTTAAACGCCTTTATTACTGCCTGGGGGTTTGTATGTTTAAACCTAAAGTCCGCAGGACATTCTTTGACGTTACTTTTGAGAAGCTCGACCGCAAGTGCTGGAGATGATTGCAACGTTTCCGTAGTTTTGAGAGGAATATTTTTAAAGAAATTTTCGAATTCCTGGGCAACTAATGAATTTGTACTAGTAAATCCCTTTTCGGTTTTTAAATTAAATTCTGTCTTATTAGATTTGTTTCTACCTGTTTCATTATTAATTATACTCCAGGTAGCTTTTATTTTATTTTCCACGGTCCGGATTTTACTGCTAATATAGAGCGATTTAGCATGCTTACAAACTAATTTAAATATTTTTGAATATTTGGAGACATGCCTACGAAAAGCCTCACTTTTATTAAATGGTTTCATGCCATATAGCTCAAATAACTTTTCTCTACTTATACGAATGCCTGGTGTAGCCCAGTCACAGAATAAAAATTTACACTGGATATTTTTACGTTTTAAAGGGAACATTTTGTCGAACTGTATTTTTATAATGGATAATAAGTTAGCATAGATCTCACTCGGGCATTCATTGTCTTGTAATGGGCTGCATAATTTATGTTTTAAATTGTTATTTAATGACTCAATGTTTTTGTTTGTTATCTGTCTGAATATAATTTCCTTAGTTGCCACAGTTTTAAAAGTATTAAAGTTGACTGTTAGCCCACTGTGATCAGATGGTAATCTGTTTACAATTTCATTATGTAAATAATCACAGTTACAAAAAATATTATCTATACAAGTTGCCGAGGTGGATGTTACTCGGGTAGGCTCAAGGAATATATTAGACAGATCAAAAGATTTAAAAAGACCTAATAAGTTTGTACAATAAGAGTTGTTTTCTAAGAGATCAACATTAAAATCGCCACATACTATTGTATACTTATTACTAGAACACGTTTTCTGTAATACATCTTCCATTACTGAGCAAAATATATTTAAATTCTGTATGTTAGGAGGCCTATAAACACATACTACAATATGCCTATCCAGTTCAACACAGGACAACTCTATTGAGTGCTCAATTGATAGCAGTGCAATGTCTTGCCTTTCTTTATATTTTATTGAATTCTTTACTAAAATCAAGCTACCACCATGTATCATTTCTTTGCGGCTATAATAGTTGCCAACACAATAATTATTGAAGTTAATTGATTCTACTTGATAATCTTTTAACCAATGTTCAGTTATACAAATAATGTCATATTGGAACTTTTCTAAAAACAATTCAATTTGTAGGATTTTTGATGCTAAGCCCTGAACATTTTGACTATACAATGACAACAGGTTATCTGTTTTATTTTTCAATTTAAGTTTATGCTTAATAATATTGCCAGAAGAAACCTTTTCAATGATTGGGGCTTTTGAGTAATTTAATTGGTTATCTTCTGTTGTCGTGGAAGTCAGTTTAAAAGATTACTATCCGGAGTACTATCCATATTAATAACTAAATGTGGAGCCTCCTTCGTGCTATTATATGTACAATTAATCTCTATATTGTTAGATTGTCTAATCAATATAGATTTGTCACTAAAACTACTTATTAATAAATTAATACTATTTGCTAGCAAACTAGCAATTAATAATTTACATTTCCTGGGAATATACATATAATCCCGGGTCAACTTGAAACCACTAACAAATTTGTTAGTGTCAAAAAATGATAATTTGTCACTATGACAGCAGGTCAGAAAAAATATTAAATTGTTTAGATTATGAATTTTACTATTTTGCATTTTTGACAGAGTGTCAGCATATGGGAATGCACATAATACTATCTTCCCTGTATTTAATTTCAATAAGGTGTTGATACCATCACTTATATCCCGCTTGTTTATCCCTGTACTATCACCCATTAATATTACTATTGGCTGATTTTCTGCTAATTGTTTCTGTGATATTTTTTCTATCATATGGCCAAATTTTATATTGTGATAACAGTAATTTGTTACCCTGTATTTAAGACAATTAGCGATAAGTGACCCAAAACCTGCACCCACTGAGTCTGTAAACACACCAGCGTTGTAGGTAACAACTGGTTGACTCCCTGTTTGTGGCTCCGGCACAAGTTCTGGCTCAAAGGGTGGAGTGAGGGCACAGCTACATGAAAGGTTATTTGCAAGAGACTCATATCTCTCAGCACTAAAAGTAACTAAATCCACAAGTTTTCCTGCCTCAATCATGTGTTTGTTGAGTTGTGATTGGGCAGATTCATATTTTTGGAACATATCATTTAAGAACATTTCACGTTGTAAAAGTTCTTGTTGAAGAGCCTGAATGTCTTTGTCATATATGACCCTACATTGTTCTAAATCACTTTTGCATGATTTAAGTTCCTGAGTTAGATTTAATTTTTGTTTTCTTAAATAGACATTCTTTTTAGACAGATTTTGCTTCTCTTTGAGTTTTTTAATTGTTTTACTTAGTTTTATATATTTTCAGGGTTTTGCTATAATTGTCACAGTTAGCAGGTGACTTGGGTTTAATGAAAATAATACCTTAGAACGTGAAACTAATATAATCTACTAGATCCAAGTCACAATAGGACTCATATTGCATATCGTGACTTGAGGTTTACAGTCAAGTTACATTTTAAATGATGCTGTGGCTAGTCGCAATGTTATATAAAGATATTTTTTATCTTTTCCCCGCATTAGGGTTTTCTCCTGCGTCGTGGGTATGCTTACAAACATACACATTGACAAATACAAACTACTCAGATCCGGATGTATTTCTGACACACAGCCTGCAGAGCAGCCAGCTGCCTTGCCACTACGCCACACATACATGCCGCGGGTTAGATTCCCGCACGGAACAACACCTTGTGTGACCCACAAATGGTTTTTCGGGAGGCTTGTATGTGTATATTAGCATGTTTGTAAACGCGACTACGAGATAAGAGAAAATCCTAAAGAGGAGTAAAATCTTTTAAAATAAAAAAGAAATGTAAGTCAGTCTCCCATAAACCCAATCATATCATCCTCAAACCTCTTGTGTCTCCCGGCGCAGATTGCTTATCGAGGTAAGGCAAAGGCCCAATCCCCTCTATACGCAATAATTCCATTCTCAACCTACTTGTAATTACTCCAGTGTTTCGTGTGAATATGGACTATTTACTTGATGCTTACAAACATACACATTGACAAATACAAACTACTCAGATCCGGATGTATTTCTGACACACAGCCTGCAGAGCAGCCAGCTGCCTTGCCACTACGCCACACATACATGCCGCGGGTTAGATTCCCGCACGGAACAACACCTTGTGTGACCCACAAATGGTTTTTCGGGAGGCTTGTATGTGTATATTAGCATGTTTGTAAACGCGACTACGAGATAAGAGAAAATCCTAAAGAGGAGTAAAATCTTTTAAAATAAAAAAGAAATGTAAGTCAGTCTCCCATAAACCCAATCATATCATCCTCAAACCTCTTGTGTCTCCCGGCGCAGATTGCTTATCGAGGTAAGGCAAAGGCCCAATCCCCTCTATACGCAATAATTCCATTCTCAACCTACTTGTAATTACTCCAGTGTTTCGTGTGAATATGGACTATTTACCATCAGATTATCTGTATGCTCGATAGCCCTATAGTTATTTTATCAATGCGAATGTTTTACAAATTCTATTCCATTCTATAATCAAGACTGAGCCAGAAATCAATATTAGAAATCCTGATGCCCAAGTCTGAAGGAACCATGTCTTGGTTGTTTGTGACGACATATATATTAATATGTTTCAGTTCCGTATGTCAACCAGTAGTCGATTTGATGGACAATCCACGTGCCGACCTGTTCGCTTCTATTGTGTGATTAATTAATTTGTCGACACTCCCTGTATGCTATTGGATGTTGATACTGCTTTATTTTTTCATGGCGGAAAACCATCAAATGCCTTGGAGAGAAGTGTGGAAGAGCCATGCTTCGGCGGCACGAATGGGTTGGCTCCACCGAAGGTATCACTCCGGTGGAGCCAACCCATTCGTGCCTCACCGAAAACCGGCGTGAAACACAGCGTTGTGTTTCGCCGTGTGAGTGAGGTTACCGGAGGCCCAATCCTTCCCCTCCCCCAATCCTTAAATCGCTAAATCCCTAATCCCTAAAAGGTCGGCAACGCAATCGTAACTCCTCCGTAGCGGGTGTCCATCGGCGGCGCTGATTGCTAACCATTAGGTTTGTGCTCGTTTGCCGACCTATTACATAAAATAAAAAACATTCGAGAGGAAGTGCCAGACTTTATGAATAGAAATTTTATTTTTCTATTAGTAGTTACTTAACTGAGAAATGTTGAACTAATTTCAAATCACAACGAGACTCATATTCATCAGTGCAAGACGGAAAATCACCAGGGCCAGCCTCACTACCTATAAAACCTAAATAAATATACCAGATTATGGACCACTACTGTGCAATGCCTAACACAGCACATCCAGAGGGAAGGAACTTTGTGTCAATTTAATTACAGGCAATTTATCTCTAAAATATTTTAGATTTCTTTTCTTCTTTTGAATCATTTTACACTTTTTTCCGTAATCCCTCAACAATTCAATATTTTTAAAAGGGAGAATACTTGGGTGATACATAAGGGAGTGTCAGAGTTACTGACTTGTTGACTTGTTTCGGTCAGTCGGCGAGCTAAATATTTGCCATCCACAGACTCTCGCACCATTTTTTTTCTGAAGTATCTAACACTACAACCGTAGCAGGACTTCAGGACAATATAAAATGCGGCTTCGTATTCAGGCTGCGGTATAAATAATGGTCGGAGTCTGCGTTGACCGCACATCGTTTTGTGACTGAAATAGCTTGATTGTGCGTTATCATACCACGTTTGTCATCAACCATGTTTTTAAAGGGGTATATACGATACATTGACCGTCTAAAAAGGTCATATTAGCTCGAAGGTTATAGCACCCGCTTCTAATGGTTTTTTTTTTATATGATATGTTTGCAAACTAGCTGTCGAATTGCCTGATGTAAACCATCAGCGCTGTCCAAGAGCACTCGCAACAACCAAAAAGGTTGCAAGTGCACTGCTGCAAGGTTTGCAGTCTTTTAGGGACTTAGGGATTGAGAAGGGATGGGTGGAGGGTATTGATGGAGCCTACGGTAACTCACATGAAACACAACGCTGTGATTGTTTCATGCCGGTTTTCTGTGAGGCCGTGAAATCATTTTGGTCGAGGCGACTCATTCATCACGAAACATAGCTCTTCCATGCTTACTAGAAGAACAAATTGCAACCAGTTCGAAGTGTGGGAGAGCCAAGCTTCGGCACGAATGGGTCGGCTCGACCGGAGTGATACCACGGCCTCACATAATACCGGCGTGAAACAACCCAGCCTTGTGTTTCACCGTGTGAGTGAGGTTACCGGAGGCCCAATCCCTCCCCTTCCCCTATCCTTTCCCGATTCTTTTATCCGCAACCCCTATCCCCAAAAGGCCGGCAACGCACTCGTAACTCATTTGGTGTTGCGGGTGTCCATGGGCGGCGCCGATTGCTTACCATCAGGTAATCCGTCTGCTCGTTTGCCGACTTATAACATAAAAAAAAAAGTTCACCCTGAGACGTTCTTACCCATAGGAATCTACACTTTAGAAAATAGCTTCACAGGCATTTTTAACTTCTACAATGTTCAAAAATGCCTATGATGATTTCTGAAGGAACCGGTGGTTTTTAGTCAGTAAGAGCTATACACTCTATTTGGCTCCACGGGTTGGTAAAAAGAACTTGATGACCATCCTCATTAGAAAATAATACTTCATTATTGGCAGTTAGAGTAGTGACATAGCCAACGGTTTGAATAAGCCTTTTAAACATATTTTCCTTTTCAGGGTAATCATTCAAAACATAAAAGAAAACTGATTGATTTTTTGTAAAAAAATGACAAATAAAAAAAGAATGTTTATTACAAAAAATATACAATAAGCATAGCTAGAATAGAAAACTAAACCTTAAAAACTATGTACAAAGTCTTATTTTACCTTAAACATTGTATCCCCTAGTTTGATTACACCAACATATACATCCTATATACAATACTGACGGACCAAATGTCGCGTTCGTCATAATACTTAAGGCCCAGATGGCCAAAATGTGGCCTTATGAGGCCATCCATCGAGAAAATTACGTAAAAAGAACTTTAAAGCTATTAGGAGTTAGATACTAAATTGCTAGCAATTTTAAATTCGAAAATGAAAAAAGATAATTAATTATGCATCATAAAGTCATGGTTTAAAAGTGTATAAGTGTGAGAAAGACGGCTATACATACCCACATTTTATAAAAAAATAAACTTATATTAATAATGTTTTCCAATTAATTTCAAACGTTATTTTCACTATGAAATAACCTTTACAATTGATTGAATGATTAACAGAACAATTTTACAATCCTTATAGAGAAAAGCTTTTTAAATATTTAAAATTGGAATGTGAATCAGAAAAATACAAATAATTTAATTGATAATCGTTTTGCAAAAGATTGTTCGAGAATTAAAATATTAGACGGGATTATTGGAGTATTCAATTTTATATATTTGAACTGATTAATATGAACAGATGTTTGAGCAATTTGTTATTTACTCGTTTGGACTTAAATATAAATTTGATTGCACGTTCTTCAGTCACATATTACTGAAAAGAAACATATTTGAATTTGAGTATTTAAAAAGGTTAAGTTACACTACTTTGTTTTCTTAAGCAATGATATTTAAGTCCAAATTTAACTGCATTATTATGAGAATAAAAAGGACTGCAAATTTATTATAAATTTTTCCATATCATACAATTTTAATTTTAACTAAGTGACAATGGAGTCCAAATTCGATTGCACGATGAAAAATATATACAGGTTGCAAAAAATTTTCTAGTATTTAAATATGTGTAGATACAGTGTTGACAGATACGTTTGAAATTCCAGGTTTAACGTGATTGGCGTTGGAATCTTCTTTCTCTTTCCTTTCTCTATCTGGTTTCCTTTTCGGGCCTAAAAGGAGTTTTTGGAGCTGACAGGCTGGGGCTTCCACGAAGAGATGGAGTGGAAGAGCCAAGAGATACGTAGTTGTTACTATACCAGCATATAACATTATCTGGAACAATAAATAATGAGTTTAGTGTTATACTATTAAGGGTTGATTTTTCAATAGACAGGTAAAAGTTAGGTATTTTTTTTTTTTTTTTGTCAGGGGAAAATCATCCAATGACTTCTCCCGCCCAGGGTAAGGCGAGAGAGAGTGTCAGACTCTTACTGACTAAAAACCCCCCCGTTCCTTCTCCTGCTCTGGGCCGAGGTCGCGGTGCCTCATTGCGCTTACCCCGCAGCCCCGGCTAAACATCAGCCCTTTAGGGCCCCGACTGTGGTGGTCTATTGGCTCTTTGAGGCGCGCGCGGAACGCTACGCGCCGTACGCTTGGGTCCGGTTCTGGTCGGGCGGCAAGCTACCCTTACTCGCCGTCCGCAGACCCGCGCTTACGGTGGCCGGAGATCATCTCTCGATCCCCGACGTCCGGAATGTCGCCTTCTGCGGCGGCTGGGGCGCGAGGAGGATAGTTCCCTCACGCGCTCCGCCTCCTCCTTTGCGAGCATAACTGCTTCGCAGAAGGAGGAGATAGCTTCCCAGTTCCTCTCACGCTGCACCATGGCCTCGATTAAGGCCGGGCGCGAGAGGTCGCCGCCGCCGATCACTTCCCTGAGAACACGGCGGTGCTCAGCCCAAGCAGGGCACTCCGCCACCGTATGCTCCACCGTGTAGGTATAAGTTTTAAAACTGATAAGTACCAATGTGAGCTTTTCCGACTTATATGTACTTTCTATGATTATTTAGACATCACTGACTTACGGTGAAGGAAAACATCGTGAGGAAACTTTGGATGGACTTATAACTTTTAATTATAAGGCTGAAATAGCAGGTCCTCCTTGAGCAACCATGGTGATTAATGCTTAACCCTTCTCCGTAGGAGAAGAGGGCTTTGCTCAACTGTGGACACTTATAGGCTGATGATGTGATAGACTCATAGGTACATTGTTTTATTTTCAAGTAGGAGAAATTGCTAAAACAGAATATATAGGCTGACTCGACCGGAGTGACACCACAGCTTCACAGAAAGCTGGCGTGAAACAGAGCACGCGGAGTGATGAGATTATAGTTGCAGTTTTTTTAAAAAAAACATTGCCCCGACTTTTGTTTTATTTCCTGTGTCGCGGGTGCGTTTACAAACATACCTACAAACTCACATACAAAAGCCGCTCAGACTCGAAACAACAATTTGTGGATCACACAAAGAGTTGATTCGAGCGAGAATCGATACACCAACACATTGCACAGCAGCCAGTTGCCCAGTCACTGCGCCAACCGGCAGTCATACTTACAGCAGTGTAATCAGTAGCGTAGAAAGACCTCCTCATCTGACCTCCATAGGTCCTCAACACCGTTGCGTGAAGTAACATGGCGCAGTAAGACATTCTGCCTAGTGGCTGGAGAGGGCCCCATTCCACGGATCCTACGTAGATTCCTGTAAAAAGGTTAAATTTGAAAACCATCGCTAAACTCAAAAGAGTAACCATGGAGTTTCTTGCTCGTTCTTTTCCATTCGAATCTAAAATTTGGAACGAGAACCTAGCTTCACTGACGAACTGACTAACAGACTATTATTCTATTTTGACGTTTCAAATGTACCTACCTATTTATGGTTTAGTTGGAATAAATGGTACAATTTTGACTTTTGAAGAAATTCTGTAGTCTTCTTCTGTCAAGGGCTGCAGGAAGAGATTCAAATCAGGAATAGGCATTATTTTTGTACCCTTATTGCAGTACATATATGTTTTCCTGTGTACTGTATGTGTGTTGTGCATTGTTAGTATAAAAATCATTGTTCTTATCGAAAAAATATTTAAGGTATTGTACATTTTTGGCTCGCTATTTAAATTATTTAATAGCTTATTTGTGAGGGGAGGGAGAGTCAGGCTCTTACTGGCTGCGTACCCTCCCGGTTCCTTCATGTTTTTGATATACACATTGATAATTAATAATAGATTGATTTTTGACTTTTCTTTCAAGAGTCACAACAGATCAATCAATCTCATCAGCGTACGCATTGCGGTGGCGTCGTTTAGCCGGCTTGAAACTGACGGAGCTCTTCTCAACTAATTCACGCGAGTAAAGCGTTATTTTTAACAAATTAAGTCTTTTTATTATAAAATTCGTGAAACATTCTAAATTAATTATTATGTTTTCGGCTTACTCACGTAATAATTTGACGAGATACTCGACTACTTTCAAGCCATGCTAGAGGCCCATATTCATATGAGTAGCAGCGCGACAGTCGCCGAGTCGCGTGGCTTGAAACTAGTCGAGTATCTCGTCAAATTATTACGTGAGTAAGCCGAAAACATAATAATTAAATTAAGTCTTCTTAGTATCACGATAGTAACTATATATTATGTATTCGAAAATACTTACTGTTCAACTTGTAAAAATATCCAATAATGAAGACGCAGATGGCTAGAGCGAAGAAGTTCTGGTTTAGAGCGTTGAATATAGCTGCCTCAAACGCTGACGCTTCACGATGGTGGAGATCCCAACCCATCAGGACAGTTCCACCAGCGATCGGAATTGAAGCCAGGAAGAGGAGTTTCATGAGCTGCAATAGAAAATGGTTATTAAATTATTCTATGTAAGGTCTGATTTGTGTTGTATGGTAAATAGGTTTGTAGGTGTATTACATTATGTAATTAGCTAAGATTTTGAATAGCATAACAATACTGGCGAATTAGTTTTATTTTATATTTTGTAGGTGAGCCATACTTAGGCATAAATGGGTTGGCTCGACCGGAGTGATACCACGGCCTCACAGAAAATCGGCGTGAAATAACCACAGCGTTGTGTTTCACTGTGTGAGTGAGGCCCCATCCTTCTTCTTCCCCAATTCCGCCTTAATCCCTAAATTTCAAAAACCCAAATCCCTAGAAGGACAGCAACGTACGCGTAACTCCTCCATTGTTGCTTGTGTCTATGGACGACGCCGATTGCTTACCATCAGGTAATCCGTCTGCTCGTTAGCTGCCAAAGCATATAACAAAAAAAAAATACATAGGTATAAACATTTTCTTCAATCACTCTTTCTATTAAAAAAAACTGCATGAGAATGTGTTGTGCAGTTTTACAGATTTAAGCATACATAGGGATAAAGGGTCAGAGAGAGTGACGACGTCTCGTTGTAAAGTAGTTTTAGGCCAGTCAAGCAACATTTCGTACACGATTCAAACATCCCTGCTTTCCCTTCAGTAAAGAACGAATACTAACCATTGACCCTCTTAGATCCCATTTCTTCTGCTGTGCCTTGTGGTAGAAGTAGGCAGTCAAGACTCCAAGATGATAACCAGCCCAATTTCCTTGCGCTGACACATAAGCATGGTAGAATGTATCGTTGTATCCAAATATATCCCTTATCGATCTGTAAATAGAGTTACAAATCACATTTAACTAAGTACAAATATAGGTACGCAGATAAAGGATAATGTATCGTATTAAATAAAAAATAGAGATGTAAATGAAATAACAGGAGAAATGGTGGATAAGGCATTTCGATTTCGATTTGCGAGTTGAAGTTATGTGAAAAATTTTTGGATGCCATACGAATTCACGTGCAAAAGTTATGTTAGTCACGATTTCTATTATGGGATCAGCAGAGATTCAAGTACTTTCGAGTTTGTTCGAATTCTGAATTTTTAAGTGTGTGCGTGAATGTAATCTTTTTTTACTATATGTTTTGGGGAGTTTAGTATTTACATTGATGTAGGAACAATTAGTTTTAGTCAATAGATGGCCAACGTACCGATGCATTACCTGATGGTAAGCCATCACCGCCTCCAAGGGACACACGCAACAACAGACAAGCGACGAGTTCGTTGCCGACCTTTTGGGGCTTAGGGATTAGCAGATGTAGTGATTTGGGGAAGGATCGGGTCTGTAGCTGGCATAATCAAACGCCTCATCATCATCATCATCATCATCAGCCTATAAGTGCCCGCTGCTGAGCGAAGGCCTTTTCTCACACGGAGAAGGTTAGAGCATTAATCACCATACTTGCTCAATGCGGATTGGCGATTTCAAACTTATAATTAGAAATTATAAGTCCTCACGATGTTTACCTTCACCGTTTGTCAGTAATGTCTAAATAATCGTAGTACATATAACTCGGAAAAAGTCACATTGGTACTTGCCAGGTTTCGAACCCACACCCTCATGCATGCGAAGCGGGCGCATTAACCTCTGGGCCACCACCACTTTTTGGTCGCGGCAAATCAAACGCCTAATAGTTTGATCCTAGTTAATATCCTACTGAACGAAATACTTGAGGTCCACTCACACTAGTGTCGTCTGTTGAACAAAACTACGGCAGTCTCTACTATGTAGTAGGATGGTAGGTAGAAAGTCTTTAATTGACTTCTCTCGAAAGAAGGAATTTAAAGTGTGGGAGAGCCATGCTTCGGCACGAATGGGTCACAGAAAACCGGCGTGAAATAACCACTGCGTTATGTTTCGCCGTGTGAGTGAGGTTACCGGAGGCCCAATTCTTCTCCTTTCCCAATAGGGATTGGGAAAGGAGAAGCATTCCTCAATCCCTAAATCTCCAAATCCCTTATCCCTAAAAGGTCGGCAAGGCACTCGTAACTCCTCCGTTGCGAGTGTCCATGGGCGGCGCTGATTGCTTACCATCAGGTAATCCGTCTGCTCGTTTGCCGAGCTATTACATAAAAAAAATTGTGGGATTAAGTGGCAAAATATATGAAATATAGTACATCAATTTTGGTTTATTTCCTCTTAAATTCTTCTTACGTCTTCTGTCTTATCTGTATTATTATTTATTCCCCTTCTCTATTCACCGTTAATAGTAGTTCATATATTCCTTCCTGCTGATTCATACTTTCCCTTTCACTCAATATTCACTCCACACATAATTTACATAAACTTACTCAGGAAAGATGCTGACTCTGATCGGCAGTAGGTTCATGAAATAACTCTGCAGGAATGGTATCAGTAAGCTGATGACCATGACTGCGGACAGAACTGGTACTCCACTCCTGGGCCACCTCCAGATGATTAGGAGGACCACTAGAGTTACCAGGAAGAGCTGAGTGTCAGTACCTAGGTACCTGGAAAGAAGAAAAGAGAAATAAATTATAGGAGAAATATATTTTTTTGTCAGGAAAAACCATCAAATGACGTCTCCCGCTCAGGGTAAGGCGAGAGAGAGTGTCAGACTCTTACTGACTTAAACCCCCCCTTCCTTCACCAGCTCTGGGCCGAGGCCCCGGTGACTCATTGCGCTTAACCCGCAACCCCAGCCATGTTTAAAGGTTCAAAGCCAAATTTCAATTTGATCATTATAGGCAGTTCAAAGTATGGGAGAACCTTGCTTAGTCACGAATGGGTCGGCTCGACTGGAGTCATACCACGGCCTTACAGAAAACCGGCATGAAACAACTCTTACGTTGTGTTGATACCGGAGGCCTAATTCTTCCCCTCCTACCATCCTAAATTCTCAAACCCCTTATAACCCACAAGAGTTCGGCAAAGTACTTGTAGTAACTCCTTTGGTACTACGAGTGTCCATGGGCGGCGCTGATTGCTTACCATCAGGTAATCCGTCTGCTCGATTGCCGACCTATGACATAAACAAAAACCTTATGAACGTCAAGTAGTAGTCTGTCAGTCCCTTAATAAGTATTTGCACGTTAGAGGATACTACCTACCCTACCTACCCTACCTACCCTACCTACCCTACCTACCCTACCTACCCTACCTACCCTACCTACCCTACCTACCCTCCCAATCCCATGTACCCTAAAAATGGCGTAGGAAGATTAATTTTTTTTTGGTATGAGATGGGAAATTCACAAATGACTTCTCCCGTCCTGGATTGAGCAAAACGGAGTGTCAGACTCCTACTGACTAAAAACGAATTAGTTTCCTCTCCTTCTCTCATAAATGTCACTACAACCATTGACTACAACACACACAACCACACACTACCAACAACAACTGTCGGTAGTTTGCGGTTGTAGGATCAAGCTTCTTATGAGAAGGCAATCACTTCATATTATTACCAGACTGAATCCAATTAAGAAAAGGATATACGGAATGCCAGTAAAAATTACATTAGGTGGTTATTTTTAATTTTAACATCATCTAAATGTCTTAAAAACAAAAGGCAACTTAAATTTATTTTGGCAAAGTGCGGTTGACATCTATGTCAAGGCGATATTTTTTTTATTACCCTACAAGCACGAACTAGATTAAGATAGTATTTTAACCAACAGTAATTACAAGGAAGGCCCTTTGCGCAATGCTTCTAAAAATAAACTCTGCACCTTACACAATAAAACTTTAATTTAAGTGCATATTTACTTTAAGATGTGTGATCGTATAATATTTATTTTGTTGGCGTAATTTCGCGTGAAAAACTGGGGTTTGATGCAATGTTTTCAAGGTTATGTTTATGGAAAGTAGATATTAGCCTTGTGTCACTGTGTTTGTAATAGAAAAAAGTTGGTTTAAGGTAAAAAATGTTGTCTGTAATCTTGGCTCGTTTATCTAAGTTTTGCGTAAGATGGTTTACGCAGAATACGAAAAAGTAATTGCACTTTTATAGTTTTTTTTTTTATTTTGTCTGTTTTGTTGTAAATGACAAAATATTTACAACTAATTAATTTTAGCACTAATTGTAACATTCAAAGAAAGATTTTTTGGCTAGGTACTTCAATTGGACACCCGCAAGAACAGAGGAGTTACAAGTGCGTTGCCGACCTTTTGGGGTTTAGGGTTTTGGAAATTTAGGAATTGGGGAGGGATTTGGGGAGGAAAAGGATTGGGTCTCCGGTAACCTCACCCACACGGCGAAACACAATACTGTGGTTGTTTCACACCGCTTTTCTGTGAGGCCGTCGTATAACTTCGTGCCGAATGAAGAATGGCTCTCCCATACGACACTATGGTCCATAATTGGTTATAGGTAAATATGGTAGTAATATCACGTTGCTCACAAATAAGGGTCCCGTTGTGAGATATGTTGTCAGTTAATTCACGTGATTATTCGTCGTTATCACTAATCACTACATAGTATAAACTAGAACCAAGACCCAGCCATGTGTTGCTAACCAGGCTAGAGCGTTCGGCGCGTAGCGTTCCGCGTGTGCCTCAAAGAGCCAATAGACCACTACAGGCGGGGCCCTATAGGGCTGATGTTCAGCCAGGGTTGCGGGGTAAGCGCAATGAGGCACCGCGAGCTCGGCCCAGAGCAGTGGAAGGAACAGGGGGGTTTTTAGTCAGTAAGAGTCTGACACTTCCTCCCGCCCGGCCCTGGGCGGGAAAAGTCATTTGATGATTTCATCACAAAAAAAAAATCACGTATTGCTGTGGCTAAGGTTCTTGCCATATTAGGTACATATGGACAAATAATTTGCAATAAAATAATATTGTGACTAAATTGAGATGTAAGCTATTCCTATCTTTCAAGTTGGATCAAAATGCACACGTAATGCAAATCAAATTTAAAATCGGTTTAGTAGTTTTGGAGTCCATCGCGGACAAACACGTGACACGAAATTATAAAGATTAATCAAAGTCGCTTTCTCTGTCCCTATATCCCGATAAATGCTTCAATCTTAAAAACTATGCAACGGATTTAGATGCGATTATTTTTAGTAGATAGAGTGATTGAAAAGGTCTGATATGTATGAGAACACTAGCTTTTGCCCGCGACTTCGTTCGCGTGGAATAGTGACTTCCTGCAGATTTTTGGTATAAAAACTATCCTATATCCTTTCTGGAGTTCCAAACTATGTCTGTACCAAATATCACAGAAATTAGTTCAGTAGTTTAGGCTTAAAGTAAAGACAGACAGACAGAGTTACTTTCGCATTTATAATATTAAGTTTGGATTCATTACATAGTGGAGAAACTTAGTATTAGCATTGCATCCGTGCAAAACCGTCGCTAGGTTTCAAACCAATTTAGGTAACTCTTTTTTTTATTGCATAATACACTAATCTAACTTTATAATAATTTATAGAATAAGGCTTATTACTTTGCGGAAATCCATGACACGTGTTTTGATGTTAGGGAAAATATTTAGTTTTAATTCTGCGACAAAAATCCAGGCTTGTTGCAGGATGCAATCCCACTCCTATGCAATCATGCATATGCACATGCAGCGAGGGTAACATGCATATGCACACATAGACAAAACGGAAAAACATGCCACGCAATAACTTAATAATTTAATTTTTAATGCATTCTAAGTACATAAAAATTAAAAGGTTATCAAAACTACACGCTTACCCTAATTGCAATAAAACGCATATTTCATGGACATTCTCGGACGGATTGCTACATTCTACTAAGTGTTTACGCATCTCTGATTAACATAAATGGTTTCCTTTTCCTTTCGAGTAGATACTTACATTGTTTTTATAATTAGTTTCTTAAAGGTCATTGACCGTTTTTCGTCTATTTTTATACTTATCTTTGTTTTTGTAATTATAATTACGCGTGTAATGTTTAAAAATAACTTGCATATGTTTTTTTTGGAGAGGTTGGTTAGCGAGCCTACGGATGGCCTGATGGTAAGCAATCGGCGCGTCCATTTGGACATAAGGTCTTCGAATATTCACGAATTGGAAAGGGATGGGGAAAGGGGGAGGTATTGGTCCTTCGGTAACCTCACTCACACGGCGAAACATACCGGTGTTGTTGTTTCACGCCGGACTTCTGTGAGGCCGTGGTATCACTCCGGTCGAGCCGGCTGTTTATCGAAGTGTGTTGGACCGTTTCATTAATAAAAACCAAACAATGGTTTTTATTAACAAAATTATTACCCCAATTAGGACTTCTCCTGTGACGTGGGTGCGTTAACAGACAAACAATTTGACATACACATCACACCCAGACCTGGAACAACAAATTGTGGATCACACAAAGAGTTGTTCCGTGCGTTAATGCAGTCAGATTGAATGATTAAATTAACTTACAAATGTTCTCCATATGAGATTCTTATCAAACTGAATTTTTATTCCAGTAAATATTGCTAAAGGAAGTCATCGCTCAAAATACACCCGAAATATGTAGTATCATGATAAACGATTTGAAAAAAATATTTTTTTTTGTATTTTTTTCTCATACCGCTGCGTCCTTCGGTCCTTTGGGTTTGGGTCCTTCGCAAAATTTGAATGCGTTCAGGGCATGTTCAATCCGTCTTATTTCCATTGTTTTTGTTTAAAATGAGGTATGTTATATGGCGATAAATTCTCAAAACCCTTTTATGTCATTTGAGAATAATATGTTAATGAAGTGGTTTTGCGGAACGAAATTAAATAAAACTTTACATGATGTTTTCTTTTTTTTATGGTATCAATATGGTATCAAATGATATCAATACCGGATACTTACCCAGGATTATTGTGAAATAAATAACACCAGAAACTAAGAGATCTAAGGCAGAATGTTTTGAATTGTCCAGTTCTTAATAGCCAACTTTTTAAAGAAGGACGATTTAGTCTGACGCACTAAAATCGCAAAAGTCACCATAAAGGCTGACTTACAGGACCATGCACATCAAGATTTGCTCTAATTAATTTTATTGTATGCAACAGGCACGAAACTCGCATTGAGTAAACAGGGCTAATTAACTTCTTAGATTCTAAAGTTGAATATCTACCATCAAGTTACTCCCATGATCCCCCCCAACAGAATATTATAAAACAAAAACCAACTTACCAAGCTTGAGGCAAACAAAGGTGCTCAAACGGGAAGAGATTAGGGCTCAAGATGACGAGCTGCCACCAGTTCATGCGGCACATGTCTCGTTCCCTCTTCACCACAGCGTCCCACATAGGTCCTGACCCCATGTGGGGCACCCACGTCATCGCTAGACCCATCACTACTAGTACTGCTGGCATTAACCTGTGAAAAACGATAAAATTATTGACTGCCTCTACTTTATATTATTCTTCATTTTTGGAAGAATTTTAAAAAGAATAAAAATAAATATTTTTGGTTTACTGAGTCTGGAATCGTTAATAGTGTTTGACCTTGACGGGAGTATATTACAAAAAACACTGAAGCGATTTGAAATTAAGGAACATTGTGTCAATTAAAATCTTTCTGAATTTGGTGACGTCAATATCCTTCTTCGAGAAATAACTGAAGTGACCTTGAATATTCTACGTACAATAATTCTTCTTCAAGATGCCCTTTAAATTGCAGATTATTTCGAACTTCTTTCTTAACAAAATTCCCCAAGATCCTCACCTTAACCATCGATTCACGAGTGCCATTGGAACTGTCTTCAATGTAAACGGATGAGACTCAGCATACACCAACATCTTGTAAGCCATGAGGAAGCCTCCCATCACGAAGAAAATCTGGACTATCACTCGAGCGTTGAAGAGGAGAGCCTTGAAGAAGTCGTCATAAGACTGAAAAGAAGAATACAATTAGTTTACCACGGCCTCACAGAATACCGACGTGAAACAACCCAGCGTTGTGTTTCGCCGTGTGAGTGAGGTCACCGGAGGCCCAATCCCTCCCCTTCTCCTATCCCTTCCCGTTCCTTTTATCCGCAACCCCTATCCCCAAAAGGCCGGCAACACACTCGTAACTCATTTGGTGTTGCGGGTGTCCATGGGCGGCGCCGATTGCTTACCATCAGGTAATCCGTCTGCTCGTTTGCCGACGTATACCATAAAAAAACCCCATTGCCATTATTAGTCATAGCCAAGTGCTTCATCTGTGGACCTCATTTACATGTTTAAGAAAACATCCAAAATTTGAAAACTTGGCAAACAGGTTAGATTGCAATTTTATTATTTCATAAATACATTGGTAAAAAACTTCTGAAAACTAGTTTTTATTAGGATAAGTACTCAATAAGTCCTGGCACTTATGAGATATTTTATGGGTTTAAATAATGTCCCAAGTCATTAGCATTGGTCATGCAAACAGAATGTATATCCAAAAAAAATTTAGCGCAATCTGCTTCAAAATTTTGTTGCAAGATTTTACTTCAGAAACGTATTATAGGTATATATTAACTTATAAAGTAGTCAAATAACTAAATCAATACAGCATACAATAACAACGTAATAAAATAAATTGACTTATTGGCGGTTGGTGCGGTGGCTGGGCAACTGGCTGCCATGCAACGTGTCGCTGGTTCGATTCCCGCACGGAACAACTCTTTGTGAACAACCTCAAATTGTTGTTCCGGGTCTAGGTGTGATGTGTCTGTGAATTTGTATGTTTGTAACTGCACCCACGATACAGGAGAAAATCCTAGTTTGGGGCAACGTTTTTATCAAATAAAATAAATAATAATTTATTTATGTTACGCCAAAAACGGAGTACATAATATAATATTTCAGTTTGACCTTGAATTACTTAAATTAAAAAACATTCATAATGCAGTTGTCGTACAGTACAATCTATGAATAAAAATAATTAGGGTTTTAGGTGTAAAGCTGATAAACGACAAATCCTTTGGCACGAATGGACCGACTCGATCTGAGTAAAACCAAGACCTTACTTAACTACTTAATTGGCGACACCGGTTGCTTAGGTAAGTACTATCCAAAATGTGCCATCTAGACCACCAAAAAATGGGATAAACAAACAAGGATACATAACATAACTTAAAAGCGTTGCGTTAAAACTGTCATAGCAGCTCTTGAATATGATGTAAATATAAAAATGAAATCCGAATTCAATCAAGCACCTAGTCAGCCATAGTTATGACGAAAAAGGAAAAATAATGCTTTTATTACACTAACCGCCTTAATGGATAGTAAAAGCGTTGCGATATGTATTGTGTAGTCACATTGCTATTTATATGAATTTTTGGGCCGGCACTTGATTCGGTTCAATGAACAATTTCAGTAGTATTTTGATGTATAAAGTGTGGACATAATTTTAGTTTGATTTATGTACAAACTAGCTCTTACCCGCGGCGTCGCTCCCGTCATTTGACTACCTACCCTACTCTGCCTACCCTACCTACCCTACTCTACTCTACTTACCCTACCTACCCTACTTTACCTACCCTACTATACCTACCCTACTCTACCTGCCCTACTCTACCTACCCTACTCTACCTACCCTACTCTTCCTACCCTACTCTACCTACCCTACTCTACCTACCCTACTCTACATACACTACTCTACCTACACTACTCTACCTACCCTAACCCACTCTACCTACCCTAATCTTCCTACCCTACTCTACCTACCCTACTCTTCCTACCCTACTCTACCTACCCTACTCTACCTACCCTACTCTACATACACTACTCTACCTACACTACTCTACCTACCCTAACCCACTCTACCTACCCTAATCTTCCTACCCTACTCTACCTACCCTACTCTACCTAACCTACACTACCTACTCTATCCTATCCTATGTCCTTCTCCCGACTCTAAACTACCTCTCTGCCAATTTTCAGCTAAATCGGTTCAGCCTTTCTTGAGTTATAAGTGGTGTAACTAACACGACTTTCTTTTATATATATAGATATAATGAAAAGTAGCAACGAACAAACTTGTTTTGCCGTCATCGTCATCAAACGAGCAGACGGATTACTTGATGGTAAGCAATCAGCGGTTTGAAAGGACGCTAAGTAGTGGAATTCTTTGTCAGAGTATTTGTTCCCCGAATAACAGTCTTCAAGACCGGATTATATAGTTTACTTATGGTTAGGTGTACTCCATTGTAGGTCTATCATTGCTTATCAGCAGGCGTGGTAGCGGTTTTGTTGGCAAAAGGCTATTGATGAATAACATAATTGCATATAACATTAGTTGCGTATTCCTTACTTAGTTCATGGTAGGGAAGGGGGGGGGGAGATGTGAATGTCACGTTATTATTGCTGAAGTGTATTATTAGGCTAACCACTGATCCAATACCATGCGCAAGCGCAGAACGGAAGCAATTTGCCTTTATTATAACATTTTAGTTACTAATGGACTAACCTAAATCTTATGATAACTGCTAAAGTGCGTTATGCATTTAGATTGTATTATCCAAATAAAAAAAAAGTTTATCTGTAAAGTAGATTTGCGTACGGTAGTTAGACGTGACATCGTCAAACATTACAGTAGAGCAAACCGAACTGTACCGATCATGCATCTCCCTCGTTCGTGCTGCTCTCTCGCTTGCGGAACGCGACAATGAGCGTAACGGGACAGTTGCATATTTTTTTGTGCATTCAGCCCGTAGTATCGAGTTATTAACATTATCACGTCAAGAAATAGAGTGTCGTCGACGAGTGACAGGACAGAATGGAAGAAAAAAACATATTGCGCCGACCCCAAATAAAACGGGACAAGGGCAGGAAGATGATGATCACGTCAAGAAATAATGCGAACCCTTGTATCATGTACAATCCCTTAAGATGACCCACTATCCAATTATTTTTATTTAAAAGTATGTCAGCACTTTTTTACCTGAAACACAGGTTTGCACCTAGTTCAGGTTGATGTTAAACACTGTACTTTTTCTAGATTTTAAGATCTTTTTTTTGTAATCTACCTTTTTACAACAAATAAACATTATTATTTGGATTGATCATCATCATCATCAGCCTATAAGTGCTCTTCTCATGCGAAGAATGTTTTGAGCCTTAATCAGCACTTTTCCTCAAGGCAGATTGGTGATTTCAAACTTATAATTAGAAATTATAAGTCCAGGATTCCCTACGATATTTTTATTCACTGTATGTCATTGGTGTTTAAATAATTATAGAAAGTACGTATAATTTGGTAAAAGACACATTGGTACTTGCCAGGTTTCGCACCCTCATGCGTGAGAATATCTGAGGCCTTAATCACGAGCGCCTTAATCTCCGGGCCATCACGACAATGACTTGGTATGCAGTTAAGAAAATAAAAATTGATTCACTACAGGCAGTCTAACTTAAGTTTGGGAGAGCCATGCTTAGGCACGAATGGGTCGGCTTGACCGGAGTGATACCACGGCCTCACAAAAGACCGGCGTGAAACAACCACAGCGTTGTGTTTCGCCGTGTGAGTGAGGTTAGCGGAGGCCCAATCCTTCCCCGCCCCCAATCTCTCCTCAATCCCTAAATCTCCAAATCCCTAATCCCTACAAGGTCGGCAACGCTCTCGTAAATCCTCCATTGCGGGTGTCCATGGGCGGCGCTGATTGCTTACCATCAGGTAATCCGTATGCTCGTTTGCCGACTAATTACATAAAAAAAAACTAAATTATATTGATGTTACCTCCTTAGTTAGTTTTGGTATATTTTTTATCTTAATTGCCAAACAATGACAACTGTTTCTTCAGTACTGAATCAATGTTTACTTTCGTGCATACGAAATAATTTTGCCGAGTAACTATATACAAAATAACACTACTTAAAATTGCAACAGTCAATGTCACTATCCGAAAACCGGTTAGAACTGGTAACGTTGCGTAAGAGGTCGTTAACCCGGCCTAGGTCAATCGTTTTGTGGTTATGTGGGTACAAGTTTATTTGTTTTCAAAGTTCTGTAGATATTTTATGATTAGTGATATAAGAGGTCATGGTTTTGTTAATGAGCTGCGCGTACTCATTTTTCGTTGCGGTTTAGTTTGAAAATTTATTTATAGATTGGTGTATATGTTTAGACCCTTTTTGAGGGTAAGTGTGGGAGAGCGAAGGTTCGGCATGAATGGGTCGGCTCGACCTGAGTGATGCCACGGCCTCACAGAATACCGGCGTAAAACAACCCACAGCGTTGAGTTTTGCCGTGTGTGTGAGGTTACCGGAGGCCCAACCCTTCTCCTCCCCCAATCACTCCTCAATCCCTAAATCTCCAAATCCCTAATCCCTAAAAGGTCGGCAACGCACTTGTAATTCTTCCGTTGCGGTGTCCATGGGCGGCGCTGATTGCTTACCATCAGGTAATCCGTCTGCTCGTTTACCGACCTATTACATAAAAAAGAGGGGCAAATCATCTTCTGAGAAGGAGTGTCAGACTTTTACTGACTAAAACCCCGTTCTTTGTCATGCCAGCTGAGGCCGCGGAGCCTTATTGCGCTTGTCCCGTAACCACGGATATATTTAGGCGCTGGTGTTCTGTTTTTGCATCTTTATCATGATGATGATGAGTAATCTGGTACGTAATTACCTCGCTGAGAATTTTATTAGATCGCTATAAGAATAGTTTACTTGTTTTGGAGTTGTTCTGATCCAATAACGTATTCAAAATATGTCCGTTTCTTGCTAATAAGCTGAGTAATTCAGTATATATGTACTTAGAAGTTGTATCAACATCTTTGTTGCACGTGGAACAAATTTGGGCCACTAGAATAATGATTAAAGAAAAAAATATAATCTTAGAGGGTCCAAAGAACTTGGAAAAGTCATATTACTACTTCAGGTTCCAAACGCGCAACAAGCGGGAAAAAATTAATCAAACTACCTAAATGTTCATTTTAATAAATCCAAACTAATTATTATTAATGCGAAAGTAACTCTGTCTGTCTGTCTGTTTTTCTTTACGCCTAAACTACTGACCTAATTGTGTCAAATTTGGTATAGACCTAGTTTGGAACTCAAGAAAGGACATAGGATAGTTTTTAAACCAAAAATCTACAGGAAATCACTATTCCACGCGAACAAATTCGCGGGTAGAAGCTAGTGGCGAATAATTTTAACATATTCAGTACGAACTATTTGCTTTGAAACCTATTGGATTTTAACGCAATAACCGCTGTTTAAACAGAATTGCGCAGCAGCAAAAGTAAACCTGTTTGACTGCCAGTTACATCCAGTATATACTAGCGTTTAACCTATAGATCTTACTAGAAATGGCGATAGAGGAAAAGTGTTTTAGAAACGCTTCAGAGGTGTATGATCAAATAATATTACTTGACTGCACGGTTGGCGTGGTAGCTGGGTAACTTGCTGTCGCGTAACGTGTCGCGGGTTCGGTCGCGCGCGGAACAATTCTAAGTGTGTTTTTTTTTTTTTATATATGTAATAAGTCTGCAAACGTGCAGACGGATTACCTGATGGTAAGCAATCAACGCCGCCCATGGACACCCGCAACGGAGGGGTTACGAGTGCGTTGCCGACCTTTAAGGGATTTGGAGATTTAGGGATTGGGGAAGGGTCCGGGAAGGGGAAGGATTGGGCCTCCGGTAACATCACTCACACGGCGAAACACAACGCTGTGGTTGTTTCACGCCGGTTTTCTGTAAGGCCGTGGTATCACTCCGGTCGAGCCGACCCATTCGTGCCGAAGCATGGCTCTCCCACACTTGTTGTTTCACCACAAATTGTTGTTCCCAGTCTGGGTGTGATGTGTATGTGAAATTGTATGTTTGTAAACGCACCCACGACTAGTCTACCCTGGATAATTGGCAAAACTGAACGTCTTATAAAGAAATCTCTATTTGTCGCCGAAACAAATAGCCGACAAATGAGAAAAAGAGGCGTTTCTATAAACCATCACTTCACGTTTAAAAATTACCCTTCACATACAACTTATAAGCAGCGAGAACACCCATAATTCAACCAAGGATGCATAAACAAAACGACAATCACTCTTGGCATAAACTCCAGTACAACATAAGGTTTAATATTGCCCAACTATTTTAAGTAAGACGCAAAGTGCTGCTTTAAAATATTATGCTGCAGTAAATGCATTAAGTTGGGAAATACTTTGGGCTACGGTTGCATTGCGTGCTATTAACTTAAGTCTGAGTAATAATAAAGTTGTGACACTTGTTAGTAACTGTCAGTGTCATTACTGTCACTTTTTTATATTTTTTGACATATGACACACATGACATCAATGATGACAGGCAAAAATTTAAATACCGGTCATTAGAACATCTTTTTTTTAATAGCAACCGTGTCTCTAACATCGTGATTAATAATGTAACATTTTAAGGAGGGAAGGTTGGTTAAGTGTAGCGTATATTGTAACCTCACACATGATGACAGATGTGAAATATGTCCATCTTTCACATCTGTGTGTTTTTTGGTATGGTTTTATATTTAAAAAAAAAACGTTGTCCCGCACGCAACTACGCAATACGCAACTACGACACAGGAGAAGATCCTATCTTCTCCTGTGTCGTAGTTGCGTAGTGTACTAAACATACACTTACAATTTGACCCGGAACATCAATTTGTGGATCACATAAGGAGTTGTTCCGTGAGGGAATTGCACCTGCAACACGTTGCGCATGTTCGCAACGTGTCGCAGGCACGAATGGATCGGCTCGACTGGAGTGATACCACGGCCTCACAGATAATCAATCAGATAATCAGCGTGAAACAAATGCAGCGTTGTGTTTCGCCGTGTCAGTTAGGTTACCGCAGTCAATCCCTAAATCTCCAAATCCCTAATATCTACCCGCAACTCCTCTGTTGCGGATGTCCGTGGGTGGCGCTGATTGCTTACCATCAGGTATTTCGTCTGCTTGTTTGCCAACCAATCACATAAAAAAGATGCGTTAATTTATTGTGTTCTAGGTATGTTTTATTAATAATATATGTGACTTACATTCTCAATAAACTCCGGGTTAGCGGTGTATCCATAGCCGATGAAGATCATCGAGTGAAGACCTAGGATCATCACCATTGTATAGAATCTGAAACAAAACAAACAGTTCAACATCATTCATCACCACACTTGCTCAAGTCGGATTGCCGGTTTCAAACTTATAATTAGAAATCCCAAGTCCAGGTTTCCTCACGATGTTTTCCTTCACCGTTTGTCTGTGGTGTCTATATAATCGTAGAAAGTACATATAACTTGGAAAAGGTCACATTGGTACTTATGCATGAGATGTGGGTGCCTTAACCTCCAGATCACCACGTCATATACCATACCATATTTTTTCCCATTTATGTTAAATAACTTCGGCCAATAACAATAAACACGTGTTATTATATACGTCTGAAGCTCAAAAGTCACTCAGTATTGCTGGCACGATTTTAATCTCGAAGGAGGCTGCTAGCCTGATTGAGTTGCCGAGAAATATGCCCACACAGATCTAGGTCACAACAATAAATACTTATGATTGTGTGTCTACTCTAAGTTCTTGGTTATTCCTAGCAATATGTATATTTGAAAATGTAACGTGATGAAAAAGGAAAACCGAAAATCTCACTTCAAAAGCGAAATATAGCATTTTCTTTTCTGTATGGGATAAGTCACCACATAATTATATCATCTGATCTCGCCGCACATAGACATCCTCAACAACAGAAGACTTTCCAGTGCATTGCCGACCTTTTGGGGATAAGGGATTTGGAGATTTAGGGACTGGGGGAGGTGAAGTATTGGGCCTCCGGTAACCCCACTCACACGGCGGAACAACGCTTTGGTTGTTTCGCGCCGGTTTTCTGTGAGGCCGTGGTATCGCTCCGGTCGATCCGACTCATTGGTGCCGAAGTATGGCTCTCGCACGTTCGAGAAAAAAAATCTTTGTTTGGTTCTTACCTCAACGCTTGGAAACACTTGAAGATTCCACCCTCGGCGCTACCTCCATGTTTCAAAGTTTTCCAGTTCGTTTGGACACAGAAAGCCAGCATGAATTTGTTAGCTACAAAAACAAAAAATATTAAGTTATTTTAAGTACATACATATACATCAATATAATATAAAAAAAATCTTTATGGAAAAAAGGATATACATTTAACACTATACATTAGCACAATATAAAGTACAACACGTTAACGTGGTAACGTACAAAATGAACCCTGTTTTTGACATGGGGCGGGAGGCAGTGTCAGGATCTTACTACTAAAAACCCCCCGTTCCATCTCCTGCTCTGGGCCGAGGTCGCGGTGCCTCATTGCGCTTACCCCACAACCTCGGCTGAACATTAGATACCCGTCTGTGGTGGTCTATTGGCTCTTTGAGGCGTGCGCGGAACGCTACGCGCCGTACGCTCGGGTCTGGTTCTGTTCGGGCGGCGAGCTACCCTTACTCGCCGTCCGCAGACCCACACTTGGATGAGCCGGAGATCGTCTCTCGAACCCTAACGTCTTAATTAAGCCGAGCCTGTATCTTAGACGTTAGACACTTCCAATACTGGTATAAACATATAATAAAACGTATAGATACAGAGAGGAGTATAGTGCGTTTATACAATAACAAGCGTTTGCCCTCGACTTCAATCGCGTAGAATAGTGACTTCCTGCAGATTTTAGACAGACAGACAGACAGAGTTACTCTCGCATTTATAATATCATATCATATCTCGCATTTTGAACACATTTCGTATTAATAAATGATTTATGCTCAGGATGCAAATGTGGGTAGACCTTGTAACTATCTGCTAAAATTATAATTATCTTCTGTGAGTCAGATTTTTATAAGTACCTTCATCCGAAATAATTGTAACAGAAACAGTGCATGAAGTAGCTGCGCAAACACTCAAAACTGTATTTTGTCTAAATGTAACATAAACACGACAGTAGGAAAAATATAAAATTAGTTATAAGTCTACCTAAGCATGTAAATGGTATAATTATAAAAAAATATGATCAAAAATGTTGACCTCTACCTTGATTCTATTTTCGAACAAAAAAGAGTTATGTTGACACATTGACCTTTAAACAAAACTAGCTTTTGCCCGCGACTTTGTTCGTGTGCAATAGTAATTTCCTGCAGATTTTTTTGTTTTAAAACTATTCTATGTCCTTTCTCGAGTTCCAAACTATGTCTGTACTAAATATCACACAAATCGGTTCAGTAGTTTAGGCGTGAAGAAAATACAAACAGAGAGTTACTTTCGCATTTATAATATTAGTTTACATTAGATTAAGAATTAATTAGGAAAAGAATACACTTTGTTCAGAAGCGTGACTAGGATGTTATTTAGTATTCTACACCGATCCATATTGAAATAACATTAGAGACAAAATTAATACGTTAATTGAAAAATGTCTCATAAAGAATACACGTGCCTTGCGTTGATTTACTTGAAAAAAAACAATCGAAATACCAATCGAAAGTCACGTGAACCTCACAAATGTATTTGTCTCACACATGAGTTCTTTACTAAGTTTTTTGCAGTTTATTACCATAAGAATGACCCAAGTAGTCAATTATAATTGCTTCATCAATAGGAATAATGGAAAAACCTAACGTGAATATGGATTTTGCTTAAAATTTTCATAATTAGTCAACTAAAACGAGTAACCAAGGCTACAAAAACAAGTTATGATATATGTTTCATTTATATTTTTGAAGTGTTTCCGTGTATCCCCCCTTTTAGTGTATCCCCACTCTTGAGCTCTATTTAGCCATATAAACTATTTGCACTGCAAATCAGCCATAAGTTAGAGATAAAAAAAAATTAGTGATTTTCTAAAAAACAGCAGACATGAAAGCGTCTGTCATTATTCTTGGTGTTATGTTAATCGTTTTTCTAGAATTTGTTCATGTAAGTTCAGTTTTTTTTTTATATCCGCTTTATATTAGCTTCATTTGTATGTTTGTAACTGACTTCTATAGACGCGATTTTGATCCCGATTAAATGGCCACATTTCATTCAAACTTTGTAGATTATCGAGGACTGATGGACAATACACTAATTTGATATGATTGTTTCATTATTCAATTTGCCAAATAAATTTTTTGACAATTTATATAATTTTAATCAAAAGCATAATAGGACATGAATAAATGTTAAAGTAATTAATAGTTTAAAAAAATATAAAATACGCTCTTCTAAAAAAAGTCAAGAAATGAAAAATAATTATTAATAGTTAAAACACGCTTTATAGAAATTCCAAGAAAAAGTTAGAAATTAAATTTTAATTGTAAATAGTGTAAAAAAAAACATTGTAAAAAAGCGTGGGATGCTTTTTAGCTTATTTATAAATAATATAATAATAATTCTCTCATATATATCTATCACAAAAATATTTATGACTATTGGACCATGCACCTCACGCTTTTGACATATAAAATTTTTTTTTTGACTGCACGCTTGGCGTTGTTGCTGGGTTGTTGGTGGGCTGCCGTGCGACGTGTCGCGGGTTCGATTCCCGCACAGAACAACTCTTTGTGTGATCCAAATTGTTGTTTCGGGTCTGGGTGTCATGTGTATGTGATATTGTATGTTTGTAAACGCCCATGACACAGGACAGAATCCTAGTGTAGGGCAACGTTTAAAAAAAAAAACACCAGTTTTTCATTTAAAGTTATTTTCTATTCTTTAGTTGGTTTTCTTGCGAAACGATTTTTTACAAAACGATTATTTATTATTTAACTATTTAGTAAGGACGTAATTTGACAAAAAAATACATTGCTTTCAATAGTATACTAAATTTAAATTCAAAGAAATTTGCGGACCGGAATCTCTGACGTAATAAATAAAAAAAATCATACAACTTCCCGCATTTATTTAACTAGCTTCCGAACGCGGCTTCGCCCGCGTGGTATGTCGATAAAAATGTGTCAATAAAAAGTAGCCTATGTCCTATTCCGGGCTATATCCAATGCCTGTGCCATATTTCATCCAGATCCGTCGAGCCATATTGACGTGATTGAATAACAAATATCCAAAAATCGACCTTGGCATTTATAATATAAGTAAGGTTAGAAAGATAAAAGTTTTCTACTGAATATAACTAATGTTCATTATTTTTATTTCAGGCGTGTACAGATAACAGCGGATGTCCACCGGGCTACTATTGTAGTCTAAAAAAATGTTGGCCTGGATCTGAAAATTAATTCAATAGACATCGGCAACACAAAAAAAAAAATGGTTTTAGTAGATCGACAAACTTTTAAATACTTGAATAAAATTTATGCATTATCTGGTTATAAAAAATTTCGAATGAGTTAATAAATGCTGCTTCAAAAATATTTGTATTTTTGTTTTGTTTTTTTTTTGCATGATTTAAACGCGAAGTGTGTGGGTAAGCTAACAATAGACTAAGATCAGAGAAGAAAAAAAAAGAAAGAGAGAAAAAATAAAATAGTTTTAACAAAAGAAAACCGACTTCAAAAAGCAAACTAAAAAGCAAAAAATAAATTTACTTTGTTTAAAGTAATACATATTTACATTTAGTTAAATAGATAATTTTGAAGGCATCATATACTTAGAAATAAACGATATTAAATATTCAATAAAGGAAATTCAATTCAATTCTGTGCAATTCAATTCAATTAAATTCGAGATAGTAATAAATTGAAACCATTCTGCAATGCATATCTCTGCTGAACTTAATGTTCGCTGAAAGAAATTGCTACTTGCACGTCTTTGGGATATTTTTGATCGTTCTCTGTGCTTTTTGATCAATAACAATAATTGAAAAAATAGTCATTCAAAAAGGTATCAATAAATTATCTAATACCTAATCTGTTTAAGTAAAAACCAAGTAGCTTTTTTATCTTGAACAAAACCACTAATCAAATTAGTACCATAAAGATATGAAAAAAAAATATTTCTGTAGTTTCTAAAGTCTGATCTGAAACAAAAACTCACAAGTCCTAATGATTTTGTTGATTTTAACATCATCCAAGTTACAACCGATGCAAGGTAAAATAGTGGAATAGGTGCTGAACCAGATTATATTGACGACGATGTCACGAGGCGAACAGAGTGACCCCATGGAACGGAAGGTGGGGTAGAATGCCCTATAACACCCTATAACGATTCTATTTAAGTGTCTTGTACTGAATTAAACTTTTACTTATGTTTATTTTATGTCGGCAAATGAGCAGACAGATTACCTGATGGTAAGCAATCAGCGCCGCCCATGGAAATTCGCAACGGAGGAGTTATGAGTGCGTTGCCGACCTTTTAGGGATTAGGGATTTGGAGATTGAGGGATTGAGAAGAGATTAGGGGAGGGGAAGGATTGGGCCTCCGGTAACCTCACTCACACGGCGAAACACAACGCTGTGTTAGTTTGAAAAATGTTATAAATTTTAAAGGTCAATGTCCAACGTAACTCTTTTTACGAAAATAAAATCAAGGTAGAGGTCAACATTTTTGATCATAATTTTTATCATTTGATTATATGGCATTTATATGCTGGTAGGTAGTCTCAAAACTGATTTGAAAACTGGAATTAATATTTTATTAATTCATATTTTTATGGACTGGGTCGCCGAACGTTTGGATCTCGGTAAGTAAGCATGGATAACGTAAATTTATCACATATTTCATGCCAGTTTTCGTTGAGGCCGAGACCTCCTATCGAGCCATCTCACATTCTGTGGCGAAGCAAATCTCTACAATATTATAAACTAGCTGCCACCCGCGACTTCGTACGCAAGTAATGTACATATTTTGAGGTTTTAGAAACAGCAGCGTTGAAAGCGATAGCTCTCAGGAAAATTATAGCTAATAATCAAGGTAGGACTTTGGAAATTCGACGAGCAGTTCCAACGATCCTATATACAAACTTACAAATTTTACCTCTATAATATTAGTATAGACTAGCAACTGTCGCTCAGTTTCACCCGCTGCTCGAGTCCATTTGATTTTAGCGTGATGTTTTATAGCCTAAATAGCGCTTAAGAATATAGTAGCTATCTATTAGTGAAAGAATTTTGGCAGTCCGACTAGCGGTTCCTACATAAAAACTTACCAATTTCACCTCTTCATAAAATTAGTATAAATTTAATTTGACACTATACCTTTTTCCTTCTCCACGGGCCATAAGAAGTAGTAAGCAGAACAGCCCAGGTTGACCAGCAGAAGAGCCAGCAGTAAAACTCCAACAACGTAATCCAGAACATCTGGTGGTATGTAATCATCCTGGGTCTTACAGTACCGGACTGATAGATTATCCACCTGGTAGACAACGGCAGAGAATTAGACATTCGATTCTGGATATATGCGGATTTAACTAGTTCAGGGTATTCTTCAATCAAAGCTTTATATTGTGTCAGACCATACATATTGAATTTAATTCATAAAATAAGGTATTTCAACATTGAACCTTATTATTGAAACATATTTGATTCAAATGCATTCTTTTTGAGTTAGGCCTCTTTTCTATTAAGTAATCGGTATAATAAAATAGGTAATTATTAAGACAGAATTCAGAGACTGTTATCGCTATTCATAACCAAATTTCACTGAGCTAAGACCAGTTTCTGACATTGATCTCTTAAAAAGTAAATTTCAAAATGATCTGTTAAATCGATATTGAAGTGTAAACAGTAGTGTGATTCTGTAAGACTTCATTCTAAACTTCGAATCTGAATCCACCGTGAGTAGTAGTACACTAGCGCTACACTTGCGAGTTGAACTAAATTGACAGCAACATTTTGATAGATAAAGGTATGAGATGACGTTAAAAGTGACATTCTAAAATTTTATTTCCCCGTCACTTCGACGCTCACTGCGGACTCGAACAAGATTTAAAATCAAACGAATTTTATAGAATCGACGTGCAGATGGTAATAAATAACTTAATTGAGTAATTAAAAGAAAGTTAGCTTTAAAGAAGAATAGAAGTTTGCAAAAGAAGAAGACATGGGGATATAGAAAATCTGATTTTTCTCTTAAACAGTGTAAGTGTAGAATCCAACGCTATTAGTTTTAACTTTACACCTTTCTTTCTGCATTTGGTTCACAAAATTCTTAACCAAATTAAACCATATTTCCAATTTAAGAACTTAACAAAATTGAAGTCAAAATCTAGTTTTAAACCCGTACAGAAGATTATCCTTGTCCAAATTTCCTTTTTTACTACAAAAGACAGGAAAATTTACAGCGAAGTAGTTTCCCCGAAAACTCTACAATGTCGCTAAACGAATTTTGGCGCTTAGTAACACATGTTTGGGCCGTAACTTAAACCAATAATGGCCGACATTGAGCGTAAAAATGCATCTTAAAATGATATTATTTTCTTCCTAAAATTTGGAGGAAATTGCATTGTAAAAGCCATAAAGTCTAAATATGATTTACAGTGCAGTTTTTTAAGGTTTAAAAGAAATACTCAACTCTTTCATAATTGCTTCAGTTTTTTCTATGCCAAAGCTTCTTATTTTTCTTAATACTTTAATTTTTACAGATTTTGCGCCAGAACAGTCAAAGAAATCAATGTCAGGTACTTGTTGATGCCTGGGTTGTACAATAAGGTCAATTAGGTACCGCGGCCTAAGCTTATAGCATTATAAAGGACGTTTTTAATCATTAAGAGAGAGAGAGATGATTAAATGATTTTTCTTTCTCAAAAAATGTAAGTACTTGTTGAACTACTATATTTTAAAGTTAATAAAATTAAGTAATAGAATAAGAATGATAAACTTTATTTAAAAAATATAGACTTCCTAATTAATTGTGAGAATTATGACTCACGTTATGTTGCAGATTTTGAGACTTTCTGTCCGTCTCTACTTTATTCTTTATCAAAATCAAAAACATTTTCGTTACCTGCAATCCATACCCTTGATGTATACTTGAATTCAGGCAATTCCTCAAAGCTTCTGATGTAGACTCGCCAGCGTCAGCATGAGTGGTGTTCAGACCACAATGCTGGGAGCCACACACTCCTCGATGCAACTTTGAGTGTTGATAGTTCTTGTAGGTCAGCGAGGAGAAGTTCTGAACAAAAGGATGTTTTTGGAATTATAAACTGTCAATGATTCCAAGGACTTCAAGAAATCTAAAGATCACACGTAGAACAGCTTTCTGCTTATCATAAATTCTATTGAAATACAAATAATCATACGGTCAATGGTAAAATGAGTGTAACAATTTACTCCAGTTCAATATATTAACATTATGATCTGGCTCGAAGGGTCATATATTTATTGCATTAAGGTTCAATTCCTTGCACTGTTTATGTTGTGTTAGAATAAATAACAAACGCGACCATATTGAACTAGATAAATATAATGTTTCGCATTTTTTGGTAAGCAGTCACAATAATGATACACGTCCTTATTTATAAGCTCAAACATAACATTATCCAAAAAATATCATTCAAACACCATACTGCTTCAAACGTATAAACTTTAAGGCAAATATTTTCATACCAACACATACCATGTCAAGGTGATATTTGCTAGCTTACTGAGCGATTGATGGGTACAGACTCAACTAAAATGTTCAATAGTTATATCTACAGGCTCAAAGTAACTGTTCTATCGTTATTTTGTTGTAGGACCTTTTGATTTTATATTTTGTATTTTAAGGTGATGTATTTGTAGGTACTTTTAGGTCACCGATCACATTGATTTTACTTTAGAGGTGTCATAAAGCGACTGGTACCACAAAAACTCAAAGCGCGGTCCAGGTTGCCGGATCGAAAAATAAAAAAAAAACTTCCGGTGACTGGGATCATTAACAGATAATCTAAAAAATCATTTATTCGAGCTTAAATTGGTCAGTGAGAAGATAAAAAAAATGATTTTTATTTATCATTGACTTGTTATCGACACGATTTTACCCTATGCGCTTGGTCAGTTATTAAGGAACTCAAAACACACAAAAACGGTAATAATTGGAATATGAAAATTTCCACAAAAATGTTTGGTAACGATTCCCCAAACCTTTTATAAATTCTTCGTAATAATAAATACCTACCTTTATAAACTGATACAATGGTGTATCATCTTCCAGAAGTTCCAGGTCTACTATGCAGTAGACGGCGTCAGGCTTCTTTAGACAAAGATCGAAGTCATCCAACTCTGATAGCGCTGGCATTGAATGATAATCGAAAATCGATTCTGGTGGTTCATCTGTGAACAAGACAATCAAAATGAAGTATGATCTAAACCTCATGTTTCATGACAGCCCGGAGGATAAGGCACTATAAAGCATAGGTGTAAAAGAGGGTTCAAAACGTGGTAAGTACCGATGAAAATATCCCGTGTTATATTGTACTTTCTATGATTATTTAGACACCACTGACATAAAAATATGATGAAGAAAAACACCGTCAGGAAACCTGAACTTTTTCTTATTATATGTAGGTATGTTAGAAATCGCAAACCGACTTGAGCAAGCGTGATCATTAATGCTCAAACCTTTTCCGTGTGAGAAGAGGCCTTTTCTCAGCAGAAGACACTATAAGCTTATGATGTATCCAACAATCATATTGCTTGAAGGACTGGTGGCAGTGGCGAAAGAAAAACTTAGCATGGGCAGTCCTCTAGGTAGCCCGACGTTGTTAGAGTCGTGAGGATCCATGGGATGGAATTGGCATACTGTAGTCTACATGAAGAACAAAGAAGGACATTTTGGCAGCCGGACGCCCGTTCATCCGTTTTTTTTTTCTCGCCGATGATGATGATTATTCGAAAATACTTATAACATCGTCAATAGCAAAAATTTCCCCATCAAATTCATCATCAGCTGGCCTTAAGATGCATACTGAATTTCTTTCTGACATTTTTCAGGTTCTTTGTTAACCTTAGATGGGGAAATAAAATCGGGGAGAATTTTGACCTCGCTCATCAAAAAATATCTCAGTTTATAACTAAAAAGTTCCTTAGGAAAATCTAAAGGTTGTTGAAAAATGTTAGGCGAATTTTCTCGTTTCTATGATCTGGATAATATTTTAGAAAAATATTTCTAAGCTTTACCCTCTATCGTAAAGTCAAAATATTTTCTTCCATTAAAAATGTTTATAGTATCCATTTGAAGATAATAATTTTGGAAAAATATTTTCTATTTACATTTGTACGTATTTCGAATGTACTAAGCTGTTTCTTAAATAAGTGTTATGAGTATTGGAAACCAATTTCTAGGTAGAATTTATTATTACGGTTTTCAATAGGAAAAATTGTTTCGAGAACGCAAATGTTTGCTAATGGCTCACCACACGGAAAGAATTCCTGAACTATGAAAATAGGCACAGTAGCACAATCAATAAAGTAGTTTTAATGAAAAATTGTAACATTGAAATATACAGCAACTTTTTTTTATGTAATATATCGGCAAACGAGCAGACGGATTACCTAATGGTAAGTAATCAGCGCCGCCCATGGACGCCCGCAGCGGAGGGGTTACGAGTGCGTTGCCGACCTTTTAGGGATTAGGGATTTGGAGATTTGTGATTGAGGAGGGATTGGGGGTGGGGAAGGATTGTTTTCTGTGAGGCCGTGGTACTGGTTTTATTCCAATTAATTTATTTTTAAAATGTATGAAATGATATTTAATTATAATATCAATTGCAATAATTTTATAAACGGGGAGTTGATACGAAATTCTTATGTTTTTGGGTTCAAGTCTGACCTTCAAAACATTGGATCAACGAAGCAGGTTTATGTTATGATAATAAGCTTCCAAATACGTATAATGTTTCGTGCTGATCAATAATTCTCAACAGAAATGCTACCTCAAGAAGCAACACATTAAAATACCGGTTTTTTATCAACAGTAAATAATATTGGAGTCTTATTTATGACGTCATAAAAAATGATAAAAACCCCAACGTACTGCAATGTTTAGAAAAGGAAAAAACAATATGTAGACCTGAGGAACTACTCCAACCGGCTCAATTAAAGATGGCTGACACGTAATCTTCGTCTATACTGTGTATCTACCCAGTCCACGCTGACACCTAACCGCGATACTCGTAGAACGAGGAAAATGAGATTATAATATAAAAACACGCATCGTAATATCTCGTGATTAGTTTGCGGAGTGGTGTTCGATACAAAGTGCTCAAAATGTTAAAAGTATTACCGTTCTTCGTATTACTTGTGACTGTTTCTTGTGAAAATAGTAACGTAGACGCGCTGATAGATCAAATATTTGGACCTACAACTGTTAAAGTTACTCAAGAGCCTAATAAATCAACGGTAACAGTTGATCAAGGAAATAAAACGTGCACGACTCCCGATGGATTGGAAGGAGAATGCGTCGTTTATTACCTCTGCAACGCCACTAATACTACTCCGGAGCCAATAATTGATCTTCACTTCAATGAGAACGAGTGTGTGTCGTACGTAGACGTCTGCTGCCACAAATCACATAGATTATCTGATGACCACTACAAAACTTTGACTAAACGGTCACCGTTTAATGAAATGAAAGAAAAAATGGCAGAAAACCCTACGTTACCGGATCCTAAACCAACTGCGCCAGGTGATACTAGTAAAGGTGACATTCTATGCCAGACAAGGGATGGCAAACAAGGTAAATGTGTACCTTATTATCTCTGCAATGCTACCTATAGCACTGGCCAAGGCGATAAATATGTCAGTGATAACAATTGTCCGTCTTACATAGAGGAATGTTGCAAAGAAATCGATATTATGTCTTTAGATCATTTCAAATCCAGACATAAACGATACACTTACAATTATGTTAAAGTAAATCAAGATTCTGGGAGTGAAAATAAAACTGTTAAAAACAATACCCAGGAAACTGATACACAATCAGTTGAAGCAATTCGTGAATATTGTAAAACTAAGGAGGGTAAACAAGGAGAATGTGTCCCTTATTATTTATGCAATGCGAACAATACTGTAACTGGTGTAGGGCAGATTGATGTAGCAGCTGTCGAAGAAAATGTATGTTCTTCATACATGGATGTTTGTTGTGAAGATGTAGACAAATTACCTTATGCGCCATTAGAACGCGAGGGCTGTGGATGGGCAAACCCTGCTGGTCTAAGCTCAATAAAAGTTCCACCAGAAGAGACGAGATTCGGAGAATTTCCTTGGATGGTTGCTATTCTTGAAAAGGTTCCGCTTAAAGAAAATGATCCTGATAGTGAAAAACTTAACGTATACATTGGCGGAGGTTCCTTGATACATCCAAGTGTAGTTTTGACAGTAGCGCACTACGTTCATAACAAAACTGACATTAAAATAAGAGCAGGAGAATGGGATACAACCTCAACGAAAGAACCCTACCCATACCAAGACAGACAAGTGGCTTCAATTGAAATTCATAAGGACTTTATAAAAAGAACACTATTCTACGACATAGCTTTACTATTTCTTGCTAAACCTGTAGAACTAGCTCCGAATGTAGGAGTCGTATGTTTACCAGCACCAAATGTCCCACAAGAGGAGGGTGCGCGTTGCCTAGCAACGGGTTGGGGTAAAGACAAGTTTGGGAAAGGAGGCCACTACTCCACTGTACTTAAAAAAGTTGTTTTACCTGTTGTAAACCATAATAGCTGCGAGAAGATACTTCGTTCGAAGACTCGTCTTGGGCCAGTGTTTAGCTTACATTCAACATTTATGTGTGCTGGTGGGGAGAGGGATAAAGACACTTGTACTGGTGATGGTGGTAGCCCACTATCTTGTCCTATAGACACAGATCGGTTCGTTCAAAGTGGTATTGTTGCTTGGGGTGTGGGGTGCGGGGAAGACGGCGTCCCAGGCGTGTATGTAGATGTGTCAACCCAAAGAAACTGGATTGACGACAAGATTATCGGTAAGGGCTATGACCCTAAAGTTTATACTTATGTGCATAAAGGTACATATTGAGTTAAACAGTGATGTGGTGACGCAAATTAGGAACTTATGCACATGGATTTTGTGACTACTTTGATATAAAAAAAATTTGCATCGAACGTGATAAATACTTTCGTGATTTGTTTTATTACTAATTATAGAACCGTTTTGTAACTATTTCATTCATTGTGATTCAAAGTGTGAGTGATTAATCATCCATTAATACATTTTCTAAAGGATCTATATGTGAAACTGATTTAAAAAAAAAAAATGAGTTTCTTGCACGTTCTAATTCATCGGAATCAACAATTTAGTACGAGCAAATAGTTCCAATAAGAGGATTGAGTGACAGACTGACTTATCATTTTCAGCTTTGTTTGATGTTCAAAAGGGCCATCAACGGTCTGATTTGTAATAAATGATTTTGATTTTAAATTTGACTTTGAATTACCTTAAAACAATATCATAGTCATTTAAAAAATGGTTCGAATGATGGTAAGTCTATACTAATATTATAAAGAGGTAAAATTTGTAAGTTTGTATGTTGGGGATAATCTATGGAACCGCTGGTCTAATGGTAAAATTATTTCACTGATAAATAGCTACAATGTTCCTGAATGCCATAAGCTATAAAACATCACGCTACGATTAAATGGAGCCGAGCAGCGGGTGAAACCACGCGAGAGTAGCTAGTAATATTATAAATTGAAAATGTATGACAACATACAAACACACCTATTATTTAAGTGTATTACTTATTATGCATAGACTTGTCGTGGCCACATAGATTTTGTCACTCGATGAAATGCTTGAGTTTGTTATGATATAAGAGGTTTCTTATCTTTTTTTATGTGATAGTTCAGCAAACGAGCAAACGGATTACCTGATGGTAAGCAATTAAAATTAAGCGTCAAAATCAAAATTTAATAGCGAAATTTACACCCGCAACGACGGAGGACTTACAAGTGCGTTGATTAAGTAGATGAGATTTTGAAAATAATTATTTGTTCAACATTCGTCCTTGAGTCGTAGCGCATAATGTTCAAAATCATACCTGACCTTAATCGACTATCAGATGTTTCCAAGTTTTTGTGATTTTAATAATAATGAAGGTAAGTTTTATAATACCTACTGAAGGTCACTAAGGACTAGTAGTTAAGTCATTGATTGAGAAGATTGTACTTATATGTGATTTTAAAAAATGCTATTTATAGTTCAGATTCAGATAATTCAGAAAATTTACATTTGTGCTGGTCAGTTTTCGAATGAACCCACGCATAAGAAGCGGGCTTTTGGCTTCAACGACTTATAATAACTTATAAAGTGTGAGAGAGTAATGCTTCGGCACGAATGGGTTGGCTCAACCTGAGTGATAGCCTCGCTCAAACTTATAATTAGAAATTATAAGTCCAGGTTTCCTCACGATGTTTACCTTCACCGTATATCAGTGGTGTCTAAATAATCATAGAAAGTACATATAACTCGGAAAAAGTCACTTTCGTACTTGCCAGGTTTCGAACCCTCAACCCTCATGCATGAGAAGCGGGCTCCTTAACCTCCGGGCCACCACGACATCGACATCGACCACCACGACAAAGTGCAGTGTTATACATTATATACCACTTGTTTTCTTGTTATACACATTTAGGAAACAGATAGTATATATAGTTCCTTAATAACGAAGAAGGAGGGTCCTCCGACCAGGCGGAGTGATCGTGTCTGGCGAGCTACTGTCTGACAGTTGTTGTCTTGATTTTGTTCTTGTTCTAATTGTATCGAAAACTTTTATACCGCGATGTAGGACCTTGAACGTGATTGGTGCTGTTGCTGTATGTTGTGCGATAGATGTCGCTAGGTACACAATATATGCAAATTTTTGTTGTAGTGATTAACAACACTACATATAAAACAGTCGTTCTCTCTGTCAGTATCTCCCTATGTAAGCTTAAATCTATAAAACTACGCAACGAATTTTGATAGATATTTTTAATAGATAGAGTAATTGAAGAGAAAGGTTTATATTTATTTTTAAACGTCGCCCCACATTAGGATTTTCTCCTGTGTCGTGTGCATTTACAAACATACAATTTCACATACACATCACACCTAGACCCGGAACAATAATTTGTGGATCACACAGTGTCCGTGGGGAAATCGAACTCGCGACGCGTTGTACGGTAGCCAGTTGCCCAGCTGCCGCGCCAACCGTGCAGTCAAATATAAATATATATAATAATGTAAATAAATAGTGGAGAATTTTAGTATCAGTATTGCACCCGTGCGAAACCAGGGCGGGTCGCTACTAACATATAAAATGCGAGAACAGAACGTCACTACGTCTTGCGGCACATACCAGTTTGGCCCAAGTACCTATTTCTAGAAATGTTCCACTTACACACGTTTCTAAGATAAAACTTACTATTTCCACGTAGTACAAGTAATGAGGAATGAGGAGACACATGATTATGAAATTAGAGGTTTCATCATCATCATTATATTATATATAAGTGTATATAGCCTATAAGTGCCCACAGCTAAGCAAAGGCCACTTCTCAAACGGAGAAATTTTTGAGTATTCGTCACCACGCTTGCTCAAAATGGATTGGCGCTTTCAAACTTAAAATGCGAAATTCAATGTATTCTTTTAGCGCTTTTCAGTGGTGTTTAAATAATCTTAGAAATATATGTTTTATATATGTAAATCGGAAAAAGGCACATTGGTTCTTGCCAGGTTTCGAACCCTCACGCATTAGAAGCGGGAGTTTTTAACTTTCGGGTCACCGCACCAAAAACAACTTAACCAGTAAGTTCATTACGCTTAAGCACACAAGGGCATCTATTTATGTAAAATTTACTTGCAATATCCTTCAATTAAATACGTAGCAATTAAACATTAATAATTATGCACATATATATGCGTATATACGCAAAAATTTTACGGACATTACTCAAATGAAGCAACGGTTTTATTACTATGTACTACTGTAATACTGTTCTAAAAATAAATATTTATCAACTGAAAGTCCATGTGATTACCTGACGTTAAGTAATCTACGTCGCTCCGGTTGCCCATGAACAAATGCAACACTAACACCCGGTTTCTGAAAGGCTTGCCAACGCTAAAATTAACTAATCTCCTGTTAAATCTTTTGTCAAGTCTTCTGATTGGTTGTTGATAATTCAGTCAACCAATCAGATAACTTGACAAGAGATTAAATTTATTTTAACATTGATCGACCTTTTGGAAACCGGATGTTAGTGTTGTACAATAAGTGGTGCAAGTGCGTCGACTGCGTTGGGGATTGGGGGTTTTAGGGATTATAGAGATATGGGGCAGGGTCTTTTTATCGTCAGTCCTGAGGATCATGGTCAGAATCGCGGTAACATCTGGACCGGATGGTCCGCCTCCACCGGTTTCGTTCCATCGCATATCTCGTTACCGTGATGAATTTGGAGGACGATAAAGCTTTTACTTGATCGGTCCATCTGGTTGGTAAACGACCACGCGATCTTTTGCCTTCGGTTTTCTCTTCATCGCCTTTGCGCTGGCGTAAGGGCAGGGTAAGGATGGACTAACCTCAACCAGACGGTACATAACGCTTTGGTTGTTTTATGACGGTTTTCTCCGGACGGACCTTATTTCGTGTTCAGTAGGCATTTGTTCGCTACCACGCCTGGTGGTAAGCTATGACGCGATCTATGATGGAGTGCCTATAAGTCACCGTTTCACTCAAGCCTTGGGGACCAAAGACTATTACAAAGAATCCTACTTTTTAGCGGTTCTGATTATAAAAATTGAAGCGAACCGCTCGAAATTTTCGTTGTTATGTCTATTAAATTACTATTATGTCTGTTAAAAAGTTGTTATAAATCTGATGTGCGTCAATATATTAGTACAGTCATATGTTGCACGTCAATCCCTTTTCCAATCCCTAAATCTCCAAACGCCTAATCCCCAAAAGGTCGGCAACGCACTCGTAACTCCTCTGTTTTTGCGGTTGTCCATAGGTGGCGCTAACTGCTTACCATCAGGTAAGTCCACTCATTTGCGTCCTATCACCTAAAAAGAAACTAACCCTGTTCGTTGGCAATAAAAAAAATTGGTCTCTAAGTATTTGTTTTTTTGCGATTCTGAGCTGACTAGCGAGACTAAACAGACGTGTCTTTTGTTATTTATAATGCACACCTATAAATAATTGCGAAATAAAAAAAAAATATATTTTGCGGCGTCAGATTTATATCAAGTAAAGTGTGTCATGAGTGCTTAGTAGGTGACCAACAACTTTGTCATAGTGTAAAATGCTATTTTTGTTACTGTGTTAGTTATGTCTAACCCAGAAGCCAGCCCGTTTGGCCGTAGCCAATTACTACGGCGAAGCCCACCATCGACGCCATCGGAACCTCCTAGAGATCCTAGCCCGCCTCCAGTCAGGGAAAATGAATTACCAAGTGAAGTAATTTCTACGCCGGAGATACAGAAGTGGATGAGCTCAATTGACTCAATCTTGAATGAAGTCTGCATTATTGTTTCGGAGGGGAAAATGAACTCTGAACAGAAGCTTCGAGTTACCAATCTTTGCCGAAAGGTTTCTAGCGGGACGTCTCAAATGGCCATTTTATACCAAGCTCTGAAGCAGAAAACTATCCAGGCCCATAACTCAAATCAGCATTTACAAGAACAGCTGAATATTTCAAACTCTCTGCACCAGCTCAAAGATGCCGTCGAAAATAAAATTCAACCCGAGACTAAATCATATGCCAATATGGTTAAAAAAGGATCGGATACTTTTGTTTGTCCAGAAAATTTGAATTCTGTCGTAATTTATCCCAATGACAAGACCAAAACGAGTGACGAAACAAAGTCTCTGGTCCAAAAGATTATCTCGCCGGTAGAACTTAAGCTGCACGTTCGTGGATTGAAGAAGGTTAGAAATGGGGGTGTCATAATTAATACTGAAACTAAAGGGGACATTGAAAAACTTAAGAACTCAGCAAAATTAGTTTCATCTGGTCTTAAAATTGAAGAACCATCAAAACGTCGACCTAGGATTGCTGTTATTGGTGTACCAGTAGCCCTTACAGAAAAAGAGGTATTCGATTGCATATTCGAGCAAAACATTACCGACAAGTTGCCGAATATAACACGTGAGTCATTCCTGGAAACAATCAAATTGAGCCACAAATCGGGTAAGAAGAATCTTTCTAACTGTAACTATGTTTTGGAAGTTCCTGCCAGCATTAGGAGAGCATTAATTAATCAAGGCCGAATCTTCATCAATTGGACGTCATGTCCGGTCCGAGATTTTACTATTGTGACAAGGTGCTTTAATTGCCAACAGTTTGGTCATGCGGCCAAGTTTTGCCGAGAAGCTATTGCTACATGCAATCACTGTGGAGAAACTGGCCACTCCTTCAAGGACTGTAGTAACAAATCTTCTCCCTCACAATGTGCGACGTGCAAACGTTTTAAGCGTAAATGTGACCATCCAACAGGGGATATGAGTTGCCCAGCTCGCAAATACGCAGAAGACTACTACATTAATTCCATAGACTATGAAGGGGCCTAATGCTACCACACACCTTAGTATGTAAGCACTTTAGAAGTAAACTTTTATTTTGTATTCTTAAAAATTGTTAATTTGTAATTATTATGACCACTCAGCTAATAGATGACCTAGACAGTTTTTCTGTGTCTGACGCGCAAGTATGCAATTTAAAAATAATCGCACATAACTTAATTTCGCACGCTGACTTTGCATGCACTTGCCCTGCTGTGGTAAATGCTGATTATACTAAACATGTAGGTGTAACAATTGACACAAATCTGAACTTCCGTAAACACATCGGTCTTTTGTGTACTAGATCGTATGTGCTATTGATGCGTAAATCGATCTTTTTCTAAAAACTTCTAGAAATCGTACAATGTTGGTCACTAGTCCGTAAGAAACAAACACTTTAAGTGTTATTTTAAATCTGTTTTATAATTTTTTATGTATAATATTTAGTCTTGTAGTCATAAACAATATACTTTTTTCATTAGTAATATTAATTGTATTTGCCCCACGTATTAAAAAGTCGAAGACTGATGGCCTGAAACACAGGTTTACATAAACCTAGCTCGGGCAGGTCACTTTAATATCTTACGATATTGTTGTCCTTGTTAATAACAAGTATTTTATAATTGTGAAAATAATAGTATAAGTTGTAATTACCTTTCATTATATAAATACCTAAAAGTTAACTATTGAAATTACTGTGGCTTATTATAAACAATATTTGTAGAAAGTTATCAATAAATTTTATAATTTTTATAATATTACGACACTAGTGACCACTCATCTAATGATTCATACATGTACTAGGTAATCATATTTTAGATCGTATTGTTAGATTACAAATAATATGACGATAGTTTCTTACAATTTCAGTTACAACTATTTCAAAATTAGGTCAGTAACTAAAGCGTAGACTCAAAAAGAAAAACAAAAGAATCTTCGAAGCTAACGACGAAAGTAATTGAAAAAAAAATGGCGTACATTCGCCATTTGCAATATAATATTGTTCAATAGCTACTCTTGTTGTTTTGTAGTCGTTCTGGTAGCCCGGAGGTAAAGGGGCCTTCTCATGCGGGTTCGAAACTTGGCAAGTATCAATCTGAGATTTTTTTTTAGCAAAAAACTGAGCCGACTCTTGCAAACGAGCGGACAGATTACCTTATGGTAAGCAATCAGCGCCGCCCATGGACACCCGCAACGGAGGAGTTACGAGTGCGTTGCCGACCTTTTAGGGATTAGGGATTTGGAGATTTAGGGATTGGGGAAGGGTCCGGGAGCTTGAGGCTCACTCACACGGCGAAACACAACGCTGTGGTTGTTTCATGCCGGTTTTCTGTGAGGTAGATCTTGTCAATCCAGTAATTAATTATTATACATATTGTCTATTCCATGTCATCGATAATTTATTTATTTATTTATGTTAACACGGATTTGATCCGGTTATATTAACACAGATATATTAAAATAATGAAAGAAAATAAAAAAAACGATACCTACATATGATAAGTTGGAATAGTGGTATATTGACACCCTGTCAACTTTTTTGTTTTGTTTTTTTTTTCCAATAAGGTATTTGATTCGTTCTGGTGGCCCGAATGTTAAGGGGGTCTTCTCATGCGAGTTCTATAGTAAAATCTAGCAAGTACCAATGTGACTTTTTTATGTTACATATAGGTCGGCAAACGAGCAGACAGATTACCTTATGGTAAGCAATCAACGCCGCCCATGGACATGGCAACACCAAAGGAGTTACGAGTGCGTTGCCAGCCGTTTAGGGATAAGAGTTTCAGATATTTAAGGATTGGGAAGGGTCAAGGGAGCCGTAGGGATTGAGCCTGCGGTAACCTCACTCGCAAGGTGAAACACAACGCTGTGGTTGTTTCACGCCTGTTTTCTGTGAGGCCGTGGTATCACTCCGGTTGAGGCACCTATTCGTGCCCAAGCTTGGCTCTCCCACACTTTCTACGAGTTATATGTATTTTCTTCATTTATCTGGACACCACTGACAAACAGTGAAGGAAAACATCGTGAGGAAACTTTGGCTTAGATATAATTTCTAATTGTAAGTATGAAATGTCCAATCCATCTTGAGCAAGCGTGGTGGTTAACGCTCAAACGTTATCCATGTAAGAACAGGGTTTTGCTGGGCTGTGGGCGTTTATAGGGTGATGATGTGACATATGGTAAAGGAAAACTTCGAGAGGAAACCAGGACTTATGATTTCTAAATTTAAATTTGAAGTTCCAATCCGCCTTGAGCAAGCGTGGTGGTCAATGTTCAAACATTCCCAAGTGAAAAGAGGCCTTTGCTCAGCAGTGGGCTCTTTTAAGCTGACGATCTGATAAATGTAGTAGTCTGCGCTTAAAGTTCAAGTAATTAGTTGATTTTATCGTACGAATTACTTTTGATTTAATTCAAAATAAAGACAATAAAATATCTGTAATTACGGTTGTTATAAAGGGGTCTCGGGTTCATTTTGTTTTTAATTAATTCATAATTAGGTTTTAGGTATTTGAATATAAAGCTGTTATTCGGATGCATGTGAAAAAATTATTATTATTATGACATATCAAGATCTCTGAATTGTTTTTTATAATACAAAAATGAATTGCTAAATATGTTATGTTGCTAAGCGCAAATCTCGAGAACAGCTGAACCGATTTAAGTCATTCTTCAGTATTGATTCTATAGTATGAAAGAGGTACGAATGGACTAGCTTGAGCGGACTGATACGTTGTGCTTCGTCGTCTGAGTGAAGTTAAAAGATTAGTTCATTCTCTCCATTTCCCCAATCCCCAATCTTTAAATCTCCAACTACCGCCAAAAGGACAGCAACCACTTATAACTCCTCTGGTTTTGAAGGGTCTAAGAGCGGCGTCGATTGATTGATTCCATCATATTATGATCGATGAGCTTATTTGCTGCTAAAACAATACTGTTTTTGTTGTATATGTTATGATCAGAAGAAAATTTTTGAAAAGCTAACTTGATGATATGCAATAGGTGCCGCCCATGAACACTTGTACCTTATATCAAAGGAGTTATTACAAGCGCGTTGCCGGTTTCTTGTTGGTTAGTAGGAAGTTAAGGACACATAAGGATTTGAGGATTGAGTATAGGGAGGTGGAGGAGGATGAGGCCTCCGGTAACCTCCCTCATATTGCGAAAAACAACGTAAATGTGGCTTCCCGCTGGTTTTCTGTGAGACCGTAGTATCACTCTGGTGGAGCCTTCCCATTCGTGCCGAAGCATGGCTCTCCAACAGTCCGGGAAATATAACATTTTTAATGTCTTGTAGCTCGCTAAAAAACCAATGACAGACTCCAAGGTTAATTCACACCCACATCATCACTATACATATATGTCTATGTATAAAAAAGTTTTTCCTAGTAAAAAAATATTTAGCACTAGCGACCCGCCCCGGCTTCGTACGAGTGAAAAGCTGATATTATTTTATGGATGTTATTATACTTTTGTGTACGTTTATGCATGTATTGTACACTACATGTAAAAGGAGATAGTAAAATAACTAAATGGCCTTTTTGGCATCGGTATCGATCACTAATGATTTTGAAAATATATTTCGTGTACAGAATTGACATCTCTACGGATTTGTTATAAGTGTAAGTAAGTATATGGAAGATAATTGTGCTAATTCGCAAAATTAAGCTATAATTGTCAAAATATGCAGACGCATATAAATGTTACCTTTAGTATAAAAAATGTTTTACCTTTAGTAAGTACCTACTTATCACATTTTATTGCTTAACCGTTTTTAACACGCCTTTTTTTAAATCAAACTATGACAAACTAAATTTAAAGCTACTAAATAAAAACATAAAAAAGTATGTATAAAATTAAAAAAAACTGAATTACACGCGGTTCTAATTGTCACTAATTACTATCATGGAAATTCCTAATGTTACAGAATTTTTTTGTGATGGAAGTATCGTCAAATGACTTCTCCCGCCCAGAGTCGGGTGGAAGAAAGTGTCAGACTGTTACTGACTAAAAACCCCCCTGTTTGTTCTCCTGCTCTGGGCCAAGGCCGCGGTGCCTCATTGCGCTTACCCCGCAACCCCGGCTGAACATTAGTCCTATAGGGCCCCGTCTGTGGTGGTCTATTGGCTCTTAGACGCGCGCGGAACGCTATGCACCGTACACAATTATAACTTTATGTGTAGTAAGTAGTCTTAGAAGAACGCGTGAGGGAGCTATCTACGCCCCGGTCGTCGCAGTAGACGATAGAGCAGAACCAGATCCGTGGGGTTGGTTCGGGTCGGGGTTGCGAGTCAAGCGACATATGGTGCTACGGGCTCGACGTGGAGCAGATGAAGGAACGGGGTTTTTTTAGTCACTAAGTGTCTTACACGCCCTTTCGCCTCACCCTAGCCGAGAGAAGAAATGTAATGACTGCCCTTTTTCAAAACATAAAAACACTTTAGGGATAAGTGACAGGTATTGTTAAAGATAAAGATAGTTTATTTGCAATATAAATTGTGTAATAAATAAAACGTTATGTAACATAACACACAACACAAGATAATTATGTTATATAACATAAAAGAAATATTATTTCATTAGACCAACGGTTCCCAGAGAAAAACAATAAAAGAAAATAGAAATGCACGATGTATATGACTGTACGTTTGAAGCGGTGGCTAGGTTACCGACTGCCTTGTAATGTATCACGGATTCATTTCCAGCACGGATGAACTACTTATGTGATCCACAACTTGTTGTTCCGGGTCTGAAAGTGATGTGTATGTGAAATTATATGTTTGTAAACGCACCCACGACACAGGATAAAGTCCTACTTTGAGGTAACGTTACAAAAATGTTAATAGAATATACCAACATACCTATATCTAAACATCTAATCATCAACAAATACTTATGTGATCTACAACTTGTTGTTCCGGGTCTGAAAGTGATGTGTATGTGAAATTGTATATTTATAAACTCACCCATGCCTCAGGATAAAGTCTTACTTTGAGATAACGTTACAAAAATGTTAATAGAATATACCTACATACCTATATCTAAACATCTAATCATCATAAAGTCAATAAAATTATCAGGTGAGGAACGATGTTGTTTTTAGTCAGTAAGAGTCTGGCTCTTCTTATCATCTTCTTATCATCCTAGGCGAAAATAAATATTTGACGATTTTCTCCCACTGAAAAAAATTGTGTTAGATGATACAATGCTTATCCTCTAATTGTGATATGAATCAAAGCATTATATTAAAAAAAAGAACAAATGAATACCCCTTTATTTCTATGTTCTTAAGGTAGATTTAATGGTGACCTACTTGTCACCAAAATAGTTTCTTAAATGTCTTAATAACAGTCCTAAAAGTAGACATCAATTCGTAAATAAAAACACGTTAATAATATGTGTAATTTTAATACATAGGAATGTTGATACGTAACGTAAAGATAATCCACTTTTAACAACCCTAAAAATATCTATATTACCATACCATTCAATAATTTTCATACAGCAAAATAATTTTCTTAATAAATAAAAAACGCAAATTTAAATATCAATTAACAAAATATTAATAAATTCCACCTTCAATTACCAGATATGACTTTTATTAATATCGTCGGAGATGAATTAATTTACAATACATATTTTCAAATTTGGAATAAACTCGATCGAATCTTGAATAAAGAACCGATAATACGCGACTTTCTTCATCTATTACATAGATTCTGCGCAAGCGCCTACGAAATACAAAGAAAAACAAGTTAGTACTAAAAGCGTCACGAAACCCAAAACTCACCTTTCTCGGTGATATTTTGTCCCAAAACACTGACAACACAGAGCACAATGAACCACCTCATCGTTCCTTAGCACTTGCACCAACTGTCGCGAGTCGTGCGCCTGCGCACCGCTCCTAATATTTTGCAATTACTCCGTAGGAAGGGATTTATCGTGTAAAGTCTAGTTATTTAGGCAAAGATTATTATTATTCTTGTTTGCTTGTGATGTCGTAAATTTTATGAGTTAAAGTTTTTGTTTATTAAGTCAAAGTTTTATGATGGGAAATTGAAATTTTAAAACTCATTATGATATGTTTTTTCATGTATTAGGGCTGATTTTTCAATAGTCAGCATCATAATTTTAGTATTTTATTATATAAGTAGTTACTACATATATAATAAAATAATTGAAATTTCATCTCTTAGATATCAAACTTAATCATCGAATCTAAAAGTCATCGATGGACAAATAAAAAATCAACGTAAATATATGTATATATTTCTTAATTCATCAAACTCCAAGCGAACGCCGGCAAACCCATTGTTTTTCTTTTGTGTCTCGAATTACGACGATTCTATGGTTAAATAATTAAACTCTTTTAATCACTTGCCAGGGTTGCGATTGCAAGAGCAGTATATACCACGTACCTGGCTCGGAGAAGGTACATACGAGCTGGTTTTTAGTCTTTAAGAAATTTCTATAATCTTATCCCTAATAACCTACAAATGGTCGACAACGCACTTGATGTAACTCTTTTGGTATTACGACTGTCCATGAGCCGCACAGATTGCATGGCATCAGGTAATACACACTGTATGAGTACCTATACCTATAGTACCATACCTTGACGTTTGTCAACAACAATGTCTCTCTCTCCCTCTCTTTCTCTCTCTCTCTCTCTCTCCGCCCCATCCAATGCGAGTCTTCCGGCCGGACCGGAGTGATACTACGGCCTCACAGAAAACTGACGTGAAGCAACACGTTGTATCCCGCCGTGTGACTCTGGTTACCGGAGGCCCAATCCTACCCCTATCCTCAATTCTCAAAACACCTATCCCTAAATCCCTAATTACAAGAAGCAGGCAACGCACTTGTAGTAACTCCTTTTGGTATTACGACTATCCATGGGCGGCGCTGATTGCTTTTCACCAGGTAATCCGTCTGCTCGTTCTTACATTTACATTTTACATTTAAATCCAAAAAAGAGTGTTGTTAATACATTTATCATTTTACATCACATTGCCACATAGCATTAGTTATAATTATAACATCCTTCCTGGCAATGCTTGGTCATGCAGAGATCCTGTGTGCCAATGGTTTTAGTCAGTAACAATATTCACAATGATTTTCGTATCCAAAAAGGCTTCAGCTGTTTCTGAGAAATTTTAAATTTGACTGCACGGTTGGCACGGTGGCCTGGCTAGTGGATGCCGAGCAACTTTTCGTGGATTTATTTCCTGCCTGGAATAAGTGTTTGTGAGATCCATATATTATTGTTCCAAGGATGCGTATGTTAAATTGTATGTCCGCAAACCCACCTACGACACTTAAATAAAAACTAAAGTAAGTACGTTAAAATGGGAGCACTAATTCTATCACGAACTTGCACACATTGTAATTTTCAAATAAGAAAAATATAGTTAACAATTATTAATAACTTAAGTGTGGGCCCTGGGTGGTGAATGGGTCGGCTCGACTGGAGCCAATGGCCCCACGGTGAACAGGCGTGAACCAACCATACCGTGTGAATGAGTTTACTGGAAGCTTGATCCTTCCCCACCCCCATCCCTCCCGAATCCCTAAATCTCCGAAACCTTAATACCCAAAACGTTGGCAACTCGCTCGTTACTCGTCAGGTGTGCGGTTGTCCATTAGAAGCGCGAATTGCTTACCATCAGGTAATACGTCCACCAGTTCATGCAGACCTATTTCATACAAAAACGTCATCATCTCTCTACTACGTCTACTACGTATCAAAGGTCTCCCTTATATCCCTTTCAACTCCAGCTCGCTATGTCAAGACCGTGGTCAAGACATACTGAACGTAAATAAGCCTTTAAATTCAAATTTGGAACCAATTCCATACCAGTAAGTAAAAAGAAAATATTTAAATGATTCTATTAGGTATTTCAATTATTGATAACAAAAAAAAATACTATTCCAGCTAAATGGCAAGGGAATAGCTCAAAACTACTGTGAGCTACTATTATTATTCACATATTTATTTAAGTTGCTATAAAAATTACATTTTAAAATAATACTATAAAAATATACAATAAAAAATATTCATTTAAAATATTTACTACATTATAAGTGTTGTTAAGATGGCTGTATTTAATATATCTGCATATAATATTAGTTTCTCTATTTAGAACTATGTCAATTTTACACATTTTTTCGTTTTCATTTTGGTATAATAATAAATTTGGAGGAGGCCTGCAGAGGGGGTTCTTGCAAACTAAACTAACTTTTACTTAATTAAAAGTAATAATAAGCTATATTATTATACATATATATGAAAATAACAATGTCTAGATTTAAGAATTACATAAAAAATAAGTACTAACTGCAAAAAATATAATACAATCTAAAGAATCTAAGTTTCTCATTGTTGTAAACTGTAAGAAATAATGGGTTTTATTTTTAATTAATATTTTATAATATTAAATTATGGCTTAAAACCAGTATTTAAAAACTATTTTAATTTTATAAAATTAAAACATTAAATTGTGAGACAAAAAGTCTCTTTAGTTTTAACGATTCAAGAATACAGGGACAGAAAAACCGACAGCAGATATGTCTTATACCTACTAGGTATGTAGTGATGTTTAGTACCTTATTCAACGAACCATTTCAAAATTATCTTATACAAGTAAATAATTTATAATTAAAAATTATATTAGTTTTCCGCCCGCGGCTTCGCCCTCATGGAATTCGGTTGTAGACTTCACGGTTGGTGCGGTGGCTGGGCAACTTTGTGTGATCCACAAATTGTTGTTTCAGGTCTGGATGTCATGTGTATGTGATTAAACAACACACCCACAACACAGTAGAAAATCCTAAAGTGGGGCAACGTTTCATAAATAAATATATAAATATGTATAAATATATCAATATTATCAATTATAATAACATAACATAAGTCAGGATTTAACTTCTAAGTTTACATGTGCGTATTCGTTTGCAACATGTCACCTTCTTTTAAACGACACAGCGCCATCTATCCGAACTGGTATGAAGCTAACAATATTTTCGTTTTCCCTCAGAAATATCAAATTTTACCGGGATAAAAAGTACTTACCCTATTCAAGTCCGACTTCTAACTTTACGTTTGCAAAATTTCAAAGCAATGGGTTCAGTAGTTACGGCGTAAAAGCGGAACAAACAAACAAACAAACTTAATTTCCCATTTATAATATCAGCAAGGATTTATTTAGCTAATCCACATGAGGATGAAAATAGTATTATAAACAAAAACTAGGCATTGTCTTACACTCGACCTTTAGAAGATGTACCTATTTATGAGAGAGTCAGATTTAATAATAAAACTAACACCCGGTTTCCGAAAGCCCGATCAATGTTAAAATCAATTTAACGTCATCTGATTGGTTGACTGAATTATCAACAACCAATCAGATGACTTGACAAGAGATTTGACACCTAGTTAGTTGATTTCAACATTGATCGGGCATTCGGAAACCGGGTGTTAGTGTCGTATTTAAAAAAAAAATACTCCTTTGTAGACATCATCACTTACCACCAAGCGTGATAGCGACCAAACGCCAGCCGCCCATTAACAAAAAAAAAAAAAATCCAAAATTTTCACAGAAGTCTTTGCAACTATAACCCATAAATCATAATCAATAAAATATCGACGGCGTGAATTGTATAAATATTTTGTAGGTGAGCCATGCTTCGACACGAATAGGTCAGTTTAAGCGGAGTAATACTACGACCTTACAGAAAACCGACATGAAACAACCACAGCATTGTATTTCGCTGGCGCTTTCATTATCCCCTTATCCCCAACCGCGAAATCCCCAATCTTCAATATCGTAAAATTCCCCAGAAGGTCAGCAACGTTTTTGTAAACCCTCCCCCACTTCCCTTTTTACTCCCCAAATCTTCAAACCTCAAATTTTCATATTCCTATCAATAGGCTAAAAACCGTACCATCCGTCTGTTCGTTGGAATTTTTGTTCATTATCCAATAAATTAAGAACTGACTAGGTATTTGAATCCTAAAACCCGTACGCACCTTTTTTAACGAGAGCGTGTATTAGACTCTAATTGACTAATATCCAACCCGTTCCTTTTACTTCTCTGAACCGGTGACGTGGTAAAAAAAAAGTCAAAAATCATTTATTTCAATTAGACCACAGAAGGCACTTTTGAACGTCAAGCAAGCAAAAAAGGAAAAAAGTATATATAACAAGAGCTTTAAAATTAAGCGTGTCAGTCTGTCCGTCTGTCCTCTAGTGAAGCTATTTGCTCGTTCCAAAGTGTAGATTCCTATGGAGAAGAACGAGCAAGAAACTTCATGATTACTCTTTTTCAATCAGTTTTACAATACATTTCTTTGTTACATCATTTAGTCGGTTCTGATATGTGAGAACAATGTAACACTAATGTTCAGGCAAAAAGTACGAAAAAGAAGTGAACCTCAAGGACAACATATTTAGACAGCCTGGAGATGACCAGTCCCAATAGGCGGCGCCCGTTCACGAACATGACACGTACACCAGCACCGCCCAACTCAACCATATTATAGGGAATTGGACGATCCAGTGCCCGTGCCACCGCCAATGAGACCTCTGAGTGAGCATGACAGCTCCCAGCCGACACAAGTACCTATATTCTACAAGTCTTACTTAATTATAATAGGTTACAGGGCACTCACATTTACAAAATCTTAGAAGTTCATCAACAATTAACAACATAGTGTACAATTTAATAATTAAAATAAAAAAAAATATACTCTAAACATCCTGTGGAGTAGGACCAGCTAGCCTCCAAGCATTTTTATCTTGTATATAACCCATATAATGTACATTAAACCTACCATAAAAAACAGAATATTTATCGTAAATCTAATTATGAAAACCTTTTCAATGCTAAACAGTCTTAGGAAAGGGCTACAAGAAGGAAAAGGTACACAATAACCAAGGTCCCAAGTACTTAAAGGTATCTACTTAAACAATTATGAAATCAACCGCATGGCTAGTCAAATGTGTTCTTGGAAAAATACACGAACAACGAAACTCAGTATTGTCATCATAGAATAATAAATAACGGATTTATTTGTTCTTATTGCCAAAGAAGTAGTGGGTTGCCTAACGATGTACATATGTACATTATATTTAAGTAGTGTTTAAATAATGTTAACTTTATTTTTTGGTAGATGTGCTGTTCATGTATTAACGGGTTAAAAATATCTAGAAAAGTTTTTGGCCTTTACGGGACAAGCCCGCCAGAATCTCCTTAGAACCTCTTAAAACGGCAACTCCTGTAAACTAGGATCTATAGCAGATACAACTATTAAAAAATCTAAAAACACTGAAGTGCCAGTCACACAAATTAACGGTCTCAGGAGCCATTAAGAAATCTGGTAGGTAGTTTAGGGAATAAATAGAAAAGTTTCCGACCAGGCCAAGTGATCATGCCTGGCGGGCTACTGCCCAAAAGTAGTTGTACGTTAGAGAATTTTCCATTCGTATTCAGAGGCGCGCTAAACTTCACAATAAATCAATCAATCATTTATTTGCTTTACCATGATATAGGCCAATGACAGTTATAGACCAATACTTAACCTAAGACGACGACCAATATTTAACCTGAGTTACAGGCATGCAAATATGACACAGAATTTACTTCATAAAAAAAATTTCATGCTGTTGAGATATCTATCACGAATGGTTCACAATAATGTCAAGTCTACGGCAATAGAGGTAAATCATCAATGATTTTTCTCGCTCTGAGTGGGGTGAGTGGGAATGTCAGTCTCTTACTGACTAAAAACTATTTTCTTCTCCTGCTCAGTCTGGGACCAAGGCCTATATTATAACGCTTGACCCGCAACCCCGGCTAAACATCAACCTGTTTGGACCCGTCTGTGGTAATGTATTGGCCGCCCTTTGGACCTTTCCGGAATGCCACTCGTCGTAAACTCGGGTAACTGCCAGAAGCTGAATTTTATATTTTAATATGTGCATGTGTTCCTCTAACTTTCTCAAACTTTATTTCTTCGAGATAAAATGATAAACATTAAATTATAATATGCACTTATGTATTTCAAACTAAATTGACAAATTATATGCAAATAATATACATATTTTTAAGTGGAATTTAAATATTTTAAAGCAAATCATCTGGTTCTACACATACGTTGTCTGTCCATGAGACCGATTATAATTTGTCAACTTATTTACTTAAGATTTTGAGCTGTTAAAGAGAATTTTGAAATAAAATGTCCCAAAAGAATTTGTAATCTACCGTCCAATGTATATTTGGTCTTGAGCTGAAGCACATGAAATAGGGCTAGCAAAACATTATAAGTATATTTTTTTTTCGTAATATTTTCATAAAAAGGTGTGGGAGAGTCATGCTGCGGCGTGATAGGGCCGGCTCGGTTAAAGTGATACGATACCACGGCCTCACAGAAAACTGGCGTGAAATTACCATAGCGTTGTGTTTTGCGGTGTGCATGAAGTTACTGGCCTAACCCTTTCTCAACCCCCATATCCCTTCCAAATTCTTAAATCTCCGTAACCCCAATCTCCTAAACGCCGGCAACGCACGTATGTATACGAGCGACCCCGATTTCTACACCATCACGTAAAAAAACCTTATACATAATATATGTATGTATATATTATAAATACAGTTGCTCAAAAAGTGGCGTATTGAAGGGACGTGTAGCCCAGATCCCGAAGATCTGGGCTATTTCACACTCATGCTTTTTTTTGCCTTTCCCCAACTTGTGCGCTTTCTTTCCCAACTGTCAAAATAATTTCTATTAAAAAAACCAACCATGAAGATTTGACTAAAAAAAAAACAGAAGTTTTTCAGATACATGCAAATAGGTTTATTTGTTTCTAAAAAGCTACCTATACTAATTTGTCCAAGATCAAAATTAATTATTTGATTGAGAATTTGGAAAGGTTTCAGGTTATTTCATATCATTAAATTACAATTTAAATCGTATACTAAAACTCGTTCAGACTGTCAACCCTCGCCTTCGGCTCGGGTAGACATTTGTCGGAACTCTTTGCAATGACAGCCATTCCGTACTAGTAATGAAATATACTATTTTCTATTACTCTTCTAGCTATAAAAATACTGTACAAGAAACACCTAACTAGCTAACTATACAAACAAGTCTCTAGTTTCTATTACAGGGCTTGTAGTTGCAAAACGCAATGCAATGTTCCGGTTTGTGAGCAGTCGTTGATACCTTGCTATGTAGCTAGTTGGAGAATTAAAAGAATTCGTGCGATATGCCTTTTGCTTACTTCTATTTTATGAGGGGAAAATCATCAAATGCCTTCTCCCACCCAGGGTAGGGTGTCAGACTCTTAATGACTAAAAACAATCCCGATCCTTCTCCTGCAGTGTCATTCTGTAAGACTTCATTCTAAACTTCGAATCTGAATCCGCAGTGAGTAGTACACTAGCGCTACACTTGCGAGTTGAACTAAATTGACTGCAACATTTTGATAGATAAAGTATGAGATGACGTTAAAAGTGGCATTCTATAATGTTGGTTTTAAATCAGTAAGGGTGACAATCTCTCTCACACTACCCATAGTAGGGGAAGTAATTTAATGACTATCCCACCTCTTTTTTATGCAATATGTCGGCAAACGAGCAGACGGATTACCTGATGGTAAGCAATTAGCGCCGCCCATGGATACCCGCAACGGAAGAGTTTCGAGTGCGTTGCCGACCTTTTAGTGTTTAGGGATTTGGAGATTTAGGGACTGGGGAGGGGAAGAATTGAGCCACCTGTAACCTCACTCACACGGCGAAAAACAACGCTGTGGTTTTCACGCCAGTTTTCTGTGAGGCCGTGGTATCACTCCGGTCGAGCCGACTCATTCGTGCCGAAGCATGGCTCTTCCACACTTAAAAACCTCTAATAAAATAAATCGACTATGTGCGTCATTCTGAATATTCTAACAAAACTTCTTCGAGAAAATCATAAAAATTTATAAGTACCTAATAATAAAATATTAAGATAATGAGTCTCCTGGCACTATTACGTGGATAGCTTATAATTGCTTAAAGAATAAAGTATCATTAACATTTTATAGTCATCCATAAATATCATCATTATAGCACATTTGTATGACGCTTATAGTTTTTTACTTATCAAGCCTAATTAAATTAATAGCTAATTTATTTTTTGCGATACATCTGGCTTAATGCATTTTTCCCAAATCTCGGTTTGATATGAGATGAATCTGAAGCGAAAACATCTGCAGACAAAAGTTGGCCGGGCGATTAAAAAAATGGCGGTGAAAAAGTGCTCTATAGCGATATGGTACTTCAAAGTGCTAATAGGCGGCAGAACTGACGGCAAGTGAAGTAAAAATGATCTCAAATGCAGGCGATATACGTTCTAGCACAGAAAACAATAAACTAGATAGAAATACATAACCAAAAAAAAATTACACGTTAGGGTTGAAATGAAAAAAATATCACTCCCTTATTGACGTGTTATGCACGGAAGAAGAGGGGGGAGGAGAAGATACCCTGATAAAAAAAAAACACTTTTTATTTTACAACTTTGTCGGCGGGGTTGATGCTAACGAGTGCTAACGGTCAATGAGACTTATCCACGGACGGACAGACAAACAGACAGATACCATAGCGAAATTATAAGGGTTCCTAGTTGAATATGGAACCCTAAAAACTAGATGACGCCAAGGAGGTCCAAATGTTCCACTCATACTCAGTTAAATGTGTGATGTCTCTGGGTGTCAGGTTAACTGCTGTACAACGGACCCCTAAACCTCCAACTCCACAATCACAATAATATACCGGAGCCTGCCTTAAAGCAGCAGAAGGAACGGGGTGTTTTTAGTCAGTAAGAGTCTGACACTCTCTCTCGCCTCCCCTTGGGTGAGAGAGGACATTTGTAGATTTGCCCCACACAAAAAAACTTCGGATATAATAGCGGATGCCAAAGCAATGATGCATCGCAGCCTGGTTCGTTACAGGAGTAACAAAAGACAGTCATGATAAGTAAAGTTGGGAGAGCCAAGCTTCGGCACGAATGGATCAGCTCGACCGGAGTGATACCACGGCCTCATAGAATACCGGCGTGAAACAACCCTTACGCCCGGCTTCCGAAAGGCCGATCAATGTTAAAATCAATTTAATCTCTTGTCAAGTTATCTGATTGGTTGACTGAATTATCAACAACCAATCAGATGACTTGACAAGAGATTTAACAGGAGATTAGTTAATTTTAGCGTTAACAAGCCTTTCAGAAACCGGGTGTTAGTGTTGTATTCCGCCGTGTGAGTGAGGTTATCGGAATCAAAAAAATCCTAATCCCTTCCCTTCCTCTATCCTTTCCCGATCCTTATATCCGCAACCCCTATCCCCAAAAGGCCGGTAACGCACTCGTAACTCCTTTGGTGTTGCGGGTGTCCATGGGCGGCGCCGATTGCTTACCATCAGGTAATCCGTCTGCTCGTTTGCCGACTTATACCATAAAAAAAATTATCAAGAGGTCGTGAGGGTCCACACTGTCAGTCATCAACCCTGGTCTAGTTGATCAGCCGACGTCAAGGTCATTGCTACATTGAACGAAATGAAATTGTGTACTGGTTATTAAGACGTGATTCAATTTATGCACCATAGTAGCCCTTTACCTTTTCAAGGTCAAGGCTTATTATTATAGATTGTTTATTTAATAACAAGCTTTTGCCCGCGACTCCGTTCGCGTGGGATAGTGACGGCGATAGTGATTTTTGGTATAAAAACTAGCCTATGTCCTTTCTCGAGTTCTTAACTATGCGTGTACCAAATTTCAAAGAAATCAGTTCTGTACTTTAGGCGTGAAGAAAAGACAGACAGACAGACAGAATTACTTGCGGATTTATAATATTAAGTTTGGATTATTTTGTTTGTTTCGTTTCTTTTGTTATTTTGAAGGGCAGAATGCTATTATAGGTTGTGGAAAATATTATTGATATATTCTGGTGAGGAAATATGGATATAGATAAGGATATACCTTCAAAAATAAATAGGCTTTATTTTCTAAGTACATACAAATATGCTATTAGTTCCTTTCTTTTTTAATTATTTATGTTATTGTATATTGCAATCTTGCCAATCTTTAGAATTCAAAATTAGCCCTACAACCCCCTGAAAAGTTATTAACTAATTTTATAAATGTATATTTGTAAATCTGTTACGCAAAAATGTCTGGATCGAATTGCTTGAAATTTGGTATGTATATAGTTGACACCTTGGACTATAACCTTTGAATAATACAAAGGCTTTTTATCAACCTAACACCCGTGTGAAAACGCGGATGGAAGCTAGTGTCTAATATATTGCCATTTAATTAACATTATAAGAAACAAAAAAAACTTAGACACATAAAAAAAAGTATAATGTGTGCAAATTTAATATCATCATAACAATAAAATCTCAGTCACACAAAAAAGTATAATGCGTGTGAAATGTACGTATTAAATGAATATTTTGACAAAAAATAAATAAGTATTCTAAATATAAATCTGCCTACTTCGCGATAGGCTTGCGCAAATGAATCGTTACCTGATAGAATGCGCGCGGACCGGAACATTGCTACATCCTAAGAAAATTTTGCGTAACCAACTTTGCTTCTGACATTTTAAGCGATATCTTCCTTAAATAGACAATATTGTTGAATAGGTAGGTACTATATAAATATAATTTTATCTGATATTTTCATGTGATAGTAATAAAGATCAATTATGATGTCGCTCAATAAGAATTAACATGACCATTCCGCATGACAACAATCTGGTTGCAGAACAGAAGCTAGCAAAATATCTTGATTTAGCTCATGAGTTTGTCGACATGAGGGATGTAGACTCAGCAATCATTGTGCCGATAGTCGTGTCCGCCAATGGCTTTTTTTGTGAAGGGAAAATCATTAAATACGGTGGCCGGTGGCATGTCTCGATCCCGACGCCCGGTATATCGCCTACTGCAGCTGCTAAGGCGTGAGGAGAATAGTTCCCTCTTTTGCTTCGCCTCCTCCTTTACGACTATCACTGCCTCGCAGAAAGAGGAGACGGCTTCCCAGTTCCTTTAATCATGACCTCAACTAAGACCGGACGCAAGGTCGCCGCCGCTGATCACTTTCCTGAGAACACGGCGTTGCTCAGCCCAAGCAGTATGCATCCGCAGCATCAGCATCCAGTGGCGGTGTGCACACAGAGCACACCGCCACCGGATGCTCCACCGTGTCCTCTGGGTGGTCCTCACAAGAGGTTGTCTGAGGGTATGGAACCTGGCAAGTATATGTGATGTTTTCCGACTTACGTATTTATATCCTTTCTAAGATTATTTAGAAATCATTTACAAACGATGAGAACTGGACTATATAATATCTAATTATAAGTTTCAAATCGTCAATCCGTTTTGCCCTTTCAAATGTCTTAATTCGAAACAAAACAGAAGAACAATAAATTCGCGAATGGAGAAGAACGAGCAAGAAACTACATCGTGACTTTTAATGCCAAACACCATTATAACAAGTTTTTCAGTGCTATATAAAAACAAATGCGATCTTACATTATGTAGTCTCAGCGTCTACGTGACAATTTCTCAACGAGCCGAGAAAATAAACAAAACATTTAAAATACAGCGCGCTTGCTCCTATATTAAACTTGACCGAATATCTTACGCGAAGTGGTATGTAATCGCGACGCGATCTCCGCTTATTGTCTTTGGGGTGTGTCGTGATTTAGAAGCGATTTTGTTTTGTGATTTTTTATTATTAAAACTCTTTGGTTTTCGGCATATATTTTTTACTAATGTCAAAAGTTAGTTATTAAAAACCTTAATGGAAGTGCATAAGGGTGATTATCGGTGAATTAATATTAGGAGAATAATTTATAAAATAATGTGAGTTCTGAGCGAAAAAAAAGAGTTGAAAGATTTCTAAGGATACCTTAGTAAATGTAAATTCTGAAAAAAGACGGCTAAGTTGTCGGGTATCTGGTAGACAGATAGTTGAATATTTTTGTTATGTTTAGGTATCTATTCTGTTTTACAGTGGATTATCGCTATACATGGCGGATACGTCATAAAAATGAGACTGCAATTGACTACAAAACGATTGAACAAGTACAAAACGAATGGAAATGGCAACGCGTCGCCCATTTAGGCTACCTAGGTAAGCTTTAAATAAAACTCTGATGAGTAAAAATTTAAGAAAAAATATTATTTGATTTCGGAGAGTTTTTGATATGAGAACATCTAATTACTCGATACTATGGACTGCGTGCACGAAAAAGTTGACGTCATTTATTATTGGTTTGTATAGTTGTGCTCATTATCACGTTCCGCAAGAGAGAGAGCGCGACATGAAAGAGACAGAGGAATACTGGTACTGTTAAGTTTGACGTTGGCACGTTGACAACCAAGTTTGGTTTTATTGCCACACTGATATAATTTGTAACGAAAAGGGCTCTCGACTCTCGCCAAACATATTTCCCAACACCTATTTACATTACTTTACTATACCTACCTGAACTTTTTATGAATATAAATATCTAACCTAAAAGCCAATAATTGCGATTTAGAAAAAAAATAGACAAACAAAATAACCATTTAATAAATAATATAAACAACATACATCTTACAACTTGCACCAAACACCAAACGGCTCACATTTCCGCGAAGGTCGTGCGCGAGCGAAACAGAAAATTAGAAAGTGTTATTAGAGCGAGACGGCAACAAGACACTTTGCGGTTCAAGTAATTGAATTATTGTGTGTTTATTAATTAAGTCACTTTCTTTATTGATTTTCACGAAGATTTTCGGCTTGTAGCTATTTTTGTTCAAGTGTTCAACGACTTGAGGTCTGAAATATTATACAGAACCTAACTTTATGGAGCCAAGGGATTTTGAGCCTTATTTTAAGGTTGGTACCAGTATGAATTATACGTTTATGGAGTGAATGTTTTTTCAAGTTGAATCATCTTCATCATTATTGGAGTTATACCACGGCCTTACAGAATAGTTTCGCTGTATGAGTGAGGTCACAGGACGTCTTACTTTCTTCCAATCCCTACTTACTAATTCCATGAATCCTCAAACCTCCATACGGCCAGCAAAATATTTGATACTCCTCACAATCGCATGAAAATTATGACTTTACCGCGGCTACTAAGGCCCCGGGCCGGAGCAGGAGAAGGAATGGGGTGTTTAGAGGTGGTTCAGACTCATAGGGTCTGACTGTAAGAGTCTAATATTCGTGCACGACTGCACGGTGGCGCGGTGGCTAGGCATCTGAATGGAACGACTCTTTGCGTGATCCACAAATCTTTGTTCCAGGCCTGGGTGAGTGTGCATGTAAAATTTTATGTTTTTAAATGAACCCACGACACAGGAAATACTAAGAGTATGGGACAGCGTTTAAAAATCTTACTTGTCCCATCTAGGACGAGAGAATACCACACGATTTGAGGCAGACAATTTTCTCCCATCAAAAACTAAACCCAACTACGACAAAAAACGACGCTGAAAAAGTATTAAACAAGATTTTCAGAATGCTTAAAGGCGTAGTCACACATTGTCGAAGTGCTACGATAGGAAAGTCTATGTAACGTGTGACTACGCCTTAAAGAATTCTGAAAATCTTGTTTTGTACATTTTCAGCGTCGTTTTTAAGACGTTTCTAATGATATGTCATTTGTCGAATTCTGATTAGTAGTTTACAAGTTGCGAGGGAACAGATGAACATACATACATACATAGTCTGTCAAAATCACAACCCTCCTTTTGATTTGCCGTAGTAAAAAAAGGGGTCGTGGTAAATTTATTCCACTCTCTACCGTCCACACACAGTCAGTTCTTGCGTTAAATTAACAAAATAAATATTGGCATGACAATGACCTGGGGTATTAACATACTTATGATGTGTTATGTACAAAGTAGTCGTGTTATGTACTTTGGCAATTGCGTTTGTTTGTTTACATTAGTGGTAGTGACTTCATTTTAAGTTAATTTCTTGTACGACCATTTTATGGGTAAGTTTTAAGTTTTAAGGTCGATGTGTTACTAAATGCAGTACCTAACTGGTATTACAGATTTAGGTTTGTTGTTGTAGCATTTAAGAACTAAAGAAATTAATATACCTACATTATACATAGGTCATTTTGCACAGTCGGAATACGGTCTACAAGGCATTGTGTGAAGAATTGAATCCGATATTGAATTAAGACAATATTTATATTATTATTGACGGATAATAACGAGCTATTAAAAAGAAAGTATTGTTAAAAATAAAAAAAAAAAAACATCACGAGGACCGAAATGCAAAAATAAATAGTAAATTATTGAATAAAAGTTGTTGATAATTTCTTTCCTTCATTACTAATGAAGGAAATAAATATTTTTTTTCTTTATGTAATAGGTCGGCAAACGGGCAGACTGATTACCTGATGGTAGCGCCGCCCATGGACACCCGCAACGGAGGAGTTACGAGTGCGTTGCCGACCTTTAAGGGATTAGGGATTTGGAGATTTAGGAACTAGGGAGGGATTGGGAAGGGGAAGGATTGGGCCTCCGGTAACCTCACTCACACGGCGAAACACAACGCTGTGGTTGTTTCACGCCGGTTTTCTATGAGGCCGTGGTATCACTCCGGTCGAGCCGACCCATCCGTGCCGAAGCATGGCTCTCCCACACTTTATTTGTCTCTTACCAACTAAAAATCACCCCGTTCCTTCTCGTGCCCCGTTTCTTCCCTGTCGCGGATCGTCATTTGCCGCTACTCTATCTATTTCTATAAATACACCGGTTCATCTTTCAGAAACCTCTTTAATTTGAATCTATTGTCAATTTGAAAACCAATAATTTTGGGGGATTGTCAATTGTTTTAATTGGACAATTAAATGCCGTTGTTTCTTAAAGGTGTTTTGACGGAAGTTTTTGATCTTTGAATTGTAATTTGATTTTGTTAGGTTCAGTGTTGTTTGTGTGAGTCTGCGTTTCTATTTGTCAAACTTTCCAAATATGAGATGTAATAAGATAATTTTTTTGTCACACAGCTAATTTTATGCATTCTGACTTTTAAAAGCCTAAACAGATGCGACTGTTTAAGCCGATGCAATAGTTTGACCTACCGCTCCTCATGCGTGATAGTTCGAATCAAAAATCTGCCATGTACTAATGGGACTTTTTCTAATTTATGTGTACAAAACGGTGAAGGAAAACATGGTAAACAAAGGGAAAACAAGGAAACCAGGAGCAACAATTTCTATTTATAAGTTTAAACACACCAAAAACCAAATCACCTTGAGCTTCTTGTTCAATACTCCAACCTTTGCATTAGTAGGTAGGCACTTATAGGCTGATTTTAAGCTGCGGGTTTGAATAAACCTACTAAGTATGGAGATTACTGAAGCCTCTTTTAGAGAAAATATTGAGTTAAGCGATAATAGGACATGTTTGACGTTGTGATAAAATTCTGTCTTTTTTTTTTAATTTTTTTAACGTGTCCTCACAAAAGTATTTCTCATGTGTCATGGTTACAAACATACAATTTCACATACACATGACACCCAGACCTGGAACACGATTTGTGGATCACACAGCGTTGTTACGTGCGGGAATCGAACCCGCGACACGTTGCACGGCAGCCAGTTGCCCAGCCACCGCACCAACTGTCCAGTCAAACCGTGTTTGTCTGACTCACAAACATTATTCGATGTTAAACTAATTCTAACCTAACCACCGCCATAGCAACAACGCGTAAAATAAATTATATCACTCCATTATTATCTCGGAAAAGAAAATAAAAAGTTCGCAATCATAATTCCCCATCTGATCAGCTAAGTACAGTTTCCCGAAAAGGCCCGAAGCAAGGAGTTTTTCTTTCAAACAGTTTTGAGTGGAAACTTTTTCGACTAAACTTGTTATCACCCGTTGGCCCGCTGGTACGGTCACTAGTGAAACTTGGTTAAAGTTTGCGCAAGTATTTTGAAGTTATTCTTTTATAATAAAAAATAAGACGGTATCAGTCTTCGTCCAGTCTTGTGGTTAGTTGAGTGAATTTGACTGCTCATTTTGCATCTGGCTGCTGTGCTCTTTAGTTCCAGTTCAAGCACTTGTAAAACACTTTAAGTGCCATGTTTCGGCACGAATGGGTCGGCTCGACCGGATTGATATCAGGGCCTCACAGAAAACCGGCGTGAAACAACCACAGCTTTGTGTTTCGCCGTGTGAGTGAGGTTACCGGAGGCCCAATCCTTCCCCACCCCCAATCCCTCCTCAATCCCTAATTCTCCAAATTCCTAATCCCTAAAAGGTCGGCAATGCACTCGTAACTCCTCCGTTGCGGGTGTCCATGGACGGCGCTGATTGCTTACCATCAGGTAATCCGTCTGCTCGTTTGCCGATTTATTACATAAAAAAAAACTTGGGACGAAGAAAAGAGAAATGTATCAACAATACCAACATTCTATCATAGTCTTATGCTTGCCTGACTGACTGAAATCACTGCACGGTTGGTGTGGTGGCTGGGCAATTTTTTTTTTTTATTTTATTAAATTATCAAAAACAATATTAACAGGTTTTAACTGGTTCAGCATCACTTAAACCTCTCGGGTTTGTGTGTGATACTATTATACTATTCTATTCGTCTCACACACACAATCTCACACTGGCTGCCGTGCAACGTGTCGCGGGTCCGATTCTTACACGGAAAAACTCTTTGTGTGATCGCCAAATTATTGTTTCAAGTCCAGGTGTCATGAGTATGTGAAATTGTATGTTTGTAACCACACCCAAGACATAGGAGAAAATCTAAGTGTGGGGAAACGTTTTTTTTTTAAATTGTTCACGGCGCTCCTTTTCCACTTCACATTTTTTTTGTCGTATTAACTCGTCCGCCAATTGTTTTACTTACCCAATGATATATTATAATAGTATATGTATGTATGTCCCATTCATAAACCTCCAAAATTAATTAATATTTAAAAATAAAACAAATTAGCATACTTACATTAAATTTTAAATGATATACATCATGATAACAATTTAGATTTAAAAATTACAGACTAATTAATTAAATTCAAAACAAAAAAGAATTATTACAGTCAAACAGAAAAAAATTAAACGCATGAAATAATTTATTTAGGTCTTAATCATCAAGCGTGTAATGGTGGGATTGAAACTAAAGAGTGCTAGAAACTACGTTTTGCAAGGATTATCTAAGGAGGTCTCTTTAGTTCCATCCAGTTCATGGAACAAAGAAGAAAAAAATATGTATATCAAAAACCTTTTGAAAAAGTTGGTTGCAGTATACACTGGCAACGCCTTTTTTCAAGTGCTGCTGCATCTTTCTAGAAGAAGGTACTGAAAACAATGTTCTTAAGCAAAAATTATGCTTTGTTTTTTTGTCAGTTAACATCCAGTTATTAGATCTAGAGAAAGTAATTTAACTTCGCAAGTGTGGGAGAGCCATGCTTCGGCACGAATGGGTCGGCTCGACCGGAGTGATAAGCCTTACAGAAAACCGGCGTGAAACAACCACAGCATTGTGTTTCGCCATGTGAGTAAGGTTACCGGAGGCCCAATCTTTCCCCACCCCCAATCCCTCCTCAATCCCTAATCCCTAAAACGTCAGCAAAGCACTCGTAACTTCTCCGTTGCGGGTGTCCATGGGCGGCGCTAATTACTTACCATCAGGTAATCCGTCTATGCGTTTGCCGATCTATTAAATAAAAAAAAGCATCAGCGTTGTACTTGTGCAATGTATACTTAATATATATATATATATATATATATATATATAACACTAAAGTGATTCTCAATTCCATAAGAAAATTATAACATCTATAAATATCTCATTCAGTTAACTAAGATTACGGTAGAGTTGAGGGCAAAAGTTTTTAATTCGGACTTTTTCCAAGTACAGTTGTCTTATCAGGGAACTGCGTTACAATGTTAAGTTCGGTCCTGGCATAATCCGCCATAAAGGTGTGGTGCTACTTACAGCGGGTTGTTTTTTGTATTGATATAGTATAACTTTTATATAGGGTCCTGATGAACGAAGAGTAAATAGTACCACTATATACGAGCGAATAGGGTATATTATAAAACAAATGGTTCACACAAAAATTCAAAATCAGGGTATACCTTATCAGCGGTAACGAAACCATAGCGCGATCTATCTCGATCCCAACGCCATCTATCTAGCGTCGAGACAACATTTATGCTATTTTACGTTAGACTACATTCTAAATTATCTTGATCACGCTATGGCTTCGAGTACAATCCCGAACAATATGTATAATAATGTACCGGTGCGATTGTAGAATGTATTTTTGATGGAGTAACTATGAAGTTTCTTTATTGTTTTATGTGATAAAACACAAGTTAAGCATTTTGCGCCGTCCATAGACATTCGCATCTCCAGAGTAGTTTTTCTTTAAATAACGTTGCCCCACATTTTCTCTTGTGTTGTGGGTGCGTTTACGAACATACAAATTTACATACACATCACACCCAGATCCGAAAGAACTGTTTGCGGATCACACAATTACGGGAACCGAACCCGCGACACGTAGCACAGCAGCCAGTTGCCTAGCCACTGCGCAGTTAAGTTGCTAGTGCGGTGTGGGCCTTTTGGGGATAAGGCTTTCGGAGATGTAGGGATTCGGGGAGGGGAAGCATTGGGCCTCCGGTAAACTCACTTACATTGCAAAAGTCCCTGTGGTTGTTTCACACCGGTTTTCTTTACAGCACTCCGGTCCAGCTGACCCAATCCATATATTTTGTGTATATTTTTCCATAAAACCCGCCATCACCGTTCCCCCACACTAAGACCAAGAGTCCACTAACATAAGCCGTTAGTAGCGCGCTATCTCACAACTTGCTAGGGCATTAAGTGTTCTATGTAAATTAGCTAAGGGTTGGATATTCAAGCATTTTTTACTTCATGTGGGTTGGTACGTGCCTTGAATGGATATCAGGGGAAGAAACTCCTGAGAATGACTATATTTAGAACTTGTGACCTTTGAATTTTAAGGCGGTGTCGAGTTGATTTTATTGAGGAGATACCATAGTCGAATTCGCATTTTTATGGTGTTGGAGGCAACCGCCACGCTTGTTCTAGTTGGTTAGGTTATTTCAAGCTTAAATTAAGAAATTGTAGGCACAAGTTACCTCACGATGTTTAATTTCAATGGTGTTAAATTATCATTGAAAATACGTGTCTGTAATTCCAAAAAAGTCACTTTATTAGGAACTTGGAAGTTTCCATGCCTAGCACACTACAACTTATTAAACTGAAAAAGGATAAATGCACGATAGATTCACATTCAGAAAGTTAAACAGTCAATTATCATTTTGCGTTTACCAGAATGAAATCTCTAAATCCCCTTTAGTTTTTAACTTCTCCAACAATGAAGCAGCGGAACTGTATCTTGCACTATGAATACAATTTTTAAACCCATCTCCTATTCAAATATTGAAGTCGATTTCGTAATCATCAAAGAATATAACAGATAGAGACGAGGTACTATCATATAAAGTCGGTCACATAAGTACTGTTATGAAGTATTGCAATATTTTTTCATCTTTATTGCGCTTATTGTTGTTCTATCGGTGACAAAATTGGAGTATTTACTTCTGACTTGTTTAATACACAATTAATATGTAGTAAATAGAGATATACGATTTATTGTGGGAGTTGAAATATCTTCTTTTGACTGCCTTATTGATGCAAGAAGTCAAAGGAATGAACAGCAAGTATTTCGAACATAGTACCTGTATATGATTATGTTGAATCCTTCGTCATCATCAGTTTATAAGTGCCCACTGCTGAGCAAAGGCCTCTTCACATACGAAGGAGGTTAGAGCATTAATCACCACGCTTGCTCAATGTGGGTTGGCGATTTCAAACTTATAATTAGAAATTATTAGTCCAGGTTTACTCACGATGTTTACCTTCACCGTATGTCAGTGGTGTCTAAATAATCATAGAAAGTACATATTATAACTCGGAAAAAGTCACATTGGTACTTGCCAGGTTTCGACTTTACCCTCCGGGCCACCACGACATTTTGAATACTTATGAAATAAATAACGTTGTTAATATTATTTTGCTTTGTAACAAAATTAATCAATCCCAAGGGTCTGATTTCCCCGCTTTCCACAAACCACCTAATCTTCGAATTGGCAGGCGTTAGCTGTGTGCAAAACATGGGTATTAAGAGTGCCGTAATGCCTTCTTAAGGGTTTAAAATTTATCCAAACATAGGGCGCAGTGCATTCTACGCGCGCCTCAAAGAATGATTACACCACTACAGACGGGGCCCTATAGGACTAATGTTCAGCCGGGGTTGTGGGATAAGCGCAAAGAGGCACCGCGGCCGGAGAAGGAACGGGGAGTTTTTAGTCAGTAAGAGTCTGATACTCCCTCTCGCCTCACCCTGGACGGGAGAAGTCATTTGATGATTTATCCCCCCATAAAAAAGGGCTTAAATATTGAGAGGAAAAACATTAATTGACTTCTCCCGCCCCCAGTATGGCCTCTTTTATTATTCCGATTGCAACCTCAACCCCAACTCTTGGCCCTGTTGGGCACCATCTGCGGTAGTCTAATTGCCCTTTGGGGCGGTCGCGGAAGCTCAAGCGTTGGTTTAACGGCGGTTTTCTTTGAAGCCAGCTGTCAACACTTACCATCCGTGTGGAAGCATGGTACTCCTAATACTTAACCATGCAACCTTGGTAATTTGAGACACAATAGAAGAAAAATAGGTACGCAAAAGCCGGCGTTCGCTTAGGGCTTGATGAATTAAAATACCTACTAATATTCAATATAATAACTTACAAATCGTAGTTACACCTATAATTACTGGTTAATTACATCAATTATCGCAGCTCTCTATCCATTGTGTTTACCAAGCCTTCTCTATTGATTTCATTTGATGATATTGTGAACAATGACGTACATTCTGCTAATTATGTCACTGTGTCATTAATACACACTGCCTGCACGGTTGGCACGGTGGCTGGGCAACTGGCTGCCGTGCAACGTGCCGCGGGATCGATTCCCGCACGGAACAACACTTTGTGTGATCCACAAATTGTTGTTTCGGGTCTGGGTGGCTTGTGTATGTGAATTTGTATGTTTGTAAACGCACCCACAACACAGGAGAATATCCAAGTGTGGGGCAAGTTTTTAATAAAAAAAAATATAGGCTTGACTGTGATTAAAGTTTTATTGGTTAGCTTTTACCCGCGGCTTCGCTTCCGTCATTTGATTACCTACCCTACACTACCTACTTTTCCCTATCCTACCTGACCTACCTACCCTACACTATCTACTCTTCTTTATTCTTTGTAATTCTTCTGGTTCTAAGCTACATCTCTACCAATTATCATCGAAATCATTTAAGCTGTTCTTGAGTTAAAGAGTGTGTAACTAACACGACTTGCATCACTTAACTTTTTTTATTTGATAGGTCGGCAAACGAGCGAATTTATAACCTGATGGTAAGCAATCAGCGCCGCCCATGGACACCCGCAAGGATGGAGGAGTTACGAGTGCGTTGTCGACCTTTTGGTGATTAGGGATTTGGAGATTTTGGGAAAAGGAACGGATTGGGGTAGGGGAAGGATTGGGCCTCTGGTAACCTCACTCACACGGCGAAAAACAACTCTTTTGTTATTTCACGCCGGTTTTCTGTGAGGCCGTGGTATGACTCCGGTCGAGCCGACTCGTTCGTGCCGAAGCATGGCTCTCCCACACTTACAGTAGACGGTTCACTACATAGTAGACGGCAAAATCACTTTCTCTGTCCCTTTACCTAATACCTATGTTATTTATGTTTAAATCTTTAAAACTTTGCAACGTGCTTTTGATTTTAGATTGATTGAAGAGGAAGGGTTATATCAATAAAACTATCCATTAAACTGAGAATTTAAATAATTATATAGATGTGGAATCATCTATTTTATCTACCTAATTGCTCTTAGTCATGGCATAGCTCAAAGAACTAAAGGCCTATAGGCCAGGAAAATTCTCGAGCGGAGAAACTAGACTGCAAAAAACTAAAACACACCTTCCATTAGGTAGACCCACGTGATCATCAGAGTTGGAGAAGCCAAAGGTAACCTATGCCAGTTAAAGTAAAGAAACGAGGGCGAGGTCTTCTCCAGCAGTGGAAGTCTTCTGACTGATGACAATGATGATAAGGGGACCCAATGGACCCAATGGATGCAAAAAGCAATCTGTGTCAGTCAGTGTGAAGGAATGAAAGTGAGGTCTTCTTCAGCAGTGGACGTCTTTCAACTGATGACAATGATGGCAAGGGGTGGGGGGAGCTTATTGTCCTAACCGACTGCAGTTAAATTTCAATAATCTAAAAATAAAACAAGTGCCACTCAATTCATTGAAAATAACGCCTTACTCACGTGAATCGTCGTGGCCAACACGCGCCCGCTGCTCATGAATATAGGAGTCCCATTTTCACTTGAAACTAGTAGAAATTGTACTTCATATATATACGTCACATAATTCGTAAGGTGGACTTTATACCATATGGCATTCTTTGCCAGTGAACTTCAGATCATTAATATTGAGACAGATGTTATTTTTTGTATAACTCACGATAGTTACTATTTAAAAACAAATACCGCTTCATCAATATCTACTCAGCTGTGTTCACAGCCACACACAACATGCCCAGTGTCATCAATTCACGTTGATTGAATGACTATACTGTTTACAGACAAACAGACAGATGGAGGACATCGATTTCACAATTGAACCCGTTTTGATTATCACAATCGACTAATTTAGTTTACATAATCGATTTAAGAGTGTTCATTCGATGCGTTTGTTTAAATTCTGGCGCTGTTTGTGTTGTATTGCTTTTTGAGTTAATTTATTATTGGTGTTTAGAGTTGTATTTAGCAATAAAATACTTTTATCAATCCAAACTTCCAAACTAATATTATAAATGCGAAAGTAACTCTGTCTATCAGTCGGGCTGTCTGTCTTTTCTTTACGCGCCTAAACTACTGAACCGATTTGTGTGAAATTTTTTACAGACATAGTTTGGAACTCGAGAACGGACATAGGATAGTTTTTAAACCAAAAATCTGCAGGCAGTCACTATTCTACGCAAACAAAGTCGCGGACAAAAACTAGTGAACACATATTATTATATTACCTATGTTAATAACAGGACTGTATACTGTTTTTTTTTTTGTTATTTTGTGTGTGTGTGTGTGTGTGTGTGTGTCAATCATGTTAAGCAACGTATGCGCCTGGTTGCATTATTTTATAGTTTGAGTGATGCTACAATCTTTCAGCTGGGGTTGCGGGTACCTCGGATCACGCCTGGAGCAGGAAAAGGAACTGGATGGTTTTTAGTCAGTAAGAGTCTGACAGTCCCTCTCGCCTTGCCCTGGGCGAAAGAAGTCGTTTGATGCTTTTGTCTTTTTAGTTTTGCATGTGTGCTTGGATGGTGCTGATTGCTTATCATCAGGAGATCCGTTTGCAACAGCTATGTTATGAGGTCCATATGGTGAGGATACTCATTTACAGGACACAAAGCCAGATTAGCTACGTTTTAAGTGAAAACTAGCAGACGGATTACCTGATGGTAAGCATTCGACGCTGCACAAGGACACCTGCATCACCAGAGGAGATACAAATGCGTTGCCAGCTTTTTGTGGATGAGGGTTTCGGAGATTTAGGGATTGGGGGAAAGGGGAGAAGGTTTGCGCCTCCGGTAATCTTAATCGTACGGTGAAACATAACTCTGAGGTTGTATATCACAATAAAATATTTCCCTAAAAACCCTAATCTCAGGAGTTGCTTCCGAAACCACACGACCAATGAGGCTGTAGCACTTTTATACACGAAATAATACTAAAGAAAATTTCTTAAGGCTTTTTTCAAAAGGAATTCTCGCCATACATTTTACTAAACAGAGCAGAACAGTTATACAGAAACCATGTAATGTGTGAAAAGCTTTAAGAATTTAACGAAACTAACAGAAAATAAAGTATGAGAGCCGATTAACTGTAAAGATTTATAGTGAGGATATAATAGAAAATGTTGGTGCAAGAAAAGAGGGTTTTTGGAGGTAAAATTTGAGTTGAAACGTGTTTCTGTGGAATTTTTCCTGCGATGTTATGTATAGAAAAGTTTCTGTATTGTAACATTAAATTAATGTAACGAAGAATCCGACTAGTTTCAAGTCACGCCAGTTGCGCCTACTTATGACCATCTTTTTTTCTACAGATGATCGTCGCATCCGTGGTTGTCGCGAACGTGGTCGTGGCCCAGGGGTTCAGGGCACCCGTTTCTCATGAATGATGGTGCAAGTGAAACGTACTTTCTCTCATTATTTGGACACCACTGAAAAACGGTAAAAGAATACATCGTGAGAAAACCTGGAATTATAATTTCTAATTTCAAGTTTGAAATCGCCAATCCACCCTAAATAAGCATTAATGCTCAAAACATCTCCGTGTGAGAAGAGGCCTTTGCTTAGCAGTGGGCATTTTTTTGTCGTTCAAACTATGTACCTAATGCTTCCGGGACTAGTTACTTTGACAAATCATTTCTTTTTTCTTATAGGTAACTATATCATATTGGATACGTCAGTAAACAAAAAGACGGAATCACCATTTTTTCGTCTAGTTTAATCTCTCAATCAGATGGAGTGAGACGAGAGGGAGTGTCAGACTCTTACTGACTAAAAATTACCCCGTTCTTTCTTCTGTACTTAGGCCGAGATCACCGTACATTTTTGCGCTTATACCTGGCAACCATCAGCTTTGTTTGGCCCGATTTGTGAATAACCTAATTAACTCTAAATAAACCTAATTTTAAGATCAATAAAGTACATTTTCTAAAAATTGTTTAGAGAAAAGCGAGAATCAATTTAAAGTTTTTCTCACAAATCTAAAGAAATTATTATTTAGAAGTTCTTAGTTTAAAATACTAAAATCAGTTATGTATACCTTCAAATATAAAACTACATACAAACTCACAAATCAGTAAAATCCCTATTTGTTTCATTTCCTATATTTAAAAAAAACTGGATCGTAACGTGATAGCAATAAAGTGTACATTGATTTCCCTCCGGCACCGTTATATTGGTCCAAACCAACCGGTCAACCATATTGTATTAAATTTCTAATTGCACCTTTAGGATTCCCGATTTTGATAGTCTTTGTTAAGTTTCCAACTGTTTTTTAGATTCGATTTGGTGACTTGATTCCCTGAAGGAGATAAATGTTAATGTGTATTATTTTTTATTCAGACTTACCATTGAAATAAACCATTTAAAATCACATATTTTCATTTCTATATCTTCTATTTTCATCCAACAGTTGTAAGACTGTCTTTTTTGGAATATAAAAAAAATATAAAGCAATAACTAAATACGTTTAATTAAATAGAAAATTACGATAGACATATGTAATAGATATACAATGCATGTAAAATAACCCAAATTCATAACAAAATCTATAATATTTCAGTTCAGTTCGAAAATCTACCATTTTGATTTCATTAAAAACAAAAAACGTCTATCCATATCCTAGTCTTCGAAAAACATGTAGGTATATACATCTAATTTCTTTACAAACACTAGAAAGTCTTCCGTCCTCCTACACGGCGCCTATAACAACATTTATAAGGTTATTTTTCATAAACCTTGGAACAAAGCGCCTGACGCAACTCATAGACTCTATACGAATAACTACAACACATTGCTAAACAATTGCAACAGGCGCTGGTATAAAATATCAAAATAACCTTTCCTTTCATTACCTGTCCGCCTAAAACACACTATAACGCTCCACAAGTAGCTCGAAAGAATAAATTAGCATATAAATCGAAAGGCCCTGGTCTGTCGAAAACTTTTATAAGAGAGACTCGATAAAAAAAAAACTTTGAAACTCCGGACGCAATGAGAATGAGTTGAAAATCCTTTGAAGGTAGGTGTTAGGAAAGTTTTCAATACTTCGCTGCGGCTGATTGGGATCTAGACGTTTTTACCTAGAGGTTAGAGTTTTTTTTGTATATTTTTGCAAGCGAAGCTATCGGTTTGGTGACGCTATCGATTGCAAGTTGAGACCGAAGAGTTAATATGCTCTTTTGACTGCGTTTTCTATCTTATCAATTTACCTGAGACGAACTTTGATTAAAATAGTCTTTGACGTTGAATTGGTTGAGTCTCGACGAGTGGTTATAAGTGGAACTGCTGATCGAGGGACAGTACGTAATTTAGTTTTTTGTGATAGAATGGCAAAATGGCAGACGAAACGCCTGATGGTAAGCAATTTGGCAGCCCATAAACTCATAATAGCAGATGAGATACGAATTAATTGCCTGCTTTTAAGGGGTAGAGATTTTTCCAGGAACGCCCGACTCGGAACAGTAGAATTAATGAGATGGTTAAGTAAGTTTAGAGAAATTTTAGAGTCTGAAATGCTTTTCCTCCGCCCAGGGCGGGTGACGCCGTTAGATATCGATATCGTGGAGATTTGCGAGTTTGGGATGATGGAGCAGGATTTGGCAAGTCTGACGCTTCCTCTCATCCAAAGCTGAGGAAATCATTGGATGGATGACTTTCCTTACCTTAAAAAAATTCTTAGCAGTAATTTTTTAAACAAAATTCAAACTAATATTATAAATGCGAAAGTAACTCTATGCCTACCTGAAACCTATTTGTGTGAAATTTGGTACAGCCATGGTTTGGAACTCGAGAAAGGGCATAAGGCAAGAGTCACTACTCAACGCGAACAAAGTCAAGGGCAAAAGCTAGTTGTAAAATAAGTAAAAGATACTAATATTATAATTTGTAAGTTTGTGTGTAGGTTGTAATCTTTGGAAACGCTGGTCAGATTTCCAAAATTATTTAACTGATAGATAGCTACAATGTTCCTGAGTGCTATAGGCTATAAAACATCACGCTACGATCAAATGGAGCTGAGCAGCGGGTGAAACCGCGTAAGAGTAGCTATTTATTAATGAATGTCTCTGAGTTTGGCAATATGTACAGAAACGTATGCTTATAACCTTACCTACAAACAAAAACGTACCTTATAAACAAAATTCTTAAGTCTACTATTTAAAAACTGAATCCTTATAGAAAAACAAGAACCAATCCGAACAAAACATTCACTCGCTCAAGGGAAATACATCAAGATTTTCTTTCGTAATTAATTATTTACTGGAAACAGTTCCCTAAGGCTTTCGTTATAAGGGCGAGAATCATTTATAAAGAACAAGATGAGTTAAAACAAGTCTGTAGTTGGAGAAAACATCTTTATTGTGTACCAGACTGTTTGTTCAATGGTTAATTTGTCCGTTGAATCAAATAATAGCTTCGAAAGGAGTATCGTCAATAATTGGGACTCCTTTGACGAATTTCTTTCTTTAACATTTTTTTTATGTTGTTGCAAAGGAGTGATTGTTGTATTGTGTTACGATGACGATATTTACTGTTTGTTACGTAAGAAAATTATTTATTTCGTAGCTTCTGTTAGTCCAGTCGTATTAATTGGTTTATCTAGGATTGTTGAGATACTCAACAGTCAATTAATAATAGGTCTTTACCTATGAAATTGCCGTTCTGCAGTACTGGCCATTTCAAATCAAAATAATTTTTGTTAGGCTAAGGCTTATTAATTTTGATTTAAAAACATGGGATTCTTTTTCCAAAAGTAGTAATTTGTTTATTGATTAGTGTTACATTTTCGTCGCATTTCAAATAAAAAAAATCGTTCAAATGTTTTCATGCAAAACGGCAATTTCTTAGGTAAAGACTTATTATAAATTTTTATTTGAGCATCATATCTGGATTTACCTATAACTTCTAATTATAAGTTCGAAATCGCCAATTCGCCTTCAGTAAGCGATTAATCCTTATCGGCCTTTGTTTAGCAGTGGGCGCTTATAGGCTGATGATGATGATGAAATGATTAAGTATAATATAATTATAAGTAAACAAATTTCATTTTTGCCCTATGGAACCGATATATCAATTCAATATCTAAATTTATTCCTCTGATTGAAAAAGTAACTTTGGTATATTTATCATACCGGGTAAGTTCGGGTTACTTTGACCCTGCGGGGTAACTTTGATCCAAACCCTTTAACCAATAATAACTGAGAACCAAACATATATTCGTTTTTCATTGGTTCGAAAATTTGGATCAAATTTACCTCCCAGGGTCAAAGTAACCCGAATTTACGGTACATTAGTTACATTCTAATTGTGAATGTTTGTTACTCTTTCACGCTAAAACTACTGAACGGATCTAAATGATTTTTTTAAATGAAAATTCGACATATATAATATTATAGAATAATATCTGCAAAAAGCCATGGGCTACATTTTACCCCGGCACTGTACGCAAAGCTGACAGGAGAAGTTAGTACCTAAACTATAATTCATAGCAGAAAATAGTCATTATAATCCTCACAATAATAAAACACTTGAAATATGAAGGAGCTATTAAAACCTACTTGGTAACTTTTAAGCTCTTTATTCGAAGCTACTTGGGAGTTAATAATTACGTCATAAAGTCGTTAGTACAGTTAAAACGAATACTGTATTCTGATATCGTTTTGGTCTAAGTTATAAACTAAAAGGGCAGAAGAGGAAGATATAGCTACTTGGTTTTTCATTTGATAGCGCAGGGTAAACAGGTTTTGAGAGATTTTATATTTTTATTTTTTATTTTATTTAATAAGATACATCAACAATGTACATAAAATACATTTTCCTAATTTTATTACTGACACAGAGTTCTTGTATTTATTTAAGAGATGATCTCCGGCCACCTCCGGTAACCGCCGGTCTGCGGACGGCGAGTAAGAGTAGCTCGCCGCCCGACCAGAACTGAGCGTACGGCGCGTAGCGTTCTTCGCGCGCCTCAAAGAGCCAATGGACCACCACAGACGGGGCCCTAAAGGGCTGATGTTCAGCCGGGGTTGTAGGTTAAGCGCAATTTGTCACCGCAGCCTTGGCCCAGAGCAGGAGAAGGAACGGGGGGTTTTTAGTCAGTAAGAGTCTGACACTCTTTCTCGCCTTACCCTGGGCGGGACGCGGATTTTCTGATGGTAAGTAAATCGACTTCGCCCGTTGCATCCGCAACATCAGATAGTATATCATCAGTAGTTACAAGTGCTTTGTGGCCCTTTTACGGGTTAAGAATTTGAGGATTTGAGATTGGGGGAGGGGGTGGACACGGGAATTGAGGATTTGAAGATTTGGGGAGAGCAAAGATTTTGAAACTCCAGTAGACCAACACCCGAAAATATAGAAGACTTACAAGAACTCTGTCGACTTTCTGGGGGTTATTCGGGATTCAGGATTGGGGTTTTGGTTGTTGGGTTGGGAAGATATTAAGGCCTCCGGTCACTGCACTCACAAGGCGAAATATAATGCAAGCTTTGTCTAACATTGGTCTTCTGTGAGGCCGTGGTATCACTCCGGTCGAGCCGACCCATTCATACTGGAACATATCCCCCCTACTTACATGGATTGTACGTGATTTTACGTAATATTGTGTAGTAGGTATTGTATTTTTATAGGCTAGATAAAGGGAGTAATCGAACGAATCAAAGTTCGAGTTCTGTGAAAAAAAAATCCCTAGAGAAAAAAATAACATAGTTTTATATATTTAACCCTTGCTAATTTTTTTATTGTAACGAAATTTATTAGCATACTTAATTGCTTATTATATGTATTTTTGAAATACGTGAGATTCTTTTTTTTATGTATTTTATTTCGAATACAATCTTTTATCCCGCTCTCTCTTACACTTTACACAACTGACAGAGGGAGACAAGAGATAAGCCGACTTCCGTTTCCTGTTACCAACTCCCTGAAGCCTGTATGTTGATGTACATGTTGCTTGGATGAATGGATGAAAATGGCGCCGAGTATTTTATTCTTATTGTTGTATATAACAATCGTGGATCTTATCATTTAATCATCAACGTCAATACCATCCTCATTGGTCGAAGATAGCAGAATTTTTGAACAAGTAGACGGATTACCTGATGGTAAGCAATCGGTACCACGTGAAACACCAGATCGGACCTTTAGGCGTTTGTAAATTTGGAACTTGGGAATTGATTTATTGGGATTGAGGTATTTAGATCCGGCAGGGGGGAGGAGGGGGAGTAAATCATTTTTTTGGAAATGTGAGTAATTTAATTCAAGATTAAATATTTAAGAGAAGTTAGAAATGAAAAGAAATAAAATGCGTTTATTCGGCATCAGCTTAGTTTTAGTTTTAGTTAATGATTTTATTGAAGACCACTTCATTATCACCTTAACATGAAAATAAAGAATTTTATTTTGAGTATTACTTATTTTGAATTACTTTTCTCACCGAGGGTGAGAGAAGTAAATCCCGGAGAGAAATATTTAACGAATTTAGATAAAGTTTTTTTTTTTAAATAGAAGGATTGATTAAAAAGATGAAGGTGTAAATTTATATTAACATCTATTAAATAGTGGAGAAGTATAAGCATTGCACCCGTGCGAAGTCGGGGCGGGTCGCTAGTTGACAATAAAAGTTCATATTATTCTAGCAAGTCAACAGTTCAGCATACTGAGAAACGAACGCGAATGCTAAATCCTTAAAGTATGAGATAAACGCCGTCTCTTTCTGTAGCGGATCAGGCTTGTTTCTGCACATTACACGAGGATATTTTTGAGTAGGGTAAATGCAGCATTTGTTTGAAATGCCAGCAACTATTTTGTATTTACAAACTGACATAGAAAATTGGTACAAAAATGGGACTTCTGTTTTTTTTATGTAATAGATCAGCAAACGATAACCTGATGGTAAGCAATCAGCGCCGCCCATGGACACCCGCAACGGAGGAGTTACGAGTGCGTTACCGACGTGTTAGGGATTAGGGTTTTGGGGATTAAGGGATTGGGGAGGGATCGGGGGAAGGGAAGGATTCGGCCTCCGGTAACCTCACTCACACTGCGAAACACGACGCTGTGGTTGTTTCACGCCGGTTTTCTGTGAGGCCGTGGTATCACTCCGGTCGAGCCGAGCTATTCGTGCCGAAGCATGGCTCTCCCACACTTATAGGGACATTTTCACACTTGACACTTTCTGCAGGGACATTCTTGTTTAGTTACTAGTTATTTTACTTTGTAGTAGATATTGATAAATGTCTACTACAAAGTAAAACTTAAACACTACAAGGAATTTTTGGAGAACAATATATTGTTCGTTTTTACATATCAAAATGACAGACAGAATTTTTGTTTAAATAGTATTTAATAAATGGCACTGGCTACTACTGCAATTAATACTCCATCAGACGTATAGCATTTGATAGTCATCCATTGAGTCAAATAGAGAAATCAACGAAAAATACATAGGTAAAATACATCATCAGCCTATAAGTACCCACTGCTGAGCAAAGGCCTCTTCTCACACAGTATGAGCATTAATCACCACGCTTGCTCAAAATTGGCAATGTCATTAGCAATCATTGTCGAAATCAAGGGTTGATTTCACTGTTGTTGTTTGAGAAAGGGGTCCCGGATTTAATTTCCAGTTCTAACAAAGTATCTACAACTCAGGTATTTCGGAAATTTCTTAGTAATAGCTTAGAGTCTGAAATCTGGGACATAGAATCACTATCTACACTTTAAACTTGAGTTTAACGTTATTGGTTGTATGCCCCATCTCTGTCTGCATCGGGACGATTAACAGGAGAGCCTTTATGTTATTATTTATCTAAATTGAAAAAATAAAATGTATTTAAGATATCCCTTGCAAATTAAAGTAGATTAAATAAATAATTGGCTCAGTAATCGAATTGAAGCCAGCCACAAATTAATCAATTTGATTCGGTAAAATTAAATTATATTCTACTGAACCATTGGGATTTTACATATTAAATTATAATATATTAATTGCATTACAACGAACCCTTTTATAACAGTACTTCTATTCGATTTTACAAATGGATCAAGAGTTTAAGAGTACCGTTTTCGGTATTATTGGTAACTAGTAAAATAAATTTGAAGAAATCTAAGTTCATCATCATAAAAATAAATATAAATTTATATAAACATTTATATATGTACTATCAGTGTCATAAGTGCATGGATGATTCTAAATCAAAATCGTTTGTACGGCGTTTCATCGCCTTAATTATATACCATGGACGACATAGATGGCGCTAGTATACTAGTGGTATTGAAAAATATACATTTATAGTTTTTATCAGATACAAAGTTATTAACTTAATTTTTTATACAAATTAATGCTACGATATTCCAAACCTTTTTAAAGCAAAGCACGCAATAACCAGGATTCGAACTCGGTAGCATAAAATTAACCGATGCCACTAGCCATTAGGCCATTACGTAACCTTGAAATGTATTGAAATTATCCTACTCTTTATTATATTGAAGTTGTTTAGCAACTATAACCCGATCATAAATCTCAAAACAGTTGAGGGTAATTTAAAATTAACTGTATAAAAATTAAACCTTTTTGTTCAATCATAACATTCTTTACTATCTTTAAGTGAGTTCAGTCACGATTTGTTTAACAAATTTTTAATGTTTATTTTTATTATGAATTTGCGTTCAAATGTTAATATGGCTACGAGGGCCCAAATAATAGCATTGCATAATCAAAGCTTAAATTATACTGGAATTTCTAGAGAAACTGGCTTAAACGTAAGTATTCTTATAAATGACCGTTTGTTATTTATTTTATTATCCATGGTTATCGATACATGAAAATAATAAATAATACACGTCCCTTACAGGTAAAGACTGCCACTTTATGGATATCTAAAGCTGTTTCAAGAAGAGGGTTCATTGGAGCACCGTAGTGGATCTGGCAGAAGACGTGATATTGACTCAGACCAGTTTCAACTTATGGGGCAAAGTTATAAGGAAAATTACTGGAGCATTGTCATCTTCAGTGATGCAAACAGTGAAAACTACATAGATGTGCTGAAAGACGTCATGAAGATGTGCTAGTGATAACGTTCGTGCAGGACAATTGTCCTATGTGTAATGTTCCATAATTGTGCAAGTGTTTAGTCAGCAATCAGACATACGGATTATTCCTTGGCCAGCGAGATAGGAGAAATAGGATCGATAAAAATGGCGGCTACACTAGTTCTTAAAAGAAAAGACATTAAGCAATTACAAGACCGGGGTAGCTATAATTTATTTAATGGATAAATGTTCAAACTTAGTGTTAGTAGGATAAATTTATTGACTACTTTATAACCAGCGACTGTTATACAGTAATGATTTTAATGTTTTACTAAATTTGAGAAATAAAAATTAAAGCAATATAAATATTTACAGATGCTATTGATTGCAAAATAATAAATTATTTATTTATTAATTACTATGAACAATTCGTCCCATATCTAGTGAATGCTATATCCCGGTCTTAGAAATGTTATTGATTTAAGGTCTAGCTTCAATTTCTTCCTTGTTCTGGAACGAATACTTAAGCTATGAGCCTTTGTCATAACATGATGCACAAAATGAATCACTTTAGTCAATACTTTAATTAAATTTTATGGGGAGGTAAAATAGTTGCAGAAGTTAGGTTGCATATTATATAGAATCGTATTATAACATTGTGTTTAAAACTAACTAATAAATGACTAGCACAACACAATTTTGATTTAAAATACTTAATAATCTTATAAAAAGTGTAATAAATAATGTGTCAGTTAGCTGGAAAGTTATTAGGTCAGGGTATACACTATATAAGAAAGAAATAAATATTATGTTTTAAGAAATAAATGTCTGAAATTACCTATAATGTCACTAAAATAGTTTTATTTGTTATCCTTTATGAGAATTAAACTTAGTATTAGGCTTAATCTGTAAGGAAAATATGTTACTTTTACATTAATAGTTAGCACATATTATAAAAGTTATTTATATATATTTATTAATATAATTTTATTCTAAAATAATATATTTATTTATTTTTGTTACCTTTTATAAATATTAAACGTCAAATATTTTATTTATATATTATTATTATTGATTTTATATAAAAAGTATAAAAAAACCATTGTTAAAAAACCTGAATTTAAAAATGATAACCCGGAATTGAACCGGTTCCCTTCGACTTCATTATACTATATTCTTATTTATCCGAGCTACCGATCGCATTTTTAATGATATCGAAAATGCGGGTTAGTTTATAACACTTGACTTAGATGGCGCTATATTAAGTCCTCGGAAATGTGAAAATTAACATAATTTATGTGTATTTGAATATAAATATATTATTGTTTCTTAATTATTATTTTAACCATTAAAAACCTTATTGTGTGCCTCTGCAGTGTAAAGTATTCAAGCTTTGCAGGGTTATTTTCATTTAAAAGCAGCGCCACCTAGTTATCAATGGTAGCGTTATGCAAAACCTGTCAGTCAATAGTCGACCTTAAGCTCTCCATGCATTTTTGTCACCCTTAGTACATGTTATTTTTATGTATGTAAATTAGAATTGATTTACACCTCCATCTCACGTAACTTCCTAAATTGCTGTATATCACCTACCACACATCTCTGCACTACCAAAAGGTTGACAGGCAAAAAATGCTTCTAGCATTAAGTCCTCCGATATGCAATTGTATATAAAGAATAAATAAAAATAAATAAACATCAAAAGTAAAAAAAGGAAGCCATGCGCGTTTACACCAGCTTGAGGTGAAGTGATACATGGTCGGGTTCTGTTTTACTTTGTGAGTAGTGTAATCAAAGAATCATTCCTTTCCCTAATTCCCTTAATGCGCTTAAATACCAATATCCACAAATAGTCGGCGACGAACTTTTGGTAACTTCTTTGGTATTACGAGTATCTATAGGTGTCGCTGATTGCTTACCATAAGCTAATCGGTCTGCTCCTTTGCTGACCTATGCCACAAAGAAATTGGTTTTCCAAAGTCAAATCAAAATCAAAATAATTTGTTCCAACTAAACCATAAACATGTACTTTTAAGACGTCTAAAATACATTTTGTTTAAAAAACGTTGCCCAATAGGATTTTCTCCTGTGTCGTGGGTGACGAACATACAAATTCACATACACAAGCCTCCCAGATGCGAAACAAACAATTTATGGATCACATAAAGTGATGCTTTGTGCGGGAATCGAACCCCGTGTTGTGTGCAAGGTGTCGCACCACCAGAGGCCAGTTGCCCAGCTACTGAGCCAATCTTGCAGTCTAAAAAAATTCAAATATTTATTTCACTAGGAATATCAAGGAATTTCACTCGAACACAACTAAGACATTCTGTTATTGTCACATAAGAATATATACTAATATTATAAAGCTGAAGAGTTTGTTTCTTTGTTTGAACGTGCTAATCTCCGTAACTACTGGTTCGAATTTTATTGTTTAATCCTTTTTGTGTCTGTTGGTTCATTTATCGAGGATATAAGCTGCTATAAGCGATAAAACATCACGCTAAGGTCTGTGGCATCCGAAGAGCGGGTGAAACCGCGCGAGAGTAGCTAGTATTACATAAAGATATTTTGAAAACAATATCTTTCAACAAAAAAGTTATCGAATTCAAAAGCTTTCAATAAAACAAGTTTTGAAAATGCTCTCGAATTCTTGAAAAATATGAAGGAAATATTCTTTGCAGTGGCTAATAACAGCTGTTTTCACCCTACACAAGGATTGCTTAGATTTCAAGCTATTTGGAAAACTAGGGAATGCATTTTCAACAATTTTGTTACTGACATAAGCTGGAAGAGATTTTAGTTTCTATATTTTTATTGTGTTACGAATGTTGCTTAGATATTGAAGTAATTGAGACGTATTATAATAATATTTGCTTTTCCTTGTTTAAGTGTAGATGATAAAATAAACGCTACGTTTTTAGTTTAGAAACACTTAAGTGTGGGAGAGCCATGTTTCGGCACGAATGGGTCCGCTCGACCGGGTTGATACCACGGCACGTACCACGGCCTCACAGAAACCCGTTGTCAAACAACCCACAGCGTTGTGTTTCGCCATGCGAGGTTATCGGAGGCCCTATCCTTCTTCCTAATTCTCTCCCTATCACTGAGTCCAATGGGAATGATGATATTTTTTTATATTTCTTGACTTGACTCGTCCTTAGCAATTGTTTTTGAAAGGAGATTCTTAGAAACGGAATTATTTTAGTTATCATGTTTCTGAATATGCCAGTAAATACCTTTCTGCTCTCATAAAAAATCGTCGTGGTTGCCTAAAAGCTAAAGCTTCGGATTTTCATACATGTAGGGTTCAAAATAATGCACCAATGTGACTTTATCAGAGTTATATGTATATTATATGTATTTTCTAAGTCTATTAAATATTTTCAATCCTTATGCATGAGAAGCGGGCGCCCGAACAACGGCCTTATAGTATTATACATCTTTATATGTCGCAATTGAGTCGTCATTGGAACTTTTTGAGAGACAGCCGGTCAGTACCGACTTTCGAAACGTCATCTGAATAACTTACCTTCTAAAATTATTGAATTGAAGAACAGAACTGAGTTAAGCTGGTCAGTCCAACAGCACCAACAGACGCCTTTATTTTGCAAACAAAATAAAGAAGGATGGACCTTACCCAAGACACGCGAGAGAGAGATGAGATCCCTCCTTCTCCGTCATATAAATATTTAAATGATTCACATATTACACACACCTTTAGTTGACCTTAACCGATTTTCTGATAATAATAATTAAACTATATTGTCAATATGTCACTGGTAGAATGCAATATACTTTATATTGGAATATTTGAGAAACGAAACGCATCGTTTTATTTGACATGCAAGTATATTTGAGAATAGCTAGCTTTTGACTCGGTTTAGCTTGGACAATTTCGAGTAAAGACAGATACATGACAGAAAACTTTTTGGTTGCTTCAATAGATTAGGTAATAATTTTATATGTTGTTCACTCTTTTATTTAAAAGTTTAAATTTGAAATTTTAGAAAAAAAAATAAAACAAAGGTTTTTTATAACGCTTTACTTTTAAAATAAAATATTAGTTTTTTTTAATGAACTCACATGAAAAGATAAGGCTACATTTGTAATATAAAATAAATATATAATAATCATAAATGACTAATGTTTAGTAAACTTATTAACCATCAAGGTTTACCATCGAGTAATCCTGGAGCTCATTTGCTCCATATCTACTCAATAAATTAAGTTTGTAAGACACCACAAATATATAAAATAACATTTCTTAGAAATTCAACGAAACAGACAAACAGAAACTCATCTATCTTCAAATATAGAGAGAACCATATTGAGTTCACTGAAACGTTTTCAGTCGATGAAAGATGCTGAATTTCAGGAATCCGTAAGCAATAATATAGTGTAGGACGGGGCACCGTTTGCATATATACGTGGAATACATGACAATTTTCACTGAAAAATCGATTTCATGTGAAAATGGGTAATAATGGCTGATTCTATTAATCTCTTAGTACGATCTCTTAGAATATTATACAAATAGATTATCTGGGGTCGTAGGCCAAGCGCATAAAGGTACCGCGGTCTCGGCCTGGAGCAGTAGAAGGAAAGGTGGGAAGGGGGGTTTGTTAGCAAGAGTCTGACACTCTCTCTCGCTATACCCTGGGCGAGAGAAGTCATTTGATAATTTTCCCTTTTAAAAAAAATACATTGTATGCCGACTGGAATCATTGAGTGAAAGATTTAAAATTGGAGGAAGATGTTTAAAATTGAGTAAAAAGTTCATTTTCATCTTTTAAACCATTTAATATTTAAATGTATATCTGTCTAGTCGTTGTGGCCCGAAGGTTAACTTAAGGTGCTCACTTTTCAGGCATATTATGGGTGCGGTTTCGAAACCTGACAAGAGCCAATGTGACTTTTTCCGAGTTATATGTTCTTTCTATGACTCTTCAGACACCTCTGGCACGGTTAGGAACGGTGAAGGATAACATCGTGAGGAAACCTGAAATTATAAGTTCTTATTATAAGTTTGAAATCGTCAATAAGCTTTGATGTATGGACAATCGTCTTTTAAAGTAAATGTTTAAACCGATTACTCTTCTTATGAACTGTCATCAATTGTTTTCATATTTAAGCTTAAAAATGCCAGTTAATTAAGAATGTTTTTTTTTGAGTAATGATTAGTCCACTGTGTGAGTGGCAAACCCATTGCCTGATGGTAAGCAACTGGCTCCACTCATGAACACCCGTAATACACAGAGTACTTTTCAGGAACTTGGGATTTGAAGATTTGGATGGATGAGATTAGATGCCTAGCCTCATTCACACGGCGTAAAAAGCGCTGTTTTTCTATATGGCCGTGGTGTTACTCCGGCCAAAGCATTAGTCTTCTCTTTCTCCATGTCTTTTAGCCTATTCATAATGTAGTGAATAGGCATCCTACATAGGTAGTATTGAAACTTTCTTTGTTCTTATATAAAACGTTATCCCACACAAGGATATCCTCCTGTGTCGTGTTTGCGTTTATAAACATACAATTTCATATGCACATCATACCCAAACTCGGAATAACAATTTGTGGATCACTCAAAGAGTTGCCCAGCCACCGCACCAACCGTGCAGTCACGGAAGAAGCTATCATAACAGTAACAAACTCCCTCTTGATTAATAATTTTATGACCGAATTGATTGTATTGTCATAATCCAATAATTTGACGTTTGTTCAGGCCTTCCATAATTTACTGTGCGACCCTAAATAAATATTGCTAATTGGGCCAATAGGGCTGTGTTTAGCAAAGGATTCGGTTTGTAGGGAAAATATTGTTATTATGTTATGATTTTACTTTGATTTTGTGTATATATTTAGATTAGAAGCAGTGCTTCGTTGGTCAGTTCGTAAATATTGTTATTGTTGTTGTTTTATGTAAATGTTTATATTTTGTATTTTGAGTTGGTTAAGTGTTATTCGGTGTTTTGGTTTAGAAATGGAACACTACCTAAGTATTGTTCAGCCGGGTTACGGGGTAAGCGCAATGAGCCACCGCGACCTCGGCCCAGAGCAAGAGAAGGAACAGGGGGGTTTTTCTCCTCACAAAAAAACCTAAGTAGTGTTGTAAACGGTGATTCCAATCGGCCATTGATCGAGGTTTTCATCCATATTTGACCAACAAGTTATTAAGCTCATTAAGTTTCTATGCACCTATGTTTCTGCATTTGTTCTCAATTTACTGTATGTGTGATGTGCAAAAATACATAAAATAAATAAATAATCCTTATTATATTTTTGTATGTGGTTGGTCGGATTACTTGATAGTGAGCAATCCCATCACCCATGGATATCCGCAACACCAGAGGAGTGCTTTGCTATCCTTTTAAGAATAAAATTTCGGAGATTTAGGAATTAAGGAAGAATAGGGAGTGATAAAGGATTTAGCCCCTGGTATCTTTACTAACACGGCGAAAAACAAGCTAGTATTCTGTGAGGCTGTTACTCTTATTATTCGCTCTTATTGGCTAAAATACATTCTAATCATCGGATACCTCATTTTGTATGTTAACGCAAAGATACGGAAACCATCTTAACAAGTCTCTTCTCTCCATTTCCTTCTTAGAAAGTCCAAGCGCAATAATTTACGGCAGCCACAAGGCGGGGTTTCAGCCAGGGTTGAGAGGCAAGCATTAGGTACCACGTTCGGCCTTGGCCTGGCAGAAGAAGGAACGGGTTCTATGTCAGTAAGAGTCTGACACTCTTTCTCGTCACGCTTAGGGCGAGGACAGTCATTTGATGAATTTCCATCCACAGACGGGGCCCTATAGGGCTGATGTTCAACCGGGGTTGCGGGGTAGGCGCAATAAGGCACCGCGACCTCAGCCCAGAGCAGGAGAAGGAACAGGGGGGTTTTTAGGCAGTAGGAGTCTAACACTCCCTCCCACCCGGCATTGGGCGGAAGAAGTCATATGATGATTTTCGTCACAAAAAACACCCTCAAAAAAGCCCTGATCTACAGCCGAAAAAGGAATGGACTAGTTTTTTTACTCATTAACAGTCTGGCACACTAAACACACCAAGGTCGAGAGAAAAAACTTGATGATGAAAAAAAAAACAATCTAAGCTGCAATAGCAATGAAGCCCCTTTGCAAATGCTACTAATAATTAGTAGAATTCACATAATTTTATTGTTTGAAATTAGTTATTATTACGTTACCAGTCTTTTAGGAATAGAAGATAAGAAGATTCGAGGAATTTGTTATTGAAGTTTGATAGAACATTCTATCAATTGGCAAGTACTCTATGAACCATTCTGGCAAGCATTGTATTAAATACCAGCGACACGTCCCGGCTTCGCACCATTGTAATTTTGATACGAAATTCGTCTACTATTCCATTGATGCTATTATACCAGTATTTGTTTTTTATGTGATAGGTCGGCAAACGAGCAAACGGATTACCTGATGGTAAGCAATCAACGCCGCCCATGGACATCCGCAACGACGGAGGAGTTACGAATGTGTTGCCGAATTTTTGAGGATTGAAGATTCAGAAGACGTATCAGATATAATTTTAGTATTTGTAATTTGCTAGTGTCCTCATAAAAAAATCAACGCATACAACCATGGAACATAGTTAAAAAATATCATATTTGTATTGTAACGATTATGATATTATGATATGCATGCTGAATTCACATCTAGTAGATGTAATTCAGCTAAATTTTATTCTTTAACAAGCTTCTGGCACGTAGTTTCACTCACTGCTCGGCTCCTACTAATCGTATCGTTATGTTTTATAGACTAACAAACTCAAAAAAAAAAATTCAATTCGAACCAGTAGTTATCGACATTAGCGCGTTCAAACAAACTAACCAACTCTTCAGCTAAATAATATTACACTATACATTCAAGACAAATAAGGACTATATTCGACGTCAAAGCATTATGACGTCGTATACGTATTATTATGTGGGAGAGCCATGCTTGCCATGCCATGCACGGCCTCACACAAAACCGGCGTGAAACAACCACAGCACACACAACCACACACAACCTTACTCACACACAGTGTGAGTAAGGTTACCGGAGGCCCAATCCTTCCCCTCTCCCTAAATCTCCAAAACCCTAATCCATAAAAGGTCGGCAACGCACTCGTAACTCCTCCGCTGCGGGTGTCCATGGGCGGCGTTGATTACTTACCATCAGGTAATCCGTCTGCTCGTTTGCCGACCTATTATTACATAAAAAAATGACGTCACAACGTGCCTACAAGATTCATAGAAAATTATCGTTTCTGGCATTTCGATAAAAGTATAGAAATTTGACTATGAACTTATTGCTATAAACCAATCAATAAACACACAAGGTATCGATATACACAAATAAAAACTAAATGAACTACGGCAGCCATTTTGTTTTATATTCCACTATTTGAACAGCAAATAATAATAATAATCAATCATTTTTATTTACTGACTGAGGTTCAGGCTCCGATTTTTATTTCGAGCCCAATATTCTGTTTGTTTAGCAATCTAGCAGTCTTTTGATAGGAAAAAATTCTATTGTTTTATTTCGATTACTAGTTTTTTGTTCATAAATATTTAATATACATGTAATATGTATGGAGTAACATTTTAGTCTATAAATTATTGTTATTGTTAAAGAAGAAATCTTATTCTTAGAAAAGGTTTGTTGTAGCGTGAAAACCTTTATACATAAATGCTTTTTATTTTTGCTGGCCAATTACATAGTTCCTGCGTCTCGGCTAAGGAACTGGCTACTGGTGTTCGATGCTCACACAGAACAACACTGTGTGTGATCCACAAATTGTTGTTCCTGGTCTGGGTGTGATGTGTATGCCAATTTTTATATTTGTAAACGCACCCACAACACGGAAGAAAATCCCATAGTGTGTGACAACGTTTTAATTTGAATAATTAGGTATATTAATGTGTGACTCGAATGGGTCAGCTCGACCGGAGTGATACCACAACCTCATGGAATACCGGCGTGAAAATTAAAATACTTGCGTTGTTTTCCGTCTCATGAATGAGGTTAATTAAAGCTCCCATTCCCAACTCTACACAACTTACAAACTAACACTATAAATGCGAAAGTAACTCAGTCTGTCTGTCTTTCCTTAACGCCTAAACTACTGAACCGATTTCTATGAAATTTGGTACACATATTTTGACTGCACGGTTGATGCGGTGTTTGCCAGACTTCGTGGCAAGGTAAATAATGAGACTGTAGATGGTTAAGGTCTGTTTATTACTTTAATTGCTGGTGCTTATATACTAAGAAGATGCGTGAGATTTTCAGATTTAGCTATCCTAACAAACGTGCAACAATTAACATGTATGTCTTATCTCTATCGTATCTAAGTAATGTAGCGACGTGATAGTGCCGCTACATATACTCCCCCCTTTTAAAAATAATTAACATATAAATTGAAAAAAATTAGTATGTACCTAATTATATAATAACTTAACCTTGCTGATAAATTACATCCTATGCGTAATGTAATGTCATTGTTGCTAATTCGAAGGAAATAAAAACTGCTGCCTTTGTTGTGACGGCGGCGGCAGTCGATGAACTATCCACTGCATTTGTGCTGATTGTTTCTTGCTATTGTTTTCACTCTTCTGTCTAAGGTCTTCAGTATTCCGTAGAGAAGAAGGATGCCAATTGTGATGAGGATTTGTCCAATTGCAATGTTTCTCGTCCACCGTAGCTCTTCCAGGACAAGACTTTTGAGATGGTCGGCTTCATTTTGATTAAGGCAACTGTCGGAGTTATATACGATTTGATCTTTGGAGCTTTGGTTGCCCATTGTTCTCTCGTAGATACTGACGGTATATGATGGTATTTTCAAAATACGGTGAGTATTTAAATGGACTGATTACTTGTGTCAGCAAGTGACGAATCGTACTGTCGGCTTAACCGCCCGTCCTGACTTCGTGATGTACGTGTTCCGCCCGTTGTGATTATTTTCTGAATTTGGCACGTTCGTTCCACTATTGAAGACAAATGCAGGTTTTAATCGGTCTATAGATATTGCTTTTTCATTGTCCCCAATTTTAATGATAAACGTCTTATCTATCCTCTTTGTCACTAGAAATGGTCCTTCGTATGGTGGTGTTAAACTTTTCCTTATTCTGTCACAGCGCACGAATACATGTGAGCATTTGTTGAGCTCGGGGTGAATGAAAACTGTTTGTTTAATTTTCTTGCGTTTTGATGTTGATGTCATACGAGAAATGTCCTTTTGTATATTTGTGACAAATTCTTCGTATGTCGAAGGCTGTGACGATTCAAAAAATTCTCCGGGAAGCCTTATAGGTGCGCCATATATCATCTCTGCTGCACTATATCCTGTGTCCTCGCGTACACAACTTCGTAATCCAAGTAGAACTGAAGCAATTTCGTTCATCCAATTAGCATTAGATTCTCTTGATATTAGCGCCGCTTTTAAAGTTCTATGAAATCTCTCTATCATTCCATTTGATTGTGGGTGATAAGGCGTTGTTCTAATTTTGTGTACTCCTAAAAATTGTGAAAGTGATTCAAATATTCTTGATTCAAATTGTCGACCTTGATCCGTAGTAATGCGTAATGGGCATCCGAATCTTGCTATCCATCCCTCATACAGCATGCGCGCTACTGTTTCGGCTGTGATATCTTTAACGGGAAATACTTCCGGCCAAGAAGTACAACGATCTATCATTGTAATTAAATATCGCTTTCCTTGAGAAACAGGTAACGGTCCAACAATATCGATGTGTAGATGTTCAAAACGTTGAGATGGCATAAAGTTCCCGACAGGTGATATAGTATGGCGTTGCACTTTTGATTTTTGACAAGCTAGGCACGATTTACACCATTCATTTATATCTTTATTCATACTTGTCCATAAATATCTTTGAGTTATCATTTTCCTAGTAGCTCTCTTCCCAGGATGACTCAGTCCATGCATGACATTAAAAATTTGTCTCCGAAATTTTTCTGGTAAATAGGGGCGATTTTTTCCTGTAGATATGTCACAGGCGATGACTTCAGTAGAACCCGGAACCTTGATATTTGAAAATTTTAAATTCTTGTTATTACGAAGTCGTAATAATTCTTGGTCATCATGCTGACATCTTGCTAAATCAGCATAATTAATCGGTGATGGCACATCAATTTGTTCTATCCGTGACAATGCGTCTGCTACAATATTGTCACGTCCTTCTATATGTTGAATGTTGGTACAATATTGTGAAATAAAATCCAGTTGTCGTATTCGCCGTGGCGTATCATTAGATGACGGTTTTTGGGAAAATGCGTAAGTCAAAGGTCGATGATCTGTAAAGATAGTAAATTCTCTTCCTTCGACTAACCTTTGAAAATGTTTGACTGCCATATATATTCCGAGCAACTCTCTGTCGAATGTCGAGTATTTTTGTTGAGTATCACTTAATTTCTTTGAAAAGAATCCTAATGGTTCCCAATTACGTCCTGACTTCTGCTGCAGAACTGCGCCAACACAGGTCGAACTGGCGTCCGTCATAAGTGCCAAAGGGGCGGTGCGAGAGGGGTGAACTGTTAATACTGCGTTCATTATATTTTCCTTGCATTTATCAAAAGCTTTTTCGGCCTCTGTTGTCCAAGAAATTGGAGAATTATCATTCTTTTTAGAGTCGTGCAGGTAGTTGTTTAAGATAGTTTGATATTCAGCGGCATGAGGGAGATTGTTTCTGTAAAAGTTGATCATTCCTAAAAATCTTCTTAGCTCCTTGATTGTCGTAGGTTTAGGAAATTCCATAATTGCTTTGTACTTTTCCTCCGTTGGTCGTATTCCTCGACGTGTTGTATGATAACCCAGAAAATCTATTTCACTCTTAAGAAAGTCACATTTTTCGAGATTAATTGTTAATCCATTTTCATGTAAACGTTTGAAAACCGTATCCAAATGTTGATAATGTAGAGCCTCGTTTTCAGATGCTATAAGACAATCGTCGACGAATATGAATACGAAATCCAAATCCCTGAATAGCGAGTCCATGAATCGTTGGAATGTTTGCGCCGCATTACGTAAACCGAAAGGCATTTTTGGAAATTCGAAAAGTCCAAAAGGAGTGATAATAGCAGTTTTTTCCACATTTTCTACAGGAATGCAGTGGTACGCCTTTCGAATATCAATTTTGGAAAAGATTTGCTTCCCTTCTAGTATGTAAGTGAAATCAGTTAGTCGTGGAAGTGGATATTTGTCCGGTACAGTCACGCTATTGAGCATTCTATAATCTCCACATGGTCTCCATTCACCGTTCCTTTTCTTAACCATGTGCAAAGGACTAGCCCATGGGCTGTCCGAAGGGCGACAAATGCCAAGCTCCATCATAGTCTGAAATTCTTTCTTTGCTATATGATATTTATCAGGAGGTAATGGTCTTGCACGTGCTGATACCGGTGGTCCTTTAGTGATAATATGATGCTTAATCTTGTGTTTTGGAGTAGTGTGGAGGGAGGCTGGTTTCGTAATATCCTCGTATTCATTTAATAGTTGAGTAATGCGTGGATTCGTCTCAATGTTAATAGTGCGGATTGTTTGCTGCGTCGATTTGATCAGGGTTGCGGGCGTTGTCAGCTCAGTTACCCTATCTATGAGTTTTCGACCAGCTATATCGACTAATAGCTTATAATGCTCTAAAAAATCTGCTCCAATAATCGGTTGTGTTACATCGGCGATGACAAAGTTCCATACAAAGTTTCTTCGTAGCCCGAAGTTTAAAGAGAGTGTTTTTTCACCATATGTCTTAATTTTTGTACCATTGGCGGCATAAAGTATACATTGTTCATCTTGTATTAGTGAATGTCTCTGTGGCTTGCTAATAACTGAAATATTTGCTCCCGTGTCAATCAAAAATCTCATACCACTTTTTCGGTCGGTAATAGTGAGGCGGTTGGACGGGTGAATAGCACAGAGTTCCGCCGTTGTCCGTGCTTCAATTAGTTTCCCTGTTTCCTTGAGTTGAGATCCTGTTTCCAATCACAAGGTTGAACACACTTTTGTGCATATTTTTTAAATCTTCCATGGTAAAAACAAAAGTGCCTTCTTTCTCTTGAACTTGACTGTGGTAGGAAATGCCGACGATTGGAATAACTTTGAGTGCTGCGTCGATAGTTTTTTTGACCTTGCTGAATTGCATTTAGTTCCAATTGCATTTCTGCTAACTGTGCTAGTATGCATGACATTGTATCGTCGCCAGATTTGTTTCCGTTTACAGCTGACACCTCTGTACGTGTTGAATTTATTAATATCTTGTCCGCGATCTGGCTCATCTTGTTCACATCTATGTCTTCTGTGACTGCTAGAACCGAAGTCACTGATGGTGGCAGAAGCCTCAACCATAGAAGTTTGATGGTTTCGTCGCTGATATTTCCGTTACTCAGGGTCCGCATCTTGCGCAGAAGATGTGATGGTTTCTGGTCGCCGAGATCCATTTCAGACAATAATTTTTGGAGCTGACGTTGGTCTGATTCCTCATAGCAACTGATTAGGCGTTCTTTGATAGCCTTGTACTTTTCTATTGGCGGTGGGCAAGTAATGAGGTCACTAACCTGTATTATTTCTTCTTTTGGCAGTTTTGCAATGACCGTATAGTACTTGTAATCGTCTCCTTGCTTCTGTGGTGCTACTATGGCTTCTAGTTGCTTAAACCATAATCTGGGTTGGTCCCTCCAAAATTCCGGAATACGGGATAAAATGGCGGTTCCGGCTGATATCTCCAAGGCTTCTTGTTGGCTGCTGCTTGATTTGCAGGGTGAATGAGTCATGTTGATTGTTCTTCGTCGGGGTCACCAATTTGCCAGACTTCGTGGCAAGGTAAATAATGAGACTGTAGATGGTTAAGGTCTGTTTATTACTTTAATTGCTGGTGCTTATATACTAAGAAGATGCGTGAGATTTTCAGATTTAGCTATCCTAACAAACGTGCAACAATTAACATGTATGTCTTATCTCTATCGTATCTAAGTAATGTAGCGACGTGATAGTGCCGCTACACGGTGCAACAAGCTACCGTGCAACGTGTCGCGGGTTCGATTCCCGCACGGAACAACTCTTTGTATAATCCACAAATTGTTGTTCCGAGTCTGGGTGTCATGTGTATGTGAAATTGCATGTTTGTCAGCGCACCCACGACACAGGTGAAAAAAATTGTGTGGGGCAATGTTTTCTTAAAAAAAATAGACATAGTTTGGAACTCGAAAAAGGACATGGGATAGTTTTTATACCAAAAATCTGCAGAAAATCACTATTCCACTCGAACGGAGTCGCGGGCAAAAGCTAGTCCTTAATAAGCCACAAAAGGCCGGTAACGCACTTGTAATTCCTGTATCCATGAGTGACGGCGATTGCTTACCGTCGTTCTGCTCGTTTGCCAACCTATTCGTTAACAATAATCTCTCAATCTTATACCATGTGGTTCTATCACCTTAGAAAGAAAAAAACACAATTCTGTTTCGATATCTTTTTATTACGGAATTATTTATTCTGTTTACATCTTTATCAAGAAAAATAATTATTGAAGTATCTATAGACGCCACTCTCGTTTAAAGGGAAAAAAGGGATAGAATATATTCCTTTCTCACTCCTCCTCTTGAAATCTGCACGATAGTATTGTTTTGAAATCATTAAATTGAGTGCTTGGGTAACTTAATTGAGTGCAAATTGATGCCGTGTTGTTTCCGTGTTTAGAGCGCGCAAACATACCTATAACAAGGCTCTGTTTTCTATTAAATCTTTACGAAATTCATTAGTTTAAAACAACATCTAACAGCTTTGTCGATTGACTGTTCATTAGGGAGAGTGCAGGGATTCGGTTTGATTTCTGAGATTTCGGATTATCGAAAATTCTCGAGTTGTCTTCGTAGCCCGGAGCTTAAGTAACCTGGCGAGTATCAGTGTGACTTTTCCGAGTTATACATATGTACATTTTAAGTTCTTTTAGAAACTGCTGACCAATGGTGAAGGAAACAACGTAAGGCTATCCTGGACTTTAAAATTTCTAATATTATAAGTTTGAAAACGGTTAAACCAGTGTGATGATTAATGCTCTAAACTTCTTCGTGTGAGAAGAGATTCAGTAATGGGCATATACAGGATGATTCTGTGTGTAATATGATGTAAAAAATCTAGACAATCTCAAATATATAAAAAAAAACATTTGGGCAAGAAAATGACTATACATTTTTGTTATTCAGCACGGTATTGTGTGATGACGATGCAATTTTCTTCCATCATAAATAGCACACTTATTTATTCTGAATGCGCTACAATAATACGAATATTAAGTATATTGCAAAATCAAATTCGATTATTTTTTTAATGCCTGACATAATCGTAGTTTTGAGGGGGAAATCATTTTAAGAATTCTCCCGTCCTGAGTAAAACAAGAAAGAGTGTCTGACTCTTTCTGATTACAAAACCACCCCGTTCTTTCTCCTCTTCCAGGCCATGGTACATTATTGTTATTATTCTCGCGATCCTAGCCAGGAACAGTAGTAAAGTGTCGTCCGGTAACACGACTGAAACAATTTGCAAGCTTGTTTCACGATGATTTTCCGTAAGGCCATTGTATCACTCCGGTTTGGAATCACTATTTCTGTTCAGATTCATCATCTTCCTGCCCTTGCCAGCAATATGTTTGTTGTAGCAATATGTTTTTTTCTTCCATACTGTCCTGTCACGCGTCACGCTATCGCTAACTCCTCTGTCTTCCATATCACTTTTCACTCAATCCATCCATATTTTCTTTGGTCTCTCTCTCCCTGTCCATCAACCCACATTTATACTCATGGCTTTTTTTGTAACATGCGTTTCATCCTCCTTTTCACAAGGCCATACACAGACAAACAAAATTTCTGTTCAGATGAATATATAGGAGAAATACTTATGAAACACGTAGAAGAAACATATTAAACGATGTAAGCTTACATAGCCACTTAATTATGTAACTAATAATATTTGAGGAAATAATTAACTTATCCGGCTTCCTGCCACATCGACTAACTTGTTAACTTTCTAAGCAAAGGGAAGTAATCAATTATGATCTATTACAAGTTCAGCTTACTACTTAATGAGCGGCGTGGTACTTGTTAGTCAATAACGATTTATCGGGTAGTTATAGTGTAACTTACTTTTTTTAGGAGGATATTCATCATAATAATATGGCTTCTCTCTTGGTGTCAGACTCTTACTGACTAAAAACCACCTCGTTAAATCCCTTGCTCCACATAGAGGCCGAGGAACATTATAGCGCTTGACCCACAACCTCGGCTGAACATCAGCTATTTTGAGTTCCATCTGTGGTGGTCTATTGGCTCTTTGAGGTGCGCAAGGAACGCTAGGTGTCGTACGCTTGGGGTCTGGTTCTGTTCGGGCGGTGATTTACCCTTATTCTTTACGGTGGCCAGAGATCCTTGGTACGCGAAGTGTCGTTTACTGTGGCGGTAGAGGCGTGAGGAGGATAGATCTTTCACGCACCCCGTTTCCTTATTTGCGAGCATAACTGCCTCGCAGAAAGAGGAAACGGCTTTCCAGTTCCTCTCGCTCCGTACCTCGACTTAAGCAGGACGCGCAAACCAACAACTTACGAGATTACTTCTCTGAGAAAAAGTTCCATTGTCGAAGAGGTGTTCTGTTAGAATTTATTATAAATCCTGGTCCATATGCGTCACAATCAATGAGTGAAAATACTTTTAACCCACAATTTTTTTATGTTAATAAGAAAAAAACGTTGCCTTCGTCGTGATTACGTTTACAAACGCACAATTGGATATACACATCACACAAAGATCCAGAACAAGAATTTGAGGATAAGACAAAGAATGGTTTCATGATTGAATAGAATGAAACAACATGTTACCTAGCAGTTGGTTGCCCAGCCATAGCCTCAAATGTGAAAATGTTTCCATTATCTACAATAATATGAAATTCTTGGGACCCTTCTTATTATTGCTCCAATGATATCTGTAAGAGAATTTATTGCAAAGATTAAATAAAATGCGGGAACAATGATAGTAATAATAGGAATGTTGAGTTTTGTGAGTGTGAGTGGAGTTACCGGAGCCCCAATTCTCGTCCTTCTCAATTCCTCCCACAATCCTGAAATCCCCGTAACCCTTATCTTACAAATGCCGGACACACACTTTTAATTCCTAAGAGGGAGGCGGCCCGCGTGATGGAGCAATCCTCCTCTTCACGCCTCAGCCGCCGCAAAAGGCGACGCTACGGGCGTCGGGGATCAAGGGACGATCTCCGGCCACCGTAAGCGCGGGTCTGCGGTCGGCGAGTAAGGGCAGCTCGCCGCCCGACCAGAACCAGGCCCGAGCGTACGGCGCGTAGCGTTCCGCGCGCACCTCAAAGAGCCAAAAGACCACCACAGACGGGGCCCTATTGGGCTGATGTTCAGCCGGGGTTGCGGAGTAAGCGCAATGAGGCACCGCGACCTCGGCTCTGAGCAGGAGAAGGAACAGGGGGTTTTTAGGCAGTAAGAGTCTGACACTCTCTCCCGCTCGGCCCTGGGCGGGAGAAGTCATTTGATGATTTTCCCCTCACAGAAAAAAAGAAAGAAAGAAAGTCTGCAGTGTAGTTAGATAGGAAATTAAAATTCATCTATACTTTTTATGTTATATTTTATTTCTAATTGACATATAAAAGAAACAATTTACCAAAATAAATTATAAGTTTTTGCTCCAATGCAACAGATAGGCATTAAAATCTAAAAATGCAGCCATGTCTCTGAGTGCTAAGCAGGATGAATCTATACTGATAATCTATACGGACACACAAGCACAAACAGGAGTCTACAATAAATTCATTAAAATCTTCAGCAAAAACAATTAAAATTCCCGGATAACCTCGAAAGGATCACTCAAAACTCATTATTTCTCAATCTCAGAGACCCAAAAAACGTATTTAGAGCTCGACGACCCACCAGCAAAATTGCACTCCCAAAATTTATACTCTTGAATTTTTATACCTCTAAAAATCCTTTACTTTACTCCCTAAGTATTTTAACTGGCAGAGTAATCTCATTTAATGGTAGAAGTTCGCTCGTTAATGTCAAACAGCTACGATTGTTATGTGGGGACTACGCCCGACCAAGCTTCCACCTTATGTGGTGGCGCTAGTGTGCAAGAAAAGCGTTTAGACTTCTTTAGAAGGTTTTTAACTATAGAATACGAGTCTTATAGTTGAATTTGTCCTACTATTCTACATATTTTTTTTCGGGAATGAATGGCTGTATGTTTGTTATTCTGTCACGTAAACGGATTGATTTGATTAAAATTTCGTATGTAGTTGTTGCTCTGGAGTGACACAATGAAATAATTTTATATACCACGCCGGCGTAGCCGCTGACGGAAGCTAGTATGGACACAATTTTGAATGGGTATATTTTTAGTCGACGAAAACGATGTACAAGTGAATTAACCCAATGATAGATGTTATTTAAAGGTATTTTTTGTTTTGTGGGCCTAACTATACCAAGATGTGTTTAATTAGAAGTTACATATTTAGAACTAGATTTCGCTTTTTATGCAATTACTGAAAATTTTGAAACAAACCTCTTTATGCTGGATAGATTTGATTAAGGGCCTCGTTTGACTGATTGATTTTACGAAGTATGCATATTAGTTACTGTAAGTATAACAAGGAAAAAATCAATTCTTTTGCATAAATATCAGCAGCATTAGCTTGAAAGAAGTTATAACAAAGCCTAACAGAAAGCTATTGTGATGTAATGCTTGCGTTCTGTGTGAGGCTACTGAAAGCTCTTAAAGGTCACCAACGCTTTGGAACTTTTCTGGTGTTACGATTGTTCATGAGCACCACCTATCAAAAAGGTCTGAATTATTTTTTTATATATTATTTATATACAATCGCATATCGGAGGACTTTATGCTAGAAGAAGCATTTTCTGCCAGTCAACCTTTTGGTATTTGGCCTACCCTTTAAAATAAAGAAGATTAAAAACGCTATCTTCCCCATCTTGGTCCAAAAACATAATAAATTGGAACCGACGAATTTGTGAGATTAAAGCTTTGTAGTTTACGAAATAGCAGTTTATGTATCGGATGTAATGTGTTTATCATTAACTTTCTTTTTTGATATCGTATCCAAGATAGCTTGCTCAAGAAATGAGATTAGTAGCTTTGAGTGCGTCCTGCCAGGGTTCTGGGTCAAACGCTATAGTTATATTCCGTGGCTTTGGCCTGGAGCAGTAGAAGGAACGGTGTGGATGTTAGTCAATAGAATCTGACACTCCCTTTCAAAACAAGTGAAGTCATTTGTTGAGGATCAATCCATCAAAAATAAAACCTTTTTGCACGCTTAGTATCATTATAATTAAGTATCTTTTTTATGCTACGGGTCGGCAAACGAGCAGACGGATTACCTGATGGTAAGCAATCTGCTAATTGACCCGCAACACCAAAGGTGTTATGAGTGCGTTGCCGGCCTTTTAAGGATAAGGGTTTCAGATATTTAAGGATTGGGAAAGCATGGGAAACGGTTAACTGATTGGGTCTCTGTTAACCTCACTTACACGGCGAAACACAACGCTGTGGTTGTTTCACGCCGGTTTTCTGTGAGGCCGTGGTATCACTCCGGTCGAGCCGACCCATTTGTGCCGAAGCTTGGCTCTCTCGTACATAGTATCTGTTTATTTTCATTCTTCATACATACAAAGAGTACAAGTATTAGATTTTTGTTTCCGAATTTTGTACAGATTTAGTTTTTTATTCTATATTATTTGACTGAATGGTAGAAGTCATGAGTCATGTTAAGAAAAAAAAACGTGGTTTAGAATTTTGAAATTTAATGATCCAATATATCCTAAAATTATTTGATTAACAAAATGAAAATGGAGAAGTTGCAATCTATTCTATATAAAAGGCTACCCCAAATACTCAAACGGCTATTTTACTTGAAAATTCTCTCAATGCCACCGTATTGGATTTTGAAACTCCAAACAGCGCAGGTTTTTAGCCTGAGGGCAGCAATGTTCTAACAATATCGATTTCATTTATTGGGAAACCGATCTCCGTTTTCAACTTCCATAAAGTTTTTTAGTGACTGACAAATGTACAAATAAATATTCTACCAACCTGGGGCGCAATAATGGCCCGGAAAAGGAGATGGAACTGGGCGGTTTTTAGTCAGTTAGAGTCAAACAAATACTCCATCTCGTCTCACACAGAGCGAAAGAAAATACTACTTAAAAAAGTTCTTAATACGCACAATCTTATTACAATAAATGTCCTATTGAATACTCCATAAAAAAAGATATTTCAACTGTTTTTATGTGATAGGTCGGCAAATGGGCCAACGGGTTCAGCGCCGCCCATGGACACCCGCGTCGACGGGGGAGTTACGAGTCCGTTGCCGACCTTTTAAGGATTAGGGTTTTGGAGACTTTGGAATTGAGGGAGGGGAAGGATTGGGCCTCTGGTAATTTAAATTATAGGGCGAAACACAACGCTGTGGTTGTATAACGACGGTGTTCTGCGAGACCGTGGTGTGATATCACCGGTCCGGTCGAGCCGACTCATTAGTGCCGAAACATGGCTCTCCCACACTTAAACTGTACCAAAATTTTAATGTAATTCATTTTTTTTCATCGTGTTTTATATCTTATAAACCTCATCCAATAAAACCTTAGCATAGTGTATCAAGAAAAAATAATGACTAGGCCAAAAAGAACACTAAATTATCGCAAATAATACGATACACATTTTCTTTATTATAGTGTTCTTTCAAAGAAAATTATCGTCGGTAAAATATAATGCCATCCCTTCAAAGCCGGTTGAAATCATCACAAGCAAAATTGCCAAAGTTTGAATGAAGGCCTACTCTTGAAGATTGTTGCTTGGAGCGGCCAGAGTACATTCAGGGTCATGTTGCGAATTAGGCACAGAAATTCCACTTTACACATTCTCTATTATTAAACACTAGCTACCCTCGCGTGGTTTTAGCTCAGCTTCATTCAATCGTAGCGTGATGTTTTATAGCCCATAGCACTCAGAAACATTGTAGCTATCTATCAGTGAAAGAATTTTGGCAAGCCGAGATTACCCCCTACATACAAACTTACAAATTTTTAATAGATACACCATAGAATTAATTTACATTTACCTACAGACAATTGGCACTTATGAACGTTAAACAACAAAGTAACAAAATAATAATATTGAAGTTGAAAATTGTCTGTTGGTCGGGCCTCTAGTAATGTTATTTACTTGTTCTAAAGTTTAGATTCATATGAAGAAGAACGAGCTAGAAACTCCATGATGCACTTAATGTTGTTTGAACCATTAATACATGAACAATATTGGCAAAAATGATGTAGCACCAGTCTTGTTGTTTTCACACTGCAAGTCTGTGCTGGCAACGCCGAGTGCATTGCCAATATTGGTCAGTCAAGAAAGCAATTCTTGCTTGCTCCAGTTTTTATATTACTATCACACTAATATTATAAATGCGAAAGTTACGATGTTTGAATGTTTGTTACTCAATCACGCCAAAACAGCTAAACGAATCTAGATGAAATTTGGCACAGGCATAGGATACACTCCGGAAAAGGACATAGTCTACTTTTTATCAACACACCACGCTGGCGAAGCCGTGGGTGGAAGCTAGTTCCAAATAAAGAGTAATGCGCCTTCTGATCTACCTGCACTACGGTTCATCATAGGCTATTAGCTCGGCAAACAGATTTCAACAAAAGTTTTATTGGTTAATAGTTTTTGTATATCAAATTACTGTTTTCATAATATTGAGTTTTATTTTCTCTGTAATGGATGCTCAGTTTCTTTTTTTTGTTGCTTGCAAAAGAAATGATCAAGTTTTTATTGGTGTTGCCTACCTCGTAAGTTGAGAGGAGTAGAAAATATAAATTCTATCCAGGTAGCTATTTAGGTCGTGGTGGACTGGATTATAAAGCTTACACTTCTCATGAAAGAGGGTACAGCTTCGAAATACAGTACAAAGTGACTTTTTCTACATTAGTAGTATCTACTTTCTAAATATATTTAGACACCTTCTGACAAACGGTGATGGTAAGGTAACCTGAACTTATAATAAGTTATTCGTCATCAGCCTATAAGTGCCCACTGCTAAGTACTGTCTCAGGGGGAAGGTTTGAGCATTAATCACCACGGTTGCTCAAGAGATTATTTTCAATAAAAAAGGACAAACAAAATAGAGTTTAACTCACGAACACACATAAACAGGTGACTTCCATCTAAGGCAAAAAATATGCTTTATATTTATTGTTTTTTTTTTCAATAGAATGTGCATTAAAAATATTAAAAAATGGGAGACTAACGAGCAGACGGATTCCTTGATAATAAGCAAACAGTTGTTGCGCCGCCCATGTCCACCCGCAACACCAGAGAAATCACAAATGCTTCTATTGTGCCACAATAGAAGCATTATTTTGTGATTCGTGAATTTATGGGGTCGTGGAGTAAGCGCAATGAGGCACCGCGACCTCGGCCCAGAGCAGGAGAAGGAAGAGGGGGGTTTTTAGTCAGTAAGAGTCTGACACTCCCTCCCACCCGGCCCTGGGCGGGAGAAGGCATTTGGTGATTTTCCCCCTCACAAAAAAAACTACATATTATTTCCACAGTTTCACTGTGTGAGAAAAAAACTTCATATCATTAAACATTTTTAAACAAAATTACAACTGTTTGTAAAAAAAGTCAGCAAAAAAATAAAGAATGGTTTTTCGATAAAATGTTTCACAATTAAACATTATTTTCCCACTGACAGAGCGAGACCAAACTATATAGATAGTATGTGGTTATCTCTTTTCCTCCCAAAAATGTTTTAGCTCAGTTTAAACATCCAACATGACAGCTTTATATATGTAGACTCATTTGAAATATTAAAATGTAGGTAAACGAATATGGTGAAAATATAACGGTGAAGTTGAAAAAAGAATGCTCCATACATAGCCCTGGAAAATATCCAAGCAAACACAATAATCATGCCACGTTTAGCAAACAAGTACCAATAGCGATACCTCTAAGCGCCAACCCTAAAAATAAACAATTCCAAATTCAAATCACGGTCGCGATTTCCATAATACCCTACATATTAACGCCAGTTTAAACAAACAACTTTTCAGTTTTTATTGTGAGCCTAATGTCGAAATATGACGCGGAATTTGAATTGTGGGTAGGATTTGCGCCTCAATTCCCCAGCCGAGCTTTCTGTTTAAGTTGTATGTGTAATTTTAAAATACGCTGCCGGCGAATTTTTGTGACAAATAAAAGAGCTCGTTTGAAGGATGGTTTTCTGTTTTATTTTTTGCCGGGTCTTGGGTTTTCTCTGTTGTTTGTTTTGGGGATTTGTATTAAGAATTCTATTTTATATTAAAATATATTTAAATTCATTTTTATTACGTCATAAATGGCATGGTACATTACAGTAAATTAGCTGTATATAAGACTCTTACTCTCTGAAATGGGACACTGGGAATCAAGTTTTTAATGTACAAATTATATAGTACTAGCTTTTGCCCGCGACTTCGTTCGCGTGGAATAGTTTCTTTCTGCAGATTTTTTGTATAAAAACCATCCTATGTCCTTTCTCGAGTACCAAACTATGTCTGTACCAAATTTCACAGACCTTCAGTAATTTAGGCATAAAGAAAAGACAGACAGACTGAGTTATTTTCGAAATTATAACATTAGTTTGGATGGTGCTCATTGTTGAGACGCCCATTATCCAAACTAATATTATAAACGCTAATGTAACTCTGTCTGTCTGTCTGTCTGTGCGAACGGAGTCGCGGGCAAAAGCTAGTAGAAAAATAAATAAACAAGACTTCTTTTATGATGAGGCATCATACGGTCACGACACATTAGGATTGTCCCATACATATCTGTACAAAACCACTCCCCAATTAAGTCTAGTCATCATTACAGACAGACAACTTCCCGTTTTCCAAAACCTACAGAGTATCATACTAGCACAAAACTAACATTTGGTTATCAAAGGAAAGTTTGAAAAAGAAATTGATCATTTTTCAGCAGATCTGAAACCGTCAAAGTTGGGTAACGACCCTTCACGACTTTCGTCAGGTTCCGGTGCCAAATGCCGCGTGTCTTCGCAAAAAAACTATGCAAAGCATAAAATCTGAAAATCAAATAACGATTGGTGAGTCTTGAGTATTGAAGAAATGTAGAGCGCTAATGTAACTGACTGCACGGTTGGCGCGGTGACTGGGCTGCCGCGCATCGTGTCGTGGGTTCGATTCCCACACGGAACAACTATTTGTAAATCCACAAATTGTTGCTACTAATCTAGGCATACGAAATTGTATGTTTATAAACGTACCCACGACACAGAATAAAAGCCTAGGTTTGATGCAAAGTTTTTAAAAATAAAAAATGTTCAACGGTTTCAAAGGTATTGTATGAGCCAAGCTTGGCACGAATAGATTGGCTCGACCGATGCAGTAGAAACCGGTGTTAATAGTGTTAAATAGGTGACTGCAAATCCAATCCCGGTCACAGAACCCCCCAAAAGGTATTCGTAACTCCTCTAGTCTTACCATGTGTGTGTCCATGGAACTCCGCCTTTGCCGACCTTTCTTTTTTCAGGGAGGAAAATTATCGACTACCACTCCGTTCCTTTTCCTATTCAAAGTCGGGTATGCGATACATAATTGGACTGGCAACCGCAAGCCTAGGCAGATTGGCTCGGAGTGATACCATGGCCTTACAGAAAACCGACGTGAAACAACCACAGCGTTATGTTTCGCCGTGTGAGTGAGGTTACCGGAGGCCAAATCCTTTCCTACCCCCAATCCCAAAAACCTCCAAATCTCTAATACACAAAAGGTACTCCGTCGTGACGGGTGTCCATGGTGGGCGTTAAATGCTTTCATATTTATGTATAAATTTTGGAATTACAAATGCTTTGAATTTTTTGGACTAGGTGTGAAACTGTTTTATGATTATGATCATAAACAAATTTTAATTAGATTTTAAAATAGCGAGATTGAAACAGATAAAAGGAATAAAGGCGTTTCACTTAATCCATTTTAAGTTATACAATGTAGCTATTAATTTTAAGTGCTAAGTACAATTAAAACTTAATGTAAAACAGTTTAAATTATACAATGTAGCGATTAATTTTATATTAAGTGCTAACTACAATTAAAAATGCAATGTTCCATACTTTATACATTTAAAAAATACTAGTAAAGCAAGCATTCTAAGAACAATTGAAATACTTAATATTGCTTTACTGAGTTCTGAAGTAACGAGTACATTTTTAAATTAACAATACTGCTCAAATTAGTTCTTTAGTAAACTAATTTGTTTCTTTTCTGTTTTGTTTTAAAATACATACAATTGTGGTCCCGACGTTAAGGCATCCGCGTCTTGGCAAGCAGCGACGCAGGTTACGTTGGTCAAGTTATATGTACTTTCTAAGATAATTTAGACACTATTTAATACGGTGAAAGAAAAAACCGTGAAGAAACCTGGATTGGACTGGGTTTTTTTTTATTTTGTGTCTTAAATTAATATTATCAATTAAATTAAATAGCGTTTTTTTACAGAATTTGATTGAAACATAATCAATGTTTCGCCTTTCATTGTTGTAATTCACTTTTACATATATATCCTCAACTTCTGTATTTCAGTGGAAAAGTGTTTCTCTGCCTACACTAACTTAACTTAAAAATCTTCACGGCAAATCAGTGTACGGAGTTAACTACTCAAGACCCGTGCAATTAGGTCTTCGTGAACTGAAAGTTTTAACGTGAATAATATCCTATCATCATCATCATCATCATCATCATCATCATCAGTCAATAAGTGCCCACTGCTGAGCAAAGGCCTCTTCTCACTCGGAGAAGATTTGAGCATTAATCACCACGCCTGCACGCTGCAGTTCTCCTCACGATGTTTACCTTCACCGTATGTCAGTGGTGTCTAAATAATCGTAGAAAGTACATATAACTCGGAAAAAGTCACATTGTATCTGCCAGGTTTCGAACCCACACCCTCATACTTGAGAGCGGGCGCCGTAACCTCGGGGCCACCACGACCTCTATCTATAATGTCCTATAGCTGATCTTATTCATACTCCAAGACGTTAGTCTTCGATCTGGCACCTGACAACAGATCTTTTTGCACCTCGGTCCAGACAAGTCCCGAAATTGGAAAATCGGTGTGAATATACGAGTAAAATCTATCCGTCGATATGTTCGTATTTTACGCTTCTCACCTTTGAATTATTCGATGAAAATTCTAAGTAGGGTTTAGAAGGAAAATTTTCCACCTGGTGTCTCCGTTCGTTTTTTAGCCAAACAGTGTAGGAATAAAGCCCAGATTTCTTACTTTCTTATTAAAGATTTTTTTTAAAGAATATTGGTCTCTAGGGTTTCCTTCTTTATAAAGCAGAGCGCAGCAACTATAGCTACATAGCTGTGGACGCCTCTCATCAATGTTGTGAATTGAAACTAAAAACAAATTAAAACAATAATACGTCGATCATAGAAATAAATCTTCTTCGGTGTATTTTTTTTATAATAAAAAGGCCACCGTTTCGCCTCTAACTCGCCTGATTGTAAGCAATGATGGAGCACACCTACCTATAGACAACATTCTCGCTCAAAAATGGAAGACATTATTCTCGTTGTGCATTCCAGAATTATTCTTTTTAAATGAAACAAAACATTCGCTCTCCTACGAACTCAGCGTCACTTAAAAATTTTGCTCCGTACAATAATGTCAAGTCACTATAATACTTTTCAACCCAAATTACGAAAGAAAAGCGAACTTCTTAATTACCCCGAAGTGGGCTGCATTTGTAAAGGGAACTGGCCCACTGACCTTCGCACAATACAAAGGAAAAGTTTAAATTAGCTCAACGTTTTTATTTCATGAAAATAACCCTTCAAATTTTCCAAGTTGATTTTTTAATTTTTCTCCTACACGAACAAAGAGGTTTTCTTTGGGAATTAAAGAAGTAGAATAAACCTATTATTGTTGTTCAATAATTTATATGGCCTTGTTATTTCTTGGTCATATTTTACTCGATAAACCGAATCACATTTCACATCACGTCATCAGCTTATAATTAGTGCCTACTTACTGCTTAGCAAAGGTCTCTTCTCACTTGATTGATGCTCAAACCTTCTCATGCTTGCTCAAGACGGATGGTGATTTCAAACCTTTTTTTCCTTACGATGTTTTCCTTCACCGTATATCAGTAGTGTCTAAATAATCATAAAAATTACATAATAACTCGGAAAAGTCACATTGTTACTTGCCAGATTTTGAAATCTGCGCTCATATGCATGAGAAGGCGCCTCTAACCTCCAGGCCACAACGGCCATCACAATAAAATGAATAAACACAAGAAATATACATTTGACAGTTTTCCTTCCCCAATCCCAGACCCTAAATTTCCAAATGCCTAATCCGTAAAAGGTCGGCAACGCACTCGTAACTCCTCCGTTGCGGATGTCCATGGGAGGCGCTGATTGCTTACTATCAACTCGTCCGTCTTTTTACATTAAAAATCACAGATGTAACTGCGGCACACAACTAGTAAACCCGTACGTCGAATATTCAAAAGTTACAAAACAAAATAACTTTTTATCTTCCACAAAGTTTAGCAAACTCATGTTTGCAATTATGTCGAGCACGTTACTTTTAGAAGTCAAATTTCGTTTTCGTAATATACTCTTCGTTTTAAAAGTCATCCAGACTCAATAAAACATTTTTGAAAACTTCATTTCGGTTGAATTCTGAATAATAATAAGAATTTTCAATTTTAATGCTTCATTTATTTTTTCTAGGGTTGTCCCATGCATTACGTTACTAACGATTTTCAGAAAACTACAATACGAAGGTCATAAATAAGGCTACTTAAAATGACTTTGGAGACAGCACGAATGAAATAGTTAAGTTAAACTCTAATCAATTCAGTTTAGGGGGTGTTTTTTGTAAGGGCAAAATCATCAAATGGCTTTTCCCCCGCCCAGGGTGGGGTGGGACGGAGTTTTAAAGTTTCGTTTGAATTAATTTTATTTAATACTAGCAGTCATCATCATCATCAGCCTATAAGTGTCCACTGCAGAGCAAAGGCCTCTTCTCACACGGAGAAGGTTAGAGCATTAATCACCACGCTTGCTCAATGCGGGTTGGCAATTTCAAACTTATAATTAGAGATTATAATTCCAGGTTTCCTCACGATGTTTACCTTCACCGTGTCTAAAAGTATATATAACTCGGTAAAAGTCACATTGGTACTTGTCAGATTTTGAACCCACGCCCTCATGCATGAAAAGCGAGCTCCTTAACCTCCGACCACCACGACACGACCAGCCTATAGTGCCTTGTTAAAAAGTAGCCTATATGTTATTGCATACTGTGATATATCTATTTGAAAAATTACGGTCAAATCAATTAAACAATTTTAACGTGAAAGAAAAAATATATATATTTGTAGATACGTACGAGCTATAAAGCTAAGCATTCATAATATATGTAGGATTCTGAAATACCATCAGTTGCAGAGAACTCAGTAAATGAGTTCTAAATGAAATATAGTTTAAAAGTCTTTTCCACACATGACTTTCAAAATTGTAATTACTTTTGTAAGAGATTAACTCCAAAGATAGTTCGAAAGATTAATAGCTCTTACTACGACGCTTTTAAAGACTAAAACTGAATGAAAATAGGTACGTAAAGAAGTGCACACTTAAAAGTTTTTAAGATGTTTATGATAGCAGAATAATTTTATTAAAGTAAGTTTTGCTCGTGAATTTTATTGTAAGTGCTTAGAATTGCCGATTTTCCACGTTCATGTTACATTTTTTGAACTAAGCTAGAGAGTGTTTTCATAATATTTCGAAGCAATGATTTTCGTTTTCCATTCCATTATTTCATTCTCGACCGATCCATTTTTGAATATACCATTTTCATTCCATTCTGGTAACATCGATACTTTTGTAACAACATCATATTCGTTTCACTACGCTTTCGAAATTTGAATGAATCTAACTTTTCATGTATTTCCATTTTGGCAAGAGTTTTTTACTCGTATCATCTTTATCTTGCGTTTCCTATCGCATGTTTGAGTTTTGTTTCTTTTTAATATGGTTGCGCGGTAATTTTCTTATTTAATTTTCGGTAGGAATTCGTAATGTTGGTAATATTACTGGTGGTTGCAATCCTGTTCCCCATCCCTTTCCCGCACATACGCTTACACACGCGTTGGAGCGAGAGGCGACACTAGCGCTCTTGAGTCGTGTGTGCAACCTTACGAAAAGAATCTCAATGGCTGACATCGCGCGCGAGAGTTCGCTTCGTTCTCCGCTACAAAAATTGATATTTGTGGAAAAACTGGTGTGATTTGTGCAAACTGACTCGTGAAAGTGCTCCTTCGTCAAAGAAGACGGCGTAGAAGAACTGCAGGTATTGTGCTCCTTCCTTTTGGCATACTTTCTCGTTTTTGTGTCACCCGCAGTATGCCGAGTTTCCCATCTTATTTGTAATCGCCAGTATTTTCAAGTTTTCGCAACCCCTTTCGCGCTTAATTGCATTTCTCGCGTAAACATTTGGTCCTATCGAGCCGGATTCGTATTTGAAATTAGCCATTCATTAGTTCATTTTCGTCAAACCCGCGTAGTTTCGTACCTACCTTGCGCGTCGAGAAGTTAGGTAGGTAACTGTTTCGCTTACATTTTCGTTTAATTTCGCCAACCCTTGCGGGGTTGGCGAAATATAATTGACATACTCACGAATTCTGGTGCCTAGGTATCTATTTAGTTGATAGATATCTACCTTCCAGTCGCTTCCTATACATATTTGTTTTTTCGTAAGTCGTAGGCCGTTTAAATGGCGCCGTTAGATAACTCGTTGAAGCTGCTAATAGCTAAACGAGATAGAATATTCGCTCGCTTGCAAACTATTGCCGATAAAATTATAAATATCCATTCGCAAGATTTAACTAGGGAATCGTTTCTATGTGACCTTGAAATAGTAGATTCTTTGCGTAAAGATTTCGAAACTGTGTTGGACGAGATTGCCACCGTCGAGCTTAAATTAAATCCTGATTATGTTGTTAATTATCAAGCACTTTCTTCTTTCGAAGACCTTTTAGGCCGCATAAAACGAGCAGGTAAAACACTGCAAGCTCAATCGCATTCCGAGATCAAAAGGTCACCCCGCTTGCCTCCTATCGAAATACCCGAATTTAACGGAGATATTAAAAATTGGCCTTTATTTATAGCTAGTTATCGTAATGCCGTACACAATAATAGTTCGCTAACCGATTGTGAGAAGTTATATTATTTGGTGGGTAAGTTGACAGGTAAGGCTCGTTCAATATGCGCGGGTATTAACCCCTCCGCGGATAATTACCCTCTTATTTTCGATTCTCTTTGTAAAAGGTATGAAGACAAACGTCAACAGGCAATTTCATACCTAGATCAATTATTTGAATTTAAAATTATTTCGTCGGGTACCCCTAACAATTTAGAATTATTTTTAGATAAGTTCGCTTCGTCTGTAGCTGCGTTGAAAAACCTACACATTAATGACCTTGCTGATTTTATTTTGTTTTATGTCGCTCTTAAAAAACTCGACCTAGACACGGGCCGTACTTTCGAGTGCACTCGTACATTAAAGACGAATAGTTCTGAATTTCCGTCGTTTTCCGAATTAGTCAGTTTTGTTCGTGACCACATAAAGGTGCTGGAACGTACGTCATCGTCTGTTGCTCGGGTCACCAACAATAAAAAACTTGTCGATCGTAAACCTACTACTACACATGCCTATACGTCTAGTTCCGAGTCATCCGTGTGTAGTCTATGCAGCGAACAGCACGATTACATTTATAAATGTAGGATTTTTAATAGTTACAAACCAGATCAACGTTTTAAATTCGTAAAGTCTAATAATTTATGTATAAATTGCTTAAGTAGTGGTCATCGTGTTTCCTCATGTGGGTCGATATCTACTTGCAAAAAATGTAATTCTAAGCATCACACTTTATTGTGTTTCGATAGTAAACAAGCAAGTAACTCGCCTCATTCAAACGCGCCTCGCGCGCTGCCACCGTCCGCGTCGGCCGCCGTTGCCGCGGCCGGGCAGCCGGCCGCTGCGCCCGCCATTTTTACAACAGCGCCGCTGCCATCGAGTGAAGCTACCTCCGCGCCCACGCCTCCGCGTACGGGCATTGCGCTGTGTTCGTTATCCGAAAATCATATCGAGAGTAAACATCGGGGCCCTACTACGGTACTCATAGCTACTGCTCGTATTATTATTGTAGATTCGCATGGAAATGAACACAGTGTTCGCGCATTGTTAGACAGTGGCTCTCAAAGTAATTTTATTACTAGTGATTGTTGTCGTCGCTTAGGTTTGAACATAAATAATCGGCCTTCTTGTTCTACTGTAAAAGGAATTGGGGGTTCGAGCAAAACTATTCAGGGTTCCGTAAATATTAAATTTTATTCTCGTTTCGATCTTAATATAAATTATTGTTTAGAGTCGTTGGTGGTAGATAAAATTACTGGACGTTTGCCGACAGCCACTGTTGACGCTTCGCTTTTATATAATTTCAAAAATTTACCGTTGGCAGACGATACATATTTTTCCCCAGCCCCGATTCAAGTTTTGATCGGTGCTTCGATTTTCCCGCATTTACTTTTATCGAACAAAGTTCAAGGACAGCCCCCGCATGCTTCGCCTCTCGCTTTAGAGACAGTCCTTGGCTATGTTATTGTAGGTGAAGCTCCAGTCCGCACTCCTGATAGTGAGTCGACTGTCTCGTATTGTTGTACCACGGACTCTTTAGACTACGCTGTCCGCAAATTCTGGGAATTAGAGGAGGTGAGTGTTCCCCCCATACTGAGCCCGGACGACAAATTATGTGAGGAGTTTTATACCCGCACTACCACTCGGGATAGTAGCGGACGTTACATAGTCGCTTTACCTTTCAAGGGTGATGTCGAATCTCTTGGGGACTCGCGCCAAGTGAGTGAACGTCGGTTTTACTGCTTGGAAAGAAAGATGCAAGCTTCTCCACAATTAAAGGTCGCGTATGACAATGTTATCCTGGAATATTTAGAAAAGGGTTATATTTCACCTACAAATTCTGTCTCTTCGGAAATCTCGTACTTCATTCCGCATCATGGTGTGATCCGCGATGACAAGATCACTACCAAACTTCGTGTCGTTCTCGACGGTAGTTGTAAGACCTCTACCCGCGTTTCGCTCAATGATCTCTTGTACGGTGGTCAAAACTTACAAGGGAACTTGTTTAACATAATCGTTAATTTTCGTTTGTTTTCGATTGCCCTTTCTGCAGACATCCGTCAGATGTTTCTCAGTATCGGAATTCGAGAATCCGATCGTCGTTTCCAACGTATTTTGTATCGCTTTTCTCCGCAAGAACCTTTGAAGGTTTATGAATTTAATCGTGTCGTTTTTGGGCTTAAATCTAGCCCATTTCATGCTCTGCGCACTATAAAGCAGCTGGCGGAGGATGAGGGTGATTCTTATCCTCAAGCCAAAGAAATCGTAGCTTCAGGGCTGTACATGGATGATTTCGTTTATTCGGTTGCCTCAGAAGACCAAGGCATTTCCACCGCCTCGGAAATGATAGGTCTCATGAAGGCTGGTCAGTTTGAATTAGTCAAATGGACCAGTAATTCTCAACCTGTATTAGATTCGATTCCTCCCTCCCATCGCTTGCCGGCTGTCAAAGAGTTTGATGAGTCTGACCAGCATAAAGTACTCGGCTTGTGTTGGTCACCTACTTCAGACCAGTTCAGTATGAGGGTGAATACTCCAGCTCAGCATTGTACCAAGCGCACAATACTGTCGTGTGTCGCTAAGATATGGGATGTCATGGGATTCGTCGCGCCTGTCGTCCTGTATGCTAAACTTCTCATCAAGCAGCTCTGGCTGTGTGATTGTGACTGGGATGATACCCCACCTGAAGATATCGTCAGGCTGTGGACCCACTTTAAGGAAGAGCTACCTATGCTCAGTCGCATAAAAATCTCACGTCACGTAGGTATTGTCTCCGATAGTGTCGTTACTATCTTAGCTTTCGCGGACGCTAGTGAGAAAGCTTATGGTGGAGTTATTTACTTCCATGTTAAAAACAGCGATGGTAATACTGTCAACTTGTTAACTGCTAAGTCGAAAGTTTCTCCAAAGAAGGTAGTGTCTCTGGCTCGTCTTGAGCTATGTGCTATACTTGTACTAGCTCAGCTCATAAGAAATGTCGTTGTCGCTTGTCAAAACCGCGTGGTTATTCGTAATATATTTGCATTTTCAGACTCTACTGTCGCGCTTTGTTGGGTACATTCGTCGCCTCATCGGTGGAATACCTTTGTGGCCAACAGAGTGTCTAAAATACATAATGACTTATCTCCACAAAATTTGTATCACGTGTCCGGTACAGACAATCCCGCTGATTGTCTCTCACGTGGACTCACCCCTTCTCAAATTATCGACCACCCGCTTTGGGTTCATGGACCCCCGTGGGCTCACTTGGATGTCTCACAGTGGCCCGTCGCTCCATTTAATTCCTCTTCAGTGCCTGAAGCACCCGAAGAGAAGAAACATTCGTTGCTTTCCGCCACACCAAATGAAAGATCTCTTATTCTATCTTTGGCTAATCGTATTTCGTCTTGGAGTAAATTACTTCGTGTGGTAATTTACATTTGTCGATTTGCTAAATTGTTACCTCTTAGATACCGCATAGCAGCGTCGGATTACGATTTCGCTGAATTACTGGTTCTTCGTGAACTTCAAACCCATTTTTTCCCCACTGAGATCGTCAAACTCAGGGAAGGTAAAGATTGTAGTCCTTTTATTCGACACTTAAAACCGTTTCTCAAAGGCGGACTCATTAGAGTCGGAGGCCGTCTAAGCAATTCTGATTTGAGTTATGATGGGAAATACCCCATTTTACTCCCAAGTAAAGATCCCATCTTAAATTTGCTCGTCGACTACCATCACAAGGTTAATTGTCACGCAGGTCCTGATTTGTTGATGTCGCTCTTGCGTCAGAAGTATTGGATACTTTCTGCTAGAAACTTAATTAGAAGTAGAGTACACAAGTGTCTGCCTTGCTTTCGGCTCAGACCAAAGCCAAACTTTCCTGAGATGGCAGATCATCGTTCGTGTCGTGTTGTTCAATCCGCAAAACCGTTCGTCCACACGGGCACTGATTATGCTGGTCCGTTTAAAGTTACTATGTCTCGCGGCCGCGGTGTTCGTTCCACTAAGGCTTACGTGTGTCTGTTTGTCTGCATGACTACACGCGCGGTGCACATAGAGCTGGCTGGTGATCTCAGCACAGCTAGGTTTATGGACGCTTTCAAACGGTTTCTTTCAAGGCGTGGCCCAGTTAGTAGAATTTATTCGGACAACGGAACTAACTTCATAGGCGCTAAACGCAAACTGTCAGAACTTCATGAACTTCTTTGCTCTAAACATCATAATACTGAATTTGGTCGTATGTTAGCTGAAAATCGTATAGATTGGTCGCTCAATGTCCCCACTGCCAGTCATTTCGGCGGCAACTGGGAGGCTAATATCAAAAGTTTAAAGTCACATTTGTATCGTACCATAGGAGATACTGTTCTTTCCTTTGAAGAACTAAGTACCGTATTTACTCAAGTCGAGTCTGTAATGAATACACGGCCCTTGTGTAGGACACTCTCTAGTGATCCTTCGGAACCACTGGCTTTGACTCCAGCGCATTTTTTGAATCTTACGCCTTTAAAATACTTACCGGTAGAAGAAATAGAGGCAAAATCCATCGTGACTAGACATCAGCTGTTAGATAAATTAGTACAATCGTTTTGGAAGCGCTGGAGAGGTGGATACCTTCATACATTACAATCGCGTCGTAAATGGAACACGCCGGTGGACCCAGTCGTTGTCGGTACGGTAGTCGTTCTTAAAACAGATAATTCACCCCCGCTACACTGGCCTTTGGGCGTCGTGGAGGAAGTTTTCCCTGACTCAAACGGAGTGACGCGCATCGTTCGGGTAAAGACAGCGAGTGGGTCCTACTTGCGTCCAGTCGTGCGTCTATGCCCGTTGCCCAATTTATAAAATATTTTAAAGTCCGTTACTCATATATGTTTATTAGTGTTTAGGTAGATTAGGCAAATACTTAGTTTTCGTCTTAGTTCGGTTCGTATGCTTTAGTATAATTATCGTATAAATTAATTTAATTTCGTAAATGGCTTCAACTCTTGAAAGCATCCCTTTCAAGCCCGGGGGGAATGGTTGCGCGGTAATTTTCTTATTTAATTTTCGGTAGGAATTCGTAATGTTGGTAATATTACTGGTGGTTGCAATCCTGTTCCCCATCCCTTTCCCGCACATACGCTTACACACGCGTTGGAGCGAGAGGCGACACTAGCGCTCTTGAGTCGTGTGTGCAACCTTACGAAAAGAATCTCAATGGCTGACATCGCGCGCGAGAGTTCGCTTCGTTCTCCGCTACAAAAATTGATATTTGTGGAAAAACTGGTGTGATTTGTGCAAACTGACTCGTGAAAGTGCTCCTTCGTCAAAGAAGACGGCGTAGAAGAACTGCAGGTATTGTGCTCCTTCCTTTTGGCATACTTTCTCGTTTTTGTGTCACCCGCAGTATGCCGAGTTTCCCATCTTATTTGTAATCGCCAGTATTTTCAAGTTTTCGCAACCCCTTTCGCGCTTAATTGCATTTCTCGCGTAAACATAATATATATACATATATGTTGGGTATTGTGTTAATCTTCGGTTCTTATGTCATTAAAACTATTAACAGAAGAATATTTTAACGTATATTTATGTAGCACCAGCCCCCCACATCTTTTCAGAACATTGAAATCCAGCGCGTCCCACATGAAACGATCCCATCAGTCCTACAGCATTGTGTTTCGTCACGTGAGTGAACTTACTAAAGGCGCAATCCTTCTCCTCCCCCCACCCCTTACCTCCTTCAATCTATGAAATTCTGTGTCCCAAAAGGCCGGCAGCGCTCTCGTAACTCTTCTGGTGTTGCGGGTGTCCATGGGCAGTGCTGATTGCGTACCACCAGGCACCGTTTTGCGTATCACAAAAAAATCTGATATCATACTCTTCCATCTCCCACTTGATAGAGAATTTTTAATTTTAACATTCAATACAACTTTTAAGTGAATCCCAATTGACTGTTCCTTTATCAATTAATTATTTCGGTAAAACACACAACGATGCAATCAGCTTCATTAATTTAAGTATTTGCAAGAAATATTTCCTTGTAAAATTAAATGTTACGTCTGCCTTACAGAACAAGGTGGTTTCAGCGAATGACAATCGATATCTCTTCTCTCTGTTAGTTAAAGCACCAGTTACATTTTATAATTCTTTGATAGTTCTTTCACATAGTGCTTTTTAACAGTCTGTTACTTTGATGCCTTCACAGTTTCATGTTTGAGCTGGGACGAATTATTATTGAGAGTTCACTCGTCGAAAATTGAGTACGTTTTTAATTTTCGTCCAGTTCGAAGTCAAACTCTTAAAACTTTTCATGTGACTGCAGGAATTTAGGTTTAGACTTATGGCATATTAAAAATAAAATCCAAAAATAATAGCAGTTTTTTTTTGTCAGGGGAAAATCTTCAAATGACTTCTCCCACCCAGTGTGAGGCGGGAGGAAGAGTCAGAGTCTTACTGACTAAAATCCCCCCCGTTCCTTCTCCTGCTCTGGGCCTAGGCCAAGGCCTCATTGCGCCTACCACGCAACCTTGCCTAAAAATCAGCCCCGTCTGTGATAAGAACTGCTGGGAGCAAGCGCAATAATGGACTGTGGCTCCGAATCTGACATTTTCTCTGGCCCCTTGATGATATTTCCACTTCAAAAATTCTTTCAACTAAAAAGCGTTTGCTCTGATGTCCAAAACGCCAGCAGTGTATTGTTTTTGCTTGTCTCCTACTGCGAATATTTTTTACACAGCAATACCAACACAAAATATTTCTTACACCGAATATCTCATACATATTAATTAGCATTCAAAATGACCAGGGACACCAAAAGGTACTGCTTTACATAACCTGGCTACTAAAAACTCTCGAATACCAACTCGGAACAAAAAACCTCTACCGAAGCATAATAAGTTATTCTAGAAAATTCCAATCTAATGATCCGTTCACCTGCACGTCGATTCTATAAAATTCTAACACGAACTCGCATGTCAAGTCGACATTCTCTCTCACTTCGCATAAGGTTCAAAATGGCGTTGATTTTGCATTCTGTAAACATCACCTAGGCACTTGCGAAGTGGAGTGAGCTCCGAATCGGCCAATACTGTACTAGTGTAGTACCACACTACACAAAATGTAAGTCGAGATTTATCGGTTTTTATTTTAACAAGTTTTTGACACAGAATTTTAGATATTATGACGTATAAATTGAAATTTCTTATTTTAAGGAATTTTAGGCAGCTAATTATTACAAAATAAACAGAAAACTGTAAATTCAGGCGATGAATATAATCTGTGCTTCGTTTACCAAAAAGAAACTGACAGATAATGTCTTCATTCATTGTTGACAAACTCTTTGTCATTTGCTTTGTATTATTTTGTCCACGTTTGGTTTATTCGTATATTTTTTCTGTTCCGTGTTTGCCGATAAAAAGAGAGATCATAAACATGAAGTAAGTTTTATTACTGGTTGTAAAGTTCAAAAATAATATTTATTATAGAGTGTTTATTTTGTTTTCTAATCAAACCATAATGTTTCAGTCCAAATGAGATACGTTCCTCACACCCGTCGTCATCACAGGTTTTACCTGGCTGGCGAAGGGTTTCTTGAGAACTCAAGGTGCCAGAGAGCGAAATCGGCGCTAGTGGAAGGAACTAGCCGTGTGCCTGTATGGTATAGATGGCACTTTCAAAACTTATAAACAGAGGACCAAGGTGAAGTAAGTAGTGCTTACTTTGGCATGTTAAAACCATTTAATATTCCTTAATGCAAGCCACTTAAAATAACGATGAATCTTGGCGTGCTCCTTGGTTATATAACTTATCTTATTTTAATTTTACATTGACTATTAATAATAATAAAAAGTAAGGCTTTTTTTAATAACTTCTTTATTAATATAAATGTCTGCTTGTAGTATTGGTCTGAGAAAAAAGCGCCATAAGAAGCTTAGCAGCTAGGCGCAGGACAGGACTGGTGTGGTGGAAGATGAAGTTGAGCTATCAGAGGTTGAAGAAAGAACTTAATTTTTGGAACAAACGACAGCAAAAAGCTGCAATTTGTTAAAGAGTTTTTATCAATGCACATATTAATCGGTGTTCTCTTTTCAGTATCACGTCACACATCTTCAGTTGCTGCTCCTCCAACATCACAACGGCGAACGGAATTCTCCAACATCACAGAGAGATTCCTGAAGGTGGAAGAGTAGACGATTTCAAATCAATTGGAAGAATTTACAAATATCAAATGCGCAGATCTTGCAAGCATTTCTGAAGAGAAGTCTAGGGAATGATTAAATTTTAGCTGGATCTGTAGTTTCAATCTGGAATGGATTGTGAGCATTGGCAGAGGCCATGCATCGAGATAGGGTGTAACAACCAAATTTTTTTTATATTTAAATTAAACAATTTTAACGAGTACTAGCAGTTTTATTAGTTAAAGACCCATCCTCACATATCACTATTTATTTATTTGATTTTAACTCAATTGTATATTCAAACAATTATGGGATACAATAAATTAACTAGGGTCTAACAATTAGGCTCGTAAGGCTAAATTAAAAGAAAAAAATGTAATAAAACAATGAAATCACACGCATAAAAAAATGTGGAAAAAATAAAATCATACAAGACCCTAATTGAATTAAAATCAAAATAAAATTAAATAAAATCATAATCATATTTTTTTGTCAGGGGAAAATCATCATATCCCTTCTCCCGCCCAGGGTAAGGCGAGATAGTGTCAGACTCTTACTGACTAAAACCCCCCCGTTCCTTCTCCTGCTTTAGGCCGTGACCGTGGCACCTCATTGCGCTTGCCCCGCCACCGTGGCTGAACATCAGCCCTGTAGGGCTCCGGCTGTGGTGGTCTATTGGCTCTTTGAGGCACTATATTTTGCCTACGTCCTAGATTTAAACCTGTATTAGATGGCAAATTCCTAGTTTGCTTCCTTTGAACTTCAGCAATTGTACATAATTTCGTCTCTAATTGTCCTCTCTTCAAAATTGCGAGCAGTAATATGCATGTATGTTATTTTAAAATGCTTCTGAGGAATTGGCTTCAGCACTACTAATGGTGTCATAAAGTAGGCACGTTGAGCATATCCTGAATCACCTGAAAAAAATCGAATGACTATCTAGTACTTATACTATTTTAAGTGTGCGAAGGCCATGTTTCGGCACGAATAGGTCGGCTCGACCGGAGTGATACCACGGCTTCACAGAAAACTGGCGTGAAACAACCATAGCGTTGTGTTTCGCCGTGTGAATGTGTGTCAAAATCTCCAAATCCATAATCCCCAAAAGGTCGGCTACGCACTCGTAATCCCTCTGTTGTTGCGGGTATCCATTGGCGGCGCTGAATCCTTTCTATCAGGTAATCCGTTTCCGACCAATCACATATAAATAAAACCTAGTAATTAGACTTATATATTCTGAAGTAGGGACATAACTAACCAGGTAATACATGTTATGAACTATACCATCCATTGGCGGCGCTGAATCCTTTCCATCAGGTAATCCGTTTCCGACCAATCACATATAAATAAAACCTAGTAATTAGACTTATATATTCTGAAGTAGGGACATAACTAACCAGGTAATACATGTTATGAACTATACCATACCAAAGTCCTTTGCCTCGCCGTTTTGTGGGTTTTATCAAAGGCCTCATCCTCCGGTTGGTCAATCAGCTCCATTGCACATACACGCTCACATAGTCGTCATCTCAGGTTAATAAAGACACACTTCGAATGCTGCTAGATTGTCGACGCATTTCTTGTTTATCTAAAGCATGAGCTTCTTCTAACAAAGATTTTACCAAAAACATTCTTGCCATCGTTATCGTTTTAATAGGTAAGCACTTATTCACATTGTTACTTTCAAAACTTAATTTGAACACTATCTAACTATTATTTCTTCCATTTTCACTCGTAAAATAGATACTTTTAATTTGACATTTTGAATCTTGTTCTAGTTCGAAGTGAGCGTCGAAGTGACGGGGCAATTACATTATAGAATACGATTTTCAACGTTATCTCATACTTTATCTGTCAAAATGTTGCGGTCAATTTAGTTCAACTCGTAAACACACTCGCAAGTGTAGCGCTAGCATAGATTCGAGTTAGGAATCGAGTTTTAGAATGCCAATCAAGAAACTCACCGCGGATTCAGATTCGAAGTTTAGAATGAAGTCTTACAGAATCACACCCCAGCACGTCGATTCTATAAAATTCTAACACGAACTCGCATGTCAAGTCGACATTCTCTCTCACTTCGCATAAGGTTCAAAATGGCGTTGATTTTGCATTCTGTAAACATCACCTAGGCACTTGCGAAGTGGAGTGAGCTCCGAATCGGCCAATACTGTACTAGTGTAGTACCACACTACACAAAATGTAAGTCGAGATTTATCGGTTTTTATTTTAACAAGTTTTTGACACAGAATTTTAGATATTATGACGTATAAATTGAAATTTCTTATTTTAAGGAATTTTAGGCAGCTAATTATTACAAAATAAACAGAAAACTGTAAATTCAGGCGATGAATATAATCTGTGCTTCGTTTACCAAAAAGAAACTGACAGATAATGTCTTCATTCATTGTTGACAAACTCTTTGTCATTTGCTTTGTATTATTTTGTCCACGTTTGGTTTATTCGTATATTTTTTCTGTTCCGTGTTTGCCGATAAAAAGAGAGATCATAAACATGAAGTAAGTTTTATTACTGGTTGTAAAGTTCAAAAATAATATTTATTATAGAGTGTTTATTTTGTTTTCTAATCAAACCATAATGTTTCAGTCCAAATGAGATACGTTCCTCACACCCGTCGTCATCACAGGTTTTACCTGGCTGGCGAAGGGTTTCTTGAGAACTCAAGGTGCCAGAGAGCGAAATCGGCGCTAGTGGAAGGAACTAGCCGTGTGCCTGTATGGTATAGATGGCACTTTCAAAACTTATAAACAGAGGACCAAGGTGAAGTAAGTAGTGCTTACTTTGGCATGTTAAAACCATTTAATATTCCTTAATGCAAGCCACTTAAAATAACGATGAATCTTGGCGTGCTCCTTGGTTATATAACTTATCTTATTTTAATTTTACATTGACTATTAATAATAATAAAAAGTAAGGCTTTTTTTAATAACTTCTTTATTAATATAAATGTCTGCTTGTAGTATTGGTCTGAGAAAAAAGCGCCATAAGAAGCTTAGCAGCTAGGCGCAGGACAGGACTGGTGTGGTGGAAGATGAAGTTGAGCTATCAGAGGTTGAAGAAAGAACTTAATTTTTGGAACAAACGACAGCAAAAAGCTGCAATTTGTTAAAGAGTTTTTATCAATGCACATATTAATCGGTGTTCTCTTTTCAGTATCACGTCACACATCTTCAGTTGCTGCTCCTCCAACATCACAACGGCGAACGGAATTCTCCAACATCACAGAGAGATTCCTGAAGGTGGAAGAGTAGACGATTTCAAATCAATTGGAAGAATTTACAAATATCAAATGCGCAGATCTTGCAAGCATTTCTGAAGAGAAGTCTAGGGAATGATTAAATTTTAGCTGGATCTGTAGTTTCAATCTGGAATGGATTGTGAGCATTGGCAGAGGCCATGCATCGAGATAGGGTGTAACAACCAAATTTTTTTTATATTTAAATTAAACAATTTTAACGAGTACTAGCAGTTTTATTAGTTAAAGACCCATCCTCACATATCACTATTTATTTATTTGATTTTAACTCAATTGTATATTCAAACAATTATGGGATACAATAAATTAACTAGGGTCTAACAATTAGGCTCGTAAGGCTAAATTAAAAGAAAAAAATGTAATAAAACAATGAAATCACACGCATAAAAAAATGTGGAAAAAATAAAATCATACAAGACCCTAATTGAATTAAAATCAAAATAAAATTAAATAAAATCATAATCATATTTTTTTGTCAGGGGAAAATCATCATATCCCTTCTCCCGCCCAGGGTAAGGCGAGATAGTGTCAGACTCTTACTGACTAAAACCCCCCCGTTCCTTCTCCTGCTTTAGGCCGTGACCGTGGCACCTCATTGCGCTTGCCCCGCCACCGTGGCTGAACATCAGCCCTGTAGGGCTCCGGCTGTGGTGGTCTATTGGCTCTTTGAGGCACTATATTTTGCCTACGTCCTAGATTTAAACCTGTATTAGATGGCAAATTCCTAGTTTGCTTCCTTTGAACTTCAGCAATTGTACATAATTTCGTCTCTAATTGTCCTCTCTTCAAAATTGCGAGCAGTAATATGCATGTATGTTATTTTAAAATGCTTCTGAGGAATTGGCTTCAGCACTACTAATGGTGTCATAAAGTAGGCACGTTGAGCATATCCTGAATCACCTGAAAAAAATCGAATGACTATCTAGTACTTATACTATTTTAAGTGTGCGAAGGCCATGTTTCGGCACGAATAGGTCGGCTCGACCGGAGTGATACCACGGCTTCACAGAAAACTGGCGTGAAACAACCATAGCGTTGTGTTTCGCCGTGTGAATGTGTGTCAAAATCTCCAAATCCATAATCCCCAAAAGGTCGGCTACGCACTCGTAATCCCTCTGTTGTTGCGGGTATCCATTGGCGGCGCTGAATCCTTTCTATCAGGTAATCCGTTTCCGACCAATCACATATAAATAAAACCTAGTAATTAGACTTATATATTCTGAAGTAGGGACATAACTAACCAGGTAATACATGTTATGAACTATACCATCCATTGGCGGCGCTGAATCCTTTCCATCAGGTAATCCGTTTCCGACCAATCACATATAAATAAAACCTAGTAATTAGACTTATATATTCTGAAGTAGGGACATAACTAACCAGGTAATACATGTTATGAACTATACCATACCAAAGTCCTTTGCCTCGCCGTTTTGTGGGTTTTATCAAAGGCCTCATCCTCCGGTTGGTCAATCAGCTCCATTGCACATACACGCTCACATAGTCGTCATCTCAGGTTAATAAAGACACACTTCGAATGCTGCTAGATTGTCGACGCATTTCTTGTTTATCTAAAGCATGAGCTTCTTCTAACAAAGATTTTACCAAAAACATTCTTGCCATCGTTATCGTTTTAATAGGTAAGCACTTATTCACATTGTTACTTTCAAAACTTAATTTGAACACTATCTAACTATTATTTCTTCCATTTTCACTCGTAAAATAGATACTTTTAATTTGACATTTTGAATCTTGTTCTAGTTCGAAGTGAGCGTCGAAGTGACGGGGCAATTACATTATAGAATACGATTTTCAACGTTATCTCATACTTTATCTGTCAAAATGTTGCGGTCAATTTAGTTCAACTCGTAAACACACTCGCAAGTGTAGCGCTAGCATAGATTCGAGTTAGGAATCGAGTTTTAGAATGCCAATCAAGAAACTCACCGCGGATTCAGATTCGAAGTTTAGAATGAAGTCTTACAGAATCACACCCCTGTGTTCGGCTGAGAGTAATTTGTCACGGAACGCCATCAATGCTTCTGTCAGGGACATCAACATCTTTTACTTAAATCACCTCGCCGTCTCTATAAGAGATTTATTGAAAGCAATTTCTGAATAGAATGCGCTTTTGAACTGCGGATTTATAGAGAATTCGAAAATGGTTTAAAAGAAATTGTTGCTGATATTTTTAGGGGAACATATTATTGTTATTTCTGTATGGAGATTATTGAAGTGGTTTGGAAGCTAACACGTAGTTGCAGTTGTTGATTTGTAGATATCAGGTTTCGAAATCAACTTTTTTTTATGTATAGCGGACGGCAAACAAGGAGTCAGGTCACCTGACGGTAAACAATTAGCACCGCCCATTAACACCACAGGAGTTACGAGTACGTTTCCGGATATTTAAGTAATGGGGACGGTATAGAGGAGGGTTTATTTGGCCTCCGGTAACCTCACTCACACGGCTAAAACACAACGGTGTGTTTGTATAAGTTTTCTGTGAGGCCGTGGTCTTGCTTCGGTCGAGCTTCCCGTCCCATTCATGCCGAAGCATTGGCTGTCCCAACCTTAATAATTTAGAGTATTCCATAATTTAGACTTTCACATAAAATTAATAAGATAATATTATTATATACAATAGCGAATAGAAAAATTCACTCGATAGAAGTGTCCTTTATTAAAAAGTAACTAATGTGAATCATATTTAATTTGTTGAAAATAAAGACATATTCACGTGAATTAACTAACGACGACTCGCACTTTGCTCAAGAATATGAATCCCGTTGTCACATAAAACTAGTAGAGCTTTTCTCAGAAGTGTCCAATTACATCAGCTAGTCTAAAAGGCACACAATACATATGTATAATAATTTAGTGTAACAAAAATACCCCCGAACTGGAAAGCAAAAACAAGAAATTCCAAGAAAATACGAAACTCTGCGAGAATTCTCACAAAGTTGGAATCACACAGCAAGTCTGGTGATAAAAATGTTATAATTCTAAATCGAGGTAAGCTCCTATGGAACGCCTACGCAACTTTTATCCTCGTACATATTTAAATGGAGCGTGACTCACAAGTTACCGCAGAAGCTATTAAAGTCGCCGCCAAGAGGAGCGGCGTGAGTGACAGCGATTTGAAAATTATGGTGCTTAAAGTGTAGACATCAAATCGCTACGTGTTTGTTATTAATTACAAGTATTACAATGACGCATAGCATCAACCAAATTTTATTTTATGAGGTGAAATAGGTGCTGGGTCTGAGGAAATTTTATGGAGTATAATCTAAAAAAATTGAAATTAAAAATCATTTCAATTTCAAGGATTATAAAATTTGCTACATGCTCTTTTTCTTCTTTGTCTTGGGTGCATATACAAAATATATACAATGTCACATACACACTGCACTTAGAACCGAGAAAACAATTTGTAGTGCGGGACAACCGAGCAGTCCTAGTTATGAGCCAACACCAGACTCAGAATTTTTAAAACAATAAAGTCAATTATGTCAATAGCCTTGTATTATATTGTTATATGTAGTATTTTATGTTTAAAATCACTCAGAGTGATACTCAAGCATATGGCACGTGACGCGTTCCACACGCGCAGTGCCATCAGATCTCCACAGATGGGGCTCACTAGGGTTGATGTCCAGGTCATCCTGTCCAGGGCAAAGAAGCCATATAAAAATAACCCCCATAAAAAATAAGGAGGAGCAATTAAATTATACCACGATGATTTTGATCAGACCTTTGCTTCTATAAAAACAACAGGATGTATTAAATCGCTGTCAGTGAAACCAAACACAAATCCACGTCGAAATTAAAGTGATGACAATGACAAATTAACAGTTCAAGTGGTAACCTAAAGTAGTTTGGGAAAACTTGCCATTTACATAACACAATCCATTGAATGAGGAAAGCCTGCGGACTTATAATAACATGAATTCACTATTGATAAAATCGACGAATTATTAGAGTTGAGATCAAGTGAGAAGGAATGACAATTGCTCTTTCTTGAAATAAAAAAACCGCATAGTATGATTGGAAATTACCATAGTTCCAATTTTAAAAAAGGCCAAACTATAAAATCCATCTATTCGAATAAGAAGCCGATTTTCGAATTTTCGATTCAAATAATAAAATATTAAGATAAAAAAAATGTTTATTTTTTTTGTTTTGTTTAAGCAATGTCATTTAATATAAGTTATATAACATAATTTTGTAAGCTATTGATAGTTGTAGCCCTCAAAAGTTGCAACGCCTAAAAAAAGCCGTTGACCTGTGCCTGATATTTTAATTTAAGATCCTTGTACCTACCTTAAATGCAAATAAAGAAATTGAATTTAATTTAACAAAAGTAGTAGTAACTAAAAGTGGATCTAAGATTTATCATACGCATCAGGCTAACTTTTCAAGAATGGGGTATGGTCACAAAATCGCTCCGCTAACAGTCGTACCGCATCCAAATCTACGCTGAAATTAAAGCGATGACAAAGACAAATTAACAGTTCAAGACGTACCTACCAACAGTTTGTGAAGCTTTCATGTTTGTTACCCAACATGCCAATGAGAATGGATGCGTGAACATTCTGGCGAGAATGGAAATAGGGGAGGGGGGAATTTTTAGAATGGAAATTATCATAATGTATAAATGCTAATTACATTTTGTGTGTTTAGAGTCGTCTTCAGAGCTTATGGAATTATAAATCTGAAAACAAATGTTGGATTGGTAAAGACTGTCATGGTGTGAAGAAAATTTTGGGTGCCCATCATTATGGGCATACCATTTTTGTCTTTGATGACTTAACTTGACAGAAAACATGCATGGGAGACAAATCGTATTAGCACGAACGGGCTGGTTTAGCCAGTGTGATACCACGGCTTGACATAAAACCGGCGTGAAACCACAACAACGTTGCTTTTCGCCGTTGTGTAAGTGAGGTTACCGGAGGCCTAATCCTTCTCCTTCTTTAATCCCAAAATTTCCGATAGCCTGGCAAAGTGCTCGCAACTCTTCTAGTGTCACGGTTTTCCATGGGCGGCCGATTGCTTACCATCAGGTAATATGCTGCTTGTACCTATGCTGTCCTAGTACAAAAAGACGCAAGATGAAGAAGATAAAAGGTCTGGAAGATAAAATTTTATTATCAAAGCTATTTATATAGATATGATACTTCAGACTTGCACAAATGTAAACATCGAGCGATCTCAAGAAAGGTTACCACATAGTAAAAAAACACACATTTTACTTCTTAAAATGTGCGTTATGTAAGTTAAAAATAATGAGAAAGGAATCACGTATATTTGTGGTTGCTACCATTTGTCTTTTTCATCGTTCGCTGTACTAATGGTCTGTCTTTAGAATATCTTGCAGAATAACTGTTGATGCCAAAACCTCCTTATAATGAAGAACAGAAAATGTGGTCTGTTCTTCGTATGACATGAGATCACTTTTATTGACCGAATTCATTACGAACTCGATAAGGTTCTTAATTGGACATGTTATTTGGCAATATATGTTATACTAGCTACTCTCGCGCTGTTTCAACCGCTGCTCAGCTCCATTTGATCGTAGCATGATGTTTTATTTATTGTATTGCCTATAGCACTCAGGAACATTGTAGCTATCAGTGAAAGAATGTTTGCAATCCGTCCCGCGGTTCCAAAGATTACCCCGTACATACAAACTTACAAACATATAAACCTCTTTATAATATTATTACAGATCACATCATCTGCCTATAAAAGCCCACTGTTACAATTAAACAAAGGCCCCTTAATTTAATCACCACGCTTGCTCAAGGCGTATTGGTGATTTCTTTTTAGAAACTTTAACTTCTAATTAGAAATTTAAAAATCCAGGTTTCTTTACGATGTTTTCCTTTGCCGTTCGGTACCTAAATACGGTTAGAAAGTAAATTTTTATGACTAAGAAATAATCTAATTGGTAGGTACTTGCTAGGTTTCGAACCCACAACCTAATACATGAGAAGCGGTCGTTTAACCTCCGGGCCACCACGACACACTAGTTTTATTTTAATTACGATGGATCGTTACTTATATTATAATAGGTATTATGTGAGTAAAAAAGAAAAACGTTAAAGACACTTTCCCCTATTAAAATTAAACAACGTAATAAAAAGGCGAACCCCATTACCTACATTATTCAATAAATTGCAATAATGTCCAATATAATTTTGCGACGAAAATGAATTATTTATAATTATTAAGAAATTAAGTAAACGTCGAATAAAATTAATGTTATAATGAAAATGCACCACTTTTCGTTTAATGTTAAGACGGAAATATAAAACTCTGGTCGCACTTGAGAGGCTAACAAGGATACCGAAGTTTGTTCGGAGGACAATGCCTCCCCGGACGCAGACAGCAGTCGGTAGGAAGTTGAGGAGTGCCGTCGAGAGCTCGTTATAATATAGATCTTTTAGGGTTCCTCAGTTGTTTGGTGATTGGACTGGGAGGTGTGGAATGAATAGTTTGAAATTTTGTCGTTAATAATCTCTGAAAATTAACTCAGAAAAATAAATAGGTATTTTCTTTAGCAGATCATTAGAGTCAAATGATTTTGATATAATTGTAGCAATTTTATATTGTAATGTAACCAAGAATTTGATTCCGATTTATTGGTGAATGGAAAACAGTAACCATAGAGTTTATTGTTTGTTCTGAACTGTACCTTACTGATGGACTGGCATTTTTAAACTTTTTTATATTTCATTATTTTGTTTGACGTTCGAAAGTGCTTTATATTGGTCTATTTGAAATAAATGACTTTGACTTTGACTAACAATATTAATTTATTGTTTATACAGCCTATTCTAGTTGTTTCCTTCTTAACTTCTGAAATAAGGATACATTACATCTTATAATTATTCCATGGAATAGGGCAGTATTTTATTTTGACATCACTGCTTAACAGCTATGAATAAAATGTTGAAAAAACTTAAAGTTACAATTTCTAATAATTATAAACTGGTAATTGAAACCCTGTACGAAAAGAGTTTGTTGTCTTTTTTTGTGATAGAACAGCAAACGAGCATACAGCATCCGTAACGCCTGAGGAGTTACGAGAACGTTGCCGTACTTTTGGAGATTTCGGGATTGAAGAGGATAGAGCGAGGGGAAGGATATATTATGGCCTTTGGATACCTCATTTACAAGGAAAAACAACGCTATGTTTGTTTCACTCGAATTTTCTGTGAGGTCCACCGGTCGAGCTGCCTGCTGCACATTTACTTAGCAGTATAACAAATGAAACAAATGATAACCAGCATTTTAGAAGACAAGCAGATAAAACACAGACTACAGATACGGAACCTGAAAATTTAGCACAAAAAACATTCTTATCTTAAGATTTTTTCTCAAAAACTTTGATGGCTCTTAAAGAAATATCTCCGTTGGAATTCTCAGACACTGAAGATGAATGTGCTTAATGTAATAAAAGATATTGTAGCAACAGAACCTTAATGGACTTTATTATAATGTGGAGTTAATTTGCGAAGGAAATAAATGAAGACTAATTGCCATTTATTTTCGTCTCAAGATTTTTGTCTTTAAGTGAATAATTTCGCTATAGCGCTTCTTAAGAATGTGACTTAAGATTCAGAGAGGTCGACAACGCAATTGTTATCCACTGGTGTTCGGATGGCACCGATTTTTTACAATTAGGTTTCTTCTTCTACTCGGTCAAAATCATCGAATGCCTTCTCTTAGATAGGGTAAAGTGAGAGGAAGTGTCAGACTCTTACTGACTAAAATCTCCGGTGGCTGGGCAAGTACCGCAAGGGGCAACTCGTCGTGTGGTTCAGAAATTGTTGTTTCGGATCTGGGTTTCATGTGTTTGTGGAATTGTATTTTTTTTTTTATGTAATAGGTCAGCAAACGAGCCCCGCCCATGGATACCTGCAACGGAGGAGTTACGAGTGCGTTGCCGACCTGTAAGGGATTAAGGATTTGGAGATTTAGGGATTGAGGAGGGATTGGGGGCGGGGAAGGATTGGGCCTCCGGTAACCTCATTCACACGGCGAAATACAACGCTGTGGTCGTATCACTCCGGTCGAGCCGACCCATACGTGCCAAAGCATGGCTCCGCCTTTGTAGAATTGTGCGTTTGTAAACGTACTCATGTCATTTTTCTTAATATATTGGATGCGTATATGACTGAAAAGAGCTCTAGTACTTCACTGCGTGTCTGCCGCGACACACACGCTGCTCATGAATAAGAGTCCCGTTGCGATTTGAAACTACATAGAAGTGCTTTTATAAGTTAATTCATCTGAATAAGTTAAGTCATTATTTTTAATTAAACCGCCAGTCAAATAGAATAACTAAAACTGAATTTGTATGTACTAAGTCCAGTAAACCGGCGTGAACCAACAATGCTGTGTTTTTTTTTCTTTGGTAGGTCTGCAAACGAGCATACGGGTTACCTGATGGTAAGCAATCAGCGCTGCCCATGGACATCCGCAACGGTGAAGTATACAACATACCAGACACCATACACCTGCAACACCAGAGGGGTAACGAGTGCATTGTCGGCCTTTTGTGGATAAGGGTTTCGGAGATTTAGGGATTAGGGGAGGAGAAGGAAAATTGGGCCGCCGGTAACCTTACTCATTAGCGTTGTGTTTCGCCGTGTGAGTGAGGTTACCGGAGGCCCAATCCTTCCCCGCCCCCAATCCCTCCTCAACCCCTAAATCTCCAAATCCCTAATCCCTTAAAGGTCGGCAACGCACTCGTAACCCCTCTGGTGTTGCAGATGTATGGTGTCTGGTATGTAATCCATCCGTCTGCTCGTTTTCCTTAAAAATATTTTCGGCTTCCTATTTAAAGATTGTGAGCAGCAGACTCTCAGGTTTGATGATACCATATAATTTTATGTTCATAACAAGAGGATAGCTATACAAATAACATCTGAGAATAGCTAGCAGTGTATCGTAGTGCATGTCGAAGTGCAAACCACAGTTCCGTAACTTCAAATTCACCAACTTGAACCCACATCTTCAAAGTACTTTGTTGTTGATTTAAAGTTTTACTAGATGTGAATTATTTGTGCTTAATTTATATTGAAGAAATATTATTAGATATCATTGAAATTTCAGATTTGTTTGATAATTATTGAAGAAGTCATTTCATTACATGTATCAATTTGATACTGCACGGTTGGTGCGGTGGCTGCCGTGCAATGTGTCGCGGGTTCGATTCCCGTACGGAACAACACTTCGTGTGATCCACAAATTGGTGTTTCGGGTCTGGGTATGATGTCTATGTGAAATTGAATATTTGTAAACGCACCCACGACACACGAGAAAATCCTTGTTAACGATTGTTATGTTGATTTTCTTAAAAAAAAACATTCGTCCTATAAAACGTTAATACTTTTTTTGGAGAGTTCATTGTCATTATCAGCCTATAAGCTTCTACAGCTAAGCAAAAGCCTCTTATCACTCGGAGAAGATTTGGATATTGTTCACCACGGTTGCTGAAACTTAGGTAGGTTTAGCGAAAAAAGAAATTGGGACAAAATTTGAACTTGTAAATATAAATTACAAGTCCAGATTTCTTAACGATTTACATTCACCATTATTTATCAGAGGTGTTTAAATTATTTTGGAAATTACGTATAGCTCGCAAAATAGTCAAATTAGTACTGTCCCCGTTTAAACCGCTCCCTTATGCATAAAAAGCATCTTCATCTGTGGGCTACGTCGACATTTAAAACTACAATGACTTTTTATCAAACTCTTTAATCAAACGCTTCATCCAAATCCCAATTTCCATTTCCATTCAACAGATTATCTTCAGCATTCTAAACATTTTCAGCAACTATAACTCTTAGCACCTCAACCCACAGTCGCTCCGAACTTCGTCGGTTGCATTTTAATGCCCTGCTAAATAACACGACTTTGTATCTTCGCAGCTTCTCTCTAATAAATCAATTTATTCCTGTCACTTGGAGTTTGCGTCGAACTTGTACAGTTTGTTGATGTTATATTCAATACAGAAGTAGTTTTCATATTAAATTTGAAACGTTAAATTGAAGTTCTAAGCGTTTAGAATTTATTTTATAAATTAGTCGAATGATTTTGTTGAATAAGAAAGTTTACCTCAGGGTAATTCGTGGGTCCATTTAATTTTACGAATTTCACACTGAGATTCGGAACAACAATATTTAGATTACACAAAGAGTTGTTCCGTACGGAATTTAACCCTAAGACACGTTGCTCCAATTCCCAGTTGCTGCACCAATGCAGTCAGTCTCTCTCTGCAGTTTCGAGAATTGACAACGTGACTCGAGTTCGTTTTCCGCGCGGAAAAATAACTTTGCATAATCCACAAATCATTATTTAGGGTTTTTGTGTGATATGTCAGTAAATCTTTATGTATGTGAACTCATCCATGACACAAATGAACATTTTTGTGTAAAAAGAGAAAATGACATTTTTTATGAAAGTGATTTAATATAATATGCAAGCCAGAGCATATGTATATACTATAACTATATTGAAGCGTGTCAGTACACTAGATTCCATCAGTGCTGAGCCTACACGAACGTAACAAAAAATATAATTAAATCTTAAATGGCGCGTGGCATTGATGGACGTGTACAAGTTAGTTAGTCTAAAAAAAACTGTACCTATAGATAAAATTTATCGGTAACTATACTTTTGCTTTCGTTTACAGTCTACCAAACGTGATCATGTCTATTTTGTTATCAAAAATCTAATTACAAAAACGAAAATAATAACAACTTTTTGCTAAGAAAACCAACATCAATCAATTCGCTATCAATTTACCGTTTTCGCCTTTTGATTGGCATTTACAATTTGCTTATCTATCATTCACAGATGTTCGCACAATATCCTTAAATATTTTGTAACTACTAATTTATACAAAACCGCGATCTGCCCAAATCAAATAAGACTTATAATGAAATTGTATTTTATCATTTCTCAGAATCAATTTACTTAAAACATTTCCTATTCACTTGATTTTTGGTTTGCTGTTTTATTGGATTGTTTTGGAACCATTGTTCAAGAGGGCGAGCTGATTACGTAACAGATCTTTATTTACTTATTTGAAAATTAGAAGAATATTGTTACCAACTGTCTAAGTAGCTTGAATCCGATGTTAATGTGAGTCGAAAACGTAAATAAACTCTTTCATGTTTGGCAACGCATTTGTGATGACTATTTAAAGTAGCTGGTGTAGAAGCAGATTGCACACTCAGCTACACGTTAAGATAACAAATATTTTTTGATTATAGATCTTGGTCAATACGTAATGAATTGCACAAAATACATCAATTAGTTTTGGTTATGTTTAGTCCACTCTGGTTTAGTTATTAATAAACAGTGATACTTTCATCTGTTTGTTTGCATACATTTGAAAACAGTTTCTAAAGGCTTCAATTAACGATTATTAAAAACGATATTGTTATCATCAACATGATCAACCTGTAAGTACCTTATGCTAAGAAGACCTCTGCTTGCATGGATAAGGTTTGAACATTAAACAATGCGCTTCCTCAAGGTTGATTGGTAATTTCAAATTATAAGTTCAGACGGTTTTTCCTTCATAGAAACTTATTGGTGTCTTAATAATCTTTGAAAGTACATATAATTTTTAAAAATTGCATAGCGGGCGCCTTAACCTGCATGCTATTATATAAAAGCCGGCTTCATCTAGTTTTTTACATATAATTTGACGTGTAAAAGTGCCGTTTTATGGCCTATTCGCAAAAATAAATTCATTGTTTCATTTTTTCAAAAAAAGCGAGAACTTTTTGTGTCCAAAATAAAATAAAGCTACCTAATTTTACTCCAGTGACCTTGACCGACAATCATTTTAATGTATCAAGTGTGATAATCTAAGTCTGTGCACTGAAACCCATAAATTGGACCCTCACGTCGGTTTTGGTTCTAGAAAGTCTGTCCTCGACCCTTATCAATAATTAAAGCTTGAAGCAGATGTAAGTACAGCTGGCTGTCCATTTAAAATAAATGAAAATCGGTCAAATTCGGAAAGGTTTCGGAAAAAATGTTTAATAAAATAGTGGCATGTTTGTTATATATCACCACCCTTACTTTTCATGCAGAATCAGGAAGAGTTGCGTTATGACTTACACAGATTAGAAAGATAGACAGAGAGTTAATTAAGGCTGCCTGGTATACTTTTTAAAATGTGATCTCAAATTTAGTCGCCGAAAATGTTCGGAAAGTCATATTTTGGCGCAAATGAGCCGGATTTGCCAGAGTAATACATAGCCTCACAGGAAACCAGCGATGATAGAAAGAAGATTGCTTTGTGTTTTGCCGGGGCTAAGGTTACCGAAGGCCCAATCTTCCCGGCTCCCATCCCCTTTCCCTAAAACTTTATAACTTCTCAATACGATTTCAGTAGATTGACACGGTCTATGCCTATTAATTAAGGTTGATATTTCCCTGAATTCTAGACACAGGTGTTCCCACACGAAAACGATTGTCATAGTCAGTTGTGTTTCAAATAATATTATTAGTAATACATATTTAAACAGATCTGAGAATTTTGTGATTAGCATCAGCTTTAATATTGTCTCTAGATTTTTCAACTCAACTGGCATGTGGACGTAAAATACTGAAGTATTTTAAGTTAGATTCTTATTTTATGGAAATTATTTCCGCTAGTCAATCCCATGCCGAATGAGAAACGAGCATATTGCTCAGGATTGGGCACAAATCCAGCTTCCATCCAAAACAAACGACTTTATTATTCACATCAGACCGATTTGAATAAAAAATAAAATATATTGATAATAATAGTTCAATCAGTCCGAATGAGATATGTTCATAAGATGCACGCTTGCCGTTTGAAAATGAACTTTAAAAGTGAATCTCTAAATACTGTCAGTTGTAGGATAGCCAGTATCTATATGGTCTTGTCAATAGTGATGTTTTTTCCCAATCAAAATTTCATTTGGTAATAGTGACCGGAGGTTGTTGGGACCACTCTCCAAATTGAATTCTGCAGCCTCTGCTGGCTGAATCAATTACGATTTACCCTCACTGAGTAAGTAGATATCGAAATGATATATTTTGCGAAATGAGGTATAGCAATAAATTTCTATGTCGAAGGAAAAAAACACATTTTCCTTTTTTTTTCTCAAAGTTTCCGAAAAGTATTTTTTATTTTGGGCAAATGGTTGGTTTGTGTTTTGATGCCAGGACTGTGTCCGAATGGATTTGGTTCAGCATTTTCTTGTAAACTTTATGCATCCTCGAAAGGATTCTTTCATTTTCATTATTAATTTTTTAGGTTCGTTTCCATTACCAACGTTTAAATTCAGCTGAAAAAATTTCAGATTTAGGCCGATGTAAAATTAACTATGAGTATATCAACAATTTTATATACAAGAATCCAAATGCAGTACCATCCGCGAATTGAATTTGAAATACGTACTTTGATAAACACATCTAAGTCCATAAATTAAAAGAAATCTGACTACTTATAAAATACTTCTAATATATGTAGTACTTATCCATGACTTGGAACCCGAAAAAGACTCAAAATAATTGCAAGGTTCGTACTCAAAGTATATCAATTAATAACCTAAAAAAACTGTCGTGGTGGCCCGGAGGTTTAACAGCCCGCTTCTCATGCATGGCGGTGTAGTTTCGAAACCTGGCAAGTACCGACGTGACTTTTTCCAAGTTATATGTACTTTCTATGATTATTTAGACACCACTGACCTACGGTGAAGGTAAACATCGTGAGGAAACCTGGACTTATAATTCCTAATTATAAGTTTGAAATCCCCAACCCGCATTGAGCAAGCGTGGTGATTAATGCTCTAACCTTCTCCGTATGAGAAGTGGCCTTTACTCAGCAGTGGGCATTTATAGGCTGATGATGATGATGAACCTAAAAAAAAATATCATAACTTCCAAACAGCAGATTGGATTTAATTTTTATTGTGTATTTTGTCGTCAAGAGGTCCCTATGACAGAAAATTTAAGAAATGTAGAAAAACAAATGTATGCTTAGCGATCTTTCTGGTGCCATTCGTCTTCAGGAGGTTGTGAGACACCCGTGCGAAGCAAGAGCGAGTGTTGGTAAATAATTGTGAACGTAAATTCAGTAGTAGGAATCAGTTTAGCTCAGGGAAAGTTTGGCTATAAATTCTATATGTTAATCCGTTAGAGAAACTAAAGTTATGTACATGAACTAAATTCACTTAATGTTTGTTGATTTCTGCTGACTATTTAGATAGTTTTCGTTAACTTTGTCATTTAATTTGTTGATTCAATTCGATTTGGTGCCAATGTACTGACATTAAGTTATAGTATATTTTCTTTGATTAAGATTGTTTTTTATTCTAATAAGAACTGCTAACAAATCTCTTGTCTGCGTCTGTTTCCAAAAGCGAAAAAAATAGAAAATGTATCGAAGTCATGTTCCGGCACGAATGAGACGGCTCCATTGCTATGATACCACGGTCTCACAGAATACAGGACTAAAACAACAATTATGAAGTGCTTCAGCGTGTGAGTAAGGTTACCAGAGGCCAAATCTCCCCCTGTCCTTAAATCTGTAACAACTCACAAAAGGCCGACCTTGTAACTCTTTTAGTGTTACGATTGTGCATAGGGGACGTCAATTGCTTATCATCAGGTGATCCGTTTACTCGTTTGCCTTACTATCCCATAAAAGAAAATTGATCAACGTTTTCAGTTTATTGGACTACATCGGAAACTTCTAAATAGCTTGTACTAAGCGCCATATTCCGACAGATCCAACTATCGAGCACTTTATGTTGTAGTAAGCTCACTTAACAACGCTTCTATGCTGTGGATTTTAGTGGTCAACTATATACATACGGTTTGAGCGATCGATACTAGAATTGGAGTGTGCCAAAATACTCACAATCGATGTTGTGTTCGGAATATATTTTATGGTACTGTTGGGTAAGGGGCACTGCCAATTATTGCGGTTTTAGAATTGTGGGTGGAAATGCTGAAACGGGAATTGTGTTCTATACCGGCCAAAGCTTTGATCTTGTTGAAAACCGATTCTAAATGAAAGTTTGTGAGAAATTAACTATATATTGTTGTTCTACGACTAAATTTTCTATGGGTTAATATTGACTATGCTCAAGTTGTTTACGTATGAAGTTAATCATAGATGATATGACAAAGGTTGCAGAGAGTCTCTTTAGTCTTAGTATGGGAGTGCCATGTTTCGTTACGAATAGGCTTGCTAGACCGAAGTAATACAGGGCCTCACAAAAACCTTAAATAGCCGAGCTTTGAATTTCGTCGTGTAAGTAAATTTATCGCAGTCCAAGCTTCTCCATTTCTCATAAATGCCTATATCTCCAAAAGACTTATCTCCAAAAGGCCGGCAATGGACTAGTAGCTCCTCTGGGGTAGTGGATGACCATGCGCGGTGCCGATTGCTTACCTGGTAAGCTGTCTCCTCTTTTGCTGACTTATCACGTGAAAAAGGGCACAATTGGTTGACCTACAAGTCATTGATGTAGACCCAATTAAGCCTTGGCAACATATTATATTTGAAAACGTCGTAATTTTATATTTTTATTGGTCTAGTAATCGGATGTACTGTGTCAATAATACTCATCACAACCGCATAATTCTAACTCTTCCAACCTGTTAACAAAAATATTTCGACATCAACTAAGTTTAATAATTAACAGCGACAAAACTAGGGCAAATAATTACGAAACTTGATGAATTTGAGGGCAAACAGAGCAGAAACAAAACATTCGAATTTGACAAAAGTAAAGAAGAAACTAATTTGAAATTCGAACAAACAAAGAACTAAAAACTTTGTTCCTATTTCGAAATCTAAACGAATTTAGGTATATCTGTCACATTTATCTTCGTTTGTCAAAACTAAGTCTGGAATTAATTTCTTAATCCAAGCAGACTAGGACAATTTCTAGCAGATCGGTTCAAACTTGAGGTTGATATCCAAGCAGTTTAGAAGCAATTGAAACTTTAATTGGAGTATCTACAACCAAGTTTACCTGTACCAAACTTAGAGACATCAATCACTGAGTTGTGGATGTCGTTCCACTCATGTAGGTTGATATGTTTGCTGTTAGTTTGTGAGTTCAAATTTGTCTATTAGTAAAGTTATCGGTAATGATATCATAGCGTCTATTTTCGTTGATTAGTTTATTAATAATGAATGTATTTCTAGAAATGTCTCTGCTGATGATGTCTTTAAATTTATGATATCATATCCATTGCTTGTATTCGGAGATATTGTTCATTTTTTATGGAATAGGAGGTAAACGAGCACAAGGACACCTGATGGTAAGGTTTCATTACCGCTTATGGACACCTGCAGCACCAAAGGAGTAACAGGCGCATTACTGGCCTCTTAAGCTGGCACTTGTTTTTTGGAGGTTTGAATTGGTCATATTCAGGCCACAATAGATTAAAAGTGATCGACTTAATAACTACTTTCATTGACCGTTTTTAGAAAAGGTAACTAGAAGGGTCGATACACTTTATATTGTCTTTTTTGGCTCAAACTCAAAGCTTTTAATTCCATACTAAGGTCATATAGGTCCTTAAAGAAATAACAGGCACTTATTAACACATTATTTATTGATTTGTTTGGTATTGCATATAAGTAAGTACAATATCATTTATTTACATATATTTATTAAAATCGCTCTAAAATTACATTTTTAAATATTACTATAAAATAAAATAATATTTAAAAATATAAAAGTAGGAGCCAGCTGGCAGCGGGAGCAAGGTCCAAGCTGCCGGCGGTTAGGGCTCCAAAGACAAGAACCTCCTCACAATACGTGCCGTTTCAAGGAGGACTGCCTTCTGTATGAGGCCCTTGATCCATCCGCCTAACGTCAGCCTCTTAAGGTGGTTGTCGAGGCTTTTGGGGACTAACCCGTTTGCCGACACAACTATCGGCACAACGATGGCCGAGTCCACATTCCACATGTCAACAACCTCGTGAGCTAAGTCAAGATATTTCAATTGTTTATCTTTCTCAGCTTTCACGAGGTTCTCGTCATGAGGAATGGCAACATCGATTATCGTCGTGCGACGCGCTAGTCGGTCTACCACCACTATGTCAGGCTTATTGGCTACAATAGTCCTGTCTGTGATGATAGACCGATCCCAGTACAATGTGATATGGTCTTTTTCGAGAACTGGGTCGGGCACATACTTGTAGTACGGGACCTCAGACTCAACAAGCCGGTATTTCAAAGCAAGTTGCTGATGGATAATCTTGGCCACCTGATTATGTCTGTGCAAGTATTCGCCATTAGCCAAACGACCACAGCCGGAAATAATATGTCTGATGGATTCACCGGAGCTATGACATGCCCGACATATGTCAACCGTCCCATCCTTCATAATATATTTCCGGTAGTTATTCGTGAGGATAACTTCGTCCATAATTGCACATACAAATCCTTCAGTTTCTCCGAAGAGGTTACTGAATCGTAGCCAAGCTACGGACGCTAGAAAATCTATATCGGGCCCGTGGAGAGCCCGAAAGAAGCGTCCGTGGAGCTCCTTGCTATTCCATACCGCCTTGCGGTCATTGACGCTCAGTACTACGGGTTTGCACCAGTTCTCTTTAGCCAAGGATAGTGGTGTTAATCCCTTGTCCACTGTGACTACTTCTCGATGCATATCCTCGTCCACTTTCAGGAAATGTTCCCTGAGATTGCACACCTCACGGTTGTGAAGGGTCTTAGCGTTTAGAAAGCCTCGACCCCCACACTTCCGCGGGATGTACAACCTCATGACTGAATATCATTTATATTATTAGGGTAAGTGCAAAATGTAAGAAGGTATTCTTAAAATGAAATATTTAGTTGGTAGGTGCTTGTGATTATTTATAGGGTAGGTTTTAACATTTAATTTTAGTGTGCCTACTACTTTTTGCGACATAATTTTTTTTCGTTTATTTTTTTAAACGAATTTTTCGAAAAAAAAACGCGTTAGAGTTTTTTGCATTAGGACCTGTTATACTTTGCTCTCGATTATTATAAATTTGGTTATTTTGCAGGTAATCAATTAAAAGATTTAATTTTTCATTATTATTTTTATTCACAAACTAACATTCAACGAGACATAGTGCAAACAAAAAAAAATGGCAGAAAAGAAGAAAAAAAATTTAGATATAACAAAAATGAAAAATTTACAATAGTTGTCGAAGAAAAGTTGAAATATGAGGGTCGGCAGTTATGACAGCTCAGGTCGAGTGCTCTCAGTACGGTAGGGGAAGTTTAATCTAATATTTCTAACTGTGTTTATTTATTTTTAGTCTGGGGGACTTGTTTTAATACTAACTGTGCTATAGATGTATACAAATCCTAGTTTAATCTGTGGATGACAACTTTGCTTTGATAATAACTTATTTTTAGAAAAAAACATAATTTGGCTTAATAACTGGGCTTTTTTTTTCTTTTTGTGAGCAGAAAATCATCAAATGACTTTTACCGCCCAGGGCCGGGCGGGAGGAAGTGTCAGACACTTACTGACTAAAACCCCCCGTTCGTTCTCCTGCTCTGTGCCGAGGTCGCGGTGCCTCATTGCGCTTACCCCGCAACCCCGCAACATCAGCCCTATAGGGCCCCGTCTGTGGTGGTCTATTGGCTGGTATAATAACTGGGCCTGGAACTCTGAAACATAGTTCCTTTTTTTGTGATTTTTTTATTTTAAGAAGAGGTTCAATTCATTAGAAAAGAAAAAAACAATGAAATGATTTTAATCGTTACCATTCATTCAGTAGTGTTCTCGTAAAATTGTAACAAACATCAATCAAATACTTAAAAAACCTTCGCGTTTATAATATTTAATATAGTAGGTTTTGTTAATTTATTTACTTATATATATATATATATATATATATATATATATGTACTTTATTGCGTACATCTACTAAATACCAATACATTGGAGACTATGAAATAATGTTGTGATTACAATGGGCGGTCTTATCATACAAGGCAACCTTCAGATGGATATGTATAAAAGAAACTTAGAAGCAGAAATATTTCAATTATCTTATAAAATGACTTAAAACAGCTTTATTTTTGTGTTAAACATAACAACAAAACTATCACCAAAGCAAACATAACCAAAAAACCGGCAACCACACAACAAAACACTATTTAACAGCGCAAAAAAAGTCCAAAAAATTCACACACAAAGAACAAACTTCCGTATAACATAGTACTTCAAAAACTAAAGTTTGAAAGCCATACCCCAAACCCGATAACGCGGGAGCCTCATCTGTTTATTTTAACGTATCGCCGATACAAACTTATGTAGTCCATATAACAGATGCTTCCAATTTTTTATTGTATTATCCACCTCGTTTTTGTAAGCCGGCTTCAGATTACGCCAGTGTTTGTTTAAGAAGAAAGGTTCTATTAAAAACTGTACTCATATAGCCACAATATAAATACATAATAAAAGAAAAACATTATATTTTCACGTCGCTTGATGAAAGTAAAACAGAATTTAACGATGTTCGCTCAGTTTCGGATTGTGATTAAGATGAATTTTATTAGGTATGTATGCTAACAAATATTTTTGAATTTAAATTTCGAACACCCTTTCTGTTCGGCTTGTCTTTGCTTTACTCGTGGAGGTTTAATTAGATGTCTAGTATATTTTCGTCGTTTCATATTTTCTGTTTCTAGGAAAATATAATGAAATTTTAGTCTAGACCAATCCTACGTCAACATTGTTCTACGACTTCTCTTTCATTCTGAATTCAAAATTAAATGTCAAATGCCAATCTTTTTGAACTATGATCAGGACAGAAACGTTTTTATTGGTGCCTTTGACATTAGATAAAGTGTTCTTTTTTTGAAGATTTTCAAATTTTATATAAAAAAGAAATATTTGACAGAGTATTTATTTAATAGAAAAAAGTCTGTCGCTAGCCAAATCATCGGAATTTCTTGTTGTTATAAAAATTTATTTACATTTTCGGCAAACGAGCAGACACATTACCTGATGGTAAGCAATTAGCACCGCCATGGACACCCGCAACAAAGGAGAAGTTACGAGAGAATTGCTGACCTATTGGGGTTCAGGGCTTCCAGCAACCACACTCACATGGTGAAATAAAACGCTATGGTTGTTTCACGCCGGTTTTCCCTGAGGGCGTGGTATCATTTCGATCGGACCGTCCATTTGTGCTAAAGCATGGTGAATTTTTTTCCAATAATGCAAACGTGGCCGCATATAGAAACTAATACGGAGCTAAAAACAATTACTTTTATATCCTATTATAAATAAACACATCTACTCAAGCATAAAACTTTAAAACTAACTACAGTTACATCATAAAAATTAAAATGTTCCAACAACCTTAGTTCAGGAAGTTCTGTAATATTTACTAGTACACTTTTAATTAGTTTTCTAAATAAACAATATTAAATATACTTTTTCTTGCTGCTATTAAATAATACAAGATACGACGCTAGTATGTTTTTAGTCAGCGTGGCTACTGCTTTGTTAATTATATCCTTTCATAAATTAGTTCGTTAAGACTGACACGTTATTTTTATTATGATTTTAATATAATGCTTTTATAGTTAAGTGGTATAGAAGTTGCCAAGAAAGAGTTGAATATGACTTAATTAGGTTCTAAGAGTTTTTAATGTCACGAACGGTTAACGCACGGTTAAGTGTGGGAGAGCCATGCTTCGGCACGAATGGGTCGGCTCGACCGGACAGAATACCGGCGTGAAACAACCCACAGCGTTGTGTTTCGCCGTGTGAGTGAGGTTAACGGAGGCCCAATCTCTCCCCTTCCCCTATCCCTTCCCAATCCTTATATCCGATACCCCTATCCCCAAAAGGCCGGCAACGCACTCGTAACTCCTTTGGTGTTGCGGGTGTCCATGGGCGGCGCCGATTGCTTACCATCAGGTAATCCGTCTGCTCGTTTGCCGACTTATCCCATGAAAAAAAAAACGCGGTGGCTGGGCAACCGGTTGCAGTGCAACGTGTTGCAGTTTCGATTCCCATATGGAACAACTCTTTGCGTGATCCACAAATTGTTGTTCCGGGTCTGGGTGTGATGTGTATGTGAAATTGGATGTTTATAAATGCAATGATTTTTTTAGAAAGAATAACCGTCATTCCTAACAACTTTTTTTGGTGGGTAGTAATCTTGGCTATCGGGCACAGCAAAATATAATATAAAACTATGTGCGACTAATCTTTTAAGTACCATAACAATTAAACTTATTCTGAAAACATAGACACTAACATTAGACTTAAAATTGTACCTACATTTCTAAAACTACAAAAATAAAGTAAGTATTAAATTTCGTTATTGAGGCTTCATGGTCTATATAATTTTTTAGGGCAATAATTTGGGAAATACTTGGAATAATGGTATTTTCAATCATATTATTCTATTATACAAAACCGCACCCTTCTTATAGGCACACTTCTACTTCCATCATCCAGCAATGCGCTAGCTTAGCATTGGCATTAGCTTAGTGCTAACTATAATATGCTAGACACCGCGACCTCAGCTTGAAGCAGGAGAAGGAACGGGATGGCTTTTAGTCAGTAAGAGTCTGACACTCCCTCTCGCCTCACTCCGGACGAGAAAAGTGATCTGATGACTTTCCAATCTCAAAAAAAATCCTATGCTATGCTAATGAGGTCTGAAATTCAACGTTAACGCTTTAAAAATATGACTTACATACTAGCTTTTGCCCGCGACTCCGTTCGCGTGAAATAGTGACTTCCTTCAGATTTTTGTCCTATGCCCTTTCTCGTGTTCCAAGCTATGTCTGTTCCAAATTTCACAGAAATCGGTTCAGTAGTTTAGGCGTGAAGAAAAGACAGACAGGGTTACTTTCGCATTTATAATATTAGTTTGGATAACATACCATACATACATATGTGTTGGCTTGTTATTAGCAATATTTAAGATCATTTGTTTACCCATAATAGTCTGTAAGCCTTCTAAAAATTGTATAAAAAAGCAAGGAAAAGTTTATAGAATTGTTCTCTAACAACTTTCAAGCCAACACAGACAGTCACTATGCTATATTAATTTCAGCTTTAGGTATACTGATATAAACAGATTCAACGAATAAAGCTGCACAACCCACAATGTGAGGTGTCAACCACTTTGGTCTAGTCATTAGAATTTACATTTAGATAGAACTCGACAATTGCCCGTATCGTGAAATGCAAAAACGAATAGAATTGGACGGATCGCAATTAAAATAAAAAAATACTTAGTGTCGCCTGTTTGAGGGTTGGTATAGTTTTTTTCGTATAACAGACTAGCTACTCTCGCGCGATTTCACCCCTGCTCGGCTCCATTTGATCGTAGCGTGATGTTTTATAGCCTATAGCACTCAGGAACATTGTAGCTATCTATCAGTGAAAGAATTTTCCGAATCCGACCAGTGATTCCAAAGATTACCCCCTACATACAAACTTAGAAACTTACAAATTTTACCTCTTTGTAATATTAGTATAGATATAAACTTGATATGAAGTGTAAATGACCAAAGTTTTAAGCATGGGAGAGCCAAAGTAAGTGTGGGAGAGAAATCCAGGCCAGGAGAGGCCCAGAGTTATAGAACACTCTCATAGAATACCTATGGCTTGAAGCAACACTTACATGGTTTCGGCGTGTGAATGGTTAAATATCAAAACCCCAAAATGCTGACAACGCATTCGTAATTCTTTTGGTATTGCGCGCCGATTACTTACCATTAAGTAAATAATCCCTCTGTTCGTTTGCCAACCCATCAAATTAAAAGCTACCTTATTGAAAGAGTTTAGTTACAAATTTCAAGTAATATATAGGTATATTACCATTATTAATCCCTACTCCACCTAAAATACGTACACCGAAGAAGCCAAAAAATCCTGGTTAATTTGGACGAGCCTAAATTACTTAATCTAGCCTTTGTCCCAATTATTTTAGGGTTGAATTTAGGCCTTGTATTATAATTATAACAAAATGGCTGGCTTGTGACCTCTTTGTCTTTATTAGTAAGTTAAATTTATGGTCTTATTTTTTGGGTAACTTTCTAACATAAGACTACGGATGTTGTTCCCCGAGGGGTTAAATCAAGGTGCAGTGTTTTTTTCTCCAATCACACAATTATTGGGTTTTTATACAGTATGGGACTTTATAAAGAGTACATATAAAAAAGGAAATCTATGCTTAATGTTCTGCTAAGAAAAAAATACCTAACATAATAAATAACCTTGATAAACAAATTCAATAAAAAAGGCATAAAGGTGTCTTAGCATTGCTTGTTTAAAGAAAAAATATGGAATATAATAATTAGGATAAAAAAGATTAAGATAAATTATTTACAAGGTCCCGATCATATATCCAAGTTAGATTGGGACTGAATATCCAAGGACCGTCTTTGGCAAACCAGATATCGCATTGTGTTAGCTGAAGCTGGCGATCGCGATAGAGGACTTCTATGAACTAATTACCAAATGCCACCTCTAGTATATAAAGAAAATTAAGTCAAGTAATTTAGTACTAAGGAAATGTGACGGCATGACTTGATCACCAGACCACTATGGGGTTACCTCTCACCTAATCCCTAAATCTCCGAAACTCTAATCTAAAAAGGACGCAATGCAGTCGTAATTCCTGGGTGTGGGTGGTCATCAGGTTATCTGTCTGATCGTTTGCCGTCCTAAAACATAAAAAAACTAACAAAGCAATTTATAGTAGTTACTAAGAGTCTGGCAATTCACCCCACTAAGCTCGGGCTAGAGAAGACATTGTATTATTTCTCTACCTTGAAAAAAAGAGTTTGTATAACCGAATATCTTTTATACAAAAATAAACTATTCCTTTACATCGACATCTTAAGAGTAACTGAAGATAAAAACATATTTTCTCTTACACTATCTTGACGTGAAACAGTTTCCTGACTAACATTCAGTTCGCTCTCATAACTTGATACAAGTTGGACCTCAGCAACTTTTATAGGAGCTAGCGTTTTGCATTATTCATTGGTTGGTTTCCTTCTGCATTCTGTATTAAGAATGGTTACTTGGAAATCTGTCTTTGGATAAAGTATTGGTTATTTTATCGTTTTAGACAATTTTCGGCAGCTAAATTGGCGTAGAGTGAAGCATTTTTTTATGGAAAAGGTCGGTTAACGAGCAGACGGTTTGCGTTGCCGGTCTTTTAGGAATAAAGGTTTCGGATATTTAAGAATTGTGAAGGGATTGGGGGAGGGTAGGCATTGGCCTCCGTTAACCTTACTCACACGGTGAAACACAATGCTGTTTCACGCCGATTTTCTGTGAGGCCGTGGTATCACTCCGGTCGAGCCGACTCATTCGTGCCGAAACTTCACCTTCAACTTAGTCATCTAATGACTTTTCTCTCCCTGTGTGTTCCTGTCCCTGTAACTGCCATTTAAAGCCTCTGCAAACTGTTTTGTGCGTTTGGGGCAGATATTTATCCACCATCCAGCGGTGCCATTTTGCCGACTATCTGTGGTATAATGGTGAAAGGGAAGCGGGTGTTGCGGGCAGACACCGAGTCTGCTTGCAACCATGACCTGTGCAACCAGATCGAAACGTCAAGCCTTTCAAGGTGTTAAAATAATTACTTTTCGAGTTAATACCCGCTTAGTTATATGTTGTAAACATGAAACGCGAAAGTTTAAAAGTTAGGACTCTATTCCTAAGTCGAGTTCCTAAGTCGGAAATGTGGGAGAGCCATGCAAGTGTGGGAGAGCCATGCTTCGGCACGAATGGGTCGGCTCGACCGGAGTGATACCACGGCCTCACAGAAAACCGGCGTGAAATAACCACTGCGTTGTGTTTCGACGTGTGAGTGAGGTTACCGGAGGCCCAATCCTTCCCCTTCCCCAATCCCTCCTCAATCCCTAAATCTCCAAATCAGGTAATCCGTCTGCTAGTTTGCCGACCTATTACATAAAAAAAAAAAGTTAAGCAGCTCTCTCGAATATAGTCATTATCATCAAAATTCGTTAGGTTCCTTTTCTTGCTCCAGGCCAAGCCCAAGTGGTACGTAATTGCGATTGCCCCGCAACCCGGACTGAATATCAACCGTCGTAACTTGATTGGTTCTGGCCAACGTCCATGTCCCTACAAATTATTTCGTGTATCAAAAATGTAGTATTCTTTTCTGCACTGTAGACAACATAGGCCAAAAAATGCCACTTCCAAAAAGTCAGTTTGAAAAATATTTTCCCAGTCAAAAATACATGATACGCAAACACATACGAGTACGTAGGAATGCGCAAAAATCTAAATAACTGCCGACAAACGAAGAATGTATTTCTATTTTCCAATGTTATGTGAAAACTATTCCAGCTATATTGTTAGTTCTTTCATAGAAGTACGGGAATTTTTGCAGCCATATTTTAATTTTTTTTTTTGTTCCCAATTTCGTCGTTTATGCTGTAAATCCATTCATATGTCTAAATGATAGTGTTTTATTGACTTTTAGGGCCTTTTGATAGTTGGCTTCTGTTACCAGATGTACCTACGTATACTTGAGGCTTTATTTTTTAGCTAGCTTTTGCCCTCGACTCCGTTCGCGTTTTAGTATAAAAACTATCCTATGTCCATTCTCGGTTTCCAAATTATGTCTATAAGTACCAAATTTCACAGAAATCAATTCAGAAGTTTACGCGTGCAGAAAAGACAGACAGACAGACAGAGTTACTTTCGCATTTATATTATTGGTTTGGATGATGATCATTTTAAAAGACACTGGACCGATTGCCATCTGTGCAGATGTGTCATAATGTGAAGATGCACAGTAACTTAAACTTTCAGTCGTGGTAATTCGGGCTACAATAGAAAAACAATACCTAGGAGCGTATTTTATGTTTGATGAATTAAATAGTGTAAGTATTTGAAATTTACCACGCATATAACCAATCTTACTTAATCTTCCCAGATATACAAACGTATGCTACCTATATACCTATTTTTTATCGAGACTTGAGCTTAACTCCACTGCTGTGTTTTGCAAATGCCTCATGAAGACATCAGAATTCTAAATACGGGTATAGATGGGCCCACTTCTAGCCAAGTTCTCTGTATTCTCCTTTATGTGTGGGTCATGCGGTGCCATGCTACGGTACGAATGGGTCGGCTCGACCAGAGTGATACAACGGCGTCACAGAAAACTGGTGAAATAACCACAGCGTCGTGTTTCGCCGTGTAAGTGAGGCCCAATCCTTCCCCTCCCTCTTAGCCCTCCTCAATCCCTAAATCCCCTAATCCCCAATCCCTAAAAGATCGGCAACGCACTCATAAATCCTCCGTTGCGGGTGTCCATGGGCGGCGCTCCTTGCTGACCATCAGGTAATCCGTCGGCTCGTTTGCTGTCCTATTACATAAAAAAAGTTGTGGCTGGAAGCGCAATGATGGCTCCTAGTAGGAGAAGGTACAGGGTCGTTTTTATTAAACAGTCTGACACACACACACACACTCTCTCTCTTTCTGCTCTCTTGATTCGCCCAAAAAATGAAAATAAATAAATAGTAAAATACATTTGATATTTGTTTGCTTGACAACTATGGATTCTAAACAATCAGTAAGAGATCACGAAACGCATTTATCTAAAAATAGACCCAATCCCCATAAACCTTCATACCGCGAAATCCCGCAACGCAATAACCGAAAATATAACGTAGCATAAAAATAATAAAGCTCACAATTCTTAAGCATCATCATAAAAACACTATTACAATCCTTAAAAACCATTTTATTTTGACGAAATTTGGCAATAAATTCAGACATGAAAGAGAGAAATAAAAAATTAATGATGCCTTAAAGAGGTTCTGATTCTAAATTAACGGAAAACGGACGGGAGGGCTAAAGACAAAAATGGCCGACTAAAAAGTCTTTGTAATAAAAATTATGATCGAAAATGAAACCTAAAATTTTTATCAACCGATTTTGAACGCGTTGAATATTTGACTATGTTTTTAGTGAAGTAATCGTGTGAGAAAATCCTTAAGCATTGTCTTAGGTTTGGCAAATATGATTTTAAAACAGTATTAATATATTGCGAGGATTGTTAATATAGACATATTTTAAGTACTTTTTGAAACTATCGTGAGACATTTTTGTGTTGTGACGTCTTCGCGACGTGAACGCTGCTCATGAATAAAAGTCCCGTTGTGAGTTAAACTTGTAGAGCTTTTCCCAGTTAAACCACTTGGATAAGTCGATATTTTAAGGGACCGTCCAAATACATGATAATTATATTATAGTTAGGACAGTGAATATTGCGGAAACCGAAGCAATGGCAAACTTAGATGCCACGTGAAGGCGAAAATACAACTACCTACATATGATATGAAAACGACGCTCAACAAATTATAATGTACTTCAGAATTAATATAAGAATGAATAAGAAATATTTTCGTAAATTTAGCATTAATTAAATTATTAAACTTAGTCAATTAATTTAATGTAGGAGCTTTGCTACAGCACGGGTGATACCATGGTCTTTCTTGAAAACGGCGTTAAACAATTCTTCGCCTTGTGTTTCACCGAGTGAGATTACTGGCGGCCCATTCCTTCCCTTTTTTATAGGATGCCTGGCGGGCAGACTGATTACCTGATGGTAAGCAATCGGCATCGCCCACAGACACCAGCAACGCCAGAGGTATTACGAGTGTGTTGTCTGCCCTTATTGCGCAATCCCTTCCAACTTCCCCACCCCTCCATCCCTAATACGGGTGTTTACTATTAGGTTATCCGTATGATAATTTGCTGTACCACAATAACAAAAAGATTCTACATTAATTCCTACAATTTGACTAGATTAAACACGATCATCACTTTTTTATAGAAACCTCTCTACTATGTTAAGTCTAAATAAAAATAAGCTTATATGATTTAAACCACCTATTGTGCCAACCAAAGCTAGCTAACAATAGGTCTGCTCACTATTTTTCAATGTAAATCACCTTTTATCGAATCCATACATTTAAAACGTGAGATTTTTAGGGGATAATCTGCCCAGTTTATGCATGCAACTGTCTGGCTCAACATTTAATGAAATAAAATATTTCCAATAAATGCCGTGTTTTCAGTATTTTCGTATTTTTTTATTAGAAAAGATGCCATTTTCTTCAATAGATTCGATTCTCAAGGTCAATGTCTGTGTTTTTTAAACTAAACAACTTAAAATAGTATAATGTTTTTTTATATAACAATGGCTCATTCCACTGTTATATAAAATAGATTTCAAGGTTAGAAGTATGTAAAGAAGGGTGATATTTCATTTTGGAGGGATGCGAGGAATGCTTCGGTGATACCCGCCCTTCCGGCACATCTAAATGGAGAAACACCAGGTTGGTTTTTAGTCAGTAAGAGTCTGACAGTACCCGGGAAGGGCAAGGGGTACTGTCAGAGGATGGTGGGTCTCCATGAAGATTTCCCAACCCGATACTTAAGATCCCGATTTAGACTTTTAAGCTTAAGAAATAATATGTAGCGGGGCTAGTGCAACAAGGCCTCGGCCTATAGCAGGAGAAAGAATGAAGGAAGAAAATCATCAACCCTCACAAAAAAAGCTCAAAAATTACGTTTATGCTGTCGGTCTTATAGGAACATCGTAGGAAGCCAATACGGCTTGTCTTTTTCAAATTAAAATTTTAATAAATTAACGTTTACATTCCATTTTTGAATTATATTTCATCATTAGCGCATTCCTTCCCTAACAATTTCTAAAGAAGAAAGAAACACTTTTTTATTTTATAAGTATACTAAAAGGACAATTCATAAACACAGAGTAATAAACTGTAAAAGTAAATATTTCTCTAAAACAGCGTTTCTCAAACTATATCAGCCACAAACCCCTAGGAAATCTGAAGGTTTTGTTGCGTTTTTACAAGCAAAATAATGGCGTAATAGATATTACTAACAACGTTGTCATTACAGATCAAATTCTACTTGATCTGTAATGACAACTAATCTATATCTACATTTGATTCCTGTAATGTATATTCTAGAGACGACACCACGGACCCCTATACACATATTCTTTCGAACCCCAAGAGGTCCCCGGAGTAAGGTTGGGAAATACTGTTCTACATCATCAATATTTCGTAAGAGAAACGATCATGGTAAGAATTTATCCTCATCAGAGACCCCTATAGTTGCTACGGGTAAACATCGCCACGTCAATGCATTACCTTAATAGTTATTGTTTAAGGGATACCCATGGGACCTCGGTTAATGGGATGCGGAAGTATTCAGCATCCTTTGTCTGTGAAGAGAAGTTTAATACTTTGTAACAATGAGATTTCAAGCCGTAATTGTTCGGTGGCACTACAATTATAGTGAGAGGCGTGATTTGAGTAGAAGTTTTTCAGTTTTGGTAAAATAATTATAGTGTGTTTTATAACAAACAAAAATTAGGATCATTAATTTTTACGGCTGAAGTAAGGCATACAATTTAAATGGCGTTCAACTGCATTTAGGTTCTCTATAATTTATTAATTAAAAAAGCAAAGCGTTGCCCCACACTAGGTTTTTCTCCTGTGTTGTGGGTGAGTTTAAGTACTAACATACAAATTCACATCCACATCCCTCCCAGACCTGAAACAACGATTTGTGCATCACACAAAGAGTTGTTCCGTGCGGGAATCGAACCCGCGTCACGTTGCACGGCAGCCAGTTGCCCAGCCACTGCAGCAACCGTGAAGTCAATCAATAATGACAGTCTTTTCATTTTTGAAGTGAAAAATTATCTAACAATCTAATCTAATGATAGCAATTGGCGAAACACAACTCTGTGGCTGTTTCAGACTTAAACCCTACTTATTTAAGTACTAGGCCAACAATTAAATGTCTTAGTAAGAATCATAAAAGGTCGTTTGAAATACATAAAAAATACTAAATAGGTATAAAGAAAATTAAACAATAATTTAAATAAACATATAAAATAAAAATATTAGTCCTTTAATTATGATTGATTTATTAATTCCATAATAAAAGTTTAACATAATAATGAATTTATAAATTTGAAAATCGAATCAATGTGTTGAAAACAGATTACGTAAGTACAGTTTTTAAAATAATATAACAAATTTAAATTAAACGAAACAAATACTATGTATTTTGACCACACTACAACTGAAGTTAAAACAACTTCAGTTGTAGTGTGGTCAAAATACGTTCTAAGTAATTACACAAACTATACTCTTACATGCTGGTACATAGCACAAATTACACTGAACTATTGTATTCATTCTTCCAAACTATAAACAGCGAAATACAGACAACACCAATGAAAATTACACCACTTAAATTAATTCGTACATCCCAAATTCTAGTTTTCGGCACAAAATCCTAATATCCTCGTATTTGTGTGCAAATGTTAAGGATAGTATTGTGGTTCTGTTCATTATTTTGATAGTTATTATAATGGGAATGTTCACAAGCTACCGTTTATAGGCAACTGAGATGTAAGCCAAGAAGCTACGGCTTTATGAGAAGAGTTTACTTTGGTAAGTCTGTTACAAATATATAGTGAATAGTGAGGTTTTGTTATGTCAATTCGTAAGACCCTTTCAATATTTGTATGGAGTGACAAGATATTAGCTGTTTATACCTTAACGGATTGTATTTAAGTCTATATCTACTACGAAGACTATAGTGTCGCGGGTTCGATTCCCGCACGGAACAACACTTTGTGTGATCCACAAATTGTTGTTTCGGGTCTGTGTATCATGTGTATGTGAAATTGTATGTTTGTAAATGCACCCATGCACGTTAAAAAAAAGGTCTATTATTTGTAAATTACCCAGGTATAACCGAAAAATTGGATGTTAATAATTTTTTACCGTCTTTTAAATGGATTTTTTTTTGCTCGTTTTCTCCATGGGAATCTACAATTTGGAACGAGCACCTAACTTCACTGATGAACAGACTAAAGACTACTATTCTATTTTGACTTTTCAAAAGTCCCGATTTAGGGTTTAATTGGAATAAATGATTTTGACTTTGATGAATTGAAAACGAGTATTTTTCTTTCGTTACGGAATAAAATATGTTTGACGATAATTACATTAATTTTAAATATGAAAATAAAGTCAGACTCCGACCTCCCACTTATAAACTTAAGTTCGTTTCATCTATATCTGTATTGTTTTCTTATACGACAACTACAAATTTAATATTTGCTTATAACTTTGCCATCGTCCAAATAGTCATTATCGAGGTTCTAGTACTAATGAATTTCATTTATGATACAATAATAAGGTACCGCAGCCTTGGCCTGGAGCATATGAAGGCTCAGGGTGCTTATTAGTCAGTAAGAGTCTAACTCCGCACTGGCGAGAGAAGTCCTTGGACGAAAAGACACCGTAAAAAAACCAACAACTTGCTTACAACATGTTAAAAACTTAATTTGTTACTTAAAATACTAATTGTTACTTAATATGTATATACCTATATATAAAATGTAATTATAGATTACGTTATGAAATTCTAATTGTTATTATAATATAGACATTCACATATGAATTTCACGCTGCAGACTCCACTACAATGAAAAAAGACAATCTCACAATCCCTTACAGAACCTAAAGAAAATTAATAAATATAATCATGACGACACTCCACTGACAACATCGCCAAACTTTCGTCCTAAAGCCAAAATAACTGTCATCTTCGAAACTTTCAACGAAGTTAATGATATCATAATTATATTATACTAGACATAACGAGATGATACATAATTTGACAAAGATTAATTAATAATTACTTACTTCTGGTTCCTTAAGGGATCAGGTGATGTCTTAATTCGTTCCCTTTTGTTTGGTAATCCTATTTTCTTGGGTAATGGGATTATGAGATTTGTATCGTTTTCTGGTTGAGTATGTTAAGCTACGGATTTGTTGTTCTTTTGTGTCTTTGGAGTTCAGATTTGACTTGGTCCTTAGAGTCGCATAGTTCGTATAATTTGCTGCTCTAAGGACCAATGAAAGGACCACTCACTGACACAAAAAATATTTCTAAAACGAAGCCATGGTGGCCCTGTGGTTTAGGAAGCTGCTGTCCGTCCAGAAAGGTGCATATTGGAAACATGGCTCAAGTACCATTGTGTCTTTTTTTTTTGAGTTAAATACCACTGAAATACGATTAAGGAAAACATCATGAGGAAACTTGAACTTAATTTCTAATTATAATTTTGAAATTGTTAATCCGCCAGCAAGTGTAGTGATTTATTATCAAACTCCTGTGTGAGAAAAGGCATTTTCTCAGCAGTGGGCATTTATACGGCTGGCTGATGATGATGATGATGATGAAATAATTACGAAACGAACCCACCTACAACCCTGCTTGGGTTGCGAAATGACGTACTGCGATCCAGCTCGGAACAGGGGAAGGAATAGAGGAAAAGAAGGTCTGGGGATTTAGGATGGGGTATCCTTACTCACACAACGAAAAAACAACGTCAGTATAGTTTCACGCCGGTATTCTGTAAGGTCGTGGTATCACTCCGACCAAGCCAACCATTGGTATTTGATACGAGCGACCCATCCCAGCTTCTCATGGCGGCAATGCTGATACTTAATTTCTCCACTATGCAATGGACTTTTTTATACAATAAACCTTCTTCAATCGAAGAGGACGGTTCATATGTTTGCACTCTATCTATTGAAAAAAACCTTCAAAATCCGTTGCGTAGTTTTAAAGATTAAAGTTTACATAGAAATATGTGGGGACATATAAAGCGACTTTTTTTAACTATGTAGTGATTTTTATAATAACTATCGTGAGACATACTAAATTAACTAAAAATCGCGGGTTACTCACGTGTATATATTGAGAAAAGCTCTACTAGTTTCGAACCACAGAGGGGTTCTTCCTCATGAGCAGCGTGCGCGGACGCGGCGACGTCGCGCAGCCTACTAATAGGCTGCGCACTAATATATACACGTGAGTAACCCGCGATTTTTAGTTAATATGTAGTGATTAGTAAAACTATATATTTGAGTTTGTTACATCCTACCTAACATACAGTATAAACGAACTTGTAGTATCTCCCAGCTCACTATTTAATTCATTACACTTACATAAAGTAACGTAAGCAAGCAACTAGTTACAGGTAAGCAGGGAACTTCGTAACAATAACTATAGCAGTGTTGTGCAGTTTGTTTTTATTGCTCTTTATGGGTACTGTATGGAGATATATAGGGGAAACAGCGGTGTTTTCCTAGCAAGAGAATATTGGAGAATAGTATAGGGTTCTTGTTCTCATGCATGAAGAAATTTTCTTTATAGGGTTACATACAAAATGTTTAACTTGCAATATCAATGAATAAATGATTTTCTTTGCATGGGTGTCCAACTTCTACGTTAACGAATTTTCCTTTCTACCTTTTCCACTTTCTTTTATATCATTTTAGAATTATTTATTTTTATTTCGTAATTGGTTGACATTTTTTGCCCACTATCACGCCTTGTGGTAGCTGATAATGCAACTTACGATGGAGCACGCACACCCGTAAGCAACCTATTCACTCGGGCCTTGAAGACACCCAGGTATACACAAATTCTGGCAAAGAATTCCACTCCTAAGCGGTACGGATTATAAAACTGGAGGCGAATCGCTTCGTGCGTGTAGGAGGAATATCCACGTGGGATATGAATAATGAAAAAATGAAAAAAGTAAGTAAGAGATAATGGGTAAGTTTATATTATTATATGACAAGGTTATTAATTGAAATAATAATTCCAGAGTATTGATACAAAAAATTCAAAAACAGCAAATCATTTTACACCCAAACAAAGAATTCGAGACCTTATGCCAAGGCACCAAGCGTCAAATCAATCAGCCAACGAGGCAGTCCAGTGAAATATAAACATCTTTTTCTTAAGACCTGGCCTACTTACCTATAAGTCTTAGAAGTTTAGTTCTAAACACCCTGATCTCTTAGAAAACTTGGTGAAATTATGCTCACAGTAAAACTTTCTTCTAATCTTTTATGAACAAATTTAATTACCACACAGCTATCGACTGGGGACTTTGAGTATGAATGTGATATGCAAACGAAATTAGCCACTTAATTTTTTTGTTCGTTTTATTCTTTTCGTATATTCTTTTAATTGTTTTGATAGCAATATTTGGACTGAATGTCCAAGGACCGTCTTTGGCAAACCTGATATCGCATTGTGTTAGCTGAAGCTGGCGATCGCGATAGAGGACTTCTATGAACTAATTACCCAATACCACCTCTAGTATATAAAGAAAATTAAGTCAAGTAATTTAGTACTAAGTAAATGTGACGGCATGACTTGATCACCACACCACTATGAGGTTACCTCTCTCCCGATCCCTAAATCTCCGAAACTCTAATCTAAAAAGGACGCAATGCAGTCGTAGTTCCTGGGTGTGGGTGGTCATCAGGTTATCTGTCTGATCGTTTGCCGTCCTAAAACGTAAAAAAAAAACTAACAAAGCGGTTTTTAGTTACTAAGAGTCTGACAATTCACCCCACTAAGCTCGGGCTAGAGAAGAAATTGGATTATTCCTCCACCTTGAAAAAAGAGTCCGTATTACCGAATATCTTTTAAACAAAAATGAACTATTCCTTTACATCGACATCTTAAGAGTAACTGAAGATAAAAACATATTTTCTCTTACACTATCTTGACGTGAAACAGTTTCCTGACTAACATTCAGTTCGCTCTCATAACTTGATACAAGTTGGACCTCAGCAACTTTTATAGGAGCTAGCGTTTTGCATTATTCATTGGTTGGTTTCCTTCTGCATTCTGTATTAAGAACGGTTAGTTGGAAATCTGTCTTTGGATATATTATTTAGGTATTGGTTATTTTATCGTTTCAGATATTTTTAGGCAGCTAAATTGGCGTAGCGTGAAGCATTTTTTTATGGAAAAGGTCGGTTAACGAGCAGACGGTTTGCGTTGCCGGTTATTTAGGAACAAAGGTTTCGGATATTTAAGAATTGTGAAGGAATGGGGGGAGGGTAGGCATTGGCCTCCGGTAACCTTACTCACACGGTGAAATACAATGCTGTTTTATGCCGGTTTTTTGTGAGACCGTGGTATTACTCCGGTCGAGCCGACTCATTCGTGCCGAAACTTCACCTACAACTTAAATATCTAATCACTTTTCTCTCTCTGTGTCTGTTACTGACTAAAAGCCACTGCAAACTGTTTTGTGCGTGTGGGCGAGATACTTATCCACCATTGTGCCATGTTAACGACTGTCTGGTGGGATGATGGTAAAAGGGAGTAGGAGGAACAAATATAATTAGGTAAGCGGGTATTGCGGGCACGTCTGCTTGCAATGTATTAAAATAATTACTTTTCGATAACAGAACATAAAATTAAGCGGGTATTAAACCCGCTTAATTTTATGTTGTTAACATGAAACGCGAAAGTTTAAAAGTTAGGACCCTAGTCCTTAGTCGGAAGTTAAGTTATGCAGCTCTCTCAAATATAGTCATTATCATCAAAAGTCGTTAGGTTCCTTTTCCTGCTCCAGGTCAAGTCCAAGTGGTACTTAATTGCGATTGCCCCACAACCAAGGCTGAATATCAACCCTCGTAAGTTGATTGGTTCTGGCCAACCTCCATGTCATTACAAATTTTCCTAACGATATTATATTTCGTGTATCAAAAATGTAGTATTCTTTTCTGCACTGTAGACAACATAGGCCAAAAAATGCCACTTCCAAAAAGTCAGTTTGAAAAATATTTTCCCAGTCAAAAATACATGATACGCACACACATATGTAGGAATGCGCAAAAATCTAAATAACTGCCAACAAACGAAGAATGTATTTCTATTTTCCAATGTTATGTGAAAACTATTCCAGCCATATTGTTAGTTCTTTCATAGAAGTACGGGAATTTTTGCACCCATATTTTAATATTGTTTTTGTTCCCAATTTCGTCGTTTATGCTGTCGGCTAAAAACTTTTGTGAGTCACTCGTGTGTTCATAAATCCATTCATATGTCTAATTGATAGTGTTTTATTGACTTTTAGGGCCTTTTGATAGTTGGCTTTTGGCTTTTGCCCTCGACTCCGTTTGCGTGAAATAGTGACTTCCTGCAGATTTTTGGTAAAAAAACTATCCTATGTCCTTTCTCGAGTTCCAAATTATGTCTGTACCAAATTTTACACAAATCAGTTAAGTAATTTAGGCTTAAAGAAAAGACAGACAGAGTTGCTTTCGCATTTATAATATTAATTTGGATGATGATCTTTTTAAAAGACACTGGACATATTGCCATCTGTGAAGATGTGGCACAATGTGAAGATGCACAGTAACTTAAACTTTCAGTCGTGGTAATTCGGGCCACAATAGAAGAACAATAAGAGCATATTTTCTGTTTTATGAATTAAATAGTGATTTGAAATTTACCACGTATATAACCAATCTTACTTAATCTTCTCAGATATACAAACGTATGCTACCTAATGTATTTTTGTGTTTTGTTTTTTTTTCCTCATGTATTTTTTGTTTTTTTTTTATTCTAATATAATATTGCATGTCCGACTTGGATAGACTGTTGAGTCAAAACATTGTATTTTAATATCATTATGTACACAGTTTATGCAATAAATTAATCTTATCTTATCTGTATCTCTAAATATTTTTATCCAGACTTGAGCCTTAATCCCTGCGGTGTTCTGCAAACGCCTCAAGAAGACTTCTAAATATAGATCTGACTGGGCCCACTGCTTGTTAAAGCTCTCCGTGTTCTCCTTTAAGTGTGGGAGAGCCATGCTTCGGCACGAATGGGTCGGCTCGACCGGAGTGATACCACGGCCTCACGGAAAACCGGCGTAAAATACCCACAGCGTTGTGTTTCGCCGTGTAAGTGAGGTTACCGGAGGCCCAATCCTTTCCCTCCCCCTTATCCCTCCTCAATCCCTAAATCTCCTAATCCCTAATCCTTAAAAGGTCGGCAACCCACTCATAACTCCTCCGTTGCGGTTGTTCATGGGCGGCGCATATTGCTGACCATCAGGTAATCGGTCGGATCGTTTGCTGACCTATTACATAAAAAAAAAGTTGTAGCTGGAAGCGCAATGATGGCTCCTAGTAGGAGAATGTACAGGGTGGTTTTTATTAAACAGTCTGACACACTCTCTCTCTCTCTCTCTCTCTCTCTCTCTCTCTCTCTCTCTCTCTCTCTCTCTCTCTCTCTCTCTGCTCTCTTAGTTGGCCCAGGAAAATGAAAATAAATAAATAGTAAAACACATTTGATATGTGTTTGCTTGACAACTATGGATTCTAAACAATCAGTAAGGGATCACGAAACGCATTTATCTAAAAATAGACCCAATCCCCATAAACCTTCATACCGCGAAATCCCGCAACGCAATAACCGAAAATATAACGTAATATAAATATAATAAAGCTCACAATTCTTAAGCATCATCATAAAAACACTATTACAATCCTTAAAAACCATTTTATTTTGACGAAATTTGGCAGTAAATTCAGACATGAAAGAGAGAAATAAAAAATTAATGATGCCTTAAAGACGTCCTAATTCTAAATTAACGGAAAACGGACGGGAGGGCTAAAGACAAAAATGGCCGACTAAAAAGTCTTTGTAATAAAAATTATGATCTAAAATGATACCTAAAATTTTCATCAACCGACTTTGAACGCTTTGAATACTTGACTGTGTTTTTAGTAAAGTAATCGTGTGAGAAAATCCTTAGGCATTATCTTAGGCAAATATGATTTTAACATAGTATTCATATATTTCGAGAATTGTTAATATAGACATATTTTAAGTACTTTTTGAAACTATCGTCAGACATTTTTGTGTTGTGAATGTTGTGACGTCTTCGCGACGTGCTCATGAATAAGAGTCCATTTGTGACTTAAACTTGTAGAGCTTTTCCCAGTTAAACCACGTGGATAAGTCGATATTTTAAGGGACCGTCCAAATACATGATAATTATATTATAGTTAGGACAGTGAATATTGCGGAAACCGAAGCAATGGCAAACTTAGATGCCACGTGAAGGCGAAAATACAACTACCTACATATGATATGAAAACGACGCTCAACAAATTATAATGTACTTCAGAATTAATATAAGAATGAATAAGAAATATTTTCGTAAATTTAGCATTAATTAAATTATTAAACTTGGTCAATTAATTTAATGTAGGAGCTTTGCTACAGCACGGGTGATACCACGATCTTACAGAAAACCGGAATGAAATAACAACAATGTTGACAATCCTTCCCTTTTTTATAGGATGCCTGGCGGGCAGACTGATTACCTGATGGTAAGCAATCGGCGTCGCCCACAGACACCAGCAACGCCAGAGGAATTACGAGTGTGTTGTCTGCCCTTATTGCGCAATCCCTTACAACTTCCCCACCCCTCCATCCCTAATACGGGTGTTTACCATTAGGTAATCCGTATGATCATTTGCTGTACCACAATAATTATTATATATTGAAGTCGGTTAAAAAAAGATTCTACATTAATTCCTACAATTTGACTAGATTAAACACGTTCATCACTTATTAATAAAAACCACTCTACTATGTTAAGTCTAAATAAAAATAAGCTTATATGATTTAAACCACCTATTGTGCAAACCAAAGCTAGCTAACAATAGGTCTGCTCACTATTTTTCAATGTAAATCACCTTTTATCGAATCCATACATTTAAAATGTGAGATTTTTAGGGGATAATCTGCCCAGTTTATGCATGCAACTGTCTGGCTCAACATTTAATGAAATAAAATATTTCCAATAAATGCCGTGTTTTCAGTATTTTCGTATTTTTTTATTAGAAAAGATGCCATTTTCTTCAATAGATTCGATTCTCAAGGTCAATGTTTGTGTTTTTTAAACTAAACGTTGCCCTTGGCAACTTAAAATAGTATAATATTTTTTTTTATAACAATGGCTCATTCCACTGTTATATAAAATAGTGTGACAGAAAACTCTTTGACATCATGACGTCAATGGATGGTTGTCAAACGTTGCCTAGAGATTGTAAATTTCGTCGTGAATTGTCAATACGAGTTGGTGTAATTGGTAAGGCGTGTGGATTACACCACAGAGACCCCGAGTTCGAGTCCCGCCGTAAACATGAAGTTTTTTAGTTGATGGAAGTTTTGTCGAACTTTCTGGAATTATTTGTGTGAAAGAGATGAAAAATTAAAGAGTGAGAAGGAGAATAAATAAAAATTAATAGCGAAATTATTGGAAGGTTCTGGAGGCATGACGATCAAAAAGAATAACGAAATTGAATGTTCCAGAACCTGACCGGGGGTATATAAGCAGAACTGCGGCTCACCGCTGGCAGTTGACTTCTAAGTCTAAAGTGATTCGGAAGAAAAGGAAGAAGTGTAAAAGAAGAAAAGTGAGTGAAATAGTGAAGTGCAGTGAAATAGTGAAGTGCAGTCAGTTAAGTGAGTTAAGTCAGCGTGAACGGCAAAGTTGTGTCAGTCGGCCGGACTCTGCTGAAGAAGAACGCCGATAACTTAACTCCGTGGACGCTGTAACTTAAGTGCAATAGAAAGTCTGAAAACCGGTATTAGTGTTTCATTTCATCCAATCCCGTAACCCAAGCCCGCATAGTCAGGAACGTGACGTCAGGCACGTAACATTTGGTGTCAGAAGTGGGATTGGAGAAAAATGCCGCTAGTGCCGCAGGACGTAAGAGGAGTGCAATGGCAGAAGCGCAGCGTGTGAGGGAAGAAAGTGCTGCAGCTCAAACCAGCGATGCAGAAGCCAAGCCTGTGCAGGTGGATCTACTGCTACAGCTGCAGCAAATGATGGTAGAGCAAGCGCGCCGCCAAGAAGAACAGCTACGGGAGCTGAAAGAAGATCAAGCTCGTCGCCAAGAGGAGCAAGCTCGTCGCCAAGAGGAGCAAGCTCGTCGCCAAGAGGAGCAAGCTCGTCGCCAAGAGGAGCAAGCTCGTCGCCAAGAGGAGCATGCACGCTGTCAGGCGGAGCAGCTACGGGAGCTGAAAGAGGATCAAGCTCGCCGCCAAGAGGAGCAAGCGCGTCGCTTGGAAGACATGCATAAGGATTTCACGAAGGGACTGCAAAAGGCTGTCGAACGGGTACAAGAAGTGGAGGAAGGGTTAGGCAAGTTGGAACATCGCGTCATGGCGATAGAGGAGAGAGTGGAAGAAGAGATCTCCAAAATCAAGCAGGAAGTGGCAAGCCCAAGCCCTTTGAAGAGCCGAAGCCGTCTTGCAGCCGTTTTTGACACCTCAAATGTGGCCTCAAGCACAACGAAAGGGCTCAAGATTCCCCATTACGACGGAACAACATCCTGGACCGCGTTCAAGCTACAGTTTGAGACACTTATGGAGGCTTATGGTTGGACTCAGAAGGAAGCACAGTCAGCCCTCACCCTGGCCCTCCGTGATCAAGCGCTCTCAGTGCTGGAAGCTATCGGCGCAAGTGGGGATCTCAGCTTTAGTGCCCTCCTCGACGCACTTGAGGCACGTTTTGGAGACAGCCACCTCGAGCACGTGTACAGAGCGCAATTAAAAGAGCGTACTCAGCGTGCTAATGAGAGTCTACAGCAATGGTCCGTGGAAATCGAAAAACTTGTGCGTCGAGCTTTCCGGTCGACTCCGTCAATGATTGAAGGCACGCTTCTCCAAGCATTCATTGACGGTGTTCGGGACCCCGAAGTACGAGCTGCTGTTCATCTGGGCCATCACAAGAACATGAAAGAAGCTCTGGCCCATGCATTGGAAGTGGAAGCCGTGCGTGGTAACTCCCGTACCTTACGTCTGCGGGAAATGACGACAACGGAGCAGGTACCTCCACGCCGTCGGAACTTCATGTGCTATGGATGCGGAGAGCGTGGGCACATGCGGAGCGACTGCCCGAAGAAGGTGAACCGCCAGGACGCGGCGGTCTCAACTTCTGACCAGCAGGAAAACTAAATCCAGCCAGGGCTGCGGGGTGGGCGCTGGCCGGTAGTGGAATAACCCCAACAATCTACATCAAGCAAACTAACGATGGAAATACTCTGGTGATAGACGGTCAAGTAAACGGGAAAAACAGTCAGCTAACATTAGATACTGGAGCTTCAAGGACGGTGATGAATGTTCGGCTGCTCGGGCAAAACATCAGGAAACACCTTAAACCAATTGTTGGCCTACGAATGAAATCAGCTACCGGCCAGCGCATACCGATAAGTGGAAAATTGCATGTAACAATTAAAATTGGGGAACGTGTTTATCGACATGAGGTTATTGTGGCCAAAATTCTGGATGACTGCATCCTAGGACTTGATTTCCTGCGAGGGCACCAGTGTAACATCGACTTAAAATCTGGAGTATTACTATGTGGAACTGAGGAAATTCCGATGAAGGGTGGAACCCTGGGAAAAGTTTGCTGTTTAAGAAGAACTGTTCTTGCACCAAAATCACAGACTCTCGTACCAATTGCATTACCTAGGAGGAGGGAAGGAAGTTTACCTCGAAGGTGCGCTGTGATTGATAAATCGGAACACGTAAACTCATGGCTACCGGCAAGAACTGTCGTGGGGTCATCTGATGTCAACCGCATTCCGGTATTCAACTTCAGTGATTCAAAAATTACGATTGAAGAAGGAGAGCCTGTGGGCGTATTGGAAGAAGTGGCCTGGATAAGAAAATGCTCGGAAAATCTTGTGAAGAAGGACAGTACGGGAATAGACTTTGTAACGAAAATCTTAGACGAAAACAAAAGTCTGACAAAAGTGGAGACTATGAAGGCTAGAAATTTACTTCTTCGATTCTCTGATGTGTTTTCAAGAAGCGATGGTGATATTGGCCGAACTGGTTTGGTGAAGCATAAAATAAACACAGGTGATACAATGCCAATTCGTCAAAGGCCCAGACGCATACCATTCGCTCGTGAGAAAGAGGTTGAAGAAATGATTGACGATATGAGGAAAAATGACGTGATAGAGCCCTCTTCTAGCCCTTGGTGTTCACCTGTCGTGCTTGTCAAGAAGAAAGATGGTTCAACGAGGTTTTGCGTAGACTATCGACGATTGAATGATGTAACCAAGAAGGATATAGCTACCCGTTACCAAGAATCGATGACACACTTGACACACTGAGTGGCATGAAATGGTTTTCAACGCTCGATCTAAAAAGCGGCTATTGGCAGGTGGATTTGGATCCCAAGGACAAGGAAAAGACCGCATTCTCAACTGGGAAGGGACTCTGGCAATTTAAGGTGATGCCATTTGGATTATGCAATGCACCGGCAACCTTTGAGCGTTTGATGGAACAGGTGCTGGCGGGACTGCTGGGCGAAACCTGCCTAGTTTACCTCGATGACATCATCATTGTTGGACGGGATTTTGACGATCATCTAAGGAAATTAGAAAAGGTACTCGACAAGCTGCGTGGAGCAAATTTAAAGTTGAGTCCAAAGAAATGCTCTTTCTTCAAGCGCGAAGTGAATTATCTAGGACATGTTATTTCTGAGAGAGGAATTGAGACTGATCCAGCCAAGACTGTCGCTGTTAAGGAATGGCCAACACCTAAAGACAAAACGCAAGTTCGGGCATTTCTTGGATTGTGCTCGTATTATCGGCGGTTTGTGAAAGGATTCTCGGACATTGCCAAGCCTTTGCATCGATTGACAGAGGAGAAACGTGCCTTTATCTGGGACGAGGATTGTGAGCAAGCCTTTCGAGAACTAAAAGAACGGCTTCGTAACACACCAATTCTCGGATACCCCAGCGCGAAAGGAATATTCGTAGTAGATACGGATGCCAGCAATATTGGAATAGGAGGTGTCCTTTCACAACGCGATGGTGAGCAGGAGAAGGTTATTGCTTACTTCAGCAAGTCACTATCCAAGCCCGAGAGGAATTATTGCGTGACCAGGAGGGAATTGCTGGCCGTAGTCAAAACTCTGCACCATTTCAAGAAGTATTTACTGGGACGGAAATTTTTGATTAGAACTGATCACGCTGCTTTGAAATGGCTGCTTCAGTTTAAGGATCCCGAAGGCCAAGTAGCCAGATGGTTGGAACAACTTCAGGAATTTGACTTTGAAATCGAACATCGCGGAGGAAGAATTCATGGCAACGCAGATGCATTATCGAGACGCCCATGCGTGGAAGATTGCAAGCATTGTTCCAAGAAGGAAACTGCTTTTCTTAAGGTGATAAGGACTGATACTGTTGACGAGGCATGGGGAGATGATGCGATGAAATTAGAACAGGAAAGAGATGCAGATATTAAACCAATACTGGAGTGGCTACGAAGTGGTAACAAGCCAAGTTGGAGTGACGTCGCCCAATATAGCGCGGTAACGAAAGGTTTATGGGCACAGTGGAAAAGCCTTACGCTGCATAACGGACTTCTGTGCAGGAAATGGGAATCAACAAACGGCAAGGACGAGCATTTGCAATTGGTGGTGCCTCGTTCAAAAATAAGGGATGTATTAAAAGCGTTCCATGATGGATCTTCTGGAGGACATTTGGGAATTAGGAGGACTTTGGTGAAGATCAAGGAGAGGTTTTATTGGTTGCATTGCAAATATGACGTCGAAGATTGGTGCCGGAAATGCACTAGTTGTGCAGCTGTCAAGGGTCCACAAACAAGGAGCAGGGGGGCGATGAAAATCTACAATGTTGGTATGCCTTGGGAGAGAATAGCCTTAGACATTGCTGGACCATTTCCAATCACTGATTCGGGCAATCGCTACGTTTTAGTGGTTATGGATTATTTTACAAAATGGCCGGAGGTCTTTGCCATACCGAATCAAGAGGCAGTAACTGTAGCCACGAAGTTGGTAAACGAGGTATTCACCCGATTCGGAGTGCCCTTGGAGATGCACAGTGATCAAGGACGGAACTTTGAATCCCAAGTTTTCCAGGAAACTTGTAAACTTTTGGGAATCCATAAGACTCGAACGACCCCTTATCATCCACAGTCAGATGGAATGGTCGAACGCTTCAACCAAACATTGGAGCGACACTTAGCAAAGGTGGTTGACAGCCATCAGAGAGATTGGGACACTTACATACCTCTCTTCTTGCTTGCCTATCGGACTGCTGTACATGAAAGTACCGCAAAGACGCCTGCATTTGCAAATTTTGGAAGGGAATTGAGATTACCGGCAGATCTTGTGTCGGGCTGTCCACCTGGTGACTCTCGCACCGAGTTTAGCGATTACATAAGCGAGTTAAGGGCAAAAATGTTGGACATTTATGAGCAGATCAGGGAGGCCGGTCTTCAAGCTAGTGATCGCGCAAAGACGCGCTATGATCGACGAGCCAATTCTGTTGGGTTTGAAGAGGGGTCATTGGTCTGGCTTCATAATCCAGTCAGAAGGAAGGGAAAATCTCCAAAGCTGCAACCGAGTTGGGAAGGTCCTTACGAGATAGTCACGAAGATCAATGACATTACTTACAGAATTCGGAAGTCTTCAAGGAGCCCTTTGAAAGTTGTCCATATAGACAGGTTGGCGAGGTATTACGGCAGCAACGATGCTCGGGACGAGCGAATCTAAGAGGGGAGCAGTGTGACAGAAAACTCTTTGACATCATGACGTCAATGGATGGTTGTCAAACGTTGCCTAGAGATTGTAAATTTCGTCGTGAATTGTCAATACGAGTTGGTGTAATTGGTAAGGCGTGTGGATTACACCACAGAGACCCCGAGTTCGAGTCCCGCCGTAAACATGAAGTTTTTTAGTTGATGGAAGTTTTGTCGAACTTTCTGGAATTATTTGTGTGAAAGAGATGAAAAATTAAAGAGTGAGAAGGAGAATAAATAAAAATTAATAGCGAAATTATTGGAAGGTTCTGGAGGCATGACGATCAAAAAGAATAACGAAATTGAATGTTCCAGAACCTGACCGGGGGTATATAAGCAGAACTGCGGCTCACCGCTGGCAGTTGACTTCTAAGTCTAAAGTGATTCGGAAGAAAAGGAAGAAGTGTAAAAGAAGAAAAGTGAGTGAAATAGTGAAGTGCAGTGAAATAGTGAAGTGCAGTCAGTTAAGTGAGTTAAGTCAGCGTGAACGGCAAAGTTGTGTCAGTCGGCCGGACTCTGCTGAAGAAGAACGCCGATAACTTAACTCCGTGGACGCTGTAACTTAAGTGCAATAGAAAGTCTGAAAACCGGTATTAGTGTTTCATTTCATCCAATCCCGTAACCCAAGCCCGCATAGTCAGGAACGTGACGTCAGGCACGTAACAATAGATTTCAAGGTTAGAAGTATGTAAAGATGGATGATAGTTCATGTCGGGGGGATCCGAGGAATGCTTCGGCGATACCCGTCCACCGTCACATGGGTAAATAGAGGAACACCAGGTTGGTTTTAGTTAGAAAGAGTCTGACAGTACCCTTCGCCCTTCCCTGAGGACGATGGTTCTTAATGAAGATTTCCCAACCCGATACTTAAGATCCCGATTTAGACTTTTAAGCTTAAGAAATAATATGTTGCGGGGTTAGTGCAACAAGGCCTCGGCCTATAGCAGGAGAAAGAGTTTTTTTTTGTGAGGGGAAAGTCATCAAGTGACTTTTCCCGTCCAGGGCCGGGAGGGAGGGAGTCTCAGACTCTTACTGACTAAAAACCCCCCTGTTCCTTCTCATGCTCTGGGCCGGCAACCCTGACAGGAGAAAGAATGGGGAGGGAGTTTGAGTGAGAAAATCATCAATGACTTCCATTAATGATTTTGCTCTCACAAAAATTACGTATTACGTATATGCTGTTGGTCTTATAGGAACATCGCAGAAAGCCACTACGGCGTTGCTTTTTTAATTAATAAATTAACGTTAACATAAAATTTATATTTATCATTAGCGCATTCTTTCCCTAACAATTTCTAAAGAAGAAAGAAACACTTTTTTATTTTATACATTAAAAGGACAATACATAAGCACAGAGTAATAAACGGTAAAAGTAAATATTTCTCTAAAACAGCGTTTCTCAACCTATATCAACCACAAACCCCTAGGAAATCTGAAGGTATTGTTGCGTTTTTACAAGCAAAATACTGGCGTTATAGATATTACTAACAATGTTGTCATTACAGATCAAATTCTACTTGTAATCTATATCTACATTTGATTCCTGTAATGTATATTCTAGAGACGACACCACGGACCCCTATACACATATTCTTTCGAACCCCAAGAGGTCCCCGGAGTAAGGTTGGGAAATACTGTTCTACATCATCAATATTTCGTAAGAGAAACGATCATGGTAAGAATTTATCCTCATCAGAGACCCCTATAGTTGCTACGGGTAAACATCGCCACGTCAATGCATTACCTTAATAGTTATTGTTTAAGGGATACCCATGGGACCTCGGTTAATGGGATGCGGAAGTATTCAGCATCCTTTGTCTGTGAAGAGAAGTTTAATACTTTGTAACAATGAGATTTCAAGCCGTAATTGTTCGGTGGCACTACAATTATAGTGAGAGGCGTGATTTGAGTAGAAGTTTTTCAGTTTTGGTAAAATAATTATAGTGTGTTTTATAACAAACAAAAATTAGGATCATTAATTTTTACGGCTGAAGTAAGGCATACAATTTAAATGGCGTTCAACTGCATTTAGGTTCTCTATAATTTATTAATTAAAAAAGCAAAGCGTTGCCCCACACTAGGTTTTTCTCCTGTGTTGTGGGTGAGTTTAAGTACTAACATACAAATTCACATCCACATCCCTCCCAGACCTGAAACAACGATTTGTGCATCACACAAAGAGTTGTTCCGTGCGGGAATCGAACCCGCGTCACGTTGCACGGCAGCCAGTTGCCCAGCCACTGCAGCAACCGTGAAGTCAATCAATAATGACAGTCTTTTCATTTTTGAAGTGAAAAATTATCTAACAATCTAATCTAATGATAGCAATTGGCGAAACACAACTCTGTGGCTGTTTCAGACTTAAACCCTACTTATTTAAGTACTAGGCCAACAATTAAATGTCTTAGTAAGAATCATAAAAGGTCGTTAGAAATACATAAAAAATACTAAATAGGTATAAAGAAAATTAAACAATAATTTAAATAAACATAAAAAATAAAAATATTAGTCCTTTAATTATGATTGATTTATTAATTCCATAATAAAAGTTTAACATAATAATGAATTTATAAATTTGAAAATCGAATCAATGTGTTGAAAACAGATTACGTAAGTACAGTTTTTAAAATAATATAACAAATTTAAACTAAACGAAACAAATACTATGTATTTTGACCACACTACAACTGAAGTTAAAACAACTTCAGTTGTAGTGTGGTCAAAATACGTTCTAAGTAATTACACAAACTATACTCTTACATGCTGGTACATAGCACAAATTACACTGAACTATTGTATTCATTCTTCCAAACTATAAACAGCGAAATACAGACAACACCAACGAAAATTACACCACTTAAATTAATTCGTACATCCCAAATTCTAGTATTCGGTACAAAATCCTAATATCCTCGTATTTGTGTGCAAATTGTAAGGATAGTATTGTGGTTCTGTTCATTATTTTGATAGTTATTATAATGGGAATGTTCACAAGCTACCGTCTATAGGCAACTGAGATGTAAGCCAAGAAGCTACGGCTTTATGAGAAGCGTTTACGTTGGTAGGTCTGTGACAAATGAATAGTGAGGTTTTGATATGTAAGTGTGGGAGAGCCAAGCTTCGGCACGAATGGGTTGGCTCGACCGGAGTGATACCACGGCCTCACAGAATACCGGCGTGAAACAAATGACAGCCTTGTGTTTCGCCGTGTGAGTGAGGTTATCGGAGGTCCAATCCCTCCCTTTCCCCTATCCCTTCCCAATCCTTATATCCACAACCCGGCCGGCAACGCACTCGTAACTCCTTTGGTGTTGCGGGTGTCCATGGGCGGCGCCGATTGCTTACCATCAGGTCTGCTCGTTTGCCGATTTATACCATAAAAAAAAAATCGAAAGACCCTTTCAATATTTGTATGGAGTCACAAGATATTAGCTGTTTATTCATTAACGGAGTGTACAGAAGTCTTTACGTATTATTTGTATATTACCTAGGTATAACTGAAAAATTGGATGTTGATTACTTTTTATGTGTTTTTTGATAGATTTTTTTGCTTGTTTTTCTCCATTGGAATCTACAATTTGGAATGAGCACATAGCCCACGTTTCAAAAGTACCGATTTATGGTTTAGTTGGAATAAATGATTTTGACTTTGACTTTGAATTTGATTAATTGAATTGATTGATGATGATGATTATATTGTTTTTAAATATGAAAATATAGTGTGACGTCACGACTAGATACATTTTGTACTGGGCAGTGATATAGCGACTTCTCACGCATAAACTTAACTTAAGACTTTCCCACTATAATGAAAAAAAGACAATCTGTCAACAATCCCTTACAGAACCCAAAGAAAATTATTATCTAAATAAAATCATGACGACACTCCACTGACAACATCGCCAAACTTTGGTCCTAAAGCCAAAATAACTGTCATCTTCGAAACTTTCAACGAAGTTAATGATATCATAATTATATTACATTAGACATAACGAGATGATACATAATTTGACAAAGATTAATTAATAATTACTTACTTCTGGTTCCTTAAGGGATCAGGTGATGTCTTCATTCGTTCCCTTTTGTTTGGTAATCCTATTTTCTTGGGTAATGGGATTATGAGATTTGTATCGTTTTCTGGTTGAGTATGTTAAGCTACGGATTTGTTGTTCTTTTGTGTCTTTGGAGTTAAGATTTGACTTGGTCCTTAGAGTCGCATAGTTCGTATAATTTGCTACTCTAAGGACCAAAGAAAGGACCACTGACTAATACAAAAACATTTTTAAACGAAACCGTGATGGCTCTGATGTGAGGAGCTCATTTCCGTCCATCTGGTGCATATTGGAAACATATGTAGCTTTTTTTGTAAGGGGAAAATCATCAAATGACTTCTCCCGCCCAGGGCCGGGCGGAAGAGAGTGTCAGACTCTTACTAACTAAAAACTATCCTGTTCCTTCTCCTGCTCTGAGCTGAGGTCGCGGTGCCTCATTGCGCTTTCCCCGCAACCCCCGCTGAACATCAGCCCTATAGTGCCCCGTCTGTACGCTACACTGCTGACATACCGTAAAGAAAAACATCGTGAGGAAACCTACACTTATAATTTGTTGCTCAAACCTTGCTGATGATGATGATAATAATTACTTAGCAAACCCAGCCGGGGTTACAAAATGATGCAACGTGTCGCGAGTTCGATTCCCGCACGGAAAGACTCTTTGTGTGACCCACAAATTGTTGTTCCGGGTCTGGGTGTGATGTGTATGTGAAATTGTATGTTTGTAACCGCACCTACAACACAGGAGAAAATCCAAGTGTGAAAAAGAAAGATTAAATGTTACATAGGGACATATAAAGCGACTTTTCTTTGAACTATGTAGTGATTAGTAAAACTTGATATAGTCACTCAATTATATAGTATATATATAATTGAATTTATTACGTCCTACCTAACATACAGTATGAACGAACCTGTAGTATCTGCCAACTCACTATTTAATTCATTACACTTACATAAAGTAACGTAAGCAAGCAACTAGTTACAGGTAAGCAGGGAACTTCGTAACAATAACTATAGCAGTGTTGTGCAGTTTGTTTTTATTGCTCTTTATGGGTACTGTATGGAGATATATAGGGGAAACAGTGGTGTTTTCCTAAAGGGAGAATATTGGAGGATAGTATAAGGTTCTTGTTCTCATGCATGAAGAAATTTGGTTGATACGGTTTCATTTAAAATGTTTAACTTGCAATGAATATCGGTGAAAAATAAATAATTTAAAGACGTTATTCGAAAATTTGCGGTTCCTCTGTTCGTCGCATGGGTGTCCAACTTCTTCGCTAACGAATTTTTCTTTCTACCTTTTCCACTTTCTTTCATATCATTTTAGAAAAGTAGGGGGGAGAATCTTTTCTTTTTATTTCAAAGATAAACGATGGAGCATGCCGCCTATTCACTCTGGCCTTGAAGACACCCAAGTCATACCCTTCGGGGAACACAGAATATTCCGGCAAGGAATTCCACTCCTTAGCGGTACGGATTATAAAACTGGAGGCGAACCGCTTCGTGCGTGTAGGTGGAATACCCATGTGGGATACGATAAATTAAAAAATGAAAAAAGTAAGATTTGATGGGTTAGTTGATATTCTTATATGACAAGCTTATTAATTGAAATAATAATTCCAGAGTATTGATACAAAAAAAATTCAAAAACAGCAAATCATTTTATAGTCGAACAAAGACTTCAAGACATTACGCCAAGGCACCCAATGAGGCAGTCCGGTAAAATCCGTGGGTAAAATATAAACATCTTTTACTTAAGACCTGGCCTACTTACTTATATTATAAGTTTAGTTCTAAACACCCTGATCTCTTAGAAAACTAGGTGAAATTATGCTCACAGTAAAACTTTCTTCTAATCTTTTATGAACAAATTTAATTACCACATAGCTATCGACTGGGGACTTGGAGTATGAATGTGATATGCAAAGGAAATTAGCCACTATGTATTTTTTTGTACAACGTGTTATCTTAAAAGAAGAAAGTGTGGGAGAGCCAAACTTCACACGAATGGGACGGCTCGACCGGAGTGATACCACGGCCTTACAGAAAACCGGCGTGAACGAACCACAGAGTTGTGTTTCGCCGTGTGACTGAGGTCACCGGATGCCCAATCCGTACCTCTCCCCTATTCCTTCCCAATCCTTCCCCAACCCTTATCCAAAAAAGGCCGGCAACGCACTCGTGACTACTTTGGTGTTGCGGGTGTCCAAGGATGGCGCCGATTGCCTTCTATCAGGTAAACCGTCTTTATGGCAACGTAGTGATGACAACAGACATATATGTGTATTGAATATCTATCTAATATCATAGCTTGTCATATTCATACTCAAAAATCTTTGCATTCATCGTATCGTCAAAGCTGCCTTTGTGTTCGGCTCATGTTTGACTTTTGACGATCAAGTTTCTTAGTTTTTAGTCGTACATTCGTTGTAATTTGAATAAGTGGTCCAAACGAGAAGAGAATTTATTTATTTTTATCTATAAAACTTAGTTATATTTACCGATTAATTGTTTGTAAACATTTATTTGTCTTTCGTCCTGGATATTGTCATTAATCACTTCTTCGGATGTATATTTTTCGGAGAATCGGAAATAAAAGAGACCTTAAGGGTGCAGTTCCATTGAGGCAGAGCGGAGAAGAGCTGTGCCGCGATTCACCAATCACATGGCTTGAAATCCACATCTCTAATGTGGATCTATCTCGAATGTGGATGCATCAATGGAACTGCACCCTAAATGTGCATTAGGACAATCTGGTATAAATATAAATCACATCACATCGTCAGCCTATAGTTATTTGTAAATGGCTACTGCCGATCAAAAGCACGCACCACGCTTCCTCAATGCGGATTGGGGATTTCAAAGAAATTATTAGAAATTATAAGTCCAGGTTACCTCGCGATGTTTTCCTTTACCATAAAACATTACTTAAAAATGTCGATCATTTTTATTTTTTTCGTATATTGTAACACAAGTGAAGAGAATTTATTTGAGTTGATTAATAAACTTTCTAGAAAAAATATGATTCCTTTTTCGATATATGAATGCGAGTTTAATTAAAAGAAAATTGTCATAAATTAAAACAGATGGTTCTTATTGCATGTTAAAGGACCATAAAATTAAGTTAATTATCATAAATTTAGCGATAAAGTTAAAATAATGTTCCATATAATTTACATCTCACTTATTATTATAAATGCAGAAGTTTGTTGTAAGTGCTAATGGGTATCTGTTTATCTATATATATCTTATATATAAAAATGGATCGCAAAATGTGTTGGTAAGCGCATAACTCAACAACGCCTGGACCAATTTTGCTAATTATTTAATTTTTGTTATGTTTGTTATTGTCAGGAGAAGGTTCTTATTAAAACGATTAGAAAAGTAGAGGGAAAAATTGGAAAAAAATGACCCTTTGATAGCGAGATAGTCGGACCCGAGCAAAGCGGGGGCGGGCCGCTAGTTTTTCAATAAATTCTACTGAACGGATCTAAGTGATACATAGGTATGTATTACTCCTAACTATTTTTTTATCCTGATACTGATTAAGAAACCAATGGCAGATGCAAATAAAATATTAATTACGTATATACCCACACAATAATAATCCGTTTATAATATTTGAATTGAAAGTTTAATTGTGGCAGAGCCATGTTGAGGTACGAATGGGCCACCTCGACCGGAGTGATACTACGACCTTACAGAAAACAGACGTGAAGCAAAACTTATATTGTGTTTTGCCGAGAAAGTGAGGTTATCGGTGGCCCAATCAACCTCCCCCTCATCCTCAATAAGCCAATCCTTAAATCCCTAATAACTCACAAAGAGCCGGCAACGCACACGTATAACTGCTTTGGTATTACATGTGTCCATAGACGGCCCTGATTGCTTACCATCAGGTAATCCGTCGGCTTTTTTGCTGACCTTTTGCATTAAAAAACAATTGAATAGATTCAGCACTATTATCATTTTCTTTACTAATATTAGAAAGAGGTAAAATTTGTAAGTTTGTATGTTTGTAAGTTTGTATGTAGGGGGTAATCTTTGGAACCGCTGGTCGGATTTCCAAAATTCTTTCACTGGTAGATAGCTACAATGTTCCTGAGTGTTATAATAGGCAATAAACGATCACGCTACAATTAAATCGAGCTGAGCAGCGGATATTTAAAAAAGATCCGTTAACGTCTACGCTAATAATAAATTGTCAAAAAATGGCAAATCAATTTTTTTAAACTAACTGTTACTACATACTAAAACATTTTAAACAAAACGGTTTTTGCAACAATACTCATAGGAAAAAAATGAAAAAAGTTCCCCTAAGCACAATAAGAAACAATTTCTTCTAATAAAAATGTACACGCCTCCAAAAAGAACAACTATGATACTTCATGCAAAGACTAGCTTAAAAAGAACAACAGTCAACACTTTTTTCCTAAACGCCACTTTTTTTTCTTTTTTGCTTTGTACACCGAAGCTCTTGACTTGCACCGCCCATAAAATAAGAGGAAACCTGTTTTGAAACTTGGACAGAGTCCAGATCACGTTCAGCGGTCGCATTATAAAACATTGAGGATATTTATAACTGCTAAGCTGTCGGTTCGAAGAATTTTGAATGTGGGATGGCTTTGACATGAATAGACCGGCTCGACCGGTATGATACCACGGCCTTACAGAAAGCCAGCGTGAAGCAACAGTAACGTTGTTTTTCGCCGTGTAAGTGAGGTAATTGGAGGCCCAACCCTGGCCCCCATTCTCAATCCTCAAATATATCCATATCCTTCAAAACCTATTTTTTTTTTATGTAATTGGTTGGCAAACGAGCAGACGGATAACCTGATGGAAAGCAATCAGCGTCGCCCATGGACACCGGCAACGGAGGAGTTACGAGTGCGTTGCCGACCTTTTAGGAATTAGGTATTTGGAGATAAGGGATTGAGGAGAGATTGGGGGAGGAGAAGGATTGGGCTTCCGGGAACCTTACTTACATGGCGAAACTCAACGCTGTGGTTGTTTCACGCCGGTTTTCTGTGAGGCTGTGGTATCATTCCGGTCGGGCCGACCCATTTGTGCCAAAGCATAGTTTTCATCCCGTTTAATATAATTTATAGAATCAGGCGTTTTGCGGAAATCCATGACATTAAATGTTAGGAAAAATATTAAGTTTTAATTCCGGTGACTCCGTCGAGTCAACATCTCCCTTGCTGCATGTGCATATGCATGATTGCATAGGAGTGGGATTGCATCCTGCAACAAGCCTGGATTTTTGTCGCGGAATTAAAACTAAATAGTTTTCCCAACATTTAATCCCGTTTAATATTAGATGGTCGTGGTGGCCCGGAGGGTGGTCGTGATGGCCCGGAGGGTGGTCGTGGTGGCCCGGAGGTTAAGGAGCCCGCTTCTCATGCATGAGGGCGTGGGTTCGAAACCTGGCAAGTACCAATATGACTTTTTCCGAGTTATATGTACTTTCTATGATTATTTAGACACTACTGACATACGGTGAAGGTAAACATCGTGAGGAAACCTGGACTTATAATTTCTAATTATAAGTTTGAAATCGCCAAACCGCATTGAGCAAGCGTGGTGATTAATGCTCTAACCTTCTCCGTATGAGAAGAGGCCTTTGTTCAGCAGTGGGCACTTATAAGCTGATGATGTTAATATTAGATGAAAAATATTTTTTTTTAATCAAAGCAAATTATTGTAATCATATATTTAATTTTGTCTGTTGAGCACTAATTTTGAGCTCTGTCTATCAAGATGTCCTCACATTATAACAAATGAAACAATGACCCCACTAACAAATCTTAAGCATACACCCCTTTCGTTATTTTTCCAAGATTTAATTCAATTTCCTCTCCAACGAACTCGAAAAACAATTCATCGTCTCGTCTAGACTAGACTAGACTGAAACTCAAATATTTGTTAAAACAAAAACATACATATTTGTAAAATTCTTAGACAAACAAAGTGAATTTTCACAATTTTTCCTTCGAGTATTCCCATTTCTCTGAGCTGTGTTACAGAACGCAATATGTGGACAGTTTCAACATGTACGACAATGATACTTATTACGACAGGACTTGACGCGTCTAGCGAAATTATCCTGCGCACTACAAGTTGTTTGCTGCTGGCCATTTAGAATTTCTTGCAACGTCATATAATTGTTACTAGTCCAAACTCATATTATAGTGCAAAAGTAACTCTGTCTGTCTGTCTTTTCTTCACGCCTACTACTTAACCGATTTCAGTGAAATTTGGTACAGACATAGTTTGGAACACGAGAAAGAACATAGGATTGTTTTCATACCAAAAAGCTGCTAGAAGTCACTATTTCACTCGAACAGAGCCGCAGGCAAAAGCTAGTTTTTAATATAAAACGGCTTTTTTTTGCACATCATACGATCAGCCTATAAGTGTCCACTGCTGAGAAAAGGTCTCTTCTCTGTAGGAGAAGGTTCCAGCATTAGTTATTATTTCAAACTTATAGTTAGAAATTATGCTCTTCGCGCTTTATAGAGCCAAAAGACTGCCACAGAGCCCAAAAAAAGGCCCAAAAGAAGGGATAGCAGATGGGAAGGGGTTGGCCCTAATTTTTTTGTAATTGACTATCTTATTGGTGTACATATTAAAAAATAAATATCATACTAACGACTACAAACATTATATCATGATCTCGCTGCGTAAGCTTTTCCCACACATTCAGAGTTTTTTATGCTGGTTAGGAAGAACTTGATATATAGATGTGTGTGTACCTACTTACATCAGGCTGTATGTGACCAACTTCTCAAACTTAAACATCCTTCAGACATAAGTTTTCTCGTAAACTGTTTACAACACGAACCTGCCGCATCACAGTTATATGTACAGGAATTGTTTCGTAAGTCCACAATAAAAAGTAGAAAACAAAAACAGTTGCTGTTACAACAAGTTTTAATTTGAAAATTGTATGTTTAATTTTAAAAATAGAACTTTGTTAGCAACATAAAATTTGGCGGTACCATACCGTGAGACCCGAGCGTACGGCGCGTAGCGTTCCGCGCGCGCCTCAAACAGCCAAGAGTTCAGCCGGGGTTGCGGGGTAAGCGCAATGAGGCACCGCGACCTCGTCCCAGAGCAGGAAAAGGAACAGGGAGGTTTTTAGTTAGCAAGAGTCTGACACTCCCTCCCGCTCGGCCCTGGGCGGGAAAAGTCGATTGATAATTTTCCCCTCACAAAAAAACCGTACCGTGAGCAAGGTTAGCAGAACCAGACCCAAGTGTAGGACGTTTCGCGGTCTGTGCGAGTCTCCAAGAGAAATTAGACCACAGACTCAGCCAGAAACACCCACTCGTAATATCAAGGCGTTGCCGGCTTCTTGTGGGTTAATAGGGATATCTGATTAAGGGATTTGACGATTGTGGATAGGAGGGGAAAGGGGGAAGGATAGGGCCTCCAGTAACCTCACTCAGATGGCTAAACGCGACGTAAGTGTTACTTCACGCCGGTTCGTTATATCAATTCAAGATTCAGAATATCACATCAACTGATGTTATATTATCTATGTGGTGCTGCTATGCTTGCAGAGCAAAGGCATCACTTTATATAAGCAGATTAAGCATTAACCACTACCTTGCTCAAGCCAGTTTCCTAATTTTTCAGTGCTATCTTAATAAACCCATAACTTAGAAAAGGTAATACTCTTTGTGCTTGCCAGGTTTCTAACCCTCATGCATGAAAAACTTGCAATTATAACTTCACCTTATTCATTCACAAACTAAACTGAATTCTCTTCCCTCTTCCAAAATCACAATCAAATCCAGTAAACAAATTAACTAACTAACTTAAACCCAACTTAGGCAATGGTGACAGTTATTCGATTACTTATCATCACTAACCTTTCTGCTTACCCAGTTTCCTTAATGAAATTTAACAATATGACTGTGGAATTTTGTGTTTGTTACGTAAAAAACGGTTACGGTACCTACCTGCTTCTTATGCGTGAGGCTGCAATTGCGAACCTACCTGGTAGGTTTTCTATGAATGAGATGACTTCTGGGAGTGTCAGAATCTTACTGACTAAAACCTCCCGTTCCTTCTCCTGCTCTGGGCCGAGGTCAGGGTGCCTTATTGCGCTTACCCCTCAGCCCCGACTGAACATCAGCCCTATAGTGGCATAGCAGCCGTCTGTGGTGGGTTATTGGCTCTTTGAGGCGCGCACGGAACGCTACGCGCCGTACGCTCGGGTCAGGTTCTGGTCGGGCGGCGAGCTATCCTTACTCGCCGTCCGCAGACCCGCGCTTACGGTAGCTGGAGATCGTTTCTTGAACCTACCTGGTTGGTAGTAGTTAATGTGACTTTCCCTAGTTAGCACTTTATAAGATTATTTACACACTAATGATAAATAGTAAAAGAAATAGCGAACTAACCTTTTTATTTTTTGTCTTTTTGAGCGGGGAACGTCATCAAATGACTTCGACTGAGCGGGAAGATTTTTACTGCATAACCCACCGTTGCTGCTGTTGCTGCAGGCCGAGGTCGCGGTTCATCTATACTAATATAAAAGAGGTCAAGTTTTTAAGTTTGTATGTAGGGGGTAATCTTTGAACCGTTGGTCGGATTGCCAAAATTTTCTCATTCACTGATAGATAGCTACAATGTTCTCGAGTACTATATGCTATAAAACATCACGCTACAATCAAATAGAGCCGAGCAGCGAGTGTAACCGCGCGGGAGTAGCTAGGTATTCAATATAATAATGAGCTCAGGATTCTGTTGGGACTGCCTCGATGACACATGATCACACATCACGCAGTCATACATTCTGGATTTTGAAACTTACGTAATACTTAGTATTACTTATTTATTTCTGAGCAATCGCTACATATAAATCTCCATTTTATAAACATAAAAAGTGGAATTAACTCTATGAATAAAAAAGAGGGTACAAATTAAGTTTCATTTGTAATAACTATAACCAACTGCAGATAATATTCCACACAAGTAAATACGAAAACACACAAATGCACATCAAGTTGCAAACATCCAGCATTACTGAAACCTTCATTTGGTAGAAGGTCGTAGACGTCTCAGGTCAGATTATATTGGGAGGTATATCTTTATATGTAACCGTGGATTAATTATGCAGAAGCATGGTTTGCGTACGTGACGACTTTTAATTATTAGTTAAGACAAGAGCTACATCTTTTGTAGTGAAAATTGGACGCAGGTGTTGAGGTTTTATATCAAGCCTATTAAGGTTGAAAATGGAGTGTTTTTTTTATTACAAAACAGACGATTATAAACGTTATGCAGTTGTCAAAAAAGGCTAAATAGTGTTGGAGAGCCATGTTGCAAAATAACCTCAAGTATCTTTTTAATTTTCATAAAATGTCGCCCACCACTAGCTGTTTGACGTGTGACGTGAATTTGTTTACAAACAAATGATCTTTCGGCGTCATTGTTGCCGAACCTATACGAAGTTCAAACCTTCACGAAACGTGCGTACTCCTTTTTAAAAAACAGGCAAACGCGCTTTTGCCTCCTCTGGTGTTGCATGTGTCCATGGACGGCGCCGATCGCTTACCATCAGGTGATCCATCTGCTCGTTTGCCTCCTATTCCATAAAAAAAATAACATACACATCACACTCAGACCCAGATCAACATTTTTTGGTGTTTCACTTAAGTATTTTTCGAGCGGGAATCCAAAGCCGTCAACGTTAATCATGCAGTTATCATAGCCATAAGGTAATCTACTTGTTAATCTACTGTAGTTACGACGGTTCAAGATCAAAGCTGATTGCTTAACTTCAGGTGACCCGTCAGCTCGTTTGATACATAATTATGCCATGAAAACCAAAAAAGATATACTTCATCATAATGTGTGGGAGAGTCTTGCTACGGCATCAATGGGCAGACTCAACCGGAGTAAAGCCAAGACCTCTCTGAATACCGATGTGAAATAAAACTTACACTGAAGTTAATGGAATTGCCAGAGACCTAATCCTTTCCCCATATTCAATCCACAAAAGGTAAACTTGTAACTTCTTTGAAGTTATGGATGTCCTTGGGCGGCGCTGATTGCTTGCCATCAGACTTTTGGTTTAGTCACTTGATACCTAATTATAAAATGGAAATAATCGCAATCTTTTAGCTCCTCTCCCAAAAAATTAAGCACATTTTAAAGGATACCGTCAAAAAATAGCTTTAAAACACATTTTAAATATTGCAGTCTAGGAATCATTCAATATATAAGACATAACAGAAGAAAAATATAAACCCGAATAACTTTTTACATCCAATAAAAATACATCACTCAATCCATTGAAGCTCTTGACCGCAATATCTCGAACCTAAATAAAAACGAAGTAACAATACAAGACCTATTCAGAGTACCTTTTTGCTTGCTACCTTATGGCTTGACCTATACATTTTGCCTTTATATTTCGTTTGAAAATTCAAAGGAATTTGAACCTTATTTATAGTGTGGGCGAAACAAATTTTTGTACGAATGGTTCAGCCGGAGTGATACCACCTAAGTGAAATAACCACAGAGTGGTGTTTTGCCGTGTGAGTCAGGTTACCGAAGGCCCAATCTTTGCCCTCCCCTATCCTTTCCCAATCCTATCTGAAAACCTTATCCTACGCACTCATAACTGCTTTGGTGTAAAAATATATATAATTATTTAAAGATGACTGGTAGTATTATCATCATCATCATCATCATCATCAGCCCGTTGTCGTCCACTGCTGGACATAGGCCTCCCCAATTGCAGTATTAGACATATTATATTTATTTGTCACCAATTTTCTTTTTCGGTTGGCGATGTGTTGATCAAGGGAGTTAGCGAACTTACAATATTATGGTAAGGCTATCTGATAAGCCAGGTTTTTCTGCACTGGAACCGATCGAGGCAAAACCTCGAACGCAGGCGCAAAGTTGCAAGCCTTGCAGTTAATCGGAAACAGAGAGTATTCTGGTAACTCGACAAAACATCATTCTTCATGATGGGTATGCAAGCCACGAAGTGATTCGCCTTCAATTTTATCATCAGAACCGCTACAGAGTGGAATTCTTTAACGGAGTCTGTGTTCCCCGAAGGGTATTGGATACTTGGATTTCTTCAAAGCTCGACTGAATAGGTTGCTTGTAGGAAAGGCGTTGCCAAAACTTATCATAATCGTAAAACATAATTAAAAGAGAATCCAACTAAATATGGATATTGTGAAAAAAATCGTCTTACGTAGCCTATATAAAAGGGTTTTTTACATAACATATTTCCACGATGTCGAGATTAATATTAAAAATGCTAAAATTATTATTTTTTGGAATAATAAATAATTTATTTTATTCCTGAACAATTCAAAGCTATATAATATATTTAGTTTTAATTAATACAATCTAAAACCAAAACGACCACTTTAAAATATTTTACAAGATTACATTAAAATTAAAATAAATTTTCACTAAGTATATATGGCAAATCCGATTAAAAATAGAGTTTACATTTTCATTTCTTGTTGTTGAAAAAATGCTTTACCAACATGACCACAAATTTTGAGACAAGATTACATTTTTTTTGGATGCTCTCTTTAGCAAACACCGTACGAAGCGAAATAGATATGTTCTCAGGTTTTGTAGTCTCAACTAAAGCCAAATTGAAAAAACTGTACAAATAGGTGGGAATGGCTTGTCAATGTTTATCCTTACCAGAAACGATAATTTAAATTTATTTTTCCATTGTTCTGTTTAGCACTATGGTGTAGAATAAGTTACAATTAATTAAGTTAAATTATATTTAGTATTTTGTTGATCACACACTCACTATGCATGCTGTATTCACATCTAGTAGATGTCAATCACACGAATGACAGTTTTTTTGTATTTTAGTATAAGAGTTTATGATTGTATATCAGTTTTGTGAATTACATAAACAAAAAAAAATTATCTTTTACAAAAATGACATGACACAGATTACAACGTATTAATACATACAGCTAAAAAAAACAAGGAAGTATTAATAAACGTAGGCGCGCTAAATATTTACTATAAAATCGAAAACGATAAATACAACCCATTTATTTCAAGCAACCCATATTTCCAACACGCACACAATTCTCAAAAGATCAAATATTTAATATCAAAAGACCAAATTCTCGAACACAAAAATAAAACACGTCTCTAAGGACGAAATATCTCCCAAAAATATTATGAGTGAACATTTAAAAGTTGAATTTGTATAAATATTCTGTCTGTGTGAGTCGGGATAGCCAAAGACTTGAATAATAAAAGACTGGATTATTCGTATGCGTAGCGAGAAATGAGAATATTAATCCATTCGTTTGAATAGGTATGAGGCGGTATCTATCATAACAGGTATGAGTAACTAGTATTAAGCAGATAACAGTAGTGCTCTCAAATAACATTTTTTAAACTATGCCTGTTCTCGCCAAGCTTACTTTTTGACTATGCGGTTGTCACAATACCCGACTTGCTATTAATAATATATTATATATCTTGGGTTCAAATGACGGACTAAATAATTCTGTGTTCATATTTTTTCAGCTTCCGGAAATCAGAGTATTTATGGGCTTAAAATGGACTCATTACCCATTAGAAAATCACACATGGTGTAACGTAAAAAACAAGTGTGGGAAAGCTATGCTTTGACACGAATGGGTCAGCTCGAGCGGAGTGATGACAACGGCCTCACAGAAAACCGGCTTGAAACAACCACCACGTTGTGTTTCTCCGTGTGTGTGAGGTTACCAGAGGCCCAATACTTCTCTTCCGCCAATCCCTAATCGCCAAAAGATTGGCAACGGGCTCCTAATTCCTCTGCTGTTGCGGGTGTCCATGGGCGGAGCTGATCGCTTGCCATCATCACATTCACTAATAAAAAATGTTATCGATGTGGCATCTTGCAAAAAATAACAGGCTTATCTTAATAACTGGTATTTTAACGGAACAGTAACTGGAATAATAGGTATCGGGTTTGAAATGTTACAACCGAAATGTTCGTCTGAAGTTCATGTTCATCCGTATAGTCAACCCTTTCAGCGTTGAGTATGAACTATTAATGAGTTATAATCTTGTTCAGCAAATGAGAAGCTTGTGGCTAAATTATAAGCGTACTGTTTAAATTGAAGATTCCGTTACATTTGGGTCGGGTTTTGTATTGGTGACCGCTTTTGACATTTGTAGACAACGTGGTTAAAACTAGGGTCATTTAACTTGGTATTTGTGTCAATGTTATGATTTACAAAAGAGGTTTTTTTATGGTGTTGAGTAAATTATTATTACCATTTTAGGGGTGAATTTTCAACGAATTAAGATTAAAGTTATCTACGGAAGAATTATGATGTTGTCGCGTCAAAATGTTTGTGTACGGCAGTGACAGCACCAATTTTGTTCCTCAGATAACATTTATCTGACTATTGAAAAATCAACCTTTAATCAGTTTATTAGTGCCCAATGCAGACTGATCACTTTTAACACACTTTCATTAGCCTATTCACCTGCATGTATGTATGCATGTAACGGAATCTTTGTTTGACGTTCAAAAGGGCCTGTAAGTCTAATTGAAATAAATGATTTTGACTTTTTGACTTTTCAGCAAGGGCGTCTTCTGAAACGGAGAAGGTTTGCGTATTAATCCCCACGCTTGCTCAAGGTCGATTAGCTATTCAAGACTTATGATAAGAAATCATAAGTCAAGGTTTCCTCACGATGTTTTCCTTCACAGTAGGTCTGTGGTGCCTATATGAACTTAGACAGTACATATGACTTGGAAAAAGTCATATTGGTACTTACCAGGTTTCGAACACGCCTCTTCAAGGAGAAGTTTGCGCCTTAATCTTAGGGCTACTACGCTTAAAACTTAAAAAGATTAAATAAATTGTCCAGTAAACAAAGTTATAAGGTGGTTTAAAATGCTGCTTCAGAAAAGTTTGACAGAACCGAGGACGCCGGTTGCACTGTAGACTACAACTCATGATAAAAACAAGTAATAGAATGTGCATCTGAATGTATTTTCCTTGTACAATAAAAGGGGTATGCAACAATAAGATGCAAATAATCGTATGATGTGCTTCCATGCGATATGGAACAAAGGGTGGAAGTGTTGTGGTAAGTTACTTGAAGATATTGTTTTTTTTTTATGTAATATCTCGGCAAACGAGCAGACGGATTACCTGATGGTAAGCAATCAGCACCGCCCATGGACACTCGCAACGGAGGAGTTACGAGTGCGTTGCCGACCTTTTAGGGATTAGGGATTTGGAGATTTAGGGATTGAGGAGGGTTTGGGGAAGGGGAAGGATTGGGCCTCCGGTAACCTCACTCACACGGCGAAACACAACGCAGTGGTTATTTCACGCCGGTTTTCTGTGAGGCCGTGGTATCACTCCGGTCGAGCCGACCCATTCGTGCCGAAGCATGGCTCTCCCACACTTAACTTGTTTGTATAAATATTGGATTTATAGCAAATGAAAACCTATTTATTAAAATTTCAATTACTTTCTAGCACATACGGCGATGGTAGTAACAATACAAAGTGTAGTGCTATCCTTAGATATGAATAGGTCCGCTCGATCGGAATGATGCCACGGTCTTGCAAAATACCAGCGTGAAACAACGCTTTTGTTGTGTTTCGTTATGTCAGTCAGGTTAATTGAGACCTGATTTTCCCCGCTCCCCAGACCTAATTCACCTTATTTGCCAATCTATCCCATAGAATACTATTGATAGTAAATAATAAGAGTATTTCATCGCAACATTGCCCATAATTCTAGACTAAACGAATTGGGGTTGCAGGTGGAAGGGTAATGATGAACCACAGTCAGGGTCAGGTTTTGTCAGTAAGAGTCTGACATTCTTTCTCGCGCCATCCAGAGCGAGAGCTGGCATTTGATGATTTGGCACCCTCAAAAATGTATATTTAGGCCAAAATACCTAATTTCACTTTGATCGACTCGATAGGCAAGCTTGAGATTAAATAACAATCGCACACACAAAAACAAGACCAAGACGAATAAAAAAAAACTGCAAAAAAAGACACGAATTATTTCAATCAAACAAAAACAAACTATAATCAAAAGCTAAGCTACCACATCCCCTCCTCCGTTCAACCCTACATCCACAAATTCCGTACAACCCTACACTGTGGAAGCGAGACGGAATTTTATCTTAATTCGAGTTGAAGAACTTCACATGAGCTCCTGTTTATCTTAGATCGGAGATAGAAAGTTCTGGAAGTAATGTGAGATAGTATTAATATCGTAATAACGGCTCCTTCGGTCTTTGTTGACCTGAAGACTGTTCTTCTTAGATGAATTATTTACGCTAAAGTGTATCTGATATAAGCCAAAATATTTTTACTTATTCGAGTACTTATAGTCTCTTAAGTTTAAAATCTGGTATCATATTTTGAGTTAATCGAATTCAAAGGAACTTGAAAACTGATTTTTTTATTTGTAAATTAAGTAAGGAATTAAATTAATACTTTGTTTCCCAAATATTTTATCTAATCATACTTACTGCGAAACAAGACGTAGACTTTGTTTCACCTTAGCGAGTCAAAATCAATAAATGTCCCACGGCATTGGCCTAGAACAGAACCAAACCTAGAACAGAAAGAACGAGGGTTTTTAGTCAGTAAAAGACTTGACTCTCAAAAACTCCTCTCGCCATAGGCGAGTGAAGTCATTTGATAATTTGCCCTTTACAAAAAAGACATTGTTTAAACTCGGTTTTCTGTACGACCTTGGCGTCACACCGGTTGAGTCTCACCGACACTTAAATCCAAAACGAATAAAACAGTTATACAATCAATTCATCTAACAAAGACAAAAAGAATCTCCAATCTTACCTTTCTTCCCAAAAAAGTCTCATCTATTTTATCTATATTTTCAGATGTCTGTAATACGTTTTGCTCCACATGTTTTGATAGCATGTAGTCTTTATGTAGCGTAAAATGTACATATTATGTCGTTGAGGCATGGAATGTGATAAATTGTCTGATTTGTACATTACTAGGCATCTGTTCCGGATTCGTACGGGATCAGTGCTGATACTATATTTCTCCAATGTATAATGGATATTATTATGCGTTGAAACATTCCTCGTCAAGCACTCTATTTAATAAAAAACGCATTATAATCCGTTGCATAGTTTTAAAGATTTAAGCATTCATAGAGATATAGAAAAGAAAGAAGTGTCTCTTCTTTATGGGGATTGCAATTAATTAAATCATATTGAGCATCTATTACACTGCTTAACTAACATGTTATCAGATATTTATTTTCACAACACAAGCAAAACCAAACTACAGCCATAGTTTCGAGTAAACACGAAGATTTCTTCAAGTATAATTTAGTATTCTACAAGCGTTTACCGTCAAATTTTCCAAGTTCGAAACGCGCTGGGCCTCGCGAACTCACGCATCGTACCAGTCATCAACCATTCTGTTTTGTGTCTTGTACGCTGGTCGTATGAAATGTTATTGTGGTGAGTTATTTTAAAAGGATTTTTAGTTTGTTTAGTTAAGTATTTTATTTTTATTCTAAATTTAAATTTGGAATTGGTGAGATAATAACCAGAAATAGTCAGATATTTAGTAACTAAAGCCAAAGACTAGATGAGAAGAATTTGTATGTTTGCAAAATTGCAGTTTCTAGTCAAGTAAAAATCGAGAGATGATCTCCGGCCACCGTAAGCGCGGGTCTGCGGACGACAAGTAACGGTAGCTCGCCGCCCGACCAGAACCAGACCCGAGCGTACGGCGCGTAGCGTTCCGCGCGCGCCTCGAAGAGCCAATAGACCACCACAGACGGGGCCCTATAGGGCTGATGTTCAGCCGGGGTTGCGGGGTAAGCGCAATGAGGCACCGCGACCTCGGCCTAGAGCAGGAGTAGGAACAGGGGGGTTTTTAGTCAGTAAGAGTCTGACACTCCCTCCCGCCTGATGATATTCCCCTCAAAAAAAAAATAGTTAAGTAAAAATGTGAAATCCTGAAACCAATTTGTTATAACGGGATAGGATAATAGCAGTCTCATCATGTGATGTTAAGCAGTCGGTGCCACCCAAGGACGCTGGAAACACCGAGGAGTAACAAATACGTTGCCGGCTTTTTATCGAAGACTAGCTACTCCCACGCGGTTTCACTCGCTGCTCCGCTCCATTTGATTGTAGCGTGATGTTTTGTAGCCTATAGCACTCGGGAACATTGTAACTATCAATAAGTGAAAGAATTTTGGGAATCCGCCCAGTGGTTCCAAAGATTGCCCCCTACATACAAACTTACAAATTTTACCTCTTTATAATATTAGTATAGATTGTAGATGAGGATCTGGGGGTAGAATTAGCTCTCCAGTGACCTTACTGATGAGTCCAAACGCAATAGAAGCGTCTTGTTTCTTGACCCATTTGTGCAATTATTTGTGAACCCAAAATTAAATGTGTCTATTTTTTACCCATAAAACGTTGAGCTCGAGAAATAGATACACTGTTTCTTTTCTCGAATGTTCTCTCATTTCTAGGCACATTATTGTAAAACTTATTCTTATAGTCATAATAGGTCTTTACCTATGAAATTGCCGTTTTGCATGAAAAATTTTAAACTATTTTTTTATTTGAAATGCGTTGAAAATGTAACACTAATCAATAAACAAATGACTACTTTTGGAAAAAGAATCCCATGTTTTTAAAACAAAATTAATTAGTCTTAGCCTAACAAAAACTATTTCGATTTGAAATGGCCAGTACTGCAGAACGGCAAATTCATAGGTATTACATAGGTTTCCTATTATTTATTTTATTTGTTTATTATTCTCAGCCAAAACATGCCATTTTTACACGATAATACGATAAAATAAAGTACCGTAAAAAATTATAAGACGCGTTAAAATATGAATTCTTCCGTTAAGTATTCAAACTCGACACTGTAACATTTTTAACGGTAACAATTAATTATTTTCTCCTCAAACCTTTGTACCTGTTGTTAGACTTCGTTTAAAGTCTTTAGTGTGTCTGCGATTTTTAGTCGCAACGTAAACTTTATTAGTTTATTTCACCGAAGTTACTACTGGATGCCTAATATTTTTATTTGTATTAACTTTAAGGGTCAGTTATGAGAGGAGGAGAAAGTCCTAAAAGCACATCAGATTCGAAGCTTCTTTAGAGTTGCGTCACTTTACATCATCAAATCATCAGCCTATAAGTGCCCACTGCTGAGCAAACGCCTCTTGTCACATGGAAAAGATATGAGCATTAACCACTACGCTTGCTCAAGGCGATTTAAAACTTTAAGTGTGGTAGTGCTATTGGAGAATTTTTTTAATTGTGTGAGCTGTGGGAGAATTTTGTTAAGTGTGGGAGAGCCAAGCTTCGTCACGAATGGGTCGGCTCGACCGGAGTGATACCACGGCCTCACAGAATACCGGCGTGAAACAACCCAGCGTTGTGTTTCGCCGTGTGAGTGAGGTTACCGTAGGCCTAATCCCTCCCCTTTTCCAATCCCTTCCCGTTCCTTTTATCCGCAACCCCTATCCCCATAAGGTCGGCAACGCAACTCCTCTGTTGCGAGTGTCCATGGGCGGCGCTGATTGCTTACCATCAGGTAATCCGTCTGCTCGTTTACCGACCTATTATATATAAAAAAAAAAATTTCCTTCACCATATACGTATGCAAAGTCTTGTCTAAATAATATTAAAAATTACACATAACTCAGAAGTCAAGGTCCAATGGATGATAATGTATACTTTAATCTCCGGTCCACTACGACAGCCAATTGTTTACCACCAGGTGATGATCCTTCGGCTCATTTACCACCTACTACATAAAAAAAACAACTTAACTTTTTAGCGATTATTTTCATTTCACTATTTTACTCAACCAAACACATTCTTGTGAGCAGTTCTTTATCAAGTTTCCACGAATACGTGTTAAGCCATGTTTGTTACGAAGCTTTGGAGGTATTACCTGAAGAGAGTGACGTCTAAGGTAGAAAGCCTTTAACTGGACTGTGTTTCGGTATTTTGGCTTGAGTACAAACCTTCTAAGAAATAGAAAGCAATAGTTTGAGCTCCAGTTAGGAACAGAAATATTTATTTTATCATCAATTTATTGATCAATATCCTCATATCACATTTTTCAACATTCTATTGTAAAATTAATGTCATGGTGGCTAGGATGCTGTGATACCTCGAACGTACAATGAGACATATTCTGAGTTACATGTACTTTTAATTTCTAACCAGAACTTTGAAATTGCCAATCTGCCTTGAGCAAGAGAGTGATTAATGCTCAAATCTTCTCCGTGTGAGAATACATAGGTCTTTACTTAGCAGTGGGCACTTATAAGCTTCTAAGAACTAGATAATTTGAGCTCCACTTAGGTACAGAAATAATTATAATATTATCATTATCACCTGATGCTAAAATCGGCGCCGCCCATGTACACCCGCAAGAAGCGTTGCGTTGCGGACATTATTGGAATAAGAGGGATGGGACGAGGGGAAGAATTTTTTACCTTCACAATATACATTTTTTGTTTATACATACCTCATGTTATTTCAGCACCGATAAATTATGAAACTGTGCTACATTGTTTTAATTTGGTTGTTGGTTGACCTCTGTCTCGTCGCGCGTCGCGTAAGCGATCGTCTATCCAATGCTAGAAGACAACTATGCCTATACCTGCCAGTGATAGTTTCGTTTTACTACAAAAAATCTTTTCTTTATACTTATAACAAGCGAGGATTGTAGGTCAATCCAATAATGTACTGCGGCTGGAGAAGGATCAGGGTAGTTTTTGGTCATTAACCTTTTGTCTGCCGGTATATGAGACACAATAGAAAACACATTGTGTCTCGCGTATATCCGCCCTCCGGCATACCACGGGTTAAGATACAATTCATTTGACGATTTTCTTTCATCGTGTATGTCAATTGTTACACCTTTATGTATATTTATAAACATAACAATGTAGTCTAGTCGATATTGGTTTTCAAAAAACTGTTCTATATCAAAATGTTCAGCAGTCACAATATTTACAAATACAAATTCCATATTCACATCAAATCCAGATGCAAAACCACTATCTAGGTTCCATACAAATATATATTCCGCTTGAAAATCGAAAGTGCGATAGCTTATGTAACAGTAAATCGTATTGCATCGTATTTTTTTTCTTCTAGCCTATCCGATACAGTTTTGTGATCAACATTTAGTCACCAAGTCCCGGTCTCTCTCTCTCTGTCCCTCTCTTTCCCTATCTCTAATCTTTCTTTTTACTGTAAGTCGTAGACGACGATAACCTGATGGTGAGGATTTAGGGCCACCGATTACGTCAAAACATCGTGAGGAAACCTGGACTTATAATTTCCAATTATAAGTTTGGAATCGCAAATCCGCCTTGAGCAAGCGTGAAGATTTTTTTTTTATTGAATAGGTCGGCCAACTAGCTGACGGATTACCTGATGGTAAGTAATCAGCGCCGCCTATGGACACCCGTAACGGAGATGTTACGAGTGCGTTGCCAACCTTTTAGGGATTATTGTTTTGGAGATTTAGGGATTGGGAGGGATCGGGGGAGGGGAAGGATTGGGTCTCCAGTAACCTCACTCACACGGCGAAACACAACGCTGTGGCTGTTTCACGTCGGTATTCTGTGATGCCGTGGTATCACTCCGGTCGAGCCGACCCATTGGCCGACCCTGTGTGGAGAAGAGAACTTTGCTCAGCAATGGGATGATGATGATGAGCACAAAGAATACTAGTTCTAGAAAACATAATGAAATCGATGTACTTTTTGTACAACAATAATTATTTAAATTAAGTATATCAATTCATTACAAAACGTTTTTAATCACTTCGACAATCTTTTATGTAATTTGATCGTACAAATATCCCAGTCGCCATTTTGAAACCAGCTTAAGATGATTACTTTAACCCATAAAGATAATGTTTAAGATTAACGTTCAGAGCAAATTCTTCGAATCAGATAAATATGAGGAGAAAGGTCAAATATTATGGACACGGGAAAACATCAAAGGATATGAACATTGAAATAACTTCGTTTAATGATTATTATTACTAAGAATTTTCAGTAAAAATACACCTGTAAGATGTTTAATGAAAAATTGGTTGGTTATTTTTATTATATTTGTTGTTGTTTGTAGTGATTTATTTTTGTGCTATATTTTTTTAATCAGGAAAATACTCTTTGGTTTACTGTTTTCTTTTTAATGGTGAGCATTTTTGATTGGTTGAAAGGTTTTTTATTTCAAGTTAATGCTCTTGTTTATCGATTTTTTTTATAACTACATATAAAACAAAGTCGCTTTCTCTGTCTCTATATCCATATGTATGTTTGAATCCTTAATACTACGCAACCAATTTCGATGAGGTTTTGATTTTAATACACTATATATATAATAAAGGAAAGATTTGTATGTACTATATAATTTCATTCATTAAATGTTGGGGAAATTTACAGAATCACATGTGTGGGATAATATAAAATGTTTTTAACTATAAACGTATTTTTGGATCTTTTAGGTATACAATTTTGAATTCAACACTTTTATTTGAATTGTCTAAGGTCTGAATTTATTCTTCAGATAACATTTATCTGACTATTGAAAAATCTGCGCCCCAAAACCACAGCTTTTTATAAATTCCAAAAAATATAGCATTATTTATATATTGAAAGCAACGAGAAGATAAACAACATAGATTATTTTAGTACAATCAATAAATGCAAGGCAAATTTACTTTTTGAATCTTTTATTGCATTTAAAATCTAAATGTTGTAATTGTAACTAAAATAAGTCAATTCTATGTTTAAAATACAACACCAAAAACGTCACATCTGCATTTAGTAAAAAGGAAAACTTATAAAAATTGATAGTCATCCGAACATAATCCTTTGTTGTGCCAACAATTTAAGAAAGTAAGTACCTAACCCCGGAATCCGATACGCGGGTCATTTGCCGACTCTATGATGGATTATGACGTATTGATGGCGCAAAGGGGCCAGCCTATACACGTTAAAGAGTTTCGTATATCTTAGGGTCTTGTAAAAAAAGGACCAAACCTTTTTCGGAAAATAGGACGAGTTTTAGAAATGCTAATGTAAGGACCTAGATTTTTCCGGTCCTTCGAGTGTTTGCTTTGAGAATTTATTGATGTTCTATCTTTGAATGGATTTTTTCATGTTTTCATAGGACGGAGTATGACTAAATGTGTTTTAGTTTACTGAAATTTTTCCACACTTTATATAGAACAAAATTAATATATTTCTAATGAGACAAATCTAAGTCCAACAAGGTTCGGCCCTGGCTTGGAACATAAGAAGTAACGAGCTAGTTTTCAGTCAGTAAGCGAAGTACACTGACCCAGGCTGGGAGACGAATTCCAATGCCTTACCAAAAGAGACGACCTAAATCCAAAACTATTCTTAAACACAAAATTGGCAATAACAAAACTTCCAAATCGAAACATTTAACACGAATACTTTGACCAACCCCATTTTCCTATGACATTATTCTGTCACAAATGTACACGAAACAAATTTAACTTATTCACAAAACTGTCATTTACGAACAAAGACAAACAATAAAACCATTAACGGGAACAAAATGAGTGTGAATCCCATCAAAATTATGTTCATATACTCGTATGTATATTTGTATTTGCTGTCGAAAAGTAAGCAACTATGTTTTAGTTCACATGGAAACTCAGTCCACTTGAAATTCACGAAGAGTTTCCACATCATAAACTTTATGACCAGAATTATTTTCGACTAGAATAATTTAGATTAAAACGCAGCTCGGTCACAGATTTTAGTCGCTGGCAACGTTCCAAAGGCCTACTGCAGACAGAAGGACCAAATTTCTGTTCTGCCTTACAGACTTTCAACTTTATTCACTGAAAGTTAGGGTGGAAATTTCAGTGGGTTGGAGATTTGCGATTCAGCAATTAAAAGTCAGTAGGCTCAACCCATTCATATATTTTCAAGGTGCGTGTATTAAAAATGTAAGATTTTCAAGTGCTTGGGTAATGACTGGTTTAAACGTTTCGCCGTAAATGATTTTCACGTTGTTTAGTATTTTGCTCACATGAGGATTATTTATTCAGCGACCATAATTACGTGGGGCGCTTGTGAAATGTTTGAAAGAAATTACTACGTGTATGTCTGTCTATAGCTAAGTGAATATAAATCAAACTGCTCTGTCTGTAGGTTTCGGTTTCAAATGCAAAACATGCTTTGCGTGCACTTGAATCTGTCAGTTTTGACTTCCAAGGTCAAAGTTTGGCTAGGGTTTTTCATCATCACTATTAGCCTTTAAAAGGTTAACTGGTGAACAAAGGTCTCTTCTCTGTCGCAGAAGGTTAGAACATTCCATACTTAAAATTAGAAATTATAAGTTCAGGTATCCTCGCGATGTTTGTTTAACCATATTATGTCTGAAAATACATCTGATTCAGATAAAGTCACATTGGTACTGAACAGGTTTCGAGCCCACGCCCTCATTCACAAGAAACTTACCTTCGGACCACCATGACGTTATAAATTAACCAAGGATTTTTAGTTATTAGATTATTGTTGAGTATCGAACCGGTGTCTGGAATTTTGTCTCTTGGCATTGAGATTCTTCTTAGCATGGGATTCTCTACTACTTTACTTTGCAAATATTAGAAGTATAGTGGATGGAAAACAGCCAAAGTTCTCCCCTGCCATTTCCTATTACTCAGTAGCAATTTTACTTTAACCAACATTTTTTGGATTGCTTATTATTGATTGGTATTTCTTTTAATCCACAACTGGTTGTTCCAGACATGTATGTTTGTATACGTACCCATGACGTAGAACAAATTCTTAGTGTGGGGCAGCGTTTAAAATAAAAGCAAATAAATATTATATTTAATTTTATTGTATAATATTTCATAACATTTCAGCAAGAAATATTATATCGTGATCAATTGATTCTTGTTTTTTATTTTTATACATACCTAAGTTTCTTAGAAGTAAACAGCTTTTGATAATGTATTCCGCTTTTAGTTAAATTCTCCAGACCTGGTTTCTAATATTTATGTATATCTAAAATATTTAGTTTATGTCAGTTACTAAGCAGTTATTTTATAATATTCGGTTTTTATTTAAATATGATTGGCGCCGCCCATGGACACCTGCAACACCAGAGAAATTACGAATGCTTTGCCGGCCTTTTTTTTTGTATCGGTTTGGAAAATCCTCATGGAGACCCAACGCCCTCGAAGCATTCGTCGCAATCCCCGACGGGTATTGGCCCGCCAGATGGTAAGGCGGGCCCCGTCACCCACTGTCACCCCGACCGCAGGACTCCACTATGAGGCACGCGCGGAACACGGCGCCGCCGCCTTGAGGCCTGCTGCTGGTCGGACGACATGCTTTGCCGGCCTTTTGGGACTAACATTATGGTACGGTAACCTCACTCATAGGCGAAACACAACATCGCGATTGTTTCACGCTAATTATCTGTGAAGAATCTATATGAAATCTATGAAACCTCACAGAAAACTGGTGATAAACAACACAGCGTTGTGTTTCGCCGTGTGAGTGAGGTTACCGGAGGCAATCCCTTCCCCAATCCTTAATCCCCAAAAGGTCGACAACGCACTCGTAACTCCTCTGTTGTTGAGGGTGTCAATGGGCAGCGCTGGTTGCTTACCATCAGGTAATACGTCTGCTCGTTTGCCGAACTATCACGGATAAAAGAAAATGACGTGGTACCACTCCGGCTGAGCCGGCCTGCATCTGGTTTAATGGCTCTTTGAGGCGAGCTTAGAACGTGATAAGCGCATCAAGTGGGTTCCGAGCTACCCTTGCTTGCCACCAGAAGTAATCCTGCGTCGGCTGAGACGTGAAGATCATGACGGCTTTATGAGTCTACTTGCTCTATGCCACCAACTTGACTAAGGCCGGGCGTCAGAGGTCGCCGCCGCCGATCATTTCCCTGAGGACATGACCGTATTCAGCCCATGTAAGGCACACCACCTCCTTATGCTCCACTGCGTCCTGTGGATAGTGTAAGGTGATGGCTATATGTTTTGTCTTACATTACTATACTTTCTCAGTCGAAAATATAACGACACAAATATGTGACGTTCTTAAAAAGTTATGTTAGATATGTGTGCGTGTGCGTGGCCCCTCCTCGCACGCTTACCCCGCGCTCCTGGTGGCATCGAATAAACAGTGCGTTGCAAGTTAGCGATACTTTCACTAGTCCGTCCTTACCCCCGCATACATAACAGTTAACAATACAAATCACACATGCCACACCTCCACTTGATTAATTTTTATAATAACTATCGTGAGACACACTAAATTAACTAAAAATCGCGGGTTACTCTCGTGTATATATTGAGAAAAGCTCTACTAGTTTCGAACCACAGAGGGGTTCTTCCTCAATATATACACGTGAGTAACCCGCGGTTTTTAGTTAATTGATTAATTTTTATCAATATTTTCTTTCATATTCAACAAACATGATACTCCCACGGTTTTACGACCACCGAAGTTCCGGATACATAAATTAATATATAAAATCAACATTTCTCTTCGTCACGACATCTGTGCTTTGCAGATGTACAGTCCTATCGTATTTTATAGAGGTCTGACAGATATCGTAAAAATTCATGCTCGCTTGTAAGCTGTAAAATTTTTTGGAACGATAGTGTTACGTTGTGAAAACGATATTTTTGTTGAAACGTAAATATTAGTTGGCGTTTGATTTTGGTATAAAAATATTGTTGTTTTGCCACTCGAAAACAAGTATTTCGTCCATTGTTGCTGGTGGATTAGTTCAACAAACAAGGTACAACATGGTAATATTGCCTAGATCGACAGAGCACGAGACTGAACGAGGTGGTCTTTAGTCAACAAGAGTTTGACATTACTTCTCGTTCCACCCAAACAGAACTATTGCTAATAGAAAATGAATTAAAGTTACACGAGCTGCTCGATAATAAATGGTTCCGAAGGTAAAACGACTAACGACATATTGAGCAGAGAAGAAAAAGCGTTCGTTGAAGAATCTGGATCTTCTACACTTCGATTTTAGATTATTTTTAATAGTTTTATCGTGACTAAAACAATGAATTATACCAATGATTTAAATGAGAAAAGCCGACTCAGTGCGAAGTGCATGCTGCTTATGAATAAGAGCCCCGCTGTGGCTTGAAACTAGCAGGGTTTTTTTTGTGAATTGATAATTAATGTAAGTAAGTCGTTATTTTACGATCTCCAGAATTCCTGTATGAAGATTGCTAATAGTTTTTTATAACAAAGTCCCATAGAAGAACTCGGCCCTGACAAAAATTGTGAATGTTATGTAATATCGGAAGTTTGAATAGCATCATTTTTACGACTATTTAATAGACATACGAACAATATTGAAACAGGTGGAGAAAACATTGAATTCTTTCGAAAGATTTTTTATTATTTGTTTTCAGAGTTCTAATGTATGTCACCTATATTTGATGGAAAATATGGTCAATAATATTTTTATGTTCCATTCAAGGATTTTCCTGCAGTAAAAGAGTTTTAATATAACTGGAAATCGAATTATAGAAATGATTCGATGAAAGCGTTGTTTCACGTTCATTATTTTACATCATCAGCCTATAAATGCTCACTGCTGAAAAAAACTCTTTTCACACGGAGAAGTTTTAAGCATTAACAGTACGCTTGCTCAAGGCAGATTGGAGATTTCATACTAATAATTAGAAAATATAAGTCCAGGCTTTCTCTCTCTCTGTTTTCCTTCACCATATTAACTGTGGTGTTGTGGTTAAAAATTGTAGTACATATGACTCGGAAGGTCACATTGGTATGTGCTAGGTTTAGAAGTCACCTCCTCATGCATGAGACGCTAGCGCCTTAACCTTCGGGCCACCACGTCAACACAATATTTATTTTCGAAATTCTCCGTAAGTGTGGGAGAGCCATGCTTCGGCACGAATGGGTCGGCTCGACCGGAGTGATACCACGGCCTCACAGAAGACCGACGTGAAAAAACCACAGCGTTGTGTTTCGCCGTGTGAGTGAGGTTACCGGAGGCCCAATCCTTCCCCGCCCCCAATCCCTCCTCAATCCCTAAATCTCCAAATCCCTAATCCCTAAAAGGTCGACAACGCACTCGTAACTCCTCCGTTGCGGGTGTCCATGGGCGGCGCTGATTGCTTACCAACAGGTAATCCGTCTAGTCGTTTGCCGATCAATTATATAAAAAAAAAGTAACAACGTCATGTTTGGAACATGTAACCAACGAAGGACATACTCAATACATTATTTGAATCCTTGTATCCTTGTTCCTTGATGTAATGAAGTTTTAACATTTAAGGGTATCGTCAATTACGACAGAGTAAAGTTTCGGTGTACATGGGCCATAACGACTGAGGTAACACCTCGACCTGGCTTTGCAACACATCAATACAATCATTACACACATTTACGAATAAGAAAATTTACTACTAAATACGCGTATCTACTACAGATTTTCAGTACAAATAAAAAACTCCGTTCCCAGTAATAAGTGTATCACAAAAAGTAGGCGAAAGAGAAACATCGAAGCCTCGTCAAGTGTCTGATTTGCGTCAAAGTTAAACGAGTTTTATTCCCTTTTTTGTAACATATTGAATCTTTTCGGATGCTGTTGATAAATTTGTCGTAAAGAGATTACTATTGATCATGTTTCGACATGTTTTGTGGATGTTATGCAAGATCATTTTGTATCTCCGTTGGAGTGAGCAGAGAGAGATCAATAATGATTTTCTTTGAAGCATTTTTTTATTATTAAACAATATTTTTTTTCTGGTTAGCGATAGATCATACTACTATTTCATGTTTTTTTAAGTATTTTCTCATGTGTCGTGGGTGCGTTTTACAAACATAAAATTACACCTAGCCCCAGAACAACAATTTAATTATACTTAAAACAAAATAATGGTTACAGTTACATTATAGAATGATAAATATTTTAATTTAACTGCTGTTTTCAACAGGTATTTTTTATCATTTAGTACGTTGTTCCTCTATTGCTTGGCCTCGTATGTATGTATAATTATTATAATTATAAATAAGTACATATTATGATCAGATCATTTTTTTTACTGTAAAAGCGATTTGTGTCAAGATATTTTATTTGGGACAGTAAATGTAAAATTTGGATGACTCACCAGTCTAATAGCTATATTATTATATAGATACTTTACCTATACGTTTATAAAAACATAAAAAATATTATTCAAGGAAGGGTAATAAGAGGATACTGTTAAGCACGGAATTACCGCGACTAACATGCCTCGAATAATCCCTTGATTGTTTATGTAAGTATGTATAGTGTGTTCGCAAATCTATAATTTATGGATGATTCAAAAAATATTGAACATGTATATTTATATTGATTATAAATAATCTCCAAGGCTTGCTAATCGTACAGAAAAGCGAAGAAGGAAACACGAAATTTACAATTTTCCTTTCGAAACGAAATTTTCGTTTCGATTATCGATAAAATAATAACTGGTGACAGTTTCAAGAAGCTGAAAAAGCAATTTACTTAAACAGATATTTAGCAATTTACGCCTGAAATTGCTTTCAGGAAACGAAGAGTTTCTTAGTTATTAGAGAGAGATGTTGAGTGAGAATTAATGGAAGGATTGGATTAACAATTAATTGATATTTTAGTATTTTTGTTATTTCAGTTAAAATGTTCGTACTGAAATTTACTTTGTCTTTAATAAATTTGATGTCCGATGGAATGAAAGATAAATGGAATAACAATAATTTATTGGAATATTTCGTTGAGTATTGACTGGATATTTTTAATTGGCTAAATATTGGTTTTCGTTTTTTAATGATGCTATTAAAATTCGTTTCTATTAGATCCGTTGTTTATATAAAATCCTTTAATGTACTCGTATAATCAACATTTTATTGAATAAGAGGTTTAAAATTTGTTGTTTACAATAATATCATTATTTAATAATAATAATTTATAAGTGGCCATATACAGCTCACCCATTGTTTTGATTATAATATTTATATAAATTTTATTTTTCCATTATTACACACCTCTGCCTGGTCTGCCATTTTTATAATTCACCGCAGCCTGTTGAATAAAGAGCTATAACTTGTGATGCTAACAAGCCCTACAAATTTTCTTTCATGTAGCTCCTTGCTACGGCGTAGCAGAAAACATAGTGTAACGTTAGCATAGTTAGAATTTATTACAATACCCCACGAATATAATATCACAATGCACAACTACGCCGTAGTAGTGCTACGCCGTAGTTCTACTACGCTGTAGTAGAGCTACGTGACTATGAGTAATGCTTTCACCAAACACTGCCTGCTTATAGTTATATTTTCGGATTAAGTTCTTGACAGTTAGCGTCTGTTACAACTTGCCTAGGAAAGTGAACTTGAGATCATGTCTATGGCATAAATACTGGCTAACAAGGTAGTGTATTTAAACTCAAATATATTTTTTGTCGAACCCCATTTATATTATAATATATTTATAGGATGGGGCAGTTAACAAGCTTGTAGATTTTCTGATGGTTCGCAACAACAGAGGAATTACAAATGCGTTGCCGACCTTCGGAAATTAGAGATTGACCGATTTATGGATTAGGGAGGGGAAGGAAGTGTATGTTGTATGTTCGAAAAATTATACATTCCTCTTTGTATGTTTTTTTTTAATATTGTTCCATTTTTCGCCTCTTATCCTACCTTTATCTCGTACCTAGTGACCTTTTCTTTTACGCATTTTTATTGTATTTCAAAATAATATTTTTCTTTCACAAACCATTCAACAATTAATTTTCACGAAACCGAAAAACATCTTTTGATAAAATCTAAAAGTTATTGCGTAAATGACAACACGACGAAGCTTATCCACTAATCCTCTAGGAGGGTGATAAAAATAAGATAAAATTAATAAATAAGACAGGCCTAATTCCGACTTGAGTTTTTGAAGAAATTATTTCGAAGATTTACGTGATAAAATCTTTTTGTTACACTTTCTTTTCCTGTCGTGACAAATCCTACCTTTTTTCTTGGGATTGTTGCGGATTACGTTGTGACTCTCATTTGAATTCCTTCGCCGTGCTTTTTACAGTTACACAAGTCAACAAGTATAATCGATTTGATATGTTCGCTATACAGGCTACTATTCTGATTTTGAAATCTGAAAATAATATTTATCTCTTAACGTTAAAATTGAGAGGCTCGTCCACAGTTTTACAAGGTTATTTTAGTTCTGGAATTGTTTCAAATCCGGAAAGCATGTCCACAGGAAACCAGTCAAGCCTTGAACGTTGAATTTGTAGCTAACTGCACTTTTCTTTAGTCTAAGTTAAAGTCTAAGTTGTAAGTATAATATTTGTTTATTTTTTATGGGCATCAAACCAGCAGACGCTTTACCTTCTGGTTAGCAGTCGACGCCGCTTGTTGACACCCGTAATACGAAGGAGTTCCAAGTTCGATGGTGGCCTTTTGTACCCACAAGACAGTTATGGGTAACTGTCTTGTGTCAGCCCTCTATCATCAGTCCTCAAATTCAATTAGGAATTTGAGGATTGATGATAGAGGGGGAACGATCGGATTTCTGGTGACCCCACTCACACGGCTAAATACAACGTAAGCGTTGCTTCACGCTGGTATTCACACAACATGGTATCGTGATCACTCCGGTCACGCTCGCCCAATTTTGTATCGAAATTCAGTTATATTTTTTTATTAAAATCAGATCTGAACAACATCACGCATCATTTGGCAGGCAGGCAGTGCAACCTCTAGACCACCTCGGCAATTGCAAGATCAGAAACGTAATAAATTGAGCAAATGCCTGTCACTCACTCACGATGCTCATTGTTCAATTCTAAAGAAAGTGTAACTTAATATTTGGCGTAACACACTCTCAAATAAATGGAATCATGTTAGAACTGGTAGCAAGTGGGTGTAACATATATATATAAGTATAGTATGATCCCCTATCAAACCTTTCCAGGAATACATTACCCAAAAACCATACTAAATTCACTACGAAATTCTGCGAACTTCAAAACAATACATCTTACCTTCGAATACCTAACTTAACCCAAGAACTCAAGTCAGTAGGCTACTGCGAATAGGAGCTAGGTGTGACGTCATAAACCGCAGTTCATTGGTTGATGTCGCAAAGTTTATTAAAGGTCTAATTGACCTTAAAGTTTGGAGCGAGAACGGTTCATTGGTGTCAAATAATTTAAGCGATCTCAACATACTTTGGAAGAAAGGCTTATTAAAGTAGCTATTAACGTTGTTTCTACGCTTGTGTGTTCCTGAAATGGTAGATAGAGGTGTGATTTTTATCATGCACGTATGTAATGGTGGTTGGTGGTTTTGGGTAAAAATCATCATCATCGTCATCGTCAGTTCGTTTTCATCCAACGCTGAACATAAGCAGTGCAGTGTATTATTCATTTTGTAATTCTAGATCTTGATGTTAAGAATGATAATAACATAAATATGTAAATAAATTATAATAGATTTTGGCATTTAATTAGTTATAAATTATTTTATTTAAATTTTGTAAAAGAACTTATATTTAAAAATATATGTTTTTGTTTACTAGCCTGTAATGTCCCACTGCTGGGCAAAAGCTTCCCCATCTCGGTTCAACACTTCCCGAACTTTCGATCGTGTCCACCAGTCTCGACGACAGGCCAATAAAATATATATACTTAAATAAATTTAAATTTCAAATGTTGAGTTAAGGCTCATATTATTATATACATATGTTTGAAAGTGTACGATGTATAATTATATATTTTTAAATTTATGACACAATATTTTTATATAAATAATATCTTGTTGTTTAAATTCCTTCATTTTCATCTAAAAATACTTTCAGAACAACATGAAATTTTCATAGCCGTATCCTTAGTCTGTTGTTTTAGAAGCGAAGCCATACTTCCCTTTTAAACACAAGCCGAACTAATGAAGCAATCTTAAGATCAATTAATTATTAATGAAACAGTATATCTTTTACGTTTAAAATCCTAGTGAATAATAAAATACCGACGTTCGTAATACTTCGAAAGTGTCAAAAATAATATCTCTGAAGATAATATTAATATTTATGTATTTCAAAGGGTTTCGGGATTTTAGTAATTTCGCTATTGTTTTGTTTTATCTCAGTTTGTTTATCTTTAGGAAAGATTTATAATTACTTAGAAACGATGATATTTTGAAAACTTATCAACAAAGTAATTGTAATACATTTTATCCTACCAAGGTACAGCCTGAGTTCAAACAGTACACTGTAAATATTTCTTTTATTTATGATACATCGGCAAACAAGCTTGCCTATTTCCTGATGGCAAGAAATCGGCGCCACCCATGGTCACCCAATACCAGTTATAAGTGCTTTGAAATTTAGGTATTGGGAAGCATCCAGTAACCCTCATTCATACGCCAAATTAAAACAATGTAATTGTTTCACCGGTTTCGCCGGTTTTCTATGAGGTTGTATTGTCACTAAGGTCAAATCTATGTATACGTGCTGAAGCATTAATATAAGCATTATTAAAGGCCTTCCGATCCTATAAAAACAATTTTTTTTAATGATTAAGAAAGATAGGTTTTAGGTTACTCTGTTTTTGGAAACTCGTTATTACATAGCAAACTTATTTAATGAAAAAGCTTTGTTTCTGTAACGTTATAATTAAATTACACGTCAGTGAAGGTTGCTATTTCAGTTATTTGACCAAGAAGACGGTCGATCGTTATAATTATGTGTAGATTTTTTTAAGAAACAAAATATAATATGTATCGTAAAATATGTCATGTATCAATTTCTTATTAGGTTCAGACTTTTGTATAAAATAATAGAAAACTCTGTCAAAGCATTAACTAAATTCTAATATTCATTCCATTATATTATTGACCACTCGCCTCTTGGAATAAACTATAAAACTTTTCCAAAAGCGAACCTACAAAACTGCAACTCCAATAAAACCCGGACAACAGTCGGATAAGGAATGACCGTTAAAAACGCAACCTCAGAGAAACCGACACACAATATAATCCGGCCGTTTTGCCCGGTCCAAAAGGTATCTTAACCGGTTCAACGCTTGTCGATATCCGGATAATCCGAATTTAAGGGTTGACACTAACAAGGGTTAGATTTTCTACGCCGTCAAGGGTGGAAACGGCTGAAGGTTAATTGGACACATTTACTCAATATTCCAGACATACCAGCAACCGGTTAATGGAGTTTCAAGTCTCGATAACTGGACGATATATCCGGGTATACCGACCGTGTTACGGGTTTTTTTTAAAAGAGTCTTAGTGGTTATGTGAAGGGAGTTATTCCGGGTAAGTGGTTGCTGGGTTGTTTTTATTTTTTAATTTATTTTCGAAGGGAAAATAAGATTTTCCTTTTAGAGTTGATGAATTGGGATGTTTTAGAAATTGCTACAGTGTTTTTGTTGAGGATTTTTTAAAGAGATTGCCTTATTTTATGTTTGTAATTGTTTACAAAGACGAATTTTGTATGTATGTGACTTAATTTTATTTGTGTATATGTACATATGTCCATCTATGCACCGCTTCCCGTCACTTATTCAGTCAACTCGTTTGCCGCCTAAAAAGCTTGGAGTATACTACTTTTTATGTTTTAAACGCGGTTTTTTCTCGTATTGTAGTGCCAAATAATGTTTTTTAACAATATTTTAATATAATCTATTTTATTTATATTATCCTCAAAGGTTAAGACGAAATGCATGCGGGTGTGAATTAGAAACCTGGTAAAGTGGTAAGATTATACACCGCAGACATACGATGAAGGAAATCGTGTGGAAACCTGGACTTTAGAATTTCTAATTATAAGTTTTCAATTATAATATACGTAGCCAAATCGCCTTGTGCAAGTGGATTGATTGCATGATGAATGCTCAAAACTTTTCTGTGTGAGAAGCAGCCTTTGCTCAGTATTGGCTAAAAAATCTATTTCTTTCTTTCTTCTAAAAGGAAAATTACTTACTTACTTTCTTGATCTAAAAGGAAAATTGGGTCACATTATGCTTACATTAAAATACTAGTAACGCTTAGATCCTAAGAGAAATGTGCCATGTGGCTCTACTAATGTGCCATCGACAGCTAGTACACGAAGTCTGAATACAAAACAGCCTGTAAAGTCAACTGCAGATCAAATTACACCAATTTGTCAATATCTTTCAGGGGATTTTCGACTGTATATCGAAGTGACAAAGTTAGGAATTGAAAATAGGTTTATCTGCTGTCGAGTTCTAGTTTTCGTAGCTCAGGACATAAGGGATTAAGTTTAAAATTAAAGATTTTTTTGCAACAGTTTATGTCTTGACAAGACTCGCCGACATTTTTTTGTGTAATTAAATACATAAATATTAAATTGATACTAATTTTTATTTATTTATTTTGGTATTAAGCATACATTGGTGGAGTTAGTGTCTGGTGGCGTTTTATAACTACCATTGGGTGATGCAGAGTTGTGTAGATAAAGGTGCTTCATTACTGATGTGGAGCATTACTGATACAAATTGAAAAATAAAACAATAGTAGGTAGTAGGTAGCTATGAAATTGCCGTTTTGAATAAAAAAAATTTAAAAGATTTTTTTGATTTGAAATGCGATGAAAATGTAACACTAATCAATAAACAAATGACTTCTTTTGGAAAAATAATCCCATGTTTTTAAAACAAAATTAATTAGCCTTAGCCTAACAAAAACTATTTTGAGTTGAAATGGCCAGTACTGCAGATCGGCAAACCTTATTATATTGCTATGAAAACAATCAGCGAAAACATGATTGAATTATTGACAAGATATTATTCTTTTATTAACTCATAAAAATGGTAAAGATAACTGCTACATTTAATAGAAAGAAAGAAAGAAAGAAAAATAATTTATTTGGCATGAACAATTAGGGGAAAAAACAAAGATATGTACAATAATTACAATAAAAAAATAGGTAAACAACAAACTAAAACAACAATGTTAGCTTAGGAACTAAAATAAATATATATAAAAAAAAAAATGCTTAAACAACAAAAAATTTGAGTATAACAAGAAAACAGCATACCTATGCCAAAAGGGTTGCCATCTCAGTATAAGTTAATAATCTAAAAAAGTTTTAATAATCTAGAAAAAAACAACAATTTCCTTCTCTATCACCATCGAATTGAATAATATACTCTATCGCTTTTGCAAACTAAGACAGATCCTTGTATAAAGTGCAAAATAGAAATACTTTTAAACAAACTATACAAACGAAGCACTCCATACAATTGGAAGATAAAAACAAAACATAAAATAAAACGATTCAAACAAATTCAGAACAAATAAAAGCATAAGAGACAAAATTTGACTACATCCCGATATAACCACTTTTATCTGTCGCAAACTAGTTTCAACTGGTATGTTTGCGTAATATTCGTAACGGGGTTAGTGAAAACTTTTCCGGTTACTCGGTTACGGTGTAACCCGGTTATCCGTATTGAATAAAGGTCGCTTTAGTGTTTGATATCCGACCCGGTTGATTCGGCTTTTTGATGCGCAATTGTTTTCTGTTTTTGAGCTTTGAAGATGTGTGAGTAAACATACTTATTGTTTGGTATACCTAATAATTTGCTTCCAACTTATTTCACAGGTTTCGTGTTGTTGTAAATTAAGGTCGTGGCGGCCCGGAGGTTAAGGCGCCCGCTTCTCATGCATGAAGGTGTGGGTTTGAAACCTGGCAAGTACCAATGTGACTTTTTCCGAGTTATAAGTACTTTCTATGATTATTTAGACACCACTGACATACGGTGAAGGTAAACATCGTGAGGAAACCTGGACTTATAATTTCTAATTATAAGTTTGAAATCAATCCGCGTTGAGCAAGCGTGGTGATAAATGCTCTGATAAAAACGTTCTCGGTATGAAAAGAGGCCTTTGCTCAGCAGTGGACACTTATAGGCTGATGATGATGATGAAGATGTTTTTTTGGTAACCATGGTAGCGTGGAGGTAATTAAATAATGGATTCTTAAGCAAAAAATTGTGTCTACAAAATCTGTTCCATTTGTTCTTTATATTTTTTTTATTTATGTTTATGTTTTATGTTATATTTGTTCTTTCAAGTTTATTTAGACACCACTAACATAGTGTAAAAAGACAACTAGTATGTTAACTAGATCTCTAAATCCCTGATTTGGTTTTTTTACTTCCTTCTTATTATCGCTGTCGGTGGGGTTGTGATCAGGATCTCTCTATTCCCAATTAAAAGGTTGATGGGACCAATCGCTGGCCTACGCCTCGTGCTTGTGAACTGCTTTCTGCTGGTCTTCGAAATTCCTTAATCTAGCATGTAGCATCATTATACTAATATTAACTACGTAAATTCAAAATAGCATTTATATGTATAGGAGAGCCATAATTTGGCACGAATGAGTCAGTCCGACCAGAGTGAAACCACGTCCTCAGAAATAACCGGCGTGAAACAACCTCTGCGTTTTGTGTCGCTGTGTGAGTGAGGTTACCGGTCACTACAACCCCTCACCCTTCCCTCCCCAATCATTGAATCATCAATACCTACATATCCCTTATTATGTCGGCTATGCACTTGCAGCTCCTGTAGTAGCAGATGTTCAAAGGTGGCGTCGATTGCTTTCTATCTAGTAGTCCGTCAGCTCATGACATGTATACTACATAAATAGAAAATTGTTGGTACCTTTAATTGCACCTTCTAAAGAAGACTATTGATTAACAGAAAATGCATAAATGTTGCACTCGCAGTCAATAATGAGTAATTTCAGGAAATAATCTCATCTGTATGCTACGATGCATCTGAATATAAGAACAGCGTTAAATTTCAGAAATAAATACCGTCGTTAATAAAATAATGCTCATTGGCATAATTGTTAATTAAATTCTTGTGCATCGAATTAATAAATTATTATTAATTTATTTTTATAGCGAAGTTAAATTCGATATTAAATTCTGAGTGAACCTTCAAATTCTGTATTTAAATGTTTTTCGAAGAAAATTGTTAAAGTCATGATAACGAGTAAATTGACTAAACGTTTTGAAGAATAAGATAATTGTTGTTATTATAATATTCTCTCTTTGTTTTATTTTCACGTATACCGCTTATCCAATAAAAGAAATACAAAAATTACACTGAAAAAATCCTGAATGTAATATAGTGTGGGAGAGCCATGAAAAAAGAGTAGCCATGAAGTTTCTACCTCGATCTTCTTCGCGGAAATCTACACTTATACCTTAACTAAAGGGCAAACTGACAGAGTTACATAAAGTTCGTTTGTCGTTCAAAATTTTATGTAGTGGTCTATTTAAAATAAATGATTTGATTTTTACTATGAATTTGACGTGAATGGCTCAGCCTGACCGGAGTGATACCACAGACTCTCAGAAAATGGCGTGAAACAACCACGGCGTTGTTTTTGTGAATAAGGTTCAACTTTCTTAGATGTTACTCTTCTGGATTTGGTCCATTGGCTGGCCGATGGCTTACCATCAGGTGTTCTGCTTTCTCGTTGCAAACCTCTCACATATAAAAACGGTTCGAAAATTTATTGAAATATTTGGTTTGGCACAAATCAATTAATTTTACATGGATTGTCTGTCACATGACCTTAACAAGCAATTACAGTGAACACGATACGTTTCCAGTTGTAATTAGCATAGGTTGGGTTTAAAATAGTATGCAATTTAAATATATGTAATCTATCTTTACATTCATATAAATAATAAAACAAACGTACCACTGTCTGTACAATCAACAACAAAAAAGTGTGTTAAGGCCTTACTTACCAAAAACTATACGTCTATAATATCTGTCCCTGTATAAACATAAACAGCCGATATTTTTCCACTGCTGCGCAAACCCTCTTCTGACGGAAAGAAGGCAGGTAAGTAATATCAAATTTAAAATAGCCGATATTTTTCCACTGCTGCGCAAACCCTCTTCTCACGGAAAGAAGGCAGGTAAGTAATATCAAATTTAAAATTTGAAATTAGAAATCAAGCAAGCTAAAAGTATGGCTGGCTTTGAAAGTCGGAAAATCCACATTAGGACTTGCCAAGTTAGGAAACTGCACCGTCATTCTTAAGAAGAAACCCCCTCACTCAAGCTACCATATTTAATGAAACATAAATCACGTCCATTAACAAAACACAAACGTAATTACTTGACGAAAGGACTCACGTAACTGACCCTTGTTTTGTAAAACTACACATTAAAACACTGATTGTTAAATGAAAAGAACTTAAATAGTTTAGTCAACAGGTCTGATAAACAAATCGGTTGTTTTGCGTACGGTCCAAGTGAAGAGACACAAACGAATTCGTATGTTGCTTTGAAAATATTAAAGGTAAGGTTTTTAACGGACAGAAAAAACGAGACAGTATCCTTAACTACTATTCTCTTATCAATTAAATACCGCTGTCAATCCTCTCTTGATGATAATCAATATCACAGGCGCGTTGCCGGCCTTTATCAAAAGGAATACGCACGCGTACGCGTTTCTTGAAGGTTCGAAGGTCGTGACGGTTCAGAAATACTGCCGCCAAAAGGTAAGTAGTTTTGCTGTGCGAGGCAGAAAATTTCGCAGAAAATAGAACAGTTGTTGACTGCCAACCATCTATATGATTTTTTTGTAAGTGGAAAATCATCAAATGACTTATCTCGTCCAGGGTCGGGCAGTAGGGAGTGTCAGACTCTTACTGACTCAACCCCCTCCCCCATTCGTTCTCATTCTCTGGACCGAGGTCATGGTGCCTCATTGCGCTTACCTCGCAACCCCGGCTGAACATTAGCCCTAATAGGGCCCCGTCTGTGTTGGTCTATTAGCTCTTTGAGGAGTTCGCCGAACGCTTTGCGCCTTAAGCTCGGGTTTACCGACTTCGGTGGTGGGAGATCGTCTCTCGATCAACCATCTATATGATGGGGATGATAATGTGTTCGTGTGGGTCGATGGCGAAAGGATTAGTAAAGTATTACATATTCATAAGACCAATCGACCAGAAATGCAGTCTAGATAACTAAGTTTGGTGTATGTATAAATCGCTCTCTCTCCTCCCTTGACCATAATCAATAAAACTTTTAATTGCGTTTACCAAATCTGTGTTGACAATTAAGATTAAACCAGTCACCACCCGATGAGAGGTTTCCACTCCTCATGAATATTGTTCCCTCAGAATATTCAATGGATAGCCATTATAATAATGTATTTAATTATTTATTTATTTACTTTCTGTTTTTGTACTGTACAACGTAATAAATATTCAATTAATTTATCATAAAAATATTTTGTTACAATTTTATTTACAAAACGATGTCTTTTACCGGATAATGTCGTGGTAAAAATGAAGAGTAATATTATTTTTAGTTGGGTAACAATTCTGAATAAGCAAATATCACTTCAATTACGGGAGAGCCATGCTTCAGCACAAACGGGCCGGCTCGACTAGACTGATACCACGGCGTAAAAGAAAACAGGCGTGCTACACGGAGCTACACCACTACAGTTGTATTTCCCCGTGTAAGTAAGGTAACCGGGCCAATCCTTCCGATCCCCTCATCCCTGCTTAATCCTTTTTTGAGAAGGGAATGTCATCAAATGAATTCTCTCGCCCAAAGTATAACGAGAGGGAGTGACAGACTCTTACTGACTAAAAAACCCCGTTCCTTCTCTTGCCTAACCCTCCCAAATCCTTAAATTTTAAAACCACTTATCCCGAAAATGGCGGCAACACTTTTGCAACTCCTCTGGTGTGGCGGGTGTTCATGGGCGACGCCAATTGCGTACCATCAGGCAATTTGCCTACCATACGATATTACCAAAAACTATAATATTTTACTTCATACTATTCTTAAGATTTTTTTAAAACGAATACAATCAATAACACTTATCTCAATTTGGGATCTGAATTTCGTCCTCTTAACCAATCACACACAGAATAATAACAACAAGAACCTACAATCCTGCTTATCCTATAAAATTTCCAAGCGCGAAGCATACACGGCTTTATCAGTTCACAGCGATCGTTATAAAGGCTGGTTCCAAGTTTAAATTGCTTTCGAGATAAGAAATGATTAAACTTTAAGTAAATTTAAATATTACAGCCCTGAAATTAATGTTTCAGATCGATTTAGCTTGTTGCTGCTCGTAGTTGGGAGAGGCTTTTGTAAGCACTTATTATTAGTTGAAAAAGTACTCAAACTAGCAGAAGTTAGCTTACCACAGATTACAAAAAACCCTGCATGTATGAAACAATCCCTTTTTTCGAACAGTTTTCTGGCACTAGGAAGGATGAAAGAGTTTTTTTTTTTAAATAATGTTGCCAAACTCTACTATTTTCTCCTTTGTCGGCGTGGGTGAATTTACAAACATACAATTTCATATACACGTCGCAGGCAAACCCGAAACAACAATTTGTGGATCACACAAAGAGTTGTTCAGTCCGAGAATCGAAACACCCGTTGCGCGGCAGCCAGATGTCAGACTATTACTGACTAAAAATCACCCGGTTTGTCGCCTGCTCTAGGCCGGTTGCACGAAAAATCCCAACTGGATATCATCCTAAGTGTGGGAGAGCCGTGCTTCGGCACGAATGGGTCGGCACGACAGGAGTGATACCACGGCCTCACAGAAAACCGACGTGAAACAACAACAGCGTTGTATTTCGCCATATGAGTGCCGTGTGAGTGAGGTTACCGGAGGCCCAATGCTTCCCCTCCCCCAATCCCTCCTAAATCCCTAAATCTTCAAATCCCTAATCCCTATAAGGTCGGCAACGCCTTCGTTACTCCTCTGTTTAGGGTGTCCATGGGCGGCGCTGATTGCTTATCATCAGGTAATCCGTCTGCTCGTTCGCCGACCTATTACGTAAAAAAAACCCTGTGCTCCATTTGTGATGATTTGATGGCTCATTGCAGCACGTGCGGACAACGATGCGGCGTACGCTCTGATATAAAAAATATATCTGCGTTGCATTTCGGCACGTGATTAAGGATACCAGAGTCCTAATTTTTGCCCCCTTCCCCATCTCTCCCCATATCTAAGTCTTCAAAGTATCATAATAAAATTAGTTATAATTTGAAATTTGGCATGTAGATAGTAATAATATGGTATTAAAACACGGGCTACTTTTTTGCTACGGGGGCGAAGCTGCGGTAAGAACCAATTTGTTTTTATATTTGTCGGTACTTGTATTGACATTAACGAATTAGTGAGATTTTGATGTTTTTTTTTTATATTTGGATGGCCAATTGCCCATAATCATAGTTGCCATCAACATCACCCATTTTTCACATCTATCAATATAACAATAGTTATTAAACAAAAAACAATCCAACAAATACTAACTTTATTTAGAAAAAATATAGAATTCATTATCGAAGTTTTATTGCCCTGAGATGCCCTTGTCACATTCAATAAAACCAATTAAATAAATTAATCGAAAGTTTTATCAATATCTTTCCAAACATGAATCAACTTGAAAGATTCCAAAGATAACTATTACAGGTCTCAGACATTCTTATTCAAAAACTACTAAATCCCAATTCAAAAGCAGTAAAAAGTATTCATTCATATCAATTTCTAATTTAAAAAACCGACCAAGAGCGTGTGTACGCTCAGTGTAGGGTGCCGTTTTCCGTCCGTATTTTTTTTGTGAAGGAAATATTATCAAATGACTTCTACCGCCCAGGGTCGGGCGGGAGGGAGTTTCAGACTCTTACTGACTAAAAACCCCACCGCTCCTTCTCCTGATCTGAGCCGAGTTCACGGTGCCTCTTTTCGACTGTCTTAAAATAGCAATTGAGTAAATGGTAGCAAAAGTAAATCTTTTAGACAATTGGGTTACGAATTTATACAAACTAGACGGACTAATATTCAGTTTTCAGTGGGAATTTTAGATTGCATAAACCGATTTCATTATATTTTTTTTGTTTTGAAAAAGATTAGCTCAGAATAACAAGATATACAAATAAATTTATGATATTTTTTACAATAATTACATATTGCAAAATTTCCGTTTTCTAGTACTAATGTACTAAGATTATCTGCGGGCCAACAGCAAGACAGACATAGCGAAGCTAGTAGACTGAGGAACCCTAAAAAGAGACAAAAATATTCTTTACATTGATTCTAATTGAAGTTTAAAATTAGAATTCATTTAAAAATAAATCTCTTGCGTTCGACCGTTTAATATTTTAGCATTGAAATTTTTCAATACCGAAGGATAATCTGTTCGAACTTAGTTTTGAATGCAGTATCGGCTTAAGAACAAACTTTTCGTACTTGTTGAGTTTGAAAACAGTAATGAGGCAAGTACTTAAATGTTTTGGACTTTTTTCGTATAAAAAAAGGATTTACACATAAATACTTTTTTCGTCGTTGTGGCCCGGAGGTAAAGGCTCTGGTTCTCAACCATGCGGTTTCAAAACGTTAGTAGTATCAATGTGACTTTTTATGAGTTATTAACCGACTTCTTTGTACTTTTATGATAATTTAGACACCACTCACTGACATACGATGAAGGAAAACAGCGTGGGATTACCTGGACTTATAATCTCCAATTATAAGTTTGAAATCGCCAATCTGCCTTGAGCAAGCGTGTTGATTAATGCTCAAACCTTCTTTGTGTGAGAAGAGGCCTTTGTTCAACAGTGAGTACTAATAGGTTGATAATGTGTGACTTTTTAGATATTTTTGTTTGTTATATTGCAAAAAAGTCACTTCAATCGAGCCGGCCCATTCGTGCCAAAGCAGTTAAACACATTTTATTGTATTGAACATGGAAAAAATTGTATTTTGACCAAGTTTACTACGTATTAATACCAGATTACACTCGGATAGCCGTTTATGACTCTTTCCAACAAAGCAATTATGCAAATCCATTCTTCCAAGCAAAATTTAAATGTGGAAGAGACATGCTTCGGCACGAATAGATCGGTTCGACCGGAGTGCTACCACGGCCTTACAGAACACCGGCGTGAAATAACCACAGCGTTGTGTTTCGACGTGTGATTGAGGTTACCGGAGACCAATTCTTCCCTTACCCAACAAAAGGTCGGCAACGCACTCTTAATTCGTTGTCATCGTTGCGGGTGTCCATCCGATTGGTTGCCATTAGGTAATCCGTATGCTCGTCTGCTCGTTTCCTATTACATAAAAAAAACATATAAATACTTACGAACATATAAATACTGAAGAAATAAACGGTTTTCTTTCGTCTCTGTAAGTCCTGGACAAACTCTGATTGGGCTTAGTCCTAATACGGGCTTGAAGAACAAACTTCTAAAGGGACTTAGGGATTATTGTTATTAGTTAGAAATTACTGTTGTTGCCGACGCTACAATGTTTTATGTGATATTTTGCGAACAATTTCTGTGTTTCGTGACGGTTTTGTAATATTTCTGAATATTTATTAATAATATATCGGAATATTTTTAGGTAAAAATGTTGTCATCACCCTGAGATATAGGCTAGCTAGTACAAATGTTACTTTTTCCGAGTTATATGTGCTTACTAAATATATTTAGTCACCTCCAAAACACGTTGTGAAGGTTATCACGTTGAGAACTTACACACACTAAAAAGAACACTTATATTTTTTTTATTTGAAGTTGGAAATCGCCTTCATTATTGATCATTCTTCATGTGTGAGAAGCTTTTGCTCAGTTGTAGGTACCTATATGCTGGCGTAGGTGATGATCATACGAAAGTAAAAAAAAAAAAATTTTACTCCTCTTGTGTTACTGTCCATGGATGGTATTGATTACTTGTCTTCATCACTGCTAACCAAAGGCCTTTTCTCACAAGGAGAAAGTTTGAGCAATTATCACCACGTTTGCTCAAGGTGGATTGGCGATTCCAAACTTATAATTTTATATATAAAAATGGATCGCAAAATGTGTTAGTAAGCGCATAACTCAACAACGCCTGGACCAATTTTGTTAATTCATTTTTTGTTGTGTTTGTTATTGTCAGGAGAAGGTTCTTATGAAAGAAAATATTAGAAAAGTAGAGGGAAAGATTAGGAAAAAGTGACCCTTTGATAGCGAGATAGTTGGACCCGTGCGAAGCGGGGGCGGGCCGCTAGTTAGATATTATATGTCCAGGTTTTCTCACTATATGTTCCTTTACCGTATGTCAGTAGTGTCTAAATAATCTTAGAAAGTAGACTACTACATATCCTTCTTGGTCAGGTAATCCGTAATCCATGTAACGGTGATATTTTGCCAGTTTTCTGGTAGTACGCTGGTTATATAGGATAGTTTTTATCCCGAAAATCAGCGGGAAATTAATAAAAATCCTGCAAGGGTAGGTAAAACCAAAAATCTGCACGAAGTCACTATTCCACGTGAACCAAGTCGCGGGAAAAGCTTGTTTATTATACATTTTCTGTTATTACATTTAATAGATTATATATATTATTTCGTAAAATTGTTTACGTATTCAAAACATATAATTTTAATTTGTTTTTTTTTTATTTCAATTTTGCGATAAATTTCAATATTTTGTCTTTATTTGTGTTTGAATTGAAATTACAATATAAAATCGTATTGGCGTATTACTGAATAAGTAATTGTAGATTTTATTTTAATTTGAATGATAACAGGCAATTACAATTTATAACATACATAATAATCGGTGGCGGTATGCCCTGGATGTGATCGGCGGCGGCGACCTTTCGCGCCCGGCCTTCTCCGTCTGTGAAGCAGTTATGCTCGCAAAGAGGAAGGCGGCTCGCGTCAGGGAACAATCCTCCTCCTCACGCCCCAACCGCCACAACAGGCGACACTACGGGCGTCGGGGATCAGGAACGATCTCCAGCCACCGTAAGCGCGGGTCTGCGGATAAATATTAATAATTATCAATATAATAATTATCTGTCAAAAACTTCCTTTCTTCTTTAATGTTTTTTTTTTGTTTGATTTAAGGATTTATGTTAAATTGATATTATTTTTAATAAAAAGACATATTGTAATATCAATTAAAATAACATACTTCTAGATGCAACACTACTATTACTTACTAGTACCAGGTTGTTGCCAACACTATGACAAACAAGGTAATAGAGTAAAAAGTGTCATGGCTGTTATGTGTCTAAAACAAAATAACGTGTCTAATAAAAAAAGATCACACGAAACAACTCTTTGTGTGATCCACAAATTGTTGTTCCGGGTCTGGGTGTCTTGTGTATGTGAAATTTGTATGTTTGTAAAAGCACCCACGACACAGGAGAAAATCCTAATGTGGGGCAACGTTTTTTTAATAGATAGAAGATAATTACAACATATTTTATCCAAATCTCAACAAAAGACTTTAAGTTTCTTTCAATTTTCAAATTCAAAACTCGAACTTTATGAAAAAAAAAACAAACTAACTAAAACAAAATAGTCATTCATGCACTTCAATTTTATACAGTGCTGTGTGTGTGTTTACTAGCATAAACTATTATAATCACATCACACCCCAACCCAGAACCACTATTTGTAGTATCAAATCGTTAATTTAATTTTATAATGCCACTTTTAACATCATCTCATACTTTATCTATCAAAATGTTGCTGTCAATTTAGTTCAACTCGCAAGTGTAGCGCTAGTGTACTACAACTCACAGCGGATTCAGATTCGAAGTTTAGAATGAAGTCTTACAGAATCTCACCCCAGGTAATCCATCTGCTCGTTTGCTACCAATCCACATAAAAATCCTCTACATTCAACAGACAATCGGAAACCCGAAGACATTAATTTGAAGACCTAACGTAACAAAAATCAATGACCTGGCACGTGGTACCCCTAGCCTTGACCTATAGAGGTCTGGCGTATTGCCAGGGTAGATAAACCGAAGTAAAATAATAGTTATCGGTATCTAGTTAGCCAAAGGAATTAGAAAAACAATACGATCTTAACATTAATTGTAGGTACTTATGTGGCGCCGCAGCCTCAGCCTGGAGCAGGAGGAGGAACGGGTGGATATTAGTCAATAAGAGTCTGACACTTCCTCTCGTATCACCCTAGGTGGGACAAGTAATTTTTATGATTTTCCCCTCACAAAAAAAGCTCTGGCAGAGCAGAAAAAATAACAGAAGTGCAGTTTTTAGTCATAAATAGTCTGACAACTTACGGCACTCAGAGCGAGAGAAGAATGAGTGATGATTTTCAGCTTCGAAAAAACTTTAGTTAATATTCCAAAAAAAAAACCATAGGTTGTTTGGATAGATTGGACACTCTTTAATATTGCCTGCTTTTTCTAGATTGTAAAATAAAATATAAAGTGTGAATAAAAAAACAATTATAAAGTCTCCGGCTAAATCTCACAGTCTCTTCAATAACAGCATTGGCCATAAACCTTATGTACTTTATACATTAGCTAAGACATAACGCACACTGAAAATCCCCAAGCAAACCCATAATCGAACCCCTAGTATTATATAAATGACCTAAGATAACCCGTAAGGGAGTGGTCCACATTTTGTGCTGTGTCATCGCACCGCACAAAGTCAGTAAGGAACCTTCCAAATACGTTATAAGCCATGAGTTCCGTATAGGTTCTATATTATGGCCATGTAGATATCGGAAAGGGCATAAATTCGGGTAGAAACCACCAAAGGAGGTGTCATGTATATTGGTGGTAGTATTAATATTGTAATAATAAGGATGTGGTTAAGGTATTCAGGCGGGGTTGTAGATCATCATCATCATCAGCCATGCTAGCCATTCAACACGGAAAAGGTTTGAGCATAAATCACCAATACTTGCTCATAACGGGTTGGCGACTTGAAACTTATAATAAGAAATTATTTATTTATTTATTTATTAAGCTTTATGCACACAAATTTCTGTACATAGGCGGACTTAATGCCGTAGGCATTATCTACCAGTCTGACCTTTGGGTGATGCAGAGATGAGTAAAAACGGTGAGCGCAAGCAGCAAAATTTTTATAGACTAAAACAAAGACTCAATATAATAATGTATGAATTTAAACAAATTCAATAGCAATATAATCTTACATAAACTAATAATAATAATAATAAGGCAATGATCCGATGATCCGCAAGGCAGCTTGTGGATCCGCAAGGCAGCTTGTGGATCCGCAAGGCAGCTTGTGGATCCGCAAGGCAGCTTGTGGCGAGCTGTTGGGCAGTGGCGACCCCACGGACCTGACTCCCGGGAGGTGTCTTGTTCTTCTCTCTCCAGTTAGTCCTCGTGACGAGCTGGAGTGAACACTGATGAAGAACAAACCCTTCTACCTCATTCTTGCCTTAATTGGCTGGCTTGAGTGGAGATTCGCAAGAGTAGGAGTTGAAGGAGACTCGGGGGAAGGATGTATCTCAGTAAGGTGCTGGTAGGAGTCTTGACCGTACTTCCGGGATTGCTCTGATAGCCGTGGGATGCCTCTCCTTCCCCAAGCAGCTCAACGTATGTTGCCCCCGTGTCGCTACAAGCTAGCGGCCATTTCCGGGGGCCCATTAATTGAGTTTGCCAGTCACCCCCTGCCTGTTTATCCGTATGTATCAATATTGGTCAGGGGCTGGGGCCATAGTATTTCCATAGTTTTCATCCACTAGTGCATAGCAACCCATACCCATAACCCTATTAATTGTTACCACATTTTACAATAATCCTGCATCAACCGGGGATTGTCCTTGGGTGCACTTTTATAGTGCATACAGGGATAATTGCCGGCTGATGTCCCATCACATTTAAAATTGTTCAACGGGCCTCTGCGAGTTGGCTTCGGCTCCTCGTATGCCTTCCAAAGGTCCGGGACCCTGTGGTCCCGTGAAAGGAAAGAACAAACATAATAATAATTAAATTATAATAATAATAATTAAATAATAATAATTAAATTATATCGATCGATCTGGTTGAAATGATATATGCAAATAGGTTACACCCTGGATTAGCACTGGGCTTTTTTATCAACGTACCAGGCAAGCAAAGCTGTGGGCGGAAGCTATTAAATAAATAAATAAATTATAAACGCGAAAGTAATGATGTTTGGATGTTTGTTACTCAATCACGCCTAGACGAAAACGGCTAGACGGATCTGGATGAAATTTGGCACAGGCATACGATATACTCCGGAATAGGACACACGCCACTTTTTATCAACATACCACGTACGTAGGCGAAGCCGGGGTCGGAATCTAGTAAATAAATAAAACAAACGAAAAAAATACTTAAAAAATATATGAAATAAACATTTTTCTTCAAAATATTTTCTTTTTAAACGAAAACGAAACTATAATAATACAATACAGCTATATATGTACATACATAAATTGTCCGGGATCGACTATATATCACTCTTCAGAGCTAGCAGGTGTAACGTAATTGTCCTTGTCGTGTCACAATGGGACACTTCCCATGGGAAATTGTGTGCAGAATAAAAAGGATAAGGCCTAAAGACTGAGATCTTGTAATGTATGTCAGTAGTTATTTGGAGAGTTTAATGTGACTTGGAAAGGTAGTTTATTTTCTGTTGTGTATGATGATTAGGTGAGTATTTTTCACCTTTCTATGATGTAATTTTATTCGGTAAAACATCAAAATATTCAATTCGAAATTATGTTAATAATTTCTATAGTTTTTTACGGCTGGCCCCAGGTCTAGGCCACGGTACTTCTTATGTGTTGGTGGCAATCATGCAGACAGATTACCTGATGGTAAGCAAGCAACGATATTACGAGTTACGAGTGCCTTGCCGACTTGTTATGGATATTAATTACTTTATTTATATATTTTTTATTTTATTTTTGTTAAGTGCAGGGGAAATATTGTGTCTCCTAAAACCGCCGGTTTTATGAGAGGCCGAGCCGACCCGTACCGAAGTTTGGCTCTCCAAATGTTTGTTTCGATTTCACAACAGTTACACATCAAGGTCACATCGCCAACCATACTTTCAAATATAGTGCCCACTGCTGAGCTAAGGCCTTTTCTCACTCTTTGAACATTAATCAACGCGCTTGCTTAAGACGGATTGGTGATTTTACACTTAAGTGACGTCACATTGGTACTTGCTAGGTTTCGAGCCGCACCCTCATACCATGCATGAGAACCGGACTCCTTAAGCTTGAAAATAAATATTTTAAAAAAGTGTCGGGGAGTTTCTTGCTCATTCTTCTCCGTTCGATTCTACGCCTTGAAACGAGCACCTAACTTCACTGACAGACTATAATTAATATTATACAAGTATTTTGAGGTATCATAAATACGAAGTTAGTATTTATGGTTTAGTTGGAATAAATAATTTTGACTTTTGACTTTGATTTTGACCTCCAAGCCACCACGACTTTGATTCCTTATACACACTTTACAACTTTACATCTCGCCTTACATAATAACAGACACGATATCGTGTAACGGCATCCATTTCACTAGGATAGGTCTCCATTACACAAACGACTTAATTACCACACTCATATGACAGGGCGACAGAGGAATTTTGAAGTTACTCGTGTTTTCTTGTTGTTCAGTTGCTAACACATCTGTACTAATATAATAAAAATGAAAAGTTGGTTTAGTTAGTTTGTAGAAAGTCTGTATCTCAGTAACTTAAAGACGCGAGTAATTAAGTTTGTTATGGGTAGGCCTGCTACATTGTAAGTCACATTATGACCTATTTGACCTTTGCCTATCCATTACGAATTAAAAACAAAACAAAACAGGTTAGAACGGGATAACTATCATTCTATTTCATCTGACATAGAAATATTCAATTGTTCAGTTATCTAGGGAGGCTTTAGGTTATAAAATGTTTATATTAATCGTTTCATTGTTCCGAACTAATTAATATCTACAGCAGCCAAATAAAGGGCAAAACTGCAGTAGCAACCCGTCCCGGCTTCGTAAAGTTGCAATGCTGATAGTAAATTTCTTTACAATTCAATTCATGTATTTATTATTTTATACATATAAACCTTCCTCTTCAATTATTATATCTATTGAAAAAGCTGCAACAAAATCAGTTGCGTAGTTTTATAGATATAAGCATAGAGATACAGGGACAGAGAAAGCGACTTTGTTTTATACTATGTAGTGATATACAAATCTATGTGAAGGTAATGAAATGAAATGCATGAATGATCTGAGGGCTGATCTACCATGTGTAACAGGTTGTTGTCAGTAATGTCAATTTCTTTTTACAGAAAAGAATCTCTTATCTGAGAGATAAAATCTTTGTATTTTTGACAGAGAAGGACATATTTTTTTATATTTCTCCATCCAGAAATAGAATGCATATTATAAAAATAATCTGTTTTATAACGCTTTTTTTACAATCAAATAATTGTAATAGTAGATAATCTCATAGATAATCATAGATTTTTAGTAATTAAAAACCATCCCAATTGAACCCCCATTTCAAATAAAGAACAAATGATATGAACCAGTATAATATATGTCTAAAACCTATTCATAGACTGAAATAAATCTGAAAGACGCAACGCACTTATAACGCTTTTGGTGTTGTGAGTATCCATTGGCAAAATCGATTATCTAACACTAGAAGTTCTGCAGGTTACACTGACTATAACAAAAAAAAGGACATGAAAAAAGAATTCTTCTCTCAAAAAAAGACATGAAATAAATACATAAATGTCTTTAATTACGAAGACGTCTCCTACTAAATGAACAAATGGACTTTGTAAATTCTTATACAAAGGTTAAGCATTAGGACTAACAAGAGTTCACAATTAAGATTCAGGTAAGTCACTAAGTATTCCACTTAGACTCTCTGTCGTTCTGTTTAAAAAAAGTCGAGCACCCTAATAACATAAATAAAATAGTAATGAAACAGCTATAAATGTCTTTCCTTGTATCTCTTACTGAATGTCGTCGGGCAGGAAAACTGCAGAAAATATGTAAAAACTTAGTAAGCAAAAAAATTAACTAGCTCTACTCGTTTCGAACCACAGAGGGGTTCTGTGTTCGCGTCCGCGCACGCTGCTCATGAGGAAGAACCCCTCTGTGGTTCGAAACTAGTAGAGCTTTTCTCTATTTACGCACGAGAGTAACCCGCCATTTTTAGTTAATTTAGTATGTGTCACGATAGTTATTATAAAAACATATTTGTGGAGAATGTCATCATCCGACTTCTACTACCTTGGGTGGGGTAAAAGGGAGTTGAAACTCTTACTGACTAAAAATCACATCATTCCTTTTCCGTTCAATCTCATCGTTTTTTTTTATGTGATGGGACGGATATCAACCAGATCGATAACCTGATGGTAAGCATACAGCGCCGCCCATGAACACCCGCAACAACGGAAGTGGTACGAGTGCGTGCCAACCTTTTGGAGATTAGGGATTTTGAGATTTTGGGATTGGGGAGGGAATCGAGAAGGGTGTAATTGTGCCTTCGCTGTGGTTGTTTCGCGACGATTTTCTGTTAGGCGGTGGTATCAATGCGGTCGAGCCGAGCCATTCGTGCTGAAAAATGGTTCTCCCACACTTAAGTGTTAACGCCGGCTATTTCTTGTAATTTTGTATGAATTATAATTTGGCTCCAACAAAGTATTCTATACATTTTGAAATTTTTATGATTTTTGATTTTTGAACGATAAAAAATTTAGTAATGGTATTGATACATACCTAATAATAATTTCATTGATTTCCAACAGATTTTAAGATTTTCTATTCGTCGCATTTCATGTGTTTTTCTTTTTAATAAAACTGTACAAGTGCTATCAACTTTTAAACACACGATCATTCAAAGTGCTTCTAGCTCAAAGGGTAACAGACCATTGCGGTTTCAAATTTAAAATTCTCGTTCATCGCAGTGTAGGATATAGGATAACCAGTAACGGGTTCACACCGATGGTAACCACAATTCGGAATCCCGATAACATGCGGTTTGCGGCGGGAATTCTTCGCGAGTAGAACGATCAAGTGTAAACCTGAAATGGGAGCAATGTTGGCCATGAACGGAACTTAATTCCCTTTGGCTATCCTTTCTATGGAGTGGTTTAGCTTTAAAAAGGCTTTTCAAGGAGTGTCGTCATTGAAAGTTTGAAGTGTTAGAATTATCCTATAGAAATAAAAGATAAGTGGATGGGTTTAAATATGCACCACATTTTTTCTTTAATTTTATTTAAAAACTAGCTGTGTTCTGCACTTTCATTTGCCTATGTTCACCGCGGATAGTACAGTTTCCTAACAGTTAGATATTTCTTCAATCGGTCGAGTCTTTTTAGAGCCTACTCAGTTCTAATAAGAATCTCACGCGGTTTCACTCTCACGGGTAAAAATTGGCAGACATAAATCTATTGTTAATATTAAATGCATAATGTATGATATTGAAACAAATAATATCAATGTTTCTTTTTTTTCACTTGTTATCTTCTGCACACTGTGTCCTTAATCTGTACTAACCGTTAAATATGTCTGCATTACTCTATAAAAGACTTTTAGAGAATGCTTTAAGCCATTTTGTGTGTAGAATAACAAATAAATAAAATTACTATTACTGAAAAATACAAACCACATTATTATTGACAGTATCATTGTACGATATAATAAACAGAAGTATGAGGATATAATATTATAGGGTTTTTTAATATAAGTAAGTCCAAGTATCCGCAAAAAATACCAAACCTTCTGACATCCCTACCTAATGTAGGCCACTCACAATCGGAAACGGGTCACGCTCTCTCGTAATGACTTACTCATTAAACGTTCTTAAGAACGCAATCATTTTGTCCTACCTGTCGCTAATACACTCTAATTGTACCTTCGAAGGACAGTACAGTGCCCGGCGAAATTAATTGCACATCCATTTTTGTGAATATGAGTATATATTTTATACGCATAAAAAGGATTCTCCAAAATAAAAAGAAAAGTCAAGTGCCCTCAATTACGCATATGTCTCGCACAAAGTCAAAAAATGAACTTTTTAAATTTTTATACGCATTAGCAATATTAAGATTCCACAATTATGATTCAGATGTAACTAAGTATTAATATGAGTATACTAGTATATATTTTTTGTGCTATCTTTCTACTTCTCATCCTCAATCTTTAAAGATCGGCAATGCACTTGTACTTCAGCCATGTTGCGCGTGTCCAAAAACTGAGTCCTTTGTATGTCATCCGTCTGCTGGTGAACCAGCAAATCCTTAAAATAAAAAAACTAAAACGTCGATGATTTTTTTTTTGTATCGTTTGTCACTATTCGACTCGATTAACAGGCGAATTACCTAGCATTTCTTATTATGTTATATGTCCAATATTTATGGCTAGGTATTGTACCTTCTTTTAAGAGGTTCCTCCTGTGAGTAAGCACAAGATTTTTTCATAGATGCCTCCCGTAAAGTGGGCTTAATTTGATTTTGGATATTTTTACCGTCTGTCTTCTCTAATTTTTACGGAGCAATTCTTAATTACGTTTTCAGTGAGAGCTTGTTTCTGGATTCGGATTTATAGTTTTTTTGTACAAAACAATGTTAGTCCTTTTCTATGTGCAAAATATTACTTTTCTCGGGAACATTAACAATTCTCATCATCATCATAAGCCAATTAATTCTCACTGCCAAGCAAAGACCTCTTTTCACACAATGAATTTTTAGGCATTAATCACCACACTTGAATAAGGTGTATTGGATATTTTAAACTTATAATAACTAGAAATTATAAGTCCAGGTTTTTTCACTGAACACTATATAGGTACTAACTAGAAAGTATAATTGCGAAATCCAAATTTATGAAAGCTCTTAGTAGCTACAGTTCTCGAGATAATTCCACTTCTCAATCAATCTTAACCTAGCAAAGGGGGAATGAGAATCAAAAGTAATTTTGCACGCAATCGGCTTAATACGAAGTCGACGGCTTGCAAACTAGGTCATCGGTCCATTAGACGGACGAGCATGAAGGATAGATATCAATAAAATTTGATATATGCCTGTCTGTAGCATTGAGTTATTAATACCAGACCACGCTGAGCCTGAAAAATGGGGAACATACATACACACATAGAAGGCTATACGATATTACTGTTAAAGTCCAGAAAAATTGTATTTTTGTTTCTACTATTCCTAAAAATGGAAGAAAATTTTTGTAACAACGCAACGGTCAGTTACACTGTGCTACGAGATTGCTACGGCGTAGCGCTACGACAAAAATAGCGTAGTATAATAATTGAATTTATAGGGTATTTTAAAACTGAAATAAAAGCTTGTAAAATTATTGTAAAAATATCTTTCTGCAATAAACTTTTAGTGTAAATATGTTGGTCTTTTACAGAATCCTATTCGTTGAATGTAAAATTTACTAACTAATTTATTGAACGAAAACTTGTGTTGAATGGAAGGTTCATTATGTAATTCATATGATTCTTATTAAAACTTTATTACATTATATATTAAAATAACAAAATAATTCACTTACAATATCAACTTATATTTCGATACAATGTGAAATGGACCCTAATATTTTCTTTGCATTATTCATTCATAGTAGGCAAAACAAAAGTAAATCTGTAGATGCAATAAAAATTATAATTAAACGAAGCCAAAGCAAAAAGAAAGTGCAAAAATGAATCATATATGTAGAGAATTGATTTAATTATAATCCCTGCCTATAAAATTAAGTTATTACAATGAAGTGAAATAATTTCGTGAAACCCTCCATATAATGATAGATGCTAATATGTAATTACTGACTGAAAAATCTATGTAAGGTGTCACAATCAAAGGTAAGGTGGGAGCTGATAATACAGTGGCGTTATTTAATTGTAATTAGTAGTGTTGGGAATCACATCAGTGCACGTTATGATATTATCGATACAATTTAGATTTTTGCATTACTTGTTTAGAGTTTATGAGTTTTACAGATTTTTGTAACTGGCGATGACGATGATAATAAAAGGTCAGAGAGTTCCTAAGTTCCTAAAAGTTGGGAATAAGTTCCTATGACCAAGCTAGGTAATCATGCCGATAGGTCATTTTCTATCTTCGTAAATCTGTGCACAAAACTGCTTGTGCAGAATAGAATTAGTAAAGTCTTCTTTCGATTTTGATCATCTATCTTCTATGTGCGTTGCCTCAGTTATTTTCTTACCGGTGTAGCATATCAAACCAAAGTTTATTCGTAAAAAAATGTGAATACATTCAAATTTACAGGCACATTTCTAAGAAATCTTTTTAACCTTTCAATCGTGGTAATTCGAGACACGATAGAAGAACAATAGAAGCACGAACGATGAATTAATAAAAGAGAATATATGTGTCAAAAATAATTTATTATTCATATATATACTTTATGGAATATGAGGCAAACGAACAGACTGATCACCTGATGGTTAGCGATCAGCGCCGCTCATGGACACCAGCAATACCAGAGAAGTCACAGGTGCGTTGCCGGCCATTTAAAAAGAAGTACGCTTGTTTCTTGAAGGTATACACACTATACACATTTTTTTCAACCTTTAGGATAATTTACGAAGGGTTATTCACTAAATCTTACAACAATATTGCTCTAGAAAAACTATTCCCGATAAAGAGATTAAACATAAGCTTACGCTTAGAATTTAAATATTTTTTTCGTAAAACTCGTAAAATATTTTAATTAAGCAGAACAGAAGTAAGGATTTATTGCTCGAGCCATAAATTATTCTCAGATATAACTCGCGATAGCGGGAACTTTGAGATTTGAAGATTTTTTTCTGAACGTTGTTTAAAGAAAAATCTTAGGTAGGTACTTATAATTTTTGAAAGCTAAATCTGACATCGTATTTGTCTAGATTAACGGCCGTGTTTAAGCTTAAGATTTAAAGAATATTTTTTGTTATACATTTCTAAATACCTCTATCTCTTTCACTCATTCTTGCTTAGCTTTGTCCTATGCAGTAACATTTTAAGTGTGGAAGAGACAAGCTTTAGAATGGGTCAGCTCGACCGGTGTGATACCACGGCCTCACAGGAAACCAACGTGTAACAACCATAGCGTTGTGTTTTGCCGTGTGAGTACCAACCGGATGCCCAATCCCTCCCCCTCCCCTATCCATTCCCAATCCTTAAATATCCGCAACCCTCCAAAAGCTCGGCAACGCACTCGTAACTCCTTTGGTGTTGCAGGTGTCAATAAGCGGTGCTGATTGCTTACCATTAGGTAATCCGTCTGCTCGTTTGCCAACTTTTATCATATGATTATATATTTTTATTTTATAGAATTATTCTGTATGTGTTCGTGTATTGAGTTTAATTCTCATATGCGTAATTTTGTAATCAAAATAAAAAAGTAATGTATTTTTATAATATTGTAAAATTGAAATTGAAACTTCAAACCGAACAATACGCACAATAAAAAATAATGTATATAATAATACAAAAAATATCTTGTGTGAGACTTTTGTGAAGCTTTGATAAAAAAATATTATTTTTTTCTGTATAAAAAGTGTGTCAGTGTTTTAATGAAGTTAGCTGCCTAAAATTGTCCGTAACCCTGAATGCTAAGTATATTTGTCTGAATTACAATTTATTCATAATTTGGAAAGTAAATAAGTGAGTGTTGAAGAACCATGCTTCGATTCGAATGGGTCCGCTCGACCGGAGTGATACCACGGACTTAAAGAAAACCGGCGTGAAACAACCACAGTCTTGTGTTTGGCCCTGTGTGTACGGTTTACCCCAATCCTTCCCCACACCCAAAATCTCTAAATCCCTAATCTCCAAAAGGTCGGCAACGAACTCGTAACTCCTCTGTTGCGGGTGTCCATGGGCGGCGCTGATTTCTTACCATCAGGTTATCTGTCAACTCGTTTGCTGAACTAATAAATTAAACAAAAATCATTCCCCTCCCCCATCCCAGGCCGGCAACGCATCTGAAGTCCGTTGGTACTACGAGTGTCCATGGCCGGCGCTGATTGCTTACCATCAGGTAATCGGTCTGCTCGTTTGACGTCCTATCACATAAAAAAAGGTTTGTTTTAATTATAATATAATCTTCATTCTGTAAATAAATAATATTTACATAGTATTAAATTTTCATACAAATTCAGGTCATGCGTTTAGAACAATTGTCTCAAGGCCAGGCAATGTTTATTTATCAATCCCAATGCCATCTCAACTTCGCATTATAAAACAAGGTCAGCATTTGAATTTCAGTATAATAGGGAAAATGTATCGTTGTATATAATATATTATGATATTTTTCAATTTTTCATTATATATTATATATCCTTGTATGATTTATTTATAGACATAATGATCTATTGTTTTGATACTATATAGGTATAGTTATTGTCTTTTTCTTATTTATGAACTTGTTTCTTACAGTTTTATATATTACGTTGTTAAGCAAAAACTGGTAAATATTAAAAAGCAGTATCTTACTGGTAATGGGAGTGTTTAAGCCAATAGTAGTAAGGGCTCTAGAGAAAGGAATCTCAGGACATCTCTAGATCTCTAGTTATACTTATTGCATTAGATCCTTGAATTGACCACCTAATGTTAGTTTACTCAGGTGCTGCTTGAGGCTTTAGCCATGAAACTAGAAAAACAAGCAAGCTTTTTCAGTTAATTCACGTAAGTAAGTCGTTATGTTTTTAAAGTGTTTAGCCTTATTTGTAGAATACAACAGCAATTTTTAGGTTAAAATGTTAGGCAGTTTTATTTCTGAATAAAATTTGATTTTAAAATAAATTTATCTGTATTTAACCAATACCCTTGAATATAACAAATGCTTCGTATAGCAGGTATTATCCGGTTTTTTTTTCAACACAACTATATATCGTGTAACGAATGTTCTTACCAATGTCTTATAATTTATATTATTCTAAGTAATTAGTAAGGAAGCTACTTACTAATACAAATTAAAAATTATTTATCTCGACGCGAACCGATTACAAAAAAAAATCTTCCCAAACTTTGAGAGCTCACTTTGATATCTGCGTAAAACAATATCTCTGGAAAATTTTATATTTTATTCAAATTTTCAGGAACACTAGGTAAATTCCTTGTCAAAGAAACTTTTGACACGAAATCTCAACGTTTTTCGTATTGTGAAATGTTGACGCGTTACAAAAACATTGGCTTGTTGCTTAATTAAAAATTCGAAATATTTCCGAAACATGTCGACACAGCGATCCCATTGTGTTGATTTATTCAACACAAAAGGATTCGACGGTTTTAACGCTTATTTTCATGTTGTTTTTAAGCGTTAACCCATTGAAGAGTTATTAAATTCAGTTTTGCTTGTAAATTAATTTATTTCTGACTCGTTACTGATTTCTGTTGTCAGAGTTAAATAAACTTTACACCATCCCAATTTTCCCTGAGGGTATCATGATCGTTGACGTAGATTCTTCATATCAAGAGTGTGTGTTACGCACACGCCTTAAAAATCCATTAGAACATCACAGATACGGACCCCTACATAGACCATCAGAGGTGTCTGAATAATCATAGAAAGTACATATAACTTAGAAAAAGTCACATTGGTACTTGCCAGGTTACGAACCCGCATCTTAATGCATGAGAAGCGGATGCCTTAACCTCTGACGCATTGTGACACTACATTTTGACATGCTTACAGAAACAAAAATGACCCAATTAAAAAATACTTCACAAAAGTCGATATTCATTATAAAAACCTTTTCCCATCCCTAGTCCTTGAAATCACGTAATTATCTTCGCCTTTGAAATCGTGTAATAAGGGATCGCATCATTATTCCAATCTGTTCCGTCAAGTCAATCTGATAAGATGTTAAAAAATATTCTCCAGAAATTGGAAAACCCAAAGAGGCCGTTACTAGGGCCAAATGTAAAGGTCTTAGAGTTTTGGGGACTGTTGTTGCCAAAAAATGTTTTCAAAAAGTATTTTTACCTACTGATGCATTTAATGGTGACAATTTTCACTGCAACAGAATACATAGACGTCTGGTTCGTCAAATCTGACTTAAATTTATTACTGAATAACCTAAAAATTACAATGTTGGCCACGATAAGCGTGATAAAAGTATCAACATTTTTGAGTTGGCAAAAATATTGGATCGACATTATAGAGTATGTCACAAGGGCTGACTTGGACCAGCGAAAAACCGTAGATAAGGAAAAATTGGATCTACTAAAAGCATTTACACAATATTGTAGAAAGATAACATATCTGTACTGGTCTTTGATGTATACGACCGTGGTCATTGTCATGGTACAGCCGATCTTCAAATATGTTTCCTCGGAGACTTACAGATTGAACGTAAAAAATGGAACAGAGACGTATTTACAAGTCGTTAGTTCTTGGGTACCGTTTAATAAAAATAAAATGGTTGGGTATTTAGCCGCTTCAGCGTATCAAAGTTACGCTGCGATTTATGGAGGAGGATGGATCACGTCTTTTGATACCAATGCGATGGTGATAATGGTATTCTTTCGAGCTGAATTGGAGCTGTTAAGGATTGATTGTAAGGATATATTTGGGACGAAATCCGCGCCTGTGGAGCATGGGATCGCTCTAAAGAGGTTGAAAGAATGCCATAGGAGACATGTTGAGCTGGTCAAGTAAGTATCGTCAAAAATAAAGTAGTTTTATTGTTTTTTTTTTTTGCTGAATTATAATAAGCTGATCGTCAAATTTGTCTTATAAAGGCAATAAAGACATTTATAAAATGGAATATTTAGCTTAAAGTTTAATATTTTAACTTTTAAACTTTCGCTTTTCATATTTATAACATATACGAGTATTAACACGAAAAAATGGTGGTCGCAAGCAGACTGAAGATGCGATTTTACAGTTCCTTGCACTCGGGCGTAAAATTTTGTTCTAACTACTTATTTTATTTTTCACACTATTTGAATAATTTTTTTTTTGGTTAATACTCGCGTAATTTAATATTGTATTTGTAACTGACATACTATGCCAAGTAATGGCAAAGTCATTAAAATGGATCGAACATAATAACCAAATTCCATAAACTTACTCACGCGTGTTTGTCGTAAGACTAGGTCAACTCAAACTCTAGTGGTTCTTTTAAAAAAAAACACAAAAAAATAATAACTTACGCAGTTCACTCACGCAGTCAGATAGAACATGCCGAATAATTCATTTAATTTAAATGTAGAAGTGGAAAAAAAACACATTGTAACCCGAACCTAAAAAATGCAAAATAAATATTATTTTTAATAAACTCGAATAAATAATTTACAATTGGTCTAGAATATGTTTGCTATCCAAAGATTGTACTGATAGAGAAAGCCTGTGGCATTAAGAGTCCTTGGTGCAATCTTTTTTTCTTGAAGAGTCGCACTAGGTATACACCTGAAGTATTTTTTCCATAAAACGTTTTTAAAATTATTAATAAATAAATAAATAGCTCAATATCCATTTGCCGACCTTAGACAATCATTTTACTAAGATTCACACTAATCAGCCAGCTACGCAGTACAGCGCACTTAGCATAATATCACACAAGGTTCTACCAATACCGTTTCGAAAACTAATCCAAACAGGAAGCAGGAACAACTGACAGATAAAATTATCCCCCCACAATGTTAAACGCGAGTTCAAAATCCAAATTAACTTACTCGTAGTCAATCTAACTTGCACAGTTAAATGTGAACGATAAATTCTTGTAACTTTGTTTACCGGTAAACGTATTAACTGGTGCAGTTTCGGATTACTTCGAATATGTACGAGTATGTGAATATGAGATTTTTACTTTGTTGTGGTTTTTTGTAATTTTGTTGATAATTCTATCAGATTGGCTGTCATGGTATAAGAGCCATCAAATTAGGAGACAATTTTGGTTAGCAAATAAATGAAAATTAGACCTAATTCTGCTTGGAATTACTTTTAGCTTTAAATGATTTTGTAAGAACCTGTGTGTGTGTTTGATTTACTTTAAGTACTAAAATTGAGTCGAGTGAACGTTGGATTCCGCGCTTAATTATAGCCATCAGGTCACCACCAACGGGGTCTGTTACAGTTAGGGTCAATGCTCAGCGAGAGTTACTGGCAGAACGCACTAAGGCGCAGTGCTCTGTTGCTCCACACTCAGTAGGAGAACGAATGGGACATATATATGAATGAACATAGGACATAGACTTTTCGTTTTACCCAAAATTTTATACGGAAATAGTGATAAGATGATATAGATTGATATTCACAACTCACAACTTCAAAAATCTACTAAAATTAATGGGATTTAGGTTTTATTAATGGGTTTTGAGTTATGTTTCGTCGTGTGTGCCAAGTTACCGCAGAATCAATCCTTCTTTTCCTCCTTCCTCCTTAACCCACTCTTAACTTCTCTGGTTCTCTGGTAGTGTCCATGAGCGACGCCGACTGCTTACCATCAAGTAATCCGCAGGCAATTTTGCTAAACTACGCCTTGAAAAAAAAAATAGAAAAAAACCAACCGTAGTATATTGCTGACTTGGAACTATCGAAGCTTTTTTCAGTTTACATATTGTATTTCTCTATTACTAAGTTTTTTTCTGTGAATATTCTTTGAAGACCTTGAAAAACAAGTTTTCATATTTGATTCTGGAACACAACGTTGTTGATATTTGACAAAAATTCAAATGAAAAACAAAAACGCAAATGAAACTATCAGACTGAAATAATTTCCTTTTAAGGCCACAGTTTATTTTTTTAATAAAAAGTAATTATTTACATTACGTGGTTTACTGAGCAAAAAATGTTAAATAAACTAGCTCTCTATATACCTACCTAAATTAATATTTACGAAGCAACAAAAAAAATTGTATACGACTACTTTTTTGAAGTTCTTTTCATACATTATTATAATAACTAAATATTATTCTTCTGTGTATTTTTTCAGTATCTGTACAGAGTATTTTATTCAAATTATTCTTGAGTATCATCCCCATTAAAAAAAAAACATATCGAGTTATATAGTAAACTAGCAAACCCAGCCACGCGTTGCTGTGGCTAAGGTAAATAATATTGTGACTACAAATTGACATGTAAGCTATCCTACTATCTTTCAAGTTGGATCAAAATGCACACGGAATGATCAAATTTAAAATCGGTTTAATAGTTTAGGAGTCCATCGCGGACAAACACGTGACACGAAATTTTTATATAGTAAGTTTGTTGTTGCTGGTTTAGACCCGGAAGAAACAGCGTATACGAACATACCCGGGTATGTGTGTAAACGTTTTTCCAGAGGTCAGATTTTCAGGTCATGAACAAATACTGCCGCAATTACTTTATAATCTGCTAAGTAATTTTGTAGTTAAAACGCAACAAACAGCCTAACAATAATTAGTAGTCCGGGTGTAAGCAAGATTTTTTTCATGTAAAGATTTTTTTTTATTTATTTATTTTTACAGATACGCTCGTCTCTTTGATTCCTGCTTATCCCCAATAATGTTACTATACATGTTTGTCTGTTCAGTAATGTTGTGTGTCACAGCTTACCAAATCACTGTGAGTACCTATAATATTTATTTTCTTCTACAGTGGCAACTGGAGAGTGGTAGTTTCTTTATAAAATAATTAGGTACAAATTATTATAAAATATAGATTTATATAGTGATAGTAACTATCCCGAGGAATATTAAATTGGTTGAAAATAACGACTAACATACATGAATTGTCGCCTACACGATGTCGCCGGGACGCGCACGCGAATAAGAGTCCCGTTGTGACTTGAAACTAGTAGATTTTATTTACGTAGACTTTATTCAAGTTTTTTTATGTGATAGGTCGGCAAACGAGCAGACGGCTTACCTGATGGTAAACAATCAGCGCCGCCCATGGACACCCACAACACAGCGGAGTGCGTTGCCGACCTTTTATGGATTAGGGATTTGGGAGATTTAGAGATTGGGGAGGGATTTGGGGAGTGGAAGGATTGAACCTCTGTTAACCTCACTCACACTGCGAAACACAACGCTGTGGTTGTTTCACGTCGGTTTTCTGTGAGGCCCTGGTATCACTCCGGTCGAGCCGACCCATACATGAGTAAGTTTGTTAGTGTTTTCTTTATCTAATGCCACTATTATATTTCAGATCGAAACAAGTCCAATGCAAAGATTTTTAACAACAGAATATCTTGTGTTTGGTATTGCACAGCTGTTTATATACTGCTGGCATAGCAACGACGTCTTGTACGCTGTAAGTATTACTATATAGTATAAAACAACAACTCTGCCCCTATATCCCTATGTACTCTTAAATCTTAAAAAACTTCGCAATGGATTTTGGTGCGGTTTTTTTAACAGATGGAGTGATTGAAGACGAAGGCTTATACGTATAATAACATGCATTAAATAGTGGAGAAAATCTGCATAAGTAACGGGGCGGGTCGCTAGTAAAAAAATAAGTATGAAGTAAATTAAAAACGGCACAAAGTTTTGGTTATTTTATCTTACAATACACATTATATTATCAGCCTATAAAACTAACTGCTGAGCAAAAAGCAAAATTGCCTGTCGCACACAGAGAAAGAATTAAAATTAATCGATACAGTTGCTCAAATTCGCATAGTATATTAATTCAAATAAATTAAATTCTGGAAGGGCCACGCTTCGGCATAAATGCGTCAACATGACCGGACTTATACAACATCCTCACAAAAAGCCGGCTTACTTTTTCAGAGTGCAGACCTAATGCTAGGTCCATATGAAAGTACTTGGTGGTCCAGAGGTGTGCAATATCGTAAGAGCCTCTACCTACTGGTTGCACAATTCAACAAGAGCATTGTGTTCTCTGCTGGACCATTCACGAAGCTGACTGTCGCTACTTTTATAAGTGTGAGTAGTTTTTGACATCTTCTTCATATACATCGATGGTTGCCAGACCACAACAGTGCAAGATTTGCGATGATAATTGACTCCTATAGCAAAATTCTGAAATGATCTTAAGGCGGCAGTGCTTACGAATAGTCTATAAATATAATGTCCATATACATTCAAATCTTCCGTGTCGTCGTGGTGGCCCGGTGGTTAAGGAGCCCGCTTCTCATGTATCATGTCATGCATGAGGGTGTGGGTTCGAAACCTGGCAAGTACCAATGTGACTTTTTCCGAGTTATATGTACTTTCTATGATTATTTAGACACCACTGACATACGGTGAAGGTAAACATCGTGAGGAAACCTGGACTAATAATTTTTAATTACAAGTTTGAAATCGCCAACCCGCATTGAGTAAGCGTGGTGATCAAAGCTCTAACCTTCTCCGTGTGAGAAGAGGCCTTTGCTCAGCAATGGGCACTTATAGGCTGATGATGATGATACATTCAAATCTTCCAAAAACTGGCATACCTTGCTTTATGGTATTAGTCGTCAAATGAGCACACGATTTACCTGATGGTACAGATCAAATGGCGCCACCTAAAGATACTGATAATTTCCAAAAGAGTTTGTACAAATGCGTTCAAAGTTAATTAGAAATTTACGGCTGGGAGATTTGGGGATTGAAGATGGGGGAGGAAGAATAGAGCACCCAGGGTTGCAGGCGTAGCGTAGTAATACAGAAATCTATGCCGCGACTGGTTTTGATTCGGTTTTTTTTTTTACTAACCTGTAATGTCCCACTGCTGGGCAAAGGCCTCTCCATCTCGCTTCCACACCTCCCGATCCTTTGACCGTGTCCACCAGTCTCGACGATAGGCGAGAATATTCGGTTGATTAGACAAAATAATTAGAGTGGTCTGGTAACCTTTCGATCCTAAAAATGTTCAAATTTTGTTTTATCATAATATAATACACAATATACATATATGTAACTTGAGTTTAAAATATCAACTTGTACCTAAACGCCCTCGATTTTATAATATATCTTTTATTTTTTTAATTCCGTTGCTTCTATTTGCAGAATAATTTTATAAGTTAAAAAATTCTCAATCGCTTTTACATATTCCAAAATATATTAGCAATAAACGTTTGAAATCAAAGCATCTATTGAAATTACAAAAATTCCACGAAAAATTAATATCGAACGACCTTTGCGTACAGACCACCGCTGATTATGCTACATATTCCAGTCTAATTTTGACCTCTGACTACATAGCCAAAGTATGCTACACAGGTTCAATTTATACTGGACGTGTACTAAGAGATGTTAATACATTTTTGGCCGATAAACTGAATAACTATAAATAATTTATTATTTTTGGGTCGCAATAATATTATTGTATATGTTTTCAGATCTTGAAGGGTGCGTACAGTTATTACACACTGCTGAGCCAATCTCAAATGAAATAGAATGTAATTAAAGAATTTCATTTGTAATAATAAAAGCTTCGAGCAGATAATGATATACAGAGTGTTACGTGAAATAATTATTGTTTGTCTAGAATAGAAATTGGAGTATAAAATATGTAATGATATTTATTTGAATTCAGTTTTATTTAATAATTTATGTACACACAGTAAGTTGGACGAGAAAAATAATACAACAATTAGGTACAAAGGCACAGCTTATTTCTTCAGAAATCTCTTCCAGCAGGCCCGTTATGGGAGAGTTAGAATAAAAAGTTGTGTAGACTGAATGTGTAAACACAATTAGGAAAAAGAAAAACAATAAAAAATAATAAACTAACTATTAAACAGCAAAAAATATATAAATACACAACATACATATAAACCCCCAAATAATATAATATATTATACTAATAAATATATATACATACATACCTATACCACTTAATACACATATTTTAAATATATACCTATAAATACAATAAATATTCTAAACATTTATGATAAGGAAAGATAGTGCTCTTTCGATTTGCGCTTACAATTGCAACAGTCTGTTTGAAATTGTTCAGTGTTTTCATGCTTTGATATTGAAGTTAAAATTGTTTAATTATCTTTCTGTATATTCGGATACGTTTTAGTTAAAATAGTGTGTTTATTTTGTACCTAAAACATTTAAGTGTTTAAAATAATAAAATACAGGTATCAAAACATTGCATTGTATTGTATAATAAAAACATCTCAGAAATTGTAACTGTATTGCTAAGAAAACAGTGTTTCTTGAAAAAAATATGCTTTTTGAAATAATAATATAAGAAACTTCGTGTTAGTGAATGCTTGTGCGATATTTGTAATTATTCAAATGCTGAGATTGCATGCTTTTAGTAGTAGTTAATAACTTAATTATTGTATAGTACACATTTGTAGTAGTACGTATTATCTATTCTAAATTGAATATGGAATAAAGTATAATTCATTTAAATATCTTTTTCGCAATTTTTTTCCTTTCCACCATAATCCCACCAGAAAATCGGCAAAATGCCTCTATTCCCGCAAAACCCCTCTTCTCTTAAAGACGTCGCCAAAGATGGAAAATATATGAGCATTGATCACCATGTTTACTCAAGTGCGTTGGTGATTTAATACTTATATTAAAAAATCATAAGTCTAAATTTTCTAATTGGTCTGTAGTCTATACCATTATATTAGGTATAATGAGGTAAAATTTGTTAGTTTGTATGTAGGGGTAATATTTGGAACCGCTGGTCGGATTTCTAAAATTCTTTCACTGATAGATAGCTACAATGTTCCTGAGTGCTATAGGCTATAAAACATCACGCTATGATAAATGGAGCCTAGCAGCAGGCGAAACCGCGCGAGAGTAGCTAGTATCAAATAAACTTAGAAAGTACGTATGCTCGGAAAGAGAATGTCACATTCTTCTTCATCATGCATGAGAAGCGGATCTCGAGGTCAGTTGGAAGGTTGAAAATTATTACGTTGACCATCTTATCTTTGGACCACACTATTACAAGTCACGATTTGTATTAGGAATTCGTAAAATTGCATTCCTCAACACATACGAATGATGATATTTAGAAAAAATAATAGACTTTAGTTGAAATTAATTTGGATTTCAAACTAAATATTACTCACGTAAATTTGAATAGAAAATAATAACTAATTTTGTGTATTAAAAAACCGACCTCATACGATATTTCATGAAACAAAATTATTATGATGAGTTTCCTGAATGTTTCGCTTCCAGGAAACATTTCGAAAATGAAAATCGTTTCAGTATTTACATGCGTATTTTTGAATGAGAAATTTTACGTATTAACATTTTATTAAACCCATAAAAGAGGCATTATGTTCAATGTATATTTATATACCTATTTTTAATCCTTAATTTGACACCTGGTATAAGTTTTTTTCAAGTTCTGGAAAAATATTAAATGATATAGCCGTGGAATAGTTCTTCCTTCAGATTTTTGGTATAAAATAAAAACTATCCTATGTCCTTTTTAGAGTTCCAAACTATGTCTGTACCAAATATGATTGAAATTTGTTCAGTAGTTTAGGCGTGAAGAAAATACAGATAGACAGACAGTTCCTTTCGCATTTAAAATATAAGTTTGGATGACATGTTTAGCCACAATTAATTAACCCCTTTTAGTTGAGCTTACTGGCTGTAAATAGATCCCTACAGAATTAACTCGTATGATTCTCACACATTAGTTTTATATTTGTCTGGACTTAAAAAGAGATTAACCACTGAATTAGTTTCTGCATTTCTTTTCAGAATAGTCGGATAAAAAATCCGATTTCATCAGGTTGCTTTTTTGTATAAGATTAACGCGTAAAAGTGCTGTTTTGTGGCCTATTTATAAAAATAAATTAATTGTTTGATGGTCATGGGAAAGTACGCCTACGGGTTTCGGTGAGAATCGACTAAGGAAATATATTTTAAAATTACAATTAAATTGAATTTTCTCTTATAATATACACAAACTAAGCTGTGAAGTCAACATGTTTCATATTTTGTATAAATCCGTTTTTGTTTTCGGAATTACATTCAAACATTTTATTTCACACTTTTATCGTCACCTAGAAATTGTTGAAATTAAATCCTCTATAAATTAATATATTATTATAAAACAATATATTTATAAGGGTCATATAAAAGTACTGCACGTCGATTCTATAAAATTTGTTTGATTTTGAATCTTGTTCGAGTGCGAAGTGAGTGTCGAAGTGACGGGGAAATTAAATTTTAGAATGCCACTTTTAACGTCATCTCATACTTTATCTATCAAAATGTTGCTGTCAATTTAGTTCAACTCGCAAGGGTAGCGCTAGTGTACTACTACTCACAGCGGATTCAGATTCGAAGTTTAGAATGAAGTCTTACAGAATCACACCCCTAAACTTGATTTCATCAGTGTCATCATCATTTGTGTCCATAGCACTCGCTTTTTTACTGCGAGAATCCCCCGGAGATTAAGGTAGAGTATACTGTGGTGGTGTGGCTCAGTGCCGCCGTTTTTAGAGAAACGATCGGCAACAGTGATGTCTTAAGGCTTAGTTGAGGTGTATAGTAAGCAGGAGAAGGAATATTACGTTTTAGTCAGTAAAAATCTGTTACTTCCCTCAATTAATAGGACTTAAATTCAATATATTAAAGAACCCCGCTAGCACTAATACCGCGCCTAACAATTTGATACTATCACGTGTTCCGAATAAAGTGTCCGCTTTACATCACAACAGTAGCGCCGTATGGCACAATATACACTTTGTCTTGTATAGTGGACACATGTTTTATATTTTACTAGCGGACGGACATAGCTTCGCACGTTCGTATGTGCAACTACATCGGTGTGTCAGTCATTTGTTTTGTTGGCTACCCGCTACAGCACCATAAGGATAGCTAATTCACTATTTTTTCCTTCTACTTTTCGAGTCCGTTTTATAAGAACTTATTCCTGGTTTTCACTACTTGGTCTCGTATGTGGACACAATAATATAAACTTAAGAATGTATTAGTTAAATTTTATTGTAAAACAATTTATTTTTTAAATGACTATGATGGCTTTCGAATTAATAGTTTGCTTGTCAGTACGTGTGCTTTCATCGCTGACTGCCAGGTTAAATAGACAGTGAACACTATATATTTAATATTTCAATATCTATAAAAAAGAAACTAAGTAAAAATTTGATTTTTTTTAACTAGCATCAAAGGCTGAAATCTAATTTCAACTATGAAATATCCAAACAACAAATAGTTCTAAGGAGCCAAAACATTTTTCAAATATCTGTTTGATATAGAAAACACCGTCAAAGTAGCGAAAGATATCTTAAACGGTCATAAAGTGTCTCAAAAAATCCCTTTTGGATAAGGAAAACGTTATTACAAACATATTTGCGTCCCAAAAACTTCAAATCACGGAAACCTCAACCGTAATGTCATTGGAATAAAACCGAAGTACTTTGTTGAGAACTGTTTTGAAACAAATGCTCGGTGTAATCTTAAATCGATGGTACTTTGTTATGTTGTATGAAGATAGAAGATGTTTTTCTGCAAAGAATCAACAATACATGTTTCTATTAAGTGAGTAGGTAGATTTTTCGTTTGCTCAGAGGGATTTCAGTTAAACGATGTAAGTCATTGGATTTGTGATTTGTTATATTTACTGCTATCGATGTGGTGTAGTTGGAAGTTTAATTATCAAAGCCTTTTTATGGCTACTAATATACAAAAAAAATCAAGACAACATCAGGCTCATCGGTCAAACTCATGATCATAATGGAGAAAACAGCGTAGATTCCAGAATTGGGGTCGCTGGTTTAATAATGGGAGAGCCAAGCTTCGGCACGAATGGGTCGGCTCGACCGGAGTAATACCACAGCCTCACAGAAAACTGGCGTGAAACAACCACAGCGTTCTGTTTCGCCTTGTGAGTGAGGTTACCGGAGGCCCAATCCTTCCCCTCCCCCGATCCCTCGCAATCCCTAAATCTCCAAATCCCTAATCCCTAAAAGGTCGGCAACGCACTCGTAACTCCTCCGTTGCTGGCTGGGTGTCCATGGGCGGCGCTAACTGCTTACCATAGGGTAATCCTCTACTTGTTTGACGACCTATCACATGAAAACAACCAAACCGAATTTCTACCAACTGTTTCTAGGAATGAGTAACGTAAAAAGTTCCACAATTAATGAGGTCAAGGTCAAGCCATGCTTAAACATAATATCTTCACAAGCACCAGTAATACAGGATGATAGCAACTATAAATTTATTCGTATTATCGCATTAACTTGACTTATGTAGTTCCAAGAATGCCTATTACTAACAACTAGTTTTAAGAACTTGGGTATTACACGGTTGTGCTTATTATCCTAATACAGCTTAGTTGAAATTGTTACAATAAATGTACCAACGAAATTAATATACATACCCATAGGATAAAGAGAGAAAAAACATTCAATTGGCACTAGACGCGATGCACCACATATACATAGCATAAAAAAAAAACAAGATTTAACAAAAAGCTGTTATGAAATAGCGGTAAATATATTATTGTCTATTTGTTTAGTATAAGTACTGTGAGCAAAATTTCATCGTAATTTTAGGTTATATTTCAAATGTATTATTTATACTGAATTTATTTGTTTGTAGGCTTAATTCTTGTAATTGTATTGTGTTCTTTTTGTTTAGCCTTAAGAGTACTGTGTGTCATTTTTTTTTGAGCAAACGCTACATTTAATTATGAAATGCACGGAAATAGTCACATTGGTTACAGAAAGAAAATAATGTCGTCTTAACCTACGGGCCACAAAAAACAGGCTTATTCGTTCTGTAACTATGACAAAATATGCAATGATTAGTCTATTCGTTTTTAAAATTTCGGTGGATACGACCTTCAGCAAAAGTATAGGAAACCCTTTTTTAAGTCCAGAAACTAAGGGGTGGCGAATGCGCTTTAGTCCCAGTGAAAACATAACATCAGGTGATCTGGCCACTTTTTATCGCACAAAAATATAATGAACCGCTTAACGACCTATTATAATAAGGCCTTATTACAATCAAATTAAAGCAGCAAATCGTTTACCAAATCAAAGTTTCCCAGTCGATTAGTTTCTTTGAAGTGGATCGATTTAATGCAGTTAATGATGGGAACAGAACACATGTGCGGTCATTGGTTTCTTAGAAAGTAAGTGTGTCAGTCAGTTGTTCTATCTATAATAATCTTTTGTGCCATTATAAGAGTTGTTATTGCGTAATATTGTGCTTTGATGACAAAAGAATCGACCTTATTACACAGAACCTATAACTGATGATTTAAGTGTGGTAGAGCTGTAGTTCGACGACCGAGAATCTTCACAGAAAACTAGTGTTCAACAATGCTCGCGTCGTATTTTGCCGTGAGAGTGAGGTTCAACCCTTCGCCCCATATCCGAAATAATCAATCCTCGATTCCGTCTCATCTAATAAGGAGGCCAGCAATTGTGATTTTTCTGGTGTACTTAGGGTATGGCGACGATTGCTTTCCATCTATCTAGATCACCCGTATGCTCTTCTACCGACATATCCCGTAAAAAGAACATAAGCACTGAATTATAGGTGTTGCAATTGCTGCTATTGTATTGACTGCACGGTTGGCGCTGTGGCTGTCGTGTAACGTGTCGCAGACTTATGCCCGTTTTCCGAAAGCCAGATCTATGATAAAATCAACTAACTAGGTGTCAAATCTCTTGTCAAGTCATCTGATTGGTCGTTGATAATTCAGTGAACCAATCAGATGATTTGACAAGAGATTAAATTGATTTTAACATTGATCGGCCTTTCGGAAACCGGGTGTTAGTGCAACAATTTATATGATGTGTAGTAAAAGTTACTGTTTCTGTTTTATTTTAAAACAAGACACACGAACGTCGCTTCTTAGCCAACAATAAATTAATGTAAGCACAATAAAACCCGACAATATAGAACGATCTACTTCATGAAGAATGTCAACTTACTTATAAGTTTGAAACTTAAATAGTAACTTCAGTATGGAGGAGTGAAGACTTACCCAGTTCTCTTTAACTAAAAGTTTGCACAGTAACTTAACATAATGAGCTGTATGAAGTAGTTTTGGATTTTATTTGATCTCTGAGTTGGATGTGTCGCTTTGTCAAAGGTTTTTTTTTTTGTGAGGGGAAAATCATCAAATGTCTTCTTCCCAGGGTGGGGCAGGATTGACTGTCAAAATTTTGCTGACTAGAAACCCCCCCGTTTCTTCTCCTGCTCTAAGCCGAGGCTGCGGTACTTCATTGCGCTTACCCTCCGGCTGAATATCAGCATTAAAGAGCCCCGTTTTTGGTGATTTATTGGCTCTTTGAGGCGCGCGCGGAACGCTACGCGCTGTACGCTCGAATCAGCGACGAGCTACCCTTACTCGCCGTCCGCCAGCCCGCGCTTACAATGGCGAGAGATCGTCTCTGAATCCCCGACACACTGTCGGATTTAAAACGACAAAAAGAAAACAGTGCCCCACGCTAGGACTTTCCCCAGTTTACAAATTCACATACACAAACCACCAATAACCGAAACAACAATAAATTACTGGATCACGCACACGGTTATGCCTTTACACCAATAGTGCTATCGAATAAAAATAATATTCTCTCTCTCAACAAGGCATAAAACAAAAGTTATTATTTCGAGAAAGGTTCCGAAGCAGAAAGTGGGAGCCTTAACCTCTGGGCTATCACAACCTCTGGTCGGAAGTACAACAGTACAAAATGACATATTTTACTTTCAAATTTACAAATTTTGGAAGAAACTCCTAAAGCAACTAACCAGTTTATTAAAAATAACTAGCTACTCTCGCGGGGTTTCACCCTCTGCCCGCTGCTTGGCTCTTGCAAATCTTTACGTAAATTTTATATCCTATAGCCTTCCTCGAAAAATGGGCTAAAAAACACAAAAATAATTGCTCAACTCGGACCATTAGTTCCGCAGATTAGCGCGTTCAGACAACAAACTCTACAGTCAAATATAAAATATATAGTATAGATATAAGAAACTTAAATATGTTTTTTAATGGCTACTCATAAATAACCCACAGGCGGTATCGGAATCATGCAATAAAAAAATTTTGGGTCACTATCCTAACTATGTGGAAAACCCAAAATGATTTGTACTTTGTTAATTAAAGTTACCATCTTTCTTTAATATTGTTTGGGAATAATAGTGACTGCGATATGCAAACGGACAGACAGACCCACAGTCATGACGAATCTATAAGGGTTCTGTTTGTGCCATTTTCCTACGAAACCCTAAAAAACTCACTTTACATAATTACAAATACATTTAATGAAAAACGTTAATTGGATGTAATTTATTAATAAAATCTTTCAGGATTATTCATGCTGAAACATTTCATTGCATATTTCAGTGATTTTCAGCTCATTTCAGTGGGGAAGGCTCTATGAAATATGAACTGACGTTTTAAGTTTTCAATGATCAGTTAAGAGGCTTAGTTAAGAAGTAAGAACCCGAAATGAACTTTATTGACTTTCACTACTTTCAGTTTTAATATAATAAGATCCGACAGATGGCAGTATTAGCAACTCATCGTTTTATGAAACAGGTTGAAGTTTCAGACATGTTGAATGCATAGTTGATGCGGTGGCTGGTGCAAAGTGTCGCGAAAAAAATCTTTATGTGATCAAAAATTTTTGTTGTAAATTGTGATTGTTTGTAAACCCACCTACGACATAAAATAAATCGAGGGATAAACCAAGTAATGTAACGAAACCTTTAAAAAAATAGTGTAAAAATAAATTATATAACAAATACTCTAAGAACCGTGTCAAAATCGCTTCAGTTAATCATGAAATAATCACAGAAAATTGGACGAGCAACTTCTACAAGCTTAGGTTGTTACAGAAGCTATTCGAAAATATCAAAACAATGAAGTTCTTCGCATTCTAAGAAAATGAACAACAGTTTTATATAACGCATTATTTTTTCAATTCTATTCTTATACTAACTTTTAAACTTTCGCGTTTCATCTTAACAACATTATATTTACGCGGGTATTAACGCGGAAAATTATAATTTGAATACCTTGGTAGGCTTGACGTTTCGACCCGGTTGCACAGGTCGTGGTCACAAGCAGACTGAAGACGCGATGTCACAGCTCCCTGCATTCGGGTGATGAATCTTCATCTACCCCCTTATTTTCATTTTCTACCATATTAGGCCGTCTACACACTACGCTGATTATATCCACAGATGTGTTAACCGACTTTGAAGGAAAGCGAGGTTGTGTTTTGCGAAGCACTAGATTCCACGTCGACGACAATTTAAAGCCGTCCTCCCGATTGAAATTATTTGGGCATTTCTTTATTTCAACCGCTTCACGCACAAGTCTTGTATGGTAGTGGCGATCAGTGGAGAGAATTTGCGGTCGGTGGAATTCTACCCAGTGATTAGAACCAGCCTGGAGCAGGTGTTCTGCTATCGCTGATTTGTTGCTCTGTCAGTTTTTGACTGCGGCGATATGTTCTTTGAGCCTCTCAGCAATGGTCCGCTTCGTTTGCCCAATGTAGGAACTACCGCAGCTGCAGTTGATCTTATAAACACCTGGGCTTTGTAGTGGCAGTACATCCTTCGCCATGCCTACCTTATCATGAAGTTTAGCCTCAGGTGTGTAGATCGTCGGGATCGAAATTTTTTTAAGGACGGATCCTATCTTGTCTGTCACACCCTTTATATAAGGCATGAAGGCAGGTTGTCTGCTCACGTTTGGATGTCTGGCTCTCTTCAGCGGTCGCAATAGTCGCCCATCCCCTACATTTTAATTCTATTCTTTAATTCAGGTTTATTTTTCAATATTTTGTTAATTCAATCTGACAAAATCTTACAAACTATTAGCCATAGGTAGGTTACTCGTAGCTTTTGAAATTGTCTCGCACCCTATGCATCAACAATGCTACTTTTTCTAATGATGGAATTGAGGTTATATTATGTAAGTCGTGGTGGTTCAGTGATACAACGGCGTGAAGCAACGTTTGCTATATTTCGCCGTGTAAATAAAGCTGCAGCGTAATTTTCCCCTTCCCTCTATCTGCAATGCTCATTGTCGTAACGCTCAAAAAGCCAATTTTAATTTCTCTGATGTTCATGAAAAGTGATTGCTTACCATAAGGAAACAAGTATATTATGCCATTAAATAAAAAAAATGAAGTTAAATGTATTGAAAAACATATATCACACTTTCTGCAGATAGCATAAAAATAATAATTGATTGTTTTAGTTATAATAAGTTATAATAATTATGTAGTTATTATAATATAGTCATAAAAAACAGCTTGCAGAAATAACAGACAACATTGTTCCTTAAGTTAAACAATTGACCATCATATAACCAAGACAATGTATAGGAACCAATTAGCAAAGCAATTAGATGGTGAATTAACACGATTGGTCAGATTACAGGAGATGAACTATTAGACGATTCTGATTGGTGCATATTGTGTTGATATAGAATACTAGTACCGGTATTACGAAATTGATATTGTGTATTGTAAATTGAAATCTAGTAGTTACGATATATAGTTGATCCGACTTCAGTAGTTATTATTTTTTGTTGTGTTTGTTCTTGTCAGAATAAGTTACTTGTATGGTACGAACTTGTATAATTGTGGGAGAGCCAAGCTTCGGCACGAATGGGTCGGCTCGACCGGAGTGATACCACGACCTCACAGAATACCGGCGTGAAACAACCCACAGTGTTGTGTTTCGCCATGTGAGTGAGTTTACCGGAGGCCTAATCCCTTCCCTTCCCCTATCCCTTATCGATCCTTATATCCGAAATCCCTATCCCCAAAAGCAACGCAACGCATTCGTAACTCCTTTGGTGTTGAGGGCGTCCACGTAAAACAATTACAGCGTTGTGTTTCTCAGTGTGAGTACGCATTAGTTACTCGTGTGTCCATAGGTGGCGCTGATTATCTGTCTGCTCATTTGCCGACCTATACAATTGAATAACCGAACGAAGTATAAGTGGGACGCCAGTTACAAATAAGAGTAAATTTTTTTGTCATATAAATATCTCATTCAAACTAATATTATAAATGCCAAAGTAACTCTGTCTGTCTGTCTTTTCTTCACGCCTAAACTACTGAACCTATTTGGGACAGACATAGTTTGCAACTCGAGGAAGTAAATACATAGGATAGTTTTTATACCAAAAATCTGCAGGAAGTCACTATCCCACGCGAACGGAGTCACGGGAAAAAGGTAGTTTAAGACATACCTTAAAAAAATATTAAAAGATTACGTAACATGTTCAAAGGGTCAATCCTTTTTACATCAAAATTCTTAAAACTTACTATAGAAGTCAAGACTTCTAACGAATACGTTTCAATGCAGGTAAAATAAAACTATTATATAAAAGAAAACGGCTACCTTTGAGACGAGCCTGTCCAATTCCCTTCCGATTACCTCCCGAAGAGAATTAACTTCACTCAGAGATTATTAAGATATCCTCTCTTACTGGGAGTAAATTAGTTTTCATACATCATAATAATAATTAGGTTAGAATTCGTTATGTAATTATGGCTTGCTATACGAGGTTTTTTGCAAAAGAAAAATATGATTTTTTTCTTTTGCGAATTTTGTTGTGAGTATAATAATTATGTTTTGTTGTACTCTTTTGGCAGGCTAATTATATAATTAAAAACTAATTTTAGATTATGATTAAAGAAGATGCTATATAATTGTATGTACTTTTCCTAAAATAAATACTTGTTACTTTAGCTGTTGCATAAGTCGGCAAACGAACTGACGGATTACCTGATAGTAAGCAATCGGCGCCGCCCTTGGACACCCGCAACACCAAAGAAGTTACGAGTGCGTTGCCGGCCTTTAGGGAATAGGGGTTGCGGATATAAGGATCGGGAAGGGATAGGAGAAGGGAAGGGATTGGGACTCCGGTTTCCCTTCCCCAATCTCCAAATCCTAACTGCCTAAAAGGTCGGTAACACACTCGTAATGTCCATGGGCGGCGCTGGTTGCTTACCATCAGGTAATTCGTATGTTCGTATGTTCGTTTGTTCGTTTACATAAAAAAAGAATAAGTGTAATTTTATACATGGTTTAATTTACCTTTGCGTACAATTTTTACCTTACCTTACCTTACATTACCAATGTCTTGGTGTGGCCATGTGAAAAAGAGGGATGAAAAGCATGATACAAAAAAAGCCATGAGTATAAATGTGGATGGATGGAGAGGGAGAGGGAGACAAAAGAAAATATGGATTGATTGTGTGAGAAGTGATATGGAAGACAGAGGAGTTAGCGATAGTGTGACGAGTGACAGGACAGAATGGAAGAAAAAACCATATTGCGTCGACCCCAAATCAAACGGGACAAGGGCAGGAAGATGATGATGATGATGGTACAATTTTTACCGATGCAGACTTGTTCTATTAGCTATTGCTAATAGAATTGCTATTGCTAGTAGAATTGCTATTGCTAATAGAATTGCTATTTGAAAATGAAACATATTTTTGTAACCAAAAAAATCGCTAATCCGATCAGATATTTTCTATAAATTACTTATCCAACCAAAACCTCGTATCGCACACATCAACCATCAAACTGTCACATTTTAAATATAAATCCTAAACAAAAAGTAAGCGAATAAAACTAATCCGACCTCCACAGAACACTAATACTGGCTAAAAATATTCAATATCCAACCCTGTTAGTATTTACAAAACGTGCACGTGAAAATAACACTCTACGCCTTTTATTTACCCCAGAAATAAAATCGAGTTTTTTGTGCAGTTTACCGAGCCCTTATAAATGGATACGGCTTTCTTATTATTACAGCAAATATTAATACAATAATTATACACTTATTTTTACCGACTTCAAAAAAAGGAGGAGGTACTATTATATTCGGCTGATTGTTTTTTTTTTTATGACCACCGATTACTCCGCTATTTATGAACCGATTTCCAAAATTTTTTTAAAGGTTGTAAAATGGGTGTTAATATTATTTTCTATTTGACTAAATGAAAACATGTATTAATTTCCACAAGAAAATTTATTTTTTGCTTTTTAGTTAACTTTTTGAAGTCGGAATATTTTTGTTAAAAAATATTTATTAATTAAAAAAAGCATACCATTCCATGAAACTGATACTACATAACGTTTTCAACTTTAAAAACGATTCTATTTTCGTTTCTTTTTATATTGCATGATCTGGCAGATTTCGTTCTCTTTTAGTCCCATAACTTATTTTAACTTATTAAAATATAAAAATATTTTAATAACACACACACATAACACAAAGGTGTCGTCGAAAAAATAATATTTCATGAAATGATTGCATTTCATAAGAATAGGTTTAGCCGTCTATAATATTGGTCATAACATGATTTGTTTTGAGTAGATCACATTAAAACTTGGTTCTCGACGTGGGTAACTAAATATATGACTACTTCATAAAGTATTCAAGATTCCTTGTCGTAAAATAGTTTCATTAATTACCTCTCCAAGCACGAGTGATATGACTCAAGTGAAACTATTGATCGACTCAAGTGGTGGTCTCTGTTCACATGGAAATTGGAGGATTTGAGGAGGGGCAAGCGGATACAATCAGTTACGGTATAGAGTAGTTTACTAATTTATTTAAATATCATTTCTAATTGTTATACGATTAAAATTGACCCGCTTTTTTGTGAGGGGAAAATCATCAAATGACTTCCCCCGCCAAGGGCCGGGCGGGAGGGTCAGACTCTTACTGACTAAAATCCCCCTGTTCCTTCTCCTGCTCGGGGCCGAAGTACCTCATTGCGCTTACCCCGCAACCCCGGCTGAACATCAGCCCTATAGGGCCCCGTCTTTGGTGATCTATTGGCTCTTTGAGGCGCGCGCGGAATGCTACGCGCCGGACGCTCGGATCTGGTTCTGGTCGGGCGGCGAGCTACCCTTACTCGCCGACCGCAGACCCGCGCTTACGGTGGCCGGAGATAGTCCCTTGATCCCCGACGCCCGTTAAAATTGACCCGCTACGGAGTGTTTGAGATGTTATTATACAATAAACATTTCTCTTCAATCACTCCATCTATTAGTATAAACCTCATTAAAATCCGTTGTGTAGTTTTAAAGATTTGAGCTAACATAGGGATAAAGGGACAAAGCAAGTGAATTTGTTTTACACTATGTAGTGATATTCGGCAAACGACTATTCTGGTTGCTTGATACTGCACAATAGGCGCCTTTTGTTGGTGGTTGGGATTTGCGAATTGGGGTTTTGGTGCTTTGGGAATGGGTGAGAGTAAGCATAGGGCTTCCGGTAACTTTATTTATCCGGCGAAAACCAAAAATCTGTCTGGCACTCATATCAATCCGGTTGAATCGGTCCTTTCGTGCCCATGCATGTGCATGGCTCTCCTACACTTAACTTAAGTTATAAATGTGATCAAAAATAGTTGGTAAACGAGCCGATGGATTACTTGATGGTAAGCTATCAGCGTCGCCAATGGACACCTGCAAAAACGGAGGAGATACGAGTACGTTGCCGACCTTTTGGGGATTAGGCATTTGGAGTTTTTGGGATTGGGGTTAACCTCACTCCCACGTCGAAACACAACGCTGTGGTTGTTACACGGCATGGCATCACTCTGTTGGTATCATTCGTGCCGCAAAGTGACGTGCCGTGAAGCATGGCCCGCCCACACGTATAGAAAAGCTTTTCAAATCTCAAAATAAAAAGACATAAGTGGACCAGTAATGGACGAACTAACTTGAATAACTTTTCTCAAACCTCAAGGTCACGGATAGGTCACTGGGGAGTGATCCGCATAGTTTCCACCCAATAATAGATCCAGTGAGGAGAGTTTGAAAAGTTGGATGAGAAAATAATGATATAAGGATGGTAGTTTGTCTTATGTGTTTGTTCGAAGAATTTATTTGACCCATAGTTTTGTTTGGGTTTACAAATAAAATAATGGGTTGCTTGATATTCCCTTTAGATATATGGCGATTTTATGAAGTTCTATACTAATATTATAAATGCGAAAGTAACTCTGTCTGTCTGTCTTTTCTTCACGCCTAAACTACTGAATCGATTTCTGTGAAATCCGGTACAGACATAGTTTGCAACTCGAGAAAGGACAGAGGAGAGTTTTTATAACCAAAAATCTGCCGGAAGTCACTATTCCATGCGAACGGAATCGCGGGCAAAGGTTAGTAACATATACTTACGCAGCTATTTACGGGAAAACTAATTATTAAGCTATAAGTAACATATAATAATTACGCGGCTATTAACGCGAAAATTAATTAATTGCATACCTTGGTAGGCTTGACGTTTCGAGCTGGTTGCACAGGTCGTGGTCGCAAGCAGAATGTTTTATTGGTGAGGAAAAAATCATCAAGTTACTTCCCCCGCCCAGGGCCGGGCGGGAGGGAGGGAATGTCAGACTCTTACTGACTAAAAATCTGCCTGCTCATTCTTTTGCTCCAGGCCGAGGCCGCGGCGCCTAATTGCGCTTACCCCGCAACCCTTGCTGATATTAATAACGTTAAGATTACCATTTTTTTATTTTAAACTAATTTCTACAATATTTAATTAGTTTTAAAGATTTAAAGATACATAGGGATATAGAGGCAGAGAAAGCGACTGTGTTATATTGTGTAATAATAATCATATAATGTATATTAATAAAAACACGACCAAAATTGATATAAAATTATGTGAATTTAATTAAATTGTGTGAAAGTTCAATTATTGACACTTATTCGTTTGGTATTGGTAATTTATATTTATTATATTTTATTTATTAAATTTATTTAGCAACGTTTGATACACATAATAGCGATATTCCAAGAATAATATTTAATTGATTTACAAAAACTATTCAATTAAGATTAAATATGTACGTGATGATAATATTTACCTATATTTTAATATTTCGAAATTGGTTTTAATCATAGATTTTAATAGCACAAAATATTTTTTTATTCAATCGCCCGGAAAATATAATTGATTTTTTTTATGTAATAGGTCGGCAAACGAGCAGACGGATTACCTGATGGTAAGCAATCAGCGCCGCCCATGGACACTCGCAACGGAGGAGTTACGAGTGCGTTGCCGACCTTTTAGGGATTAGGGTTTTGGAGATTAAGGGATTGAGGAGGGATTGGGGAAGGGGAAGGATTGGGCCTCCGGTAACCTCACTTACACGGCGAAACACAACGCAGTGGTCACGCCGGTTTTCTGTGAGGCCGTGGTATCACTTCGGTCGAGCCGACCCATTCGTGCCGAAGCATGGCTCTCCCACACTTAGATAGCGTTACAATTCTATATGACCACAGCATGTCATCATCATCATCAGCCTACAAGTGTCTACTGCTGAGCGAAGGCCTCTCACACGGGGATACTTTCACCATTAATCTTTAAGTCCAGGTTTCCTCACTATATTATCCCTCGCCGTATGTCTGTGGTGTCTAAAATAATCATAGAAAGTACCTACATATAACTTTTTTTGAAAAGGGAATATCATCAAATGGATTTGTATTTCCAATGTTGGACTCTTACTGACTAAACCACTTGCTTAAAAAGGACGTCAATTGTGCAGTCAATTTTAGTCTTTCTTTTTTCTAAAAAAGCTATAGGCTACATATCACACTAAAACCAATAAGAATCGAGAAACGAGCGAAACAGAGCCGGACCACTTACTATCGGCTACTTTCCTATAAATTTGGACTTGTGCTACAGATAAGCCTCAATACGGCCGGAGTCTATTATAGTCAATGGCTTATTATGATAGTTTTCCGTGCGGCTACAATGCGTTCAATGGGAGCTGCGTTCAGGAGATAAAAACTCTTCCATTGACGTGAGCTACTAGTCTGCGCGACGTATTCACCTGTATACAATACGATTTTGTTGCAACTGTAAAATCCATTTCGCGGATTTTATGGATTACTGCTTTGGTGTATTGGATTTTTCTTTTTTTGAGTCAGTTAATAAATAAAAAAATAGTTTTTTGAGATGATTTTTTGTTTTGTTCGTGGTTGCTTACAGATTTCAATTGTTTCATCGATGGGTTACGATTATTGAATAGAGAAATAAGAACTCTGATCTGCCTCTCCTTAAATTCAGTATCGGTAATCATTACCCTTAAACAACTGAATGAGAAATGAAGGAGCAGGGAATATCAGACTACATCAACACCATCAGCTTAAAAGTGCCCACTGCCGAGCAAAAGCCTCTTCTCACATGAGGAAGGTTTGAACATCGATCACCAAGCTTGGTCAATGCGGATTGGCGATTTCAAACTTAAAATTAGATATTATAAGTCCAGGTTTCCTAACAATGTTTTTCTTTACCGTGTATGTCAGTGTCCAAATAAACTTAGAAAGTACACACTCGGTAAAAGTCACTTTGGTATTTGCCAGGTTTTTAACACGCACCTTCATGCATGAGAAGCGGGCGTCTTAACCTCAGGGCCGCCACGACGTTTCATCGTCACTCATGGACTTCTTTATTCGAGGGGCGAAAATCATCCAGCGATTCCCACACTGGGCGGTACAAAAGGAGTGCCAAACGTTTACCAACTTTTAACGTTTCGCCGTGTGAGTGAGGTTACCGGAGGTCCAATCCTTCCCCACCTTAGGGGTCCCTAAATCTCCAAATCCCTAATCCCTAAAAGGTCGGCAACGCACTCGTAACTCCTCCGTTGCGGGTGTCCATGGGCGGCGCTGATTACTTACCATCGGGTAATCCGTCTGCTCGTTTGCCGATCTATTACATAAAAAAAACTAAAATTCACCCCGTTCCTTCTCCTGATACGAATACCGCAAAGAGATACCTACTTACATTACCTAGGTCTTCAAAAATAGCAACAATAAGTTACAACATTCAGACGACATAACTAACCACTTTCCAGTATCGCTTGTTATGGCACGTTTAACTGAACAAAACCACAACTAGTTGGACAAATCAGTTTAACGGGCAACTTGACTCGAACGAAACTTATAATTGGATGAAATAGGGATTTTCAAATAAATTTGCAATCGACGTATATTTTGTTGTTACGTTGGAGAAAGGATAATTATTATAAACTATAATACTTTTTTTTAAAACAATATCTTTTACTGCACGGTTGGTGCGGTGGCTGGGCAACTGGCTGCTGTGCAACGTGTCGCGGGTTCGATTCCCGCACGGAACAACTCTTTTTGTGATCCACAACAAATTGTTGTTCTGGGTCTGGGTATCATGTGTATGTGAATTTATATGTTTGTAACCGCACCCACGACACAGGAGAAAATCCTAATGTGAGGCAACGTTTATTGTAAAAAAAATAACTATAATGCTTTTTAATTAATTTTTTTTATCAGGTTATCAGGTGAGTCAATAGATAGGACTAAAAATAATTTAGAGACATTTCTTTGGCCTTCTTCTTATGAGATAGGTCGGCAAACGAGCAGATGGATTAACTGATGGTAAGCAGTCGACGCCGCCCATGGACACCCACAACACCAAAGGAGTTACGAGTGCATTGCCAGCCTTTTGGGGATTAGGGTTTTGGATATTTAACAATTGGGAAGGGATGCGGAGGGGATGGATTGGCCCTCTAACCTTAGCTTAACATTTGTGGTCAAATCAATATATATCAGCTTTAGAATCTTACGCACATGGATAGTTACATACATGCATCCATTACCATTTTTTTTGAAGAAGAATAATTTGACCATCATTCTTCTCTGTCTTTCGACTGTCACACTCATTCTGACTAAAACCCATCTCGTTCCTTCTCCTGGTTCAGGCCGAGGCCATGTTACATCATTGTGCTAAACCTGTAACCCTGGATAAATACAAAGGTACCTATAATGTAAGCCACAGTTTCTTTAGACATACAGGAAAACTCTCAAGACCCAAAACTATCTATCAACAGTTCGAACTTAGTAAGATCTCATACACCCATTTCTTGTCAACGAACTTGTCTCCTAAAGACACTTAATTACTATAAAAAAGTCAAAAAAATCCCTCGACTTCTGACTCGATGAAATCTTGAACAAGTAAATCCTCTCGGCCATTTAAGTCTCCGACGTACCAAACGCAATTCAGGCTATCCGAATCTGAAAACATCGCCAAAAAACTTTCGATTCTATAAGAGAGTGATAGAGTTGAAATTCAATTGAATAAATCTGGCAGATGGGGGATTTTGATGTGCTCCTGTTGGTACCACGAATTAGTAACTTGAAGCGAGGTATTAGCAAATTAAGACGTAGAAATGTTTCAAGTAATCTATGGACGGGTGGAACAATCTTTTGGAATCTTTACTTGATTTAAACTTGGAGGTTTATGCTTGTACTTAAACGTGTTTTAGTTTGAAGTTATTTGGCTTTAGCTTGCTTTTGTGATTCGATGTTAATGGAGCATTTGTTTTGGTGCACTTCGAGTTAGTTGAAAGTTTTAAGTCTCTGTTTGTTAATGGTAGCTATCGTAATTTTCATTCGCTGATTAGCGGTTATTATTAAAATCCTATATACTTAAGGAGAACTACTGATACATATACCCCGTTTATAGCTAATCACAATACAGATCATTTCATCATCATTATCATCATCAGCCTGAAGTCGTCCACTGCTGCACATAGGCCACCCCAATTGCACGCCACTGAGCTCGATGTTCAGCTCTTCTCATCCAACCACTGCCAGCCACCCTGCGGATGTCGTCAGTCGACCTAGCTGGAGGGCGCCCTACACGTCGCCGCGTACCACGTCGAGGCAAACAGATCATTTATTAATTATTTATTTATAAAACTTCCTGCACCATCATTACAGGAGTTTCCCAATTAGATAGTTAGGCTTACAGTATTCTTAATTATAATACATAGAAAAAATAAATAATATCAATAAGAAAATAAATAACTTATTAAAAGTATTAATAAACTAAAAAACAATTAGTAACTAATAACGTGCTATAACTACAAAATTGTTTTACTTATGTCATGATATCATCAGCCTATAAGTGCCTACTGCAGAGCTGCTGGAGCCTCTTTTTACTCGAAGAAGGTTTAAGCATTATCACCACGCATGCTCGAAGCACGTTGGTGATTTAAAACTACTATTACAATCTAACAGAGAGCAACAAGTATAGCAAAAAGAGTACCATGAATATTTCCTGATCGAACAAGGTATGGTAACTATGAGTTTTTTACTATTTTGGACTAAAATAAAACATGGAAAGAATCCACTTCATCTCCAGCAGACTGTTAGCTGTTCCAATTAAAGTTTTCGTTGATTGCTCATCGGCGGTAGTGTAGAATTAATTAAAGTACTGGAACGATTCCAATTTTCAGACATTTCGTGTGCATTCGCTCGGCTTAGTCGCATGTTTTTGGAGACAGATTGCACGAATAAGATCTGGTGTAATATCTATCTCTATGTGGATAGTAGATAATAAATCTTTTGTTCTTTTAATATCAGCTGATAATGGTTTAGTCTGATCTAGACGACTATCGTGACTAGTTGACACGGTCGAAAGATCCGGGTGATGAAGCGATATGGGGAGGCCTTTGCCCAGCAGTAAGACATTATAGGCTAGTGAAGAATTGCTTTGGAAGGTATTACAATTAAAATATTTTTTTGAAAAGTTACTACCGGGAAATGTTTATAAAGAACTAGCTTTTGCCCGCGACTCCATTCGCGTGGAATAGTGACTTTTTGCAGATTTTTGATATAAAAACTATCCTATGTCCTTTCGCGAGTTCCAAACTATGTCTGAACCAAATTTCACAGAAATCGGTTCAGTAGTTTAGGCGTGAAGAAAAGACAGACAGGCAGACTACTTTCGCATTTATAATATTAGTTTGAATTCCTGAAGTGAAGTAACTGAAAAAAATAATTTAAGTCGCGTACGCTGCTAATGACTAAGAGTTCTGTTGTGATTTGAAACTAGCAGAGTTTTTATTAGTTTCTCAGTCTACGCGGAAAAGTAATTTTATTATAATTAATTGAATTGTTGTTAAATAAAAACAATTTTGAAATGAAATCCAATATTAATAAAGACGTAAGTTTATGACTTCATGGCTATTGAATAATGTAACCCGGGTTTGATTCTCGAGAGCCATGTGTTATTGGAATTCCAATTTTGTTTCGACAACACCTCATTTTACAAGTCCTTAATCCAGTACTGTGTCTGATGACTCACAACAGACCTCTTTGACGTGGGATACGTCATGGCCGGTGAAAATGGTAAATATATGACGAGATCTTCTGCTTTTTACATTACAAAAAGATGTCATATTACGTTCGTCGAGTATAATGTCACTGCTTAACAAACAAAAGAATTTAAACTGCCACAAACTTCACACATTTTTATATAAGCCTTTGTTCAAATTGTACGAAGCTGTGTGTGAAGTAATCAGTCTAATTGCATCGCATAGTTTTTGTTCTGTCACAATGTGGGAGAGAAAATGTATTAATCAGTCAAAAGCTTTCTATTTTTTCATTAATATTTGGTTTTCAACTAAGGGCTGAATTTCAATGGTTAGATAAAAGTTATCTAGGGAAAAATTATGATGCTGTCGCGTCAGAATGTTTGTATTGACGCGCCTGTATCGCCTCTCATTTAGGACTGGTATTGTGCCAAAGTCCTGGAAGCTCGCCCGCGTGCAACCCGTGCCCAAGAAGGGCAGTCGTGCCGATCCTGCCAACTATCGGCCGATTTCGATAACCTCCATACTCTGCAAGATTATGGAGCGAGTGTTGAATTCGCGCCTCATGGCATATCTAGAAGGTAACGATCTCCTCAGCGACCGACAGTATGGATTTCGCCGCAATCGGTCTACTGGGGACCTACTAGTTTATGCCACTCACTTGTGGGGCGAGGCCCTCGAGAGGAATGGGGAAGCTATTGCCGTGTCCTTAGACGTGTCGAAGGCCTTCGATAGGGTATGGCACGATGGCCTTTTGTCTAAGCTTCCAGCGTACGGCATTTCTCCTGGACTGATAAACTGGGTAAAAGACTTCCTGAGTGGACGGTCACTCCGAGTTGTTATCGATGGATGCTCATCAGAGCCTATGTCGACTAATGCCGGTGTTCCTCAGGGGTCTGTTCTCTCTGCAACTCTATTTCTGCTCCACATCAATGATCTGCTAGTGCCTGGTATCCTTGGGTATGCAGATGATAGCACAGTTGTAGAGAGATACCTGCCCAGTGCTCGGGCTAGTAAGGAGCTAATCCAGTCTGAGAGGGAGGCTATGGTAGAGCGTACGAATGTGTCACTTCAGGTAGTTTCAAAGTGGGGCAAAACTAATCTGGTAACATTCAACGCCACCAAAACACAGGCGTGTCTATTCACCGCCAAAAGGAGCCCGTTCACCTTGGCTCCTGCTTTTCGGGATGTATCCCTGGAGTGCACCGACCGCCTTCAGCTTTTGGGAATGGACATTGCTTCAGACCTTAACTTTGGGCGGTTCATTGAGTCCAGAGCTGCTAGAAAACTCGGCGTTCTTGCAAAAGTCCGACGGTACTTCACACCAAGTCAGCTTCTAATGTTGTATAAAGCTCAGGTCCGATCGTGTGTGGAGTACTGCAGCCACATATGGGCTGGTGCTGCGAAATGCCACCTAGCGGCTTTGGATTCGGTGGAAAGGCGTGCAAAGAGGCTTCTTGGAGATCCAGATTTGGTTGGGTCCAATATTCAAAGTCTCGAGCACAGGCGCAGAGTAGCCAGCCTTGCGGTTTTCTACAGGCTGCATTTTGGAGAGTGTGCCCAGGAATTGCACGATTTGATTCCGCCATCCCAATTTCACCTTCGGACATCCCGGCGTACGGCGAATATCCACCCCTACGTTGTTGAGACACCTGCGGCCCGGACTAAGCGTTTTGCCTCGTCATTTATACCGCGTACATCGAGGGATTGGAACAGTTTGCCGGCTGCAGTCTTTCCGTCCGAATACAATTTAGGTGTCTTCAAGACTAGAGTGAATAGGCTCTTAATAAACTAGTGCGCCTTACCATCAATGATTGCATCACTGCTTAACATCAGGTGGGATCGCAGTCAAGCACTGGTTTATTGCAAGTAAAAAAAAAAAAGACAGTGACAGCAACAACTTCATTACTGTGTGAGTGAGTGTGAAATGAATAAAAAAATGTGATCATGAAGGAACATGACAAATAAAACAGATAGATGTATAATGTATAAATGTTACTTTCTGTAACATTTATTATGAGTCTGTGATATATAAAAAAAACAAAAAAAAGCTAGATATGTTAATTGACATATCTAGCTTTTTTTTGTTTTTTTTTTATGTGATAGGACGGCAAACGACCATACGGATTACCTGATGGTAAGCAATCGGCGTCGCCCATGGACAGCCGCAACAAAGAAGGAGTTACGAGTGCGTTGCCGACCTTTTAAGGATTGGGATTTTGGGACTGGGAAGGGATTGGGGTAGGGGAAGGAATGGGCCTCCGGTAACCTCACTCACACGGCGAAACACAACGTTGTTGTTGTTTCACGCCGGTTTTCTGTGAGGCCGTGGTATCACTCCAGCCGAGCCGACCCTTTCGTGCCGAAGCATGGCTCTCCCACGCTTACTCATTTTTCCTCTTCTTTGACAACATGGGATACGAATTTAGACCATTCGGTAGCCGTTATTTTTTGAATGCCTTTCTGAAACTGATTCACTGATTGTTTATCGATTTTTGTGTTTATCACTACCCTGTTATATGTGGTATCTATAATTATTTCACAAAATTACAGTAGGTCATGTCAAATCTGGAATCGAATTAAAATTCTGACTATAATAACTTGGTACTACTATAGTTTACGCGAATCACTGCACTGTCTGCTGTTTTTTTTAAAGAATATTAATACCTATAACAAGATTTTCTTCACTATACGGCAAATAAAGCCAATCAAAGCATAATCTATCTTATTTAGTGTCAAAAACATTGACGATCTATTTTAAATTCAGTTTAAGTATAGTTTTTCATCCGTTTTGGTACCAGCTGCGAATAAGAATAAAATTTTATTTTTATCGCATAGAGAACGGCAAATTGGATACTTATAAGTTGAGAAAAAATAAATCTTTCAAGCGTGGGAGAGCCAAGCTTCAGCACGAATGGCTTGACTAGAGTAACAATATGGCCTCACAAAAAACCCGCGTGAAACAACTACAGCGTTGTGATTCGCCGCGTGATTGAGGTTACCGGAGGATTTCCCTACCCCCAGCTATCCCCAATCTCCGAAACCCTGATCCCCAAAAGGCCGGCAACGCAATCATGACTTCTCCGATATTGTGGGTGGCGCTGATTGCTTACCATCAGGTAAACCGACAGCTCGTTTACCGATCTATCATATAAAAATAATCTTTAAGAGCGTGTTTTTTTTAATGGTAATCAATATAATAAAAATGTTTTGTCTTTGTCATAATGTTTTAAATAGTCAAAGGAGCACGCTTTGGTGCCAAAAAGCCGATCTCTCGACTCTTTTCACCAGTATTGAGAATAAAATTAACATAAGTACCTATGCTTATAAAATAAGTACCTACACAAATAAACAAAAAAATTACATTCCTCAATCTTTTTTAATTTCTTCAAATCATATGTAAGAATAACGACTCGTAATATTTCATGCGCGCGCAGATATGATATAAAAACTTTATGTGGCAATAAATCTTTAAGACCAAAATCAAAGGGCGTGTCTATGAAAGAATTTATTTCAAACGATTCTCAAAGTTATTGGTATTCCATTGCCCTTTGAATATTTTTTGTGGGATAGTGAACTCTACTTAGGAGGAAATTAATTTCAAATTATTTTTATTTCAAGTTGGTTGGTTCCGTGGAATAATGATTATATTTTCAAGGACCCTTGTAGATACTGATTGTATATGTGGTCCTAGTATGGTAGAAATGCCGACTTTTCTCGTTAAACAGCTAGATGATATTGATGCACGAGAAAATTTGTGGAGACCCGAAGATTTAGGCGCCTGCTACTCATGCACGAGGTGGGTTAAAACCTTATAAGTAGCAAATGTAACATTTTCTAAGCTATATTTACTTTTTAAGATCATTTAGACACCATTTGACATACGGTGAAGAAAACATGGCGTCGTGAAGAAACCTGGATCTAAAATTTCTAATTATAATGTTTAAATCCACCTTGATCAAGCCTGATGAATAATGCTCAAATCTTCTCCGTGTGAGACGAGAAATTTATTCAGTAGTGGGCATGTCATCAAAAAACGATGATTGGTGATATTCTCAAGGTAAGGCTGGGTTCAAATTCTCTTCACTTAGAATAGTTAGTTTCACAGCCAAAAAAACGCTCCGGAGCTCTTACAGGACTTTTCCTAACGTATGTATTCATTAAATATCTATGTATATATATCTTCCTAAAGGCGTATAAACAAGCTGACTCAAACCTGTATTACGCATATTTCCGTACGGAATAATAAAAAAGCAAATTAAAAATATCCACAATTCATATTCGTAACACAATATTGCTCCTGATGTGAATGCTTAAAATATATTAATCCCTCCGCCCTCCCGATATGAATTTTTATGGCCAACAAACAGTAATTATAATAAAAATGAAGGATTGAAGTGTCATTAATTTATTTTATATGCGTTGGGCGTGTGGAAAATGTTATAGTAATTAGACGTATTAATATAACGTTAGGCATACATTCAGTCTGCATTGTCATTTGTAAAACAAAGGAAAATTGACTAGAGAAATTAACAGAAACAGTAGGATGACAGTAACATTGTTTGGCTACTTAGACTATGATTAGGAACTAAAAAATTAAACAGTGTTTTATTTTTATGTGATAGATCGGCCAATGAGTAGACGAATTACCTTATGGCACGCAATTGGCGCCGCCCATAACCCGTATCACCAGAAAGTAACGAGTGCGATGCCGACCTTTTTGGGTTTAAGATTTAAGATATTTATTTATTTATGGATTGGGGTGAGATGGACGGAGGGAAAGGAGACTCCCGGAAAAGTGCGAGCGTCAAGAGAGGGAAATGCTATTTGATGATTTTTCCTCTCTTTCGATAGGATTGAATATGATGCTATATACTGGGCTCAATTCCAGATTATCATCATCATTATCATCAGTAACTGCGCCTAAGAATCTGCTGTTGGACTATGGCGTTATGACAAAAATGGGGCAGGCCACGTTGCACTTCACGATTAGCATAGAAGTTGAATCAGGTGGAACAACTCTTTGATACAGGCGAAAATGCTAGCGTGAGTAGGTTTTACAAAAAACCTCGCATAGCATGCGGGTTAGCAATGCCAGTTTAAAAGGATCAGGTTGTGCTGTGCCGTGCTTCTGTTGTGATGTAAAGCGGACACTTTATCCCGGACACGTGATAGTATCAAATAGTAAGCCGCGGTATGAGTGGAAGCGGGATTCTTTATTATGTAGAAAGGAAGAGCTGGGGATGTGAATAGCTGATGATTAGTGGCTTACTCTGGGAATTCTTAATCGCCATGCCACGGCATCGGTGACTTGCACTTTTTTCCCTGTTGAGGGGGGAAGAACGTCGAATGGCTTCTCGCATCCTAGTGGGTCGAGAAGGAGTGTCACACTCTTATTGGCCAAAATTAACCCTGCTTCTTCTACTGCTTCAGGCCGAAGTCGCGGAGTATTATAGCGCTTGACCTACAAGCACGGCTAAACAAAGCAGCCTTTCCAATCAGCGGTCAAAGTGTTCAGAGAATATTTTAAATGGCTTTTTTATATATTTAGAAAGCGAAATAGCGCACTGTTGACCTGATGGTAAGCAATCCACTCCGTTCATAGACATCCGAAACACAAGAAGAGTGTTAATGTGCATATGTAAATGCCTTACCAGCCTTTTAGGGATCGGAGTTTTGGATATTTTGAGATTGGCGAGGGCAAGCTTTTTCAAAAACAACCGAGTTTCTTTAAGTGTGAAAAATGTCCAATACATGAGACAAGTCTGTATTGTGATATGCTACGCTAGTGTTTTGATGTAAAGGCACTTTATCCCGTGCACGTGATGGTATCAAATTGTGAGGTGCGGTATGAGTTGTAGCGGGATTCTATAATAACATATCGTGGCGTCAATTGTTTTTCATTGCCGGTTTAGTAGGTAAATCGCTACATAAAAACAAAATCTCTTTTTCTGTCCATATGCCCTTCTGTCTCTATGTATGCTTAATTCTTTAAAACCTCGCAACGGATTTTTTGCGGGGAAGGGGAACATTAATAATTATAATAACAAGATTACATAATGGAGAAATTTAGTATCAAGGGCCTTCAGTTTAGTTTAATAAGGACTGGTAGACTGTCTTGTTGCCAAAATTACCAAAGTTTAGTGATATTCTAGATTCTGTAACTAAGGTAAATTGTTTGGTGGATCGAAACCTCATGGAAAATGCATTATTTTAATATTATCCTTATCCTCCTAAAATCCCTTACAACCAATAAAAGGCTGGTTACGCGCTTGCTTCATTTATTAACCGACAGGTGAACTGTGCCTGCTCGTTAAATGAGCTTTAATAACTTGCACAACTTAAAAACTAGCATATAATATAGGTATTTACATACTATTATTTATACCAATTACTTGTACACACACACACACTAACACTAGGGTCTACAACATGTAATTACGCGGAAATTAACACGAAAAATTTAATATTTAAATACTAGGTCTAGTCTTTATAATAACTATCGTGAGACATACTAAATTAACTAAAAATTGCGGGTTACTCACGTGTATAAATTGAGAAAAGCTATACTAGTTTCGAACCACAGAGGGGTTCTTCCTCATGAGCAGCGTGCGCGGACGCGGCGACGTCGCGCAGCCTACTCAAGGTCTAGTCCTCGTCCAGTATTTGAATATGAGTCCATTTGATCTATCTATTAAGGTTATGAAGAGACTGTTGGCGCTACTAAACCCAGATTCTTTTTTCATAATTCGCTCGCACTGACACTCGACCCGAGCGATGCAAATGTCCATAGTTTGAAAGTTGGCGTTATCTTTCAGTTCTGAAGAGATTTACGGGTTAACTTCTGTCTGCGGTCTTTGTTAAATATCTCGGCGTCTTATTAAAAGTATAACAAAACATTTGCTTTGTGGCTTTGTCTCTTGTTATGCAGTTTTTTTTTTTGAAGTTTTTGTACATTTTTAAGTAAGTTCTGTTTTTCAAACTTTTTTAAGAAGAGCTGTTTGAAATCGGTTTTGAAATTCGAATAGAGTACTGTACTTGACTACAGGTCAACTAAAAGTGCAAAAAACTTCAGCGGAGAAGACCATTATGTTTTTAATGTCCTAGTAATTACTACTTACAGTTAAAGCATTGGACTAGTATTTCTTTTGACGTAACCATTTGCTAAATTTAATGACATAGCGAGCGCTCAAAATTGGATGACGTATTGCGTATTTATAAGTGACTTTCTAATTGCTTGCATAAGTATTTGTAGACCTATTAAACTTGTGAATGTCTATATCCAGCGCTTATCAGCTACCATCATTACATATATCTACCTAAAACTTGATATTGAAGTAAAAATGCATAGTAAGTACTAAGTATCCTTTTCTTTTCTTCAAGTCACAACAGACGCTATCCAAAAATACGTTTCTAAATTCAACAATCAAAAGCAACTCAATCAATAAAATATAAATAGACTTACAAAAACAAATAATGAATAAAACGAAAATGAATCGTTTCTATTTTGTCAATTCCACTTCAAACTTTGTGTATCAATTTACATTCCAATCCAATCGGCAGGAGATGTTTGCACCAATTCTGTGGCTAACTTCAATCGAAGAAGCGATAAAGTTTCTACGTTACAACCAAATCGTTTCTACATTCGTGTTGTAGAATTTTAATCATACTTTGTTTGTTTTTTAACAGCGACCCTCCCTGGCAACACTTGGAAGCAATGCTGATACTAAATTTCTCCACTATTTAATGATTTTTATTATAGGTATACACTAGCTTTCGCCCACGGCTTCGTCCGCGTGTTATGTTGATAAAAAGTAGCCTATGTCCTATTCCGGAGTGTATCCTATGCCTGTGCCAAATTTTAAATTCGAGTAACATAACCCAAACATGAAAACATCGTAACTTTCGCATTTATGTAAGTTTGTAAGCCTTCTCTTCAATCGCCATATCTATTAATATAAACACATCAAAATCCGTTGCGTAGTTTTATATGTTTAAGCCTACATAGGGATAATATGTAATGATGAGCTACAAAGATAAAACACGCATATTAACAGCTACAAAACTTTCACGAAGGACCAAGAAAAAAAAAACAAAATGCGACTACCTGACAAAGCGAACAACATAACCACAGAAACATCCAATCCCACACAAAGCGAGAGTAATCATTTTAAAAAAGAAATTTACTCTTTTAAAAATGCAAAGCGTCCCGCTATAACCCAAGCATGCCACATTTCTGCTGTGTTGCCCAAAATTGTATTTGGCAGCAAAAATGCAACGCCGCTCGGACGAATAGTAATGCGATGCAGTACCGGGACTCCGGGATATAAATCCCGGGATCCGTCGACGGGTTTGACGTGACTAGAATGAGCTTGAGACTCGAGTGCTGATTAAGTAAATGCAATCCATACGGTATAATGGTCTGGTTTTTGTAGCGTAAAGAACGATTTATGTATGTGCGCCTCGTAAAAGGGTTGGTGAGAAGGCCAGTCGAGAACCTTAAGATCTATTGCTAAGTAAGGGCACTTTTACGTTCAGAAGGGAAATCTCTCAGTAGCTGTGCTTCGGCAGAACTAGGCCAGCTCGACCGGAGTGATACCGCGGCCTCGAAAAAGTCCGGCGTGAAGCAATTCTTACTTTGTGTTTCGCCGTATGAGTGAGATTACCGGAGGCCTAATTCTTCCGTCTTCCCCATCCTCACTCTCATTTCCCTAAATTACTTATAACCCACAAGATGTAGGCAACGCACTTGTCTAACTCTTTGGTGGCAATCGGCGCCTGCCATTGACACTCTTACCCCCTTAGTACAAAACAAGGTTTATCTTAAGTCCAGGTTTAAACCATTGAGTCGGGTTTTGAATTTTGAATCTTATTGTCATCTACCTTCAATTCGAAATACGAAAACTGGCTCAATGGTTTAGTCCTAGACTAAAGTAAAACCTTGTTTTGTAATAAGGCCGTTAATGTCTATCTCTTTGGTATTAAGAGTGTCTATGCCCGGCGCGGATTGCTTACCACCGGGTAATCCGTATGCTCGTGGACCAACCGATGACATAAAAAAGAAGACGCAGAAACTTTGGAATATGACTCATTTAAGACGTCAGGCTCACATTACTTTTTTTGAGCAGGAAAATCGATAAATCATTTCTCCCGCCTTAGGTAGCCCAAGAATGAGTGTCGAGAAGAATAAGTGAGAGTCCAGACCCTTATTTCAGAAGAAACCTACGCCAACTAACGCTGGTCAATTAATTATGAAGTAACTAGCTTTTGCCCACGACTTTGATCGCTTGGAATAGTGACTTCCTGTTTTTTGGTATAAGAACTATCCTATGTCCTTTCCGGAGTTCCAAACCATGTCTGTACCAAATATCATAGAAATCGGTCTAGTAGTTTAGGCGTGAAGAAAAGGCAGACTAACAGAATTTCGAATTTATAATATTAGTTTGGACTTAACAAAACCACTGCACAGTATATAACAAAGTCGCGTTATGTGTCCCTATATGTATGCTTATCTTTGAAATTAACGACTGACAGACCACATTAAGACGTTTAAAAAGTACCTGCCTAAGCGTTTGACTTTAAGTAAGTCATTATTTCAATATAACAATGCCAAGATTTTCTTTTTCTTTCACTCACAATAAGAATAACCAACTAACAACAAAACTTTCAACTCTAAAATCTAGACAAGACAATATCTATTTAGAGTCTAGTGTTCAGACAAAGCACTGAAAGAAATTGCTATCTTTTAAATCTGCACGTCCTCGAGGAGTTTCATTAAGAAATGAGCTCTAAAGCTGGAACATACGGTACAATATACATAATAAATATACTACATACTTTGTATCTAAGTATTCTTATTTTCTCTTTGTGCTTTAGGTGATAAAGTGTCGTATTGTCAAGTCAAGTTAAATAAGTTATTTCCAACAAACCACTAAAGGCTTTTGTACCCCGAGCGTACGGGGCATCGCGTTCCGCGCACCTGAAAGATCCAATAGACCACCACAGACGGGACCTAAAGGGCTGATGTTCAGGCGGTGACGGGGTAAGCGCAAAGAGGTGCCGCGGCCTCGGCCAAGAGCAGGATAAGGAACGGGGGGTTTTTAGTTAGTAAGGGTCTGTCAATAAGTGGGCGAGAGAAGTGATTTGATGATTTTCTCCTTACAAAAAAAGGCATGGACTCACTACAATGGAAAAATAACGAGTGCGTTGCCCAATCCTTAAATTCTGTAATCCTGAAATCTCTAACCCTTCAAAAGATCACCATTATTGTTATTCAGTTGTATTAAGTACTTTTATTTTGTTTTTTAAATTTGTATTGTTTTTCTTGTATTGAATCCTAATTAGTTTTTTTTAAGTACCTAGATAATAGTATTTATATAAAATTAACAATACAGCTGCAATGTTGTATATGTAAATATTCTTAATAAATAAATAAAATAAATACAAATTTAAAAAATCTTTTCCTGGTCCTAAAACCTAACTGAGATTCCTGATTCGACTTTTATTTAACAAGACAATCTACCAGTCCATAATAAACTAAAGCTATAGGCTGTATGATTTCTACTAGCGACCTGCCCTGCTTCACACGTCGTGTGCAATGCTGACACCAAACTTCTCATCTATTTAATGGATGTTATTGTACATTAAATCCTTCCCGCATTAAAATCCGTTACGAAGTTTTAAAGATTTAAGCATACATAGGGACATAGGGACAGAGAAAGCGACTTTGTTTTATACTAAGTACTGTTATTCCTTAAAAATATTTGCTATAACGTAAAAACAATAGTCATCATCAAAGCTTATGTTCTCAAAGGCCTTGCTCAGCTTACATTTCTGTTGCGTCTCGTCCCATCCATTCCATAAAATATCTAAGCATACTAAAATCTTATATTTACGAATATTATTGTAAAGCTCGCTCTTACCCATACACTTCCATAAAAGGGTAACCGATAGAAATAAAATTTTATGTCAATCCGACTATGGGATATGTGTAAGTATCTATTAAATTACATATACGATATTTCGAGTTATGTTTATTATAGAATATGAATTTAGATATATAAAATTCGTGAGTGAATTGAATGCATTTTTATTAGGCTATTAAAGTGTGGGAGAGCCGTGCTTCGGCACGAATGGGTCGGCTCGATCGGAAAAATGCCGTAAAACAAACGCAGTATTGTGTTTCGCCGTGTGAGTGAGTTTATCAGAGACCCACTTCTTCCTCTCCCCCAATCCCTAAATCCCTACACTGTAGTCCCTAGAAGGTCGGCAACGGTCCATGGGCGGCGCTAATTGCTTACTATCAGGTAATCCCTCAGCTCGTTTGCCGTTCTACAAAAAAAATATGAAATAGGTTGTTTCTACTGTGCCCGCAGTTTCACCCGTTCAGTTTTTTTTCATGTTCACCCGGGATAAGGTAGCATTTCAGCGGTGAAAAAAAAATATTCAAATCGATCAGTTATTTTCGGATTCAGGTGCAAACCCTAAATGAAAAAAAATTGTAATTAAGTAAAATTAAATAATTTTTGTAGCAATATGATCCACATTATTATACTATGTTTTTTCTTTGGTCATGAATACATTTACAAACATCTTATTTCACATAGGTACATAATATCACACCTTTTTTGAGGAGGTAAAATCTTAAAATGACCTCTCTCGCCTAGTTTCTCAGCCTATTTAATCCCGAATGAGTATAGACTACGATAACCATTTTTAACCAAAAACCCCACCTTCCTTCTCCTGCCCTAGGCCGAGGCTGCGGTGCCTTATTGTCCTGCAAGCCCTGCTGATGACCGTCACCGACAACCCCGTCTGGTCCTCAAATGAGTTACATATTTTAATGGATATATATATTATTTATCTTCATTACATTTGAAGGATAAGAATTCTAAAGAATAATTTCTACCCATCTTTTTTGAAGCAGTTGTACCCAATTTGATTCTTGAATTTCAGACGTCACATTAAATTTACAAAAAAACAATCCACTCGGCAGTCTCAAAATTCAATCATATGCCACGTATAATAGAATTATTTTTGCAATAACACTAAATTGCTTTTGAATCAAACATAACTGTTCGTTACAAACATATTTTCGTAGGAAAATGGTCACGTTTTGTTTTGCACTGTATGACAATTTAGACTCAAAATCCTATGCAATATGCTATCGGTATGGCTATTGTAGTGTCAATGGGATTTCTATTTTAAAGCTTAACGAACATTGTATAATGTTTTACAAAATGTATGAGTTGAGTACTGTTACCTAAGCATATTTTTAAGTGATTGGTACGGCGGAAAGCGCTTACTGATAGTAAGCAATCGGCGCCGCTCAGGGACACCCATAGGGAGAATAATTTGGGCCTCCGGTAACCTAAATCCGACGGCGAGCCGTTGTATATTTATGTTTTTGTCGTTTCTCTTTTATTTTTATATAAAAAATACCACCATTTGTTTTGGGTTATTTTTTAAGAAACGTTGCACTTCAAATTAGGGTTTTCTCCTGTGTCGTGGGTGCGGTTACAAACATACAATTTCACATACACCCGACACCAAGACCCGGAACAACAACTTGTGGATCACACAAAGAGTTGTTCCGTGCGGTAATTGAACCCGCGACACGTTGCACGGCAGCCAGTTGTCCAGCCACCACACCAACCGTGCGGTCAAATTTCTCTGAATATTTTGGTGGTCGTTCGTTGTTCCTGGTGACAAATTGATGATTTTGCTTTATTTTTTTCATCTTTTTCTGCCAAAATATTAATAATTTCCATTGAATCCTTTTCTTTCATGAGAAATTTTTACAAAAAAGATAGGATTACTTGTCTATCGGTATGTCTGTCTGTCACGATTGACGTGTACAAATGAAAAATTTCTCTCCTTTTGGGATGACGGCAATAATATATATATCTGAAAAAGTCTTTAGCAAAAACTTTTGAAGCACATTGAGTAGAAATAAGACATTGTTTAAATGTTTCAACATAATTTATGTGAGTAATAAAACTGTATTGTTTGAAATGTCATAAAGATAATTTTAAAATAATATTTTCATTTTCAAATATTTTTACATCGGTTGATCATAATTTAATAAAAATAAAATATACAATAGGCGTAAGGGCCGTTAAGTATCAAGTTGACTTTATCCGAGTACTTTCTAAGATAATTTAGACAACACTGGCATACGGTGAAGAAAAACATCGTGAGACAACCTGGACTTATAATTTCTAATCATAAGTTTGAAACCACCAATCTGCCTTGACCAAGCGTGGTGATTTATGCTCAAACCCTCTCCGTGTAAGAAGAGGCCTTTGCTCAGCAGTGGACACTTATAGGCTGATGATGGATGATGATACAATGGGCTGACCGCCCATTGTATCGCACATCTAACATATCTCCATAAAAACCAAGAACGGGCAATACTGCTGGGCAGTCACAGGACTACCTATTCTTGTATGAAAGCTATTATTATATTATTATTTATTGTTTCCTAAAAAATACATAACATATTAAAATGTAAACATTTATTTCAATTAGACCATTACAGACAATTTTACATATAATGTACGTCGTACGTCCCACCCAGACACGGAACATCAATTCGTGGATTACACAATAAGTTGCACGATAGTCATTACAAAAAAAACACATTAATCTAACTGCCTATATAATCAGAATCATATATTTTATTTGTAGAACATAGGTAGGCAACATACAGTTCGGATGTCAACATAAATTGAACACTAACCCCCGGTTTCCGAAACGCCGATCAATGTTAAAATCAATTTAATCTCTTGTCAAGTTATCTGATTGGTTGCCTGAATTATCAACAATCAATCAGATGACTTGACAAGAGATTTAACAGGAGATTAGTTAAATTTAGCGTTGACAAGCCTTTCAGAAACCGAGTGTATGTCTTGCCGTCAAAGGCGTACAAATTTTCACATTAAAATTACTATAAAATATAATTAAATAAAAAAAATGTATAATAATCATCATCGTCATCATCAGCCTGATGTCGTCTACTGCTGTACATGGTCCTGCCCAATTGCACGCCAATGAGCTCGATGTTCAGCTCTTTTCAGGCTGATTGATGATCATGATGATTTTGATTTTTTTTTTTCAGTTTATGGTATAGGTCAGTATATGGTATAAGTGTGGGAGAGCCATGCTTCGGCACGAATGGGTCGGCTCGACCGGAGTGATACCACGGCCTCACAGAAAATCGGCGTGGATCAACCACAGTGTTGTGTTTCGCCGTGTGAGTGAGGTTACCGGAGGCCCAATCCTTCCCCTTCCCAATCCCTAAATCTCCAAATCCCTAATCCCTAAAAGGTCGGCAACGCACTCGTAACTCCTCCGTTACGGGTGTCCATGGGCTGCGCTGATTGCTTATTACCTGATGACACCCGCAATGACAGAGTAGTTACGAGCGAGATGCCGACCTTGTGGGGATTAGGGATTTGAAGATTTAGGGATTGTGGAGGAATTGGGGAAGTGGCAGAATGGGTCTCCAGTAACATCACTAACACAGCGAAACACAACGCTGTGGTTGTTTCACGCCGGTTTTCTGTGAGGCCGTGGTATTAATCCGGTTGACCAGACCTATTCTTGAAGCGTGGCACACCCACACTTAAAGCACAAACTTAATACAGTCAATATCAATTAAAACAAATCTATACATATAATTAAGGACAGCACACTGACTTGATATCCGCGAATTAAATTTTTAATGAAAAATAGCTTGTATAATTCATACCCAACTCACAGACAGGTTGAGTGAAAAATATTGACGTCCCCAAGGACTGGTTACCGTAATATCTCTGATTACGTCATCTGAGCTGGAAGCTGAGGATTTTTTAAAGTGACATCTTTAACACAGATTATTTAAATATTATATTATATAAACATGCATATACGGATTTTTTTATCCTAGCCGACTGTCTTTTATATAAAACCTAGTTTTTTCCCCGAACCCGCTCCCGTTATTTGAATATCTACATTACCCTGACCAGTTACCTATCGACATATTTCCTTATGTTCTTTTTCTGATTCTAAACTACATCTACACCTACAAAAAATCCCATTGAAATCGGTTCAGCCGTTCTTGGGTTGTAGATAGTGTAACTAACGCAACTTTCTTTTATATGATTATATCCCCAAAACCCAAAATTACTGGGAGAAATACAACGTAAGTGTTGCTCCACGCCTATATTCTTTAAGGCCGTAGTATGACTCTAGCCGAGCCAATCCATTCGTGCCAAAACATGGCGCTCCCACGCTTAAAATGTCTTCAATACCATTCTATGAATGAAAAAGCTAATAATTAAATTATTTGGACAACTCATTGTTTCTTATAAGCCTCGGATTAATGTGGTGGTAATAAATTATGCTGTCTTCGCTTTTATAAATGAAGTGAAGATTCCCTCTAAGATTTTCCTTGACCATTTTAGCTTTTGATAAATTATATAATAATTAATTTCGTTCATTATTATTTTACGCGTCGTCCACTAATCTTCTTAATGCCGTTACTGTTTCGAGCGGTCGGTCGTCCGATTCAAATAATAAAATCATTTGTTAAAACACAATTAATTGTTGTAATAATTATTTACAATCTTGTTGTTGTACTTATGTTCTGTTTTTTTTCAATTTATCGTTTTTCTTGGTCATTCTTTCGTTGTAATTAGTTAAATCTCTGGGAAGCGATCAGCGTACGAGTTGGTCACCCCTTCAAATCGAGCGCCCACATAGAGATTCTCTAGGAGACTATGAATCGCATGATCCCCATAAATACAAAATCCAACAGCGGCTTTGACCTGGAGCAGGAGAAAAAATGGAGTGGTATTTGGTCATTAAAAGTGACACTCTCTCTTACCCCATTCAGAGCAAAAGAGGACTAAAAAGATTTTACCCATCAATAAAAATCTACCTACTATATCAGAAAATAAATCACAAAAGGAAACTTCTGGAAAAAAACACGTGATACAATTAATAATAATGTGCTACATACATATTATATTAAAAGTTAAACTTTCTATTGTCGTTACACTTTAGGACAAATTAATTAGTACACCTAACTTTTTCGTACACATCAACTTTTACGTTGAACAACGAGTGATGTTCACTGTTGCCTTTTGTTTGGCAGCCACTGTACCGACAGTTGTTCTGAAATTCAAATTAGGTTTTCGCTTGCTCGTTTTTGATGGAGAATAAAAACATTCGGCTTAGTCATGCGGCAATGTTTAGTGTTTTGACTGTTGAATAGGTTTTGTATAGAAACCGTAGTTAGAGATACTAAATATAATGAAAAAAACAAGTTATTCCTGAGAAAGCCTCTATTAGTCATGCTCGCTTGCTCGTGAATAATATTTCAGTGTGGTTTGAAACTAGTGTAGTCTTTTTAAGATGATTAACGTGAATACATCGTTATCTATACGAGTACTAGTAAAATTAAAGAGACGAAAAGTATGAATATTTGTCTGAAAGGAATAGACTTTGAAAGTAAACAAAATTAAAAAAAAATCGTTCGCTATTGGGAAGCTACGCTATCCCTTATGAACATTGATACATTATAAAATAGAGAAAGCGCGGAGCAAATTTTCAATAAGAATGTCGAACGCGTTTATATAAGCAGATTTTTTTAACAACTTTGTAATCTATTTTAAATAAAAATCTATAACTGGTATGATACGTTGATAATGAACTATAAATCAGCTGTTCAAACGAAATTCTGTTTTCTTGGTTGTTTTCGGCCGAAGTTATTAATGTCGTCAAAAAAACAAAAAAACACTAACACGTTATAAGTTCAAGCAAAATTAACACTTAAACATTGACTATAATACTTCATAGACTTCTAGCCACATTTATTACATAAACTCTACTAGTTTCAATGTATCTGTAGTTACACCTTTGTTATGCACGCCAATGTACTACAGTGTTTCCCAAACTTGTGGTTTGTTGTTCTGGATTAAATTACGAACAATATTTTAGACAAACGACGGGTAATTAGTGTTGTATATGAAGCAAATTAGCACCCCTTGTCTAAAATACAAATCAGATTCATTTATTCGTAAACATATTATCACCATCACCATGACCATTGGTCTACAAGTACCTACAGCTGAGCAAAGGCATCTTTTCTAACGGGGAATGTTTATTAACCACGCTTGCTCACGGTTAATTGGCGACATCAAAGTGACATTTAAAATATTTAAGTCCAGGTTTCTTCACGATGTTTTCCTTCACCGTATGCACATATATAGGTATGACTGCACGGTTGGCGCGGTAGCTGGGCAACTGGCTGGCGCGCAACGTGTCGCGGGTTCGATTCCCGCATGGAACAACAATAAATTTGTGGTGTATGTTTGTAAACGCACCTACGACACAGGAGAAAATCCTAGTGTGGGGCAATGTTTTTAAAAAAATTAAAAAGAAAATAAATATATTGTACAAGTCAAGTTACCAACCGTATTTAACAATAAAAGCTTTTCTCAGTTAATTCACGTAAGTCAATTGAATATTTTTCAACAATTTATTTATAATATGTATATAGTTTACATGCAAATATATAATTTAGCATATAATATACTATATGCAATATAAACTATTAACAAGCCATTGCCATTTGATTAAAATCAAATTCTAAATAAAAAATCAGAGAATAATTTCGACAACATGAAAATGAATCCGAAAGGCCAAGTAAATTTATTGCGAGCAACCCCGCACCTAAATAAAACACGGAGAGAGTTCAAATCATGCAGAACCACGCATTTCATCAAACATTGACGAGTATCTTGAGGGTGAAACCCTAAAAATGACGTAAAAAGTCTTTTCATAAGCAGCGCTTTTATAATAGAACACACGAATATAAAAACCAGACATTTTCGCGTTACTTTGACATATTAAATACTAGTTTTTATCCGTGGTTTTGTTTGGGTATCTGTGTAAAGCTTATTACATTGTTAGGTTTTTTTGAGGGGTCTCCAAGGCTCGCAGTACATCACGTCTTTTATACGTTTTTTTTTTTTCAAAAGAGGTAAGTTGGAAGATGGTGTATCGTTTTCACTCGAAGGAGGTAGGTTAGAAGATGGGACATCGTTTTCACTCGACGAAATATCTAGAATAGAACAGCGTTATTGCGCGATAACGGTTATCAAATTTTACACAGACAAAGTGGTGGTTATAAGCTAGTACTACCTACATAAAATTACACACCTGTTCCACCTAATTGCATCTGACTATGCACCGAACATCAGCCATGCACAAATAATGAAAATTATTATATAATCAGAGTTCACACAAAATTGCTCAGTTGCCAGAAATTGTTTGGTTTTCATTAGCTACTGTTAGCTGAATGCATAGAGTCTAAATTAGGTTAGCTCATATCAAGTTTGCCACTGAACTTTCATATTGGCATTTTGATTATGATGGTTAGGGTATTTTAATTGAAGGCGTGGAATGATGATGAAACTAAATTTGCTCGTTTAGCAGCGAAGTATCAGCCGGGGTTGTAAGTACAGCGCGATAAAGTACCGCGGCCTCCTCTGTGATCAGAAGAAGGAATTGTGGGTTTTAGTCAGTCTGATATCCCTTCTCGCTCCACCCAAGAGTCAAAATATTGATGATTTCACCCGAAATACGGCGCTAAGCGTTCCGCGCGCACCTCAAAGAGCCAATAGACCACCACAGACGGAGCCCTATAAGGGCTGATGTTCAGCCGGGGTTGCGGGGTAAGTGCAATGAGGCACCGCGGACTCGGCTTAGAGCAGGAGAAGGAACAGGGGGGTTTTTAGTCAGTAAGAGTCTGACACTCCCTCCCGTCCAGCCCTGGGCGGGAGAAGTCATTTGATGATTTTCCCCTCACAATAAAAAAAAACCTGAAAGTGTTCAGCCTCTTCTCATTCATCTTTGTTGTGGTGATGATGATATCCTAAGACTTTTTTATGCTATAAATTGGCAAACGAGCAAACGGACTACCTGGTGGAAAGCAATCAGCGCCGCTCTTAGACATTCGCAATAGCAAAGGAGTTAATACAAGTGCGTTGCCGGCGTCTTGTGGGTTATAAAGGAATTTAAGGACAGGGAAGTGGAGGATTGAGAATGGGGAAGGGAAAGGGGAAGGACTTGGCCTCCGTTAACCTCGCTCACATGGCAAAGCAAAACGTTACTGTTGTTTCACGCCGGTTTTCTGTGAGGCCGTGGTATCACACCGGTCGAGAAGGCGCATTCGTCCCGAAACATGGATCTCACACATTTGATAGAAAAAGATTGAAAAAAAATTATTTTTTCTCATCTTTCGTTCACCGCATCTATTATTTTCAGCTTATCAATATTGGCAGCTGGAAATACTGGAATTCATCATGACCTCATCCTTAAGAAGGATAGTTATTATAAAAACATAGTAAAGTCTCGTTTACAGAAAAGCCCTGCATTGCCCAGAACGTCATGCGTTCGTCGTAAATTGCAGCAGAAGACCGCATCATCGCTCGCGTAAACATTAACATAATTTAAGAGCAACTAGGTGACCCGGCAAACTCCGTACCGCCTCAAAATTAATTATTATTTCAAAGTTTGATACAGGCAGTTTGTTTATTGTCAACCATATATAATGCCACTTGCATGGAAAAGCAAATAAATGTTTTTAATAATTTTATTACAATTTAAAGGGACTTCGAAGTTATTAAGAATTATTATCTATTTAAATAAATTAAAATGACGAAATAAAAATATTTCTTGCTTTTTAGTTCAATATTGGTAGTCAGTTTTTTTATTGTTATTTTTTCCATTTTGTTAGTGTTTTAAATGGTTTGTCGTATTTTATCTTATATGAGCCCTTTCTTTTTGGTGTCTCTATTTTTACCACCGATCTGGCTGCTCCCTCGCCGAGCTGGCTTACCGCACCAGGTATGCCTGGAGGTAATCAATCAGTATCGCCTATAGATACCCACAACTCCAAACGAGATACAAGTGTATTGCCGGCATTTTAGGGATTAGGGTATCGTAGATTTACGTATTAGGGAGGAATAGAGAGAGAGAAAGGAGAAGGCTTGGTCCATCAGTAACCTCACTCAACGGCGAAACACAACGATATGATAGTATCACGCTGGTTTTCTGTAAGGTCATGGTTCTTAGCTCTCCCATAATTAGTGCACCACATCGCCAATTCAGGGCGCTAATAAACTAACTGTGAGTTTAAACATTGGGCTCCAACTCACGTTAGTTCGTTCTCATAAACTACATTTAGCAAAAACAAAACAAACATTACGAACAACAGAAGTTGCATACATTAAACAAATCCACGAACAAAACCGAACGAATTGAACTTTGCAAATAAATCTACGTAGATACATTACATACGTAGGTGGGTACCTAATCTCCTAAAATTCCCAAACTGCAGTGAAATGTTTGAAAATGTTTCAAACTCCAAACTGGGGTAGCAGACCACCAATTACTGCAATCAGAGACGTGGCACAGGTAAACGACAGTTTGGATTTGGAAGCTCATCAGTAACTAGAATTCAATTGATTAGCCGGATCTGTTTTTGTGGAATGGTGCATACGTGTCTGTACGTTTATTTCCCGAAGTATATTTTATTAGACACCACTGACAAATGGTGAAGTAAAACATTGTGAGGAAACCTGGATTTATAATTTCTAATTATAAGCTTGATATCGCCAATTCGCCTCGAGCAAGCGTGGTCATTAATGCTCAAAACTTCTCCGTGTGCGAACAGGCCTTTGCTCAGCGGTTGGCGCTTATACGCTGGTGATGTATGATGTGTCTGTTTGTTTGCCTGTATGTTTCTTTTGCCATTTCTATGGCATAGGCATCTAATAGCAAGCAATTAGTGCCAACCATGACTCAACACAATAGTTTAAAAGTTACAAATATGTTGACGGCCTTTGGTTACGAATTTTTAGATTGGGGACTTCGGAATGGTAAGGGGAGGACAGAATTTGGCCTCTATTAGTAATCTCATTGACATGGTGCTACTGTTACAAGCGTGGTTGTTGTAGGAAAAGCGAACCTAACACGGTAAATTTAGTAGTTAAAGTTATAATTATACGTTCAAAGAGATATTCTTGTACGAATTTCATATCTAGTTAATAAAGTTTTCAAGGATCACTCCAGAAGAAAATTTTGAGCAAATGAAACAAAAACTCTTGATTTATTAAATATTATTTTAGCTTTAAACAATACCCATTCAATTATAAACCTTACAACTTTCGGTATAGAGTTAATAGTTAGTTGTTTAGATTAGATTAATTTGATATGGATACCTTGTAATCCCTTTTGGAATTAGACTCTAGAGTATTTGAGTGAGGTCTTTGACCGTTCAAAAAGATGTGGAGAAAGTTCTATTGTACTTACGTGGATCTAATTTTGGAAAATGGGTTTCGTGTTTCTTATTGTACTTGTAAATTATTTTATAACGATTTGTAAGCTGTGGGTTAGCTAATAAGGATCTTTTTTACAGTTTTGGATAATTTATTATTAATTACTATTTATTTTTATTTGGGAATGGGCAGGCGTTTGGCCGCTATCACCTACGATGCAATGACGATGATGCGACCTACGATGATCCTCATCGCCAAGTGTAAGGTTAATTAGAAAAGAAGAACAAAAGAAACAAAAAGTTTAATGTCATTCAGCGGTTAACGAACATACGGATGACCAATATCTCTTATTAATAGATACCAGAAGAGTTACGAGTGCCTTGCCGGTCGTTTGGGAATAAGGAGTTTTGGGGATTTAGAGAGGGATAGGGAGGAGAGGAAAAAGAGTCGACGAAATGCATCTGCAAATCTTAACAACTTCTTAACTGAGAAACAAATTATATTTACTCTACTTAGCAAACAACTAAGCTCATTACACAGTAACAAAATATTTTTAAAATACAAAAAAAGACTATAGCATTTAATTTTATTTATTGCAATTAAGATGGACGTATGTAAATAACTGTTAATTACTTTTTTGTAAAAAAGTGTTGGAGAGCCATGCTTCGGCACGAATGGGTCGGCTCGACCGGTGTGATACCACGGCCTCACAGAAAACCAGCGTGAAACAATCACAGCTTTGTGTTTCGCCGTCCCTTCCCAGTCCTTAAATATCAGAAACCCTTACCCTGAAATGGCCGGCAATGCACTCGTAACTCCTTTCATGTCTCCTTTCATGTGCGGCGCTGATTGCTTACCATTAAGTAATCGGTATGCTTGTTTACCGATCTATTTCATAAAAATAAAATAAAACAAAGTCGCTTTCTATTTCTAAGTGATTTAAGTGTAAAATTAATTTAAAACTACGCAATGGATGTCGATCCGGTTTTTTAAATAGATAGAGTCATTGAAGTGGATTGTTTTTTATATGTGAATAACATCCATTAAACAGTGGAGAAGTTTAGTTCCGCGCGTAATTGGGACGGGTCGCTAGTATACATATATTGAAACAAACACAAAATCCTTTTCGTTTGTACGTGGACGTGGGCGGTACCTTTAAGGTCCTGGACAGGAGAAATTGCCTTAGGACATTTGAGCTACTTATCTGACCTTTTTGTTTATTGATCATAGATTATATTCAGAATATTAGTTTTCTGCCTAAATAGTTAACGAAATAAAAACTAACTATCGCGACATACTAACTTAATTAAATGGCAACTTACTCACGGAGACCATGCTAGGCAAACGTAGTGTAGGGCGCCCTCCAGCTAGGTGGACTGACGACATCCGCAGGGTGGCTGGCAGTGGTTGGATGAGAAGAGCTAAACATCGAGCTCAGTGGCGTGCAATTGGGGAGGCCTATGTCCCGCAGTGGACGACATCAGGCTGATGATGATGATGATGATGATGATGAACTTAACAACCCCAGCTTTATGTTTGGACGTGTGAGTGAGGTTACTGAAGGCTTTATCCTTCCCCTAAGGAAGGAAAAACCCACTCTTTGAAAACAAAATACGTGATGACCTTTGTTTAGAGTGTAATCCTTCTTAAAAGGAGTACTGAGTAGTACGGAGGCTGGAACAATCTTGTGTGATCCGCAAATTATTGTTCTAGGTCTGGGTGGTTTGTGTTTGTGAATTTGTATGTTCGTAAACGCACCCACGACTGACGAAAAATCCTAATATGGGGCAACGTTTAAAAAAAACCCAAAGTAAATCAAATGAAAAGGCCGACAACGCGCCTGTGGCGCCACTGGTGCCTCGTCGTCCGTAGGCGGCGCACAATACATCATTTACCATCAGGTGATCCGTTTGTTCGTTTGCTTTCTATTCCACAAAGAATGTTTCCCTTCACTAAATGAGACATACGCTCATCGACAGTAGAAAAATAAATAAACAACAGATTCAAATTTAGAACTTCATTTTCATTGTTAAGAAGACCTATCTTTAGCATTATTCTATGAAAATCCATTACGTCGGAAACAAATACCTAAAAATTTCCTTTTAACATTTTAGTTGAACCGTGTATATAGGTACATCATGTATATATTTACCTTTTACAACGAAAACACAACAATTTTCCGAGAGAAAAATCTTTCTAAACCAAACTTGGGCCTACAATTAATTTGTGAAAGTTTTAATTAAGGTTCTTAAAATATAATATTTTGGTTGGGTTGAAGTCATTGAAGTTTTTGCAACTTAGCTTATCGCGGCAATTGGATTCAACCCTGCTTTGTATTTGTTAAATGATATTATTAATTTTGGGTGAAAAAAACGTGTGGGCCAGTTCCTTGTAGTACCTATTTGTAAATACGGTGCAAGCTTTCGCTTTTAGAATGAGAAAAAGCAATACTATTTCGATGGTGCTTTTTTGAAGAGAAATCGAAGTATTATAAATAACAATCACCAATAAGAACCATCTTATTTTTATTTTTAAGCTTCGCATCAACCACATCGCCTCTTCGCTACACACAGTGCCAAGGCGAATTAGGGATTTCAAAATGTTTTATTACAAATTGTAAGTTCACGTTTCATCATGAGGTTTTACTTGACCATATGTCCATGTGACAAATAATTGTGTGCACAAATAATTCGGACACAGTTACATGTGTACAAGTCAGAATTCCAACCCACAGCTGGACTTTTTGACTGCACGGTTGGTGCGGTGGCCGGGCAACTGTGTGTGTCGCGGGTTCTATTCCCGCATGGAACAACTATTTGTTGACCGCGACCGCGTATGTTTGTAACCGCGTTAGTAGTTAGGCAACGTTTTATAAAAAAAAAATTATGAGAAACGGGTGCCTTAAAATCTGCACCAAAACTTACTCCCGTCCTAAAAATACAAAAAGGAGGATACAACATCATTCTTACTTACCCAAAAACATGAATGAAACTCCACTAGAAACCATCACGCTACAAATACCCAATTAAATTCTCATCATCACCAAGTCCTGAGGAGACAACAGACCATCAAATGGGCTCTATATCTAAATCTAGCGATTATTTTCTCGTCTGGAGCTTACGATGGCTCGAAACGTCAAATCAATGTCCTTCAATGCCTCAGAATGTCTCCCTCGACCCGATATCATGTCATTTTCCACGCGGACGAAACGCCGACGATCCGTTGGCGTGGTGATGTGAAAAATGGGGTTATTTTATTCTTATCTTTTCTTGTTATAAGTATTTCTTTACAATCGACTTGTTTTTTTCGCAAATGATAAATGATTGCTTTCTTTTTCGTTAGATACAAGGTATGTTCGCGTGTCCATTCGTGTGGAATCCTTGCGTAAAATGAGGGGAAGATGGGAATTTTGATATGACAATGTTTTTTGTTTAAATGTGGATAGTGCCTTCAGTTCTAAATGAAATTTGAATAGTTAAGTCCGAAATATGACCTATATTTTTCTATCGCAACTGTTGTACAGGAAAAAAATACATTAAGATATAGTACATAATCGCACCTATGTAGGTTTTTTGTCAATTATGTAAATGAATGTAAATAAATAAAAAGAAACTCGATTTTTCAAACATCATAATCTCTAAAGAACAAGACAGGGCAGCAGAATTTACATACCTTTTCATTATCCGTGTACCCGGATAAGTAATTATGTTATCCCTTTAAAATAAAACCGATACAGCCAGGTTTCCACCAATTCAAATTGACGCAATTTTTCCATTACAACTCAATATCAACATCGAAGGTCGATGCTTGTTAAAATTTTACGCACCTTTTCTGATGTGCAGAAGTTTCTTTTAGAAGGTTTACTAAAAATTATATTTATTATTATCAAATTATCTTGAGATAAACTAAAATGATTAAAAATGAACACTTACTACTAGTTTCAAGCCACAAAGGGACTCTTATAATCATGAGCAGCGTGTCCGTGCGCCCCAGTGACTCTCTTGAAAAAGAGTCCCGTTTATTAGAAGCACCTAATTTATTCAGATCTTTAAATTTAGAATCGCTTCTTCCACAAAAACTTTTCTATTCATTATGGCACAAATGAGGTTTTACTTTTATATACCAGTTTTAGAAATATTTCAAAAATGGAACCTTGGAAAATGTCCATTCTCTGAGCAATATTTTATTGATAACTTAACGCGCAGTATTTATTTTCGGGTTGGGGGTTGGGGAGGGGGGTCAAGCCCAAAAATGTACATTGGCCTCGGCCTGGAGCAGGAGAAGGAACGTGGTGTTTTTTAGTCAATAAGAGTTTGAATCTCCTTTTCGCCGCATCGAGCGCGATAGAAGTCACATGATAATTTTACACCCACCAAAAGCATTCGTTTTCGAAATAAAAACGCCACTAAATAATACTTTACTTACTTTAAAATGTTTATGTAACAAATAAGGCATTGAGATTTTGATTAAACTCCAAAATAAGAACGAAACTTCTGTACTTTTCTGCACGATGATATTTTTTTAAAAGAAATTAACAATTTTCCCGTCGAAGTCACGTCTGTTTTGAAGCCAGGTGCTATCCACATAATTACATGGCTTTTTTATATGTATATTCCCATGTATATTTGCTGAAAGTTTTTTCAGGGGATTTCGCAATACGGGTATTGGGAGACGTGGTTGGAAGTTTTAGTTGTTCAAAGTTGTTTTGGGACCGTTTTGTTTCTTGTTGGCTAAACGAGATTGTTGTTAACACGGAAATAAGAGTATTTCCGTATTATATGAGTATTGTTTCGGTTTCAAGATTTACGGTGGTATAACATTTCCATAAGGCTACGCGTATGTACATATGTGTATACTTTTAAAGTTTTCATATTTTTAAGCCACCGTAGGAGACCGGGCATCGTGGAATATCCAGCCATCATTAATGCGTTCAGATGGCAAGTAAGGGTAGATCGCCACCCGATTATAACCAGACCTACGCGTAGCGTTTCGAGGCTACCTCAAAGAACCAATACAGAGTACCAAATATATTAAAAATAAAGTTTTAAAATTTCGTTTTAACGTTAATCACGTGAACTAACTTAGAAAAGCTCTACTAGTTTCAAGACATAACGGGACTCTTATTCATGAGCAGCAGTGCTTCGTGATGACGACATGAGACAATTTATATTTTAGGTTTACCAGATGAGTTTTCTCTAAGTGATTCAGAACATTTTTGCGGCACCAGTTCTTAATAATATTTGACAAACCAAATATCATGGAAACCACTAAATCAATCTAAACTAATATTATATCTGTCTGTCTGTTTTTCTTTACGCCAAATCTACTGAACCGATTTGTGTGAAATGTGGTACAGACATAGTTTGGAACTCGAGAACGGACATAGGATAGTTTTTAAACCGAAAATCTGCAGGCAGTCACTATTCCACGCGAACGAAGTCGCGGGCAAAAGCTAGTTTATTATAATCAGCACTATATGCCAAAGTCTCAATAGTGAATTAAGCGAACAAAACGTTTTATAGAAATCGATTAAGTAGTTTCCATTACGTATTTATTTATTTAAAATTAACTTGAAAAGTTGAAAAGCGCGTACCGAGCAGACGTTCCGAACGCCGCTTATAGTCGTCCGCAACGCTAAAGAAGTTACTAGAACTTTTGAGACGTATAAGGATTTAATCGATTTAAATAATTCCACCATAATAATAGCTGTTAAGAACGCTTAAGTTTTATACTTCAACATTATCGATAGTACTCAAGTATGTTACAAGAACTCATTAGCGTTTACATGTTGTAGATAATGTATTAAAAACTTCCTTTCGTATCCTACTTACGATTATAGAGTAGATTATTCTGAAATGGGTTTTGTAATGAACATTTGAGTTGATGTGTGTATATTATTAAGTGTTTCTAAATTAGTTTCTAGTGTATGTGTGTTTGTGTGTGTGTGTGTGTGTGTGTGTGTGTGTGTGTGTGTGTGTGTGTGTGTGTGTGTGTGTGTGTGTGTGTGTGTGTGTGTGTGTGTGTGTGTGTGTGTGTGTGTGTGTGTGTGTCATACTCTCAGCTCAACTAGTCAAGGGGCTTTTGTTTAATAGTAAATGACTTTCGATTGATTTCGAAAATTTGCACTTTTTTAGTTATCAGGAATTTAGAAAGGTTATCCTAACAATGGTTAACTTTTAATTCAAATAACCTAAAAAGTGTTAAAAATATCCACCAAATATCAAATTGCCAAGTTTTCAGTCATTCTTCTTACTTCTGTCATGTCCTACTGGCATTAATATTCAACTCACTATTATAAGGTTTAACTACTAAGTTCATTCTACGTCGACCTAATAATAAAAGCGTGTTAAAAACTCGGTAAACTACAAAATGTTTAGCAGTTCCTGTCAAATATTCGAATTTTATATAGTGGACGACCATATTTTCTCATTTTACTTCACAACCTCGTGTGTCGTGATAAATATACTACAACGTTCTAGTTCAAACTGGATTGTAACTACCAATTGCTCGTTTGTCGTGAGTTACTGGTGTGTGATGTCATCGTTTTTGAGTTACTATTACTGTTGTATAAAATTATAAATGTTTCTAGCTTGTTTTTGTTTGTGATAGAAAATAGTTGCTGGTTATTTTCTTCATGAAAATACACAAATTAATGTAGCAAGGAATTCATAATCACTACATACTATAAGATTAAGTGGCTTACTCTCTCCCTATATTTAAAACTACGAATTTGTAAAAGGTCGAGTGATTGTAAAAAACATCTTAAATAGTGGAGAAGAGAGAATGTAAGAATATGGTAGTTTCCAACTTGTCAAATTCAATACTTTTATCCGAATGTCGAAAACACTGTGTTTGTATAAAACGCTGATTTATGACGTCATAGTATTTTAGCGTTAAATAGCATACTTATTTTTTTTTAAATTAGTTTATAAACATCTAAAATTTAGTGTACTGATCGATTAATTGTTAAAAGTAGTTTATTTTTCAATATTTCATTGTATTGAAACGTCGAATTAATTAATTTTTGACCTAAGAAACTACCCAATTGTAAATAGTGTGTCTGACACGATTTTCTTTTATATATAATACACTAGCGGTTGCACACGGCTTCGCCTGATAAGATTTTTTTAGCTTTTTCTGAATTTCCAAAATTTGCCAAATCAGTAACGGCATTGTTGATTTATAACATTACAACGAAAAGTAGCATTGATTTTTGTATATGTATACATATAGGTATAACAATTTTTCTTGCAATTACTCTCACCAATAAATAGAATAATTCTGAAACGATCAAAGCTATACACCGATGGTAGGGAAACTCCCAATTCTGAGTGCATTTGGCGTCGCCGATATTGACGCATGCTCCTCCTACCAAATATCCCGCAAGGATACATCGTGCTATCCTTATGGAAACTGGCGTATGTCACAAACAGATATATTGCAGCTTGGCTGAGTTTTAGGATATTTAGTTGGAAATAAAAATCCTAACATTTTCCAAGACTATTTCAATTAAGCTGAAAAACCTTGGGTGTCGCATATCTCAGACAAAGACCAAGTTAAATGAGACAAGATAATTAAATATCAGAAGTTAAAAATGTAGAGTTCAATAGAGAAGAACGAGCAAAAAACTCCATGGTTATTCTTTTTCAATCAGTTTCACAATTCATTTCTTTTTACACTATTTAGTCAGTTTTATGTGATCAAAAACGATATATTATGATCTATTATTATTAAAATTTAAAATACCTCCGACAAAAAATCTAACATTCCTTTAAAAGGTCATAATTAAAAAAAACGTGGCTTTGGAGCCACGATATTTTTTTATTATTAAAGTAAATATAAATATAATAAAGGAATAAGTACAGGCTTGGGGCCTGGGAGCCACGTTTTTTTTTTAGTTAGGTATTACCTTTTAAAGGAATATTAGATTTTTTTCGGGGTATTTTAAATTTCAAAATTTATAGTATTATGCATGAAGAAGTATTTGTTTTGAAATTTAACCAGAACTGGGTCCATGAATATGTCCCTCATTCAAAAAGCCCCCATGTGTATGCAATCAAATATCTAATACATGTTAAATGCGTTCATGCAAACGCTATTTTGTAGATCACTATGCGTCCTCGGTACAGCAAAAATAAAACTATAGCATACACTTTAAATATGAAAATAAAATTCTTATAACATGACCTCTCATTGCATAAACCGACTGCGCCATTCAAGTTCAACTTATGCTGGACGTTGTTATGACTATTTCTACGAGATAAAATTTTGAGAACTCTACTGTAAAAGAAAATTAATTGTACACTAAAAATAAACTGCTTATGTACAAAATGCAAGTTCCTTCCTTTTAAAATTGAATATTAATGTGTTTTCCGTTGTGTGTTGTTATTAAAATATTATGCGTGTAACATTAATCGTATTTAAATGTTTATACCAAACTGAAACATAAAGAAAAATCTTTAATTTTAGTATGTACTTGCAAAATGCAATTTCTTAGAGACATCCTTTGTATAGAGCTGGTCAGGATTCGAAGAACAAAGTCGAGTATAAAATAATGATAATGTCTTTTCTATATGATAGGGCGTTGAAAAGCGGTCGGATACCTGATGGTAAGCAAACGGCGCCGCTTATCGACACCCGCAACACAAGAGGATATGAATGAATGAATGAATGTAACACAAGAGGATATATATTATATAATTTATCTATTCTATTTAATAGTTTCTTCTAAAATAAGATCAATAGTTTCTCCTAAAATAAGAATTAAGTTTTATGATAATATAAATGGTCTCTTTAAGCACTGTAATGTCCTACCAGTTTATACTCAAATACATTTTCAGTTATTAAAAGAACAATTTTTCAATGAAAATTTACTAAACAAAATCGAACATCTGTATGCACTCGGGCAGTTTCTGAGAATAAGTTTCGTACACAGCGCGCCAACAATACGTATGGCGAGCGAACTAGCGGGTATATTGTACCACGACTAATTAACAGCATACCCTCAGAAATAAAAAGTAATATTACACCTAAAAATATTAAATGTAAACTTAAGAAATATTACTTAAGTATTATTTAAGAATGTTTTCTCCTACTGATTGATAAATTAATTTCGATAATAACGTACACATACTTAATTATAAAACTGTAACAATTTTTTTTTTCTTGATTTGAGATGATTCATGATAGCACAAGTTTAAACCTTAGTGGTTTTTTGGTTGGTATTTAACATAAATAATCCTGTAATATTTGTAAAAATGATAAATAAATAAAAAAAAAATATTAGCGTTAAGTCTTTAGGGGGTATTGTTTTCTAGGATTTAAGAATTAGGAAAGGATGAGTAGGGATGAAAGGATTAGGCCTCCGGTAACTTCACTGACACAGCGAAACATAACGCTATGTTTGTTCATGCTGGTTTTCTGTGAGCCTTGTTTGCATTCTTCTTGAGCCGGCCAATTCATGGTTAAGCATGATTCTCCCACACTATCTCATTAGGAGAAGAGAAGAAACAACAACATCATCATCATCATCATCATCATCATCATCAGCCAAACCGCACAGAAAAGGTTTTTGAGCACTAATCACCACGCTTGTATAAGACGGTTCGGCGGTTTCAAATTTATAATTAGAAATTATTATAAGTCAAGGTTTCCCTCACCGTATATCAGTGTGTCTTAATTTTAATGAAAGAACATAAGACTGAAAAAAGTCACATTGGTACTTGCAAGGTTTCAAATCATGCATGAGAACCGGGCGCCTTAACCTTCGAGAAACCACGAAACAAGATTAGAATATAATACTTATTTCTAAACATAATATTTGATTACTAAAAATATGACGTCACTATTTAATAGATAATCTAATAATTTGAAATTGATAGAAATAATTATAGTTTTTTAACATTTTATAAAAAGTATTGAATTTCAATAGTCGCCAGTATCCATCTACAACACATAACACTACAACACTATGAAGTATGAAAACGCAATAGAGAAAATTAATTAGATCTTGACTTGGCTCAATTAATAACCCCATAAAACATATGACAAGGATTTTCGAGCTGAAATACCCATTGCATTTTCTAAATTATATAATTGCTCTTCTGATGTACTGAGCATTTTTGGAATTTATAGTTCATAGTGGATTAAACTTTACCAAAATGACCTACTTCCACTATTATCTTTAAATGAAGTTTTTAAAAAGACTAGTTATGTCCCTGGATTTGTTTCATCTCCGTGTTATGACTATGGTGCACTAATATAGTAAAAAGAACAAGTAAAAAATCAACACCTACATTTTTTTTTTTTGAGGTGAGGCATTGTCTTACTCTTACTGACTCAAATCCCCCAGTTCTTCTCCTGATAAAAGCCGAAGCCGCTTTACCTTATTGCGCTTGACCCACGATCCTAAATGAACATCAGCCCTATAGGGCTCCATCTGTGGTGGTCTATTGGCAAAAAAAGCAATACATAGAAACGAGACTGATATTGTACAAATTAAACCAACCATTGCCTCAATATTTATTATTAACAAAGTATTTAAGCGGGCCTAATGTCAACAAGCATTCTTGCTAGCCAACGTTTGTGCAATGCAGTGAAAATATGTAATAGATTTTCAGTAATCATCATCATCATCATCAGTAGGTATTCTATAAATACCCACTGCTGATCAAAGGCCACTTTCAATAGAGAAGAAATAAGAATTAATCATCACACTTGGCAATCAAGAATTAGGAATTGGTCTTGGGTTCCTCTCGATGTTTACCGTTACCGTATGTCAGTGGTGTGTAAATAAAGTTGGAAAGTACATATAACTCAGAAATTTTCCTATTAATAGGTCCTTTGTGTGTTTTCTTCTACTGCTTGAAGACTGGCCGCGATACCAGTAACTCTGGGCATCATCGGGCCTAGGAGGCTCCATCAATTGTGGTAGTCTCCTTCAGTCATCGGCTTTTAGAGGTGTGTGTGGAACACAATGGTTACGGTGATCGATTTACCAGACTGTCTCCTGCGGCAGCTGGGATCTTCTGATGCAGAAAAACTTCTGGATCTTCTCTAAAGTGACATTTTAATACGATTTCATTTAATGTAAGATCCTTAGCCAACGAAGTAATAATGCAATGAATATTACACATATTAACTGATCATACATCATCCAAAAAATATCTCCTAATGCTTTTTCCATTTAGTTTAGCACAAACATACATACAAATCAAAACCTTTTTAGATAATGAAAGCTTTGCTACAACCAATTTTAGCAAATGAAAAACGTTACCCAATCGGAGATGGGAATCTCTAATGCAATCCCAATACCGGCAATGGGAAATAATTTTCGTAAATTTTTCCCCAATTACACTTGAAACCACTGGACGAAATGGGAATTAAGTGCAATAGATAACGTCCCGATGGGGATCCCATCTTAAAATTAGCTAAAAGTTCTTTTCGCAAAAATTTAATTTTCTCTTTTGATTGCTTGTTGAGTTTTTGGCAAAGGAGACTATATTTTAGACAAATACCTATAAGCCATTCACCTTTTTTATTCTTCTGTTTTGTATGGTGAGAGACAATAGTTATTTAAATCAGTAGACTTTATGGCCTTTGAAAGAGAAAAAGTTAGAAATTAAAGTAAAATTCTTAAAGAGTGTAGTGCTTACCCATTCGCAACACCAGAAGAATCGAAGACGAGTTCTCGGCCTTTTCAGAAGGAGTACGCTTGGTTCTTGGTGTTGGTCTGTAGGTCGTTTCAAAAGATCATTGCAAAGTTTTTATAATAACTATCGTGAGACATACTAAATTAACTAAAATTCGCGGGTTACTCACGTGTAAATGTTGAGAAAAGCTCTACTAGTTTCGAACCACAGAGGGGTTCTTCCTCATGAGCAGCGTGCGCGGACGCGGCGACGTCGCGCAGCCTACTCTGGCTAACTAGTAGAGCTTTTCTCAACATTTACACGTGAGTAACCCGCGAATTTTAGTTGATCATTGCAAAATTATAATTGCTTACCATCACGTAACCGTCCACTTATTTGCCGAACCACAAAAATAATATTTATTATAAGCATTTACTCAAGTAAAAACATTTTAATGTGGCACATTAAAACAAATGGGTCGGCTCGACCGAAATGATACCACAGCCTTACAGAAAACCGGCGTGAAATAACCAAAGAGTTGTGTTTCGCTGTGTGAGTGAGGTTACCGGAGGCCCAATCTTGAGTGAGGTTACCCCTACCCCAATCCGTTCCCTTTCCCAAAATCTCCTAAACCCTAATCCCCAAAAGGTCGACAAAGCACTCGTAACTCCTCCGTCGTTGCATTGTCCATGGGCGACGCTGATTGCTTACTATCAGGTAATCCGTTTGCTCGTTTGCCGACCTACCACATAAAAAAAAATTACTTTAGTCGAGCAAAATTGACCTTGAAAACAAAATTAGGTCATTGTAGTCAGTATCTCCTTACGAGCACATATTTTAACAAGATAGGGAGCTAATGAGACCATTTTATGGTGTCTATTAATTCCATGATAATTATTATTGTAGAACTTACATATTTATGTATATGTGTACTGGTTATGTAAGAGCTGGTCTGCAGATACGACAGGCGCTGTCGACATACTTTTGTCCAGCCTGAACCAACATGGTTTGTAGAATCAAACAAGTTCTATCATCAATCGCGATGGAAGATCTCCTGTGTCATGTGACATTTCCACATACAAATTACACCCAGCGGGGAAAGGTTGGGTTTCTGGTAACCTCCAATGTAGCACTTTTAAACGTTAAACAAAAAAATAAAGATCAAAGTTAGAGTCTGTTGGTCGGTCAGTCCTTTACTGAAACTATCCGCTCGTTCCAAAATTTAGATTTTGATGGAGAAGAAAATTGCATTGGGCTTTATAAGAAGACTGACTTTTGAATCTGTGTTTCATTTCTTTCTTAGAGATTAGAGCCTAGATCCATAAGTGGAGTGTTGATGTGTATAAATGCTGTTTTATAGCATGTATAAAAATAAATTAATTGTTTCATACATTTTATTCCTAGTACAAAGACAACGTTTTTACTTAACAAAACATGTCGTAAATATTTTTTTTGTACTTGAATGACTCCAGTCGTACCCACACATTAGTACCCAAACATAGCTCTCCCACACTTAAACAAACACATAAACACTGATATCAAACACAAAAAGCAGTCTTATACTAATTACTTAATCTAGATCTAGATCTAGATAAGTACCTAAGAGAAGAAAGCCTATAGTTTCTTTGAAAGGCCACTTCAAAAGAAATACCAATCGGAAACGTGTGTTCCATCTTAAGCAACTTATTCAAGTTACGTATATTGTAAGAGGATACTTTTTAGGGCAGTCTTTGTAGCTAATGAAGAGCTCCTATTTTATTGTTGTGTGTACGATTCTAAGGATATTTCGGACATAGTCTTAATTATTTTTTTATATGATGGTATCATTAAGAGTCTGATACCCCGTTTTGTCGTACCCTAGATTAGAGAAAACATTGGATGATTAAAGTAAGCATGCGGATTACCTGATGGTAAGCAACCGGCACCGCTGCTGTATACCCGCAACCCCAATGGAGTTACAGAGTTACTATGTAGCTTTAATTGTAGGTGATAGTTTAATACTGGATTTTACGCCTTCTCCATAACTTCCTGATCAGTCAATTGGAGAATACCTTCTCCTAGTGGCCTTTGTCAAGTTATTTGTCTACTTTTGTGGTACGGGTAAGTACTATGTTTGACATTCCATCGAAGTAAAATCACGGCCTCATAGAAAATCGGTGTAATTTACTTTAGCAATGGAGGTCTAGTGTAATCTTTTTCCTGCTTCGGTAATTACCAGTTCCCAACAAACGACTGGTAACTCGCTTATTATTCCTTTGTAGATCACACAAATTGTTGTTTCGTTCTGAAATCGCGAACCCGTGTCACATTGCACAGCAGCTAGTTGCCCAACCTCTGCGTAGACCAATCAAACATAATTATTATTAAGTATCAGAACCAATAGATTTTATTACTTAAACCTTATCTACGACTTCATACTCCAAGTTGAACACGCAAAAATTACCACAGACGATTAGCTACATTATGATAAGAAAGTATACGTCATATATCCGAAGATATAAGAGAAAATCATCAGCCGATAGAATGGTCACCCTACACCTATTAGTGGACACTCAACGCTTCGGACTACGTAACCGAAGAAATTATCTCACTAACGAACGACAATGAGGACAACCTTATAGAATCAATTATTGGACCTTATGACGGTATTTCTAGAAAATTGGAATTGTTTTGTTTTTTTTTTCGGTACAGTGGGTCGGCAAACGAGCAGACGGATTACCTGATGGTGAGTAATCAGCGCCTGTAGACACCCGCTACACCAAAAGGGTTACGAGTGCCTTGCTGGCAGTTAAGAGATTAGGGATTGGGGGGAGGGGAAGTCTTGGGTATCCAGCGAAATACAACGCTATTGTTTCACGCTGGTTTTTTGTAAGACCATGTGATCACTCCAGTTAAGCCGACCTAACGGAGGAATTGGTTTTTTGGTCTTTGACAAACAAAGGTCTTTCATACAGGATTTAGGTCTTCTGGTGACAGTGGAACAGAATAGATTTTTTTTAATCTTTCTGAAGGTGTTGAAAGATATAGGGGCCTGCATATTTGACAGATATTAAGCTACAGAATTCTCTAATCCGGCGATATGGTCACAAAGAGATAATGCCGTTCTTTAAATAAAAAAATCTCTACGATTCCAATAAATTTGAATCTGAATCTCTTTAACCGTGACCTTCATTAAGTAACAAGTTAGAATAGGACCGCAGTATGATGGACAAGGACGGATAGTTTGGAAATATTTTTGTTGTGTTCTGATGTTGTGAAATTTTCCATTACATTTTGCTTGTATATATGAATTTGGAGTTTTATATAAAGTTAATGTCGGAGGTTATGTTTTTTTTTCAAAATAAACGTTGCCTCACAAAGGGATTCTTCCTTGCGAGCATCGAACCGAAGTCTTTGTTCAGTTAAAGTGTTATTGTATAATTTTATGAGACAAAATCTTTGATGCGCCTGATGTACACCAACAAGAAAATTCACATCATCAGCCTATAAGTGCCCACTGCTGAGCAAAGGCCTCTTTTCACACGGAGAAGGTTTGAGCATTAGCCACCACGCTTACTCAAGGCGGATAGACGATTTCAAACTTATAATTAAAAATTATAGGTCCAGTATTCCTCGCCATGTTTTCCTTCACCGTACGTCAGTGGTACCTAAATTAAAGGAAGTAAATATAACTCTGAATTAGTCATATTCATACTTGACGGGTTTGAAACTTATGTACGAGAAGTGGACGACTCCGGGACACCACGACGTTTCTCTTCAAGCACAGTACATCTTTTTGTAAATACCAAAAAAAAAATCACACACACAACTGTACATACATTTCATAGAATAAAGTCATACAAATCTCACTTAATTTGGAAATGTTCCAAATTTCAGCTAAAAGTACAAAGTATGGCTACCTCAAGCGTTCTCTATTACCAGTACCTAACAGCATTTCCCAGAAAACTATGTTTATATAATATTACTACGGTACTATTAAAAAGATGACCACTGCAAATTCTCAACGATTTTCTGCAAAACTTTCAAGATATTTTCTTGTTAAATTATAATGCTGCAAAGTTCAGAAGTTGCGTAATAAAGTGGGTTAATTTGTTAATGATGACCTATTTAACTGGGTAATATTTTATCCGCTATCTTTGTTTTTAATGTGAAAATAAAATTAATAAGGTAATTTAATTTTGTTATATTGCCTTAACTCACTTAGAGGTGAACTGTGACGTTCTAATAATTATTTTTCTTTTTTAATTCCCAGTATTAGCATGAAGAAATGAACCTAGCGTGTTTCATTCGTTGTGTTATTAAAAAAAATCTCGTGTACCGTGGCTGTATTTACCTACTGGTATTGAGTCATACCTACAAAGAAAATTAGAGAGCTGTAATGTATTTGTAAATCGTCACTGACACTGTGTGTTGCTAACAATACTGACTTTGTGTCGAAAGATTGGAGATAAGGGATTGGGTCTATTAACGTTACTCTCGTGGCGAAACACAACACTGTGGTTGTTTGACGCCGGTTTTCTGTAAGGCTGTGGTATCACTCCGGTCGAGCGGACCCATTATAAAAAAAAAAAAACTAAAGTGCACATTTTGGAATAAGAAATATTACTTACAGACAAAAAAAGCAAACCGGTGTCCTCAAGGACGCAGAAGGTCGTAAAACTGAGCAAGATTAAAAGTACTGCAAAACTTTAAACATTAAAGTTGATAATTAATCTAAAATATGTATCCAATTAGTGGAGAGTTTCATAAATAAATCTGAGCGGGACAAAGTTTTGATAGCTAGGTATATGATTCATCATAGAGTTTCTTGCTCGTTCTTCTCCATTCGAATCTACAATTTGGAATGAGCACCTAGCTTCACTGACGAACAGACTGACAGACTACTTCTCTATTTTGACGTTTCAAAAGTACCTATTTATGGTTTAGTTGGAATAAATGATTTTGACTTTCACTTTTTGACTTTGATTCTGGAAATATTTTAGTGTAGGTATGTAAGTATATATGATGAACCTAAACACGTCTTGATTAAATTGAATAAGAAAGTAGATCTTCTACCAGTGACTTGGCACTTTCATACCAGGGTAACCAGATCACCATTCTTGTGGTCATCAATTCTTCCGCTCTGGGTTGGAGCGAGACAGAGTGTTAGACTCTTACTGACTAAAATCCATCTAGTTCCTTGTGAAGCGCCTGATGGAACTATTCTCTTCACGACCCAGCAGCCGTAGTAGGCGACACTCCGGTCGTCAGGGATTGAACGATGATCTCCGGCCATCGTAAGCCCAGCGATAGCGATGGCAAGCAAGGGTAGCCTGCGGCCCGACCTAAACCAGACCGGAGTGTGCGACGCATAGCATTCCTCGCGCCAAAGAGCCACAAGACCATCACAGATAGGGCCAAATAGGGACAATATTGTTTAGCCGAGCTGTGGATTGAGTGCAATAATCTAGGAAGATAATCATAATCAAATCATAATCTAAGAAGGAACAGAGTGGTTTTTAGTCGGAATAGTCAGTAAGAGACTGACTCTCCTTCTCGCCTCACCCTGGATGAAAGAAGGTAATTGATGATTTTACCCCCCCCCCCCCTCCCCCAACAATACAAAACATATTTGAGCATAACAAGCGACAGTACCCAGGCGACAAAGCTAGTATATTTATAAACCGATTACGTAATGTTTTCACTTTAGTTATTATCCTTTTAAAGCGTAAATCTCGTTACAGTCCGTCATGGGCGCGTCAAGATGTACCGTCGATGACAAAAGTTTTCAGAATTAATTTTCATTTACTATACATATGAGTTATTGACTACGGTAAAAAATAATTGCAAATGTTAGTCTCATTCCCCCTTATTATAAAACAAGGTTTATCTTTAGTCCAAGTTTAAACCATTGAGTCGGGTTTTGAATTTTGAATTTTATTGTCATCTACCTTCAATCGAAATACAAAAACTGGCTCAATGGCTTAGTCCTAGACTAAAGTAAAACCTTGTTTTGTAATAAGGCCGATTATATTTAAATAACTTAAATGAGCGAAACAGCCCCAGGTAGTACTAAATAATACTGATGCTCGGGTTAGCGAAGAGATGTCTTAACCTGCTTAATATTTGCCCGTACGATCATTCGAACAATGAATTTGTCACTCTAATGTCACATGGCGAGCCTATGACATGGTTCACTGTTGGACTTTCAGCCTCTTCTACATAAAAGAGGTTATAAAGGGAAGATTATTCACGATTAATAGTGGTTTAAATTATCATCATCATCAGCCTCCAATAGTAATTACCAAACGTAGACTTTTTAACACAGAGAAGAGGTATGAGCATTAATCAACAAGCTAGTTTAAGTCAGATCATTATCGATTTCTTTATCGATGATATTTTAATTTACCTTCAGTGAGACCACTCACATTCATCAATATAATATAAGAAAGGACACATCATTTGTCCACTGCTGAGCAAAGTCCTCTTCTCACACACTTGAGCATTGGTTAATGCTCAAATTAACCAATGCTCAAGGCGGATTGGCAATTTCAAACTAATAATTAGAAGTTATAAGTCCAGGTTTCCTCACGATATTCTTCTTCGCCGTTTGTCAGTTGTGTCTAAATAATCTAAGAAAGTACATGACTGTAACTTTGAAAAAGTCGCGTTGATATTTGACATACCTCTTCACACATGAGAAATGGGCACCGTCACATCCGGGCCACCATGACAGGACAGAAAGAACAAAACCCCAAAAAAATCTCAACTACTATCACACTTGGACAGTTTAATTACTAATCCAAGAAGCCTACAATACTAAAACCAACTAACTAACATTATTTTTTAAAGAAACGCTTCAATATTCAAAACATTCAGTTGTGTGCCCACCAGTACCAAGCAGTGAAAATGACAAAGCATTTGACGCGATCATAAAATATAAGTCCCGGCTACACTGATGAATACCCGGCTTACAACGGACAGTGATAGGACACCGCAGTGTAGTCTACGCCTTAATTATTACATTCGAAGAGGTTTTTGTCATTTGTTTTAAGTTGGATATTTAAAAAGGAGTTTTATATGTAATCTTTGTTTTTATAGTATTTTCTTTAAGCTTTGTACACTACGTTACGTCTGTTAAAAATCGGTGTTCAGGTTTAAATTTTTAATTTTGAAAATTATTACTATGTAAAAAACTTGTTTCTGTCTTTAAAAAAATTCGTTAATTTAGTTTTTTTTTTGTCTGTGCACCATTCTACATATTATGCGGAATGAAGAATAAAAATATTCTAAAGAAAGTAATGTTTTTCTGTGAAAAGCATCTGTATAATAATTTAAATGTCATTTTATTTTTTTTTCAATGATCTGTCGCTACTTTTTTAATATTTCACTATTAATATGACACTCGTGTTAAACATTCAAAATTTGCAACAAATGATTTTAACGAAAGAAAACCCCATGTGATATCTTTTTGAAAATAATTTAATTTACTTTTTTTACTGCACGGTTGGCTGCCGTACGACGTGTCGCATGTTCAATTCCCGCACGGAACAACTCTTTGTGTAATCTACAAATTGTTGTTCCGCCTCTAGTATGTGTATGTGAAATTGTATGTTTGTAAACGCACCCGTACCACAGGACAAAATGGGGATTTTTTTTATAAAAAAAAAACTATAACAAATCTACCTACTTTCATAGCAATACAAAAACCTTAAAGGTGTTTTTCATCCAGCGTTTGACAAACAATAACTAAAATAAACGCAGTAAATCCAAAATAAATTACACGAAAACAAACCAGTCGGAAAGTACCGCAAAGACCTGCTTATAATAATATGTAGGAGTAGACTTATGCTCATAATTTAAGAGCAAAGCATTTCCTACCAACATGCTCAAGTGATAAACTGCCACATATATCACACAAGAAGTTCTTTCTTTAACCTACAGCGAAGCTAAAGAGGGTCATGCGTTTTATTTAAAAGACAACTGACATTTTTTATTTGTTTCGCCCCTTCTACGGTTGAAAAATTTTGTCATGCTTTCTGGCTCTGTATTTTTTTTTGGAAACGTTTAGTGGTTTTTCAATTTAAAGAGACTGTAAATTTGTTTTTGTTTTATGTGATAGGTCGGCAAACAAGCAGACGGATTACCTGATGGTAAGCAATCAGCGCCGAATTTCTAAATGTAAATGTTGAAGTCCATCACAAACAAATATTCACTTGGGCCTTGAAGAAACCAAAGTTGCACTCTTCTGAGAACGCAGACTCTGGTAAAGAATTTTAATGTTTTAATCCAAATTAATATTATAGCTAAATGCGAAAGTAGCTTTGTCTGTCTGTCTTTTCTTCACGCCTAAACTATTGAACCAATTTCTGTGAAATTAGGTACAGACATAGCAAAATATAAACTATCCTGTGTAAAAGGATAGTTTGTATACCAAAAATTTGAAGGAAGTCACTATTCCACGCGAACGAAGTAGCGGGCAAAAGCTAATGCTATATAATCGAATTTTTATTTAGTGCTAGATTAACTTATGTGGCACGTGGTTTATACAAATTACGTTCTATTTTCAAATTTATCCAGTAAGTACGTGCTCGCCTTAAATGTTATCGATAAGTATTCTTACTATAAACTAAAACGGATGCAAATTGCAATTATGTGGAACAATTCTTTTTATGATTCACTAGATACTGCTCGGCACCTTTTAATCGTAGCGTGATGTTTTATAGCCTATAGCACTCAGGAACATTGTAGCTATCTATCAGTGAAAGAATTTTGGCAATCCGACCAGCGGTTCCAATGATTACCCCCTACATTCAAACTTACAAATTTTACCTCTTTTTATTATTAGTATAGATAAATTGTCGTTCCAGGTTCTTGTAAACGTGACAGAGAAAATTCTAGTTAAAGGAACCGTTTATAACAATGTTTTGTTTAAAGCTTTTTTTTTTAAATAATTTTTTTCTTAATAATATAAAAATATTTAACATCTTAATCTGAAACTTATTGACTGCATGGTTGGTGTGGTGGCTGGGCAACTTGCTGCCGTGCAACGTCTCGCGGGTTCGATTCACGCACGGAACAACTCTTTGTGTGATCCATATTTTTTTATTCCGGGTCTGGGTGTGACTTGTATTTGAAATTGGATATTTGCAACCGAACCAGGAAAACCAGGAAAGCAGGACTATGGAAATGTTTGAAAACCTATATACTGGAAGAGCTCCCTTAATTAGTTATAGAATATTTTAACAGAAAACTCCTAATTAAAGTTGTTTAGTTATAAGTAAAATTATAGTTATTCCACAGTCAAACTGTGAATACAGTTTCGTGGGACTGTTTTTATTTCATAAATCCAATGTAATGTGTTTAATAAATAAATTAGTATAAAAAAGAAGAAAATCCTTGTGTGAGGCAAGTTTAAAATATATATAAAACATATTTGCATTTTCTGTAACACAGCGACAGATAATTTCTCTTCGAATATTTAAGTAAAAAACCAACCGTAAAGTTATGTGTATAAATTACAACCGAATTTGAAAACGGAAAGAGAAATAACAGTACGCGTTAACTCAATGGAACCTTAATCGATTCAATTACTCACAGTTTGCACCAATAACAAGATTAAAATAAAAAAAAATAAGTCCATTTTCACACTTTTCATTCAGTCCAACAAACCGCTAAGCGCTTTTGTAGCTTTAAAAATAAAATACTCGATTAAACCACTCAGCGCTGACCGTGGCGCTTGAATTCAAGGTCATCTGTAATTTCGAAGTCTGGCAACGACTATTCATCAACGGGAAATGCCGAAAACCTCTTTCGTTTCACGAATACAACACAATACAAAAAAAAAACAATTAATTGTAAAAATAATTCTTAATAAAACAATTATTTTTAATCAAAAAATTAAATTATTAACCAAAAATGATATTGTAATTTATTTTAGAATACGTATATAATTGTTTTTTTTTTCATAATGTATTTTTAATACGCATAGCTTTTTGTGGAAGAAAACGAAAACGAAAATCCGGAGGCTTGGATGATCTGGAATATATTTTCACGACGCATGCGTTCTGTTCAATGCATTGCCTCCGAGGGTGGGGGTAGACCGGTTCGCGTAACGGGAGGGTTTGCACGCCTTTCCGAACGAAATACTATTCGCGCGCAGTGTAAAAAATGCAGTGAAGTGACATTTGTAAAAGTTACAAAAATATGTGTTTATTCAAAGTGAGTGTGGTAAAATTTTGAAAAAAAAATACGTGTGAATTTTAGTGATGTGTTAAGTGATTTTTGGTGAGTAATAAGTAACTAGCAATATATTTATAGATTTAAAATGCTACTGGAATTATTTTTCTATAATTTATTCAAAAGAATATATCAAATTTTTTTGAGTAAAATTTATAAAATTACAATCAAATTTATTTTTACGTTACATAACCATTAAAAGAAGCAAAGTTTCGAAACTATTAGGAAGTGTTCATGTGTAATTAAAAAGTAACAGGTTGATTGAACTATGAATTATTTTGTAATTGTCCCAAAAATTTAAAAAGCGTAACAGGTGATATTAAAATTTTATTTTATTTTGGGTAATAATTATTTTGAATTTACCCTTGACAGCTCATGGTTGTTGCGTAATTTTAACCCCAGGGGTGGTTTAATAGGGAAAATAAACATATAAATAAAGTTTAATTATTACGCGCATATTCTCTTGGGGACATGAGTATGTGCGATTTGCAATGAGTAAATTTTATGAGTTTTCGTTTTATATGAAGTGTGAGTAGGTTTCGGGTTACTTTTTTATAGTATTGGTTAACGTGATGTGAGTTGGTTATTTTTTTATTTGTGATTAATATAAGTAATATTGGTTTATCTGTGTTTAATATTTTAAAATGATTGGGGAGAATAATAGTATTATTTTTAAATGTGAAATATATTTGACTGCAAATAATCATTACGTTTATTACATTTTAATCGAATAGGGTTGTTTTAAGATTGACTGTAATAAGTTTTCAAAGGCAACCCTAAAATAAAAAATTTATTTGTGGATTTTTTATAAGCATATCTATCTTATAGGTATGAATTAATATTAACATAATAAAGTGTTTTTATTCAGATATTAATAACATTAAGTATCAGAACACTGTCAACTTTATATAACAAATGACAAAATAATTATTTCCTATAGATGTCGGCTCGGCCTGGCTACGCATAGAAGCCACTGACCATCTTCTCCGACGGACTTTTAAAAAATTTTCTTTCATAAATTACCGTCTAGTCTTTAGGTTTGATTCAAATAAAAAAACATTAACATAGATATCTTAAACAAATATTTTTTAGACATGACAGGATAGGACAGATCTCTCGAGCTAGCCATCGAATCAAGTTAAACTAAAATAGCTATACGAACGAAAATGGGTCAGAAACAATATTTGATGTTTATATTGTACTTATATTTATTATAATGTGACAACCAATAAGGTTCTTTTAATAAAACTAAGATGTGGTCTGAAATAAAAGACAATTTTTATTTAAAACTAGCAGACCACCCCTGCTTCGCACGGGTACCCGAAGACCCTGGCGTCAGTCATTTGTTTTGCAACCGAACGGCCACGGCGTCGAATGGGTTGTTAATTACCGCTATTCGCCTTTACTTTTCTAAAGTATTCTCTCGTAAGAACCTTCTTCTTATATTAACGAACATAAGAAAAAAAGAATTAACAAAATTGGTCCAGGCGTTATTGAGTTATGCGCTTACAACACATTTTGAGATCCATTTTTATATATAAGATAGACTTAACTCTACTTAAAAACATAAAGTAAAATTTGAATAAGCACAACCTTTTCCTGTAAACTATAAAGAGATAAAATTTGTAAGTTTGTATGTAAGGGTAAATCTTTGAAACCACTGGTCGAGTTTCTAAAATTATTTTACTTATAGATAGCTACAATGTTCCTGAGAGCTATAGATAAGGCTATAAATTATACTTGATTTGCGTATTTCAGTCGAGCTATCGCTTGAAAGGACGCCATTTTATACATAACTAGCGGCCCGCCCCCGCTTCGCACAGGTCCAACTATCTCGCTATCAAAGGGTCACTTTTCCCAATTTTCTCCTTTATTTTTTTATATTTTCTTTGATAGGAACCCTCTCCTGACATTAACAAACACAACAAAAAAAGAATTAGCAAAATTGGTCTAGACGTTATTGAGTTATGCGCTAACCAACACATTTTGCGATCCATTTTTATATGTATAGATGTACATTCCTTATATACCCGTGCGAAGCTGCGAGCGGAAGCTAGCATTTGTATAAAAGTATAAATATACTACAAAATATTATACTAGGTGTTTAAAAATACAATATTATTTATACAAAAAGGAAATGTAACAAGAGCAGTTCCTGCCTACGATGGCTCGTGGTAAAAATATCGTCCGTTCTCAAAATTGACGGGCGTCGACAGTTCACCGCCGCAAATACATTTAAGTATTGCCATTTATGCTATTATTTCGGCGAAACCAAATATTATACGAAAAGAAAAATATTTTTAAAATAACATACATTTTTGAAGTAATGTATTTGCTCAGGAATCATAAACATTTCTTTATTTTAAAAATAAAATGCATTTTTGTAGTCACGTATTGGCTGCTTGGAATCAAAAAAGATTTTGAGGCACTACTAAACTTATATTTTACTATTTAATATGAAAAATATATTTTTATGTTTTTATTGAATAGAAAAAAATCTTTGTTTTTTTTAGTTAGTCTTAATTTTGTTGTAAGTTCTCTGTTACGAAAACGTTTTTGGCATCCTACTTACCTACACTTAGTAAATAAAACTCATGGTGTGTATAAGAATTTCGTCCGGTATATGCGTATGAGCTTAACCTCTAATGTATAATTATTACTAGAGTCACGATTGGCAAAACCTAGGAATAACATTTTTATCTGCAGTTTTGCGTTTTTTTTTTTTGAGTTCACTATAATCATCTGTGGACGATCCTCATCTATACAGTAAGCCAGCATTCTGGAAGATCGCTGATTCTTGTTTTTGTTAAACTCGCATTGTCTTTAAGTCTTTACATATGTATACGAATTGGTGGGGAGATGTCTGGTTTCCGGGATCGAAATCAGACAAGAACCAACGTAACTTTTTTCCAGTTACATGCGGTGACAAATCCTCATCTGTCCAATCCTAATATCTGCAATTTCACATACACATCACACCCAGGCCCGGAACAACAATTTGTGGATCACAAAAAGAGTTGTTCCGTGCAGGGATTTAAATCCGCGGAATGTTGCGCGGCAGCCAGTTGCCACGCCACCGCGCCAACAGTGCAGTCATTCTATCGTCACCTATTTATTTTTATTCAATAAAGTACAACCACATCTCAAATCTATTATCATAATCATAATAAAATAAATCTATTATTATAATATTACAAAAATGAATTTTATTTCTACGTGCTAATTTCCGACAATACTGGAATACTTCAAATAAAAAAAACATTGTTGTTTTCATGTGATAGAATGGCAAACGAGCAGACTTCTAACCTGATGGTAAGCAAACAGCGCCGCCTATGGACACCCAAAACTTTAGAGGAGTTCCGAATGTGTTGCCAGCTCTTTAGGGATTAGGGTTTTGAATATTTACGGATTGGGAAGGGGAAGAAAGATCGGGCACGGAAAACACCCATTATGACCATACTCACACGGCTAAACGTTTGCCAGTTTTCTGTGCTTAACCAATCCCAAAAAAAACCATTTCAAGATTGTCATAAATCATGAGCATGCTGAAATAAACGCTAAGTTCTAGGATTAAATACTACATTTCATTACATAAAGAAACTCCTTAGGTATTAACATAGCTGCTTTAATACATAAGAACCTACGTAGTAAATAGGTTGTAACACTGTAATATGCAACATTGGACGTGCAATGTGTAACTGTACCTCGTTACGAGTGACAACGATACAATAATTGGATTGTTGCACTGCAATCCTAATACAACTAAGTTTGCAAATCTTGTTACATTACTGTTTCATATTGCAGTGGATATGTTGTGCTGGTATTCAAACTAATATTATAAATGCGATCCCCGCACGGAACAACTTTTTGTGTGATCCACAAATTGTTGTTCCGGGTTTTAGTGTCATGTGCAAGTGAAATTGTATGTTTGTAACCGCACCCACAACAAAGGAGAAAATACTAATGTGGGGCAACACTTATTATATTAAAAAAATGCGAAAGCCCGCAACAACAGAGGAGTTACGAGTGCGTTGACGACCTTTTGGGGATTAGGAATTATGGAGGGGAATAATTCGGCTCCAGTAACCTCACTCACATGGCGAAACCCAAAGCTGTGGTGGTTTCAAGCCGGTTATCTGTGTGATCGTGGTATCACTCCGGTCGAGCCGACCCATTCGTCCTGATTCCCGCACGGAACAACTCTTTGTGTAATCCACAAATTGTTGTTCCGGGTTTAGATGTCATGTGCACGTGAAATTATATGTTTGTTACCGCACCCACGAAACAGGAGAAAATACTAACGTGGGCCAAAGCTTTTTAAAAAAAAATGCGAATGTAACTCTGTCTGTCATTTCTTCTTCACGCCTAAACTACTGAATTGATTTCTGTGAAATTTTGTACAGACATGGTTTGGAACTCGAGAAAAGACATAGGATAGTTTTTTAACGAAATATTTGCGGGATTTCACTATTCCACGCGAACGGAGTCGCGGGCAAAAGCTAGTATATAGTATATAAACAACTCTTGTATTTATTTCTTAAAAACATAATGTTGCCCCACACTAGGATTTTCTTCTGTGTCGTGGGTGCGTTTACAAACATACAAGTTTACGTACAAATCGCACCCAGATCCGGAACAACAACACACGCGTTTCGCGGCAGCCAGTTGCCCAGCCACCGTGCCAATAGTGCAGTCCCTTACTTGTTTGTTTCATCGTCATCAGCAGCTTGTATTATGTCCATTGTTGAGTAAAGGCCTTTTCTCACACGAAGGTTTTACAAATTATAAGTCTAGGTTTCCTCACAATGTTTTTTCTTCACTATAAGTCAGTGGTGTCTTAACAACCATAAAAAGGTTCGAGCTAGTTCGAGGTATCGAGCCCTTGGGCCATACATATAATATGTTCATATGTTTGTTTATTAATCTTGATTCGGATTATTGTCTGTCGTCAGCAGATAATTGTTAATTTGACTGCTAATTGTACGGTCAACGTGGTGACTAGTATCTAGTTGCCCTGAGATCTACAAAAATGTTCATCCTGGTCTGGGTGTGATGTGTTTGGTTGTAAATGTGCCAAACCTACATCTAGAGAAAATTGCTTAAAAAAAGTTTAATCGAAGGATTTGGCCTTCAACAAACTTACTTACAATGCGAAACATAACCTCTTTGGGTGATTCATGCTAATTTTCTTTGATGCCCTGGTTTGTGTACCAATCCGGTCAAGCTTGCCCATTCGTTTCGAAGCATGGCTCCTCCACAATTATACCAGTTTATACACTTAGGGCTTTAGTTAGATATTTTCTTCTATACTAATATTATAAAGAGGTAAAATTAAATTTAATCTATGGAACCACTGGTCAGATTTCCAAAATTCTTTCACTTTTTGATGGCTACAATGTTCCCGAGTGCTATAGGCTATAAAACATCACGCTACAATCAAATGGAGCCGAGCAGCGAGTGAAACTGCACGGGAGTAGCTAGTCAATTATAAGTTCAGTGTCACAAAGGACGAGCTGATTATCCCTCCATAATTCCTAATCTCAAGATACAACCGTATATTATCTGGAGTTTCAGGGCTAGCGTAATAAGGTAGCGCAGCCTGAGTCCAGAAGGAGCAGGAACAGGAGGGTATTTAGTCAGTAAGAGTCTGACAGTACCCTCTTGCCTCGCCCTGGGCGAGGAAGTCATTGGATAATTTTCCTCTCACAAAAAAAAGATACGACATAGAATTCTATAGAGGAAAACATTTATGACGAAAGATATACAATGAGTAGAAAAACCAGTCCATTATTTTGTTCCCAAATATAGACAAATAAATATTAAAAGTATCATATGTATAACACAAAGGGATCTCAACTGATTTTCAGAGACCTTTGGGATTTAACATGACGTCTCTAAGGGCCAAAATGGTTTTCAAACAAAAGTAAAAATAAAAAGGAAATGATGACTTATTTTTATCGGAAGACAAAGGATTATGATTTTTATTTACAAAGGACTCTGTTTTGTTTTTCGAGTGGAATGGTTTTTTTGAACTCCCATGAGTTTTCCTTTAAAAAGGGTTGAGCAACTTCTGGTTGACAAATTTGACTTATACATCCGTTTAGCTATTTTTATAAACGCTTAAAAGAGAAGGTGAAATTATTATATGGAAGTTTTGCCAATTTTCAAATTAGGAAAGTAAAAATCGAAAAATAAACTCTTCATTAACGATTTTTTATAAAAAAAATGGGAAACGAGCAGACGGATTACCTGATGGTAAGCAATCAACGCCGCCCATGGAAACCCGCTATAACAGAGGAGTTACGAGTGCGTCATCGACCTTTTTGGAGATTAGGGATTTTAGGAGATTTTAGGATTAGGGGAGGGGAAGGATTAGGCCTCTATGTAGTAACCTCACTTACACGGCAAAACACAACGCTGTGGTTGTTTCACGCCGGTTTCGTGTAAGGCTGTGTATCACTCCGGTCGAGCCGACCTACTCGTGCCGAAGCATGGCTCTACCACACTTAAGTTTTCATATCCTATCGTCATTCTTATGTATCCAGTTCTCCATCAATGAATATAGCTAAGATATTCTCTCCACCGGTATAATGCGTAGCTATCATGCTTACCATGCCGTATCGATCCTTTGTGGTAGACGGCAGTCGACTGAATGTTTTAGCTTACTTGAACAACACTCAGTACTGTTCAATCTAAATTATGATTTATAACTAGCTAGTTATAGTTCAATTCTTAGCAAAAGTAAATCTTCTGTGAAAAGATATCTGTCCTGTTTTGTTTTGCGTGATAGTGCAGCAGACGGTTTACCTGATGGTAAGCGGTCGGCGCCACCCATAGAACCCGTAATATCACAGCAGTTACAAGAACTTTGTCGGCCTTTTGGGGATTAGGGTTTCTATGAATTAGGGATCGGAGAAGAGGAAGAATGATTAGGAATCCGGTAATCTCATTCACACTGCGAAACACATCGTTGTGATTATCTCACGCTAGTTTTCTGTGAGACCTTATAATAGGCTCTTAATAAACTAGTGCGGAGAATTGATCACCAGGCTTGCTCAAGGTTGATTGGCGATTCCAAACTTATAATGAGAAAATATAAACCTAGGTGTCTTTACTAAGTTTTTTTTGACTGTTAGACAATTACATAAACGTATTTTCCATAACATTTTGGACACAAAAACAATCCTAAGCAAATTTACATAAATCGAGATAGTTGAAAATAATACTGAAATAAAATAAAAAGAGATTCTATAATAAATTCCTCAATATTATTACCAGACATGAACATTGAATGTGAACTATCAAATCCAACTTTATTCTTATCGTCAATTTGCGAAATAAAATATTTATATCAAACTTACAAGGTATGGATACAAAATGTACCCTAAAGCGTATACAATAAGACGAAGTTAATATTTTTTTATATTTTGATTTTTGATGGCGACCCGAATAAATCCAATTATTTATTACGTATACGTAAAATAATATTGTGTTTGTTTTTATTATAATCTAGCTCTTGCCCGCGACTCCGTTTGCGTGGAAAAGTGACTCCTGGCAAATTGGTATAAAAAAACTATTCTATATCCTTTCTCGAATTTTAAAGTATGTCTGTACCGAAATTCACAGAATTGGTACATGAGAGGGGTTGGTAATCTGTAATAGAGTAGATTATAACATGAAGGCCCAAAGATTAAACCACTCGCTTGTCATGCAGAGTAGCAGAGTTTGTGAGGGATTACCAAGCTTCGGCACGAATGAGTCAGCTTAACAGGAGTAGAACACGGCTTTACAGAAAACTGGCGTGAAATAACCACAGAGTTGCGTTCCACCATGTGAGTGAGGTTACTGGAGACCCAATCCTTCTCCTCCCCACACCCTTCCCCAATCCATAAAAAACACTACTATACCTAAAAGGCTTTTTTCTTTACAAAAAAAGGAACGAATGCATTTTAGTCAGTAAGAGTCTTAAGAGACCTTGTCCATACTTTTGTAATAATGACGTAATATAATTTTACGATTAGGCTTATAGCACTACACTTCGGCATTGAATAGTAGTTTAGTATTTATTTGAAAAGTCCATTAGGCCGATAAAAAGTACTCCTATAAAAATAAATTACTACCATATCGATGCTTGACATAATACATACATACAAAGTATATTATTATGTTTAAAAGTGTTTTTAACTGAATGTCATGATGACCCGGTGTTTAAAAATTTAGAGTATTTTTTTATTTATTTAATAAGGTACATCAACAATATACATAAAATACATTTTCTTAATTTTATGACTGAGAAGAGTTTTTGTATGTATATCTTTAACAGATGTATACATCACTCACCGTATATAAAGAGTACACTAAGGACTGATTTTTCAATAGTCAGATAAATGTTATCCAAACTAATATTATAAATTCGAAAATAACTCTGTCTGTCTGTCTGTCATTCTGTCTGCTTTTCTTTGTTTGTTTTGTCGTTTTTTTACCAAAAATCTGCAGAAAGTCACTATTCCACGCGAACGGAGTCGCGGGAAAAAGTTAGTCTGAGGAATAAAATTGTTGCTGTCATTGTCTAATACATACATTCTGACGCGACAGCATCATAATTATTCCGCAGAAAACTTTTATCCATCCATTGAAAAATCCGCCCAAAGTGAAATAAAAGGTTTTCCATAAAAACGAGTTGAAGTCATATAGCATTCTGTACAAGTCAACATTTGGGTCAATAAGAGAAATAAGTGGAAAATAGGTACGGTTATTATGTTTTGTAAAGAAAATGAAAAAAAAGAAATATTAGAAAGAAAAATAGTACTTAAACAATTAAAACAACAAACATTCCAAGATGTCTACGCTCAAAGGTTTGCCAGGTAAGAGCCCAACACTGGTTTTCAGTAAGCACCTTTGCAGTGATGCATGGATATTATATATAACTATTGCAAGTACATAAATATAATAGGAAGTATCTATACTAGTATTATACCTAAAGAGAAGTCTTTATTGTTTTACTACAATAAACTTCGAAAGTAATTGCCCGATTTAAAAAAATCACCACTTTTGGAAAGCAATAAGCATTACTTATTAGCGCTAGATGCTCAAAAAATCTGTGTATGACACTAATTTTAAAAGTAACCATGGTGTTTCTCGCTCGGCCTACTCCGACGGAGTCTACACTTTGGAACGAGCAAATAGCTTCATAAAGAGTACTGACCCACAGACTGACACTTTTTATCTTTAAGCTTCATTCGACATTCAAAAGTGTCTGTAAGGGTTTAATTTTAATCAACAATTTTGACTTTGACTTTGCCATCCAATCCCTGGTGATCAACACAAGTAAAACCAAAAGACAGCTATATGCAGATAAAAATAATAAAAAACATACAATTTATTTACATATCATTATTTGGTTCAGTATATTTGAAAAAACATATTTAAAAGAACTAGTAAAATACTTATTTACATTTAATTTATACATAAAAATATGTAAATAATAATTTTGCTAATGTTATTTTTTAATAAAATGTAGGTAAATAGTTTTTTATTTTATTAAAATGATATTAATTTTTCTATGAATTAGTCAACTAACATCGATCCTACTAATATTATAAATGTGATTGTCTGTGAGAATGTATGTATGTAAAATGTTTGTTATTCCTTCACTTAAAAACAGCTGGGCCGATTTAGTTGAAATTTGTTATCTAGATAGGTGATATCCTGGATTAACACATAGCTTTTTATCAACATACCACGCGAGCTACGTCGCGGGTACAAGCTAGTTAAAAATATACATACGAGCTAGTATAACATTCTAGATTATGCAGTAGCACAAGCGCTAAATTAGGCAAATCGGAAACTGCCGAGGCGTATCGAGAACCGCCACCGCACCATTGTGGAATTTGGCTGACTAAAACCTCTACACGATGCCACATAATACAATAGTAAAGTAATATTAAATTGTATATATCGATTCTGGATCTAGATTAGGGACTGAACTAATATCACAAATGTGAGACGTGTGAAGAACAACGTGGGCACTGTTGAAATCTGTATATGTATTTTATTTCAATCACATATTAGTCAAACAAATCTAAATAAACACTTTAACAACAATACATAATATAAAACAAAGACGCTTTTTCTGTCCCTATATCCATATGTTTGCTAAAATCTTTAAAACTACGCTACATACTTCAATACAGTTTTTAATCGATTGAGTGATTGAAGGAGAAGGTTTTTATTTATGTACCAGCTTTTGCCCGTGGCTTCGTTGGCGTGCAATAGTGACTTCCTATAGATTTTTGGGTATAAAACTATTCTATGTCCTTTCTCGGCTTCCAAACTATGTCTGTACCAAATTTCACAGAAATCGGTCCAGTAGTTTAACCGCCAAGAAAAGACAGACAGCAGACAGGCAGACAGACAGAGTTACTTTCGAATTTATAATATTAGTTTGGAAGTTTGCATACTAAAATCGATAAAAATTTGAAATGTTCAAAGCGGCACCAACTTTGCATAAATAAATGTTTTACAATAAAAATCATGACCATATTAGTTTATTTTGAGCAAGAATATCTGACATTCTTTTTTGACATACTACGTCCGATTATAATAAATGTCTGAATTAACACACGCTCTACAGCATAATGAATACATTTTGCATAAATACAATGATAATAGAAGTATAACCATATCATTTTTCATACCAAAAAATAAAATAAAATATGAATTATAAATGTTACATTTCTATTCTTTAATATTAAATGCATAAAGTTTGAAATAAAATGATATATTTTTTCTATTTAAAAGTCATTGGAGTGAAATAGATTGATCCACGCTTTGTGTGAATCGTAAAACACTGACATTCAGTCTATCTTTCTATCTTTTGTCAGTCTAATCTGTAAAGTGCTTGAAACTTGATAAAATGGTTCAGGAGTCATGCAATTCAATTTTATTCACTTTTTCATATATTATATCCATTATATCAAAATCATTGAACAAAATCTTTAAATATGTAATTCTGCTGTACGTGTTTATGTCATTGAAGTCCTCCTTAACGGCTTGACCGATTAAAATGAATTTTTCAGTATGCGTTTGAGTGGCACTCTAGATAGTTTAGATTCACAAATTAGCCCGGCAGATGGCGCTGATTGCTTAAAAAAGCGCGTGATCTCGGAAACGGCACTAAAGATTTCGATGGGACGTAAAATCGATCTAGCTTGGTCTTACGTCTGGGGAAGCATGTTTTCAAGTTATATTATTATGTTTCACGCATAATATGGTCACTTTTTTAATACTCAAGTCGCTTGAAATATTATATCAATATTCTTTAAAAAATTGACTTAAAGAAGTGGTTTCACTTTGCGACAACGTATAATTGATATAGTTGTTATTTGTTCCTAGCATAGCAGTCAAAATTTCTTTGAAGCATATTTTTCTAATTTTCAAACACATTTTCACACACACAAAACCGGCGAAGAACAGTCACAACGTTGTGATCCGTGTGTGTGTGGTTACCGGAGGCCCAATATATTTTCCATCCTTCAGTGCCTCCTGCATCCCTAAATCTCTGAAGCCCTAATCACCAGATGGCAACGCACAGGTTACTCTTTAGGTATTGCGGGTGTCCATATGCGACTGACTGACTGCGACGGCGGCGTTCGCTTATAATAATAATAGCCTTTATTTCAGATCGATATAGCTTAACCTAGTAACAATATTTTAGAGTAAAATTAAAACTTATTCTAGTATTTGCCGCTTTTTTATTTTCTGCAGATCTATTTGCCAATCGGCAGAGGCCTCCTCCAACCTTTTCTATTCAGTTCTGTTGTATTGTCTGTAATCTTTATATATAAAAATTGATCGCAAAATGTGTTGGTAAGCGCATAACTCAACAACGCCTGAAACAATTTTGCTAATTCTTTTTTGGTTGTGTTTGTTATTGTCAAGAGAAGTTTCTTAGCAAAGAAAATATTAGAAAAGTAGAGGGGAAGATTAGGAAAAGGGCGAGATAGCGAGATAGTTGAACCCGTGCGAAGTGGGGGCGGACCGCTAGTTAGTAATACTAATCATTGTCACACTAGAACTGTCAATGTCATTGTCATCGTATTATATAAATAAGGTGGCCGAGAGAGTGTCGGCCATTGACAATGTGACTCTGGTGCAGTGAGCTGCCCGACTGTGTACAGTGCTATTAAAGTCAAGTATCCAAGATGCAAGTCTTTTAATCATATTACATGGTGTCAGAAGTGGGATCCGAACCCACGCCCTCAAAGAGGTGAATATGATTAAAAGACTTGGATCTTGGATACTTGACTTTAATCATATTACATGGAGTTCTTTCTAGAGCCACTCTATTCCACATCACTCCTGCCACTTCTCTTATATCGTCGTCCCACCTTTTCTGCGGTCTGCCTCTTTTGCTCTTACCTTCCCTGGGATACCTTGTCGTTTGCTTACCATCAGGTAAATCCATCGTTCGTTTGTCGTCCGAAATTAAAAGAGTCACATTGGTATTTACTAGGTTTCGAGCCCGCACATTCATTCTTTTGAACCGGGCACCTTAACCTCCTAGACATAGATTTGTAGCCAAGTTAATTCGCTTAAACTTTCTTTGAAAGCGATTTAAACTATATACAACCATCAAAGTTATACCTATCTACGAAACTAAAGCAATAATAGCAATAATATTGGGGGTAAGTTTCTCCCCTTTAATGTTCAATGTAATATACTCAGTTATTTCAGCGGCTTTTGTTTGATAAGGCTTATTGTTTAGTAATTTTACTTTATATATTAAAAGCAAACTTTATTATAACTGTTCTACTTCTTATATAATTAGATTTTGTAAATAATGAGCCAGACTTTGGCACGAATGGGTGGACTCGACCGGAGTGATACAAAGGCCTTACAGAATACTGGCGTGAAACAATCACAGCATTGTCTTTCGCCATGTGAGTGGAGTGGCACCCAATCCTGCTTTCTCTCCCCTAATCCCCTTGATCTCCGAAAGTTGAATCCCCAAAAGACTGACAACGCACTTATAATTCCTCGATGTTGTGGGTTCCCATGAGCGGCGCCGATTGCTTACCATTTTACACAAACTTTAAACGAACCTATAAAAAATGTTGTTTCTGAATTCGGCGAAGAGTTGTCTCAGTCTGATACTATCCCTCTTAAAATATTTTGTATCATGTTTCAAAGTGGCTTTAAAGATAAATTTATTGAAATATGAATGGACTCTTATTTTGAATTTTAGTTCTTATTCTACAAATAATGTATTCACATAAAAGGCTGGCAGTCCAGGGTCGATCATTTTTTTTTAAAACCAAAAAAAATCATAATAGGATGAAACCCATTAGAAAAGGAGAGAAATATGATAAAAATTAAAGGAAAAATAATTTACGGGCGATCTGAGGTTGGGAAGGGGATGGGTGAGTTTTTAAGGGTAAAAAACGGTTTTTCTCGATTTCCGGCAAAAGTAAAAGTCCTATCGAAAAAAGTCAAATGAAAAAGTTGTAGATAATAAAAAGATCTAAAACTTTTGTATTTACACTTTTTTCACATAACCTCAAAATTTATGTGAATTTTCGATTGAAAATTAGGGTGTTTTTTCGATATTCATTCAAAATAAGGTGAAAAAATAAATATTTTTAATCAAATATATTACAGCGTATTCGGGACATAAAAAGGTAAGTCTTCACAAAATTTCGTAAAAAAACATTTTTTTTGTAAAAGAAAAATTTTTCCCATAGATTTTGAGTTTATGTGAAAAAAGTGTTAACACAAAGTTTTAGATCTTTTTATTATCTACAACTTTTCCATTAGACTTTTTTCGATAGGACTTTTAGTTTTGCCGGAAATCGAGAAAAACCGTTTTTTACCCTTAAAAACTCAATCCCATCCCCTTCCCAACCTCAGATCGCCCGTAAATTATTTTTCCTTTAATTTTTATCATATTTCCCTCCTTTTCTAATGGGTTTCATCCTATTGTGTTTTTTTTCACTTTACATTATTTTTGAAGGCTTCTACCCTGGTCTATGGTGACACATTTGCTCAATATAGTTATCATACTAATCTATTAAATCAATGCCACTTTTCGTTTTAAGGTTATAACTCACCAATGCGTTTACCGATTTGACTAATTTTGGTCTTGGGTTATTCGTGGAAGTCCAGAGAAGGTTTGGACGAAGATAATATTTAAAAAAAATCTTGTTATAGTGTATAATCGACATCCACATGGCGGTGCTACAGGCGACCGCTAGTATTATAAAAACGCGAAAGCTTGTAAGTACTTGTGGATTTTGTTATTGTACTAATACATGATAAAATTACTATACAGATCAGTATGAAATTGAACAAAGAGGTAGATTATATAATGTAATATAACCTGAAATGAAATAACCTATGCATAGGTTACTTTCTATCCTCATACTGAAGGCGAAACTAAAACGTACCTACATAATATACCTTAAATCAACAAATACTGCAAATATCAAATAATAGCTTAGTAAGTAACAAGTTCAATAACATCATTTTGAACCTTCCACTTCTCAGAAATTGTAATTGAGTTGATCAATTATGAAATTCTTAATATCTTATCACTTGGGGTTGTGGTTTGTACCTCGCTAATGGCTCGAAAATCACCCCCTGGAGATTTGTATTGTGTACGACTATTAATTAGCGACGAAATTGTTGGAAATTTATTATTATGTTTTGAGTAGACGGACACAAATGTTGAATATTTTATTTACATTGCTCTACACTAGAATTTTCTCCTGTGACGTGGGCGCGTTTACAAACATACAATTTCAGGATCCCAGAACAACAATTTGTGGATCGTATAAAGAGTTGTTTCGTAAGGAACTCGTACCCGCGTTGCACGGCAGCCGGTTGCCTTGCCACCACGTCAACTGTGCAGTCATATTACCTGATGGTAAGCAATCAGCACTGTCTATGGACACTTGACAACACCAAAGAAGCTGTAAGTGCGTTGGTGATAGGGGTTTTGGGGATTAGGAAAGAAAGGAGGTTATGGATTAGCCTCTGATAACCAAACTTACCAGTTACAAGGCCAAACACAGTGATTCTCTGCAAGTTCATGGTATCATCCCGGTTGCCAATAATACAAACAATCAATTCTCGTTTTTTATGTAATAGGTCGGCAAACGAGCAGAAGGATTACCTGATGGTAAGCAATCAGCGCCGCCCATAGACACCCGCAAAATAGGAGTTACGAGTGCGTTGCCGACCTTTTAGGGATTAGGGATTTGGAGATTTAGGGACTGGGCAGGGATTGGGTAAAGGAAGGATTGAGCCTCCTTTAACCTCATTCACACGGCGAAACACAAAGCTGTGGTTGTTTCACGCCGGTTTTCTGTAAGGCCGTGGTATCACTCCGGTCGAGCCGAACCATTCGTGCCGAAGCATGGCTCTCCCACACTTAAATATTCTCTTATGTCCAATACAAATTATCAGCTCCACACAATACCAAAATATGTATATCGATACGAAAAAAAAAACAACCACCAACATTAATAATAAAAATAAAATAACACTATTTACATCGACGAAATTCTACGAAAGAAGTATCAAGAAACTTCAATATTATTCGCATAGTATTCAAGTGTGGTAGAAATACTTAGGCCTGTCTGAGCCTCTTTGAGTCATGTTCACTCAAGTTCAATGATATTTACATCTAGATTACATGATCGATCGTCCACTACAAATACACGATGAGCTTAAGATCAAAGAATATAATATAAAAGATATTTTAGTCGCGTTTTTTCTTACACCAATGGGGCGGTGAGACTTTATTTCACCTGATGTGGATGAGTGCGTTACCAATCTTCTGGGGATTAGAGTTTTGGAGATGAATGGATTGAGGATGACAGGAGGAAAGAAGGATTGGACCTTCAGTAACCTCAGTCAAAAAGTGAAACATAACGCTGTGGTTTTTTCACGCCGGTGTATTGTGTGGCTCAACGACGATATAAGCACCAGTTGTTATATCCTCTTCGGTGTCGTTATATCTATCACTTCAGTCGACTATTTGTGCCAAAGCATTGGTCTTCCACACTTATATCATGTTGGCTACATCATCTTTATACTAATATTGTAAAGAGGTAAAATTTGTAAGTTTGTATGTAGGGGGTAATCGTTGGAACCGCTGGTCGGATTGCCAAAATTCTTTCACTGATAGATAGCTACAATTTTCCTGAGTGCAATAGGCTATAAAATATCATGCTACGATCAAATGGAGCTGAGCAGCGGGTGAAACCGTGCTTGAGTAGCTAGTTTATATATGCCTCAATAGTTCATCCAATTATCAGCAGCTAATATCTCCAAATTCGTGCTAAACTGTTAACAAAAGATCTATTTGCTCACTAATTAAACACTGGACCTGACTGAAACTATAGACTACTAGTTCTGAGCAATTAATTCGAAGACAGATTCCGTTTGAATGGAGACAACTGAACATGTTTGAACCTGTTTGAGAATAGCTCAAGTCTTCTACAATAGTGGTAATGCAAATAGACTGCATTTAATTTTAATCCCCATTCTCATTGACAAGAGGTTTATTTTAGAAGGATTTTAATTCTTAATGATATGATGTTTTGATCTTTTATCATAAGTAAATTAATTGATGTTTTGGCTTTATTATATCGATCTGAAATAAAACTAAGTGAACAGGTCGGCTTGACCGGAGTGATACTACAGCCTCACAGAAAACTGGCATGAAACAGCACAGCGTTGTGTTTCACTGTGTGTGTAATGGTGCCAGATGCCCAATTCTTCCCCTCCCACGTTCTTGCCCAATCTTTAAAACCCTAATCCCAATAGACCGGTAAACTAATAGACGAATTATCTCATGGTAAGCAATCATCGCCACCCATGAATTCTCGTATTACCAAAAGAATTCTTACAAAGTGCGTTGACGGCCTTTTGGGGATTAGGGTTTTAGATGTTTAAGGATTGGGGAGGAATGTGGGAGGCGGAAGAATTGGGCCTCCGGTAACTTCACTCACACAGCGAAAAATTATGTATTATCTATAATTTTTATAGTATTTCATACTAAAAACGGGATCTTAAAATTAAAAGCTTATACTAAAAACAAAATTCCGATCAAATCTTTCCTTAACTAAATGCTGAACAAACACGAATCAATTAATTTGAAGTTACGTACAAATTGAATGCGCAAAGGACATGTTTGAACTCGTTTGAACAGGACCGGACGTGGTCTTAAGTAGTTTTATGCAAATACTCGTCCGTTCAATTCCAATCTTTAGTTCGATGTTAGTTAGGTATACTTTACAATTTGTTTAGATTATACTTAAAACGTTTTTTATAGAAGGCAAACGAACTGTCGCATCACTTGATCGTAAGCTATCGGTGCCGCTTAGGGACACTTGTTACACCAGAAAAATTACAAGCGTTTTTCTGGCCTTGTGGCTGGGGGAATTAGAGATTGAAAATGGGAAATGTGGATTGGGCTCTCGGTCGTACGACGAAATACATCGGCATGATTATAATACATTGCCTTATATTATATTTATGTAGGGCTGGTCTATGCGTGCTGAAACATGACTCTGCCACACTTTTATGAAGTTATAAAGGGATTGGTGTTGAAATGACAAAAAATATTTGTTGTGTTTTTCATATTAAACCTAAACCTAGCTTCTGCTGGTAGCATCGACCATTACTAATTTGAATATAGCCTAATCAATGTAGGTTTATTAGGCTACCTACCTCTGTGCCTAATTATAATAAAAATTAACGAAGAAAATATTACGTAAAAAAGTAAAAACAACAATCTATCCATGAATGCTTAGAATCTTTAGCGCTTATACATATAATAACCAGAACGGTACTATGTGCAAGTACAAGCGCGCCTCAAAGAGCCAACAGACCACCACAGATGGGGTAGGAGATCAGAAGGAGGAAAAGAAACGGAGGGGAATTTAGTCAGTCAGTAAGAGTCTGACACTCCCTCTCGCTATACTCTAAGCGAGAGAAATAATCTGAGGAGCTTCCCTCAACAAAAAAAGGTGTTAAGCATAGGTAGCGAATTTATTTGACCCAAAAGTAACTTTTAAAATAACTCTTCTGCTAAAAAAATTAATAATTTTTAGTTCTATGTACATACGCTTCTATAAAACGTATGACGTATTCAAAATGCAAACTTCATCACAGCGTATTGCGTCACATGTGCGGTTGCGGTGTAAGCGATGAGCTTAACAAAAGTTAGCAACGAACAGTGTGCTGTGATTAAACCACATATTGAACAACATTGGTTAACTATCATATATATATATTAGGCATGTATTTTTCCTTTATGTGATGAACTAACGAATTACCTGATGATAAGGAATCGGCGACGCTCATGGACCTGCAACATCGAAGGAGTTACGAGTGCATTGCAGCTTATTGGGAATTAGGGTTTTGGAGATTTAGGATTTGGGAAAGTTTGTTCTTCGGTAGCCTCATTCTCACTGCGAAACAACGCTGTTGTTGGTTCAAATCGGTTTTCTGTCAGCCCGTGGTATCACCGATCGAGCCGAACCTATTTTATTGTATTTGACGTGGCACGTACGTGCGTTGCTGGCCTCTTGTGGGTTATTGAGGATTTAAAGATAGGGGATTTGAGGGTTAATGACGGGAGGGAGTAGGTCTCCGGTAACCTGATTCACTCGCGAAACACACTTATTTAATACTAGCTATTCTCGCACGTTTTCACCCGCTGCTCAGCTGCATTTGATTGTAGCGTGATGTTTTATAGCCTATAGCATTCAGGAACATTGTAGCTATCTATCAGTGATAGAATTTTGGCAATCCGACCAGCGGTTCCAAAGATTACCCCCTACATTCAAACTTACAAAATGGGTACAATTCATAATATAATTTTCCGAAATATATAATTTACATCGTCATCAGCTACACATATTGGTAAGGAATTGTATATCTATCCACTCACACGGTATCACACCCAAGGGAGTGATATGGTGTAGGATAACATACAAACGTTACATCATCTTATTATGCCCTTTTGTACCTTCAGATGGCACACGTACTTTTCGCCATAATCGTCATGTATTTTTTAAAATTACCTGACTTTCTTTAGTGACTTTTCTGGAAGCTTTTTTTTACACACAGCGTTCATATATAGACAACTTATACATTTAAGAGAAGAAGAAAAGAGATAATCCACTAATAATATAATCCAATACTAGTGATCATACAATTTACACGTCCCCGTTGTCAGCGCGTGCCTCTGTCACCGACATTTTAAATTTGTTCAGAGTTATGTTGCGAATGTCAATTCTAGTTAGTCTATTGCTAAGACTGTTATATTTTGAGTTTAACTTCGGTCACCTGATGGTAAGCCATCGACATCGCTCATGAACAATACCAGAGGAGTTACAAGTAGTTTTTTGTTTTTTTGGAGATTTCGGGCTTTGGGATTGGATGGATTGGAGTCATTTTACCCAATTCTACCCGGATTGGGACTCTGGTAATCTGACTCTTACGGCACACACCGCAAAATTCGAACCATTCACTCCGCTCAAGTCCTTCTTTTCGTGTAAAAGTAAACGCTTATAAAAAACACATAAAAAAAAAGATTTATAGAACACTAGGCTTCGACGACGGCTTTGCCCGCGTGCTGGATAAAAACTAGTCTAAGTATGTGTTTATTCAGACTATGATATTTTGAGCTTATGACCTTACGAGCAGTATGCAATTTTCAAATTTACATCTCTCATGACTGGAAGATTCAGAAATCCTTCATCACCATTGGGTTCTTACGAAATACGTATAAAACAGTTTTAAAAAAAATATAACCTATACGTACCTACATACACTTCTACCTCTTTTCCTTATAGAAACATAATTGACATGGCATTTCCTCTTCATTCACCCTCTTTGGGGAGCAACAACCACAATATTTCTTTACGGTACTCCAGCCTATTTTTACCCTACATATTCTTTGTGAAAAATTAATCTTGTGTTGGGGAATACGCGGTAGATTTGTGCTGTAACTGATAAATACGATACCTGTTCTACCTGTTACTTGTTTGTGTCTCCCGAGTATACATAGACGTGGCCTTATAAGGTCGATGTTTAGTCAAGGTTGAGGGTATAACAGCAATAATGAACCGCGACCCGGGCTCGAAGCAGGAGAAGGAATGAGTCATTTTTTCAGACTGACACTCCCTCTCTCCTATACGGTGTGAGAGACCATTCGATAACTTTCCATCCGTAAATAAACTTGTCATATCTAAAAATAAATGTTGTTTTTAGTCAAATGTAATTAGTTAAAAGTAATAAGTGTTCATAAAAGGTCATAATATTATTTTACTCTTTGATATATGTATCTGTTAATATTAATAGACGATGATATCACACATCATTATTAACTGGAAGACGTCCTACTACTGTTGAACCAAATTTTACTTTTGAAACCAAGATATTATATGATATAAGGCAATGATATAAAATGCACGTAAATAATTTATGCGAGCATACTGTTATTTAGTATTAGTATTATACCTATTACTAAGGGTTGCGGGTTAAGCGCAATTAGTCACCGCGGCCTCGGCCCAAAGCAGGAGAAGGAAGGGGAATTTTTAGTCAGTAAAAATCTGACACTCTCTCTCGCCTTACCCTGGGCAGGAGAAGTCATTAGATGTTTTTCCACTGACAAAAAAAAACCTGTATTACTCAACTGTTCCTTCTACAAGTCTGCAGTAACTGTTATTTATACCTGTGACGATAGATACGGCTCACGCCTAATACGCGTACTGTTTACAGAACATAATAGTGCCCAAAGGGATCGCAATGTGTGGAGAATGGTAACATTTAAACTCGGCTCAAACACTTGTTTTTTTGCAAAGACTCCTTGTTGTAAACCGCTACAAAGAGAGGACTGCGTATTCGTTTGTTTGTCAAAAATATAAACTTTTAAATTCTTTTTTTTTTTTGGTAAAGGAGGTACTGGCCTGTTTTAATGTTTTAAGGATATAGGGGATTTAATTTTCGAACGTTGTTAAGATTTTGTTTTAAGCGAAATATGTAGACTTGAATGTAAGTTAGCTGGATGGAAAGGACATATCTGTGGCTAGATGTCAAGTATTTTAGATATCAATTTAATAAAGAGTCTGCAACACATTTGAAATTCGCGTGAAGTTGGGGAATCTTATAGGGCGCTTATTATTAGGTGGTATCAACTCAAATACGATTGCTTCCAATGTTTAAAAAAATCCGAATTTTAAATTAACAAATAATAGAGCATCACTAAAAAATTTTGAAACTTGAGGCCATCGGATTCGAAAGGAAAAATATTTTTTTTTTTTATCTCGAAGAAAGAATCGGCCCTTAGGGTTCTGGATTTTTTTATTTCATAGATCGGCAACAAGCAGATATATTACCTGATGGTAAGCAATTGTTGCCGGCCATGGGCATCCGCAACACCAGAAAAGTTACAAATGGGTTGCCGGCCCTTTATGGATCTCCAACACCCTATTTCAGAGATTTAGGATTTAGGAAGAGAGATGAAGGGAGGGAAAGGGTTTTAATACACCTGTGAATGAGGTTGCCGGAACTCACTCACACGGCGAAACACAATAAATGTGGTTGTTTCACGCCGGTTTTATGTGAGGCCGTGGTATCACTCTGGCCGAGCCGACCCATTAGTGCTAAAGCATGGATCTTCTACATTTAAGCTAGACCTAGCTAAAAACTATCTTAACAAGAAGTAGGTCATCATTGATTTCTTATAAATATAAATTCACCATAAAAAATCTATAAATACACCACCAGATGCTTTAAGCCACCTATTTTTATCAAATGAGAAAATGATATAACAGATTTCATAAGCAACCTACAAAAATACATCTCATATTCAAGTAACGATCAATTTAAATTCAGAGGAAAATATTCCTACCGACCGCTTTAGGTAAGTGTACCGAATGAATATTTTTTGTAAATTAATAATATCTTTGCATATTTTTTTGCTTCTCAGCGGAAAATAATAAGCTTTTTGGGAAATAATTTGATTTATATATTAGTATTATTGTATTATGGATGCAATAGGTCAATGATACGATGAAGCTCGACTGAAGTGATACCACGGCCTCACAGAATGACGAAAAGCAACAATTACGTTGCGTTTCGCCACGTAAGTGAGGTTACGGGAGGCCCACGCCCTTCCCTCCCTCGTCCTTCCTCAATCCCTTAATCTCCAATAGGCCGGCAACGCATTCGTTACTTCTCTGGTGTTGCGAGCGTTCATGGTCGGCGCCGATTGTAACCTTCAAGTGATCCTTCCTGCTCCTTTGCCAACCTATCAAATAAAAAAATCACTCAGATATTTTTTCTTACAATTCACAAAGGCCTAAAGACCTAAGCATCAAAACTGTCTAGTCAACATTGTGTGATACATATCAGTTTCACTTTATAACCTAATGAGTATAAAAAAGTACTTATACTAAAGATACACAGCACTACGCAATAAGCCAGAAAATCCATCAACAAAAGAAAAAAAGAAAAAATATTATTCCATTTTCAAATCGAGTTAGCATCGAACGTCATAAAATTATCATTTGAAATTACGAGAATACCGCTCTCAGCATATTTGCATACCGGAAAAAAATGGAATGAACAAAAGTAAAGATCGATGATGGAAAAAAAGTATTTTCTTTCATTTTAATTGACTGTGGTTGATTAATAAAAGGGAATCGAATGACTTCAGCTAATTGATAAAAGAAGAAAGATTGGTAAAGACAGGGGAGTTGATTGCATTGACTATTGCTTTGTTACTGGAAGAATAATGAATTAAAGTGCGTTTTCCCATTTTAAAACCAATTTTACCTTTTTAAAACCATCCTTTTCTGTTTTTTTTTCTGCAGTACAATGTTTTTAAATCAAGGTTATCTGATTTTATTATTATGTTTTCGGCTTACTCACGTAATAATTTGAAGAGATACTCGACTAGTTTCAAGCTATGCTAGAGGCCCATATTCATGAGCATGAGCATTCCACGACACGAGACTCGGCGACTGTCGCGCTGCTACTCTTGAAACTAGTCGAGTATCTCGTCAAATTATTACGTGAGTAAGCCGAAAACATAATAATTAATTTAGAATGTCTCATGAAAGTTATAATAAAAATAAGGTTATATGATGTTCGTTATAGTGTTATAGTGAATTATTATTATTTTTTTTTATGTGGGGGAAAAATCATCAAATGGTTTCTTTCACCCAAGGTTGTTAGAATCTGACTGACTAAAAAACCCCGTTCCTTCTCCTGCTTTACGATGCGATACCTTATCCCGCAACGTCGCTAAGCATCGGCCCCGTGGGGCCCAGGCTGTGGTAGTCTATTGGTTGTTTGTGACGCGCGCGGAACGCTACGTGCCCTATGGTCGGAAATAAGTTAAAAGTTGCTTTTTATCTTTATTTTTATGCAACTCCTCTAACAATGGGGATATTTTTGGGCGACGCCAAATGCTTACCACCATCTCGTTTTCCGGTATCATATAAAATACCTCAATTGTGTTCATTTTAAACGTTGGTCCAGTGTAAGATCTTCTCCTATGTCGTGGGTGCGTTTATCCCCCTCTAACCTTATCGCATAAGCCGGATACCCAACCACTGCGCTAAACGAGGACTCGAAAATAAGCTACCAGATGACGAAAAAAAAATCTTTTGATTTATTTCGTTGCGGGATCTAAAACAGCCATTCATATCCCTGGAACGCGCTGGACTTCAATGTTCCGGTGTTATCAAAGTTGTACATATCTACTGTAGATCCTGACTTACAGGAGTTGCAGCGGTTTTGGATAGTTGCGGCGGGATTGTCGAAAAAGCAAAATCAATCCACAAAAAATAGGAGTATTTAAATGACGCCCAACCATGAGGTTAGACCCCCATTAGCGCCACATAGAGTACCAAAACTTATGGGTCCTGTTTACCGTGCAAACTGTTGAATAAACATTAGCTTCGAACTGAATGTTTGTATGTAAACTGTAAGACTGAAACTTGCATGAAACTTTGTGATCAAATGAACTATCAATTTGCGTTTTCGAGACTTATGAACTGGGAAGGTTTCTATTTTAGTTTTTATCGTCTTTTAATAGTTATTGGTTGTTTTGTCACTGAAAGTGTTCAACATTTGAAAATTACTATTTGAAACAAGATGGTATTTTAATGTGTTTAACTTTGGGTGAAGTATTATTTATTTATTATTATTTATTATTTATTTATTATTGCTTATCAGGTACATTTTACATTATAAAAAGTATAAAATGTCCAACAAAACTGTATACACAGTTTGTCTGTTGGATCAGATTTCAAAAACTATTAAAAAATTATTAAAAAATGTCGTGGTCGGCAAAAGGTTAAAAGGCGCTTCTCATGCATGAAGGTGCATGGGATAGGTTCACAACCTAGGCTAGTACCAATGTGACTTTTTTCTAGTTATATGTACTTTCTATTATTCTTTAGACACCACTCAGAACAACCGACGAAGAAAAATATCGCGATGAAACTTGTTCTAAATTCGAATAATAAGTTTGAAATCGCCAATCCGACTTGAGCAAGCCTTATAATTAATGCTCCAATCTTCTTCGTGTGAGAAAAGGTTTTAGCTCAGCAGTGGATACTTATAGGCTGATGACGTCATCAAAAAACCATTTTAATATTGTCACCTTTTAAAATGGAATCTTCTTAAGTGTTTTAAGACATGTCGATTTGTGTCTTATATACAGACATTAAACTGAATAATAGCATTGACGAAATTGAATTGTTTTAACAATAATCGCCTTAAGCCACTAATTACATTTTAAGTGCTAAGTTTGTTTAAAATAACGAAATAAATTAAAAAATACATTCGACTAGTTTGAAAACTAGAACAGAATAGAATCTCTATTCAGCGCTTCACGTAACGAATGGAATGACAAACTGAGACTTGAGTAAACATTTTTCAGAGTTGCAACCGTTTTGAGTGCACTCCTGAGGACCCTGTAAGTAATGCAGAATCATGGATGGACTATTCACTTGTTCAGGAAATCTGTATTTTACAATAGTGTTATACTGATCTCACATAATAGGACCAATTTTATAATGTAACAAATAACCTGTTTGTGAAACTGGTTGAGAAAGAGTACCCAAGGAGTTTCTTGCTCGTTCTTCTCTATCGGAATTCACACTTTGGAACGAGCAAATAGCTTCACTAATAGGACTGACCGACAGACTGATACTTTTATCTTTTTAAGCTTTGTTTGACGTTCAAAAGTTCACATGTTTAATTCGGTAATCGAAACTGCGACACCTTACGTTGTAGCCAGTATCATTCGAGATGAATCAGCCTACTCATATAGAAGCATGGCTCATCAAATTACTTCTCCTGCCCTAGATGGGGCGAACAGGAATCATAATCATCATCAGATTGTAAAAAAGTAGTGTGCTTAACATTCTCCGACGATCTCAGGATATAGGGGACAAGGAGGTAAGACGGGGTAGCGGGTAAGACGGGGTACCCAGTGAAATGCACAGTTCAAATGGACCAATCACGTTCGTTCATTCATTGTTCGACGCGTCGCCATGACACTTGTGAGTTGACCGGCGTTTAGTGGTTCACAAGTGCGCAGTGTCGAAAAAAATCAAAAAAAGTGTTTTACTGCAAATTGTATATCATATTTTCTTCAGGTTTGACACGTGACTGTTGTTTGTTAAATAACGTTAGCTGGTGAGGTGTTGCTGTGATTGACGCTTACACTAACCTATAATAAGGTAAGCATTGTGTTTTCTTAAGATTGTTAGCTGTTTTTTTTTCTCTATATTTTTACTACAAAATAGCTCTGCAGGCAAGATGGGGTAACGGGGTACCCCATCATTCTGCGACTTTTAGTCTCTGCTAAAAGTCGCAGAATTATCTTATTAATAATCAGAATTAGCTTATTGATGATTCTTTGCCAGGGTGTTTCCACTGGAGTCCCAGGATAGTTTATCAGGAATCGGCACCGCATCAAACTAAAGACATCACAACCAGCTAAAGTGCCCAGATGCGGTAAAAGCGACAGTAGCTTTGTTTTGACTTCTCCGAAACAACTCTTTCCACTTCCGCTTACTAAAAAATCCTTTCGTGTTGCTAAAAAGCGTGGGAAAACAATAATTATCACGTCATCTCCCTACAAACAAGAATTAGAAGTCATCGCCCAGAAAAAAAAAGAGGCTGAACAGAAAAAAATAGAGTAAATAGAAACAAAAAAGAGAAAAGATGAATTAAAAAAACAGAAGAAAACTACTACAAAGGCTCAAAATAAAAAATCAAAGAAGAATAACCGATCAGCGAAAACAGCAAAACAGCGAAAAGTCTCATCATCTGAAGATGAAAGTGAAGAAGAGGGGGACACGCCATGTATGTATTGTGAGGAAGTATATTCCGTTTCCGTTGAAGGGTGGATATCGTGCTCATTATGTGGAAGGTGGGCTCATATTAGCTGCGCAGGAATAGATGATGATGATGACGAAGCCATCCATATCTGCGAGTTCTGCCAAGTCAAATAATCATCTTTCTCTGTGAAGAATTCTCATTACCCCATCTTACCTCAGGGGGGTACCCCATCTTACCAGCACCATGGGGCAAGACGGGGCAAAATACCTTTTTTTTATTTTAAATTTTTTTCTCTTAAATGTGTTACCAAAAGTTCCTAATGACACCAAATATTAGAATAATAATAACTTTTTGTTAATTAAAAAATAATTATGATTGTTTCAATATGTATTTTTTTATATAATTGACCTTTAAAGTTTAAGTACCCCATCTTGCCACCCTGTCCCCTAGCATTATATCTATCAAAACATTCTTATAAAACTATTATTGAGTTAATTAGTAAATTGCCCAATACTGTTACATATTATTTTTTTAAAAAGCGTTGCCCCACATTAGGATTTTCTCCTGTGTCGTGGGTGCGGTTACAAACATACAATTTTATATACACACCACACCTAGACCCGGAACAACAATTTGCAAATCACACAAAGAGTTGTTCCGTGCGGGAATCGAACCCGCAAAAGTTGCCCAGCCACCGCACTAACCGTGCAGTCATAGAGCAGTTTGCTCCATTCCACTTAGCTTCAAAAAACAAAAATAGATTATCAAAACAAAACACTGTCACGACTAAAGAAAATTGAAACGCAAGCTTGCGAAATGTGATTCAATGTATAGCCGATCGCGATTCAGATAAAACTGTCACATGTATTTTTTACGTTAAATCTGTTCCTCCGTATAGATACCAGGTAATATTCTTCTACTATTTTGTGTATGAGATCAAATTTGTGAAGTGTTGCTTGTTCTTGATTAAATTAGTTAGAAGAATACTTTTCTGCTACAGGCTTTCAGGAGGAGGAGGTATTGGAAAATTTGAACTAGAAAACTGTTTAATGTCTATTTTTTTTTTGTACAGGGTTACTTAACCCGATAACCGCCACGTAGTTCCCAGGTGACCAACATTAGTAGAGAATTTGTCTTCAATAGTTCTTGGTGGGCTCTCAAAAGTTTAAGGGTTTAATTGTAGATCTGATAGACTGCACGGTTGGTGCGGTGGCTGGGCAACTGGCTGCAGTGCAACGTGTCGCGGGTTCGATTCCTGCACGGAATAACTCTTTGTGTGATCCACACATTGTTTTTTTCTGGTCTGGGTGTCATGTGTATGTAAAATTGTATGTTTGTAACCGCACCCACAACACAGGAGAAAATAATAATGTGGGGAAAAGTTTATTTAAAAAAAAAGATCTCAATTTACTTGTAACCTTTTTCGCTTTATTTTTTTTTGTAAATATATTTTGTGCTATGCAGACCCTAACTTCTTGTTTCTTGTCTCTGTATATATAGTGCTTTCAAAATATTATATATCCAATAGTTCCCATCTCCAAGTCCCAGTCCTTTAAACCCCCCTAAGTTTCAACGCGAGCTTTGGCCGCACTGATTGCCAACTGATACCTCCACTTGTTTGTCCCTTTCACACAATTTACAAATAAAAATATTTTTTTCTATTCTAGCTTTTCTGGCAGCACATATAAATATAATTTAACATAGTAAGCTAAAGTGTAAGCAGGTACTTTTGAAACGTCGAAAACATATAAATATGGTCGAATTGAGAACCTCCTCCCTCCTCTTTAGAAGTCGGTTAAAAAGAGCATGCGTCAGTGAAGCTAGGCGATCGTTCCAAAGTGTTGATTCGAACGAAAAAGGACTTCTGTGTCAATTTAATGAAACAATTTTAGATTAATTTGATGCGCTGATATTTTGCGTTGAAATTACTAATGAAGTACTGAACCCAAACATTATAATAAAGTATCAAATGCAAAATCGAATTAGCACAATAATTGATGTCACTAATAAATAACCAAATTACAATACTTATTTAAGTAGTTACGATTAAATGCTATATTAGCACTGTAACTGTATTATCAGTTATTTGTGGTTTGAATAACAATTTATCCTAGAATTATAGTTCATTATTTTGTTTGTATGCAGTAGAGCATCATTAGACTTTGTTGTACATTGCAGCTTTAGACCGCATCATTGCCTACGTTAACAAAAATATATTAACATTAGGAGCAATGTATGACGAACGCACGACTCGGCGTTTTAAGTTCGAAATAGGAATTATCGAATAATAAATTACCAATTGAATTCTTTGTGTCTGTATTGACTGTATAGTATATTCACATTTATAGTTGTCACTTTTTTATTTAGCCCTGGCTTCTGGCAGCGACCTCGCCCAGCACCAAGCAATAACAGGGTAAAAAATAAATATATCTCATTAAGATTCGTTCAGTAATTTTTACCTGAAAGAATAAGACGTAACATTTCAAATTCCATACTTTTGCGTATAAAAAACGAGAGCCAACTATAGGACTGCATTGCTCTTTGATAAGCCTCAACCTTTTATACTATGACTTGTAACTCCCTTGTCAAACGCGAAGTTTATTATATGATATTATTATGTTATAGCATATGGTAGTAGTGAAATGTCACGAAAACAAGGGTATCTCACCGCTCAAACAGAACCAGATCCGAGCGTATGGCGCGTAGCGTTCCGCACGTCACGATCTGCGCGTGCCTCAAAGAGGCAGATGACGGGCAACAACTCATGAATCCCATTAGAGCTTATGTCCAGCCGGGGTTTCGGGTGCTAACGCTATAATGCACTACTCCGGCCAGGAACAGGTGCCGGAACGAGGTAGTTTTTAGACGTAAAGATCTGACATTCCCTCTCGCTTCCGCCTAGAACGAGAGAATGTTTGATGACTTTCCTCGTTTTAAAAAAAGATGAGAAAAATTGATGTCCATATTATGTTTCAATAAAACAGTAGAGACTCACTAAATTAATTAAGTTTATGGCAACAAAAGAAATAGGTACTAAGAGAGTTTTGAAAAACCAAGAATAGTTTTATATAATTATTATCACCCTACAGCAAGGGTTTTCTTAATAAATTCATTCAAACTTTGGAACAGGTGTTAACCTATGTTTCGAGTAAAAAGGTTCATACCATGGAGTATAGGGATTTGGAGAACCATTTTTGTAGTGACGGTTGGTTAGAGTGAATAGGCATGAACATTTTTATCGTTCATATTTTGTAGACATTATAATTCATTTTTAACAAGCAATTTAAAAATAAATTATAATGTCTTTATGAAACACCACGTTTAATTAATTCTTTAAATGAAAAAGTATTGTTTCACTTCTCATGAAATAAGGAGTAAACCGAATATACAATAGACAAATTAAATTTGTGTGCAAATTCAAAAGCGATTTTAAATTTATTAGGTATTAGAAATTCTAGGTCGAGTTTCCTAACGATGTCTTTAGCTGTATTGTAGAGGTGTCCAAATAAGAAAGTACATACAAATATAACTCAAAAAAGTTACATTGTTACTTGCCAGATACATTCCCGCGATTTCACTCATGAGAAACGAGCGTCTTAGTCTCCGTACCACCACGACTGCTATGTTTTTTAGTTCATACATATTAAATAGGTACAATATTAATTTGTGGACCATCAATATACCTAATATTTTTGTTTAGTCTGATCAAGATTTTTCCACTGCGACCGCCATATTACGTACTTCTTATCTTTATACTCAATGGTTCACAAACAAAATATTCCGCGCCATCTTGGATTCCGTTCGCGTCCGTTTTTTCAGTTAACGTGTAAACGGTGTAAATGGCATAAAAGGGTAGGTCCGAATGCTTAAACATAAAATGAATATTATGTGCAAAAATCTTAGGCGCCGAAATATTGTTTTGTTTTTATTTTTCTTCAAATTCTGGTCAAAATTCGTGTCTGTGTGTGGAATGTTGATAAGCTGTTTTTATTTTTTGTTGTTATTATGAGTTGGAGTTTTAGCTTTCAAAAGTGGTAACTCGAGGCACAATAGAAGATCAATTGGTTCACGGTTGATGAATTTAATTTGTTGTTTGTTTTTGTTTTTTTATTTCAATACCTTATAACGTACAAGAAAGTACATTTTTGTCTTTTAACATACTGTAACTATCTTACTGCCCATGACTTCGTCCACAAACCTGAACAAATAAAACATCCTCTTAAATCATTATATTTATTAAAAACCGCATTAAAACCTATCACATAGTTTAAAATATCAGCGAAAATAGAGACAGACAGAGAGAAGCGATTTCATTTTACACTATGTAGTGATTAAAAAGCAAACATATTTTTAGCGGAAGCCTACAACCCTAATGCTTATTAAAAAACCTTACAACTGACTCAGCCCAGAAGACCAAATCGCACTAGTCACTTACAAAATAATATTTCCAAATAGCACACAAAATAAAAACAAACGCTATCACTTACTACGTGTATTCCTGGCAAGTTAAGCAAAAAAAAAACCAAGCCATCAAATCACATTTCGAGCAACTCTCCAAATTACACGTCCATCCCAAAAAGGCTAGCTTTCAGCCTAATATTTTAGGTTGTACCCTCCTTTATTAAGATATTATAAGGGTACCATCGTAAAATGCCATAATAAAAGCGAGCGATGGACGTCGATTAAACCTTACAGCTCATTTTTTGAGCCTCCCTACAGAATTACTTTAGTTATAAAAAGTTATTCACTGCCTTAATTTTTATGTTTTAAAGTGTTTACGAGTAGTATTATCAAGGTTTTGCTTGTTAGATAAAGGACTTTTTCAATTTAGATGATTGTTAAGCTAAGATTTGAATGTAGTCTCTATATAGTATTAAACAAAGTTGCTTTCTCTGTTCCTTTATACCTCAGGTTACTTAAACCTTTAAAACTACGTAACGAATTTTCAATAGATAGAGTGATTGAAGAGAAAGGATTATATTGTTACGTGCCTGACGTCACGTTCCTGAATATGCGGGCTTGGGTTACGGGATTGGATGAAATGAAACACTAATACCGGTTTTCAGACTTTCTATTGCACTTAAGTTACAGCATCCACGGAGTTAAGTTATCGGCGTTCTTCTGCAGCAGAGTCCGGCCGACTGACACAACTTTGCCGTTCACGCTGATTTAACTCACTTAACTGACTGCACTTCACTATTTCACTCACTTTTCTTCTTTTCCACTTCTTCCTTTTCTTCCGAATCGCTTTAGACTTAGAACTCAACTGCCAGCGGTGAGCCGCAGTTCCGCTTATATACCCCCGGTCAGGTTCTAGAACATTCAATTTCGTTATTCTTTTTGATCGTCATGCCTCCAGAACCTTCCAATAATTTCGTTATTCATTTTTATTTATTCTCCTTCTCGCTCCTTAATTTTTCATTTCTTTCACTCAAATAATTCCAGAAAGTTCGACAAAACTTCCATCAACTAAAAAACTTCATGTTTACGGCGGGACTCGAACTCGGGGTCTCTGTGGTGTAATCCACACGCCTTACCGATTACACCAACTTGTGTTGACAATTCACGACGAAATTTACAATCTCTAGGCAACGTTTGACAACCATCCCTTGACGTCATGATGTCAAAGAGTTTTCCGTCACACTGCCCCCCTCTTAGATTCGCTCGTCCCGAGCATCGTTGCTGCCGTAATACCTCGCCAACCTGTCTATATGGACAACTTTCAAAGGGCTCCTTGAAGTCTTCCGAATTCTGTAAGTAATGTCATTGATCTTCGTGACTATCTCATAAGGACCTTCCCAACTCGGTTGCAGCTTCGGAGATTTTCCCTTCCTTCTGACTGGATTATGAAGCCAGACCAATGACCCTTCTTCAAACCCAACAGAATTGGCTCGTCGATCATAGCGCGTCTTTGCGCGATCACTAGCTTGAAGACCGGCCTCCCTGATCTGCTCATAAATGTCCAACATTTTTGCCCTTAACTCGCTTATGTAATCGCTAAATTCGGTGCGAGAGTCGCCAGGTGGACAGCCCGATACAAGATCTGCCGGTAATCTCAATTCCCTTCCAAAATTTGCAAATGCAGGCGTCTTTGCGGTACTTTCATGTACAGCAGTCCGATAGGCAAGCAAGAAGAGAGGTATGTAAGTGTCCCAATCTCTCTGATGGCTGTCAACCACCTTTGCTAAGTGTCGTTCCAATGTTTGGTTGAAACGTTCGACCATTCCATCTGACTGTGGATGATAAGGAGTCGTTCGAGTCTTATGGATTCCCAAAAGTTTACAAGTTTCCTGAAAAACTTGGGACTCAAAGTTCCGTCCTTGATCACTGTGCATCTCCAAGGGCACTCCGAATCGGGTGAATACCTCGTTTACCAACTTCGTGGCTACAGTTACTGCCTCTTGATTCGGTATGGCAAAGACCTCCGGCCATTTTGTAAAATAATCCATAACCACTAAAACGTAGCGATTGCCCGAATCAGTGATTGGAAATGGTCCAGCGATGTCTAAGGCTATTCTCTCCCAAGGCATACCAACATTGTAGATTTTCATCGCCCCTCTGCTTCTTGTTTGTGGACCCTTGACAGCTGCACAACTAGTGCATTTCCGGCACCAATCTTCGACGTCATATTTGCAATGCAACCAATAAAACCTCTCCTTGATCTTCACCAAAGTCCTCCTAATTCCCAAATGTCCTCCAGAAGATCCATCATGGAACGCTTTTAATACATCCCTTATTTTTGAACGAGGCACCACCAATTGCAAATGCTCGTCCTTGCCGTTTGTTGATTCCCATTTCCTGCACAGAAGTCCGTTATGCAGCGTAAGGCTTTTCCACTGTGCCCATAAACCTTTCGTTACCGCGCTATATTGGGCGACGTCACTCCAACTTGGCTTGTTACCACTTCGTAGCCACTCCAGTATTGGTTTGATATCCGCATCTTTTTCCTGTTCTAATTTCATCGCATCATCTCCCCATGCCTCGTCAACAGTATCAGTCCTTATCACCTTAAGAAAAGCAATTTCCTTCTTGGCACAATGCTTGCAATCTTCCACGCATGGGCGTCTCGATAATGCATCTGCGTTGTCATGAATTCTTCCGCCGCGATGTTCGATTTCAAAGTCAAATTCCTGAAGTTGTTCCAACCATCTGGCTACTTGGCCTTCAGGATCCTTAAACTGAAGCAGCCATTTCAAAGCAGCGTGATCAGTTCTGATTAAAAATTTCCGTCCCAGTAAATACTTCTTGAAATGGTGCAGAGTTTTGACTACGGCCAGTAATTCCCTCCTGGTCACGCAATAATTCCTCTCCGGCTTGGATAGTGACTTGCTGAAGTAAGCAATAACCTTCTCCTGCTCACCATCGCGTTGTGAAAGGACACCTCCTATTCCGATATTACTGGCGTCCGTGTCAACTACGAATATTCCTTTCGCGCTGGGGTATCCGAGAATTGGCGTTTTACAAAGCCGTTCTTTTAGTTCGCGAAAGGCTTGCTCACAATCCTCGTCCCATATAAAGGCACGTTTCTCCTCTGTCAATCGATGTAATGGCTTGGCAATGTCCGAGAATCCTTTCACAAACCGCCGATAATACGAGCATAATCCAAGAAATGCCCGAACTTGCGTTTTGTCTTTAGGTGTTGGCCATTCCTTAACAGCGGCAGTCTTGGCTGGATCAGTCTCAATTCCTCTCTCAGAAATAACATGTCCTAGATAATTCACTTCGCGCTTAAAGAAAGAGCATTTCTTTGGACTCAACTTTAAATTTGCTCCACGCAGCTTTTCGAGTACCCTTTCCAATTTTCTTAGATGATCGTCAAAATCCCGTCCAACGATGATGATGTCATCGAGGTAAACTAGGCAGGTTTCGCCCAGCAGTCCCGCCAGCACCTGTTCCATCAAACGCTCAAAGGTTGCCGGTGCATTGCATAATCCAAATGGCATCACCTTAAATTGCCAGAGTCCCTTCCCAGTTGAGAATGCGGTCTTTTCCTTGTCCTTGGGATCCAAATCCACCTGCCAATAGCCGCTTTTCAGATCGAGCGTTGAAAACCATTTCATGCCACTCAGTGTGTCAAGTGTGTCATCGATTCTTGGTAACGGGTAGCTATCCTTCTTGGTTACATCATTCAATCGTCGATAGTCTACGCAAAACCTCGTTGAACCATCTTTCTTCTTGACAAGCACGACAGGTGAACACCAAGGGCTAGAAGAGGGCTCTATCACGTCATTTTTCCTCATATCGTCAATCATTTGTTCAACCTCTTTCTCACGAGCGAATGGTATACGTCTGGGCCTTTGACGAATTGGCATTGTATCACCTGTATTTATTTTATGCTTCACCAAACCAGTTCGGCCAATATCACCATCGCTTCTTGAAAACACATCAGAGAATCGAAGGAGTAAATTTCTAGCTTTCATAGTCTCCACTTTTGTCAGACTTTTGTTTTCGTCTAAGATTTTCGTTACAAAGTCTATTCCCGTACTGTCCTTCTTCACAAGATTCTCCGAGCATTTTCTTATCCAGGCCACTTCTTCCAAAACGCCCACAGGCTCTCCTTCTTCAATCGTAATTTTTGAATCACTGAAGTTGAATACCGGAATGCGGTTGACATCAGATGACCCCACGACAGTCCTTGCCGGTAGCCATGAGTTTACGTGTTCCGATTTATCAATCACAGCGCACCTTCGAGGTAAACTTCCTCCACTCCTCCTAGGTAATGCGATTGGTACGAGAGTCTGTGATTTTGGTTCAAGAACAGTTCTTTTTAAACAGCAAACTTTTCCCAGGGTTCCACCCTTCATCGGAATTTCCTCAGTTCCACATAGTAATACTCCAGATTTTAAGTCGATGTTACACTGGTGCCCTTGCAGGAAGTCAAGTCCCAGGATGCAGTCATCCAGAATTTTGGCCACAATAACCTCGTGTCGATAAACACGTTCCCCAATTTTGATTGTTACGTGCAGTTTTCCACTTATCGGTATCCACTGGCCGGTAGCTGATTTCATTCGTAGGCCAACAATTGGTTTAACGTGTTTCCTGATGTTTTGCCCGAGCAGCCGAACATTTATCACCGTCCTTGAAGCTCCAGTATCTAATGTTAGCTGACTGTTTTTCCCATTTACTTGACCGTCTATCACCAGAGTATTTCCATCGTTAGTTTGCTTGATGTAGATTGTTGGGGTTATTCCACTATCGGCCAGCGCCCACCCCGCAGCCCTGGCTGGAATTAGTTTCCCTGCTGGTCAGAAGTTGAGACCGCCGCGTCCTGGCGGTTCACCTTCTTCGGGCAGTTGCTCCGCATGTGCCCACGCTCTCCGCATCCATAGCACATGAAGTTCCGACGGCGTGGAGGTACCTGCTCCGTAGTCGTCATTTCCCGCAGACATAAGGTACGGGAGTTACCACGCACAGCTTCCACTTCCAATGCATGGGCCAGAGCTTCTTTCATGTTCTTGTGATGGCCCAGATGAACAGCAGCTCGTACTTCGGGGTCCCGAATACCGTCAATGAACGCTTGGAGAAGCGTGCCTTCAATCATTGACGGAGTCGACCGGAAAGCTCGACGCACAAGTTTCTCGATTTCCACGGACCATTGCTGTAGGCTCTCATTAGCACGCTGAGTACGCTCTTTTAATTGCGCTCTGTACACGTGCTCGAGGTGGCTGTCTCCAAAACGTGCCTCAAGTGCGTCGAGGAGGGCACTTAAGCTAAGATCCCCACTTGCGCCGATAGCTTCCAGCACTGAGAGCGCTTGATCACGGAGGGCCAGGGTGAGGGCTGACTGTGCTTCCTTCTGAGTCCAACCATAAGCCTCCATAAGTGTCTCAAACTGTAGCTTGAACGCGTTCCAGGATGTTGTTCCGTCGTAATGGGGAATCTTGAGCCCTTTCGTTGCGCTTGAGGCCACATTTGGGGCGTCAAAAACGGCTGCAAGACGGCTTCGGCTCTTCAAAGGGCTTGGGCTTGTCACTTCCTGCTTGATTTTGGAGATCTCTTCTTTCACTCTCTCCTCTATCGCCATGACGCGATGTTCCAACTTGCCTAACCCTTCCTCCACTTCTTGTACCCGTTCGACAGCCTTTTGCAGTCCCTTCGTGAAATCCTTATGCATCTCTTCCAAGCGACGCGCTTGCTCCTCTTGGCGGCGAGCTTGATCCTCTTGGCGACGAGCTTGATCTTCTTTCAGCTCCCGTAGCTGTTCCGCCTGACAGCGTGCTTGCTCTTCTTGGCGGCGCGCTTGCTCTTCTTTCAGCTCCCGCAGCTGTTCTGCCTGACAGCGCGCTTGCTCTTCTTGGCGGCGCGCTTGCTCTTCTTGGCGGCGCGCTTGCTCTGCCATCATTTGCTGCAGCTGTAGCAGAAGATCCACCTGCACAGGCTTGGCTTCTGCATCGCTGGTTTGAGCTGCAGCACCCTCTTCCCTCACACGCTGCGCTTCTGACATTGCACGGGTACTCACTCCTCTTACGTCCTGCGGCACTAGCGGCATTTTTCTCCAATCCCACTTCTGACACCAAATGTTACGTGCCTGACGTCACGTTCCTGAATATGCGGGCTTGGGTTACGGGATTGGATGAAATGAAACACTAATACCGGTTTTCAGACTTTCTATTGCACTTAAGTTACAGCATCCACGGAGTTAAGTTATCGGCGTTCTTCTGCAGCAGAGTCCGGCCGACTGACACAACTTTGCCGTTCACGCTGATTTAACTCACTTAACTGACTGCACTTCACTATTTCACTCACTTTTCTTCTTTTCCACTTCTTCCTTTTCTTCCGAATCGCTTTAGACTTAGAACTCAACTGCCAGCGGTGAGCCGCAGTTCCGCTTATATACCCCCGGTCAGGTTCTAGAACATTCAATTTCGTTATTCTTTTTGATCGTCATGCCTCCAGAACCTTCCAATAATTTCGTTATTCATTTTTATTTATTCTCCTTCTCGCTCCTTAATTTTTCATTTCTTTCACTCAAATAATTCCAGAAAGTTCGACAAAACTTCCATCAACTAAAAAACTTCATGTTTACGGCGGGACTCGAACTCGGGGTCTCTGTGGTGTAATCCACACGCCTTACCGATTACACCAACTTGTGTTGACAATTCACGACGAAATTTACAATCTCTAGGCAACGTTTGACAACCATCCCTTGACGTCATGATGTCAAAGAGTTTTCCGTCACAATATATTAATAAATTGTAGATAAATTTAGTATCAGCATTGCATCCGTTCTAAGCCGGGAAGAATTAAGAACTATAAAAATTATTACCAATAAATAAAATTGTTTTAATAATCTAATTAAAAAACAAAAAATATTTCTAGAATCTTATTTATTTCTAGAATCTTCTAGAACTTTCCATTTTTTCGTTCACTGTATATCAGTATTACAAAGTACAAATAACTTGGAAATACTCACTCATTAGTATTTGTCAGGTTTTCAACTGGGGTCCCCTTCGTAACCTCAGATTGAACTCACATACCTAAATATAAATCCGTATTTATGTAGGTAATTTATAATATATCTTAATATTGTATATTGAATATTGAATATGCTCCGTAAACTCCGGATGTGAATTGTATGCAAATTGCGTTGATTCTTCTTCTACATACATACACAAGGTGACGCAGGATGAGAAAGAAATGTTGTGATCTTAGGTATTTTGCAATTATTTGTATTGTTATATCCAAATATCTATGACGCTTTAAACGAAGTGGAAGATTAAGAAGTTTTTATATTTGACTTTACGATTGACGCCGTGTGCAAAAACTATTTTGTGTGATCCGCAAATGTTCCAGGGCTGAGTGTCATGTTTAAGTAAAATTGAATTTTGTAAACGAACTCACTACATAGGAGAAAGTCCAAGTGTTTAGCTTTCCAAGCACAAGGTCAAGAACCGTGTCTAGGAAGTTATGTTAAATAATACTTTCATTCAAATCACAAAGTACAGTTATGCATATTTAGATGTTATGCAATGGGTCGGCCATGGACACCCGCAAAACCAGCGGAGTTATGAGTGTCACGAGTGTTTTAAGCATTTAGGGTTTGTGGAGGGATAGAAAGGGGGGGGGGGGCGTATTAAGCCTCAGCTAACCTCACTCATATCACAGTCTCATATGGCGAAATCTACATAAAAGAAAGTCGTGTTAGTTACTCCACTTATAACCTCAAGAACGGCTAAACTGATTTAGCTGAAAATTGGCAGAGCGGTAGTTTAGAGCCAGGAGAAGGACATAGGATAGGATAGAGTAGGTAGTGTAGGTGAAGTAGGGTAGGTAGAGAAAGTAGGGTAGGTAATCAAATGCCGAGAGCGACGCCGCGGGTAGTAAAATATAAAAACAAACATTTATTTAGAGAAAATATTACTAAAAGATTAAATCTAATTAAAATATTGCTAAGATGCATATATAAGCTACTTTTTTTCCTTTTATTTATTATTATTTTTAATCTCTTGCGTTGGAAGTATTATGGACGTTGGGAAAAAATGAAATTTTATAGAAAAATGGAAGCTGCTTTTTCAATTTTAAGTGTTTATTCTAGGAGTATTATAATATTGATACATTTTTAAGACTTTTATTTGTATCCTATTATTTTTTTGCATTTTTTAAAAAATATTACTTTTAAAAGGGAATTTTAACTGTAATAAAATGTTTTTGACGTAACTTCGAAATAAACTAATGAAAAATATTGAAAAGTTGTCCTTGTGTGAGACTAAAAAGAAAACTCCTGTTTGTGTTATAAATAACATGAGGCATAATAAAATAAAAGATTGTCGTGGTTGTAAATGTATTAGTTTTTTATGTATTAGCAGACTGATTACCCGATGGTAAGCAATCAGCGTCGCCCGTGGACACCCAGACAGGCAACAGATAAGTTACGAGTGCGTTGCCGACCTTTTGGGGATTAGGGATTTTGAGATTTAGGGATTGCGGGAGAGGAAGGATTCGGCCTCCGGTAACCTCACTCTCACAGTGTAACAAAACACCGTTGTTTTTACACACCGATTTTCTGCGAGGCCGTGGTATCGCTCCGGTCGAGCCGACCCATTCGTGCCGAAGCACGGCCCTCCCACACTTAACTTACTTATAGAAGCAATTAAACGAATAAATTAAAATGAACAATTTTTTTGTTCTTAATATTAACGCGATAGTTTTAACGCCTTATGACAAATTATTAATATTGTGTATAAAGAAGTTTTGTTTGAAGACATTATGTTATGCACACGTTCAGCGTGTTAAAAAGTAAAGTTGCAAAAACTATACCGAATTAATAATAATTCTGAACGCGAGCGAGTTCTTTAATCAAAACAATAGCGTTAGCGAACCCGCAGGTACCAGCTAGTTAATTACACCATACAAGGGTTCTAGGCAGAAGATTCTGAAGTTCTTATTTTAAACATATTAAAGTGACCGTGACGATTTATTAAAAAATAAATCTTATATTTTTATTGATGTATAAATTAAAAAATACAATAAAGACCATGTGAATTAAAAAATAATGTTGCTGTGTCATCGTCATATATGTATAATCCTTCACTCTTCTAAATGGCAAAAAATTAAAAACCTTTTTTTATTATTAAATAAGACACCTTGTATGCATGCCAAAGGGTTTAATTTGCATTGTCATTTATAACACAATTAAAAGAATACACGATGCTTTTATTTTATAAAATATTTCATATTTTAAACACGAAAAAATCCTCTATTAACAAAGAAAATGTGCAGATATTAAGATAACAATATTTTATTCATTTGTAAAACTTATATAATATGGGCTCTTATTTTTTCTTGTGAATGGAAAATCATCACATAATGTCTCTCGTCCAGGGTGCGGAGAGACGACGTACCAGACTCTTACTGACTAAAAATATCCCAGTTCCTTCTACTGCTCTAGGCCGCAGTACCTAAATTGTATTAGCCTAAGTTCATCATCATCAGCCTATAAGTGCCCACTGCTGAGCAAAGGCCTCTTCTCACAAGGAAAAGGTTAGAGCATTAGTCAACACGCTTGCTAAATGTGGGTTGGCGATATCAAACATTTATTTAGAAATTATAAGTCCAGGTTTCCTCACGATGTTAAACTTCACCGTATGTCAGTGGTGTCTATATAATCATAGAAGTTAATCAAGTTTATCTAACCTAAGTTAATCAAGATTAATTACAAACCGAATGAAGACCACTACTTATTATTACCCTTAAGATAATTTTGACGCGCTCTTTTACTTGATTGTTATTTTTTTAAGTGATATTTCAGCAAACGTGCCCATCTATTGACGGCAAACAACTGGCGCCGCCAGAAGAGTTATAAGTGCTTTTTAGGCCTTTTGGGGTTAGGGATCTGATAATGATGATGATGATCTGAATGAAAAAAAACAACGCTCTAGTCGAGCCGGCCAGTAAACATGGCTGTACCACACTTATTCTGTTGCTCAAATAAAGAGTTAGATCTGTCTGTCTCATACAGAATTAGCGACTGTTAAAATCATCAGTCGTCCACTGCTGGACATAGGCCTCCCCAGTTGCACGCAACTGAGCTCGATGTTCAGCTCTTCTCATCCAACCACTGCCAGCCACCCTGCGACATAATTTTTTTGCCATTTGTGTTGATTGAACACAATAAAATTGTAGTGACGAGCAAAATAAAATCAGTCTATTGCAGAATATTCCAAACTCAAACATTTTAATTTGAATGAGACCTAATTTATATTTAGAATAATAAACAACAAATCATAATTTATCCGTTAAAAAAAACAAAAACATCTTCTTTTTCCTACGAAATCGGATAAAAACAAACAATGTAATACCATTATCAACTGTTTTTATTACGCAAAGCTGGATAATTGATTGCTAGAACCCATGTAAGAAAAATAGTCGCTTATCTGATTATGTTTACGATCCATATGAATTCTGTAAGGATATCAAATACATTACGCCTTTTATTTGCGTAGTCGGATAAAAATATTATTCTGTTGTTTTCGTGTGTTTTTGACAATAAATCGTTACGAAGTTATAGAATTGCTAATCGTTCTAGTTCATTGAACTATTAGCTAATGTTATTGATGAGGACAATGGTCTATATTCGACGATTTCGTTGGGTAATAATTATTTTATGTAAGTAATAGGAAAGCAAACGAGCTGACAGTTTTCTTGATGGTACGGACACCTGCAACAGCAGAGGAGTTCCAAGTGCCTTTGCCCTTCTTTTGGAGATTAGGATTTTGCAGATTTACATAATGTTGAGGGATAGGGAGAAAGGAGGGAGGGGAGAAAGATTGGGCCTCTGGAAATATCACTCGCACGTTGAAACACAGTACTGAGGTTGTTGTACGCTTTCTTGAGGGCGTGGTATCACTCCGGTCGAGTCGACCCATTTGTGTCGAAGCATTTTGTCACACTTGAATGTAATTAGTTTGTTTTGTGAACTTTATTTATTGGGTATTTGGTGACAGTTTATCACTTTCTATGTCCTCCTCAGGGATATCACGATGGCTGACAAAGAAAGAGGCTACAACTCATTCATTTGACAGAAATCGAGCAGTGTCTGTGTAGTGTGTCAAGCGACAAAGTAGTCTGAATCTCCCTGTCGCCCTGTCCACGGCAAAAAAAGTTATTTTATGTATTTCTCCACTCAAAAAAAAGCTGTACTCTCAAGTCAATTTCCAGTTCAAAGTTACCGTTAGTTCTTTTAAAATGTTAAGACAAAATTATTATTGTCAATTTTACACACACCTCTGACCACGACCTCTGACCACGACCACTACGTTGTTTACAATGTGGCCAAACACTTGTATTAAAAGTTTGTAGATAAAATGACTACTAAATATGCAATGCTCGTAGGCATCTCCTACGTTCGTAGCACACCGCGTACACTCGTAGCGTGCCGCCTACGTTTGTAGCGTACCGCCTACGTTCATAGCATTACGCCTACGCCTGTACTAAATCGTTACGAAACAGAGGCAATGATATCAAATTCAAAAGCGCTTATCTAATTAATCACTTGTTTCTCGATGATAATCTTAATTTCAAATGAAATTAACATTTTAGATTATGGAAAAATAAATACTTAATTTTATACAATTTCTTTGAAAATTATTATATGGAAGTGAAGTTTTAGTAGTTTTCTCGAAATATTTCTGAACGCTGTTTCGAAGAAATTATTTTTAATATCATTTACGACTCAGTATTTGCTGTAATTAAGAAGTAGACTGCGACTGGTATTTTTCTTAATATTATTATTTCGAAAAGACTTACTCCGATAAAAACTTACATAATTTCATTATCAGTAATAACGAAATAATGTAATTAAAAAGTTATTACATGATTGCTATTTATATATAGTTATGTAGTTATTTTTATAGTCAACATAATGTAAAAAATAATCCTGCACTACAATAACAAACTACGTCAAGTAATTATATTTAACAGTAATGAAAAACAATTATTCATTTTAATTATTATTTTAATTATACTATGAAAATTATTAATTTACATAAGAGATTTAATTTATATTATTTATCTTAAATGAACAATAATTTTCCTAAACTTTGGCAATATAAACATATTTATAATTTTGTCTAACAGTATAAGTTTCATTTTGATTTATAATTGAGCTCATTAACAATCTTAATTGGTGCAAATAATTATGTAACATTTTGCAGCTCATTTTAAAGTCTAATTTGTAGATTTTATGTTGAATAGTAATTTCGTTATTTAATGAAAAATCTAGAAACTATTAAAATAAAATATAAGCTCGTTCTTTTCTATAAGCGTCTACAATTTGCAACGAGCAAAAACATAGCTGCACTTAAGGATTGACAGACAAATGAACACTTCATATCTATAAATGGGAGTTACTAATTGCCAGGACGATACCACGGCCTCATAGAACCATACCGGCGTGAAACAAATGATGTTAGATCGTCTTCATTATTCTTCTTCTCATCTATTGTTATTCTCTAGTCTTCTTCTTCTCTAGTCTTCATTATCATTGTCGTCATCATATCTGCAAAAAAACTTCCATTGCTGATCATAGTTGTGGTGGCCCTGAGGTTAAGGCGCTCGCTTCGCATGCATAAGGTTTTTTAGTAGACTTTTTCCGAGTTATATGTACTTTCTATGATAATTTAGACCCAACAGACATAGGTACGTTGAATGAAAGCATCGTAAGGAAATGGGCTGGACTTATAATCTCTACATTATATGTTTAAAATAGCCAATCCATCTTGAGCAAGAGTGGTGACAGATGCTCAGATCCTTTCCGTGTGAGAAGAGGCCTTTGCTCAGCAGTGGACACTTACCTATAGGCTGGTGATGTGTGTTATGTGCCTAATTAGCCTCTCCTAAGAATTTGCAGATAGATTTGTTGGAAATGACCTGCGGCTTATAGTTATATACAGAAACAAAAATACATTTCGAATTTATATAACGTTATAAATAAAATGGCTAAAGGCAATGTTTAGAATTTGTTTTTAACCCTTTGAAGGAATATTCCGTTCAAATGGTTTATTAAATAATAATAATCTTTTATCTTTTCTTATTGCTATGTAAAGGTCAAAGTAATAGAATTATGGGTTTATTTGAAGTTATTTACAAAGTCTGCTCTGGTTACTGGAAGGGTCGTTTTAATTTAGATTTAAAGGTATCGTCACTTTCCTTCTTTGTACTGACTTCAAAAAGAATGGAATCTCCATGTTTTGTCTTTAATTGTTTGTATTTTTTTTATTATTTGTCTTTGCTTCTTCTATTTTAGGGAGTACTCTGTCCAAAAGAGAAAACTGCTATCAAATGATCCACTTGGTCCTATGAAAGGTCATTATAGTGGAGTTAACTTGACGCGTTCTGACTCTAAAATTGATGAAAGAACGAATACAAGGCGACAATCCAGAACGGTTCTCCAAGTTAAGTCCAAGGTATATCATTAATAGGCCAATCTGGACCCGTGTCTTATACATATTGACAGAAACACTGGGCGGTTTTCTACCGCAAAACAGTTAATACCACCTTAAAAACCAGATAATATTTGATTGTAAATATAGAACACAATTTCCAGAAGTTACTGTCAGCCAATCTTCATCTACCTGTGGAACAGTACTGTGAAATATGTTTCCAGCGGATAATACTATTTGAGATACGAATAGATATAATAAGTCATTTGCATAACAAACAACACTTACATCTGTAGGAAGATGTAATATGCCAAGTTCCATAAAAGAGGTCCAAGCACAGATCCTTGGGGTACGCCTTAGTGGTCGGGAAAGCACCTAGGTCAAGTGAAAAGTGAGGGTGCATTGATATTTCTCTAACCACTTTTCAAAATGGGGTCTTACATCAGCGATAACAACGAGCCTACTCGTTGTCTCCAATCAGCTATGAGATCGCATCATGATGCACCAATCACAGCCAAGCATTAGTCACTACAGTGGAGTTTTGTCTCAACATTGAGCGTTTAAATCTAGATTTAAAACTTTGAAAAAAATAAGTCATACATTAGAAATTACACCTCCGCTTCCACCTTCGAGAGCAAAAGTTAATTTTAAGTGTGGGAATGGGTCGGCTCGACCGTAGTCGATGGCGTCGCTGATTGCTTACCATCAGGTAATCCGAAGGCTCGTTTGCCGACCTATCACATACAAACATATTACTATGCAGTTAACTACTAACTTTATGGTTGGTGCAGAGGCTGGACAAAGGGCTTCTGCACAACTTGTCATGGATTCGATTCCCACGCGGAACCATTTTGTGTATGATCCACAATTCATGTTCCGGGTCTGAGTGTGATGTGTATGTTTGTAAACGCAACCACGATAAAGAAAAAAATCCCAAATGTGGGGCAACCTATTTCTTCAAAACAGACAAAGCCACCTCAGTACACATTGATAGATTGTGTGGAAGGAACAAATATTCGTATGAGTATGATTCGAACAAATATTTACTCTCGCCTTGTCTAGTTTTGATTACATACGGTCGTGTTGAATTAGTGTTTGTAAACGAATCAATAACACAGGCAAAACGTAAGTGTTGAACGATTTTTATTTATCTATACTACAATGGTATAAAGAGTAAGGATTTGGTTGTTTGAAGTCTAAAACTACTTGACCGATGTGAAAAATTCTTTCACTGTTGAGAAGCTACACTATGGTGATCAAAGGCGAAAAATGGGAACAAATCGCAGATCACGGCTAGTTTATTTGTAATTTAGAAGAACTTTCGTATAAAATTGTTTTTTTTTTAATTAAGGAAACCCTTATTTAAAAAAAAACAATTTTATACAAAAGTTCTTCTTGATGGTATTTCTTCCAGCGGACAAAGTCGAAAGACGAGACACAGTATTGATTTTGATATGAAAAATAAAATCAATGTCATTAATAAATTTGCTAGTTTGCTAGTGCTGGTTTGCTTTCCGATGTTTGCTTTCTAATCATACTTCAGTCTCTTATCAACAAAACACCAAAGACTGTAATTCATTGGCATTCCTCAGTAAATGTGCTTAACAAAGCAAAAAATAATTGTACAATTCGAAAAAGTAATTTCGAACATTATCACGTTGAATCCAACCAACCAATTCTACATATTTGTAATAATAGCATAGAATAATCAAATTGTACTAATTCAAATATGTATAAAAAGAACAATATACGCTCCATACTAAAAAAATCAGAACTATTAACTACATAGCCAACGATCAATACTTAGCAGGACTTTTCCTCTTATTGGATAACAAAGGTTGCCTACAAAAAGGCGCTCCCATATAAATCTAACTCGGAATGGGCCCCTTCTTTATTATTACTAAGAAATGGACGGCGTTATGCCGAACTACGTAAGAAAGATTTTGTCTGTCTTTTTAGTAAAATAAAATTAATTGCATCCATGTTTTAAAGAAGGACTAAATGTGGCAGAGGCGTGATTTGGCACAAATTGATCTACTCGACCGAAGTGATACCACAGCCTCACAGCAAACCCGGGGTTGCGAGATAAGCGCAATAAGGCACCGCGACGTCGGCCCAGAGCAGGAGAAGGAACAGGGAGGTTTTTAGTCAGTAAGAGTCTGACACTCCCTCCCGCCCGAAAAAGCCTCCCTCAAAACCGATCAAAAGAATTGTTTTTCTGTGGTGCTTGTCAAGTTTCAAACATGCACTCTTATATTTAAGAATTGGGCACCATATTCAATGCCACCATTCACATTCATGATATTTTTGTTTTGTAAAAGTCTGACAATACACCAATCGTCATGCCCTGAGCGAAAGTCATTTTGATGAATCATCCCCCTCGCAAGAAAATACAAGAGCTTACATTATATAAGTTTTACAAAATTGGTAAAATATAGATAACCGTATATTTTCTTTGTAAAAAGCATATTTTTGTGTTGTAAATATTAAATATTTTATAAAAATAAGAATCATGAAAATATTTCATTATGTTATTGTTTGGTCAAATAGTATTGTAGATCTGTGTGGCAAAATGACAATGCTAATAATTATACCCTTTGGCATGCAAGATTTCAAAATTAATAAAAAAAAAGGTAAGTATTTAAAAATAAAAGATTAAACGCATTACAGTGACGTCACGCAATGTGCATATAAGTACATTTTTAATTTTATATTCAATACAATAGTTCAATAGGTTTTATGAAATGGAATTAAATATCAAGTACACTTCTGATCGTCTCGAAGAGGTCGCATTTTATTAGCAAAATTGCAGATGGTACTACTACCTTTTAATAGCCATTATATAACTAGTAAAAAATAAAAAAAAGGTTTAATAAACAATAAAATTATGGATCAAAACAGCTGATGTTCTTTGATCGCCTTAAAATAATGAGACTGCAATATTCGAGTGCTTGTTTAAAAACAATTGTTCTATTCTGAGAGAGGTCCTAGGATTGCACGAACTGGTTCATCTGTTATTAATTTTTCTATTTCTAGAACTGTCAAGTTAGGCATGCTGCTAGCGTGCTGTAAATAAACGCCCATTCTCTTCAAATAACATCTAATTCTGCAATTTTGACTGCACGGTCGGTGCGGTGGCTGGGCAACTGGTTGCTGTGCAACGTGTCGCGGGTTCGATTCCCGCACGGAACAATTCTTTGTGTGATCCACAAATTGTTGTTCCGGGTCCAGGTGTCATGTGTATGTGATATTGTAACCGCACCCACGACATTGAGAGCCATCAGAGGCGTAATTTTTTTCTTCTAAAATACGATTTCAACGATAAATTGCGGGTATACATATAAGTGCTATACTAAGGGTCCGCCCCTGCTTCGTAAATATATATCGTATCTCGGTATCACTACTCGGTATCAGTAATTATTATTTGTTTTTAGGCCCAACACAGCATCGAAACATTTAACTCAAAAAAATGTGTATCTATATATTGTAAGTACATTACATATGTTATAAGAACCTTTGCCTGGACTTAGCAAACAAAGTATAAACAGAATTATCAGAATCGGTCCTAGGAAATTTAGGATAAACAGAAAAAATCTTAATGAAGATATAGATGGTGAAATGTCAATATCTATAATAGCTGAATTTTTCTAGAGACTGTCTTTTTGGGATTTTTAATCGATATCCGCTTTCAGCATGTTAAATCGAATTCTTCTTAATATTTATATTTAATTGCAACAGAATTTTAGTAAATCAACTACCAACAATACCACAGAATAATATGGCATTTCCTATAAAATTAAAAAGGCATGTCTCTTTAAATACGTATATGTTTATACATATAACGTATATAAATATCAAGTAAAACATATATTTGGCTTCCATCTACAAAGGAAATACCTACTACTAATAATATATGTAATACTCGACTATCAAATATACACAAACAGCTGCTCACATCACTTAGTACTTACATACATTACATAAAAGCAATTTACTTGTACATAATTGACATGAATATAATATTGTTGACGTCATATTACATGGTATCACTTTAACTAGAAGCTAGGAATAGTAATAAAAGCGAATGCCCTTAATAGGCAGATATTGTCAACGTGTAGGCAGTTAGGCACGACTCGGTAGTTATAGATGTAGAAAGGTAGCATAAAGGTTCTGTGAAAAGGAAAAAAGAAATACATATGTACTTACATAGTAAGAATACTTTAAGGAAATGGTATAAGCTGCTTAAGGAAAAAGGTTTTTCGGTTGTTGGAAAACAGATGATTTTTGTAATTCTAAATAAGAGGTTTTATAAAATGAATGTTCATAATATTATAATCCTAACAATCCAACAGAAATGAACAGTTGGGAAAAGTTCTTAAAAAAACTGGTTATTATATTACTGTGATAATTTTGGAAGAATATTGTATTTATGAAATATCCACATAAATTGTGTTAGCGTTTTTTTTTTTCAGTAATAATAAACCTTAGAAAAAACCAAAATTTAAAAAAAGGACAAAAAAAAACACAATAATAGAGACACACATTAAAACCAAATGTTAATTCATTTATTTTTTTTTTTTCAGTTTTATTAACTTAATAATTTTCAGTTCATTCACGTGTGCAAGTCATTATTTGCAATAAATTTTGACCATTAAGTATTCTGAGACAAATGAAATTCTCTTTCAAAATGTTACTTAAGCCTAACACTAAAATACAATTGGCAATCATTATCCCACACCAGCTCATTCACCTTAATCTGTCTACGAAACTCGTATAATTTAATTCCTCCTTGCTTCAGTTTCACATAACACCTCAAGTGTAACTAATAAAGCGAAGTTCAGCGCATCTTCACGTCTCCGGAGTAATCGATAGCAGTGAGCACACCCTACCAATATATTCTGCGGTAATGTACGGATTACTTATCAACTTGGGGACATCCTACACTCTTTATGTAACTGTAAAGGTTGGTTGTGAATGGTTATTTTTTTTTTGGACGTCGAATAGACAAGATTATTGTGTGAGATACTTCATTTGTAGAAAAAAACATAGAGGAGTTGAATAAAAATAAATACAGATTGCTCTTTTATTATTAAGTAGTTGGTCTTTTCGCTCTGAAAAATTTGATAGGTTTAAATTTCAAAAAATAAAAATAGAAGAAATGTCAGGTTAACTTAATAGAATGGATTCTATGATAGAAGTTTGTGTCATCCATTTGCACATTGAAATGTACAGTATTTTGTAAATTGCTTAAAAACTGTAGAATGGCGTGCTCGATATAACAATTCTGAAAATCTCCTAATAAAATTGTACGCTTCCTCTACGACCGAGGTCTCAGTCCGTTTATGTAGGTAGGTTATGGTATTGGAGTTTTTTTTAGTTATGGCTTTATTTTCAATCAATTTTAAGACTATGAGCGAATTTGTTCTGTGAAAGATAGCAGTGAAAATGATCCAGGTCTATCAGAGAACGCTGGCACCAGTTCTCAATCAATATGTGTAACACATTTGTAAAGCTGTTCAAAATATAATAAAATAGATGGGAAGTCACAACGTATCTCTTAATAACTAAATATTTTTATCAAAAACTTGAATTAATGATAATGACGTAAACTTTGGCTCATGATAAATTCTTCTTCAACGAAAGTGATAAAAAAATATTTTAAATGCTTAAAGTTTTTCTTCATGGATTTACGTACCAACGGTAATAAAATCATTGGAACTTGGTTTAAAAACTTTTTTTATTTATTAAATTTTTATGTCATTATCCTCTTAAAACTCGTATTCTCAACTCTGTAGTTCATTAACGATTTAAGTTTTTAAGAAGACGGTTATGAAAGAAATTATTTTAATGTTTTTCAAAACAAATGAAATTTAACAGCGTTATGAAAAATAGACTAGATGTTATACAACTGTGGAGATTAATTTTATTAACGGTGCAGTCTTGTGCTTTTCAGCCATATAACAGGCTTATTTATTTATTACATCTTTATATATAAATATAGTATGTGCAATAAAAAAGAAAGCTTGTAACAATAAAATTTGATTTCAAAATATATGGGCACTCGATGGCAGCTTCGCCCAAGCGATAACTTGATAAAAAACAGTCCAGGGTAACACCTAGCTATATACCAAATTTCAATAAAATTGATCCAGCCGTTTTTGCGTCAAAGAACAACAAACATACATCCATACATTCTCATAAACTGACACATTTATAATACAAGTAGGATATGCATATCTAAATTCGATAACGGAACCCAACATTTCTTAATCCACAGACCGACAACTCGATAAACAAACCACAAAACGTGAATGCAAAACAAATGCTATCCTTATCCCTCTCATTACAATTATGAAAATATCCTGAAACTTCCGAATTGTCCGACATCCCTTCAGTTCCCGCTTACATAAAATTTCAGCCTGAAACGTACCAACCCCAATAGTTGGCGTAACTACATACAAAAACACGGACGTCCCGTTTCATACATAATGCATAACTCTAAGCTTATCGCATACGCGTTCGACAGGAGTGTTCCAATTCGCTTTCTCATACAAATATATCTTATACATAATTGTGGGGATTTACATGGTCTCCGTGGTACTGGAAAATCGTTTTTAATAGTGTAATTTAGAAGGAAGGATTTGGTCGAGCGTTGGTATTGTGATAACGGGTTTGACTGAGTATAAAGGATTTAAAATTTAATGATAGAATCCATCATTTGTTCTTTTTTTTTGACTTATCTCTGCATTGTTCTCACATAAGGATACAATAATGTTTACTAAGTGACGTATCAGTGAAATTGTAAAACAAATATTATAACTTTAAAAGAGTAATGATGGAGTTTCTTGCTCGTTCTTCTCCATTTGAATCTACAATTTGGAACTTCACTTAAAACAGACTAACTACTATTCTATTTTTAAATTTTACAAAAGTACGTATTTATAGAAAGGTCATTTTAATTTTCATAGTTCATATTTATAAAAATCTTAATTTTTTTCTCGTCAAATTATTACGTGAGTAAGCCGTAAACATAATAAATAATTTAGAATGTCTCAAGAAAGTTATAATAAAAATATTTATGGTTTAGTTGGAATAAATGATTTTGATTTTGGCTTTAACGACTTTAACAAGAAGCATCGAATTTTATTTGCACTTCTTTTATTGATTGAATGAGAATGCTCGTCTGGTACATTAACATAAGTGTGTTTTAGGAGTTACTGCAAACTGGTCTTCTTTCTTGTATGCTGAAGGTTGTGATCTCTTGTTTTTGAAAGGGAATATTATGAAATTTCTTCTATCCTGGCTAGGGTGAGTGGGAGTGTCATACTCTTGCTTCATGGGTCGTTTATTGCCAATTTTGCAATATGGAACACAAGTAAAAAGTGAGTTAAGATGGGCGTTAATTTTTTATTCATTTAAACACCACTGACCATACCTTTTGTTCGTTAAAAGCAATGACATCCTGTTACTAAACAAAATGATTTTTTTTTTGGTCATCTCCTAGCCTTACTTACGACAGACTGACAGCCTATTATTCTACTTTGATTTTCAAAAGTACCTGTTATGGTGTACTATCTTTTGCGCGCGACTCCTTTCACGTGGAGTAGTGACTTCCTATAGATTTTTGATGTAAAAACTATTCTATGTTCTTTCTCGAGTTCCCAACTATGTCTGTACCAAATTGCACAGAAATCCGTTCAGTAGTTAAGGCGTGAAGAAAAGAGTAGAATAACTTTCGCATTTATAGTATAAGTTTTTTGTATTTATAAGCGATTTTGACTTTGACTATACTTCTATAAAAGATTGTTATAATCATCGAACAATGAACATGGTAAGTTTGTCTTCCGACGAAACAAGACCCGAACATACATCAAAGAGCTATCAGACCTACACAGATGGGGTCTCGTCAGAGCTAATGTACAGCTGGGGTTGAGGATGCAAGCGTCGTAATGCACCGCGGCCTGGGTTTGCAAGTAACACAGTGATTTTTAGTTTATAAGAATCAGATACTCGCTTCTCATTCTAGACGGGAAAATTAATTTGAATTTAAACGTGGGAGAGCCATGCTTCGCCACGAATGGGTCGGTTCGACAAGTGATACCATGGCAACAATAAAAAACTGACGTGAAACAACCACAGCGTTGTGTTTCGCCGAGTGAGTGAGGCTACCCGAGGCCCAATCCTTGCCCTACCCCAATGTATACTCCTCTGTTCTTTTGGGTATCCATCGGCGGCGCTTATTGCTTACCATCAGGTAATGCGAACGCTCGTTTGCCGAATACATAAAAAAACTATTTCATTCAAAAAAATATGATTAGTTATTAATAACTGTATAATTAATACACATAGCCGCTTAGTTCTTTTTAGACCTTATTAAAAAAGGGAAAACTAAATAAACACCGCAAAAAGTTCAATCAACCCAAAACTTGGTTTCCAGAAATATAGAGAGGCAATTTTTGTTTTTTATTTTTGTTAGGAAGTGTATAATCGTGTTGTTTCTATGAGAGAAGATTGCTTATTCATGTGAAAAAACATTGTATTGAACGCTTCGAAGCTCAGTCGCTGTGTTAAAGAGATATTTCTATTGAACATTTTTTTTGCATTGATATATTTATTTCGAGATACTAAGGTGAAAAATCCAATTTTGAGTTTAAATTATCAGTAGTAGTTACTCTCTGTTTTAAATTTATATTTTGAAAATATTACTTTTTGTTTCTTTCAAATAAATATATACAAACACGTGTCTGATAGCTCTAAGTGTGCGAGAGCCACGTTTCGGCACGAATGGGTCGGCTCGACCGGAGTGATACCACAGCCACACAGAAAACCGGCGTGAAACAACCACAGCGTTGTATTTCGCCGTGTGAGTTAGGTTACCGGATGTTGAAACCTTCCCCTCCCCCAATCCCTCCCCAATCCCTAAATCTCCAAATTCCCTAATCCCCAAAAGGTTGGCAACGCACTCGTAACTCCTCTGTTACGGGTGTCCATGGGCGGCGCTGATTGCTTACGATCAGGTAATCCGTCTGCTCGTTTACCGGTCTATTACATAAAAAACACAAACTTTAAAGCATTTGAATTAGTGGTCTTAAAGAAAGCAGTACAAAATCAAATGTTCTGCTGCAACGTTGCTGCTAAATATGCGATCAATAACTCGGCTCTTTTGACACTTACAAGAACAGTAGTGTTTTTTTGTGTGAGGGGGGAAAATTCCTCAAATTTCTTCTCCCGCCCACTGTTGGATTGGACGGTGTCAGACTTAGTCACTAAAAATCTCCGTTCCTTCTCCTGCTCTGGGCTGAGGCTGTGGTGCCTCACTGTGCTTTCCCCGCAACCCCGGAATAACAGTAACGTGTGGTAACGAAATGCGTTCTTCTTAGCATACATTATTAGGCTTAATACAATATATTATTAAAATGTCTGAATACTCGATAAAATATAAACGCAACTCCCTTCTGAACGAATCTAATTGAAGTAGACTATACAAAAGTGCAACATGTATTGCTATAGGCTCGAAAAACACTGTGTGATCCATAAATTGTGCGTCAAAGTAAGATAGACCTAGAAGATCACGTTGAATAATATTTGCGAGAGTTGATTTTAATAGAAAAAAGTTTAATAATTTAAAACTGACAGTTTTCAATACTCAACATCTGTCTCCTTATCCAAAACAGAAAACAATTGAAAACGAAACAAAACAACTCCAAATGAAATGAAAACATTTTCGCAAACATCTGACAACTTATTTTGAAACTAAAATAAAGTGTTATAAAACATAAAATGCAGTACTTTTAAAAGTTGAAATTGAGTGGATTGGCCCTCTGTACGTTGCGACGAAAGTAGTCATTGAAAAGTGGGCACTCTGAAACTTGAAAATGCGATTATTTATGAAAGAATTTTTCTGAATTATTTCGCCGACAGCTTTGAGAACTGTAGGGGTCATTTATTTTTGTTTTAAACTCTTATATTGTTCTGTGTAAAAAATGAATCTGGAGATGGGAATTTACTGCTAGACTAGCAGAAAGCTTTATTATACATTCATATCATTAGCCTTTAAGTGTCCAATGCTTAGAAAATGCCTCTTCTGACACGAAAAAAGTTTGAACATTAAAAGCCACGTTTGCATTCAAGGCTGATTGGTGATTTCAAACTTATAAATAGAAATTATTATTACATGTTTCCTTGAGATGCTTTTCTTCACCATATGTCTGTGGTGTCTAAATGAACTTTGAAAGGACACACATAAATATGTCTCGGAAAAAGTCGCACTGGTTTTTGGCAAGTTTACCATCTCCTCATGCATGAAAAGCGAGCGGCTTAGCGTTCCGGCCACCATGACATACAGACAGACATTGTGTTGTGATACAGTGATAAAAGCCATGTATGTATACATGTTACACCTAACTGGTTAAATAAGACATTAATCAAACGATGAAAGACTAGCCATTTGATTTGATAAATGACAGAATTTCTCAATTACGCTGTAAGTGCTAATATCGATTTGCTGCCAAATTATTAGATTACATTCGGTTACAACTGTGACCCGTTCAGACATTAACATCTGAAGTAAACAGTTACCAAAATTATACTGCGACATTATTTATTAAACAAGTTACGCCATTAGATGAATGAATAGGATGCTACATAAATTAAAGCTAAAATGTCAAGGACAAACTGTCAGTCAGTCAGTCTTTTATAGACTGACTACTTTAGCTAAACTGAAGAACAGAGAAAGAAGATATATATATATATGTATTTTATGTAATAGGTTAGCAAGCGAGCAGACGGATTACCTGATGGTAAGCAATCACCGCCGCCCACGGACACCCGCAACGGAGGAGTTACGAGTGCGTTGCCGACCTTTTAGGGATTAGGGATTTGGAAATTTTGGGACTGAGGAAGGATTGGGGAAGGGGAAGGATTGGGCCTCCAGTAACCTCACTGACACAGCGAAACACAACACTGTGGCTGTTTCAGGCCGGTTTTCTGTGAAGCCGTGGTATCGCTCCGGTCGAGCCGACCCAGTCGTGCCGAAGCAAGGCTCTCCAACACTTATTATTTTTCAAAATCATATTAAATCGACAATACAATATGCACTTTTGAACATCAAGCAAAAAATGAGAAAAATATATCAATATGTTTAACTTTATGCGTGTCAGTCTGTCCGTCTGTCCTAGGAGTGAAGCTATTTGCTCGGTCCAAAGTGTAAATTCCTATAGAGTAGAACGAGCAAGAAACTCCATAGTTACTCTTTTTCAATCAGTTTTAATAACACATTTCTTTGTTACATTTAAAAAGCGCATTTTATATTGTTTTCGGAAACCAAAGGTAAAAAGTTACAGATAATTAGTCAATTGACCAATTATCCCTTGTAGAAAACATTTAATAATCCCAGTGTATTAAAATGGAATCGTCTAAAAATACCAACCGCAAAAATGACTCAGTCTAAAAATATCCTTCGACATAAAAAAGGGAACATAGCATGAAAAATTTAACCGATCCCAAATCACAATTCAAGTGGAATAATTCGGAAAATCCTTTCGTTGAAAACATTGGACTGACGCTACTATTATATCAATATTGTCGCATTGCATATTGGACCTTCCTACATTATGCATTTAAACACTCCGAACAGCCGTCGATATTTTCAAAAATCTATCTTACTTTTTCACCGACTGAACTGGCGAACCATGTTTACTGAAAATAAAACTTCTATTTTCGGACTGACTTTTCAGTGCGCACTTTCAAAGTGTTCAGCAAGTTGGCTTGAATTTGATGTTATGAATGGCGTTATGTGATTATATCTTTGAGGTTTTTTTCGTTGTTGTTGTGAGTCTTTGTAACAATACAGCGTTTGTATGTTGTAAATGGACTGTTATGTGTGTGTGTGTGTGTGTGTGTGCGTGTGTGTGTGTGTGTGTGTGTGTGTGTGTGTGTGTGTGTGTGTGTGTGTGTGTGTGTTTAAAAATACTTTTTATATCAAAAGGGAAGGAGTGCTAAAAGGTTGTATGTGTATTTTCCATTCTTAACCTAATTAAGAAGTTCCAAAGGTTATCTGTAAGAAATTGAATATAGCGATAAAACCGCCGATTTCTGTATGTATTTTTATGGTGTAAAATAATTAGTAAATAAATACATATTCTTTTATATTGAGTATTTATATAGTGAACTGCGATAAAATGGATCAACTATTAATTAAGAGTTTAATTATATAACGATTATTAATCTAATAAGTGATCTAAACTTTTTAATACCACTTAAAAAAATTACATTATATTTAGTTTTCAAATTCTCAGTCATAATCCAAAAAATATAATTTCTCTATACACAAAGAAGGTCGAAAACATTTGAATAACGAACAGACGGAATCGGATCTCGTCAACTGTAATGTCTGACGTTATCAATGACCATCTTTTAGAGTAGCTGTCTCCAACGCGTTCGTTCGGAAACTGACGTACAAACGTAGGTTTGTACGGTACGGTTCTAGATATTTTTTGGTAATATTTATTTTTTCGTATATTTGTTTATGGCTGTTGATTTTTATCCTTTTATGTTTGATGTAAGTGATATTTATTTCATTTTTTTAGCATTTTGATTGGTTGTATTATTTAGGTAAATAGATCTAGAGAAATATCACAGAATTGTATGAGACTGCTTGACTGCATTTCTCTACTATGTAATGGATGTTATTATACATATAAACGTTCCTATTCAATCACTATATTGGAATGGGTCAGCTGGACCGGAGTGACACCACGGCCTCACAGAAAACCGGCGTGAAACAATCACAGCGTTGTGTTTCGCCGTGTGAGTGAGGTTACCGGAGGCCCAATCCTTCCCCTCCACCAATCTCTCAATCCCTAAATCTCCAATCCCTAATTCATAAAAGGTCGGCAACGCACTCGTAACTCATCCGTTGCGGGTGTCCATGGGCGGCGCTGATTGCTTACCGTCAGGTAATCCGTCTGCTCGTTTGCCGACATATTACATAAAAAAAAAACAAAATCCGTTGCGTAATTTTGAAGATTTAAGCATACATATGGATATAGTGACAGAAAAAGCGACTTTATTTTATACTGCGTAGTGACTAAGACTTTGCTACGTGAGAAAATTCACGAGAAAACATATACTAGTTAAAGTCACAACGGGACTCCTTTTCAGGAGCCACCATATTAACTACTAACAAGTTCAAAACGTTGATTCTCAAGAATATTGCCATTGAAGAGCAAGTACTCAGTGAGTTCCGCGAAAAAGTGTGAAGAGTTCTTCAACAGAGAAAATTACTTTGGAAGAATTTGTAATTACATTTTCTACTATTAGAAATGGATCTGTAAACGTTTAGGTGATTTCTGAAGTTATTTTCTTCTTACATTTTCTCAATAAGCTTTGAGCGCAATTTTTGTATACAACCGAATTCTAAAGAGACGTGGATAAAAAAATGAAGATTGATGTGGTGATTTAGAAAAGAATCTCAAGTGTGGGAGAGACATGCTTCGGCACAAATGGGTCGATTTCACTGAAGTGATACGAAGGCCTCACAGAAATCTGGTGATGTGAAACAACCACGCTGTTGCGTTTCATCATGTGAGTAACGTTACTGGATCCCAATCCTTCTCCTCTCTCAATCCCAAAATATCCAAATCCCTAATCCCAAAAGGTCAGCAAAGCACTTGTAAATCCTCCATTGTCGCCTTGGACGGCGCTGATTGCTTTCCCATTAACCGTTACCCGTTTGATCGTTACAAATTTGTTTTTGGAACTTGTGACTCTCTATTATTTAATTCATCATTTATTGTAACAATCTCAAAAAAACTATTAATCAATATTTTTTTACTCTAAATTCAGTAATAAATGTCTAGGGCAGTGGCTGGGCTACTATGAAACGTGCCCGCTCTGAATGATCCAAAAATTGAACAATGATTTTGTATTTAATATTTCAAAACTCTGATAAACTGCTGATATATTTTTACAATATTTCAAGATGACGGAATAATCAGCGACAGACTTGACTTTGTTAGAAAATAAATTAAATTAATCGCTGTTTATGCGTGCCTGACGAAACGAGAAACTTTTTGGTTAATTTTACAGCGTGTTCCACTCCACTTTGCTTTGCTTGAAGCGAAGTGAACACGAGCGGTAGTCGCTTCGCTTAGCTTGCAAAAAAGTATTAGCTGAGTGGAACGTTCGTGATTTTCATTCAATGAAGATTGTCTTTTGGTTTTCCAAATAATTGGAGTGAAGCAGAGAAGTGATGCTTCCAAAGATGTAACAGTGTAAATTGTAGTGTATAATATTTGGCAATGGGCTTCCTTAGCAAATAAGTACAGTCACAAAGCTTATCGAAAGGTTTCATTTTTAAATCTTAGATTAATTTGGTTATGTTAGCTTGGTTTGGCCCTGATGCATGATGCATACTCAGCCTTGGCAAGTACCAAAGTAACCTTTTTCGTGTTATATGTACTTTCTATGATTACACTGACATACGGTGGAGGAAAATATGTGGAGTAGACTTGGACTCATAATTTCTTATTATAAGTTTGAAATCACCAGTCCGCCTTAAGTGCGTGATGATTAACGTTCAAACCTTCTCTATGTGAGAAGAGAATTTTTACCTTCTCCATGTGAGAGGACAATTATAAGCTAATGATGATGATTACCTTGATTCTTTCGGCGATTTTCCTAAGAGTTAGCTTAGGGAATTTTATAGCAGAAAAGTCCAAGCAGCAGCAATCTTATTGACCAGGCGATGGCGGAGGAGATCCATAGTCCAACGGTGAACTATGAACTATCGAAGTTTAATTTTTGCGAAAATATAATAAATAACAGGTACAATCCTTCGATACTCTATCACTTATTCAATTTTAAACTTTAATCTTAAAACCACAACGATCAATAGCAAGATCCTTGGAAACTTTTTAAACTAACCCGAAGATTCAACAAGACGAAATGAGGCCAATGTTTATGTTTTAAGCTGTAGCGAGGTAATTAATTCTGAGTGGATTTAACAATTAACCATCGTGATCTGGTACCCGACAACCCTGGCCGTTTGCCAGGGTTGTCAAGTCTCCCTGTTTTAGAAGATTGATGGTAATTCCAGGGATTTAAGCTTGTCTATAAAATCAAGTGGAATAACGACTTGGATTTAGTAAGATAGTGAGGTTTTTTTTTGTAAAAGTAAAAATGTTAATCTAGCTAAGTGCACAATATTTGTGCGTTGTTTGAAAAGTACTCGATTGTTTTGAAGTGTGAATGTTTATGTATTTACGATAAATATTGACTATAATTGACAAATTAACTTCAAAAAACTACCAAACTTATTAATAAAATCGCGTAGAGGGCTTCAAATCAATAACCGTTATGTCGAAACTTAAATAGGAATAATCTTATTATAGATCACAGAGACACAGATAAAAGACAATGATTATATGATCAGTGTTTTTTTTACTAAGTTCTTTTTTTGTTTATCTTATTTTTCTTTTCTTTTTTTCCTTTGTTTTTGTTCCTCTCCGATGCCGAAAAGTAGGATATGTCAATGTTAATAATAGTTTTGAATAAGAGTCATATTAATATTGAGTTTTTTTCTTTCCACCAGCTAATTCAACAATAGAATAAAATTATTTCCAAAAAAATGTGTATGAAAAAAATATGAGTATTCCTCTATGCTCTGTGAAGTCATGTTACATAAAATATAATGGCACAATTGCGGGTGCAAACTCAATAAGGTACCGTGGCCTCGAAGGAAAGCAGTGGGTTTTAGTCAGTAAAAAGAAGTCATTTAATCACATATGTAATAGGTAGTAGAGTAGAGTCACTATTCTCAGGTTAGGTATGTATGTTGCGTGGGTTTTCGATGGATCGGAGATGGAAGGAAACGAATCTATTGTTATGAAAGTCTGTATAATAAAGTGAAAGCAAATAGAGTAAAGTTTGGTGAATATAAGATTAATAAAACTAAACACAACACGAAAACTGGGAGCGAGCGAGAGCCGCGATAGACGTATAATATCACTTGTGCTGCGCACTGCGGCGTCGGCGCGACTACTCAGCGTTGCGTACCTACATGACCGGCGGCGGCCGGCGCTGGCGCGTTGCGCGCGCAGCCGTTTCTAACCGTGCGGCCGCGCCTGTACATTGCACACGCTCCGCAAACCCTCTAAACGACCGCGCGCTACAGTCTCCCCCTCTAACCCGAACGAACGTCCTCGCGATCGGGTTAGCACTTACGAGGCCTACCCTGCCTACGCTTCTGCTGAAGTGGAGCCTGGATGCGGCCAACAAAGGGTGTCAAAACTGAAGCATGATACTTCCCAAGCTCTATTCCGTCGCTAAGCCGCTCAAGCACGTAAGTTACGGGACCTACTGCAGCCTTGATCCTATAAGGCCCATCGCGGCGGGGAATAAACTTAGGGGTCTGTCCTTTGCCTGTGTCGTTTGACCCTTGAGTTTTTAACAAAACTAGATCGCCGATTTTATAGTCGGGAGCTGGCCGACGGTGCTCGTCGGCATACCTCTTCCGTACCTTCTGAGCCTTCTCGTAGACGTTACGCTGGCATGGTACACAATTTTTAACGTTTTGCGTTACGTATGAACGGATTCCAGGCCAATAATACTTGCCGACTAACCGTTGCAATGTACGCTCCGCATCCATGTGACCGGCAGTGGGTGCATCATGGTATTCAGCCAATATCTTAGCATGCTGTGGTACCACCACATTTTCGGGACAATACCTATATAGTACCCCTTCGGTGCGCACGTAACCTTTGTCGGCCCGAGCCCTCCCCCTAAAGGGATCGTCGGATTCCGGGGCTTCGACAATCTCACTCACCTCCGGGTCCTTCAATTGGTTTTTGCGCAGGTCCTTGGCACCGCGTGTAGGCATGTCGGCCGTAGCTGAACTGCAACATAAGTCACAGTCGGCTTCGTCGGCGGTGCATGCGGGTCGCGACAGCTTATCGGCAACGACGACGTTGGCTTTAATAAGAGTGTGCTCAGTCTTCTCGTTTTTCAAAACGTAAGACTGTGCAAACTGGAGCCGGTCTCTTGGTCTATTTGCGAAATACCACGACTCCTGGGCTATGTTTAAAACTATGCCTGCTTTGGCGATGAAATCGCGACCTAAGAGAGTCCTAGTGTCGTCACCAGGGAATATCATAAAATCGGTATCGATTATCCGACCACCTAGGGTCACAGGTACTGTCGCGATCTTAATCACCTTCCGGTGACGTGACCCGTCGGCGAGTCCTATGTACCTAACAGCGTCTTTAAATTGAACGCCACTGCTCGCTAATAGCGAGTGCAATAATGGGCTAGCGACACTATGCGTAGCCCCTGTATCTACTATCGCGACCCCTACTTTACCTACTACACCTATAGTAATTAAAGGGTGCGACGAAGTAGCGAAGAAATCCCCTTTCACGACATTGAAGTCGGATGACTCGGCACGAACAGGCTTATTAGAACAAGTCTCACATTTAGATCTAACAACCCCCGGCTGACCGCATCCATAGCATCGAACCGGGTGAGTATTATTACTACTGTTATCTATTTTTTTATCACTAGCTTTGCGACAATCATCTATCGTGTGGCCAAATGCTTTGCAATAAGAACATCTAGTGCGAATACGTTTCGAATTTTCGTTCGAGCTAGGGGTGAGTTTCGAACCGATGGTTACGCCCGAACTCGTAGTAGGGCCGCGGTCGGGTACCGTAGGTATTTTCGATGATTTCGCGGGAATTTTCGAGATTTCTAACTCCGAAATACTGTCTTCCACGAGTCTCGCTCTCTCTAACAATTCATCAATATTACAAACGGTATCACGCGGCAATCGTTTACGTATACGACGATGAAGTAGTCCGTAAATTATATCTACTTGCATCACAGTAGGCACTACATACGGTAATTTAACTAATAAAGATCGTACCTTTGACACGAATACCTCTGCACGTTCACACTCACTCTGCTCACACGCGTATACCTCACGGAGTAGACGGTGCGCAGGCTTCTGCACGCCGTAGGTGGCACGCAGGCGCGCGAGCGCGTCGGGCCACGTGGCGACGCTGGGGCGCGCGCCGCGCCACCACACCGCCGCGTCGCCGGTCAGCAACATGGAGAGGCCGCGTAGCGCGTGCTCGTCTGACACGCCGGCGCACTCCTTGTACACCTCCACCGCATCTACGAACGCCTCCAGTACCTCGGCGTTGCGTGATTGCCCGTCGAATCTCGCGGTGCACTTTGAAAAGTTCCCGCCAAATGTCGTAAATGTGTTCGCGGTAGGCGACGCTGTCGGGGTTGACGTGACTGAATTCCACTGGTTACCGTTATGATGGAGGGATCTTAACGTCTCCACTAGTATGCGGTTGGTATCCGCCTGTGCTCTGGCGAACGACTCCATCATGGTAGTCAGGAGCCGCTCGGTGCTCAATGCGGGGTGAGCGGGTGCTCCGCTGCAGCCTCCGTCGAACATGTAGTCGGGTTCTTGAGCGGCGCCTCCCTGGGCGCGCGTCTCGGGTGCGTCTCCGTCGCACGCGACGTGAGTGTGGGCGGCCCCGGCATGGGTGCGCGACTCCACCACTGTATCATCGTCGTCCGAAGACCTAGCGCTTCGCTGCGCCGATCGTGTTGTTCGCGGCATTGTATTGCGTTTCGTAGGTATAGTCACTAAACGAACACGGACGCGTATATAGTCACTGGATGAACACCAAAACTTTACGTATTTGTAACGTACGTAACAATTAATTGTTGGGTCCGTTCGCACACTGAGTCCAAGGCCACGAGTTGGGAGCCACTGTAATAGGTAGTAGAGTAGAGTCACTATTCTCAGGTTAGGTATGTATGTTGCGTGGGTTTTCGATGGATCGGAGATGGAAGGAAACGAATCTATTGTTATGAAAGTCTGTATAATAAAGTGAAAGCAAATAGAGTAAAGTTTGGTGAATATAAGATTAATAAAACTAAACACAACACGAAAACTGGGAGCGAGCGAGAGCCGCGATAGACGTATAATATCACTTGTGCTGCGCACTGCGGCGTCGGCGCGACTACTCAGCGTTGCGTACCTACATGACCGGCGGCGGCCGGCGCTGGCGCGTTGCGCGCGCAGCCGTTTCTAACCGTGCGGCCGCGCCTGTACATTGCACACGCTCCGCAAACCCTCTAAACGACCGCGCGCTACACATATTTTTATTATAACTTTCAAACATGAATACGGGCCTCTAGCATGGTTTGAAACTAGTCGAGTATCTCGTAAAAAAATTACGTGTGTAAAGCGAAAACATAATAATTAATCATTTAATCACATTATTCAACCAAAAAAATTACGGGTAAATACATATATTATTTCTTAACACAGACAACCCTAAACTAAATTTATTACACTGCAGACAGAGATTTTACGACAGCCAAAGTTTCGAAGTAAAAACTGAATTTCAGTACAACCACTATGAAAAGTAATTGTACTTAAGTTTTGGCTGAGAACGCTGTTTGTTTTATACATAGACTAGTGTTTGCCTGAAACTTCGCTCGAGTACATAGGGCATCAATATTTCAGGTTCTTTTTAAGTTTTCGCTAAAATTTGATATCCATTTCTCCTGGAATATATGGGAATGGATACCAAGTAAAAATATAAACTGAGTTCGTTTTTTTTAGTGTTAAAATTTATTGGCTTTACCAGCCTTGGGAAGGTCGAGAGTAACAGTCAGATTCTTACTGACTAAAAACCGTCCTGTTCCTTATCCTATCTGATCTTACTGCGTGATTAAATCGGAGGCTCAATCCTTCACAATTTCATTCCTCAAATCCCCTACCCTCATATCGCCAACAAACCTCAAATGGCTGACAATGCGTATGTAACAACAACGTGTATGTGTCCTTTGCTGTTTCAAGTGATCTATCTGCTCCTTTGCCTACCCATCCCAAAAAGGACATCTCCAAAATAACCTCCAAATTTATCTACATCAACAAAACTCCCAGATCTCTTTTCAAACTAAAACAACAGTCCCAGTATTTCATTCCTCAATTTGATTCGCGTCTAGACAAATGTCCCGTCTCTGCAACAGATTTTCAATTTTGCTAAAACATTTTATCCGTTTCTGTTTTTGCGGTTATTTAGAACCGGATTTTGGTAGTGATTGTACTGTATATAGCTAGGATTTTCTTTTCTCTTTTTTCCTCATTTTTTTTTCCTTGAAAAGGTTGCGTTCTTGAGTGGAGTGATCGCTTCGGATTAGTTTTTGTAGTATTTGTTGATTGTGTCCGTAAGTAAGATAGTCGAATATCAGAATTTTAATGTAATATTTTTCTTTGGGATTTTTGGGGTCTTTAGGTCTCTGAGTATGAACTATTGTAAGAATTACAGCCAACAGTCAGACAGTCAGTTAACTAGTCAGTTGGCTACGCAACCTTCTCGCGTCGAACATGCTACTCATGTATAAGAGTCCCGTTGTGACTTAAAACTAGTCGAGCTTTTCTCAATTAATTTACGTGAGTCGTAATTTTGAATAAATTTAGGTTCTTTAGGTCTAGGTTAGAAGATTTACTTAAGTGTGGGAGAGCCATGCTTCGGCACGAATGGGTCGGCTCAATCGGAGTTATACCACGACCTCACAGTAAACCGGCATGAAACAACCACAGCATTGTGTTTCGCCGTGTGAGTGACGTTACCGGAGGCCCAGTCCTTCCCCGCCCCCAATCCCTTCTCAATCTCTTAAATCTCCAAATCCCTAATCCCCAAAAGGTCGGCAACGCACTCGTAACTCCTCCGTTGCGGGTGTCCATGGGCGGCGCTGATTGCTTATCATCAGGTTATCCGTCTGCTCGTTTGCCGACCTAATTACATAAAAACAAAATTACATCAAAAAGAGCTAAAAACAAAATTTACTATTCATTTAACATAATCTAATTCTGTTATATTTGTTTAGAATGAGCGTATGCCACTTACAGTATCTACATTTTAGTTGTGAACCATGTCGCCTTTCTGCCATTGAAATAAGACCCAAAATTGTTTGATTTAAATGAAACAATAGTTTCTATGACCATGATGTAAATAGCATAATTTTACATTTAAACGTACATAAATTAAATTACTAATACAAAGATTTATTTACAGTCATCATAGTCCTTCTTCCATGGAAATAAAACCTCGAATCGCTTGATTGGACTGAACCAACAGCCTCTGCAACGCAGTGCAAAACTATCCAATGACGTAATTGGCATATCTTGGCTAAGCGACTTGACATATCGATCCTATGATTCCGTCCCGTCGGTCAGACGTCAACTTATATGGATACTCGTAAAAGTTTAGTATTAAAACTGTTTGTGTGATTATATTCGTTAGTTGTTTGCTCTTAAGAGCGATTTTTGTTTGTACTTTTTTTTAGATATGTGCATAATTTATGTGGTTGTTTTCTTGTTAAGGGTGTTGATACTTATGAACATAGATATGTTATGTCGTAGGGAATTTACTTTCTGTATTGCACTTCAGTAATTATTTATTTTTATTTTTCTTTTTTTTTAAACGTCGCCCCACACTAGTATTTTCTCCTGTGTCGTGGGTGCGGTTATTATTTTCATTTCATTAAACTTACTATTTCACATACACATGTATGTGAAATAGTATGTTTGTAACACACCCAGACCCGGACCCGGTGCAGTCGTGCCGTATTATGATAGTTCAAATAATCTAAAATTTTCCTTATCGATATCGGTATCGTAAAGGGAATCTGTTTACGCAACTAAATTCCGGACTATGTACGATATGCAGATATAATAAAAAATCTTGCTTAAATTCTGTAAAACATGTAAATATACTCGTGCGGAATTATCATCCTTATAATCATATTAAGTGTGGGAGAGCCAAGCTTCGGCACGAATGGGTCGGCTCAACCGAAGTGATACCACGGCCTCACAGAAAACCGTCCTAAACGTTCTAAAACAACCACAACGTTGTGTTTCGCCGTGTGAGTGAGATTACCGGAGGCCCAATCCTCTACCCCTCCCTCGATCCCTAAATCTCCAAAACCTTAATCCCTAAAAGGTCGGCAACGCACTCGAACTCCTCTGCTGTTGGGTGTCTATGGGCGGCGCTGATTGCTTACCATCAGGTAATCCGTCTGCTCGTTAGCCAAGCTTACATAAAAAAATCAATTAATAAACATTATCAGGACAGCAGGCAAAACTGCGTGGGAGTTTAATATAATTTTCAAAAAGTCTACAAAAGCTCACTAAGTCTTTTTGTCGTCGATTGAAGTGGGTTCCCTTAACACGTCCGCGTCACGCCAAAAAGCAGCTTACAACAAACAAAATAAAATTGGAATTCAATTAAATAAAGACAAACAACAAACATTCACACTTTAAAGAAATTCCGTTCTAACTTTGAAGATCAAAAGACAAAAATATATTAACTCGATCGCCTTTTTAACTAATTTCCTTGTCAGAACAATTGAAAAGGAGTCAACAAAAGTTTGAGAAGCACTTCCTGACAATTCTCTTTGATAGGACGTGGCGTCGTTAGCAATCAAATTACACAGCAAACGCGAATTCCGTTGTTTGAAAGTTTGAGAACAGCTGTCTTTTAGTGATGGGACGATAGTTTGATATCGATATTTTTTTCTTTCTGTTAGTTGATGTTTTTTTTATATTTACTAATAGCTTAGTGCTAAATATAATACTCTATACTAATATTATAAAGAGAAAGAATTTGTAAGTTTGTATGTAGGGGGTAATCTTCCAAAGATCGGATTGCCAAAATTCGTATAGGTTATAAAACATCACGCTAGGATTGAATGGAGCCGAGCAGCGGGTGAAACCGCGCGAGAATAGCTAGTACATACGTGCGCTTGGTGGGTTAATGTGTGAAAGATAGTATATTGAAAGGTTCACTTTTATCAGAAAGTGCTGCGCGCGTTGACAAGAAACAACCACAGAGTTGTGTTTCACTGTATGTTTAAGTGGGGTTACTGGTGGCCCTATCCCCTACCCCCATTCTCTAAAGGACGGCAAATTGTAACTTCTCTGTGGTCGCGGATGTCCATTAGCTGCGCCGATTGCTTACTATTAGGTACGCATATCTGCCATCTTATGAATCTTATCACACATATCAAAATAATTTTGAATAAAAAAGATATTGCTATTTTGGCCACATTTTTCATCGACTAAGTCAAAGTAAAATTGTTTCCAGATAACAAGTTTTAATCAACTTAAGAATTTTATCAAGATACGTAATCTTTATAACACTTTTATACTAAGTATATAGGTACTCAAACTTTATACCTAAATTCCCCGTATTATGTAGATAACAAAACGGTTAGGACCTATTTTAATTAATTATGAGCTCTAACAAGGCACTCGAACTGGGAGATTCTATTTAAGACAAAGAACATCATAATGACACAGTATTCTAAAATTTTCCACTCTTAATCAGACGAGATAAGGTTTAAAAGTTGACGCCGAATTTCGGTGCTTAAGACGTTTTGCAGTCAATGGTAAATGGTATGTAATAATCTTAGGATTATTTACTTTCTTAATTATACAAGTGTTTTCATTAAGTTTATAAAGGTGAACGAACAATAGCTTCATTTAACCTTATTTATGAAAAACATTTAACACCTGTTTGTCTGTTCGTTGACCTGAAAAATGTTTACTTACTTTTACGCCCGATAGTTACTGAAAGTCGAGTTTTTGTGTGTGTATTACATAATTATGTGTGTGAGAGAGAGAACGATGTTTGGACACAAGGGGGTGGGCTTGTATAAATGAGGTTACGCTTTTAGCCATCCCCAAATCCTTACCTTCCCCCCCTTAGCTTGCAACGTTCTTGTAACTCCCTCTTTGTTGATGCGGTTTATGGGTTTCGTCAATTGCCTGACATCAAGTGGTGCGTCAAAGTCAGCTGGTTTGTCGACCAAATCTTTAAAAAAAATATTTATAGAAAAGTAACTATAGTGAGACAATTTACTCTATTAAAAATATATATTAATAATACGCTACGTCGCCGCGACACACACGCTGCTCATGAATAAGAGTCTCGTTGTGACATGAGAGTAGTAGAGTTTTTCTTACCTATTTCACGTGAGTAAGTCGTTATTTTGAATAAACATAACTTTTATTATCAAATAAGTCACAGTAATACTTGTAACATTATACCACTTCATTCTCAAGGAAAAAAATACTTCTTAACGTCATAAAACCTTAACAGATTTTATAACCTAAAGATATCTTTCCCATAAAAAATGTGTTACCAAAAAGTTTTTTACTGCGGTTAGGTAATATATAGGTAAGAGTATTTAAAACTACTCCTAATAGTATTAGGTATATTATGACAAATAGAACATTAACACGTTATACGCCATGGGGTCACCGGTGACCTCCGATAGCGGAGGATTTTGCCTTCAACAGTTTTCTGTCGGCAGTCAAAGGCTTAAAAAGAATAACCTCAAAAATGTCACCAACATCGATATCGATACAAGAACATCCCTAATTAAACTCACACTTGCATGTAACAGGTGCAGTAACAACTTTTAATTGCTGCAGCTACGTGTCATATCATAGTACCTAATTGCTGAAAACTATTGTCATTGTGTAAAACAAGATGGCTTCTCATTCTGGGAGAAATTGGATTGAGGTTTATTAGAAAAAAGGTTGAATTTTGGTCTAAATAAATGAATTACCTCATTTATTTCAACGTGAACCGGGAATGGTATTATTTGCTGATGACATATCGTCGATTTATAAAATAAATAGATGGACAAATAATTATGACGACGCAAATAATGCTATTACGAAGGTTCATAATTGCTTTACAGTAAATAACTTAGTACTAAACGACAAAAAGACAAAGTGCATACCATTCAGTTTGCCAAATATTAAAAGTAACGAATGTGGCATATTATGAAACGGTATAAATCGAATTTTAACCATCGTGGAACATGCAATAACTTCGAGCCCCGGAGAACATAACCATGTGCCGTCACATGTTTTTCACGAGAAAGCAGAAGCAATCCGAGTCCATCGAAGGGTTCCTTGCAGATTTGGATATCAAGAACCAAGATTGTGAATTTGGAACGCTTAAGGAGTCTCTCTCCTCTAGGTCGTGGTGGCCGATTACGGCGCCCGCTTTTCAAGCATGAGGGTTGGGTTCGAAACCTGGCAAGTATCAATGTGACTTTTTCCGAGTTATACGTACTTTCTATGATTATTTAGTCACCACTGACATACGGCGAAGGAAAACATCGTGAGGAAACCTGGACTTACAGTTTCACATAACCCGCATTGAGCAAGCGTGGTGATTAATGTTCAAACCTTCACTGTATGAGAAGAGGCCTTTGCTCAGCAGTGGGCACTTAAAGTCTGATGATGATGAAGGAGTCTATCATCATGGATATTTTTATTGAAAATCTGCACATTGACCTAGCACATGTCCGTCAGATACTGCTATATTTTACGTAAATTAACTGCTGCTACGCGTTACCGTGTTCATTTGCGGCGCTGATTGCTTACCATCAGGCGAAGGAATTGCTCATTTGCCGCAAAAAAAATAAGTAAGTAGGTCACCAATACCTACCATAGCTTTAATAAATCTCCTCCAAAACCTGATCTTTTAATCTCCGAAGGCACGACAATCGCTGACTCACCGTCCCTTACGTAACAAAGCGATTTTAACTCGTCAGAAGCTTAAATTTGGCCTTCATTGGATCAACCTTCCTTCGTTTCGCTTGTAACAATGTCCTGATATTTTTATCTAATTTCCATTTTGATATCCTCAGCGTTTTACATAGGTGCCTTAAGCCAAGTGTTGCGTAGAAACCATATAGTTCTGGGAGAGCCATGTTTCGGTACTAATGGGTCTCCTCGACTGAAGTGATACACAGCCACACAGAAAACCAGCGTGAAACAATAACAGCGTTGTGTTTTGCCATGTGTGCGAGATATGCTGGGGCCCACGTATGTCACGCGTCATAAAACCTATCAGTGATCCTCAATTAGAGCCCACATGAGCTAATATTTAGTCAGGGTTAGAGCAGAAGAAGAAGAAGAAGAAGGTCGAAAGAATGACAAATAAGAGTCACCTTTTACGCCATTCGAGAGTTGATATCAGATATTTTATATTTTACTCAATTGCTATCACAATGTCAGTTAATTTTCAAAATACCTCTTTATAAAATTTTAAACTGGGCAAAGACGCGAGTCGTGTCCTAGCTAAATATAATTATGTAGATAATTCCTGTTTACTGAGATAATAAATGAATGTAGACTCATTGTTATAAATAAATCCTTTGTTAGCACGGTTGAAATTTATTCGCGATACAGCCCGGTTCGTTACTTAAATAGAATTTTTAGGCTATTGTATCGCGGCCTTCTGGCCGACTTTTAATCATGGCGTCTTAAATAAGATTATCTGGATGTTTAAAATGCTTAAAGAGGAAGATCAAGTCATAGTCGATTCGACAGATATTTTTGGCTCATTTAAAAAAGACTCTAGCACTAAAAATAAGGTTATATTTTGGTCTTTTACAAAATATTTTCTTCAACTTCTGTCTTCCACTATCAACTAACCGAAGTGAAAGTTTTCCGGCGCCACGTATACCATACGACATTTAATGTTAATCACTACATACAACACAACAAAGTCGCTTTCTTTGTCCCTTTATCCCTATGTATGTGTGCTTAAATCTTTAAAACAACGCAACGGTTTTCGATGCGGTAAATGTACAAAGTGATTGAAGAGGGAAGTTTATATGTATAATAATGCCCAATAAATAGTGGAGAAATTTAGTAACAGCCTTCCCACCGTGTGATGCCGGGGCGTGTCGCTTGTAATAGTGTAATAGTCAAGATGTACTAAATGCCCCATTGCTTGTGCCCATTGCATAGGCAAAAGAGCCGTTTATTGGGTAAACGGCTCTTTTCATACCGAGAAAACAAAAAAAATTGATAAAATGTACAATGGGCGGTCTTATAGCTAAATAAATGCGATTTCTTACAGACATTCTATGAATGGAGTCAGTGATTAGGATTTGAATTCGATCACCCCATCCCATCTACATTTCAACCTTTACTATTATTTAACTGGCCTACTGGAAGATATTTGTGAAAAAATAATCTGTGCCTTTGTACCTAATTGTTGTATTATTTTTCTTGTCCAACTTACTGTGTGTACATAAATTATTATTTAACCTTAAACAGACTAATATATCAGTATTACATACACGATCTTACATTAAGAACATGACACACATAATATTAAGATAATCTAATATAATCTTAATCTTAATACTGAATATTATATTCGATAGTACTCGATAATAATGTACTACATTCAAAGTTCATTAGTTTATTATTCAGGAATGTGATTAGTGTTACGCTAACGGCTAATTATTGAGCCTCGCCAATAAGTGAAGTGGTGATAATTGATTCGATAAATAATTATTGATGATATAATTATTTCATTTAAACATTAACGATTTTGTTAGACATATTTGATTTTTGGAGATTAACATTTAATTTTATTGATGGATTAGCGGCGAAACCTCAATGGTTTTTGGATGGATAATGGTGTATTATGTTATATACGCATTTTTTAAGTATTTTTAGGCGAATTCTGGGTAATACATTTTTTATGCCATGAGTCGGGAAACTACAATACTGATTAAAAGCAATCGTATCACCAGAGGAGTTTTGAGTGCGTTGCCAGCTTTTTTTGGGATTAGCGTTTCGGAAATTGAGGGATCGGGGAAGGATGGGAGGTGGGGAAAGATAGGGCCACCGGCGACCTCACACAGCGAAACAACACGCCGTGGTCTTTCTTGGTTTACGCCGGTTGTCTGCGAGGCCGTGGTATCAGTCCGGTCGAACCGACCCATTCGTGCCGAAGCATAGCTCTCCCACACTTGCAATCCACAATAATAATTGACCCACTTGATGCTGATGATGAGGTCGATCTAAAACTCATTGGCATTTACCAGTGTCTGCCAACCTTGTCCTGTCATGCGTTTTGTGTCTGATATAATTACTTAAGAATAACACTTCTCAAAAGATTACAAGCTACAAAAATCGTGTTAAGCAACAAAATTACCAAATTACGAACACCCTAATAGGCACATGTAGGAAACAAAATTAAATTATTCAAACTCGACACCTATGTATTACAAAGTTTTCACCTTTGTCGTAACGTAGGTACTTGTGTACGTACAAAAGACGCAATTATCCATAATTAATTTTGTACAAATGTTCTTAGATCCCCCCTCCCCTTGATTTCAACCCAACACCAACCCGAAACAGTCACGATCTATAATGAAGAAACTCAACTAACAGATTACTAATTTACGTAGGTACCTATATGTTTGGGTTAATTGACAGGTGAAGCCTATTAGCAACATCTCAACCGATGGAACTTGTCTGTCTCAATGTAATGTTTTCGTAATAAAGGGTTGAAAATGGGTGGGGTTAGGGGTCGTCGGGAGGAATGGGGAGTCGTAATTGGAATGATTTAGTAGTTTGTTTTTGACGTAATTATAGGCTTAACGGGTGAGGTATTTGGTGGTCTAGAATGTAGATAAGCGTCACACAGGAGTTGTTGATGTCGGTGTAATTAATGCTCTGCGAAAGGATTACGTTTTGTGCTAATAATCGGGAGTTTGATGCTAATATGAAGCGTGTATATAATAGAAATAGTTTTGATGTTCATTTTAGATATACTTACTACATTTATGTATATGTTTTGATACTAAATTTTAGTAAATATGTATATGTGTATAACTCAATGTTTATAGCAGCAAAAATGAAGTTGTTTATTACTGCGAAATAATTTTAGGTTGCAACGTATCGCGGGAAAAACTCTTTGTGTGATTTTCAAATTTTATCCCGGGTCTGGGTGTGATGTGTATTTGTCATTGTATGATTGTAAACGCACCCACGATACAGGAGAAAATCCCAATGTTGGGCAACGTTTTCTTAAACAAAAATAAATCTGAAATGATCTTGGAATATTTTGAAGAAGACTCTTATACAAGTATCTAAACAATCAGCTCAAAAATAGAAACCAATTAATTTAAGCCTTTATTAAGCCAAGAACCTTTTCTAAACCAACAACTATCGCAATTAATAGGAATTAATTTATTTAAATGTGTTGCTTGAGAAAGGTTTTAAGACAAAAGGATCCGAATGCTGTCAGCCATTGTTGGTGAATCAAATTATAGACACAAGAGTAGTATGTTATTGGGCATTCTATTCCACTATCGGCAAGTCGCTCGGCGAGTGCGCCTCGCTACCGATAGTGGAATAGAATGCCCAATAACCAATAAGCGACTCGACTCTTTACTCGACCGATAAATTCGAACGGAACAGTTCATTGTGTTGCGTACTTGATTAGGAACGAGTAACTTGTTCCGTACTACTATCGTTCGTTAAAAATTAGCTACTCTACTATCCACTTGCTTACTGACTCGACCGATCACTCGATCGAGTTTGCATTCGCTGTTAACACCGAATGTCAAAAGGCGATGGCGATTGATGTTGGTGTGTGTATGTGTGTGAGTGTGTAATAAAAAAAATATAAAATTAACTTGTAACCAAAGCGGTAAAGGTTTGTTAGTGTAAATAAGAAACGACTATAAATTAGCTACTTCGTTTAATTATCATAAAACATTGGCTTATCTGGAAACAAAATATCAGTCGCCTGCACGAGCTCTTGTAATTTTCGCCACTGTAGAGAGTCGACATCAGTCTGGAACTTCATTCGGATGAGTGCTTTCTTCCACAGCTCAGCGGAGTCGGTAAGGCGAGCATCTTCAGTCTTGTATACCTTACAGTCGATGTAGAACTCTCCATCGGTGGTCGTTGCGCGACGCTCGCAGCCGCTGGCTACACGGTTTACAATGAATGAAGTTAGATGATCCAGTGAATGTTCTTTGTTTGGGATGTTGCGGTTTTTACTGATGCCGAATATGTCGCTGTCAATATTGGTTTTCTTACTGAAACAAAAAAAGATGTTATTAGTTAATGTTTAGTACGAGAAGTACAAGGGGGAAAAATATTATCAACTTGGTTAAAAATATAATTTAATATTTTATGACAGCTCAGATATTTCCTTAGAAAATGCTCCTCTCCTATGTATAACTAAAAGATTATATGTAATTCAAATGGTAGATACGTGTCCATACAATTTACTTTTATAATTTAACCAAAGGTGGATAGTTTATGAAAAATATTAGTTACCTTGCTCGAGCTGATGTTGTATGTGACTGTATCTTGCGTTTCCCATTGCTTTCTGCAGACGGTTTGCGGCAGGATTTTGCTTTTTGTCCAGTGCTGATCGATGTTGTTGAGTATTCACACTCTGAGTCTGACCTGAAATAAAGATAAGAAGGCTAAATTTAGTCATACAATTATTACTATTTAAGTATGCCAATGGAGTAATATCCATTGCGCAGGGCAAGTGTTTGGACAAATACAGGTTCTCTCATATTCCAATGAAATAGCGCTGCTTGAGAATTTACCTCTAGTGGCAGATCGGTTGAAACAAACATATAAATTAACAAGCGGATCACAAGTACGAACGATGAAAATGAACAGAATATTTTGATATAATAGATATAATAATAATTATTGATACACTTACATTTTTCAATCAGAAGTTCCGCCTGGTTTGGTGATTTGGTTGGTGATGACAGTAACTATATTGTCACCGATATTGTAAGGAACTCGGAGTATTTGTATACTGTTGATATCAGAACACTTCGTTGCACTTTGAAGACTGCGAATACTATGTACCGAATACTTGTAGCTTATAAGTTAAAATTGAATTATAAGTCAAGCATGTTAAAATCCATTAAAGTCAATCTGGTATTGCAGTATTAAAGTTACTTTTTCTATAGTCGTATTATACACATTTGTAAATGAAGACATAGGTATCATTTTTCGCTGTAACAACAATGTCGATGCAGCGAAATGACCTAGGGCTGACCAAACGATAGCGTGCACGGATTTGTCATACACTACATTGTTTTTATTTTTTTTAAATTTAGTAAATATCTCTTAGGTACTAATTTTGTATTTAACTTTTAGGTACACCGTTGTACACGAACTCTCTGTATTACTGTTTTAAAATGTATTTAGGTGCAATGAAGAGTAAACTAAACGAAGTCTAGCTTAGAAAATATAAACTTATTGTGTAGATTTCCTTAAAACATAAATACATAATTCCTTTAACTACGTCAACAACCACCATAAAATCATGCGAATAATTATTTCTCGATATACTATGATAGATATAAATGGTATTTAGTGTAAAATTTGTATATTGCTAATATATAGATTGCTACCGAGTTATTGCCAACCCTGACTAAAATAGCTGATTATTGCGATTGTGAAATAAGTAATAAGGTTTCGCACACGTGTAAACTATTGGGTAATAACAAATTTTATGATGAAATATTTTATGATTTGTAGACAAAAAATAATAATAATAAAATATAGCCTAAAATATTATTTATTACCTTAAAGGCCTCTCTCGTAGTGAGCACCTTTCTAAATTGTCTGTAATTTTTTTTTAAATATTTGATTGATCGCACACAAGAAAGTATATACGAAAACTTTCATCTTTTGAAAAAAATTTTCGGGACCTGAATACATAATCTACATATTTGGATTACACACATACTTATGTATGAATCATTACATATTGTGCAGGTAATTATCAACAATTAGAACATAATAATAATTTTCTCAATTTCAACTTAGAATATACAATTATATACTTATTTTTTATTAGTACCTAATAAATTAAACATTTTTTTTATTTCAGATACCAAACAAATAACTTGTCTTTGCAAAAGTATTTAATTACCTGAAGTTTATCAACATATTATTATTTGGGCTACGCAGATACATATTCTAATGTACGAAACATTTCATTTTTCGCAGGTAATTATTAGATATATTATTTTCCTCGGAACGTACCGTAACCTACCTACTAATCATATAAAGTACCTAATGCATATTTTTTTTATTTCAGATACATACCGCATGAATATTATTACCGATTTGCCTGTGAATAAAATTACACAAAGACCCTGGAATGAATATCAAGTTGTACTAATTTTATAAAATATTTTGTAACAATACACCTAAGACCGTGAATATTACTTGTAAGTATTACGTAATCTAATTGTATTGAAGTAATTATAGTAATCTTTGATTTAAACAATAACATAATGCCTCACTGTTCTGATTGCAAAGTATTTGTAGATAATCGTCGTTGGTCCAGTCATTTACGTAGCAATGTACATAAAAACAATAGTTGTACCCCTATTTATGATAATGTTGAAATTATTAATTCTTCTTTTAAAGAACGAATTATAAGTTATAAAATCAAAGCGATAGGTGAACAAATACAAAGTTTTCCAGAGATGTTTCTCAATAGTATAAGTACACAAGTCAAGCATCTAATAGATAAATCAATTCAGAAACACACCTCTGTCAAAATAAACTTCGAACTGTTTGCTTCGTTTCTTTTGTATAAAAATGACCAACAAGAAATAAAATCATTCCGTTCAAACAATTTTATTACACACTATAATTACGATTTTGATTCTATATATAAATTAACTGTTAACTTACTATTAAAAAAAATTGAAGAATTCGAGGAAAGAGATAGTGGTTGGACCTTTTTAGGCAATTCGCACTTAGAATTAAATATTTATAAATATCAACCACTCAGCGGATCTAAATTTTTTACTTTGCCGAAATTCATAAAAAGTAAAAGAGCTTGTTTGAATATTCGGAACAATGATGGGTATTGCTTTTTGTGGTGTGTTGTGGCGGCGCTGTACCCCACAAACAAACACCCTGATAGAATTTCGTCTTATCCTCACTTTCAGGATGTTTTAAATGTTAATAATTTAACATTTCCAATTACATTCTCGGACATAGCTATCTTTGAGAAAAATAATCCTTCTGTCAATATATTTGTGTATGGTTTAAAAAATGAGAAGACAATTATCGGGCCGTTGTATACAACGTTGAATAATAAGTGTAATAAGAGTATCCATCTACTGTTTATAGAAAACAATAATAATTCTCATTACTGTCTTATCAAGGATTTATCTCGGTTAGTTAGAAATCAGATGACCAAACATCATGGTAAATTATATTTTTGTGAAACCTGTTTATTATTTTTCCCGACCCTTAAGCAAATTGAATCCCACTTGTGTGGAGGAATTATCACGGTATTACCGGAACAAGGCTCGTTTTTGAAATTTAAAAATTATAATAGAAAGCAAAGTATTCCGTTTGTCATATATGCCGACTTCGAAACGTTACTTGAACCCATTTCTGGTAATGAATCCAACACCGCTAATACGACATACTCAAAACGCCACGTGCCAGCGGCGTTCGCATATAATGTCGTCTCATCAAATAACAATAATACCGTTGAGGGCTATAGAAGTTATCGCGGCAAAGATTGTGTTTCAAAGTTTATACATTTTCTTACTGAGGATGTGAAACAAATACATAAAATAATATCCCAAAACGAGCCTATGATATTCACTGATGAGAATTCTATTGAATTCAAACGTGCCGTAAAGTGTCATATTTGTGATAATCTACTCTTGTCCGATAAAGTAAGAGACCATTGTCATATTACAGGCCGTTATCGAGGTGCAGCACATCGGCATTGTAATTTGTTACATAAAGTACCAAACTTTGTTCCGATATTTTTTCACAATTTATCCGGGTACGATTGTCATCTATTCATAAAACAGTTAGGGGAAATTCCCGGCCCGATCAAAATTATACCCAAGACTAAAGAAAAATACGTAGCATTTACTAAATTTATTCCCGTTGCTGATAACGCGTATATTTGTATAAGATTTTTAGATTCATTTAACTTTTTAGGAACGAGTCTAGACAAGCTCGCTAAAACGTTGCAGGTGGAAGATTTTGTTAACCTTCGATTTCATTTTCCTACAAATAGTCAGTTTAATTTATTAATTAGAAAAGGAATATATCCATATGACTATATGACCGATTGGGAATGTTATGATCAAAAATCTTTGCCAACTAAAGGTAACTTTTTTAACTCTTTGACTAACGAAGACATTACTGATGAGGATTATAATCACGCGCAGTCTGTTTGGAGTGAATTCGAAATAGATAACCTCGGCGAGTATACAGACCTATACTTAAAAACGGATGTGCTTTTGTTGACAGACGTATTTCAAAATTTTCGGAAAACGTGCAAACAATATTACAATCTTGACCCCGCGTTTTACATTACTGCACCTAGTTTATCTTTTGATGCAATGTTGCTAAAAACGGGCGTTCAGTTAGAACTGGTATCGGACTTAGCTATTATCAGAATGATACAAAGCGGTATACGCGGCGGTTTATGCATGTGTTCCCATCGGTATGCTAGAGCTAATCATAAATACATGCCTGAATATAATCCATCACAACCTCAGAGTTTTATAGTGTATTTAGATTGTAATAATCTTTATGGTTTTAGCATGTGTCAGTATTTACCGTACTCGAGTTTCAGATTTTTAAGTGATAACGAATTAGCTAATTTTAATGTTACCTCTATAGAGGATAACGCAAAGTGGGGCTTCATACTAGAAGTTGATTTATTATATCCCGAGCATTTACATAATGAGCATAATGACTTACCATTTTGTCCCGAAAAATGTGTACCCCCTGGAGGTAAAACAAAGAAACTTATAGCAAATCTGTATAATAAGTATAACTATGTAATTCATTACGTTCATTTGAAAAAATGCTTGGAACATGGTTTAATATTACGTAAAATTCATAGAGCTATTACTTTTAGACAAAGTCCATATTTAAAACAGTACATAGAGTTAAATACTCAATTAAGGCAAAAAGCAAAAAGTTCTTTCGAGCAAGACTTTTTTAAGTTATTAAATAACAGTGTTTTTGGAAAAACATTAGAAAATACAGAAAATAGAGTAACTGTTCATTTGGTTAATCAGTGGTGCGATCAGTCTAATCGAACTAAGAAATTTATATCCGCTGAGAAACTTATATCCAACCCTTATTTCCACAGTGCATCGGTTTTAACTGAAAATTTAGTTGCAATACAAATGAAACCTGATCAAATTATTTTAGATAAACCAATATACATCGGCTTCACTGTGTTAGAACTTTCGAAAGCACATATGTATAACTATCACTACAATATTGTAAAGCCTTTTTATAAAGATCGAGTGCAGCTATGTTACACAGATACCGATTCCTTTGTCTATAAAATATATACTAACGATTTTTACCACGATTTGAAATACAATTTCTTGCAATATTTTGACACCAGTAACTATGAGGCCATGAATGATTTACAGATACCACTAAAAAACAAAAAGGTTCCCGGTCTTTTTAAAGATGAAATGGGAGGAAAATATATAACAGATTTTGTTGGTTTGAGATCGAAACTTTACTCTATAAAAACCTCTAACAATATAATTAAAAAAGCGAAAGGGGTAAAATCACCCGTGGTTAGGGATTTAAACTTATCCGACTATGAAACCATTTTGTTTAATGGAGGAGTAATTCGGAGGAAAAATATTATGTTTAAATCGATACAACACGAAATATTTACTCGAACTGTCAACAAAGTTGCTCTATCTAGAAACGATGACAAAAGATCGATATCTGTGGATCAAATATCAACTCGAGCATGGGGTCATGCATTAATTTTTAAGAATAAATTACTTTGATTTTAATTATTTAAGTTTTACATACACTCATGTATTAGTTTAAGTTTAGTTTTAGAATAAACTAAATGTTACTGACACTAATTATGATGTTATTTAAAATAAATAAAATGTGAATTAAGTGTTACAACTATTAACTCGTTTTATTTATGATATCCTATTTAAAGAAAGTAAATACTGATTGCAGTTATTGCAGTTAAACTATGCACCTAGAATACCCTGCATCTTAAGGTTGATTTTCAAGTAACTACCACTCTCGAGTAATGTGCTTACAAGGCACTATATGAATTGTCATTGTGTAATTATTACCTATGTTGGAGTTCATTGCCCTTAGCCTGGAGACATAAATGCTCAGTTGACGTTAGTATGACAGGTAATTTTGTAATAATATTAATTATTAATCATTTACAAAATATTGTTCACGGCGAACGTCTGTTTAATATTTCTAATTTTCACCAAAAGTCATCATGTCGGTGAGTAAAATATTTCTTAAATGTGTTTTCACCCGACTGCTGAGAAGGGTTACCAGTTAACCATTTATCTAAGCCTAGATTTCAGGCTGTTTTTGAGAAATGTCTCGATAGAAAACTGCGCAAAATTTACATGATACTGGTATAAGTTGTGTTTATATTTGGTTCCAGATTTCTTCAGAATCCGAGATTGTGTTCAGCCAGTATGCTCAGGATCCCTTAGACGGATTCTCTGAGATGTTTCGCAGTGAACCCGAGCACAGCAAACAGGTCACGAAGGATAAAAAACCAAAACAACGATGCAGAGAAAAGTCGAAAAAGCAAAAACCCAACAAATCCTTCGTTATGAGTCGACTACAACGAAGAGGGATTAAATTAATAAAAATTTCGGTGGTAGATCTCTGCAATAACAACTCTCAAACCATAGACAGTGATAGTGACAGTGAGAACGTAATTATGAACGCACAATATATTGTTCAAGATTGTATCGACAGTGTTATGGACGATACTGAGTGTTTGGTTAAGAAAATATCAAAATCTTTAATAGATACCGTGTAAACCATGTAGCCATGTATGTAATATACTATACTAAGTATTATATTTATGTATTATATTTAATATGTACGGGGTGTTAAGTAAAATAAAATCATATTTAACTTATTTAGATTTTTTATTTAAAAACCAATACCTAAGTACATTACACATTATAATTTACATCTTAAGCCCATTCTAAATACTTTCTTAGACAAAGTACATTTTTAAGCGCACAGTGCTTTATATGTTTATTACAATTAAAGTTAGATGTTCCTTCACAGTATTTTTCATGCAAAACAGATAAATTAGGGCACTGTTCTGGACCAAGGTCTGAAACTTTACAATTTACACAAAGATCCTTTATCCAATTCACCTTCTCTAAACCCTTTACAATTATTTCCTTATTTTCTAAATACGGAACGATTATACGTCGAAATTCTCTATAGTCAATATAACCTTCATTCCAATAAATGCCTCTATTTCTTTCTAACCATCTAACCTGTCTCTTTTCATCACTTGTTAAGTATTTAAACAAGTATGGTGGTTTTATTAAAAATGTTTGCGTATAATCACGACTAGCAATAGCTAATTCTTTTATTATAAATTCATTTTTTAGGTCTTTGAACCCTTGAACATCTAGTATGATAGTATTCGGATTCATGATATTTTTCTCACAGTATTACTCAACGGCTTATACTCAATTATACAGTCATTCAATATAAGACAATATGCAGAAGTTTGATCTGGTATATCCGTCTCACTCTCGATTTCCACTCTTACATCCACAATAGGACCTGTCTTTACATTATCAGCTTGTCTAGAGCAATCTATGACAAATAGCGGTGCCAAATCTTTAAATTGTTTCTCACTTAATAAGGGTTCCGGACGACGACCGTAATAAGACTGTTGAAATCTGACGTATTGCTCGTATAATAAAGCAATTCTGTTATTCGTGAAGCTGATATTTAGGTTTTCATACGGGAAGTAAGATGAATTTAAGTATACTTTGACATCACGAACATGGCAGTGATCGAACTGAGACATATCAGAAGTTGAATTGTTTTTTCTATTTGTTTGTAGACCCATAATTATATATCTTGGTTTCTCTATTTGTGAGGATGTTTTGATAGACCAGGTATGTTTTGTAGTTTTAGGTAAAGCGGGATATTCATACAGATCCCAATTTCTGAATATCATCTGGAGTGGTCGATCTTTTTCTAACAGTTTTAGCAAAGTTATTTTCTCTTTGTCGGACACTTTAACATGTGGTACACGCCAGATAATTTTATTTATCTGTACGTCGTCTACAAATTCACCGGTGTTAAGTTTGACTGCATTCAGATTAGTGTTACTTCGTAGCAATATCAGTTCATGTCTACCATTTATCACAACTTTCTTAAAATCTTCAGCGAAACCGAGGATGTTACAGAGTGGTATAGAAACAGAAAAGCTACCCCCATTAATATTTTTTATTCCATCGATATTCCAGCCCCATGCATGAGATATCTTCGACTCACTTTCACTCATTGATATTAACGATTTAATGGTGGTAGTTACACCAGCATTTTTTATTCTATCGATTTCCACGCCATTTAGCTCGTATCTTATATCTTGGAATAGATAGAGTAAAGCATTATTAGTAAAATGAACACTAGTGGCTTTCTCTTTCATATCCTTTTTGTTAACGATAACAGTTCCTTCCTGTAATGTATTTGCGCGGGAAACGGGAACGATGCAATACGTCAATCAAACTCGCTAATCTGTGGCACACTAATTTATTTTTTAAAAATAGGCGGGAACGCGCGGTACGCAGCCCGCGCATGTCATACCAACATTACGGTGCGCATTCGTCGCTAGGTTTACCAACCTAACATCTCTCCCCCCTAAGATAGGGAATATAACGCTTAGCTTATCGCCTAAGTACTAGTTAAATCTACTTAATAAAACTAAACTCCAGAGTACTAGGTCGACTAAGGTGTCGAAAAGATTGGGCTAATTGCCCTTCGCCTGAAGGGCGAAACGACGCGGGAGCTGCACGGCGAGGTCTCCGGTGATGTCCCAGGAGGTGTAGGGTCTGAACCCGGCGCGGCCGTAGCTTGTACTGGGCCAGTTGTCGCCTCTTCTTCCCTCTCTGGTTGTATGACAGGCTCGTCGTGGTCGGTAGCAGGCGACGCCACATCCGGAATCACGTCGGGGTCCCAGTCCTGTTCTTCCCCGGTTGCCATTGATGATGAAGGCAGTCTTTTTCTTATTTGGTCCATATGCCTGGTGACTTCACCATTCAACTGCGGCACGTACACAGCGTACATGACATTCCCGATTTTTTTTCTTATAATACCTTCGAGCCAACCGATTTTGTTGTTATTAATATTCTTAGTTATCCAGACAAGGTCGTTAACTTTGAAGTCTGGTCTTTGTACACCGCGATAATATTTAGCCTGTAAGGACTGCTTACGCGCGACGGTTTGCGTTAGGTCTTTGGACGTCGATGACGAAGGCGATGCGAAAGGGTTCAATAAATCAAGCCGTGAGCGCAACGAACGCCCAAATACTAATTCTGCGGGTGACTTACCAGTGGTACTATTCTTGGAGTTCCTGTAATCGAATAAATATTTTGCAATTTTGTCATGTATTGAAAATTTATTACACCCTTGTAACATTATAGCCTTTAACCCCTTTTTGATGATTTTAACAAAACTTTCGGCTTGTCCATTACTGGCCGGGTGATACGCAGGTGAATACAAATGTTCGATACCGTTAAGTTTACAAAACTCTTTGAATTCGAATGATGTAAACGATGTGCCATTGTCACTCACCAAAGTATGTGGAATACCAAACCGAGACATAAATTCGTTAATTTTAGTTATGACTGACTTTGAATTATAGGATGATGCCATGCTATAACACTCGACCCATTTACTGTATGCGTCTACAATAATTAAAAACATGTAGTTGTGAAACGGCCCTAAGAAATCTATATGAATTCGGTAAAATGGTTGCGGAGGCAGCGGCCAAGGTGCAAGAGGAGCGTGCGGCGGCGCGGGGCGCAATGCCGCGCACACCGCGCACGCACCCGCCACCCGTTCCAGCGCAGCGTCCACGCCAGGGAACCACAATCGCTTGCGAGCCTCTGCCTTCATCTTGACGACGCCGAAATGCGAACTATGCAATTCCCTGCATATATTTTCTTGCAAAGTCGGCGGAATAACTACCTTATGTCCCCGCATTAATATACCGCTTTCGTAAGATAACTGAGTTCGACAATTGAAAAATGGTTGTAACGCAGCGTCAGTAACCTTCCTAGGCCACCCGTTTAACACGTAATTTTTAATAGTGGTCAGGTTAGTGTCTTTAGCTGTTTCTCGACGCAAATCATTTAAAGTGACAGGGAAATCGCCGTCCACTACGAAATTCACGTAAGCCGCGCGGTCCTCGCATTCCGTGAGCTCGTCCGCTGTTTCTGTCTTGCTGTCATCGCCGTGCGCGCGAGATAAATAATCTGCACTGTTTTGCTTACTACCAATGTACTCAATTACATAATTATATGCGGCTAGAAATATAGCATATCTTTGCAAGCGATTAGCGGATACTTCGGGAATACCTTTATAGGGCCCAAATATAGCCAGGAGGGGTTTATGGTCAGTTCTGAGCACGAAAGGCTGTGAACGACCATACAGGTACTGATGGAACCTCTTAACACCAAAAATGATAGCTGTCGCTTCCTTTTGGATCTGTGCGTAGTTTTTTTCCGCTGGCGATAATGTTCGGGAAGCGTACGATATGGGCCGCTCTAACTCATCCGGACCTACTTGCGACAGAACTGCACCCAGTCCCGTCGGTGACGCGTCTACCGTTAGTATTAACTTAGCATTTGGATCGAAATGTGCCAGGGTTCTATCAGACGCTAAAATATTTTTTATTCGGACAAACGCGTCATTGTGCCTACGTGTCCATTCCCACTTTGTGTTTTTACTTAGTAAATCATATAATGGACTTAAAATCGATGACGCGTCTGGCACAAAGTTACGGTAATAATTTGTTAGACCTAAAAACGACTGTAACTGTGTTAGGTTTGTCGGTTTGGGAGCTTGCAAAATTGCTTTAACTTTATCTGGCGATTTTCTGACCCCGTGTTTATCTATGATGTGGCCTAGGTATGAAATTTCATCCTTAAAAAATTCACATTTATTCATTTGTACAGTTAACCCCGCATCATCTAAGCGTTGCAAGACCGTAGTGAGTCTTGTTTTGTGTTGGTGTCTATTTGAGCCCGTTATCAGAATGTCGTCCAATAGAAAGATGATACCTTCAATTCCTGATAATAAACATTCCATCGCGCGTTGGAATATGGCTGGTGCGCTAGACAACCCGAACACTAATCGTGTAAACTTAAAAAGACCGCGATGAGTATTGATACAAGTTAACATTTGCGACTTTTCATTTAAAATAAATTGGTTATACGCCATAGATAAATCTATCTTACTAAATTGTACGCCCCCGTGTAGCTTAGCTAGTAAATCATTTACCGTTGGCAAAGGATATTTGTCAATTACCAATTGTTTATTGATTGTAACCGAGTAGTCAGCACACAGTCTAATGCTACCGTTTTTCTTTAGTACGGGCACAACGGGCGATGCATAGTCGGAGTTTTCTACGGGTTTTAAAATGCCTAACGCTAATAACCGGTCAAGCTCCTCGTCTAGTTTCTCCCTTAGAGCATAAGGAACGGGTCTCGCCTTAAAAAAAATTGGCCGTGCATCACGTTTTAACTGTAAGTCAATTTTATATTTATTAAACGATCCGAGACTACCTGAGAAAAGTTTGGGAAACATTTTACAAAGTTCCTTATTAATACTAATATGAGACTCGCAAGGCGTCTGCTGACTCACGACGTGCACGCGCGCCGTCGCGGGCTCCGCGGCCGCCGGCGCTAGCTCGAGGTTGAACTCGCGAATAAAGTCGCGGCCCAGCAGCGGAGGCCCATCGCCGCGCACTACGTACACGTTAAGTGTATGTGTGCGACCTAAGTAAGATATAGGCAACAACACAACTCCAATAGTTACGATGTTTTCCCCCGTATAACTATATAGTCGTTTTTTAGTGACTGACAATGGCAACTGTTTAAAATTCGAATTGTAAGTTCTCTCTGAAATTACGCTCACCGCGGAACCGCTATCAATCTCGAACTCCAAGGTTAGACCACTGACCGTCACTCGCTCTGTCATCGGTTTCCCTTTTGTGCACCGAATATTATAAAAACACTCACCGTCTTCGTCACCGTCGTCCACAGTACCTTGTTCGACGTACTTCACTCTTCCCTCGTTAGGGCACATTTTACGCAAATGACCTTTAATATTGCACTTTTTGCACTTGAAATTTTTATACCGGCACTGACTGGATTTATGATTGGTGAACCCACACACACTGCACTTCTCTTTCTTGGAGATACTGAAGACACCATCTGTGGCCGCTGCGACCGGCCCGGCCGCCGCCGCCGCCGCCGCCGGCACCGCCGACGCCTGGCGTGCACAACGCACGCTCTCCGCCAAGTCGATCGCCTTTGCGAGAGTCAGCTCCTGCTGGTCCTGTACGAACAACTTGTCGCGCTCACGTCCCGGTGCCATGCCCATGATGAATTTGTCCAGTAAGGCTTCCTCCAAATTTTTGAATGCGCAGTGCGCTGCCAATCCTCTAATTCTGGCCGCCCATTGAGTGTGCGTTTCGCCTGGTCGCTGGGTCGCTGCATAGAAAATGGACTTCTCTGCAAACCCGAACCTTTTTGGTGTAAAATGACTGTCGAGTAGTTTGACAATCGCGTCGTAACCCAATTCTTCCACCTTGTTCGGTAACGCCAGGTCACTAATAAGCTTGAATGTCGATTCACATAATGACGTTAACAGTATTGCCCGACGCTTGATGGTTGCCTTGTCGGTTTCAAAATTTATATTATTAGCGATAAACCATTGTTCTAATCGCAACTTAAAGTTGTTCCACTCTTGTGATGAGTGGTCAAACGTTGTAAGAACGCCAAAAGTCGCTCCCGTGGACATTTTTCAAAATGTGAGTCCCCTCGTCGCCACTTGTAATGTATTTGCGCGGGAAACGGGAACGATGCAATACGTCAATCAAACTCGCTAATCTGTGGCACACTAATTTATTTTTTAAAAATAGGCGGGAACGCGCGGTACGCAGCCCGCGCATGTCATACCAACATTACGGTGCGCATTCGTCGCTAGGTTTACCAACCTAACACTTCCAAATACAAGGTACTAGCTGACAGAAGTATATACAGGTCCTGTTGGTTAATAGGTATGCGGATTTCATCGTTCCTGTTGAAGCTCGTTACGTAGGGTTTGTAAGAATGAAATTCAATTCCTTCAACGGTGTTGTCATAGGTTGGAGCGGATAACACGTCTAAAATATTCATTTTAGTAAACCGATTGCTTTGAGGAACGCTTTGTTTTCTTTAGTCAATTTTATCTTCTTCTTCGGGTGAGGTCTTATTTGCTTGATCACTTTAGTGGAACTGACGTTTCCAGTTTGTTGATGTACATATTTATTGTAGTCAATCATTTTTCCTTCGAATATGTAAATATAGCTGCACTTCTTCACCGCGTAGGTTTATTAAGCGATTGTTAATATCTAATAATCTGATGTGTATACAATTTATGTTATTTTGGTTGACTGGGAAGTATATGGCGTTTTTCGGAATTTCTATAATTCTATATCCAGGTGGCACGTTGAGTGCGAATTCGTGTACAATGTGACTGGGTTTTCCGTTTATGTACGAACCACTTACAATATCACATTCTATCCTGATCACGGTCGTAGGCAAAATGTTGACTGGTAACTCGGATACATGCCATTTATTTGCTTCTAAAATCTGTTTGTTAAAACCTAATAATTTCCTAAAAGTCCCATCTTTAGTAAAATCTATATCTTTAGTACAGTATATTAAAGCTTTTAGAGTGTTATTATTACATTGTACTTTTATTGAGCAATCTTTCATTTCAGATTTTAAATAATCGCTGATATCTTGTAGTTCGTAGGAGCCTTCAGGTATTTCGAGAACTTCGTTAGAGCCATAATATAATTTATTATTTGTTTTGTCGATGTTTGGAATTGAATTAAATGTTGAGAAATGTAATAAGGCACACTCATAATGTCCATCGAGCTGTAATGTATTGGGATAATACGTAGATAAATCAGAGGAGTTTGCAGTTATAGACAAGGTGAGTGACATGATGAAAATGATTTAAATAAAAGACATGCGTAACATTTATACGTATTTATTCCAAAATTTCCAAAGATATTCCAAACATAAGTGTCCACAGTTAAATGTATCAAATTGTTGAAACCTAGTATAATTATAAAAAACATTACAATTTTTAAAGTACTGCATTAATTCCATTGGAGGTTTCAAATCCCCATAGCTATCAAAGTATTCACAATAATTGTTTATTTTAGCATAAGCTACCCAATGCGTTCCTTCATTTCGTGAATCGTCTAAGTTGACGATAGCACATTCAATGCGTTTTGGTGTTTTTGGTAACCGATCCTTCATATACACTCCTCGAAAGTAAGGAATGTCACGTGCATGCTTACTGATATCAATATTAGTTAAAGGACGATTAGGTAGCCTTTCATTCAGTTTTTTGGAGGTTTTATAAACAACCCTTTACCGCTTTTATGGGGTTTAATATATAACCCTTTGCCCAACGCTAAAGCTTCCATGGTCTTGTTGTGTCGTTCCGTTTCTTGCAAGCTTTTTTGGGCAGCCTTGTATTCGTTTACGGTTTTTGCAATACCGGCTGCACCACCCGCTAAACTTCCTAAAGCAGATAATCCAGCGAAAATTGGGATTAAAGGTAAGACTCCTCCTGTCTTTGGTATGGGTATAACACGGGGTATGCGAATCTTCTGAATGTCTGGAAATATCTTTTTCGCAGCTGAGTAAGCAACGTTGATTAGTGCTTTACTGTTTTTAGGTTTTAGTTTTTTAATTTGTGACTTTATTTTTGACACAAAAGCATTAAATGTTTTAATACCGGCTCCTGACTTTAGTTTGGCTTTCATAACCTTGCTCACTATCCATGAACTAAGTTTTTCACCTTTCCCTGCATCTTTTGATTTTAGTCTTTGTTTAGCCATATTTAAAAGTTGTAAATCAGCTTTGTGACGATTAGGTAAGTCTGTGTGATTTGCATATGCGATGTCGTGATGCATACAAGCTTCATCTAGTTTATTCACACCACGATCACCTCGCAGCAATCGTTTCTCAAGTTTTGTTCCCGGTCCACAATAGTTATACCCAGGCAAATGAAGTTCGAATGGTAGATTATTAATCACACTGTTGACTAGTCCACTGCCTTGCATAGTAGTCAGTGAAATGAATAAAAAAATCCTTACGAGCTTGGTTATATATTCATAATCCTAACCCACAATTGCATCTTTATCAATCCAACTATTTTCTTCGTTGCTTAAGCCCAACCATTTCACGTAAAGTTTCTTTCCTTTCCTTTGAAGAACCTTTTCTATCAAATAAACACCTGGATAGCTAGTTTTTTGAAGTTCTTGTTCGTAGAAACAACCTCTAATGGGTTGCTTTCGATGATCTTCTAAACGATATGTTACTGGTATGGTATTATTAATCCTTTTTACAGTAAATACTTCGGTTGACCAATTAGGCGTGTAACCTTTGTCAAAAATATGTTTGTATTTACTGATCCGAACATTTTCACCCACTTTGAATTTAGGACAACATTGTCGTGAAGTTAGTTTTTGAGATTTTTGAATATTTTCTTTTATCTTTGACTCGTTCAACTTATTTACCTCGAATGGTTTGAATTTGATGGTGCGATGTTTTGTACTATTATAGGTTTTTACAATAACTTCTAATGGTGAACCTAACCATTTATAGTTCCCAATAAAACTAAAGTATTTATACATTTTATTTTTAATTGTTTTAATTACCCGTTCTACAATTGAAGCTTTCGTGGTAGAAAACGTGGAGTAGTGGTTAATATTGTAGCTCTTCATAAGCTTTTGGAATGTAGTGTTATAAAATTCTGTTCCAGAATCAGTTTGTAAATTATCAGGTTTTCGTTTGCTGGTAGTTAGTATTCGCTCAAATGCACGAGAAACATCTAGTTTACTTTTGGATTTTATTGGTTCTGTCCAGGTGTACTTTGAGAAACAATCAATCACTACTAAAATGTAACTATAACATTTATTAAACTTTTTTAGGTTTTGCATATCTATCAGATCAGCTTGCCATAAGTCATCTATACCTTTTATAATAACTGAACGTCTAACAAAATTTCTTCGTGCTGCTTTGTGTAATTCATTAACAATTTGTTGTTTTACCATCATGGAGAGTTTTTAGATAATTTTTGTACTTCCGCTTTGTTATAAAACTTATCCTCCAACTGGATTAAAATGTCAGGTATCTTCGCTTTTAAAGTAGCTTGGACCGTTATTTGTGCTTCTTTTATGATTTGAGCACGCAACAACCCGATCATTCTATTCTGCTCCTTTATAGTCTGATCGCACAATCGATCAACGTAGTCCTTGTTGACGGCATCATCTGGATCTACAGGAGATCTGATTCCTCTCAATCTACATTTTTTCAAGTCAAAATCACCACTTTCCGATTTTAGCAATGCATTTCCATTGAACTCTAATAATTCAGAGAAACGCATTCTCTTATGAATATGGTGACCGAATTTATCTACATTCATATTTTAGTTGTATTATATTTAAAGGTTGGTAGTAAAATGAACAGCAATTTTTTTTTACCATTTATTTATTACTTAATATATTTACTTTCACGTAGTTCTTCAATAATAGATATAATTTCGTTGTCTAATCCAGTGTTACCAGCGTCTCGAGATGCAATCAATAATTTTAACCTATCCACAAGTTCATTAGGATCATCCCAATATATAAAATCTGTATCTTTCTTCCACATTTTTGTCAAAGGTAGCCCTTTTCCTTTTGATTGATTGTTTTGAATAGCAGTTGGCGGTTGAAAAAGAGGTTTTATGACTTGCATATATTTTTGTCCCTTATTACTTTTTATTGGTTTGTTTGAGTCAAAGTCTCGACGATGTGCGTTTGTTGTAATCAACATCATTTTATAATTCTGCAGATCAGATTCTTTAATCATGCTCAAATCTACGTCCTTTTTTAATAACAGTTGTCTTAGTCCAGGAGTGCTTGGATATTTCCGTCCAGCGACGGTGATATAATTGTCACTGATCGTTATGACAGCAGAACCTAACATCAGTTGTCCTTGCGCCGTACGAACACCAAACGGGATATCTGAAAGTGCTTCTGAAGATATTGACCAGGATGATGTATTTGTCTCTGGATTGTTGTCTCCCAAGGATTGGTACGACTCGTCACTGTCTGTATAACATTCATTTTCTTCCACGTCACTTTCTCCTCCGTTTATAGTATAGTCTTGTTGCAATGTATCGTTTTTGCACGGAATTTTTGTTTCTTCAACTTCTTTAGATCGCAAGGGGTCAGTTTGCTTATTGCTGTTAGCAATTAAATTAAGAGACTCTGTTACAGGTCTAAAAACTGATTCTAATGCCTGCTTATTCTCAGTGTCAAAATCTCGCATTTTTCGTATTTTTTTCTTTACAGCTTCTGCAGCATCAACAATTTGTATTTTCAATGATTTTTCCATAACGGTAGACTATGATTGTTATCGCTTAAGAGTCGGTCAAAGAGTAATGATATCAAGTAAGCATCATAGTCTTAAATATTTGTATTTCTAATCAAAGACTACAAATGTATCAAATTTATTTCTATAACATCCGTTATTTTTATTACAGTCTTTATTAATTACAACATAATTAAAGGGTTCACTCCATATTTTAGAACACATTTCTCGAAATTCAAGCCATGTCATATCAGTGTTAACATGTTCTTCATAAACATGCCTCAAGTTAATATCATCTTGTTTAAATAATACTATTAAATTAGCATTATCTCTTACTAACTGCTTAGGGATTTTGCTATATGTTTGATTTAGATAAAAACAATCGATGTGTTTATGCCTCCCCATTGCGAAATAATCACGCATGTTAGTTTGATTCTCGCAAGCAACGTCATCGAATATAATTACAGAGTTGGGTTTTGCGTCCTGAACGCTTATAACTTCCTCGTTCCCTTGATATTTCTGGAGTGAGATATTTGGTACCCGTTGTAATACTTTTTCTAAAAAAATGTACTTTGGTTGGTGTAAGGTTTTTGAATAAACATAAACATTTTGAAACCGTAAACCATTTTCATGTATAAGAAGTCCAATAAGTAAATTAGTTTTGCCACAATTCGATGGTCCGCAAATAATACATCGTACTGAATTAGGTAACAATTCTCCATGACGCAAACTAGTTTTACAAAAGTCACCGCAAATCGTGCCTACATGCAGCGATTGTGGTTGTTTAACAAATTTCATGATTTCTGTTGTCAACGAACTGATTAGTAATGAGTAAAATTTTACTTCCACAATCTTTATAAACTTAAACAGCCTACCTAGCTACTATCTATTTTACGTTCATTTATCGGAAGTAAAATAACTTGAACTATCGTTGGTCGAGTAGAGAGTCGAGTCGCTTATTGGTTATTGGGCATTCTATTCCACTATCGGTAGCGAGGCGCACTCGCCGAGCGACTTGCCGATAGTGGAATAGAATGCCCAATAACATACTACTCACAAGAAACTATTTGTCTTGAACAATTCATTATTAAGAATACCCATTGTTCGTACATAAACACAGATTTCACCGAATAGTTCTGTACATTTGTGAATTATTTGCTATTTCCTTCTGTTTCTGACACGATTACGGGGAGTTTTGGGGTTTAAAATACTTATGAAGCCTGACTCTCCCTCTCGTCTCACCCAGGTGAGACGAGAGGGAGAGTCAGACTCTTACACCCGGTTTCCGAAAGGCCGATGAATGTTGAAATCAATTTAATCTCTTGTCAAGTCATCTGATTGGTTGACTGAATTATCAACAACCAATCAGATGACTTGACAAGAAAAGTCCTCTGCTCGTGCACGAGGGTGTGGGTTCGAAACCTGACAAGTACCAATGTGACTTTTTCCGAGTTATATGTACTTTCTATGATTATTTACACACCACTGACATAAGGTGAAGGTAAACATCGTGAGAAAACCTGGACTTATAATTTCTAATTATAAGTTTGAAATCGCCAACCCGCAGTGAGCAAGCGTGGTGATTAATGCTCAAACCTTCTCCGTGTGAGAAGAGGCCTTTGCTCAGCAGTGGGCACTTATAAGCTGATGATGAAGATGAAGAAGGCTCAAGTGCACGTGACTATACTGAAAAACTACAAATTTCAAACGTAAAAATTTCTTGAGGATGAATACAGTTCGGGTTGCGGCGACATCAACAGAGCGCTTTTCTCAGCTTAATCTCAATGATTGAGTCTTTATTTTCAAGAAATGTGTTATGTCTCAGGATATATTAACGCACGTACAAAAATTAGTATAATTTTCCAAGAATGTTCTAGTAAATTGTACTACCTTGTACATTAATATTTCTGTGACAAAAAGCTCTCTGAGGCTCGCTCTTAATACCGAAAGACGTCGGTAATACAAATTAACGCGTGTTTCTGAGAACGATGCCGATTCCCCCGTCACGTTGACTAATAGTCTCAGAACGAGAATTACTCTCGCTATGGGATTGTTAGTTTTGAGATTTTTTTTCCTTTCTAAGTGGGTTTTAAAATTACTTTAAAATTACCTATCACTACATAGTAGCTTTTTCTGTCCCTATGTCTCTATGGATGCTTAAATCTTTAAAACTACGCAACGGATTTTGGCGCCGTTTATTTAAATAAGTAGGCAGGGAGATTAAAGGGGAAGATTCAAATGTAAAATCCATTAAATAGTGTAGAAATTCGAATCAGCATTGCATCTGTTAGAAGCTGAGTCGGAATGGTAGTTTGTAATATTTCTATAATTTTGAGTCTTACATAATGTAAGTATGGCCTAATTTGGCCCATAATAAAATGGATATAATACAGTAATTAATGTTCTTACTCGTTAGGAACAGAAATTTGAGCGCAGAGTTGGTGCGTCGTCACCAACAAAAATGGCGCCTACAAGGACCGATAACTAGTCGTATAATAAGATACCATGGCTCGACTAGCAGCAGGATATGGAACAGGATAGTTTTACTTTCGCGTGATCGTCATCACCAGCCTATTGGTTTAATAACATTAATCATAAAGCAAATTGGCTATTTTTAACTTACATCTATATGAATACTTAAAACATAAAACTCTTTTTTTGGGCACTCGCTTAGTTATAAAGAAGTAAAATTTCTAAGTTGGTACGTAGGCTGTAATCTTTGGAAACGCTGGACAAAGATCCAAAACCATCTCACTGATAGATAGCTACAAATAATAAATTATACAAGAATTGCGTACTTTCGTCGAGCTGTCGGTTTCAACGCTGCTGTTTTTAAAATCCTGGCATACATTACTTCTCTACGCATGCCAAAGCTAAAGATATTAATATATTGTATAATTAGAAATTATAAGGACAGATTTCCTCGCCAGACATATATATATATATAACTCAGACAAGACACATCGGTACTTGGCAGATCACCCTCATGCATGAAAAGTAAACAAGCTGATTAAAACCTAACGATGTTTCCCCGCAATCAATAAAAACAAATACGGCATTATGAGCATTAATAATACTGACATAAAGTTGAAAATACGCATTGAAACAGAAAGATAACAAGGTCACTTTAAACGAATTGTTTTATTTTATAATAATTAATCTTTTATATTTTCTCGCGACTCCATTTGTAACGGATGCGTGGCTGACACGAAAGAGCTTTCAGAGCTCGAGACACGTAATGGATTCAATTCCTTTTGTTTTTTCTTTTTCTTTGTTATATAATACTTACATATAAATTGGAAAGTGTTGTCTTTTGAGATCTATTTCGGTGAATGAGGTTATGGATAGAGATCACTGTTTGAAAGGTACAAGTTTATAAAAAAAGGTAAACAGAAACATACTGATATCTTCAATCACTGATGTTTGACTTCAAATTTGAAACGTTTTTTTTTTAGTAATCCATACGTTTGAGTAATTTTATAACTGGCTGAAAAATTATATAACTAAGTAAGCTAGAATCTTGCAAAGTCAAAGCAAATTCCTCTCACACGGACAGGGTTTAACTTATTTTTAATTTCCATTATAAGTACGGGTTTTCTTACGATTTTTTTCGTTTACCGTATGCCCGTGGTGTCTTAATGAACTTAGAAAGTACATATAACACGGAAAAAGTCACATTGGTACTAGACAGAACGGTGACCTTTGGACCACCACGACACATTATAACATTAAAATCAATATATAAAAATCCCTGCAAAGCAATAAAATAATTTTCAACAAAAAAGAAAACCGACTTCAAAAAGTAAACTAAAAAGCAAAAAAATAATTATCTTTGTAAAAAGTAATACATATTTTCATTTAGTTACATATAAAATAATATTTAATAACTATTTTATAATCTTAAATTCGGTGTTTATAATCAAAAGCGGTTCATAAATAACGGAGATATTGGCGAACAAACATAGAAAAGCTTATAAACGGTCGAATTGAGAACCATCCTCCTTTTTGGAAGTCGGTTAAAAATACTACCACGGTGATGTAGTCACTGCTACTACAAACTAATGTTTTAAAAACTTATTTTTTTTTCTTGTTCCAGGTTTGGATCCCACGACAGCGATGTCGGTGGAGGGCCAACGATGCTTGTGTGTTGTAGTGCTGCTCATACACACAGTCACAGGCGCCGGAGAAGGTAATGTTAAAGTCAATGTATATTACCGTCACGACTTTTATCCCCAAAAGGGTAGGCGGAGACAAATAATGCTACATAATGTACACCAACCTATCTCCAGTTACATATGTTATAAGTCCCATATTATTATAGGAGGTGATTCACTCCATATACTCGCGCACAAGTCTCCTTGATATAAATGAGAATTTTTCAAAAAATTTAAAATCTAAAAATTTAAAAAAGCGAAAATAATTGAATGATACTATACTCGATCCGAGCATCTAATCCGATTCCGTTTGCTTGGATGACGCATTTAGATGACTACTCTACCAACGATATTCAAGCGCATTGTCAAATTGACATTTTATTTCATTCTATCATAGACTTACGTTTTTTTTTACTCGGTTGCTATTAAAAAAAGAAAAAAAATACGTTTTTTATGAACACTGTAAGGACCCTTGTCTTTACAGTAAAACCGGTAATGCACTGGCTCACCACTACACTTGTATCGCAAGCAGTACTAGGCCAACCTTAACGAGTGTCAGTGACAGACTGACTGAAGTGACAGATTTACAGCTATACTTCGACTACTAGTGTACATGAGACAATGTTTGTATGACCTTTTTGGAGATATAAACACTACAATAACCAAATAGCTAATCGAGCAACCCAAATGTTCTTTTGATCTAGCTAGCACTAGCTATACTGGTTGCAAACTGACTACTACTACTATACTTTTTATTTTATACTAGCTACTCTCGCGCGGTTTCATCCGCTGCTCGGCTCCATTTGATCGTAGCGTGAGGTTTTATAGCGTATAGCACTCAGGAACATGCCAATCCGACCAGCGGTTCCAAAGATTACCCCCTACATATAAACTTACAAATTTTACCTCTTTATAATATTAGTATAGACCAACATTTTCATGTAGTTTAAAATTTCAAGTTTTTGTACGATCCTCTCCATAGGAACCTAAATTTTGCAACAAGCCAATAGTTTCGCTAGAGGACAGACCGGCAGACTGACTCATTTTAACTTTTGATATTTTAATAGTTTCACTCACACACAGACCGACGGACTGACACTGACACTTTTTAACTTCTTACATTTAATTATTTTGTTTGATGTTCAAAGTCCCTTCAATAGTCTAAAATAAATGATTGGACTTTGATTTGTGTATTGTGTGGCGTGTCGTGAAAGAAAACCTCCTTTTCATACATTTGTCAAATGACAATGTATGAAACTAAAATGGTACTGGCACTACATATATTTCATTATGTAACAACCTCTTTTGTGTGTAAAGAAAAAGAAATTCCAATAATTAGCTTTCTTGTCCTAAGAGGCTACGCATTATCTCTTGTAACGAGCGAAAGTCAACTTTATACCTATATATGTGTGGTTGAAATTGGAGCTATCAATTTGCCAATTATAGGGAGATCCCTAAAGGACCTAAGTGTGTAATAAAGACCTGGATAAAGTAAGATTACAATATCTTTGGTTAAGATTTATACTTACAAAGAGAAATAAAATTGGATCAGAATCCATGTAATTGTGTTTTTTTATATGTGACTGGCTACTTTTGCGCGGCTTCATTCGCTCTGCTCGGCTCCATTCAATCTTATAGCTTTATAGCCTATAGCACTCAGAAACATTGTAGCTATCAAACAGTGAAAGAATTTTGGCAATCCGACCAGCGGTTCCACGATTACCCCCTACATACAAACTTACAAATTATTTTTACCTCTTATAATATTAGTATAGATAGATAGATAGGTCGGCAAACGAGCAAACGGATAAATGTTTAAACCATTTATTTAGATACGCATACATACATTGGGTTCAACAAAAATAAAAATTAACATATAAAGAATACACAGTGAAGGGGCCCATCTCAGTATATGCTGTGCATTAGCACAGCACTGATTTTCAGATGGTCCCTGACTGTTGGGATAACAAACTCATCTGCGGGCGCACGAAATTAAAATAAATATTATTTTACAAATTACAAAAAAAAACACAAAAATTGTAAACACTTGTCCTTGAAACAAAAAAAAAACATATTTAACTAAATTTGACAAAAAAGAAAACATTGCAAGATAAATAATACTAGGAGGTTTTATGAGTGACGCTATATTTGGAGGTTGTTACTTTGACTTTTGTTTATTTAAAAATATTATACTCGTATGTTTTCTTAAGTGTTAAGTCACGTGAGACTGAACGTGATAAACTGTTATAGAGCCATCTAGCGCCGCCCATAGACACCTGCTTAAAAAAATAGTTAAGTACATATAAAAATTTAGATGCAGAACAGCTGATATGTTTTTATCACAATGTGTTTCATGATATATTGACAAAATATATCTTAATACCTATATGAAATACAAGCCGATTACCAAAACTTTCATTAACCAAAATACCTTTTATAAAAAGCTTTATTTAATCCATATAAAATCTAACTGTTCACTTTTAAAGCCACTTGAAAATAAAAATCTAAATACTTAAAATACTAAAACTCGACTAAATATGGTGAATAATATTCTAGCAACTCTGTTTAAAACCTAGACTCTATAAATGTGAAGTCTGAACTATCTAGCTGCATACAAAAAAAGAAAAAAAAAGTACCTACAAGCCACATAAAAGTCCGCAACGAAAGTTAGTTGTTAGTGTACCGACAACAAAAAAAAAACGTTACTGAATAAATAACGCCTCTGAGGTTTAAAACGGCGAGCTAAATGTTTTTGCTGACTGTGAGTGATACTTTAATTTTGTGCGAATAAATCGGATTTGTTTTTGTGCGTGTGTGTGTGTGTCAATTTGTATATTTGGTGATTGGTTATTTGTTGTTATTGTTTCGTGTACACTTACATCTCTGAACAATCAGAAGGCAGAAAATGCTGTTAGCATCAAATCCTCCAATTTGCAATTGAGTATCATCACTACATAGTATAAAAAGGCGCTTTATTTTTCTGCATTATCATCTTTTGGTTTTTGAAGCGAGGTTTTTTATTGTGTAGAGTGACTGATGAAAACACATCCATTAAACAGTGCAGAACTTTAGTATCAGCATTGTGTGGGAGATCCATACTTCGGCTCGACCGGAGTGATACCATGGCCTCACAGAAAACCGGCGTGGAATAACCAGAGTTGCGTTTCGCCTTGTAAGTAAGGTTACCGGAGGCCCAGTCCTTCCCCTACCCTAATCCGTTCCCTTTCCCAATATCTCCAAATCCCTAATCCCCAAAAGGTCGACAACGCACTCGTAACTCCTCCGTCGTTGCGGGTATCCATGGGCGACGCTGATTGCTTACCATCAGGTAATCCGTTTGCTCGTTTGCCGACCTATCACATAAAAAAACTTATAAAATAAAATCACGTCTATATCGTGGTGATCCTAAAATTATGTCCGCGTTTAATTCAAAAGACATCCAGGTTAGAAACCTGACAAGTGCCAATGTGACTTTTTCCAAGTCATTTTAAGTACATAGTATGACTTGGAAAAATGTGAATTTCATTAGGTAAGCCAAAAGTTCCACATAATAGAAGGCGGATTGTGGAATTTTATTTCGCTATTCCATTCTCTATGTTATCAAAAGTTAGTAATAAGCTAGTTTCTAAGTTATACACTGAAAAAACTTAATAGTATCTTTGCCCTTTTTTTCCAACGAGTTTTTTTTTTTTATAAGAGTGTTTAGGTACATTATAACGGTATCAACAATTAATGCCATCAAATTTATTTATACGAACTAAGCCTGACAATAATTTTCAGGCTTTTTTTGTGAGGGGAACATCATCAAATGACTTCTCCCGCCCAGGGTCGGGCGGGAGGGAGTGTCAGACTCTTACTGACTAAAAACCCCTCCGTTCCTTCTCCTGCTCTGGGCCGAGGTCGCGGTGCCAGGCTTAGTTAATATAAATCAGCTAAAATAAATGAGGTAGTAAATACTTACTATACCATACTATATTATACACACTATACTACATACCATAGTGAGTAATTTGAGTAATTTTTTCTTACACAGAAATGGTTCATAATTAGCATTAGCGCATTTTTACGATGCATAAAGTAGTGTGCTTATATCTTCCGCTCAATTTCCTGAAAGAGCAGTTATCTTTTTAGGGTTAAACTGTAGTACAATAAAATATTAGGACACTTCCAACAACCTTTGTATAGGTAATTTGATTCAATAAAGTGCCCGACGTGACAAGAACATTCTATATTCAAAATTTGAACTCATCACTCAAAAAGTTGCATTTGTTTTTTATTTTATTTTGTGTTTGGCCACTATCTCGCCTTTAGTCAGCGATAATTCGCTCTAATATGGATGCAAATGTTGCATTCAGAGGTATGATAAGGCCTCGCGCAAAACTGACATGAAACAACGCTTACATTCTTCAACATGTGTGAAGTTACAAGAAGTCAAATCCTCTCCCTTTTCCTGACATGTCCGCTGCAACCTGCCAAAAACTGCTATAACTCATGTAAGCCAGGACCTACATTAGATACAACCATGAAAACACCAGATCATTGAAGTCCGACACGTCCCAGAGATATGTATTGGATCCCGCAACAACGCAACGAAATAAATCAGAAGAAACTGCCATAAGCCAACCGCCACATCAGTGGATACGATTAGGTGCCGATTGCTTACCATCAGGAAAAATGTTTCCTAATTCTGATCTGCTGCACAATACAATATACTTACTTATGAAAGAAATCAATGTTTATGTGAAAAAACCATTTAAAAATAAAGATAAACATTTCTAGACAGATCAAAAATCACATCCTTTAAGCCAAACCTCAATTACACTATACCCTTTAAATCAAAGCGGGCCAGCCAAGCGATATTGTTTTCTAAAACAAAACATTTTAAGATATATATTACAATGGGAATGGGAACAAAGGACCAGAAACCAGGCCTAACCTATCATGATTAAACTGAGAGCCTACTCTCCGAGGGAGGAGTTAGGGGATCAAAATTAATGTGGATTTTGCACTGAATACTGTTCACAATGAAGGAATGTACAGAAAATTCACTTTTAATTTTCGCTGGTATTATATTACCTATCACATTGATTAAGTGTTCTTATGCCCTAAGCGACCAGTAAACGGATATACTGATTACCTCATGGTAAGCAATACTCCTTTCCCTCCCACAATCCCTAAATCTCCGAAACTACAATCCCAAAAAGGCCTTTAAGGCACCCGTAAATCGTTTACTGTTGCAGGAGACCGTGGGTGGCGATTGCTTACCATCAGATAATCGGTGAGCTCTTTTGCTAGGTCATATCAGAATAAAAATTGTCGCCGCCTTTGGACACCCGTAACATTAAAGAAAGTACAACTGCATTACCGGCCTATTGGGGTTATAGAAATTAAGGGAAGGCTTTGGCTTCCCGTTACCCCATTCACACAGTGAAACACAACGCTGTGGTTGTTTCAAATCGTACTAACCCACTAGTGCAGACGTATGGCTTTCCCACACACCCGACTAAAATTTAAAACAGCAAATTAGTGACAATCAATTTCCATCATCATCATCAGCCCATAAGTGCTTACTGCTGGACAAAGACAACTTAAAAGTCACATTGGTACTTGCCAGGTTTCGAACCTACACCCTCATGCATTAGAAGTGGGCTCCTTAACCTCCTGGCCACCACGAATCAATTTCCATAAGTAAGTTTATCAAAATTCAAAAGCCAACAGAAGTCAAAATAAACTGAATATACACAAAAATGTTCAAATAAAATGTTCTGTAGATTCTACTTTAGAGGTTAGCGAAGTTCTCGGAATCATGATCGTATGTAATATTTTTGTATTTGTACCTATGTTTGTTATATATGTAAATACTTTGTATAAATATTATATTATGTAAGTTTATTTCCATGAATCTCTTTCTTTCAATCGACATGTTTATGTATGTATATTTATTTATTTTTGAAGCATATTCATAAAAGTCTAAAATATCTATAAATTCTAAGTATGGGAGAGACAAGCTTCTGCGCGAATGGTTTGGCACAAACGAAGTGATACCAACTGTGAATCAACAACATCGTTGTGTTCCGCCTTGTGAGCAAGGTAACTGGAGACCAAACCCTTCCCTTCGTCCATAGCTCTCCAATCCAAATCCCAAATGGCCGGTAACGCACTCGGAACTCCTCTGGTATTACGGCTATCTATGATGGGTGGCGCCGATTGCTTACCACGAGCTTATTCGAGAGCAAAAATGCCAATAACAAGGGTTTTGCTTCCTCACTGCCCATATTATTGACTCTCCTCTTCATCAAAGTCCCTATCTACGCAGTAAGCCAGTGTTCAGGGTGCTGGTCCCAAATCCCTGACGCTTCATGTATCTATAAACACTTTATCTTTCTATATGTGTTCGAACCACCACAAAAAAAAATCACTTAAGGATTTAACAAACAGAGTTTGCCAATGGCATTAAGTCTACCTTGTACTAAATTTTGTTGAAAGGATAAGTTTTTTTTTAACCTTTGCCCCACACTCCAAAGACCCGGAACAACAATTTGTGGATCACACAAAATGGTTTTTCCGTGCGGGAATCGAACCTGCGACACGTTTTACAGCAGTCAGTCTGTTGCCCAGCTACTGCGCCAACCATGCAGCCAGTGAAGTCAGTAAATATACAACTTAAACAATCTTAATTATACTTCTGCCAAATTTGTTTTGTGGTGAATGTGTGTGTATCGTATCGTCGTATTATTGTGTGCTTTTCTCAGACCGCTGATGACACCGCAGTATTGGCTTGAGAAGCAAATTCTCCTTTGTTTGGGACGCAGGAAGCAAATCATTTGACGGATTTAGGAAGTAATTATTATATAATGTCAGTTATTATTATATGGTCGTGGTGGCCCGGTTGTTATTGCATGGCCTACTCATATTAGAGGGTACGTCAAACACGGCAAGTACCAATGTAACTTTTTCCAAGTTATATGTATGGATGTACTTTCTAAAAATTTTAGATGGCACTGACAAACGGTGAAGCAAAACCATCAGGAGGAAATCTTGACTTATAATCTCTAATCCAAATCGAAACTAATATTATAAATGCGAAAGTAACTATGTCTGTCTGTCTTTTCTTCACGCTTAAAGTACTGAACTGATTTCTGTGAAATTTGGTACAGACATAGTTTGGAACTCGAGAAAAGACATAGGATAGTTTTTATACCAAAAATCTACAGGAAGTCACTATTCCACGCGAACGGCAAAAGCCAGCTTATTAGCAAGCGTGGTTATTGCTCAAACTTTCATCCTGTAAAGGGTGACCCGTGTAATCTATTTTTTTTTTTGAGTGGCGAATATCGTCAAGTGTCTTCTAAGAAGGAATTCTATACTCTTATTGACTAGAAATCCCCCTTTTTCCATCTCCTGCTTTAGGCCGAGGTCACGGTACCTAATTGCGCTAGTCCCGCAACCCAGGCTGTACATCGGCCAGTCTGTAGTACCTAGTTCCCTGTCTCTGGTGTTGCCCATAGGTGACGCCGATGGCTTACCATCAGGTAATACGTGAGCTCATTTGCTATCTTATCACATTAAAAATAAGACATCTCTGCCTGTCCATGCAAAGAAGCGTGATGTTATAAAACATCTTTCTGACAGTAATAAAGTGAAGTCAAGTTAATTAATTATTTCAACTAATTAAGCCATAACAGTGTAATAAATAATAAAGATTTATATTTCAACTAAACGCTACGATTACTTGAAAACTTTTTAAATAATTCAAAGCCCTTCAAGGCGAGTCGTTTTTTTTTTTATTTATATTGAGATAATCTGCTTTAATCTTAAAAAAGGCCATTTGAGAAAATCTTAGTAATTTAAAAGGAACTTTGCTTTTCGGTGTAGTATTTTAAATCGTAGAAGCGTTTATATGCAGACGAGTAGCTAGACCAGACGTTTATTAAGTCTTCATTATTAAGTATTAGCGCGTCGCTGACACTAAATTTCTCCACTATTTAATGGATGTCTTTTGACCTTCCCCTTCAATCACATCTATTAAAAAAACAACATCAAAATCCGGTAGTTTTAAAAACTTTAAGCATACATAAGGATATAGGGATAGAGAAAGCGACTTTATTTTATACTAAGTATGTAGTAATTGTATATATATATTTATTTTTTAAGGTGGAAATTTAATAGATATTGTAAATAATAAGAGAAGAATAAATTATGGCGAATGAACGTGAGGGAAGGGGGAGTTTCAGGCTCTTCTGAGTACAGCAGTATACACTTCTGACAGCAAAAGAACATTTCGATTATACCTACTACCCCAGCTCCAAAACGTTCCTCGGAGGAATCAAAGATGATCCATATCCTTAATAAACATAATAACAAAACAGATTTTATATACACAAACATACACAAAGACAAAGAAACAATCAGAATCTGTCTTAATATTACGTACTCTGTGGTATTTCCACAGATTTCATTAGTTCTCCGAGAACCCAGATGGCACAGTCATTTACTGAAATGAGTTGAGTCAAACGTTACTAAAGCCTTAGACTTACATTCAGGGACCCTTCAGGGCTAACTTACAGGGATTTTGGGCTCAATGAAAAACGTACATCGAGCAATTTTTGAACTTTCAGCTTTGCTTTTAAATGGCATTATTTTAAGAAACGCCCATTTGATGTCTTCAAACTTTTGAATACGAATATACTTAAATGTGCCTGATTTTTCGTTTTTTTTTTTTTTTGTTCTCTTCTTTATTTACGGTAAGTGGATTGAAACTTTTTAGTTTTAGTTGATAAATTATACATGTTTGAGGTTTCACTGATAAATGATGATCAGAACTGATCGAAATCAGCCCATTAATAAATATTCAAAACTTAATTTTTCCTTAAAATTTCGAACATCCGGAAACGATTTCACGATATCTAATTCATAAAAACAAAAAATATAAAAAAGTCGAGCGAGCGAAAAAGAAATATTTAAAATATCTGCCCAAATAACTTTGGTCAACATTTTTCAACTTTGCAATAAGACAGATAAAACAATTTTGGTCGTTTATAAAAATTTCAAATTTAAAAATATCCAAAGAAATTTGGTGTATCGAAGTTGCTTGTCTCGGAAAACAAGAAAAATTTCCCCGAAATTCCGTTCCTTCCTGATTTTTATTTATCCAATACTTTTTGGTCCTTCTTTCCGTATTTTCCTGCTTTTGTGAGAAGTATCCTAACCTGGCTTGATGTTGTTAAGTTCAAATGCTTTTTCATTGTATAAGTCAACAAAAGACCTTCGCTGTTCTTTTAAGACTGTACCAACAAAAGTGCTTGTTACTTGTAGTTTTCAAGACTTATTGCTAAATTCCTTAAGGACCGAAAAGGATTAATTTTCTGGTCCTTAGAGCCGGGTTCGCGTTATTTATTTGTTTGGGGTCCTTTTTTGTCGAATTGATTTGTGGGGTTCGGTTTTATATTTTGTTACTTTCTGTTTGGTTCAGTCACTTTCTTCAATAGCAGATAACTGGCGGTCGTCACAGCTATTGAGGCTATTCATTGCTACTGCTTAATTAATATTATCACTTCGACTACCGGTGTGTACCTAATCCTCAGTTTCCTCATAACCCACTAAAAGGTGACAATATCGCACCGGGTACGTGTGAGTGAAATTGTATGTTTGTAAACGCACTCACGACACATTAGAAAATCCAAGTCTGGGGCAAGTTTTTAAATAAAATAAATACTTATAACTTTTATAGTCCTTAGGTAACGTCGATTTCTAACTATCAGGTGATCCGCCTGCTCGTTTGCCAACATATTTCATAAACAAAACCAATCGATTTGTATTTTTTGCTATCATAATTTGATTTTTTTACAATCCTTTCACCATGACCATTGCGAGTATTTATTTATTTATCTTGTCACTACAAAACAATATAATAATTTCGACCAATCTTCTTGTTCTTACTAGTATTATATAATTTTATTACTAAAGCCTTGCCCATCAGTAACCCAGACGTGACAGGGATTTTTAGGACTGAAGAGTATAAAGCCCTATACAAACAAAAAACTACATAAATCATTTTTAGTATAAGCTATATTTTATTCAGACCTTTGTAGTGTCTTTAGTCTACTGACCTTGAGTAGTATTATTTCTTGTCTTGTGTTACATAAACCAATCTTTTTTCTTGGTTTTTGTAGGGTTACTTCGTTGTTTTGTACAATTTTTTAGTGTGAGTTCAATGAGTCACCGCGGTCTCGGCCCAGAGCAGGAGAAGGAACGGGGGTTTTTAGTCAGTAAGAGTCTGTCACTCTCTCTCGCCTTCCCTGGGCGGTAGAGGTCATTTGATGATTTTCCCTTGACAAAAAAAAGGTTATGACTTATTTTAGTTAGGGTTGTTGGTGCGTAGACTGCCTGTTATTGCAACGGAAAGATGATTTGAGGAGTAGCTAGAGAATTCAAACTGGACCTTACTAAAAGTGTCTGGAGGTTCTTGTTTCGGATTAAGTGGGGAAAATGCCCGGGTGTTGTCACTATGGTGGACTTGCTGTTGTTACATCACTTTAGGTATTTAGTACTACCTCTCACCCCGTATAGGGTGGGAGAAGTCACTGACAGATTCCCTACCCTCCCCATTAAAAAGATGATTTATTTTTTGAGGGAGGCAAATCATCAAACTACTTCTCTCACCCAAGGCGAAGCGAAAGGCAGTGTCACCAATAAATTTCTCGCATCACTCATAACAACAGTAACTGAGTGAATTAGATAATTATCCATTTTATTTGTAATTAGAACTAAACCTAAGCTTTACTCGACCCCATAAGCAAATATTAATACTTTAATTTACATCGTAGGTCAATCGGCATAATAAACTGAATTTTGTAATTAAATTTATTTCACTACCTACAAGAAAATGACCCTATAAGCAAATATAAATACTTTAATTTACATCTTAGGTTGATCGGCATAATAAACTGAATTTCGTTACTAAATTTAATTCAATACTGAAAAGAAAATCAATCGAAAATAGAAGCCACAAGCATTTCTTCGTACCCTAATTTTAATAGACTTAAAAGCAGATCAAAATTTGAACCCCCAACAAAACGAACTAAAACAAAACTACAAATTGAAACTAAAGTAGTTCTGGTTACTAAATCCTGTTCAGTAGGTAAACGGTTAACTCAAAAATCATTCGCAGAAAATGTTAATTTAAGTTTAAACTTTAGTATTAGGGTCCATTTTCATTCGAAACATTGAAACAAATTCAATTTACAAATTAACTGAAGCTATTGATCAAAATGTAGGCACGAGTGGCTTCATAGACGAAACTTCCTCCTCTGTAGTCAACGAATTATAGCCTTGTATAAATATCAGTGTTATTGAAGAAGATATTTTGATGGCGGCTCTGATACTTAGGCGCCCCCTACTCATGGGCATTTAAAATCTCATCATCATCAGCATATTTTCAGCCGGGGTTGCGGGGTAAGCGCAATGAGGCACCACGACCTCGGCACAAAGCAGGAGAAGGAACAGGGAGTTTTTAGTCAGTAAGAGTCTGACACTCCCTCCTGCCCGGCCCTGGGCGGGAGAAGTCATTTGATGATTTTCCCCTCACAAAAAAAAGCATATAAGAGCTAACTGCTGAGCAAAGGCCTCTTCTCACACGCACGGAAAAGGTTTGAGCATCGATCACCACGCTTGCTATGTTCCACACGATGATTCCCTTCACCGTACGTCAGTAGTGTCTAAATAATCATAGGAGGTACATATAATTCGGAAAAAACATTGGTACTTGCGCCTTAACCTCCGGCCACCACGACATTTGAAATTTAGCTAGAACTACTGTGTAATTCTAGCTATTCTAGAAACGTCATGAGGCAATTTATAATAATTTTATTTATTACTTCTAAACTTGTCAAGTCTCTTTGAGCACTGGCGATTAATGAATATTCGTTCTTCGCGCGAATATTGGCTAATAAAAGCTGGTAAAGTAATGACTACACTGTTTAAACGTTTCAAACCTTGTATTTAATAGCTTCACTAGAGTACTGTTTAACAAACTGACATTTTTAATAAGCAAATCTTTGTTTGACATTCAAAAGTGCCTTTAATGTTATAATTGAAAAGTCTGTCTGATTTCACTTAAACTATGACTTTGATCTTCGTTTTTTGTATAGAATACGTTGCCTCACACTATGTTTATCTCCTGTGTCGTGGATGGGTTTACCAATATACAATTTCATAAACACATTACGCCTCCACCCGGGACAACAATTAGTGGATTACATAAGATCCTTTACATTATAATTCGTAATAATATTAAATTATTTCATGCAAGCCATATCCAAATAACACAGTTTCAACCACCTGCATGTTTTACACACGCCTCGTATTATATAAAAAAATAACTTTCTATAATTGGGTAGTTTCCTATGTAAAAAAAAAAAACTATTATGAATTTTCAATACATTGAATTGATGATATTTAATATTTATTTTATATTTGAAGTTTAGATTTTTAAACCCTGCATGACTGATGACTTTTCAGAAATTATTATACTATTTTCATGTAAAACTTTATTCGTCATGGTTGTGTTGTGATGTCAAACATAATTCAAAAAACATTATCGTTTTTTTTCATTTCAATAAAATTATTGATTTTGTCCAATTGGAGACTACAATAAAAACAAAGTCACTTTTTGTGTTCCACTATATCCCTATGTATGCCTAAACCATTAAAACTACGCAACGGGTTTTGATGCGGTTTATTTAGTAGATAGAGCGATTGAAGAGGAAGTTTTATATGTATAAAAACATCCATTAAATAATGGAGAAATTTCAGCATTGTACCCATGCGAAGCCGAAGCTGGTCGCTAGTTTTAAATATACTTACTATTTATAAAGTATTTACCTCGTTTGCTATTCAGACATAGTTCCAGTAATTTAGCTCGATTTCAGACTGAAAAAAGCAATTTAAGTTACCTTTTAGCTCGACTAAATTTGATGATACACATTTTAAACTGGGGATGCTAAAAACTACGTACCTAGGTTGAAAATTTAGCAAAATTGCGGCCTTTTTAAGTTGTATAGGCGAATTTTATGTTGGTTGTTTTCTAGTGAACTTCTGTAGTGTATATTTTAAGTGCGTTTTTTATCTGAATTGAATAATATTTTGCTAAGTTTGTTATGTTAAAATGTATTGTAGCATGTGTACCTATTGTTTTTTTCCACCTTCTTAATACCCAACAAAGATGCACCTACCACTCCTATTTCTCCACCACCCAAAGGTAGACTGGCAGAGAACGCCTAAGGCGTTAAGTCCGCCATTGTATATTGTGCAAGAAGTATAAATAAATGAATAAATAAATAAAATGTGTTAAGTATATTGTTTTTGTACTTGTCGGCGCACTGGCCATCAGCACATGTAAAACCTCTTTGTTATACGTCGATGTCAAACTTCGACCATCAGATAGCGAACACCGAGCTCTGGTGAGGCGGTCTTCTTGTAAAACAGGACAATACGGTTGTTTCCAACTAGTCAAATTCAGTACTTTTATCCAAATGTCAAAAACGATACTTTTCTATGAAAATTGTATGAAACATTGAATTATGACGTCATAGCATTTTTGCGTCAAATAGCTTACTTATTTTTAAAAAATTTGCTAAAAAATATCTAAAACTTAGTGTATCGATCGATCGATGAATAAAAGTATAGTTATTTTTCAATATTTTATTGTATTAAAACGTCGAATTAATTTTTTTTTGACCTAGGAAACTACCCAATTAGTGTTGGACCTTCGTAGAATACGCATGCAGCCACGTGTTCGGTGGACGTTAAGTTCAAATCCAAGCTAATCTTAATTATCCTTTGTTAAATTGTAATAGTTGTGATTGTAATATCAAGAGTTGTAAGAAGAGTGATTATAGCAACAGTTATTTTATTGAAATACTGTCTCCCTACCCGAAAATCCACGCCTAATTGAACATGTTAAATCATTCTAATCATAGTCGAAAGACTGAATATTCTTTTTTAAATTTCAATTATTTTCCAAAGATTGTTTTATTTTTCAAATGTTTCGAGAGTCGTGTTTTAACTTCTATTAAGTGTGAAGGAGCCATGCTTCAGCGCTGCATCGACTGGAGTCTAATACTAGGGCTTCACAGAAAACCGGCGTGACACAACACTGATGTTGTGCATCGCCAAGTGAGCCAGGTCACTGGAGGCCCAATCCATCTCTCCCATCCTCAATCACAAACCGCCTGTTCCTAAAAATCCACAAAAGACCGGCAACGTACTAGTTACTCTCTTGGTGTTGCGTGTGTCTATGGGTGGCGCAGATCGCTTACCATCAGGTCATATTACTGACTGCTCTTTTGCCAATCTACTCCATAAAAATCCATCGACTAATTTTTTTTTAATTGTTTTATGATATTAATTCAAAGGTCCAAATAGATGTTACATTAGAAAAATAACTGAAGATAATCTGGTACTGATAATAATTAATTCTTTAAAAAATGAACCCAAAAATATCGAAACAAACATTTTAACAAAATACACTCCTTAAATTTTAAAACGAAATAAATAGTCCATTCAATCTGAGAGACAAAACGATTTGAACCTTAGCAACAGGAATGTTTAAAATCCAATTGTAATCTCGCGAATTGCGTTAAATTACATTCCAAAAATGCAGAAATGTCTTTCCATGGGGCTATAGAATTTCTAACTGAATTCTTGCGAGTACCTATACGTTAAATAACATCAACAAAGAAGCTGAAGTATGCCAAGAGATTTACAGAAATACAACTTTAAGAATGTGTTGTTAGAATTGAAATTTCAATGATATGCGTATAGGCGCGGCGTGGTGTAGCGAGGGATTTTTGTTTGACGATTAAAATGTAATGTTAACATATGGTTATAGAGTTGAGGTTTGAATGGCGGTTTTAAAACTACAGAGCAGAAAGAATACATTTATCCGTCTACTTGATACTTCTATCATCAGGTTAATATTCATATTTAGCTTATCTGTACCGAGACTCTACTATTGCGGGTGTCTATAGATAAAACACAAGACTTACCATCAGGTGATCCGTCTTTTCGTTTACCATAAAAATAAAAAATATTTTTTACTTTACCATAATAAATCTCTTGCCATACCATCCGATGTGAGCATTGCCTTATTTAGCTGATGACATCCATTTAAATTTCCTTTACGAAGCAAAAGGCATATAATTGAGCATCGCGTCATTATAAACAAGTGACAGATGACGTCACGCCTCACCATGCCACAGATAATTAAGCAGCATAAGGAAGGAATGGGTTTCAAGCTAAATAATTTAATAGGAGAGAATAATATGGATATTATTGTGTTTGTTATAACAAAGAGGTTAAGGACGATTTTTGATATTTAAAATTAGTCGGAAATTTAACCAATACGTTTAACTTGGAAGTGACTAAGAATTGATGGATAAGGATGTTTCTGTTTGAAGTTGAATGAAATCGATTTTTTATGGGATATATCGGGAAAACTTGACTGGAAGCTTTCAGAATCACCCATGGACACCAGCAGCACCAAAAGAGTTACAATTGCCTTGCCGGTCATTTGGGCGTAGTGTAGAATTTAACGATTGGGGATTTAAGAATAGGATGGGCACGGCGAAACTTATACATATTATTTAATTGACTCACTTTTTATGAGGCAATGGCGTATCACTTCGGCGAAGCCGACCGATTCTTTCTGAAGCACGGTTATCCCTGTTTTAAGTAAATGGCTCCAAAAGAAAAACTGGAATCTTAAATTAATGAATTATTTATCAGACATATTAAATTTCGTCACTAGTCATAGATGAATCTGATAAAAACAAAAGACGAGATACAGGACCAACAGCTTAACATCGTCTGCATAATAATATCAGAGAGGTACACAATTACCAAATAATGACATCGCAACCCCTTGGCATATATGAACATTTTGCCTCTGTTAAAAATTCAGGGTAGGGCTGCCACATGACATAAATATTGTAGTGAAACGATTTTAATTTAAATGTTAAGAGGTCACGTGTGAATTTTTAAATTAGGGTCTGAACCTTTGTAGCCCTGACTGAGTGAAACAGATTGGGGTCTTTTCATTAGTCGCTTGTATACAATGACTTTTTCATAAAACATTGTGCGACCTGCTCTGTGACCATAATTGGCAATTTGGTTTTGTTGTCCTAACTTAGCTCTGGGTCTGAAATGTGTGTGATTAGGTATTGCATTGGCCTTAGCAGTTGTTGATTCTTCATCGTGCATATTGATTTTGATGACCTTTGATGACGCGGTAATGGAGATCATGGAAACATTTCGTCTTTGCATCATACAATCAAAATTTGAGCTCGGTTTAAAGCCCTCAGATAAGTAAAATCTAGGAGAGTCAAGCTTTGACATGAATAGGTAGTTCGACCGGAGTGATACCACGGCTTTATAGAAAACCAATTTAAAACAAACACAGCGTCCCCGTGTCAGTGAGGTTACCCAATACTATTCTCCTCCCCCATCCCTCCTCAACCCCAAAATCTTTGAAACCCTAATCTCCAAAAGGTTGGTAATGCTCTCGTAACTCCTATAGGCGGTATAAAGGTCTACTCGTATTGCGATTCGATCACATAAAAAAATTATAAAATAGTAACATGTCCCTGTGCTTGTAACTTAAAGTTATGTTTAACTGTATTGACACTTAAAGACATTGAGAATAAGACGAGTTTCAATAAAGACCTGCACGGGATCAAAATCTGTGCCAGGTTTATTTCGTATCAATGTGGCTTTAAATTAATAAGACACCACTGACGTGAAAAATAGTGTTGAAGCCTAGACTTACTATATAATATCAAAATATAAGTTTAATATCATTGAATCAGATTGATGATTTTCTTTTTTGGTGATTGATACTCAAATGTTCTCCGTATAAGACGAAGCCTTTGCTCAGTATTGAGCACTGTAGTGTATGCGCTAGCGCCGGCGCGTAAGCAGTCGTGCTACAACCGTGGCCGTGAGCGTGCGAGTTTAGTGCTTCGCATATACTGGATTCACTCTAGTCTAAAAGTGTGTTTTATTTGCAACTGAGTCAGTATAAGTGGCGACGAGAATAAAAGTAAGTACAAAATGTCCAAAAAAAAAAAAAAAAAAGAAAAGACGGAGAAACAAATACTTAATTAAATAATTAATTATTGCTTACCAGTTGTTTGCGTATGGGTTCGTTACAAATAGCCTATTACTAATTGATAACACGCTTTATGAATAACATTGGTTCAAAACAAAATAACTGTCACTTACCTACATAACAAAAAATAAATAAAGTGACACCAAACTCATAAGCACCCAAAATAATAGGTAACGTTGTCATACGTAAACAAAGTTTTTAGTAAATGAATTTTATCAATATCTTTGTCATAAATGGCTGGTATTGCACCACGTGAAAAGAAATTAAGGCCACGCAAACACAGAACTATGAAAAAAAAAAAACAAAGAAATGTTATTGTGCACGTATACATACGTACCTTCTTACTCACGACACATCTTAGTTAAATTGTAATTTACGTTCGAAATAAATAAGTATGTTCCTAAAAATAATACACATTACAATAAAATTATGAGGAAAATATTTACTAAGTATTCGTGTTACAAATTACAGTTTTAAGTTTACATTTACTATAGTGCTTTCATAGTGCTATTCACAAATCTAAAGAAAAAAAAAAAACACCTACCCGCACAATAATTACAATTTTTATTTTCAACATATGTGTTTTTATTATTTAATATGATTTAATTAGTAACAAATCAAAAAGTAATACGAATTTCAATTACAATTAAGTTTACTAGGTACAAAATATGTGGATGAAGATTCAGTATTCAACTATTTTGTTGCATTATTATCAAAAAATATCCTATTTTACTCCACCTACTTATGTACGCTTGCACAATTCACACTAATGAAATCATAGTTATAATAAAGGTACACCTAAAGGCCACGCAATTAATAAGTGACAAAGGGCCATGCAAATCACAATTAAAGTAAAGGTGCACTAAAAGGCCATGCAATGAAGGATCATGTCAATAAATCAGCTTATTTAAAGGGACTGTGTAATATGTTTTAAGCGAAATAATAATATAATACGGTCCATGCTATGAATAATCACCAACTCATAATAGGGCTACGCAGTTGCATACTGTTACTATTTTTAGTAAAAAGCCACGCAATATGAAAGCCAATGTTTTATTACAGGCTGCCCCAAAATGACTCTTGCACCATCTGTACTGCCGAACCTAGACCATTTTGATTGCGAAGGTGACCCGACATCTGTTGGCACTCGCTGGGAGAAATGGAAGAGGGCATTTGAAATTTATTTACTAGCTGCCAACGTCGATACTCCGGTACAGAAACGTGCTACTCTTCTTCATGTTGGAGGGATAGCACTTCAAGAAGTTTATTATAACCTTCCTGGAGCTCATGCCGAAGTAACAGAAGGTGTCGATGTCTATGCAATTGCTCTAAAGAAATTGGATGGTTATTTTGCTCCAAAACAAAGTCGGATTTACGAAAGATACCTTTTTCGACTCATGAAACAGGAGGATGGAGAAAAATTTGAACGATTCTTATTAAAATTGAGAAATCAAGCCGACAAATGTCAATTCCATAATAAAGAGGAGCATATTATTGACCAAATTACCGAAAAGTGTCGAACAGTTGAATTAAGAAAAAAAATTTTAGAATGTGGTGATACAATTACACTAGACGAAATTATTAGTAAAGCAAATGCATTGGAGGTTGTAGCCCGGCAATTAGAACAATTTCAAACAATAAGCACGAAAGATGGAAACAATTTGAACAAAGCAGAAATTAATAAAATTGATCATAAAAAAAGATATAATAAATATTTACAAAAACAATCATCAAACACAAAATGTTCTAGGTGTGGAAGCTCTTCCCATTTATCTGAAGACACAAAATGTCCAGCAAGAGATAAACGATGTTTAAAGTGTGGCTTCATCGGTCATTTCCGTGAACATTGTAGGACCCGACAGAAAAGACAGTTTTCAAACAACAAGACAGAGATGACACACAAGAAACCAAGACTAGGCACCAAAAAAGACGCTGATAAATCTGAAATAGACTACATTTTCAACCTGGATGAAGACGAAAATACAAAAAATAAAGCTGATGAAGTCGAAGAGAAGGAAATGGATAAGTCTAGAATTGACTATATTTTCCATCTGGATGAAGAAGAAACTATTAAGTGCAATTTAGGGGGAGTTAGCGTTGACATGTTAATAGATTCCGGTAGTAAATGCAATGTCATTACGGACAGAACATGGCAATTCATAAAAGATAATAGCGTAAAAATTTCTAATCAGGTACGCAAACCAAATAAGACACTTATTTCCTATGGTTGTAAAGAACCTTTGGACATTATGGGCTCTTTTGATGCAGACATTTCAGTCAGTAGTAATAAAAGTATAAAATGTACTGTTTATGTCATCAGAAACGGTACACGTGATCTATTGGGCAAAGAGACTGCGATCCAATTAGGCGTACTCAAAATTGGTCTTCAAATTAATGCTGTCCGCAATGATGCACATTTAGAAAAGGCTTTTCCGAAGTTCAAAGGAGTGACTGTCCAGATTCCAATAGACCATACAGTTAAACCAGTCATTCAACCATACAGAAGGGTTCCCATCCCTTTAGAAGAAAAGGTGGCTAGAAAATTAAAGGAACTCAAGGAAGCAGACATAATTGAGGAAGTTAATAAACCTTCACCGTGGGTATCCCCGATGGTTCCAGTTCTCAAAGAAGGACAAGAAGAGGTACGTATTTGCATAGACATGAGAAGAGCTAATCAAGCAATCATCAGAGAAAATCATCCCCTTCCTACGATGAATGAACTACTACCTAATTTTCGGCAAGCAAAATTTTTCTCAAAACTCGACATTAGAAATGCTTTTCATCAACTCGAAATTCATGAAGATTGTCGATATATCACTACATTCAGTACTAGCAAAGGGCTTTACAGGTACAAAAGGCTAATGTTTGGGATTTCTTGTGCACCTGAAATGTTCCAAAAAATTTTAGAAAAAATGTTGTTAGGTTGCGAAGGTACATTAAATTTTATCGACGATATTATTATACATGGTGCTACCGAAAAAGAACATGATGAAAGGTTAAGTAAGGTGCTACGAGTTTTAGAGGAAAATAACGTTTTATTAAATAAAAAGAAATGCATTTATAAAACTCAAACAATTGAATTTCTTGGTCATGTACTTTCCTCTAAGGGCATTAGGCCACTTGAAAAATATTTGACAGCAATTAAAACTAGTAGAATACCAAATACTACTGACGAAATTCAAAGCTTTTTAGGGTTGGTTAACTTTATAAGTAAATGGATTCCTAACGTAGCTACCCTTACTGAACCTTTACGAGAACTATTACGGCTAGGGCTTGGAAAATCAGCAAACATCAAAAAATTTTGGACATTCAAACAAGATGAGGCGTTTGAAGCTCTAAAACAAAGCATTTCCAATATTAAAACTTTAGGTTATTACAATCCTTCCGACAAAACCCAGGTTATCGCTGATGCCTCTCCTGTGGGGTTAGGCGCAGTGTTGGTCCAGGTTGGCAAAGATGGCTCCCGTGTGATCGCTTTTGGTCACAAGTCTCTTACTGATTGTGAAAAGAGATATTGCCAAACGGAAAAAGAAGCTTTAGCGCTCGTCTGGGCAGTGGAGCATTTTAAAATTTACCTATTGGGCAAAGACTTCGAACTAATAAGCGATCACAAGCCATTGGAAACCATTTTTGGACGAAGTTCTAAACCATGCGCCAGAATAGAACGGTGGGTCCTCAGGTTACAGGCGTTCAGGTATAAAGTCGTTTACAAACCAGGTAAATTAAATATAGCTGACACAATTTCCAGACTTTGCAAAACTTCTTCGTCAGAACCATTTGACTCTGAAAATTATATTAACCAAATAGTAAGTTACAGCAGGCCCGTCGCGGTTCCATTAAAAGAAATTGAAACATATTCTGTGGGAGACGAGGAAATTTTGAAAGTCAAAGAAGGTATTTTTAACAATGAGTGGCACGATTCTATTGACTATTATAAAAATATACGAAATGAACTATGTTTTAATGGGAGTATTCTTCTTCGCGGAACTAGGATAGTTATACCCAGTAGTCTCCGTCAACGAGTACTGGAAGCGGCTCATGAAGGCCACCCAGGCATAGTGGCGATGAAGGCTCGTCTTAGAACTAAGGTGTGGTGGCCTAGAATTGATAAAGATGCTGAACGCCTAGTAAAAGCTTGTCGAGGCTGTACACTTGTATCTAATCCTACTCCACCACACCCAATGAAGAGACGAACACTTCCCGCAGAACCTTGGGTTGATGTGGCGATGGATTTCTTGGGACCGCTTCCTAGTCATGATTACCTGTTGATTGTTGTTGATTACTATAGTAGATATAAGGAAATTAAAATAATGCGCAGTACCACTTCTCTGGATACGATAAAAGTCTTGAAGGAAATGTTTTCTAGATTAGGTTACCCAGCAACTTTGACGTGTGATAATGGTAATCAGTTCACAAGCGAGGTCTTTCAGAAATATTGTAAGGAATGTGGTATCATTTTGTACAATACTGTCCCATATTGGCCTCAAATGAATGGGGAAGTTGAAAGGCAAAACCGGGATGTCTTGAAACGACTCAAAATTTGCCAAACTGAAAATGGGAACTGGAAAGAGGACATTTTTAATTATTTGATGATGTATAATAGTACTCCACACTCTGTTACAGGTAAATCTCCTTCAGAATTATTTTATAAAAGACAGTTTAGAGACAAGATTCCGGCAGCACCAGACTTGGAATACAAAACAATAGATGAAGAAGTGAGAGACAGAGACCTACAAATGAAAGAAAAAGGAAAAGAGTATGGGGATCTTAAAAGGAAAGCGAAAGATAGCAACTGCGAAATAGGGGAGAAAGTACTGGTAAAAAATGTAATAAAAAATAATAAGTTGACCTCGAACTTCAATCCCGTTACCCATACAATAACAGACGTAAATGGTGGCGATATTAGTGTTCGAAATGATGAAACCGGGAAAGAATACCGACGTAACATAGTTCACTTAAAGAAAGTAAATGATTCATGGACTGTAGTTGGTAATAATAATAATGATGATGATTTAGACAGACATGATGATCTTTATTAAATTAAACTATGTTAATTAATTATGAAATTATTGTATACTGTTATGTTATTAAATACGCTTCTATATGATTGTTGTTATGTTATACCAATTTAAAATTAAGTCAAATCAAGTTGTTTTGTTTTGCACCAAATTTGTATCAATTATACTTACTTAAGCTATTATTTTATAAGGTATTAAGTTGTAAGGTATACGAACTCTTATTGGAACTATGTATTTAATTAAATAAATATAAATAAAGAAGGGATGTAGTGTATGCGCTAGCGCCGGCGCGTAAGCAGTCGTGCTACAACCGTGGCCGTGAGCGTGCGAGTTTAGTGCTTCGCATATACTGGATTCACTCTAGTCTAAAAGTGTGTTTTATTTGCAACTGAGTCAGTATAAGCACTACTAGGCTGATGATGATGATGATGATGAAATTATAAAACAAAACACCAAACATACGTAACGACAACATTTTAACAAAACAAACCTTACTTCTTAATCTAACCGCGATTTTCTTTTAACCAGTTCCAGACAGCAAGATAATTACCAACCATTGTACAAGTAGGTACAACAGACCCCTACCTATTTTATCGTTACCATTGTAAATAGAACCTTTTGCAGGGTTATTGATGGTCTTAAGTAATTAAGTCTGGACGTCTCTAGAGAACTTGGTCTTGGAGTTGGGCCTAATAAAATTAATTAGGCTATATATTATATGAGTTTAGTGTAGTGTTCTTGTAACTGGAGTAGACGTTTAGTGTGTTGTAATGTTAGGGAATCATTGTTGTTTTTATATCAGGGGACTGGGCTTTGAAAGTTTATGTCTTTTTAGTACCTATGTTTGTCATTTTATTTAGTAAGACATGATTCTAAATTTGAGGTGTCTTAACATTATCTTTATTAATGGCAAGGGATAAGCGTTTCAAAGGGGAAGGATCGGGGCTCACACACACGGCGAAATACAACGCTATGGTTGTGTCACGCCGGTTTTATGTGAGGCTTTTTTTGCGGGGGGAGTGTGAGACTCTTACTGACTAAAAACCTCCCCGTTCCTTCTTCTGCTCCGGGTCGAGGTCGCGGTGGTATCACTCCCATCCAGTGGATCCATTCGTGCCGAAGCATCGCTCTCCTACCCTGAAATATAATATTATTCGTATTATATTTGACTACCGTTAACATCAGTACCAGAAACCACTTTTTACTTACAAATAAAAACTAATTCAAAAATCGAAATGGACTGCGATAAACGAAAACAAAAGAGTCTTAATACAATACGAGATATTTCCATTAACTCCACCTGGCCGGCTTAAAGCGTTTCCCAAACACTTACCTAACTGCTCAAAATTTAATTATAGTCTTCCTTAATTCCAGTGTTCTTGTATCTAAGGAATTAATTATGTAATAATTAAAAGGTTCAACGTTATTAAAGGTTATAATGGCTTGACTGTTATTGGTTTATAACTTGAAGCAAATAAAACTGGTGTAAGAGGCATACAATAGAATGTTTATGGGATTTTTAACACAAGAGTCAAAGATAACGTAGCTGATGTATTTCATCATATTCAAATATATCCGGTACTTATAAACCGGGTTACCTTATAAATTTTTGTGCTTTCAAACTAAGCAAGGTTTTCATAGGTCATTTTAATTGGAACAAAAATATTCACCAAAACTTGTTGAAAAGAAGGACTTACTCTAGTGAATCAATGATTGAGAAATGCGACGTCGCGCAGTCGACTGAATCAGTCAAGTTGATTTGAAACTTGTAGAGCTTTTATTCGTTTATTCACGTGATAAGTTTGTCCTTTTTGAATTTTTCTTTTCGAAATAAACGTTGCCCCACACTAGGATTTGCTCCTGTGTCGTGAGTGCGTTTACACACATATGACACCTAGACTAGAATCATTATCTTCTGGATTAACAAAGATTACGTGAGAGAATCGAAACAGTGATACGTTGTGCTGCAATCAGTCGCCTAGCCAACCGTGTAATCTTAATCCTATGAAAGCTACCATACCAAAATAAAAACCCATCAGCCTCTTTATTCAGAGCAGGAGAAGGAACAGGGGGGGTTTTAGTCAGTAAAAGTCTGACATTCCCTCCCACCTCCTCACAAAAAAAATCAGCCTCTTTATTGATAAAAATCTATTAATCAGTCTAATCCCCATCATTGTTCACAGGTCCATCATCATCGATACCAACATCATCATCGTCATCAGTAAAGCCGGATCAGAATGAGCTGACAGTCACCTTCCCTCCACTTGATGACCTATACAGCAATACTCCGGAAAAGCATTTTGGAACTGAAAACAATACTGTGGTGACGTCACAGACAGGATCAACTGCATTGCTGCCCTGTGTCATCAGGAATATTGGAGATGGAATTGTAAGTACTGACTTTGATTTTTTTCCTTAGAAAGATAACCTCAATAAACTCCTGAGTGAGATAAGACCAAGTCTTCTAGATTAATATTATAAAGAGGAAAAAGTGAGTTTGTAGGTAGGGGATAATCTTTGGAACCGCTGGTCGGATTGCCAAAAATCTTTCACTGATAGATAGCTACAATGTTCCTGAGTGGTATAGGCTATAAAACATCACGCTACGAGTAAATGAAGCCGAGCAGCGGGTGAAACCGAGCGGGAGCAGCTAGTCACTATATAAAATTCAGAATCTTTATCTATTTAGACTCGATAAACTTTCGATTTCGTTTGATGTACTTATCAGATGGCTTGAATGCGTTTATAAATCTCAACGCACGTTTTAATAATATAATGTCAGTTTTATCTGACAGATTCATCTACAACGTGATCTTTAAAGAAAAGAGGCGCTCGTTTTCCACTATCTTTGGCACTTTTTATAATATTACAAATAATATATCTGTTTGAAAGTCCTTCGTGATACCTACTTATCAAAATGTATATTAGATAGATAGAAAGTTATGTTAATGTCCAGCTAGGGTTATCAATGTATGCGCGATGATCTACCGAGGCTAGGTCTGGATTTTTCCCGGAGCAGTAGATGAAACGGGCTAGTATAAAAATATTGGGTTAACATTCCCTTTTACTTTTCATTGATCATTCATTTGATAATTTACCCCCTCCAAAAATGGGTACGAAAATATGATGGGTGCTATTAACATGTGTGTCTTGTAATGGTCATATAAAAATTATTGATATAATTAATAAATGACTGCACGGTTGGTGCAGTGGCTGGGCAACTGGCTGCTGTGCAACGTGTCGCGGGTTCGATTCCCGCACGGAACAGCACTTTGTGTGATCCACAAATTGTTGTTTCGGGTCTGGGTGTGTTGTGTATGTGAATTTGTATGTTTGTAAACGTACCCACGACAAAGGGGAAAATCCTAGTGTGGGGCAACGTTTATATAATAAAACAAAAAGATATATACATAAATAGTATGAAAGGTCATATAATATGCGTGTGGATTGTTTTAATGCAACCATGCGCATTAGAGCGACTTCGATAGATGGCCGGATGGGAGGCAACGGTAATAGTCTTCTTGTAATAGTAGTAGTAACCATGGAGTTTCTTGCTCGTTCTTCTCCATCGTGATCTACACTTTGGAACGAGGAAATAGCTTCACTAAAAGAACTGACCGACAGACTGACACTTCATATCTTTAAATTTTGTTTGACGATCAAAATGCCTGTAAGGGTCGAATTGAAATAAATTATTTTTTACTTTGACTTTTGACTTGCCGTCATCGTCGACAGTTTGGACGGGCCGTTTTTGCGACATTAGGGAAACCTGCATGTACCCGCTGGTGTACTAAATATGTACTAATACAATACATAGTAAGATATCTGACGATTTTATAATCTTAATGTTAATAATTTAAGGTTAATATTTTTTATATATTTTCCATTTGTATTTGTATTCGAACATAATGAGTCCATTGTTGCTTGAATCAATAAATGAATTGAATTGAATAAACAGAACACTGTGATTGTTTCATGTCGGTTTTATGTGGCGCCGTAGTATCACTCCGGTCGAGCCGATTCATTCATGCCAAAGCAGAATAACGGATAGAAATCGTAGAATAATGAAAAAAAAATTGAGCAGTAGAGACATTTTCACGATTTCGGGCCTCCAATCTAAAACTATCAATCTAACTTATCAAAAGCATTCCTAAAATGTATTAAAAACACCACAACTAACGCAGTTACAAAAACGAATGCTCCAAAACTTTTAAATCCAATTAACCAGGACGATTGATCAAGAAAAACGTAATTCCAAGTTTTGGGAAATGAAAATTTTTATTCTCAGAAAACTTAATCACACTTATCTGGACCGCAGCGGGCTTATTACCAGCTAAACTAATGAGTTAGCTATATATAACCGCCGCACCGAGCTTAGCTTCAACCTCATAAATTTTCTACATTTTACATACCAAAATTTTCCCGAGAGAACTGTTAAAATTGTTTTTTTTTTTGTTTTTTTTTTTTAACTGGTAGTGGAATAGACAAGTCAATTTATATAATGGAACTGTATTAAGAAATTCTATTTGATTGAAAGCTTTTGAGTTTTTTTGATGATAAGCAATAGCCGTTGCTGCGTTTGCGATTGCCGACCTTTTGCGGATTAGGGTTTCGGAGATTTTGGGATTGGGTGAGAGGAAGAATCGTCTTTCGTATAACTTTCACACGTCGAAAATGTGTGGTTTACGTGGTTGTGGCTATTTTACGATGATTTTCTGTGAGGCCGTGGCATTGCTCTGGTCCTGCCTTATGCCTGGTTCTCCTACACTCATACTCCCATAGGTTATCTCAATACATTTTATTATTCATTTTTGAAAACGTTGACTCATATTTCGACTTTCTTCTTTGTCGTGGGTGCGTTTACAAACATGATCTCCACATACCAACCACCCAGACACGAAACAACAATTTTTGGATTACACAAAGTGTTGTTTCGTGCGGGAACAACGCGTAAACTGTGTCGTAAATTTTGTATTATTAATACAAACTAAATATTTCAAAACACTATTAGAACAGACCAATGAAAATGCCTATAGCTTTAGGTATACCGGTAATAATAGTTAGTATTAGTTGCTCATTAACGTAAATATTTAATTTTGATTAAAACCGTTTCTAAACATGGGCTTTGGCTTTCAATAAACGGTCTTTCTAATTATTCAACAATTTTGCAGACAAAATATTATGAATAGAAATAACCTAAAATTATATTACAGTTGTGTGGATTACAAAGTTGAAATTATTACCAAAATAAAAGAATTAAATGTATAATTATCAGTATTTTCCCCGTGTGATTGTGCATGGTGATAATGAGGCAGACTAATTTCCTAATAATTCCATTAATATAATTAATATGATTAAATTAAATAATGTCAGACACTTACTAACTTAACTTACCCTCTCCCTGTTTCTTCTCCTGCTATGGGCCAATGCCGCGGTATCTTATTGCACTTGCTCCGTAACCCCGGCTGATCATCCTCCAGTCCTAATAGGACCCCGTCTGCGGTGGTCTATGGGCTCTTTGAGGCAGAACGCTATGCGCCATACGCTCGGGTCTGGTTTAATTCGGGAGACGAGCTACTCTTGCGCCCGAAGTGTCGCCTACTACGGCGGCTGGGGCGTAAGGAGGCTAGTTCTCTCACGCGTTCCACCTCCTCCTCTGCGAGCATGACTACTTCGCTGAAAGAGAATGGTTACTTTTCAGTTACTCTCACTCCGCACCATGGCTCCTAATAATTGTAGACAACACCGCGTTTAATAGTAGTCTGAAAAATAAGTTTAAATGAGACAACCTTCTGAGAATTTGCTAAACAAAATAAAGAAGAAAACACATTTTTAAATTTTATATTTTGAAAACCAACATAAAAATTGCAAAGCAATACTATTTTAGTGCTCAATCAATTTTAATTATAAAAACTAGACATTAATCATTGTAAAAGAAGTTCTTTTATCTTTTCTTTTAGGTTTCAAATTCCCTTGAAACACGTCAGGCAATACGAGTCAGATTTAACAAATGATAGCAATTTTAATCACGTTTTTTATTTATTTCAAAGCGATTATATTTTAAAAATGTAAAAGAAAATATATGACCTTGAGCTTAAAATCGATTTAGGGCCAATTTTAATAACATATCTATCAATCCGTTGTTTTTTTTAATAGGTCGGCAAACGAGCAGACGGACTAACAGATGGTAAGCAATCAGCCTGCCACACCTGCAACAACGCAGGGATTACGAGTGTGTTACCGACCTTTTTGGATAAGGATTTGAAATATTTAGGGATTGGAGAAGGATTAGACAGATGGAAAGGGCCTCCAGTAGGAAACCTTGTTCACACGGCGAAACCCAACGCTGCGGTTGTTCCACGCCAGTTGCTGGTCCATTCATGCCAAAATATGACTCTCCCAAACTTAGCAGGACTGTCCAAAACTTGGATTTGGCTTAATTTTTGACATAAATTTCGTACCAGAATGTTGACATTTTAATATGGGTCGCCATACGTCCTCCTTCAAGATCTCCAATAGTCCTCAGATCACCACAGTTAAGCCCCATGTCCAAGCGTGGTTACAGGTACTCAGAGTAAGAGAATGGACAGGGTAATTTCGAAAGGCTGGCAATGCATTAACAACATCTCTAAGGTTTTTTATTATAACTTTCGTGAGACATTCTAAATTAATTATTATGTTTTCGGCTTAATCACGTAATAATTTGACGAGATACTCGACTAGTTTCACTACGCGTGCTACTGGGTAGCAGCGCGGCATGGCTTGAAACTAGTAAAGTATCTCGTCAAATTGTTAAGTAAGTAAGCCGAAAACATAATAATTTATCTCTAAGGTTACCGATGTAAATGGGCAGCGCAGATTGCTTACCATCGGATAATCCGTTAGCTTGTCTGCCTCCGTATGACAAAAAAAAAACTACCATTTTCGTTTGATTTGGAAAAGTACTCAACTTGTATATATGAATGATCAAACATGCAGTATATACCTACAGTAGTCCAGTCAGTGTAATCTATAATGAGTAGCGACGCGTTCACACGCGCCAGGAGATGTCAGGTCGGCTCAGCGAGTGGATAATCTTGTTAACACTTGATATACACATGGATGGTTGTAGCTTGTATCTGTAGTAGGTTTATTATTTGGACTGTCAGTAGTTATATAAATGGACAAGTGTTATTTGCATTTTGTTTTCCAAACTGCCCTAAACTTGGCTTATAATTAAGAATAATTATTTTGACAGACGATCTGATTAGGTCGCAGGAAACCACTGGATGCAGGTCGCTTCCAACCGGCTTATCTGGAAGTCAATGGGAAAGGGGTATGTCTGCAGTGGAGGTCTTATGGCTGATATGAGGATGATGATGATTTGCATATTTTTAGAGGCTGTTTTTCATTAAAATACTTTTCTTGCCCGGGGTGACGCGAGAGAATATGTCAGACTCTAACTGACTAAAAACCAACCCGGTCCTCTTCTACTTCAGACCTGGGCCGCGTTATCTTAATGTTTTAATGCTTTGACCCGCAACCCCGGCTGAAAAGAGCTGTCTTAAATTAATTAATAACTGTTACCTGGGACTGTCTCACTTGATAGTGTCTATCCATTCACAGGTTTTTGTAGAACAGATTGCAGAAAGCAGTATGACAGCCCATTGAATATTTCGAGCATAATTTTAAACCTGTAACTGTATCTATACATAATCTATCTTTGTCTGAATATAAAAAAAATGCCATTTGTTTGTAGTATGAGAACAGTTAATTTGCTTCTTAATGCAAAATGTTCAGAGTTATTATAATTTATTGTCAACGTGTAACTGCTGAGTTCCAATCCATGGCGGTTCTGATGATAAAACCGGAGGCGAATTGCGAATTTGTCGTCTATAAAGATAATTCAAGGCAAATACATGACTTAAAATATATTAACATTTGAGTTTATATAAGTACATGTAATTAGAATCCTGTAAAGAAAAAAGTAGCTCAGTTGATTAATGCTTTAAAACAGAAGAACAAAACGCTTCGCTCATCAAAACCGCTATCTCCCGGACAATGAGCCCACGACGTTACGGATCAGGAAAGACGAACGATGTCTCAGGTGCTGATATACGTAAGAATTGAAATATTTCGGTCAGAAACCAGAATGGAACTGTCAAACTTTCTGAACACGACTTTCACTTCGTAGATTTATTAGATATTTTTCTCGAGTGGAGTAAAAATGTGTTTCAATTTGAGTTGTTGACTTCGATTGTTTGTGAGTGGAGATGTTGAAGAGAATGCCTCTGATTGGGTACTCAGTATTTTGTACAGTTTTTATATTATTTTTAACACTTCTTTAATATTTCATTTTGTATAATATTTTAAAAGCAAGTATTAGTATACTGGCTTATTTCGCCGATCTCTTTAGAGAGCTTAACCTTATTTAATTTACCGCGGTTGCGGGGTAAGCGCAATGAGGCACCGCGACCTCGGCCCAGAGCAGAAGAAGGAACAGGGGGGTTTTTAGTCAGTAAGAGTCTGACACTCACTCCCGCCCCGCCCTGGGTGGGAGAAGTCATTTGATGATTTTCCGCTCACAAAAAAAAACCTTATTTAATTTAAATAAGTCTGGTGGCAAAATCCTCTACTTTTTCATTTTTTTTTTTCAATTTTTTCATGATCGATTATTATTGTTGATATGTATGAAGTACGATTATCATTCCACCGTGATCTACATACTTTACATTATAAGTTTTGTCTACCGAGCATCAAGTATAATAATAAAACGGAGCGTGTAAAGGTACGACCCCCCCCCTTACTCCCATTATTATTATGCTTAATGCTCGGTACACCAACCGCAAGAGACGTTAGATGATTGCCGCAACGTAAAGGTACGAGAACGTACACGGTGATGTGACGTAAGGAGTTTGTCATTCTCCCACTTAGGATCGCCAATAGGGAGGCGGCGGCGTGAGGGAGCAATCCTCCTCCTCACGCCCCAGCTGCCGCAACAGGCGACACTAAGGGCGTCGAGGATCGGGACGGCGAGTGAGGGCAACTCTCAGCCCGACCAGAACCAGACCCGAGCGTACGGCTCGTAGCGTTCCGCGCGCCTCAAAGAGCCAATAGACCACCACAAACGGGGCCCTATAGAACTGATGTTCAGCGGGGGTTGCGGGGTAAACGCAATGAGGTACCGCTACCTCAGCCCAGAGCAGGAGAAGGAACAGGGGGGTTTTTAGGCAGTAAGAGTCTGACACTCCTGAAATAATAGCATTACTTAGCCCCTATAAAAATACTAAAGACTAGGCATAATAACAACTTCAAACTTGCGGCTATTAAATAAAATTTTCCAATGTAACGTGTACCTTTTAAGAGAAATTCTCTTAACTATAGTTAACGAGAGCTTGTAACTTCAGACCTGGGTGTTTGCCAATGTGTTTTAGTAACACTAAGAGCAATTTATCGGAGCTGCAATGTTGCAAAATGGTGGATTTAACACGTGTATGTACGTTGGGGAGTTTTGTTGCGGTTGATATTTAAAACAGTGACAAAATAATGGTTAAGTTATAGTAAGATTAAAACTAGGTTTTAATAATGATTATTTACAAAGACTTTTGTCCTTGATTGGTCTTAAACTTTCTTATCAAAATTAAACAATGAAAGTTCTCTTTTTGAATCTTTATTGTCACTTTTCTATATATGATCGATATCAGTCTTGAACTGTTCTGTGGTCTTGAAGCATAGGTGTATACACTTAAAACACTTACAGAATAATAATGTATTTTTTTAAATCTAATCTTCTCCTGCTGTGTCGTGAGAGCGTTTACACCCAGAACCAAAATACCAATTTGATCACAAAAAGGTGTTGTTCTGTGCGGGTATCGAACCCGCGAAATCTTGCACAGCAGGCAGTTTCCCAGCCACTGCGCTAACCGTGCATTCAGTATCACCTAACAAGCGTGGTGATTAATGCTCAAACCTTCTCCATATGAAAATAAACTTTTGCTCAGCAGTGGGCACTTTATGCTGACGATGTGATATAAGATAGTTACAACTTAATTTAATAAATTTGTGTTGTAATCATATATCTTATAAACAGTTTATAAACGATACATGTAATAAGTAATTTATTATGAAACAAACATCCAGCTAATTCTCAAACATAATAATTTCATCAATACACCCAAAGCAACAATTTCAAATTAATCCTAATCTTACCGTCTAAGCAACTAAATTCAAAATTGTATTGCAAATTACATGAATTTTAGGTTCAAGTCTGAACGTATTTTCTGGTTCAGTGACTATCGAAGTGTTCAAAATAAGGCTAGGTACTTACCTCAATATATTTAAGCCTAGCCTAGCCTAGTCTTTAAATTAATTGGTAGTGCAATTTATTTCCAAAGCTAGAATGTTCATCCAAGCTGTATTTTCAGGCCCGCTGAAGCGTTTTAAGTGTGAAAAATAGTTGTACTCACATACCGGAATGATTGATTTTCTTTCACCGTCAGTCTTGTGGTTTCGTTGTGTTTAAGTTGAAGCTCGATTAATGTGTGTAATTTGGTTTTTTTCTACTTATACACAATTTATTTTGTTCTTTGAACTATGAAGTTGAATTGGAGATTTGAGAAAGTCATGAAAAGCATTATTTTTTGGTGGGAATTTATATGATATTCTTGGATATGGTTGGTGGATTATAGGCCTTGTTTACATGAGATCATTAGTCATTTTTGCATTTGGCTGACAGGTTTGTGGTCGCAACATAGTTCAGAGTGCTTATTCATATATCAAAAAGTATCAATCAAGAAACTCGTCTCAAAGTTAAGATTCTGATGGAGAAGAACGTGCAAATATAACTTTTAATCAGGTTCACAATATTATTAAAATTCTTTGTTACAATATAAAGATGATTCCGTTATGTGATAACAGTGTAACACTTATATTTAGCCAAAGAATTAGTAAAGAAAATAAATTCCAGGTCTGTTTTATTTAGACAGCTTAGAGCTGATCAGTGAGCACTTAATTACATAAACACAACTTTTTATGGTGATTCTGCAATCTTTATTATTCTCTTTTTAAATAATACTGAAAATTAATCCTTTTTTATTTAAACTTAATAGACTTGTTATTTAAGTTTAAAAGAACCTATAATTACAATTGAGAGTTCGAATTTATTTGATTCGATTCAATCAATTATTTGGTATCGAATAGTGCAAAACTAATCGATTTAATTGGGAATCGAGATTGTTTCATTTGTTCGTGTCAGTTTTGACAGTTACAAATGTAATTTATACATAATCCTGATTTAAATATATAGACGAATTAGTTTTATCCATGTTAGTTAATTTTCGTATAATTATATATTTGAGCAGATTTTTCTGATAAGTTTATTTATTCAGATAACTAAGATCCATTATGAATTGAAATAAAATACAGTAATAGTAAGCAGGGGCTAAGTCTGCTGTACTAATTACCACATTATCGGACAATCAAGCTCCAGCTTATAGCACTCAGGATATTTTCGTGAACGAACGCCGCCTATTAGTACTGGTCAACTCGAGAGAGTCTAAAGTTGCTGTCCTTGAGGTTCATTTCTTTTTCGGATCGTTTGGTTAAACATTAGTATTACACTGTGCTCACATGCTAGAACTATCTTAATTATGTAGGTAACAAAGCATTGTGAAAACTTATTGAAAAAGAGAAACCATGGTTTCTTGCACGTTCTTCTCTATAGGAATCTACACTTGGAACGAGCATATAGCTTCACTAGAGGACAGACGGACAGACTGACACATATAAAGTTAAACCTTATGATATTTTTACTTGACTTTCAAAGGCGCCTGTTGTGGTCTACTTGAAATAAAGAATTTGATTTGATTTGATAGTGTGGCGACTTTCACGCAACCGGGTGATGAAATGGAATGATGGCGGGTCCTTCGCTATGACGCAGCGAAACTATCAGTATGTGCATCAGCAAACATTGCTGATGCACTACACAAGCCGCAACAGCGCAGCCCTGAACGCATTGTTATACTGGATCCACAGAGCATTGGCCTGGGTGCTTTATTAAATTTATTTCAACATTCCCCTTTACAAGGTTTTTCTAAAAGCTAAAAATAAACATTTTCTCTGCAATGGCGCCATATCAGTGATCACGAGGCTTTTAAAAAGTGCAATTGTATATTTCACGAATTTCTCAACTCTAATATCGTACACAAGACCTCGTGTTCCAACCACATTTACCCACAAACACAACGTATTAATCTTCATTAATTCTACACTAACGAAGAAATTAACCGGTACAAACCGGAACTAACCGGATAACACCATGTGAACTTTAAATACGGATCATGTTTAATGTTACTTAATTAAGTTAAATTATTATTATATTTGTAGCTTGTTAGTTAGTGTAGAATTACGCCAGTTATGACGCATATAGAAGATGGAAGATCAAAATCTACTGATGACGTCACAAACCTATACCACGCAAGCAAAATAACATTGATTGACAATCACCGTATAAATCTTTGCAGTTGCTCTGTAACCATAATCACGAGTGATCAGATTATATCCGCTTTAAAAATCTTAGTCCTCTTTATTCTCTATTTCTTAACACATCAGATGATCAGCCTATGAAAACTAAGGCCTCTTCTCATAAGGAGAAAATTTGGAAATTAATTGCCCAGCTTATTCATAGCAAATTGGGAATTTCAAACTCATATTTAGTAAGTCCAGATTTTCTTGCGTTGTTTTCTTCACTGCCAGTGCAAATGACGTCACAATAATTTCAATGTAGGTACTTATCCTCAAACGAATTAATAAAAAAATATGGATGAGTAAATTAAACTTCAATAAAAACAAAACTAATCACTAGGCGGTATGGTCTTGGACCTTAACCTGTTCCTAAGGAACGAACAATAAAAAAAAAATCTATGTACATAATATCTCTGAAATTGTCATATTATTTACTTTCTAAAGGCGCACCTTCATGCATTATAATACCTTAACGCCTTCGAACTTTCCCAAGAGGCAAAGTGGCAACGCAATCGTAATTCCTCAGACATTGCGAGTGTTCATGGGTTGTGTAGATTCCTTATCAGCAAGTAATACGTCTGCAAAATTGATCTGACTTCGTGATCGTACTGGGAAAAGCCGCCATGAGACTCGAAACTAGTCCAATAATATTTTCCCCAAATAAAACATTAATTGCTTGTATCAATTCTGAAATCCATTATTATTCCAGTTTTTTTAAACCTGGGTAAAAAATGGACCACTTTAATGAACCGTTTCCGGCAGTTACAAGGTAATGGAAGCGACAACCTGTTGTCCATTAAAAAAGGTTTAAAAAATAAACTGAAGCAACTAGTTGCTGGTATATTGTTTCATACAATTACCACGATTATTTTCTTGTAACTAGATAAATCTTGACCTGTGTGAATAATTAAATCATCATCTTCCTGCCCTTGTCCCGTTTTATTTGGGGTCGGCGCAATATGTTTTTTTCTTCCATTCTGTCCTGTCACTCGTCACGCTATCGCTAACTCCTCTGTCTTCCATATCACTTCTCACACAATCCATATTTTCTTTGGTCTCCCTCTTCCTCTCCATCCATCCATTTATACTTACTTTTTTTGTAACGTGCGTTTCATCCCTACTTTTTCACATGGCCATACCAAGACAAACGGTTCCCTTTCAACTTTTCAGTCACTGGCGCCACTTTCCAACTTAATATAATTATATATTTTATATGTGAATAATTATACATATTTTATATTTTAACATAAAATGTTTTCTTGTTTTTTTTATTTCCAAGTACACACTAATTTCAGGTTGGAATAAAAACAATGTTATAGAAAATCCTTTTATCGTTTAAGGCCACAAAACAAACTACAATTAATAAGAATCACGTAGCGGTGGAAAACGTACAGTTCTAGTTATTCTTCATACAGGAGAGTTATGCTTTAATACGAATTTGTTCAAAGTTATACCAATGCCTTTATAAGAGCTGGCATCTACAACTCTTGTAAGTAACCTTACCGTCTAAGTGAAATTGTAGCAGACCTTATCCGCTAAAACGTATTGAAATAGATTTTTTATAATGAGCTGCGGTTATTCTATGGCCTATATTCTATTGTTTAACTTGCGTCGGACCTAATAGAAGACCCTGAGAAAACCTAACAATTTGATATCTATGATCAATGAAAAATATTCCTACATATTTCTAGCTATATATCAGTATAATTAAGCTTAGTGCTATGTAATCAAGTGACATTTAATCCCATTACAGTTGGTAATAAATAACATAATTGACCGGTCCAATTAAGCCTAGATTAATTTTGCTAAATTGCTTGTACTCTGATTGCAGTTAACCAACATAATAGTGGATAGTTACACCAATTTGTTCATCATACTTGAAATATTTGGATTTTTTATTCTCTTAAGAACTTTTTTTCCTTTAAATAAGATATCGGTGTGGTAGGGCCATTCCAGGCCCGTGGTTGGCGCAGATTACTTACCATCCGATGATCGGTCTGCTCTATAAAAATATCATGTATAACTAGTAAATCTGGGTACGATTATATATTCCCTGCATCAATCGCCAATCCAACTCAAAGTGGATTGAGGATTCCAAATTTTAAAAAAATATGCTTAATTTCAGAAATCTATAGTCCAGGTTTTCTTACTATGTTTTTCTTTACCGGAGCCCGGAGGTTAAAACGTCCACCAATGTGAATGTTTATAGTTCTAGTATCTATAAAAACTTTCAGAATCATTACACACCTTTCTTATATTATTTGGACACTATTGATAACAGTAAAAGAAAACAACAGGAGGTCTTCTATATTTAAATATAAATTTTAAACCACCAATCACCATTAAATAAGCGTGGTGATTAATACTTGTTCTATTTCCGTGTGAGAAGAAGCTTTTGGTCAGCCGAGCAATTAGACTGATGATGACGATGATGAAGTAGAGAAAATGAAAGATTTTAACAAGAAGTATACAAAGTAAAACGCTATACCTAATTAGGCACTAAAAACACAAACAAAATAAGCATGCAAGACAAACTGTAACATGGAACAACTGGAAAATCACCTCTTACCCTTACAACTTAAAAGGGACACTAAGTCGCTTCTTGCTTGTACCACAGTTAGTAAGCGAGCATATTTCTGACAGCAATAAATTATAATGCGCTTTGTAAGGTGTTCTCTTAAACTTGGACAATTCACGACATTACCAGCTCAGTACATTGTAAGCTGTTCTTGCTAAGCATTGTGACATTGTATCCATTTTCTCAGCTGTCTTGCTGTTAAAGTAAGTGTAGCTTTTAATGCTTTAATTTTCTTGCTTTTGGGGTACATTGTTTTCATCAGGTACCTAGTTTACGTTAAGATTTATCCTCATCTTCTTGCCGGCATGACAATGTTTTCGTTTAAGATTTCGTCTGTTGGAAATTATCATACCTAGTTTGGTATTCTGGACTTTCTTTGCCTATAAACCGTGTTTATTTACAATTCTGGTTACGTTGCAACATTAATTATTACAAAGCTTATGAAGGAAGTAAGGGTGTTAAAAACAATTTAATGTACTTTTTTAGCGAAAGTTTTCTTGAAATATGGCGGTAAATGATCAGACGTCTTACGTTATGATATGCAAGTGGCGCCGATCATGGACATCTAGACAACATCTGAGGAGTTGCAACTTTGCCAGTTCGTTGTCTTCCTATTAAGTGTAAGTGATTGAAGGATTTACAAAATAGGCCTCGGCCACTGACTGATGTTCAGCTGGGGTTGCAGGGTAACCGCAATGAAGCACTGCGACCTGGGCCCAAAGCAGGAGAAGGAACGAGAGTATTTCTAATCAGTAAGAGTCTGACCCTCCCTCCTGCCCGACCCTGGGTGGGAAAAGTCATTTGATGATTTTCCCCTCACAAAAAAAAACAAAAAGGGTAGAGTAGGTATGATAGGGTAGACAGACAGGGAGCGAAGCCGTACGTAAAAGTTAAATAGTTTTACATATAATTTTAGTTTGACATCATTATTAATAGTTATGTCACACATTTTGACAGCGAAATTAATTTTATTCTGACAATATTATTAAAAAGTAAGTGTAGTTTTTCTTGCTTAAGCCTCGTAAGATTTATGGACATGGTACACACTCTGTAAGGCTAGCGTAGACTTTTCTTGAATTCTGAACACTTTTCATTACATTTTTCGATGAGATATTAGGTTCACTCTGAAATAAAATGTGAAGCCATTTATTTTAATGTTAAAATATTCTAGCAAAAACTTTGAATTCTGACACATTTCTTTTCAAATCGAATTTACGACAGTAAAGACATCATGATCTTAAAAAAAATATGACGTGTGAATTTCAAGAGGCTACTCGAAATTAGTAGAACATTTTTTAATTAATTGAAATTCAATGGCAAAGTCATTTATTCCAACTAAACCATAAATAGGTATTTCATCCATAAAACTTCGAAATACAATAATAGTCTGTTCGTCAGTGAAGCTAGGTTCTTGGTCCAAAGTGTAGATTCGAATGAAGAAGAACGAGAAAGAAATTCCATAGCCAAATCGAGCAGTTTGCCTCAAAGAGCCAACAGACCATCACAGACGGGGCCCCTTTAGGGCCCCGTCTGTGATCATCAGCCCTTTGGCTGATGTTCAGCCGGGGTTGCGGGGTAAGCGCAATGAGGCACCGCGACCTCGGCCCAGAGCAGGAGAAGGAACAGGGGGGTTTTTAGTCAGTAAGAGTCTGACACTCCCCCCCCCCCCCCCCGCCCGTCCCTGGGCGGGAGAAGTCATTTGATGATTATCCCCTCACAAAAAAAAGCAATTTAAGAAAAGATATCCCTATCCTTATCTAAAGATATCCATAACATAATTCAGTTTCTCAGATAGCGACCATCGATAATCGGCTTGTTCTAATTTCTAATTTAGTTCGTCTATTTCAAAATTAGCTTCTTTCATAATTCCCTAAGTCAATTAAGTAAACTAATCATTATCGATATCAACTTAAATAAATTACTTTCTACAAGTCTTTTTTTCAAATAAGCCATCGAAAAATATATTACGGTCTTAACTATCTTAGAGCATACACAAAATTAATTAATCAAGTTTCTTTTTAAACTGATTGGCTTTAATTATGAACTATCTGACCTTTTTGACAGAAATGAAATGAAATGAAATTAAAAGATTTTTGGTACAGATTTTAATAAAATTGTTTTTAACCTGTTAATTAATTTATATTCATGTTCTTTTTCAATCAGACACCTTACAGAAGCGATAAACAAAGCTTGCGTTGTGTTTGCCGGGAGATTACCAGATGGCCAATCCTTTAAATAGTGGTAGTTGAAGATAGCTTTCCTATCTTCAATTATCACTATATAATATATATAAAAATCAATGCCACTTTTCATTGTAATGTTATAACTTAACAATGCCTTTACCGATTTGGTTAATTTGGTCTTGAATTATTTATTGGTTTGTCCAATGTTGAGAAAATGAAAACTTGAATATCTGTAAATTCACGCAGGCGGAGCAACGGGAAACCGCTAGTACTCATAATAAGCCAGTAACTTGCCAACGAACTAGATATAATACGCAGAAATAGACAAGTACAAAATTATCCAGTAGATTAAGTTTACTTATATAAATTTTATTTTATTTTTTAAGCTTTTGACTGCTGACAGAAATAAATCCTATTGAAGGCTCCGGTACCGTTCGGTCTCCGGTGACCGACGTGGCGGTTAACGTGTTTGGGCTAAATATTGATGATGATGATGAAATTATCTACTTATGTTCGTTATTGTGGAAATTTATATCATATTGAATTGTAACCGTATAAGGTTAGGTAGTGTTGTTCAGAACCAGCTTCTTCATAAATTTAATGAGGGTTTTTTCGAAGGGGATAAATCATTTTTCTCTCCCACGGTTTTTTGGGGGAAAATCATTAAATGACTTCTCCTGCCCAAGGCCGGACGGGAGGGAGTGTCAGACCCTTACTGACTAAAAACCTCCCTGTTCCTTCTCCTGCTCCGGCCGAGGCTGCGACCCCTATCATCCCGGGAATATATTACAGCATTTGCCCTGCAATCTCAGCTAAATTTATTGATGGTTGACGTGTTAACAAAGTCCTTAAATTGTAGTACTTAAATAGCATGGACTTTGGAATTTATTACCACTGCGCTTTACAATTGGTAATTAGCCTGTTGTCACGCTACTTGGAAATAATATTAAATTACTTACATTCAAATTTAGGTAATCCTAATATTTTTTTAATGTGAAAGGTCGGCAAGCCAGCAAACGAATTACCTGATGGTAAGCAATCAGCGCCGTCCATGGACACTCGCAACGACGGATGAGTAACGAGTGCGTTGCCGATCTTTTGGGGATTAGGGATTTGGAGATTAGGTGGGATTGGGGGAGGGGAAAGATTGAGCCTAACTTTTAAACTTTCGCGTTTCATCTTAACAACATTATATTTACGCGGGTATTAACGCGGAAAATTATAATTTGAATACCTTGGCCGCTACAAAGCCCAGGTGTTTATAAGATCAACTGCAGCTGCGGTAGTTCCTACATTGGGCAAACGAAACGGACCATTGCTGAGAGGCTCAAAGAACATATCGCCGCAGTCAAAAACCGACAGAGCAACAAATCAGCGATAGCAGAACACCTGCTCCAGGCTGTTTCTAATCACTGGGTAGAATTCCACCGACCGCAAATTCTCTCCACTGATCGCCACTACCATACAAGACTTGTGCGCGAAGCGGTTGAAATAAAGAAATGCTCAAATAATTTCAATCGGGAGGACGGCTTTAAATTGTCGTCGACGTGGAATCCAGTGCTTCGCAAAACACAACCTCGCTTTCCTTCAAAGTCGGTTAACACATCTGTGGATATAATCAGCGTAGTGTGTAGACGGCCTAATATGGTAGAAAATGAAAATAAGGGGGTAGATGAAGATTCATCACCCGAATGCAGGGAGCTGTGACATCGCGTCTTCAGTCTGCTTGTGACCACGACCTGTGCAACCGGGTCGAAACGTCAAGCCTACCAAGGTATTCAAATTATAATTTTCCGCGTTAATACCCGCGTAAATATAATGTTGTTAAGATTGAGCCTCCTGTTACCTCACTCACACGGCAAAACACAACGCTTTGGTTGTTTCACGCCGTTTTTCTTTGAGACCATGGTATCACTCCGGTCGAGTCGACCCATTCGTGCCGCAGCAGGGCTCTCCCACACTTAATATCATAGATCATGTATGTGTAATCAAATTAGCCAGACTTCTAAATAATGACCTCTTTTGTTCCAGGTATCGTGGATAAGAAGAAAAGATTACCACCTACTAACAGTTGGACTGACCACCTACAGTTCAGACCAAAGGTTTCAGGCCATTCACTTACAGCATTCAGAGGCAAGTATTCTTTCACATCTTCAGCTTTTAAGTGATCACTGCTGAGCAAAGGCCTCTTCCCACATGGAGAAGGTTTGAGCATTTATGAGTTATTTATGAGTATTGGCTATGTGAGTTGACGGCTACTCAAAGCGGATTACTTCAGTTTTAATCACGATGTGATCTTTTCTTCGCCGTATCAGTTTTTAGTGGATCATTCACCAATCATGATCAGTGACCAATGTGACATTTACCGAGATTCATGTACTTTCTGAAATGATTTAGACATCGTTAACAAACAACGAAGGAAAGCGTCGTGTTGCTCACGATGCTTATTGCTAATTATAAGAGTGATATCGCCAATCTGCCCTGAAAAAGCGTAGTCATTAATGCTCAAACTGTGAGAGTAGAGGCTTTTGCTCAGCAGTGGGCACTTATAGGCTGATGTTAATGATCATTACAGGTATAGTATCCCCCAATATTCAGGCTTAGTTACGTTAATTTAGATTTAAGCACAGACCTGAAAACTTTTTGAAAGTCTCTTCATCTGGAAAAAGGGAGCTTTGGGCAAACATTTTTAGGAAATAGAACCTCACTAGGGTAACCTCACTACAATAGGTCTTTACAAGGTTAACTAGTGACGGTCTAAGTGTGCTCAGCAATTAGGTAAACAATTAGGGCTCTTAAATTTTTAATTATTATAGATTGAGCTACAATGCTCTTAAGGTTAGTAGAGGAAGGTTCAAAATACAATGTAGATTTTAGGGTGAATTCTAAAACCTAATTGTGGTTGTGTTTTTTAAAGCACAGGCAAGAAAATGTATGAAGTTATGGTGAGCAATCAGCACCGCTAATGGACATTCGCAACACCAAAGTTATAGGCTGATGATGTAGAGATTTGAGCATTAAGGATGGTGGGAGATGATTGGGCTACTCCTATTGGGGGAATTGTTATTGTTTGTTCTTTTGTCGCAAGAACCGAATTCGAAATGTCACTACTCATGATAAAAAAATTATAATCATTATCGTCATCCAGTTTGGCGCTGATTGCTTACTATCAGGCAATCTGTGCCTGCTCCTAAAAGTGATATAATGGTTGCACAAACAATCGATGTAGAACAATATACATGAAAAGTGTTTCGCTGTGAGAGTTTACCGGATAACAATTAAAATACAAACTCCCATTTGTCATAAATAGAAACGATTTGCATACAAGAACGAGAAATGTATACAAAATATCATTCGTCCCTTTGTTCAGCAGATAGAGTTAGCTAACTTAGATTTACGAAGTTTCTTCGTAGAAACACTTTGGGAAAACCAATAATCTTGGGAACCCATGTTAATTCCACTTGCTTTGAGGTCACATATACAGAGAAACTAAATAGAATGGGTTTCAAGGGATTACTTATTGATCCCTATAATGTAACAGCTGTGTCTTTTAGGGTTGGAAGCTAAGAAGTATTTTTTGCAATTTGTAGGTACATATGTTGACTTTTGATTAATATGATACTATTAATTTTCTATGCTATTAAGCATTTTTTATGTAATAGAACGGCAAATGAGCCAACGGGTTTCCTGATGGTAAGCAATCAGCGCTGCCCATGGACCCCGCAACAAGTGCGTGCGTGGTTGTTTCACGCCGGTTTTCTGTGAGACCGTGATATAGCTCCGGTCGAGCTGACCCATTCATGAGCTGACCCATTCGTGCCAAAGCATAACTTTTGTCTTAATACATCGCGCTACCACTTACTATAAAGTGTTCCAACTATGTGTTTAAAACTTATTAAAAAAAATACTTCAAATCGAACACAATGCGTCTTCCAAAATCTATATGATATTGCAAATAGAATTACTCAACAATTATGAACTATAATGAAGTATTAGTTGCTCGTTTCAAACTGGAAATTCCTATAGAAAATTAATAGCAAGAATCTCCATACTCGCTTTTAAACAAAGCCAAAGAAAACTGCTTTTTCACCTTCTTCGTCTATATAACAGTAGGTAGCTAAAGTGAATAAGCGTACTAATTAATTTGGTGTCATTCTAGGCCCTTAACAGCGCTTGTGGTGAACGCTAGGCTAAGGTATTAAACCCCCCGAGTCTTTGGCGTATTAACGGTACAAACATTTTGCTTCGGGCATCTTCGGAGAAGTTCGTATTATTTCGGAAATAGGAATGCTCTGACAGTCTACTTGGGTTGTTGTTTGTGCACAGATCAGAATCTAGATTATAATGAGTTTGAGTTAAAATGCATGTAAATTTAACGTAAAAGGCAATGAACGAATTTTAATGAAATTTGATTCAGAGATAGACCATCTGCTACTGCGAGTGGAACCGCTGGCAGAAATTAGACTCAAATAAATGAAAAAAAAATACTAAAGACTCTCAAAACCACTTCAACGTGGCAGTTATATCGAAAAAAGTCGTATATTTTAAGACGCAATGTACCATGTAAAGTTCAAAAGTAGCTATTTTTAGAACCGCAAAAATTCTATTTCAGGTACATGCTCCAGTACTCATGAAATTACAACAGACCTTGTACATCTACATACACTTTTTTTTCACAAATATTTAGGTAACCTTTCTGTTAGGTTTGTCAACAAATATTTTCTGTATCCCAACACATGTAGTAAAAAGAACATACCAACGAGTTTTTATCAAAAGAAACGTGAATTTTGTACATTTTTTACGATGAAGCAAAGGGTTATTTTTAGGGATCTAAGTTCAAAGGTTAAGAACGACCGATTCAAAGAAAAAATATGTTTAAAATGATGTGAGGAAAGAGCCATGCTTCGACACGAATGGGTCGGCTTTACTGGCCGACCGTGTGATACCAACGCCTCACAGAAAACCGGGATGTAACAACGCATGCGGTTTAAGTTAGTGTCCCATTATACCAACAGGCCCCTCTATCTTCCATCCTAATCCCCAAAATCCCACAATCCTTAAATCCCTAACTTCCAAAAGGCCGATACCGCACTCCTTTTGTGCTTTTACTTTACTTTACTGGGAGTAAGTGGCAGAAAACCTAAGAGGTCATGTAGGTACTAGCACATTTATTACGATTCTATTTAGTAACCCATTTCAAACTCAATACAAAAAAAAATCGAGCAGTGTATTAGTCTATCGACGGAAAATCTTAACACCGCGATTTAAAAAGTGACGTCATCTAACAACGCCATCTAGTTTCGTTTAGTGGAACCTTTTAACTACGAACACCTTTGGTGTAACAAATGTCCATGGGGACCATTCGTTTGCGCTTGTTGTTTTTTGATGGTTATTAAATAATTATATATCTCCCGCCTAGGGTGGGGCAAGAAGAAATATCCGACTCTTAAGGCCAAAAATCCCACCTCGTTTTTTCTCATGCTTTTGCCCCCTTATGTATTAATGTAATGATAATAATATGAATACAGAAATGATGACACAGAAAGTCCTACAGAACTACAGCTGTTTATATGTATTCATCGTAAACTTGTAATACTGGATTATGTAAGATAGATAATACTTGAAGTCTATAAATAGCATTAGATTATTTTCTTATTTTAATTTATTCCACTTGGAAGCTTGGAAGTGTTCTTCAAGTTTCTCGTTTCAGCCAATTAGTGTTTTTATTCGTTCGTTCTTCAAGTCTATTCTATTGATTAAGTCTTATGTAAACAATTTCTTAGACTGGAGATTGATATCGCCAATATTCTTTGAGCTAGCATTATGTGTTTGATCATTGTCTGCATGTAGTTGAGCAAAGGCCTCTTCTAATTCAGAGAAAGATTGATTAATCAGTACTTTTTCTAGAGACAGGTTGGCAATTTAAAACTTATAATTAGATAGATATTAAGTCCAGGTTTCCTCACGGTGATTTCCTTCACTGCTTGTCAATGATGTCGAAATAAACTTAGAAAGAATTTTCAAAGCACTCATAACTCCTCCTCTCCTGTTGTAGCGCGTGTTCATGTGCGGCGATGATTGCTTACCATCTGGTAATCCGTCTGCTCGTTTGTCGACCTATCCCATAAACGAAGTACATCATATACCGCGGAAAAAGTCACATTGGTAGTTGCCAAGTTTCGGACCCGAACCCTCAAGCATGAGAAGTAGATCTCTTAACTTAACGTACACCACAATAATCAAGCGTACATAAAAATGATTTTAAAATATTTCTATCATTTTCAGGATTGGACGCTGAAAGTTAGATTTGTACAGAAACGGGACGCGGGCATCTATGAGTGCCAAGTGTCCTCCCATCCTCCCACAAGCATCTTCTTAAGACTCGACGTCGTTGGTGAGTATTTAAACAATATTTTTATCTCAGTCTTAAAAATTTGTAATAGTGTTTAATGTTGATTTCTCGTTTAGATTTGTTGAATATTAATAAAACTAAATTTAACAGAAATCTGAACGCAACAATTACTGAAGAAATGTTGTGTCTGTATACGCAAAAACAAACTGCAAAAAGTGTATCTTAAGTTTAAAAAATTAACGTACATACTTTTGGATTTTGGAAGCAACAGTCATAAACTTTGCAAAAAAGCCTCAAAAATACAACTTTACAATTTGTACAGAAAAAGTTCAGCAAGCTCTGATAGAAGAGTTATAATTCAGATCCAATACCGACTTTAACACCGGTGCCATGAGAGCTTTTTGTGAGTGTGGAAAGTCGTCAAATAACTACTACCACCTTAAGTGGGACGAAAAGGGATGCCAGTACTCTTACTGACTAAAAATTACCCCGTACCTTCTCCTACTCCTGCCCTGCGCCACAGGACACTATTGGGCTTACACTCGGTGCCATGGAAGCTACTGCTTCCCACACTAGATGGCGCTAGTATATTACCCTCGTCATTTCGCCATATAGAAAACTAGCTAATGCCACGCGGTTTCACCCGCTGCTCGGCTCCATTCGATCGTAGCGCGATGTTTTATAGCCTATAGCACTCAGGAACATTGTAGCTATCTATCACTGAAAGGATTTTGGCAATCCGACCAGCGATTGCAAAGATTACCTCCTACATACAAACATACAAACTTACATAAGTTTGTTACTTACAAATAGTACTTACAACTAGTCAGTAAGAGTCTGACACTCTCTTTCGCCTAACACGGCGGGAGAAGTCATTTGACGATTTTCCCCTGACAAAAAAAAATCCCTGTTTGGGCCCAATCCTCCCCCCTAAACCCTAAAAGGCAACGCATTCTTAACTTTTTTAGTATTACGGACTCATACACGGCACCGATGACTAACCATCAGGTAATCCTTATAGAAAAAAAAACACATTCCTATTAAGATTTTCTTTTAAAACCTCATCGTTATAAGTGTCATAAATAACCTAAAATTCTAGACTTAAGCTGCCTAAAGCAATTCAGTTTAAGTTTAAGCTTTCTAAAGAGTAATACGCTTGAGAGTTTTTTTTTTATTTTAAGTGTTGGGAGAACGCACCTGGTTCAGTGAATTTCTCCTCGGAGAGACATTATGCTTCTCTGTAATGTTGTCACATGAATATAATGGTTCCATTTTATGAAGGTTTTATTAAACATATACATACAGTGTCTCGTTAAACTTGCTAATTAGCGAATGTGACTCGTTAAGGGTTATTGGATTTTATTACGTCTGCTCTCGTGATAAGGTTGCTGATCGATGTGATGTAATTTGTTCTTGTTACTTTATTAATGTTGGATTCAAATGTTACTGTTTTACAAAATATGTAAAACATTCGGACTTGCACGACAAGAATCCCTTCTAAACTATTTGCTTTTATATTGACAATTTAATATTTAGATATTTCTATACAATATTATATTGTCAGACTAGCTACTCTCTCGCGGTTTCACCCGCTGATTGGCTCCATTTAATCGTAGCGTGATGTTTTATAGCCTATAGCACTCAGGAACATTGTAGCCATCTCTCAGCGAAAGAATTTTGGCAATCCGACCAGCGGTTCCAAAGATTACCCCCTACATACAAACTTACATTTATAATATTAGTATAGATAAATCCGTTTTTGAATATTTATTTACAATACGTATTTTATGAAAAAGATCTAGAAATAAAGTTCTGTTATTTTTTATCTTGCCCTTACCCAATTTGAGACGGTTATAATAATAATTATAAGCAGCAATAAACACATATTTTCATCTCAATCCCCAATTCAATATTTCATTCAAACAATGAAGGTTCTAGATAAACTCGTTTATTTTGTGACTAGGCACAAATGCCAGTACTTTTCGACCCAAAACTAGTATTATTAATATGTAAATAACCGGACCTAAAACGCAATGGCCACCAGCCATATTAGACGGGTAGGTAGGGTTACCCGTGAAAATAATTAAAATCTTTTAAATTTTACTGCGGCAACACAGGAATACGGCTTCATTTCGTCACAAAATCTGTTTTTGAAAAAATGTGTGCGGTTTTTTTTGTTGAAAAGAGGATTATTTTGGTTATTTTTTTTTTTATTTTCACGTGCTAGGTTGGGTTATGAGATAATTCCATAAAGCTCAGTTACTTCTTAATTTTAAAACCAACGATGCCATTTCAATTTGTTTAAAGCTATTTAAATGTTTAATATTCTTGCTTTAGAGTGTAAATCATTAGTAAATTGATCTGACTTGAAACTTATCAGTAAAACTTTTCTCGGTTTCTTTTTCTTTTTTATGTAATAGGTCGGCAAACGAGCAGGACGTATAACCTGATGGTGAACAATCAGCGCTGCTCATGGATACCCGCAACGGAGGAGTTACGAGTGCGTTGCTGACCTTTTAGGGATTTGGGATTCGGAGATTTAGGGACTGTAAGGATTGGGTCTTCGGTAACTCACACGGCGAAACACAACGCTGTGGTTGTTTCAAGTCGGTTTTCTGTAACGCCTACGAATGGGTCGGCTCGACTGGAGTGATACCACTCACTCCAGTCGAGCCGATCCATTCGTGCCGAAGCATGGCTCTCCCAAACTTAAACTTATTCACGTGAGTTAGTCGTTACTTTCCATAAATTTAAATGTTTCACAGTAGTTGTTATTCAAAAATAGTCATGAGTGAGAGTGTCAGACTCTGACTGACTAAAAACCATCATGGTCCTTCTCCTGCTCTAGGTCGACGTCGCGAAACATTATTGCCTTGGAACACGCAACCCAGGTAAATATCCTACATGACTTTAACACGTACGAGCCCAAAAGTAGAATAGAAAACAAATCCTACTAATATTATACATAAATGTGTAAGTTTGCAAGAATATACATATTAAGTATGTTTTTTTTTTTTTGTGAGGGGAAAATCATCAAATGACTTCTCCCGCCCAGGGCCGGGCAGGAGGGAGTGTCAGACTCTTACTGACTAAAAACCCCCCTGTTCCTTCTCCTGCTCTGTGCCGAGGTCGCGGTGCCTCATTGCGCTTACCCCGCAACCCCGGCTGAACATCAGCCCTTTAGGGCCCCATCTGTGGTGGTCTAATGGCTCTTTGAGGCGCGCGCGGAACGCTACGCGCCGTACGCTCGGGCCTGGTTCTGGTCGGGCGGCGAGCTGCCCTTACTCGCCGACCGCAGGCCCGTGCTTACGGTGGCCGGAGATCGTCCCTTGATCCCCGACGCCCGTAGTGTCGCCAGTTGCGGCTGCTGGGGCGTGAGGAGGAGGATTGCTCCCTCACGCGGGCCGCCTCTCTCTTTGCGAGCATGACTGCTTCACAAAAGGAGGAGACGGCGTCCCAGTTCCTCTCACTCCGCACCATGGCCTCGACTAAGGCCGGGCGCGAGAGGTCGCCGCCGCCGATCACTTCCCTGAGGATACGGCGGTGCTCAGCCCAGGCAGGGCATACCGCTACCGTATGCTCCACCGTATCCTCTAGGTGGTCCTCACAATGACGACACTCGGGCGTTTCCTCCCGCTGATATTAAGTATGTATGTTTGTAATCCTTTCACGCAAAAACGGCTGAACCGTTTTGGTTGATATTTGGTATGTAGATAGGTACTAGGTACTCTTTTTTTGTCAATGGAAAATCATCAAATGACTTCCTCCACCCAGGGTAAGGCGAGAGTCAGTATCAGACTGTTGCTGATTAAAAACCCCGCTCCTTCTTCTGCTCTGGGCCGAGGCCGCGGTGACTCATTGCGCTTAACCCACAAACTCGGAGATAGGTATAACTACCCTGGATCGACACAGAGGCTACTTTCTATCAATACACCAGGCAAAGCTGGGTGAGGAAACTAATTTAAAAATAAAAGATAAAAATACTTAATACAAATGAGTTTATTTTTAAAAGCAATATTTTCCATCGCCTTATTAAACGCTATTGTTAATGTAGAACAAAGAGCTGGGAAGCCATGCTACCAGGGCGTTGAGACTTTAATATCAAATTGTGAACAATCTGGAAAAACAATAATATTTACTTCATTAATAAGTTAGTGGTTTCTTATTAATCAAACCTTTTCTAATGTGTGCTATAGGTAGAGTTATGCTTTTGTTCACCTGTTAGGAAAGTAAGTTAAGTTATAATACGAGTACAACAGAATTGTACAATTTTGTTAAAAAAAAATAATTTAATTCATATTTCTCTTTAAAAATAACGACTTTTATGATAATATCGGTGTCTCCTGTTTCATGGCTGCTTTATATACACACTCCACCCAGACGCCACAGACCGGAACAAATAAGGCTTTTTGTGAAAGGGGAAAATCTTCAAATGATTTTTCTCGCCCAGGATGAAGACGTGTCCAGGCGAGAAGAAGTGTCAGGATCTTGCTGACCTAAAAACATCCTTTTTTTTTCTCCTGCGTTAGTTACTACCTATGTTTTCTACAACTTTATAGCCCTTGCCCCCCCGGTTGAACAGTAACCTATTTGGTCCCATCTGTGACAGTTCATTAGGCTCAAACATTTGTCTTAACGGTGAAAATTTAGAATTACCAAAAATAATATACTTACACCCAGATACTTACAAGGTCTTATTACCGAAAACATGAAAGTACGAAAATAAAAATTAATATTCCAGTAACTTAAGAATTTGAAGGTCCATATAAAATTAAAAAGTCTCTACTTATCCTTAACGTAGATGAATTTTTGTACGCGCTTACAGAAAAATATATGTATTTTGTTATCTACACTAATATAATTTGAGGGAAGACTTTTTTGTTTGTCTGTACAGAATGTATTTGAAGGCTTATAACAATTCATTATTTAGAAAGCGTGCTTTTCAAGTGTTTTCATATCATCATCAGCCTGATATCGTCCTCTGCTGGACATAGGTCTCCCCAATTGCACGCCACTGAGCACTCTGCGGATGACGTCAGTCCACCTAGCTGGAGGACGCCCTCCACTACATCCGTCTGCTCGTTTGCCACCTATTCCATAAAAAAAAAAACATTTGCCCAGACTTGGTCTCGTTGTTATATATCGGACCTACTCGATAGAAAATCTAAATATCATTTTTAAATATCATTTTTATAATCATTTTTAAATTGGTGGCCCGGCAAAGTATATTAAACCTCGAAATTAACTGATGGTTTATGACATTTTAAGCCTTCCCTTTATTTAATATGTTCCCAAATCGTACCAGCCATTCTCGAGATTTAATGAGACTAATGAACAGCATTTCATTTTTATAATTAGGTAGGTAATTTAGTCCACTAACGCCATCTAGTACTAAAGTGAACAACTAACTGGTAGCCGATCGATTATTATAAACTTTTTAATACCGCGAGCGAAACCGCAGTCGCAAACCTGTGATATAAGGATAGTATTATGTATTAGACACAAAGTTATTAGATATTCATGAAACATAAAATGCGAAATGCGTGGAATAAGGGCGGTATTAGCATATCATGTAGGCTGAATATGTTATGTAGTATTTTATAGAAGTCTCTCAGTAAATAAGTTCAAGGATATTACTACTATAATAATATTGTCTAGTTATATTATTATGGAGATTGACGCTACATATATTTTTTTTATTTTTGTAAAATTCTTTTTCTTTGTAAGTGCTTTGTGGTAGTTGTTTTAACGTTAACACATTTGAAGCGTTATCACGTTTAATCCTTTGATTGTGACTATCTTGAACCAGGCCAATGGAGGAGCTTCGTGCGCCGAACGTCATAAACGTGCCTCTACCCAGACAGATTCTGCGGTGTTCAGTTCATTTCAAATGAGCCAAAAGAAGGCCGATGTTCTTCCTTAGTAGCATATGCTTCGGGCACATGCGTCTTGTCCAGGACCAGATGATACAGAAAAATAAGGACTGCAGGAAGAGATTCCACATAGGAATATGCAGTACCTATGTACCTCTGTTTCTGTATTTGTTTTCGTATTTACTGTATGTGTGATGTGCATGAAAAATAAATAAATAAATAAGATGGAACGAGGTGGTTTGTAACCAGTAAGAGTCTGACACTCCCCTTTAATCCACCCAGGCGGGTGAAGTACAAAAGGGCTTATGTAAAAGCAAATTTGATACGCACTTAAGGATTAAAAACAAGTCAAAAATATAGTAATTATAAATTTAAAAATTTAAAAACACCCTACAAAAAATCAGACAGACAGACAGACAGACAGACACGCCTAACTTATAACACCCCTCTTTTTGCATCGGTTAAAAATAGTATGAAACAAAACTTCAATTGACCATCTCTTTATAATAACTGAGTTGCTTTAGAAGATGGCGGAGATAGTGTTAATATTATTATGTACACCCAAAAGTTCCTAAAAAGGCTCTTCAGAGTAATCCACTACTTTTTAAAAAGAGGTCACACCCGCCACTGCCGAAATCAGAGGGCCTGCCATGACGAGGGATAGAGGGATGGAGCTATAAAAGCCATCTCCCTTTCTCGCCAGGAAGATTGGCGCTTTAACACATAATGGTAGGCCTACAGGTCTGTAGATTGATTCTCTTCTCGAATATATCATTGGCAAGCATTGCATATAATAAGAATTTGAAATTCAAAGTGTGGAAGAGCCAAGCTTCGGCATGAATTGGTCAGCTCGACTGGAGTGATTATACCACGGTCTATTATCACTCACACCGCGAAACACAACGCTGTGGTTGTTTCACGCCGGTATTCTGTGAGGCCGTGGTATCACTCCAGTCGAGCCGACCCATTCGTGCCGAAGCCTGGCTCTCCCACACTTACTATACATACGATATATATACTATACATTTTAGTTTTGTAAACCACTGACATTCGTTTCGAGGTAGTCAACACACAATATATGACAATTTCTGTCTAAATCAATGTTGGTATTACACAAACTAATATACGATTCTTGGAACGTTACAATGAGTGAAATAATAGCTACACTAACTGTGTTTGTTAGTTCCTAATAGGATTTCAATAGGATAATTATTTTAGTATTAACTTGATTTAACAGTAGGATAACATTATAATAGTATGACGTGGTTTCTGAATATCTGATGGAGTTTGTGAATAGAATTTCCGATAAATGTACTATTCATTTGTTAACAAGAAATGTGTACAATTATAACTAACATAAACCATTTATACAGTCATCTATTATTTAAAATAAAAATAAAATGATAAGCTATCAAAGTCAAAGTCAAAATCATTCATTTCAATTATACCCTTACAGGCACTTTTGAACGTCAAACAAAGCTTATGGGTAAAAAGTGTCAGTTATCTGTCAGACTTCTTAGTGGCGCTATTGCTCGTTCCAAAGTGTACATTCCGATAGAGAAGAACGAGCAAGAAACACCATGGTTAGTCAATCAACTAAAAATCGCGGGTTACTCACGTGTATAAATTGAGAAAAGCTCTACTTGTTTCGAACCACAGAGGGCGGCGTCGTCGTCGACGACGTCGCCGCGTCCGCGCACGCTGCTCATGAGGAAGAACCCCTCTGTGGTTCGAAACTAGTAGAGCTTTTCTCAATTTATACACGTGAGTAAGCCGCAATTTTTAGTTGATTTAGTATGTCTCACGATAGTTATTATAAAAACCATGGTTAGTCTTCTTAAATCAGTTTAACATACAGATTGTTTGTTACTTTATTATGTTGGTTCGATTATTTATAATAATAAAAATTCATCCATATCGATGTTAATGGGTAAAATGTGGCCAGAAGATTGGCAGCATTGACACGTTACATGGAAATACTTATCTTCTGCTAGAAGAACAAACCAGACCTAGGTCACAAGATGCGTCGAATAGGCGTTCGTTCTTTTCAAAGGCCGACAACGTACACCTAACTTCTCTGGTGTTGCGGGTTTTCATGGGCGGTGAAGACTGCATACCGATTAACCTCGCTTTCGCTACCTTCCTCTCCCCCCCCCCCCCCCTCCAATAGCCAATTTAAAATCACTATCTTAAAAATTCAGCAACACTACCAGATGGCACCAGACGTAACCGATCTCTTACCACCAGCAAATAAATTCCTAGTCCTAAATCCCCAAAATACTTACCCTTTTCTTCATAAGACCGGCAACGCACTTGCAACGGACTAACTGCCATACCAAACATTGACGATTGCTTACTGGCAGGTAATCCATAAAATCATTTGCCGCCATATCATATAAAAAAAGATATTACACGAAACATCATAATACTCAGAGCTTCGCCATATTCGGTTGGCGAAAAAGGAACAAGAAATTGCTCATTTTATGTATCGTGTATTAAAAAAACAAAATTCAGCAATTACAGCGATTTCGTTACCGTAAAAGCGCTTTATCAACTCGATACGATTAATTTATTATTCCATTACCAGTAAAAAACACGCTACCTCCCATCACAATTTTTAATTTCCCTATAAGAAATTCCTCGCCTATAATTTTATCACGTAAAATATTTTTAAAATATAGTATATATATTCCCTTTTTAGCGAAATATTTTAAATTCTTTTTGTCGTGTGCAAAAACGTCAGCTTAACATGGACCTGACGGACTTATATATCCATCTCGAGTTGCGTAAAGGAATGAAATTTCGATTTGGGCCGAGTGATGTCATGCGAAAGTAATGTCCATAGTAATGCAAACGAATTACTCCAGAAATTGGATGGCCAACATTTTGCGAAACGTGTTTTATATAAATCTCCCTATTGACCCTATTTGAGGCAGTCTCCGCGATTGTCAATGGAGTAAGACTTCACATCATAGCTTAGTTTGCTGAGCAAAGGCCCCTTCTCGGAGAAATTTTAGACATTAATCACCACGCTTACTTGCTCAAAGTGGAGTGGCGATTTATAATTAAAAATCGTTAGTCCTCATCAATCTCAAGTCTCACGATATTTTACTTCGCCGTTTCTGTTTGGTGTCGAAATAATCTTGAAAAGTACATAAAATTTGGAAAAAGCCACATTGGTACTTGCCAGGTCCGAGCCTCAACCCCCGGACCACCATCAAAGACTTTTGGCCCGGTGGTTGAGCTTACCCTTACCGCCATACTCAGAATCATTAAATGATAACAAAATCCAGTCCTTACTAAATGTTACCGTAACAATATCATTAGTACAGGTTTGTAAAATGTGCCTGAACTTTAAAATCATCTAGCTGTGATATGTGTCAGAAAACCCGTTTTGTGATCGTTCTCGTTGTAATATGAATAAAAAACTTGGATCTTGGATACTTGACTTTAATATCACAGTACACAGTCGGCCAGCTCACTGCACCAGAGTTACATTGTCAATGGCCGACACTCTCTCGGCCACCTTATTTATACTAGAAGATGACACTGACATTGACAGTTCTAGTGTTACAATAATTAGTATGACTAATTAGAGATGATACTTTTTATCGTAGTTACGTTTCATTTTTGTGAGGAAAGATAATCATCAAATGGCTTTTCCCGCCCTGGCTGGGGCGAAAGAGAATGTCACACTACAGACTAAAATAAATCTGCTCTGGAAGGGGTCATGGTGCATACATTATCTCGCTTGTCAACCCTAATCGTAGAAGGCTCTCCTCTACAATAACTTCAGCAAACATCAACCATACTGAACGTGTTTAAAAAGTATACCAAGTCTGATTCGGAAAAAAGTGTCCACTTTGCTTGAAGTAACAAATAAATTACTTAGAAGAAATCGTGAAGGAATTCGCTATTCTTTACGACGTGTTCACGAATATTTTTGCGGAACGACCTCACATAGCACTTATTTGTACTGTTAAGCTGAAAAAACACAGAAAACTGGCGTGAAACAACCACAGCGTTGTGTTTCGCCGTGTGAGTGAGGTTACCAGAGGCCCAATCCTTCCCCACCCCCAATCCCTAAATCTTCAAAATCCTAATTCCTAAAATGTTGGCAACGCCCTCGAAACTCTTCCGTTGTGGTGTCCATGGGCGGCACTGATTGCTTACTATCAGGTAATTCTTCTGCTCGTTTGCAGACCTATGACATAAAAAATAAATCGTTCGACATGGGACATCACTATTTTGTCCACCAAATGGGGCACAAACCGAACTTTTTTCACTTTGACAGATGCTTAACGCGCGCGATTTGATTGTTTTTAAAGTTTATTAAAAAGTGTGATATAGGTTTATTTATACTTTGCTGGTTTACGGGATTTAACGAGCACGTTTTTTTTTTTGTTAGGGGAAAATCAACAAATGACCTTTCCCGCCCAGGGTAAGGCGAGAGAGAGTGTCAGACTCTTACTGACTAAAACCAAAAAACCCCCTGTTCCTTCACTTGCTCTGGGCCGAGGCCGCGGTGACTCATTGCGCTTAACCCGCAAACCCAGCTGAACAACAGCTTTATAGCCCCGTCTGTGGTGGTCTATTGGCTATTTGACGCGCGCGCGCGGAAACGTGCACGTACCTTTAAAGTATAAGTTTGTTTTGTTTTAATAGTACAATATTTTGAATTAAAACTCTCAATAACTGGTTGTCTAATTCGGAATTCAAAATTCAAATAAGCAAATTAGAAAAAAAAATTTGAGGTTATACATTTCCAACTCACTTCATAGCTCAATTCCGCCACTAACATGATTGAAGGTATCCATAAAATATTATAGGAACAATAGCAAGCAGTAGCCTAGATCGACTGAACTAGGAATATAGTGGAACGCCAATATATTCAAAGTTCAAGCGACCACAAGAGATTTAAGATGAAATGTTGAAAGCAACGTGTATGCAAGCTTAGTTATTGACTGTTGTAGTTAACCATTGTGTGAACTAGTCGACTTGAGTTGCCAGCGTACAAATTGAGTATATTGGCTTGACAAAGCAATGTAGGTATTGTTGAATAATAACATTTTAAAATAGGGATAAAAGTCATAACAGTTGAAAAGTGGGAGAGCTATGCTTCGGCACGAATAGGTCTGCTCGACCGGAATGACGACACGGTTGGCAGGCTCGATCGGAGTGATAGTGAGTGAGACACGGTTACGCAGAAAACCGGTGTGTAATGTGGCGTTATCCTCCCCCATATCTTCAATCCCCTCCCCAAATCTCCAATTCTCAAATCCTCTGGCATCATTAAAGTTCATGAGAAGCCTCGATGGTTTATCACCAGGTAATCCGTCTTTTCTTTTACCGCATACTTCTAAAAAAGCAAAAATCTGAAGTTAATTTTTTAAATCACATATGTATAAATTGTGATTTTTATGAAATATTTTACGAACTCGATCTTAACATAAAGTCTAGGAGTGATCACAATATACTATAACAATAGCAAAAGATAGAAAGAAAATACAATTAATTCAGTAATATCAACTAACATAGAGAGAGGTTGTGTTATTTTAGGATTGATAGCTGTTTGAGACATTGAGATTACTGTGTCTGGGTTTTTATAAAGTCATATTAGAATACATCATCATCATCATCATCAGCCCTTTTCAGTCCACTGCTGGACATAGGCCTCTCCTATTGCACGCCACTGGGATCGATCTTCGGCCACTCGCATCCAGCTCCTGCCAGCCATCTTGCGCAAATCATCACTCCACCTTGCCTGAGGACGTCCTACATTACGTTTGCCGAGACGCGGTCTCCACTCAAGAACTCGTCTACTCCAACGGTCATCGGTTCTTCGGCTAATATGGCCAGCCCACTGCCATTTCAGCTTGCTAATCCGGTGGGCTATGTCGATTACCTTGGTTCTCTGCCGGATCACCTCGTTTTTGATTCGATCTCGCAGAGAAACGCCGAGCATAGCCCTCTCCATAGCTCGCTGAGTGACTTTTAGCTTGTGAACCAGCCGCACCGTCAGTGTCCACGTTTCGGCTCCGTATGTCATGACAGGTAGGACGCACTGATTGAAGACTTTCGTCTTTAGGCACTGTGGGATCGACGACGTGAAGACTTGACGCAGCTTTCCATATGCTGCCCAACCTAGCTGAATTCTTCCATTCACCTCGTTCTCGAAGTTGTTTCTACCCATCTGCAATGTCTGCCCGAGGTATACATATTTTTGAACGACTTCGAGAACAGCGCCGTGTACTGCAATCGGTTCCGGTAGTACATGTTCATTGAACATGACCTTGGTTTTATCCAAGTTCATCCGTAGGCCGATGCGTATAGAAGAGTCAGCCAGGTCATTCAGCATCCGTTGTAGGTCCTGCAGCGTTTCTGCTACGATGACGATGTCGTCTGCAAATCGCAAGTGAGAGATGTACTCGCCATTTATGTTGATGCCGCGTCCTTTCCAGTTCAGCGTCTTGAACATATCCTCCATTGCATTTGTGAACAATTTCGGGGAGATAACATCCCCTTGTCTCACACCTCGATGCAACGGTATCGGCCTTGTTTGCTGATCCTGTACTTGGACGGACATGGTGGCGGCCTCGTAGAGACATCTCATCACTTGGATGTATCGCCAATCTACTTGGCATCGCTGCAGGGACTCCAGGACAGCCCATATTTCGACCGAGTCAAAGGCTTTCTCATAGTCCACAAATGCTAGGCACAGGGGCTGATTATACTCCTCAGTCTTCTGTATAATCTGCCGCACTGTGTGGATGTGGTCTATGGTGCCGTATCCGCTCCGAAACCCAGCCTGCTCCGGTGGTTGGAATTCGTCAAGTCTTCGCGCAAGGCGGTTCGTGATCACTCTCGAGAACAGCTTATAGACGTGGCTTAGAAGGGAAATGGGTCGATAATTCTTCAGTAGGGTTTTGTCACCCTTTTTGAAGAATAAGACGACCACACTCCGACTCCACGCCTCTGGAGTTCTCCCTTCAAACAGGACAGCGTTAAATAGCTTTTGCAGCTCCCTGAGTACCGGTTTGCTGCCTGCTTTTAGAAGCTCTGTCGTAACGCCATCCTCTCCAGGGGCTTTTCCATTTTTAAGCTGTCCAAGAGCGATCTCGATTTCGTCAATGCTGACTTCTGGCAGGTCTTCGGTGTAATGGCGTATTAAAGTGGCTCTAGAGTCCTCATTTCCGGGGTCAGGTCGAGATGCATGCGAAGCGTATAACCGGCCGTAGAAGTTTTCTACTTCCGAAAGAACTGCCGGCTTCGAGACAACGACTTCTCCACTTGCTGTGGTCAACTTCGTCAGGTGGCTTCTTCCAAGAGATTGTACGAACACTTTTGGCCCCCGGTTTTGCTCGATCGCTCTCTCGATTGCAAGGGTATTCGAGCACCGGAGATCGTGTCGCACGTGTTTGCTAATCTCTCGGTTTAGAGCCCGCTTCTCTGACGAAGTGACGGGTGGGTTTTCACGTCGTCTCTTCATAAGCCCTAAAGTCTCTTCCGAAAGCTTCGACTTCTTGCCCTTACGCTGCATTTCACAAAATCTCGTACCTTCTTCCCTGAGAACTCGAACCACGTTTTCAAGGTTCCGGTTAACGTCGGTTGTGGTTTCCAGGGCAGCAAATCGGTTCTCCAGGTTTAACTGAAACGCTTCAGATCCCATTTTGATTTGAAACAGGGTTGGTCGGAGCCTGGCCTTCATCAAGCGGACTCGTTCGGCTCTGAAGTCGATATTCAGAGAGCCTCGGACGAGTCGGTGATCGCTACCGGTATTAAACCTATTAATCACGGAGACGTCTCTGAATATGTGCCTTTTGTCCGCCATGATGAAGTCGATCTCGTTCTTTGTCATAGTGTCGGGGCTTTGCCACGTCCACTTCCTTTGGGGCTGCTTCTTAAAGAATGAATTCATTAAGAACATCCCCTCCCGTTCGAGGAAATTGACGAGCATTTGCCCCCTATGATTCCTGTTTCCATACCCATGGGATCCTACTACCGATTCACTGCAATTTTGTACTCCCACTTTGGCGTTAAAGTCCCCCATAACAATGTTGAAGTGAGTCCTAGTGGTGGAGTGGAGGGCCCTCGATATATCATCGAACATCTCCTCCACCTCATCATCGGAGTGTGCCGAGGTCGGTGCGTACACTTGGACCACCTTAAGGCTATACCTCTCGGTGAGCTTTATAATGAGGTACGCCACCCTGTTCGACACACTCGACATTTCCACAACATTGTTAGATAGGGACTTGTTAACCAGAAACCCAACGCCACCTTGGGATTTTTGGTCTCCCTCACGGAAGTACATCAGGTGGCCTGATTTGAGAGTTATCGTGTCCTCCCCCTCTCTTCGGACTTCACATAACCCTAGTATGTGCCACCTGATCTTCCCAAGTTCCACCTCTAGTTGCGCTAGATGCGAGTCAAGCCGTAGCGTGCGTCCGTTGTACGTCGCCAGGGTCAGTCTGTTGTGGTGGCCTCCCGTAGCCCGGAGATTCTTAGCACCCCCTACCCCACCGTTACCATGGTCGCCACCATGACCAGGAATAGTGGGGCTGCCGGGAACTGGGGGCCGTGGCCTTCGTTTTTTGCCCATAGGAGGTATTGCCCATAATCGCCACGCTGGGCAGGCGGGTTGGCGATCGCAGGGCGAAACTTTTCGCACCGGTAACGCTGCTGCCCGTCACCGGCCTGCGGTACTTAATTTCGCCTGTTTGTAAGGGACGGATATACCGCCGTCGGTCGGTCGCCAGAGCCTCGTTCGTTGACCAGCAGGATGCACCGCGTGCAGGTGAGGTTGGCTTGGGGCGAAAGATGGAAGTTCGCCCCCTTACATCCCATTAGAATACAATTTATCAATAATTCTCAGTTAAAGACTTTTATAATCCAAATCCAAACTAATATTATAAATTCGAAAGTAACTCAGTCTTTCTGTGCTCAATATTATAAATTCGAAACTAAACCCCGGTTTCCGAAAGGCCGATCAATGTTAAAATCAGTTTAATCTCTTGTCAAGTCATCTGATTGGTTGACTGAATTATCAACAACCAATCAGATGACTTGACAAGACATTTAACAGGAGATTAGTTAATTTTAGCGTTGACAAGCCTTTCAGAAACCGGGTGTAACTCTGTCAAAAGACAGCCAGTAAGAAGAAAAAACAGACAGACAGTCTGTCTTTTCTTCACGCCTAAACTACTGAACCAATTTTTGTGAAATTTGGTAAGTACAAACATAGTTTGGAACTCGAGAAAGGACATAGGATAGTTTTTATACCAAAAATCTGCAGGAGCTAACTATTCCACGCGAAAGAAGTTGCGGGCAAAAGCTAGTTTTCTATAATAAAATGGATAGCAAAATGTCTTGGTAAGCGCATAACTGAATAATACCTGGACTAATTTTGACAAATTTATTTTGTTGTGTTAGACATAGTCACGTAAAGGCTTCGATGAAAAAAAATTTTAAGGGGCGGGCTGCTAGTTACTGTATTAAGTAATCATATGTACCTTTAACAAATAGCATAAAATTTGTCTACTGCGAAGAAAAAGTCTCATCTCACACGAAGAAGGATGCACATGTCTCACCACGCTGGCTTAAGATAGATAAGTAATTTCAAACTTATAAAAAGAAATTATAAAGTCCAAATTTCTTTAAGATTAATATTTTCGCCGTCTGTCTAATCTTAGAATTTACACGTAATTCGAAAAATGTCACATTGATTTTGCCAGTGCTTTACTCAATGCAAAATAAGTTAAATATGCTATATTAGTTACATGTCAAAATAATAGGATTTAACTTTTGAAAATTTTTAATTTTTCAAAAGTGCAAACGTCATCATAGCAGTAACTGCTTTCAGTTTTTAAAGACTTTTCTTTAAGTCAATTTATTGACTCAACATGCAATCTGTTATAAAGGTATATTATTGTCATCTAATACAGACAGTTTACATGTAGGTACAGTTAGTTAACTTGAATAATACCTATACTAATATAACAAATTCTTTGTCCACAGAGGCGCGAGCACAAATCTCCGGGCCAACGGAAAAGTATCTGAAGCCTGGATCGACGTTACGACTTCAATGTTCCGTGGTACAAACTACAGAAGCACCTGCTTTCGTCTTCTGGTGAGTAATTTTCCTAAATATTTTGGATACCAAGGTTTACAAGGTTTACCAAGGATAAAATGACACATGTCACAACCTCCAAAAATATATTGGTAACAGTATATTGCTACAACGATACAAATATTTACATTTCTTCTCCTTCATTCCCTGAAACAGTCATATTCAGCCAATTTCATAGCTTTTGCTCGCGACTCCGTTCGCGTGGAATAGTGACTTCCTGCAAATGTTTGGTACAAAAACTATCCTATGTCCTATAACTATCAAACCAAATTCCACAGAAATCGGTTCAGTAGTTTAGGCGTGAAGAAAAAACAGACAGCCGGAGTTACTTTCGCAATTATAATATTAGTATAGATATAGATTACTTAACAAAATGTAACGTTTATGTTAACTGTCAATGGGCCGGAGATTAAGGGAACCGCTTCTTAAGCGGTGCGCGTCCGAATCCTGGTCAATGTGGCTTTTATCAAGTTATATGTACTTTCTCAGTTTATTTAGACACCATTGACGCACGGTGTAGGAAAAACAGTAAGGGAAATAAGTTTAAAATTGCCAATTCGCCTTGAGTAAGCGCTGTGATAAATTCTAAAACCTTCTCCATGTAGGAGGCCTTTTTTTATCAAAGGGTACTTATAGGCTGATGATGATATCTTCATAAAATACTCTCAAGAAAGAAATTGTAATCCTATAAAACCTCTTTCGATCAAGTCTCTCAAAAAATGGTTATATGGAGTGATACTCAATAAAACAATTTTGATACTAAATAAACAACAAAGTAATAAAAATGTACTACATAATATCAACCACACACTTTTTTCAATTGACTTCTTTATTAAAAAGACCAAAACAAACTTATCAACTTCGCTGAAAACAAACAAAAATAAACAATAAATCGTTCGAATAGAAATCATTTCACGTTATTACATTTCCATTTCTATTGAAATAAACATGTTTAATAAAATCCCAGAACAAAAAGTCAACCGACGGAACTACATAAAATAGATTTTATACCGTGATTGGTTGAGAATTGGGTGCAAATTCAATTGGAGGATGGAGGTCTCATCAAAAATTTTTGCTGACTGTCTGTCGTGGGGCATTTGAATCGATAAAATGTTACTTCTTATTTTTTTGTTTTTGCTCTATTTCTTACTTTCTTGATGAGAACCGAATGAAAGGTGGAATAGTAACTATCGTTACTATTAGTTTGTCGTTACAGCCTTGCTTCGTGACAAATGGCCCTGCTCGACCGGAGTGAAACCAAGGCCATTCAGAAAAGTGTGTTTCACTGTTTCACCCAATGAATGAGAATACTAGAGGATTAGTTCCCAAAAGACCAGCAAGGCACTCGTAACTCCTCTAGTGTTGCCATCACGAGCGGCGCTGATTGCTTACCATCAGATAAAATCGTGAAACGTAGTCCATTTATTGAAAAAGTCAGCCGTGATTTCACACTTAAGAGTTGCATTCTAACTTGAAACTAGTTACAGATATTTCCATTATTAATTCACGTGAGTAAATCGTTATTTTGAATGGATTTATAATTGAAGTTTTTTTCATCACCAATATCACAATAAAATTGTAGGAAATCGCCAACCATGGACAGTCGTATCAAATTAGAATCATGTATTTTTTTTTTAAAAAAAAACGTTGCCTTACACTAGGATTTTCTCCTGTGCCGTAGGTGCGTTTACAAACATACAATTTCACATGCACGTCACACCCAGACCCGGAACAAAAATCTGTGGATCACACAAAGAGTTGTTCCGTGCGGGAATCGAACCCGTGACACGTTGCGCGGCAGCCACCGCGCCAACCGTGCAGTCATGTATATCTTTGGATGATATCGTTTTACCGTAAAGTTTAACTTAAGCACCCATAACTTGATTTAAAAGTGGTCGATCATTGTCAAACACCTCTTCTATTTTATCTGCTCTGTTAATTAGGCAAATTACTACAAGTATGAGAGAAGCAGCAAATTAGGCAGAGCCTGTATATTGGTGACCCAGTTAGCTTTATCATAGTAGAAAATGAAATGGTTATATGATATTCTAATCAAGTCTCGATCTACGATTTATTTATAAAACATTTCCTTTACCTAAAAACCTAGTTTCCATTGTCCAATAAAATTTCTCTTGCCTCATCACTAAAGGCTCCATAAAAACCCCTGCGAAGGTACCTACCGCAAGTACGCTTTCTCCAGAAAGCAGTACTCACCTCTTTCCTCGACGATTTATTACGGACCATCTGTATGACTAAGTGTTTATACAGATGTGCATTCTATCCAGAAGATCTTAAGGGGGATTTTTGCTGAGCACTTTTCAGGATATTTTCCCTGCGTATTTCTTTTTTTTTTGTTGAATTTCTCTACGTATATCTGTGATTAAGTTGCTGCTTTTACGTTTGCGGTTAGCTTGCTTCTGTGTTTATGTACATGATATAAATTTTCACCTTTTATTTCCTGAAAGCATTATGTATACATAATACTTATATATGAGAGGCCTATTTCTCAAACCAATCTGATTTGAGTACTCTTTACACATCTTACATTGATTTGGTAAATATTTCTGTATATAATTGGCGTGGTTTTTATAAAATGTTGCCCAAAAATTTTATTCGGCTTCATCGTCGCTGGTACTTTTTTGAGATTTTTTGTGATAGCTATACAAGCGAGCAGACGGACTTCCTGATGATAAGCAAGTATCTTTGGACACCTGCAACACCAGAGGAGATACCAGAGCAGTGCCGTCCTTGGGTGATTTGAGTTTCATAGATTTAGGGATTGGAGATGTATGAAGTTAGGGAAGGATTGGGCCTCCAGTAACCTCACATCACTGTGAGGCCGTGGTATCGATCCGGTTGAGCCGACCCATTCGCGCCGAAGCATGGCTCTTCCACATTTTCGTAAAGATGGACTATCGTTCAATAACTTTTCCCGGGGCAAGAGAGAATGTCAGTTTATTACTAATTAAAGCCACCTCTTTCCTTCTCCTGCTCAAAGCCGGACAGCGGTAATTATGCTCTTCCCTAACTGGTACTGAATTAACATTACCAAAGAGTATATAATGTTCCCGAATCTCGGTAAAAGGAAGTTCTTCCAACCTTGCAGACTGCAGTCTTGCAGTTTGTACGTTGTTTCTGTCGGTTTAAATTCAGGTGCAAACTTCACTTGAACGATGTATTGAATTCCCTACAGAAGTAATTCTATTCACGTATGCATGTCGAATGTAAAGTACCGTGTAATGCTATTAGTCACATCCATCAGAAAGCAAGTTTCTTCAAACAGATGTTACGATGTGTTCTAAGCTGTAACTGAGGATTATAAGGTAACATACCAGGAATTGGAAACCAAAATATATAATTATCAAAAAACAGTCACACACTATTTTTGAATAGTGACTATCGTAAGACACAAGAATATATCGAAAATAAGGACTTACTCACCTGAGTCGACCTAGAAAAGCTCTACCGGTTTCAAGTCATGAGTCATCCGTATGTGAGCAAGTTAACATCTCACCATCATGCTTCAGCCTATAAATGCCTACTGCAGATCAAAACACGGCCTTTTATTACACAAAGAAGATTTGGTTTTGCATCAAGCACCGCGCTTGGCCAAGTCGGATTGGCGATTTCAAACTTTAAATTAACAATTATATTAATAAGACCAGGTTCAGACCCTCACGATATTTCAGTTCACCATAATCTTAGAAAGTAAATATAACTCTAAAATATTATATTGGCTCTACCCAGGTGTTAGAACCTTTACCGAACAGTCCACAACTGTGCCACGGTTATCTAATTTATAACCTGAATTTTGATATTCATCCGGAGATAATACAGGGTAATTATTGTGCTTTAAACTATAACATTTAAGTTAGGAAATATGTTTGTATTTGTTATATATTTCTTACAAAACACGTAGCCTTACAAATATTGTACTCAGGCGAAGTTGTGGGTCAAGCGCAATGATGAAAAGCCAAGGCACCGGCCGGCAGAAGACAGAACGGGGTGATTTTGGACTGAAACTCCCCTTCTCGCCCCTCTTTAAACTATTTTCGATGTATGTCAAAGATCATAACTAAATCAGCGCATGGTCCATTACAAAATATTTGATCTTCAAGATAAGAAGCAATTTTCGGCAAAGTTTTTCGAGCTATTTCCAATTCTAAGATAACATATGTAGGTACTATGCAGACTCAAAAATTGGATTTATTAATATCTAAAAGGTAAACTTTTAAATAAACAATTTTGTTTCAAACTCTTTTAAATCAAATTGTGGTTGAATTTTGGCCAGTATCCAACGACCTACTACTCCGTCCAATTGCTTTTAAAAACTTGCTCTTTTAAAACTGGTCCAGTTTTTAAAAATGTGTCAAGCTTCAACCTTTCTGACATACATCTTTGGGAGTGATGTTCTCATGTTTTTCTTTTAACTCACGTTCATTTTTCTTAGCGTCGTTTTATGTAGGTTAAATGATGGCTTTTCGACGGAAAAGATGTACGAATTATTGAGTTTCATCATTAAATTGTATTCTTATTTTAAATTCCTCAGTATTTGCATGGTTGGTAAAGTAAATTTTGAAAACAATTCCATGTCCAATTTGCTAAGTAATTATAATTCTACAAAAGTTAAGAGTCATCTGCAAAAAATGTTCGCCCTAACATTTCCAAAAATAGATCTTATATAAACATAGCAAAAGCCTACAAAATATACGAATACAAGTATTTCTTTTAACAGTAACACGATTGAAGCTCAAAAGATGTCTCCGTCAATTTAATTTGCTCAGCAAATAAGGTTTGGCAGTACGACTTGGCAACTGTAAGACTTGACGCTAACAGTTGCCTATATATCTACATAAATGGTCCAGTTGGCTGGTAGGCACATTTTGTCTTAGTCTGGTAATGATTCTGGATTTATGTATTCCTTTAGCTTGCGTTGGTATTGAGGTTTAGTTTTTGTTAGACGAAAATGTTTGGTTGTTTTTGTTATATCAATTTTCTTTTTTATAATACAGAAAATCTGATACGTACTTTAATTAGGTATTTGCCATTATCTACTTTTTTTGTATTACAAATTTCGTGAGACATGATAATATTAAATTAATTAAATATGTTTTACGGTTTATTCAACTACATGTTTGTCAAGTTAACTCCAGGTGACAAAACACCTATTAATAAGCATAGTGTTATTGATTAAGTAGAGAAGAAATCCTTACTTTAACCTTGAAAGAAAAACAAAGCTGATTAATATAAAAACAATGTTTATTACCTAAGTCAGTTTTCGAATAACAATCACAGTTGTCAATAGGAACATTTATTTTTAATAAAATCAACAAACTAAGATGGATTGGCTATTTGTTGCCTGCTGTTCTGTTCTCTAATAAAATGTTTTCGTTCATTCGACAACTTTTGTTTTTGTTTCGCATTGTTTATTGAGTCTGCTGTCAGCTCGATTTCAAAGGAGCCATTTTGATTTTCGTCTTTTATTAATTAAAAAGCTTATAGAATGGCTCCCGGCGTATTGTTTTCGTTAAATAACTGGTTTACGTTTTCCTTATTGTCTTGTTAAAGGCATTCAGAGAAAATGATGGCTGGTAAGGTATGTTTTTCCACGCGTGTTACAGCATTATTGTGGAACAAAGTGCTTTGTGACTTTTTTCGCTTTTGCCTTTTATTGTTTGAGGTAGAAGGAAAGTAGTAGCTGTTATTGTGAATCTATGTTTACCGGGGGTAAATATAATTGATATGTGACGTTAGTTGAAGTTGTCACAACTTTGGCTATGGGCTATGCGATGATGGGCTATCGAGAAAGAACAAAAAGTCTGAATATGGTATTTTTTTAAGGGAGAAAATTAATCGTCATATGTCTTCTTTGGCCCTGGACTACTGGCTAAAAAACCCATTCTTTCCCACTCTAAGCCTAAACCGCGGTACATTATTGCACTTGACCTGCAATCCCTGATTTTGAGCTAACCTGGAGTTTTAAATGTATCTGAAATCTCCATTTTTTTTTTGTAACACAATGAAGTTACAATTATTTTTGTCTTCCATATGAATTCGTTCGTTCTATAGTTTGGATAAACTTGAAAAGATATAAAACTTATCTTGTTCAATATTTACCAGTCTATGCCCTAACCTGGGGTCTCCGTTCTTAAGCATTTTTTTAAGTGAGCCTTGTAATGAACTTGAATACGTGTTTGAATACTACTGAAAAAGCTGTAAACAAAATATTAATTAATCTAGCAAATACGACTGCATGGTCGACGCTGTGTTTGGACAACCAGCTGCTAAGCAACGCATCTCAGAGTTAGTTAATATTTGTTCCAGGTCTGGGTGTAATGTGTATGAGCTATTGTTAGTAGAAAACTCACAACTTCAGAGATAATAAAAAAAATTGAGGGTGGGACCCTTGCTGCATGTGCATATGCATGATTGCATAGGAGTGGGATTGCATCCTGCAATAAGCCTGGATTTTTGTCGCGGAATTAAAACTAAATATTTTCCCTAACATTTAATAAATCATTCTAATAAATACTTAACCAAATCTCTTATTGTTGCCCCCAGGTACCACAACAGCAGAATGATAAACTATGATGTGGAGCGTGGTATAAACGTCACGACAGATCCAGTACAGCGACTATCAGATCTGCTGATACCTGCAGCCAGTGTATCACACGCAGGCAACTACACCTGTGTGCCAAACAACGCTGTACCTGCTAGTATATACGTCCATATTTTTAATGGTGAGTTGTTTTAATATTTACGTATATGCAGTGTGATTCTGTAAGTTTCATTCTTAACTTCTAATCTGAATCCGCTGTGAGTAGTGTAGTACACCTGTAAGTTGAAATAAATTGACTGCAACATTTTGTAACTTATATAAAGTATTAGATGACGTTACAAGTGCTATTCTATAATATAATTTCCACTCACACTCGGACAAGATTCAAAATCAAACAAATTTTATAGATCCGACGTGGTGCATTTAAGGAAGATAGATAGGTACTTGGCCTGTTATAGGCTTGGTGGTAAAAAGTAACTATAACTATTCACTTCGGACTTGAAAATAAAGAGGACTCTTTTGACAAGAAAAATACTCAAACGGCTTTTTCCACCCTGGATGGGGCAAAATGGGTCAGACTCTTACTAAGTATCGCTCTGTTCCTTTTTTTATAAACTTGGCCGTGGGACATCTTGCCCCCCAGCAGAAGTTTTAGGAGAGGTAAGGTAAGCTTCCCGAAAATGAATGCATTACTTAGTATATTTTTGCAAAAGGTCCTACCACTGTAAAAATTGAATAATATAACATAATGTCACGGAATAACATAACATCATGTTATGATAGAACAATCAAAAAGTCGAACTTGTTGGAAGTGACGCACTTTGTAGCAAACACAATATCGGTGACCTAGAAAACTTGGTCGTACTCTCTGCTGTAAACAAACAAACATATGTTGAACATACATAACATTGACGTTATTCTGGACAACATGCTACTCTGTAGCTTTTTATGGGATAGGAAGGCAAACACCACACAACACCGATATATTGATTGTAGGCTAGGGATTTGAGGATTGGCAAACATGGGAATTGGGATTCCTTTGGATGAGGATAATCATCCAGTGATTTCTCTCGTCCTCTGCTGGGAGTGTCAGACTCATGCTGACTCAATTCCATCCTGTTCCAAAGATATCCTGTCCCTATAGGGCTGAGGGGTAAGGGCAATGAGCGCAATTTGATGATTTTCCCCTCACAAAAAAGCCCTATTTTACACAAGGTTTTGGTCATGTCGTTATATTTGTGTGCAAAGCATGACACATACCTCGGAGATCTGATTGTCGGATGCTTTAGTGCTTACACTGATTGTTATTGAATTTTTCATTATCAAAATATACAATAACTAGAATCTAGTATTTCTTTCTGTTCACTATGTTGTTACGAATTCCAATAAATTATCTTCTCTCAATTCTGATCAATTGGACGTGGTCAGGCCTCCTCGACTTGTCCCAATTAGATACAAAATCGCATTCTTGTGACCAACTTGATTCTCAATTCAAGTCATTCAATGACTATTTTCAATAATACATTCTCTACAATTGATTAAAATTACCATCAATTCATTAATTTACAACCAAACAATATAGTTTCCCACAAAAAAATCACAAGGACAGTTTACTTGCAGTTTCTTTTTATATTCCCTGGCCTAGTGCCAAGTTTTCTTGAGTTTTTACCATCTTTGCTCTTTTTTCATCTCCTCAAATATTGCTTTATTGGCTCTCAACGTTTCTTACTTACGAACGTTATATTAAACAGACTGAACTAATATTTTTCGCTGTATTTATTACTAGCTGACCCGATAAAATTTACTATCTGGGAAGTTATAAATATTTTATTAAAAGTACGATATTTTTTGTAATATTCGGACTTTTCTTGCTTTAGGGTTTTTATTTACTAGGTTTATTGAAATTAAATGGTTTCCATTCTGACTTATCTGAGATAGAATCTGATGGAAGAATTGGTTCCGATATCTCCAAGTCAAGGGATGCCATCTGGAATGGTGCCATCATTTTATTGCTCAGCTATGGTGTATAGTGGAATTTCTAGCATTTATTATATATATCTTTGTAATGTCAACAATTATCTTGTTGTTTTTATGTGATAGGTAATCGAGTAGACGGATTACCTGATGGTAAGCAATGGGACCCGCCCATGAACATCCGCAACACTAGAGGAGTCACGAGTGCGTTGCTGGCTTTTTGAGATGATGGTTTCGGAGATTTAAGGATCGGGGAGGGGGAGAGGAATGATTGGGCCTCCGGTAACCTCAGTCACACGACGAAACATAACGCTTTTTGTGACGCGCGAAACAGTTTTTTGTGAGACCGTGATATCACTCCGGTCGAGCCGATCAAATCGTGCCGAAGAATCTCTCTGTTATGTTAGACTGACCAAATTACAATATGATTTTTCAAAAACGACAAATTGTACTCTTCAAAAATGGTCATATTATTTTAACCGCATAGTTTTACAACGAAAATATAATATCCACACTAGGAATAAAAATTCTCGAAAGATAAACTTGAAACCAAATAAAAATTCGTCGAAAATTCTCATTACACACGGCATCGCCGACACGATCCACCGAACGAAATAAGGTGAAAAAATCCAGGGACCGTTTCGTCGCCTATAAAAATAACCTTCGCGAATAAATTGTTATATTCGCCGACTAATTTGAGTAGGGTCGCCAAAATATAGTATAATATTACATTATGTTAGAAAGGTCAAATATTTCGTGCCTGCTTCATTGGACCCAAGGTCAACTGCCACGAGTCTCGACTTTGATCATCGTGTCGGCCAAAGTAATATTAAAATTACTAATTTTGCAGATACATCCTATGACTCAAAGTAATATACATACAAGTATTTCGGTGTTAAAACACATAGGTAGATTTTTGATGAGTTACTCGATTAACACGATACGACCTTCAAACCTTAAAGAAACGAGCATACTCCTTCTTAAAAGGCCGGCAAGGCACCTGTGACTCCTTTAGTGTTGCAGGTGCCGATCGCTTACCATCAGGTGATCCGTTTGCTCGGTTGCCTTTTATTCCATTAAAAAAAAAACAAAGAAGAAAACACTCGCGCGACGTTAGCCACGTCGTTTTTCATAATAATTATGAACCCCAAACGTGGCTTGAAACTAGTCGACCGACTAATAAGGGTTGCGGGTGCAAGCACAATAATGCACCGCGGTCGCGGAAAGGAGTAGGAGACGGAACGGTATCGTTTGGAAGTCAGTAAGAGACTGACACTCCTTTTCGCCCCACCCAAGCTGAGACAAGACAGTTCATGACTATCTCCTGTTAAAAAGTAAAAGTGACTCTCTATATAAATAGAAAGAAGATATTTTTTTTATGTGATAGGTCGGCAAACGATCTAACGGATTATCTGATGCAATCAGCGTCGCCCATGGACACCCGCAACGTCGGAGGAGTTACGAGTGCGTTGACGACCTTTAGCGATTAGGGAAAGGGAACGGATTGGGGAAGGGGAAACATTGGGCCTCCGGTAACCTCACTCACACGGTGAAACACAACTCTTTGGTTATTTCATGCCGGTTTTCTGTGAGGCCGTGGTATCACTCCGGTCGAGCCGACCCATTCGTGCCGAAGCATGGCTCTCCCACACTTATTTATTACACATTACACTATAGATTTATTCATTTAAGTAATAAGAACGATCTTTTCGCAACCCTATTGCCCGATATGTATGTATATATCAAATTGATATGCTCCCAATAAATGACCCATTTACCATAACTGGTGAAAAGTGAATGCCATGTTTTAATGATCGCATTGGTTTCTACCCCTTCAGATTGTAATAAATAATAAAATTCGTAAAATTAAATAAACATTACAATTTCCTAAAAGAAAGTATTTTAGCCCGTTACACTTAGGGTACAATTTAATTTTGTCACATTATACGCTATGGAAGTGGGTCGACATAATTTCGCCATATAATATACTCGTAATAAGTTTTGTCAGTACGAGTTAGGAAGATTATCTGCGAATTTTGGATGATACCGTTCTTTGTTTTCATTAATTTTATATATTTAACCCTTAATAAGTATTTTCGGTCTTGCTTTTGTAAGGTTTAGGGATTGAGGGGGGATTTGGAAGAGAAAGAAAGCTTCGGTCTCCGGTAACCTCACTCACAACACGAAACAAAAATCTATGGTTGTTTCACGCCGGTTTTCTCAGAAACCGTGTATCGTTCCGGTCGAACCAAACCATTCGTGCCGAAGCATGGATCTTACTTATGAATAAACCCACTAGGTACTAAAATAGCCAATATTTTGATTGATCACTTCATTCGAAGACAATAAACTCTTACCACCGATCAGTCTAAACCTAGGTCAGTCAACCCCTACTTACAAAGAAAAACCTTTTAGCCAACACCAAGTTCAAGAATTCAAAGGAATAATATCGGAAGGCGGAATATCAGGGAACATTATAAATGGAATATTATGCCATCCATCAAATAGCTGTATTTACTATACTCAGAATTTTTTTCAGACTGCCATATTAATTTCGTGGGCGAGAAGAAATACCAGGTTCGGTATTCACGAACATTTTTGTATAGTAACTGTTACTATAATGAGAAATACTGAGTTTACCAAGAATAATGACTGGACGCTGCTCACGAATAAGGATATGAAATTGGTATAGCTTTTCTCAATTAATTCACAAGAGTCAATCATTGCTTTCAATAAATCCACGTAGATAATGGACTTGACTTGGATTTTAGAATAAATAAGATTTTGTTGAGCAAAAATTATGGGACATAAAACACGTGTAGTACATTCCAAATAATGACGAATAAAATGTTATAGTCAATGCTATTGAATGTTGAAAAAACAATAAAAAAGCGTTCTACTTTTCTCAATCAAGTCACAGAACTAATGATCAAAAGCCAAACCTCCAAATTTACAATGAAAGCAAAAATAATTTTGGTCCTAAAATTTTTGGAGCACAGAATGTGAGTAACAAATCTTTGATACCCCCATCAAAGCTTTAACTATTCAATTTGGATCGGGAGAACTGGTTGAGCGAGTCAAAAAGGGGCTATCCAAGAGTCGGGTGAAGGAATCGAGTCAATCACGTGCTCATCGAACCATGAATATTTCAAACATCTCTTTGGGTTTACGCACTAAGCTTCGGAATCGTAGCGGATAAATTCATGTCTATCAAATTGAACTATAGGCTTTCAAAATACTAGGAAATTGAATAAGACTAATTGTGGAAAACCTTTCAGGGCTTTTCCTTTTCTTGACCGTTATTTCAAATGTAGTTTAGAAAAGCCTTACATAATAAACTATGTAAGCTGATCTCCACTCCGCTTGCTAAGCGTAGCGATAGAGGCAAACCCTTCTATTTTTAAAACTTTCTTTTTTTTTAATAATACCTATGGTGAGACTTACCAAATTTTATGGAAATAACGACTAACTCGAGCGAAATAACCAAACGCGTCGTGGCACATGCTGTTTATGAATAAGAGTCCCACTGTGACTTGAAATTAGTCGAATTTTAATCATTCAATGCTCGTAAGTCGTAATTTTAAATACTTAAGTTTCTTATTACAGGGCTATGGACGGTTGATATAGTCAGTACTTAGTTTTTATTATAGACTTAAAAGTTTATAGATCTTAAACAAGACTCTCTACATTTAAACATTAAATACAAATTGGCTGTTATCTAACTAGCCGTCTAAAAATATTTGGGCACCATAGACGTATAGTAAAGAAAGACATCGGGAAAATCCAAGAATTATAATTTATAATTATGAGTTTATAATCAACAGTATGCTTTGAGCCAGTGTCAAATCTTCTCCGTTTGTGTAGAGGCGTTTGATTAGCAGTGGATACTTATTAGCTGACAATGTATTGATTTACACCTCCACTTCCCGTAACTTCCTAAATTGCTGCCTGTCATCTACCACACACCTCTGGACTACTAAAAGGATGACTGGGTGAAAATCCTTCTAGCATTAAGTCCTCCGATATGTATATCTATAGGTACTAATATTATAAAGAGGTAAAATTTGTAAGTTTGTATCTTTGTAAGTTTGTACGTAGGGGATAATCTTTGGAACCGCTGGTCGGATTTCCAAAATTCTTTCACTGATAGATAGCTACAATGTTCTTGAGTGCTATAGGCTATAAAACATCACGCTAGAGAAAACAACACACTGCGAGAGTAGCTAGTAAAGAATAAATATAATAAATATTTGTATTTCAATTCTTACTAATAGTATTTTAAAATAGAGTTTGTCAATTGTTTTGAATTATTAACTTGTATACTACCTCTTTCCGTGTTTCATATCTTTTATTTTCAAAATGAGAAGAGTCATTGGCTTTATGTGTCTCATTCTTTTCCAAACTTCAAACGACGTTTTATTAAGCACTCTTTTCTCGTATATATCCAGGTTTTCCTTGATCTTCCACTTTTGTATACTTCTCAGAAACTCCTTTGAAAAACAAAAATGATTCTGCTATTTTTATATGGGGTATGGTGACTCAATTTACGTGCGCATCGTCATATGGATATTCAAACAGAAAAGGATTACTTTTACCATAAAATATTCCTGATTTAGAAAATATCTACAAGCATTATATAATATCATAATTGTTAGATTGCGTTGGAAAATCGAATAAAATCGATTCAAAAAGATTAGCAGATTCTTGGAGGACCTTGCATTACTCAGGAAGAGTTTTAATATGAAAAAAAGAATGTAATATAAAAAGATATTACTTACTGCAGTCTTTCTTCTGCGGATTTCGAACTGAGTGCGTAACTCATCCTAAAAAATTTAGTATTCCGATATGCCATCAGGATATTATCCTTCACGAATGAATTTTACGACAGCGATTCACTTACAATCTTGCATATTTTATTAAGAAATTATTGATTAAAACCTTATATTCGAAATATCCTCTGCAGATGCCTTTAGTCCTTGACGTCTCCTTTTGTTGTTTTCTGTTCAAGGATTTCGATGTCAAGGCGGGTTAAGACGAACGAAATGAAACGATTCAGAGAAATTGCTATGGTGTGGTTGAGGTATACTTAGATTACACTTTCAAATTGAACTTATTGGATTGCATTCATCTAGTTTTTGGTATGTAACTTTGACGTGTAAAAGTGCCGTCATAAAGACTATTTGCAAAAATAAATTTACCTTTTCATTGTTTTATTGAATGAGGTTTCTAATTTATCAAAAGATTCAATTAAAATTCTATAAGTGTTGGAAAGCTATACAGCCATACAGCACGTGGATATGCTCGACCGGAATACTTCATGGTTTTACTGAAAACCGGTGTAAACAACCACAGCGTTGGGTTTCGTAGTATAAATGAGATAACCGGAGGCTCAATTCTTCCCCTCCTTCAATCCCTAAACCCTAATCCGGCAATGCATTTATGCACTGCACTGCAATGCACTCCTTGGATGTTGCGGGTGTCTATGACCGGCCCCGATTACATGTCATCAGGTAATCCAGAGGCTCGTTTGCCCCCACTATTACAGAAAAAATCAAGCTTCTTTGTCCAAACGGTTTAAGAGTGGGATTAGTTGTCAGAGTCCGTATTTCTTGAACAGCTTTACGTATCTTCAAAGCCCAAGTGGCTAGTTCCCTTATTACTAGTTCCATCATCAGCCACATCCCACCCATCGCTTACACCAAACAATATGTTATCCAAATGCTATCCTCTTAAATAATAAGAAAAGAAGCCACCAAATATACATGATTGTCTCTTTAAATAAGACCTATCAGATTCCCTATCAACTCAAAACTGCGCCATTGTACGCCAAATATTACAAAGTCAATAACTATTCTACCAAGATCTTGATACCAGACACAATTTGAACGGTAAATTTTAATTTCATTGTTCAACCGAAGCGGTTTCCTCGGGAAATGTCTTCATCGATAGCTACAGTATAATTTGAAGTCGTTTGGTGTCTTTTAAATATATATTTTTATAAGGAAATAAGAAATGTATTCTAAGTCTCTGTTCGTTGTTTTCTTTTTAAATGTTTTTATTTTAGTCGTTAGTGTCTTGGATGATGTTATTGCTGACTGTTCTTTTCGTTGAAATGCTAATAAGAGTCACTGTTGAGGTTGTAAGTTCAATTTTTAAATTGAGAAAGGGATTTTTGTGTTGTTAAGAAATTTAGACTGCACGGTTGGTGCAGTGGCTGGGCAATTGGCTGCCGTGATATGTGTTGAGTTTGATACCCGCACGGAGCCACTCTTAATTTTATCCACAAATTGTGGTCCCGGGTCTGCATGTGATGTTTGTGTAAATTGTATGTTTGTAAACGCATCCACGACACTGGAGAAAATCCTGATGTGAGACAACTTTTTAAAAAGGAAAAAATTGGAATTTTAAATAATGTTCAGTGGGTAGTTATAAAGTCATCGCTTTCATGGTATATATAATGTATCTTGGAGTACAATCTTACTCTAAAAATACTTTCAATGAAACCTATACGAATGTCTCGTATTCTGTTACCATCGAAACCCCAAAACAAGGTACTTTTACAAATCCTAGAATCACTTACCAGTCTCAAAACTAGACTAAAATATATAATATTTCAACAATAAATAATTATAAGAAACAATATTAATATTTATGACCATTTCCACTCTACTTACTTCACTAGAACAGTCAGACTGATTTGAATTCAAACGACGCTCACCGCGAGCCAAGGCATCGTTAGCAGAATCCAGTCTAGCATTAAATTAAAACGGTACCATCATAAATATCTGTCTATCCTTGTCTAACTTTAAGAAAACGTTAACAACATTTATCAAATTAATTATCTTTTACTAACTCACGTAATTTGACCAGGTAACTTGACAAGATTCAAGTCGCGGTAAGGGCTCTTATTTATGAGCGATTTATATTGAGCGAGATTATATTGCGCGACTAACGATGTCTCACGGAGTCAACTCATTGGTTAAGCATTTGCGTTGCCTGAAAGATCTCGAGAGATCCACTTATTTCGTCAAATAACGTTATAACCCGTAAAAAAAAGATTCTTCAAGCGTTCAAGAACGTGCGTACTCCTTCTATATAAACCGGCGTCGCGCCTGTGACTGCTCTGGTGCTGCAGGAATCTTGGGCGGCCATCGACCATCAGGCGAAACGTCTGTTCGTTTGCCCCTATTCTATAAAAATAGTTAATAATTATAGTGTTAATTTAATATATATTTAGTATGATCGTAATCAAAGGTAGCATTTGACATTGTATGCAATGTTTAATGCTCTGTCTAAAGGAGGATCAGCCCAGTCACGCAAAACATTAACATACATTAACGAAGCCAAATACACATCTATACATATAAAAGAAAGTCGTGTTAGTTACACCACTTATAACTCAAGAACGGCTGAACCGATTTAGCTGAAAATTGGCATGGAGGTAGTTTAAAGTCGGGAGAAGGACATAGGATAGGATAGAGTAGGTAGTGTAGGTTAGGTAGAGTTGGGTAGGTAGAGTAGGGTAGGTAGAGTAGGGTGGGTAGAGTTGGGTAGGTAGAGTAGGGTAGGTATAGTAGGGTAGGTAAAGTAGGGTAGGTAGTGTAAGTAGAGTAGGGTAGGTAGAGTAGGGTAAGTAGTCAAATGACGGGAGCGACGCCGCGGGTAAGAGCTAGTTTAATTATATTATTCATATCTAAATAGGTATTATATCTAATCCTATCACATACTACTCTCATGTCACGTTAATCACGAAAGTTTTTAAATATGGATGTTTATTTGTTAATCTATCACGTAAAAACTACTGAAAGGATCTGAACGAAATTTAGCAAAGCGATAGGTGTAGTAACATAAAGGCAATTTTTATCCTTGTAACAAAAAATACTAATACAGTATAAAAATGTAACATGACCTACAAAATGTATGATATAAAAACTTTTATTAATATACTTTTTTCTTTCGCAGGTGAAAACCCCGCCGCTATGCAGTCTTCTTCGCCTAGTTTCATCAACCGTCTCCATAATATCTTATTACCGACCCTCATCAGTTATAATCTGATACGGTGACAATTTCACTAGCTCGTCTAACTGAAAATGTACCCTATATGTAATAGAGAAATGGTTTATTTTTGCGTGGAGTGAAATTTGATGTATAAATTTGAAGGGTTATTAGGAGTAACGAGAGCGTTGAATGTACATGTGTTTTTACTTTGCTCGGGCTGGTTTTATTTAGGGCCTCATTTTCGGAATTGTTTATTACTTACGGGATAAAAATATCAGGTGTTCTGTTTGATCGAATTAAGTATCATGTTTGTATTTAAATAAAGTTGGAAATTGCTTGGCTGGATATTCTTGTCTGAAACATCTTCTTAAGTCATTCAAGCGCACTGTTCTATTCCAAATCGTTATCTGAGCGAATGTGTGTTTTTCAAATTCCAAAACTATTAATAACGGTGTAAAGTCTAGTTTTGTATTTTAAATTGTTTTCTTAGGCTTTTCTCGTTGACTATATCACTTTTTTTCACTGGCATGTACAGTTTGGAGCAGTTATACGAAAAGTAAATACTTTATAAAATACAGACATTCCAAAGCTATGCCATTTAGGCTCTTCATTGAAAACCATTTCAAAACAACCTCTTTACTCAGAATCATCAATATTTTTCTTACCATCCATTCAATTGAAGAGTAGCTTGGTTTCTTACGCTATGGTCATTAGTCTTGTTTGCAAATGGAAATTTATCCTCATTCCTCTCATTACGAGACCTCGAATGCAATCAATGGACCATCTCCATCAATACAGATCAAGAGATCGCCACTTATAAATGTGCTTATCTTGCTCTGTTGGTCCATTGCTTCGTTGAAAAGTACTAATTTTAATCCAGGTTTCATCGTCGTCGTTATGGAAAATTGTTATTGGCTTAACTCTGTGTCATCAGTATAAAAACTAATATTATAAATGCGAAATTAAGTCTGTATGTCTGTCTTTTTTCAGGCCTAAATTATTGAACCGATTTCTGTACAATTTGGTACAGACATAGTTTGAAACTCGAGAAAGGACATAGGATAGTTTTTATGCCAAAAATCTGCAGGAAGTCACTATTCCACGCGAACGGAGTCGCGGGCGAAAGCTAGTATAGTATAAAACAAAGTTGCTCTATCTGTTTCCATGTATTCTTAAATCTTTGAGAAAACAACAGATTTTGATACATTTTAAAAGGCAAAGAGACCATAGCGCCTTATTTTGGAACCAATGAAATACTGTACCGTGATGGACGAACAGCCACTTTAAATCAGAACATCGAACGCCATACCAAGTTCTATAAAGAACGAATTCAACAATATTCATAAACTTTGGGTCAGTCACTAATGGATAATCACAACAAAGGAGGCGCCATGAATAGAGACTTAATCTGATCACAATAGATAAAATATGCACCGTTTAGACTATGACGATCTAATACAAGTCACATAATATCGAGAGACAAGAAAAATATATTGAAAATACCGACTAACTCAGGTGAATTAACTGAGTGAGAGAAAGAGCAGCCAACTAAGACAGGGGACGTGGCTGAAGCGCATCTTGTTAATGGAAAAGAATCCCGTCATGATTTGAAACTTGAACTTAGCCCAGATAATTCTTAGCTCAAATAAGACCTTATTCTCAATGAATTCTCACAAAGAAGAGAAATTGTAGTAAAAAAGGAGGGAATAATAGAAAACATTGGTAATCAAGGTCACAATTTAGTTAATAGGGTAGCCTTTTATAGCAGTCATGAACCAAACCAGCAATGCAGCTCACGTATTGAAAAAAATGGGATTGACACAAAAGTTACATACTAACAAAAAGACGATATTTTATCTCCTCAGGTAGCAATAAAATTGTACTGTAAAAGATTATCCAGGAATTAACTGAAAGGAATTTTATTCCTTATTATAGAAATACTGTCTACAAATATTTATTGATCAACTCCTAGAATAGAGGCCAGCCAAAATAAATCTGTCTAAAATTAGAAACGAAGTGTCTTGGCTTTAAATGCTTTAATGGAAAGCATGTAGCCAACTCCTAATTATGACATTAAAGGATTTCAATGCATTGCGCCTGACGTTTTGATATTTTAAATCAATTTGTGGAGCTATTAATGTAACGTCGGGACGGATTAAATAATTTTACACTTTGAAGATTAAATGGAATTGAAAATGAAACGAAAGAGTTGTGTTGGTTTTAAATTGGCTTGTTAGCTAGAATTGCAGTAGCTAGTGAAAGGGAGAAAGTTTGTTGAAATCAAAATTCATTTACATGATATTTTGTTACTTAAATAATTTTCTTACGGTCGCTTTGGTCAGTGGATAACATTTCTTCTTCTCTAACTATATCTTCCAATTCGATCCAGGATATTTATTCATGTTCATGGAATGAGCTGCTTTAAGATTTTTTGTAATAGGTATAAATAGCTAATATCTTGACTAAGGATTTGCAGCGATTTTGAAAGAGAACAGTATTCTAGTACCGATTTTTTTTTACTTTTTTTACCACTTTCCTTACTACTTCAAACGTACAATTTTTTTTTTACATTTTGCAATCTCTTACTGCATTATAGGTATGGTATCAGACATACTGATTAATGACTTAAAAACACTTAAAAACGTCCTTAACTTCGTTCTCTATTCAACAATGGTAATTGCAACCACTTTACCAACGAAATGAGCTATTCTTCAATAACCGTTCACAACAACGCGCCATTATGATTCGTATAACTAATTTTAATAGCACTTTTAAGGAATTCCTTCATAGAATCGTAATGATTACAATTGTTTGCAGTAGCGACTTCTCGCTTTTCAATGAGATCGTTGGAGCCCTTTCCTTTTTAATGTTCTGCGTAGCTTTAGCCGTAAAGTTTTATGGATTGAGCGTTTCCTTGGGAATTTAAAGATTTTATTTTTTACCTTCAGTAAAGGGTTGGTTGTGTGACCTACTTGCAGTTATCGTTTGCGATAGATTTTTTTTATGTCATATGTCATCAACGATTAAGCAATGAATTGTTGTCTCCCAAAGACTTCCATGCTTTGGCACGCGTGGAACAACGTCGCGCATAATAATACCATAGCCTCACAGAAAACCGACGTGAAACAACGCCTGTGTCTGGCCGTGACATAGATCACCAGAGATTTAAGTCATTTTATCATATCGCCAATCCTAAAAGGCGGGTAACGTTAGTACTTGTAACACCTTCAGTGTTTTGGATGACAATGGGTGGCGTAAACTAATTAGCGCCAGGTCATACGTCTTTTTAACTGTCATCACTGTCATTTCATAAACCACACATCTATAAGTCTATAAGTGCTTTTTGGTGAACTAAAGCTTCCTCTCACTCGAAGAATTCCTTGTTTATCGCCATATTCCATAAAAATTAATATAACTATATGGCCAACTTTGTAAATCTATAATTCTATCGCAACTGAATAAAACAAAGGGATATGAATGAAATTTTCTAGTACACCCCTCACTAGGATAACTAAGAGAACTCGGTGCTAGACCTGGCATTAATATTTTTGAAATAGCAGAACTTAATAATACTTTTCCTTAACTTGGTATTGAAGCTATGGAACTTCGTAACAAGCCAGTAAAATTGAAGAGTGTAGGATCTTTTAAAACGAGAAAGGTTTCAAAATTGACGAAGTGAATTGGATTTGTCGCTTTCTCGATGTATCGTGGTGAAAGCATGACCTATTTTTATTGAGCAGTCGGGTAAAAGGTCGAGCATAAGTGTAGTGAAGATGGAAATATGAAATATCAAAAATTTGAAAACTAAAAATTTTACTCTCATACTTTTGCCGTTTGACTGATCTGTGTTACTGTGTATATTATGGTGTATGGTATAACGTTGTGGTGGCCCGGAGGCTAAGTAACCCGCAAGGGTAAGGTTTCGTATCCTGACGTGCTTGCTAGGTTCCGAACCCGCACCCTTATGTAACCATTTTCAAGTTAAATACTTTCTATGATTAGTAAGACACTACTGACATACGGTGAAGGAAAAGATCGTGAGGAAACCTGGACTTATAATTTCTCCTTATCAGTTTAAAATCCCCATTCTGCCTTGAGCAAGCGTATTGATTAGTACTCAACCCTTTTCAGTGTGAGAAGAGGCCTTTGCTCAGCAGTGGGCACTTATAGGCTGATGATGATAATGATAGGTAATTGTACTGTTACGTAGAATAACTTACAAAAAAATTGTGTGCAATGGGCAATTTTATCTTACAAGGCGATCTCTTCTAGACAACCTTTAAATAAAGCTGTAAAAGGAGTAAATGTCTAACGAAAAAAGAAAGGCTTCTGTTGTTAGCAGCAAAACAAATGACGTCACACTATAATATAGAATTCGTCGAACACATACATGGATAGCCTTGTAAATATAGAAGGGCACATGTAGGTATATGTAAAATGGAGTTGTGAAATCCAATTTGGCTAATGTGTTTTCCATTTGAATACAATATCTACGTATGAAACGATGACCCGACTATTTTGGAGACACATATAAATTACTAGTACCTAACTACGGTTGATTCATTTTGCAATTTTACTAAAATTTATGTGTATATTACATTTATTAAATTGGTAGAGAATTTTCTTTGTAATTTCTACGTCGATAATTTCTTTCTAGTAATTTTTTTATATATTATAATGTCGGCAAACGACCACACGAATTACCTGACTTCCACAACACCAAAGAAGTTAGGAGTGCGCTGTCTTTTAAGGATATGGGTTTTGAAGATTTAAGAATTGGGAAGGGATTGGGAAAGGGGTTGGGATTGGGCCTCCGGTAACCTCACTCACACGGTGAAACACAATGGTGTGGTTTTTTCACGTCGGTTTTCTGTGAGGCCATGGTATCACTCCGGTTGAGCCGACACATTCATGCCGAAGCATGGCTCTCCCACAATTGTCCTAAAGGTTCGAAATCTAGCAAAACCTTCTCATTGCGCATTTATTAAATAAGTAGCGTTTGTGCGTTTGGATACACTTATATCACGAACTACTGAATTGTTTTTTTTTGTTGTGGTTGTTGTAGTTGTGGATGTCGAAAAAGGCCATTGAATATAAAACATCAAGTGTCATACGCTCAATAGGAAACTAGCAGCATATAAAAAACGCGTAGCTAACCTCAAATTTTACTCCACGCAAATTAATTATGTGTAAAAAACACGTTTTTAAAACTAATGTATTATAATTAAATAATTATCCATTATATTGAGTCTTTTAATGGTTACAAAACCGTTACTAAGGAATGATTTAAGTAATCATTAAACGTCTCTGGGTATGGCAGTAAATGTGTAAAGATGACGAATGAATTTGTATGAATAATAATAAGTTCATGTCTGTATAAGATAAGCTCATTAACTTTCTAATCAAGTGTTATCGAGTTGGTCTCTTGATAAAGAACTAACGCATATGGCGACTTAATTCACTAAGGGCTGATTTTTCAATAGTCAGATAAATGTTCTCCGAGGAATAAAATTGTTGCTGTCACTGTCTTTTACAAACATTCTGACGCGACATCATCATAATTATTCCCCAGGCTATTGAAAAATCAACCTTAAGAAACAGATTCCTAAAACATTATATAGATTGTTCTTCTTTTATTGTTTTCATATAGAAACAGAAAATTGTTATTTAATATTATAAATGCCAGCGCAACAAGCTACACCGCCCCGTAAAAAATAAAATACATTTTTAACTTTACCTCTTTGTTTTAAAGTCGAAAAAAGATTGGCTATGATTGGCTCATATTATGCTAAAGAAAAGAAAATTAAAAGTTGCTTCGGAATAAACGGGTACTTACATAATTCAATTGGATTCATAGAATGGAATCAATAAAATATTAATTTATTTATTTATAATTACTTCTCTCGCCCAGGGTAAGAAAACAAGAAGTGTCAGACTCTTATTGACTAAAAACTACCCCGTTCCGAGGTCGTGGTAGCTTATAGCCATATTGCGCTTGACCCGCAAACCGGCTATAAATGCAGCAAAGGAACAGTTCCTTTGTTACAAAATAATTTATTCTGTCTATGTATAGAGCTCAAGATATTACGGTACTATCAACATTTTTTTATGTAATAGAACGACAAACGAGCAGACGGATTACCTGATGGGAAGCAATCAGCGCCGCCCATGAACACCTGCAACGGAGGAGTTACGAGTGCGTTACCAACCTTTTAGGGATTAGGGATTTGGAGATTTAGGGATTGAGGTGGGATTGGGGTAGGGGAAGGATTGGGCCTCCGGTAACCTCACTCACACAGCGAAACACAACGCTGTGGTTGTTTCACGCCAGTTTTCTGTGAGGCCGTGGTATCACTCCGGTCGAGCCGACCCATTCGTGTATTCGTGCTCTCCCACACTTTACTTTCTTACCATTCTCTCATAAATACATAAGCCATTTATGTAATACATAAGACAACTATCTTAGTCAATATTTGTATATATGTATGTACAATTCTGATAATGCTGATGCCTCATATTCATTTTAATGTCTGTTTTTTTTTTTAATTAGACTTAATTTTTTTTCACTGAATTAAAATGTTTTTGGGTATATGTGAGTTCCAAATATCGTATGACGTCACGTGTTAGTATATTGTTTAGGTACTAAGCGGTGACGTATCGATACTTACACTCCGAAACCCAAATTAGTTTTATCTTGCTGCTATTTTTACTTATAGCAATACAAATAAGTGTCTTATATTTATTCAATACCGCATTGACGGATTAGTTAGATTTCTGATTTATTTACGTACCCCTTTTTTCATCGCAATTGTTATCCAAAATTGTTTATATTTGTAGGTACCGAAATATGTTTATACCTTAATATGAAAATCGGAAATGAAATAAAATTTATTTTGCTGGGACGATGATCTGAATGCTTTGATTTTGACTTTTCGACGACATTTATATTGAGAGATTGGTGGCCCAGAATCTTTAAAGCCTAGTATACAATATTAAGTTTGACTATGTTATGTATTATTATCAACAGTTATAAATAAATGAATGGAAATGTGGATAACTTATTCTCTTTGAATAAATTTAAACTAAAACTGACGTTCTCAAAGAAAACGTTTTTGTTCCAAAAACAATATTTTTAAGGACTTTTTTGGTAAAGAAAAAAAAACATTAATGACTTCTCCCATCTTACGTGGAGCGAAAGGGAATGTCAAACTCTTTTCTTTTTTTTCTCCTGCTCCAGGCCAAGAGCGGTAGATTAAACACCTAATAACTGTTTTGAAATTTATAATAAAATAACTTTGAGTACGACGGTAAAATGTATAATATTGTTTTAAACTCTATTATATAAATTATGTATTATAATAGAATGTTAAATGATTAAGTGTAAATAAAACTTAGTGTAAATGTGATAACGCTCATAAAATGTCTGTAAAATTTTGTAAATATTACCACATTATGTACTAAATTTAAGTCGAGCCACGTAAAATATAAAATAATTGTTCATTTTTATGTGTGTTTTATTTTCCTACTAGCACTTACCCGCGGCGTCGCTCCCGTCATTTGACTACCTACTCTACTCTACCTACCCTACTCTATGTACCGTTTACTACCTACCCTACTTTACCTACCCTACTCTACCTACCCTACTCTACCTACCCTACTCTACCTACCCTACTCTACCTGCCTTACTCTACCTACCCTACTCTACCAAACCTACACTACCTACTCTATCCTATCCTATGTCCTTTTCCTGACTCTAAACTACCTCTCTGCCAATTTTCAGCTTAATTAGTTCAGCCGTTCTAGAGTTATAAGTGGAGTAATTAACACGACTTTCTTTTATATACATAATATATAGATATACCCAAAGAAAGAGAAAGAAATATACTTTATTTCACGCTAAACAAGTGACATGGACGTAGGTACAGATAATTAAGATAATCTGTTTGGAAATATTCATGTCGCAATTCTCCCGTGAAATGAGACCAGTTCAGCATGTGCAAGACAGGGCCTTGCGCTGGTATTCTACTGGCCCCTCGCGGACGAACCAGTCACCATAAACATAACTATATATTTACTCTTCTGGTTACAATCTCTACGCTTAGCAGGCAGGTTGGGGATAACAATAGAGGGCCTAACATGACGTGTTAAAGCGTGAATCTTCCCGACGAGAAAGAGGGATGGAGCTGTTTACATTTTTATTATTTGACAGTTTCCGCAAATGTTGTAAACGATACGAGTCGCCACCATCGCGCACATAGCCAATTCTAAAAGCCACCGAAGCTTGACTCTGCCACACTTATTTTAAACTTCTATGGTGTAAAAAACAGATTTTTAGGCATTTCAACTTTTAGTATGATATCTAGTAAGATTTCATCTTACTAATACTAAAAATGGAAAAGTTTCGATGTTTGCATGTTTGGATGTTTGTTACTCAATCACGCCAAAACGGCTGGACGGATCTGGATGAAATTTGCCACAGACATAGGATACACTCCGGAATATGACATAGGCTACTTTTTATCAACACACCACACGGGTGAAGCCGCTGGTGAAAGCTAGTATAGAGATAACAACTCTTATTGTCAAAACGCACTACTTATTTACTAGTTTTAGTTTCTACTACTATTTTATATATCGAGAGGAAGAGTTAAGAGATTCCAGGTTCCAAGTTGCCTATAGTGCGTATGGTTGATGCATTTGTTTTTATAATAACTATCATGAGACATACTAAATTAACTAAAAAGTTAGGCTGCGCGACATCGCCGTGTCCGCGCACGCTGCTTACGAGGAAGAACCCCTCTGTGGTTCGAAACTAGTAGAGCTTTTCTCAATATTATACACGTGAGAAACCCGCGATTTTTAGTTGATACATTTGCTAGAAGGCTGGGTGCCGCATACCGCATCGTATTAGTTCAATTGCTACTCTTAACAATTTCTTTCAAAATTCAAAAAGCATGATTCTTTATTTTTAAAAAAGAGCTGGAAAGCGAAAAAAAAATATTATCTATATACCAGTACCACCGTAAAAGTTACTGGTGCTCGTTCTTCTCCATTGGAACCTGCACTTTGGAACAAGCAAATAGCTTCATTAATAGGACTGACCGACAGACTGTCACTTTGTATCTTTAAACCTTTCTTTAACAATCAAAAGTGTCCATAGAGGTTTTTTTTTACTTGCAATAAACTAGTGCTTGACTGCGATCCCACCTGATGGTAAGCAGTGATGCAATCGTTGATGGTAAGGCGCACTAGTTTATTAAGAGCCTATTCACTCTAGCCTTGAAGACACCTAAATTGTATTCGGACGGAAAGACTGCAGCCGGCAAACTGTTCCAATCCCTCGATGTCTGATTGATGTAAATTATTATTTGACTTTGACTTTGATCGGGTAGGTAAGAAGTTGGTTCCTCAAGTTCTTTATAAAAGTTTTTATTAAAATCTTTTAATAAGTGCTTGTTTCTGTGACCGTTTGGTTATATTTGGTTATGACCTTCTTAAATATGGTTTGACTGCTGTGTGATTCTGTAAGACTTCAATCTAAATTTTGAATCTGAATCCGCTGTGAGTAGTAGTACCCTAGCGCTACACTTACGAGTTGAACTAAATTGACAGCAACATTTTGACAGATAAAGCATGAGATGACGTTAAAGGTGACATTCTAAAATGTAATTTCTCCGTTACTTCGGCGCTCACTTCACACTCGAACAACAATCGAAGTCAAACAAATTTTATAGAATCGACGTGCTGCACAGTTCCCGCGGTAGCAACTTGCTGCCACGCAACGTGTTGTCAGTGCGATTCCCGCACCAAACAACGAAACAACTCTTTATGTGATCCACAAATTGTTGTTCCGGGTCTGGGTGTCCTGTGTATGTTAAAATTTATGATTGTAAACACACCCACGACACAGAAGAAAATCCTAGTGTCCTATTGAAAAAAAAATATGGGCGTGAATATGGTTTGACTGCACAGTTCCCGCGGCATCAACGATTCCCGCATGAAACAACTTTTTATGTGATCCACATATTGGTGTTACGCATCTGCTTGTCATGATTATGTTTTTTTTTTTTTTTTTTTATTGAGCATAAACAGTAAATACAAAAAAAAAACTTATAACTAATTTCGCCAAACTGTGAATCAGTTTGTTGGCGAACTAAAGCACTCTTTTTCGAATTATTAAAATTATAAACTAATTACCTGTGAGCATGCTATCACTTACAAAAAGGGGACCACAATATGAATGCGGTCGTTTACACAGCAGCTAATGAGTACAAAGAAGGTAAGTAGAATAATCTATCCGTAATAAAAACAATGTCATGTAATTTCAAACAGTTTCTCAGTAACGGTACAAATACGCTTATGAGTTCATAGGTAAATTTTTATCATTAAAAACATTGTGCAATGTTTGTTTTGTTTTGTTCTTGAACACCTGTTTACTACAATTATTATCTTCAAAGTTTAACAAATTAAATACTTTAGGTATCATATACATCAAGGATCGTTTACCGTAATAATTACTAACAGTAGGTACAATATATTTGTTACGCACATTTTGTCGTAAGTTACAACTGTATGTCTTTTTTATTTTGTAATCTGAATTGTGATAAAATTGTAATGCCAAGTGCAACTTAACTTTATCCTGAACGGGTAGTATGTTACATATTTTGAAAAGTGAATTATAATTATAACCACATTTTTTCTTTGTATTCTTATCAACTAGTAATTTTAATAATCTAACTTGTAAATTATGTATTTTTAATAAGTATGTTGGGAAAGTGAGACCATAGGAGGCCAGCCCGTAGCTTAGCACAGCATCGGGTAACGAAAAATATAACATGCGCATAATCTTTTTATCAACAACATGTTTTAAGTGATTAAATTTATACAAAAGTGATCTCAATTTATTACATACATTGTTTACATGCAACTGCCAGCTCATATTTGTATCAATAGTTAATCCTAAATACTTATATTCTTTTACAAACTCCAACTTTTTACAATTAGCGCATGCAGGAAAGGCATTTGGAAAGGGGGCCTGCTGTATTTGATTATGCATACAATCATATGTGTGAGCTATTATATTTAGAACTTTATTTGGTTTTTTCATATAAGGAGATTGTAACAACATACATTTTGTTTTTTCTGCGTTAAGTATTAAGCCGTTATCGTGGGACCACTTGATGACATTATCTAAATCTTCCTGTACTGATCTTTGTAAGGTGTCTATGTCCCTATCGGCGTACATAATGCACGTGTCGTCAGCGTACATGTAACATGTACAGTGCTTAATTACGTTGGGTAAGCTGTTCACGTGCATGATGTACCCGACAGGTCCAAATACCGAACCGGTAGGTACCCCAGATGTCACAGTGGCCTGGTCTCCCATGGTATTTTTGATCATTGTGCACATTGACCTATTCTGTAGATAACATCTTAGCCATTCGTTCACTGGCCCACGAACACCACATTCTTGCATAGCTTGAAGAAGCTGTTCGTGGTCCAGCGTATCGAATGCTTTTTTATAATCTATCAGCAGTAAGGCAACATACTTTTTGTCGTTTAGGTGTATATTAACTTGATTTGTAAATTCAGTTAAAACAGTGTTCGTACTACGTCCTTTACGAAAACCATGCTGTGTGTCGGAAATTATCCTGTTATTTTCTAGAAAAGCCGTTAATTTGCCTACTATAATCTTCTCCACAATTTTATTTACAACCGACAATATTGCAATGGGTCTATAATTTGAGTATTCCATATGATTTCCTTGTTTAAATATTGTAACTACTTAATGTAACTACTCCATTCACTAGTATCTTCATATTTATAGAAGATATTACTTTCTTCGACGTCAAATGAGGGGTCGAACGTTATTGTAAATAATGCTCATGTATTTTATACGCACGATCACAGCTGATCGTGTCTATAGATAGGTAGGTAAGTAGCTATTGTTTATCAGCTTCCATAACTTCATGACACAACTTCTGAACATCAGCCTCTGACCGAATGTTACGTATTTTTGCATTGTCATCCTTCTTCACTAGAATTCTTTGATTTTGAATCCAGATATATTTGTAATTGTCCTTTAACATAGTCTTCGCATTCCAAAATACTTGTCGCATCGTTTTCGTAAGGTTCTCATTTATATAAATACATTTTTCGTTTTTGTTGTTTACTTTTCTTTGTCTTATCCAGTTTTCGCGAGCCGCCTTGGTACATAGGGCCACTACAATTGGCCTCGCTCGTTTTTCACCCGCTATTTCTCGACCTACCCTCTTAGTTTCAACAATTGTATCTGGATTTAGTTTAAGCTTATCGGCAATATTTTGTACTATTTGTAACGTATTCTCATTTTTTACTTCTTCAACGCCAGCAATCTCAATATTATTTTCAACTTGTTTTTGTTCCAGTAACGTAATTCTTTCCTCTAACGCCTCATTAGATTTTTTTAAAAATGTGTTGGTATTTTCGAGGGCCGTTATCTTCTTTTGCATACTGTCTTTAAATTCCGTGAGTTTCTGAAATTGCTCGGCATAGAAGTCGACGGTATCTGTCAAATCGTCAATCTTCTTTTGGGTCTCATAGATGATTGCTAATTTATTGTTCAACTCAGCTAACATTGTTTCGACCGTAGCCTTCTGCAGGTCTATAGTTATTTTTGGTGGTGTCGTTTTCGGATTGCCTTCATGTGTGAAATTCATATGTGAAATTGTATGTTTGTAAATGCAACCTGAAAAAATCCTAATGTTAAGAACACAGCGAGTTTCTTTAAAGGCGTAAGTACCTAATGTATATTTTCTATCTTTAAAAAGAATTAAAAAAAAAACAAAAACAAAATTGAAAAGGACCGTCTTATTTCATCTCATCTCATCTCATTTGCTTCAAACACTGAAAATTTCATTTGTCTCCTTACAAAAGAAACGCCACATTTTCAGTAGTTCAGTATAAAAAAGTCAATAAAAAATAGAGCCTTTTCATCTGGCAGTTTAGACTGAAGCTGTAATTTCAGTTACAGTAAAAGAACCTTCGGGTTCATTCAGTTTTCATTACGCTGAAACGGCTTTGATGAAGTTTCAGCTGAAATATAATATATCGCTTTGTTCTCGAAATGTTAGCTGCCTCTTTGAGGAGTGTATGTGGTCCTGAGCTAATTGTCTGGGCTAGACAAAATAATTGCAACATTTTGCAGCATTTTGATTAAATTGCCAAAATTTGCGATCCGCAGATGGTGATGCGAAAATGTTTGTATTTCAAAAATGCGATTGATTAGAAGCGTTCGATTTTTAATTTAGGCTTTGTATCATAGCGTATTTGCTTGGAAAAATTTGATATCCTCAACTCGTATCCAATTGGTAATTTCTTGTTCTTTTTTTTTGATGGGGGCATCACCTTTAAGTGTGGGAGAGCCATGCTTCGGCACGAATGGGTCGGCTCGACCGGAGTGATACCACGGCCTCACAGAAGACCGGCGTGAAACAATCACAGCGTTGTGTTTCGCCGTGTGAGTGAGGTTACCGGAGGCCCAATCCTTCCCCTCCCCCAATCCCTCCTTATTCCCTAAATCTCCAAATCCCTAATCCCTAAAAGGTCGGCAACGCACTCGTAACTCCTCCGTTGCGAGTGTCAATGGGCAGCGCCGATTGCTTACCATCAGGTAATCCGTAGGATCGTTTGCCGACCTATTAAATAAAAAAAAAAAAAAACCTAATAACTTCTCCTGCCATGGGTGCAAAATGGAGTGTCTCTCTGACTCTTACCGACTATATCATACTACATCCCGTTCTTTCTCCTGCTCCGGATCAGAGTCGCGAGACATTTAGCTTTTTTACCCGCAACCCCGGCTATCATAGTCAGTGCAATTTTTATAAAAATAATATTTTAGAAATTTAAAAAATTATTGGGTTAGGGTGTATTTTTGAAACCTTGAAATTTAATCATTCTCAGAGGCGAAAATATTTTTAGTCTACATTGTTAAAATATTATATTTATATTTTTTTACAGTGTATTTAATTTAGGTAATCCAATGTTTTTTAAAACAAACATTGTGTAAACACACATGTTTTTAATCCTGGGATTATCGCAGTAGTTACGAAAACATGTTTTAATTAAATTACGCTAAGTTTGTATTTTCTTTGCGTTATAAATCTTTTCAATCTAAAAAGTACAGTGTAATGACCTCTTTTAATCATATCATTGGAGTTGTCTCAAAGGACATACATATATTTAAGCCATTACTAGACCTGACTCGCCAAATAAAGCAGGGACAAATTGAAATCTATCAGCGAAAGCGAGCAAGCCACTAATTTCTGTAGCATTTTTAAGTACCCACTTATCTTAATAATGTCAGATGTTTCCCAGACGCCGTCAGGAGAAGACGTCTACAAATAAAATAGAATTTGATTAATAGTTTCGGTATAATAAAAGGGTGCGCGTGTATAATAGCTGTCTGTCCGTCTACAATACGGGATGTTCTTAGTCCAGGATTTTGTTTATTTGAAAGAGTTGATTGAAAAATTAAAATAAATGTTTATCCTTGAATTTTCTTGAGTTTTATGATATTGCATGGGGACAGATGGATTTATGTGACGAAACTATATTTAGTTTAGATTTAGCAACAATACATAGATTCCTTTTTTCATGTTTGAGAATGAAGAGCAAGGCTGCCACCGGAAAACTAGTGTCAATAATAACAGCGTAGAAGATTTTAAACAATGGTTTTTTTTCTGTTAAACCAAATATTTATTTCATCGCTACAATTCAAAAATAAAGCCTGACACCAAATAACAATGATTGAAAATGCATCCAACTTTTAATATAAATTGGCACATGACAATACAATTTGCAAAAACTGCTATAATCAAGTGCATCCGTTGAATTAATTTCACGAGCCATTCTATTTCGATAGTATACTAAAAGGTAGTTATTATTGCAATTAATTTTCATGTCATCTATTTATATACATATACGCAATAACTGTCCGTTTGTTCGGTTGCGGTTAGCTACTAAACACGAATTGTTGGTACAGTCAGCGCCAAACAATTAGTGTGTTTAAACACTATTGGTGGTTTTGGTCTAACCTTAATTGTGACGCTTTGATGAACTTATATTATACCTGGTTGTTCAAGTGCCTTGGTTTATTTCTGAATGCAAAACAAAAAAATTTGATACCAAACATCACCGCCCTATATGTGCTTACTACTAAGCAAAGGCCTCTTTTCACACGGAGACGCTTTGATCGACATCATTGTTCAAGACGGATTGGCAAATTTAAAATTAGAATCCAGTTTTCCAGTTTTCCTCACGCTGTAGATCAGTGGTGTCTAAATAAAATTAGAAAGTTCATATAGCTCGGAAAAGGTCGTGTTGGTATTTGCCAGGTTTTGAATCACCTCATGCATGGAGGAGCGAAGACGCCTTAACCTGTCAGAAGGTTAAGGGACTGCGACGACGCACCACCTAATACTTAGCTAGGTGAAGGCGTCGCCAGGAGCGCCTTAACTTCAGGGTCATTACGACGATGGATCACCCAATGGCTAGATATTGGCGTCGCCTATGAACCTGCAACTCAAAAGGACTTACCGACCTTGTGCAGATAAGGGGCTTGAGGTTTAAGGCATAGGAGATGAGAGGTCGGAATGGGAATATCGCAACCATACTCACACGTCCCTAAAGGTCAAATATGAATTTCATTTTGTTTTTCTTGTAAGATGAGGTTGGCAAACGATGGATCTACCACTTGAGGGCAAGCAAGTTCCTGTCACAGTACATGGACGAAATCAAAGAGTTCAAGTGTGTTGCAGAAAATGTTAATTTGAAGATTTAAGGATTGAGAATGTACCGTGTGTAACCTAGCCTAGAGAATGTAACGCTAGCGTTGTTTCACGCCGGTTTTCCATCAAAGCATGGCTCACACTTCTGTAAATTGTAAATTAATTCTGATTTATATTATTTCCAGTGTAATTAACATTTGATGCTGACTGTATGCTGAATGATATAACACGTTATGATGGGACGGAACTGTAGGTGTAATTGAGCGAGCTCAAATAAATAGTTCATTGCTACCAACGCGACGCGACGCGGCGGTAGTGTTTTGTTTAAGTCCGATTTCAGTTTTGTTGGTATTATATTGATATAGGTATTAGAGGATAGTAAATAATAAGCCTAATTATTAAGCCATTTATTACAAATAATTTATAATATATTACAACGTTGATTAGCATTTTCGTTTACAGTTCTATTAGCCTTTGTAATTTATAAAATTTGGAACCTTGTTTAAGTAGAGGCCTTTTTCAAGAGAGGAAAATGATCAAATAACTTTTTCTACCCTTTTCTACCCTTTTCTATCCTTTCAAAAAAATAAGTACCCTGGGTGAAACGAGGTAGTGTCAAACTTTTACTGACTAAAAACCGAGCCGTGCCGTGGTACAATACTGAGCTAGCATCCGCAAACGCCAAATATAGAAGCGATTAGAATTAAATTTGGCACAGAGATAGATAGATAACTAAATAGAGATCTATAATAATACATTTAGACATATATATTATAATATTTACACGTTTTCCCTCACAATGTAACATAATTTACCACTCATCTGTCTAGCGTTATATCCAATAAAGTTTGTCAACTAATTACTCATCAATTTTCCTCCTAACTTACTTTCAAAATATACTTAAAGATTCTTTGGCAATGTTCACAAAATCTGATAATATCATTATTTGAGGTGTCTTCTTAAAGATATATTATAACAGTTCTCAGCTGAACTGTGGGCTTCTTCAGCACAGGAGATGTTTGTCACCATTTTCTTGCTTAGAATGTGAGATTAGAAATCAGTCTAAAAGTCTCAGGTTAAGCAAGGAGCGGTGTTGTACTTCCATGTGTGTTACATCGATAGGAGACTGGAAGAGAAAGGTGGTAACCTAGTTTATTTTACCCTCCCAACTATGGAGTTTGGTAAGATTCACGAAAAGAGACAGACTTTTTTTTGTCAGGGGAAAAACATCATATGACTTCGCCCGCCCAGGGTAAGGCGAGAGAGATTTAGACTTTGAATGACTAAAAACCCCCCCGTTTCTTCTCCTGCTCTGAGCCGAGGCCGCGGTGACTTATTGCGCTTAACCCTCAAACTCGGCCCTATAGGGTCTATAGGGCACCGTCTGGGTAAGAGACAGACTGGCAAAACAATTTTAACGTTCCGAAAGTGCGTGTTTATGGATTGTACATTGACTTGACCCAAGGTCAAAACATCTTTCTTTCCAGGGATGTAAGCTTCCCTTCTGTCAGTACTTTTTCAGTCAAGTCTGAAGCCATCCACGAAGAGTAAGAATAGTGAGAACTCTATTAGATTAGATCAGGATAACCTGATGTTACCACACGGCTTCACGATTTAGCGCCTAATTACAGTAACATAATCTCTGTATCAAATAATTGTTGACCTTTTCTTTTATATTGGCATACTCATATTATTAGCTGTTAATTGTTCAATTAACTCGGCTTATGACAATACTCGGGTCTTTCGGAATTACGTTTCAACAGCCGGCTCTTTGGCTTCTTCGGGATTTGGGACGTAATTATTTTTAATACAAACGCTTCTGTTCTTTTTGTTGTGCTTTTCAAGGTCATATAAATACGCTACTATACATGTTTGGCTGTGGTTTCTCAAGCCAGTTTACGGATACTTTTTTCTGCTTGATTGTCTAGTATGAATTTCCTAGATTGGCAAGCATACAAGTGTACGGACAACCTGATGGTAAGTAAGCAGCAGTCATTGACACTCGCAACGTCAACGAGCAAATGTCTTGCAGTATTTTTTGGGGATAATGGTTTTAGATATTTTAAGGATTGTGAAGGGATAGGCTAGGGTGGGGGGGGGGGCGTATTGGGTGTTCGGCAACCTCACTCATACGGCAAAACTATGTTACGATGTGGTTGTTTCACGCCAGTTATCTGTAAAGCCGCGTTATCACTCCGGCCGATCCAACCTATTTGTGCCAAAGCTTTGCTCTCCTACACTTAAAAGTTTTTGTGATATTTATACTGTTGTTTTTTGAGTGTAAAAAAATATTAAAGAAAGCGAATCCACAGCCACTCTTCTTACCATGGCTTCGTTAAGAGATCACCACAGATATTTTGGGAAAGATCTAGCAACAGTATTCTTTGATAAACTTAAACCTTTTCAACTGGGATCTGTAATGCTTTTTTTATGTGATATGACGGTAAACGGGCAGACGGTTTACCTGATGGTAAGCAATCAGCGCCACCCATGGACACCTATTACAGAGGAGTTACAAGTGCGTCGCCAACCTGTTGGGGATTACGGATTAGGGGAGGGGAAGGATTGGGCCTCCGGTAACCACACTCACACGGCGAAACACTGCAGCTACGTATTTCACTTAAATCACGTTTTCAATTGTTAAAAATTTACATTTAATTAAAAATGTGAACGAAAAACTTTAATTATTTAACGTTGTAAAGCAAACATGAGCGAAATACGACTAAAAAACCATGACCCTCTTTTGGAGGAGTAGGGCAAAAAAGGGCGTATGTAAAATTTTTTAATTACCTACATCCGAGTTCTGAGTTAAATAAATATAAAAAGGGGTAGGAGGAGAATTGTTTTATTAGACTTTCTGTGGTAGGGGGTATTTTAGCATTTGTGAAACTAAATTGATAGGTAGGTAGGTACTGTTCCTGTTTTTGACAATTTGAAGGCGCTTGTGAGTTTAAAACCTGACGTGCACCAATGTGACTTTTTCTAACTTATACATACAACCCACTATTTAAGACTGTCAAGGAGCCACAAAATCATCGTGAAACATAGACTTATAATTATTAACTTATTAGCTTAAAATCGCCAACGGGCACAGAGAAAGCGTTGTGGTTAGAACTTATTTCTTCTTTGTGTGAGAAGATTCATTTCTCAGCACATACAAGCTGGTGATGATGATATATGATAAAAATGACGTGCCACACCACCGATTAAAAATTTTGATAAATAAATAAAATAAGTTGCGCAATCAGGTCATCAATTATAAAATTAAAATAATAACATTTCAAAATGCAGCACTGCATGTTATAATGAACCAATAAAACAATAATTTCTCGTTCTCTGCCAGTCTACCTTTTTCTATGAGCGTTTAAGATTTCGCTGAAATTTGATATACTTAATTATGGGGTTTTCGGGGAGGGCCCACTAGCTATATATAAAAAAACTAGACAAAGCATTTCCTATCTGACTACTGTAAGAAGAAGAATCAATGAACATTTTTTACATTTCAATGCAATAATTAAAATAAAAAACTCTCATAAATTAAAATTAATGAATAAAGATTAAGGTATGTGTGGGAACAATTAAAATTAAATAACATCATCGAGATAATCCTTTAAGGAAACAGTACTCCAACAACTCAATCACTACTCCATTAAATTTTCTTTTTTTTCCGCCATACCCAAAAAACACTCTAATTCCAAAACCCAATCTTGAAAAATGCCATTAAAAAAATTAAGAACGCTCACACAACGTTAGAACCTAAGTACTTCAATTTCTTAATTCCATCTTTATCTCAAAGAACCGAAGTCCAAAACACAATAAGGTTCGTTTGTACGAAGTTGCTGTACAGGAAACAAACCGACTGTCGACAACAGTTGACTCAACTAATTAACGCTAAAAAGATATCGTCTAATGAGGAAAAGTTTCTGATTGGCCAGCTAAATGCGTACTCTGGGAATCTTATTAATCGCTATGTTGTTGTTGAGTCTGTTTTGAAGCTGGACGAAGGAGTTTTAAGTAGATTTTTGGGTCATAGAAAGTGCTATTAGGTAGGTGTGTTAGATCTGCAACATAGCTTCAAGGTCAATCAGCCAAATGGAATAAAGAAAAATTTTGATCAGGCTGGCTTGTTCTCTCTATTCTCATGCATGAAGATGCGGGTCCCTAACTTATTACCAATGTGACTTTTTTCAAAGAATATGTAGCTTCTAAGAATTTATGTCAAACAAGTTGGACACTAGCAAGCTACATATCGCATATCCTTGAAAAGGTTAGGTAATCATGTGAATTTTGTTTCTTGTCAAATATCTTTTTAATTACAAAAAAAGGTTAGCAGACATTTTCACCATTTAAACCTTCCATAAAAATTAGCCTTTAATGCTGTAAACTTATATTTATAAAACATAATTTTTTACTATAACTAAATCTTATTATAACTAAATGTTTAATTGGTTGTGCCCGAACGTCGATTATTATAATATGTATATATTATAATAATCGACGTTCGGGTGACAAATTTTTGCAACAGCTATTCTTTCGACATAGACCTCCTCCAAAGATTTCCATTTTTCTCTGTCCTTTGCAAATCTAATCCATTCTGCACCTGCCATCTTTTTCAGATCATCTTCCTATCTTTTCGTTTGTCCACCTTTGCTTCTTTTGCCATCTCTTAGATACCACTCTGTTATTAAACGGGTCCATTTGTTTTTTCACGACACCTTCCATTGACTTCGATGAATATTTTAAAAACCAAAATTAACTAAGTCTCTGCAGATTCTTCCAAGTTAGTGGCAGCGAGACAAACGCCCATCAATTCAATTTTACATAAACACAAGTGCTTAACAAAATGAATCAAAATCAAAATACCAATTCATCCAAGCATTTTAATAAACCTCAAGTGAATCAACGTTCAGGTAGACTGCAGTTAATAATGAGTTCGCTATCTTTAGAAAACTTTTCAACTATTTGTAGGAAACGCCGCCGAGATGCCAGCCACATCTTTGAGGGTTCTAGAAGCCTTGTATTATTACTTTTGAAGGAGAAAGTGTTTGATTTTTCTTTGGTTTTATCTATAATTAGATGATTACTATTACTAAGCAATATTATGAAGACGTTTATTTTAATTCTTGCTTCTTATTTTTTTAAGCAATATCTTACACAGTTTATCGTTTCGTCACAGCGTGGTCACAGTAAAAAAACATTAGTTGTGGTGTTATGTGAGGTTAAAGGACTCGCTTCTTATACAGATTCAAAACTTGGGCAGTACCTATGTGACCTTTACTAAGTTCTTTTTGTGCCTGGTCATCAAGAGCAAAAAAACAAGAGTCATGCTACAGCCTCACAGAAAACTGGAGTGGAAAAAGCTGCAAACTCTTAATATTCATAAGCTCAAAAGTCCAGAAAGGCACTAGCAACGTCTCGGTGTTGCAGACTACTTGCCATCAAGTGATTGTCTGCTAATTATAATTTTTCCTTTATAAAAATCCCAGATTAACCAGAAGAAAGCGACTACGTGCCTAGACAAAGAATGTATGTTGTGTTTATTTGTAAACATATTGATGCAGGCAAAAAACTAAATTGTGGCGACGCTCATAGACTATTGACGACAATAAGTGTTAATTCCCGCTCTTTGTGTGATCCACAAATTGTTTTTTCGGGTCTGAGTGTGATGTGTTTGTAAAAATATACATATGTTTTTAAACGCACCCACTAGACAATCCTAGAGTGGGGCAACTTTTGATAAAAAACCTGCCGTCACAATTTCTACGTCTCGCCAGTGAAGTTGGCCGCGATTAATCACTTATAGAATATCCCGATGCAAAACTGTTGGGCAGTAGCCTACCTAGTCATATCACCTGGTCGGAGGATCCACTTTTTCCAGTCTAAGAAACGTTTCACCCTGTTCCTATAAAATAAAATTTAAACAACAATCTCTCATCTGTACCAACATCAAATATAACATTCGACCGTTTAATCATACCTACCTACAATAAGCACCCTACCACATTAATGCTATGCAATACTTTCAAAACAGTGTGGGAGAGCCATGCTTCGGCACGAATGGGTCGGCTCGACCGGAGTGATACCACGGCCTCACAGAAAACCGGCGTGAAATAACCACTGCGTTGTGTTTCGCCGTGTGAGTGAGGTTACCGGAGGCCCAATCCTTCCCCTTCCCCAATCCCTCCTCAATCCCTATATCTCCAAATCCCTAATCCCTGAAAGGTCGGCAACGCACTCGTAACTCCACCGTTGCGAGTGTCCATGGGCGGCGCTGATTGCTTACCATCAGGTAATCCGTCTGCTCGTTTGCCGACCTTATACATAAAAAAAAAAAAAAATTATAAAATCCTAATTACTTAGCGTATACTCTGTTCCCTAGAAACTCGTCTCGTTCCGTACTATCACGTTTTAAAGCTGTAAAACGGAAAAAAATCTGTCCAACTGCAAGAACGTCTAAATTATTTTCCCTTGACTTCCAACGTCTGTTATTTGCGATTGATACAAGTTGTAAAAATAAGCGGTTTTAAATCAAAAGCTGACCCTAATTTTCATCACCACCATTGATTGGTTAAATATTTTAGCACGGATACTATAATGGTTTTTTTTTTTATTTAATAGATCGGCAAACGAGCAGACGGATTACCTGATGGTAAGTAATCAGTGCCGCCCATGGACACCCGCAACGGAGGAGTTACGAGTGCGTTGGCAACCTTTTAGGGATTAGGGATTTGGAGAATTAAGGATTGAGGAGGGATTGGGTGTGGGGAAAGATTGGGCCTCCGGTAACCTCACTCACACGGCGAAACACAACGCTGTGGTTGTTTCACGCCGGTTTTCTGTGAGACCGTGGTATCACTCCTGTCGAGCCGACCCATTCGTGCCGCAGCATGGCTCTCCCACACTTAAAAAGATGGATGTTTCTGAAGGAATGGATGAAAGTAAGAGGGAACGAGTGAGTGAGAGAAGGGAAGTTTCTAGAATATATGATGACACGACGTAAAATATAAACGTAAATTATAAAAAAAATGTAGCGTCATTTAGACAATGAAATGACGCTATTGATTTTTTTTTTTAAAAAACCCGAAATATACCCTAAAAAATTAAGTACTTAATACTTGTTATTCGGTATCTCGCGCCCCTTGATTCCCCATATTATTATTATCAGTCAGTATAGAATACTTCTCAAATAGAAAAAATATCAGCAATAATAGCCACGTTATTCCAAGGTGAATTATGAATCCAGGTTTCTAAGAAACATCGCGCTCCGCACACCCCCAAAGAGTCACCAGACCACTACAGATGTGGCTCACTTGAGAAGATGTTCAGCTAGGGTTGCGGGTTTAACCGTAATAGTGTACCGCAGATCGAGTAGAAAAAGAAAGTGTGGGAGAGCCAAGCTTCGGCACGAATGACTCGGCTCGACCGGAGTGATACCGCGGCCTCACAGAATACCGGCGTGAAACAACCACAGCGTTGTATTTCGCCGTGTGAGTGAGGTTACCGGAGGCCCAATCCCGCCCCTTCCCCTATTCCTTCCCGATCCTTATATCCGCAACCCCTATCCCCAAAAGTTTGGTGTTGCGGATGTCCATGGGCGGCGTCGATTGCTTACCATCAGGTAATCCGTCTGCTCGTTTGCCGACTTATACCATAAAAAAAGAAGGAATAAGATGGTTTTTGTCACCTCTCTCACCCGTACCAGAACGGAAGAAGCCTTAAGAAGATTTTCCTCCTCCAAAAAATGTTTCTAAAGATATTATTCAGTGGTGCCTAACTTAATGTACATAAAACTGCGAAAATGCCACTTAAAACCGGAGTGAAACAACGCTTACGAGATCGTGACCCCCATACCACATCCCCAAATCCATAACCCATGAAAAGCCGGCAAGGAAATACTCAAAGCCTTGATATATATTTACTCAATGCCTTAATGAACGACCTCGTACTAAGCTCTCCTTCAGCAGGATAACCCTATATTTTATATGGTACAAACCGCCCTCCGATCACAACTCAACCCTCCAATCAACTTTGAACGATAGCGGGCTACTAGGTCCCACGGGCGGCGTGTCGTTTACCTGAAGGGACCTTGGTCATTTAGATCCCATGTTACTTTTGCCCGGGTGAAATACGGTTAACCGTATCGCCTTTGACATCGGGACCGTTGGAATGTTTTTCGCCCTGTTTACTTGCTTCAGCCCGTAATTAGGGACATTTAGACCGATTTCAAAGGAGAGTTAAGTGTGTGATTTAAGCTTTTTTCGTGAGGGGTTGCAGCTAATGTTATGGGGTTGATGGCGGAATGAGATTTTAGGCTCTCAAAGTTTACGTGTATTCATAATGTGCTTAGATAGGTGAATTTATATTTAAAGATGCATACTTTCTGTAATATCAGTGCTGTAGTAGTACAAATAATCTTATAGTGTGTTTTATAAAGGCCTAATTTCTTTTTATTTTCATGTGATAGGCCGCAGACCAAGCTGACGGATTACCTGATGCAACACCAGAGGAGTTACGAGTGCTTTGCTGGCCTTTTGGAGATTAGGGTTTCGGTAATTTAGGGATTAAGGAGGAATTGGAGGAGAGGAAGAAGAATTCGCCTCCAGTAATCATTCACAAGGCGAAAGACAACGTTGTGGTTGCTTCATGCCGATGTTCTGTGAGGTCATGGCATCACTGTAGTCAAGTCGACAGATTCGTGCCGCAGTATGGATCTCCAACACTTATTTAAACTTCGAATACCTACTTATTTTTGTACATACACAGGGGCACTTTATGCCATTATCTACCAGTCTGACCTTTGGGTGATGTAGATGGGAGTGGAGAAGTTTGACGCGCAGATAATGCACCATTAAGTAGGTTTTGTACAAAATGTTGTGCAAACGTTTAAATAAATATTACAGAATGCAAGTGCAATGTCATTTATTTAAAGAAACCTTGCCCATCCAATAAACAGGTAGGCAGCTTAGAATACAAAACAAGCCTAATTATCACAGGGATAGCCGCAAAAGGTTAGAAACGCTCCTAATTCCGTCCGGGACAAAATGGCGTCCTAATATTTAATTTCAACCTCTCAAATTCTGAGTTTCTAAGCCCACGTTTCTTTTTAACGTTTGAAACGGAAAAAATAATTTGAATTAGGTTCGTTGGCAATAAAAGGTTAATTGACCCGCTCATTACAAGATGTTTATCATAAATATTATGTTCAAGTATAAACAGACTGAGCGAAATATCTAAAAAGAGATCTTAATTTTTTTTCGTCGCTTATTTTATAAGATTCTTTTTCTTTTTTTTTGTATCAAAGCTATTTAGGTTTTCTTCGTCTGATTTTTTGTCTGCACGTAAACTATCAAGAAAAGGAGCTTCAATATTTATTTATTGTTTGGTGACTTCTATTTATATTTTACACACTATCTTCAAGCGTGGGAGATGATAGCCAAACATGGCCATGCTTGGGTATCCAGGGGCTTGCGGTTCAGATGCAATAATGCACTGCAGCCCTGACCTGGAGCAGGAGAAATAACGAGGCGATTTTAATTGAGTAAGAGTCTGACACTCCTTGCTCCAACCAGGACGAAATAAGTAATTTGATGACCTTGCCCCTCAAAAAAACCACGCTTCGACCAGTTCGACCGGAGTTATACGAAGGAATTAAATAAAATTGGCATTAATTGTCGCTTGCGTTGTGATTTGCCGTGAGAGTGAGGGCACGGCCCGATCTTTTGTTCCCCAAACCTCAATCCTCAAACTTCTAGCCCCGATAAGATCGGCATCGCACTATTAACGGACTGCACAGTTGGCACAATAGCTGGTCAATCGGCTACCATACATCGTGTCGCAAGCTTTTGATACCCTCATGGAACATCTCTTTGAGTGATACATCTTGTTCCAGGACTGTTATTATGTGCATGTCAATTTGTATGTTTTTAAAAGCACCCATGATACAGATTTACGTAGGGCAACATTGTGTTGATGGACGACCAGTTTCTTACCATCAGTTACTCGAGAAGCAGCAGCAGCTAGCTTCACTGGTAGACTATGGTAGACATTTCAAAAGACTTCGGACACGATGCATGAAATCAGAAATTTCAACATCACCAAGTGCCAGGCTGAAAACCAGATTTATAAATAGTTATACCTATGTATGTACTTGGGTAACTGAAGATTTAGTTATTACTAAGTCCAAAAGTGTGTAGAGTCTGACCTTTAAATAAAAACGTCTCCTTTGATATGGGTCTCACGGAGACCTAGGCTGGCTAGCACTTAAAACCTTGGTATACTAGAACTTGATATAGGTTAGAGGTAGGCGAGAAACTTTCAGACAAATAATGGACAAATTTTTGGAAATAATCTCTTATTTACAATTTCTATATTTATTGACAATAACGACTAACCACGTAGTACAATAATAATATGAGAAAAGGTCTACTAGCTCTCAGTCACAAAATGACCCTTATTCATGAACAGCGTACGCGAATTGTAACACTATTACGCTGTAGATAATTAATTAATCAGAAGTATAATTTGAATTCGATTATACTATAATTAAAGCTTATTTATTAAGTCAATTCTGAATGCGTAGTGAGATTAAACTTTTTATTATGAGAAAGTGGAAAAGAAAATTGGCGTGAAACAACCACAGCGTTATGTTTCGCCGTGTGAGTGAGGATACCGGAATCCTGATTTCTCCCCATCCTTCCCCGATCCTTAAATCTCCGAAACCCTAATCCAAAAAAGACAAACTCGTAACTCCTCTGGAGTTGCAGGTGTTAATGGGCGGCGCCAATCACTTACCACCTGGTAACTCGTAAGTTGGTGGCTGGCCTATCACATAAAAAAAGAAAAGTTCTTCACTAGAGCCACCAGGTTTCAACGGATGTGAGAAAAACTACGCCAGTAAAATGACAAAATAATCAATATTTTGATATTAAATTTTTGGTTTTGGCACCACTACGGTACCTAGTTTCAAATTCAAATTTGAAAACCGATACTTTTGTGATTATTTATATTAGTATAGTATTTCATAGTATTTTGCGTCAAATAGATTACTTATTATTACTTAAAAAAATGCTATTAAATATCGCATTTTTATTAAATGTAGTGTATCGATAGGTCGATGAATATATACATATATATGAATATACCTTTATTTTTCAATACTTTATTGTATTTAATGATCGAATTCATTTATTTTTGATCTAGGAAACTACCCAATTGTTTTCGGATACGCTTAACGAGTTTCATAACAACGCTAGCACTTCAAGCACTAACTATAAAGGAGCACCTCATCGTACCAAGACACGTGATTATAAAACATAGTTAAACCACACCAATTAAACCGAATAGTTTTCCAAGAATGTCCCTCAGTTCAATAGGGTCGGGTAACTTTAATTCTAAACCTGACCCTCCGAACGCCTGTTACTACACAATTGACCCTTTACAATAATAATTACTTAGTATCAACATTATTGACCGTTCAATTTTATGGTAGACATCAGTGGTGAGTTTAAAAACAAGGTTATCATTTTCAAAAGATGTATAGAAGGTTTTAAATTGTGACCGGAAAAGCTGAAGGAAAAATATCCTTTTTATGGAGGAAAGTTATCAAATCAAACCTCTTGGCCTAGGTGAGGCAAGATCGAGTGTCAGATTCTGCCTGACCAAAAACCACTCCGGTCCATCTTCTGACCCAGGCTGGGGGCGAAGTGCCTTATTGCGCTTGATGCGCAACCCCGGACGTGAAAAGGCTTCGCGGTCGCAGCCTAATATCAGATCCGCTCCACTCTGGGTCATCATAATAAGTGCCCACTGCTGACCAAAGGCGTCTTCTCATAAGAAGTAGGTTTATTCCTTAATTACCACGGTTGTCAGTCCAGGTTTCCTCACAATGTTTTCCTTCACTGTACGTCAGTGGTCATCGTCTAAAAATCTAAGAAAGTACATATAATTCGAAAATGTCGCATTGGTACCCGCGGGTTTCGAACCCGCTCCATACAACATAAGCTTCCCCTTTCATGTAGTGAAGAACAGAGAGAACACACAACAATGAAAGAATCGAACGAAAACAAAAAATAAAATGTCAAAAATAAAACCATTTTATTGTTTACTCACGCTTAAAGTAAACTATTTATAACATAAATTCCTTTGATAGCTACCACTTGACCTGCGGAATGGCCTTTCACAACAAAATAATGTAATTTACATTATTTATCGGCCAAATATTCGGTAGGCTTCGGCCTAAGTAAATAATGAAATTGTGGCCGAAAGGCTCAACTCTATCGTAAATGGGGTGTTGCTCTAGTTTATAGTAAAGATGGTGAATTGGGGTTTGTGAGAAAGAAGTCTTAATTGAGAATAATTAAGTATAAATACCTAGGCATGCAATTTTTAGAGCAGATTTATAGCAAGTTCATCTCCTTAAAGAGAGAGTCTCGATATTATATTCCCAAGGTTTTTGTTTTTATCATAGCTGGTATGCTACTCGCAACCCCATCTGCCCTTACTCCACTGTCTTAGTTAATGGATGAGCTTCTAAGAGCCATTCGACCACCACAGACGAAGACCAACATGGTCGAGGTTCAGCCCAGTTGCAGGGCTAGCGCAATAAGGTACCCTGGCCTCGGCATGGAGCAGGAGAAGGTACAGGGTGGTTTTATAGTTAGTAAGAATGACCTCTCGCGTCAGCGTGGGCAAGAGTCATGATTTATAAGTGTGTAAGAGCCATTCTTCGGTACGAATGGGTCGGCTCGACCTGAGTGATACCACGGCCTCACAGAAAACCGGCGTAAAACAATCACAGCGTTGTGTTTCGCCGTGTGACTGAGGTTGCCGGAGACCCAATCCCTTTTCCCCAAAAGGTCGGCCACGCACTCATAAAGCCTCTGTTGCGGGGGTCCATGTGCGGCGCTGATTGCTTACCATCAGGTTATCCGTCTGCTCGTTTTCCGATCTATTACATAAAAGAACTTTTGATAATTTTTTCCCTCAAAAAAAAAAGGTCATTCGATGAGCACCTAGAAACCCCACTCTGAGCATCAGCACAGTCTTAAATATCTGTACATACTTCAATATACACCTTCCGTCTGCTGATGATGCATCTGCCCACTTCAAGAACTTAACTTGTAGATTACACAAAGGATAACTTTAGGTACATAAGTATACCTATCTCTATAGGTATTATGCAAGTCAAAAGGCTTATAACAAAGCCAGCTGTATCTGGGACTTAGTAATAGCTCAAAAACGCTTTGAACAGTACACGTGGAAAATACATTATATAGTTTAGTCAACTAGATTAAGTTTAGTCGAGTTATAGTCGTACAGAGTGGGGTTAAAACGAATTTAGTCGATTTTGGTAGGTACCCAGTTCTGTATATTTAGTTAGGTAGGTAGGTGAAGTTATGTAAATGAGATGAATTCGAATTTCTTGTGATCGCTACCCGTTTGCTTGGCTGGTGTTTATTTTAAAACGTTCAGTTGTTTTTCCTAGGAATTGTACTACGGTCAATGATGTATAAATCTATAGATACGTTGTCCGCGCTCTAAAATGGCAACATGAAATGAAGGCAATTTGACAACATCGCGCTTAGTCACGCACCAACCTCCCGCGCGACGCTACGTTTGTTATAATTTATATCGTGTGTGTAAACCTGTGCGAAACTAAAGAAAGCATGCCGTCGTGTGTGTTCAGAGGATGTACAAATTATACTCTAAAAGTTAAATACAAAAATGTGTCATTTCATGCGTAAGTTCACCAAACAACCTATTTTTATTTTATTTTTTCGACGCCGGCGCCCGCCATCTTATGGCGGCCGGCGCATGAAGGTATAGTCACGTGCCGATGTAACTGAAGATGTACTATATATTTATCTCCCTCTAGCAAAGGCATTCCACTATACGATGTCATATTTTCTTTCCCTTTCTTTACTCGTAGAAGTAGTTATCTAGTATTTTCGCCGTTTTTAAGCGCCGCGATGTTGGTTCATGACGTGTCTATATATAATACGTCATTGACTACGGTGCATTGGATACGATGCTTGTGTCTTCAAAGGGGGATGCAGAAACGCATGGTTGTATTTGACTAATGCAAATATTATTTATGTTCTACTAGCTTCCGCCCGAGGCTTCGACCGCATGGTGTGTTGATAAAAAGCAATGTATATATTAAATCAGCCGACATACCAAATTCCATAACTAAGTAAGTACCTAATTCCAAGCAAATCGGTCCAGTCGTTTTTGCATAACAAAATAACAAATAAGTGTGGGACAGCCACGCTTCAGCACGAATGAGTCGGCTCGACCGGAGTGATACCACGGCCTCACAGAAAACCGGCGTGAAACAGCCACAGAGTTGTGTTTCGCCGTGTGAGTGAGGTTACCGGAAGCCCAATCCTTGCCCTCCCCAATCCTTAAATCGCCAAATCCCTAATCCCCAAAAGGTCGGCAACGCACTCGTAACTCCTCCGTTGCGGGTGTCCATGGGCGACGCTGATTGCTTACCATCAGGTAATCCGTATGCTCGTTTGCCGACATCGACTCAATCCTCAAATCCCCTATCCATAAATCCTGAATAATATCCCACAAGAGGCTAAGAACGCATTTGTAGTGACTCCTTTGGTACTACGAGAATCCATGGGCGGCGCTGATTGCTTACCATCAGGTAATCCGTCTAATTGTTTGCCGACCTGACATAAAAAAAATATTTTTGTTCCAATCTGTGATATTTGTTAGCCGGGGCTGCGGCTGCAAGCTTTAGAATGTAGGCCCTGGCCTGAAGCAGGAGGAACAAGGTGGGTCAGTAAGAGTCTTTAAGGTCAGTAAGAGTCTTTCAGGTCAGTAAGAGTCTTTCAGAGTCTGACACTCCCTGTCACCCCATTAAAAGCTAGTTTTTATGAGAAAGTTATCCCACTATATGGTTCTTTCCTGTGTCGTGGGTGAACTGATCACATGCACATCACCCATAATGATACCTGAAACAACAATTTGTGTATCACACGAACAGTTGTTCCGAGCACGAATCGAACACGATACACATTGGAAGTCAGCCACATTTGATGATTCACCCTTTAAATAATATAAATTAAAAATTGAAAAAAAACCGCCCGACACAAAAAACACAAGGTACCTTTAAAAAGTAAAAATGTTGTAATGTACAGTCAGCTCCAAAAGTCGATGAACAGAATCAATTTTCCAAAACACCTGTTCACAATAAAATGCCATAAGTTATAGTCACAACTAGGAAACAAAATAGCCTGTACATCAGAAATTTACAAAAGTCGGTAAACACGACTAATTCAAAAGTATCTGTGCACTATAGTATTCCTAAAGTCGCTGTACACCATCAATCCAAATGTCGCTGAACATCATTGTATCAAAAATCAGTAAACAGCAGAAAAATCAAAATTAGGTTAACAAAGTATATTTTTAATGTTGCACTGTGTTAATATAATTTTGACGCTTATGTTGTTCAGCTACTTTTGGGACAGTGTAACTTAATAATGTATATTAACACGTTAGTATCTTTTTCAATACTTATTTAAAATTTAATAATATTTTAAACCGACTTTAAAAAAAGGTGGAGGTTCTCAATTCGTCGGGATTTTTTTTTATGTTAACCGATTACTTAAGGCTCCTGGACCGATTTGGATTTTTTTTTTTTGTTCAGTAGTGTATAATTTCCAGTTTGTCCCATTTTCACCAGGTCAAGATCTGATGATGGAAATCCAGAAAAATCGAGTGGAAATTTAAAATTTTATAGGGACAGTCGGCATGATTCGTATATTTTCTGAAGTTATTCAGGTATTTACGTCAACTTGTCGATGGTTGAACTCGACCTGATGATGATGAAACCGAAAGACAGTCGAGGGATTTCCTTGACTATTTGGAGTAATTGCCTTGTGTTTGGGCTTGAATAATTCTTCTTGGTGAGCACTTTGCACCAAGACTGGTAGTGACTGTCACTAGGGGTCTGATGATGACAACGAAGGACAGCTCAGGGAACGCCTGAACGGTTTCCAGTAACTACCTCGTGTTTGGAATTAATTCATTTATATCAATAAAAACTTCGCACCTACATGAGTTACAATGAAGTTATGCAGTAAATCTGATGATGGAGCTGGAAGACCGTAGAGGCATCTCGTTGACTATTTGGAGTAATTATTTTGTGTTTGGGCTGGAATGATTCGTATTGGTGAGCACTTTGCACCTATATAGATTATTTAACTATGTTGAAGATCTACAGTACACATAATGATGGAGACCATTGACAGTCGAGGGCATTCCTCAACAATTTACAGAACTGAACACTAAGGACTACTACTATTACCGTGATTTTCGGTCTCAAGTAGCCGTCGTCTTCTCATTCGAAACACATTATCCTTGCTTGCTCTGCATATCACTTGAAATGGTGAAATAATATTATTTTTAACAAAAAAATTAATTTTCTGTGTACAAAGTAATACATGTTTTCATGTAGGTAAATAGAAAATAATATTAATAACTATTTTTATAATCTCGAAGTCGCTGCCAATTAAGTGCCAGGTACCAAGTAAAACAATGATGATTACTAGGTAGCGATCAATACACGTTTCTAATACTGTTGTTGTTTGGTATGTAGCATTTACTTGGCACCTACTGCGAGATTATAAAAATAGTTATTATTATTATTTTCTATTTACCTAAATGAAAAAAAAACAAACGACTTCAAAAAGTAAACACAAACATAAAAAATAAATTTTCTGTGTACAAAGTTGTCTACTTCGTAGATTGTTAGAGTGATGTTTATGTTATTTCATATTATATATTAGTATGATTACTGACAATATGAATAAAGTTTAAACACTAAGTAGTTACTATAATCCGTTCAGGAGTTCCCTGTCCTTCGTTCTCATCATCAGACCCTTAATGACAGTTACGACCAAGCCTGGTGCAAAGTGCCAATACGAATCATTCAAGCTCAAACACAAGGCAACTACTCCAAATAGTCAAGGAGATCCCTCGACTGTCTTCCAGCTCCAACATCAGGTCGACTTCGACCTTCGTCAAGTTATACTATTGTAAAAGACCTACTTAAACATCATACAAAAGAACTACTCGCCCCTGCAATTATTGAAAGTTCCCCTCGATTTCTCTATCAGATTCTGACCTCATGACAATGGGACCAAATGGAAGGTAAACCCAATCAAATAAAAAAAGAATTTTGCAAATCGGTCCAGTCGTCTTCGAGTAATCGGTGTACATACATAAAAAAATACGCATCGAATTGAGCACTTACTCCTTATTTGAAGTCGGTTATAAATATAATTGATGTGTAAATAAGTATTGAAATGGATACTAACGTGTTAAAATACATTATTAAGGTCTAGCGAGCACTGTCCCAAAAGTAGCTGTACAACATAAGCGTCAAAATTATATTAACACAGGGCAACATTAAAAATATACTTTGTTAACCTTATTTTGACTTTTCTGCTGTTTACTGACTTTTGATACAATGATGTTCAGCGACATTTGGATTGATGGTGTACAGCGACTTTAGGAATACTATAGTGCACAGATACTTTTGAATTAGTCGTGTTTACCGACTTTTGTAAATTTCTGATGTACAGGCTATTTTGTTTCCTAGTTGTGACTATAACTTATGGCATTTTATTGTGAACAGGTGTTATGGAAAGTTGATTCTGTTCATCGACTTTTGGAGCTGACTGTACATGTACGTAATGCGCTTTCATTTGAGACCCCACTGGAACTTTTAAAAGGCTCAATCGATTTTCATTAAACATGTCTAACAACACTCGCCCGTAAAACATCTGTAATACAAAAAAAACTAAATTGAAATCAGTTCATTCGTTCAGGAGCTATGATGCCACAGACAGACAGACACACGTCAAACTTAACCCCCGACGCAAAAAGAGGAGTGTTATACACTCCTCTTTTTTCGGGGGTTAAAAAATGATGTTTGGCCATCACACTTGTCAGCATTTAAATCCAAAATTATTGGCAGAGAGAATTGAACACCAGCTGGTACTGTTTGTATTTCTGTAAACCCCCCAGAAAGAAAACCTATACCTAATAAGAATCTAAAAGTATTTTAAAATAAAAATTACAGAAGTAAAAGAAGTTAGAAGACAGTTCCATTGAATCCATTAAGAATACAGAAGTGTGTGGCTACAATAAAAATGTAGTCCTATTTTCCAATAAAAAATATATCTTAAGGAAGGAATAAAAGGCCTTATGAATGTTGAGATTTTAATAAAATAACTATAGTTAATATCATTCAGTATTTGTGTAATACCAAACTTAATCTTAATTCAACAACATAAAGTTTGTAATTCAACAATTGGAGAAACATTTATATTCAATCTAGATTGAGTATCATTCAAACCACTTTACCAGGGAATTCACTACTGCCTTTCATAATCCTCATTATTTTACCTTGCTTTTCCCTTGGAATACCATGTTTGATGGCCATATGACGTTTCACGGTTTCTGTTTTAGTATAAGTTACACTACAAACACTACACATATACATGTAAACACGCTCATGTACGTTATTACAGTGCGCCAACATTGACGCTTGACGATAGAACTTCCTCGGACAGTATGTACATTGATACTGCTTTTCCATGTGACAGACTAAGTGGTTCCTCCATATGGCTCTTCTACGGAATGTTAATCCGCACTTGTCACATGTAAACGGTCTTTCTCCGGTATGAAGTCTTAAATGTTCTATAAGATTTAATTTTCTTGGTGCTTTGTATGGGCAATGGTCACATTGTAGATAGGGGCCAACTCCGTGACGGGCTACTTGATGCATATGTAGCTCAGTGAGGACGGGAAATCCTTTCCCGCATTGGTCACAAATAAACCTGCAATTGCTGTGTCTTTGCATATGATGGTCATATGTCATTCTGTTTGCTAGGATTTTATGACATAATTTACATAATAAGTTGCGTTCAGACCTCTGTTCAGATTTGTATCTTTGTTCTCTTTTTAATTTACGTTTTGTGCGCTGTGTGGGCATTGTAGTGTCTGACTTTATAAAAGTTTCTATTGTGTCTAAGATATTGTTAATTTCATTTGAATATTCATCTTGTTGATCACCAATATTGTTTTTGTTGTCTTCATTGTCGATAAAATCGTCAAAATCGTACACTTTGTCAGTAAAATCGTTACCTATTTGGACTTTTTTGTCAGAATTTTGTTGAGGAATTTTAGCTGTTAAATTATTCGTTTTTATAGTTCGTTTATGTTTAGTTGTCTGTTTGATAGGTTTAACACTTAATGCAGATGGAAAATACTGGTTAAACATCACATATTCGCACACAATTTCTTTGTAATTTCGATCTGAGGAGTCACTGTTTACGTTCTTCTTGACGAGTTGTTTCAACTGTTTATCCGTTGATTCACACTTTAATTTGAAGTAAATAGTTTGTTTTAGTAAATAAACACACTTTTGGCACATCATAGTTGGTAGTTTATCGTCTTTTTGTATTGAGACATTAGTTACGATTGATATAGCTTTGCCGAAACTGCTTATTCCATCTTCACTCGAATTATCAATTAAAGACACCATTTTGGCGTCACTGTTTTGGCTCAAACACAGTCTACATGTAGTACTGAACATATTTTCGTAATCATCCATTATGTAACTATTATTTTAAATACTTTTTCTACAAAATCAACTGTATTGGATTTTTGTTTGTTTTGACATTTGACAATTCAAGCCAGCGATTTGACAGCTCTAGCACAGAGCGTTTCGTTGCACTTAGAGTTCTCGTGTACAAAAAATAACTTCACTTTTTTTTTATGACTGGCGATATGTAATCTTTTTTCAATCTATAATGAAACAATGATACAATGAATATTTTTTGTAAATAGGCCATAAAACAGCACTTTTACACGTCAAAACCATTTTACACTTCTTCCCGCCCTTACTGAATACAAACTACCCCGTTTCTTTTCCTGTTGCTGTTGCCTGCACAACCCTGACTGTATAATGGTCCTAGTAAAACCCATCTGCGGTAGTCTGGTAGCTCGTTGATTACCGCAACACACCGTATGCCCGAAGCTGTTTTAGATCCAAAGGCGAGCTAGGTACCCAAGTTTATGGTGTCCAGAGCGTTTTTTGGCTGGGATGTGACGTGAAATCGTACCCTCAACTCCTTTTTAACTAGCTACTTCGCAAAAGGAGAAGGTCGCTTTCCAATTTTTCTCATTTTAGACCATGGCTATTACTAAGGCCAGATGCGAGAGGTCAAAAGGTGCGGCTTTTGTGATAATACACGACTGTGCTGAGCCCATGCAGGACACACTGCCACCGTATTTACCAAATGTCTAAGTGGTCCTCATAGTCACGACACCGGGACGTTTCCTCCTTCTGTATCTTATATAGGCACCTACCCAAACATTCGTGTCGGTAGTAAGCACCTAAGTCAGGTAGAAGGTGACGATACGGTTTTTTTGTCAGTGGAAAATCATCAAAATGACTTCTCCCGCCCAGGATAAGGCGAAAGAGAGTGTCAGACTCTTACTGACTCAAAACCCCCGTTCCTTCTCCTGCTCTGTGCCTAGACTGCGGTGCCTCATTGCACTTGCCGCGCAACCCCGGTTGAACATTAGCCCTTTGAACCGGTTGAACATGGGCCCCGTCTGTGGTGGTCTATTGGCTCTTTAAGACATTCACGGAGGTGACGATATCGTGGCGACTTTTTAGCCACTCCTCAAAGAGGGTCTTACCGCTGCATTAACAACAAGCTCGACAGGTATAACATATATAACTTGGTATTGTTTTTCATCCACGACAAGCAATAAGTTCGCAGTAGCTATTTAGACTCCCTCCAGAGTAAACCTATAAAATCTCTTACAAATTAACACATAATAGATGTGCGTAACACAGTCGTAAACTTCCACGGCGTCTTTCATCTTATTTGTGGCCTAAATAAGTCTTAATAGTGTTTACATTAAAGCGTACCACGGGGTGGCACAGGAATGCTTCAAATGTGGGCCGTGAAATACGCGTAGGTAAGAACTTTCTTATTGATGAAAAACTTTTTGGTGAAAAGTGATTTTTTTTTACTTTTCTTTTGTGCATGTCTGTGTGTTGGTAGGCAATGGTTTAATTTTTTGTTCTTATTATGTGATAGGTGGGGAAACGAGCTAACAGTTTACCATCGTAAGCAATAAGTGTCATCCATGGACACCGGCAACATCGAAGGAGTTACGAGTACGTGTTCGTGGTAGGATTCTACCTACATTTTGGAACGAGCAAATATAGCGTTGCAGATAGATAGTAATTTGACATTAATTAGTGTGACGTTCAAAAGTTCCTCACACTGATTTATTTGAAGTCAATGATTTGACTTTGATTTTAAACCTACGTGACTTGCTTTTTAAGTTTCGTTAAAAAGTACCTACTTAAGATTTACTGGAAGATTAAAATATATCTACGTAGGTATTATGTATACTACTTATAAACGGAACTTTTATAGGTGACTTAAGTGACCAACCAACTCTCACTGAGATATTTACAATCCTCCCTTATCCTGTCCTGTTTACGCCTTCAGGCAACATACTTCCTAAATTATAACAATTAACTTCACCTCTGCTATTGGATAAATAAACTTGCCTAACCTATCCAAACCAATATTATAAATGCGAAAGTAACTCTTTCTGTTTTTCTGTCTGTCTTTTCTTCACGCCTAAACTACTGAACCGATTTCTGTGAAATTTGGTACAGACATAGTTTAGAACTCGAGGAAGGACATAGGATAGTTTTTATACCAAAATTCTGCAGGAAATCACTATTCCACGCGAAAGGAGTCGCAAACAAAAGCTAGTAATAAATACAGCAAGCCCTTATACCACAAGGAAACCTTGATACGGTCCCAAGACAAAAAAAAGTCTATCCAAAAGACAATTTATAATAGGTTGCCATAAACGTCCAACTAGGCAACGACCATTAGACCCGGTCGGTAGTTGTTGACACTAACAATATAGGACTGGAAAACACGTCTAGCCAACAAAAATATTTTATATACGAACGAAAAATGGTTCCAAACACAAGGTTGGTACTACAATACACTAATACTATAAAGCCAAAGAGATTTATTGTTAGTTTATAATGAGGAATTATTTTTGTGTTTTTATATGATAAGAAGCTTAACAAGCCACAGCACTCGGCGCTGCTCATGGATACCTATAACACCAGAAGAGTTAGAAGTGCATTGCCAGCCTTTTGGGGATTAGGGATTCAAAGGATTAAGGATTGAGAAGATATTGAGGGATTAAAGATTGGGCCTCTGGTAACCTCACTCACACTGCCAAACACAACGCTGTGGTTGTTTCATGCAGTTTTTTTGTGAGGCCGTCGAATAACTCCGCCGTTGCATTCGTGTCGAAGCATGGGCTCCCAAACGTCACCTAATATGTCGCAAAGGCAAAGATATGAGCAATTAATAAGGATACTCCGACCAGAAATATCTTTTCCGTGTCTTTGATATGGAGGTTCCATTTTCTTTTCACCTTACCCCAAGCAACCCTAAAACATAACGTGACCTGACCACTATTTATGCTCGTCAAATCGTTTATAACAATTTGTGGTCTTACGCTGTATTCGTGGCCCTTCCCCACCGCCTAATAGCAATGTACGATAACCGCTCTCACTACGATAAAACGACGCAACGTAGTATTATTCAAGTGTGAATAACTCTTACTTTTACTCTGAAGAGAAGATTGTTGGTTGCTAAAATCGTTGTGTGTTGTCAAGGTTTTTTTTTTGGTAACTTGTACGAGATTTGTCTGCATGTTAGGAATTCTACACAAGATAGGTAATTAATTATCTTATTTATAGAGGTCAACCACGTCACCATCGTCTTTCTTATGGCAAACAATCGGACGGAATACCTGATGGTATCTAATCAATTGAAGATCGGCGGAGGCTAAGGAGCCCGCTTCTCATGCATGAGTGGGTTCGAAACCTGGCAAGTACCAATGTGACTTTTTCCGCGTTATATGTACTTTCTATGATTATTAAAACACCATTGACATACGGTGAAGTTAAACATCGCGAGGAAACCTGGACTTCTAATTTCTAATTATAAGTTTGAAATCGCCAACCCGCATTGAGCAAGCGTGATGATTAATGCTCTAACCTCCTCCGTATGAGAAGAGGCCTTTGCTCAGCAGTGGGCACCTATAGGCTGTTAATGACGATGATGATCTAAGCAATCGTCGCCGCCTATGGGCATTCGTAATACCAAAGGTGTTAATGTTATACCATACTTCAAGGGCGTTGGAAGCTTCTTGTCGGTTGTTAGATATTTAGGAATAAGGTATCCTCCGGTAACCTCGTCCTACTCACACGTCGGTTTTTTGTAAAGCCGTGGTATTAATACATCTATTGAAAAAAATTACTCTTAAAATCTCTCTCTCTCGTCCAAGGTAAGGCGAGAGAGCGTGTCAGATTCTTAATGAGTAACCCGCGCCTTTCCCCTCCCCCTTTCCTTCTTCTGCTTCAGACCGAGGCCGCGGTGCCCTATTGCGCTTACCCTGCAACCCCGTTTGAACATCAGCCCTGTAGGGCCCCGTCGGTGATGGTCTATTGGCACTTTGAAGCGCGCTGAGAGCTACGCGCCGCCGCTCGGGTCTGGTTATGGTCGGATGGCGAGCTGCCCTTATTCGCCGTCCGCAAATGTAATTTTATTTTCGTAAATAACCTATTTGTCCCTAACCTTGGTCAACACATCTGAACAAATATTCCGAAAGTAACAAAAAATTAATATTATAAATAAAAAAATCATAACAAAACGCTCATAGAGCCGTCCATTAAAGGTTTCCACAAACCGTTTTCGCCTAAGCAGAACTTATATTATGAATATTTGCAAAATATTAATTAAAATGGAACACGTAGTAACTTAAAGTATTTTTTGTTTTATATTTTAACACTTGTAGGTCTTTTAAAGGGTAACGAATGACTAAGTTTCTGATTTATAGGTCAACTGAAAGTCGAGGTCAAAGTCAAAGTCAACAAAAACAATGTCAAATGGAACAACAACGTTCGCGCGAAATTCGTAACTGAAAAAAAGTAGGTATTCAACCTACTTTTAAATAAAATGATCATTGTCGTGTTTCGGCTGTCCATCTGCATTGCTGTTTTGATAATATGGTTAAATATGGTAGTCTTCAACCAGTCTAGTCATTTTATGACTGTATGTCTTATATACAAAAAAGCCTGTTTGCTTGCTTCTTGCACCAATCATTTGCTCATGTCTGCATCGCCCGAGGATCAACTGCGAAAAATGCCTATGTATTAAGTCCGCCTCCCAAGCGTACGGAGCGTAGCGTTCCGCGTGCGCCTCAAAGAGCCAATAGACCACCACAGACGGGGCCCTATAGGGCTGATGATCAGCCGGGATTGCCGGGTAAGCGCAATGAGGCACCGCGACCTCGGCCCAGAGCAGGAGAAGGAACAGGGGGTTTTTTAGTCAGGAAAAGTCTGACACTCCCTCCCGCCCGGCCTTGGGCGGGAGAAGCCATTTGATGAATTTCCCCTCACATAAAAAAAATAAAATAAAAAAAGTCCGCCTATATACCGATTGTGCATAAAGTTTACATTCATAATTTTTAACTAATTTTGTAACCAATAGACTTTTTTTTTGTAAATAATACTCCCTTGTACCGTGAGGGGAAAATCACTACATTACTTGTCTCGCGGAGGGAGTGGCGAGAGCAAGTCTCAGACTGTTACTGACTAAAAACCACCCCGTTCCTTCTCCTGCTCCAGGCCGAGGCTGTCATACATTAGGTAATGCGCTTGCCCCGGAACCTATTGGGCCCTGGTGCTGGTCTGGCTGCTCTAAAAGACACGCGGAACTCTACTTGTTGTACGCTCGGGTCTAGTTCTTGTCGGGTAGCGAACTACCCTTGCCTCGCCATCTGCAAACCCGCAGTGAATTAATAGGTACCTACTACTTATTAATTGTATAAAATGTTACACTTAATTAATTCTGTTAGACCATAAAAAAGGCACTTAAACACGTTTAAGTATACCTACTTAAAAAAAATGAAGAACAAACTAGGAGGTGAGTCAATTAACTAAAAATCGCGGGTTACTCACGTGTATATGTTGAGAAAAGCTCTACTAGTTTCGAATCACAGAGGGGTTCTTCCTCATGAGCAGCGTGGGCAAACGCGTTACATTAATTTAGTATGCCTCACGATAGGAGGTGAGTCTTTTAAATTTCAGACAAAGACAAAAATAATGTGTGAAAATAAAGTTGAAAGAAAGAAAGAAAGTTGGTTCTGTAGTTTTAAGAACCACACCACTGCATTTCTATAAAGAAGGTTTTAGTATTTTTTATATGTAGGTACAAGGTGTAAATTACACCTAAAAGATCCAGGACCACTATTCCACTTTCTCGTTATAAATAACAGGTACAAAATATCTAGAAGCATACAAACTCTTGATCTCTAACCTTTTGCAAACCCGAAAATCCGGGTAAAATTTACCTTTATGCCCGTCGTCCACTAGTTCGGTCCGGATAAGAATTCAATATTACAGAAATATTTTTGCGATGTCATTCCTGTTTAGAGATGTTACTATTTTAGTTAGACTCGCTTATCATGTCGCTATAAGTACAGCAGGGTAAGCAAAGGTGATTTTTATTTTTCTTCAGATCTTCTGTGCAGAAATAACAGTAATCTGGATATTGTAATTTTTGACTTAATTATACTTTTATTATCTGTAAGTAGGTTAATTATAAATATGCCCTGACTTTAAGGAGCCCGCTTCTCACACTCTTGAGGGTAGGTGAACCTTCTACATGTGAGAAGAGGCCTTGGCTCATCAGTGAGCACTTATGGGCTGATTATGAAGTTTATTATAAAAAAAAGTACAAATATTTTAATATAAATTATTCAAAGTAGGATCATACCCGTGTGTTAGAATCTTTACAACAATTCTATATGCGAAACATCAAACTAGCTACTACCGCGCAGTTGTAGGGTGATGTTTTATAGCCTAGAGTATTCAGGAACATTCCAACCAATGGTTCCGAAAATTACTACTTACTTACATACAATCTTACAAATTTTACCCCTCTAAAATATTAATATAAATGAATCAATATTGAATATAATTCCAAAGGATGCGAATACTAGCAATTATTTGAATAAAAGTAAAATATAAAAACTCTCATTTAAAAAGTTCTATATCGAGATATTCATAAGCGCACTCACGGTCAGTATCGTTCCTCCTAACATTATTGGGGAAGGGACGCGTCCAATTAATTAAAAATATGTCAAAAAATGTAAAATCAAAGAGTACTTAAGCGATTTCTTCTTTTATTGTTTGAAGCATATTATATTTTTCCACACTACAAGTACTATTATGTCCTTTTGGTATAGAAGAAAAACCAAGATACTATAGCAAATTGTTTGTTTAAAATGTAACATTTTATTATCGATCACAAGACATAATTACCTAATAATTGCATTTCCGATGAATTTTATTTGCAGTGTATCCTTCAATTCTCTAAGTATAAATAAAACGCTTTTGTATTTGACTACCTACCAATCAAAAGCTATCTTTGCAACATTTTATTTAATAACTGATCACTATTTTTTACGTAAATTTACGTTTTATGGCACTTTAAATTATTTCATAATTTCATCACCGTGCAACTAACGAACTTTTAACAAAAGCCGGATAAATCACATTTTCATCCGGCCTCTCTAGTGTTCAACGACCTTAACATATGTTTGTTTGTTTGTTAGGCATCCTCGTTATTTTGATTTACACTGACAATACAAAACATGACTATGTTCACATTTTTTTTCTCTGAGTATTTTTCGCCCACTTCCAAAGCCTGAGGGTCGGAATAATGATGAATTTCATGTATGTAGTTCGCGAAAAAATATATACAGATATTTCTGTGTAAGTTTAACGCGTGTATCATAAGTTTCTCGTAGTTTTTGCTGTTCATAACTCCGTGGAGTGTTTCTTTTTCGTTTTACCGAAGCTGGTTTTCATTGGAGGATCTTGTTTAATGGACTTGTAACAAAAAGTTTCCTTTTCTGTAGATTTTTTAGATTGTCTTGTCTTGTAGTTTGGGGATATATAAGGGTGAGGATTGGATCGAATGCTTTTAGTTAAGTGAGAATTACGATTAGAAAAAGAAAATTATTGATAAAATATTTTAATTTGTCTTTGATTTTAAATTATTTACCTAGTTAGATTTTTTATTGCGTAGGTAGTGGTTTACCTACTGAGACTTTGCTCAACATTACAACAAGACTAATAGACGTGGTTTTGTTAATAGGTCTTTACCTATGAAATTGCCATTTTGCATGAAAAAATTTAAACAAATTTTTTGATTTGAAATGACTACTGGAAAAAGAAACCCATGTTTTTAAAACAAAATTCATCTTTACATATCAAAAAGAACTCTTACAAAACAAAAAGTCTTAGCCTCACAAAAACTATTTTGATTTGAAATGGCCAGTACTGCAAAACGGCAATTTCATAGGTAAATACCTATTATTTTAATAGCTTTCATATATATTGTGATTCCCTATATTATTACAATTATTTAACGTGTAAATATATGTTTTCTTAGTACGAAATGTTCTATCTAAATATTATGCTTTCTAGTAAATTGCTCTTTTCTACAAAGAACTACCAAAAAGTCAAGAAAGTGAACCTTTTAGGCTACGGAATATTTCTCAAGCTTTCATCTTTAGCTATCAAAAAGAACTCTTACAAAAGAAATAAAATATTAGCTATTATATTAAAATCACATAAAGGTATCCGTTGACTACGGCGCCCGGTTAAACACATCCGGATTGTGGGTAATATCGAATATTATATTCCGGTACAAACATACATATGTGGACCGGTTACGGGTTTAAGTAATTGGAAATCCTGTTCGAGCAGGTATATCCGAGTATTATGTATCAGTGATGCGTAAACCGGGCACATCCGGGTATTTCTATCATTTATCCGGGTGCTTAAACGTTTTGGGGGATCGGATATTTTTTTTCTTTATTTGTTATAGACGATTTTCTGTTTGTAGATGATATTATAAGTTAGGCGTATCAGATGAAAAAGTTGTATAAACAAAATATATTTTCTTTCATTTTATGACATTTCTTGTACCTACCTACCGTTTGAAAAATAATCATTTTTATCATCATCAGCCTATAAGTGCCCACTGCTATGCAAAGATTTCTTCTCACTTCAAGAAGGTGAGCTCTAATCGCCAGGTTTAAGCTTGCTAACACTTGCTCAAGGCAGATTGGCGATTTCAAACTCATGATTGGAAATTAAGGATAAGGTTTGACAGGGTTCCAGTTTTCATGGATTCCGAAGGTTTAATTTTTAAGAAGTAACACGATTATAACATCACGGCGGATTTTCTTTCGGATGAGTAGACAAAGAACCGAAATAATAACATTCCATGTAACGACCAATCATCAAGGAAACTAGCAAAAAAATGGTTTTCCTTAAAAACATAAATGTCTTCGAGAATTTCAAAAAAAATTTAAAACACGCATAAGACAGACAATATTATATGAAACGTGTATTATGTGGAACATATACCAACTTAATAATATGTACATTTCTATAATATTGCATTGTAAATCCTCATTCACTTGATATTCGGCAGACATTTTAGTTAAATGTCTTCAAAGGGACGCGTGCTACGTGATTCGATTTAAAAAATATCACATATTATAGTCTTTATGTAGTATAAAACAAAGTCGCTTTCTCTGTCCCTGTAACTGTGTGTATGTATGCTTAAATCTTTAAGACCACGCAATGGATTTTGATGCGGTTTGTTTTAATAGGTAGAGTGATTGAAAAGGAATGTTTATAATGTACTAGCGATCAATGATCAATCGAATCAAAACGCGTGCAATGTTGATACTTTCAGTATTAAATTATAGATTGTTACTATACATATACACCTTCCTCTTTAATTACTCTTTATACTAAATAGAAAACCACATGAAATGATAAAATTGTACCTATGTCTTTGAACTTAGTTTTTTTTATGTAATAGGTCGGCAAACGAGCTGACGGATTACCTGATGGTAAGCAATCAGCGCCGCCCATGGACACCCGCAACGGAGGAGTTACAAGTGCGTTGCCGACCTTTTAGGGATTAGGGATTTGGAGATTTAGGAATTGAGAAGGGATTGGGGGAGGGGCAGGATTGGGCCTCCGGTAACCTCACTTACACGGCTAAACACAACGCTGTGGTTATTTCACGCCGGTTTTCTGTGAGGCCGTGGTATCACTCCGGTCGAGCCGATCCATTCAAGTGGCAATCAATGAGTTCCGTAGCAAAGTGACTTACATGAGTCGTATGGCATGTCCTTAAATGTTAATTTGTTTAGTATAGCGACAACAGATTTCCGTCCATATTTCCAGCACAGCTCATGGTATATAACCTGGTGTCAAAAAGACAGGTGCACAAATTGAGGAGTTTTAGTAACAGGGTTCCCGTTTTTACCCTGTGTATTCAATACTTTTATCCAAACGTCAAAAAACATACTTTTCCATGAAATTTGTTTGAAATACTGAGTTATAACGCCATAGTACGCCAAATAGCTTACTTATTTTTTTTTTAAATTAGCTAAAATTATCTAAAATTTTGTGTATCGATCGATCGACGAATGAAAGCATAGTTATTTTTCAATATTTTATTGTAATGAAACGTCGAATCAATTTATTTTTTGAAATAGGAAACTACCAAATTGCATATCGGAGGACTTAAAGCACTTTTCGCTTATCATAATTATTTTTTTATTTAGTTATATTTTTTGCTAATGCAATTTTTATCTTTTCAGGAACTGATTATAACTCGTCTCAGAATTAACTTTGAATTTAAGGCATAAAGCTATTCTTTGCGAAGGGTTGTCGGCCAAATAATATAAACTTGTGGGTTTTCAATTAATTAATAAAGAGTGAAATTGTACTCCACCAAAGTGAGTGTTGAAAGATTTCATTTTTGGAATTACATAGCTGTTTTAATTGAAGAACAGAACTTGGTTTTGACCTTTTTCTTAGGTCAAAGGTTGTATGATAAACTAATGAGTTTATTTCTTGAAAATAGAAATACTAGATATTAAAGTTACTAATAAAAAAATACAAATGATCGCAATAGGATTTATTCCTATGTTGTGGGTATGACGACCTGATTAAGGTCGCAGGAAGCCGCTGGATGCAGGTCGTTTCCAACCGGCCTATCTGGAAGGGGGGAAAATCAATGGGGGAGGCCTATTTTCAAGAGTGGACGTCCTGTGGCTGATATGATGATGATGATGATGATGATGATGATGATGATGTGGGTATGAACATGAACATACAAATTTCCACACATCTCACAACAAGACCGGGAACAACTATTTGTAAATCACACAAAGAGTTGTTTTGTTTTGTATTGAAATATTACGGAGCAGCCAATTGCTAAGATAAAGCGTCAACTTGTTAGCCAATCTATACTAACTAATATTAAAAAGAGGTATAATTTGTAAGTTTGTTTGTAGGGGGTAATCTTTAGAACTTTACTGGTAGATAGATAGCTACAATTTTCCTAAGTGCTATATAGGCCTAAAAACATCACACTACGATCAAATGTAGCCGAGCAGCGGGTGAAACCGCGTGAGAATAGCTAGTTCCGCTAGCTAGCTAGCTCAATTACTATTAAAAATTGCTCACAAAATTCCACAACCTCGGACAAGCCAAAATCGCTCATAACCAACGCACTCAAATTACAAATTCTAAATGCTCCTTCAATTCGAATCCCTTTGCATCCCCTAAGATGTCTCAAGGTGAGTTGAAGGTAACACCATCCCTTGACAGTTTAATCTTGTATAATATACTCCAAGCTTCACCTTAAATATTAGGAGTAGGTATGAAAGATGCTTAATAGTTTGAATAAGAAATCCCGTGGTGGGGTCTTTCTTATCGCATGGTAGCAAAAAGGGGTCGGGATACGGTTAACGTGTGCAAGGGTTGTGTGTGTGGAGTTTTGATAGTTTATGTCAAGGTAATGTATTGTTTTCATTCATAAAACATGTCACGGCTAAGCATATTTTAAAATCTTTAGTGAAATACTGACTGCTGTTTAAGTATAAGGTGATTTTGGGTTAAAAGAATAAAATACACTAGACTTAGTGTGAACTAAGTATCCAATTTGATATTCACAAAAAATAACTTTAACTTCGCAATGAAGTAAGTTATGATATAAAACAGTTGATGCTTTCTAACGAAGCCCCCTATCCCTTCCCAATCTCCAAATCTCCGAAAGTGTCCCTGGGCGGCGCCGATTGCTTACGATCAAGTAATAGATCTACTTATTTGACGAAATAACACATGAAAAGATAGGTCAAGCATTTACTACTTTTCTGCACAAATTTTTTGTACTGTCGAACTTTTTTTTTTTATATACATACCTACTTTTTTATGTTAAAAGTGACGAAAACGCGACAACGGAGGAGTTACGAGTATATTGCTCACCGTTTGGGGATTAGAGATTTTGAGATTTTGTGATTGAGGGAGGGAAAGGATTGGACCTCTAGTTACCTTATTCTCACGGCGAAACACAACGCTGTGATCGTTTTACACCGGTTTTCTGTGAGGCCGTGGTATCACGTCGGTCGAGCCAATCCATTCGCAGAGCAGAAGCATGGCTCTCCCACACTTATTCCCGTACAAGTTCCTATCACAATGCCAAACCAAAGCAGACAATAAATACACACATAATAAAATAAGAACAAACACGACACCTCGTTTCCCCTTCAAGGGATTCCAAACTGTACGCAAAAGCATTAAATCCCTAACTTCCACAGTTCAGAGCTTTCTAAGGTTTCTCAAGATCTTAAGACCTAGTAGTCCCCGAGGCTTAGACTAAGGTGAACTCGTTATTTAGCGGCAATCAGTGTATTGTGCTCCGTCAAACGCAGTGTGGTCGTGCCATTAAGTACAAAGTTCGAAGTTGCTACGTAGTCATAGTGGTGGGAAATTGTGGGATATGTACCGGGATTATGGTCGAATTTCGTTGAACTACGGGATCTTTTTTCTTACATAAAAGTATTTAATTATATATTTATTTCATTATAAATTATTGAATTATAAATTATATATTTTTTACATTAGTAATATTAATTGTATTTGCCCCACGTTGTATTAAAGCCCCGCCTTGAGCGAGTGTGGTGGTTAATGCTCAAACCTTCTTCCGTGTGAGAAGAGACCTTTTGCTGAGCAGTTGGCACTTTCGGCTGACACGGAACAACTCTTTGTGTGATCGACAAATTGTTTTTCTGGGTCTGGGTGTGATGTGTATGTGAAATTGTGTTTGTAAACGCACCTACGACACAGGAGAAAAAGCAAGTGTTAGGAAAATGGTAATTATTGTAAGACGTACATAGGTACATGGTCTTCAAAATAACGAGTTACTCGGGCGCAATGAGAAAAGCTCGAGTAATTTCAAGTCACAACAGGAATCTTATTAAATTAACTAAAATTCGCGGGTTACTCACGTGTAAATGTTGAGACGCGGCGACGTCGCCGCGTCCGCGCACGCTGCTCATGAGGAAGAGCCCCTCTGTGGTTCGAAACTAGTAGAGCTTTTCTCAACATTTACACGTGAGTAACCCGCGAATTTTAGTTAATTTAGTATGTCTCACGATAGTTATTATATATTTATTTTACATAGGAATCTTATTCATGAAACTAGTACCTACAATATTGTTCAGTCAATTCACGTGAATGTATAAATAACTAGCTTTTGCCTGCGACTCCATTCGCGTTGGAATAGTGACTACCTGCAGATTTTTGGTATAAAACTATCCTATGTCCTTCCTCGAGTTCCAAACTATGTCTGTACCAAATTTCACAGAAATTGGTTCAGTTGTGTAGGCGTAAAGAAAAGACAGACAGGCAGAGTTACTTTCGCATTTATAATATTATATATATTATATACTAGCGACACGCTCCCGCTTCGCACGGGTCCAACTATCTCGCTATCAAAGGGTCACTTTTCCTAATCTTCCCCTCTACTTTTCAAATATTTTCTTTGATAAGAACTTTCTCCTGGCAATAACAAACACAATAAAAAAAGAATAAGCTTACCAACACATTTTGCGATCCATTTTTATATAATTATAAAGAATATACATATATTATAGTACAGATTAGTTATAATAAATAAAACACAACAGGACCCTAATTTGTAAGATTGTTCTAAGTAGTCGTTATTTAAAATTAGACTAAATCAAAAACTTTATTAATATAATAAAATCAATTCCGGGAACCACAAGGTACATCACTAGAGCGATCCCGTGTCGTAAGCGGAGCGGTTCAATTGCGCTCTTGGGAGGGTACTGTAACGGTCTGATTTAATATACTGACATGATCGTATTAATAAACTTGTTATATTTTAAGTAAGTTTAACCCTAACTATTCTGGCTTGAGTGGTTTATGAAGCTTCGAGCTTGTAAGTCAGTATTTATAACATAAATAGTTGTTTTGTTATTATATATTCAAGAAATAGCTAGCCCACAACTTATAAGGTAATTATTTTGCAAATAGATTAGACTCTTATTTTTAGAAATTGTCGCATTATTAGTGTGTGTAGTGTATTGTGGATGTATTGTTTTATAAATTTCTTTGAGTTCTTTTTAAAAATGTAAAGGGAGCACCTACCTACTTAATTCTTCTTATAGTCGTTCCCTCATGACTGAGGATCGTGGTTAGCATCTGGAGCGAATGATCCGCCTCCACCTGTTCCGATCCAGCGCATCTCTCACTCCCACCGCGAACCTACTTTATTAGAATAGAGAACCTATAAGTGTGGGAGCGCCATGCTTCGACACGAATGGGTCGGCTCGTCCGAAGTGATATCACGGCCTCACATAAACCCGACATGAAACAACTACAGCGTTGTGTTCGATTCGAATCCCAAATCTTTATCTTATTTTATCTTTAGGTAATTCGTCAGTCCGTTTACCTACTTATCCAAAAAAACAAGTGAAAAAGTATTTAGTCAACATATAAAATTCACCTGCTGCTCGGCTCCATTTAATCGTAGCGTTATGTTTTATAGCCTATAGCACTCAGAAATATTGTAGCTATCTACCATTGAAAGAATTTCGGAAATCCGACCAGCGGTTTCAAAGTTTACCCCCTACATACAAACTTACAAATTTTACCTCTTTATAATATTAGTACCTATAGATAATAGCTGCCCAGATTGAACGTGTTGGTTTTTAGTCAGTTCCTAACAATCTGATACTCCCTCTTGGTCCGTTTTTTATGTAATGGGTCGGCAAACAAGCAGACGGCTTACCTAATGGTAAGCCATCTGCGCCGCTTATGAAAAACCGTAATAACAAAGGAATAACGACCGCGTTGCAGGCCTTTTAGGGACGAGAAATTCGCCAATTTTGCCATTCGGAAGGGGAAGGATTGGGCCTCCGGTAACCTCAGTAACATGGCAAAACACGACGCTTTGGTTGTTTCTCGCTAGTTTTCTGAGAGGCCGTAGTATCAGTCTGGTTAAGCCGACCCATTCGTGCCGAAGCTTGGCTCTTTCACTCTTCAAATTTGTTGTCCTTTAGTCGGATTTGATGCCACCTATTTTAAGACGGTGACGAATATGGCTGGATAGCAACGCTACATCATACTGTAGTCGAGGTACCCAATCAAAAAAGTCCATAAGTAAGCCATAAAATCCAATTAACTCTATAACATTCAACCACAAAATTAACAAGTCCAAACATGTTCATTCAAGCCAAAAACACACAAGAACATTGGTTCCCACTCAAAACAACCCAAAAGTACAATGGACAATTTTCTTCCCCCATTTCCCATAATAATTAGCCTCAGACAATAGTCAGTCATCAATAACGCAACAATAGTACAGTTAACGGCACATGAAAGTACACGTCCAGTATAAACTGAACCCTCTTTGCAATTTCTGCCTACGGCTTCAGAGTTCATCTTACAGTGGTGGAGTGTAATTTGATGTGCTGCGGCTATAACAAAGAAATGCGTCTTCAAGCTTTTATCTTGAAGGTATCATCAAAGTTGAGAGCTAAATGCATTCTCTTTGGGTTTGTGGAGACAAAATGTATTAGTTTTTAATGTATCCATTATAGCTTTGTGTAACAGAGCTCGGTTTTAATCGTTGTCTTGGTGTTGAAGGCAAAAGAAAGAAAGAGGTTTTTTGCTTTACTTTTGTAGATAGTACCTTATGTTTTTGATACATATAGTGGTTTGTATGTAATATGTCGGCAAATCAAATCAAATAAAATCATTTATTCCAACTAGAATAGTAGTCTAGTAGAACTAACTAACTGGAGTAGTAGTAGGTGCTCGTTCCAAATTGCAGTTTCGAATGGAGAAGAACGAGCAAGAAACTCCATTTTCGAATGAAGAAGAACGAGCAAGAAACTCCATCCTCCGACTCCAACTCCGATCCTCGCCAACGAGCTCACAGACTACCCGGAGTGAGTACAGAATAAGCTTTCTGATGATTAATGATAAAACAAACATACCTATTCGAGTTTGAAGGGATATTTTTATTTATGACGTCAGAGTCTTTTTTTTTAATGCGATAGGTCGGCAAACGAGCAGATGGATTACCTGATGGTAAGCAATCAGCGCCGTCTATGGACACCCGCAACAACAGAGTGACGAGTGCCTCGCCGTATTTGGGGGATTAGGGATTTGGAAGATTTAGGAATTGGGGAGGAACTTGGGGAGGGGAAGGATTGGGTCTTCGGTAACCTCACTCACACGGCGAAACACAACGCTGTGGTTGTTTCACGCCGGTTTTCTGTGAGGCCGTGATATCTCTCCGGTCGAGCCGACCCATTCGTGCCGGAGCATGGCTCTCCCACACAGTCTGATGCTCTTTTGTCATACGAGAGAGAGAGTGTCAGACTGTTTCTGGCTAAAAGGTCCCCGGTCCATCTCCTGCGCTAGGACGGGGCCACAGTCCATTATAGCGCTTGCAGCTTGCACTCGCAATATCGAATAATAATCATTACTCAATTTATTAAACACAAAAATAGGCACAGAAATTCTAAAAATATACTAGGAACCCACTTCGCTTTCGCACGGATGCAATGCTGATACTATTTCTTCGCTTAAAAAGTCAAAGTCAAAAGTCAAAAATCATTTATTTCTTAAAATTTAAAGCTATAAAGTGTCAGTCTGTCGGTCAGTCCTTTTAGTGAAGTATTTAATGGTTGTTATTATACATGTAGGCCTTCCTCTTCAGTCACTGTTATGTATCTATTAAAACAACTGCATCAAAATCCGTTACATAGTTTTTAAGATTTAAGCATACATAGAGATATAGGAACAGAGAAAGCGACCTAATTTTATTCTGTGTCTATTGTCACACGCAAAACAACTTGCAGTATCCGCAACACACCTTCCGACCCCAAAGCTATGAGACACCTACCCACCCCTCAAGCCTAAATCAACCCTTGATTCATAACCCCACTATCTACTAAACCCTTAAATAGACTGATAACCCAGATCCCTAATACGTCTGAAAGGTTCAAAAAGGTCCACTTTATGGAATTTCATTATGGGTGAGCGACACCCCTTGGATTTATAGCATCTTATGAATTTTGATTAAATTCGCGTGTTGTGCATTTCAAATTGATAATATGACTTGTATTCTGTGGTGTAGGAATGTAATAAGGTTTTATGCAAGAATGTAAAGCTACCACAAATAAGGTTTGTTTAGAGGTTTACATTCAAGTTTGAGTTTGTTCGAATAATATACATATACATTAATAGGTAGTATAATTATATGTATATACTAGCTTTTGAGCTACATTTGATCGTAGCGTGATGTTTTATAGCCTATAGCTCTCAGGAATATTGTAGCTATCTATCAGCGAAAGAATTTTGGTGTTGGGCGTAAATCCAACAAATAAATAGTAGAAAGTTGTATGGTAATATATGGTATATTGGTTAAATGGTAATGGTTAATGGTATGAGCGAACGCGGCTTGGTGGGTGACCGAACGTTAACTAACTTTTCAATGATATTAACACGAAATGTTTGGGTCAGTGTGGAACTGCTGACTGCGCGCGCGATTAACATCAATAAACTGTACTTCGTACATTTGGCAATCCAGCGGTTCCAAAGATTACCCCCTACATACAAACTTACAAATTTTACCTCTTTATAATATTAGTATAGATGTAAGACTGTGTTTAATGTTTCAGATGATGCTTGTTTTGTGCACCTTATAATTTATCTCTGCATCACCCACAGGTATGACTGTCAGAGAATGCCCATGGCATTAAGCCTGCCTTTTGTATAAATTTAAGTTTTTTTGTGACTACTATTTTCATCATCATCATCATCAGCCTATAAATGCCCACTACTGAGCAAAGGCCTCTTCTCATACTGAGAAGGTTAGCGCATTAATCACCACGCTTGCTCAATACGGGTTGGCGATTTCAAACTTATAAGTAGAATTTATAAGTCCAGGTTTCCTCACGATGTTTACCTTCACCGTCTGTCAGTGGTGTCTAACTAAATAATCATAGAAAGTACATATAACTCGGAAAAAGTCACATTGGTACTTGCCAGGTTTCGAAGCCACACCCTCATGAGTGAGAAGCGGGCTGCTTAACCTCCGGGCCACCAAGACATTTTGACTACTATTTTATGACGTTTCAAAAGTGCCTATTTTATGATTTAGTTTTAATAAATGATTTTGATTTGATTTGATTTGAACAAATAGCTCCGTGTATTTTGTTAAACTTCTACGCGTCACGCGTCACAAATCTTACAGTTTTTATGGCTATCAGAACGCTTGGTCTTATTGATATTTTTATTTATTTATTTATTGCTATATTCGGTTCTATTATATTATATCTATATATTTCTTCTATTCACAGGACCACAGAATCCTGGACCTTTAAAAGGCGTATGAAGGGCCGAAGCAAACTTGCAGAGTTTAAAAAAAATATATTAGTGACTTGAGACGTCAGCCGGCAATTATCCCTTTAGGCAGTATGCAAGTGCACCTAAGGACAATCACCGTTTGATGCAGGACTATAATTGTGCAATATGATAGAAAATTACATATATGGATATGGGTGGGGGTGGCTATGGACTGGTGGATATGATAACTATGGAAATACTATGGTCCCTAGAGTCAATAATATTGTACCTTTTACAATTGGTAGCCTTAATTTTATTCATCTTAATCAGGTGACACCATAGATATAAGAATTTCTGTGGGTGACACCAATAATTTTGTCAACAAACAAAACCAGAAGCACTATAGAGCAGCAATGGACTCTAAAAATACATAAACAACGTTATTCAAATTCTCACTTACATTGCAAAAAATTAAAATATTGTTTAGTACAGACAAATACAAAAGGGAAGGAACGGAAATGAGTGAGTGAGACAAAAGACTCGTAGATAATGAGAAAGAAAGGGACGCAAAACCGGAGACGAAATGATCACTGCGCCGCCCGCTAACAACTTCGTCAGTGCACAAACATGAATAGGGAAATCTATGGAGTCGCATAAACTTATAATAAAAGTTTGCTACATAATATTATATTTGTTTGTAAAATAAGTTATTTTGTTTATTTTCAACTAGCACTCGTAACTTCTCAGTCGTTGCGGATGTCTACAAGCATCACATACCATTAGGTAATCAGACCGGTAGTTTGCCGTCCTATCGCCTAAAAGAATAAAATAAAAGTTACCGTACTTACTTAAAATTACAAATATTTAAATAAAGTACTGATAGGCAACACACTTCTGCCTAAATCCTTCAGACAAACAAATATTAATCAGCATTCACTATATACCATATTTATTAGCTCTCAGAAACAGAGACAACAAGTCAATAGTTGCCAATTCGGATCAGACAATAGCATAGTCTATGGTGCCTTGGGGAGTCGACTAGATCTGTCTAAACGTCTAGCCTAAGTGTCTCGGATAATCTATGAATGGAGATTTCACATCAAAGTTGAGAATTAGTATTGCAGTACCTATACGGATTTAACCAATCTGGAAATGATTTTTGTGAGACATATTTTTTATAGTAACTACCGTTAGTCATGCAAAATGACTTACTAAAAAAAGCTCTACTAGTTTCAACTCACAACGGGACTCTTATTCATGAGCAGCGGGCGCGTCGCATCAACGTCGCATATACTACAAGAAAAAGGCATTAGAATAGAATAGGAACGAGAGAGAACGCTTTGAGCAACTCTTGAGTAGTGTTTTGACATTATGAGTAGGGGTTACCGGGCATTATCTCATTCTCTTCAACTCCAAATCTTCTAAAGGCTGGCAGCGCCCTTGCATCTTCTTGTGTGAAGAAAATCTTCTTCAGTGGCGCCGATGGTAGCCATCGGGCGTTCCTTTAGCTCATAATGTTGCCATATTTAAAAAAAGAAGTTATGTACCATGGAGACTAATAGCGTGGCCGGTAGGTTACGATGCCCGCTTATAATGCATAAGGGTGGGAGTTTGAAATTTGGCAACTCAACTACCAATACCAGATATTCCGAGTGAGGTGTGAGGTGATGGAAAAATCGTGAGGAAACCTGTACCTATAATGTCTTACTAGCTAATCCCGCGCAGTTTTGCTTCTTACTGTGCTCCTTTATTTTGTAGCGTGATGTTTTATAGCATAGCCTTCCCCGATAAATGGACTAACAAACACGAAAAGAATCGTTCAATTCGAACCAGTAGTTCCCGCGATTAGCGCGTTTAAACAAACAAATAAACTTTTTAGCTGTATTATATTAAATAAAATAAATAAGAAGTATAAATTTATAATTCCCAATCTGCCTTGAGCAATCGCAAATATAATGAAAAAAAGGTCTTTGCTCAGCAGTTGACTGAAGACTAACTAAGTTGACGAACAATGTAAAGTTATTTAGGGGAGCTCCAATACGCAATAGTGTCTAAGCAGTGTAATGAATTTTATCGCCTTAAAAAGTCTTGTACCTAAATGAAACCAATGTCCTCAATACCGGTCGCCCCTAATGTTCTATATTAAAGCGTCACTTCATCGCAATGTCTAGTTCTAGGTCTTAACAGCGCAGAGCGTAGAGCCGCTGCAGTAATTATTGAAACGACATACTAGAACTGAATGGTGTGGAGACGATATTAAAATAAAAAAATTTATTTACTTAAATTTATTTATTAATCATCGGTAAATAAAATTATTTTACCAAAAGCCTGCATGTCAATCAAATTAATTAATTGAACACGTGTTTTGTTTGTAATTCAAATATTTTCTTGAAAAAATAACTCGAAGCTACCAGAGATTGCAGTCAGAAAAAAATATGAGCATTTAATTTCGAAAATAAATTAATTTCGATAAGCATTCGTCGTAAAAGGGTCCGCTGAACTCGGGTTTTATGTATGTTGATTTGAAGAATCACTCTCTCCCTTTTCAAGGTCAAGCTAGGACTTAGAGAGCACGCTCTTAATACGTGTACGTGTAAGAAAGCCCAGCTTTGGCACAAATGGGTCGGCTCGGTCGGAGTGATACCATCCATGGACTTACAGATAACCGGCGTGAAATATCCACAGCGTTGTATTTCATCTTGTCAGTAAAGTTACTGGAGGTCAAATCCTTCCCCATCCCTCTCCATTCCTTAAATATCCGAAACCCTTATCCCCAAATGCCGGCAACGCGCCCTTAACTCCTTTGGTGTTGCCATTATCCATGGGCGGTGCTGAATGCTTCCCATCGGGTAAACCGCTGCACACATTACCCTTTATCATAAAAAAGCGCACCTACAAGCGAAATTTCAACAATTCTTCATAAAAGTAATTTGCAGCACCATACCCTGACAACCCCATCTCATGACACGCTCCTACTATCTACGCATAAATATATCCTAACAAAAACAACCCGAAAAAACCCCCAGAGTTTTTCACCCATACAATTTAACAAGAGCAAAATCGATCGGCCAATGAAGGCACCACAAATTGGATGACAGTAACAAATCTAAATGGATGTAAGTCTATTTTTAGGGTCCCGCTTGATTTACGGACCGCATTTAATCACTTCCTTGACTGTTAAAGCAATGGTTTATTTTGCGAGATACGGTTGTATTTCGCGAATTAATGCTTTCAAGAAATTTGGGTCAATTTTTTCAGCTTAAATGGGGTATTTTTGCGACAGATGCGGATGATAGAGTGGAAAGGGTTGAAGTCGATGATTTCGCTCTCAGTGTGTCACGGTATACCTTTTCATCAACAAAATCTACAGCCTTAAAGTATTGACAATGTTTATGGTATTAAGTTTTTATAGCACAAGTCATCTGTGCATAATTTTCAAATGACCTCTGTGAAGGGTTGTGTATTTGAAAAAATCAGATTCATTTATTCCAAGTAAGCCACCACAACAGGTGCTTTGAAACATTTAATAGAATAATAGTATGTCAGTTTGTTCGTCAATGAAGCTAGGCGAAAAACAGTTGTTCGAGTTATGTAATAACTGAAGGGACTGCCATATTGATGAGGCATTGAAGAGCATTTTAATCTCCTGGTTGGTTTTCTAAGTCGAGAAGGCACTGGGTGTTTTGCACAGACTGTTGCCAAACGTTGGAGGACCTCAAGAAATCATAGTACTTGTACGCTATCGATGGTCCTATACGGGGCGTCTGATTGAGCTATCGGAGTTAGCTAGACAATTTGCGGCTGTGAAAAATGTATTATTTGAAACGCGAGAAAAAAGCCGTTTATAGTAATATAGTAGAGTCCTGCAGGGTTTATAGGAGAATACCACAGCAAAATAGGTTAGTCTTTTTAAAACCATAAATAGACTAAAAACATTTTTATTGGCAACGTTAGCCATCTTTAGCTATCTAAAACTTATTCAATAATATTAAGCATTCTCACTCACAAAATCTAAAACGAAACGGGTTTAAAAAAAAAACACTTTTGCCCATCTCACAAAATCTAAAGCAAATCAGTATCCATTAAGATGTTGAATAAGACTTAAGATGTCAAAAAGCGTTAAAACCTTCAACTGGAGATTCCCAAGAAGGTCTCATTAATGGAACCCTACTGGTAGGTACTGGCCACTGATAAAGCCTACCATGATTTATTTAGACCCCCAAAAGCGGCTCGTTTGAACGATTTAATTAAATTGACCCCCATTTTTTGGGGCCTCGACGTTTGAGTATTGGAAGCGGAGGGGTTGTTTTTGTTTGCCCATTTTTAACAGGTTTTATGGGGATATTTAATTTTGTATTTTTTGGTGATTGCTTTAAGCATGGTGTTGATTAGTTAATGGGTCTTTTTTTAATTTATTGGAAATAACGACTTGTCGTGAATTATGTTACCTTTGTAATATGAAAATAATACAGCTTTTGTCAGTTAAATTAAATTTCAATTAATTAAGTAAGTGTGGAAGAGCCATTTGGCACGAATAGGTCGGCTTGACCGGAGTGATACCACGGTCACACAGAAAACCGGCGTAAAACAACTACAGCGTTGTGTTTCGCCATGTAAATGAGGTTACCGGGGGCCCAATCCTGCTCCTCCCTTAATGCTTCCACAATTCTAAAATCTCCAAATCTCAATCCCTAAACGGTCGGCAACGCACTCGTCCGTTGGCGCGTTGTTGCGGGTGTCCATGGGCGGCGCTGATTGCTTACCATCAGGTAATCCGTATGCTCGTTTGCCGACCCATCACATAAAAAATCAGTATGTTGTCTACACAAAAATATTTTTTAAAGATGTAAGTGGTTGTTTCTTTTCAAAACTTCACGTTTCTATCTTTTTTCTTTTTGACAAATGTTGCCACACTCTAGGATTTTCTCCTGTGTCGTGGGAGCGGTTACGAGAACATACAATTTCAACACCCAGACCCGGAACAACAATTTTTGGGTCACACAAAAAGTTGTTCCGTAAGGGAATCGAACCCGCGACACGTTGCACGGCAGCCACGGCACCAACAGCCATTTTTAAAAACAAAACACTGCTTCTATATGTCGAAATGCATACGGTAAAGATACTTCGTAATCAACTTAAATGGCATGGGGTGGTATTAATTCAGTAAGCCTGACTTTTCCTCTCACCCCACCCAGGACGAAAAAAGCAAGTTAATAATTTTTCCCATCAAAAAAACAAAATAAGCTGTATTATGCAAAATCTCATTAAAACTGCGTACAAATGCTTTTATATGAAAATTAATTAATGACTAGCGGTTATTCGGTTAGCACTAATTACGTCAATGATCGGGGTCACGGGGTCAGCAGAGTTATTGCTATTCTGTGTCATGTATTATAATATGTACGTTGAAAATATTTTATTTAGAGAAAATAAATTTTTCATTCGCCGTGCTGTGAAGAATATGCTGTCAGTCCTGCAGCATAAAGGTCAAAATAAACGTTAATTTATGCCAGCCTATTCAACATAACGGTCATCTTCTCCAATCATAATAAGAACTCAGGAACTTCAGGAATAAAAACAAAACGTATTAATATTTTTTTAACAAATAAATAAATAATATTTACCTAATGAGAACGAAAATCAAAATTCCAATTATTGCGTCGGTAAGGTTTAACCTTTAACCATTACAAAACAACACTATTATAGAGGAAAACAAATTTAAATTTAGAAGTGAGAAATCGCTTTGATACTGTTCAGTCAAAAGTGATCCTATTCGTGACGACTCACGATTGTTCAAATCAATTAAGTATGGGAGAGCCATGCTTCCGCTCGAATGGAGTGATATCACGACCTCACAGAAAACCGGCGTTGTGTTTCGCCATGTGAGTGGGATTACCGGAGGCCCAATCTTTTCCCTACCCCAATCCCTAAATCTCCAAATCGTAATCCTAAAAGCACAAACGGCAACGAACTCGTAACTCCTCCGATGTTGCCGGTGTCCTTGGACGCCACTGATAGCTTACCATCAGGTAATCTGTCTGGAAAATCTATCTCATAGAATCAGAAATAAAGAAAAAAAAACAAAAATATTTGATTATGTAAGTAAAGAAAAAATGTTTGACTAATGTATAAAATAAATTTTAAACACGAATATCAAAATAAAAGCCATTAATTGGTCCCTGACTTAGTGGCCTCATCCAATCAGAATCGCGGAAATTTTTCCTCAAACAGAACAGAACTAACCGACCATTTGATAACCAATGTAACTATTAGTTAACAACCACACTTACTAGCTACCTTCATCAGTTATGTAGATTAATAGCGTTCGTCTGTCTTCCTTGGTTGTTCTTAGAGTAATTGCAAGTTTGAATATTGATAAAGGAGGCTTAATATGGGATTTTCGTTATCAAAATCGAACCGTTTCCTTCTACTAGTATGCCACTGATATTAATAAAAGTGGGGAGAGCCATGCTTCTGCACGAACGATTAGAAAACCGGCATAAAACGTGAGGAGGCCCATATCCCCTATCCTCAAATCCCCTATCCTTAAACCGCAAGAGGCCGGCAACGCACTATAATCAATTCCTTTGGTATTACGAGTGTCCATGAGAAGTGCTGATTGCTTACCATCTGGTAATCCGTATGCTCGTCCGCCGATCTAAGACATAAAAAAGGAAAACCAAATCTTGAAATATTCGAAATTCAATCCTCAAATATACTGTCAACTCCGTGACAGGAATACAATAGAAAAAACGGGCACGCTACTATAGCAGCACCCGTCACACCAGAGGGGTAACAAAAACGTTATCAGGCTTGGTGATGAAAATAAAAAAGGCTATAAAACACAGCACTATCACTATAAAACAATGAATTAAAAGTCCAATCGCACATCCAACAACGCCCCGCCATGCAATTATTCCATCTCAATGGATGCGGCCCTACCCGATCATTAGCAATTTTATTTCAAATGAAAAGTGTCGTTCCGATCGCGCCTGACAGATTTATTCCGACACCCGATGAGCTTAATTACGCTCGCTGCCAAATTTAGGGGCTGTCCGACGAACAATAAAATGGTGTTTTGTTTCCTTTTGATAGTGGTTTTATTAAAAAGGGAATAAGGACTGTTTTTAATTGGTTGCGACATTAATATTGTTGTCGAAATAATTGTCAGGTTTTGGCTAATGGATGTGTGGACTGACACAATACATGCACGCTTGTCGTCAGAACGGGTACTGTGTCAAATCAAATCAAAATCAAATCAAAATCATTTATTCCAACTAAACCATAAATAGGTATCAAAGACAGTATCATTTATTCTTAAACATAATATTGAAGCTTCAAAATAGAATAATAGTCTGTTAGTCAGTTCTTTCCTCAAATAACTACTACTACTACTTACATAATGAACTTGCATGGCATTATACATTTTTTTTACTTAAGAATTGTTACGTCATTTTTTCTCATAGTAGTCAGATAAGAAATGCCAGCTTTATCTTATTTTTTTTTAGTATAATATTGCCGACATTTATTGTTGCTATTTTATAGCGTAACTACAGAAATAAATTCACCGTCTCAGTTATTTCACGAGAGAAAGTCATTTTTATCAATTAATTAAACTATCGTTTCTATGAAAATACTGACTTAGGTCCGAAATAAACCATAATTTATTATTAGATTGCAAAAAAATAAAATTGTTTTTACTTCTCTTGGTATTGAAAGATAGAATGTCTTTAGCCAATAATCAAACTTACAAAGTACTAAAAACAGGAATAAAAGGACTAAAAATAATTCTTCTATCACATCATCATATTATCAGCCTACAAGTGTAAGTAAACTAAAACCACGGAGAAGGTTTTGAGCATTAACCACTACGCTTGCTCAAGGCGAATTGGCGATTTCAAACTTATAATAAGAAATTATAAGTCAAGGTCTTTTCACGATTTCCATTACCGTATGCCAGTAGTGTCTAATTAATCTTAAAAAGTACATATAACTCGGAAAAAGTCACATTGGTACTTGCAAAGTTTCGAGCCCTCATGCTTGAGAAGCGGCCTTAACCTCTGAGCCATCGCGATCTCGCTCCCATCATCTTGACCAAAGACATCTAAACCAATACAGAAATTATCTAAAAGACCATTCAACAAATCCAATCACTGCTTAACAAGAACACCTCCAAATTTAGACACGTGTGATGTCACACTGACCATCTTAACTCGGTCTTAGAAAGTCAGTGGAGCGATTGATTGGCTAGGTCAGCCATCTTCAATGCCAGAAGCTTTATAATAACGTTTGGCTACTTCTAAGGCAACAAAGGGGGATAGACATGTTAATATCGCTATCTGTTGGAAGCCAGCCAATTGAGCTGGTCTGGTGAATTTAGACTGAGGATTTGTTAGTCATTTGTTTGTTATGATAAAGGTTACATATTTTCAGTATGTTTTTTTTTATGTTATAGGTCGGCAAACGAGCAGACGGATTACCTGATGGTAAGCAATCAGCGCCGCCCATGGACACTCGCAACGGAGGAGTTACGAGTGCGTTGCCGACCTTTTAGGGATTAGGGAATTGGAGATTTAGGGATTGAGGAGGGATTGGGGGAGGGGAAGGATTGGGCCTCCGGTAACCTCACTCACACAGTGAAACACAACGCTGTGGTTATATCACGCCGGTTTTCTGTGACGCTGTGGTATCACTCCGGTCGAGCCGACCCATTCGTGCCGAAGCATGGATCTCCCACACTTAAAATTATTAACGCAAACGAGCAGACTGATTACCTGATGGTTAACAATCGGAGCCACCCATGGGCACTTGCAACACAATGCCACATGAAGAATAACAATATTGCAGTATTGTGATTGTTGCACGCCAGTTTTCTGTAAGGCGGTAGTGTCGTTCCAGTCGAGCTAAACTATTCGCCCACTCTTAAAGATATGTTATAGTCATATCACCAACAAGTGTCCACTGCAAAGCAAAGGTTTCTTCTCACACAGAAAAGGCTTGAGAGTATTAGTCGTAGTTTCTAAATAACCTTCGAAAGTACATGTAGCTTAGGAAAAGTAAAATAGTTATTTATCAGATACCGAAACTGCACTGTCATGCATGAAAAGCAAAAGGAAGAACCCAAAGATTTGGGACTTCTGCAAAGAAGATTTGGGAATGAGAAAAGTAATCGTGAAAGGAATAATGAACTCTCATGCCGTACTACTTCAACTATTTTTAATTTTATTTCGCTTATCAGAATTTTAAATAGACAATGAAATATATTATTATTTAGAATACATGCTTTTTAAAGGTCTGTCTGATTAAAAGTACGACCATCATAGCCATAATTTTGTTTTCACACCACCGTACACAGAGTAATTTAATTTGATTTAAAGTTATCTAAACAAGTCCATGGTAATTATGTACGTAACAAAATCTTTACTAAAGAATTCAAATTCAAATTATTATTATTTTCAAATTCAAATTCATTTATTCATTGCAGTTACATGCCTAAATTGAGCTAATCAACACAAAATATGTGTAATATACCGCCCCGGCTTCGCACGTGTGTAATGCTGATACTATACATATTTCTGCACTATTTAATGGATTAAGTATCAAGGTGACTCTTCCAAGTTACCTATACATGAACTTTCTATGATTATTTAGACACCACTGACATACGGTAAATGCAACCATCGTTTGGAAACCTAGGCTTATTATTTATTTTAATATAAACCTTCCTCTTCAATCACATATTTATAAAAAGTCGCATCAAAACCCGTTGCGTAGTTATAAAGTATTTTTTTACGTTATTGTTTATTCTTTGTGATTGTTTAAATTATAGTAGGTAAGTATACATTAAATAATTAGATTATAAGTTATTACTTTTGTATTTTGTAAGACTGATGGCTACACTATCGAATTGGATTTTATCTGTAATGATGGTTGATAGTGATGTAAATAAATAAATAAAGGTTTAAGCGTACATAGGGATATAGGGACAGGGAAAGCGACTTTGTTTTATATTATGTAGTAATTAAAAGTAGCCGAAAAAACCTACCTACAGAAAATACCGTCCCAAATTCAAAAGAGAACACATTACTCAAATACTAGCAAACGTTCAATTCTGTATAACCAAATAAAATAAGAGGAATTTCCCCCACAATCCCTAAAGGTGGAAAGTCGACAGAAATGGCGAAAAAAAAATTCTTATCAGCATATACTTTGTTCTTGACACGTTACAGATGCGACCATGTACTTTAAGTATCTAAGGGTGAAGGGATGGGGTGGTGTTTTATCGATAGAACGGTTTTGTGACTGTCGAATCCGTATTGCGTTTTAAGTGGCTTGAGGGTTTTGGTGTTGACGGTAGTCGCATTATTTTGTATATAACTAAGTTTGGACATCTACATCTATGTCATAAAATCAAGCTAAATCTTGTATTTTTTTATTAATAATAATTATTTATAGAGATTCAGTGAATGTTCAAAATAACTATGTATATATTTTTGAATATGGAACGTAATCTGTATGAACTATGTGTGCTATATACATACTTTTATTGGGTACTCATGTAGATGATGGTTTTTACAATGTATTCTTCCAAATAGATTTGAATCATGGCGTGATTAAGGCATCTCGATTTGAATACTAAAAAAATGTAACCCTCCTTAAACTATCGTCTTCAATATGTTAATGAAATTTACAATTATAGAACAACCGTCTCTCTGGCAGTCATCACCCAACATCACAAACAATCGTTTGACTAAAAGCAAATATCACACGACCCTACGTCTAAACAACCGATGTTACATAACAATTTTATCGACACTTCCCCATCCCTATAAAAACAGGCAAGCCACCTGTCACGCCCGTATCGTTTACATTACGCCGACTTTGTTTCCCGCAAAATGGGGATTAATCTTTCAAGATACTGATAATAGGTAAAGGGTTTGTACTGAACTTTTAAAATTCTTCTTTCTTTTTTTGATGAGATTTCTTTTTTAAATTATTTAGCAAAAGGTAATTTGTTGAAATGGGTTTTGATTTATCAATTTCTTAGTTTTCAGTATTGACGTCATGCGGTTACAGTATACTTTTGACGGTTTTAAGTAAACAGTTCAAAGCTTACAGGGGCCCGAGTCTACTATTTTCAAAGTGTTGTCATTCCTAAACGATTCCATTGTCATTTTGCTAAAAGTTCGTAATCTGTTAATTCAAAATGGCTGATCATTGGCGTTCGGCGATGTCGTAATAGAATTATAGTACGAGATGTCTTGTAATGAATTGTAAACAATAACTGCACATTCATATTATAAACTTGAAGCATTGAAAAAGGAAATGACATTAGTTTATTAATTTACTGCATTATATCAAATATTCATTTGTCATTATGTACGAGATTACCGTTCTAAAGTATTATTTCAATGAAATGGCATTGGAAAGTCATAATGACGCTATCGTGTTAGTAGATTACCATACTTGTCAAAATCAACAATTTTGAAACCAATGATCTACTATTCTGACACTATTGTAATAGCAGACACAAGGCCCAGGTCAACGTAAAATTATAACTTGACCTCGTTGGCAACATTTCGCACGTTTTGCGTAATATATCTATGATATATGTGAGTTAATAATTATTCTAGATGCAAAAGCGTAGTGATATGATTTTCCACAAAGGATATTGTACCAAAGATTCAAAAACAAGATCCTATAGAAGTCTAATCGAAGTAAGCGTAGGAGAGTCATGCTTTATGACAAATGGGCAATCTCAATAGGTTTCAAAAACCTAAAACCCGGGTAAAGCAACGGTTGAGTTTGCTTCGCTATTTTAGTGAGGTCACCCTAGGACCAATCCCTTCCTCATTCTCAATCCTCCATCCTTAAATCCCGAGTAACCCATAACAGGTTCGAAACGCACCTATAGTAACTCCTTTGGTATTGCGAGTGTTCATTGGTGACGGCTATCACTTACCATCAGGTAATCCGTCTGCTCGTTTGCTTACTTAGGCTACAAAAAGGCCGGAAAAGCAGGTTGAGCTCCTCCTCTGGTGTGATGAGTGGTCACTAGGAACTCTGATTTTGAACTATTTGGTTCTCAGTACGCTCATTTGCCATATTATCCCACATAAAACATACATCATCACCATCATCATCATCATCATCATCAGCCATCTGAACAAAGGCCTCCTTATAACACATCCCCATAAAACATTAGCACTTCAAAATATAGAAAAACTCGTCTTGTATTCAAAGTATCTTCTTAAACAACCTGCGATAAAGATTATTATTGATTAATAACTCCTTATATCCAAGGAGATTACTCATACAGGATTAAAAAGCGGTAATCAATAATATTTTAAACCCATACATTGCCTAATGAGTTATGTTCAAACTAGGGATGTTACACAACTCCGCAATCGTAACCGTATTCAAAATATTCGTCTCGGTTATGGTAGAGAATTGTGCGTGGAGTTTAATCAAGTCAAGGTTTAGTCACGATTTTTATGATAGGTCCCCTCATTTGTTCTTTTTTTTTAACAACTTGTCTCTGCATTTTTCTTATATAAGGGTACAATAATGTATACTATCAATGTTATATTATTGAAATTTAAAAACAATTTTTTTTAAAGAAGAGTAATGAATGGGGTTTCTTGCTCGTTCTTCTCCATTCGAATCTACAATTTGGAATGAGCACCTAGCTTCACTGACTAATTGACTGACAGACCATTATTCTATTTTGACGTTTCAAAAGTACCTATTTATGATTTAGTTGGAATAAATGATTTTGACTTTGACTTATAACTCGAGAAAAATCACATTGGTCCTGGCCAGGTTTTGATCAACACCACTCACATGCATGAGGACTGACATAGTGAAAATATATATGTATTTTCATGGAATAGGGGGCAAACGAGCAGACAGATCACCTGATGGTAAGCGAACAGCGCCGTCGAAGGACAGCCGCAGCACCAGAGGAGCCACAGGTGCGTTGCCGGCCTTTTAAGAAAGGAACACACTCGTTTCTTGAAGGTTAAATTTCGTCGATTACTTCTATAACCGAATCCGTATCTAAATCCGAAACGTACAACAACATCTCTATTTTAAACTAATCCATCATGGCGTCTTGTCGGCAACAAAATGTGAATTTTACTCGCACCATCATTAAGGGCGAGTCTGCAACAAACTTTTAATATATCCAGTAAAACGTTACATTGTTCGTTTTGAAATTATGAAAGAATTTGACTGTAATGTGATGTGTAATAATGTGGCGTCATTTTTCTTTTGTCAAGAAGGTGCATGGGTGGTTAGAAAGTTATTTTCGCTTGTCATGGTGATAAAGACGCCTTGGTATTGTAAATTCAACTCAATTTCATGATAAATAAATTGGTTTTTGGTGTGTATACTCATGTATGATAGCAATTTCTAATGAAATAGTGGTGAAAATAATAAAATAGTGGATCACTTTTTTCAAAATTAAAGTCATAACAAATTTATTCTAACTCAACTATAAACAATGTTACACTAAACAAAAAATGCTTTGTGTCCCGTCGGTTTTAAAATTTTGCAACTTTGGGGTAGATTAGGGGTCAATAGGCAGACTTCAGACTTGGGTCCCCGGTAACCTGACTCTCACTGCGAAAAACAACGCAAGCGTTATATCACGCGGGTATTATGTTAAGCTGTGGTATCACTCCTGACTAGACGGCTCATTGAAACCAAAGCTTGACTCTTCTGCGTTAGTTCATTGAAATAAACCTTCTTATTTTAACAGAGACGAAGCCAATTAACCTAAAAACTGAAAAAGGTTAATCTTTAATAAAAATTTAAATAAATCAACAGAATATATCTTTAAAACTGAGACCCGATAATTCCCTGGACCTCCATAATAGCTAATTACTTTTTACTTTTTATCTAAAACTCGTAAATTCTCAGAATAAATTAGTAGTACGACGTGCTGACTCTTTTTTAGAGAATAGATTTCGATATTGGAATTAGCCAGTTTTGGATTTTCTTCTGTGCGTTTAAAAATATAAGATTTTAGATACACTTGATAACTAGACGTGAAATAACAATTTGTGGATCACACAAAGAGTTTTTTCGTGCGAAAATCGAACATGCGACGCTATACACATTCAAATCAAATTAAATCAAATCAAAATCATTTATTCCAACTGTTAACGCGCACGAGTGCGGGGTGCGGGACGCACTACCGCCACCACGGCCGCCACCTCCCACTTTACCGTGTAGGTACCTACCGGTACCCTATATAAGCGAGTGCACCGGGGTCGTCGACGTCTACGCCTGAATTTTGAATTAAGTATTGTATTATATAAATTAGTCATACCAAAAGTAAGAAACTGTTGTTAAGTGCCAAGTTAAGGCAAATAAACCTCAAGTACAGTTCGTGTTCGAGTAATTCATTTAAGCTCCTATCATCAAGAACCTAACACACACAGAAAGGTCTAAGCCTAGACATTATGGTGCCGTGACCAGGATTTTGGAATATTGAGGAATTGAAAGACAAAAGGAAATTGCAAAAAGGAAAGGAATAAGTACAAGGACACAGGAAAGAAAGAGTAGCTAAAGGAAATTTCCATAGCGAGGTGAGCCCGTTCCATTTTTTCCTTCCTACCCACTACTTTGAGCCGTGTGTTGCGAATATTTGGCAGAATATTGTTAAAGTTCCTCATAACCAACTGCATTTAACACAACGTAGGTCGTATAATTAAAAATGTCTCAAGCCTCCAGGAAACTTGCAGATCCGATCAAGAAGAGGAGCTACATTAAGGGTAGATTGACGATGTTTAAAACATACATCGATAATATAGAAAAATTAGAGAAATTAACGGATCAGCAAATTTCCGAATTAAGGCTAAGAATATCCAAATTAGAAGCATGTTTTTCCACTTTCGATGACTTACAATCTGAAATTGAAATTGAATCGGAAAATCCGGACGAACAGATGAAAGTACGTTCCGAGATTGAAGGTCAATTTTATTCATTAATTTCGCAAGGCCAGTGTATTTTAGAGAAAATAGAAGAAAGCAACCTTAGAAGGAAAAGTCTGGCCCATCCAACTATGAAGCAGAGTGGTAGTTTCGAAAGTGCAAGTTCATTTTCTGGTTCAATTAAATTACCCACAATTAAATTACCAACATTCGATGGTAATTATAGTCATTGGTTAGAGTACAGAGACACTTTCGAGGCATTAATTCATAAAAATGATTGTATTGAAACAATAAATAAGTTCCATTACTTGCGATCGTCATTAGAGGGTAGCTCCGCTTTGATTATAAAATCTTTAACATTTAGTTCTGATAACTATCGTGTAGCGTGGGACTTATTATGCGATAGGTATAATAATAAGCGTCTTCTTATAAGCAATCACATGAAGTCATTATTTAATATAGAAAGCATAAGTAAAGAGTCTGATAAATCATTACGTTTAATGATTGATGATGTAACAAGAAATTTAAGAGGTTTAAAGGCGTTAGACCAACCCATAGATTATTGGGATACAATTATTATCCATTTGGCAGTGAATAAATTAGATCATGCAACGAGTAGAAGGTGGGAGGAACACAAAAGTTCATTAGGAGAGGTTCCTACCCTCGATGAGTTTTTTAAGTTTATACGCGATCGAGCAGATGTTCTAGAAGCGTCGAGGCCAAGTAAATTGAATATTAAAGCTGAGAGGGCCGCTACTTTTGTCGCTTCTTCACAACCGCATATCAACCGTAATTTTAATAATAACTGCGTTATTTGTAATCAAGAACACCGCCTATTTGAATGTACGAGGTTTATTTCTATGAGTTTAGATGAAAGAAATGATGTTGTTTCTAAGTATAAATTATGTATCAACTGTTTTAAACCAGGCCACCGGGCCTATAACTGCAAATCATTTGGTTGTAAGATTTGTAAATATAAACATAACGCATTATTGCATAGAAATAGACCTCAATCGGAAGACAGTAGTACGAAGGTAAGTTCTACCCAAGCCGTCACTAAGGTTACGTCACACTCGACGTCATCCGTCGGAGTAGTCGCTGGATGCGAACCGCCACCAACTGAATTGGCGGTCGCCTCGAGCTGCGCTGTGCCTACGCGGTATGTGCCGCCGAGCGCGGAACCGGTTTCCTTATCAACTGTAGCGAGTCAATATGTTCTTTTGTCGACCGCGCTTGTTAAAGTTTTTAGCAAAAATAAGAATAAATATTATGTCGCACGCGTATTGTTAGATTCTGGAAGTCAATTATCATTAGTAACGGAAAGTTTTTGTAAGAAATTAGGATTGTCTTGCAAACGAATTGATCATAATTTTAATATTAACGGAATAGGTAATAGTAAATTGCAATTAGTAGAAAGTAGTAACTTTGTAATAAAGTCAATGCATAATAATTTTTCCGTAGAAATTAATTGCATGATCTTACCTAGAATTACTAATATGTTGCCAAGTGTAAAGGTAAATGTAGATAAATTGAATATTCCAGGCGACATATTAGTGGATTTAGCAGATAGCAGATTTTATGAGCCCTCTGAGGTAGATATATTGATAGGAGCAGATTTGTTTTGGGAACTTGTCACCAGTCAACAAGTAAAATTAGGTAAGGGTCTTCCCACATTGCAGAGCTCTAAGTTGGGTTGGCTTGTTACGGGTCCCGTGGATATATTATGTATACCGAAAATTGAAGCAAAATGTAATTTAGCGAGAGGTGTAAGTGACCAGTTGGAGAAATTTTGGAAGGTGGAAGAAGTTATATGTATAGATAAAATTCCGAGTAGTACCGAAGAAGAATTTTGTGAAAAACACTTTGTAAAGAATATGTATAGAACAGAGAATGGTAGATTTTGTATAAAAATGCCCTTCCATACTTCGCCTTCTGTACTAGGAGACACCTTTGTAAAAGCTAAATCGCGTTTAATTAATTTGGAAAAAAGGTTTAAGAAACAGCCTGGCATAAAGGATATGTATGTAGATTTTATAAATGAATATGAAGAGTTAAATCACCTATCTGAAAGCGGCAAACCCCCGTTTGCATGTTATTTACCTCATCACCCGGTTATCCGAGAAAAGAGTGAGGCAACCAAGCTTCGAGTTGTATTTAATGCCTCAGAAAAATCTAGCACCGGGTATTCGTTAAATGACATACAAATGGTGGGACCTGTAATCCAGGACGACTTATTTAGTATTTTGCTCAGGTTTAGACAACATAATTATGTAATGACCGCAGACATTGAAAAAATGTATAGGCAAATTTTAATCTCTGAGAGTCAAAGACATTTGCAAATGATATTATGGAGGGAGAACGAGCATGAACCAGTAAAACATTTAAAATTAAATACAATCACCTATGGGACCGCGTCGGCGCCATACTTAAGTACTCGTTGCCTTTTGCAACTAGCACATGAGTGTGAAGATCCCGATATTGGTAAGATCATTGAACATGATTTTTTCATGGACGATTTATTAACAGGTCATCAGACAGAGGAAGGATTAAATAGTATATGTAGATTAATTACTAAAATCTTAAGTTCAGCTGGGTTTAATTTGCGAAAGTTCCGATCAAATGCAAATCAGTTGCTTGTAGAAAATAAATTAAATGAAGTACAAGAACTTAAAGAATTTAAAACAGTCACCAGTACTTTAGGGTTAACATGGTCACCTCAACCTGATATGTTTAAATTCTCGGTACAAGTAGATAAACACGAAAAAATTACCAAACGTAATATATTGTCTTCTATTGCAAAAATATTTGACCCATTAGGTCTTTTAAGTATATTCGTTGTCAAGGCTAAATTAATCTTACAAAGGTTATGGTTATGTAAATTAGAATGGGATGATCCCGTAGATGATGAAATTAAGAAATTGTGGTATAACTTCATAAGAAATATGAATTCCCTTAGTTGTATAGAAGTACCTAGACATGTGATGCTTAAGGATGCATTGAGTATCGAAATTCATATTTTTTGTGATGCGTCTGCCAGTGCGTATGGGTCATGTGTTTATGTACGTTCTGCTAGTGGGAGGGGAGATAATCATGTACAGTTGCTTTGTTCCAAATCTAGGATCGCGCCCCTAAAAGGTTTAACAATTCCTAAGCTCGAGTTATGCGGCGCGTTGTTGTCCGCCGAGTTAGGAAATAAGGTGACTCACTCATTGCGATGTACTATTTCTCGTTATGTTTACTGGACTGATTCGATGATTGTGCTTGGTTGGTTGCATACGTCACGCAATACGCCTAAACAATTAAAAGTATTTGTTGCAAATCGCGTAAATAAAATTAACAACTTAACTCAGAATTGTGAATGGCGATATGTACCAACCGAACACAATCCCGCCGATTATATTTCTCGCGGGGTGGATCAGATGAATAATAAAGTACAAACCATGTGGTGGAATGGCCCTCAATTCTTATCTTTAGCTGAATGTCATTGGCCTAATGTAGGTGAACATAAATTAAATAGTTTAACATTACCAGAAATGAAGCAGGTAGGCTCATTAGTGAATTATGTTAATGTAAACAACAACGTGTTAATTGAATTTGAGCGTTATTCTAAACTAAATAAGGTACAACGTACAATGGCCTACATACTTAGATTTGTTAAGAATTGCAAAACTAAAGAAATAAAAAATAGACTTACCTGTAATTATTTAACGGCTGATGAATTGAATGAAAGTTTATTGTATTTAGTAAAGTTTGCCCAGCTGGATGCATTTAAGGACGAATATTATAGTTTATTGAGTCATAAGCCGTTACATAATAAGAGTAGAATTTTATCACTTAGCCCTTTCTTGGATTCGAACTTTAAAGTAATACGTGTAGGAGGTCGCCTTAGCAACGCACCTGTTTTGTATGAAAGAAAACATCCTTTAATTTTAGATTATAAACATAGATTAACTAGGCTTATCTTTGAAAATAAACATAATGAGTTGTTTCATGCAGGTCCTCAGTTACTATTAGCAGCGGTTAGGGAAAAATATTGGATTGTAAATGCAAGAAAGGTGGCTAGGAGTGTAGTTAAGAATTGCATAGTGTGTAAGCGCTTTAAATTTAAGTCAATAGTCCCAATTATGGGCAACTTACCTAAGCAGCGACTGAATCCTGGAACGCCTTTTGAAACTACCGGGGTTGATTTGGCTGGGCCCTATTTCATTACTGACCGGAAGGGTCGCGGTTGTAAAATAAGTAAATGTTATATGTGTTTATTTGTTTGTTTTACTACAAAGGCGCTGCACTTAGAAGTTGTGAGCGACCTAAGTACTGAAGCATTTCTATTGTCTCTCAGGAGATTTATTTCTCGTCGTTCTAAACCGTGTTTGATTTGTTGTGATAATGCGACCAATTTTTTAGGTGCTAGCAATGAACTTAGTAAATATTTGTTAGAAAATAAAGATAAAATAAGTGAATATTGTTCTAATGAAGGCATGAAGTTTGCATTTATTCCGCCTTATGCTCCGAATTTTGGAGGGTTATGGGAGGCCGGGGTAAAATCCGCCAAGTTCCATTTACAAAGAATATTAGGGAACCGGCACTTGACATATGAGGAGCTTTCTACTTTATTTTGCCAGGTAGAAGCGATACTAAATTCCAGACCTTTAGGTCCTATGTCATCCGACCCCAATGATTTCCAACCCCTAACTCCCGGGCACTTTCTCGTTGGTAAACCCTTGATAGCTCTTCCCTCACCAGTATTGACAGAATCTAACTGTAATCGACTCAACAGATATGAACAATTGGAACAGATGAGGCAGCATTTCTGGATGAGATGGCAACACGAGTATATAAGTGAGCTTCAGCACCGTACCAAATGGCGTAAACCCGATATTAATTTACGTATTGGAGACATGGTAATCATCAAGGAAAGCAATTTGCCACCCTTGAGATGGAAGATCGGTCGTATACATGACCTTCACATGGGCAACGATGGTGTCTCCAGAGTAGCGGATGTGAGGACAGCTAGTGGCACAGTGCGGCGAGCGATCAATCGCCTGTGCCCTTTGTTCGAGTCTGAAGACGAACAGTTTAAGAAACCTGAGGATGGAAAGTTGAAGGTGCGACCTTCAACGGGGGGAGTATGTTAACGCGCACGAGTGCGGGGTGCGGGACGCACTACCGCCACCACGGCCGCCACCTCCCACTTTACCGTGTAGGTACCTACCGGTACCCTATATAAGCGAGTGCACCGGGGTCGTCGACGTCTACGCCTGAATTTTGAATTAAGTATTGTATTATATAAATTAGTCATACCAAAAGTAAGAAACTGTTGTTAAGTGCCAAGTTAAGGCAAATAAACCTCAAGTACAGTTCGTGTTCGAGTAATTCATTTAAGCTCCTATCATCAAGAACCTAACACACACAGAAAGGTCTAAGCCTAGACACCAACTAAACCATAAATAAGAAGAACGAGCAGGAAACTCATTACTCTTTACTCTTTTTTTTTTAAATATTGTTTTACAATTTCAATAATATAACATTTAGTATACATTATTGTACGACTATGTGAGAATGCAGAGACAAGTTGTAAAAAAAAAGAAGAAATGATGGGATCTATCATAAAATTTTAATCCTTCCTCGACGTCCTCGACGTGAAATAACATTTTGCGGATAACACAAAGACTTTTTCCGTGCGGGAATCGAACACGCAACGCGTTACACACCGTATTATTATGGTATGTTCCAATTTCAAAATGTCTCTAAATAGAACACTTAATATTTTTAACTCGCTCATATACATAATGCCTTAATCTCCAGACTTCAGAGCGCTTCACAATTTTGAAAAACGAACACGACCAAAAAAACACTTTTTTACATCAAACCGTCATACAAGCAACCTTCTTACTTACTCCATTAACTTTCAAAGCGAAAAATCCCCAGCTAAAATGCTCAAGGAAATCAGAAAATAAGTGTGGAAAGAGTGTACAAAAAAAATACAACGAACTTAAATCCTGTTCCAACCATACTAAGGAGTGTCTAGAATTAAATCCTTTAGCTAGAGGCACCCATTCACAAGTGCTTCAAAGTTGAAGGAACGTAATGTAAGGAAAATGCTCGCTAACGTACGTTCTAAACGGTTTAAATAGACCACAAGCTTCTACTTAACAGTGTGGAGGGATTAAAACTATTATGGATACTTGGTTTTGCTAGTAACTACGCTTGGTGTAGTTATATACATATTTGTTTCTTTTTATTGCGACAGTACGGTAGACGACAAATCGGATCACCTTTTTTTTGACTGGCGAAAATCATCCAAAGACTTTAGACACAGAGAGATAAAGTCTCTTAGAGACTAAAAACCACCCAGACCCTTCTCCAGTGCCAGATCACGGCACTTCTTAGTACCTGATGGTAAGCAAACAGCGTCATCCATGGACATCCCCAACGTCTAGGAGCTGCATGTGGATTGCAGGTCTTAGAGAGAGGGGTTGGTATTTGTGGATTGAGAGTAAGGGGACTGGCGTCGGTGTGACCATTTCCCTGCTATAAAAACTTTCTAAGATTAACTAGACACCACTAACAATAACATACGGTGAAGGAAAATGTCATGGGAAAACAAAAACCTGAACCAATAGGTTCCAAACGTCAGTCTGATATCGCCATTCCATCTTGAGTGTTAAGCGTGGTGCTTCATCTTCTATTCAACCACTCTTCTTGTAAGAAGAGGCGTTAGCTTAGCATTGGGCACTAATAGCCTGATGATGATGATAATGATGAAGGTGACGATGACATAAGGATGCCTAATTATATAGCCTAATTTTGTTTGATGTAGTGGGTAAATAAAGTTAGAAGCTAGCTTATTACTAACTAGTTGCTGTCACGGCTTCGCCCGCATGATATGTTGAAAAAAGCAGTCAATTAGTTAATCCAGGATATTACCTGTTTACAAACATACCAAATTTGAACCTAATAGGTCTAGCTGTTTTCGCCTGAAATATAAAATAAAATACCTATATCCATGTACACATTCATACAAACTTTCCCATTTATAAAATTAGTAGGATTAAATCAAAAAATAAAATCCCGGGAATCGCAGCCATGACTGTGTTAAATTTAATTTTTTTCAGCCTCGGCACTACAAAGCCTAACCCTTTAACTTCTCACGTGCATGCTCCATTAACCATATCCGTTTTGCGTTCAAAACAACAGGCATTACGTTATTAACTTTTTGAATTAACTTTTTGCTTAAATTAACTGTGTACAAAGTGTTAGGGGCTTTTTGTAACCCGCGTCTAAGTGTGGCGGGTTAAAACTTTGAGACAATTTTTTTACGACATTTTTCGCTTTTAGTTTTTAACTTTTTTAAATAAATTTATTTTGTTTGCTTTTTGTTTTGTGACGAGATTAAGCGGGTTTGAGTTGAACGTTTTTCTAAAGAAAAAAACATTTTTAAAGTGGTTTTAAGTGAATCTTTTTGGTGGTTTATTTAATCTTAGTTAAAATAATGGCTTGCACGTCACGTTTCTTATTTGTTAAATGGGTAAACATTATTTTGGAATGGCAGTAAACTAAAAAGAGGTCGTATTTATTATTTGTTTAGTTGTAATAAGTAATGATGCACTCCAGAATGAACGGCTTATGGCATCGCACTTAAGCACTTGCTTTTACTTAAAATTCATGAGTTGGTCGATAAAATAACACATTGTTTCATTCTAACCCATTTGTTTTTAATATTGCTAGGAATGTCATAAGTCAACATTGTAAAAATGTGACCTTAAAAGGCTTATGGAGCATTTAGTAATAAGTAATGGAAAATTAAGCTTATCAAGTTATGTCAATCAATTTTCAACCGCATATTAGGAGCAGTTAGGTGTATGTTCCATAAAAGTAGGAGAGCTATGCTTCAGCAGGAATGGGTTGGCTCAACCGGTGTGATACCAGGACCTCACAGTTGTTTCACCAGCGTGAAACAGCCACAGCGTTTTGTTCCCTTCCTCTCCCCTAATCACGCCACGATTCCTAAATCTCCAAAACATTAATTCGCAAAAGGACGACAACGTCCTCTTAACGCCCTTGGATGGCGCTGATTGCTTACCATCAGGTAATCCATCTGCTCGTTTGCCATCCTATCACAATCAACACTACCCATGGACACCCGCAATACCAATGGAGTTACGAGAGCATTGCCGAGTTTTTGGCGATTAGGGTTTCAGATGTTAAAGGATTGGAGAGAGATGGGAAGGGGAAGTATTGCGTCACTGGTCCTGACTCACACAACGCTGTGGTGGTTTCACGTCGGTTTTCTGTGAGGCCGTGTCCTCCGATCGAGCCAACCCATACCTGGCGAAGCTTGGTTGTCTTACTCTTCACAACTCTCTTTGCTGTATACTAGTAAGCATGTAATAATGTTTAGGCTCATTAAACTTGTCAATTTCTACAGATGACGAGGAAACAGTAAAATAAAAAGCGTGATTATACTCTATTTAAATTACAAGACTCAAAAAAACGTACGTACCAACTAGAAGCAGAATTATGCGTTTTCCAACACCATGAAGTACTAGTACTTGATAAAAACAGCTTAATACTAAATAATGGCAGCTGACGAGATGCCTCAAACAGCTTTACAGATAAAAATTATCGTCCGAACACACGGGCATAGAATTGGAGATGGAACTGTAGTTGAAAAAAATATTTTAAGTAGTAAATTAAAATGTCACGGAACATATAATTATGTCTTTATTTTCATCATCAAAACTTGTGTAAGTGTAAGTGTGGGGGAGCCGTGCTTCAGTACAAATAGACCGGCTCAATCGGAGCGTACCACGGCCTCACAGAAAACCGGCGTGAAACAACACCTAGGTTGTGTTTCGCCGTGTGAGTTAGGTTACCGGAAGCCCTTGCCACCGCCATCAAACCATATCTTCTTTGTCATCATAGTAGTCAACTTAAACCACGAATCAAAAGAATAGTAACTAGTTAGCATGGTGATATTCATTATGGCTTTGGACTGCATCAGTAAACCTTACTAACGAGGTAGGATTGCGACTAGCTCTGACCTATTCGTATGACACACCTGTCCTAACCAAGACACGATCTCCGGCCACCGTAAGCCCGGGGCTGCGGACGGCGTGTAAGGATAATTCGCCGCCTGACCAGAACCAGACCTAAGCGTACGGCGTAGCGTTCCACGCACGCCTCAATGAGCCAATGGACCACCACAGACGGGGGGGCTGATGTTCAGCCGGGGTTGCGGGGCAAGCGCAATGAGGTGCCGCGGCCTTGGCCCTGAGCAAGAGAAGGAACGTTTTTAGTCAGTTCAGTAAGAGTCTGACACTCCCTTCTGCCCGACCCTAAGCGGGAAAAGTAATTAGATGATTTTCCCCTCACTTAAAGAGAGGTATCTCTCCTGCAAAGCGTTCTAAAATTACAAAACATTCATAACATTCCCGTCCAAAAGAATTGCCCATGTTTTCCCAACTAACTGCACCGTTGGGCATTAATTTGAGGAGCAATTAAAACTTTTAGCTTCCATCGGACGGTTTTTAACGCCGAAAAATATTTCAGTGGTCCACCCGAGCCCCGAAGTGAAAAGCTAAAGTTTCAGGACTACGTTGTTACCAGATTGTTGTTAACATCAGACTTTTTTGCGACTCTTTTTTCGAATTTCGACTTTTTCGTGTGTGGGATATACGAGTATGTTGTAAATGAGGTTTTCGGGATGATGAAGTTAAAATCCGTTATATATTTTGGTCATACGGTACCAGTGTCTCATAGAAAGAAACAGATAAAAGGTTGACTTAGAATTGCGTGGATAGTGTGAGAGCCATGTATGTAAAATTGTATTTTGTACTCACCCACAACACAGGAGAACATTTTTGACGAATTAACTGACACTAAGCCATTTAGCTCCACCCATAGAAACCTGCTACAATGAAGGAGTTACGAGTGCGTTCGCGACATTTTAGGGATTAGGGTATCGAAGGAATTGACGAGGTATTAGGGGTAACCGGTAACCTCACTCAGACGGCGAAACACGATGCTTTGGTTGTTTCACGTCGGTATTATGTATGTTATATTCATATAAATTTAATCAAATTTTTTCGACATCCATCCATCCTTTCAGAAATAACAATCAAGAATACAAATCATCATCATCATCATCATCATAAAAAAAAATAATAAAAAATCTGATAATTATTAACGACGCCATTTTGTTTCGCGATTACCCAAGACCATAAATAAGCAGTGTCGTTCCGTTTTACTGTAATTTTTATTAGCTTATAAAATGTAAGTGCGGTTTAAGTGACTTACTTACTAAGTTCCATTGGAGCTTGAACAATGTAGCTTATTGTTTAATTTTGTAATATCTGGCCTCTCGTTCTGGGAAGAGGGTAAGTAGGGATATTATATTTTTATCCATTTTACTATTATTTTGTTTGGAACTAATTGTTTTTCACGAATCATTTGATTCATAATCTAGGTATTACTTTAGCTTTAGAAAAGTATGATAATCTACCTTTAAGACTGTGTCAAATTAAGCAATTGCCTCCTTGCCTAGCAACCTCAAGGAAGAAGTGAGTTTCCCTAGGGTTTGTCTGATGGGTCCTCCATAGGTGATGATGGCTGCCACCTAGGTGGTTCTAGTAAAAGAGAAATATCAAACTTCCAAGCCTTTCTTTCCATCCGAATAATCCGCGGATATCGCACGATCTCCGGGGAGGCGGCGAACCTCCTTGCCGGATCACCGCCGTGGGATCTAGAAGCGAAGGCGCTCGCGCGCGTCTACAGTTTGAGCGCAGACGCGCGTCGCCGGGGCGAAGATCCTCTGCCGCGCCAAATTATTGCGTGGCGGAATGAGCTCCGGCGAGATCTCATGGCTGAGTAGAAGCAGCGACTGTCGCAACCGAGGGCCGGGCACGCTACTATAGCAGCGGTAAGACCCCTCTTTGAGGAGTGGCTTGAGAGACGCCACGGCGTCCTCACATTCCGTCTGACGCAGGTGCTTACCGGGCACGGCAGCTTCGGTAGGTTCCTGTTTCGGATCCAGCGGGAGGAAACGCCTGAGTGTCGTCATTGTGAGGACCACCTAGAGGATACGGTGGAGCACACGGTAGCGGTATGCCCTGCCTGGGCTGAGCACCGCCGTATCCTCAGGGAAGTGATCGGCGGCGGCGACCTCTCGCGCCCGGCCTTAGTCGAGACCACGGTGCGGAGTGAGAGGAACTGGGACGCCGTCTCCTCCTTTTGTGAAGCAGTCATGCTCGCAAAGAGAGAGGCGGCCGGCGTGAGGGAGTAATCCTCCTCCTCACGCCCCAGCAGCCGCAACTGGCGACACTACGGGCGTCGGGGATCAAGGGACGATCTCCGGCCACCGTAAGCACGGGCCTGCGGTCGGCGAGTAAGGGCAGCTCGCCGCCCGACCAGAACCAGGCCCGAGCGTACGGCGCGTAGCGTTCCGCGCGCGCCTCAAAAAGCCATTAGACTACCACAGACGGGGCCCTAAAGGGCTGATGTTTAGCCGGAGTTGCGGGGTAAGCGCAACGAGGCACCGCGACCTCGGCACAGAGCAGGAGAAGGAACAGGGGGGTTTTTAGTCAGTAAGAGTCTGACACTGATGGGTTTATAGGCATAAAAGTAAACAACGATCCAGGATGTTAAAAGTATAATGGGATAACCTTTTAGAAACGCTTTACAGCACAGGCTCGCTAGACAAGAAGAGCGCACAAAAAAAAAACGTCAAGTTAACATAAGCTTGACAGTGACATCTACATAGACAATTGTGATACGTTTATAAATTCTAACAGACACTCCCTCCTGCCCGGCCCTGGGCGGGAGAAGTCATTTGATGATTTTCCCCTCACAAAAAAAGCCTTTCTTTCCAACACGCCTGATGTCTTCTTGAAGGTATTTCTCATTTGCCAAAAAGGATTTAGAAAAGTTATTATATTTTTTTCTATTTTCAGTAATTTGCAGTATAAATAATATGACCAATAAAATTATCCTTAAATTCATATGAACAGTTTTCTTTCTTTCTTTCTTTCTTTCATAACACCTAAAAGGCGGGCAACGCACTTGTAATTTCTCTGGTGTTGCAGATGTACATTATATGTATAATCGTATTACTCAACTCAGTTTGCTGCCCAAACAAAAACAAAAAGTACAACACTTCCCTCCGTATAAAAATCGCAGTAAAAATAACCCTGGTTTGGGAAAGAAAATATGTAACTCTTAATGGCACACATATGACGCAATTTGCCAACCGGGCTGCATCTAAGTCGTAATATAACGCTTTCAAATTTATTGGGTAACGGGAGATCTTATCTTTCGGGGGATGGTGTCAAAGTAATAAAAAATGGCTGATGGTTGTCATTGATTAATGTCAAGTCATATGAAGGGCAAAGTATTATTCGGTTATTTGAGTTTTTATTGGTACACTGGTTGTTCATGTTAGGTAATGACTCCCCACCAAGCGGTGTAAAAATAATTATAATGTAAAGTGAGGAGAAAAATCGTGAGGACCTGGACTTATAATCTTTAATATAAAAATGAATCGCAAAATGTGTTGGTAAGTGCATAACTCAATAACGCCTGGACCAATTTCGCTAATTATTTTTTTGTTATGTTCGTTATTATAAGGAGAAGGAAAGAAAACTTTCGAAAAGTAAAGGGCAATAGCGGTAATGAAGAACCTTTTCGACGCCGCGCCGTGGCCGTTCGCTTGCAAAACAAATGACTGACACCAGGGTAGTTGGGTACCGGCGCGAAGCAAGGGCGGTCTGCTAGTTTCTTATAAATCGTAGTCCGATCATCGTGAAGTCCAGCGCGTCCCAGGGATATTATTGACTGTTTTAAATCCCGCAACGAAATAATAAATCACAAGATATCAGAGGAGAAGAAAACACCAAATAGTCCACTACATTTGAAACATCAAAATAGAATAATAGACTGTCAGTCTGTTCGTCGGCGAAGCTAGGTGCAGAATTCTGCAGTAGTTTTCACTTCTCTCGATAAATTTAATTTAGGAGACAGAATGACTTAAGCCTTAAAAGCTCAGAAGAGACTTCAACTGAGAGACTTTAATTTATGACTAAGTAAAATTAACAATGGGGGGTAAGGGGGAGAACGGACTTAACATCTTTCCGGCCCCAATAGTCATCCTCACCTGCTCGCATTAGTGGTTCGTATGAATAGCTAGTGGCGGCAGTTTTCGGGCTGCCGCGGTGCCCCCTGCTGGATAACGGACGAGGCTCTGGCGACCGAGCAATGGCGGTATAACCACACACCTGCCGGGCAACCGAGTGGAAGAGGCTACAGCAACCTTGGGACCTAAATAGTCCCTAAAATGTCTGGCGCAGAAGGCAAGGGGAAACCACTGCGACTAATTTCCCAAGAAAACCCCCTTATGGCATCTGAAACAGAGAGAATGATTTTGTTGGGCAATCCGACTAACCATCGGCGCCACCCAGTAGCCGGGCTGGTTGGTGTGAAATTGGCGACCGAAGCCTCCTCTGGAGTAAATCGACAGGCCCCAACAGGAGGAAATGCTACTGTCGGTCCCACAGAGTCCGGGAATGTAAGGACTTCTTTGCGAACTCATCGCCGGATCGGCGCTTGGAACGTCCGTGGTCTTCTTGGGGCGGGTAAACTATCCATCGTGGAAAGGGAAATGGAAGCTCATAACATCTCCATACTGGGACTCAGCGAGACGCACATGCGCGGTAATGGCCACTTCACCACTGCGGTGGGGAACACCATGTACTTCTCGGGGTGTGAAGATTCAAGCACGAACGGAGTCGGAATTATATTGCCGCCGCATTTGAACAAGTACGTCCTCGGCTATAACCCAGTGTCCGATAGAATACTCACTATGAAGCTGAACACCAAGCCGTGTGTACTGAATATAGTACAAGTATATGCGCCAACGGCACAGGCGCAGGAACAGGTGATTGAGGACTTTTACGGGAAATTAGAGGAAACGCTTGATTCGATACCAGGTCGGGAAACAAAAATAATCCTGGGTGACTGGAACGCCAAGGTCGGTAGTACACTAACTGATGACCACATCAGAGGAACAGTTGGTAAATATGGACTGGGCATCAGGAATGAGCGGGGTGAAAAACTGATCGAGTTCTGCATAGACAGAAATCTCAGCATTATGAACACGTTCTTCCAACATCATCCGAGACGGTTGTACACGTGGAAGTCTCCAGGCGACAGACACAGAAATCAAATTGATTACATTATCTTGGATACCCGCTGGAGATCTTCTGTCACCAACGTTAAGACCCTTCCTGGTGCGGAATGCGGTTCCGACCACAACCTGCTCATAGCCAACTTCTCGCTGCGGTTAAGGGCGCCTAGACGTCAGCCACCAAAACCCAAAAGCTTGGACCCCTCCGAGCAACCAGCCTTCCGGGAAACAGTAGAGGCACATTTAAGAGACTCCCCAGTGCAACCTAACGCTAACGCTGATACTCTGTGGAAAGATCACATTAATGCTGCACTGGACGAAGTCACGAAAAAGAAAAAGCCAGAGCGGAAGAAAAAGTGCTGGATTTCTGACTACTCATGGGAACTTATCCAACACAGAAAGGACTTAAAAGCTAGAGGACTGCAGGATGGCGCAACGGCAGAACTCTCCAAATTAAACAGAGCAATCCAGGCAAGTTGTCGCCGCGACAAAAACAACTTCATTGAAAGTATTTGCAGCGATATTGAAAGTCATTCTAACAAGTTGCAAACTGCAGACCTTTTCAAGAAAGTCAGAGTTCTTTCCAGGCAGTTCAAGGCTAAATCATGGGTAATAGAAGATTCGGACGGCACTGTTTTACACGAACTCGACCGTATTGCTGAGAGATGGCGCGCATACTGTGAGCAGTTGTACGCGGATTCCCACGTTGCGCCAAATGCAAAAACGGAATGGAAAGATCTAGAGCTGGAACCCATGATTTTGCCCTCTGAGGTAGCCACTGCATTAAGGTCTTTGAAAAGGAAGAAGGCCCCAGGAAGCGACCAAATCACGGCAGAGGTGCTTGGTGCTTTGGGAGATTTGGGTGTTAAGACACTTCATAACATCTGTGCACATATCTGGCAGCACGGTGATTGGCCGCCGGATTGGTCTGAATCCGTCATTTTACCACTGCATAAGAAGGGATCGACTAAAGACTGTGGCAATTACCGTACTTTGTCCCTCATCTCACATGCCAGCAAAATCTTGCTCCACATCATCAATAACCGCATCCGTTATTACCTGGATTGGCAAATCCCGCAGGAGCAAGCGGGTTTCGTAAAGTTGTTGAGAAAGCGTATGAATTTGATACGCCAGTGATAATGTGCTTCGTCGATTACAGCAAGGCATTCGACTGTGTCAACTGGAGTTGTTTATGGAAGGTCCTACAAGAACTCGGAGTGCCGCATCATCTCGTCGCTCTATTAGGCAGGCTTTACAGCTCAAGCCAGGGAGTTGTAAGAGTCGAGACCACAACCTCCAAACCTTTCAAATTGAAACAAGGTGTGCGTCAAGGTTGTATACTATCGCCCATTCTATTTAATGCCTACGGGGAATACATCATGAGACGTACCTGCGAGAACTGGGAGGGTGGCATCGCAGTTGGCGGCGTAAAACTCACAAACCTGCGGTACGCCGATGACACCACCCTACTCGCAGCAAACGAGTCAGAAATGGTTGCACTCCTGGGCCGAATGGAGCAGATAAGCGAAGAGATGGGACTTTGCATAAACAGGTCCAAAACAAAGCTAATGGTGGTGGATAGATCCGGAAGATTGGAACTCACCGGCGCTTTGGATTTAGAAGTGGTGGACAACTTTATCTACCTGGGTTCCAACATTAGCAATAACGGTTCATGCGAGAGAGAAGTGCGCAGGAGAATCGGAATGGCTAAGGGTGCCATGACCCAGCTCGGGAAAATATGGCACGATCGAAACATCTCCACTAGGACCAAAACCAGGCTGGTGCGGACCCTGGTCTTTTCGGTCTTCTGTTACGGCGCGGAGACATGGTCTCTTAGGGCAGCGGACCGCAAACGAATTGACGCCTTTGAGATGTGGTGTTGGAGGAGGATGCTCCGTATTCCCTGGACGGCATTTCGAACCAACGTCTCAATTCTGCGTGAACTCAAGATCTCCTCACGACTGTCATCCGTGTGCCTTCGTAGAGTCCTTGAATACTTCGGTCACATTGCAAGAAAAGAGGGAAACAACCTGGAGAGACTCATTGTGACCGGAAAAATGGAGGGGAAAAGGCCTCGTGGTCGCAGCCCGATACGTTGGTCCGATCAGATCCGCACCACTTTGGACTCTACCATCCACGGCGCCCTTCACACCGCCAGAGACAGAATTGGATGGAGGAAGATCGTACGGGAGAAGGTGATACCGAAGGGAGGTCACGACCCTCAGCAATGAGGAATGCGAAGCAAGGAGGAAGGAAAATTAACAATAATTATAACAAAAATGTTTTGGAACCCAAAACCGAATAAAATACCCTGCAAATCTCGCTATATGCAAACACCATTCATTATAACCAGACGCTTCAGTTTCGCCTTCCGCGAAAATAACAAGTTTCAAATTATAAAACTGAAACTCGACCTGCCTAAAATTAATTTACAACACCCACGAGCAGACAAACGCAACCCATTTAGCTCATGTCGACATTCGATACAAGGTAAATGAATGTTCCAGATACTTTTTTGACGTTACATACATGTAACAAAAAGTTGATCTCGTTCCTAACAACATGTCGAACTTTCAACATCATAAATCAAAGAAAATAAAATTGTGAGATAGGTATAGTGGCAGGGCCGGACTAGGTACGCATCGAAGTTTGGAAGAATAAGTATATATTTTTTTTATAACTTTCGTGAGACATTCTAAATTCGTTATTATGTTTTCGGCTTACTCACGTAATAATTTGACGAGATACTCGACTAGTTTAAAGCCATGCTAGAGGTCCGTATTCATGAACAGCATTCCGCGACACGCGACGCGGCGACTGTCGCGCTGCTACTGGCAATTCGAGTCTGCGGGCCCAACGCGCTCTCTGCCGCGATTAATGCGCGGTTTCTTCTCCGTGGTGTTGCCACGCTAGACTCGCCTGCCTGCATTTTATTTTTTTATTGATAATAGCGACTTACTCACGGAAATTAACTGGAAAAACCTCTTCTATTACTTTCAAGTCATGGGCAGCGTACACGGCGCATTGTAGTATGTCTCACGATAGTCACTACATAGTCAAAAAAATATTGTTATTATTTTAAACCTCATGCAAAATTGATACATCGGTTGATTCAATGCAATGGACATTTTTTACTAGTCGAGCTTTGGGTGATGCAGAGATGAGCCAATGGTTGGTGCAAGAAGCAAGCAAACAGACTTAATTTTATATAAGATACGAAATAGATATAAAATACGTACTATGTTATCACGTCGATTAAAAATATATAATTTTAATATAATTATTCCTAAGTACGACCCTGTCTATTACCGTAAGTCAAGTTTTTGCAATCTCATGTGTTATTACTAAGTTATCGTCAGTACACATTATTTTCTTGCGTAGTTATTTCAATACTGTATTACGAGTAGATTTTTGAGCCTAGCTACTTGATTAAATGTTTAGAAATGATTTAATTTTTTTTTTATATAAGTGCTGGCCACATTACTAGTGGTGTGGAATGCAGGTACTATCTATCCGCTTGATTTCTCGAGGAATAGACGTGACCTTTAATTTTGTAATATAAATTTCTATTTTCGATACATTGATGCGGGACAGTAGTCACAAATTGTGCTCCAATTTTTTTGTACAATAAGGAAACAACATGTCATCATAATTCTCGTACATTCGCTACTGCTAAACATTGATTTTTTTCAGCAGTGTTTTATTCTAGAATTTTCTATTTCTAATTTTTATGATCGAATCTACACAAGTATATTCTTCTACTCTATAATTATTTAGGAGAAATTTAAACAACAATCATTTGCGTAAAAATAATGATAGGTATATCCAGACCCAATACAAAAATTTGTTAATTACACAAAGATTGGTCCCGTGATCTACAGTACAGCAGCAGATTGGCCAGTGCGTCAATCGCGCGGCTTTCCCAAATAAATTTAAAATTTAACAGTTATTTGGAAGTAAAATTAACTGGTGGATCACACATGTAAATTTTGTTCTATCATAAATTCGAATCTAAAATGTATCATATCATTTTCAGTTTTGAACCATCTATCCAAGCTGTAACGACCTACAAACCTTCAGAAACATGCGTACTCTCACTTAAAAGGTAGGCAAAGATTCTGTGACTCCTCTGATGTTACACACAGGTTATCTATCTGCTGGATTGCCATCCATTACCTAAAAACGCAGGCACCGTCTCAACGTTGTCTTTAAATTCAGCTTTCATTATTTAGATTAAAAAAGAAACCAATAAAACTCAATGGCAACATAGTTTTAAATTTACTTTTCTTTTGTAAACTTTCCGTGCGTAAAAAGGTTTTCTTTTAGCTGTACCACTAGTTGTCTTTGCCAATGAAATTACAAAAAAAAAGAGAGACGACGAATAGAAAGACTTTTTACGCTGTTTTCATTGTTTCAAAGCGACTTTTGATCGATTGTGGTGAGCCAATCTTTTGTTGTTGAAATAAAAATAGACGTTATTTAAAAGTCAGGATAAAATATTGGCTACCTCATTGGTATAGTGGTCATAAGTATTAACCAATACTTGGTTTTTTCACCTACTAATAGTACGACTAGTACGACTGGTACATGAAAGAAAAAACCGTGAGTAAACCTAGATTTCTATCTAGATTATTATTCTAATTAAAAGTTTGCAATCACAAATCGGCCTTGAGCAAGCGTGGTGATTAATGCTCATACCTTTTTCGTGTGAGAAGAGGCCTTTGCTCAACCGTGGGCACTAATAAATAAGAACTAAGCTGATGATACGTTATGTAAGTCTAAGTACGTCTGGTAATCGCAATTTCTTAGGTGTGTGGTAAGGAATCAGCACTGGGGTGATACTTGCAATACTAAAAGAGTTACACTTGCATTGTCAGTCTTTGAGGGTTGAGGGATTTATGGATTAGGAGAGCTCATCCACCGCATTTGGCAACGAAAGCATTGTTACAAGAAAGTTTATTGAAGTCATCGTATCACTCCGGCCAAGCCGAGTCAGTTTGTGCTGAGTTGTCAATCTTCCAGACTTTTCCGTTTTTATTTCTATATCTGTTTGTAAAGGGAAATTGGGTCTACAATATGCTTTTCCCTCATTTGTATAAATCATCTAATTACCCTATTTTGGAATGTTTTTAATTTGTAAAGCGTTTGTAATTGAAAAAATGCTTTGATTATGAAAAATGTCAACACACATAATTATTATACTACAGCATAAAAAAAAATTGCCATCATTTTCATGCATCCACAATCTGAAAGTCATTACCGTAGTAAAATTTACTGAAATCAGGAAGCGTATTGAAAGCCTCATACAGCCTTACTGAAACATTTTACACACATATTTTGTTCAGCCTTCAGTCATCGTTTATTGGTTATAAAATTTCATGTATGAAAGGCTGTATTGGTTTGTATGTCACAAAAGTGACGTTTCAGCACGGATTCGAAATTAATCCATTTAATAAAACAATGACTTAAAAGGTTTTAAAAAATCTCTACATTGCAGTTTCAAAAAATTTTAGGTAAAAGTATTTTATTATTAATTATTATATAATTAAATTTAAAGTCGCGTAGCGAGCTATGGAAAGGGCTATGCTTAGAGTCTCTCTGAAGGATCGTATTCTAAATGAGGTGATCCGACAGAGAACTAAAGTTATCGACATAGCCCAAAGGATTAGCAAACTGAAGTGGCAGTGGGCAGGTCACATCTATCGAAGAACCAATGACCGTTGGGGTAAACGTGTTCTAGAGTAGAGACCACGTTTAGGCAAACGTAGTGTAGGGTGCTCTCCAGCTGGGTGGACTGACAACATCCGCAGGCTGGCAGGCAGTGGTTGAATGAGAAGAGCTGAACATCGAGCTCAGTGGCGTGCAATTGGGGATGCCTATGTCTAGCAGTGGACGAAATCAGGCTGATGATGATGAAGTTAAAGTAGATTCTTATTTTGTGGAAAACGATATGTTTATTAAAGAACTCTGTTCGGTTCCTTAATGACTGTATCAATTAACTCTATTCGTTCCTTTCATTTCCTCAATGACAATTTATTGAAAACACATTTTTTAACTAACAAATAATAAAAGTATATAATCTTAAAGACCACTGCAGCATACCACGAGGAAAGCACAGCTCGTACGTATCTTCATAAAACTTTAGGCTGTCATAAAGCGTCATACATACATGGAGAAAAAATTTAAAGGCGTATGATAAAGGGGCAAACTAGGCCATGTTTTCCCCAAAACATTCCCACTGGCTCAAGGTCACATTCAGCATTAAGATAAGCCTCGCTTCACTAAGTAAATTCGTGTCAATATTATCCAATACTATCTTTGTTACCCTATTTTACCCCCTTTTTGGGGGTCCTTTAGGTAGAGAAGCAAGATATAGTGTAGTCTTTTTTTTTATTATGTAATAGGTCGGCAAACGAGCAGACACATTACCCGATGGTAAGCAATCAGCGCCGCCCATGGATACCCGCAAGGGAGGAGTTACGAGTACGTTGCGTACCTTTTAGGGATAAGGGATTTGGAGATTTGGAGAGGGGGGGGAGGGGAAGATTTAGATTGGGGGAGGGGAAGGCGAAACACAACGCTGTGGTTGTTCCACGCCGGTTTTCTATGAGGCCGTGGTATCACTCCGGTCGTGCCGAAGCATGGCTCTCCCACACTTGTCTTTTTTTATCTGACGGCAAATAAGCACACCTATTACCTAGCAAGTAATCGACGTCCTTAGACAACCGCTTACAAAACCAGAGAAGTTGTAAGAGCGTTGAAGGAATTTGTAGGATTTTGATGATTTAAGAATTGCGGAGGGATAGGTATTCGAATTGGGCTCTCGATAACCACAGTACTTTATCTTGAATAAAATTGTATTTCTCAATTCATTTTTGGATTCTTAGTTTAAAACAATGTCATCCCCCATATCGCTGTACCACAAGTGCGTTAAGAGCCTTTTGAGTTTGGAGGATTAGGACATTTGGGGTTTGGGGAATCGGTCTCATATTGAAAAACAAATCAATTATTTCACGCTGGTTTTCTGGGACACCGAGGTGACACTTTCGTCGAGACGGCTCATTTGTTTTGGACAAAGAGACCTTACTAGATTTACTTATGAATATAGAATTTTGATATGACCTTGCAGACTAACATACCTTTCCTTCAAATACTAGTCTACCTCTAATAGACAAATCTACAATGATATAGATTTATTTTATTAAGTACGATAGTTTTATAATTTTACGGAACTTACAAGACAATACCTATGACTAGAAACCAGTTAAGAGTTAACACGGAACCCTTAATCTTGGAGCCAAAATTTCTCTTGGCTAGTTTACCCCTGTACGTTTACTCGTGTGTGCCAAATTGCGCTTGTAAAACTGTGCTAGGGTGCGCTATTTGCCTGTATAGGAATGCGTTGGATTATTAAATTCTTTTTCTTCGTGTGCAAATTGGCGACAAGTGGGTATGTCAAGGAGATTGTTAGTATTCAAGGCTACCAATACTGACTTTACCAGTCTAGTTCTTATAAAATGTACGTATATTTCAATTAATATAAACATTTTTTTTTTATGTAATTGGTCGGCAAACGAGCAGACGGATTATCTGATGGTAAGCAATCAGCGCCGCTCATGAACACCCGCAACGGAGGAATTACGAGTGCGTTCCGACCTTTTAGGGATTAGGGATTTGGAGATTTAGGGATTGAGGAGGGATTGGGGGCGGGGAAGGATTGGGCATCCGGTAACCTCACTCACACGGCGAAACACAACGCTGTGGTTGTTTCACGCCGGTCTGTGAGGCCGTGGTATCACTCCGGTCGAGCCGGCCCATTCGTGCCAAAGCATGTCTCTCCCACACTTCACATCATGATAGATAAAAAACAAATATCTGACCACGACCGTACGTACGCCATACACCCATTGTTCCACACTTGCTTCAAAGAGCTATTATACTATCACAGATCCGGCTCATTAAGGCCGATATTTTGGTTACCAGCGTAATGATGTACCACAACCTGGCTTGAAGCAGCAGACAGAACGGGGTGATTTTTAGTTTGTGAGAATCCGAAAGTAACCTTGTTATACCTCATCCTGGACGGGACAAATAATTTGATAAATTTTTCACCCCTCAAAAGAAAAGACGGAAAGAATGTATAGAATATGAGGTTAGGCAGTAAGCACAGAGAATTCTAGAGCTCTTATAATGTACCCTTGGTCATGTTAGAACACTCTTCGTCTGGCCTTGCATTAATTATTAATATCCTGGAAAATATTACTCAAATACCAATGCCATTGCTCATTTGCCTCCTATTCCATAAAACAAATCCTGAACCTCGTACAAAAACCTCACCCAAAACCACTTCACTTTTCCATTTTAAAACGTTATTTACCAACAAATTTAACCTAACTATTATACTCAACAAACTTCAGAGCACTCGTTACATTTAACAAAGAGATATAGCTACTAGAAAGGTTTCCGTGACCTTAGTATAACAGACAGGGTCCGGAAATCTATTAAGTGGAGCCTCGAGGCGCCGACGACTAATGCAGATGAAACGGATGACGGACGTAGATCTACCTCTGTATGAGACTGGATGGGGCTTTTTGTTGGAAATTTATCGTGTTTGTATTACCATAATAGTTAGTAGGTATATTTAGAAAGTTTTGTTTGTTTTAGTTGTGTGGTAAAGGAGCACAATTTAAAGTTTTGTTAGTCGTTTTGAAATCAGTTGCTTTGTCGTTTTTTTTTTGTTGTTAGGACTTCCGATAACCTCATTAACACGGTAACCCATACTCAAATCTCTTCTCTAACGACACTTCTTTAAACACTCTTCATTCCGTCTATAATGTAAAATATGAGTTGTAACTCTGTTTAGAAAGACTCAGAGTTCTAGTTCAAGATTGCAATTTTTCTATGACAGTATACAATCACTTACTACTACTCCTTGTTGGTAATTGTAAATGGTTCTCAGATACGTAAGAATTAAACGCATTCTCCACCAGATTTTGGTCAACAGTAATAAATCAAGTAAACAAATCAGTTTCTAAAGAATAAATGCTAAGCAAATGTCATTAATGTGAAGTTAGTGATGGAAATCAAATTTGCAAAAGGTGTGTTTGTTCATTTCATTTAAGAACATTTATACATTACCTTAACAAGCAAATAAAGATTGAGTTTGAAAATAAGAATCGAGTTGCAAAGAACAAAAGAAAGTTTAAAAATACAAATCAAAGGAAAATTCCTTAATGTATTAATAATCCAAACAATTTACTTTTATGGAAACCAATAAACGCAAAGCAGCCAAAACATGCCCTCCAAACAACACAACAAAAGAACAAAACAACATTTCAAACAAAAACATAAAAAAGAATTCTCTATTCAAAATTTAAACTTGAAAAAAAAAACACGCAGAACAGGAAACGGAAACACTAAATAACATAATACATCCATGGCGTTCCTTTTTCAAATGCCTTATTTCCTTTATTACGAATAAAAAGCCTGACGTTTTCATTTTCGGCTTCAGATTTGAAGCCTGAAGCTTCTCAAAAGGTCATTAATTTTGTTCTTTTTGATGTTCTTAAATAATGTTTGGATTTGGTATGGTGATTATTGTGAGTGGGGATTGTGTTTGAGTGAGACTTGAACGAAGAAAGTGTCGTGGAGAATTGATTGTAGAAATTTGGAAGTGGTTTTAATTATCGATGGAGAGAATTATATTAAACGTATATGATTTTCATATACGCATACAGTTTCAATTGTTTTTTTATGGAATAGGAGGCAAACGAGCAGATACATCATAATCATAATATATAAAGTTTAGTTTTCTAAATTAATTTACTTTTATTAAGTAGTTATCTGAATTACGCCTTTCTATTAGAACAAAAACAGGATCAGCAATTCAGAATCAGTTACAAAAAAATATGACTTAGAAATATTACTCCAATTTAAAAAAGTTACGAGCCTTATTACTAAGTCTACTACAAAGTCGTTCTAACAACTATTGGATCCACAAGTTTCCAAAGAAAAAACAAAACTTCCACTATCTCAAAACCTCCCACCCAATCCAAGTGAAAGCTGAAAGAATACAAACTAATTGAGCGTCTAAGGCTCACAGATTCGGTTCTAAGTGCCAAAAAAGGTCACTCGTCCATCAAAGGCTCATTTATCATTACAACAAAACTCTGGAGCGTTGACACGTGAAAACGTCCTGAGATTTTCTTAAGCTCACAATTTGAGATTAACGCTGAGTGTGAATTATTATTTGGTCCTTTGTGGACTTTTCTTTGTTTTGTTTTCGAAGTGTGAAGTGGTGTTTTGTTTTCTGTGTTAATGAATATGAGAGGCACATTGAAAAAATGAGTCAATTGATTAGATATTTCGGTTTCTTTTGTTCTTTTAGAAAAAAAAAAAATACTTGTTCTCCTCACGAGCACACGTTGCTCCACATTAGAATTTTGCACCCTAGGAGTTTTTCCGTACGGGAATCAAACCTGCGACACGTTGTGCGACAACCAGTTGGCCAGCCACCGCGACAATCGTGCAGTCAAAACCCCATTTTAATCATACCATATTATTGAGGAAGTAATTCCAATTGATTACAAAAACAGATGTGAACTAAATAAGTGACCTTGACTCGATTGCTTCTCCGATGGAGATTAGGAGTGATCCTTGACCCAAGTACCGTAATCCGATGGCAAGAATCTCAGTAATATCGGAGGACCTAAAATTGTATTCGATTTTTATTATAAATAACCCGCCTGGTATGCGTTTCCTTTTTTTGGTTATATCAATTAAAAATTATGTAGATATTGCATATCCTACATAAGCAGACGGTTCTACTGGAAGCTTATACACCATAAGATATTTTTTTGTGAGACGGGAATATCATCGTAATAATTTATGCAGTGGCGAAAGGAAGTGTCAAAATTTTACTGACAAAAAACTGCCCCGTTCCTTTTCTAGGTCCTGGCCGAGGCTGCGGTATATTAGGTACTGCGTTTTACCCGAAACACACCATAGATATTTCAAGTGTGTTGCTGTCGTTTTGGGGTTAGAGATTAGAGGACTGGGGTAATTGATGATGAGAGGAGAGAAGAATGCGTTGTTAGATTTGTGCATTTGTAATGCACATTATTATGTTGAAACGTAATGCAAAGCAAACATCAAGGCCAAAATGTAACTCTTGGTACACAATCTCCACGCTTACAGCTACCAAACTCAAAAATCAACAAAAGTACGTTTTAACGCATTTCAATTTTCCCACTTAGATTTACAGATTTTCAAATCACAAGATACAAAAGACCTTTGTTTTTCTTACAGAGACGTTCGTAATGACATTGCGTGATTTCATTTACTATGTGATTACCGTCTTTATATTACGTCTCGTCTGAAACAAATGGCTAGGAGCTATTACTCTAGATGTCTACGTTTTCGTATTTACTGTTACTTTTTAGATTTTATTTACAAAAGATTTTTTACATAGTAAATTACTTTGTTTACACATCAATCAACTTTATAAATGAGATTATCTGTACAAAATTTGACTACGACAATCGTAGCTAATGTACTACGTCGTAGCTGTTACTACGGTGTAGCTATTTGCTACGCCACCACTATAGTTATGATGCGCCTTGAACATTGCTGTGGATTGTGGGTGCTACGCCGTAACCAAATTCCCTTTCCCTTCTGTCACTCTGTATTATTATAATATACATTTATTAATCATTAATATTGGCACAAGGGTCTTGTGTTGTGAAAATCACTTGGCAGAATAGTAAGAAATATGTTCTAGGTAGATTAAAAGTTTGTGCAGCAAGCTTCTATTTTTAAACTTAATCAATGAATAAAATTAAGTGTATAAAAATATGTGTATCGACATCACAAAACATTTTTTTATTCGTAAAATGATAATTTATTAAAATTGAATTGATTGATTAATTCTCATACATTATGGCGTAGATTCAAAACCTCGCAAATTCAAATGAGACTTGCATACTGACTTAGATTACTTAGACAAACAAGAAGCAAAATAACGGTAGGATCTCAGATCCATGTAAGGCCTTTGTTTAGCAATGGGCTTCGGAGAGTGATGAGCGACTCTGGACTCTATTATCATTTAGTATTACTTAAATTGCTTTAAGTTTAAACTAATAATATTTGTTGGGCAATTCTTTGACAGCGTATCGTATTCATACAACGATATAAATGTAAATTCTTTCAACCAACAATACCAGTTCCTTGATCGTTATACGTACACTTTCAGTAATAAATCATGAATGCTGATTCCTATACAAACACCTCAGTTTGTCAGCATTACCATATTTTATTCAAATCACATGAATAGTAAAGTGACACGTAAGGTTCAAAGTCTTTGTGTGATTGAGATTTTGCTTTTGGCTTTTAAACTGAAAAAATATTCTTCAGTTTAAATCTGTTAAGATTATTAACAGATTTATTTTGTTTATGTCGTCAGATGAGCATCTTTTGCAGCCAACAGACACTTGCGACTTATAGTACTTCTCTTAAGATAAGTCTCTTAAGTTTAAGTGTGGGAGAGCCAAGCTTCGGCAAAAATGGGTCGGCTCGACCGGAGTGATACCACGGCCTCACAAAAAACCGGCGTGAAATAACCACAGCGTTGTGTTTCACCGTGTGAGTTTACAGGAGGCCTAATCTTTCCCCTCCCTCGATCCCTCCCCAATCCCTTAATTTCCAAAACCCTAATCCCTAAAAGGTCGGCAACGCACTTGTAACTCCTCCGCTGCAGGTGTCCATAGGTGACGCTGATTGCTTCTCATCAGGTAATGCGTCTGCTCGTTTACTGACCTTTAAAAAAAAGTAATTTGATCATTATCCCCTACAAAAAATAAAAGCCACCCGCAGTCAGCAAAACGGACACCCGCAACTTCGAAAAGTTACAGAGAGTTATCGTTGCCGTGTTTGTTGGTTAAAGATTTTACGATTGATCAATTTGGGAATTGAGTATGGGAAGAATTGGGCCTTATTTTTTATGAGGCCCTGGTATCCGCTCATAAGCGTCCACAATTGAACATTAAGAAACAATCAACATTAAAGATATTTTTATCATGTCTTTAAGAACAATCCCTTAAAATTTGTGTCTAAGTAAAGAAAACAGGAGCTTAATCCACACGTCATAAGGTTCAACGTCAATCAAAGTTCTCAAAACACAACAATCCCATAACTGTGAACTCAAAGTACTCTAAACCTCATACGTAATTTGTCAAGTCAAATATTTGACAACTAACTTTATATTTAGTTGGCTATGGTCTTAATTAAATCCCTTGATTACTTCGCTTCGTACTTCAAATTCTCAGTACCATAAGGTGTATAATTGCTTGAAGTTTAGTCACGTTTCATGAATAAAGTTTGGGCGTGAGTTTTATTGGTTTCATAGGATTTTATGTGTTAAGGGTTTGGAAAGTTTTATTATTGTTTGTGTGGTTCTAATGTTGTTTCTTGATGGCGATGGTACTTAGAAAACAGATGTTAGTGCATCGATGATGTCACATTAAATTTTACGGTTTTAGAACGCTTTTGACAGTCCTAACGCTAGTAGAAACGCGCCAAAGTTTAAAAATTTTGTAAAAAATGTGATCGGATCTGTATGTAATTAAAAATCAAGTGTGGGTAAGCCATGCTTCGGCACTAATGGGTCGGCTCGACCGGAGTGATACCACGGCCTCACAGAAAACCGGCGTGAAATAACCAAAGAGTTATGTTTCGCCGTGTGAGTGAGGTTACCGGAGACCCAATCTTTCCCCTACCCCAATCCGTTCCCTTTTCCAAAATCTCCAAATCCCTAATCCCTAAAAGGTCGACAACGCACTTGTTACTCCTCCGTCGTTGCGGCTGTCAATGGGCGATGCTTATTGCCTACCATCAGGTAACCCGTTTGCCGACCTATCACATAAAAAAACACATCACATGGTCAGTCTATAAGTGCCTGCTGATAAGTAAAAGTCTCTCCTCATAAAGAGGACGTTTGAGTATTAATCACAATGCTTGCTCAAGATGGATCGGCGATTTTAAACATCATTCGATTATAAGCCCAGGTTTCCTTTCGATGTTTTCGTTCACCGTAATAATATGTCAATGGTGTCTATTTAATAATAGAAAGTTGGTATCATCATCATCATCATCAGCCTGTTGCCGTCCACTGCTGGACATAAGCCTCCCCAATTGCACGCCACTGAGCTCAATGTTCAGCTCTTCTCGTCCAACCACTGCCAGCCACCCTGCGGATGTCGTCAGTCAGTCAGAAAGTTGTTACGACTCGAAAAAGGCTACATTGGTACTTGACAGGTTTCGAAACTGCATTCTCATGCATGAGAAGCAGGCGTCTTAACCTACGGGTCAGAACGACATTGCGTCATCCCTTACATATGATAAAAGATGCCCAAAAATAATTAGAATAATTTCGGGCTTACACAGAAAATATATTTATTTTTTTGCCGTTTCAAGATTAACAATATACTTACGTAACATTTTCATTAAAAAAATATATACAAGGAAAATTCTTCTTTAATACACTAAGACTTAGAGGATGAATGTGACGATATTTTTATACTAAATTATAAACAGAAAACAAATAAGTTCGCCCAAAAGAAAATAATTCCTCCTCATTAGGATACGTTTGAATAAAACCCAGTATCACTTAAGCCAGTAACTTAGCGCATAGAGAGCTTAGTGTTATTGCAGCAATTAGCAGAATTAGAAACGAGGGCACATAGTTTTTGTGGCTGCTATACCACGCGATTATATACCTTCATGTTAGTACATAAGGTACAGGGTCAAAAGTGCACTTGCACTTTGCCGATACTTTTTGTTTTTTTTTTGTCAGGGGAAAATCATCAAATGACTTCTCCCGCCCAGGGTTAGGAGAGAGAGAGCGTCAGACTCTCACTGACTAAAAAACCCCCCGTTCCTTCTCCTGCTCTGAGCTGAGGCCGCAATCCCGGCTGAACATCAGCCCTATAGGACCCGTCTGTGGTGGTCCATTGGCTCTTTGAGGCGCGCGCGGAACGCTACGCGCCGTACGCTCGGGCCTTGATCTGGTCGAGTGGTGAGCTACCCTTACTTGCCGTCCTCAGACCCGCGCTTACGGTGGCCGGAGATCACCCTCGACGTTGCCGAGGCTAAAGTACCTATGTTATAGTTGAGGGTCAGAGAATAAGCAATTTCCTTCCTGATTAATTTGTAGCATAAATTCTAAAGTAATTTTGGTAAGTTTTTAGATTCTTGAACTTGTATTACAAAGAAGTTTTATACATTTCTATATTAATAGATTTCACTTACACTTTTGAATGTAGACCGTACATTAGGCGGTCTTAATGCTATATAGCCTTCTCTGCCAGTCAACTTTAAGGTTTAGTGGCCTTACACTTTTGGGGATTAGGGTTTTGGAGATTTAGGGTTTGGCAAGAGATAGGGAGGGGCTTTTTTTTGTGAGGGAAAAATCTTCAAATGACTTCTCCCGCCCATAAGTGTCAGACTCTTACTGACTAAAAACCCCCCTACCCCGCAACCCCGGCAGATAGGGAGGGGCTGGATTGGGCCTCCGGTAACCTCACTCACACGAAATACAAGCTTGTGATTGTTTCACATTAGTTTTCTGTAAGGTCGTTGTATCAGTCCGGTTGAGCCGAGCCATTCGTGCCGTAGCTTAGCTCTCCCTCAATTATATTATTATAATCAACCTTTATTATATAAGACCAAAAACAACATGGCGAAAAATGAGTGTACGCATTGACCTTGAATGGCATTTCTTTATTGTAAAAAAATACAAGGAGATAATAAGTCCTTTATCGCTGCTGGAGACAAGGTTCCCAAAACGCACACTATAGAACTCAATCTTCAGCACATCGCAACCAACAGTTGTTTTTTTTTATTTACTAAGGTTATATTATGTATATTAACGTTGTTTACAACCTCAACTTGAATCCATTTGATCTCAACATGAAACGTAATACCGAGCCCAGTTTCCTTATTGCAAAACTCCTGAAACTTTTCATTTTTATACCCAAAGCGATTGTTGGTGGTAAAACTCCAATTAGTAAATTGAAGATTTATTATTTGGAACTTGGTAATACAAAACAAATAGCTATAGTTCGTTCCATATTTGAGACAACGATTTGACATTTCGAGTGTTGCAAGTTTTTTCCATTTCATAAATAGTGAAGTCCTGCGCCCGGTATTGACCGAAAGACCGAAAATCATTTGTAAAACTATTAACTATGTAACTAGCATTGATATGATAAAATTATTTTTGCTTTGGCATTTCCTTACAGCAATTTGACAGATGGTATGTCAAACATAATATACGTTGGTATTAGTTTCTATTTATAATAATGTCTGTCAGTAAGACTGTCATATTTTTCCTTCAGGTAAAAGTTATCTGACTATCGAAAAATCAGCCCTTAGACAAGTAAGCCTACAGTTTAGGGCCATTAGAAATAAAACAGGATAAATTACAGCCTTTTTATTTTGTCTAGTGACCCTCTTTTAACAGTTCGGCTTTCAGCATAGATTCCTCGAATATAATGTTTTTTCTGTTAGCCAGTCTTGGATTTCGCATTTTTGTTTTAAATTAATATTGTTAATAAATTCAACTAAACTATAAAAAACATCACTTCAACGTTGCTTTATTTTTCTCAAGGTAATTTATAAAAAAAACCGGTATCGGTTTTTTAAAACACCGTACTTGAACCCATCACTATGTTAAAAAATCTGGCTACATTATTTTGTAGTTTGACATTTGCGGTTGTCAAATCATTGTATCTAATTATGGAACGAACTATAGTCGATTACATAAATGACAGTTCCATTTTAGAATTGAAACCACGTGTAATAGATATGAAATTGATGGCACGGTTGGCGCAGTGGCTGGGAAACTGGCTGCTGTGCAACGTGTCGCTGATCCGAATCCCGTACGGAACGACACTTTGTGTAATGTACAAATGGCTTGTATATATGAATTTTTATGTTTGTAGACGCACCCACTATTCAGGAGAAAATCCTAGTGTGGGGCAACTTTATTCTAAAAATGTATTTTACTTGCTTGACTTCCCAAATGAGCAGATCATAGATCACCTGGTGGAAAATCGAATGAAATCAACCGGCGCCACCCATTAACTCCCAGAACAACGGGTTAAGGGGTTGTAGGATTGATTTCAAACCGATTCTCATTGAAGTCATGGTATCAACTCAATCGAACTGCCCCATTCGTGGCAAAGCATAGTTCTCCTACATTGAAATATTACCTAGTACTTAAGTCAATTTGAGAATAAAGTAGGTCCCACATTCTACTGTCAGCAACTAATGCTGTGTTTGGTAATATTGTTCAATGTTTGTGAAGAACAAACCTCTTATTACATACCAAATGGTAGGTAGGTTTTCCTCTGGCCGTATTCATAGGCTGAATATTTTTTGCAGCATTTTTTTCGTTCTTTACGTTCCGGAACATGTTTTTGGTTATTTTCAGTTTTTTTAACAAATGTGTTAGAATGTCTATATTAATATGTAGGTATTTCTGAGTTATATAATTTTTTTATTTGGACTATGAGTTATCTATTCGGAAAATTTGTTTTAATTTTTCTCTACAGTGAATGTATTTTTTTGTATTTTTGAATACTCACCTATACTGACTGATTATAAAAAGCAACAGTTTATATTACAATTAATGCTTTATGTCACTGACATGCGGTGAAGGTAAACATCGTGAGGAAACCTGGACGTATAATTTCTAATTATAAGTTTGAAATCGCTAACGCGCATTAAGCAAGCGTGGTGATTAATGCTCAAACCTTCTCTGTATGAGAAGAGGCCTTTGCTCAGCAGTGGGCACTTATAGGCTGATGATGAATGCTTTATGAAATACATCCGAAGATTGTAACATAAATCACGTTTTCTCTTTAAACACAACTAAAGTAATTTATTAATAATAATTTTATTGCAAAATTAAATAATATATTGTAAATAGCACCAAGTGTTAAAACTATGAATACGTCGCTTACAGCGATGCAAAGAATTCCACCGAGTGGAGCCGAGCATTTTTCATCGTAGCCTAGCAGAATAAAATTTCCCATACACCCACCACGCAAAATGGTATTTATAAGTTTCATTATATTGAATTTCCATGAGGATGAAAAACATGCCATAAGACTCCCCCAGGAGGCAAAGTAAAATAGCAGTAAGCAGTGCCCGACAGGGTCCATTATGATCTCGACAATATTTTATAAGACCTATATGTCCTAATAGAACGCAATAAAGTATTGAGTATTGAGTAATAGATCACGAAATAATATAATTTAGTCTACAAGTGAGATGTGTCAAGTTCAGAAACTTCATTAGGTTCTAGAATTGGGTGATTGCACAACTGCACGAATTGGATGCCGTGCGTGTCAGGGGAGCGATTTCCGCACGGATCAACTCTTTGGAACAGAACAAACTCAACCGGAGCGTCACCATGGCTTCACAGAAAACCGACACGAAACAATCAAAGCGATAAGTTTTGCCATGTCAGTGAAGTTATCGCAGGCCTAATCCTTATTCCTCTCCCCCGACCCCTAAATCTTCGAAACGTTCAAAATCAAATTCAAATTCTTTATTTGCATGTTAAGGTGGGTACAAGGATCTTAAATTAAAATATCAGGCACAGCTTAACGGCCTTTTTCAGGCGTTGCAAAGATGGCTATTACTAGCTTATAAAATAATATTAAATTACTTAATTTACATCACAACGTTAATCGCCAAAAGGCTGACAAATCACTCGTAATAGTGTTGTCCATTAGCGGTACCAATTGCTTACCATCAGGTAATCTGTGTGCTCACTTGCCGTCCCATTACATTCAAAAGACTTCCATACAATGTCTTCCTTAAAAGAACATATATCAGTGGCGATTATATATGATATGTGCCTACTTGAGCTACACAACTATGTATTTCGAGGTACAGAAAAAAAAATGTTTGATGGACAGGATTCATTTTTACACGCCATCAAGCTTTGGAAGTTCGACAGGTATTTATGACCTTATACTTCCATTCCTATTGCAGGCTGTTCATTCTTTGATTGGCATGTTATATTGCGATTATTTACGACTTTCAAAAGAAATTTAGAGGTTTGCAGGGAACAGATGTTGTTTTGCTCGCATTTGGAAAATATGACGTGTTTTCGCGTCGCGGTTTGAGTTGGGTTTTGTTTTCAAGTGAACCAATATGTTTGCTCACGAAAATTTGTATATTGAGTTTGAGTGTTTTAATGTGGTAGTTTTGGATCATTTTTCCGTGAACACTGTAAAATTATAGGCAGTAAACAAATTTTAATGAAAATTATTAACAATTGGTTTAATAGCGCGGTAACTTGTTTTAGTTATTGTTATTAGACGTTGTCGTCTCACTGCAGAGTAAAGGCTACTTACTAAATTTATATAGACACCTCTGACAAACAGCGAAGTAAAGCATCGTGAGGAAGAATTGTAATTTAAAATTATAAGTTTAAAACAACTAACAGCTTTGAGCAAGAGTAGTGATTATTGCTCACACATTCTCTCTGAGAGAGTTGGCATTTATAGACTGATATTTATTGATAATATAATATAAAGCTATTTTGAGTAAGCTATCTGTGAAACCCAAACACTTGAGGTACAACATACAATCCAGTAAAAAATTCAAGAACAGTTGGTATAACATTACATAAATACAAAAAAAAAACATTTAAAAATATGTCATAATACTTTGTAACAACGAAACCCAAAGTAGAAGCAATCTATTGAGCACAAAATAAATATTAAGTCCCTATAAATACACGAAGACAGATCCTCCAACATTATTGATACAAAGAAAACTACTGGTAGGTACTATCTACAAACAAAAAGTTGGAAGTTTTCGGAAAACCCATTCAAGCCAATAACCCAGAACTGATTAAGTACATAAACGAACGCTGTTTACCCTTATTTACCCTTTCTTACCCCCCGTTACCCTACCAGTGGGGGAAAGGGCGACTTAATGAGGCTTAAAAAGGTCTGCAATCCGTCACTATTAGGTCTTAGAGTTAGGAAACAAAGTAAATTAGGTTTTAGGGCTTAGGTATTGAGAATTAAACTATTATAGTAGTAAGTACTCGTAGAAGGATGTAATTGGTGCTTTTTTTGAAGGTAGAAAGTTATCAAATGTGTCGAGATGAGTCAAGAGCGAGTATCGTACTCTAACTGACTAAAAAAATCATCCTGATCTTCTCCTGCTCCACGCCGAGGACATGGAAAATTATTGCGCTTAATCTGCAACCATGACTGAACATCGTGTTGGGCCCCATCTGTGGTGATCTATTGGCTCTTTAAAGTGCACGTGGAATGCTATGCGCTGTACAATCGGGTTTGGTTCTGGTCGGGTGGGAAGCTACCATTGCTCGTCGTTCACAGATCCGCGACTACGGTGCTTAGTGGTTTTTTTAACATTGTTCTTTTTAAATATTCCATGTGATAGTTTGTAAGCTTATCCCTTACTCTCTGGACATATGTCGAAACTCCGTACTAAAATTATTTTTCTGAAAACGAGAACTATAAGGAAGTCTAAGTAAAGCAAAAAGATTATGAACTTTTTGATATAAATAACAAAATAAACACATTTCATAAAACCTCTTTAAAAAACTGTTGGAAAGTGGATCAAAAAAACTTTACTGCGATGAAATAAAAATAATGAACGAGATGAAGTGACATTTACACGGTGAATAGACTCGGTGACAAGCTAAGGTCAACGTTTAAGTAAAGTTTGGACATACTGGAAACTTTTTTATTTATTTCAATGTACTTTTTCTGAATTGTGACCAAAAATAGGTTATTATGCGTAGGTGTGTTACTTGAGCGTAGGTTTTGTAACATTATATAACGTGCTTGATTTAATAAAAATAAATATACATATAGATACATATACAGATGTTGACATTTTGATATGTACCTATATAGGAGTTATACACTGTGTGTTGTTTTTTATGTGTGGTCTCCCACACATAAAACACAACACACAACAGTGCCAAGCTTCGGCACGAATGGGTCGGCTCGACCGGAGTGATACCACGGCCTCACAGAAAACCGGCGTGAAACAACCAGAGCGTTTTGTTTCGCCGTGTGAGTGAGGTTACCGGAGGCCCAATCTTTCCCCAGCCCCGATCCCTCCCCAATCCCTTAATATCCAAAACCCTAATCCCTAAGAGGTCGGCAACGCACTCGTAACTCCTCCGTTGCGGGTGTCCATGGGCGGGGGTGATTGCTTACCATCAGGTAGTCCGTCTGCTCGTTTGCCGACCTAATACATAAGATAATACAGGTTTCCGGAATACCATAAATAAGTCTTATCATAGATTTATGGATTATTTCATTGAAAAACCTTTAACCAGCAAATAAAGCAGTTAAAAGAAAGGAGTGCAACATTAAATCTATCAGATTCCCTACTATTAAACTAAGCAAGAAAAGAAAACATTTTGATTTCTTACGCAAAAAACAAAAGATAATCACAAAGTAATTAGGTGATATTTTATTAGTACATGGAAATATTATATTTTCGCGCCAAAATGGGTACCAGTTCAGCATGTGCCAAAAAGTACACGTATTCTAAATGTCCCTTCCGTGCCTTTTGTTGAGCAGAAAAAAACACAAATGACTTCTCTCGCCTATCTGAAACGGATTACCTGATGGAATGCAATCAGCACCATGTCCCATGGCAACATCGGAAGAGTTACGAGTTGGCGTTGCCGACCTTTTGAGGATTAGGGATTTGGAGATTTTTAGGTTTTTGGGAGGGATTGGAAGAGGAGAAATATTGGGCCTTCGGTAACTACACTCACACGGCGAAACACAACGCTTTGGTTGTTTCACACCGGTTTTCTGTGAGGTCATGGTATCACTACAGTCGACCCAACCTATTCGTGCCGAAGCATGGCTCTCCCACACTTAAAAATATTATATATACTAAAATATAAAGGATGAAATTAACCCAAAACAAAGAAAACTGAGCCTGACGTAGTCATTTAATATAAACACTTAAAGTCTGTCCCTTCCAGCTACAGAAGGCACGACTTTATGTAAAATAGAAGGCACTATGTCACCCCCTAACCCCGCCTTCCGGCTTCAGCTGAAATCACTTTGATAACGTTATGTGCCGTCTCGTTACTGTCATTCTCCCGTTACATGGTAACGCGTTTACCTTCTTTGATGTGAAACCTGATTTTTATGTGTAAAGTTCACTTATGTATGTTTGTGTTTTCAGTTAAATTCGCTTGATTTTCAGGGTGAATTTCTGTGCGTTCGCTGATTTTCTTTTTTCGGAAAGTTTTACATTTTTTAATAAATTTTGATGGAGTTTTTAGATAAAATTAGGTCTTACGTGTAGTGGTATATTAATTAATATTTTTGAGGCTTACTTGCTTCGAACTAATTGATAATCTAGGTCTGAGATTTATGGACAAACGTTACCTAAACCTAAAGCTAAGCTCTGTAAAACTAGTAACTCGTTCAGATGTCTAACTACGAGGTAGCTAACGACGAGAGAATTTCTATTTCCCAATTATTTTATCCCACTATTTTTCAAAAATAACCTTTAATTTTAATAAATACCTTATCCTGACCAAAAAAATGCAACACACAAAGAATTGGCGATTATAGTCCAAGCGTTGTTAAGTCAAACGCTTGACAACCTATTATGCGATTCATTTTTATAAGTTATACTAGCTTGAGTCGCGGGCAAGACTCCGTTCGCATGGAATAGTAACTTACAATAATTCTTTGGTATAAAAACTATTCTATGTTCTTTCTCGAGCTCCAAACTATGTCTGTACCAAATTTCACAGACATCGATTCAGTAGTTTAGGCGTGAAGAAATGACAGACAGACAGAGTTACTTTCGCATTTATAATAAATTAGTTTGGATTTGGATAAATAAAATTATGGTACCAAAAGTCCAAAGTATGGTCAGAAAGACGGCTTTAATTAGCAAACAATATATCTGTGAGGCAAATACTACTTTTAATTTCAACCGATCACAATCATTATTTTTTTTATGGGCTATCGATATAGCTCGCCCTGTGTGGGTCGAGATCAGTATCAGACTCGTACAGACTAAAACATGTCCTGTTTCTTGTCTTGCTCCAGGCTGAAGCTCCGGTACCTATGTCCGGTTTTGGCCCCTAAGTGGGGCAAGAAGGAATGTCTGCCACTAGCTAAATAACAACCACCCTAATTCTTTTCCTGCTTCAAGCCGGAGCCTCTATACATTATTTAATTACAAATAAACCTGCCTCATAAGATCATAATAATCATCATCAGCCTATAAGTACCCACTGCTGAGCAAAGGTCTCTTCTCATACGGAGAAAGTTAGAGCATTAATCACCAAGATTGCTCAATGCGGGTTGGCGATTTCAAACTTATAATTATAAGACCAGGTTTCCTCACGATGTTTACCTTCACCGTATGGTTAGAAGTGTCTAAACAATCATAGAAAGAACATATAACTCGGAAAAGTCACATTGGTACTTGCCATGTTTCAAACCCACAACCTCATGCATGAGAAGCGGGCTCCTTAACCACCACGACATTATATGTTATTATTCATCATAACACATTATATACATTATGTAATTCTATTACACATTATATAATTCTACTTTTTAATATTTAACTGACAAAGTACACTACATTTTTTTACATATGGCATTGTGAACTTAGTTCGTAAGATAATTGGTTTATTATTCACAAATTTTAAACCGACCGACAAACCATGTGTGTAGTTTTATCGAACATTTTTTACGTCGCAAAACTACCTAAGTATCTATTTCATCAATAAATAAATAAAATTAATATATTGCCGTTGTACCTGCGAACCGATCTAAACCCTATTGGGCGTCATCTGTGATGGTCTATTAGCTCATTCAGGCGCGCGTTAAAACGCTACGCATCGTTCGCTCGAATATTGGAATCTACCCGCGACCTTTATTGTATCAAACAAGATTTAACATAATTATTATAACAACAATTCAAATAACAGACAGTTTAAATATAATTCCCAACATGTCTATCATTCATTCAAAACTAAATCTTAATACTGCAACGTATAGAACAAAAAATCCAATAACATTTCTTTCTTTATTTACTTTTCTGTTCGAACATAGACAGAGAAAGGTTCGATAGAAGACATACATATGTATAGTATGTTTATATGCGACATATATCTTGATATGTCGATGCCCTGACGGCATGTTATCGACATCGGCACGTAAGCGTTTGCGTTTCGCTGCCCTTTATCGCAAAAGTACCAAAGAGTGCTGTATACGCGCTTCAGTTCACTAGTGATGCTACTTGTGCGGTATTTGGTATCGAGTATCGATAGTTTCCTGTTTTTTTTTTCGAATGGTTGGTAATATATATATTATTATTAATATTTATTTATGTATACACTTTATACAAAGAAATGTACAAGTGGACTAAATGCCTTAGGCATTGTCTAACAGTCGACGATATAGTGATGAATGCTGAAATAATTTCGTGCCAGATCTTCCTTATTCATTTATTATTGTATCAGCGTATATCAAACTAAAATTTCAAAACTATGGAACGTATTATTGTTACGGGTCATTTTTTTAATAGTAATTTTAGTTGGATATTTATTTTTGTTAAAATTTACACTTCTTTTTGTATATTTCTTATCAAATATAGAACAAACTATTAAATACAGACGAACATAACTGACACTTACTTATGCAAAATCATCACAATGATATAGCGCCAAATATTATCCAGTTATTATGAAAAAATATTATCAAACTCAGTTCATTTAAAATACCAAAACAAGTTGAAAACGATCCACACACGGCAATTTTACTAATCAGGCAAAACACTTTCTTACCAATAAAGCTGTTATTATTAAATACCAAATATCGATATTACGAAATAATTTCCCAATCGATATAATATTATTACGTAATTACATTATCACATCACTAGATGCACGGTCCGTGCATAGCGGCCCACTCGAGCATGTGATCGGCAGAGGCTAGGGATGTTCCTGAAAATATTTTATTCATTTCGTCTTTGAAACCTATTGGACTAAATTTTAAAACTACTATTTAACTAGTATAGAGATAATATTTGTTTTTTTTAGTGTTTAACAGTAATTTAATAATCTACACTATGTCGACGAGTACATCTGCTTAGGCCAGTTAGTTTCTTTTAATAACAGGCAAGAGAAGGAAATAGATCGCCGTATCGACAACGCCTGAAAAAGCTACTAGTCCTTATAAGCAATACATAAATACCTTCCCCTTTCACTCAAGCGAAAGTTAGGCATAAAACGCACCGATCGCATACGGAATACCGTGATACGTTCCAGAACAGGAATCGCTGGTGTGGGCCAAAAGGTGGCAAAACTAAAATGAGACTAGGCCGGACACGTCAGCTGAATGCATCCGGAGAGATGGGCCACTATTGTCACCCAGTGGACACCTCAGAAATGATGGCGCGACGATCTAGACGCCTATCGTCGAGACTGGTGGAGGTGTGGAAGCGAGATGGGCAGATGGATTTGCCGAGGAGTGGGACATTATAGGCTAGGAAAAAAATAACACTTATTTGAACATAACATGGCGGCGGTTCTTTCGCATGGTGTTGATAATAATTTGACAACTGGCAAATACCAATGACTTTCTAAGATTATTTACGTAGACACTACAGACAAACAGTGAAGGAAACATTGCAAGGAATCCTGAACCTACTTATAAGTATGGAATCACAAATCTGCCTAGAGCAAGCGTGGTAATTGAAGCCCAAACCTTCTCCGTGTGAGAAGATGCCTTTGCTGATGATATGAAAGCATGACAACGAACTTTTGAATCTTTTGGTGTTGCAAGTGTCTATAGACAGCGTTTATACCTCCCCAATCCCAAAATCTGAGGAGGGGAAGGATTGGGGCAACGGTAACCTCACTAACACAGCGAAACATAATGCTGTTGTTGTTACATACCAGTTTTTTGTGAGGCCGTGGTAATACTCCGGTTTGACGACTCCGAGCTGACCCATTGGTGTCGAAGCATGGCACTATAGATGCTTTTCAAAAACTGTTATTTTATTGACATATTTTATAGACTGCACGGTTGGTGCGGTGGCTGGGAAACTGGCTGCCGTGAAACGTGTCGCGGGTTCGATTCCCGCACGGAACAACACTTTGGGTGGTCTACAAATTGTTGTTTCAGGTCTGGGTGTCATGTGTATGTGACATTGTATGTTTTTAAACGCACCCACGACACAGGAGAAAATCAAGTTTTCAAAAACTGTTATTTCATTTACCATCTAAATATATTATATGCACTACAGACGTAGCATGAAAACGGCAAAGACAGACCTCGAAAACAAACTAAACCAAAACTTATCAGTAACCATGTTGACCACTACTGCTCTTATTGGTATCTATTCAAGTGCTAAAATCAACTAACTTCAATATTGACCAAGAAATTATTGATAAACTTGAAACGCAAATTCTGACCATTCACTTAGTTTTAACTATGTTTAGTCGAACTAAGTCTGTAGTGACCTCGGTTTTTGAGCAAGAAAATGGACAGAAGTTCTACTTTGTACTGGATGTTTAATTATGTAGGAGGAAGAAATAGTTTGTTGCTATTTATAAGGTACCGCTAACAACGCAAAGCAATGAGACATGACTCGTGGAGTCGTGGCGCACCCTTTACAAGAGCGGCTTAAAATATAAGTAAACTATCTTTTTTTATCATTTATTTCAATTAGGCACATTAGGTACTTTTGAAGGTAAAGCAAAAAAAAGGAAAAATGTATTTCATGAGGGTCAAATTATATAATATATCCGGGTCTATAATTATAATATTAGTACCTAAGGATTTAACTTCAAAGTTAAATAACATATTCGTTTGCCACATGCTACCTTGTTTTAAACGACACACTGCACCATCTATCGCCGAAATGATGTGAAGCTAACATATTTTTATTTTCCCTCAGAAATATCAATTTGCCCTGGGATAAAAATTACACTATTATTTAATTCGGCCTTCTAGCTTTACGCAACCGGATTCAAATTTCAAAGTAATCGGTTTAGAAGTTGTGGCGTGAAAGCGGAGCAGACCAACTTACTTTCCCATTTATAACGTTAGTAAGGATTTTCCTATATGAAAAGATTACACTCAAAGGAGACGTAAATAACTAAAGACCAAAAACAGTAAAGGCATCTATAAATCTTTAGCGTAACTTTCTGCCCCGCACAGCAGAGCTTTGGAATGATCTTCCGGCGGCGGTATTCCCGAACCGATACGACCTCCAAACCTTCAAGAAACGAGCGTACCTTCTCGTTCTTAAAGGGCCGGCAGCGCACCTGTAACTCCTCTGGTGTTGCAGGTGTCCATGGACGGCGCCGATCGCTTACCATCAGGTGATCTGTCCGTTCGTTTGCCTCCTATTCCATAAAAAATCATCTGGTATAGCGGGTCTTCATTGATGGCATTGATTGCTACCGAGCTAGTTTGTTTTTATTTTGTTTTCTGTTTTTTTTTTTATGGTGGCTTAGAAATGAATGACATGACTGCTGAAAAATATATGTTTAACAACTTTTTCTTCCATACAGTGGGGTGATACTTAGAGCCATATCTTTTACTACACGCTGTAGCTAGGCAATCGGCAGCCACACAAAGTGACGCAGGCCCGATTTTCGTTGTTGCGGGATTCTATGCTCGTAAATGCACCCGTGACATAAAATCAAATCCTAGCCTAAACTTTACAAAAATAATCTATACTAATAATATTATAAAACTGGAGAGCTTGTTTGTTTGAACGTGCTAATCTCAAGAGCTACTGGTTCGAATTTTTAATTATTTTTGTGTTTAATAGACAGATCATTTATTGAGAAAGGCTTTGAGCTATAAAACATCACGCTATCTAAAACCGTGCGAGAGTAGCTAGTAAAAGTAAATATAAAATACTGTTTTTAGCGTTGACCTTTTGTAAGTCGTCTGTGCTATGTTATAAAACTTTCAAACTGGACTAGAAATCCCGGGGGTTTCTAGAAGTGCCTTAATTTCAGTAAAGGTGGCGTGTCAGTAAATGAATAGCTAACAATGATGGTCCCTGGAGTAAGCAGAGCTGTAGTAGATGATTTTAATTAAAGATTGATAAGAAAAGTAATTGGATTTTATTTATTGATTTGTTTTATGTTTTTTCTCCGTATTGACATGGCAGTGCATTAGAATTATCTAGTCTATTGAGTATTTTTTTAATATGTTTTAGGGTTGAGCAGGATTAAGTATATCACAACTTTCTATATTTTTTTCTTTTTATACTTTACGTCACTGCGCTTGAACCCTGTTTTAGGAGACCACGTTTTCTACAGATTTTTTTTAAAAAAAATAATAAATTGCCAATCGGCCTTAAGTGTTGGAAGAACACGAATGAGTCGCCTCGACGGAAGTGATACCACGGCCTCACAGAAAACCGGCGTGAAACAACTACAGCGTTGTGTTTTGCCATGTGATTGAGGTTACCGGAGACCCAATCCTTCCCCTACACCAATCCCACCCCATTCCCAAAATCTCTAATAACTCATCCGCCGTTGCGGGTTGAACACCCGCAACAACGGTGGACGGCGCTGATTGCTTACTATCAGGTAATCCGTTTGCTCGTTTGCCGACTTTTCCCAAAAATGTGTGATTATCAAATCTCAAACCATCTCCGTGTGAGATGAGGCCTTTTGCTCAGCAAGGGGCACGGCCAATAAAGTTATAGTATTAATCCTGTGTTTTTATAATAACTATCGTGAGACATACTAAATTAACTAAAAATCGCGGGTTACTCACGTGTAAATATTGAGAAAACCTACTGTACTAGTAGGCTGCGCGACGTAGCCGCCGCGTCGTCCGCGCACGCTGCTCATGAAGAAGAACCCCTCTGTGGTTCGAAACTAGTAGAGCTTTTCTCAATATTTACACGTGAGTAACCCGCGATTTTTAGTTAATTTAGTATTAATTCTATTAAACAAACGCCATAGTTTTGAATTCAATAGAATTATTCCAAGCATTCAACAGTACACAGAAACATGCTAATGATGATGATGATGACAATTAACTTAGTTCTAGATAGCCAGCATGCTACATGTCCTTGATATTAGCTGTCAGAGCGTAGAGTACGTATTACTTCGCATTAGTCCACAAGATAGTTCTGTGTACATAGATTTATAGTATGTATCAAGCATATATATAACAGGAATAGGAGTTCCGTGTATCTGTTTGTCATTATCGTTTGTCTGTGTATTAAATTAGCAAATTACACAGATCTATTTGTATCACGCAACGACCATTCTGCGGATCTGTGTAATAATAACTTTGATTATTAAATGTGTAAGATTTTATACTTATAGTATGTTATATTATCACTATGACCGATCTTATACATGTAAACTATCCTGTCCTTCTTAAGGGCCAATAGGAATAGGGCCAAGCCATGGTACGGATCCACAGTCTATCTATATCCGCAGTGTGATTCTGTAAGACTTCATTCTAAACTTCGAATCTGAATCCGCCGTGAGTAGTAGTAGCAGTAGCAGTAGTACTAGCGCTACATTTGCGAGTTGAACTAAATTGACAGCATCATTTTGAAAGATAAAGTATGAAATGTTGTTAAAAGTGGCATTCTAAAATTTAATTTCCCCGTCACTTAGACGCTCACTTCGCACTCGAACACGATTCAAAATCAAACAAATTTTATAGAATCGACGTGCTGTGTATAGATTGCTTGATGCCACCCACACACTCGCAATGCTAGAATAGTTACAAATTCGTTACCGAGAGATATCATTTGAGGATTGTAGAATATTGGACTAGAGATGGGAGTGGGGTGGATAAGACTTTCGGTAACCTTCCGCTCTCGGTGATGAATGTGATAGGTTAGGTTATTTAATTATTGCCAACTAATGGTTTTTGATCACAATTTGTTGTTTATTTTTAAGTAAATAGGCTATAAAATGTTATTACTTACATTAGATAATAGTTTTTAATGTTTTAGTGAATTTAATATTCAAATTGTTTACCTAAAAAATATTTGAATTGAATAACTGCCAAACGACCGTTGGCCGTTCGGTATAAATACAGCACGTCGGTCGAATATCACACATTCGATCGTGAGCTGCGGAGCTGTGAGGATCTAGCGAGTTGAGTAAGCTATTTATTCTAATAATTTTATTATTGTTGTAATTATGACTGTTATTATATATTACATATCTTCCCATATTTTGTGTAACTGTTATAATGTATTAAATTGTGTATAATTGTACTTAATTTAGAATTGAAGTAAGAAATGTTAAATATTATTGTGTTAATATTTTTGCCTTGATTTATAAAATAAGATTATGAAATAATGTACTTTAATTATCATTTACCGCCCTATATAAATAAAAATAATATATGTTGAAACGGTTGTTCCTTATTTTTATTAATATGTATCTACCACAGTCACCGATAATTTAGAAGCATTTACTATATACATTTCATTTCTTATCAATCGTTACTTTCGCATTTATAATATTAGTTTGAGATAAAATAAAATGGCATATTATATGCTTACATTTGTTTATTTCAAACTCTATGACTTTCAAAATCTAACATCAGAAGTGGGATTGTGTCCAACGTTCTAATACATTTTATAATTTCAGGATGGACCTCCCTGTTTTACAAGATCTGCTTAAAGCGATTAAAGATGCTGTGTCCGGCACTCGGCGCAGAGACGATGACGTTGCCCTGCCGATTTTCGACCCGACTACCAGTGACCTGGGTGCCGAGTCATGGTGCAACAATATCGAGACACTCTCCAAGGAATTTGGCTGGAGCAGCGTAGCAACTGTTGCAAAGGCAGGTAAGGCCCTAAAAGGGTCTGCATTATTATGGTTCGAGACATGGGATCCCGTAGAGGGCCGGTCCTGGGAAAACCTACGTACGGAATTAACTGCTTTATATCCCGAAAAAAGAAATCTTGCTGAAAAGCTCCAAAAGGCTATATTGTATACTTCTGAATCTTCTGACTCCTATTGTGAATATGCCAGAGAAAAATTGAGGCTATTACGTAATACAAAGATTGCTTTTACCGAGTCGCAGTTAATAGATTTAGTTTGTGGAAATATAACCGATGTAAATGTAAAAATGGCATCTTTTAACAGCAATGTAAAGACCACCTCTGAACTTATTGCTTTATTTACTTCCTATGCAAAAATAAGAAAGAGACCTTCAGAGTCAACTAACAAAGATAGTTCAACCTACCCTAAACGTCCTAGAATAGAAACGCGATCTAATGACGTGAAATGTTATACGTGTGGCAAGTTAGGGCATACCAAGGCGCAATGCAATAGAAAAGACACTACGATTAACACACAACCAAACAAATCGGAAACATTAGAAATAAAGCCTGGGGAGTTTGTTAAAAAATTTTGTACGTTTTGCAAAAAACCTGGTCATATGGATTCCTATTGCAGATTCAAACCTAAAACTGATAATAGTAATAACAATTCTGTCACTGAAAAAGAGGTCAATTTTTTAGACAATTGAATCTAAAATTAACACCAGTGTCTATTAATAATTTTATCATAAATTCGCTTATAGATACTGGGGCTAATTGCAGTATAATCAAAGACTCTGTAGCAAAGCGCCTTGGTTGCCATTTCTCCCCATGCTCTTTACATATTAGTGGAGTAGGAAAAGGTAGTCTAAATATATCTAATAAAATTATGGTACCAGTTACATTTGATGATTTGTGTATTGAATTAGATATTTTTGTGGTTAAGGACACTGACTGTAGTTACGATCTTCTAATCGGTAGAAATGCTATTCAACATCCTGATATCGAAATCGTGACTGATTCATTAGGTTCCCGCTTAGTACGAAAATATATACCCGAGTCTAGCTTTGAAATAAATAACTTTCAAACACATAGTAACGAAAATCCATTTTCAGAACTTTCGGTAACATTGGCACATCTAGATACTAGTTTACAGAATAAGATAAAAGCTATTTTTCAAAAGTATCCATCCGTTTTAGAATCAATTGGTAGTGTAAAAACCGGTCAATTAGAGATAAAATTAAAAAAGACGAGGTTGTTTATTATAGACCGTATAGAATGGCTCCAATTGAGAGAGAGAAGGTTAAGGAGTTAATAAAAGACCTATTAGATAAACAAATAATAAAGGAAAGTAATTCACCATTTGCAAGTCCTGTGATTCTAGTAAAGAAAAGTGATGGAAGTGATAGAATGTGTATTGATTACAGAGCACTAAATAAATTAATAGAAAAAGACAGATACCCTCTCCCTCTCATTGAAGACCAGATCGATAAATTAGGGCAATCGGAACTATACATATCCATCGATATGAAAAATGGCTTTTACCAAATACCTATTTCTAAGAATTCAACCAAACACACGGCATTTGTAACGCCAGATGGACATTACGAATTTTTAAAAAATGCCATTTGGCATTTGTAATGGTCCATCGGTGTTTCAAAGAGCAATTTCTAAAGCTGTTCGACATCTAAAGTTTCTTCTTGTTTACATGGATGATATTTTAATTCCATTTAATAGTACTGTACAAGGACTTGATTATTTGGAACAAACAATTTCGGCACTTAGTTGTAATGGTTTCACAATAAATCTTAAAAAATGTAAATTCTTTGTAGATAATATTGAATATCTGGGTAGACACATATCTCGCCATGGTGTTAGGCCTAGTGAATCTAAAGTAACTGCCTTGGTCAATTCTCCTGTGCCCAGTAATATTAAACAAGTTAGACAATTTATGGGTCTATCTAGCTATTTCCGTAAGTTTATTCCCGATTTCGCTTCACGAACATCTTGCATTACTAAGCTAACTAAAAATAATCAAAAATGGGAATGGGGTCCCGAACAGAATACAGCTCGAAAATATGTAATAGATTGCCTTATTTCCAAGCCCCTATTGACTATTTTTGACCCCAAGCATCCAACAGAACTACACACGGATGCCAGTTCAATAGGGTATGGAGCAATACTTTTGCAAAAAATCGATAACGTAAATAAAGTAGTGGCATATTATAGTAAACGGACAAGTCCAACTGAATCCAAATATTGTTCCTATGACCTGGAAACATTAGCCATTTATAATGCCCTAAAACACTTTAGAGTTTATCTGCTTGGTATTGAATTTATTATTATTACTGATTGTAATGCAATAAAATCCACGATGACAAAAAGGGATTTATCTCCAAGAGTAGCTAGATGGTGGACGTACATGCAAGATTTTCGATTTGAAATTAAATATAAAAAGGGAAAATTTATCAGTCACGTTGATTTCCTAAGCCGTAACTCTGTCGAAATCCCAGTACCAAAACGTAGACCTCCGATTCCTGAGGTGAACCTTATTGAAGTCTCTGATAATAATAGCTCCCAGTCTTGGTTAAAAATAGCTCAGCAGAATGACCCAGAGACTCGGACTCTTATTTCTCAGTTGGAGGCAGGTGATCTAGATAACAACCAATATTTAATAAAAAATGACTTGTTACATTATAAAACCGACCCCGATACGGAACCGAAATTGTTTGTCCCAAAAGGTTACAGATTAAGCTTATTGAAATTGTTCCACGATGAAAACTGTCATGTGGGTTTCGATAAAGTCCTGCATAAAATACGAGAGTATTTCTGGTTTCCTGGAATGGCAACATTTATCAAAAAATATATTTCTCATTGTTTAATCTGCACAGAAAGGGATGTTCTGGTCCTAAGCAAGGCTTGCTACATCCAATTGATAAGGCTGCTATTCCTTTTCACACTTTGCATTTAGACTGCACCGGGCCATTCACGACAACCAGTGAAGGCTACAGACATGTATTATTACTGGTTGATGGTTTTACTAAATTTTGTTTGTTAAAACCGCTCAAAACGCTAAGTACCCATGAATTGATACCTATAATTAGAGAAATTGTTACATTATTTGGTACACCGTCTGTAGTTATCACTGATCGTGGCACAAATTTTAGTTCAAACCAAATCCGAAACATGTTTAGAACACATCGAACACCACATGATAGCTACGGGCACGCCCAGAAGTAATGGGCAAGTTGAACGTTACGTAGCCACCATAATCAATATGTTAAGTACTACTTGTAATGACTTGTCAGATTGGCCGAACGGATTGTGGAAAGTACAGCAATCCATAAATACTACCATACAAAAATCCACTGGCTTTTCACCTTTGCGGTTACTGATAGGTGTAGAAGCAAACATACCTATTGTACAAGCTCGATTAAATGATGTTCTTGATGATGAAAACCGGCAACTTAACATCGATGTGCAAGCTGATCGCGAACTTGCTAGGCAACGATTACAATTAGTATCAGAAAAATTTAAATCACGTTTTGATTCTGTCAGACGAAATAATAAAAATTACAGCATAGGTGATTTGGTTTACGTCAGCCAAGATCATAGGCGAAATGATAAATTAGCACCAAAATTTAAAGGTCCCTATGAGATTTCTTCAAATCTCCCAAATGATCGCTATGCTCTGAAGGGCTTGGGTAACCTGAGAGATATTTCTGTGGCAAAAGAAAAATTGCGATTTTGGCCTGGAGAATGGGTCGATGAGAATATTGCTGTTGAAAGTGCCATTTAATTTATCTAAATGATATTATGACCAAATAGTTTAAATGTGTGCCATGTTTTAATTTTTGTAAACGATATGTCTTTATTGGTACAATGTTTTCAATATTTCCGCTGTTAGGCTGTAACTTGGTGCTGATTGGCCTCATCGGCAGCGGATGAATGTGATCAGCATGTCTAGGTTACAGGCCCAATATTTCAGCTGGTCGGCCACCTACTTGGTGCCAATTATCTCACCGGCAGCGGGTGAATGTGATTGGCATGTCTATGTATCTGGCAAATATTCGCTGGTCGCACTTGTTTGGTGATTGGTCTATCTCAAAAGCAGCGATTGAATGGGACCATCATGTCTATGCAAGTAGCATTAGTTGATGAATATGAAACATTGTATGAATAAAATAAAAATGTGTGAAATATATATAAGTTATTAAAATGCTGATTGTAATATATACTTCGAGGACGAAGTACTGTCAGTATGGCCGTGATAGGTTAGGTTATTTAATTATTGCCAACTAATGGTTTTTGATCACAATTTGTTGTTTATTTTTAAGTAAATAGGCTATAAAATGTTATTACTTACATTAGATAATAGTTTTTAATGTTTTAGTGAATTTAATATTCAAATTGTTTACCTAAAAAATATTTGAATTGAATAACTGCCAAACGACCGTTGGCCGTTCGGTATAAATACAGCACGTCGGTCGAATATCACACATTCGATCGTGAGCTGCGGAGCTGTGAGGATCTAGCGAGTTGAGTAAGCTATTTATTCTAATAATTTTATTATTGTTGTAATTATGACTGTTATTATATATTACATATCTTCCCATATTTTGTGTAACTGTTATAATGTATTAAATTGTGTATAATTGTACTTAATTTAGAATTGAAGTAAGAAATGTTAAATATTATTGTGTTAATATTTTTGCCTTGATTTATAAAATAAGATTATGAAATAATGTACTTTAATTATCATTTACCGCCCTATATAAATAAAAATAATATATGTTGAAACGGTTGTTCCTTATTTTTATTAATATGTATCTACCACAGTCACCGATAATTTAGAAGCATTTACTATATACATTTCATTTCTTATCAATCGTTACTTTCGCATTTATAATATTAGTTTGAGATAAAATAAAATGGCATATTATATGCTTACATTTGTTTATTTCAAACTCTATGACTTTCAAAATCTAACAAATGCGTTATTTCACGCCGATTTTCTGTGGAACCGTGGTTTTACTTTCTCTTTAAAGCATGGATTTCCTACGCAAAAATGTGCCCATAGGCCAAGCAATAATGTCGAGGTGGCGGGTTAAGCGCAATGAGTCACCGTGGCCTCGGCCCAGAGCAGGAGAAGAAACTGGAATTTTTCGTCAGTAAGAGTCTAACACTCTCTCTCGCCTTACCCAGGGCGGGAAGGTCATTTGATGATTTTCCTTGAAAAAAAAGGCCAAGCAATAATATATCAATACAAGTAATATTATAAAAAAATCCCTCCACTTAATTTTTATTCCGAAAAAAACAACTCCCGACAAATCACGGCCAATATTTTAACCCACCCTCTATCAAGAAGCGAATCATAAACAAATCGGCCAAATGTCGATTCCGGGGTATTTATGAAAAGGTATTTTGTCATATTTTTCCACTAAGCCTTTGCCAAACAATAGACCAATAAAAAACCTGGCTGTCAACCTTCAAAAACACAGGAAATTCATCATATATTTTGTTTTTGTACTCGAGTGACCTTGAAACGATCAATCTCTCGCCATTGTGGGTAGAAAAATATTTTTTTGGTGAAATGACCTTCGGAGCGACATTGGGTGACCTTAATGTTCCGATAGGTCAAGGACAAGTGTTATTATTTGCATAAAATATGGTTGTTTATTTGTTTCTGTTTGTCTGGAATATTAATGAATAAAAAAATGATCGTTTTGGCATTTGTTTTTCATTGTTTGTATTCCTTGAGTGACATATTTTTTTTTAAATTGGCCTATATTAGGATTTTCTCCTGATGCGTTTACAAACATACACATCACACCCAGACCCGGAACAAAAGTCTGTGGATCACACAAAATTCTTTCAGTCACCGCGCCAACAGTGCAGTCAGACTATTGAATTGACTACCTATTTTGTTTTATTAAAAACCGTATGTTGGAAATGTTTAAATTGTAAATAACCCATGTTGTGTTCCAAAGAACTGAGGTTACAAGACAGGATTGTTCATACGAAATATATATAATTATATTTTTTACTATTTTTTTAGGCCTCCCCCATTGACTTCCAGATAGGCCGGTTGCAACCGGCTTATCTGAGAGAGGCCTATGTTCAGCAGTGGACGTCCTGTGGCTGATATGATGATGATGATGACTGTTTTTTTAATCAATTACATATTCAAAACTCTTTAAATATCCATATCTGGTATTGATTAGATTGACACCTAGTTTCTAAAAGGCTGATCAACACTAATCTATGTTAAATTTTTTGCGCTAAGACCGAGATTGTACTTGGCTTCCTTTCGACTTTATTATTTAAACATTAAAGTCTAATGTACAAAAACACCAACATTTTTAATATCCAGAATTTAAACTTCCGGGCCACCAAAACGTTTTCAAAAAAGGTCCAATTCCATGATATCACATAAAATTCTTCGAAACAATAATCAAACGTCAACTCCACAAGACCTTTCTAAGGTCAAGTAACTCCTATATAGTATTTGAAACCGATACGGTTGGTGAAATAAACCCAAGTTTTTATTACTCCTGACAAGTGGGGCTACGTTGTGGGGAAAAAGGATTATTATGTCTTGTTATCATGTCACTAAGGCTTAATTTTGCGTGGCCGTGAGGACGGTCGCTTGTTGCTACTGACACGTCTTTTATTTTTGGTTTTGTTGGATTTTATAAAAGCTTGCGATTTTGTACGCTGTAATAAAGTAGTTTAGATCTTGTTTCCTTTGCTTAAATTTATATTTTATCTTTTGTTTATTTTTGCTAGTTATTTTAATTGAAAGAAAGGTGACTATTTGACATAGTTAAGTGTGGGCTCAGAATACAGAACAAACCAGAATCCGCGTTCACTCATAATTACATGTCATCAAATGTGTCCAAAAACAATACGTCAATCCCCCCGCCAGCCGCACTTCCCACCCGCGTAGTGTTGCCGACAGTGGAACAATTCCCTGGGTTTGGGGTAATTTTACAACGGGAGGGTAAGATATGGGTAAACTCAACAAAATAGGTAAACTTACGATAAATGCAACAGACTAGTTGTTCACACATTTCACGATTCCTGATTGTGTTAATTTTAGTTACACCTACTGTACACAACAAATAAAACAAAGCTTCAATAAGTACAAAGGTTTTATTGCGTTCCCTTTTGCTGGTTTATTTTTTATAATATGCAATGTCTTTAGACTCGGAACTAAAGATTAGAAGTCTACATACTTCACTTAGTTCCTGAGATTAGCGCATTCAAGCAAACAAACAAACAAACTCATCAGCATTATAATTAGTATAGTATTGGCGGAAGAGTGACGTCTTGGCTGTCATCGGAGGGGATGTTGGTGGGAGAAGCTACGGTTGCCTATAAAAGGGCCTGCGCGCTCAGTGGAGTCCTCTTTCTGCGTTGAGTACACATGGTACAAGGGAACCTCTGCTCGTTTGAAGGGTTAAACTGTCTTGTCTGCTATTAATTTTGCGTGTCTTTAGTTTAGATTGATCTATGTTTGTAATTTCAAAATTCGTTATTTAATTAAAATTTAAATTGTTGTTTATTGTAATTGTGTTATTAATAAATAAGATTGTGATTTGTATTTTTTTTAATATTTTCTTCCTGAAGTTGCCAAAATCAGAAGTGGGATACGCCTCGCGTTCCATTTCGTTTTGTTCGCCTTGAATCAAGACAGTTTAAAACTTCGTAACGTATTTTTTTTTCTTTTTCTTAAGTGGGTACATTTCAACATTTAAATTAACTGTTAAGCATTTGTAACGTCCGCGTAATTAATAAGGTTCAAGTGTAAGTGTGTATTAGTGGTTTTGGTGAGTACGTTCCAGTTTTTCTTGATATTTAGAAAGCAAATTCTTTTGTTTACGTATAGTTGTAGAATTTTACAATCATATGTTTTGATTTGTTGCTATTCATACAATTGCTTTGATTTATTTAAATTTTCTACCGATTCCTTTTATTTGATTTGAAACAAGTTAGAAAGAAACAAGATGCCTAATAGCCATAGAAGAAGAGGCCGTTCAGTGAGTCGAGAATCGCGTCATCATCGTCGTGATGTGCGCTCTAGGAGCCGTGAATCTCGCTCTCGGGGTCGCATCTCACGTTCTAGGGGTCGTGAATCGCACAATAGTCGACTTGATTTGCAAGGGAATAGAATTCCTAGGCAACCTGATATTGCTTCTAACAGTCTATTAACTCAACAAATGCAACAAATTTTAGATCGATTGACATCGCTTGAGGAAGACCGGCGTGTGTCACGTGCAGCATCGCTGCGACAACCGTCCAACCAGCAGCAGCAGCTCGTGGAAGAGACTGCGACTACGGCACGAGATGGAGCAGGTTTTCGTGACTCGGCAGCTCCGTCTTCACCTGGACGTTCCGTGAGTGCAGCCGCCGATCGCGATGCTACCGTGACCGATCGTTTGATTGACGCCATACGATCCATCAACACTACGGTAAGATCCAACCAAGCTTATTTTATTTCTAATTTCGATCCTAGTGTCAATGATATAGACACTTGGTGCGAGGAGGTAGACCGCGCGAAGGTTTCAAATAATTGGACTGATAATGAATGCTTGTCCCGCATTGGGAATTGCCTCAAAGGAGATTCGAAGACGTGGCTCAATGAGTGGGTCACTAGTGACCGCACATGGAGCAACTTTATAAGGGAATTCAAGCCCTTATGTCCTAGGAAGCCAGATGTAGCGAATATCCTATACGAGGTTATGAGCACAAACTCTGATAGGTACCCAACATATGCCGATTATGCCCGTCGCTCTTTATTGAGACTCCGTATAGTCAAGGGCTTAAGTGATGAACTCATTTCTGCAATTGTGATTCGAGGCGTAATGGATCCTCAAATCCGCGCCGCTGCCACAAATGCAAAGCTAATGCCTAACGAATTAGTAGAATACCTCTCCATCTACGTTAAATCGAACTTAAACTCAAAAAAGTATACCAACCCTTCTAATAATGATCGTTCTTTTAAATCTACCCTCGAAACAAGTCAGCGTAAGCGAAAATTCGAAGATGGCACATGCTTTTTGTGTGGGAAATATGGTCATAAGTCTTCGAATTGTCACAAACGCCAGGCTGCTAACAGTTCTAATAATAGCAATGGAAATGTACAAAGAAATTATCCAGTCTCCAGCTCAAGTAAAACAGAGCCATGTAGTTTTTTGCAAAAAACCTGGTCATAGGGTAGAAACGTGTTTCGCTAAACAAAAATCAGAGTCGAATAACGCGGAAAATGTTAACTTTTGTCGTAAGAATCTTGACAGCGGGCGTAACGATATTGTTGTAGCGGTCATTCAAGGCATACCTGTCGATGTCCTCATCGACAGCGGGTCGAGCATATCACTGATTTCATCTTCGTTACTGAAATATTTTAAATGCGCGCGCAAGCCTGCCTTCAGAATTTTAAGAGGTATCGGTAGTCAAGACGTTGAATCTACTTACTATGTCACGTTGCCGATAGAATTCGATGAAATAACCTTGGAGGTAGACTTGCATGCAGTATCGCCAGAGTTTCTAAACACGCCTGTTATTGTTGGGACTGATGTGTTAAATCGTGACGGAGTGACCTACGTTCGTACACGTGATCGACAACATCTTGCTTATAATAATAGGTCGCCATATAACGTTATGTGCGCTGTGACAATACATGATACCCCCATTAAGACACCTTTGACCGGTCGCGACCTAGAAAGGCTGCTTGAGTTGATCAACGAATTTTCAAAATTCTTTATTTCCGGGACTGCTGCCACCACAGTCAATACTGGCAGCATGTCTATCAAATTAAATAATCATACGCCTGTTAATTATAGACCATACAGACTTTCGTTGCCGGAAATTTTGAAAGTTCGTGGAATTATTCAAGAACTCCTAGACAACGGTATTATCCGAGATTCCGAATCTGAATATGCGAGCCCAATCCTCCTAGTAAAGAAAAAGGATGGATCAGACCGCATGTGCGTAGATTATCGCAGGCTTAACGGGATTACTGTCAAAGACCGTTTTCCTTTGCCATTGATTGACGACCACATTGACCGGTTAGGGAAACACAAATTTTTTAGCAGCCTTGATATGGCAACAGGGTTCCATCAAATCCCATTGGACGAAGAGTCGATTCCGCTCACGGGATTCGTCACACCAGAAGGGCATTATGAGTATTTAAAAATGCCCTATGGTTTGGCGAACGCCCCCGTCGTTTATCAGCGTATTATATCGAAAACACTTCGCCGTCAGCTTGAGGCTGGTAAGACCCTTGTGTACATTGACGATGTGCTGATTCTTAGCCATACGATAGATGAGGGCCTTATTCTTCTCCGCGACGTACTTCAGACACTGACTGCGGCAGGTTTTTCTATCAATTTAAAGAAATGCTCATTCTTATCGACTCAAATTGAATATTTAGGCCGCACTATAAGTCAGGGTCAGGTACGGCCGAGTGAGCTAAAGGTCCAGGCACTCGTTGACGCCCCCACTCCAAAAACGGTCAAGCAAGTTCGTCAGTTGCTAGGTTTGGCAAGTTATTTTCGCCGATATATATCGGGTTTCGCTGCTAGAACGGCCCCGATTACTAAACTCACGAGAAAGGGTATACCGTTTCTTTGGGGAAGAGAACAAGAAGAAGCACGCCAAGAAATTATCTCACAATTAACCAGTGAGCCTGTGTTGGCAATCTACGACCCTAACTTGCCTATTGAAGTCCATACGGACGCAAGTTCTATTGGTTTTGGCGCTGTGCTTCTTCAGGTTCATGAGAACGGATGCAAGCAAGCGGTAGGTTATTTTAGCAAGCGAACGCAGGGTGCCGAGCCCAGATATCATTCGTACGAGCTCGAGACGCTAGCCGTTGTCAAGGCCCTGCAACACTACAGACACTACCTGGTCGGCGTTAACTTTAAAGTAGTGACCGATTGTAATGCACTGAAATCAACGCAGCAAAAGAAAGATCTCTTGCCCCGTGTTGCCAGGTGGTGGATGTACCTACAGGACTTCGACTTTACCCTAGAGTATCGTAAGGGTACGTCTATGTCGCACGCAGACTACTTGAGCCGAAATCCTGTTAATGTTTGCGAAGTACGCAGACAACAGAATTGGGCTCGAATTGCGCAGGCGGCTGACGAAGAGACACAACAGCTTATCCAAAGACTGACAGACGGACAGCTAGACACTACTCATTACGTTCACAAAAATGACCTGCTTTTTTATAAGTGTTCTCCAGTGGGAGAAGAGCCCAGGTACTTATGCTATGTACCTAAAGGTCATAGGCTTAGTCTGCTTAGGATATTTCATGATGAACATGATCATATTGGCGCTGATAAGACTTTAGAGCTTATTAGAAAACATTTTTGGTTTCCTTCACTAAAGTCATTTGTCAAAAAATACATAAGCCATTGTATCATTTGTTTAACCCATAAAAAGATTCCTAGAGACCCACAGCAGCCAATACATTCTTGGGAAAAACCCTGCACCCCTTTTGAAGTAATTCATACAGACACATTAGGTCCTCTACCTCAATCAAATGGTTATCGCTATGTACTCATTATAATCGATGCTTTTTCAAAATTTTGTCTTTTGTATCCTATGTTTGGTCAAGACGCTAACGAACTGAAACGACTTTTTACAAATGTCATTTCTCTATTTGGTACACCAAAATTAATAGTAGCAGACCGAGGCAGAATGTTCCAGAGCTCAGAGTTTACAAAACTCGTAACTGAGTTGGGCATTGATTTGCATCTGATCACTCCGGAGATGCATCATTCAAACGGGCAGGTGGAGCGTTACTGTCGAACATTGTTAAACATGATTCGCATACAATGCAATCATCGTCAAGATGAATGGGCAGACTTGATGTGGCGATCTCAGCTAGTTCTTAACATAACAAAGCAGAAAACCACTCAGCTTTCACCATTGAACTTGTTGGTTGGTATTGAAGCTGCTACGCCCCTCATACGTCACCTGGTGCGCGACGTGGCCTTGGATAGTTCGCATCCAAATCGTGAAGCGCATAGAGAAATGCACAGACAACGAGCTTCGGAGCGTTTAGCTCGGAACCAACGTCAACAAGACGAGACTGTGAACGCTGGTCGAAAATCCCCCCGATCATTTGAATGTAACTCACTTGTTTTTGTTATTAAGCAGGCGCAATCGACTGGCAAGCTTGACTCCGGCATGCGCGGACCCTATCGCGTGGTCAAAGCGCTTCCCCATGGTCGATACGAGCTGCAACTACTGGCAGGTTCCTATGGCAAATCGACGCAAGCTGCGGCCCAGTTTATGAAGCCGTGGCGCGGGGAGTGGACTCCAGAGACATGCGCTGCATACTTTGATGGTAAGACGTATGATATGCTAACGTCGTGCCTATGTCATACGTTTGTATTCTTTTCATGATACGCTAACGTCGTGCCTATGTCATGTTATTTTAGTGTGAACCATGATAAGCTAACGTCGTGCCTATGTCATGTGTTCATTTTCAAATTTGAGAAACAAGCTAACGTCGTGCCTATGTTTCTCGTTAACAAAGATAGCTAACGTCGTGCTTCCTCTTTGTTGGTTTTGTGAACTAAGCTAACGTAGTGCCTATGGTTCACTGTAAATTGTGTATGTGAATTTTATGATGAAAATCAGTTTCATAACTAATGTTTTTTTTTCCTTGTATGTTTAGGCGCAGATAGCAATGATGATAATGCGGAGTCTACGCCTGAGCAAGCTGCCAATGTCGATACGCAACCCACCATCGATACTTCGCCTGAACCGATGCCTAGCACATCCAGAGCTGCAGAAGCCCTGCAGCCCCAGCCGCAGGAGAACGGGGACGTCCTCCAGTCAGGAGAGGCCGTATTGGCGGAAGAGTGACGTCTTGGCTGTCATCGGAGGGGATGTTGGTGGGAGAAGCTACGGTTGCCTATAAAAGGGCCTGCGCGCTCAGTGGAGTCCTCTTTCTGCGTTGAGTACACATGGTACAAGGGAACCTCTGCTCGTTTGAAGGGTTAAACTGTCTTGTCTGCTATTAATTTTGCGTGTCTTTAGTTTAGATTGATCTATGTTTGTAATTTCAAAATTCGTTATTTAATTAAAATTTAAATTGTTGTTTATTGTAATTGTGTTATTAATAAATAAGATTGTGATTTGTATTTTTTTTAATATTTTCTTCCTGAAGTTGCCAAAAATAGATATATCTTAGTAGGAAATGCTGTTTGCAAACCACCTTTGTCATAAATATGTATATCTCTTCAAAGTGAATTGAGCAAAATATGCTCTGGCTAGATGGTTTCCAAAATTAATCTAACCGTGCTCTTTGTATGATTTTTATTTTTTAGTCGGCAGGGAAACTAATATGCAATAGGCTCCATAATTGACAAAAATATAATCCACAACAAATAAATAAGTGGGTAAATTTTTTACCAAAAATGACAACACTCACAAAATGGCCGCAACATTTTCATAGAAAAAAAAATCGATAAATAAAATTCAATAATTAATTAAATATACTATTGCAGTCGATGCTTGCAGATGAAATGTAATCTTATCCACTTTTTTCGTAATTCCAGCCGCATTTTTACTCGTAGGAATAGCACAATACGAAATTAAAATTGATACTCGTAAATACGTCACGACATGCCACGTGCCCAAATTGACTGATCGTAGAAATTTTCATACTAGTCTAGTTAAGAGTGGTTTTAGTTGCTTCAGTTTGAAGCGCGATGACGCCTTTTGGTTTGTTCTGTATTCTGAGAGTGTGGGAGAGCCACGCTTTGGCACGATGGGCCAGCTCAACCAGAATGATACCGCGGCCTCACAAGAAAAAAAACTATAGCGTTGTTTTTCGCTGTCTTAGTGAGGTTACTGGATGTCCTATTACGCCATTTATCCGTTATCCCTAAGTCTCCGAAACGTTAATCCCCAAAAGACCAGCACCGCACTCGTGACTTCTTTGGTGTTGCAGATGTCCGTGTGCAGTCCTGATTGCTTACCCTCAGATAATCCGTTAGATTGTTTGCCAACCTATTTCATAGGAAAAGCGTCAAGGTAGTAGTTATAGTTTCTGAAAAGCAGCAGTTAAATATTAAAACTCGAGTATTTGAGTCCCAAATCGGCCGAACGAGCTGCCCCAGCCTGGAGCAGGTGGAGGGACAGAATAGTTTTAGTCTTACAGACTTCCTATGAGCCTGACACTCTATCTCGCCCCACCTAGGGTAGGAAAAGTCAATAAATTACTTTGTACCTTAAAACAGAGCTTGATTTCTTGCATAAAGTATATCATAGTATAAAACAAAGTCGCTTTCTCTGTCCCTATGTACGCTTCAATCTTCAAAACTACGCCACGGATTTTAATGCAATTGTTTTCTAATGGATAGAGTGGTTGAAGAGAAATGACATTTAGTAAATCGTGGAGAAATTTACTATCAGCAATTGCTCCCGTGCCAAGCCGGGTCGAATCCCTAGTCGTATATGTAAGTGTATTTTTATAAGCTCGGTTTTCATTATATCAATTTAAGCTATCTATATATCTAAGTCTCGAAACGAAGATTATATTAAAAACATTTTTGACTTATAATTCGTACGTTGATTACACACTAATAAGAATCCTTGAGGAGGACTCGAAGCAATTACTGTTATTCATTTAATCATGAATTCACTTTGATAAGTTAATTGGGTTGTCTGCTTAATTAAAACTTGATTTTTGAAGAATCTCTTTGACTTTTATTGTTTTGTATTAGTGTTAGTGGATACATATGTGGGGTGATTTTTTTTTTGTGAGGGGAAAATCATCAAATGTCTTCTCCCGCCCAGGGCCGGGCGGGATGGAGTGTCAGAGTCTTACTGGCTAAAAACCCCCCTGTTCCTTCTCCTGCTCTGGGCCGAGGTCGCGGTGCCTCATTGCGCTTACCCCGTAACCCCGGCTGAAAATCAGCTCTATAGGGCCCCGTCTGTGGTAGTCTATTGGCTTTTTGAGGCGCGCGCGGAACGCTACGCGCCGTAGGTATGCTAGGGATGTGGGGTGACGTAAAAGTTTGAAGTTTAAATCTTTTTTTACTCAGGTTACATACCTATTTATAATCTACAGTTTAATGTTCTAACTTTAGCTTGGTTAATCCAAAAAGTTTTTCACTATTTTTTTTAATCCGGCAGTACTTTCGGTCAAACCGGAGTGATACCACGGCCTCACAGAAAACCAGCGTGAAACAAAGTAAGTGAGGTTCCCTCCCCAAACCTTAAATAACCTTAACCAATATTCTCAAAAGGCCGGCAACGCTACGCCGCAACTTGTGAATGTCCATTGGCGGCATCGATTGCTTACCATCAGGTAATCCTAAAGCATAGTCATCATCATCCTCCTGCCCTTGTCCCGTTTTATTTAGGGTCGGCGTGATTGGTGTTTTAGATTTTGTTTTTGTCTTACATTCTGTCCTGTCACCCGTCACGCTATCACTAACTCCTCTGTCTTCTATATCATTTCTCACACAATCCATCCATATTTTCTTTTGTCTCTTTCTCCCTCTCCATCCATCCACATTTATATTTGTAAGTATACTCCTAAAGCATAGTAAAAAACTAAAACTAAAACACTAATCAAAGAACACACCAAAACGAAACAAATTCGCTTGACCGCTTTCTATTAAGCCGATACGAATACAGAACAGAATGAAATAAATGAGAAGTTCCGAATACGCGAACGCGGTGCATGTGTGCATGCGGTAAAATGTATTGGAGGTCTTTTGAGCCGATTGATGGAACGGGAGGTAATGAGTTTACGTCCGAATGCGTACAGCAGAAGTGCGGTTGTAATGTTACGGTGCCTATATGTACGTTTGTGCTACAATGGCTTTGTTACATAATAAAAGGGTATGTTACGTGAATTTTTGAAGGTGCACTTTGCATTTTTTACCGGGAATTTTATTTGTTATTGGAGACGCGCCTCGGCTTCGCACGGGTGCATTACTGATACTTATTTGCTCCACTATTTAATGGATGTTATATATATATACATAAACTTCCTTCAATCACTCTATCTATCAAAAATTCGTTGTGTAGTTTTAAAGATTAAGGACTGATTTTTCACTAGATAAATGTTATCTGAGGAATAAAATTGTTGCTGTCGCTATCTTATACAAACATTCTGACGCGACAGCATCATAATTATTCCCCAGGTAACTTTTACCTGACCATTGAAAAATCAGCCCGATTTTATGACATAAGGATATATGTAGAGAAAGCGAATTTGTTTCATACTATGTAGTGATAAGACGTCGCATAGCCAACATTGAGATAGTCATTATGTTCAATGTTGTTCTTAACTATCAGAAACCTAATGGTCTGCTATAAGTTTTTCTTGTGTGGTATAAAAAATCCATTTACGACAACTTTATAAGAAAAGTAAGTGTGTCAGAGCCATGCTTCGGCACGAATGGGTCGGCTCGACCGGAGTGATACCACGGCCTCACAGAAACCGGCGTGAAACAATTACAGCGTTGTGTTTCGCCGTGTGAGTAAGGTTACCGGAGGCCCAATCCTTCCCCTCCCCCGATCCCTCCTAAATCCCTTAATCTCCAAAACCCTTATCCCTAAGAGGTTGGTAACGCACTCTAACTCCTCCGTTGCGGGTGTCCATGGGCGGCGCTGATTGCTTAACATCAGGTAATCCGTCTGCTCGTTTGCCGATCTTATTAGATGAAAAAAAAAGAAAAGAATACTTTTGACACATCATCATTATCAGCCTATAAGTGCTCACTGCTAAACAAGAGCCTCTTCTCACCCGTGTGAGAAGAGGCCAAACCTCTGTAGGTTTGAGCATTAATCACCACGCTTGCTCAAAGCGCATTGGCAATTTCAAACTTATAATTAGAAATTATAAGGCCAGGTTTCCTCACGATGTTCTTCTTCGCCGTTTGTGAGTGTTGTAAATCTCTCTTTTTTTTTAAACGTTGCCCCACTCTACAATTTTCTCCTGTGTCCTAAGTGCGGTTACAAACATACAATTTCACATACACATGACAAAAAAAGTTGTTCCGCGCGGGAATCGAACCCGCTATACGTTGCACGGCAGCCAGTTGCCCAGCCACGGTACCAACCGCGCAGTCAATGAAAAAAAAGTGCAATCATAGAAAGTACATATAAGTCAAAAAAAGTCACATTAGTGCTTGCCAGGATTCGAACCATGCATGAGAAGAGGGCGACTTAACCTCCGGCCCACCGAGATATTACTCATCTTATCGACTTTTGACACATCTGTGCCGAACCCTTTGAAGATAAAAAAGTAAAATCTCATTATTTGACATGTGTGTAAAAAAACTTATTTGTATTATATTACATTACTTATTTCTAATAATAAATGTATGACTATGTATGTAACCAAGGGTTTTTCCGTACCTAATTCCGTTTTGGGATCTCTATTACGGCGACCCTTGAAACTACTAACTATGATAAGTGAACGGATGGGTAGGAACGAACTTTCAAGCACTTTGTTGGTTCTGTCCATTTTTTTATAATAACATTTATTTATCAATAACAGATGGTTTTTTGTTGAAAACCATGAACCGGTGTGTGGAACGGAGCAGGACTTTTTTGAGGAGGAAAAATCATTCGATGACTTTTATACTCACCCAGGGTATGTCGAGAGGGATTCTCAGACTCTCACTGACTTGCGCGCGCCTCAAAGAGCCGATAGACCACCACAGACGGGGCCCTATAATTAATAAGGCTGATGTTTAGTCGGGGTTGCGGGGTAAGCGCAATGAGGCACCGCAACCTCGGCCCAGAGCAGGATAAGGAACGGGGGGTTTTTTAATCAGTAAGAGTATGACACTCCCTAGGGAGAAGTGAATGAAGGAAGAAATGATTTTCCCCTCAAAAAAAAAAAGACTTTCACTGACTTCCCCGGTCCTTCTTGGCCGCGGAACCTAATTGCGCTTGATCTAAAAGTTGACCAGTAGAAAATGTCATATAGCATTTTGTACCATTTTCAAGCCTAAATAAATATGTAAACCAGTCGTGTACTAACCGACCTTATAAAATATTCAAAAAGCCATTAAGTGCAGGTGCACCTAAAGTCCCAACCGCCCAATACACAAGTCTTTTGCGACATCCTATATGAGCAGTGATATCATCATAGTAGTAGATTTCCTCTCATTGCACCCTAAAAATCTCAGTCAAAGTACACGTGAATTGAGAGAGAGTTCAACCTATATAGCTAAAGTTCAACCCAGCTTCGCATGGAAACACCCACAACACCAAAGAAGTCACGAGTGCGTTGCCGGTCTTTTGGGAATAAAGGTTGCGAATGTTTAAGGATTGCGAAGGGATAGGGGAGGGGTAGAGATTGGGCCTCCAATAACCTCACTCAACGTAAGTTTTGCTTCACGTCGGTTTTATGTAAGGTCATTAGTATCACTCCAGTCGAGCCGACCCATTCGTGCCAAAACATGGCTCTCTCACACTTATCTATGAAAGATTACAAAATTTTCATTTTAATCCCGCATTGACCTCAGTATCTTCAGCCGATACTCACGGAACCCGAGACAAGAGACACAGGGAGGAGAAAATACAAAGATTTTACGTGACCAAAATTCAATACTCGGTGCTCTTGGAGGCGAACGTGATGCGTGTTCGTTATACAGAGGTACTATCGACAAGTACCAGGAACCGTCATTTAATAATAAGGCAGTTTTTACATGTCAACAGCAATATTTTTGTATGAAACTCCAAATTATGACATCATTACTATCATGGTTTGACGTTATATGGTTTACTTATTTCTCAAATAATAATAATTAAGTACTAAAATATTTCTGAACTAGGATTTCAAAATACCTAAATGTTATGGCATAAGCTGCTTAGTTTATCTACCAATCAAACTCTGGTGTAGTGTTCTTTCATGAACCTTCATTCCACCGCTAACGTGGTTCATGTCAGGACCTACGATAGGTAAGTTACTATTTATTTATTGTTTATGTTTTCAGTGCACATAAGATAACCGTATAACTTAAAAAAATACCGATTTTCCCTCTCGCACCACCCATGGCCTGTAAAGACATTTGATGAATTTCTCAGGTCAAACAACATAAAAGGCACATTCCACACTTGGTCATCATGAATTTTCTCGATAGTACACAATAGTTGGGAAGCCAGGCAACTTGTGGTGATATTTATGTCAATTTTGTTAAAAATTATTGTTATAATATGTGTCGATTACAAATTGAGGAAGAAAGATTATGTTATGGCTTTTAAAGAATTTGTAAAAGTTTGTTCTAATATTTAAGAGGTCCGTATAGGTACGTATGTGTTCTGTTTTCAATCACAAAATTGGTTAAAGTTTGGGGTAATGTAATTGATGTTTTGTCGTGTCTTCATAAAACATCACGTTTAGTATGTACAACATCATATAATCACGCGGGTATTAACGCGAAAAATAATTATTTAAATAACTTGGTAGGCTTGACGTTGGGTAGATGAAAATTGCAGAATGCAGGGAGCTGTGACATCGCATCTTCAGTCTGCTTGCGACCACGACCTGTGCAACCAGGTCGAAACGTCAAGCCTACCAAATTATAAATAATTATTTTTCGCGTTAATACTTACGTAACTATATGTTGTTAATATAAAACGCAAAAGTTAATACGTTTGGTATGCTTAGTTAAATTAGTTAAATATATGCCGTACTATCTTATAAAAAAAAATATGTAAAAACAATGAGTAAGAAAGAAAATGTTCCGATGTTACCCTTAATTTTCCTATTTTTTTATAAAAATCCATAGGTCGCTGGTTCAGATCCGGCTCGAAGGACCAAAATGTACGAGCCGGTAGCCCGTACAGTAGAGTTGTAGGTTGTGTTGATGTAGATTGTTGCAGTAGACGGGATGTGGCCAGGGAATAAAACCTCTGTCTTGAGTAAGTGCTACCGGAGTGAATGTATTGGTTACACTTATCTTACAAAAGATTAAGCTTAATAACATCGTAAGTAAGTAAGTAAAAGAGCATAATCGACGAAATAATTTAATGTTAAGTAGGTAAGACGTCCGCCTATGTAATGTTTTTTTTTGTGATAGGACGGCAAACGAGCTGACGGATTACCTGATGGTAAGCAATCGGCGTCGCCCATGGACACCCGCAACAAAGAAGGTGAAGTTACGAGTGCGTTGTCGACCTTTTAAGGATTGGGATTTTGGGGATTTTGGGACTGGGAAGGGATTGGGGTAGGGGACGGATTGGGCCTCCGGTAACCTCACTCACATGGCGAAACACAACGTTGTGGTTGTTTCACGCCGGTTTCCTGTGAGGCCGTGGTATCACTCCGGCCGAGCCAACCCGTTCGTGCCGAAGCATGGCTCTCCCAACATGTTTTGTTGCATAAAGTTTAAATAAATAAATAAATAAATAAGTAAGAAAGTTAAACAATTCAAATCACGTGGCGATGCTCGTACAACGAACTTGAAAATAAAATAATACAAATTTGGTCCAGGCATTTTTAAGTTACACAATAACCAAAACATTTATGGAATCAATTATAAATTCTAAATGACATTACTAAAGACTTTAAATTCGAAACACTTAATTAATAATTACGATACAATTATTACCTAAAAGGTAAAATAGTAAAATGCAATGTTTCAGAACACCTGACTTAAGTAAGATAACTCCAGTCGTACAATTTTATCATCCGGCGTAGAAGTGGGAAGTTTGTTCGCAAATAAGATACTATTGTTTGGAACAGAATTAAAACTTACTGTGACCAGTAACCACGAAGGAGATTGACGCAGAAAATCCAGTTTGTACAAAAGTAAAAGAATATTTTTGGTATTATTTTTTATGTGATAAATGAGCAGGTGGAAAACCTGATGGTAACGAGTGCGTAGCCGACCTTTTGAGCTGAATGGATATGGAGATTTAGGGATTGCCGGGGGGGGGGGGGGATTGGGCCTCCGATAACCTCACTCACACGGCAAAACACAGCATTGTGGTTGTTTCACGCCGGGTTTCTGTGAGGCCGTGGTATCGCTCCGGTCGAGCTGACCCATTCGTGCCGATGCATAAAATCATTTAATTAAATGTGTTTGTTTATGGCACACAATTAAGCTCTACTAAGGAGTAAGAACTAAAGCTACGGGTCCAGCACAGAACTGGTATGATCTGTTGATGATGATAACGAATGTGAGGTTGTAATACGAGTAGTAAGATTAATTGGTGGTAGCGATTGACGCCGCCCAAGGTCACTCCTAATACCAAAGGACTGGCTACAAGTCATCATCATCAGCCTATAAGTTCCCACTGCTGAGCAAAGGCCTCTTCTCATACGGAGAAGGTTAGAGCATTAATCACCACGCTTGCTCAATGCGGGTTGGCGATTTCAACAAGGCTACAAGTGCAAGTGTACAATACAATTATGGATTATCAGGGGCATAAAGATAGTTATAACCTTTTAGCGGTAAAGGGGTTCGAGGATTAAAAATATGGGTATATTTTTAAATTGAAGACTTAGAGATCGAAGCGCGTTCTCGATGGAAAAAGATGTATTAAGCCTTCTATAATACTTTCTTCTTCTTTAAGAATTATAAGATTGTATTTTATACGTATTGCCAATGCAACTAACTTGTACTTCTGTGTATTAACTTCATGATAATAAATACACAAGTATTTGTAGCAGCGTTACAGCAAATTTTCGCTTTCGGAAATGAGCAAGTTTCTATCTGTTGCCAGCTTAATCTTCGCAACGAGCTATCAACCTTCTTGTTTTGATAAAACATTCATTTTTTGGTCAAGGTCCGTGTTTTCCTAAACACACCGGGGGAGATATTCAGGCAAGGTATTTGATTCAGTAAAATATATTAAGTCTAATTTAAAAAAAACATAGTCTAACCGCCCGTACAATTAATGACTACTTAAACAATTCCTTAGTACACATCTAAAGTTTGAGCATTAATCACTATGCTTGTTCAAGGCGGATTGGTGATTTGAAACTTATAATATGAAATTATAAGTCCAGTTTTCCTCACGATTTATTCCTTCACCGTTTGTCAGCGGAGTCTAAATACACATACAAAGTACAAATAGCTCAGAAAATATTACATTGGTACTTGCCAGGTTTTGAAACGCACTTTCGTGCATGATAAGCGGGAGGCTAAGCCTTTAAGCCACCCTAATATACATGGTATAAGTCAACGCCATAGACTAAGGTTTCCGGTTAAGCGCAATTAGGTACCGTGGCCTCAGCCTGCAGCAGAAGAAGAAACTGGGTGGTTTTTAGCTAGCAAGAGTCTGACTATCACCTTTGCCTTACCTTGGGCGAGAGAAGCCATTTGACGATTTTCATGCCAAAGATCAAATACACACACTAAAGCTATCACAGAAGCGAGTTAGCAAGTCACCATGACCAGCCTCCGAGCTACAATGACCTTTGACAAACTGACTTTCCGGTAAGGTATTTAGAAGACTTATTTTTATAGGATAGGTCAACATACGAGTAGACAGATTACCTGATGGTAAGCAATCGGCAACGCCCATAGATACTCGCAACACCAAAGGAGTTACGAGTGTATTGTCGGCCCTTTTGGGGATAAGAGTTATTTAAGGATTGGAATGAGATGGGAAGATGGGGAGGAATTGGGCCTCTGTTAACTTCGCCCAAAAGGTGAAACAGAACGTTGTCGTTGTTGCACGCTAGTTTTCTCGGTCAAGCCGATCCATTCGTGCCGAAGCTTGACTCTCCTACACTTTATAACTGACCAAAAGGATATGTGCCATTCATTACTTGCACAGATGCCTAACCGAACGGAGGCTAAGAAGCCAGATATAATGCTGTGAAGTTCATTTTTTTCTATTCAAGCAGCCATATTGGTTTCAATATAGCCGTTGCGTTCAAAATTGGTATTTCTATTCAGAGCGTTGCGGTTCAAAATTGGAACTCGTGAGCTTCTTTTTTTATTTGTGGTACCCCTTGTGGCCGATAGTTTTTTGCTTTTCGTATTGATGGATGCTTTTACTATGTATATAGTATGTATGTTAACATTGATGACCGTTTTCCTCAGCAGGATAAGCACACATGAATATAATATGTATAAAGAAATTTGAGTACTTGTTAAGAGATGATTTCTTGACTCTGATTGCATCGTTGAGTTGATTAGACACTGCGGCAACGTTGTCAAATGAGCAGACGTATTACCTGATGATCGCCCATGGTCACCAGCCTTTTGGGAATACGAGATTTTGGAGATTTAGGAATGCGGGAAAAGAGAGGGTTGGGCCTCCGGGGAATATACAACGCTGTAATTGTTACACGCCTCATTTTCTATGAGACTGTGCACCATTCTAGTGGAGTCGAATCGTTTGACCTATTTCACATTTAATTTGCGATCTTTCGGTATTTCGAAATGTTTCAGCCAATAATACTGAATTAAGATTTTTTTCTATGTACAATTACATTGTCACCCTCCATTTACATAGGAACCATAATACGTATTGTTACAAAAAAAATATTAGAACGAAATATTCCAAAATAATTTTAAACGAAGCACTGGAATGTGATCTAAATATGAAAATTTGTAGCATATACGGACACATTAATCCACCTCTTTATTATAAAAAAACTGTGGCACTTCTAACTTTTAATAAAATACGAAACAAAATTAAAATTTCGTTTGTTAAATGCCTAACTAATTTGGATATTATAAATATAATATGCACACGTATTCTCCAAATGTTTTGCAACTAATTTCAGTACCTACATTTTTCGCAAATAAAAAAAACTCTTCTAGGTATTATATTCTACTACATACAATATATTTTTTTATAGTATATACCTTTAGGTATCAACGTAATTCAGTTTCCTCTCTCTAGGGGGCAGTAAGACAACTTGAGAACTTAGTTAGACTTGCAACTAGAAAACTTGTACAAGTTAGAGCAACACAGAAAATTACTTAAATAACTTATCTAAGTTACGCACTTTAACAGGGGCAGTCAACCTATGGCTTGAGATGTGGTCGGGACTTTGTATTTGGAGGAAATCCAAATTATTAATTAAAAATTTTAATATTTTTTTTATTATTTTATTGTTCAATCTTTTTTATTGTTGTTTTGTTTATTATTTTTATTTTCTTTTTTCTTTTTGTATATGTAAAATGTAATTGTAATTGTTTATATTTTCTGTGCGAGTATCAAATAAATGTTTTTTCTTTCTTTCTGGTGGGTGGTGTTAAAAAGGTGTTAAAAAAAGGATAAGAAAATGAGTCGGTTTTTTAAGAGGGGAAATCATTCAATGACTTCTCTGGGCTCGAATGGGGTTCTGTGGCTACTCCGGGAGCCAGTCTGGTGGCAGCCGGTCAAAATGCTTGCCTACCGAATCAAATCAAACCAAACTCGCCTCAGATGAGGCGAGAAGGAATGTGTCAGAATCTTACTGACTGCAAAACGACCTGTTCTTTCTCCTGCTCCAAGCCAAGGCCGCGGTACCTTATTGCGCTTAACTCGTAACCCCGAAAAAGTCAGTCGATTTTTAAGTTCGCCTGTGATAAAAAAAATCGACGCTAAAATAATCTAAAACTACTGTTTTTCAAACTCATAACAATTTAAGCAATTCTTCATCCATTTTCAATCTACTGCATAAATTTAATCCCATGTGTACTAGGAGATAAGCCAAGCAAAATCATAGATTCCTAAACCATTTTTAATAACAGATTTTTTTTGTTGTGGAAAAATCTGTACTGGTCGACTGCAGTACGCGCAAGCTGCTCATGAATATATGTCATGTTGTGGCTTGAAACTAGTAGAACTTTGCTAAGTTAATTCACGTAAGTCAGTATTTTTTTTATGTAATTGGTCGGCAAACGAGCAGACGGATTACCTGATGGTAAGCAATCAGCGTCACCCATGGACACCCGCAACGGAGGATTTACGAGTGCGTTGCCGACCTTTTAGGGATTAGGGATTTGGATATTTAGGGATTGAGGAGGGATTGGGGGCGGGGCAGGATTGGGCCTCCGGTAACCTCACTCACACGACGAAACACAACGCTGTGGTTGTTTCACGCCGGTTTTCTGTGAGGCCGTGGTATCACTCCGGTCGAGCCGACCCATTCGTGCCGAAGCATGGCTCTCCCACACTTTCAATAAACTTTGACCGTCACAACAGTTCTTTTTTAATTACAACTATGTACCTATATATAGTTGTAATTAAAAAGAACTGTTACCTATTAAATACGTTATCAGTCTTAGGATACAAAACCTGAGATTTGTACTCGATAACTTTAATTAAGACAACTAGAGGTAGTAAACGAAGACTCTAGTCCATCCAAGCTTAATACCTCAAACAATATTATGTACAAGATCTACCAAACGTTGAGAATCCCTTCCACGAAATATCCAATAAGCCATCTTAGTTCTAAGATACAATGTTCCAAAAACCTGGTCTTAGAACATAAGCTCTTGTTATGGAGGTTCCTCGAAAAAGGTCCAATGTACTTCGAAACATTTTTTTTCTCTGTAATACTCGTAAACTTAACTTATAGGGTTTGTAAGCTGGCCAGTAAACAAGTATCGGGGATAAGCTGGACTGAGTTTTGAAATCAAATTGTAGTACTAATGACAGAAGGTTCATTTTGTTTTGACTAAGAGTAGCAATCTTATCTTAGGAAAATGTGACTAAAAAGACTTTAATGATACAAGTGATACAACGCACATTAAATAATGTAACAAAGAATTTATTTGTGAAACCGATCGAAAAAGAAGAACTATAGAGTGCCTATCTCGTTCTTCTACATAGAATCTACAGTTTGGAATGAGCAATTATAGCTTTTAGGAAACTGAGAATAAAGTTCCCTAAGATCGGAAAAGACGGATCCTCCGACCAGGCGACGTGATCATGACTGATGATGATGACTGGCGGGCTGCTCAGGCTGTAAGATGGAATTTTGTATCCGCACTTAATCGCGCGCCAATTTTACTTGCGCGATGTCATCATAACGTCATCTGTCAATTGTTTTTTCATCGATCTTCTATATGCGTCGACACTCCATCAGTAGTCCGAGACTTTAAAAGTTTCATAAATGGGTCAGCTCTGGTTGGATTCCAGGGCCTCACAGAAAACAAGCGTGAAACAACTACGTTGTGTTTCGTCGTGTGAGTGTGGTTACCGGAGGCCCAATCCTTTTCCCTTCCCTCGATCTCTCCCTAATCCTTAAAACCCCGAATCCCCTTATCAGCAAAATGCCAGCAACGCACTGGTAACTCCTCCGGTGTCGCGGCTGTCTATGGGCGGCGCCAATTGCCTGCCATCAGGCGATCCATCTGCTCATTTGCGGTCCTATCATCACATCACTTAAATCGGACAGTAACGTCTTTATGAGCCTTTTTTGAGAGGGATACAATCGTGTCTTCGACTTCTCTCGCCCAAGATAGAGTGAGAAGAAGTGTCAGAACTCTTACTGATTAAAAGCCTCCCGTTCTTTCTCATGCTCCACGCGTGTGACCCGCAGTTCTAGACGGGCCCTGTTGGGCCACATCTGTGATGGTTTATTGGCTCTTTGAGACGCGCGTGGAACGCTCGCTACGATCGCTCTTGTCTACGGTAACGTTTATATGAGCCTGAATCTTTCAATTTTGTTATTATATTTGCGTGGTGAATAAAAACGTGCTCTAAAATATAAAACTCAAAGACTAATTTCAAATGGTGCTTCTGTCTTTAAAATTTCCATTGGTTGGTAACTGTAAGCTTAAAGTAAGTATGCAAACATTAAACCAGGAAGCTATCAACAGGCAACAAATTATATCGAACTCCACAGCTTATGGCTAGGGTTTAAGCAGACAATGGAGTATTAACATGTGAGGAGCCAAAGGCAAATAGAAAGTCTTTTGATTAAATGGGGATTTGCAAAAGTTGTTTACAGATTATTAAACGAGTGAGTGGATGGATGGAAAGTATATAATAATCAAGTTGTTGTTTCTTATCCATCCTATCAGGATCTTGACTAGTCGGCTGTCTTTCAAACAGAGAGTTCGGAAGTTCTTTTGAAGAGTTTGGGGAATCATCCTGACCATGACTGCATTTTATATATATATATTTACTGCCTTATAAATATGTACATATATTATAATGTGTATATATAGTATGTATGTATGTAAAGTTCAGTGTTTTATGTATGTTTTTATATATGTTTGGTATATTTAATTGAATTTGCTTGCTTCTTGCATCTGCCACTAGATTATCTCTGCATCACCCAAAGGTAGACTGGTAGAGAATGCTTATTGCATTAAGTCCGCCTATGTACAATGTTTGGTTCATAAAGTCTCAAATAAATAAATGATATGTAGATCATTACCTACAATTACGACTTTAACTGAAATATATATTTACGACTCTATCTATAAACTACTACTGACAAAAAAAAAGAAAAACAACTTAAAAAAAACGAACCTTACCTAACCGAACCTACCACATACATACTTTACTTATGTGGTAAGTTTTTTATATGATGGATCGGCAAACGAGCTTACACATTTCCTGATGGTAAGCAATCGTTGCCACTTAGAGAACACTAGATGAGTAAAACGTGCATTACCACCTTCTGGAGTTTCGGAGACTTATACATTTGGGGAGAAGAAAATTTGGGCCTAACTCACACAGCTAAACACGACGCTGTGTTTCTTTCACTTTGATATTCTGTGAGGCCGTGGTATCACTAGCTTTGTCTCCGTGTGAGAAGAGGCCTTTGCTTAGCAGTGAGCACTTATAGACTGTGATGATGTGTGATCAAACCTACTTATATGTATTTTCCTAATTCAAAAAATAAGTGGTACTTAAATTTCGAAGTCAACATAATATAGTGCCTACATAAATGAACTGTTTTACAAATCTGTGTATTCAATAATATAATGTTCTAATTTGCATACAGATTAACAACTAGTAGACTTTGTTAGCGTGTTTATGAATATCTGATCGTAATCGTGTTAAGGACCTTATATTACAATTAATAGGTCCCTGTATAGTGGATGCATTTATAAACAAACTAGCTACTCTCGCGCGGTTTCACCAGCTGCTTGGCTCCATTTAATCGTAGCGTGATTTTTTATAGTCTATAGCACTCAGGAACATTGTAGCTACGTATCAGTGAAAGAATTTTGGCAATCCGACCAGCGGTTCCAAAGATTACCCCCTACATAAAAACTTACAAATTTTACCTCTTTATAATATTAGTATAGATAAATCCACATTCACATCACATTTAGACCCGAAACAACAATTTGTGGATCACACAAAGTGTTGCTCCGTGCGTTAATCGAAACCGCAATAGCCTATATAACATTTTTTCTATAACATTTGCAAGAATGCTTATTTTAATTGACGAGCTAAGGTTGACAGGCGGCGCCGATTGCTTACTTGCTTGCTTACAGGTTGTTCACTATTCGTAAAGATTCTAAATTCAAATATTCCCGCCTATGACGTATCATGGGTGGTATCGGGCGGTTAGCCAATCGCAAGGCGCTATTCGCGCATACGCCGAACCAATGGCTGATCGCGGCATTCGAGTCGCAACGGAACCGCACAACGCGCTGTGTAAGAAAAAACCTTCTAATCCGAAAAACTCTCAAAAACTGACCAAATCTTCCATATTCTGGTGTACTTAGACTGTTCCTATTACGGGATCCCGCGGGAGTGTGTGGAACTAGCGATATTTCTCGTATTTTCATCGAAATACTGTGTGGTGCAAACGACGCCGGCCGGCAACCACGCGGTGGGCTCCATCCGCCTACCCTGGAAGTCAGAGGATTCGTTGGCGTGGATAACCAAGGTAAGGCGTACATACTTGCATTGGTCTGCCAGTTCAGAACCACCCACTTTTCTTTCATCGACGGGAATTTTCTATCTACTTTATTCGTTCCCGACCCAGAGTGACGTCAAGGGCCCCCCTCGGCAGGGCCGTTTCGTCACATCTTTTTGGTGCCGAAACCCGGGACTCGCCCTTTGACTTCCCTCGAGGTTGTATTCTACCGTACCTAAATAATAACGCTGGTATTTTTCGTACATATCAAAATTCGTATTTCAAACTTATTCTATCGTAGTCGTATACCTAACAGTATTTATTTCAATGTGAATTAACAGTTTTGCCGTAACATCCAATCATATTTTCCAAGAAATTGATAATCATTACATGACTTGCAATTTCTGGTTGGGGGTAGGTTGAGTTTCGTAAAGGTGTTCATCCATTTTGTATTTGTTGCGTTGAACTTAGTAAAAATTCTTTCCATTCCACTCATTCAATCACTCAAGTAAGTACCGAATCATAGATAACGTTCCTTCTAGATTCATTCGTCGGTCACCAGAAACTTATATTCACTCGTTCGGTCAGTTATACGTTCGGTTCTTTTCACTCACTCACTTATTCACTCGCGGTTCACTTCATTCGTATCTTGTCAAAACAAATAGTTTTTTATGTTTAACTTGTTTACATAATTCGTATACGGTGAATTATAGTTACTTCAGATCATTATATAGGCAATTCTATCAAAGTATCGGTGTTTATATAATAAACTAATCGGCTGCAGTAACTTACATTCAATCTAAATCATAAAAAACGTAAACAACTGCTCAGTTCTTTGAATAGTTGACTCACGTAAACAGGTTATTCCATATTATTCGTTATCAGTTTCATATTATTAAATAGATACGCAAACATTCCATTCAACTTTCGCGACTTGTTTTTTATCATTTCTAATTACACAACACAATGTCTTTCGTTCCAAAACGTACAGTTCGTAAATTAAGTAAATCTAAATCAAAACATTTTGAAGTAGAATCCTATACTAGTCAACACTTACCCGTATTACGTAGAAAACGTACCATTGCATTAAATCGTTTATTAAAAGCGCTTGAAGTAGGTAATTTAGCGCGCAGTGATGATGCTCATACTGATCTTTTCCTGTCATACTGTGAACAACTTGATAAATGGACATCGGAGTTTGAACATGCGCACTGGTCTATTATCGGAGTTTTAGAATCATCAGACCAGGAGGGAGATGATGATGATGAGACTCAAACTCGTTTTGACGATATATATTTCCAAATTATGTCAATTCGTCGTCAGTTAAATAAATCGATTTTAAATTCTTCTGAGATCTCACATCAAGCTAACGCTTCGTCATCGTCGTTAGTGCGTGTTAGGCTTCCAAAGATACAATTACCTGCTTTCTCGGGCAACATTAAACATTGGCCGGAATTTATTGATACGTTTAATGCGCTCATTCATGATAGTCCGTCTCTCCGAGATGTTGAGAAATTTCATTACCTAGTGTCGTCCTTGAGTGGCGATCCGTTATCGCTTATTCGAACATTTCCTATTACGGGCGATCATTATTCGGACGCATATGCGGCGCTGGTCGCGCGTTATCAAGATAAACGTGATCTTGCATACACCTGTTGGCGAGATGTTTTAAACGTTAACTTCAAACTTCAAAGTGCTACCGATTTTCGTGCAACATTAGACAGCATCGATGAAAACTTAAGTATTCTGAAAAGATTGAAACTTCCTATTCAGCACTGGGATTTCACTCTAGTTTATCATCTTTTATCTAAGCTGGATTCTAAAATTCGCCGTGAATTTGAAGAGAAGTGTGGTCATACTGAGTTCCATACTTTCACTGAACTAAAACAATTTCTCCATTCGAAGTGTGAGGCACTCATACGTGATAATCATTTTTCTGACGCAAGCAAAAGCCCGCAAGCTTCTACAAATAAATCTGCTAAACGTCCTAGTTCCTCGTATACACTTTTAGCTGATGGTTCTGTAACTTCTAATAAAATTAATTTCCCTTCAAATAAACGAACTAATCCTGAATCTAGCAATCAAAATAACTCTCAGAATAATAAGTCTTTCAAGTGTTCATTTTGCTCAAGCAATCATTCTATCACAAAATGCAAAACGTTTCTAGATAAAACTGCAGAAGAGCGTATGTCGGTGGCTGTTGAGAAGAAGTGGTGTTTTAACTGCCTTAAATCTTCACATCAAATTAAGGACTGTAAATCTGTTTTTCGTTGTATGAAGTGTAAGCATAAGCATCATACGTTGCTTCATACTGATCGTGGTGTTGCTAACAAAATTCAGTCTGGTGGTACTGAGTCAGACTCAGTAGCGCTCCTAGCTAAGGATTCTAATTCAACTTTAGTTTCTAAATCTTCTTCTAATTCTACCGTGCTGCTTGCTACAGCAATAGTTCAAATTCAAGATTCGAACGGACAGCTTCACTCTTTCCGTGCATTGTTCGATACGGGCAGTCAGAATAATTTTATTACTAAGAACGCTGCACAATGTTTAAATCTTAAGCCAACTTCATGCGAAACAAATATCAACGGTTTAGGTGGCATTGCTGCTAGCATTATCGGCTTAGTAAATTGTTCGATTGCATCTAAAAATCAACGTTTGTTTAACGTGGACCTCCATGTTATTTCAAACATATGCGGTGATCAACCAATCGCAAGACTCAATACCATGGGTTGGTCACATATTCACTCGCTACCGTTAGCAGATCCTGGCTTCGATGTTCCAGGACCTATCGACATTCTGTTGGGCGCAGATGTATTCGCTGATTCACTTTTAAACCAACGCATTAAGGGTGCTGTAAATCAACCTGTTGCTTTCAATTCCGTTTTCGGTTGGCTTTTATTAGGTCGAACGTCTCTTGTGACCTCGTCACTACTTCAATTTTCATCCAGACCGGATAACGAGCTGTGCACTCTTGTCCAGCGGTTCTGGGAGATTGACAGCATTCCCAAGGCTTCGTCTCTTACACCTGACGAAATAGCATGCGAGCAGATTTATTCTTCTGAATACGGCCGTGACTCTTCGGGTAGGTATATCGTCCGACTTCCGTTCAAGGATAGCTCGGAACCTATATTCGAGAGCTCTCGCGATATAGCACTTCGCCGGTTTCACGCGATCGAGCGTCGTCTTTCACGCGATCCTGACTTATACCGACAGTACTCAGAGTTCATGGATGACTATATTAAGTCTGGTCACATGTCGTTAGTTGATTTGAAAGACCTTAACCTAGGTAAATATTACATACCGCATCATTGCATTTTAAAACCGGATAGCGCCACAACAAAATTACGCGTAGTCTTTGACGCGTCTGCCAAAGACGCTCAAGGAAAATCTTTAAATGACACATTGCTAACGGGACCTAAACTTCAAACCAATATCGTTGCCGTTCTTCTCCACTTTCGTTTACACGCTGTTGTCTTTATGTCTGACATTCGTCAGATGTACAGACAAGTTCTTATCGCTGATGATCAACGCGATTATCAGAGAATTCTCTGGAGAACCGGACCGGAACAGTGCTTGCAGGAATTTAAACTGAACACTGTAACGTATGGTGTCTCATCCGCACCGTATTTGGCTTGCAGGACTATTCAGCAGTTGGCTGAGGATGATGGAACTAACTTTCCTCTAGCTCAACAAATCCTTAGGTCGGATATTTATGTGGATGACGTCGTCACTGGATTTGCAACCCTAGATTTAGCTCTAGAGGCCAAATCACAGATAATAAATCTATTTAAACGTGGTCATTTTCAATTAAGGAAATGGGCCAGTAACGAACCTCAATTGTTGTCAGATCTTCCCCCAGAAGAATGCCTTCTGGATCCTAAATCGTTTTCTGATGAGCAACCTTCAACAATCAAAGTGCTTGGGCTCAAGTGGGACCCAGCATCTGATGCGTTTTTGTTTGATGTCAGGTCATCTAATCGTTCGTGTACCAAGCGAAATATCTTAAGCGAGATTGCAAGGGTTTTTGATCCGTTGGGATTTCTGTCCCCTTTAACCATTAAAGCCAAGGTTTTACTCCAAAAGCTTTGGTTACTCGGTGTTTCTTGGGATGAGAGTCCTCCCGAGGACATAGCTTGTGTTTGGAAAGCCTTTTGTGATCAGTTATCGATCATTCAAGACTTGAAAGTGCCGCGCTGTCTCACTGCTCGACGTGTGCAAGCGTATGAACTTCACGGATTCTGTGATAGTTCCGAGCTAGCCTATGGAGCAGTCCTTTATATGCGCATCCTGTTTACTGACGACACTATACAAGTGCTGCCGTTATGTGCTAAAGCTCGGGTTGCACCCATTAAGAAGCTTTCGCTGCCACGCTTAGAGTTGTGTGCGGCTGTGGTTCTCGCGGATCTTGTTAAATTCGTTCTTGACGCGTACAATAATAAAATGTCTATTAATTCTACCCATTTGTGGTCTGATTCGACTGTCGTATTATCTTGGCTTCGTTCGCATTCTTCTCGTTGGAACACGTTTGTTGCCAATCGGGTTAGCGCCATTCAGGATGTTGTACCTGTGGAATCGTGGCATCACGTCGCATCCGCAGACAATCCGGCTGATGTGTGTTCACGTGGACAGCTCCCACATGATCTACTTCAGAATACGTTGTGGTGGTCAGGACCATCTTGGTTATCACAAACTTTCAACCATTGGCCAAACAATTCGAAATTTCCTATTCTTAACGACGCGGAAGAGTCTGAAATGCGTATCGAGGAACGTCGATCTGTCGTGTTAGTCACTGAACCCGTATTAAGTAATCCTCAAACTCCTATCGATTATCTTTTAAAACGTTATTCGTCACTTGATAAAATTATTCGTATAATATCGTACATGCGACGGTTCCTTCTGAACCCGAACAACCGTAACGTAGGTGAATTCACCACTGAAATCGAAAATTATAAATCATTACTTTCTATCGTTAAATTCGTACAATCAACCTCATTCGCTGATGAAATTCAACAACTTCAATCTAATCAACCGTTACCGAAACCGTTGCGCAAACTTAATCCGTTCCTCGACGAGGAGGGTATCCTCAGGGTGGGCGGTCGAATATCTCGTGCAGGTATCGAATACGATCAAAGGCATCCAGCTTTGTTGCCCTGTGATCATCCTTTCACGTTCAAGCTCATTGAGTCCATTCATCGTCGTCATTGTCATACTGGATACAATACGACTCATTATCTAATTTTGCAACGTTTTTGGGTTTTATCAGCGAAACGCGCGATTCGTAAATGTTTGTCCAAGTGCATCCGCTGCTACAAGACGAATCCTAAACCATTACAACCGTACATGGCGGATCTCCCATCGTATCGTCATTTCATCGACATCATCGTATACTCCCATAGTATATCATTTAGATGTGAAAAAAAGGGACATTGTGAATGGTATGGACACTTTATTAAAATTAAAATTGGGAAAAATAATACTTTGTGCATTTCCCTATTCAAGTACCTTAACAGACTCCAAAAATAGACATTTAGGTGTACTTAACAGTACACTACACCAATTGACATGTTGTCATAGTGACAAATTAATTTTTTTTGATACTAATAAATTTATTAGTTATTTTATATTGACAGAGAGAGGCATATCCCTCTCAAACACATATAGAAAAACACTTGCTATGCTAATAGCATTCAATATTAACTCTGTTATAAAAAATATAACAGATATTAGTTTTAGGGACGAATCTGTGCTGTCTAGGCTACCTAACAACACAGAGATAGATTTAAACTAGATTTTAAGACAACAGAACATACCATCATATATAATGTTAGTAGTAAGGTATATTCTGGCAAAAAAAAACTTATATCAAATGTTGTTACACAGGCTCAGGGGAAGCACAATCTTATCTTATTTTATATTAATATTCAGGGCTGCTCCTCTAAATTATTTGAATTAGAAATGTTCCTCGAGAAAACACAATTTGATATTGTGTGTTTAGCGGAACATTGGATGAAAGAGGACCAATTAATATCTTTTAATTTTGATAATTATATTGTAATAAGTAATTTTAGTAGAAAATATATGTTACATGGTGGGTCCTTAATTTTAGTTAAAAATGGCATTAAGTCCAAAGAAAGGAAATATATTGTAGCACTGTCAGTTGAACACACTATTGAGTTGTCCTGTGTTGAGCTGGATAAACATGTTGTTGTTTGTGTTTATAGACCACCTAATTATCAGAATCTTGCAGTGTTTGATTCAGTAATGGAAGATGTTTTGAAGAAGGTATGTTCTAGCCATAAATCAGTACTTGTATGTGGCGATTTTAACATTAATTTATTGGAAAACAATGCAGGCAGCATGGAACTATTAAATTTGTTTGGATCATTTAATTTAAAAAATGTTTTTCTGGAACCGACTAGGATAACACCATCCACTGCCACATGTATTGATAACATTTTTAGTAACAGTTACTATATAGAAAAAAAAATTTTAAACAGTTTACCTTCTGACCACAGTGGTCTTGTGGTAACTTACAGCACTTATTTGCCTCTACAAAAAATTCAAATAAAGTTTAGACATATTACAAATAGAAATTAAGAGAAACTCAATAATTCAATAGCAACTAAATTAAGTGTACAAAATTTTGATGTCATTAATCCGAGCAGGTTATACGAAAAATTTTTTGCGGTGTTAAATAGGGAATTTCAAGCTATTTTGCCAATGAAATGTAAAGACATCTATTCTAAGTTTCAGTTTAGCGATTGGGCAACCGTAGGTATTCGTAAGAGTAGAGATAAACTTTTTGAACTTTATGGCATGAAACCATTCAATTGCGACCCCCTTTTTCATCAACATGTAAAATTGTACTCAAAAACATTTAGAATAGTATGCAAAGCCGCAAAGCGACTTTTCATCAGTAATAAAATAAAATCAGCTGATGACAAGATAAAGGCTACGTGGAAAATAATACAGAATGAGACAGGTAGGAAACGATTAAAAAATTCGGAATTTTGTTTAAACACTGAAAGGGGACAGATTTCGTCAAGTAAAGATGTAGCTCAGGAGTTTGAGGCATTTTTTGCTAATATACCTGTCTCAACAACTGCTCATTTAGAATCATCAGCTAGACTATCGGTAACTTTGCTTAGAGAAAATGTCAAATCATGCAAAGACGATTTTAGTTTTCATTATACTAATCCTTTAGAGATAATAAAGGTTTTTAAAGAAATCAAGATTAAATCAACTGAGGACCTTTGGGGACTATCGGTGAAAGTCTGCGGATCACTTATCCGAACTTTAGCGCCGTATCTGGCTTTGATTTTCAATAAAAGTATAGATGACGGTGTCTTCCCCAACCTAATGAAATACAGTAAAGTTATTCCATTATTCAAAAATGGTGACACTAAGGAACCAAACAACTATAGGCCTGTGTCTGTTCTACCGGTTCTTAGCAAAGTGTTTGAAAAGTTAATGCTATCTCGGATGCTTCATCACTTTGATAAACATGCCATCTTTCATCACCAACAATACGGTTTCACTAAAGGTCGTTGTACAACTGACGCCGGTGTCACTTTGATAAAGGAGGTATTCGGTGCTTGGGAGGAAGCACAGGATGCTGTTGGTGTCTTTTGCGACCTCTCAAAGGCGTTCGATTGCGTTGATCATGAAACACTCTTGCTGAAATTAGATCATTACGGGATTAGACATACTGCACTCCGTCTACTAAAGTCATATTTAGAGGATAGGCAGCTGAGAGTTCATGTAGGTGGTTCTAACTCACGGGGCTCTGAGATAAAAATTGGCGTACCGCAAGGTTCAATTTTGGGTCCGTTTCTCTTCTTAGTTTATGTTAATGACTTGCCATTTCTATTTAAAACCGAGCCAAGAATGGTGCTGTTTGCAGATGATACATCATTAATTTTTAGAATAGGTCGACGTGTTAATAATTTGGACGAAGTAAACAGCTCCATTCATCGAGTTCATAATTGGTTTACAGTCAATAATTTAGCACTTAACGAGAAAAAAACAAAATGTTATATATATATGTTGTATTGTATGTTATATATATGTGTTTTAAAAGAGTAACGATGGAGTTTCTTGCTCGTTCTTCTCCATTCGAAACTACAATTTGGAACGAGCACCTAGCTTCACTGACGAACAGACTGACAGACTACTATTCTATTTTGACGTTTCAAAAGTACCTATTTATGGTTTATTTGGAATAAATGATTTTGATTTGATTTGATTTGATTTGATTATCGGGTTAACCAAGTCAAGCCGTTCTCGGTGGTCGGTGTTGACTTCGGCGGACCATTTCGCATAAAATTAGGAACTCACCGTGGAGCCAAGATGGACAAAGCGTACCTTTGTCTATTCGTCTGCTTATCAACAAAGGCGGTTCATCTTGAGGTTGTTTCGTCTCTTTCTACCGAAGCCTTTTTGGCAGCGTTACGCAGATTCGTAGGTCGTCGCGGTCGTTGTAGCGTGATCCATGCGGATTGTGGCACAAACTTCATCGGTGCTCGCAATTATCTAGCTTCACTAGAGCCTGCATCGCAAGCTCTTAATATCAAATTTGATTTCAATCCTCCCTCCGCACCTCATTTTGGGGGCGTATGGGAGATACAAATAAAGGCAGCAAAATCACATCTTTATCGGATCGTAGGCAATCAAGTGTTAACTTTCGAAGAACTTAGCACGTTGTTTATTCAAATCGAAGCTGTGTTGAATTCTCGACCTTTGTGTCCATTAAGCGCGGATCCTAACGATTTAAACGTATTAACGCCAGGTCACTTCTTGACTTTGGAACCGCTAACTGCAGTGCCAGACGCAGACCTTTCTAATACTAAACTCTATCGACTTAACCGCTGGCAGCTCATCCAATCGTTTCTTCAAAACTTTTGGCTTCGCTGGAAGAACGAATATTTACATTCGTTGACGCAACGCGCAAAATGGACGAAAACGTCAAAACCTTTATCGATTAATTCTATCGTCATCATCAAAGATGATAATCGTACTCCGTTGCTGTGGTCTCTGGGAAGAGTAACCGAATTACATCCAGGCCCGGACGGCATCGTCCGCATAGCTACTATCAAAACGCAAAACAACTTTATCAAGCGTCCCCTTGTAAAGTTATGTCCGCTTCCCATAGAACCTGCTACTGATTAAGCTTAACCTTAACCCTAATCTATTAGTTTAAGTACCTAACATTTAGCGATTATGCGTAGTTTATCTTATATTTTTATTTATATTCTAACTTATCCGGAAAATACCAGCTGTATTTTGGTGGGCGGTATGTTCACTATTCGTAAAGATTCTAAATTCAAATATTCCCGCCTATGACGTATCATGGGTGGTATCGGGCGGTTAGCCAATCGCAAGGCGCTATTCGCGCATACGCCGAACCAATGGCTGATCGCGGCATTCGAGTCGCAACGGAACCGCACAACGCGCTGTGTAAGAAAAAACCTTCTAATCCGAAAAACTCTCAAAAACTGACCAAATCTTCCATATTCTGGTGTACTTAGACTGTTCCTATTACGGGATCCCGCGGGAGTGTGTGGAACTAGCGATATTTCTCGTATTTTCATCGAAATACTGTGTGGTGCAAACGACGCCGGCCGGCAACCACGCGGTGGGCTCCATCCGCCTACCCTGGAAGTCAGAGGATTCGTTGGCGTGGATAACCAAGGTAAGGCGTACATACTTGCATTGGTCTGCCAGTTCAGAACCACCCACTTTTCTTTCATCGACGGGAATTTTCTATCTACTTTATTCGTTCCCGACCCAGAGTGACGTCAAGGCCCCCCTCGGCAGGGCCGTTTCGTCACACAGGTAATCAAAAAATGATTCCTAAAAAAATCTTAACTTTAACTAACTAGAAAACTATGAAGATATATCTGAGAAAGATATTCATTTTTCCTCCTAACCTTGAAAATAAATTTCATTTACTCTGCACAAAGACTCATACCGAACACTTGTCTATAAACGAATCAGCATAGAAATCATTCATTCACTTTCGTTCAGTCGTTCACTCATCATTCATGTGCTTAGAGATTCTTATTGAATTACAGACATCCGGAAAACCTTCCCTTGCAGTAATCGAAGAAAAATATATTGTAGAAGGATTTTTACACTAGCTTTTGCATCTGTGTCTGATTGTTGAATTCAAAAAAATAATTGAGAGGTCAGTAAAATACCGAAAAAAGTGTCTCATGGTTTTTATTAAATCCTCGATAGTGGCCAGGAATTGGAATGACGGTATCCCTATTAAAAATAATAATGATAGTAATGATATAAATAATAATGATATGAAGGCTAGGTTTTAGATTTTCTGCCTTATTGAGTATTCAAAACTTTACCAAATACATAAAGAAGTTTTTTTTTATTTATTTTTTTTACTTACAGAAAAATGTTACGATTTTCTTCTGTGTCGTTTCTGCGTTTACAAACACACACACATTCACATACACGTCACACTTAAACCCGAAACAAGAATCTGTGGATCTCATAAAAAGTTATGTGCGGGAGTCGAAACCGCGTCATGTTGAAGAGTAGCCAGTTGCATAACCACTAGGCCAAACGTGCAGTAATTTGTTAAGGTCGTGGTCACAAGCAGACAGCAACCTGTGCAACCGGGTCGAAACGACAAAGCTACCAAGGTATTCAAATAATAATTTTCCGCGTTAATACCCGCGTAACCCCGACGTGTGTAATGATGGCCCAGAGGTTAAGGAGCCTGCTTCTCATGCAGGAGGGCGTGGGTTCGAAACCTGGCAAGTACCAATGTTACTTTTCCGAGTTATATGTACTTTCTATGATTATTCAGACACCACTGATATACGGTGGAGGTAAAACATCGTGAGGAAACCGGGACTTACAATTTCTAATTATAAGTTCGAAAACACCAACCCGCATTGAGCAAGTGTGGTGATTAATGCTCAAACTCTCTCCGTGTGAGAAGAGGCCTCAGCAGTGGGCACTTATGGGCTGATAATGATGATATCCGCGTAACTATTATGTTGTTAATATGAAACGCAAAAGTTTGAAAGTTAGTATAGTTTTGACTTCCTATCCAATGTACCTAAAACTTGAACCTACGACAAAACACAACATTGATCGAGCAATCATGGAACTCATCTCTGCTACCACTTCAAAGATAGCCAGGACAGATGAAAACAATTTCTTCAACGGCCCCTCATTTCTACAAACTCACGTATAGACGGACAAAAAGGTTTCCATATTAGGCAGGAAACACTTACATATTCAAGATTTCATCCGTAAATCATTCAGTTACGTGAGATTCCTCCCTTTGTTTTGGTCTTATGAAGAATTTCTTGGGAAATTTTTTGACGTGGTTTTCCTTAACGCCTATGTTTTATTTACATATTATGTAGGTTTACATATGCAGTGAAAACTATGCACAGAGTTTCTTTACGCGACAAAATTCGAAAATGTAATATAATTCTAATTATGTTATTGTAATAGATAGTTTCGTTCTTACTCTACTAGGTTATCACTTTATTTTTAAGAATGCTGGTTACCTGTAATTGGCGACTGTATAAGGCCAAAACCTAATGTTTCATTGTTTTATTTAATTTGCTATATACAGAAGCTGTTGGTGTACCTTTTTTAAATAAATAAATAAATAAATAAAATGTATGGCAAAAGTTACTGGTATAGCTCAAAGCAAGCGTAAGCTGAAGTGGCAATAGGTAGGCCTCATTACTTGACAGATTGACGGAAAAGCGTCGAGTGTCGACGACAGCGCGTAAGACTTAGACTGGCCTCCCAACTTAGGCCCCGAACCTAGGTAGACTGATGACATCGTAAGAGTCGCGGGAACCAATGTATGCTATATATAAGGTAACCGTTCAACATGGAAATCTTGCAGTAAACAGTTGGGAGTAATGTGGTGTAATAGACATACTACCAGCTGATGATGATGCCGAAATTAAAATTAACATATAATATATTGGTGTCCTCGAAAAATTGTTCTTTTATATGGTAGGATAGCAAACAATGATACGCTTACCTAATAGTAAGCAATATGCGCTGCCCATGTACACCCATGAACTAGAGTTGATACAGGTCCGGCCTTTTGGTATTAGGGTTCCGGAGATTAAGGGATCGGGGACGGATAGGGGATGGAGAAGAAGGACTGAGCATCCGATAACTTCAATATAACGGCGAAATACTACACTGTGGTTGCTTCACCCCGGTTTTCTGTAAGGCCGTGGTATCAGTCTGGTCGAATCGACCCATTCGTGCCGAAGCATGACTCTCCCACACTTAACATTTTTTGTGAGGCCGTGATATCATTTCGGTACCATAGTTGTATTTCTTTAAACAATCTCATTGTAAAAATAAAACTAGATAAATGATAATTAAACAACTCAATATGAAACATCCACTTCACTTAACAAATGAAATAAACACACAGAATAGTTGACGCTGTAATAAACTGTTGAGGGAACTGTACAATAGTTCAAAGTCTTTTCTGTTCCTTTAGAGTAACGAGATACGACGGTTTGCCTAACTACTAATGGTTACAAACTCACTGTTTCAAAATGGTAAAGTTAAATATAGTTGGGTTTTAAGTTCGAGTTTGCAATAGTACTTCGGAATCTGGATATTAAATGGTTACTTAGAGTCTGGCGAAAATAACCGTCTTCTTAAAATGTCTGCCAAAAAAATCTTTAGACTTAGCAATTACTTGGAGCGGTTCTCAAATAAGAATTAAATATTATAAAAGTGAGAAGAGAGAAAGAGACAGATAAACAGAGAGAGAAAGAGAGAGAAGTTCTAAAAAGTTCTATTGAAACCGATGTTTTTTAGCAAAAAAAAATTATCGCATAAAACTGTCGCATTCCTTCTCCTGCTCCAAGCCAAGGCCATGGCGCATTAATGCGCTTGACCCACAACCCTAGCTGCCAAGCGTACTACCATAGTTAGTAGTACGCTTAGCAGCTAGGGTTGCGAATTTATTATTATGCCATATTACCAAAAAAAAACACAAATAACCAAACTAACCACGAACGAAAAAAAATCTTACCAAACAAAATCAAACACACTATACACTCAACAGGACACTTGAGAAGAAAAAAAGATGTCCAAACACGAAGAAAAATTCTCAAAAGTGAATGGAACCCTTAGTAGTGAGTTTGTTTTGAAGTAGCGTCTGACAATCGCGGCGGCTAACGATCACTTGGCTTTGTGGCCCGAACACTTGTGTCGTTTGATTTTTACAACAACAGCTGGAAATAAAATAATAATGCTGGTTACTGACACAAAGGGTTGCGTTGACACGGAGACATGTGAATGGAAGAAAAAGGTTAACGAGTATGTTCTTTAATATTGTAATGGGGTTGGCAGATACTCTGTACTGTCCGTCGTGGTCTGGGGGTTAAGGCAACCAGTTTTTTTTTTTCACGAGCAGACGGATTACCTGATGGTAAGCATTTATGGTATTTTTAGGGATTTAGAGATTTGGGTACAGTTAAGGGTTTGGTTCTCCGGTAACCTCACTCACACCGCAAGACAGCGCGCGGCACGAATGGATTAGCTTAAGTGTGGGAGAGCCATGTTCCACGAGTGGGTCGGCCCGACCGGAGTGATAGTCTCACAGAAAACCGGCGTGAAACAACCACAACCTTGTGTTTCGCCGCGTGAGTGAGGTTACCGAAGGCCCACTCCCTAAATCCCCAAAATCCCAATCCCTAAAAGGTCGGCAACGCACTCCTTCTTTGTTGTGGGTGTCCATGGGCGACGCTGATTGCTTACCATCAGGTAATCCGTCTGCTCGTTTGCCGTCCTATCAAATAATAATAATAAAAAAATGGAGCTGAGCAGCGTGTGAAACCGCGGAGAGTAGCTAGTTTTCAATAAATATATCAGAACTACTGAAAAAGTTCGTATTTCATTTTAGAGTCACTTTTTTATATTGGTTTAGGGCCCAAAGAGTCCTGCTCAACCAAACAATATTATTTACAGACAAAAAAAAGCTGAATAAATTTTCCGAGTTGTCAAACGATTCACTTGTTTTTGCCGTTCATAACAATTGCGCCAGACACAATAAAATCACTACAGCGGATAAATTTTGTACATAAATGCATGTATGGAGGGATTAACGTCGAAAACAGTGGATGCTGCCATTTTAAAAGGACAAAAAAAAACGTATAGTTATTTGCATTTGTGGTGATGCGCTGTCGCTTTGTTTTTTGATTATTTTTTTAATTATTTTTCGGGGGCGAGAAAAAATAAATTTATTTTTGTTAACCAACTTTGATTAGAGATTGGGATGGGTTCTAAATTTGAAAGAAGTGGTATTTTTGTTTTCATTATAATTTATATTAAAAGTCGTTGCTTAAAAGGGTTGCAGTCCAAGCGCAATAAGTTACCGAGGCCTCGGCCAAGGAACTCGGGGTTTTTAGCCAGTAAGAGTTTGACTCTCTCTCTCTATCACCCAAGGCGTGAGAAATAATTTGATATTGAGACTACGAGTCTGGCTAGAGTCTGGTACATAGCAGTCTTCTGTTTTTCAAAAATTATTTTTGAAAAAAAGGCAATAATTTTTGCCCGACCTGGAATAAAAAACCGTTTTCTTGTTAATCACCCTATAAGTGCCCACTTCTGAGCAAAGACCTTATCTCACACGGAGAAGGTTTGAGCATTATTCAGCACGCTTCCTCAAGATGGATTGGTGAATTCCAACTTTTGATAAAAATTGTAACTCCAGGTTTCCTTGCGATGTTTTCCTGCATCATATGTCAGTTGCGTCTCAATAATCATAGAAAGTACCAATAACTCTGAAAAAGTTACATTACCACTTGCCAGGCTTCGAACCCTCACCTTCATGCATGAGAAGCGGGTGCCATAACCTTCGGGTCACCTTACTAAACAGGCATTACATTTAGAAAATCTGTTCCAACGGATGAAACCGCGTTTATTTTTTTTTATGGAATAAGTCGGCAAACGAGCAGACGGATTACCTGATGGTAAGCACTCAGCGCCGCCCATGGACACCCGCAACTGAGGAGTTACAAGTGCGTTGCCGACCTTTTAAGGATTAGGGATTTGGAGATTTTGGGATTGGGGAAGGGTCGGGGGAGGGGAAGGATTGGGCCTCCGGTAATTTCACTCACACGGCGAAACACAACGCTGTGGTTGCTTCACGCCGGTTTTCTGTGAGGCCGTGGTATCACTCAGGTCGAGCCGACCCATTCGTGCCGAAGCATGTCTCTCCCACAATTAAAAACAAGTTTTATACAAACATAACATTTTATATTTATACTTGTTTAAACAGAATAGTATAAAACTGCTCTGAAAGTACGATGCTTTGAGAAACGCAAAGTACAGTCAGCTACGCAAGTTTATGAACAGTTAACGTAGCGTAGAATCAATATTTCTGCAAAACTTGAACTGCTGTGTGTACAAAGTGAAGTTTGCTACAAAATGTTGTGTACACTTTTCTTAAAGAATAATTATCCAAGTTACAAGGAATGCTTTTTGTGTAGTTATTTTTCTGTTTTTGTCAGTACAAATATTGCTTGAAACTGCATTTGTTTGCTTTCGTATTCTTTTACCGAAGAGGGAATCTGGCTCAGTGTAGCATAATAGATGTTTTTCTTCAATTATTTGTGTAGAGAAAAAAAGAAGAATACAAAGAAATGAAAAGCACTAAGTAGTAGTGTGACTAGATCAGCTCGATTGGAGAGATACCACGGAGTTAAAGTAATCAGGCGTGAAACAACGCTAGCGTTGTTTTTCGTCGTGTGAGTGAGGTTGTTAGATGTCCCCTTCTCTCTCAATTCCCTGTCTCAATTTTCAAATCCTTAACCACCAAAAGGCTTTGTAACTCTTTTGATAGTGCTTATGTCCTTGGGCAGCGCTTGTCGCTTACAATCAGGTTTTCCTGTCTGTTCGTCGGGCCAATATAAGTCTCTAGGTGAATCTTCTGGATTGGACAGCTAAAGGTTATTCTTTTTTCTGCATAAAAAATCACATCATAGAGACTCGACTACTTACAAGGTTTCAAATGAGGCAAGAGGGGGTGTTATACTCTTACTGATTAAAAGCCCCCTCGTTCCTTCTTCGGCTCTAGGCCGAGGAAACTGCAACCTCGGCTGAACATTGTCCCTGCTCGGCACCGTCTATGTTGGTCTATTGGCTCTTTAAGACTCGCACCTAACGCTACGCGCCGTACAGGTCTGGTCGGCGCCTTGCTTGCCGTCCGCAAACCCGTGCTGCGTTGGCTTTTAAGTCGACTATTACAATTTAATGAAAAGGAAAATCTTTGCTGAATTCACTTTGCCTATCCAGATACTACAAGCTCAATAGTCACATTGAAACACTCCGATCTTATCTATATACCTTACAGAAGAAAAATAACATATATATTCGCAGAAAAAAATTCTCAACAAATGTTATAAGTAACCCACGCCAATCTTACAAGAAAGGCTGGAGCCATGACATGAAAAAAGTATCGTTAAGGATAAAATATTAATGTCGCCAAATAAGAAATGTCAGAAACAAAATACTTGTAGAAAAGGTTTTCTAACAGGTGGCAACACTTGTTATAGTGATGAGGGATTTTGGGGACTAGTGTTGGGAAATAAACTAAAGTTCCGAGATGATTGTCGAGAAAGTCTGAATTAATTAGTTTTTTAGTAGAGACCATTTCATACTAGTAGCACGGTTGGCGCAGAGGCTGGGCAACTGGCTGCTATGCAATGCGACGTGCTGTCGATTCCTGCAACAACACTCGAGTGTGATTTACAAATTGTTGTTCTGAGAATGGATAGTTTATGTATGGGAATTCGTATATTTGTAAACGTGCTCACGATACAGAAGAAAATCTTAGAGGAAATGTTATTTCATCATCATCATCATCAAATCAAATCAAAAATATAAAGTTAAGTGTGGGAGAGCCATGCTAAGTGTGGGAGAGCCATGCTTCGGCACGAATGGGTCGGCTCGACCGGAGTGATACCACGGCCTCACAGAAAACCGGCGTGAAACAACCAGTGTTGTGTTTCGCCGTGTGAGTGAGGTTACCGGAGGCCCAATCCTTCCCCTTCCCTAATCCCTCCCCAGTTCCTAAATCTCCAAATCCCTAATCCCTAAAAGGTCGGCAACGCACTCGTAACTCCTCCGTTGCGGGTGTCCATGGGCGGCGCTGATTGCTTTCCATTAGGTAATCCGTCTGCTCGTTTGCCGACCGTTTGAGTTTGTTTGTTTGTTTGAAGGGTCTCCAAACTACTGGTTCGAAATGAACAATTATTTTTGTGGTTGTTAGTACATTTATATCATCTCATCATTATTATCATCATAGAATCGCCTATGTATACCCAGAACGAATACTGCATTAATGCATAAAAGTGTCTTTCACATGGCTCCAGCTGTCTATAATAAATTGCCAAAAGAGCTAAAACAAGCTAATATTCATATTTTTAAAAAATCTTTAAAACATTTACTGTGTCTAAAATGTTATTACAGTGTCTCAGATTTTTTAATGGATAAATTTTAATTTAGTTTATTTGTTGACTTATTTTAACGTATTGACTACAAATATCCATTAATTACCTACTCATGGACATCAATTTATTATGACTTATATTATGTGGTTTTTTTCATCTGACTTTTTGACGAACAATGTTGACATATAATTCATTAATTCATATTCGCATTCCTAACTGGTTACTTGATTAATAATAATAAAAAAAAACTCAAACGATTAATAAACAATTATTTGTATGCCTAAAATAGGCTGATCATAGCGCACTCTAATTTAAAAATAATCAACCAAATGTACCTATGTATCACAAATAAAGATTTCATTTCATTTCATTTCATTCATTTCATTTCATTTCATTTCATTTATCAAGAAAGGCTTTACGCTATATAAGATCATGCTACGATATGTAAGAGCCGAGCAGCGAGTGCAACCACGCGACAGAAGCTAGTAGGTATTATATAAAACGCTTTTTTTTATTACAAAACTTGTTTATTATACTTAATCTGATTAAAATGATTTAGTTAACAAATAAAGACGTTTAATAAAGATAAAGATATATTTATTTCGCAAATATGGGTAACAATCGGGATGACAAATTTTTTAACAAGCACAGCATATTTTAGCATTGGGCATGCAAAATATCCAAAATCAATTCAGAAAAGCAAGATTTTTTTATCCTGCTTAACACATCTCCCTAAAACTACTAAACCATACGAATAAAGAAACTTAACACAAGTTGCTGTATTTAACAACTTATAGTAAAGCAAAATAAAATTTACAGAAATAAAACACACAAACCGTCTTATAAAACCTCGGGACTCGGTAACTAAAGACATAAAAATCCCGGGCATTCACAGCACTACCTGTTGTATAGTAAATTGTAACTGGCCAGTATAACTTGAGACGTGGTGAAATGAGGTTAAGTCAAAAAGAAAACTTTTTTGTGGAATAGGAGGAATGCCGGCAGTCGGATCACCTGATGGTAAGTGATCAGCCCCGCCCATGGCCAACTGCATCCCGAGAGGAGTCACGGGCGCGTAGCCGGTCTTTTAAAAGTACCCATGTTCCTTGAAGGTTTGAAGGTACGACCTTAGCGATTCGATAAAGATCATTCTAAAGTTTTGCTGTGCGAGGCAGACAGTTTCGCGCAAATCACATAGTTGTTACCTGCCAACCATCTACATGATGGGGATAATGTTTTCTCGTGGATTGAAGTGAATTTCAAATTAAAAACCTGAGTCCTGGACCTCTTTGCTCAGTCAGGTCCTAAGAATATGTAAGTCTAAAACATACTTTCTTTAACAACCTTTCATGAGAATAAGGAAGGTCAAGTTACGTTGGCCAGCTGACTTATAGTATCTCCTTTTGCTCACACAAACATTCATTAATACCACAAAAGGTATCAAAATTGAGTCGGTCAGCCATTTTGTGACGTCACAAGCATTTTCCTTTTCTCGTCACTATGGTTTTAGTGTGTAATAATTTAATTTTATGGAATATTATTCTTGTAAGAATATCTTAAAAGACAAGAAAGGTTATTGTGTATAAACGTTTTGTTAAGCTGCCCTCTGCTGAGCAAAGTCCTCTTCCCTCACGGAGCATTAATCACAACGCATGTTCAAGGCAGATTGGATATTTCAAACTTATTATTATTCAGGTTTATCCACGATGTTTTCCTTCGCCATGTGTCTTAATAAACAGAAAGTACATATAACTCGGAAAAAGTCACAATCATGTTCGAGAAGAGAGCGCTTTAAACTACAAGTCATCACGACAATAAAAATCTGAAGTTAAATTATGTATCAGTGATATAGTTTAAACTTTTTTCGAAACGATTTCTTATTTGTGTCACGTGACCTCGGCCTAGAACAAGAGAAAGAACGGGGTGGTTGTCCTCTCGCCGTATCTTGGGCGAGAGAAGACATTTAATGGTTTCTCAATAAAATTTGAAATGGTATGTACCTCAAGCACTCCATATAATCAATTAATTGATAAGACTTTGTTCTTTAAGAGTACAATGTTAATAGTACCTTATTCGGTTCCTGGTTCAATTAGGCAACTTGTCAATTTAAACTGATCTTTGAACTATTCTATCATGTCAATCTCCCTCGAGGACAATAGGTAAATACATTATAATAGTTACAATCAAAGCCACACACAATGTAGAGAAACGTTACCTCAGTGCTTCTTTGAATAACACGGATTAGTGTTAATGGAGTGCTAAGGAAAAAAATTAAATTTTTTATTTGTAAACTAGTTACATAATAATAATATATTTATTTGCCAGAAACACGGTAAGTACGAAGTTGTTATACAGTTCAAATAGGCCAACAATGTATGAGCGCCAAGTTTCAGCACGAATGGGACGGCTCGACCGGAGTGATACCACGAGCTCAAAAAAACCGGCGTGAAACAACCACAGCTTTGTGTTTCGCCGTGTGAGTGCGGGTACCGGATGCCCAATTCCCCTCCCCACACATCTCTTCCCAATACTTAAATAACTGAAACCGTTATCCCTAGAAGGCCAGCAATACTCGTACTCGTAACTCCTTTGGTGTTGGGAGTATCCATGGGCGGCGCTGATTGCTTACCAACAGGTAATCCTAAACCATAAAAAAAGTGTTGGCCCAACATGTTTCGCCGTCATAGCGACATCCAAATAGATTCTGTGACAACACTGACTGTGTGTTACAAATTCCCAAACAGTGACTTAAAAATTCCCACTGCTGAGCAAAGACTTCTTCTCACACGAAAAAGTTTTGAGCATTAATCAACACGCTTGCTCAAGGCAGATCGGTGATTTTAAATATTGATATTACAAGTCCAAAGTTCCACACGATGTTTTTCTGCGCCGTTTTATAGTGGTATCAAAGTACACTTGAAAAGACATTGTTGGGTATTTACTTGGCAGGTAAGGAACATGCCACCACTCTTGACAAGACACATTTATAACATGTTTTATTCTAGACTTTAAACTTATGCTGCGTTAAATTTTATTCAAATATATTATTATTTAATAGTGTTTGCGTTATAGAACAACAAATAAACACATATTTTGAACGCGCACAAATTTTGACATTTATTTTATAATAAATGTCAAAATTTGTCATTTTTTATCATAATAATATTATTATTAGTATGATAAAAATGGTATTAAAAATGGCGGGTGTAGGTATGAACAATGATGTACTAAATCGGATTACACTTTGCTATCAATCGACGAGTTCAACCCTGATTCGGTGAATGTAACCTAATTGATTTTATTTAATAAAAGGGATTTATTTTAAAAGTGTGATTTGATTAATTAATATTTCCTGGAAAACTGAATTATTTATCAGTTAAATTCATCATGCATTTGATGAAACAAAAGAATAATTATATATTTCAAAACCCATATAATGCCATGAAAACTAATAATTTAATACAAAATACAATTTGAAATAAGTCGTTGTAACGAAACCATGGCTTGTATTGAATCGCGACAACGCCATCTAGTTACAAAATTTGAACTCAAATAATAAACATAATTTTTTATTATGATTTCCTTACCTTTGTGTTGGGTTTTGGTCATCAACTCATTGCAAATTCAATAAAAGCTTGTACAAAATATACTCAATTGTTACACACACCTGTACAATAAATCCCACATCCATTACCCCGTACAACTAGCACCGATTCGCTCACACAATCGCTCCATTTATTCACGCATCCGTGTCCAACCCTTTAATTTTCAGTCCATCAATTTCGGTAACCAGTTGACAGATCCGTCAGCCATCTTGAAGAGGCAACGGATATTAATTGGAGGAAAACGCGTTGCTTCATGTTGCTGACAGGTAATTTACTGTAAGATTGTGAGTGGTCCATAATATTTTGCTCTGGTTTTTGACCTTCATACACCTTTACGTGGATTTTTATCAGTGTACCCAATTTTGAACACCATATGTACATATAATAAAATGCCACTCAGACTTGGATAATAACTTCTCACCAGTTTCTCTTATTCTTATGGAAATGGTGGTGAGTCTACAGTGTGCTTATGGCACACTACAAAGGCCCAACATAGCACCAAAGATAAGGACCAACAAGGCTTATGTTCAGCCGGGGTTGCGGGGCAATTGCAATTATGTATAAACCATGGCTTCCACCTGGAGTGAAGGAACGAGTCGTTTTAAGTCAGTAAGACTGAAGGCGGGAATCATTTGATGTTTTTTCGTCATAAAAAATATAAAAGTTTAATAAAACCCAGTTTCATGTGTACAAATATGTACAACACAAGAAATTCTCATCTCTATAAAAATAATAATAAAGTTCATAATTATGCCGAAATCATCCTTTGTTCCCAACCTTTTGTCAGAATATTATGAGCATTATAAAGTGTAACTTTATCTGATTTAAAATATAGCTAGCTGGTCCTCTACGACACAGAAAATATGCAAATTAACGGCTCTACCTTACATACGTCAAATTGTACAATGAACAAAATTCAATAGTGACTCAGTGTAAACTTACAGAAACACCAAATCAATTTGTAATAAAATAAGTTTATTTTAAAAACAAACGAGTGTAGGAGAGCCATGTGTCGTTGGCTCGACTGGAATGATACCTCGCCTCACAGAAAACCGGCGTGATAGTCACAGCGTTGTGTTTCGCCGTGTGAGTGATCTTACTGGAGATGCAATCACTCGTAACTCCTATGCTGTTGTGGATGTCCATCAGCAGCGCCGATTGCTTACCATAAGGTAATCCGTCTACTCGTTTGCCACCACACACCACATAAAATAAAATATTTTTTTGGGCTCTGGATGATTTTGTATGTGAAAATGTATGTTTATAAACGCACCTACAATACAGGACAAAATCATCGAGGCATTTCTTCTCAGAGTACAGATTAATAAAATAGAGAACCGGTTTCAACATTCGTTTAACACAAGTAACTTTGCGACCTATTTTAAAAATAAAAATAATGTATCATTTTATAAGGTCAAAGTGGTTACGCATCACATTGGCTGATAGTACAAAACAGTTATATACAGGGTGTACAAGAAATTGTGTAGGGTGAATAAACAAAAGAGCAGTATTCAAATGTAAATGAAGTGACGGAGGTTCTACTGTTGTGTAATAGACCTTATTGAGGGAACGAGAGGAAGGTGTGGTCAGTTACATAAATAGTGGGATGTGGGATGGGAAGTGAAGGAGAACCGAGCTTCGGCACGAATGGGTCGGCTCCACCGGAGGGATACGTGTGAGTGATATGGTAAAAGCCTAGCGTAAAACCACCACAGCGTTGTGTTTCGCCGTCTGAGTGAGGTCACTGGAGGCCTAATCCCTAATTTCTGTTGCAGCGCGTCATGGGCAGCGCCGATAGCTTACCATCAGTATGGGGTAGACAAAAGAATTGACGTAGATAATAATAATAATTACCAAAAATTTTTTACTTAAAACAACCTAATGCAGTGCAGCAACCCAATGTATAAAATTTAAAGTGAAAAAAACTTTCAGCTCTTAGGAAGGCCAGGCAGAGAGCTACAGACATGAGTATGAAAAGAACCATGATCGATTCAGATAAAATGTTCTATTACATTTGGCAGTACAGACAACATGCCACAACAAGATCTCTCAAAAGAGTGAAAAATCTCATTATATGATATCCCTTAAATAAAACAAATCAAGACTTTTGACTGCAGGCTTGGCGCGGTGGCTGTACAACCGTCTGCCACGCAACGTGTCGCGGGTTCCATTTCCTTACGGAATGACTCTTTGTGTGATCCACAAATCATTGTTTCGGGTCGGCGGTCGGCGTGTGGTTTACAAAATGTTTGATTTTTAACAAAAAAAAAAAAACCACTATGATCTTTTCTGTGTCGTAATTGCGGTTAAAAACATACAATTTCACATACACATCACACCCAGAATCGGAGCAATTTTTGGATCACACAAAGAGTTGTTTCGTCTTCAGTTGTTTGTAAACTCACCCACGGTAAGGTGAAAATCCAAGCGTAGGTAAAAGTATAAAAAAAAGATTGAAAGAAAAATGATCTTACTCAGCAATAACACATTTCCATAGTGCAGTTCCTAGGCCAAAGTACTAGACAAAGAAAAGAAAAAAAAATCTTTAAAAAAAATACACCCAACTTCATATTGAACTTAGTGTAAACACAACCTTATAACACCTGACACAATGTAAACAATAGCCTGTTCTGGACAAAACTGTCAGCATTATACTCACCAACGAGATAAGAGCCACCCTAAACTGAACAACTGAATGAAACCAGAAATAGCACTAGTAACAATAAAAACTGTTCACAAAAGACATCTTCTCGTTGTATTGAAAACGTTATTTAGCAGCGTCGTTTTTAAAAAACCGTTGTTGAGTTTTTTTTTAGTTTTTTGTCGTGATTGGTTATTGAGAAAAGGTGATGTCTTTTGAAGGTTTCGGTATTAAAATTGATTATAGGTACTGGAGTGAAATTCAGTCGTTTTGGGCCAGAGGTTAACGAGCCATCTTTTCGTTCGAGTTCAAAACCTGGCAAGTACCATTGTGACATTTTCCGAGTTATATGTACGTTCTAAAATTATTTAGACGCCACTAATAAACCAAGCCTTACAATTCCTAATTATAAGTTTTAAATCGACAATTGAGCAAGCGTGGTGGTGATTAATGATTAAACCTTCTCCGTGTGGAGAGACGGCTTTAGCTCAGCAGTGGACACCTATAGGCTGATGATGATGAAATTATGTTTTTTTATTAACAGTTTGGGGCAAAAAGTTTACACTCAAATATTTATTTGTCTTGTTTGATAGCCATTATTATAAGGATCATCACATAAAAACCGCGACCATTTAGATGTCGTTCTTCTTCATAGGAAAGATAAACACTTAGGAATAACCAAAAAGCTTCAATAAAAGACTGATTGATTGGCAATTTTTAACTATTTATATGTATATTTAACTAGCTACCCGCCCCGACTTAGCACGAGTGCAACGCTTATACAAAGTTTCTCCACTTTATATTAGATGATATTTTACATATAAAACTCCTCGTCGTTTAAATTAGTTGTGTAGTTTTAAAGATTTAAGCATATATAGGAAAGAAGGGACAGAGTAGGCGTCTTTATTTTATATTATTTAGTGATTAATTTTTTGCTTTGACGTTCAAAATTGCTCTACATCTGATGTATATGTCTACATCTATTTTATTTAATGTGACTTTTTATGTGATAGGTTAAAAAACGAACAGACAGATTACCTTATGGTAAGCAATCAGCGACGACATCAGGCCGATGATGATGAAGCAATCAGCGCCGTCCATAGACACCCTTAACATTCGTAAGCACGGGTCTGCGGTCGGCGAGTAAGGGCAGCTCGCCGCCCGACCAGAACCAGACCCGAGCGTATGGCGCGTAGCGTTCCGCGCGCGCCTCAAAGAGCCATTAGACCACCACAGACGGGGCCCTAAAGGGCTGATGTCCAGCCGGGGTTGCGGGGTAAGCGCAACGAGGCACCGCGACCTCGGTACAGAGCAGGAGAAGGAACAGGGGGGTTTTTAGTCAGTCAGAGTCTGACACTCCCTCCTGCCCGGCCCTGGGCGGGAGAAGTCATTTGATGATTTTCCCCTCACAAAAAAAAAAAACACCAGAGATGTTACAAATGCGTTGCTGGCCTTTTGGGGATTAAGGTTTCAGAGATATGACTATACTGATTGTGACCCGGATAACTAAACATAGGTAATGAACCTAACATCATCCTAAAATAGCTACTTACAGACATACAGTGTAATCTAGTCTTCCATACTTAAAGCACTATTCGCCAATAATTTAGATACGTATGTAGCTGACATTACTGCTTATACCATAGCTAAGCGATTTAAGATAAGCCCGGTGTTAGTATTTATGTGTGAATTAGCAATCGTTAAGATAACTCCAGCGGGTTAGAATGTAGCTTTAGCATACGCCTCGTGGTGTCATTAGTGTGGTTAACTGCTGTTAGCAGAGTGGTCTTATTTATTTATTTATTTATTCATTTGGATTTCCAACAAAAAATACACATTACAGACAAGTTTTAAAAATCAAATATAAACTTTTCTTGTGTTTCCTTAATTATAAGAAATCACAGCGTGCATTATACAAAGAACAAAATGAAATTACGTCTATATTGAGAAAAGCTCCACTAAGAGCGGTCATTGAGCAAACATGTTTTTTTATTTGATAGGATGGTAAACGAGCAGATGGATGATTGGGCCTCCGGTATCCTCACTAACACGGTGAAACACAACGCTGTGGTTGTTTCACGCCGGTTTTCTGTGAGGCCGCGGTATCACTCCGATCGAGCCGACCCATTCATGCCAAAGCATGGCTCTCCCAAACTCCCGTTAGATACGTAGGTATTTATTATTATGTGTGTATTATGAAAATAACGATGAACTACTAAACCTATAATAATGTATATTATAGGTTTAGTAGTCAAAACAAATTTTATAAGTGCGAAAGCTTTAATATCAACATTTTGAAACAGAATAAAGAAACTTTAGACTTTGAATACACATTATTAAATTATAATCTAAAATTACAGTTTTTTGAACCCACTAGGTTAAGCAGTGGGACCTGCTTAGACAATATAGCACATAATATAAGAGCCTGTAAAGGAGAAATTATAGAACTGGGTCTGTCCGATCACACCGCGCAACTTCTGAAATGTCCTGTTAAAAAGACATGTGTCTTAAAGCGATGGAAAATAAAAAGACGAAATTATTGTCAGGATAACATAGTAAAATTTATAAATTGCATAAAAAGCTTCAGTTTTTTGGACATATATTTAACTAGTGACGTTAATGAGGCCTACGACCATTTCCTTGACCTTTTTAAGTGTTTTTACGATCTATGTTTTCCTTTCGAAATAATAACAAAATCGATTACTAAGAAAGCCAAATGGATCACTAAAGTAATAAGAAAGTGTAGTAAAAAGAAACGCCACTTACTATGGCAATACAGATCTAATCCTACCCCAAATAATAAACATTTATTTAAAACATATTCCGCCAGATTTAAAAGAGTTTTAAAGTTAACGCAAAGTTCACAAAATAACTACTTTATTAAGACAGCCCAAAATAAATCTAAAGCGGCTTGGACCATAATTAACAATTCAAAGACCACTTTCCCCAAAGAACCAATTACACTAATTCAAACAGAGACACAAAAAATTAATAACCCATTAAAAATAACTCAGGCCTTTAATGAATTTTATATTAATCAAGTTTCTCAACCTAAAAATAAAACCATACAAGTAATGAATGTACGCACAAATATTTCAAATTCTTTATATATGGAACCGACTATTCCTCAAGACATAATTGACCATATTAAGTCACTTCGAAACACAAATAGTGTTGGCTATGACGGTATATGTACTAAAGTTATTAAAGAAGTATCACAATACATAGCTCCACATCTTAGTCATATAATCAATATGTGTATTTCTAACGGAATCTTTCCTGACAAATTAAAAATCTCAGTTATCGTGCCATTACATAAAAAAAATGACAGACACACAATGTCAAACTACAGGCCCATCGCGCTTATACCCGTCTTTTCAAAAATATTTGAGAAGGTCATCTATAAGTCCTTGTACAACTACCTTGAGAAATCAAATATATTAGTAAAGGAACAAAAGGGATTTCGTAAGCAGAAAACAATCAATATGGCCATACATGACCTGCTTCTCCCTATTTTATCAAGTGAAGATAAAAGAAACCCTGTATGTGCTGTTTTTATGGATCTAACTAAAGCCTTTGATTATGTCGATTTTTCTATATTAATACGTAAACTCGAAAAATACGGTATTAGGGGACATATACTTGATCTCATTCAATCTTACTTGACGGACAGAAGGCAATTTGTTGAAATCACACAAATATGTCCCAAGACTGGTTACGAGAAAAAATATCGTTCCGAAAGCGAAATAATTAAATACGGTGTTCCTCAGGGTAGCGTGCTAGGACCCCTCTTTTTTCTGGTTTATATAAATGACCTTCCAGAACATATAAATCATCCTATGGTGCTTTTCGCTGATGATAGCACTGTAGTAATTAAGTGTGACAATCCTAATACGTATGAAAACAAAATAAATATGACATTGAATAGAATTATAACATGGTTTGACAATAATAATCTAAACATTAACTTAGAAAAGACTAAAATTATGCACTTCCACCAAAGGATTCCAAGCAATATCATGAACATTAATTATATGGGGACGAACATTGAATCAACTACTATTACTAAATTTCTTGGCATTAATATTGACAACAATTTGACCTGGAGATCCCAAACGGACGAAATATGTAAGAAACTCAGCAAATTTGCCTATGTTCTCTATAAGCTGTCAAACATAGTGAGCTTGGAGTCGGTAGTAACAGCCTATCATGGCTATGTTGCATCGACTCTAAGATACGGCGTAATATACTGGGGCAACTCAGTTAATAGAGAACTCGTCTTTAGAGCCCAGAAAAGATGTATCAGAGCTATGTGCGGTCTAAAAAGCACTGAAAGTTGCCAACCATTCTTTATACAATTAGGAATTCTTACTTTGCCATCATTATACATATACGAAACGAATGTATTTGTGAAATCTAACATTTCAATATATAAAATAGCCTCTAAAAGCTATTACAGAAAATTACGCGACAAAAATAAATCAGAACTCGAAGTCACTTATGGAAATACTGCACTGATGAACAAAAGTACATTCTGTATGGCCAAAAAAATATTTAACAAATTACCTGAAAAAATAAAAACTCTAAATCTGGATAATTTCAAAACCGAACTATTAAGGATTCTAATAAATAAATGCTATTACTCAATAAAGGACTATTTTGACGACAATTTTATAATTACTCCTTGAGAAAAATACACCTCACCGGACATATTTTGATCATTATTAATTGTTATTTGACGTCGAAATTTTATATGACATGTACCCTTAATTTATTTGACATTTTAATAATATTATACATATACCTATTAACTTTAATTTAATTATGATGACATGCAGCTTACTCTTTTTGACATTTATTGATTTTTAACTTAATTTATTTAATTTACAATTATATGCATGTGCCTATTAATATTGACAATTTTAGTGCTTACCTTATTAAAACCACATATCTTCTAATTTATTTTAATGGTCCTAAATTTTGTTTTATATAATTTCTTATTTTATTTTTATTTATTTTTTATGAAATGTTACTAGATGATTTTTATTGAAACTAATTCAATTTGCAATGATGTATCAATTAATTTTGAAATTAATAAAGATTTTTAAGTTTGCTTCACCTCAAAAGTTCAATGAAAAATGGACAATAATAATTATGTGTATAAATATTTGTACGCCTCAAGGCAAAGCATGGAAGATCTACCAAACTGTAACAACTCGCACACCTATGTTTTACAAATAAATAATTCTTATTCTTATTCTTATTCTTATTCTTATTCTTATTCTTATTCTTATTCTTATTCTTATTCTTATTCTTATTCTTATTCTTATTCTTATTCTTATTCTTATTCTTATTCTTATTCTTATTCTTATTCTTATTCTTATTCTTATTCTTATTCTTATTCTTATTCTTATTCTTATTCTTATTCTTATTCTTATTCTTATTCTTATTCTTATTCTTATTCTTATTCTTATTCTTATTCTTATTCTTATTCTTATTCTTATTCTTATTCTTATTCTTATTCTTATTCTTATTCTTATTCTTATTCTTATTCTTATTCTTATTCTTATTCTTATTCTTATTCTTATTCTTATTCTTATTCTTATTCTTATTCTTATTCTTATTCTTATTCTTATTCTTATTCTTATTCTTATTCTTATTCTTATTCTTATTCTTATTCTTATTCTTATTCTTATTCTTATTCTTATTCTTATTCTTATTCTTATTCTTATTCTTATTCTTATTCTTATTCTTATTCTTATTCTTATTCTTATTCTTATTCTTATTCTTATTCTTATTCTTACCATTCCTCGCAAACAAAAGCTAGAACTTAAATAATTTAACATAACACATTACATATACTTATTATAATGTATGATAGCCATGACTAAAGTAAAACATGCGATTATCAAAAACTCAATTTTTTTTTACGGCTAACCTAACCTTTGTGTTAAGGAATAAATTGCTTCCACACTATACTTTTCTGTCATGACCGGACATGCAAATTACTTTGTGAACACTTATTTGCGGCCATTAAAATTATACATCATGTTACACTTTTGTTCCGTGTATTAGTAACGCAAAAACTGGCCACGAGTACTGGAATTCAGAAGTCTTATATTTTTTCCATATATGTTTAAGCTTTATGATTCCTAAAAAGACCTTATAAATAAAATTGGTGGTCTGTATGATCACATAGATCCTCCGGTAATATCACACAGACGGCGAAACACAACGCTGTGGTTGTTTCACGGAGGTTTTAAATTGGTTTTCAGGCTTTGTAAGGAGCATTTTTTCTTCAGATCTACTCTTAGGCCATGCATCTTAATAGCTGTATAATCATCGAACAAAAACGTGTTTATGTATACACGAGTGCTTTTTAATAGCCGAGATTTTTGACTCTGGCAGATTTTCAGAAATATCACTGAGTATTTTGTCTGGTGGAGAATCATCTAATGTCTTTCGAATGGGGCGAGAATCTGAAGTCTTCTTGTTTCGGGAAGGGTTGCCGTGCGTCAAAGAGTTGCGCTGGTACCAAAAACCTTTTCTAAAACTTTACTTACTCAAACTCACCTACACAACAACGCGAACATAACAAAACGCAACAAGGAAATACAGCAATAACGTAACAGCTTAATACCAGTTAATAACGGTTATTATTCCGTTACCAGTTGAACACGCACTTGACGTCATTGTAAGAGCGTTAGCTAAATATATCGCGAGGGTTTACTTGGCTCATTAATATGCCATTTTGTGAAATCCCCGATATATGATAGCTTTGGTGTTTTGTGTTGAGTTTGTGCGTTTCGTTTTGATGGAAAGTTTTGTTATCATATTTTTGGGGTCTAACGGCTGTTGATTGCCCAGCCACCAAACTGTGCAGTCACATCATCCTATGATTATCTCGCTTCTGAGAATAGATATCTTTAAACACGGAGAAAGAATGAAAATATTCACCACACTTGAGGTTTCCCCGATTCTATAAATTAACTGACACTTATATAAAAAAAACAATACATTCATAAATATTACAATTTTTATTTACGTATGAAAACATTTGTGTTTGCTTCACTACTTTTCTCTAAACACCTCGCGATACACCCATGGAGGAAGAAGCAGTTTGATTTCGTGCCTGTCTTCAGAACGGGTCCACTTAAACTGGTGTGGTTCTTTCATCAAAAGACCACTACAGGATGAACTTGCACGGTTCTCTCACATTATGTTATTTTTACATTATCTGGACTTGAAAAGAGACTGACCTCTGAGTTTGTATCATGCCGATACAAACTCAGAGGTCAGTCTCTTTCTTCTTCTCAGAGTAGTCAGATAGGAAATGCCGGCTTCATCTAGTTCTTCACATATAAATTGACGTGTAAAAGTGCCGTTTTATGGCCTATTTGCAAAAATAAATTCGTTGTTTCATTGATGATTTTCCCCCTCAAATAAAAAAACACATTATCTCATAAGGAAACTTCTCCATTAATTGAGTTCTGCTCTCGACATCTCTTCGGGAACCAATCGTTACATTGACGGCATTAATATCTTAGATTATCCCCGTATTAAAATCCCTATAAGCATTCAATAAACAGTGTCATTTCCAATCATGTTGTTAGCGAAAATAGGTCAAATGTTGAAACATGTTGTCGGGGATACCAAAACACACTTTTTCCTTGATAAGTTTAACAGAAATAAATAAAAGTAAAGGAATGAGCAGAACTGTTTGAGGGGTGCTTGGTAAAAATTTCTTTCAACCTATCTGGAAGTCGGTGTTTGCCTGAAGGTTAAGGCTAAAAATACATTGCTAGGTGTGTGTCACATCATACATAAATCTCAGAAAAAGGTGTTGTATTTCGCCGTGTGAGTGAGGTTATCGGAGCCCCAATGCTTTTTTACCACCCCTAATACCTAAATCCTCGAAGACTCATATGACAGAATAAATTACTAGCTAGGTACTCTTGCGCGGTTTCACCCACTACTTAGCTCCATTTGATCTTAGCGTGATGTTTTATAGCCTATAGCATTCAGGAACATTGTAACTATCTATCAGTGAAAGAATTTGGCAATTCGTCCCGCGGTTCCCAAGATTACCCCCTACATACAAACTTACAAACATACAATTTTTTTTATGGTATAAGTCGGAAACGAGCAGGTCGATTACCTGATGGCAAGCAATCGGCGCTGCCCATGGACACCCGCAACACCAAATTAGTTACGAATGCGTTGCCGGCCTTTTGAGGATAGGGGTTGCGGATAAAAGGAACGGGAAGGGATAGAGAAAGGAGAGAGATTGGGCCTCCGGTAACCTCACTCACACGGCGAAACACAACGCTGGGTTGTTTCACGCCGGTATTCTGTGAGGCCGTGGTATCACTCCGGTTGAGCCGACCCATTCGTGCGGAAGCTTGGTTCTCCCACACTTTTACCTCTTTATAATATTAGTATAGATGGTATACCTTCTATGTAGAAAATTTCCTGTTAATGAAGATGATGAAACCTTTGCTTATAACATCACGCGTAAAAAAAAATAAAAAAAAATATTTTTACGAAAGCCACTTACTTACACATGCTTACTTGAACGAAGACAATTTAATGAAATGTACTACGATAGGCCACTGTTTTACGAAGAATCTTAACACTGCGATTCAGCGGAAAGTGCTAAAATATGAACAACGCTATCTATCTAGTTACAAATCAAAAATAATGTAGAATACTAACTACTATCCTATTCAGCCGAGGTTGCGGGTTAAGCGCAATGAGTCACCGCGGCTAGAGCAGGAGAAGGAAGAGTGTCAGACTCTTACTGACTAAAAACCCCCCGAATCCGACACTCTCTCTTGCGGGAGAAGACATTTGATGATTTTCCCCAGACAAAAAAAAAATACTATTCTATGATTTTTCTCGAGTTTCAAACTATGTCTTTACCAAATATCACACAAAAAGGTTCAGTAGTTTAGGCGTAAAGAAAAGACGGACAGACAGACAGAGTTACTTTCGCATTTATAATATTAGTTTGGATAAACGCTATATACCGCTCTCTCCCGCCTGTAAACCCCGCTGCTACTATCACTAAGTCCGCAACGTTTCAAGTGTTCCAATTTTCACGAAATCGGATTAACCAAGATGAATTTAAGGGAAATTTTGGAATATTCAATTTATTGAACACTGCGCCTTAATTGTAAACAGAAGTTTCATACCAAACAAATATTTTGGATTTATATCTCACAATGGAAAATTGGATTGCTTTACTGTTGCAAGTTTACAAGCTAAAGAATCAAGATTCATGTTTCCTAAAATTATTTTTTTAAATACTACTGTTTGTTTAGGGTTGATTTTTCAATAGTCCGATAAATGTGCCCCTTTTTTAAGTGTGGGAGAGCCATGCTTCGGCACGAATGGGTCGGCTCGACCGGAGTGATACCAAGGCCTCAAAGAAAACCGGCGTGAAATAACCACAGCGTTGTGGTTCGCCGTGTGAGTGAGGTTACCGGAGGCCCAATCCTTCCCTTTCTCCAATCCCGCCTCAATCCCTAAATCTCCAAATCCTAAATCCCTAACAGGTCGGCAACGCACTCGTAACTCCTCCGTTGCGAGTGTCCATGGGCGCCGCTGATTGCTTACCATCAGGTAGTCCGTCTGCTCGTTTGCCGACCTATGAAATAATAATACTACTGTTTGTTCAGGGTTGATTTTTCAATAGTCCGATAAATGTTATCTGAGGAATAAAATTGTTGTTGTCACTGTCTTATACAAACATTCTGACGCGACAGCATCATAATTATTCTCCAGGTAACTTTTATGTAACCATTGAAAAATCAGCCCTTAGTCATATATACCTAAATATCTAAAGTGTTCAAAACAACCTCAGTAACTGGTTAATAACACTTGTGTTTGATTAGTGTGATAAACTCTAAACCAGAAAATCGTAGAAGTTAAGTTAATATCATATATTTTAAATACACAATGCAAAGTAGATAAAAAGTTAATGAAGCTATTTAATTACTGGTTCCAAATGTACATTCATACAGGGCTGATGTTCAGCCGGGATTGCGGGTCAAGCCTTAGCCGAGGTCGCGGTATCTTATTGCGGTATTAGACCCCCACAGATTGGGGCCAAGAGGGCCGATGTTCAGTCTGACACTCCCTCTCGCGTTACCCTCGGCGAGTGAAGTCTTAGATGATTTGCGTCTTTAAAAATAAGATGGTTTTCTGATTGAACAGTTTCAAAAAGGTCGGCAACGTACTCGTAACTATTCCGTTGCGAGTGTCCATGGGCGGCGCTGATTGCTTAACTTCAGGTAATTCGCCTACTCATTTGCCGACCTATGACATAAAAAATAACATAATATTAATTAGTGACCTACAAATCTTATCTTGAAATATTAACTGCGAGCCATATCTCAAAAATATCAACGTAAAATTATAAGCCAAAAGTATATCTGGGAAATTTATGTGGACCTCCCTCTGGGAACGACCTTAAATCCACATTAAAACTTGTGAATAACGCCTTCATTTAGAAAAGAGGGTAGGTAGGTTTACTGTTTGTAGCTATTTGTTATAAAAATGAGGGTACTTTCATTTTGTGAATGAGATGTAAGTGATTTTTGTGATATAGGGTTGTTATTGCAAGTGTTTTTTTTTATGACAGGACGGTAAACCAGCATACGGATTATCTAATGGTAAGCAATGAGCGCGTTGTAATCCGCCGTGTGAGTGAGGTTCATCATCATCATCATCAGCGCATAAGTGCCCACTGCTGAGCAAAGGCCTCTTCTCACACGGAGAAGGTTAGAGCATTGACCACCACGCTTGCTCAATGCGGGTTGGCGATTTCAAACTTATAATTAGAAATTCTAAGTCCAGGTTTCCCCAAGATGTTTACCTTCACCATATGTCAGTGGTGTCTAAATAATCATAGAAAGTACATATAACTCGGATAAAGTCACATTGGTACTTGCCAGGTTTCGACCCCACACCCTCATGCATGAGAAGCGGGCTCCTTAACCTCCGGGCCACCACGACCATTCCGGGCCACCACGACCATAGTGAGGAGTATGAGGAGTAGGAGTGAGGTTACCGGAGATCGAATCGTTCCTCTCCCCCATCCGTAATTATCTGAACCCTAATTCCCGGCAACGCACTCTTAACCCTTTCGTTGCTGCAAGTGTCCATGGGCAGCACCGGTTGCTTACCATCAGGTAATCCGTCATCTCGGTTTGCCGCCCTATCTCATAAAATAAACGTCTGTTTAGACACCTGGTGGGGTCACACAAAAACCATTTAGTTTCTTGGTTTTCGTAATATTGAATGACTTATAAGCTCTGCTAATTTCTAAAATGATGACAATCACGTAGGAAACTTGTAGAAATCAGAACCATCGATCAGGCAACATTTTAGAATGGAACAGTCAGTCTTTGTCTCAGGGACATTGAATCCCTGATTAATCTATACCTTTTTTTTGTGAGGGGAAAATCATCAAAAGACTTCTCCCGCCCGTGGCCGGGCAGGAGGGAGTGTCAGACTCTTACTGACTAAAAACCCCCCTGTTCCTTCTCCTGCTGTAGGCCGAGATCGCGGTGCGTCATTGCGCTTACTCCGCAACCCCGGCTAAACATCAGCCCTATGGGGCCCTGTCTGTAGTGGTCTATTGGTTCTGGTTCTGGTCGGGCGGCGAGGTACTCTTGCTCACCGTCCGCAGACCCGCGCTTACGGTGGCCGGAGATCATCTCGTGATTAATCTAGCCCTGGATGAAATAAGAAGTAGCGTTAGACTCTTACTGACTAGAAACCTCTCCGTCCCTACTTTAAGCCGGGACGCGTTATATCATTGTGCTTGACCCGCAACCTTGGCAGGGATTTCCTCTCTCCAACCAAGAGTTTTGAACATCAAAAAACCCCAACTCCGTACTCGACCCCTCACTCATAAGACGGTAAAAGGATCAGAAACAATAAATCTTCTTTTGTTTAACGTGATTAATATACTTTTCGGTTAGTAAGGTTGCAAAGTTGTTCGTGAAACCAGCGTGAAATTGTACTGGCTGGAAAATAATGAGCAGTGATTATTAACTTTTGTAGCGAAGTTGGGAGTGGGTAGGTTGTGTTTTTGTGTGATATGGCAAAAACGGCTTTAGGTAAGGCTGTAATATAGGCATTTTTATGATGAGGCACATTCATCCAATTTCTTCTCTAGCCCAGGGTAAGGCGAGAGAAAATGACAGAGGTTTTTTTGACTAAAACTACCCCCTAATCGTTCTCCAGGTCCGGGCCGAGGACGTGGTACTTTATTGCGCATGGCAAATTCCCGGTTAAGCAATGCTTCCGATGTGTTTCGCCGTATGAGTGAGACCTCTCGCCTAATCGTTTCCCTTTATATCCATCTCCAATCCTCAATAGTCAATTCTTAAAAACCTGACACAGACAATGTACTTGTAAATTCTCGATGCTACAGTTTTCAATGGTCATAGCCGATAGCGTAACATAATGATGATAATGATCCGTCTGTTCGTTTGCCGGTGTATTCCATAAAATTTGAGGTTTGCCGCGGACCCAGCTTGAATAAGGAAAATTTTGTTATTGGATTGGTTTTGGATTAGTTTTTAGTCCGTACGAGTCTGGCACTTCTCGCCCCAGCTAATATTTGATGATAGCGAAAGCAAAAGAGGTCAAAAGATGCCATAAGTGTAAGAGAGCCATACTTCGCCACGAATGGGTCGGCTCGACTGGAGTGATACCACGGCCTCACAGAAAACCGGCGTGAAACAACCACAGCATTGTGTTTCGCCGAGTGAGTGAGGTTACCGGAGGCCCAATCCCTAAAACTCAAAATCCCTAATTCCTAAAATTTCGGCAACACACTCGTAACTCTTCCGTTGCGGGTGTCCATGGGCGGCGCTGATTGTTTACTATCAGGTAATCCGTCTGCTCGTTTTCCGACCTATTACACAAAAAAAAAATGATACAAAACGTTCATTACTCCAAATTCATAAACTATTAATCTATCTATCTACCAAACCAAGTTCATTCCACTCTTCCTAAACAGGCGCGTCTAAAATCATAATAGAAAATCAACATTAGAATATTAATTCATTGTCTTTCCTTCCAAATTGAATCTGATAAACAGTCTAACCCTTAATGAAAACCTGTCCATCACTAGTAGTGTACTTGAAAATAAATTGTTTTCTAAAAATATGCGGTCGTTGGACGACAGACATGTTGGATCGAGTGTTGTCAGTTTCAAGCGGTTTGGTGTTAGCAACTTTTTGTATTTTGTTTTGTTTGGTCATGCTTTTTTTTTTCATTGAACTGTCTTGTTTTTTTTGGTGGATTGTCGGACATGGCTTTTTAGGTGTCTATCGGTCGTTCTGGACTTTTGCAGTCAAGTAGTAAAAAATCTTAGCATGAGAAGTTAAGTAAGTGTGAGAGAGCCATGTTTCGGCACGAATGGGTTGGCTCGACCGGAGTAATACCACGGCCGCACAGAAAACCGGCGTGAAACAACCACTGCGTTGTGTTTCACCGTGTGAGTGAGGTTACCGGAGACCCAATCCTTCCACTACCCCAATCCCTAAAAGGTCGGCAACGCACTCCTGACTCCTTCATTGATGCAGGTGCCCATGGGCGGCGCTGATTGCTTACCATCAGGTAATCCGTCTGGTCGTTTGCCGTCCTATGACAAAAAAAAAGTTCTGAATGGTGCACGGTATATAATGGCAATAAGGCTCGAGGAGCCAATAGACTATAAAAAATAGGTAGGTATTGCGGGGCAAGCACAATAAGGTACGGTTTCAGCCTGCCGAAGGAACGGAGTGGTTTTTAGTCCGTCCAGACTGACAATCCCTCTCACAGAGAAGTAATTTGGTTTAAATGGTGTTCCCTCGTCAAAAAAGCCCATATTACATAATAATATATCTTACTAGCTACTATCGCACGTTTCCACCCGCTGCTCGGCTCCATTTGATCGTAGCGTAATGTTTTGTAGCATATAGCACTCGAAAACATTTTAGCTATCAAGTAGTGAAAGAATTTTGGAAATCATTTTGGATAACCCCACTACATACAAACTTACAAATTTTACCTCTTTATAATATAAGTATACCTATAGACAGGTATTTATATTTTTTTATTTATTTGCCTTTTTTATACACATCAAAATGTGTGTTACGTTTTTTTGTGTTTATTCGTGTCATTTTTATATCATAAAATAAATATTTTATTGACGTTATGCATCGTGTCATTTGCGTAGTGTTTGTGTGTGAGAGCTATGCTTCAGTACGAATACGCTGGCTCGACTGGAGTGATGCTACAGCCTCGTGGAATACTAGTGTGAATCTATGCTTGTATTTGGTTTCTTCGTCTGAGGGATTAGCAGTGGCTCAATCTTTTCACCCCTCCCCTACTTTAACCCTAATCTAACCGTTTAACGAAATACTACAAGTAACTTCTTTAGTTTATTGAGTGTCCATGGGCAGCGCCGATTACATACCATCAGGTAATCCGTCTGCTCGTTTTTTGCCGACCTTTTCTATAAAAAGTTGCCGATAATTTATTAAGCAATGCTCATTTTTCATCAATTATTATAAGAAACTTTAATATAATAATAGATGGATAGATGATGTAGATAGATTCAAACCGGTCGATTTAGAATTCAGCGGAAGAGAGACCATATGGGTCTAGTATGATCTTGAATCACCCTATACTTAATTCTTCATGCTGTGTTCCGAATACTTTTTTTTCCTAACAAACCTTTCCCTCACCCTCTGATTTTCTGCTATATTGTTGGTGCATTTGCAAACATAAAATTTCCCAAAACATCACACCTAAACCCAGAATACATTTTTTTTCTTCTGACTGCATGGTTGGTGCGGTGGCTGGGCAACTGACTGCCGTGCAACGTGTCGCGGGTTCGATTCCCGCACGGAACAACACTTTGTGTGATCCACAAACTGTTGTTTCGGGTCTGGGTGTCATGTGTATGTGACATTTTATGTTTGTAAACGCACCCACAACACAGGAGAAAATCCTAAAGTGGGGCAACGTTTTTTTTTTTAAAAGAAAAAAAAAACACTAGGATTTTCTCGTGTGCAATATACACATCACTCAAGAGTTATTCCAAGCGTTTCAAGTCAACCAACTGCCTAGCCAACGGCAACGCTTCAACAACACTCAATGTATCGATAGTGGAAAGATAAAATTAATAAGCGACACTTTACCACTCCACAAAATAGGGTTTTTTATGTGATAGGTCGGCAAACGAGCAGACGAATTACCTGATGGTAAGCAATCGTCGTCATACATGAACAATCGCAACACCAAAAGAGAACTAGAGAGTAGAGAAGAAAATGAGTGTATTGCCGGTGTTAAAGGATAATGGTTTCGATATTTAAGGATTGGGAAGGGTTGGGGAAGAGGAAAGCACTGAGCCTCCGGTAACCTCACTCACACGGAGAAACATAACGATGTGGGTGTTTCACGCCGGTTTTCTGCGAGACCATGGTATCACTCCGGTCGAGCCGTCCCATTCATGCCAAAGATCTGGTCTATAGGATCTTTAAAATATTTTTTGTAAAGGGCCAAAATGTCGTTTATAAATTGTTTGCTAGTCCACTGTAGTTACTGTATGTAATATAAGCATTTGGCAAAAAAATCCAAGTTCGGAAAACCATATTTTTATATACAAAATAGACGACTCTCCTAGGATATCGGAGACGGTGCCAAATAACGCAAGAACTTGAATATCTCCGTCGAATCATCGGCAGATGGTAGATATAAATCATTATCTATTGAAAGTACATGAGATACTGATTCATGGGGTTACTACAAGCCATAAGGGAGTAGCGGATTTCATTCATTTCATCCTCAGAAAATAAAATTATTCAAAACACAATTTAGGAAATAAAAAAACAGTATAAACTTAGAAACGCATGTATATAAATACACACGCTTGAATTAACGGAGAAATACTCTAATATGCAACATGACACACGCGCTGCTCATGAATAAGAGTCCCGTTATGCCTTGAAACTAATCGAGTTATTATCAGTTAAATCACGTGAGTTAGACATTATTATCAGTGAATCTCTCTCTCTCTCTCTCACGATGGTACACAAAACATATTTCAAACAAACAAATAAGGATAGGTTTGAATTAAAAATATTCCTTTTGCTAAGACTTGTTTTTGGAAAGGATAAACCTGAGTATCTAATTTTCACCTAAAACTGTTGCTAATGTGTAGGCGTACTTCTTCCTGAATCGCATCATTACTTACCTCCAGATGAGATGGTGGTTAAACGCTGTTAAATGTAAGAGTGGGAGAGCCATACTTCGGCACGAATGCGTCGGCTGGACAGGAATGATACCACGGTCTCACAGAAAACCAGCATGAAACAACCACAGCATTGTATTTCAATGTGTGAGTGAAATTACCTGAGGCACTATTATTTCCCTCCCCTAATCATCTCCAAAAATTGAGTATGTTTTTCTTATAGATTACAAGCTGAAGATATTGATTATGGATGGAACTCAAGCCCAAGCTTGCTGTCATAGCTCACTTTCCGCTTGATGCAGGTGCTCGCCAGAATCGAAGTCGCAGACAAAGCGCGTAAGGGAACTATCCTCATCACGCTCCAACCGCCATAGAAAGAGACATTTTTGGCATCGAAGATCACGTGACTATCTCTTGCGACATAGAATACTACAAATCAAACCACAGTCACACAAAAAATCGGCTCCTCGAAAAATATTTAACACCATAAACAATTCCAATCAGATTCACTATGGACCCAGTAGCGCACAGCTTAAAGATGCAGTAACATAATTAATAAAATAAAATTATTTTAAATGTGCTTTTCAATTTGAAATTATTTTAATATATTTAATAACATTACCATCTACCTCTTCTAACTTGCACCAACCGAATATTTTCTTCCAAGTTTAAAGGAAATTGGGTTACCGTCGTTAATCACGGGAAGTGACGTCATGGTACCTACTTCCGTCGACCCTTACGGCTAACCGACTACCGAAAGTTTCTTTTGAGCTTCGAAATTGGCCGATGCCATCTTTATTGCGGCTTATAGGCTATTAGAAAGTGTTAAGATAGGTTCTGAAAGGTCGTCGTATCGCTTTTCAGTGCGGTTTTGTTGAATATTTTCTTTTTGCATTTTTTGGTGTTTCTGAGAAATTTGAATGTGAAAGAGGTGTTGCTATGTTTATACTTTAATGTTATAAATACTATATGTTACTCTAGCTACTCTCGCGCGGTTTCACCCGCTGCTCGGCTCTATTTGACCGCAGCGCGGAACATTTTAGCTATCTATCAGTAAAAAAATGTTGGCAATCAGACCAGCGGTTCCAAAGATTACCCCCTACATACGAACTTACAAACTTACAAATTTTACCTCTTTATAATATTAGTATAGATAAGATGGTTGGATACAAAGAGCCGTAGACCAACCTCAATGAAGAGAGCGTAATCCTTAATCACCCCCAATTCTTATACAATATACGAAACCCCAATCCCCAAAATGCCGACGACGCACCTTTCAGTGTTGCGGATATCCATAGCGGCACTAATTGCTTACCATCAGGCAATCCATCCGCTCGCTTCCGTTGAATCACATACAAAAATAAAGATTGACGAGTCACATGTCCAGAATTTTTGGTCTGCAACCCACTTACTTAGAATAACGTGTCCATAAGCGTCGTGAATTGCCTTTTTTTCCTGTCGGTTTGGAAAATCCTCATGGAGACCCACCGCCCTAGGGGAAGGGCGCCCAACGGTGGCCGCAGGTCGGCCACCCGTCGTGAATTGCCTACCATCAGGTATACCGTCTGTTCGTTTGCCGACCTATCCCATAAAAAAGGTACCTAACAGTTTACAACTATAAAAATAGAATAAAATAAAACAATCTTTATTTCGGACAAGTACATCAATAGGGGTTAGTAAAAAAGATATATTTAAAAAAAAACTATTTTAGTATTTTATATAATATAAGTATAGTAACAAGTCTGTTGTTGGAGATACATCTTCGCATAATGTCATGCAACAAAGGTGAATCGTACCTCCCTGCAATGGTTTTCAGGATGGAGTTGGAACTGGCCCGCACTCTGCAGAGCAGCGAGGAAGACTTCTGTCTAATGATGGCATGGAAGCCAACAACGTGTGCGTGTGTGAACATGCCAGAAGAACTGCAGAAACGGGGCAGTCCCATCAACATCCTGAACCCATTATTATTATTTCAGCCTATATTTATTGAGTTTCTTACTACCTTCAATTTTAAGATAACTAGCAAAAACAATCTAATATAAACTTCAATTCTTTAAGCATTACACAGAAAACAAAGCATCACAAGTCAAATTGAAACCCTATCCTTAACAACAATTAGGTCGACTTTCGAAGAAACTTCTAGAATAAAATTGTTAGGATCTATCTCGCACGAAATTTAATCACTACGAACAATTTCGCAAAGAAAACACTAGAACACAATTTGTCTACATTAATTAAAACTTTTGTGTTTTAAGTTCGAGACGAGAAGGAAATACAGACTAAGAAAGCAATCTTATTTTAGTTATTTGTGGGAAACGTTTTTACAAATTTATTTTGCCGTTACAATACTCTAAAAGGCATTAGTGTTAGAGCTGAATTTGGCGTGACTTGGTGGTATTTGAAAAGTGATATCTTGCAATTCAAAGAATAATTTATGTTCGGAGGGTATTCCAAATGTAAGCAGTTCGAAATGTTTAAAAAGTAATGCAATGTCTACTATTTCTCAATTAAATGCAAGGAAACTTTCACTTGCTATTAGCCTTTCTCGATAAATGGACTAACAAACACAAAAAAGAATTATCCAATACGAACCAGTAGTTCTGGGGATTAGTGCGTTCAAACCAACATAAAAACTCTCCAGCTTAATAATATTAGTATAAATTGCGTGACTGCAATCCCAATGGATTCCCAATCCCTGATGGGAAGCAGTGATGCAACCGTTGATGGTAAGGCGCACTTGTTTACTAAGAGCCTATTCACTCTAGCCTTGAAGACACCTAAATCATAACTGGATGGGAAGACCGTTGCAGGCAAGTTATTCCAATCATTAGATGTGCGTGATATAAATGACGAAGCTAAATGCTTAGACCGGATAGTAAAGGTATAAACTTATGTGTTATACCCTATAGCTTTCCTTGATGATAAAACAATTTAAGTAGTAAAAATAACCCTGAAGTTAAGCAATTGCACGCACACATGACACCTAGACCCGGAACAATAATTTGTTAATCAAACAAAGGGTTGTTTTAAGTGTGGGAAAGCCATGCATCTTCACCAATGTGTCGGCTCGACCGGAATGAAACCACGGCCTTACCAAAAACCGGCGTGAAATAACCATAGCGTTGTGTTTCACCGTGTGAGTGAGATTATCGCAGGCCCAATGCTTTCCCTCCTCCTATCCCTCCCCTAATCCTTAAATATCCGAAAACCTTATCCCCAAAAGGCCTACAACGCACTCGTAACTCATTTGGTGTTGCTTGTTTGGTGTCCATGTCCGGTTGCTTACCATCAGGTAATCCGTTTGCTAGTTTGCGGTACTATTCCATAAAAAGAACAAAATTGACACTGACAACAATTGACCTTGGGCAAAACCACCATTTTGGCAAACGTTCGCTTGGTAAGAAGCCAAAAGAATATTTTTCTTCTTATTTATTCTGCCTCGCTATGTATATCTATTTCATTCCTTTTTCTTTACTCACTTTGCATGTACACAACGTATGGGCGAAAGCAAAAAACAAAAAACCCCCTTTGTCTATTTCGACCCAGTTTCGTCCACTGCAGTCTTCAAGTGCGTCACATAATAAATGGCGTAGAATTTACTCTTTTGGCTATATGTGTATTGTAACATTTTTGACGCCTTCAAAAAGTAATTATCACACTATTGTGAAAAACCTCCGTCCCACACGGAGAAGGAATGTTAATAATTAGCTTTCGCCCGCAGCTTCGCCCTTGTGGTATGTTGATAAAAAGTAGCCTTTGTCCTATTCCGGAGTGTATCCTATGCCTGTGCCAAATTTCATCGAGATCCGTCCAGGGGTGATTGAGTAATAATCATCTAAACATTCAAACATCGTCACTTTCGCATTTATAAGAAGATGATTGTAAGAAGACGCTTGCTCAAGGTGGATTGGTGATTTTAAATTCATAAATAAAAATTATAAGCCAATTGTCATGGTGGCTAAGGTTAAGGCATCTGTTCCTCATGCAGAAAATAGCAATATAAACCTGTTAAATACCAATTTTACTTTATCCAAACGTATATGTCAAATTTCTTTTTATGATTATCTTTAATATGATTAATACTGTTGTCTTACCTATGTTAATTTAATTAGTTCTAGTTTTAATTTCTTTATATTTTGACTGTATAAATGCATAATTTTTAGAATGTTGGTTAGCTCGTAACTGGCTAATATAAATTACCTACTGCCTATAACCAATACTTTAAACCACTTTGTATACATAAGCTGTGAGCCTACCTTATAATAAATAAATAAATAAATATTCACTTTCTAAGTTTTTTTAAACACCATTACACCGGGTGAAGGAGGACATCGTGAGGAACCCTTTTTATGTTTTACGCTGGCAAACAAGCAGATGGATTACCTGATGGTAAGTGTATTATGGGGCTAAGGAAGTTTCAAGGATTAAAGAGACATGAGGGAGAGGTTAGCTAGCCGAGACCCTCATTCACTCTTTGGTCTCCCTGTCCCTCTCCATTCATTCACATTTATACTCATGACTTTTTTGTAACATGCGTTTCATCCCTCCTTTTCACATGGCCATACCAAGACAAACGGTTCCCTTTCAACTCTCCCACACTATATATGATCCTAAAATTTGAAATCGTCAATCTGCCTTAAGTGGGCGTATTGATTAATACTCGAACATTCTCCGTGTAAGAAAAAAGCATTTATATGCTTAGCATTTTACACTTAGAAGCTGGTATGTTAAGACACAATAAATATTCTCACTACAAAAATTTAAACTGGCCTATCCCTGGGCCTTACTCATCAAAACTAGCTTCAATTTTCCCAACAATCTACAAAAGTCACACCTACATATATCTATATCAATAAATATATTTTATCGTCCCCTCCACATCATAGGGATTCATCCGTTTATCCGTACCGTTGACCTTTTTCGCTGACCGGATTGAAAAGTAGTGTTATGTTAGCCGGGTCATTCTGGATGTAACAAATTGGTTCGGTTATAAGGAAAAGAAATGTTTTAGTACATAACTAGGTATAACATGTTCTATGTTGCACCTCAAAAGGTTGCTTTTTTGTTTTTTGAAAATACATTAAACACTAGGATGTGCTCTAACCAACTAGATCCGAAACAAATTTTTGGATCACACAAAGTGTAGTTCCATGCGGGAATCATTCTGTCGCTTCCGCGGACAAGATGGACATGAACGCACATAGTGCATAATGAAGTGGTACTTCATTTATGTCATTGATACTTCACATAATATTTTATTTATGTGTTATTTATTGACAAGTTTTATATTATAAGTAGCTTTTCCCCGCAACTTTGTTCGCGTGGAATAGTGACTGTGTCCTTTTTAGAGTTTCAAACTGTGTCTGTAAGAAATTTCACACAAATAGTTCAGTAGTTTAGGTGTGAAGAAAAGACAGAAAGACAGGCAGACTGACATAATCACAGGATAACGTATATAATATGTTAGTTGTTAAGGTATATCTATGGACCATTGTCACCTGAATATAAAGGATTAAATTTAATCAAATTGCACAACAGCCAGTTGCCCAGCCACTGCGCCAAACGTGCAGTCTAAAGAGCGTAGGGTGACGAAGGCATAAATATTAAATAGTAACACAATTACAAAATAATATAATTATACTATAAAATAACTTTAATGATTAATTATATTATGGCGAGGACCCTTCTGTAGATCAGGTACCGTATGGTATTCCCTCACTTAAAACACTTAGGCACAAATGGGCTCGAACGGAGTGATACCACGACCTCATAGATCATTGATGTAAAACAACTTTTGGATTTCGCCGGGTGGGTGAGGTTAGCGGAAACCTACTCCTCTCTCCCCTATCTACAATTCCCAAACGCCCATTTCTCAAATCCTTAATCCAAAGTAAGCTTGGTGTAACCTATTGCTTATCTTGCTTGTTCATCTTCCATGGGCGGCTCTGATCGCTTACCATCAGGTGACCCGACTGCTCAATAAAAATACATAATCGCAAATTATACGCTAAAATTAGTTTAAGAGGATCAATAAAAGGTAATTATGAGAGACTTCTGTAGTTAATTGAATTAATTACTGTTTCAGAGGTATGAATTAATAAGCGTATCGTTTTTAGCTGTATAAATCCGGAACACTGACTGCTGTATTGGAGGTAAACAGAAGTCTGAGTTGCAGAATGTAAGTTTTTTTTATGTGATAGGTCGATAAACTAGCAGTCGAATTACTTGATGGAAAGCAATTAGCGCCGCCCATAGACATCCGTAACAATGGAGGAGCCACGAGCAAGGGCTATAACTTCGGCACGAATGAGTCGGCTCGACCGGAGCGATACCACGACCTCACAGAAAACCGGCGTGAAACAACCACAACCTTGTGTTTCGCCGTGTGAGTGAAGTTACCAGAGGCCCAATCCTTCCCCTTCCCAAATCCCTCCCCAGTCCCTAAATCTCCAAATCCCTTATCCCTAAAAGCTCGGCAACGCACTCGTAATTTCTCCGTTGGGGGTGTCTATGGGCGGAACTGATTGATTGATTACCATCAGGCAATCCGTCTGCTCGTTAGCCTACCTATTACATAAAAAAAGTTCTAGTTTTAGTCGTCATCCAAAAACATATTGGTTTATTGAAATACTTTCTTGCCCAACCTACCATCAACTAAAACGATGTCGAGATGTCTTCCATATTTCACGGCACCAACAAACACGTTTTTCATGCCTTAGTTTCGCAGTACAAATATCAAAATAGTAGGTCAACAGTTGACAAATATAAAAAAAAGTATACCCATCTATAATAGTGACATTTGTCAACCAAAAGGATCAGAAGATGTTATAAGATCGTTTTTGTTTTTGGATCGCTTGGTGTAAGATATCGGCAGAAGAAGAGAAGAATATGTTTATGTATACAAATAATTTTAAGTTTTTAAGAGCCATGCTTCGTCACAAATGGGTCGGCTCGACTGGATTGATACCACGGCCTCACAGAAAACCGGCGTTTCGCGGTGTTAGTAAGGTAAGGTTAATTTGTTATTACTCGGAAAAGCGGAACGCCCTACCACAAAAAATTGTATTTTCTGAAAAAGGACCAACGTTATAATATATAAATGAACTTTATTATTATTATAAATAAAGCGCGCCTCGAAGAGTCAGTCGACAACTAGAGATGGGGCCCATCAGGACCAATGTTCAGACAAGGTTGCGGGGCAAGCAAACTAGGTTGTCAGTAAGAGTGTGACACTCCATCTCGACTCACCCTGGGTCAGAAGTCGTTATATGATGTTTCTCCTTTAAAAAAAGGAAGAAGATGAAGATTGTTTGAACATCATAATCGAAATTGAATATGACGTAGGTATTGTAACACAAACATATACAAAACTGATCACATTTCTACATAGCATAATTTTAATTTTAAAATAATTATATAAATTTATATTTGTTTCACTACTCTTCTCTGTAAGTTATTATTTTATGCCATAATGATTATTTATAACTTATGTAAAATAATTATTTTTATGACAGTCAACGGTAATTATTAAAATATTAAATTTTATTACTATAGAGGGGAAGTTTATTAAAATTATTCAGAATGTTAATGGTATACTAAAATATTATTAATATCCACACTTAGCAAGTGAAACACAATTTATCAGACCCCTAGGGGCTTTAAGGGATATCCTCCTGCACCGTTTAGGGATGTAATCGTCAAATATCGATAAATATGTTATTTTACGATTGTTGCTCGTTTTTTTAAGGGGGCAAGAAGAAATGTTTGAATACATACTATCCGGTTCCTTCTCCTGCTTTATGTCGATGCTGCGATACCTTATTGGGCTTGAACCCCGGCTGAACATCAGCACCATTCCCCCTCCCCCTCTTTGGTGGTCTAATGGCTTTTAATGCGAGCGAGGAGCGTTATAGGATGTACGCTCAAATACAATTGTTGCCTGTTTTTGATTTTTTAACTATACTCATTTCATTTATTATGTATGTCGGTTTGGCGATTTCAAACTTTTATAAGCATAGGTTTCCTGACGATGTTTTCCTTCACGGTCATTCAGTGGTGTATAAATAATCATAGAAAATACATATAACTCGGAAAAAGTCACATTGGTACTTGACAGGTTTCGAAATCACACTCTCATGCACGAGGAGCGGGCGGCGAACCCTCCGTGCCATCACGTCGTTTAAATAATAATACGCGTTTTTTTATTGTGATCCGTCAAACGACTTTGATCCACACGGAAACATTACACACGTTTCGAGAACCAACCAACAATAAAATAAATAATATCGACAAAAGAATATCGACTAGTTACCCACCCGTAAAACAGGGATGGCAACGTGCAAAATACTATAATACTTACAGTTTAAAAGTACCGGGGTATTTTTCCGCACGATTCTCCTTTTCAGGTTTAGTAAGCCCGACCACCCTGAAAGTACCTCTCGCTAACCTTTTTCGTAATTTTTAAACGTTACATTTTACAAAGTTGGTATTTTTAAACTCGTTTCCTCATGTCGGTGTTGTTCAATTAGGTGTGTTTAGGTTTAAATTTATAATATTACGCTTGTTGGTTTCAAAGATGTTGTGGTGGCTTTTTCTTTTCTTTCTTTTCCCAGTCAAATGAACTATGTACTATGTCTAGCTTCCGCTCTCGGCTTCGCCCGCTTGGTATGTTGATAGAAAGTAGCCTATGTCCGATTCCGGAGTGTATCCTATGCCTGTGCCAAATTTCATCCAGATCCGTTTAACCGTTTTGGCGTGATTGAGTAACGAACATCCAAACATCCAAAACATCGTAACTTTCGCATTTATAATACTAGCTGTTGCCCGCGACTTCGTTCGCGTGGACTTCAGGTTCGTCCCGTCTAGTCTTGTTGGGTGTCTTTCATGCAGAGGCAGACCCAAGATCCGCCACGCTGCTTCGTTACTAATAACATATCTACCGGCTCGATACGTTTGCACCTCATCTCGCGCAAAAAATGTGTTTTTTACGACTTCACATTAGAAACGTCAAAAATTGTAGCCTATGTGTTATTCTGATGTATAAGCTATATTGTGGCAAAGTTTCATTCAAATCCATTCAGTAGTTTTAACGTGAAAGAGTAACAAACATCCATACATCCATACTTACAAACTTACGCTACTCTCTACTTATAATAGTCGTAGGATAAGTAGCATTATTTAGACTTTAGGCGGTGCCGATTTAGATCACCACAGATGGGGCCGTGTTTGGTTGCGGGGCAAGCGCAATGAGCAATTGCAGCCTTGGCCTAGAGCAGGAGAAAGAACGGGGGGAGTTTTAGACAGTGAGAGCCTGACACTCCCTCATACCTTAATCTAGGCTAGAGAAGTCATTTGATGATTTTCTGCTCACAAAAAAGGTGGAGCCGATTGGATACCGTCAGACGGCACGGTAGGCGCCGAGGTCGGGCAACTGGCTGCCGCGCAACGTGTCGCGGGTTCCATTCCTGCACGGAACAACTCTTTGTGTGATCCGCAGTAGTGTTACGGGTCTAAAAGTTATATGAATGTTTGTCACCCACGATACAGAAGAAAATCCAAGTGTGGGGCAAGGTTTAAAAAAAACTAAAAAAGGAAGATATATAGAATACTACGTCCGCTCGTTTGCCACCATACCACATAGAATTACACACATTAAAATCGAAACCTTGTTTTGTCATTCAATAAGCACCTCTACCTACCTCTAAACAACAAACAAAACTATACCCTATAAATAAACAAAACAAAACTTATTCCTTTGAAACGAATCCCCATAATGCAGCTAAGTCCCTTTAAAATGAGGAACTCGGCACGATATATTAGACAGTTTAAGAGAATAAATAGGTAAACAGACAAACTGTAGCGTTCCCGTACATTGCGTTACCTGTTTAGGCTTCAATAACTCAAGTGGTTAAACACCGGTTAAGCTCACGTGACTTACTATCACACCGAAGCATAAAACAGTCTACGTATGTACGAATTATATATACGAAACTTTTTTTATTACCTACGTTAAAATTGTTTGGTTCGTAACTTATAAACATAAAGCAAGTGTAATGGTCAGTAGACCTTTATAATCATCAGCCTATAAGTGTCAACTGCTGAGCAATTCAAAGGCCTCTTCTCACACGGAGAACGTTTGAGCATTTATCAGCGTGCTTGCTCAAGAAGAATTTATCGATTTGAAACTTAAATTAAAAAATTATAAGACCAGATTTCCTTAAGATGTTTTCTTTCACCGTATATCAGGGGTGTCATAATCATAGAAAGTACATATAACTCGGAAAACGTCAAATTGGTACTTGCCAATGTACATTTTTTTTAGGCAACAAAAACTTTATTTTATGGTAGGTGGTTGGAGAAGTGTGGAATGAGTTCGTTATTATCTATTTTTTTTTCTATATTTTTTTATTTATGGTATAACTCTTTTAATTTATTTACCGATAAATATGCATTTTTTTTATTAAGTACTTGTAGTTTTCGATAGCACATTAAATTTTTACTGACATTACCAGCGATCTAACTCAGATCACATCACTCGACCTCTATTCTCTACGTATAACTATTAATTTCTCAAATCTAATATCAAAACACAATCCCAAACACAACCCAAACGATCCTTCAATTCCACATTAGGGTAATATCCATTTGTCCACTCACAATGGACATCCTGCAACTGCATCACTTCAAACTTTGCAGACAAGTGTACCTACATACGTAATCTAATTCTCAACCTACATCACATCAAGCTATCCTTTTATAGTTTCCGAATCTAAGACAGAAGTTATAAGGTTGAAGTTTGGTTATGTAAGTATGGTAAATTGGGACAGCTTGACGTGCGTGCTCAAGTACGTTCGAGAAACTACTGACAAAGACTGAACTTGTCGTTGCAGTGCTAGATTTTCTGTTATGTTGCATTTGATTCTAAGACTAAATAATATACGGGTTTTAGAATTCGTGAACTCTTACTGACAAATAATCACCCCGTTCCTTTACCAGTTCCAGCTCGGGCCCGTGGTACACGAGGTTATACCTAGTTAAATACCAACTAAGGAGGTTTTTAATAAGAGTCTGGATTTCCAAAAGCGTTTATGTAACCTAAATGTCTTCAAGGCCGAAATGAGCACATAGAATTATAATCATAATAATTATTTTCGGGATTCCGTCCGGGATCCTGTGATCGGAAACAAACATACAAATAATAATAATAATAAATATATTTATTTTCTCTTCACAATAGTCCTTATGAGCGAATAACATTAATGTAAACTACCTATAAGACTAACATTGTGAGAGACCAGAGCCTGAAGTAGGTTTTTGACAAACCTGTGTTACAGGTCTCTGGGGCCCTCCCATAGCTAGTATCACAAACTTATAACGAGCGGTAAACAGAGTTATATTAATTTTAAAAACAAACAAACAAGAAAAAAAAAGACTTGGACAATAGTAGAAAAAAAAATAGTAAATAGTATTAGCCAGAGTTTGCAAAGAATAACTAATAAGTGTGTCTGAGTTTTGTGTTTTGTGAGTATGAGAGTGTCGTGGGTGTATGTGAACTAACAAATGATGATTAAATACGAGTATCGATCATCGCTCACTTCCAGGTGAGATAATGGTTTGAAGCCGAGTAATAAGCCGAGAAAATTGATTTCTATCGATGATTTAAGTTTATTCTTATCAAACCCCTTCTCGAATTCAATTTAAAAATATTTTATTTTCTATCATGAAAACTTTAATTGTTTGTTGCAACCGAATCAAAAATATTCATAGAAAGTGTGGGAGAGCCATGTTTCGGCACGGATGGATCGGCTCGACCGGAATGATACCACGGCCTCACAGAGTTGCCGTGTGAGGAGATTACCGGAGGCCGAATCCTTAAAAGATAAAAAGATAAAAAAAGATAAAAGATAATTTATTTTGTAAAACATGGGTGTATGTGTACAAAGCAAATAATTGCAACATAAGGTGTAAACAATAATAATAATCAGACCCTTACATGTTTTGCCTAGGATAGGCGTACAAAATTTTGTTCTATTTGAACCGAAACGTCATAGTGTTAGGCATCAATTAAGTATTCCTTCAGATTATAAAAACATTTGCTAATAAGAAATTTCTTTAATTGTAATTTAAATTTATTTAAGGGAAGCTGCTGAATGGATTTGGGTATTTTATTATAAATAACAGGCGCTAGGCAGAACACACTTTTGTGCATTAGTGCAGTGTTGCACGGCACAATACTTAGTTTGTCACCATCCCTACGGCTACGATTGCTTGCATCGGCAAGGCGACTAAATAGCTTTGGGTTGGTTTTTACAAATATAGCGACCTCATATATAAATAGGGAGGGTAGAGTTAGTATTTTATATTTAATGAAATATTGCTTACAGCTATCAGTGCTTCGGAGACCAAACATTGCCCTGATGCATCTCTTTTGAGATTTGAAGACAATTTCTTTGTTGGTCGAGTTGCCCCAAAATATTACTCCGAATCTCAAGACAGACTCAACTATGCCATGATATGCTGTAATAATGGCATCAGTGTCTATGATGGCTGATAGTCTGTATAGAGCGTATGTGGAGGAACTAACTCTTTTTGTGAGTTCCTCCGTGTGTGTCTTCCAATTCATATTTTTGTCAATGATAATACCTAAAAATTTTGCAGTAGCAACTGTTTCTAGTAATGCGCCTTGATAACTGATTTTAAAATTTGGATCACTTTGGATCCTTCACATCCCAATCCCTAAATCTCCAAATCACTAACCTCAAAAGGTCGTCAACGCACTCCTTACTCCTGTTGCGGGTGCCCGTGAGCGGCTACTACTAATACTACTAACAATGAAACAATTAAAAAAATTTAAAATAAAACAAAATGGCAAAATGGCCATGCCAAATGGGTAACGAAAAAAAATCAACCTTCTTTCCATCCTTCCTGTTGTAATTACACTTCGGTGTAAGAAACCACCAATTAATCTGTGTTTTAGCGGGTACACTAATCCGTGGTTGGTATTTCTCTCACATAAAATTTATTGGCCACCCTAAGGATGTACCGAATTATTCAATTAGACTTTCACTATTTAAGTGGGGCATTACTCCTCTACGAAAGGAAGGAACCGGGAGATTTATTATGCTTTGTTTCATAAACCTCTTTATATTGGTTCGAAGATTTCTTTGGAAGGCGTATTGTCAGAATTTTTTTTTCTAGGTCTGTTAACGAACGTCCAGATTCCCTGATAGTAAGCAATCAGCGCCGCCCATGAACATTCGAAGTACCAAAGAAGTTACTACAAGTGCGCTGCCGGCCTCTTGTGGGTTATTAGGGATTTAAAAATGAGAGAGATGAGAGAGGATATTTGGGAGGGGAGGAGTAATGAAGGAGGGTAACCTCACTCACACGGCGAAACACAAAGTAAGTGTTGGTTCACGCCAGTCAAACGAGCAGACTTATCAGGAATAGCGGCTGATCAGTCAGCATTGCAGATCATCATCAGCCTATATAAGTGCCCACTGCTGAGCAAAGGCTTCTTCTCATACGGAGAAGGTTTGAACATTAAACACCACGCTTGCCCAATGCGGGTTGGCGAATTCAAACTTTTAATTAGAAATTATAAGTCCAGGTTTCCTCACGATGTTTACCTTCACCGTATGTCAGTGGTGTCAAAATAATCATAGAAAGTACATATAACTCGGAAAAAGTCACATCGATACTTGCCAGGTTTCGAATCCACACCTTCATGCATGAGAAGCGGGCTCCTTAACCTCTGGGCCGCCACGGCTATTCACGGCGTTATAGATGCAAGGCCAATATTGTACCGCGACACAGGCCCATAAAAAAAAGACGGGGTGATTGTAAGCAGTAAGAGTCTGACACTCCCTCTTGCCCCACCAAAAGCAAGAAAAGATATTGTATGATTCTATGATTCTTTGGATCTTGGATACTTGACTTTAATAGCACAGTACACAGTCGGGTGGCTCACTGCACCAGAGGTACATTGTCAATGGCCGACACTCTCTCGGCCACCTTATTTATAGTATATATGATGACAATGACATTGACAGTTCTAGTGCGACAATGATTAGTATTACTAATTGCAGATAATACTGTTGTATTCCCTCCTGAAAAAAAAAACTGTCTAAGATGGTTAACCACAAATCGTTTCTGAACTTGGCAAGCCTTCAATAAGCCGTCCAAGACAGTCATTCATGCGTCTGGGACGCGCCGGACTTCAGTGTTCCGGTGTTTTCATGGTTGTATCTACTGTAGATTCTGGCTTACAGGAGTTGCAGCGGGTTTACGAGGTTGCGGCAGACTTGACCGAAAAAAAACCTTCGAAAAATCAATTAGTCCCTATTCACGAGCTACAATCGAACCAAAAACTCTTATACAGTGAACTCGGTAATCACATAAGAAACAGTTTAGAAGAAGAACGTCCTAACACACAACAATTTCCAAGAAAAAGCATTTTCTTTGAGAAAACTTTCATTACAAGACATCCGGATATCCCTTTGTAGCAAATACCAAGTTACCTTTACACTCGAAGAGCACTTTAAGCCAATGCACTAAAGACTACATTCAATCAAATGGGTGCTAAAGGTAAATATGCCCGAAACTGAGATGAATCGTCTGTGCAAAGTTATTTTTGCGGTTGTTGTAGTCTGTTGGTGGAATGAATAGAGGCGGTTATAATGGTTCATCGAATGCAAATAGAAAGTTGGTTTTCAGCGTGTTCTAGATTAAGACGATAGCAGAGGTGTACTAATTACTAGACCAGTAGCACGTGTCGTGACGAGATAAGGAAATAAGGAGAATATATTTGAGCTAAATTTTCGTATACATATGTAACTTTATGCTTGTTATCATGTAATAAGGTTCGTTTTTCACTAACAGTCGTTGCCGTAATAGTTAAAATAATTATACTACTCATATATTTCTTACAAATTATATACACCTTTCTCAGGATCTATTTATTAAGTAAATTACTGCATGTATACTTAAGAGTAACCATGGAGTTTCTTGCTAATTTTTCTCCATAGAAGTTAAGTGTGGGAGAGCCAAGCTTCGGCACGAATGGGTCGACTCGAACGGAGTTATACCACGGCCTCACATAAAACCGGCATCAAACAACCACAGCATTGTGTTTCGATGTATGAGTGAGTGTACCGGAGGCCCAATCCCTCCCCCTCCCAATCCCTTTTCAATACTTAAATATCCAAAACCCTTATGCCTAAAAGGTCGACAACGCATTTTTAACTCCTTTGGTATGGCGGGTGTCCTTCGGTGGTGGTGATTGCTTACCATCAGGTAATCCGTTTGCTCGTTTGCCATAAAATCTACACTTTGGAAATGGTTTGGAACGAGAAAATAACTGCACTAGAAGACAGACCGACAGACAGTCCATTTTTAAAAACTTTCCCTTAAAAAGTTTATAATCTTAATATGACTACTACTATATTATGAAATACTCCTAACATTTTCTTAAAGGTCAGTCTATTATCTAGACAAAAAAAGGGTCTAAGTCGATTTATTTGTTGTAGAAGTAAGTCGGTACAAATCCACTTAGATCTCTGCCTATCCCACGTGAGAGTGAAGTGAATATAATATAATTGAGTCGGGTGTCCGACAAAAGGATAATAGTTGAACCCATATTCCGTTACGTTGTTATATTTTGTTATAAGGTTACGTACATGCTGGCGTTTAAGGATGGAAAAAGTATTATAGTGTTTATCATCATAACAATAATTCCTATATTTGCGTGCAGGAACTATTACAAACTATATCATCAACATCATTATAGTCGTCAGCCTATTGAGTAGATAAAGGCCTCTTCTCACACGGAGAAGGTTTGAGTATGATTCACTACGCTTGCTCAAGCCAGATTGGAGATGTGACATTTATAACTGGAAATTATTAGTTCAGGATTCCTCACGATGTTTTCCTTCACTGTATGTCAGTGGTGTCGAAATAATCATAGAAATAGAGAGAGAGAGAGAGAGAGAGAGAGAGAGAGAGAGAGAGAGAGAGAGAGAGAAAGGGGTAGGAAGAAAGAAAAGTCCCGTTGTGACTTCAAACAAGTACTTTCTCAGTTATTTCACGTGTACGTGTGTTTAAGTTTAAGTGTGGGAAAGCTATGCTTCGGCACGAATGGGTCGACTCGACCGGAGTGATACCACGGCCTCACAGAAGACCGACGTGAAACAACCACAGCGTTGTGTTTCGCCGTGTGAGTGAGGTTACCGGAGGCCCAATCCTTCCCCTCCCCCAATCCCTCCTCAATCCCTATATCTCCAAATCCCTAATCCCTAAAAGGTCGGCAACGCAGTCGTAACTCCTCCGTTGCGGGTGTCCATGGGCGGCGCTGATTGCTTACCATCAGGTAATCCGCCTGCTCGATTACCCGACCAATTAAATAAAAAAAAAACGTGCGCTAGTCATTATTTCCAATGATTTTAGAATGCTTCACGATAGTTTATATTACAAAATAGTTTATAATATGTATAATAACATCCATTAAATAGTGGAAAAATTCAGTATCCGCATTACAGCCGTGACCATTATGAAATAAATAAATAGAAATAGAGTTTGCAAAGTATCAAAAACTACCCAATATGAACTCGACCTAACCACCCCTTAATATCCCGTAAATAAATAGGTTTTCGTTCATAGGTTTATTAAAACGCACGCGGTGGGGCGCCAAAGTGAAATATGGCAGTCAGTTACAATTTATTCTATCTTAATACTATTATTTACTAAGCGACCAGGATGGTGTTTAATGATACCTTTGTCTGCAACTAGTTTTGAGTCTTTGTATTACTCGGGAGTATATAGGTTGAGTTTCTCATACCTTATCATCAAATGTATTTTTCTACTCCTAGTGAATATTTGCAACTTAATTTAGGTGTGGAAGAGCCATGCTTCGGCACGAATGGGCCGGCTCGACCGGAGTGATACCACGACCTTTTTATGAGGCAAGCCCGCCGCAACCTCCCAAAACCGCAACTCCTGTAAGCTAGGATTAACAGTAGATACAACCATGAAAATACCAAAATACTGAAGTCCGGCGCGTCCCAGGGACATGAATTACTGTCTTTGATCCCGCAACGTATTAAATCAGAAGATATTATTTAAGGAGAAGAAATTAGTTTTCACTTCCCTCGGTAAATTTAATGCATGATACAGAATGACTTAAAGCTTAAAGGCCGAGAAGAGACTGTACAACTGGGAGAAACCCAGTCGACAAACACCACGGAAAATTTAGTATTGTAATTGTAATGGGACCTATGTGTCAGCTGCTATAGCTGTTTATAGTAATAGGTATGAAAAAAAAAATAAAAAAATTCCTCCTTTCCCCATCTTTAATTCTCAAAACCCCTATCCTTTAATCCCTAACCGGTTAATAACCAACAACAGCCCGGTAACGAACTTGAGGTAACTCTTTGGGTTTCGCCGTGTGAGCCAGGTAACCGAAGGCGCAATTCATCAGCCCTAATATCATCAATCCTCAACTCCCTAATACAAACTAATGTTTTTTTTTTTGTGAGGGAAAAATCGTCAAATAACTTCTCCCGCCCAGGGCCGAGCGGGAGGGAGTGTCAGACTCTTACTGACTAAAAACCCCCCTGTTCCTTCTCCTGCTCTGGGCCGAGGTCGCGGTGCCTCATTGCGCTTACCCCGCAACCCCGGCAATACAAACTAATGTTATGAATGCGAAAGTAACTCTGTCTGTCGGTCTATCGTTTCTTCACCGAAATTTGGTACAGACGTAGTTTGGAACTTAAGAAAGGACATAGGATAGTTTTTATACCAAAATCCGCAGAGCAAAAGCTAGTACTAGAATATACTTACAAGAGGCCGGCAAAGCACTTGTAGTAACCCATTTGATATTACGAGTGTCCATGGGAGGCGCTGATTGCTTACCATCAGGTTAATCATATGCTCGTTTGCCTAACTATAACATAATAAGAGAAAAAAACTTGTGAAGAAGAAAAACTCTAAAATAATGGACACCTAAAGATTTCGTTACGACCGCATCACATCGCTCGTTTATTACCTTTCAGCTCAGAAATTGAGGTGTAAGCCTTTGAGTAAGTAGCTTCATTATGCCTTGAAATATTAGCTATTTAACAGAAAAGACTTTGGTGTGAGAAGTATTGGAAACTTGTTATTGGATGTCTGTCCGTTTATAGACAAACATTTTTTCTACTATCTATTGATATACGCCGTCTTGATAGCCTGGAGGTTAAAAATACTTCTCATGCATGAGGGTGCAGGAAAAAAACAATCTGAAACCTGCAAGTACCAATGTAACTTATTCTGGGTTTGTATGTGCTTTCTATGATTATTTAGATAGCACTGGCATACGGTGAAGGAAAACATTGTGGGCAAACCAGGACTTATAATTTGCTATTATAAGTTTGAAATCACCAATCCGCCTTGAGCGAGCGTGTGATTAATGTTCAAACCTTCTGAGAAGAGGCATATGCTCAGCAGTGAGCACTTTTTATTAAGTGATAGGTCGGCAAACGAGCAGACGGATTGCCTGATGGTAAGCAATCGCCGCTGCCCATGGATAACACGAAAGGAGTTATGAATGCGTTGCCGGCCTTTTGGGGATAAAAGTTTGGGATATTTAGGAATTGGGAAGGGATGGGGGGAGAGGGAGAGGGTGATTGCGTGTTATCACTCCGATTGAGCCGACCCATTCGTGCCAAAGCTTGGCTCTTCCACACTTATAGGTTGATGATGTGATGTGATGTGACAAAGCAACGCGACTTTAAACATAATTATTAACTTAATATGTCTTACGAAAGTCGTAGAGTGAAAATAGCCAGTCTGGTCATTCCTAGAATAGTAGCACTGACGGCTTAGAATTTCCAGACTTATTATTGTCCACAGATTTCGAAATAACAAATGAAATCGAATTGTTTCATTCGATGACCGATCGCCAAACTTTTACAATATACTTGACTTACAAAAGTACTTGGACTAATTAAAGTATGCCCTTTAATTGTGTTTAGGTCTTTTAAGGAGACTTGTAGGTTTTTTTTTGTTTTTTGGAGACATTGTCTATAAATAATTATAATTGTTTAGGCGATTATTGTCGTACAGAGAAGGGCTGTATGTTGAGCTTATGGTTTCAAATCCCGGTTTAAGCAAGGGTGGTGATTAATGCTCAAACCTTCTCCGTGTGAGAAGAGGCCTTTGCTCAGCAGTGGGCACTAATAGGCTGATGACGATGATAATTAACTATTGATTTACTGCAATAAAACTCTTTGACCTTCCGCCGTATTCAGTTTTTCATGGTCACTCAACCTTGTCCTTACTAATTGGTTTTCGTAATAAAATAGTTACAAAATAATATTCACTACATAGTATAAATTAAAGTCGCTTTTAAAACAAATAAATCTTTAAAATAACGCAACGGATTTTTATGCGTTCTTTTTTTCAATAGACATGGTGATTGAAGAGAAACTTTTATATGTATAATAACATCCATTAACCAGTGGAGTAATTTAGTATCAGAACTGCACTCGTGCGAAGCCCGGTGAGTTGCTACTTTTGTTATAATCGAATTAATCTTAAGTAGATATTCGAGATTAGATCTTCAATACGTCCATGACATTCTGCGATTTCAAGGAAGTATTTTATATAGGTATTAATCCCATCAACTTTAAGGAAAAACAACAGAGAAAATAGTGTTAGATAAATATAAATAAATCAAAGAGTCTTCTCGTCGTGACATGATGATATATTGAGAGCAGGTCTCGACAAGACAGAGGGGATATACCCCATAATTAATTGTTTTTACTGAGCAACGTACACAAATGTAAAAGTGACGGTATGAAACTGATAAATGATAGGTATGTAGATAGATTTCTTTCAATTCAATTTCTATCTTACAGTTTTATGATTAAGTTTAAAAGTCTTTGACAGATTTTTTATTTATAAATTGGATATTATATTATAATGTAGATATAGTTTCAATTCTTAAAGGATTTCTGCCTTATAGTGTTGTGATAAAGTTGAAAAGTCTTTAACAGATATTTTACTTATAAATTGGATATTTTATAACATTTTCTAAACATTTTCACTTCTAATATAAATTCGACAAATAACGTTTTATATTCAAACTTATCTTGTACATAGCGTCGTGCATACCCTAAGCCTAATGCTACATACCAATACTTTTTACTATACAGTACAGAAATACGTCACAATACAGTTATAATCTTAAACAAAATTCACATAAAACTCACAACTGGCTCGACTAGATTGAAAACCAGGCCGTGGTATCAATCTGGTATCGTCTGTAATCGTGGTATCAATGGTATCAATCTAGTCGAAAAACGTCTCACAGAAAACCGGTAGGAAACAACCAGAGCGTTACGTTTCGTCGTGTAAGTGAAGTTATCGAAAGCTTTTCTTCCCCACGTCCTCCCGTACCAACGCCTGCAACACCATCTACGGTCCAAATGACTGGCAACGCTCTTGCGTTTGCCAGTCCTCAGGTGTTGCGAGTGGGCAACGCCGATTGCTTACCATCAGCTAATGCGCCCGCTCATTTCCCGTCCTATCCCCTTAAACATAAACGGCCTTATTACAAAACAAGGTTTTACTTTAGTCTAGGACTAAACCATTGAGCCAGTTTTCGTATTTCGAATTGAAGGTAGATGACAATAAGATTCAAAATTCAAAACCCGACTCAATGGTTTAAACCTGGACTAAAGATAAACCTTGTTTTGTAATAAGGGGGAAACTGTCGATTTTAACAATCGAATTCGAAAATTTTGAATTTAATAAGTGGTCAAGAACTCATTTGAAGTTAAAACTCCTTGGTCTGAAATAAAAAAAAAACTATTACAACCTCACCCAAGCTGTGTCACACACACACATCTCTCTCAAAATTGTAACCCGAAATTCCTTAGTAAACTATGTCTGTCCCTTGAAAACCTTGAACTTTATGAAGTTTTGCCACTAGTTCGCATATTAAGACGTTCCACTGTAACTTAGTTTGAGCTCGTGCCATCAATCTTCATCGCAAGGAATGCGTGTCATGTTCTTTTCAAATGTAAAGCTGTACTATGATTGAGGTTTCGGGTGCCGAAGTTCTTATGGGTAAATGGAGGAAACACTCGCTTTTTCTAACGGCTTTTCTTCGCTCATCATGGTGAAAGAGAAAGTAATAATACATCTATAAATAGCATAAAGATAAAAAAAAGAAAGAAAATTATCAATCATTAAAGAAAAACCAATGTTTATAGTTTAAAACAAAAGTACAAGGAGTACCTATCTTTTTCAAGTAATTTGCATGTTCTGTTTTCTTTTTATATAAGTACTATTTTTATGTGTCAATAAATTATATAGGTAATACTTGCGACCCAGCTTCGCACGGTTGCAATACTGATACTAAATTTCTCCGCTATTTAATTGATTTTATTACTGTACCTTTAATAATACCTTTTTTTTTAAAACGCAGCCCACACTGACAACTCTCCTGTGTCATGAGTGCGTTTACAAGTGGGTACAAATATACAATTACATATATACATTACACCCAGACTCGAAACAACAATTTGTGGATCTCATGGTACGGGATGGGGATTGTGCGATCCATGGCCCTCTACGGTGCCCCTGTGTGGGCGCCGGACTTGAAGCGGCGGCCGGCTCGTACGCTGGTCGCGTCCCAGAGGGTCATGGCTATACGAGTAATCCGCGGGTATCGCACGATCTCCGGGGAGGCGGCGAACCTCCTTGCCGGATCACCGCCGTGGGATCTAGAAGCGAAGGCGCTCGCGCGCGTCTACAGTTTGCGCGCAGACGCGCGTAGCCGGGGCGAAGATCCTTTGCCGCGCCAAATAAGTGCGTGGCGGAATGAGCTCCGGCGAGATCTCATGGCAGAGTGGAGACAACGACTGTCGCAACCGAGGGCCGGGCACGCTACCATAGCAGCGGTAAGACCCCTCTTTGAGGAGTGGCTTGAGAGACGCCACGGCGTCCTCACCTTCCGTCTGACGCAGGTGCTTACCGGGCACGGCAGCTTCGGTAGGTTCCTGTTTCGGATTCAGCGGGAGGAAACGCCCGAGTGTCGTCATTGTGAGGACCACCTAGAGGATACGGTGGAGCATACGGTAGCGGTATGCCCTGCCTGGGCTGAGCACCGCCGTATCCTCAGGGAAGTGATCGGCGGCGGCGACCTCTCGCGCCCGGCCTTAGTCGAGGCCATGGTGCGGAGTGAGAGGAACTGGGACGCCGTCTCCTCCTTTTGTGAAGCAGTCATGCTCGCAAAGAGAGAGGCGGCCCGCGTGAGGGAGCAATCCTCCTCCTCACGCCCCAGCAGCCGCAACTGGCGACACTACGGGCGTCGGGGATCGAGGGACGATCTCCGGCCACCGTAAGTACGGGCCTGCGGTCGGCGAGTAAGGGCAGCTCGCCGCCCGACCAGAACTAGGCCCGAGCGTACGGCGCGTAGCGTTCCGCGCGCGCCTCAAAGAGCCAATAGACCACCACAGACGGGGCCCTAAAGGGCTGATGTTCAGCCGGGGTTGCGGGGTAAGCGCAATAAGGTACCGCGACCTCGGCACAGAGCAGGAGAAGGAACAGGGGGGTTTTTAGTCAGTAAGAGTCTGACACTCCCTCCTGCCCGGCCCTGGGCGGGAGAAGTCATTTGATGATTTTCCCCTCACAAAAAAAAAAAAAAAAAAAAAAAAAAAAATGGTACGGGATGATTTTGAATCTGTAAAGATTTACCACTCCTTCTGGCCCCACACAGTGCGGGAGAAAACATAATCAATTTCCCCCTCAACAAGAAAAGCTGTGTTTTAGACCGGTTAGATATATAAATAGATAGATAACACATTTATTGAGAAATAAGTGGGTACACAATACAAATTAACACGAAAATAAAATCAAACAAAAAAATTACGTATTAGACGGGTAGTACGAAAGAAAGAACACAAAGAAAAAGGAAAAAATAAAATAAAATAAAAAACGGCGCGGTTCGGTGTGTTTTGGCTTTAGTTTGCACCGAATGGGAGTCCAGCTCAGCTTGTGTGAGGTATATACCTGACGCTGGTATTCTGCTGGATCCCTGCAATGACGTACGGACGTCGAGTAGACCGAACAACTGGTTCTCTATAAGGCAGTTGTATCACTCCGGTCGAGCCGGCCAAACCATGGCTCTCTCACACTTAAAACGCTCTCTACATACTATACTATAAGGATCTTATACTTCACACACTACACAGTTATATCAGTACACAGTATTAAACAAAGTCGCTTTCTCTGTCCGCTTAAATCTTTAATCTTTATCACTATGTACGCTTAAATCTTGAAAACGTCGCAACGGATTTAGATGCGGCTTTTCCTATACTAATATTATAAAGAGGTAAAATTTGTAAGTTTGTATGTAGGGGGTAATCTTCGGAACCGCTGGTCGGATTGCCAAAATGCCTTTCACTGATAGATAGATACAATGTTCCTGAGTGCTATAGGCTGTAAATCATCACGCTACGATCAAATAGAGCGCAGCAGCGAGTAAAACAGCGCAAGAATAGCTAGTTTTTAGTATCAACACTAAACCCGTGCGAAGGCGGGGACGGGTCGCAAGTGTAGTATAGTACTCAATTTGCAAAATACATCCCTTACGAGGCTCCCATTTATCAAGATCATACGGCCTACGTTGAATGCAATTTTAGCCAAAATTGACCCAGTATCGTCGAAACTATGGCACAGGTATTTCGTAGGCATCTGATCGAGTCGGCGAGATTAAATTTTCTTGTGTTACACTGTACGATATTGTTTTACTTTGATTCGGTTATAAGCCTGGGCTGTCAAAGGGTTGCTGCATGCTATCTTACATAGCTTTCGTGTAAAAGAATATTTGTTGGAACGAAATAAAATCGGTGATTTTACTTCTCGTAACGGAGAGAGGTGAGGGGAAAATCATCAAAATGACTTCTCCCGCCCAGGACCGGGCGGGAGGGAGTGTCAGACTCTTACTGACTAAAAACCCCCCTGTTCCTTCTCCTGCTCTAGGCCGAGGTCGCGGTGCCTCATTGCGCTTACCCCGCAACCCCGGCTGAACACCGGAGAGAGGTGATGGACATTTTTGACTGTTAATAAGTAGGAGTAGAAGAAAGCAAGGTCTATTCCAAAGCCTGTGCCATTAGCTCCATACTTGGCAAACTGGTCAGAGATGGTCAGGACTGGTCAATCTATTAGTTATAAATGTGATTTCTGTTTAATTTTAATATGCAGGGCTAGTCGCTTATGAGGATAGGGGAGATGTAGAGACTAAATATACTCTACTCTAGTCATAATCATATTTCAAAATACTTACCCTCCGGAGAATTAAACCTTTCATATGTGATAGCGCAGCAAACAAGCAAACGGATTACCTAATGGTAAGCAATCAGCGCCGCCCATAGACACCCGCAAAAACAGAGGAGTTACGAGCGCTTTGCCGACCTTTTGAGTATTAGGGATTTGGAGATTTAGAGATTGGGGGAGCGGAAGGATTGGGCCTCCGGTAACCTTACTCACAATGCGAAACACAACGCTGTGGTTGTTTCACACCGGTTTTCAGTGAGGCCGTGGTATCACTCCGGTCGAGCTGCCCATTCGTGCCGAAGCATTACTCCCCCACACTTTTTTTCTAAATTGTCTGGCAAATCGGATCCTTAAAGGTGGACAACTTTTTACCCCACACCCTGCATACAGGGTGTAAAAAGATACTTAAAGAAGCAGTTAACTACGCATACTGCAGTTCTAACTAAGTAGCTTTACGCTAAAATTATCACTGGGAAACGACTTTTATTTTTAGGTATCAAAAAAAAAAACAATTTTATTGCGCGCAATGTAAAGCAAACGGACTTCGTGTCATTGTGTGCGTAGGTTCACAGCTTAGCATTAAAACGCTGTGATAAGTACGTAGGTCGACGTTTTCCTTCGCAACAACATAACAATTCTGTAAAATAAAAATCCTACTGAGATGCACGATGTTTTTTGTGCGGGTCTGCATTTATTTATTACGTACATTACTGTTCGTAACTTCAAATGCGTAATTTATTTAGAAAAATCGAAAATTCAGGTAATGTTTGTTTGGAAAAAAGTTTTGTAATAATACTTAGAATTCGATAGCGCAATAAAATAAAAAATAAAAATGCATCTTTGACCTTCAATATCTCGAGAACCCGTGGAGTCCCAGCTATGGTCTTAAAGAAAAAAATGATCCAAATAATGGGTAGAATTCATGGCTTTCGGCTTCGTTAAGTGTCTTTTTACACCCTGTATTGTCAGCAATCCCAAGTTTTCCAAAAATATCTTTACCATTATAACTCGATAGATAAGGATGTGACTTACACATAATACTGTGTAGCACCCTCTTAAATTTTCCGTTACCATGGCAACCATACAACGTAATCTCATTACTTGATATCGCTCTACTAGACAGATTTTTATATTACAATATCTTTTTCACCTTTCTATTAGAGGGAGTATTGAGCAAAATCGCTATGGTATAGTGGTTGGGAACGTAGCAGTTGAATGTGTAGTCCAGAGTCTTATGTTCAGTTTATCCTTACTCATAATCAGTCTACAAGTGCCCACTGCTCAGCAAAGACCTCTTCTCACACGAAGAGGGTTTGAGAGTTAGCATCTAGCTTTATTGACGAACAGACTGACAGACTACTATTCTATTAAATGTTAGGAAAAAGATTTAGTTTTAATTCCGCGACAAAAATCCAGGCTGTTTGCAGGATGCAATCCCACTCCTATGCAATCATGCATATGCACATGCAGCAAAGGTCCCACGTTCCCGCCCACATGCATATCCACTCGACGAACTCCTCGAGTCAACATCTCCTGAGAATGCCATGTGGAGGGGCGAAACACGTGTCGAGTATAGGTTTGATTGCGTGGCATGTTTTTCCGTTTTTTGCATGTGTACAAATAACTCAGAAAGTAACAACTGTTTTGGAAGACGTATTATTATTTTTTATGTAAAGTTTTCTTGGTCCATGTCATTGGTTTTTTTCCTTGTGTCCCAGACAGATGTCCTGATGGTAAGCAATCATCGCATTGACACTAGTTATATCAATGGAGTTACTACAAGTGCGTTGCCGGCTTCTTGTAGGTTATAAGGGACCCAAGGGAGGTTGGGGGCAGGATTGGGCCTCGGTAACCTCACTGCCTCACTCACACGACGAAACACAACGTAAGTGTTCCTTCACGTCGGTTTTCTTTGAGGCCGCAAGCATGAAGTTTTTAGTCTAAAGAGTCTGAAATTGCCTCTAAAATTGTCTATCTAAAAAAATGCACCTAAACTTGATGATGGCAACTTCTTTTATGTTGGTATAGTTGATAAAGAAAAGCAAGGTGAAACACACGTTTTTCAAACATAAAATAAAACTAAGTATAAAATTTCAAAACCAAAATAATCTAATCACATTGAATTAGATACTTCTTTTGAATCGAAAATCAGAAAAAGAAATAATAAATCAAAGATGGATGCCCAATTTATGTATCTTTTTTTTTATTTTATCTTTCTTTCAAAAATGGAATTAAGATTCGGTACACGTTTGAGATTCGAAATTCGCGTGTATTTTTTTTAAAAGTCTCAATTCGAACACCAATAAATCAATTCGAACGCAACTAATTGAAAACTTTTGTGAATTATTATTTGAGAAAAAAAAGTGACATAAAAATCTAACATATTTTTTTTTATAATTAGAATTGGACGCAAGATAACAAAATAAGATTGAAGGTATGTTACGTACAGCCATCGTGTTTTTATAAGGTCGAACTCTAACGAACTATGTAATAAATTCTAAGAATATGAATATGGAATATTCTCGACCGGAGTGATGCCACGGTCTCACAGAAAACCGGCGTGAAACAACGCTTACATTGTGTTTCGCCGAGTGAGTCAGGTTTTCGGACGACCAATCCTTTCCCCTCCCCACCCTTAATCCTCAAACCCCCTATCCTTAAGTTCTTAATAACCCACAAGAGGCTGGTAACGCACTTTTAGTAACTCCTTTGGGCGGCGCTGATTACTTACGCCCGCAACACCAAAGGCGTTACGAGTGCGTTGCCGGCCTTTTGGGGATGGGGGTTGCGGATATAAGGATTGGGAAGGGATAAGGGAAGGGGAGGGATTGGGCCTCCGGTAACCTCACTCACACGGCGAAACATAACGCTGTGGGTTGTTTCACGCCGGTATTCTATGAGGCCGTGGTATCACTCCGGTGGAGCCGACCCATTCGTGCCGAAGCTTGGCTCTCCCACATGTAGAAAATGAAAAAGTATTATTATGTTTACATTATATTATTACGTTGTTATACACACTTCATTTTTTTATTACAAGCAAATTACATTTGCCGGTCTGGATATGGAGGACGCTGAAATAAAATACAATAAATTTTTGTAGTTAGGGTTTTTCCACAGTTTTTACAATGAGTTTCGCCATACTTTACCTACTTCTTTTCGTAGGGTGGCTGGCAATGGTTGGATGTGAAGATAAACTTGATTTTAAACTTGGATTTTGGTTCCTTTGACTTTAATATCGCAGCACACAGTCGGGCAGCTCACTGCACCACAGTTACATTGTCAATGGCCGACACTACGATCTAGACCATATTTATACTAAAGGGTGATATTAACATTGATATTAATAGTTCTAGTGTTACAATACTAACATAAGGTTTCCGAAAGGCCGATCAATGTTAAAATCAATTTAATCTCTTGTCAAGTCATCTGATTGGTTGACTGAATTATCAACAACCAATCAGATGACTTGACAAGAGATTTAACAGGAGATTAGTTACAACTTCATCTTTCTTGTCATTTATATTTGTACATTTATATTTATAGAATATTTTTAGTAGGTATTTTATTACTATTATTTTTTGTTTATAATTTTTATATATATGTAATATTTATATATCTCTATATATTTATATATGTTAATCTGTTTCTGTGTTCCGTGAGTGTGTCCGTGGCATCACCAGCGGTATTTTTACCTACTGGTGAATTATCGCAGCATATGCTGAGATAGTGGCCTTTTTGACCTCGCACAGGTCTTTTATTTTATTTTAATATATTTTTTTTGTTGTTGTTTTGTTTATTTTTGTTTGTTTTTTCTTTTTGTATATGAAAATGTAATTGTATTTATTTTCTGTGCGAGTCTCAAATAAATGTTTTTCAGAAACTCTTCAGAAACCGGGTGTTAGTATGACTTAGTAATTATAGTTAATACAACACTGAATATACACCTTATTGATGGGCTCTTGGATAGCCCTGTGAATCCTGTCCAGCAGTGGACGGAATCAAGCTCATAATAATGACGATGATTCTTTTTTTGTAGTGCAACAACAATACATTGCGAAAGTAAACCATTGGCTATTGTAATTCGCCACTGTTATTCAATTGTTATTGAACTAACCTTTACCTGTTATTGAGAAAAACACATGAAATAATAATTTTATCGTGTCAAATTGAACCGAAGCGCGGTGGTTTGATTTTTAATGAGCGATCCCTCAACCAAAGAGGCAGTCAATTAACTGTTGATAGTTTTTTCCACGTTAGGTACTAAAATGTTAAATTCAGAGTTTATATATCAGATCCTCCTCCTGACTATAACGAACACAACAAAATAATAATTGGTAAAATTGGTTTAGGCGTTTTAGTAATGCCCTTATAAGCATATTTTGCTATTCATTCTTTTATTGTTATGATATTGTATTAATTTGTAAAATACTATATGTATACTATATGTATGTATTATTTGTCCAAGAAAATGTTTAACGATATGTATGTTTATTCATACTATTCCAACTTCGAAAATGTAAGAGAGGTCGGCACTGGACCAAATGTTCACTTAAAGCTGCCAGAAAGCTTGTAGGGATGTGCTAGGTGTCGATAAAGTTATAATATCGATACCGTGGACATATCGTAGATTAGTTTTGTCCATCGAGGTGATATGTAAAACTGATTGTAAAAGAGTAACCATGTAGTTTCTTGGTCGTTTTTCTGATACTTTTTATATATGTATATTAATTTTGTTTCATATTGAAAAGTGCCTATAAAGATCTTATTTAAGTAAATGATTTGACTTTGGCTTTATCACCCACGCCTATGTAAGAGACGGGCAACGGAATGGTTTTTATTCAGTAAAAGACCGACAGTCCTCTTCATCTCTCCCAGGCGACGGGGCTTCGGATCTTAAAACTTATTAAAGTCTCATTGGTTCTTGCCAAGTTTTGCGTGTGGGTAGATTACTAGGAAAGCGAGTGACGTAGCCTCCAGGTCAACACGGCATAAATTTAAATAATGAGAAATTGTCACAGGGGGATTCTTCCTCATGAGCAGCGTGCGCGGACGCGGCGACGTCGCGCAGCCTACTGATTAGCGTTTAGAAGCGGCTAGCAGCGGTTAGCCGGCTCATGAGGAAGAATCCCTCTGTGGTTCGAAACTAGTAGAGCTTTTCTCAATATATACACGTGAGAAACCCGCGATTTTTAGTTAATTTGTTATGTCTCACGATAGTTATTATAAAAAATATTTTAAGCATTTCACGAAATGAGCAAATCTACTGATGTGACCACGACAATTAAAACACAATTTCTCATTTTTTAATTTATGCCGTGTTGACCTGGAGGTTACGTCACTCGCTTTTTTAGTACTAATCTACCCACACGCAAAACCTGGCAAGAACTAATGTGACTTTAATAAGTTATATAATTATACTTTTTAAGATTTGATAGAAACCTGAATTTCTAATAAAAGAGTTTTGAATTGCCAACCCATCTTCTCACTCATTCTTCTTCGTGTAATAAAAGTCTCTTGATAAACTGTAAAATGATAATTGATATTTTAAATTTAGTATTAAAAAAGGTGGTGTAGGTATTAAAAAACTAAATTCTCGAATGCAATTCTTTTAATCTTAATTCCTTACTCTAACCAAGATTATCGATAACACAAGTTATCGACAACACCCATCCGTATTGCCCACCGGAGCGCGTAATCAGGTGACTGCGCCATCTCGAATAACGAACGCAGCTCAATTGTTCCTCTTTTGCCCACAAGTGTGGTCCCACTGACAGCTTTAAACTGAAAACTTTTTGGAACCACGAAATAGCTATTAAAAATATCGCGGACATATTCTATAAAAATATTCGACTTGTCAATGAGGTAACCGAAGGCTTAACCCTCATCCTAAAGTTAAAGACAAAGTCGAAAAGTAATTTCCATTTACAGGTACTTTTGAAACTCATCTTCCATCTCCTATGCTTCGGAACGAATGGGCCGACTTGACCGCGTGATACCACGACCTTAAAGAAAACTGGCGTAAAGCAACACTTACGTATTACGTTAGTGTTTTAGAGGTCCAACGCAACCATCCCCCCAATCCTCTTCTCAAATCTTATGTTGCAGGTCTTCAAGGGCGACGCAGATTACCTACCATCAAATGACCTGTCCTTTTGCCGTCCTATTCCATAAAAAGATCATCGCATCTCCATTCCAGTTTCTATTTGTTTTTTATTTCACGGGAGATTTGGGACATGAACATGTATCCATTAATGTCTTTCCAAACAGAATGTCTTAATTACCTTTATGCAAATGTCACTTGTTGTTTAGCGTGAAATAAAATATTTACTTTCTTTTTTTCTATTTGGATCTGAGTATCAAAACTATTCAACCCGCTGCAATCGGGACCACGCCTCAATATCCCTTTTCCTGTCCCCTTTTTCGGTCGCCTCGCTCCACCGCGTCTAGCAGATGGGACGACCTATCCCCCTAAGTCAAACGTTCCGACTTCTTTTTAAATCTTTTGGGAATGCAAATATCCTTGGTGCTTTATAATAATTCTTTTTGGTTCTTATTTTTACTTCTAGAAATGAGGTTTATTTTGGCAAGTGGTCGTAAAATTCACCACATGTCGTCTAGGAGATTAACTCGCCCGTTTTTCATGCTTGAGGGTACGACTTCGAAACAAGGCAAGTACCAATGTGACGTTTTCCGAGTTATATGTACCTACTTTCTATAATTATTTAGACACCACTAATATACGGTAAAGGAAAATATCGTGAGGAAACCTTGGCTTATAATATCTAATTATAAGTTTTAAATTCGCCAATCCGCCTTGAGCAAGCGTGGTGATTGATGCTCAAACCTTCTCCGTGTGAGAAGAGGCTTTTGTTCAGCAGTATGCTTTTGTAGGCTAATGCTGATGATGATGGTCGTTATAGCTAACAAGGATTCTAGGGCTCAAAATCCGTTTCAATGAAGGACTCTGGCTTTCGAAAAATTTTTGTCTGTCAATGTGATCGCGATAAAATCAAGCTCTCGGCTATTATCAGCAACAAAAAGATGTTTTATATCGATATTTTTACGTTAATAACATATATTTACGCGGGTATTAACGCGGAAAACTATTATTTGAATACCTTGGTAGGCTTGACGTTTCGACCCGGTTGCACAGGGCGTGGTCACAAGCAGACTGACTGATTTTTACGTTGCTCAAGTAATTTACTATCCAAAGTGATTATTTTTTCCACGAATTCACGCACAATATACTAGAATTGATAATAGGATGATTCTCCGAAAAACCTAAACATTTTTATTTAACAAACACATTATCTTCTGGCGTTGTTAAGCATATTGACGTAACGTATTTAAAACTAATATTTTTACTGGATCACTTCTTGTACCCGGGTACGTCCTTAAACTGCGACCAGACACCGAGGAGTGGGCAGCAGCATTCCATTCATAAATCGGTGACCCAACTGCGATCCCCAAGCCGCCTGCCAAGCGTGGGGATTATGGCAGCTCCGCTATTCCTGGTCTAGGTAGCGGATCAGGTAACGGCGGAGCAGGGGGTGCTAAGAATCCCCGGCAGAGGAATCGCTACCACCCCCGACGAACTTTGGCCCTGGCAACACACAACATCCGCACACTGAGGACCGATGAGACGATTGTTGAGCTGGAGGAAGAATTGAGCAAAATGCGTTGGGACATCTTGGGACTGTCCGAAATCCGAAGAGAGGGCCAGGATACGATAGTCCTAGATTCCGGCAACATGCTCTTAGTCGACAGTGTGTCGAGCAGGGTAGCGTACCTTATACTCAGAATTACAAATCGGTATTCGCTGCAGGTCATACAGGTATACGCGCCGACCTCGACGCATTGCGACGATGAGGTGGAGGTTCTGTATGAGGAAATATCTCAAGCCATACACACCTCTAAAGCTCACTTTACCGTTGTGATGGGAGACTTCAACGCAAAGGTGGGCATACGGAATGGCGATGAGTTGAAAGTGGGGCCATTTGGATGTGGGCAGCGAAATCATCGGGGACAGCGCCTGGTAGAACAAAAAATGAGATCGACTTCATTATGGCGACCGACAAGCGTATATTCAGTGATGTCTCTGTAATTGTAAAGTTACGCTAAAGTGAAAACCGGTAGCGATCACCGAATTGTCAGGGGCATACTGAATATTAATGTCAAGCTGGAAAGGTCACGCCTGGTGAAGTCGACACTCCGTCCTTGTCGCGCTCAAATTCAGAACCCCGAACCCTTTCAACTCCAACTCCATAATCGCTTCCAGTGCCTTACCGATTGCGAAACCGTGGACGAAATAAATAATGGGTTGGTGGAAACTGTCCGAGCAGTGGAGTCGGAATTCTTTAAGATCTCACGCCGAAACAAGCCTCAAAAGCTCTCGAACGGAACATTAAAGCTCCTGAAGCACCGAAATGAAATGAGACTACAGTCTTCAGCCGATATGTCAGAGTACGGTAACCTCAATAGGCGAATTTCAAAAGCCATGCGACGCGATTTGCGTGCATACAATACTGCCCGAATTAAGGAGGCCATCGAGCGAAACCAGGGCACAAAAGTCTTCGCAAAAAAATCGTCTATTGGGCAAAGCCAAATAACGAGGCTGAAGACCGATAATGGTAGCATCATTTCAAAAAGGGAGATAGCACTTTGTTGAAAAACTACAGACCTATTTCACTTCTGAGTCATGTGTACAAGCTGTTCTCGAGGGTCATCACGAACCGTCTCGAACGCAGGCTCGATGACTTCCAGCCTCCCGAACAAGCCGGGTTCCGGAAAGGCTTTAGCACCATAGACCACATACATACGCTTCGCCAGATTATACAAAAGAACAGAGGAGTATAATCAGCCATTGTGTCTAGCGTTTGTGGACTATGAGAAAGCCTTCGATTCGATCAAAACCTGGGCAGTGCTGCAGTCTCTCCAGCGATGCCATGTCGACTGTAGATACGTCGACGTGCTTAGGTGTTTGTACAGAAACGCCACCATGCTCATTCGGCTCCAGGACGACTGCACAAAACCAATCCAATTGCAGAAAGGCGTGAGGCAGGGAGACGTAATTTCTCCGAAACTGTTCACGAACGCATTGGAGGACGTTTTCAAGCTCTTGAACTGGATTGGCTTTGGCATCAATATCAATGGCGAATACATAACTCACCTGCGCTTCGCCGATGATATAGTCGTTTTGGCAGAGTCGTTGGAGGACCTGAACACCATGCTCATCGACCTTGATGTCGTTTCCCAACAGGTGGGTCTGAAAATGAACATGGACAAGACGAAAATCATGTCTAATGTCCATGTTGCACCTGTACCGGTCATTGTTGGGAACGACATCCTTGAAGTTGTTGACCATTACACATACCTTGGTCAGATCATTCAGCTAGGTAGGTCCAACTTAGAGAAAGAGGTCGCCCGAAGAATCCAACTCGGATGGGCGGCGTTCGGGAAGTTACACGATGTCTTCTCATCGAAACGTGGTCCTTAACTTCTGGCCTTCTTTCTAAACTCAGCGTCGCTCAGCGCGCGATGGAGCGGGCTATGCTCGGGGTCTCTTTGCGCGACAAAATCCGAAATGTGGAAATTCGTCAAAGAACCAAAGTCACCGACATAGCTCGTAAAATCTGCAGGCTAAAGTGGCAATGGGCAGGCCACGTCGCTCGAAAGACGGACGGTCGATGGGCCCGAAAAGTCCTAGAGTGGCCAAGGACCGGAAAACGTAGTGTGGGCAGGCCTCCCACTAGGTGGACCGACGACATCGTCAGAGTCGCGGGGAGCCAATGGATGCAGGTGGCAACTTGTCGTTAAGGGGGAGGCCTTTGTCCAGCAGTGGACGTCTTCCGGCTGATGATGATGATGATGATGACTTCTTGTGAGTCGCTATACATTTTTAAGATCTTGACTTGCCTTTTATATGGAATGCTAAAATTAATTAGTTAATTGTAAGTCTCAATAACTCTCTCTCTCTCTCTCTCTCTCTCTCTCTCTCTCTCTCTCTTACTTTGCTCGTACTATTGAAATGTAAAACAACATATTCCTTTCTCTTACAAACTGCTATACATATAAGTCACATTAGATATTTGACAACTTATCTATACTAATATTATAAAAAGGTAAAATTTGTAAGTTTGTATCTTTGGTACCGCTGGTCGGATTGCCAAAATTCTTTCACTGATAGATAGCTAGCTAGAATGTTCCTGAGTATTATAGGCTATAAAACATCACGCTAGGATTAAATGGAGCCGAGCAGCGGTTAAAAACCACGCGAGAGTAGCTAGTGTTATATAATTTTGAGGCGATGCGGAGTTTGTTAGTCATCTAGAATCACCAAATCAAATCAAATGTAATCATATCGTCGACGTTATCTTATAATAACAGAATAGGCCTTGCCTGGGCCTTATCTATGGTGGTCTAATGGCATGATAGCAATAATTTAACAATACTAACTTAGGCATCAGATGCAATCACAATAATAAACCGCGGCTCAGCTCGAAGCAGGAGAAGGAACAGGGAGGTTTTTAGTCAGTAAGAGTCCGACACTCCCTTTCACCCCACCTAAATCATTTGATGTTTTTCCCCCTATTACAATAATATCATCATCATCAACCTATAAGTGCCCACTGCTGAACGAAGGCCTCTTCTCATACGGAGAAAGTTAGAGCATTAATCACCACGCTTGCTCAATGCGGGTTGGCGATTTCTAACTTATAATTAGAAATTATAAGTCCAAGTTTCCTCACGATGTTTACCTTCACCATATGTCAGTGGTGTCTAAATAATCATAGAAAGTAAATATAACTCTGAAAAAGTCACATTGGTACTTGTCAGGTTTCGAACCCACATCCTCATGCATAAGAAGCGGGCTCCTTAACCTCCGGGCCACCACAATAATATCGTAGATCAAAAACAAAAGATCTGAAGCAATAAATATGTACGTCTCTGAGATATAGTGTAGTGGATTTTTATTGTTCAAGCCATAACTTTAAACGCGAGTATTGCCATCGGCCGATAAATTTATAGTTATTACTGTACTCTTGAGATTACAGCCTGTTTTGTAAATTATGGTTTACTGTTGCGATGCCTCGGTTTAAGTTTCAGATTCGAGAAGAGAGTTGTGTTTTATCTTTATTGATGCAGAGTCTTTAAATGAATTATTTCGCCCTAGTCCCACCCATATGCAATAGAGCACAGGTTTGCAGCGGAAGAAGGAACAAGGTGGTTTTTAGTCAGTAAGAGTCTGACACTCCTTTCACCGAGAAGTCATTCTATAATTCACCCCCCATCAAAAACAAAAGGATGTCTTATTGTTTTGTCTGTCTGTCTAACTCTAGGCATTTGGACAGATAACGTATTTCACTTTCTATTATGTGATTTGACGGAAAACGATCATACGTAACCGCTACACCAGAGGAGTTACGAGTGCCTTACTGATTGGAAAAGAGTGAGAGGAGGGAAAGAATTGAGTACGCCTACGGTAACCTCAGTCACACGGCGAAACTCTAACTACGGTTTTTTTATGTGATAGGTCGGCAAACGAGTAGACGGATTACCTGATGGTAAGCAATCAGCGCCGCCCATGGACACCCACAACAACAGATAAGTTACGAGAGCGTTGCCGATCTTTTGGGGACTAGGGATTTAGAGATTTAGGTATTGGGGGTGGGAAAACACTGGGCCTGCGGTAACTTCACTCGCACGGCGAAACAAAACGCTGTGTTTGTTTTTCAAGCTGGTTTTCTGTGAGCACGTGATATCACTATGGTCGACCCATTTGTGCCGAAGCATGGCTCTCCCATACTAAATCTACAAAACATTGATCAGTTAGCTTTTAATATAATGTTCCTTTTCCATATTAGATCAGAGAGCATTGCAAATCCTTATAACCAATGAACAAACAAATTAATGTAATATCACAAAACGGTTCAGAGTCAAGTGATACACCGGAAATGCGTGTTTAAATCATGGCTGCCACCGGATACGGAAGTGGTTCGCTAATAAATATGGCGCTCGTTCGGCCGCGAATTCCTCCGTAAATATTACTTGGTTATCTCTGGGTAGTGGGTTCCGGTTTGCGTTATGTACTACTGAGTACATACGATATTCGGATATATAAAGAATTTTTCGGTTGAGTGGTTTTTATTTTCAGTATTTTAAACTATTGTGTTAGGGTGGTTTTTCTAAATAATATCTTCAAGAAACAATTATGTAAAAGAGATCTCGTCTTGTAAGGTTCAGTCTATTTATTAAAAAAACCGCGTCAAAATCCGTTGCGTAGTTTTAAAGGTGTAAGCATACATAGAGACAGAGAAAGACTTTGTTTTATATTTTGTTGATAGTATGTACTAGATTTTGACAATACGATAGTGGACTTGAAAACAAATATAATTTTGTATGACTGTGTTGGTATAGTATGTATTATACTTTAAACTTTCGTGTTGCATATTAATACTTTACTGTGTTACAGAATATAACGCACACGTACCTTTTATTAGTTTTTTGCTTAACATTTCGGCTGGGTTACACTTTCTCAGGTCAAAATCATCAAATGACTTCTCACGCCCAGTGTAAGGCGAGAGAGTGTGTCAGACTCTTACTGACTAATAACCCCCCGTTCCTTCTCCTGCTCTGAGCCGAGGCCGCGGTGACTCATTGCGCTTACCCCGCAACCCTGGCTGAACATCAGCCCTATAGGGCCCTGTCTGTGGTGGTCTATAGGCTCTTTGTGACGCGCGCTTAACGCTACGCGCCGTACGCCCGCGTCTGGTTCTGGTCGGGCGGCGAGCTACCCTTACTCGCCGTCCGCAGACCCGGGTAGGGTTACGCCTGCCATGGTCACAAGCAGACTGTTCGGCGATACTACTCCGTCGTTGAAGGTGATATATTTTCATCTACCTTCGATGTTAATAAGTCTCCTTTATAGAGCCGCGTACGAATGGGTCGAGTACTATTTTTTTAATTACAATAATAATAATTGTGAAAATCATTGATTAAAAAATCGGATATTTATCTAGAACTGCATTTAAAAATCAAAACAATAAATTTTTAACTGTCGCGGTGGCCCGGAGTTTGAAGCGCCCGCTTCTCATCGTGCATGAGGTTCGAAACCTGGCAAGTACCAATGTGACTTTTTCCGAGTTATATGCACTTTCTATGACTATCTAGACCCCACTGACATACGGTGAAGGAAAACACCGTGAGGAAACCTGGATTTATAATTTCTAATAATAAGTTTGAAATCGCCAACCCGCATTGAGCAAGCGTGGTGATTAATGATCAAATCTTCTCCGTATGAGAAGAGGCCTTTACTCAGTAGTAAGCAGTTATAGGCTAATGATGATGATTTTTTTTAATTATCGAAAATACACATTCACACACATCCTCTAACATTAAACCCAATGATTTAGGTAAACGGAATTAATTTTCAACGCTAAATACACAATGGGAATCAAATTCATTGTCTGCAACCGTTGATTAACATAATTTGATTTATATTTAGTTGCGGATGTATATGCATGCACCATGTAGGTATTTATTTACTAGTCAAATTTATAGACATGGATAAAGAACAATTAAGACGAAAGTCTATAATCAATGTGTGTTACCAGCGATGATTTATGGAACTGAAACGTGGTCTCTTACTGTGGGCCTTATAAAGAATCTCAAGGTCGCTCAGCGCGCTATGGAGAGGGCTATGCTCGGAGTTTCTTTGCGAGACCGTATAAAAAACGAGGATGTCCGCAAACGAACAAAGGTTTCCGACATAGCCCAGCGGATTAGTAAGTTGAAGTGGCAATGGGCAGGGCACATAGCGCGTAGAACCGACGGCCGCTGGGGCAGAAAGGTTCTCGAGTGGAGGCCACGTACCGGCAAGCGCAGCGTAGGACGTCCACCCGCAAGGTGGACAGACGACCTGATTAAGGCCGCAGGAAGCCGCTGGATGCAGGTCGCTTCCAACCGGCCTATCTGGAAGTCAATGGGGAGGCCTATGTTCAGCAGTGGACGTCCTGTGGCTGATATGATGATGATGATGATGATAAAGAACAATTTATCACGAATTCTTCTCTTTCCGCGGTTTTTTGGGATGCAAGAGCCAAGGATCTTAGATGATTTTTAAGTGGCGGATCACCTGATGGTAAGCAATCAGCGCCACACATGGGCAACCCCAACAACGGCGGAGTTACAAGTGCGTTGCCGACGTTTTGGGAATTGGGGTTTTGGAGATTCAGGGGTTGGGAGAGGAGAAGGATTAGGCCTCTGGTAACCTCGCTCAAACGACGAAAGACTACGCTGTGGTCGTTTCACACTGGTTAACTGTGAGGCGTGAGAGAAATTGCCTAACTTACACCCCTCAGTTACCGCAGTAAGGCACTTCAGTCGTCAGAACCAGATACATCTTTATGACTCAACAATGCCTTTACCGGTTTGGATAATTTTGGTCTTCAATTATTCGTGGAAGTCCGGAAAAGGTTTGTTCGTAGAGAAAATAAAAAAAAAACACGAAAAAGTGTAAAACCGACATCCACGCGGGCGGAGCCGCGGGCGACCGCTAGTACCAACATACATAATATCTATGATGTAGAATACATTTAAATAATACAAACCTAATACCTATATTCCATGACGAAATAATTAAAATAACCATTCTTTTGTATTAACTAAATACTATACCTACAGAAGGTGAAGGAAAACATCGCGAGGAAACCTGGACTTATAATTTCTTATTATAAGTTTGAAATCGCCAATCCGCCTCGAGCAAGCGAGGTGATTAATGCTCCAACCTTCTCCGTGTGAGAAGCCTTTGCTCAGCAGTGGGCATGATAAAAAACGTAAAGTTTATTATTTGACTACTAACAGTTTATGCTCTCTTGGTAGGCTTAGCAAAGGCTCAGCAATAGGCACTTATTAAGGATAATGATGATGATAATAATATCTACAGAAGACGTGATGAATTAAACGACGATTTGAAAGATATAAATAGTTATAATTAGTAGCTTGAGAATTTACAACATGTTTGTATGGATGCGTATTGCAAAGAGAGAGATGACAAGCGCAAAAGGCACAGAGTATAGAACGGTGGTCATAGACCATTTCATATTATCTATGCTACACTATAGTAGTCGAAAAAGGCGACAAATTTAAAACATGTAACACTCCCTCTAAATTTTAGCCTTGTTCTACTAACTTTACATACATAGAGAAACATATTTTGTGCATACTGCCATCTTATCACAATATTATATTGGGTACATATTAATCAAATGATTACAGTATGTATTAAACCCAATACAAAACTTTAAACTAAATCAACAGAGCTTCAAGCATAACAACTGAATTGCAAACATAAATGAACTGAAATATAAAAGACAAATATTCTTAGGATTTACATTCCTTTGGGTTCTCAATTAAACCTAACTTATTTCTAAAGTACTCAAATTTAACTTTAGACAAAGGTTTAGTAAAGATGTCAGCTAACTGTTTATCAGTACTAATATACTTGAGATCAATTATCTTTTCAGTATACTTTTCTTTTACAAAATTATATTTCACATCAATATGTTTACATCTTTTGTGATATTCAGAATTTTTAATCACACATATAGCACTCTGATTATCAATATTTAGTGTAATACAATCTTGATTATAATGACCTATATCTAACAATAACTGTCTAACCCAGAGAGCTTCTTTGGTGGCACAGCATGACGCCATAAACTCTGCTTCAGTGGTGGACAACGCGACAGTCGTTTGAAGGTGACTGTTCCATGTCACTGCTGCCCCGTTCTTCATAAAAACATATCCAGTGGTAGATCGTCTTGTCACAGGATCATTGGCATAATCAGCATCAGAATAGGATACCAGAGTGTTACTTTCATTTGACCTGTAACAGAGTCCAAAACACAGTGTCCCTTTTAAGTACTTCAAGATTCTCTTGACAGCATTCCAGTGACTTTGATCATGGCTGTTGAGATACCGGCTCACAGTGCTTACTGCATACATAATGTCTGGTCTGGTGACTATAGCAGCAAACATAAGCGATCCCACTGCCTCTCTGTAAGGAAAATATTTTTTATCCTCAAGCACTGTGCTTTTCTGTAAAGTAACATGCGGATCAGCTGGTATACTATTAGGGTTAGCATTATCTAAGTTAAATTTTGATAACATTTTCTCAATATATTTTCTTTGGTGTATGAAAATGTAATCCTTACATTGTTCTATCTGTATACCAATAAAATTCAAAGCTTCACAAATCTTAACATTAAATTCTTTCTGAAGATCATTCAGGACTTCAGTTATTATTGTTGGATTTGTAGAACATAACAATCCATCATCCACATAAAGCAAAAGATATACTAGAGCTTCTCTATTAAAACTCACATACACACATTTATCAGCGTGACAGTTCACAAAGCCATATTTAATTAAAACTGAATTAAATTTAGCATTCCAACAGCGTGGTGCCTGTTTCAAACCATATAAGGATTTGATAAGCTTGCAAGCCATGCCATTTTCAACATTCAATCCTTCAGGGATTTTCATGTATATTTTCTCTTGCAATTCACCATACAGGAAAGCAGTTTTAATATCAAATTGCTTTAAAGTCATGCATTTCTCGGCTGCAATAGACAATAATAAGCGAATGGAGTCATACCTGACCGTCGGAGAGAATGTTTCTGTGTAATCGATGCCACTTTTCTGTGCAAAGCCTTTGGCACACAGTCTGGCTTTGTACCTAGGACCTGTTGGTTCACTTTTCACACGAAACACCCACTTACAGTCTAATAGTCTCGCATTGTCTGGTTTCTTCACAATCTCCCAAGTACCATTGTCCTCATGAGCTTGCAATTCTTCTTTAATAGACTTTATCCACATTTCAGAGTCTTCAGAGGAGAGTGCTTCTTCATATGTCTGTGGTACATCGGCCATACATATATATGATTTAGGTTCCATGGTTGGGATTGGTCTGTTACGTGGACGGAGAGTCATGGTTGAGGGCTGCTGAACTTCAATTGACTGCTCGGGCACATATTCCTCATCATCATCATTTTCACTCATTTCCACAGCAGTATGAGTAGACAAATCTGTACTACAGTCACTACTTTCAGACAGTCTCTTACTGCTTACATGTTCTTGTCTTTCAGCATCAGATAAGGTAACTGGTACTGTATCTGGTTTTATGGAATTTTCCAGAAACACAACATCTCTGCTTTTAGTTACTATTTTTGTTTTAGGATCAAGTAGCCTGTACCCTTTGCTATCTTCACAATATCCTACAAAAATCATCTTACTTGACTTGGCGTCCCATTTCTTCAGTTTTTCTTGAGGTATCTGCACCATAGCTTGGCAACCAAATATCCTCATGTGACTCAAGTCAGGTTTACAGCCACTCCATACTTCCTCTGGTGTCTTATAGTTCAGAGCTCGCGTCGGTGAACGATTGATGATGTATGCAGCTGTTCTAACTGCTTCAGCCCATAAATTTTTCTGTAAATTAGCATTTATTAACATACATCTGGCTTTTTCAAGTAGAGTTCTGTTCATGCGCTCTGAGAGACCATTTTGTTGTGGAGTATATGGGATTGATGTTTGGTGTTTAATTCCATGTAACTTTAAATAATCAGTAAAGTTCTTACTTGTGTACTCAGTTCCATTATCTGTTCGTAGTGTCTTAATTTTAGTATTAAGTCTATTTTCAACATATGACTTATATTCCTTAAATTTATCTAGACATTTTGACTTTGATTTGATAGTAAAGACACACACTTTCCTAGAAAAATCATCAGTAAATGTAAGAAAATACCTTGCATTTCCGAGAGAGTTCACCTCCATAGGTCCACATATATCTGAGTGAATGATTTCTAGCAGTTGACTTGCCCTGGAACCTTCACTTGGAAATGGTGACCTTGCCTGTTTTCCTTTGATGCACGGTATGCAGGTTAGCTCGCTGGTCTGAGGTATTTTCACACCCTCAGTGTGGTCTTTCAGCTTCTTCATGTCATTGTAGTTCAGATGAGCTAGTCGCTGATGCCAGAGATAAAAGTCATCATTAGTTGTTGACAGAAATGCTTGCACGGAGACAACATTCAGCTTGTACATATTATTAACAAGTGTTGCCATTGCAACTTCAACATTATCTTTATTATACAAATAACAACCTTTACAGTCAAACTTTACATTACATTTATTATTCACAATGTTACTGACTGAGAGAAGATTGGTTGATAACTCTGGTACATAAAGGACATTTGTTACCTGTATTCTGTTTGTAGATCCGTTTGTGCTTTTAACATGAATGTTCACCTTACCACAGGACTCGACTCGCAGCTCCTTGTTGTTGGCTACTCGGATAGTTTTGATTGGTGGTGGTTTTTCATCATAAATCCAAGCCCTATTCATTGTCATGTGCATTGCTGCGCCTGAATCCACATACCATCCGAAATCATAGCTAGATGTTGCTGAAAAAACGGCTACAAAAGAGTTATCACTTTGTTTCTTGTTATTCTTCACTTTACAGTTTTTGCCGATGTGTCCGTACTTGTTACAAGTATAACATCTTGGCCCTTTTGACTTTTGTTTGATAGGTTGCTTATTATTCTTGCTCTTGTTTACAAAGAATACACCTGGATCACGATTTTTCACTTCCTGTAACAGTTTACTTTTAATTGAGTCTGCTGTTATGGCCACACCGGAGCTTTCTATTGCCATAATCATTGGCTTGTATTCATCAGGGAGTCCCGCAAGTAACAACGTGCCTAGCCACTCGTCGTCGACCTTGAACCCGATGTTCCGAAGCTTGTGTGCCGTAGTCATGATCTTGTTCACGTATTCTTCAATACTTTGACAATTTTCTAGTGTTGTCGTTATGAGGTCTCGTAGCAATCCAACTCGACGTGTCAGCCCCGAGTCATCAAAAGCTTTACAGAGCTTTTCCCATACTTCTTTAGCACTGTTGGCTTCCTGAACGTGGACATAGTTGATGGGATCAACTAGAAGTATTATTTTTGACTTCGCCTTGACGTCTTTCTTTAGATCGACCTCACCGGTGCCTGATACGCATTCCCACAGATCCTCATGCTCCAAATACGTCTTGACTGCGAACTTCCAGCTTGCAAAATTATCTCTGCCGGTCAATCTTTCTATCAGGGTCATATTGTTCATGTTGTTCGAACCCATAATTTTCTAGAAAAATCGATGTCAGGCCGGTTTGCAAAGTGAGTTATATGCAATCTCAAAACTATTCACGGAATTTAATTTATCTTTCAATGTTTCAGCATCCTGGGCCCATAACCTGATGAATTAAACGACGATTTGAAAGATATAAATAGTTATAATTAGTAGCTTGAGAATTTACAACATGTTTGTATGGATGCGTATTGCAAAGAGAGAGATGACAAGCGCAAAAGGCACAGAGTATAGAACGGTGGTCATAGACCATTTCATATTATCTATGCTACACTATAGTAGTCGAAAAAGGCGACAAATTTAAAACATGTAACAAGACGCTTTCCTCTCTTCTATGTATTAGCTAGCTGTGTCCATCAGAGCCAATGTGTGTAATTTTATATTTCCTTTTCCATAATTACATTATGAAATGTAATAAACAACAAAAAAGAATTTTAATTTAATGCCAATAATTTCTTTATTAATCTGGCTCCCAGAATTTTGAGTATGTTATGTTTTTGTTATACATATTTTTTTATGTGATAGTCCAGTAAACGAGCGAACGGATTACCTGAAGGTAAGCAATCAATGCCGCCCATGGACACCCGCAACGACAGAGGAGTTACGTGTCCGTCCTTTTGGGGATTAAGGAGTTGGAGATTTTGGGAATGAAGAGGGATTGGGGAAGGGGAAAGATTGGGCGTCCGGTAACCTCACTCACACTGGGAAACACAACGCTGTGGTTGTTCCACGCCGGTTTTCTGTAAGGCAGCGGTATCACTCCGGTCGAGCCGACCCATTCGTGCTGAAGCTTGGCTCTGCCACACTTTAAATCAATTAAATATTATTCTAAAATTAATAATCCAATTTTTGCTGTGGCTTTTTGCCTACAGAGTTCATTATGATGTCCTAGCTGTAAGCCAATTATGTAACACAACATAAAAATATAATGAATATGAAAATTTTTATTTATTTATTTATGAAAATCCTAAACAGAAAAACTTAGTAATACTCTTGGCAGAATACCACAGAGGAATGAAAACACAAAACGACTTGGCGCTTTCCAAACACCATTTTATAAAACTTTAATTTTTTGATGTTGACTGATGGCCAACATATTTCTTGGAACCCGGAATGTTTTGTTTGTATAAGATATTGCCATCATCCGTTAGATCTTTTACATACGTATATTTTAGAGCAGTGTGGTGACGACACTCATCAAGCCCATTAGTCATGTCTATAAAAATGTACAATAAACTACCCGAAACAAGTCAAGTGTGGGAGAGCCATGCTTCGGCACGAATGGGTCGGCTCGACCGGAGTGATACCACGGCCTCACAGAAAACCGGCATGAAATAACCACAGCGTTGTGTTTCGCCGTGTGAGTGAGGTTACCGGAGGCCCAATCCTTCCCCTCCCCCAATCCAATTTCCAAATCCCTAATCCTCTAATAAAAGGTCGGCAACGCACTCGTAACTCCTATGCTGCGGGTGTCCATGGGCGGCTCTGATTGCTTACCATCAGGTAATCCGTCTGATCGTTTGCCGACCTATTCCATAAAAAAAGAAAACTGTAAACTGTTAATGTTCAAATAGCCTACCATTTTGATTGAGAGCTGAAAAAAAAAACATCAACTGCATTCTCACGACCTAAACATCTTCGACTCTCGACCTAGGCGACGGTCTTAATGACCGCCACCGCGTTCCTTCTCCTGCATCCCCTATAACCGCAACCTGGAAGCTGGAAATTGTCCCTAGTGATCCCCATCAGTCAGGCTCTTCGAGGGGCAAATGAAACGCAACGCTAGCTTTGGTACTATTACCGTTAATATTAGATACTCTTAATCGAAAAGTTATTGATATCGGCCTTTACCTCATAGGGCCCAACCTAAATTTTAGATCGATATAAATTGCAATCCAATGTAGGTACTAAAAATAGTTGCAAATAGATGGGACACAGAATTTAGATTTGAAAAAAAAACAGTTTTGGATTCAAATTGGCAGGATCACTTAAGTTAAAAACAAGTTTTAATTACGTCGCGAGACTATATTTTAATGGTTTTAAAAAGTGTCTTCGGCTGGAATATATATATGTATAGACATTTTATTTGCTTGCTTTGCTGACCTTACGAGGTTAAGGAACCACATATTTGACAGATAGATACCAGGCAGCAGCACTCTTTGATAAAAAAATCTTCAATACTTTGTTTTTCAGGTTTTTAATATAAATCAAAACCTTAATACTAATGCAATAAAGACTACTTCAACAAATCTTAACACACATAGCATTCAAAATAAAACTCAAAATGTACAATAAGTACCTAAAAAATACAATAATCCACTTAACGAATAGGGTCATAAATTCAAAACGGCCATCTTGTACGACTACCTCGAAAAGCTATTAAAATTTCCAACTTTAAAAACAGTAAAATGTTTAGTGTTACAAATATGCGTGAATTTATACCTGGGTATAATTAATTGGAAGCTATTATAGAAGTTTGCCTATATAAGCTTCCTGCTAATTTATTTTAATATAAATACTACAAATAACTCAGAAATGAGAAGAGGTTTATCGAGCAAACTTTTAGGTATTAATATATTTATGTGCTCTTTATTGCACATTATAACAATATATAGAAAGCGTAGGAGAACCAGGCTTTGGCACGAATGGGTCGGTTCGACCGCGGCCTCACAGAATACCGGCGTGAAACAACCCACAGTGGTGTGTTTCGCCTTGTGAGTGAGGTTACCGGAGGCCCAATACCTTCCCTTCCCGATCCTTATATCCGCAACCCCTATCCCCAAAAGGCCGGCAACGTACTCGTAACTCCTTTGGTGTTGACCCGCAACACCAAAGGAGTTACGAGTGAGTCTATAGGTGGCGCCGATTGTTTACCATCAGGTAATCCGTCTGCTTTTTTGCAGACTTATACCATAAAAAAAGTGATACGACGGCCTCACAGAAAACTGGCGTGAAACAACACTTACATTGTGTTTCGTCGTGTAAGTAAGGAGGCCTAATCCTTACCCTGCTCCAAATCTCCAATCCTCAAATTCCTAATAACCGACAAGAGGCCGGCAACGCACTTATAGTAAGTCCTTTGATATTACGAGCGTCTATGAATGGTGCAGATTGTGTACCATCACCTGATGATGATTACCTTCACCTTGGAAAACTCACATTGGTACTTGCCAGGTTTGGAAACCGCACCTCCGGGCCACCACGATATCCCAAGTAATTATTATAAATGCGAAAGTAACTCTGTCTGTATTTTCTTCACGCTAAACTACTGAACCTATTTGTGTGAAATTTGGTACAGACGTAGTTTGGAACTCGAAAAAGGACAAAGGATAGTTTTTAAACCAAAAATCCGCTGGAAGTATCGATTCCACGTGAACAAAGTCACTGGCAAAAAAGCTAGTTATAAATAAAACAGCAACATTATCAAAATTAAATAATGTATTTCTTACTAGCTAACTACATCACAGAAAATTTGAAACTTCATCCACATCACTTCCAGTTTCGCTTTTAATCTCAACACAAACAGTAGTCTCATTAACTTTTCCTTTTTTCTTCCTTGTATAGTCATTCTTTTTCTTATCTCTTCTCACTTCTACTTCCTCATCAACCCCATCATTATCATCGTCCTGAAGGAACTTTTTTATAACTGACAAAATTGATATTTGAGCGTCAATCCTTTTGTGAACTGGTATCATGTTCAACATAGGGACTAGGGATAAAGCAAAATTTGTACTATCTCGTTCATTTTTTTTACTTGCATCTACTTTTTCTGGTGTTATAACTTCGGCTTTTTCTACTTTCATTTGTTTTAGAACTGGCATTGCTTCTACAATGGGGATCTCTTCTATATTCGTGTCGACGGTGATTTTCGTATTGTCTTCATCAGATTTCACTGGTAGATCAATGTCTTGTGAGGAGTCATCAAGCTCATTATCAGCCTCTGATACGAGAAATTGGAGTTCGTTGTAGTATATATATTTACGCCTTTTGTAGGAAACTCCGTATGTCCATTTCGGGTCCGATTGTCGATTTGTTTCTCTCCGGAAACATGCACGAAGGTTCTTCCACCGCCGTTGTACAAGTTTTACTGTGAAATAAAATTAAAATATTTGTACTTGATTGACATAAGTAATGTATGTAGTTGTCTGGGGCGTAATGTTAGCTTTAAAGATAGCGCTTTAAGGTTTTATTTCCATTTGAGTAGAGCACTTTATTTATTTGATCGAGTAGCAAGCAATCGGCTTGACACCCGAAACACTAAAAGAGCAACTAGTGCGTTTCTGGGCCTTTTGGGGGTTAGGGTTTTTTCGATTAAGAAGCGTTAGGTAAGGGGGAGGAAAGGGATTGGGACACCAGTTTATTCACATGGCAAAACAACACGCCAGTGGTTTTTCATGCCGGATTGAAACAATTAATTTATTTCTGTAAATAGGCCATAAAACAGCACGTTTACGCGTCAAATCATATGTAAAAAATCTAGTTGAAGCTGCCGAATTCTATGTTTGATTTATCTTACTTACGATACTATTCAAAGTAGAGAAAAAAACAAGTTAATAACTCTAGCTCTTAATCACAATACAACAGTAAAAACATATAATGCAAAATTCATACTATTAAAAACGCCTGACAAAACCACAAGAGCAATGTGTTGTAAGATTGCAGAAAACTACAATAAAGTATACAATAGACCGCCAGGCGTCTAGTATGAAATAAAAATGATGGAATGCTAATATTTATGTGCAAATTGTGCAATTTCCCGCCCCACTAGTTCAGTAGATGGAATTGTGTGCATCTGTATGATCACAACGTCATCAATTCATATTGTCATGTAGCAAGAGTGTCTTTTTAGAGATTATTAAAGGCACTAAGTATAATAAGAACGTGCCCCATAGTGAAATGATACTCATAATAATAATAAAAAGATGGTGGTTAACACGATACTCGATGAAAATAAATTAAGTTTGAAAAAATAAGGTTTTATTTTGATTACTTTTCCACGCTCTAAAATAAATAGGTAAGTACAAGTAGGTTGCAAATATTGCTAAAATTATATTTATTTTAGCTATCATACCTAACTGCTTAACCACCGATGCTATAATGCTAATCAAATATTAACAATAAACAGTGGGTATACAAAATGTCTTCGTGAACAGAAAATTTCTTACTCATTTAGTTTACATAACCAGTCAATAGATGGCGTTGACGTTCGAGCATATACATAGAAGCATGGGAATGGTATAATTTACATACTTACACTAAGTTAAAGCCAAAATTGTGTTATTACGCTTTTTTTCATACATAACTATTAAATTAATCAATAATTTTTAATCATTACAGACCATACAAATAATAATAATTAATAAAAGTTTGACAACAGTTATTGACATCAGCTGTCAAAATTAAATAAAAAAGAACAAAATGGACTGTTGGTAAATAACTAAAACAATTAATAACTCACCTTTTTCGGCTTTCTCGTCGTCTTTAAATTTCTCCCAGACATCGGAGAACAAGATGTTTGCAACCTCTTCCCACATAACCTTTTTATAATTTACATCTCCATACTTCGGCGAATCCCGCGCGCACAGACTTGGACGCGCTTTTACAGTTTTAATCAACAATTCTGTATCAATCTGCGCTAATTGAGGGTCCCACATGTTGTAAAAATATAATAATATAAATTATCAAACTAATTTACACAAGAATAACACTTAAAAGTATTAAAAAATATAAAGTTACGACAGCAAAATCGTTTGACGTAGGTACAGCAAGCGCGCAGCGATACTATTTACTAAAAGTGTGTTTGCAGTGCTACGCGCGGTCGCCGCGCTGTTGCCAGCTCGCTACTAATAATTCCGGGCGACTAACAGTCTCTTGCGAAACAAAAATGGTTGACCATTTACGCATTATTAATAAGGAAGTACTTAAATATTGATAGTACAAAATAAGCGATAGGTTATTTTTCATTTGCCATAAAAATAGCAATTAGCGCTTTAAAACATTGTTATTTATGTTAATTTACATTCAATAAACATACAAATTAAGTAATAAGCGTAATTTAAGACTTAATTGTACATAATTATAGCTATAAACTGCAATTAAAAGTGACATAACGCCTGGTATAATTTTCATAGCAATATGATGCACCAAAGTTTAATATTGCATACTTTATCAGGGCAGGCGGCATTGTTTTATTCTGTGAAATCATTTATTTTTATGTGAATACACAGTATAATAACCTGTCTCTTATTGAGACAATGGAATGCCAATTACGTCGATTCTGGCATATCTCTATTGTATTATTCTGTTGAATTTATTAATAGTAGGTTTTCAAGTTTCAGTTCAGTTTTATCAAAATATAGGGTGATTAAAGAAGGAGGGTTATATGCCTAATAGCCTCCATTAAATTGTGGAAAAATTTAGTATCAGCATTGCAGCCGTGTGAAGTCGGGCGGTTTATACCTAATGTATGACATTGCGTCCATTATTGTGCCTTATAATTTTATTACAAAAAGAAACTCCAAATTATAAACTGGTTCATAAAATACCTAAATAGATGAGTACCTATGTGATTGGTAATTCTTACTAAAAAAAAGTAGCCAACATGTTTTTGAAGCAGGGTAAATCCTACTTATTTATTATTCAAGACTAAAAAAACTGTCTTTATGCCAAATTCCATACAGATTTGTTCATTAGTGTCCATCCCTATTAACAAAGTTTCGCGTTTATAATATAAGCAGGATTGATACTCGCTTTTGGCCAGAATAGGATCCTACTTTATAATTATATTTTCATCTGTTACATGAAACTCCGCCTAGAAGCCCATAGACCACCACAGTCTGGGCCCAATAGGGCTAAGGAATAGTATACTAGTTCATTCGGCGTTGTGGGTCAATCACAATAGTATTCCGCGACCTCGACCTGAAGCAGGAGAAGAAACGGGTTGTGTTTTAATCAGAAAGAGTCTGACACTCCCTCTCTCCTCCTAATGCGAGAGAAGAGAGAGTGTGAGAGAGCCATGCTTCGGCACAAATGGGTCGGCTCGACCGGAGTGATACGACGGCCTCACAGGAAACTAGTTTGATACAACCACTGTGTTGTGTTTCGCCGTGTGAGTGAGGTTACCGAAGCCCCAATCTTACCCAAATCTCCAAATCCCTAATCCCCAAAAGGTTGGGAACGCACTCGTAACTCCTCTGTTGTTGAGGGTGTGTATGGGCGGCGCTGATTGCTTACTATCAGGTAATCCGTGTGCACGTTAGCTGACCAATGACATAAAAAAGTCACTTTAATAATATTTCCCTTTCAAAAATTGAAAGTTGATCAATAGCTTCAGTGCAATGAACTGCAAGGTCAATATAAATTATGTACAATATAATTTAATTTTATTAAATAGGTACAATTACTAGTCACTCATGTTTATTTATACGAGTGCACGACTGGAGCAGTGGATAAGCAACTGACTGCAGTACAACGTGACGCGGTTTTTTTTGTGAGGGCGAAATCGTCAAATGACTTCTCCCGCCCATAGTGTCAGACTCTTACTGACTAAAAAATCCCTGTTCCTTCTCCTGGGCCGAGGTCGCGGTGCCTCATTGCGCTTACCTGTCTGTGGAGGTCTATTGGCCCTTTGAGGCGCGCGCGGAACGCTACGCGCCGTACGCTCGGGAACGTGACGCGGCTACTATTACCATACTACTTACTCTCACAGACAAAAAGTGTGGTTTCAATGAGTTTAAGTATGGGAGAGCCAAGCTTCGGCACGAATGGGTCGGCTTGACCGCAATGGCACCACGGCCTCACGGAAAACCGGCGTTGTGTTTCGCCGTGTGAATGAGGTTACCGGATTCCCAATTCATCCCCTGCCCCCAATCCCTACTAATCCCCAAAAGGTTGGCAACACACTCGTTACTCCTTTGGTGTTGCGGGTGTCCATGGGCGGCGCCGATTGCCTTCCATCAGGTAATAAGTCTGCTCATTTGCCGACTTATCCCATACAAAAAAACAAAGGCCGTTGTTTCACGTTTTTTCTTTGAGGCCGTGGTATCACTCCGGTTGAGCCCTCGTTCGTCCGTCGAGAACCTTTCGAGACGAAGCATGGCTCTCCCACACTATATTTACATATGTATGATGGTCCATATTCGTTTTGAGAAACCGTGTACCTTAGATTTGACTTTTCTTTGACTTGAAAACAAATGATAAGAGCATAACGTTAAGAAACTTTAGTTTTAGTTATTCCATTCTGATGTCGGATTCCATTCTCGCCACAACTTTTATCTGGTTGCACTCCATTTAACCTGTTCGGAAAAAAAACTGATCAGTCATAATTGCTCATTGAATTAGTCAAAAAATTAACAAACAAGAAAAAAAAAAACTTTCTTAGTGATGGCCCTGAGGTTAAGACGCTTCTCATACATGTGAGGGGAAAATCATCAAATGACTTCTCCCGCCCAGGGCCGGGCAGGAGGGAGTGTCAGACTCTTACTGACTAAAAACCCCCCTGCACCTTCTCCTGCTCTGTGCCGAGGTCGCGGTACCTCATTGCGCTTACCCCGCAACCCCGGCTTTTCTCATACATGTGGGTGCGAAACCTGGCAAACAGTACCAATGTGGTTTTTACCGATTTACATATAATTTATAAACTGGCATACGGTAAAGCCAAACATCGTGAGGAAATCTGGCCTCATAATTTTGAATTATAAGTTTGAAGTCGTCAATCCGCCTTGAACAAGCGTGGCGATTAATGCTCAAACCTTCTCCGTGTCGGAAGAGGCTTTTGCTCAGCAGTGGGTGCTGATAGGCTAATGTTTTTTTTTTGTATATTTTTGTCTGTTGCCAATTTATGTAGGTATGTGTAGCTAAATAAATTGTTTAAACGTATTGAGACCCTATAAAATTATCCATCCTTTTTTTGTAAACATAATTTTTTGCAAATAAATTATTTCTATTTCTAACTCGATGTGATGTAATAACAAAACGTTAACGTTTGTTTAAACTTACGATATTTCAGATTTAGGTTTTCCATTTTGGTTTCTTATTCCATTGTCAACGCGACTTCTATCTGCACGTTTTCCATTTGTCCTGTACATAACACAACAAAATTAGATCAAGAGAGAGAACCACCACGAGGTCTAAGAGAGAATTTTCAATAAAGTCTCTCAATAATGGAACATAGGATGATGCAAATGAATTGAAACAGTGGAGTGAGAAAAAGGGTCTTAGATGGGGTTTTTTTATTAGGGGAAAATCAAAGTCAAAGTCGAAGTCAATCATCAAATGTCTTCTCCTGCTCAGGGTGAGGCGAGAGGAATTGTGATACTCTTACTGACTAAAAACCCCCCATTCCTTCTCCTGCTCTTAGCCAAAGCTGCGGTGCTTCATTGCGCTTACCCCGCAACCCCGGTTAGTCCTGGGTAGGGTAAAAGAGATTTTTATATGTGATAGGTTATGGGCCGTGGTGAATTGTAAGAAAATGGTAACGTACTTGTTGAAGAAGAGTTGATTTGTGATGTTTATCAGTGGCGCCTCCACAAACAGCCACATCGCGTAACTTAGCCCTATTGATATCCCCAGAGTACCTACTAGGTCGTAAATCTGAAAAGAAAACTGGTCTTTAAACAAACCTACTGGACTATCAATAGGCTCGAAGTATATGTAAAACTAGCTACTCTCGCGCGGTTTCACCCGCTGCTCGGCTCCATTTAATCATAGCGTGATGTTTTTAGCCTATTATAGCACTCGGGAACATTGTAGCTATCTATCAGTGAAAGAATTTTGGAACTCCGACCAGCGGTTCCAATGTTTACCCCCTACATACAAACTTATAAAATTTACCTCCTTATATATTAGTAAGCACAGATAAATACCCAATCCATTTTTTATTTAAAAAAAACGTGAAAAAAGTTATAGTTTTGAACAAATTCTTTTATAATAAACTATTATTGGACTGTTTCATTCTCTATTCCAATAATATGGTAATAACAGCAACAAATTGCTTATAAGATTTAGTAAAAGAATAACTGGGGTCCTGATAGTAGGTATACTAAAAAACAGAAGGAAGCCCTTACACTTTAGTGCCAAAGCTGAGCCTAAACCGGACATAGCTATGCACGTACTTAGCATTAAACATTATTGATATTCAGTCCAGTATAATATAGTTAGTCTTAGACACAGCAATAAGTATGTCTTCTTTTTATGTTATAGGTCGGCAAACGAGCAGACGGATTACCTGATGGTAAGCATACGCCGACCATAGAGGGTGGCAAGATCAAAGGAGTTCCGAGTGAGTGGATTTCGGATATTTAAGGATTGGGAAGGGATGGCGTGAGGAGGAGGAATTGGGCCTCCAGGAACCTCACCGACACGGCGAAGTGTCATTGTGGTTATTCCACGCCAGTTTTCTGTAAGGCCGTGGTATCACCCCGGTCGGGGCGACCCTTTCTAATCTTAATACTTAACTTATACTTACCAAGCAAAATATATCAAAGACATGAGGCGATCTTTGTGCGAACTTATACCTCTGTATGACGAGAGAATGGGTCATATAAATTCCGTAGGAGAGTCGGCTGAGAGGAGTGAACGAAGGCCAGCTCAGAATTTTGTAAACTATAGCTGAAACAAAAATAAAATTACATGTTGATAATAATGGACGCTCTGACGTCGGACATTCAGGAAGAGGCTCCCTGGTGTATGCTGTTTGCCGATGATATTGTGCTGGTTGCCGAGAGTGCCCTAGAGGTCCAGAGCAGATTGGAGGTGTGGTGGCATAGACTGGAGAGTGTTGGCCTAAAATTGAGCAGAACTAAAACAGAGTACTTGTTCTGCGATTTTGGCGGTCTCTCTAGTTCTGTGCTCATAGCTCTCGCCGTAACGCCCATACCAACCTGTTCTGATTTTCGGTACCTTGGCTCGCTTATCCAAGGAAATGGTGAGATAGACCGAGACGTGGCACATCGGATCAACTCAGGATGGATGAAATGGCGACAGGTCACTGGAACAACTTGCGACCCACGGATGCCGCTCAGGTTGAAGGGTAAAATCTACAAGTCAGTGATAAGGCCTGTCCTACTGTTTGGGTCAGAATGTTGGGCTCTGAAAAAGACGGATGAAAAGCGATTGCATGTGGCAGAGATGAGAATGCTGAGCTGATAAAGTGAGAAATGAGTATATTAGAAGAAGTTTGAAAGTGGCGCCAGTGACTGAAAAGTTGAAAGGGAACCGTTTGTCTTGGTATGGCCATGTGAAAAGGAGGGATGAAAAGCATGTAACAAAAAGAGTCATGAGTATAAATGTGGATGGATTGTGTGAGAAGTGATATGGAAGACAGAGGAGTTAGCGATAGCGTGACGAGTGACAGGACAGAATGGAAGAAAAAAACATATTGCGCCGACCCCAAATAAAACGGGACAAGGGCAGGAAGATGATGATGATGATGATGTTGAGAATCAAGAACTAGTTGATTCTACTAATAATATAAATGTGATCGAATAATGGATGGACCGATTTGGTATTTTAGATGGGTGAAACCCTAGATGACACTAGACCCTAGACGAAACTAGTTGGTTACAATTTGACGTTGAAATTACGTGGAAAGTTTAATTTTAACTAAGTGCCTAAAAATTTTATGTACATAACAATAAATATGATTATAATAGGTCTTTACCTTGTCTTTACCTATGAAATTACCGTTTTGCATGAAAAAATTTAAACGAATTTTTTGATTTGAAATGCGATGAAAATGTAACAATAATCAATAAACAAATAACTACTTTTGGAAAAAGAATCCCATATTCTTAAAACAAAATTAATTAGCCTTAGCCTATGTTCGGTGTTCTATTTAACACCAAACACATTTTATGATTACGCATCATGTCGCGTGCGCTTGAATATTAATTTTACTTATTAATTTCAGTGCATTTAACGGAAGCACCGCGACCGGGTGTGCATTCAATAACATTTTTAACATTTCTTAACATTTATAATTCATTGTATCGTGTGTACGTGATATTATTAAACTATTTAAACTGAACATTAACAATTTTATCTTTCTTCTTCTCCACTAACAATCACTCGCAATCCGAACACTCTACATTTTGGTCCTTCGAGCCGGATCTCACGGATTGGTGATTGGACTCAGTGTCGGTTATCGATAAGTGAGGTGAACATTACGAACTAGTGCAACAAACATTGTGAACAGTGGTGAAAGATTGCAGTGATATAACAAGAAACATCCAGGATAGCGAGCTGCAGTTACAGTCACATCCATAGTCAGCTCTCGGAGAACATCACGACATCGACGTCGGCCCGTAAGCTAACATCATCAGCAACATTTAAGATCTACGGAGATTCAAGTAAGATCTTTCCTTTTTTATATTAAGCTACACCACATTCCACAAACGACATGTCTCTTCTCGAAAACCAGTACCAGCTATTTCAGGAGTTGGAGAGATTGTGGGAAAACTTTAACAAGGATGGTAGGGAGAGGAAGAGCAAGCCTGAGTATTTTAAGAAAGCTTGGGCAAAACTCGACGATTTGTGGAAGGCGTTTCAAGGCACGCATGAACAGATTTGTATGGAAATAAGTCAAACAGATGTCTACTTTACTGAAATTTATAATGAACAGGCTAAAGAAATTTATAATAAATTTTTAAAAGCTATTAATGCGGGTTATAGTCGGGTAAGTAAACCGGCGGTACCGGGAACGTCGAGCGAAGACAAACCGGAACCATTTGTAAGTAACAGGCAAGAAGGGTCAGCGACGCCCCAACCACAGCGTCCAGAAAAGGGTAGTTATAGTAGATTGGATGAATCATTGCGCAAACAAGAAGCTAATTTCAGAGCTTTCGTGAGAACAATTGCGAACATTAACATTGAGAATATGTCGGAAAAATGGGAGTTTCAAGATGCCCTAAAACTCTTGAAAGCCGTTGGACTCTCATTGACAGTTTACATTTGGAAATTGATTCAGAATTAATGGGGAGTGACCTACAGTATGAAACTTCCTTTTGTCAACATGAAGAACAATTTAACAACCTAAAAAAGGAAATAAACAAAAGGATGTGGTCAGCTTCATATAGGGAAAAATCGACCCCCAAGTTAGATATACCTGTGTTTAACGGAAACTATAACAGTTGGGTGTCGTTTAAAGATTTATTTACCGATGCGATACATAACAATTCTTCAATGCCGAATTCACAGAAGATGCAGATTTTGAAGACAAAAGTTAAAGGTGAAGCGGAAAGATTAATTCAACATTTATACATCAGTTCCGAAAACTACGCATCCTGTTGGGAAATCTTAAATCATCGCTATAACAATAAAAAGTTAATCTTTACATCGCATATGAACATTTTGTTTAGTTTGCCTAACATTCAGCATAACTCTGTATCTCAAATTAAGAGGATGCACGACGTTACGCTCGAAACATTAAATGCTGTAAAAAATCTCGGAGTAGACATAACAACATGGGACCCCATATTGGTTCATTTACTCTCACAAAAATTAGACAGTGAGACCTACAACGACTACCTCGAGAGCCTGAAACAACCACGGGAACTACCGATATTACAAGAACTGTTAGAGTTTTTGGAGAGTCGGTTTACCAATTTGGAAACATCATCACGCAGAAAACAAGATGCTACCCTGCAAAAGATTAATTACCAACATTCATATAACAATCAAAAGGCTGCGTTTACGAAATCAAACCAAAATAATTCGCTACTTTATAATGGTAATCGAACAAATACCACAGGACATTGGTCAATTGCAAAATCTTGCAACGTGACGAATTTCACGTGCCCGATGTGTAAACACGAACATGGCATTTATAAATGTAAATCATTTTTACAATTAGCTGACGACAAAAAATTAAACGCAGTAAATAAATTGGGACTTTGTGTAAATTGCCTATTCTCGCATAATGGAAAAGAATGCAATTCCAAACACGTATGTCGCAAGTGCTCGCAACCTCATAATACAATTTTGCATGATGCACTACAAAAATCGAGGACATCCGGTAGCAGCGTTGCAATTGCAACACCGCCTCGTGACAGCGTGACCAGCACATCACACGTGTCCCAAGGTGAACGCTCCGAGATACTCCTAGCCACCGCCCAGCTGAAAGTATTACGAGCAGATGGAACATATCACACCTTCCGAGCTTTGGTCGATCAAGGCTCCCAAATATCCATTATAACTGAACATGCTGCCCAACTCTTAGGTTTAAAAAGAGAAAAATGCAGAGGAGTTATTTATGGAGTAGGACAAAAAGAAAATAATTGTAAGGGAAAACTTAACATAACATGTGCGTCTATGTACAATGACTATACCTTTACTACAGAAGTCGTCATAATGAGTAATCTCATTAAAAGACTACCGAACAAAACATTTAGCAAACCATCTTGGACTAACATTCAAAACATCAACCTAGCCGATCCTGAATTTTATGTCAGTCGCCCGGTGGACTTATTACTTGGCGCGGATATTTACAGTAACATTATTTTAAGTGGCATTATAAAGGGTGATGACGCTTCGCAGCCGATGGCACAACAAACTCAGCTAGGTTGGCTTCTTTGTGGAAGCGCACAAACATATCACTGTAATGTTATCATAAACAACATCCAAGATATTCAACAATTTTGGGAAATAGAAGACATCGCAGAAGAAGGCGAAATGTCTTCTGAGGACATACATTGTGTTAAATATTTCCAAGAAACAACAAGAAGGCACCCGGAAGGTCGGTACGAAGTCCGTCTTCCCATGACACCTAATTTTGAAAAACATTTAGGATTATCCAAACAAAAAGCATTAGCTCAGTTTCGTAATTTAGAAAGAAAATTCGAACAACAAAAAAATTTAGCAACAGCCTATAAAACATTTATGCGTGAATATTTAGATTTAAAACATATGCATGTAGTAAATAGTAACCCGACTCTTGAATGCTACTTACCGCACCACGGGGTCGAGCGCGCTGAATCATCGACAACCAAATACCGGGTAGTGTTTAATGCGTCATCCAAAACATCTACGGGGTATTCCCTCAATGATCTAATGTACAAGGGTCCAAACTTGCAACAAGACTTGCAATCTTTGTTGATGAAATGGCGTCAATATAAGTACGCTTTCACCGCAGACATTGAGAAGATGTACAGAAAAATATTAGTAAACCCAGAGGACTCACCTTTACAAAGAATCGTCTGGAGAGAATCTTCTCAACAACCAATTCAGACATTTGAACTGTCAACAGTAACATATGGCACAAAAGCTGCCCCGTTCTTAGCGATGATGACCCTAAAGAAGCTCGCAGCTGATGAACGTGAATCCTTCCCCGATGCTGCGAAAGTATTGGAAGAATCATTTTATATGGACGACCTAGTACACGGTGCTCACACCCTGGAGCAAGGACAACAATTAATCCATGACTTAAACTTACTTCTAAGGTCTGGAGGATTTATATTAAGGAAGTGGTCCTCTAATAGTCAACAGATGCTGAAAAACATTGAAAATCAAAATGACACTCAAAATCTAATTTTTAACTTCAAAACAGAAACAACATCTAAATTGCTTGGTTTGTGTTGGAACCCTGTAGAAGATAAATTTACATTTCAATTTCAAATAACAAATCCTAAAAAATTAACAAAAAGAAGCTTGTTATCAGAGATTTCCAAAATATTTGACCCCTTAGGGTGGCTATCGCCAATTGTATCTAAATTAAAATTATTGTTTCAAAAAGTCTGGAAAACTAACATCCAATGGGACGACGAGGTGTCAAGTGATATCTATGCCGAGTGGTCAAAGTTACAAAAGGATTTACATAATATTAACAAGTGCGAGATTCCTCGATGGATTCTTAGCCAAAAACATGATGTTATAGAACTTCATGGGTTCTGTGACGCGTCAATGCAAGCGTATGGGTGTGTAGTATACGCTCGTATGCAACATCAAACAAAAGTAGTTTTAGTCGCTGGAAAGACTAGACTCGTACCCCTCAATAAAACATTAACATTGCCACGCTTAGAACTAAGTGGAGCACATTTACTGTCGAAACTTATCAACAAAATTAAGCTAACATTACAGGAACATACCATTGTAACATATGGATGGACGGACTCTAAAGTAGTCTTGGGATGGCTACAAGGAGAACCCTCTAGGTGGAAACCGTTCGTCTCGAACAGAGTTCAACAAATAACAAAAGTAATCGCCGAATCTCAGTGGCGTTACGTTAAAACAGATGAAAATCCCGCGGATGACGCGAGTCGCGGTTTGTACCCATCTCAACTTCTAGACAATCAATGTCTTTGGAGAACCGGGCCGCGCTGGTTATCAACATTTCAACCCGAAAGAACATTAAAGCAAACATACCAAACTGATGAAGAGAAAAAACCTCGCCAAACAAATGTTGCAACTTATAATTTAAATGAAAACATAATTCATCAACTGTTAATAAAACATAGTTCATTTAGCAAAATTGTCCGCATATTGGCATGGATCCAACGTGCGTTGACCCCACGACGCGAACGTCTTCCGAACTACCTTACGTTGCAAGAATTACGCAAGGCGAAAAATGCGATTGTAAGGCATGTGCAACACTATGAATATCCAACAGAAATTAAACATTTGCGTAAATATAAAACATTAAATTCGAACAGTAAGTTATTAAACTTACATCCGTACATCGACTCGGACGATCTTTTACGCGTGGGTGGAAGGCTGGAAAAAGCAACAATGAGCAACGAAATGAAACACCCCAAGATTATACCTGCTGGCACCCGGCTGGCTACCCTGCTGATCGACCAAGCCCACAAGTTAACATTCCACGGCGGTCCTCGTCTTACCTTGGCAACTTTGCGGCAAGAGTACTGGATTACCGGTGGCAACAACAGTGTGAAGAAGGAGTTAAGAAAATGTGTCACGTGTAGGAAACATGAAGGAAGAACCCAAGAGCAGCTGATGGGGGACTTACCTTCGTCTCGAACCAATGCGGCGAATCCATTCAGTCACACGGGAGTGGACTATACAGGATTCGTAGATGTGAAGGCCAACAAGGGGAGAGGCGTGAAAACATCAAAAGGGTATGTGGCTATTTTCGTATGTATGGTGACCAAAGCCGTGCATTTAGAATTAGTTTCCGATCTTACCAGCTCCGCCTTCCTGGCAGCTCTAAGACGGATGTCAGCGCGACGTAGGGCACCTCAACATCTGTACAGCGACAACGGTACCAACTTTGTCGGAGCCAACAATATTTTGCAAAAAGAATGGGAACAGTTAAGGAACATTTTCAGTGACAATTTCTTAAGCGAGGTAACGGAAATGAACATTGAATGGCACTTTAACGCGCCTGCTTGGCCCAGTGCGGGAGGACTCTGGGAGCGAGCCGTTAGAAGCCTGAAACATCATCTAAAACGCGTAGTGGGAGAACAAAAGCTGACATATGAAGAGTACAGCACTATACTAACTCAAATAGAAGCCTGTCTCAATTCACGTCCCTTGTGCGCTTTAACAGAAAACATTGAGGATTTGGACTTTCTCACGCCCGCTCATTTTTTGGCTGGAAGAGCAGGATTAACAACAATTGACACGCCTGAAGACGCACGAACACGTTGGCATCTAACACAAGAAATAACCAACAATATTTGGAAAAGATGGAAATCCGAATATTTAACGCAACTATCAGCAAGAAGAAAGTGGCAACATCCTCAGCAAAACATAAAATCTGGGGATATGGTAGTCATCCATGAAGATAATCTTCCTTCTGGAAAGTGGGCCCTAGGAAGAGTCGTCGAAGCACATCCTGGCAGTGATGGTTATGTAAGAGTCGTAACTCTGAAAACAAAAAATGGAACCATTAAAAGACCTGTCACTAAATTATCAATATTACCTCTAGAAAAACCTAATGAAACACAACCTACCACAACAATAACAACAAACCAAACAGAGACGGCAACATTTGTAAGAAAGAAACAGAAACAAAACAAGGGATCGAATTACATTTCTTCACTTATCGGATTTCTTCTATGCCTCATGGCTATTATATCATCGGGACATTGTTTTAATTTAACTCCACTGAACGAACATCAAGCGATTTATTTCGATAAATTAGCAAATATGCAACTAGTACGCGATGAGTGGAAAATAATTGCTTATTACGATCTTCAACCTTACTGGGAAGGAATAACAGCTTATGAAAAATATTATAAACATTTAGAAACAATATGTAGTACCCTTCAACAGCTGACGCATTGCGACATTATCATGTTGCAGCTACGTCATACCTACACCGAGTTGAAACATAATAACAAAGTATTACTTAACAATCAGCTGAGCGCGCGCACGAGAACAAAGCGTGGTCTTATCAATGGTGTCGGATATCTGGCAAATACGTTATTCGGAGTATTAGACGATCGTTTCTCAGAACAATATGAAAAAGACATAACTCAAGTACGGGAAAATCAAAAATATCTTACACAATTATGGAAAAATCAAACATCAGTCATGGAGGCGGAATACAACCTATTGAAACGAACCGAAGAAACAGTTAAAATACAACACAAAACTATTAGCAAGCACTTAATGAATCTAGAGAAGACTAGTAATGTCCTTGCGCAACAAATAAGCACTACTGAAGCTATGACCGAGTTTACTTTATCGGCAATGGCAGCTAACAACTTATTAACCCATCTAAGAAACATTCAAGATACATTACTCGACACTATAACAAGTATACACAATGGCCGATTAAATATACATCTGATCGACCCAATACAGTTCCAGAATGAACTTAGTGTGATCTCAGGACAACTTTCCCAAGAACTTACACTCCCAATCGATAACATACAAACCAACATGCAAAGTATTTATAATCTACTGAGAGTCCGAGCAAAGATGACGAAGAACTACCTTATGTTTGAGATAATAGTGCCTCTAATAAGCACAGAAAATTATGATCTATACCACATTATTCCTGTGCCGCATCGATCTGATGAAGGCATGTTCACTATACGACCCATAGAAAGTTACGTAGCCGTAAATTTACAGAAAGATGCCTACTTACCTGTTACGGAAAACGAACTGGAACATTGCATCACTCGTGACCCTACTACTTACCTATGTGAATTGAAAACCCCCATTTATAAAATGAAAACCGATACGGACCTTTGTATCAAAGACAACATCCACCCAGAGCATTGCAAAACACTAGTATCGGCTTGTCAAAGTAAATGGACCCATCTAAGAACAGTAAATCAATACCTACACTTTTGTTGTGATCATTGCCAGATAAGGATCCTGTGTAAAGATCAAGTGACGGCACATCAGCTTACTGGAACAAACATTATAAGCCTGAAAGAGCAGTGTGTGGTAAAAACAGATAACTTTACCATCTACTCCCATAAACATCAAGAAAGTACGATGTCGCTGCAGAACAAAATTGAAACATTACAGATAGCGCCGATTAATCATATAATTAACATATCAATCCCAAGATATAACCTAACAGATGAGAACATTACTTATCCTGGTCATGAACAACTTCTGCAGGATATAGAACAGAGGATACAGGTTATGAAGAACAGTAGCGCGCTATCAGAAATATCTACTCATGACATCCATCACTATACCCTGATATACTTAACATTAGGGATAGTGGCCATAACAGCAGCAGTCGTCGTGTTCCGGCGAACCCGGTGTAGAAGGCAGCCAGCAGCGGAGACGGCGCCCAGGGGGGCCGCCCCAGCCACCGCTTCGAGCAGCACCGTCGAACAATTTAGTGAGAGAGTGCAAGTGAATCAGTGTTGTGCAAGACTGTTACAAAACGAATTCAAAGAAAGGGGAACATCCCCAGTGCTAAACAAAATAACATTTAGTAATTCTATGTAAACGTTTTTACTTTCTATTTTACACTATTACTTAATTTGATTTTCTTCTTTTTTATCCTTGTTTTCTTATGCTAGTTTGTTTATCTTCGCCCTCCGCAAGATGTTCGGTGTTCTATTTAACACCAAACACATTTTATGATTACGCATCATGTCGCGTGCGCTTGAATATTAATTTTACTTATTAATTTCAGTGCATTTAACGGAAGCACCGCGACCGGGTGTGCATTCAATAACATTTTTAACATTTCTTAACATTTATAATTCATTGTATCGTGTGTACGTGATATTATTAAACTATTTAAACTGAACATTAACAATTTTATCTTTCTTCTTCTCCACTAACAATCACTCGCAATCCGAACACTCTACAGCCTAACAAAAATTATTTTGATTTGAAATGGCCAGTACTGCAGAACGGCAATTTCATAGGTAAAGACCTATTATATGATTTAACTTAAATAAATATCAACATTGGAAGGTGTCTAGAACTCAAAACTCATAATCTAGAATATACACTTTTGCTTAAAGCTTTACCAAGTTCATAATATTGGGTGCCTGAACTAGGACAACCTGTGTTTCAGGCGAAAGTTGGTAAAAAGATATTATACATTGTTAAATAATCATAAGTACATTTTTTTTTTATTTAAGGTAATAATGCTACTATTTATGTTAAAAATAATTGGATAAAACGATACTTAAACTCCATGTCTATGTTTAATTAAATTAAAATTAAAAAAAAAACATTTATTACTGTTAAAGTAAAAATGGGTCATTATTCTACATAGTTTACTAAAAATGCCAATTATACTTACGAACAGTTCCATATTCACACATCCCTATGATACAGCAGATGGCTGCAGCCCAGAAGATCCTGTTAGTGGCTGCGGCGACTACAGCATCTATAGGATCTAGCCCTCGTTGTCTGAGGATGTAACCGAGGGACATTGTGGCTGCCATCATTATAAAGCTCACAGCAATACCAACAATGGACCAGTTCTGGAATAAATATGCGCGCCAGAATGTTTGTATTAGATAGTGACAGCAACAATTTTGTTCCTCAGATAACATTTATCTGACTATTTAAAAATCGACCTTAAGTAAAATAAAATGGGGAATAGTGATCTTCAAATCTTTTTTTAATCTGTCTCATGTCTACTTTGCCACTGTAATAATAATAATATTCGACTATTTCGTAAGAAGTCCCAAGTTAAAGGTGCAATAAAAAAAACTAAAATAATGTTTCTGTCCTTTTAGGATGTAACTGTAAAATCATCCAGTTGTATCTCCTTCCCTTAGATTCTAATCAAGATTTCATGTTCACAAGGTTAAAGTACAAAAACTGTGACACGTCAATGGAATTTTGAAAATTTCCGATTTTCCTCGATGGTATGGAAACCGATTATTCATTGCCCATTTTATATATTTTACGCACCAGCACATTTTTTGTGGTGAATAGTCATGGTCTATCTCTTTCACCTTTGGCAGAGGTTAGAGGTCAGACTCTTACTGACTAAGAACAACCATCATTTCTCTTTTCGCAACCCGGAAAGGTAAGCCCCAAGGTATCTTAAAGATTAAACAAATAAATCATCTGCAGAAGACCTCAAGAAGACTTACTTTAGAAACAGATTTCCTATAGTCAGCAGGTTTGTACAAGTACATGAAGTAGCCCATGGCGACACCTACAAGATACGGACTGGCACGACTGTAGGACGGCGTGTACAATAAACTGATCTCCCAAGTCTCACGATATTTGATTACATATTTACTGAAAGAAAATTATCAGTCTTTAATTTCCATAAAAAAAAACAGTGAACTTATTGTTTTGGAAAATCGATATCATTTAGGAAACTTCTTTTTGAATAGTTTTTGATGTGATAGGGTGGCAAACGATCGGACGGTTTACCTGACGGTAGCAATCGGCGCCGCCCATGGACACCCGCGACACCAAAAGAGGGGTTTAGAGATTGGGCAGCTGAGATTGGGGGAGGGGAAGAAGGTATGGGACTCTGGTAACCGAAGTCACACGGCGAAACACAAGTCCGAGGTATCACTCCCGCATACCTGACCCATTCGTGCCGAAGCTTAACTTCACCAGCATCATTTAAATGGCCCACATTTAAGTGATGCTGATGATGATAATAAACTTAATACATTTCAAATACTTATACCATTTAAGAAAATTGTAAAATCTTACCCATAATCCACAAAGAGAACACCAGGTAATGTGAACAAGTACGTCAACACCCCAGGAATGACCATGGATAACACTGTAACTATTGTGTAAGAGACGAACCCAAAATTCCTGTTCTTCTGATAGAGGTAGAAGAGAAAAGTGCCCAGGATTGCCAACTGATAGTCACAGGCCAAGTACCAAGTCACATCATGACACTGCAAAGAACAGAAGACTCTTTACTACAAGTGGTATTAGTTGCTCCATAAACAGTACTGTGCAAGTTTAAGTGTGGGAGAGCTATGCTTCGACACGAATGTGTCGGCTCAACCGGAGTTATACCAAAGCCTCACAGAAAACAAGCGTGAAACAACCATACCGTTGTGTTTCGCTCTGTGAGTGAGGTCACTGGAGGCCCAAACCTTCCCCCTCATCCCTTCTCTTCCCAATCCTTAAGTATTCGAAACCCTTATCCCGAAAAGGCCGTCAACGCACTCGTAACTCCTTTGGTATTATGGTTGCATGGGTGGCGCCGATTGCTTACCATACGGTAATCCGTCTGCTCGTTTGACGTCTTATCACATAGAAAAAAGTACATTCCTTAAAGGAAAAAAGCATTTTCAATGATTTATACTCACAATATTTCTTACATCCGAATTCATCATGAGCAAACTCTTCAGCCAGTTTTTCTCGCAAACATCTGTTTCCTCCAATCCAAGCCAGACCGGGCTTTGACTAAAGTGCTTAGATACTGATATCAAGTAGAAGACGATTAGCGCAAATGGTCCTATTAACCTGAAACCAGTCTTTCTGATTATCAAAAAGGCATCTTTTAAAGGCAAAAAGTTTTTTTTGTTGTTTAAATAAAACGTTGCCCCATGATAGGATTCTCTCCTGTAACGTGGGTGCGTTTACAAACATACAATTTCACATGCACATCACACCCAGACCCGGAACAACAATTTGTGGATCACACAAAGAATTTTTCCGTGCGGGAATCGAACCCGCAACACGTTGCGCGGCAGCCAGTTGCCCGGCCAACGCGCCAACCGTGCTGTCGAAGTTTACCTGACAATAAAAAGTATAAATGGCATGCGGCAGTCGAATTGAGAAAGGAAAGATATATAAAATCGACCTTCACAATATTTTTGGAATCGTAAGGTCGATCCTTTTATTTTTTTATTCCATTAACATGAAGATGTCTGGTCCATGCGAGAACTTAAATAAGAACAACGTGTTTTGGTGCTTGGTTTGATTCCCGCACGGAACAACTTGTTGTTTAATTGTAACAAAATTGTTGTTGCCAAAAAAATGGTAGAATGAATGTTCGCATACCTTATATACCGTTTACAGAGTACATTAAACAGGTTCTGCCGTCTTCCCAGTAGACCCTTGATGTGAAGTAGACCAGATATGGTGAAGAATGTATCCACAAAGAGATCAAAATGCAGAAGATATCCACCAAAACCTTCGAGAAACTAAAAAAAATCATATATACCTATATACATATATAGATTAAAAGTAGCCTATGTCATATTCCGAAGTGTAGCCTATGCTTGTGCCAAATTTTATCCAGAGCCGTCCAGCCAGTCCATGGTTGAGTAGCAAACATCCAAACTTATTTTATAAATGGGAAAGCCAAGCTTCGGCACGAAAGGGTCGGCTCGACCGGAGTGATACCACGGCCTCTAAGAATACCGGCGTGAAACAACCACAGCGTTGTGTTTCGCCATGTGAGTGAGGTTACCGGAGGTCCAATCCCTCCCCCTCCTCTATTCCTTCCCGATCCTTATATACGCAACCCCTATCCCCAAAAGGCCGGCAACGCACTCGTAACTCCATTGGTGTTGCGGGTGCCCATGGGCGGCGCCGATTCTTTCTCATCAGGTAATCCATAATAAAAAACATCGTAACTTTCTCATTATTTATAATATTGGAAAGAAGTAAAATATATTTATGCGTAAGTATTAATTTCCAAGTTTTGAACTAAAATTAAGTCCTTATTATACTATAAACTTACCGCATCAACATCCATTAAATTACCTATACCAGATATTGACATATAGAAGACCACATGTATAGATATAATAATGGCTGCAGTAATAAATCTCATGCCGTTCATCACACGAATTTCATCCTTGTTGACTTTTATTAAGTCTTCTTGATTCTTAATCATGCAGAATGATTTTGTTATGATTGTCACTGAAATTTAAGGTTTAATTTTAATTGTAATGTGTAAAACTGACATTAGAAATATATTTTATACTCAAGAACACTACTCATTAGGCTTGGCATCCTAGTGCTTAATTTTGGTAACGGATCAAGAAAGTACCAATGGATAATAACGTCAATATCAGGCGTTTTGATTTTGCAGTCACGAGTGGCGCCAGTGAGCAAAATGGCAAAAGGTCATGTAGGGCCAAGAAGCATCAAGTTGGATCAATAATAAGTTGACGTAAAAAAGAAAGCAAGTATTTTTAATCTAAAAAGACTTAAAGGTAGAGTAACGTTTTTGTGATGCAATAACTGTCTTTGGCGATTGATGGTCTGAATTATAGAGGACGTCTAGAACAGGTCAAGTATGGATAATATTAGAAAAATATTTTGAAATGTCTTAATTTTTTATAATAATGCTCTGGCGTTTGACCGCTATCTCTCCTTATGGTAAGTGATGATGCGACCTACGATGGAGTTTACCCCTAAGCAACCTTTTCTAATAGGGCTTTGAAGACATCCAGGTTACTCTTTGAGGAAACACACTCCGGGAAAAATATGCACTCGCTAGCAGCTCTGATAATAAAACTGGAGATGTGACGCTTTATTTGTAAGTTGGATATTTTTGTGGTTGTTTAGCCGATGGTCTGGTGTGGTGGTGTTATAGTGAAAAGAACTAGGGAATGTCAAGATTTTTTTTTTTTTTGTGAGGTGAAAATCATCAAATGACTTCTCCCGCCCAGGGCCGGGCAGGAGGGAGTGTCAGACTCTTACTGACTAAAAACCCCCCTGTTCCTTCTCCTGCTCTGTGCCGAGGTCGCGGTACCTCATTGCGCTTACCCCGCAACCCCGGCTGAACATCAGCCCTTTAGGGCCCCATCTGTGGTGGTCGAATGGCTCTTTGAGGCGCGCGCGGAACGCTACGCGCCGTACGCTCGGGCCTGGTTCTGGTCGGGCGGCGAGCTGCCCTTACTCGCCGACCGCAGGCCCGTGCTTGGATGGCCGGAGATCGTCCCTCGATCCCCGACGCCCGTATTGTCGCCAGTTGCGGCTGCTGGGGCGTGAGGAGGAGGATTGCTCCCTCACGCGGGCCGCCTCTCTCTTCGCGAGCATGACTGCTTCACAAAAGGAGGAGACGGCGTCCCAGTTCCTCTCACTCTGCACCATGGCCTCGACTAAGGCCGGGCGCGAGAGGTCGCCGCCGCCGATCACTTCCCTGAGGATACGGCGGTGCTCAGCCCAGGCAGGGCATACCGCTACCGTATGCTCCACCGTATCCTCTAGGTGGTCCTCACAATGACGACACTCGGGCGTTTCCTCCCGCTGGATCCGAAACAGGAACCTACCGAAGCTGCCGTGCCCGGTAAGCACCTGCGTCAGGCGGAAGGTGAGGACGCCGTGGCGTCTCTCAAGCCACTCCTCAAAGAGGGGTGTTAACGCTGCTATAGTAGCGTGCCCGGCCCTCGGTTGCGACAGTCGCTGCTTCCACTCTGCCATGAGATCTCGCCGGAGCTCATTCCGCCACGCACTAATTTGGCGCGGCAGAGGATCCTCGCCCCGGCGACGCGCGTCTGCGCGCAAACTGTAGACGCGCGCGAGCGCCTTTACTTCCAGATCCCATGGCGGTGATCCGGCAAGGAAGGGAATGTCAAGTCATGTAGCTCCTTCTAACACTCTCCGAAATGTATCAAATAAGAAACTGAAACTCACTCAAACTATCCGGGGACTCATCTCCGGACGACACATGCATTCGATATAAGGTTGAAGCCACAGCCGTAGACATCAGCGAAAATAACAATATTCTGGAAAAAAAATAAAAACATTAATGATTTTGGTTCGCTACGTTGGCGAGATTGGAATTACAAATTTAGGTCTAGTTTTTCTACCTAGACAACGTGTTTGAGAAAATTGAGGACAAGCAACGAAAGGAGCTAGATTTTTTGAGTGAATGGAGGGGTGTATCTGTCTACTCCAGCCTTGGTTGAACCTAGAGGGAGTGCTCTAACTAAAACCAGTCTGTTCCAAATCCGGGTAAAAACTGGGCTGCTGGTATATTGAACTGGACCAGTAAACGCGACCGAAAGGAGGAGGAAATTTAAATGTTGATATGGTTGTTATGGTTGATAATTTATAAATATCATCACTGCCTGATGACATAAAATGGCAACTTCGCCTGTATCAAAACATATAACGTACATTACTAATTGCACTATTATGATCTCATTTTTAATAAGGCGTCAGAGGCCAATGTTAAACCTGAATATAATCGGTTTAAGATCAAGTATGCTATAATAAAATAGTTGTTCGTGCAAATTATTTCTCCCCACTTATATCAGAAATTAACTTTACGTAACAGACAGTAAGTTGACCCGATAGGTGATATGTTTTATATTGTATTAATCACTAGACAAAATTAGGGGTTGCCGCGCAAGTGGAATCGAATATGTAAATTATGTACCCCGGCCTCGGCCTGGAGAAGGAGAAGGAACGAGGGAGGGGTAACAACCCCGTGTTTAGTTAGTAAGAGTCTGCAACTCTTTAAGTGTGGGAGAGCCATGCTTCAGCACGAATGGGTCGACTCCACCGGAATGATACCATGGCCTCACAGAAAATCGACGTGAAACAACCACAGCGTTGTTTCGCCGTGTGAATGAGGTTACCGAAGGCCTAATCCTTCCCCTCCTCCAATCCCTCCTCAACCCCTAAATCTCCAAAACCCTAATCCCTAAAAGGTCGGCAACGCACTCGTTATTCCTCCGCTGCGGGTCCACGGGCGGCGTGATTGCTTACCATCAGGTAAACCGTCTGCTCGTTTGCCGTCCTATTACATAAAAAAACTCTCTTACTCCCCATCTAGGGCGACAAAGTTCGTTGATGATTTTGCAGCAACAGAAAAAGGGCTAAATAAAAATTTATTGAATTTATTGTTCAATTTATTTTTTATTTTGTTTGCTTTTAATATACCTATAATGTACGTCAATTAAAACAGTTTTAATTCTTTGTGCATGTGATGTTAACCTGTAATTCATTGTTGCGCAAATGTGACCCTTGTGTAAATAATAATGTAGGTACTGTGTAAGCAGTATTGGTTAAACTTAATAAATATAATGTTAGAAGATCTCTGAACTCCTGCAGGGACCCTAATACACCATTTTCTATATGTTATGACTTACATGAAGATATAAAACCCAGTGGAGTATGGCAGCGTCTCCCCAGCTTCCTGGCAGTGTTTCACCGTGACGTCAGAGGCTATGCTGCTGAAGGTGGCGGCCTCATACACCACCCTGGTCAGCTTGGAGACTGCTGGAGGTGAGCAGGCCGCTGGTATACACAAGCCCCACATGATCTGGTTCACAGGCATTCCCGATGGAGTTACTGACTGAAATCATAATTGAAATGATGACTAGAGAAATGAAATTGACATCAGTGATTTTAGTGGTAAATGGAGAAAATTAAAACAAATCAACCGTTATTTTTTGTGAGGAGAAAATTCTTAAGGACGTCTCCTGATCCAAGCCTAGGCCTTTGTTCCTAATTGCGATTGTCCTGCCACCCCGGCTGATCATTATTAGCCCTGGTGGGCTCGGTCTGTGGTGGTCTACCGGCTATTTCGCGGAACGCTATGCGCTGTATGCTCTCGCTCGCCGTCTACAGACCCGAGCTTAGGGTGTCCGGAGATCACTCACGTACTTGTGCGGTTGAGAAATCTTCGTAAGTACCAACATGACTTTGATCACCTGATGGCAAACAATCGGTGTCGCTCAGCTTAACCATCACCTTTTTCTTTATGTAATAGGAAGCAAACGATCAGACGGATCACCTGATGGTAAGCGATCGGCGCCGCCCATGGACACCTGCAACACCAGAGGAGTCGCAGATGCGTTGCCGGCCTTTTAAGAAGGAGTACGCTCGTTTCTGGAAGGTTTGAAGGTCGTAACTGTTTGGGAATACCGCCGCCGAAAGATTATTCCAAAGCTTTGCTGTGCGGGGCAGAAAGTTACCTTTAAGGTATGATTTGAGAATTTAGGAATTTGGAAGGATTGGGAGGAGCGAATTGCACCTAAGCAAACCTTACCATACGATAGAATCGGGGTTGCAGGGTAAGCGCAATGAGACACCGTGAACGGGAGAGTTTTTAGTCAGTATGAGTCTGACACTCCCTCCCGCCCTACCCTGGGGGGGAGAAGTCAATTGATGATTATACCCTCACAAAAAAAAACATACGGCAGAACACGAGATAAGCGTTATATAACAGCATATTTTTTTGTGAGGCTGTAATATCACTCCAGTCGAGTCGACCCATGCGTGTTGAAGCATAGCTTTACACAGTATCATTACTATTATACTACTATATATTGATGTATGATCATGTCTTTATTATTGTGTTATATTATAATATTTTAACTACTAATTTCAAAATTGTTTAAAAATTTTGTAATATAATTATTTATTGAATTAATATGCTTGTTTAGTGGTACTCATTATAATCTTTTAATTTTTGTTAAAATGTGGATAATGCAATGGGCTGCAATATTGTTATTATTGGCATATTTATTATTTATTTACTAAGAACTATATATTGTGGCTGTTTATTGTCTCTAATAAATAAAAAATAAATTTCCCAGTTCTTGTTATTAAAAAAAAAACAAATAAACACGTGTCTGTTTTTGTCTTAAGTTCGTGTTTTAGGTACGTAAACCTGTTTACCTCGCTGGGCTGTCGCCCTTGTTCTAAGTACTCGTACTGTACTGCTGAACAAACAAAACAACAAGAAATAATTTGAACGTACAAATTAATAATATTATTATTCATAGCAGAGGTCATGATTTATTTTAATTGTATTGTGATTATTTTAAATTACTTTAGAACCCGAGATTCCGTAAGGAAAGCAATTATTTTTTCCGATAAAATATGTATATTGATTGGAAGCATCGTATGATTTGACATTGATCATAGTGAGCGGTGACATAGCCGTAGTGTTCTTGACGTGGTGGAAGTACACTACTGCTACGTCTGGAAGGAGCCCGCTTCTCATGCATGAGGTGTGGGTTCAAAACCTGGCAAGTACCAATGTGCCTTGCACATGGTACAGTCGACTGGGCAATACGCAATCAAACAATATTGGTATATACGTAATAAATGTTAGGAAACGAAAATTGCGTTAATTACGTATTGCCCACTCGACTGTACCATGCGCAAGTTCGGACTCGCGACTATATTCAGGGCGGTCACAAAGTTTGGCGCGGGCTGTAAATAAGGTGGTCGAGATAGTGTCGGCCATTGACAATGTAACTCTGGTGCAGTGAGCTGCTCGACTGTGTACTGTGATATTAAAGTAAAAGTAACCAAGATCTTAGTATCTTATTCATATTACAAGTAAGAGTCTGACTCTCCTTCTCGCCTAAATCTGGGCAAAAGAAGACACTAGTTCATTCCCAAAAATAAAAAAAGGTGCTCACCTTAATAAACTCCATGGTGGACCCATAAGGGTCATGATCAGCTAATCTTTTAACATGATGATTATCATCAGAAAGTTGGAAATCGGTGAAGCAGTATTTGGTTTTCAATTTTGGATGGGTGTGCAACCATGGTGGTTTTAGACATTGATCGTAACTCGCATAATGTCTGAATGACCCGTACAAATTGCCTGACGGTATCGAATTCGCATTCCAAACTGAAATAGAGAAAGCTAATTAAGAACTTATTTGTTATAAGAAAAATGCTAAATATTATATCTGATTACACGATTGAGGCGGATTTGATTCCCGAACAACTCTTTCTGTGATCCACACATTAATTTTACAGATCTGGGTGTGATGTATAAGTATTTGTAAAGGCAACCACGACACAGAAGAAAAATCTAGTGTGAGTCAATGTTTAAATTAAAAAGAATTGAAATAAATACTCCGTTCTTGGTACAAACATAACAATACTTCTTACTGGCTACTCCTACTGCTTGGCTCCTATTAGATAGCGTGATGTTACTTACTCCAAGTCGCCCACAAAGTATGATTCTTGACGTTTTCCAAAACATTTAAAACGCTTTTTAAACACGGCACTTCGTCTTTCTCCCATTTTTCGAGTTTCAGTTTTTGTGCCAACGAATCTAGAAATGTGTCTGCTTGAGTCTTGTGTGTAGCTTGGGGATATACGTGACCTGTAAGCAAATAAAAATGCAGATAATATTACATACGTAACTACGCACCCCTTTTTAAAAGGCCGGCAACACTTTTTTTTCAGACTTTGCCCCACATTAGGGTTTTCTCCTGTGCCGTGGGTGCATTTACAAACATACAAATCTACCCGAAACAGCAACTTGTAGATCACAAAAAGTGTTGTTTCGTGCGGGAATCAAACCCGCGACACGTTGCACAGCAGCCACTGCGCCAACCTTGCAGTCGATATACGACGATATACTTATACAACAACGGATAGTGTGGTTATTTAAAAACATGTGATTGTACAGTTTAAAAAAATATTTTTTAATCAGGAACTCATAATGTACATATTCGTTAAGGACGAAGTTGAAAGTATGCATGGAATTACGTCAGACGAATATTTTTATTTTTGGCGTAATAATTATTGTTTCGTGAAAAAAAAGTGTCGCTGTGGCCCAGAGGTTATGGCACCCTCATGCACGAGAGGCGGGTAAGTACCATAATTTAAACTTAAGGCATTGACAAGGTACCCGCCTTTCATGCATGAAGAGGGTGCCTCATGCAAGAAAGGCAGGCACCATAATCAAGCAAGTACCAATGTGAATTTTAACAATTTATATGTAGGTACTTTCTATGATTATTTAGACACCACTGAAATACGGTGTGAAGGAAAACATAGGGAGGAAACCTGAAAACTGGTGCTTGGAAATCATTTCTAATTACAAATCCTATCCGTGTGAGAAGAGGCCTTTGCTCAGCAGTGGGCACTTATAGGCTGATGATGATTATATTGTTTATACCTATCCTATAAGAATTTATTTCTCTCAAAAGTAAATATTAATCTATTTCACTTTCATTAACAATGTTAGAATTAGACTCAAATATTATACATATAAGGCGAACTTTGGGTAAGGACATAGAAAATAATGTTAAAAAAAGTGCACAAATTATGAATGTGGGTGAAACAAAAATCAAGGCACGTATCGTTTCCTTATAAAAGCAACTCATTCTTATGTATTACTTTTTTGTATTTTATTCTTATATTAGGGATTATATTTATTCTAAATGTAAACTTCATCGTTGAATCCAAACTCATATTATAAATGTGAAAGTAACTCTGTCTTTTCTTCACGCCTAACCTACTGAACCGATATCTGTGAAATTTAGTACAGACATAGTTTGGAACTCGAGAAAGGACATAGTTTTTATAACAAAATTCTGCAGGAAGTCACTATTCCACGCGAATGGAGTCGCGGGCAAAAGCTAGTCGGTTATATATAACAAAAATTTAAGTGTGGGAAAGCCATGCTTCGGTACGAATGGGCCAGCTCGACCGGAGTGATACTATGGCCTTTTTATAGGATAAATCGGCAAACGAGTCAACAGATTACTTGATGGTATGTAATCGGCGCTGCTCATGGACACCCGCAACACCAAAGGAGTTACGAGTGCGTTACCGACCTTTTGGGGAGAAGGGTTTTGGATAGTTAAGGAGTTTAACGATTGGGAAGGGATAAAGGAAGGGGAGGGATTGGGCCTCCGGTAACATCACTTACACGGCGAAACACAACACAATGGATGTTTCACGCCGATTTTCTGTGAGGCAGTAGTATCACTCCGGTCGAGCGGACCTATTCGTGCCGAAGCTTGGCTCTCCCACACTTAAACTGAAAGGCTTCTAGAAAACCGGCGAGGAACAACGCTTGCGTTATAATTATCGGAGGTTTTCGGAGACCCAACCTTAAGAACCTTTATTAGGATTGCACTCACAACATCGACTGGACATCGGCCCTATGATCTATTTACACTTATAGTATTAAAAAAATATATAAAAAAGCACTCACCACAAAACGAAATAAAAAATAGAAATAGCAACAAAAACATTTTTTATATAAACTGTCCCTACAAAGAACTGTGTTGCATGACATTTAACTTTATAATGAATGAAGAAATAATTAAATAACATTATGAAGGTACGAATTTGACCTTGTACTTCATTAAAGTAACTCTGTTTACTCACCCAGTAAGATCCATAACAGTTACCTACATCGCTCACCGACGAATTAATACTGATATTATAACGAGGTAAAATTTGTATGTAGGAGGTAATCTTTGGAACTGCTGGTCGGATTTCCAAAATTCTTTCACTGATAGATAGCTACAATATTCCTGAGTGCTATAGGGTACAAAACATCACGCTACGATTAAATGGAGCCAAGCAGCGGGTGAAACCGCGCGAGAATAGCTAGTGAGTCGATAAAAATAAAACAATTTTTGAAACGTAAGTGATAATATTATGTAGGTAAGTATGAAAAAAAACTGGGTAAGCCGAATACAAATTGGATTTACATTATTTGTTAAGTTATGTGGGTAATTGTAAAATATATGTATGTATAAGTTGGATCTAATGTTAGAATTTTATAAGTCGATCGTATGTCATGCTGAATATAAAATAAAAATATTTTTATGGCAAATAATTTTTTTGGTAATTACGGTATTCAAAAAACTTATAAATACTAGCTAGTCTCGCGCGGATTCACTCGTTGCTAGGCTCCTACAGATCGTCACGTGATGTTTTATAGCCTAAAGACTTCCTCGATAAATGAACTAACACAACACAACTAAACACAAAAATAATTGTTCAATTCGAACCAGTAGTTCCGGAGATTAGCACGTTCAAACAAACTAACAAACTCTACAGTTTTATAATATTATAGAAAAAAACAAATACATTTAATTACTTTACATTTATTTTTATTTAAAAAAAAAAGAAGAAAGAAAGAAGAATAGTTTTTTTGCACGTTATTCTATATTTTATTTTATGCAATACGGAGTTACGCATCACGTGATCTTAATCAGCGTCGCCCTTTTGCACCTGTAACACCAGAGAAGTCACAGCCGGCCTTTTAAGAAGGAGTACCTACCTACGCTCGTTTCTTGAAGGTTTGAACCTTCAAGAAACGAGCCGAAGTCGTATCGGTTCGGCAATACCGCAGCCGAAAGATCATTTTAAAGTTTCGCACTTGCAACATCTTACACGACAGCCCATTACAATAGATACCTACTATGGTCAATAGACCACTACAGACGGGGCCCTATAGGGCTGATGTTTAGCCGGGGTTTCGGGATAAGCGCAATACGGCATCGCAACCTCGACCTAGAGCAGGAGAAGGAACGGGGGGGTTTTTAGTAAAGAAGAGTCTGACACGTCCTCCCGCCCTTACTAAGTGGGAGAAGTATTTTGATGTTTTTAATTTACTAACAAGTCCAGTACAATACAGTCACTGCGTCAACTGGATTTAGCTGATTCGTCGTTGTCGCAAGATCTCTAGGGAGGCGTCGAACCTCCTTGTCGGATTACCGCCATGGGATATAGCGGCAATTGCCATATAATAATCTAAGGCCCGCACAGTACAAACCACGTCAGTTGGGCAGTCAAATAAAATTGATGTCTTGTTTTGCAACGATTTTGTTTTAATAACAATTGCTCAGAACTGATTACTCCTCCATAAAATTACTCAAATATAGCGAATAAAGAAACTTATTTGCTAAAAAGCTAAAACAATTTTGACCTTGTTATGGCAAAAAATGACCTTTAAAATTATGCAAACGCTAGAGACCTAATACAAATTTTTCAATAGACGAGAAATGTGAAGTTGTGTCACTTTGTTTGAATTGAATTTTCATTTTTACAACGTTATAATCTATACTTCTATGTTGCTATATAGCTATCTATATCTATACTAATATTATAAATGCGAAAGTAACTCTATCTGTCTGGCTTTTCCCCACGCCTAAAATACTACATTGTTTGAAAGTATAGATAGATATAGTTTCGAACTCGAGAAAGGACATAGGATAGTTTTTATACCAAAAATCTGAAAGAAGTCACTATTCCACGCGAACGGCGTTGCGGGCCAAATCTAGTACCACTGCGTTGGGTTTCGCCGTATGAGTCAGTGGGTAATAGTCAGATTCAGCCTTTCGCCCCATTCTGGACGTGGGAAATCATTGAATGACTTTACCTCATCTAAAAATTCTTTACATATTATATTAATAAAAGCTTTGCCGGAGTCTGTGTTCTCCAAAGGGTATCTTTACCACCAGACGTGATAAAGGCGAAATGTCTGCAAAAAGAAAAATCAAAATAATTTATTTATTTATTTATTCATATTGCACAATGTACATATAATGTCAAGTATAACATACAGCCAATGTACTATACATTACCCTGTTAGGGCGCAGCAATTTAACTTATAACTAGATAATAATAACATTTTATATTTATTACATTAGTTATCACTTAATGAACACTATATGAACTTATTTATTAACTATAATCTGTATAATCTATAATAAATAAATATATATAATCTATAATCTGTCAGCCATGAAAGAGCGTCATCACGAGCAGACTCGGAACAACAATTTGTAGATGACACAAAGGATTGTTCGGTGCCGACGTTTCCCAGCCACTTGGCCAATAGCATGAGCATTCTTGAAATATAAATAAATACATTAATAAATTATTTATTAGTTCTCACACAGCCAGTACTAGCTTTTATTACACAAGTCTAACTAGAAATTGTTTAAATAATTTAAATTAAAGTAATTGTTCCTTAAACTTATTCTGTAGTTAGACGCCATTTGCAGCAGTTCTTAAAACAGCTAATCAAAATGCAATCAAATATTACATTAAAAATTACGTTTATTTTATACGCGTTATCTTTTTTCTATGGTAAGTTTTTTATTTTTTTATTGAGCTTTGAGTACCTATGTTTTGTTTTGTTTTATGGATTACCTAATGGTAAGCAATCAGCGCCACACATTTACGTCCGCAACACCAGTGGAGTTGCAAGTGCGTTACCAGCCTTTTGGAGATTTGGGTTTTTGAGATTTATGGAATGTGGAGGGATGGGGGAGCGAAAGGTCCCCGTACCGTCACTTACATGGTGAAACAGAAATCTATGGTTGTTTCACTCCGGTTTTCTGTGAGGCCGAGGTGTCACTCCGGTCGAGGCGACCCATTCATGGCGAAGCTTTGCACTACCACACTCGAATCTTAACACGGAGGAGCATACGGTGGCGGTGTGCCCTGCTTAGGCTGACATGGCGGTGCTCAGCCGTGTCAGCCCAAGCGTTTCCTCCCGCAGGATCTGAAACAGGACGCTACCGAAGCTGCCGTGCCTGGTAAGCACATGCGTCAGGCAGAAGGTGAGCCATGGCGCCTCTCAAGCGCAAAAAGAGGGGTCTTATCGCTCCTAAAACAGTCCCGAGCGACCCTGGGCGTGAGAAGTCATTGTGATGATTATTCCCTCAAAAAGAACTTGAATCTTTAAAAATATAAAAAGTTTCTAACGTTACTTATATTCATACAGGTCATGTATATCCTCAAACTACCAACAAGAAAGAAGGAAACACATTCCTAGATTCGTTGGCACATAAACTGAAACTCGAAAAATGGGAGACAGACGAAGCGGTGTGTTTGGAAAGCGTTTTAAATGTTTTGGAAAACGTCAAGAATCACACTTTGTTTGCGACTTGGAGTAAGTAAAAATATAAGTATTATTCAAACCAAAATTGAGGACAATTTCATACGTTTGAGGACGGCGAGCAACGATAGCTCGCCTTCGAGTCTTAGAATTTTAATACCCGACTCCAGCTAATCACATTCAACTAACTGCATCAAATAATACCAAACACGACAAAATCCTAATTTTTTTACTTTGAATTTTTTGTTCGCTAGATGACGCCACAGTAGATTTTTTTATACCCCATATAGCCTTTATCCAGCAGACAATTAAGACGTTTCTAATCATATGTAATTTATCGAATTCAGTTGAGCAGTTTAGAAGTTACGAGGGAACAGATGAACAATGAACATACATAGATACATACATACATACATACATTGCCTGTCAAAATCATAACCCTCATTTTGCTTTGCCCTAGTCGGGTAAAAACTAAAATTAATAATCACATTAATTAATTACAATTTAAAAATTTGCAAAAAGGTGTGTGGGAAGGTCATTTTTTTTCAATTGTGTATAAAATATATTCTTTATTATTTTTATAAAAATACAATAATTGGGTATTTGTGCCAATTCATGTGTTTAAAAACAAGTTTCTTCTTTGAGCTGAACGGTGTTCATAATATAGTTGATTCAAGTTATTAATTAATTATTTCGAGGAAAGCTATTGTTATTTTAAGAATTATTACTGTTCACACATGAACGTGCCATTTCAGCGAGATAATCCTACGTGATTAAAATAAGGAAAACATATTACTTATTAAATATATAAAACTAATAAAACATCACGTAATCACGTAAGGTATATAGCACTGAGATGGTACATTACACGCATAGCACACAATCATAATGTGGTATGTGTGTACATAGGATAAGTTTAGTATATAAGATCATGTAGATTAAGCAATAAGGGAGTCATTAAGTTGATTCCGACTTTGACTCACTACCCTTCCTCCACCTCTCACTGTGGCCAAGACACCTTTAGCCATCAACCGATCTGTCGTGTGAGTCTGCTCGACAGGCAGTGAGAAAACCATCACCACCATACCCCATTCCTACCCACATTCCGTCTGCCATCATAGGTCTCAGTTGGCAGATATCCTGCACCTATCTATATAAGTATATATAAATACGTATAGTAGGGCTAGGGTCTAGGGACTGTAGGGCTAGGGCATTAGGCGCGTACGAAGAGTAGGTCTGTATCACAGCATACCACAGTGTACCACTATAGTACGTGCCTTAGGTTAAGGGCTTGGTAGTAGGTGCGTAGAAGTGCTGGTCTGTATCACAGTATACCACAGAGTACCAAGCCTATACGCATTGTACGCTAGGCAAATATAGGATAGAACTTAGACTACATAGGTTATTGGGCTTAGGGGATCTAGGATAGGATATTGTAAGTGTTAGATTATCTAGGATAGTGTAGGATAACGTTAGCTAGTAGTACTTAGGATTAGGTAATTAGTCCTGTACAGCGCGATCTTAGCGTAAGGCTATTATCACGCTGTACATTTTGGTCCTTCGAGTCATCGGTAGAGAATCATCTTGTCCCTTAAATTGACTAATTGACTGACAGACAATTGGTATACAGCAGACTTGCGCATAAACCTAGCGCTTGTTTCGTTGTATATCAAGTGACTGACTAACTTAGTTTGCGTCGTTCGGTAGCGGATCAGGTATCGGTCTCCCTGAACAGGGTCGCCCCGGTGCTCGAGAAGTCGCACATACCGTAACGAGGATATAGATCGCAACTAAGTGTAATTGTTCTACCCCCTTATATCATTGTTAGGTTGGTTAGGATAGGATAGGGCAGCAAGATGGAAATACAACAAATCAACGAAATTGTGAAAAGTCAGGAGAGCCACTACAAAGAAATCGGACGCATATTCAACAACATCAAAAAGGATTCGACATCAAGAAAAACAGAGAAGTACATCGCAGAAAGAAGATCGCGACTCACAGAAGTCTTCACCAAAGCATCGGCAAACCATTCACTAATTGAAGACCAGGAGATCTTAGAAGAACATACCTATATGAAGTCTAATTACTTCGGGATCATCAAAGAGCTGTATAAAGATGCTATGGATTATTTGGAACAATGTGAGGCAAAACTTTCAATTTATCAGCAACCTTGTGTTCGGGACCCAGAAGAAGTCAGAACCAACAGTAACAATTCAGCAAAAAATGAATTTGCAATTGTTACCGCATCAATCAGTTGCGTCAAAACCTCGAGAAAGCAGCCTTGGCGATTGAAGACGACAGATCCAGCTATCACTATAAAACATTGCTAGAAGCCTTGCAAAAACAGTGTGATAAAGTTGAAGAAGGTCACTTCAATATCTGTGAGGAAGAAAACATCTTAGAACATAGTTATTTTCAGGATGAAGTGTTTGAAAAACTGAAATCAGACTACGATAACATAATTGAACGACTATATGAAAAGCTACAACAACATCAAACTGATCACAAACCATCCGTGAAACTACCAAGAATAGTCATTCCAATGTTTATGGGAAGTTATGAGTCGTGGAGCTCGTTCTATGACTTATTTTTAAAAATCATTCATGAAGATAACTCACTCACAGATACAGAAAAGATGCAGTATTTAAAGACGCACGTGAAAGGTGATGCAGCCAGACTCATTAGGCATTTGACAGTTTGCGAATCTAACTATGCGACTGCGTGGACATTGCTTAAGAATCGCTACGAAAACGAGAGAATGATTATCACTAAGCACATTGACAACATTCTCAACATACAAAAACTGAAGGTGGGCTCTGCGAATAGTTTGAAGTTTCTGCATGATACAATTAAGGAGAACCTAGAGGCGATTAAAAATCAGAAAATTGATATCTCGTCATGGGATCCTATGTTAACAAGAATACTGAGTCGTATTTGGGATTCGGAAACTGACGAAAAATACGAACAACAACTCGTAACGCCGAACAAACCTCAAACATTTTCATCAATGATGTCATTTCTGGAAAAACGGTTTATGTGTCTCGAAAATACCATCTGTGAAGGAAAATCCGATTATAAACAACATTATATTCCTAAATCTATAAATAGCTACAAGTGCTGGCTATGTAATAGTTACAATCATAACATATACATGTGCGCACAAATTTAAAGCATTGTCAGCAGAACAGCGTAACAATAAAGTGAAGGAGAATCGAAAATGCAAACAGTGCATAATACATGACTCATCCGTTCAATGTCATAGTAATGGAAAGTGTAAACATTGTGGCAAACTAGGTCACCATTCATTATTACACCTTGACATTCAAAAGAAGGGTAATGTCAACAATTACGTCACTAAAGATGACAACAATAAAGGGTCAAAGGATCGGAAAAACCATTGAAAACCCTACTACAAGTACAACTTGGACAAAAACCAAGTCAAACATGTCGTCCACAACAGGACCGGACACACAGGATACAACGCTTTTAGCGACGGCCCTTGTGCATACATACACCAAAGATGGTACGTCACACCTACTAAGAGTGCTGTGTGATCAAGGTTCCCAGGCTTCATTCTGCACAGAAGAAGTAGCCCAATTACTATCCTACCCTCGCAGAAAAATAAAATGTGAGGTAGTAGGTATCGGTGACGAGACACCGAAGACTTCAAACTACAGTATTGAAGTGAACTTACAACCGAGATTTCCAAGCGAATTTAAGTTACCCGTAAAACTCATTATCTTACCAAAGTTAACGGGTTCATTACCAAATAAAACTATACAACCAATACAAGCGGAGTGCTTAGTAAACACTTTAATTGCAGATCCGACTTATTACAAACGAGGTCCAATAGACATAATATTGGGCGCTCAAGAATATAGCAGAATATTGTTGCAAGGCCTACACAAAATAGAAAGCGGTATTATTGCCCAGGACACCGAGTTTGGGTGGATATTATCCGGAATAAGCAGTAATCCTTCCACAAACAACATACGAATCACTAGTATGATAACTCGCTCAGTTGAAATGCACCAGTTAACAAAATTCTGGGAATTAGAAGAGATACCTGAGGGAGATAATCTATCTAACGAAGACCAATTATGTGAACATTTGTATCAACAAACCACAGAAAGAAATCGAGATGGCACTTATACTGTTCGACTTCCAATTAAAAACTCTGACGTGGTTTATGGAAATACGCGCCAAAGGGCCGCTGCAAGACTGTTTCAATTAGAACGAAAGTTTGAAGGAAACAAAACACTGAAAAACCAATACAAAGAATTCCTAGACGAATACCTTAGAATGGGTCACATGAGAAAAGTGCCACAATCAGATTACTACCAGGGAAAATATTATATACCTCACCAACCGGTGATTAAAGAAGACTCATTAACCACCAAATTACGGGTAGTATTTGATGCGTCAAGCAAGGCTAAATCACACACAAGCTTAAACTCTAATATGTACACGGGACCTAGGTTACAACAAGACTTGGCGTCTATATTACTACGGTGGCGTAAACATAGAATAGTATTCATGGCAGATATAGAGAAGATGTACAGATTTATAAAAGTAAATGAACAAGACTGGAAATATCAGAGAATATTATGGAGGGAGTCAATAAAGTATCCAATTGCGGAATACGAATTAACAACCGTTACGTACGGTACAGCATCTGCACCTTATTTGGCAGTAAGGACGTTACAGCAACTGGCAAATGACGAAAAAAGGAATTATCCTATTGCCAGTCGTATAGCACTTCAAGATTTCTATGTCGACGATATATTATCAGGGGAAAATGAAATCAAGGCCGCAAAGCAGTTACAAAAAGAATTAACATGTATGTTACAGACCGGTGGATTTAACCTCAGAAAGTGGTCATCGAATAGTGCGGAATTATTGGAGAGCATACCAAATGATAATCAAGATAACAAAATGTTTAGATTGCCAATAGACGAAGCCAGGAAGTCATTAGGAATTTGGTGGACACCGGATAAAGATAGCTTTTCATATGAAATCATAGTTAATAAAAACCAAAGTCCAACAAAACGGTTCATTCTGTCAGAAGTTTCCAAATTATTTGACCCACTTGGGTGGTTGGCACCAGTTATTATTAATATGAAACTAATCATCCAAGATCTTTGGGCAAATGGAAGTGAATGGGATCAGCCTGTAGAGGACTCTATAAAGAAAAGGTGGGAAGAGATACAAAGCCAATTGAAAGCACTGGAAAGTATATCAATTCCGAGATGGTGTCATTATACACCTAATGCGCAGATTGAACTTCACGGATTCAGCGATAGTTCCGAAAAAGCGTACGGCGCAGTGGTCTATTGTCGAGTAATAAAAAGTGATAACTCGGCTGACGTCACTTTATTACAAGCCAAGTCCAAAGTAGCGCCAAAGAAACGTAAAATAACTTTACCTAAACTCGAATTGTGTGCAGCGTTATTACTCGCAAAATTAATGAAAAACGTTATTAAGGACATGCAAATGGTTAACATAGATATATATTGCTGGACGGACTCAATGATCACGCTTGGATGGATCAAGGGAGAAGCAGATCGTTGGAAAACTTTCGTCGCTAACAGGGTGTCTGAAATTCAAACATTATTACCCAAGGCCAAGTGGAACTATGTTAATACGTGTCAGAACCCTGCCGATGTAATCTCAAGAGGTATCGCGCCAAGTAAATTACAACAATTAGATCTGTGGTGGAATGGCCCAGAGTGGCTAAAAAATAATTCAATACCAAGTACGAAAACTATTCCAGAAATATGCGAAGAAATAAAACGCAGTTTTTACGTAAGCACTGAACCAAAGGAATCAATATGGGAAAGATTCTCAAGCTTCAAAAAGATGGTACGAGTCTTATCGTATTGTTATAGATTTATAAGACAAGGAAGGAACTATGGCCAATTAAGTTGTATGGAAATCAATAATACTGCCAATCATATTTTAAAGTTGGTACAAAAGGAAGTGTTCTCGGAAGAATATCGCGCGATTAGTGACGGGTTGTCGCTAAAGAAAGGCAATAAACTGGCTTGCTTAGACCCATTTATCGATAATGACGGCTTATTAAGAGTGGGAGGTAGGCTCCAAAGATCAAACCTACCTTACGATCAAAAACATCCTATTTTGTTACCGCAGAAGCATCACGTGACTTCAATTATAATTCATGACGCTCACTTGACAACATTACATGGAGGTAATACGTTAACATTGGCCTATATAAGACAAAAATATTGGGTGCTTGGCGGGAAACGTGTAGTAAAGAGCTACATAAGAAAATGTGTAAAATGTATTCGATATACAGCATCGGCAAGTAAACAAAAAATGGGGATACTACCGAGAGCCCGAGTAACAGAGTCATTTCCGTTTACTCATACTGGGGTCGATTATGCAGGACCCATAAAAGTGAGAACAATGAAAGGAAGAGGGCATAAATCGTACAAAGGATATATTGCAGTTTTTGTGTGTCTGGCGACAAAAGCTATACACCTTGAATTAGTAGGAGACTTGTCCACAGAAAGTTTCATAGCGGCATTACGGCGGTTTATGGCAAGAAGAGGCCCAGTATCACATATATACAGCGATAACGCTACAAACTTTGTGGGAGCAGCTAATTTCTTATACAAGGAGCTGTTAGAAATAACCCAATCAGACACATTTCAAAGCAGTGTGACAGCTATGGGAACGCAATGGCATTTTATTCCCCCATCGTCGCCACATTTCGGCGGTATTTGGGAAGCAGGAGTAAAATCAATGAAACACCACTTACACAGGGTAATAGGAGACCAAACATTAACTTACGAAGAATTATCTACATTTTTATATCAAACGGAAGCCTGTTTAAATTCTAGACCATTGTGTGCACAAAGTGAAGACATAAATGATAATGTAGTGCTAACACCAAGTCATTTTTTGATTGGACGAGAAGCAGTAGGAATACCTGATCCACTGTCTAACATTAATACGGATTTGTTAAATAGATGGAAAAATATTCAAAAAATGAAAAGAGACTTCTGGAAAAGTTGGACTCGTGATTATTTACAACAGTTACAACAAAGATACAAATGGAAAACAACGGAGAATAATATATCAATTGGAACGTTAGTACTTATGAAAGAAGATAATATTAATCCTAGCAATTGGCCACTTGCGAAAGTCAAGGAAATACATAAAGGCAATGATGGTTTAGTTAGAGTAGTTACTCTTAAAAAATCATCAGGCGCCATTCAGAAACGATCGATACACACGCTCATTCCGTTGCCTATAAATGCGGACCTGAGTCATCAATCGCAAACCAAAGTTAATACGAATATTACTACATGCTATAGTAATAAGAGTCCGAGGTCTTGTAGAGGCACGTCAAAATGGCTATTATGCTTACTAATAATGTTACAATTGTTCGGTACTATGATTGCTACACAGACATATACCGTGAAGAATTTGTCTCCAGGATTTTATGTTGAAAACATAGGAACCGCAAACATAGATCGAGGCATGTTTCGTATAGAGACGGTATATAAGAAAGAGCGACTGAATGAGGATTACATTAGGATAGAAAGTGCATTATCCAAGTTTAAGCAACTTTGTGACAAGGCGGACGTTGCAACGACGGATACACATTGTAATCAATTTTATCATCATTTACTGGAGCAAAAGACAAAATATGAACGCATCAAAGAATATTTTACAGAGTTTCATGAAACGCGAAGGAGAAGGGGTTTGCTGGGGAATTTTTTAACCTCAGTGTTTGGTGTAAATGACGAGATATACAGAGACATAGATTCGTTAAACTCAAACCAACAAAAATTGATTGAAGCATCTAGTCACCAAACTAAAATCATGATATCGGCTATTTCCCAAGTAAATGGTACTGAAGAAAGAATAAGACATAAACTAGAAGGATTTCAAACAAAACTGTCACAAGTAATAGAGCGCATAAATAGCTATGACTATTGGTACATTAAAACTAATCACAATGATATAAAGATTCAGATTTTGCAAACGTTCCAAGTAGCCAATAATTACATTGACGAAATTTTAAACTACTACAATGGGTTATTAGAAGTATACTTAACAAAGGCTAGCGTGTATAGTGTCTTGCCACCCAAAAATGTTAGTGAATTAATATTTTCCGCAAATAGGAAGATGCCATCCAACATTAGAATAGTCCAAGAACTATTATTAGATACAAGGATAGTCGAAAATATGACTCATATACAAGTACACGCTTATTTTCCAATTAAAGATATTACAAAGTATACTTTAATTCATGTTACAACCAGTACCTAAGAAGAATATGAACAATACGTTCGAAAGCATAGAAGTATCGAGAGCATTTTTAGCAATTGATTACAATAATGAATTATACTTCGAACTGGACCACGAAGAATTCAAAGAGTGTATACAAAGGCACGAACAGTTTCTTTGCTTCCCTGGAGTGGTGAAAAACATGCAATTAAATGAAAATTGCATCGTTGACCAATTATTCAAAAATCAAACTAACACTAAATGTCCTACCCATATCTTTGAAATGTCAAGTAATATAATTTGGAAACAGCTATGCATGCAAAACTCATGGTTGTTTATAACAAAAACTAGTAGCACTATATCCATAGTTTGTGATAGTAAGCGAGAAGAAATAACCATTCAAGACGTAGGAGTAATAAAAATCGCTGACAATTGTATCATAAAATCCGTTAACAACAGACTCGCTGCTAAGAGAACGTTATCAATTCAGGTAGCAGAGTCCTTTTCAAAACAACTAAATTTTAGTATATACACATATATATCAAATCGAAGTAAAAAACTAAATATATCTAAGGAGGCTGTAATAGAAAGTTCCAATGACTTTTATCAGCACTTAATAAATGAAGAGTCCTGGATTGGAAATAGAACTTAACGATAACATATGGAAGGACATTCAATCTCACACATACTTAGTGAGCTGCGTATCATCAATAATATTGATGACAATTATAATTATAGTTGTTTGTTATGGTCCCAGGATAGTTACGTGTACGAAAACAGGAACACATCGACTTCGACAACACCCTAAATCATCAAAAGCTGATCCGCCACACCCACAACGTGCACCAGATCAAGGCAACAACCAGCCATCTACATGGAACGCCATCTACAGCCAGCCGAACCAACTACTGAAGCCTCCCAGGAAGCAGCCGGAGAACCAGGACGCAGCCAAGGATGACTCCATAGAACTATATCAAATGGAGTTGCCTGTTCCTCGGAGAGGGCAGAATGTTCACACATGAACGTGCCATTTCAGCGAGATAATCCTACGTGATTAAAATAAGGAAAACATATTACTTATTAAATATATAAAACTAATAAAACATCACGTAATCACGTAAGGTATATAGCACTGAGATGGTACATTACACGCATAGCACACAATCATAATGTGGTATGTGTGTACATAGGATAAGTTTAGTATATAAGATCATGTAGATTAAGCAATAAGGGAGTCATTAAGTTGATTCCGACTTTGACTCACTACCCTTCCTCCACCTCTCACTGTGGCCAAGACACCTTTAGCCATCAACCGATCTGTCGTGTGAGTCTGCTCGACAGGCAGTGAGAAAACCATCACCACCATACCCCATTCCTACCCACATTCCGTCTGCCATCATAGGTCTCAGTTGGCAGATATCCTGCACCTATCTATATAAGTATATATAAATACGTATAGTAGGGCTAGGGTCTAGGGACTGTAGGGCTAGGGCATTAGGCGCGTACGAAGAGTAGGTCTGTATCACAGCATACCACAGTGTACCACTATAGTACGTGCCTTAGGTTAAGGGCTTGGTAGTAGGTGCGTAGAAGTGCTGGTCTGTATCACAGTATACCACAGAGTACCAAGCCTATACGCATTGTACGCTAGGCAAATATAGGATAGAACTTAGACTACATAGGTTATTGGGCTTAGGGGATCTAGGATAGGATATTGTAAGTGTTAGATTATCTAGGATAGTGTAGGATAACGTTAGCTAGTAGTACTTAGGATTAGGTAATTAGTCCTGTACAGCGCGATCTTAGCGTAAGGCTATTATCACGCTGTACAATTACTATATATTTGTAATTACGAATTACTAAGTATGAATCACTTACTCACTGTAACATATTACTAACTTGCTTTTATTTGATTAATAAAACAAAATACATTTTTGTTTTAATTAATTAATCTTTATTTAAGAACTAGCTTTTGCCTGCGACTACGTTCGCGTACAATAATGACTTCCTGTAGATTCTTCGTATAAAAGCTATCCTATGCGCCTTCTCGAGTTCCAAACAATGTCTGTACCAAATTTCACAGAAACCAGTACAAAAAGAGAAGAAAGAAAGAAGAGTTACTTTCGCATTTATAATATAGTTTGGATTTTACAATATATGTAACTAGCCCCAGGTTCGCATGGGTGTAATACTGATACTTAGGTAATTTCTCCAGTATTTTCTAACCTAAGCTAATCTTCCTCTTTAATTACGTTACCTATTAAAAAACTGCATCAAAATTCGTTGAGTAGATTTAAAGGTAGATGATAACAAATACATTTAATAATTTAGTTGAATAATTATTTCCGTCTCAATAAGCGACGCATTTTTCAAATTGCATTCTCTCATTTATCTGTAATTATTTACCGTTTTATTCATTTTTCTGTTTTTTTAATATAATATATATTTTATTATTTACTAATACTATTTATTTATCATGTAAATTCTATAATTTAAATTTTAAATTTTCTTTCTCCAGGAGGATTCACTCCTTTTTTTGTAAACAAAAACTAATTTACGTATTAATTTTTGATATGTGTTTTTTTTTACCTATTTAACTGAAGCATATATTCTTCTTCACTGGGTGAATTACCACCCTAGTCAATAGGGAAATTCTAAGTAATTTATTATATTACTCTTTTTCCAGTTTGGAATGCTAACGCCCTACCGACAGGCAATCTATATGGATCCTACAGACATTATGCGAGCTACGATCAATGTCTAAAACCTCCATGGTTGCACACCCATCCAAAATTAAAAACTCAGTACTGCTTCACTGACTTTCTGCTTTCTAAAGAGGATGATATGAAAACAATAGCTGATTATGACCCTATGGAGTCTACTATGGAATATATTAATGTAAGTGCATTTTTATGGTTTGAGAAATCTTCAAGAGGTCATAGAGGTCATAGAGGTGGCGTTCGTTGTTTAGGTGTAATTATCATCATCATCATCATCATCATCATTATCAGTCGGAAGGCATCCACTGCAGAGAGAAACGTGGCCTGCCCATTTCAGCATGCAGATTTTAAGAGCTATGTCGGTGACACTGGTTCTTTGACGAATTTGCACATTGCAAATTTTGACCAATTCCAAGCACAGGTCTCTCAATCACTCGCTGGACGATTTTGCATCTCTAACAAACCAGAAGGAAGGGACCAGGTCTCGTTACCTCATGTCATCACTGGCAACACACACTGATTGTGTACCCAGATTTTAGACACTACGGGATTTTTAATAAGAAAATGTCGTTAACTTTCAATCCTCTTTATAAATTAGACGACCTCTTTTTATTTTGGTATACTTCTTAAAATTGGCTATCAATTTTGTCGTTTTAGTCACCATCTCCATCTGGTTTCCCGATGAATCATATCATGTGGGGCTTGTGTATACCAGCGGCCTGCTCACCTCCAGCAGTCTCCAAGCTGACCAGGGTGGTGTATGAGGCCGCCACCTTCAGCAGCATAGCCTCTGACGTCACGGTGAAACACTGCCAGGAGGCTGGGGAGACCCTGCCATACTCCACTGGGTTTTATATCTTCATGTAAGTCGCATTCAGAATATTACTTGTTTGACACTGTGAAGGAGAAGACCTATGTTAAGAGGCAATAGAAAGTCCAAGGGTTTGGGAGATTTAGAGATTGGGGGATTGGACCTCCGGTAACCTCACTCACTTGGCGAAAAGCAACTGAGGTTGTTTAACGCCGGCTTTCTGTGAGGTCGTTGTATCACTCCACTCGAGCCGACTCATTAGTGCCGAAGCATGGCTCTCCCACACTTTTGAACAATGAACTAAATAAGCATAAAAAAATCAAAAGTATCTACTTTTTTTTTCAGAGCATTGGTTCTGACGCTGGTAACTACTGCTGTGGTTTCTACTTGCTATCGTATGCATGTGCCAACTGAAAAACAGTCTTCAAACAATATAAGTAAGACACATTTTCGCATGACTATTAGTTTTTAGTTTACACACGTTTACCTGAGGAACAAAACCTCGTTAAAAAGCTTTAAGTTTACAATTAAAATGAACATTTGTAATTTTAATCAAAAATCAACCTTATATTCCAGTAAACATCGTAACGAAATCGTTCTGTATCATAAAGAATCAGGAAGAATTGGTTAAAGTCAATAAAGATGAAATTCATGTGATGAATGGCGTCAGATTTCTGACTTCATCTATTGTTATAGGCGTACATGTAATGATGTACGTGTCAGTAGCTGGTATCAGCAATTTATTAGATGTTGATATGGTGAGTCCTTAAAAATATTTTTCAATAACTTTATCCGTTTCATTTAAACTTTAAACTTCAGCAACAACGTTGTGTTTCGTTGTATGAGTGAGGCTACCAGAGGACTAATCCTTCCCCTCACCCATACCTTCCCTGCCCAAACCGAAGCCCCTATCCCTTAAACAACGCCCTCGTAACTTCCCTGATGGTAATCCGTCTGCTGCTGTTCGTTTGCCGACCTATATAACAAAAAATATCTTACTCCCCTGTCTGGAATGACTATCTACAATGTGCACTAAGAAGCATAAGCACGCCAATTTTGACTTTTTCACTAACGACAAATATAATTATGATTTAAATTACGCTGACTACTTATAAAAACCTGCCTTGTCAAATAATTGTTCACTTGTCCTCCCTGTTAAGATAGAATTAAAGTTGTCCAAAATTTTGGCTGTAAATTTTGCATTTTCTTCAGCAGCTGTTTGTATTTCTATATCAAAAGACTAATTAAAATTCATTTCCTTTTTCCAGTTTTTGGAAGGTTTTGGTGGGTTATTCCTTCATTTTGATCTGTTTGTGGATACGTTTTTCACAATGTCTGGTCTACTTCACATCAAAGGTCTACTGAAAAGACGGCAGAATCTGTTTGGTGTACTTTGGAAACGATACATAAGGTGAATATGATACTATATAAAGAGTAGTTATTTCTAGATACTGGAACTTAATTTCTAGGTCTACTGGCTCTTAAATTTTCTTCTGAAGTCTTTTGTCCAAGATCAAGAACATTAAAAATTGCTTTTAAAAGTTAGACAGACAATGATGAAGCATTTCTTGTAGGTTAATAGGACCGTTTGCGCTGATAGTTTTCTATTTGATATCCGTGTCGAAGCATTTTAGTCCTGGCCCCGCCTGGATAGGACTGGAAGAAACAAATGTCTGCGAGAAATATTGGGTAAAGAGTTTACTCATGATGAATCCGGATGTAAAACATATTGTGAGTACATTTTTTTATTATTATAACTTATAAAAGACTTCGTGGCATCGTGGTGGTGGTTTTACGAGGCTTCTGATGCATGAGAGTGGCGGTTCGAAATCTGGCAAGTATCAATGTGACTTTTCCGAGTTACTTGTACTTTCTATTATTATTTAGATACTACTGATATTTTTATTTTTGGAAATCCCTAATCCGCCTTAAGCAAACATAGTGCTTAAAGCTCAAATTTTCTATTCTTCGTGTGAGAAGAGGCCTTTGCCCAGCGGTATGCATTTAAAGGCCCATGGTGTGATCTGATGTGCGACACCTATGACATTGAAGTATATTCTATTTTTTCCAGTGCCATACAGTGTCTTGGTACTTGCCCTGCGACTACCAGCTGACAATACTGGGGACTCTTCTCTTCTACTTCTATCAGAAGAATAAGACTATCGGATTTGTTTCTTATGCAGTTGTTGCAGTCTTCTCTATGGTCATTCCTGGAGTGCTGACGTACCTGCTCCAACTTCCTGGTGTGCTTTTCTCGGAATATGGGTAATACAGAAAAATTTTAAGTAGAAGTCAGTCATTGAAATCTATCCAGAAAATACAAGTTTTGCTTTTCTGGCCATAGTAAGGTTACGATCGCCAGCTCAAAGATTACTTTTCATTTATTTTAGAGGACTATCAGAGACAACACAAAATGATTAATTTTAATTAAAATTCATTTCAGTAAGTACATAATCCGATATCGTGAAACATGGGAATTCAGCTTCATCTACACAGCCTTCTACAGTCGCGCCAGCACATACCTCGTGGGTGTCGCCATGGGATACCTCATGCATATGTACAAACCTGATGATCATAGGAATTCTATTTCGAAAGTAAGTGTTTTTTAGTACATACTTCTCTATCTTCTTTATAAATTTGATTATTTGGATCCATTGTGTATTAATCTGTTTCCGTCTAAGTATTACTGCCCCCTAAAAAATCTACGTAACTTTTATCACATCTACTCTTTAAAAGCGTTAGCTATTTTGAATATTACACACCACACTAGGATTTTCACCTGTGTCGTAGATTTGTTTTCAAACATACAGAAACCAGCCTAAACTAAGGACTAATAGACTTGGGAGTAAGGTTCAAATCGACTTGCCGTTTACAAAAAAATGTAAACTACACTAAAGGAGATTACTTACTTTAGTATTTATTTAGTAAACCAAAGGTTGACTTGTAGAGAAGGGTATATGGGATAAAGTCCTCCTTGCGTACCAATTATTTCATTTTGTGTACATAGAAGCCTAAATAAATTACTTTTTTTACTTCCAGAAGTGGTCTACAATTGGTATAGCAATGAGTTTTATCACAATGTCTGTCACGATGTCTCTTGGATACATACTCAAGCAACGAGGGCGGTTCCCTATAGAAGCTTCAATTATTGCAGCCACCAACAGGGTCTTCTGGGCTGCAGCCATCTGCTGCATTATAGGGATGTGTGAATATGGAACTGTTCGTAAGTATGCGTGAAATTAGAAAGTGTGGGAGAGCCATGCTTCGACATGAATGACACGCTACTGCCTTAAAGAAAATCGGCATGAAACAACCACAGCGTTGTGTGAACCTAAAATTACTAATAAGTTTGGAATCGCCTACCGCCTAGAGCAGGCGAGGTAATCAATGCTCAGTCCTTTTCCGTGTGAGAAGAGGCCTTTGCTCAGTAGAGGGCACTTGTAAGCTCATGAAGAGTGTGTGTGTTTAGAATATTCCACTTAGCATTTGATCATCTGTGTTCAACTTTACAATATTAGTGACGCACCGATCATTCATCCTAAAAAAAAGTGTATCTGTATTTGTTTTTAGCTATAGTCTCCAACATCCTAAAGTGGCCCGTCTTCACACCTCTTAGCCGGCTCTCCTACGGAATCTATATGACACATTCCCTCGTCATACAGAGGTATAAGCTCGCACAAAGATCACCTCATGTCTTCGACATGTTTTGCCTGGTAAGTCACGTTAACGTATAAATATACTTTATCGGCTGAAAATTATATCTACATACTTATATCCAAACTTAAAAATACTATTGATTTCTAGAAGTAGTAGTTTCATTTTAGCGTTTCCCTTAGGTCCCAAAATTGAAAATAACGGCTTACTCACATGAGCTCACTCAGCCAAGCTGAGAACGGCGACGTCAGTTGGCTCCGTGACGTCGCCGAGACGCGTACGCTGCTCATGAATAAGAGTCCCGTCGTAACTTGAAACTTGTAAAGCTATTCTCAGTTAATTCCCGTGAGAAGTCGTCATTTTCAGTTCTGTTAATCTACTACTACTATCCCAAAAATATCTTTAAGACCTTCTCTAAATCACTATACATATAGTACCGATAGATTTTTAGAAAACTCTGTACAAAATAAGTTTATCGTTAAGGACGTAGTTCAAAATTCCATTCTAGATCTTCTAAGAATCTCTATAGTTAATACATCTTTATATAAACAGTTCTCTTTTCTCCCAGGTTTACGATGGTATGGGGATCTTGGCTATGTCGATAGGGCTAAGCTATGCGATGTGGCTGTTTGTGGAGGCGCCACTGATCAACATTACCAACCAACTCTTTTTCAATAAGTATGTTAATCTTTTTGCGTAATCTACTAGCTTAGTAGCTTCTGGATTTTAAGAAAAGACTAAAGAAACTATTGTATAACACAGTGATGGGGGTCCTACAGCCTCGAGGGAAACCAGTAGGAGCCAAGCTGGTCTAAGTTGGTGGCCGACTGTGATAGGCCCAGTCCATGGGCTAACAACAACAGTATGCTAGAGACATGCTTCGGATCAAATAGTATTACGGCCTTAAAAACCAGACTGAAACTATGCTTGCATCCTGTGGCTAAATCCTTCGACAACCCCAATCCCAATCTCTAGATCCTCAAATCTCTTACCGTCAGAAGGACAGCAGTTCTGCCTTCAAATTAACTTGCGACGCTGGTTGCTTACCACCAGCTAACTCTGCTTCTAACGTCAACGTCTTATTCACACCTATTTTATACAGGTCAAATGGAAAAGAAACAGACACAAGTCCTGACGGAAATGGAATCCTCCTACATCAGAATGGAATTGCTAAGACCAAGAATTCGTAAGTTACAAAAAGCAAGAGATGTATGTGTATTTAGATATAAGCTTTAAGCATCATCATCATCAGCCTACAAGTGCCCACTGCTGAGCAAAGGCCTCTTCTCATACGGAGAAGGTTAGAGCATTAATCACCACGCTTGCTCAATGCGGGTTGGCGATTTCAAACTTATGAGTCCAGGTTTCCTCACGATGTCAGTGGTGTCTAAATAATCATAGAAAGTACATATAACTTAGCGAAAGTCACATTGGTACTTGCCAGGTTTCGAACCCTCACCCTCATGCATGAGAAGCGGGCGCTTTAACCTCCGGACCGCCACGACAAAATAACGCTTTAAGCATATGTTGTCGTAATAAAAGCTACCTATACTTTTAAAATTAGCTCGATAATAACACTCAACTTGAGATTTGTAGCAAACTTCTTTCTAAATGAACTTTTTTTATTCTAAACAGGTTTAATGAAGTAGCTCCAGATAGAAGTAATGACGATGATGGAATCCGGTATCAGAGTGGAATAACTAAAACTAAAGTCTTATAACAGTTGTTATTGTGAATTATAATAGGTCTTTACCTATGAAATTGCCGTTCTGCAGTACTGGCCATTTCAAATCAAAATAGTTTTTGTTAGGCTAAGGCTAATAAATTTTGTTTTAAAACATGGGATTCTTTTTCCAAAAGTAGTCATTTGTTTATTGACTAGTGTTACATTTTCATCGCATTCTATTGTGTCGCGAATTACCATTATTGCAATATTGATATTTCATTCTTATAAATGACTAACCACTCGTCCCTGCTTCACACGGGTGTACTAATACCTACCTCGCTAACGACAAAAGGACACTTTTCCCTTCTACTTTTTTAGAATTTTCTATCATAAGAACCTTCTCCTGACAAAAACAAGCACAAACAAAAATAATTTACAAAATTGGTCTATAGTCGTTGGTGAGTTATGCGCTCATTTTGCAATCTATAGACACTAATATTATAAAGAGGTAAAATTTGTAAGTTTGTATGTCCCTACATACAAACTTGCAATCTTTCGAACCGGTAATCGGATTGCCAAAATTCTTCTCTGATATATAGCTGCAATGTTCCTGGGTGCTATAGGCTATAAAACATCACACTACGGTTAAATGGAGCGGGTGAATCAGCGTGAGAGAAATATTGATTATACATTTCATTTATTTACCCGAAGTTTGGTATGAAGTACACGACCCTTTGGAAAGGTAAAATTTAAATAAATATAACTAAAACAGTAAATTACAAAATAAAGCTCTCTCTAACGAAATTTCGGAATGAACCCAGACGGCCGGAATTTGGGAGTTGCCTAACCGAAACAATTAGTGGAATCAAACTGAATCCCTAGTTTCGGTCTAGTGGCGCCCTCTACGCGCCATTGGTTACTTAACGATCCGATTAAATGTTCTGACGACATCCAGGGAAATTGTTGGATAACTTATAATCTAAAGGAAAAGATAATTACTGAAACGCATTTTTTGTGATAGGTCGGCAAACGAGCTGAAGGATTACCTGATGGTAAGCAATCACCGCCGCCCATGGACACCCGCAACAACAGAGGAGTTACGAGTGTGTTGCCGACCTTTTGGGGATTAGGGATTTGGGAGATTTAAAGATGGGGAAGGAATGAGGGGAGAGGGGTATTGGGCCTTGGGATATGATATAAAGTAAAGCGCTTTACTTATAAATATACGCTTTACGGCTTGGTTTAGTAAAAATTAAATCTAAGACATCTCAAATACTTACTCACTTAGCAAGAAGCGCAGCAGAGTAATTAGCAGACTGATGGATTCTGAATTTTTAAGCTTCGAGCAACTAACATTTTATGATTTATTACGTCTCATAGAAATTGGATTGCAATGAATAGTAATAATGAGATAAAAATGGGCGTGCCGCAGGGTTCCATATTGGGTCCGTTTCTCGTTTTAGTAAAATCAAAATGACGAAATAATATCAATGACTTGCCATTTCTATTTAAAATTTAATCAAAAGTGGTTCTGTTTGCAGATGATACATATTTTTAATACAATTTGTTTTTTTTTTTTGGAAGCAAGAATCATCAAATTATAATGGTTTTTCTCCTTCTGGATGGAGTAATAGGAAATCTTAGTCTTATTAACTTAAACCCACCTCGTTTCTTCACCCCGGTCCAGGCCGAGGCTCGGGTACATCAATGGGGGACTTTAATTTTTTTTTTATATAATAAGTCGGCAAATGAGCAGACGGATTACCTGATGGTAAGCAATCAACGCCGCCCATGGACACCCGCAACGGAGGAGTTACGAGTGCGTTGCCGACCTTTTAGGGATTGGGGATTTGGAGATTTAGGGATTGGGGAAAGGTCTGGGAAGGGGAAGGACGGTAACCTCACTCACACGGCGAAACACAACGCTGTGGTTGTTTCACGCCGGTTTTCTGTTAGGCCGTGGTATCACTCCGGTCGAGCCGACTCATTCGTGCCTAAGCATGGCTCTCCCACACTTTAATGATGATATATTAAATATTTTGTGTCTTAAGTGAAATTGCTATTAAATACATTATAAGCGCCAATACTAAAACAAAACTGTCAGTTCTTTGCCGGCTACATTTCGGCAAGTGTGCGTTTACTACCAAGCAATGTAGTAGGTAAATGCTAACCCACAATTTCAGCAAAAAAAAAGGTTTTAATCGTAGTTGTCAACAGCCCCAAATATTCAAAATCTAAAAAATAAAAAATATGAGATTAAAATACTGTTTCTGCTTTTAATTTCTGTCCATGTTACAAATTCTAAAGAAAGTAAAATACAAAGTTAATGTGGGAGAGCCATGCTTCGGTACGAATCAAATCAATCAGCTCGATCAAAGTGACACCATGGCCTTACAGAATACTGGCGTGAAACAACCACAGCGCTGTGTTTTGCCATGTGAGTGAGGTAACGGGAAATCCTTTTTCCCCTCCCTCAATCCCTCGCTAATCCCTAAATCTCCGAAACCCCTTTGGTGTTGCGAGTGCCCATGGGCGGCGCTGATTGCTTACCATCAGATAATCAGTCCCCTCGTTTGCCGACCTATCACATAAAAAACACAAATACATCATAGATGTATTGCCTTTCTACCAATTGCTATAATACTTAATGAAGGCGCACTGAGAAATAGCTTATAATGCTTTCAGCTTAAGAACTAGCTTCAAATGAACGAGGATATAAATACTTACTGATATATTTTTTATTTCTTATTTACTTTCTAATAGAAATTGTAATTTAATAATATCTAAGTATTTCTTTGTAAAAGTTACCTTATTGTGAAGTGTGAAAGAGACATGCTTTAGCACGAATGGTTCAACTCGACAGAATAGGTACCAGCGTGAATAAACAACAGCGTTGTATTTCGTCATGTGAGTGAGGTTACTGAATGTCCCCAACTCCATCAACCCTCAAATGCCGAATGCCGAAAAAAATGTTCGAATATCCACGGGCGACGCCACACATCACACTTTCACCGTCAAAAACCAAAAACATGTATATCAACTAAACCAAATACATATGTATAATGAAACAATGAATTAATATTTTTGCAAATAGGCCATAAAACGGCACTTTTACACGTCACTTTATATGTGAAAAACTAGATGAAGCCGCTATAACAACGCAAAGTCTCTTAAATTACCTGAGGGTAAGCAATCTTCGCCACTCATGGCCACGTGTTACACCTGAAGATTACGAGTGCGTTGCTGACTTTTTGGAGATTAGGATATCGAACATTTAGAGATTAAAGAGGAAAAGGATTGGGCCTCCGGTAACCTCACTTACACGGCGAAACACAACGCTGTGGTTGTTTCATGCCGATCTATTCGTGTCGAAGCTTGGCTCTCTCACAATAAGGTTAACTTAATCAAAGACGCATTATGTTATATTAATCCTCAGCTTGTCAGCTGGCCATAATAAATACTAGATTACTTTAAATAGGTCAAACTAGTGGTTACCGCTATTGTGGCGTAATTAGCTTAGTTATATACATACATACGTAGTATAACTATGTATGCTTCATTGCTCTCGGCCTTGAGCAGATAAAGGAATGGATGTGGTTTTTTGTCAGTAAGTCTGAAATTCTCTCTCGCTCCACCCCAGGGTATATATAATATTCCCTCCTAGAAAAAAAAATGCTTCATTTATCTATCTTGAAACTAGTTCGCGGGTTCGATTCCCGCATGAAATAACTCTTTGTGTGATCAACAAATTGCTATTCCCGCAATAGCAATTTGTTGATCACACAATGATCTAGGTGTGATGTATATATGAAATTGTATGTTTCTTAACGCAACCACGAACGTCTTTATAATAAAAAGAAAACATCGTAAAGTTGAAAGAATGTGGGTATTATAATGTATTCTCCAAAACCTGTAACAGTATATTTCTGTACATATAATATATTCATCTCAAATAAATGTCTACTTTTTTCTATAAAGTCCTTTCCCTATTCCTATCTTCACCAAACAACTCATGGTTAACTCATAGCAAATCAAGAGGCGGATGGATTTAGCATTTTGATTAAAAATAGCAGGCAACCCCTCAAACGATGACAGCATCCTAATATCTCCATCACTGGGGAAACGTGACTTAGATAGAGATGAACAATTATTTTTTAATAGTTTATCGTTGTCCTTTTCTTACTTCAAAGGAGTGTAAAGGAAAGGAAGGTTCTTTAAAGCTGTGGAATTTAGAACGCCTTATATGTATTTGTTTATTCGAATACATCAAAAATAATATTATTTTAGTTAACTCAGGAATGTATGCTATGCTAATTACTAATTTACTAAGCTATACTTTATAATATAATATATTAAAGCTGGAGAGTTTGTTTGTTTGAACGCACCAATCTCCAGTAATACTGGTTCGAATTGAATTATTCTTTTTGTGTTTGTTAGTAAATTTATCGAGGAAGGCTTTAGGCTATAAAACATCACGCTGCGATTTGTAGGAGCCGAGCGGCGGCGAGTGTAACCGTGCGACAGAAGCTAGTATAATATTATAAAGCTATAGAGTTTGTTTGTTTGAACGTACTAATCTCCGGAACTACTGGTTCTAATATAACAATAAAATTCTTTTTGTGTTTGTTAGTCCATTTATCGCGGAAGGCTATATAGGAAGGATATGAAACATCACGCAACAATATGTAGGAGCCGAGCAGCGTGTGAAACAGGGGAAATAAAAAGTAGCATATAGGACGTGTTTTCTGACATAAAAAAATAAAATAGGTGTCCAGGGCACAGGTTCGAGTTCGAAAATATGTAAATATTCAAGTGTTGGAGAGAGCCTTGCTTCGGCACGAATAGGTCGACTTGACCGGAGACAACCACGGCCTTACAATAACGTTTCGCTTTGACGTTGAACGTACGTTTCGCTGTATGACTAAGGCCAACGGAGGCCTAACCTCCACCACCACCCCACCCCATTTCAGCAATCCTTAAATCCCCCATCTTTAACTCCTTACAAGACGACAATTTGTGCAAACACTGTAGGTATCTGTCAAAATTTTGCTTCATCAATTGACTATTTTCGCCCGGGGTGAGGCGAGAGGGAATGTCAGACTCTTACTGACTAAAAACCACCCCGTCCCATCTCCTGCCCCAGTATGAACATCAGCCCTTTTGGGCACCATCATCATCATCAGTCTATAAGTGCCCACTGCTGAACAAAGGCCTCTTGTTACACGGAGAAGGTTTGAGCATTCATCACTTGCTATTATATATCAAACAAATATATATATTTCAAACCTATAGTTAAAAAATATTCCTTATCTTTCCTCTTCTTGAAAGGACAACATCGTGGTGTCAAAATAATCATAGAAAATACATATAACTAGGAAAAACTCACATTGGTACTTGCTAGGTTTCGAAACTGAACCTTCATGCATGAGAAACGGGTGCCATAATCTCCGGGCTACCACGAAATTCGACTAGCCAACACGCTATTGGTCGAAAGACGAACGCGGTACACTAACGCCATCTATCATCTTAGCAGAAAACGTAGGTCCAATTACCTTCCACCCCAATTACATTATAAACGTCTTGTTATTTCAAACTACGAAGCATGGCTGCTCTTACAAATAGTACTGCGCTTAGCTTTTTGCCTCAAACGACTTGAAATGCAAACGTCATTAAGAGAATGCATGTTAAATGGTACAACCCGCTCCTCTAGCTGAATTTAATAGACTTTCAACTTTATTATTTTGTTATAAAGTCGTTTTAAGAACACTGCACACCTACCGAGAGAGGTGTCAGTTTGCTTACCCAATTCGGGTCAAGCATAATTGGATTGTTTTACTGTTTTCGAGTGTCCTTGAAAATTCTTCTTTGCAGAATAAGTCTCATAACAACTTATTTCAATTCTCCATCTTTCAGAATAGTTTAAATCATTGGACACGATTTGCTTATATATCGATTTGAAAAGAAGTCTAAAAGTTAAGCATTGTTTCACACCAAGATCTAGTATAGTAGAAGTCTAGTAATCATTACTCAAAGGGCCAATAGATCAAAACAGACGGGGCCCAATAGGGCTAATGTTCAGCCGGGGTTGTGGGTCCAGCGCAATATGGTACCGCAACGTCAGCCTGGACGGGCACGCTACTATAGCAGCGGTAAGACCCCTCTTTGAGGAGTGGCTTGAGAGACGCCACGGCGTCCTCACCTTCCGCCTGACGCAGGTGCTTACCGGGCACGGCAGCTTTGGTAGGTTCCTGTTTCGGATCCAGCGGGAGGAAACGCCCGAGTGTCGTCATTGTGCGGATCACCTGGAGGACATGGTGGAGCATACGGTGGCGGAGTGCCCTGCTTGGGCTGAGCACCGCCGTGTTCTCAGGGAAGTGATCGGCGGCAGCGACCTCTCGCGCCCGGCCTTAATCGAGGCCATGGTGCAGCGTGAGAGGAACTGGGAAGCTATCTCCTCCTTCTGCGAAGCAGTTATGCTCGCAAAGGAGGAGGCGGAGCGCGTGAGGGAACTATCCTCCTCGCGCCCCAGCCGCCGCAGAAGGCGACATTCCGGACGTCGGGGATCGAGAGATGATCTCCGGCCACCGTAAGCGCGGGTCTGCGGACGGCGAGTAAGGGTAGCTCGCCGCCCGACCAGAACTGGACCCGAGCGTACGGCGCGTAGCGTTCCGCGCGCGCCTTAAAGAGCCAATAGACCACCACAGTCGGGGCCCTAAAGGGCTGATGTTTAGCCGGGGCTGCGGGGTAAGCGCAATGAGGCACCGCGACCTCGGCCCAGAGCAGGAGAAGGAACGGGGGGGGGGGGTTTAACGTCAGCCTGGAGCAGAAGAAGGATGGCGTGGTTTTTAGTCAGTAAGAGTCTGATACTGCCTTTCGCCGTACCCTGAGAGAAATCATTTGATGGTTTTCCCTCGGGATACTTTGCAAGTAATATCGAATAAAAATAATTAACTATTATTTAAAACTAGCTAATCCCTAACGCTGTTTCTTCCACTGCTCGGCTCTTACAGATCTTGGCGTTATGTTTTACAGCATATGAGCATATTCTCGATAAATGGTAGTAATACTGTACTTTCCAACTAGTCAAATTCAATACTTTTATTCAAATGTCAAAAACTATACTTTTCTATAAAATTTGTATGAAACTCCAAATTATAACGTCATAATATTTGTGCGTCAAATACCTAGCTTATTTCGACAGATCGATGAATAAAAATATAGTCATTTTTTAAATATTTTATTGTATTGAAACGTCGATTTAAAATTATTTTTGACTTTGGAAATTATCCAATTGTTCAATCGAACCAGTAGTTCCGGAGATTAGCACGTTCAAACAAACTAACTCCACAAAAACAGCTTTATAATACTATATTGCTCATAGAGTGGTGTTTTATAGCATATTTTAGCACTCAGAAATATTGTGGGTATCTTTTTTTATGTAATAGTAGGTCGGCAAACGAGCAGATGGATTACCTGATGGTAAGTAAATCAGCGCCGCCCATGGAAACCCGCAACGGAGGAGTTACGAGTGACACCAACAGATCTTGGCGTTATAGCCATTGACCATTCTCAATAGATGGTTATAATGCGGTACTTACCAGGAAGTCAATTTCAATACTTTTATTCAAATGTCAAAAACGATACCTTTCTTTCTATAAAATTTGTATGAAACTCCAAATCATGACGTCATAGTATTTGTGCGTCAAATACCTAGCTTATTTCTTAAAAATTAACCAAAAATATCGAAAATGTTGTGTGTTGACAGATCGATGAATAAAAATATAGTCATTTTCAATATTTTATGTTATTGAAACGTCGATTTAAATTATTTTTGTCTAAGGAAATTACCCAATTGTTAAATCAAACCAGTAGTTCCGGAGATCATCACGTTTAAACAAACAAACTCAACAGCTTTGTAATACTATTGCTCATACGATGATGTTTCACACTTTATAGCCTAAAGCACTCAAGAACACTGGAGCTATCTATCAGTGAAAGAATTTTGGCAATCCGACTAGCGGTTCTAAAGATTACCCCCTACATAAAAACTTACAAATTTTACCTCTTTATATTATTTAACAATACTTAAAGATATACACCTAAAGAACAATTACTATAAGTCCAGCTCCTAGACCAAAACATGAAACCTAATATGACGTTAATGAAAATAGATGAATGAAGGCTAAGAAAAACACAGGTCCTTAGTACTCTTTAGAAGTAAGTTCTAGTTAGTACCAAAGTTTTAATTGGCTAAATTAGTACGTCTGTACCAGAAGTAAAGAGACGTAAGTGCCTTTCTTGGAAGACGCCTCGTTTGTTTGTAAGTAGGTATTTTTATAATGATATAAAAATATATTTTCTTTTATACGAAGACTACTAATCTTAAAGAGTTCTGTCTTCATACTGAATTCACTTCACTTCATACTAAAGTATTATTATTTCAATCATCATCATCAACCTATAAGTGCCCACCCACTACTAAGCAAAGGCCTCTTCTCACACAAAGAAGGTTGGAGCATTAATCACCGCGCCTACTCGAGGCGGATTGGCGATGTCAAAATTAAAATTAGGATTTCCTCACTGTGTTTTCCTTTACTGTAAGTCAGTGATGTAAGCAGTCGTTTCACGCCGGTTCTCTGTGAGGACGTGGTATCACTGTGGTCGAGCTAGCCTATTCATACCGAAGCATGGCTTACCCAGTTAAATAATTTATCATTATACATAATATGAACCATTACAATTATAGACCTCATTTCAACCCTTCAAGAAATAATAGCGTCTATATTATAAACTAGCATCTCACTACGCACGGTTCCAATTCAGATACAAAATTTCTTCACTATTTAATGGATGTTATTAATACATCCTCCTTCCTCTTCAATCACTCTATAATAAATAAATAATAAATAAATAAATAAATAAGCCTTTTATTCCTCGCTCTTGCAAAGTTTTTAGTTACAAAGTTTTGTGAATAATTAAGAAACAGAATATGATGTTACAAAGTTTTGTGAATAATTAAAAAATATGAAAAAGTTAAAAAAAAAACCTGAACTATGTTACATATACTTAATACTTACATTCAATCACTCTATCTATTGAAAAAAAAAGCCGCATCAAATTCAGTAGCGTAATTTTAAAGATTTAAGCAAGCATAGGGATATAAGGACAGGGAAAGCGATGTTGTTTTATACTATTAATGAGCCATTACAAAAAGACCTCATCTTCGGCAACCCTTCGGCAAATAATAGCTACATTATGGACCCTTCAAAATAATCCAATCAACATTGTCAATAACACGATTGTTTCGTCATGATCGTAATTAGACCCAGGGTCACCCATCAGCGGTTGTACGCAACGCTATTTGGGGTTCTATTGAGGGTCAACCTTTTAGTTGGTATGTTATGGGCGGTTTTAGATCGTTATCGGCGTGTGGGGTTATAGATATGTACTTATGTTCAGTTTTGTTGTTTAGTCAGTCTTAGAAATGGATGAAGCAGAGGCAGTGTAGTTTATTTGAATGGGATATGACGGTGAACCATCTGACTTATTCACTGATGGTAAGCAATCGATGCCCATTGACACTTGAAGCACTAATGGAATCACATGTGCATTGTTGGTAAGGATTTGGGGATTTAGGGATTAGAGGTCGGCCCGGAGGTTAAAAGCCCGCTTCTCATGCATAAGGGTGTGGGTTGGCAAGTGCCAATGTGACTTTTTCCGAGTTATATGTACGTTCTTTGATTATTTAGACACCACCGACATACGGTGAAGGAAAACATCGTGAGGAAACCTGGACTTTAAAGGTCTTAGCTCTACAGTGGGCACTTATAGGCTGATGATAATGATTTGAGAATTTGAGTTTTAAGGGTTAAGGGTTTTTTTACGGGAAATCATCAAATGACCTCTTTCGCCCAAGGTGAGGCGAAAGGTTGTGTCAGACTCTTACTGATTAAACACCACAGCTCCTATCCTTTTCCTGCTCCAGGACAACGCCGCGGTAGCTTATGCTGCTTGCCTCGCAACCCTGGCTGGACATAAAACCTTTTGGGTCCCATGTGTGGTGGTTAAACGGCTTTTTTGAAGCGCACAGACCGCTACGCGCATTACGCTTGGGTAAAAGTAAGTATTTGGCCTCCAGGTACCTCACTCACACGGAGAAACAAAACACAAGCGTTATTTAACAGCCGTATTCTATGGCTCTATGGTTTTTTATGTGGCCGTGGTGTCACTTCGGTCGCGGTGGCCAATTTGTGCCGAATCAAGATTGAGGAAGTGTAGGGCACTTTCCAATCCTTAAATCTCTGAAACCCAAAATACTAGAGGAGTTAAGAGTGTGTTGCTAGCCTTTTTGGGTGTGGCCTGTCTGTGCCCATGGGCGGCGCCGATTGCTTACCATCAGGTAATCTGTCTACTCAGTTTCCGTCCCAAAACATACATGTTTCATGGACATCGTATGACTTAAAAAAGTGTGATTTTTATGGGATATGAGGCAAATGAGCAGACTGATCACCTGATGATAACCATAGGCGCGTAGTTATTTGAAAAGAAACTTACTGTTAAACAGCAATCTCTGTTCACAAGTCCAATACTGATTTTCAAAGACCCTAGGTAGGTCATACCCAATCATATTTTTCACAGAAAAGTTGCGTGAATAATAATATTATCTACCTATATTCAAAAAGTATTTTTCTAACATAATATTCTGAAAGTAAACACAAATAAATAAGTATTTTTTATTTATCCGTTTATTTACAACCGTAGATAGAAAGTACTGAAGATATTTGCTGAACGCTCGCTAGATATTACTACTAGGAAAATTCATTCGTATATATGTACGTACAATTGTGAAATTCCTTTTGCTATGCGTAAGACAGGGTATATTAAATTCCTATACGACTAGCGTCTGGGTTCTGTATATAAAATGGGTCGCAATAGATTTGATTGCTTTCTGCTTGAACCCTAATAATGCTGAAAATGTATTGCTGTCGATGTGTTTTTTTATATTTGATTTATTCCTTTATTTATTTTTTCTTTTTTGTGAATAAATACTATTAAAGGACAATGGACACCCCTGACTAAACATCGGCCCTGTGGTCTGTGGTGGTCTATTGGCTCTTTGAGGCGTACGCGGTACGTTACGAGCCGTGCGCTCGGATCTGGGTCGGGATCATGCTTGCCGTCCGCAGAAAAGAATAATTATAATACTAGAGGACAAAACTTAACGGCCATTTAATTGAGTAGTCCCTTAAAATAGGCACCTCTTAAAAACCCCAAAGAAAGAACACAGAGAGTGTTCACTCTTTATATTATTAAATTTATTTTCTTTTTTTATAGAAAACTTTGCCCTACTCTTAGATTTTTTCCTGTGTCGAACACGCGACACATTGCGCGGCATCCAGTTGCCTAGTCATCTCGCCAACCGAGCAGTCATCTTTATAAAGGAAATTGAAAAGAAACTCTAGAATAACTATATAGAATATGTTTTAAAGTGTATTTGCACGGAAGGCGCAATGATGGGATGTCACCGTACATATCCGCATTCATAGGGAAATGGCACAAACGCCATCCCTAGAGGAAATCGAGGAGGAAACACGAAGTACTCAATTACGTAAAGGTAGATGTGAGGCTAAAGATTGGATGTTGCGAAACCATTTCTTAGTTGTAAGGAATAGCTTGAGCTGTATAGTATTCCATTGAATAACAAATTGTGGTCAAAGGTAAAAATATTTATATCAATGTTTTAGACCATTACAGGCACTTTTGAACGTGAAACAAAGCTTATAGATAAAAAGTGTCAGTGTGTCAGTCAGTCCTCTAAGTAAAGCTATTTGCTCTTTACAAAGTGTACATTCCGATGAAGAAGAACGAACAAGAAACTCTATGGTTACATTTTTCAATCAATTCCACAAATTCATAGATTCTTTCTTAAACTTGGTCCGTAGTTCAATTTACTTGTAAAACTATGTGTAGGTATCTTTATTTAGTTTTTTTTATTGTAAGTGAAGCATAATGAGCTCACGGAATTACCTGATGGTAAGCAATCGGCGCTGCCTATGGACATTCGTAACACCAGAAGTGTTGCGACTGCGTTGCTTGCCTTTTAGAGATAAGTGTGGGAGAACCAAGCTTCGGCACGAATGAGTCGGCTCGACCGGAGTGATACCACGGCCTTATAGAAAACCGGCGTGAAACAACCACAGTGTTGTGTTTCGCCGTGTGAGTGAGGTTACCGGTGGCCCAATCCCGCCTCTTTCCCTATCCCTTCCCGATCCTTATATCCGCATCCACTATCCCCAAAGGCCCGGCAACACACTCGTAACTCCTTTGTTGTTGCGGGTGTCCATGGGCGGCGCCGATTACTTACCATCAGGTAATCCGTCTGCTCGTTTGCCGACTTATACCATAAAAAAGAGGTTTTGGGATTAAAAGGTATGGTACCTACGTATGGGACGCAAAGAGAGAGGCGGCCCGCGTGAGGGAGCAATCCTCCTCCTCACGCCCCAGCAGCCGCAGCAGGCGACACTCCGGGCGTCGGGGCTCAAGGGACGATCTCCGGCCACCGTAAGCACGGGCCTGCGGTCGGCGAGTAAGGGCAGCTCGCCGCCCGACCAGAACCAGGCCCGAGCGTACGGCGCGTAGCGTTCCGCGCGCGCCTCAAAGAGCCATTCGACCACCACAGACGGAGCCCTAAAGGGCTGATGTTCAGCCGGGGTTGCGGGGTAAGCGCAATGAGGTACCGCGACCTCGGCACAGAGCAGGAGAAGGAACAGGGGGGTTTTTAGTCAGTAAGAGTCTGACACTCCCTCCTGCCCGGCCCTGGGCGGGAGAAGTCATTTGATGATTTTCCCCTCACAAAAAAAAAACCTACGTATACGCTGAAGTTGTGTATTATCACAACATAGTATAATGCAAAGTCGCTTTCTCTGTCCCCATATCCCTACGTCTGCTTGTATCTTTAAAACTACGCAACGGATTTTGATGCGGTGTTTATTAATATATGGAGTGATTGAAGAGAAATGTTTATATTATGTATTATAACATCTATTAAATAGTGGAGGAAATTTTTATGTCAGCATTGCACACGTGCCGGGGTATGCATTGCATCTTAGATGCAAGTATATAAAATTCTCGTGTCACAATATCAGTTACCTTTCACCTCCAAAACGGCTTAACTGATTTATAACAAATAGTATAGAGTAAACTATGCTATAGAGTGCCTAATTCGTACCACTTAAGGAGAACCTCAAAAATTTTGGAAATGAACAGTGATACACAATTACAGATATTAAGTAATTATAATTTTACTAACGTTCTATTAGTATTTCAACAAAAAGTAATATAAATCGTATAAACTTCTGAGAAATAAACAATTTTATAAAACTTAAAAAAAGTACGATTTAAGACCATTCATCTTAAATCGTACCAGTATATCCTTAAATTGTACTTTGAGATCCCGTTATTGGTTTATAGTTCTAAAAATCACAATCTTAATAATCTTCTCCTGTTTTTCTTAATCTTAATGTACCTAGATTAATTCTAATGAATACAGCGGATAGTCTTTGCAAAATCCTGATAGACAACGCAGTAATAAAACTTAGTTTTTTTTGTTCCTGCACATAGCTTTTGTACTCGTACCCATACTTCACAATTACTGCATTTAATAATTCATGATTTTTTTGACGTCTTCTTGACATATTTTGCAATACCAACTGTCATTTTCATTTGGTTCTTGTTTCCATTACGAGGTGTTTTAGTTTTCTTTAAATTTAGTTTTTCTTCTTGGTTCTTATGCATATTCAGTTCAGGTTTTTATACCAATAAGTGATAATAATTTTAACTTTATCGAAATTATTTATATTTATGGCAAAACAACGTTTGCCGATTCAACTAGTACCTACATGAATTATAATAACGATTCAGCATGATATGTTAATATTATAATAGCATAATTCATAATCCGCTATCCTCTCTATAAACTGTGGATGACATAAAACTAAAATCAGTAACTATGCATATAATTAAAACCAGTGTTATGTGCAAATAGGCATAGTAATATTAATATAAATTAGTTGAACAAAGCGAGGACCAATCGGCGTCCATAATTATGGGGTTCAAATAAATACCGTGTCACTGGCGTACTGAAATTAATTACACTATGAATATTAATAGCTTGTGCGTGTGGGCCAAGTTGTTAGCTACCAGCGGATTACTTATGTTATAACTGCACGGTTGGCGCGGTGGCTGGGCAACTGGCTGCCATGCGACGTGTCGCAGGTTCGTTTCCCGCCCGTTTTGTCTGGGTTTCATGTGTATGTGAAATTGTATGTTTGTAAACGCACCCACGATACAGGATAAAATACTAGAATGGGGAAACGTTTTTTTTTAAATGAAGATATGTAGCTCTCTGATGGTTTTAGGTACTTACAAGTGAAAATAAAGAACGCCGAAAATCATACTATTTAAGATATACAAAGCGCAATGTTGTACGGCCACCTCGATCTGGAGCAGGAAAAGGTTGGTTTTTTTAATTTGTACGAGTCTGATACTCTCACTCGCCCGACCCAGGACTAAGTCATTAGAAGATTTACTCCTCCTCCATCAAAAAATAAATATGTAAAAGAGCATTTTTCTTTTTGATTAAATCCCTATTGAAAATCCAACATATAAATTTACAAGCTCCAATTTTCCCATCCACAGAAAACAAAATGGCATCATGTGACGCTTAATAAAAAAATAATAATTATAAAACACATAAATAGGAAATCGCTTCAGCTTATACCTTATCCGGCTAACCAAGCCGAAATATCGATGTAACAGCGTCGAGAGTGAGCGGTTGTCGCGTCAAAACGCGTGTTTCGTGGCCCAACGCGGTGCGAGCAGCTTAATGGCGGTTATAAAGGGTGTTTGGAAAACTAACTAATGAATCATGCTCACTTTACTTTTGAGCAGATAATAAAATTATAAATATTTTAAAATTTTAGTCTTATAGGTACATTATGGGAGAGCCATGCTTCAGCACGAATGGGTCGGCTCGACCGGAGTGATACCACGGCCTCACAGAAAACCGGCGTGAAACAACCACAGCGTTTTGTTTCGCCGTGTGAGTGAGGTTACCGGAGGCCCAATCCTTCCCCTCCCCCAATCCCTCCTCAATCCCTAAATCTTCAAATCTCCAAATCCCTAATCCCTAAAAGGTCAGCAACGCACTCGTAACTCCTCCGTTGCGGGTGTCCATGGGCGGCGCTGATTGCTTACCATCAGGTAATCCGTCTGCTCGTTTGCCGACCTATTACATAAAAAAAATATTGTTGATCGAGTAAGCCAACACGACTTAACGTGTGGAAGTCGTCGTGGCTCACAAGCTAGTTGTTTGCAATCCCTTCGGAAAACAAATGAATACCAAAACAGAACAAATTAATATTCTCATAAACCAGAAAGCTTAATTGCTGACAACAAACTATTATGACGTCATAATGCTGTCACGTGACGTCATTTGAACACAATTACAAGAGCATTGAGTTCCAATAGCGCCGACAATGGTAGAGGACCACAAAATAGGTCATTTTGATCTTTAATCCTGCGCACAAGCGGTTAACAGCTTCGTTTAACTTTTGAATCAGCTGTAATTTCACGGTGAATGCATCTGACTGTTAATCTGAAGCTGTTAAAGTTACTGCGATCTGTTTATTTTAATTGGAGTTCAAAAAATAAGGCTTGTTTTTTTCATGTGACAGGTCGGCAACAAGCAAACGGACTACCTGATGGTAAGCAATCAGCAACGTGTCGCGGGTTCGATTCCCGCACGGAACAACTCTTTGTGTGATCCACAGATTGTTGTTCCGGGTCTGGGTGTGATGTGCATGTGAAATTGTATGTTTGTAAACGCACCCACGACACAGGAGAAAATCCTAGTGTGGGGCAAAGTTTAAAAAAAAAAAAAAAAAAAAAAAAAAAAAAAAAAAAAAAAAAAAAAAAAAAGCACCGCCCATAGACACCCGCAACAGAGGAGTTACGAGTGCGTTGCCGACCTTTTGGGGATTAGGGATTTGGAGATTTAGGGATTGGGGAGGAATTGGTTAACCTCACTCACACGTCAGCAACGCACTCGTGACTCGCCACTTCTGCTTCTGTTGTTATGGGTGTCCAAGGGCGGCGCTGATTGCTTACCATCAGGTAATCCGACTGCTCGTTTGCCGACCTATTACATGGTGTCACATAAAAAAATAACATAACGTTAACATAACTTACCCTAGTGCCGATATGTACGGCTCAGTATAAAGGAGGGTTTTAATACTCTGCTACCAAGATATGGAACGATCTACCTCTACGCACTAGTATGTCTAAGGTGACTTTAAAAAAACATTTGAGTGTATTTTATTTAAATAAATAAAAGTCAGAGTAACAACCTTCAAATTTAGTGTCAGTCATAAAACCCCTTAGAATTTGATATAATGACGTCACAATGCACTATCTCCTACAAAATACATAGGACAAAAAAAAATTAACATTTCGAAAAACGTATTGAATGAAACTACCCCATTAATGATATCTTTTAATTACTTAATTAGAGTTTAGTAAAAATAACTTACAGGTATTTTGTTGCAAGGTAATAAATAATTAAGAATGTTCGACATTCGACACAACAACATCACATTTTTTTAACATCTTATTTATTATATTATTTTTATTGCAATGTTTTCTTTTTTGTCAAATTTAGTTAAATATGTTTTTTTTTTATAATAGCTATCGTGGGACACACTAAATTAACTAAAAATCGCGGGTTACTCACGTGTATATATTGAGAAAAGCCTACTGACTGTAGGCTGCGCGACGTCGCCGCGTCCGCGCACGCTGCTCATGAGGAAGAACCCCTCTGTGGTTCGAAACTAGTAGAGCTTTTCTCAATATATACACGTGAGTAACCCGCGATTTTTAGTTAATGTTTTTTTTTTATTTCGTGTTTTGTTATCCCAACAGTCAGGGGCCATCTGAAAGCCAGTGCCATATTCTGAGATGGTCGTGGGGGCCCGGAGGTTAAGGAGTCCGCTTCTCATGCATGAGGGTGTGGGTTCGAAACCTTGCAAGTACCAATGTGACTATTTCCGAGTTATATGTACTTTCTATGATTATTTAGACACCACTGACATACGGTGAAGGTAAACATCGTGAGGAAACCTGGACTTATAATTTCTAATTATAAGTTTGGAATCGGCAACCCGCATTGAGCAAGCGTTGTGATTAATGCTTTAACCTTTTCCGTATGAGAAGAAGCCTTTGCTCAGCAGTGGGCACTTATAGGCTGATGATGATGATTCTGAGATGGACCTCTTGCTACGCTATATATTTTTATTTTTGTATGTTTTCAACTTATGTATGTGTAGCTAAATGGTTAAATGGTTATTAAAAGCTAAATGGTTTAATATGAAAAAATATTTGTAAACAACTCAACAAAAAAAAGAGGTTCTCAAATTCATCGCCTTATTTTGAACTAACCTCTTTTAAAAATCTATCTTAAATGTGTCATTTCGTTCGGCCGCATCACGTGTGACGAAAAAAAAAAAGACAAGAGAACAGAGTTCATTACAAGCTTCATTCGTTTTCACAATTTAATTGGGTATCAGGGCCTTTAGCTGAAGGCTACATCCAATTATAAGCATACTAGTATTTAACAGTGGATTCGCCCGCATTACCACAGTAAAAAGTTATCCATATAGTCCAATATAACTTGTCCTTATGGTCCACAGATAATGAAAAGGATACACGCGACCTCGCGCGTAATGTCATACATACTCTGTGGACCATAGACATGGGATTTTTATAGATACTGTTATCAATTTTTGTTATGTATTATTCGTATCATTTAGTTTAGATTATTAGTATAGTAATTTTGTTCTTTTTAGAATTCTTGTTTTATGTGTGTGTGCTTGCGCAAAAAATAAATGTTTTTCTTTCTTTCTTTCAATACTTCCTCTCCTCAATCCCTTTTTTTATGAACTCTGTTTTTGTCCGTGTGTGTCAAGCTACCGTAGGCTAATCCTAATTATCCTTTCGTTCCCCCATTATTTCCTAATCCTTAAATCCCCAAAACCCCTTATTTCCATAAAATGCCGGCAAAGCACTCGCGACACATTTGGTGTTGAAAGAAAGAAACAAAGAAAACACATTTACCTATTCGACAAATAGGCACACAAATACAAGTATATAAAAAATACATAATAAGAACTAACATACCTCGACATTTCAAACTTCGACATTTAGTAGCGGAGTTAGGGCTGACCACATCGCTCAATGGACAGACGGCCGATGGGTCAGAAAAATGCTCGAGAAACGACAGGTCCACCAGGTCCTGAGGTGTACAGGCACACCTCAGGTCTATCTCGACTTTACCTTAATAGTTAGATTAGACCAGTAATAGGTACAATACATAAGGTTTAAGTTATAAAGCCATTACAACGTAAACCAATAAACTAGGATTTACATAATGGTAGCTCTAGTAGATGTATTAATGTAGTTATGTAATTAACTAGCTCTTCCCTGCGGTTTCATTCGTGTAGTTTATAGTCTATGTTCACCGGGAATAGTGTAGCTTCTCAACGCTGAAAATATTGTTTTTAGGTGTCAAGTAGGTTAGAATCTGTGTTCTTTATAATATTATTAGCGATCGACCTAATATCGTCGCGTATCAAATAAAAAACCAAACTCGTCTTTGGTTTTTATGCGATAATGGCCTTCATTTGAATAGTTAAGAGTGGGTTTTAGGGATTAAAGTTTCGGAAATTTAGGGTTTGAGGCCTCCGGGAACATCACTCCTACGGTGAAACACAACGTTGTAGTTGTTTCACACCAATCCAGTCGAGCCAATCCATTCGTGCTGAAGCGTGGCTCTCCCACACTTCCGAAGCATGGCTCTCCCATACTGCTGGGCAAAAGTCGCCCCCTCGGTTCTCCAAGTCGAACGCTGTGCAATCTTTCCTCTCCCCCGATCCCTCCCCAATCCCTTAATCTCTTAATCTCCAAAACCCTAATCCCTAAAAGGTCGGCAACGCACTCGTAACTCCTCCGCTACGGGTGTCCGTTATCCGTCTGCTCGTTTGCCGACCTATTACATAACAAAAGACCGTGGTTAACTGCGGTCGAGCAGACCCATGCGTGCCGAAGCATGGCTCTGCCACACTTCTTTCACTTCATCACTGTAAACGCTTCCTTATTCAGTTTAAAAATAGCACCTAGGTTCAGTAATAGGTATAATAATAGTCCTAATGCATTCAACCTTTATTTTATTCTAGAACGCCATGCGACGCACTTCGTACGCAACTTGAAATAGGCTTATTTGAAAAATGTTCCTTCTATTTTTAATTTTCATTTTGTTTTCTGGTAAGTTAAGTTTTTTTAATTTTAAACTAAGAATAGAAAAATGTTTTTTTTTTATTTCACTTCGATGTCGTTGTTGTTTAATAAAAAATATTGTAAGTTTAATTCAAAAGATTTTTTGACTAATTCAAAAATAGAACGGTTTTTGCATTGTTATGCTCGAGGACATTACCAAAAATGAGGTTGCATTTTTCTTAAAAATAAATAATAAGTAAATATTTCTTTTGACAGTTATTATTTCTTTGTATTTTTTTTTATTCTATAAACATAGTTCATTTGATGTGTTTTATAAATGAATTCTAGTATTTTAGTTTAATTGATTGTATTGCTGTTTATTTTGAATTTTATTTGCTTACAGGTCATGTATATCCCCAAGCTACCAACAAGACCCAAGCAGACACATTTCTAGATTCGTTGGCACATAAACTGAAACTCGAAACATGGGAGAAAGACGAAGTGGCGTGTTTAGATAGTGTTTTAAATGTTTTGGAAAATGTCAAGAATCATACTTTGTGGGCTACTTGGAGTAAGCTAATTTACATTTTTTTTTGTATTGATATAACAAACGTAAACTCATGAAACAGAATTTCATTTACTAATTGCAACCAGATCCGGAACAGCAAATTGTGGATCACACAGAGTGGCTCCACCCGGGAATCGAAACCGCGGCACTTTGGGTCAGTTGCCCAGCCCCAGCACCAACCGTGCAGTCATTTCTTTTGTTAAAAAACATTCATTCGGCTAACACAACGATGTGGTCGTTTTGCTGTCCGTGGTATCACTCCGGTCGAGCCGACCCATTCGTGCCAATGCTAGCAAGCTTGGCTCTCCCACAATTTGCTCCCAGTGATTGGTCCGCTCCATTAATTGTGTCCGACAGTCCGACAAACATACTAGTAGATTATACAGGATTCGCTTGCTCATGATAGCGTGTAATCGGTCCATTTTGCTTCGATACACATGTCCGATGCAATATTACGGAAATCGTCTTAACATATTGAGTATTTTAGGTGATCATTGTTATTAGTTACCTATGCTAATTTGAATGCAAAGTTGTGTCTCAACTGGAAAACTGAGCGTTGAAGATGGTTTTTTTTTTATTATTTAATAGGTCGGCAAACGAGCAGACGGATTACCTGGTGGTGAGCAATCAGCGCCACCCATGGACACTCGCAACGGAGGAGTTACGAGTGCGTTGCCGACCTTTTAGGGATTAGGGAATTGGAGATTTAAGGATTTAGGAGGGATTGGGGAAGGATAAGGATTGGGCCTCCGGTAACCTCACTCACACGGCGAAACACAACGCTGTGGTTATTTCACGCCGGTTTTCTGTGAGGCCGTGGTATCACTCCGGTCGAGCCGATCCATTCGTGCCGAAGCATGGCTCTCCCACACTTATACATGGTACAACATGAAATAATTATTTTTGTGTATTTTTTAATTGATAGTTCAGCAAATTGGCAGTCGGATTACTTGATGGTAAGCATAATCAGCACCACCCATAAACACTCACCATACTAAAGGAGTAACGAGTGCGTTGCCCGGCTTTTGGGATTAAGGGAGGTGAAGGATTGGGCCTCCGGTAACCTCACACACACGGCAAAACACATCGGTGTGGTTGTTTCACTTTGATTTTCTGTAGACCGGAGCGACCTTTTCCGCCATTCATGAAGTTTGGCTCTCCCACACTTAAATATATGTATATACAGCTAATTCTATATCTATAATTTTCTTTTTAGTTTTAAACGCCAACGCACTTCCCAGTGGCAACCTATACGGTTCCTTTGCCCATTATGCAAGCTACGATCAATGTCTGAAGCCACCATGGTTGCACACCCATCCAGAATTGAAGACCAAATACTGCTTAACCGAGGTCCTGCTCTCCGACATCAGTAGTATGAAAAAAACACCCGATTATGATCCTTATGGGCCGGTTGTAGAATTTATTGATGTGAGTATTTTTATATTTTTTTGAGATAATTAGTACCTAGCAAACGGTTAGTAATTGGCCACACATGGATATTAGAATGAGCAAACGGATTACCTGATAGTAAGCAATCGGCTCCACCCAGGGACGGTCGCAACACCAAAGGAATTATGAGTGTGTTGCTGGTCGTTTGCACTTTAGTTTTCTGTTAGGGATAGCCAATTTGGAGATCAGGGACTCTTTGCTTGGTTGTTACCGATAGGCGACTTGGGAATCAGAGAAGGATTGGATCTATGATAACCTCACTCACACAAAGAAACATAATGCAAGTGTAGTTTCACAACGGTATTCTGTGGAGCCTTGGTATCAGTCCGCTCGAGCCTGCCTTTTCACGCCAAAGCTGATTCTCTCACCTTTCCTTCACACCCACACATTCGTCTATAACTTTTTTAAATTGATTCTATTTATTTTTAGAGTCGAATTGCCCAAAACATCTAATGTTTATACACTGTATTTAATCAGTGAATACAATAATTACAGAAAGTAACACGTTTAAAAAAATACCTAAAATACTTCATTCTTTATTCTCCTTCTTTTGTTTAATTATTCATTTAATAGTTTTAAGCGTGAGAGAGCTATGCTTCGGCACGAATGGGTCGGCTCGACCGGAGTGATACCACGGCCTCACAGAAAACCGGCGTGAAACAACCACAGCGATGTGTTTCGTCGTCTGAGTGAGGTTACCGGAGGCCCAATCCTTTCCCTTCCCCAATCCCTCCTCAATCCCTAAATCTTCAAATCTCTAATCCCTAAAAGGTCGGCAACGCACTCGTAACTCCTCCGTTGCGAGTGTCTATTGGCGGCCCTGATTGCTTACCATCAGGTAATCCGTCTGCTAGTTTGCTGACCTACTACATAAAAAAAAGTCTGTTGTTGGTCTTTTGCACTTTAGTTTTTTGTTAGGGATAGCCAATTTGGAGATCAGGGACTCTTTGCTTGGTTGTTACCGATAGGCGACTTGGGAATCAGAGAAGGATTGGATCTATGATAACCTCACTCTCACAAAGAAACATAATGCAAGCGTAGTTTCACGACGGTATTCTGTGAAGCCGTGGTATCAGTCCGCTCGAGCCTGCCTTTTCACGCCAAAGCTGATTCTCTCACTATCCTTCACAGCCATACATTCGTCTTTACCTTTTTAAAATTGATTCTATTTATTTTTAGAGTCGAGTTGTCCAAAATATCTAATTTTTATACACTGTATTTAAATTTGAATACAATAATTACAGAAATTCTATTACACGTTCAAAAAAATACCTAAAATACTTCATTCTTTATTCTCCTTCTTTTGTTTAATAATTAATTTAATAGTTTTAAGCACGGGAGAGCCATGCTTCGGCACGAATTGGTCGGCTCGACCGCAATGATACCACGGCCTCACAAAAAACCGGCGTGAAACAACCACAGCATTGTGTTTCGCCGTTTGAGTGAGGTTACCGGAGGCCCAATCCTTTCCCTTCCCCAATCTCTCCTCAATCCCTAAATCTCCAAATCTCTAATCGGCAACGCACTCGTAACTCCTCCGTTGCGAGTGTCTATTGGCGGCGCTGATTGCTTACCATCAGGTAATCCGTCTGCTCGTTTGCCGACCTTTTACATAAAAAAGTTAGTCTTAGTCTAAGCTAGTAACCGCAGTTTATCGAGAACGGAAAATTAATCCAAAGCATTTAAATCTACAAACACGTGCTAACAGTTAAACTAACTAATTAACTTTAACCATTGATCTTTGCTTGTATTTAACCCGTAATTGTATTGTTTACAGACAAAATAATTACTTAACATTAAAAAAGATTTCACATAGGTAATTAGGAGTATAAATAGAAAACCTTTGTTTTTCAGAAACTGTTTTCATAAAACAGATGAAAAAGTGACAAGAAAACTGAATTTCACTGTTGTTATCTTTCTTTCTTTCCTTTGGGAAAGGTCGGCAGACGATCAGACCTATCGTGTGACGCAAGCGATCCGCGCAGCCCCCGTTTGCTACAAGAGCGTTATCGGAATTTTGTAGGTTGTTAGGGATTTGAGGAGAGGGGATTTGGAGATTAAGGATGGGGGGAACGGGCCTCCAATAACCTCACACACGGCGCAACACAACGCAAATATTATTTCCTAGTATTCTGACCTGAGGGTAACACTCTTATAAGGGTCCAAATACTAACTTTTAAACTTGCGGGTATTAACGCGAAAAGTAATTATTAAAATACCTATGTAGGCTTGACTTGTTTGTGGACTATGAGAAAGCCTTCGATTCGATCGAAACCTGGGCAGTCCTGCAGTCTCTCCAGCGATGCCATGTCGACTGTAGATACGTCGACGTGCTTAGGTGTTTTTACAGAAACGCCACCATGCTCATTCGGCTCCAGGACGACTGCACAAAACCAATCCAATTGCAGAAAGGCGTGAGGAAGGGAGACGTAATTTCTCCGAAACTGTTCACGAACGCATTGGAGGACGTTTTCAAGCTCTTGAACTGGAGTGGCTTTGGCATCAATATTAATTATTAAAATACCTATGTAGGCTTGACGGTTGCAAGCAGAAACAGTCTGCGTAAGGCCCGCAAGATACTGATAGCATATTTTGGTAAAATTCCAGTCACCTACAGCGTCAGGAATGCCTGTGAACCAGATCATGTGGGGATTATGCATACCAGCAGCCTGCTTACCTCCAGCAGTCTCCAAGCTGACCAGGGTGGTGTATGAGGCCGCCACCTTCAGCAGCATAGCCTCTGACGTCACGGTGAAACACTGCCAGGAGGCTGGGGAGACCCTGCCATACTCCACTGGGTTTTATATCTTCATGTAAGTCGTATACATCCAAAAATACACTTCATTCATTTAGTTAAGCACGAAGGTATAAACTATTAATTTTTTTTTGTTGAGGCAAGAAATCGCCAATAGATATTTCCCTCCCGGATGGAGCGAAAACGAGTGTAAAACTGGAGCTAACTAACAACTACCCTGATACTTCTCATAATCTCTTCTCCGGGGTCAAAGAAAATTCGTCACTATATTTTTCTTCATCATAAATCAGTGGTGGTAAATTAGACTTAAAAATTACATTTAAATTGCTAAAGTAAGATAGGTTCTTGCTAGGATTCGAAGCGTAAACTCATGCTTAGAAAGCGAATGCCTTAATTTTCCTCTCGTTATCTGATCTACTGACTAAAAGTCACCCCGTTCCTTCTCCTGCTATAGGCCGAGGCCACGGTGCCACATTGCGCTTACCCCGCAACCCCGCCTGAACAAGTCTTAAAGGGCCTGGTTTGTTGGGGTCTATTGGCTCTTTGAGGTGCGCGCTGTACGCTCGGTTTTGATACCTCTTGTCGAACGGGACCTTAGTCTCTTGAACTTTGCCCTTGCACCGATGTGCCCACCTCTCCTTGAGAAAAACTATCATTAAATATAACAATGATAATAATAGTTTATTGTTTTTAAGTTCATGATCTCAAATCAACAATGACTTTGTGGCCTTATACAAACGAGTCTTCTAGGCACGATTTTAATGATGTCAGTAATAAAAAAGCGGTTCTAAAATAGCACTTATTACAATTGAAATACATTCATAATAAGGAGAAAAAGCGCAAATTTCTCTCGAAGATGGCGTCTTGTCCTTGGAACCTAACGCACTGCTATGCTAAAACTTGGTCCAGACATAACAATACGCCCTTATTACAAAACAAAGGTCTTCTTAAGTCTAAGTCTCAACCACTGAGCCAGTTTTTGTATTTGAAATTGAAGGTAGATGAGAATAAGATTCAAAATACAAAACCAGACTAAACCAGCAAAGGCTGGGAGCTTTGCTGCGTGTGCATATGCATGATTGCATAGAAGTGGGATTACATCCTGCAACAAACCTGGATTTAGTCGCAGAATAAAAACCAAATATTTTCCCTAACATTTAATGTCATGGATTTCCGCTAAGTAACGCCTGATTCTATAAATTATGTTTTTATTTTCTAAGATTATTTAGTCACCACTGGCACATGTTTGAGAACTTACATTTTTTTATTTTTTTTTATGTAATAAACCGGCAAACGAGCAGACGGATTACCTGATGGTAAGCAATCAGCGCCGCCCATGGACACCCGCAACGGAGGAGTTACGAGTGCGTTGCCGACCTCTAGGGATTAATGTTTTAGAGATTAAGAGATTGGGGAGGGATCGGCGGAGGTTAAGGATTGGGCCTCCGGTAACCTCACTCACACGGCGAAGCACAACGCTGGATCGTGTGGTTGTTTCACGCCGGTTTTCTGTGAGGTCGTGGTATGACTCCGGTCGAGCCGACCCATTTGTGCCGAAAAGCATGGCTCTCCCAAACTTAAAATAATTTCGAATAACAAGTTTGAAACCGACAATCTGACTTTGAGCAAGCGTTGTGCTTAATACTTAAACATTCTCTGACTTAGAGGAGGCCTTTGTTAAGTAGGACGCACTTACACACATACACATCACGCCATTTAGAACGCCTTGATTTTTTTTCAGAGCAATGATTTTCTCTTTAGTAACAATAGCTGTGGCCTCTACATACTATCGGATGCATTTGCCTGCTGAAGACCAGACGTCAAACAGCTTAAGTAAGAGTTTTTATATTACTTTCATTTTCCTTACAAATTTTGAATCAGCTATTTTCTTTAACAACCTCTTTTTATCTCTTTTTAACTTGCAATGTATGTCTACATATTTATATCGTGGATTTAAATTTTAAAACAGATGTCTTCAGCGGAAATTTTCCATACATATTGAATCTGCATTTGCATAAATGCGAAGTTTTGTCTGACTTAACCCAAAATCCAAAAAAAACTCCAAAATAATTTATTTTATTTAATGGGGATAATAATTCAATAATACGGAATGTCTGCATTCTGAAGATTATCGGCACGACTCATAAATATGTACTTATGTCAAAAACAAACCTCCAAAAGTTTTTTTGGAAATGTAAAGATTCCTACCACCATGGTCATGCTTAGCACCTTTAACAGGTCCTCAAATTAAGTATATAATATCCACAACCATATTGCTGCACAGTGAAATGCAACATCTGTCGCAGCATGGAAAATGTTGTTTTTTTCTTAAAAGAGTATAGATCGTATTTTCGACCTAAATATTGAACCAAAGAACTGGGAGACCTCAAGGTCGATATTCGCATATGTTACCATTACGAAAAAGGATACTGATATTTTTAAGATGTTTATGTATGTACCTATATCCAGAATGCGGCTGTTTCAATTAAAAATGAACCTTATATTCCAGTAACAATCATAACAAAATCATTCTGCATGATCAAGAACCGAGAAGACCTACTAAAAGACAATAAGGATGAGATTCACGTGATGAATGGTATTAAGTTCCTAACTGCGGCTAATGTGGTGTCTGTGCATGTACTTTTCTATATGGCATTATCTGGTATAAGTAATGCAAGAGATTATGATATGGTAAGTTTTAATAATAATATACTTTTTTTTATGTCGGCAAACGAGCAGACGTATTACCTGATGGTAAGCAATCAGCGCCGCCCATGAACACTCGCAACGGAGGAGTTACGAGTGCGTTGCCGACCTTTTAGGGATTAAGGATTTGTAGATTTAGGGATTGAGGAGGGATTGGGAAAGAGGAAGGATTGGGCCTCCGATAACCTCACTCACATGGCGAAACACAACGATGTGGTTATTTCACGCCGGTTTTCTGTGAGGCCGTGGTATCACTCCGGTCGAGCCGACCCATTCGTGCGGAAGCATGGCTCTCCCACAATTAAAATTTGCTTAGCACAGTGTCTCTTTTTACTTTAACTTGATTTGGAGTACTGTACTGGATTGAGATAAGCCTTTGGGTAAGAAAGTCAATATATATCTTTTCATTTCTGACAATTTTTAGTCGATCCCTGATAAAATAAATAGTGTACGATTTGGAGAAATACTCAAAAGAACTGCTGTAGTTAAATAAGTTTTTATAACAACTGGAAGTAACTTTATGATCTCCACGTCTCCACCTTGTACCCTTGTAAAAATATATTGAGTCCAGCTATCTTTATATCAGCGAAAATCAATTTGTCTCCTGCGTTATTTTAACCGAGAGAAGTGGAAACTACTTCTCCTATGAGGTGAGGAGGTAATAATACCTCCTAATTTATTTCATTGCTTAATCGAAGAGTTATTTGTCTCTAAAAGGCACCAGTCTTTAGCGTTTCGGTGTTTATTTGGACGATTTACCTCTATAGCCTGGCTTATAGGAGATGCAGGGGCTCAGACATGTTCGTCCTAAAAAAATTAGTACTTAATTCTAGTTTATTAAATTGACGTTTCAAAAAGTCTTGTTACAATTTTCAGGCGATAGAAGGAGAGGGTGGTATTCTTCTTCACATCGATATCATTGTGGATACATTCTTCGCAATATCTGGTCTACTTCATATCAAAGGTCTAATGGGAAGACAGCAAAATCTACTAAGTGTACTTTGGAAACGTTACATAAGGTAAGCGAAAAGACCATAGAAGAACTTTTTTCATACCAGAACCAGACCATAACGTGTCTCTTAAAAGACCACCCCAGATAGAACTGCCAGTGCGAATGCCCACCCGGTTTGCGGGTAAAACTTAATAATGTCCCGCTTCAGAGCTGGAGAAAGAAAGGGATGGTTCTTAGTCAGTAAGAGTCTGACACTCCCTCTCAATCCACCGAAAAATTACAAATTACAAGATTTGCTAATGGAATTGATGAATCACGTTATTATTTATTAAAACTGTCTGGACTTTACAAGAGAAAGACCTCTGAATTTGTTTTGGCGTTTCCTCTCAGAGTAGTCAAGACAGGAAATAAGGCCTTATATATAAGTTTTAATTTCGGCGACAATTACTATTTGTAAGACAAGTTGATTGTGAATATGACATACATACGTTTAACGAGTAAAATGTTCGTTAAAGCAAATCCTTTTTTGGCGGAAGAATATCATCAAATTACTTAATGTCATGGAGGTTGGAGAGCGTGTCGTACTCTTCCAAGTAAAAACGACCCCGTCCTTCTCCTGCTCCAAGTCCAGGCGTAGGTACCTTATTGAGTTTACCCATAACCACGACTAAACATCAGTGCTGTTAAGCCACATCTGTGGTGGTCTTGGCTCTTTGAGGAGCGCGCGGTATGTTAAGCGCCGTACGCCGTTGGCCGAGAGATGATATCCGGCCACCGTAAGCGCGGATCTGCAAACGGCGAGCAAGGGTAGCTCACCGCCCGACCAGAACCAGACCCCAACGTACGGCGCGTAGCGTTCCGCGCGCCTCAAAGAGCCAATAGACCACCACAGATGAGGCCCCATAGGGCTGATGTTCAGCCGGGGTCGCGGGGTAAGCGGAATGAGGCACTGCGACCTCGGCCTACATCAGGAGAAGGAACAGGGGGATTTTAGTCAGTAAGAATCTGACACTCCCTCCCGCCCGGGCGGGAGAAGTAATTTGATGATTTTCCCCTCACAATAAAAAGCGCCGTTGTCCGAAGATCGTCACGCGATCAAACCGTCCAAAATCTAAAATGAGGTATAATTTAAAAAATATGTATTTGTTTCAGACTAATAGGACCATTTGCAGTTATTATTTTCTACTTAATATCCGTGTCTAAGCACACTGCTAGTGGTCCTGGTTGGTATCTGGGCGTCGAAGAAGAAACTAATGTTTGTGCAGAATCCTGGCCGAAGAGCTTGCTCATGATAAATACGGATATAAAATATATTGTAAGTTGAACTCCAACTATGTAGATATTTTTCTTCTATTTTGTGAAAATTGAAAATAAGTAAAGAAAAATAAAATTGAAGTGTATGTTTGAAATAATGAAATAACTGACTTTTAAAATCAAGCATATATTTTACACTTTTAAAAAATTGTGTCTGTCTACCTGATCCGTCTATGTCAATGTTTCAAATGGCTGGACCGATTTTAACAGCAGTTTTATCGGTAGGTAATAAGTGAGCGTACTAAGAAGTGACATAGGCTTCTTTCATTTTAGAAAAAAAATGGCATTTTTTTGCTTATGCATAGTTTAAGTACTATTTAATGGTGTAGGTATATTGTACATATACATTTTTAAATTAGTTAACTTAATGAATAATGAAGTAACAATTTGTTGATCACACAAACAGTTATTCACCGTGTCAACAGAACTGTGCAGTCTAACATTTTGAAGTATTCAATTATCTAATCCTATCTTCATTCTGTAAGGTCTTTTTTTTCTCCTTGCCAGTGCCATGCAGTGACTTGGTACGTGCCCTGTGACTATCAGTTGGCTATCCTGGGCACTCTTCTCTTCTACTTCTACCAGAAGAACAGAAGACTTGGATTTGCAATTTTTGCAGTTGTTGCTGTCTTCTCCATGGTCATTCCTGGAGTACTGACCTACTGGTTCCGACTGCCTGTAGTCCACTTTCTGGATGTTGGGTAAGGAATATTTCATCATCAGCCCATAAGTACTGATTGCACTGCACTGAGTGCACTGCTGAGCAAAGGCCTCTTCTCATACGGAGAAGGTTAGAAGCATTAATCACGACGTTTGCTCAATGCGGGTTGGCGATTTCAAATTTATAATTAGAAAATATCAGTCCAGGTTTCCTCACTATGATTATCTTCACCGTATGTCAGTGGTGTCTAATTAATCGTAGAAAGTAAATATAACTCGGCACACCTCGAACCTACACCCTAATGCATGAGAATTGGGCTCCTTAACCTCCGGGCCATCACGACATATTTAAGGAATATTTGCGATTTATAAATCGACCAAAATACCATCGAATTTTAATTAATAAGGTTAGAGTGAAACCATTTCCAACCATGAATGCCGTGCAACGTGTCGCGGGTTCGATTCCCGCACGGAACAACACTTTGTGTGATCCACAAATTGTTGTTTCGGGTCTGGGTGTCATGTGTATGTGACATTGTATGTTTGTAAACGCACCCACAACACAGGAGAAAATCCTAAAGTGGGGCAAGGTTTTTAAAAAAAAAAATTCCCAAGACACCTTTAACCATAAAAAAAATTATAACAAAAGTGTAAGTATATCAGTCATGATTTTTTTATAACGCCTTTACTTACATTTATTGATTGAGAAAAGCTCTAATACTTTCAACTCTCAGCAAACGTGCGCGTCGCAGCGACTTTCCGCAGCCGACTATTATTCACTATGCAAAAAATTGCTATTTTGATAATTCCAAAGAGGATTTTATGTGGAGTTTATGGCGTTTGGCGTTCCGCGCGCGCTTCAAAGATCATATACACCACCACAGACGGGTCTCATCAAGGCCGATGTGCAGCCGGCGTTGCAGGCCATGCGCAATAAGGAACAAGGGCCTCAGCCAGGAGCAAATCGAACGGGGGTATTCTTACTCAGTAAGAGACTGACACTTCCTCTCGTCATACCTTGGGCGAGAAAAGTCATTAAAGATCATACCTCCTTAAAAACTAAATTCTTTCACAATAGCTTTTCTTTTCAAAATGCGCTTCATAAGTTTGTGGACAATAATATAATATTATAAATAAAATTTGCTTTGTAATTTCCATGATCTTTGACTTATGACTTACCACTTTGGAAATGTGGCGAAAATGTTTTTAATGTTGTAATGAGATTTTTGTTTTTCAGAAAGATCCTACGTGAAATACGTGACGCGTGGGAGGTGACCTACACCTACACTAGTCCTTATAGCCGCGCCAGTGCGTACCTGGTGGGCGGAGCTATGGGATACATCATGGCAATGTACAAACCTGCTGATTACAGAAAAACTGTTTCCACGGTAAGTTTTCTTCTGCAAAGGTCAAAGGGTAACGACGGAGTTTCTTGCTCGTTCTTCTCTATTCGAATCTATATTTTGGAACGAGCATCTAGCTTTGCTGGCGGATTGACTGATGGGTTTTTTAAGGCATGGGTTGGTAAACGAGCTTGCGGATTGCCTGACGATAATTGGTAAGCAATAAGCGCCACCCATGGACACTCATAATACCAAAGGAGTTAAATTAACTAAAAATCGCAGGTTACTCACGTGCATAAATTGAGAAAACCTCTATTATTTTACTACTAGGTGTTACTGACTGTAATAGGCTACGCGACGTTCGCCGCGTCCGCGCACGCTGCCCATGAGCAAGAACCCCTCTGTAGTTCGATACCTACTAGTAGAGCTTTTCTCAATATATACACGTGAGTAACTCTCGATTTTTAGTTAATTTAGTATGTCTTAGGATAGTTATTATAAAAACACACCAAAGGAGTTACTACAAGTGCGTTGCCGATCGCTTGTAGGTTATTAAGGATTTATAGATAGAAGACTTTCGAGTAGTATAGGTAAAAATAAAACTTTGACTAGACCTGACTTGACTCCTTAATTTCCTTCTTTTATTATTGCATGATTCCAAAATCAGACTATGATTTATTAAAAATCTCCAAAAATCCAAATTCTTCTAATTTGTGGAAAAGAACGACTTACTTACGTCAAAGTGCACAATGCTCGTGAATAAGAGTCCCATTAAGACTTGAAATTAATAAGGCTTTACTTATTTAATTCACTAGAGTAAGTCGTAAATTTGGTGTCTCAAGATCAAGATCAAGTGTGGGAGAGCCATGCTTCGGCACGAATGGGTCGGTTCGACCGGAGTCATACCACGGCCTCACAGAAAACCGGCGTGAAATAACCACAGCGTTGTATTTCGACGTGTGAGTGAGGTTACCGGAGGCCCAATCCTTCCCCTCCTCCAATCCCTCCTCAATCCCTAAATCTCCAAATCCCTAATCCCTAAAAGGTCGGCAACGCACTCGTAACTCCTCCGTTGCGAGTGTCCATGGGCGGCGCTGATTGCTTACCATCAGGTAATCCGCCTGCTCATTTGCCGACCTATTACATAAGAAAAAGATTAATAATAATTTTATTCAAAAAGGTCTATCACACACAGTCACAGAAACTCTTCTAAAATCTTTTCAAACATTCACAATACTGCAATTCTTCTTTCCTTTCAGACTTGGTCAATATTTGGTATAGCAACAAGTCTGGGAGCGATGCTAGTCGTGCTATCTCTAGGTTACATCACCAAATATCGAGAGTACTGTCCACTGGAAGCTGCCGTCTTAGTGGCTACAAACAGAATCGTATGGGCTGCAGCCATCTGCTGCATTATAGGCATGTGTGAATATGGAACTGTTCGTAAGTATTCCAGAAACCCTCAAACCCTATTAGAATAGGCAATGTATATCTATGCACGGTTGGCGTGATGGCTGCCACGCATCATGTCCCGGCACGATGACTTTGATACTCGCACGGAACAACTCTTTGTGTGATCCACAAATTATTGTTCCAAGTCTGGTTTGTGATGTGTGTGTGAGATTGTTTATAAACCGAACCAAAACAAGGGAAACCTAGTCTTAGTAACTACCAAAGTTTCTATTTAAAAAAGCAAATCTTTTATGGGAAAGGTCGGGGCAATCGAAGAGATGGATGTGGTAGCAATTGACGTCGCCCATGGACTCCAAAGTACAAATCCGTATCTGGCATTTTTTGGGTTCTTAGGGATTTGAGAAAAGTTGCCAAAGATTGTGTAATCTTATGGTTATAGACCTTAGGGCTGATTTTTCAATAGTCAGATAAATGTCATCTGAGGAATAAAATTATTGCCGTCTCTGTTTTATACAGACATTCTGACGCGACAGCATCATAGTGATTCCGTAGATAACTTTTCGAATCGAATCGAACCATTGAAAAATCAGCCCTTAAGCTCATAAGAGTCCTTACTTATAACTAAATCCCCCTTATTACAAAATAAGGTTTATCTTTAGTCCAAGTTTAAACCATTGAGTCGGGTTTTGAATTTTGAATCTTATTGTCATCTACCTTCAATTCGAAATACGAAAACTGGTTCAATGGTTTAGTCGTAGACTAAAGTAAAACCTTGTTTTTTAATAAGGCCGAACGTGTTTAATTCTATTTCTGTTCTCAGCTATAATTCCCAATATCCTGGGCTGGTCCGTGTTCACGCCTCTCAGTCGACTTTCCTACGGCATTTACATGATCCATCCCATCATCGTGCAGAGGCACAAGTTTGCCCTGCGATCGCCACACAAATTTGATGTTTATGGCCTGGTGAGTATCAGAGACTATTCTTTGGATAACCTTATATTTTTTTATGGGATAGCTCGGCAAGCGAAGCAATACGGATTACCTGATGGTAAGTAACAGGCATCGCCCATGGAAAACCGTAATACCAAAAAAGTTACTACAAGTGCGTTGCTGGTCTTTTGTGGGTTATTAGGGTTTCAAGGTTAGGGGATTGGAGGATTGAGAATGAGGGTGAAGGATTGGGCCTCCGGTAACACGGCAAAACATAACGTAAGTATTGCTTCAAGCCAGTGTTTTGTAAGGCTGTGGTGTCACTCCAGTCGACCCAGCGAGGTATGGCTCTCCCATACTTAAAATCCCACACTTTTAATGGGATAGGCTGGCAAACAAGCAATCTGATGACTGACTTAATGAGTATTCTGCAGTGGATATGGACGCCGATATTCTTCAGGTGTTGCAAGTGCATTGCTGGCCCTTAGGCAGTTAGAGATTTAAAGATGGGGGGTCCTATGGTTGGAGGAAATCGGGCCTACGTTAACCGCAACGAAACAAACGCAATCGTAGTTTTACGCCGATTTTCAGTGGTATCACTACGGTTGAACCGGCCCATTCATCCTAAAGCATGGTCTTTCTTACATTTAACCAAATTAATTAGTAAGGTTAGGTTAGGTTAGTCTTTTAGCTCACGAAAGTCGTTTTTAGTCCTCGTGGCTTCTCCAAAAAAAGGCAGAAGACGGCATAAAAGCTGAGTTTTTTAGTGGGTGCAAGCCCCACATAACCTCACCGTCTCCCCGGGCTGTGTGTGTATGCGTAAGGCATTTTTCTCAGCTGGAAAAAAAACGTCTTTTAGCTATTTTAAAATTGTAGTGGACGTATTGTGAGTATGGTGATGATTATTTTTACTAATTACAACATGTTGGTACTTGATGATTAAATCCATTTTCTTTCAGATTTTAGACACTACGTCGACATTGGTGATATCAATCGTGCTAAGTTACGCGATGTGGCTGTTCGTGGAGGCGCCACTGATCAACATCACAAATCAACTCTTCTTCAACAAGTTTGTTCCCTTTTTTATATATGCCACTAGCGATCCGCCCCGGCTTCGCACGCGTGCAAATCTGATAGTAAATTTCTCCATTTAACGGACCTGCTTATGCATATAAAAATGTCTCCTTCATTACGAGAGGTATTAAAAAAACGGATCAAAACTGTTGCATAGTTTTAAAGTTGAAGAAAGGATCACAGCCTTATTTGTTTTATATTATGTAGTGATGTTCGACTGCACGGTTGGTGCGGTGGCTGGGCAACTGGCTGTCGTGCAACGTGTCGCGGGTCCCGCACGGAACAACACTTTGTGTTATCCACAAATTGTTTTTTCGGGTCTGGGTGTGATGTGTACGAGTATGTGAAATTGAATGTTTGTAACCACATCCACGACACAGGAGAAACTCTTAGTGTGCGGCAACGTTATTTAAAAAAAAGATGTCTCTGAGTACAGTATACTGTGCTTTTTCTTTGTCAATTACTCTTTCTATTAGAACAACGGAGAGAAGCTAAAGCACAAATGGGTCGGCCCATTTTGTACCTAAGCTTGGTTCTCCCACACTTCTCTAAACTATTCTTATATTATTCTGTAGCGACGTTTCAAAAGTACCTGGTCGTTAGGATTTTTATTAACTTTGCTCATCCAAGACACACAGCTCTTTCAAAGAGGCGCCAATTCGTCAAAGTCAAATCGTTTATTTCAAATAGGCACTTTTGAAAGTCGAACCAATATAAACAAATACCAATAATAGCATTTTTTTTAATTGACTTTTCGTTTTTTGTACAGGTCAAAGGACACTAACTCCGTTAAAAGCTCTAGTGAAAATGGAATCCAACACAACAATGGAGTTAGTAAAACTAAAGTTTCATAGCATTTAGTGCATTAAAATAATGTACTTTAAGTATGAAAATTGAATGTAAACATAATTGTAGTCATCAATATAAATACTTTTTGTAACTTTGTGAAATTGTATTATTTTTTCTCTATCACACAGCTTTGTGTTTCGCCGTGTGAGTGAGGTTACCGGAGACCCAATCCCTTCGCTCCCCTATCCCTTCCCAATCCTAAAATATCCGCAACCCTTATCTCTAAAAGGCCGGCAACGTACTCGTAACTCCTTTGGTGTTGCGGGTGTCCTGGGCGGCGCCGATTGCTTACCATCAGGTTATTCCAAGAAATTCCAAAGAATTAAGCACATACAATAAACTTACCACCTCTTTATACTAACTATCTTCGTAATGCTGGCTGAACCTATCTAATCTAAATATATAAAACTCAAAGACTGATATAGTGATCTATCAACGCACAGCCCAAACCACTGGACGGATCGGACTGAAATTTGACATGCAGGTAGATGTTATGACGTAGGCATCCGCTAAGAAAGGATTTTGATTAATTTTACCCCCAAGGGGATAAAAAAGGAGATGAAGGTTTGTATGACACTTTGTCAGTTTTAAACCGATCATGCATTAAAGCTACTACTATAATGCCTACGTTATGCGTACCTATACCTAGGTAATTTATAAAAATATTTTTTACCGTGCGCGAAGCCACGGGCAAAAGCTATTATATAATATTATATGCGATATGTATATATCGGGTACAATTCCGAAACGGAGTTCTATCTAGTGGATGGAACTGTGAATTTTTCAAAAACCGAAAATACCCAATATTCTTTTGTCTGACTTAAAAATCACACTGTTTTGTAATTTGACAAATTCCAATACATTTTGAAGTGTGTTTGTGTTAGTGCACAACAAAAATCAAAACTTTCTTTAAAAAAAAACATTTTCTTCTTTTGTGGGTAGGTAATCATGACTGACTATAGTGACTGATGCTCCGCTAGAGATGGAACGAAACAATTACAGTAACATAATATTTGTTAAGAACAATATTCTTCTCGTAATGTATTTTAGTCAAGCTTTCCTTTTTGAGGGGAAAAATATCAAATCCTCCCGACTTGAGTTAAGCGAAAGGGAATGTCAGACTCTTACTGGCTAAAAACCACCCCGATTCATACATTATTGAACTTGCACCTGAAACCCCGGCTTTCAGCATCTGTAAAACACCTAAAATCGGACCCTCGTTATATCAGTAAAGGTTTAAAATTCAACGTAACGAGATTAACTATTTAAATTTAACGTTTCTTTTATTTTACAAATTCGTTTTAACTTTATCGAATTATTGTCAAGCGCTTTCCCAAATTATCTTGGTTGCAATTACTGTTGGATTTTGGACCGAATTTCCTTTTGATTTAAAGACTATTTGCAATTAACCTTTCAGATTTTTTTTTATTTTATTATACCTATTCGACCCGAAAGGTGCTAAAGTGGCGACCAAGGACCGGAAAACGTAGTGTGGGCCTCCCGCTAGGTGGACCGACGCCATCGTCAGAGTCGCGGGGAACCAAGGGATGCAGGTGGCAACTTGTCGTTCGACGTGGAGGGCTAAGGAGGAGGCCTTTTTTCAGCAGTGAACGCTTTCCGGCTGATGATGAAACCTATTATCTCATCCGCCTTCAATTCTTGAATTCCCAAAAAACCCATATCTCCAACGCACTTGCAACTACTCTGGTGTTACAGGTCTCCATGGGCCGCGCCGATTGCTTACCATCAGGTAATCTCTCTGCTCACTTGCCAACGTATCGCATAAAACATATCAAAGACTGTCGAACTCATTCTCGATTGATTACTCGCAAAATAATGTTAAGACGTCGTGGTGGCCCGGAGGTTAGGGAGCCCGCTTTTCATGCATGGGGGTATGGTTTCGAAACCTGGCAAGTACCAATGTGACTTTTTCCGAGTTATATGTACTTTCTATGATTATTTAGACACCACTGACATACGGTGAAGGTAAACATCGTGAGGAAACCTGAACTAATAATTTCTAATTATAAGTTTGAAATCGCCAACCCGCATTGAGCAAGCGTGGTGATTTACTGCTCTAACCTTCTCCATATGAGAAGAGGCCTTTGCTCAGCAGTGGGCATCTATACCTAGGCTGATGATGATGAACGATAAGCAGTGAAGTTGCGATTCGTGTCTTTACTTTTTAAGTTTTTCGATAACGAGCGAGAGTAACGAAATATTGATTCAAACATCTCAGATATCACTTAATTATGGGACCCATAATCCTTCCTTAGATCGCATACTCCTCCTTCACACCCCACACTCCTTCCTTTCACCCATAAACCCCCATCTCACCCCATGTACTTAACTAACAATTTGTAACCAATTACACGGATGCAAGATTTTACAATCTCAGCATTGTCTATCATTGTGAAATGGATTTTTAATAGAAATCCCTGGTCTTATAAATAGTCGCGTTGGTACTTTGTTGTAACAAAAAAAAATATTGTAGACATTTTTTTTAGAAACATTTTGGTGTGGGAGATCCATGCTTCGGCACGAATAGGTCAGCTCGACCGGAGTTATACCACGGCCTCACAGAAAACCGGCGTGAAACAACCACAGCGTTGTGTTTCGTCGTGTGAGTGAGGTTACCGGAGGCACATTCCTTCTTCCCCTCTCTCAATCTCTAAATTTTCGAAACCCTAATCTCCAAAATGTCAGTAACCCACTTGTTACTTCTCTGGACTTGTGGGGGTCCATGGGCGGCGCTGATTTGATAAATTTAATAAATTAGAAATTAATAAATTATTTTTCTTTCTTTCTTTCTTTTTTTGTTTGCTTACCATCAGGTAATTCGTCGTCGGTTCATTTTGCCGAACTATCACGTAAAAACAACAATCTGTCTGATTCAAGATGATGCCAGAATTTGGTTAAGAACATTCAATCTGCCAGACATCGTCAATACAAAAATGAATTCAAATTATATATTCTGCATAGATTCAAGTTAAAAATATTTTAGTTTCAAATAAAACACACATGCAATTAATAATCAAAATACAATTTTATTATAGCTATTTGAAATAATAAAAGATAACTACAACAGTATAAATAACGTTAATTTCTCTTTGGTTTTAATAACAATATAATTATAAATATTTATTATAAATATGTATAAATTAAACATTATATTTACGTGACTTATAAACCATTAACTTGTGTAATAAATTACGTACATATTTATACATATGTAAGTATATAATAATGAAAAATGTTACCACATTACAAAATCATATTCTATACGGAATTTTCGCCAATTCTATAATAATGCTGTATAAGAAAATTGGAATTACTTTTCAACAATTTCTATGTGGTCTATAATTTATTTATCGCAACATAATATCAAAACAAAGTCGTTTTCGCTATCCCTGTATCCTTATGTACCTACGCTTAAATAAATAAAAACTGCGCAACGAACTATAGAGCATTTTTTTAATATATAGATCGATTGAATTGGAAAATGTATATGTATAATAAGATTATATAACATACATAGTGAAGAAAGTAAGTATCACCATTGCATCCTTGCGAAGCCTAAAATCTGATTTTTCATTTGGCGCGGTGGCTTAATAGCCAGCTGCCGCACAATGTCCGACAGGAAACATTCCTGCTCGGAACAACTCTTAATGTGACCCATATATGTATTGTTTTTCGATTCTAGATGCCATATTGTGTTAAATTGTTTGTTTCTGAACTCACCCACGAAACTACTGATGTATCAAGTACTAACTGCTCTCTCCATAGGCTCCATTTAATCGTAGCGTGATGGTCTATAGCCTATAGCATTCAGAAACAGTAAAGTTGTAGTTATCTATTGTTGAAAGAATTTGGCGGCGACCAGCGGTTCCAAAGATTACCCCTTACATACAAACTTAAAAATGTTACCTCTTTATAATATTATTAGTATAGATAAAGTATAAATAAATAAACCCAAATGCCAACTGATCAAAGCCTCAAATATTCAAAAAAAGAATGTTAATAAAGCAAGATGGCGCATAACAACGATTTGCGCATTAATATTACAAATATCATAGTCGATCATAGTCAGAATTGGAACGTTTTTGTAGGGAAATAGCAGGCCTTCTACTATTTTATTCACAATAGTAGGTATCATTGATTTGCACGTGTTTTATAAAATTAATTGATTCATTACTTTTGTCATTATTTTGTGTCAAAAATTTTGCAAAATATTAGCTTTTCGCTGTTTTGAATGCTTCGAAAGCATTTGCCAAAGCTTTCCATATACCAACTTACAAGTCAAAAATAATGAAACTACTAAACCGAATTCAATAAAATTTGGCGTTTATAAGCGTTATATCAAGACCTAAACTGTTAGTATATTTTCAAAATATTCTTAATCCAGCACCATTCTTCGTATCAGTCTCCCTAAACTCATTTACAAAAAGGTATATAAGTATGTAAGTAAGGTATGAAAATATCTTCTCAATATTATCTATGATTTTGGACTTTAAGCCCGCTTAGCGTTTACTCTCTTAAATGCAGAACATTTTTTCCTGATACATTTATAACACCGCATCAGATTCAGATATACAATAAATAACAACTGTCATCGGAAAAACCCCACAACGTATTACCTATATAGTTTTTAAACAAAGAATATTTCAAACAAACACACAGAATCATCCACATCCACAAGCAGTATCTCTTCTATAAAATAACAAGTCTACAATTTACAATAATTCTATTGTTTTGTAATTATATGTAGTGTAACCATTAAAGATTCTTCATCGTCATTATCCTTAGTATAACTTTGACCTTCATTTTTAATCACTTTTATGATTGCATTGACAATCAGTATCAAATGAATCACACTAATCTATAACTTTGACCCTTGAATATTTTTTTTTATTCCCATCTTGTCTTTATTTACCACTAACAACTCGCCCCTGCTTCGCACGGGTTTCATCATCTCGCTTACGATGAAAGGGTCCCTATTACCCAACTATCTCATATACTTATCTAAAATTTTCTTTCATAAGAACCTTATCCTGACAATAACACACAAAACAAAAAAAAATCAGTAGAATTGGTCCAGGCGTTATTGAGTTATGCGCTTACTAACATGTTTTGCGATTCATTTTTATATGTATAGGTTACAAAGAATATTTTGTCAATCTTTTCTCCAACTAGACATGACCAAGTTTGAATTCGCCATTATGCCAAACATGGAGGCGACAAAGCTCAATCATTCGCTGTATTAGAAGAGGCCTTTGCTCAGCAGTGACCACTTATGCACCAGTGTAGCCTGATTTTGATTACTCCTTTTTCCTCCAATTTCCAATTTATCCAAAACTTGGTAGTTTTGATGATTTACTCTCATCATCATTCTGCTGATAACAATTTTCTCCAAAACGAGTCTTTGATGAATTACTATCATCCTCAAAAACAACAACATTCACTTTATTAGGATTATCTTCTTCAAACTAATCCATAATTAGGATAAAAGTCACTCTTCAATCAATAAAGTCTTCTCTTCATAACACTGTCTAGCCTTCACTAATAGTTCTATTAACAACAGTCTGATTACTAACACTAGAATCTAAATTTCCATCACCATTTAGATCTATATCACCAAATTCGGTAACATTCACTTCTCTCACTTCAACATAATCATCATCGCTAAATATCACATCACTAACGAGTCTTTCTCTAAGAAAATTATCGTTCAAATTGGCAAAAATCGTTTGATCATTTTCAATGTCGTCGGAACAACATCTCCTGAAGAAAATGTTTATCACTGGCCTTCCGTATATGGTACTTAGTACTGCAATGAGAACTAATGACACTAGAACGCAGAAAGTAAGAAATCTCAGCCACATGGTACCGGTTAGTGTCAAAGATATGCGCACACTGAGTATTGCGTTCATTTAAAATCGTAATGGCCTGATTGTCCCTTTATTGAGTATTGGTTTTGTAGACTTGCGATTTTAGTTGTTCGGATGCGACTATTTTGTCGTCACTTCTTTGTTTGACGATTGTTTGTCTTACCAAACTTATCAACTTACAATTTGTTATGCGTTTTAAAAAAAATTGTGGGTGTCACATCACATTTATATTTAGAATGCTATCCAAAATTTTAAAATTCGAACGGTTAAAAACGACAAATTCTACCGAATTTGAAACACCCCCGAGAATTTGTATTTCTAATTTATCAATAAATTTGATCTACACGTTTATTAATAGTACCTTTAATTACAAATAAATAATAATTCGAAACTAAATAAATCATACAGCCGTTAAACCCTGCGAATCCTCTGACTAATCCGATTTGAGGAAAACCCAATACAATATACATTAATAAGAAAATCTCTTGGTAAGATATAATTAAAAGATTTACTGATTTTCCTCGCCAACTAAGCCGTCTGCCGGGCATCAGTAACGAGTAAATCTTAATTATTATACGCTACATCATTTGTTATGCTATGGTGAACACTTAATTAAATAAGCAACTAATTTTGAGAAGGTGTGTCAATAATTTGATTTACAGAACTGAGCACACTAGACTATGAAAATTGTAATTTATTTCCAAATTACTAATGTTGAATTTAGAGTAAAAAGTTATATACCTACTCAAATAAGTTATTAAGGTAAGTCGCAAGTACGAGTGCCCAGCAATGAGTGATTTAATGCCCTAGACAATAATAACAAGCATATTTTTAATGTGGTAGTAGTGCAAAAATGAGCGACACGACTTACCTGATGGTAAGCAATCGGTCCTCGGTATTTTTAAAAATAAAGTCAAAATATACTAATAATCCATTAGTGAATTTAGGTGCGTTTGATTCGAATGGAGAAGAATGAGTGAAAAACTCCACTGTTACTCATAAGAAACAGTTTTAATATATGTGGGAGAGCCATGCTTCGGCACGATTAGGTTGGCTCGACTTAAGCGATACCACGGTATCACAGAAAACCGTAAAAGAGAAAACAACGTTGTGTTTCGCCCTGTGAGTGAGGTTACCGGAGGCCCAATCTTTCACCCTCCCCAATCCCTCCCCAATCGCTAAATCTCCAAATCCCTAATTCCTAAAACTTCAGCAACACACTCGTAACTCCTCCGTTGCGGGTGTACATGGGCGGCGCTGATTGCTTACTATCAGGTAATCCGTCTGCTCGTTTGCGAACCTATTACATAAAAAAAGTTATGTGTAAGTCTTAGGTAACCTATATGTACCTCACATCCGAATGATAAAAGACAAGAATTATTTATAAAAAAAGTCGCACCGACTAATCGCCGGTCTACACAAACCATTGACGTCTTCAATATCGGGTTGTGAATAAATGAAGCATAGTTATACCATCTGTATTCACGATGCATCCATCGGCCATATTTCAAACATGTCTGCCTACGCCCAATGCATATTAATAGCCTGTTGATAAAAGTCTGAGCTGTTGTTTATACGGAACTGGGAAAGGGTATCAGGAAGAGCGATTCTTGATTAAGGAGTTCCGTGTGATGTGATCGGCTCGGCGCCATCTTGGAATAATTTTGACGTTTGAATATGTGACGCTTTTTGCGGCGATAAAATTATTTTGGTTCGATTTTTAAAAGGTGTTTTTTTTATTTTCGATGTTTTTTTTTTAAATTCAGGTTGTTAAGTACTGGTCTTATACTCATACTCTTAGGGGCGGAGGCGAAGGGCTGAACAATCAGCTACATACAGGAATAGATGAAAGAACGAGGTGGTACTTAGTCAGAAAGAGTCTGAAGCTCCAACTCGCAACGCCGAGGGCAAGAGAAGTCATTTAAAATATTTCCCCCTCTTAATAATAAGGTTTTCAGACGATGTTTACCTTCACCGTATGTCAGTAGTGTCTAAATAATCTAAGAAAGTACATATAACTTGAAAAATAAGTGTGGAAGAGCCATGCTTCGGCACAAATGGACCGGCTCGACCGGAGTGATACCACGGCCTCACAGAAACAGAGCGTTGTGTTTCGCCTTGTGAGTGAGGTGACCGGAGACCCAATCCTTCCCCTCCCCCAAACCCTCCAAATTACCAAAATTTCCAAATCCCTAATCCCCAAAAGGTCGGCAACGCACTCGTTACTCCTCCGTCGTTGCGGTTGTCCATAGACGGCGCTGATTGCTTACCATCAGGTAACCCGTTTGCTCATTTAAAAGAAATTGTTCTTACTAGGTTCGGAAATCGCACCGTCGTGCATAAGAATCGGGCGCTTCAAGGACACTACGACATTACTTATTTGAATATTTTGTTGTATATTTACGACAACTTTTTGAATATTTTCTCACAGAAAAACAGAGTTGTGTTTCGCCGTGTGAGTGAGGTTACCGGAGGCCCAATCCTTTCCCTTCCCAAAACGCCCTCCCAATCCCTAAATCTCCCAAATCACTAACCCCCAAAAGGTCGGCAACGCACTCGTTACTCCTCCGTCGTTGCGAGTGTCCATGGACAGTGATTGCTTACCATCAGGTAATCCGTCTGCTCGTTTGCCGACCTATCACATAAAAAAAAAATACGTAACCGAGATTTTCTTAATCAATCATTGTCATGATCATTTTTAGTACTCCTTCCCTACATAGGTACTGAGAATGGTGTTATGTAAATTTGATTAGAGGAAAACCCACCGCCCATTAGCAACGCGTAATAAAACCATTACAATAAAGAAACAATCGAGTTGCTCACATTATCATTGTAATCGATTTTATGTACGTAGGTTACTAATCGTTTTATTTATAAATCATCGATAAACATATACCCCCTTATTACAAAACGAGTTTTATCTTTAGTCCAAGTTTAAACCATTGAGTCGGGTTTTGAATTTTGAATCTTATTGTCATCTACCTTCAATTCGAAATACGAAAACTGACTCAATGGTTTAGTCCTAGACTAAAGTAAAACCTTGTTTTGTAATAAGGCCGATTATGTTATTTTTCTTGTATAGTCACTGTCGTGGAACATACATATGTATGTACTAATTTGTTACAAATTGGAGATAACAGCTTTCATCAATTAATTCGGATAAAGTCGTTAGTTGTGGGAAAATTGTGTTTCGCCGTGAAAGGGCCGGATTGACCTGAGTTATACCACGGCGTTACGGAATACCAGCGTGAAACGACAGTCACGTTGTATTTCGCCGTGTGGCTGATATTACAAATCCTTAATCCCCAAATCCCCTTTCCTTAAAGCCCTAATAACCAGCAAAGAGCCGACAACCATTACCATCAGGTAATCTGTCTGTTCGTTTCCGACCTATTCCATAAAAAAGTATGTAATATGCTCTCTCGGAGATTGGTGCTTCCGTCTCTGATCCATTAGAGAATTGGTGCAGAAGTCGGAACTAATAATTATCAATGTGACTTTTTCCGAGTTTTAAGTACTTTCTAAATAATATTTAAACACTACCAGCATACAGTAAAAGAACATTGCGAGGAGCCTGGACCTATAAATTCCAATTATAAGTTTGAAATAACCAGTTCGGTCGTTACCCATGTGTGACTGAAGAAGCCTAACTTTTCTGTTGACGATGATGATGATAATTGTAATATTTTTTAAATATCGTATATACGTTTGTGGCATTTTAATAGTGTCTTCTGTATTAAGCGTGCACACACATCACATAACCTGATTCATCCAAATTATCACATATCATATCACAATGTCGTGGTGGCCCGGAGGTTAAGGCGCCAGCTTCTCATTTATGAGGGCGAGTGTTCGAAACCTGGCAAGTACCAATGTGACTTTTTCCGAGTTATATGTACTATCTATGATTATTAAGACACCACAGACATACGGTGAAGGCAAAACATCGTGAGGAAACCTGGACTTATAATTTCTAATTATAAGTTTGAAATCGCCAACCCGCATTGAGCAAGCGTGGTGATTAATGCTCTTACCTTCTTCGTATGAGAAGAGGCCTTGGCTCAGCAGGGGGCACTTATAGGCTGATGATGATGATGATGATGATATCACAATATCATCAAACTGTTAATATGTATGAATCAAACGAGCGACATTATATTCAATAGCAGTTTATACAGCTATGTTTTTAAACGTTACACTAGGTTTTGCGTTAAAAAAAAAACAAACACACAATTTCACATACACAACACACCCAGGCCCGGAAAAACAATCGGTAGATAACACAAAGAGTTGGTCCGTTACATATTGAGACAGACAACTTTAAAAATCTTTGCCATCGTAAACTGTCTGATTGTAATCCATAATTTTCATTTTTTTAAGTAATAAAAATTAGCCACAACACCATAAAGTTGATATGATTGAAATGTGAGATTTGATGGGTGCTCAATTAGCCGGAGTTGACCATCGTGTCGTGAAACATGGCTTGCGTTGCATGCAGCCGTGAGGGTAAACGTGTCGCCAAATTCCCAAACCAAAGGGCCAACGGCGTGACGTGATGCTCCCCTGGTAATACGGGTGTCAATGGCTAGCGGGTATTGCTTACCATCAGGTAATGCGGCTGACCATTTGCCGCCATATTATAGGCTGTCGTCAAATGGATGTAGGGGATGACCATAGTACGCCAAATAGTACGGTTACTTAAGTGCATAACCGTTTTTTGTGAGGGGTTTTTAGAATTCAGTAAAAAACAAAACAAAAATACAACTACATGTAACCCTTTTTTATTAATCCAATTGTGTCGTCGATCCATTTCAAGTGGTTGTACAGTGATGTATAGAAAACGTTCTTGATGAAACAGATCCCTCTTTCTGCTGGGTCTCCGTAATAAATGCCAGTCAGGCACCATCGCTCAGATTGCTTTGATACGAACACTCCACCAAAACTCGGACATAGGGCTACGTCTGTAAAGGAAAAAAAGGAAGAAAATCAAATTATTAAAAATGCAATAAGGTCATAAGTCGAAAAGATCGATTCAATTGAAAAACTTAAATCTGTAACCGTTTTTAAGGTTTGAAATGCGCCGTCTGTACACTAGATTTATAAAGAAGAAAGATGTTATAGTTCTTTTTTTGTTTAAATTAGGTATGGGGGAGCCAAGCTTCGGCGCGTGATACCACGGCCTTACAGAAAACCAGTGTGAAACAACCACAGCGTTGTGTTTCCCTAAATCTCCAAAACCCTAATCCCTAAAAGGTCGGCAGCACACTCGTACCTCCTCCGTTGCGGGTGTTCATGGGCGACGCTGATTGCTTACCATCAGTTAATCCGTCTGCTCGTTTGCCGACCAATACTATAAAAAAATGAATACACAGTATCAGTGTTGGAAAGCTACGCTCATCCAGCTAAACAAAGGCTAAAACGCGAGTAAAACAGCGGCCCACAGCTAGTAAATAGGTCTATTTAACATACCATTTCCATATGTAACACAGAAGACATTCTCGTCCATATCGAAGCAGTGTTCTTCTTTCTTGTTGTTAAAGAAGATCGGCATCAGAAGACCATTCGCCCCCCACGCTGTAGTCTTTAAACATAAACAAATATTAACTTTACACACTGAACTCACACAAAATTTATGTCGGGAGATCCAGCTTAACTGCAAGTAATATCAGGGCCTAACAGAAAGCCGGCGTGAAAGAAGCCTTGAGAGTATGAGTCAAGTTACGCGAGTCACTATCGTTCCCCACTCCTTCCATTTCCAATTTCCAATCCTCAAATCCCTAAACCTCGAAAGCCACACACTCAACTCCAAGATGTTGCAAGTGTCCATGAGCGACTCTAATTGCTTACATAAGGGGGCTCGTTTGCGGACTCATTCCAAAAAAAAAAAATAGTGTGAATTTTTTTCAGCTTCGTCGAGTGGCTGAAAGAGCTGTGGCTGAACTCATTGCGATTCCAAAGTTCAGATGATAGATTTTGTTTTTCTAAACACACACTCAAGTGTGGGAAAGCCATGCTACGACAATAATGGGTCGACTCGACCTCACAGAAACCGACATGAAACAATTACAGCGTTGTTTTTCGCCGTGAGAGTGGTTGCCTCCGGTAACACTCCCCTATCCCTAAATCTCCGATCTCTAAATCCCTAATCCCCAGAAGGTCGGCTACGCACTCGTTATTCTTTTGTCGTTGCGGATGTTCATGAGCGACGCTGATTGCTTACCATCAGGTAATCCTCGTTTGCCGTCCTATGTGCTCTTATTTACTTCGTTTCAGACGAAATTTACGGGAATTTTCGGGAAGTTTATTTTCGACCTCAAAAAGAATAAATATTGCTAGAATTGTACCAGCTGTTTTTTTTTATTAAAAACCACTCATACTTTTCACTGAAATCGCAAACGCCAAAAGCAAACCTCGACCAATGAATTCAATGTATTATTGTGACGTAACATTACACCTTGGACGGTAGCCATTTTGATAAGCCGAATGAATTGTATTTGTGCCTCATTTGAGATTCTTGCTGCGTACGATAAAATTAATTATATTATTTGACCGCCGCTTCCCAGTTTAAACCTACCAGTAACCACGCAGATACAATAAAGCAGGTTTATCTTGTTTTATTTGCATGTAAAATTGTAACTCTGATGTGGATTAAGTCTTCCATGAATCTAGACTAGTTTAATTATTTTAATTTAGCTAAAGAAGTGTTTTCAATTATCTAGATTTAATTAAAGACTTTCAGTCTATTGTTTTAGGTATCAAAATATGTCTATGATCATAATGTAGGAGAGTCATGCTTCGGCACGAATGGGTCCGCTCGACTAGAGTGACAAAACAGCCTCACAAAATCGGCGTGAAACAATCACAGCGTTGTATTTCGCCGTGTAAGTGAGGTTCACAGAGGCCCAAACCTCCTCGTTTCCCATACCACCTCAATCCCTAAATCTCCAAAACCCTAATCCGAAAACAGTCGGCAACGCACTCGTAACTCCTCTGATATTGCGGCTGTCCAAGAGCTGGCTTGCTTACCATCAGGTAACCCGTGTCCGTAAAACGTCACAGTTTCGTCTGTCTGGATTATTTCTCGCTAAAAAGTAGCTTAAGAAATAAAATGCCCTTTCCGTGTCCCATTAGAGGACCCTTTTTAATGGTAACAAAGAAACGATCAATGTTTTATTTACCACTATTTTTCTGCGTTGGTAAATAAACTTTATCAATCTAGTTATAAAGGTTCCATTTACTTTTTACCACCCCTAAGAAATATGACCTTTTGATATACATATGTATATTAAAGTGTGGGAGAGCAATGCTTCGCCACAAATGTTGCAACTCGACCGCAGGGGTATAAAGGCCTTACAGAAAACAGCTATGAAACAACACTCGTGTGAGTGAGGGTATAAGACACCCAAACTTCATCCTTCCGCCATCTCTACTCAATTTCTAAATTTCCAAAACTCTAATCCCAAAAGGCCGGCAACGCACTCGTAACTCCTCTGGTGTTTCAGGTGTCCATAAGCGGCGCCCTGATTGCTTACCATCAGGTAATCAGGACACTCGTTTGCCAATCTATCACTTAGAAAAACTCCTTTCCATCAGATGATGACCTTCATACTAATGCAAAAAAATACCAATGTTCGGCCTTATCACAAAACGATAGAGTGACACTCACCGCAGCTTCTACAAGACTGTTCTCCTGGTGAATGCAAGCGGACTGGATGTTCTCCTTGAGGTCCACTTGTACCTCCAAGACTAGGAGTGCTAGATCATTCATCACCCTCCCATTGTAATCCGTGGTGAAGTGTGGATGCTTGATTATAGTTTTTACCTGTAACATAAGATTCATTTGAGGAGACAGAAGGTTATATGTGATTAAAGAGCTTATTCATTATTACCACATTTATAGGCAATCTTTAACAAGCCCTAAAGCACATATCAGTAGCTTCAATGTTGAAAAAAATTCATACAATTTCAAGTGTGGGTAAAACATGCTTAAGTACAAATGGGCCGGCTAGACCGGGACGATACCACTGCCTCACAGAAAACCGGCGCGAAACCACACTTCCGTTATGTTTCGCCGTGTGAATGAAGTTATCAGATCCAAGCCCCCATCCCTAATCCTCAAAACCCCTATCATTAAATCTCTAATAACCCACAAGAGGGCGGCAACGCACTTGTAGTAACTCCTTTGGTATTACAAATATCCATGAACGGCACTGATTGCTTACCACCAGGTAATCAATCGTTTGCCAATCTACGGCATAAAAACAAAATCAAATTTCCCCTTCTTATAGCCCCATTAATCCTTTAATACATCATGCTTAATTTTAAACCGAACAGCAAAATCCTGAAACCTGATCTGACCAGGTTATATACAAGCTTTTTCTTAAAGGATTGTTAAAATTTGGTGGTTTCTATTCAGCAATGGACGTCATATCGCTAATGATGTTGAAGCTGAGTCAACAGGTCGTTGTGTTCCTTAAAAATTGACCAGCGATCTAAGAAGGCAGCAGTATCTTTTATAATGGAATATGGCAGCAAAGGAGCATGCGGAAACCTGATTTTGAGCAATCAGCGCCGAACGTGGATACTTCTGACACTAACTGTGTAACTAGTGGTGCTTAATATATTCTGCATATTCTGATTTTCTGATGGTCATCATCGTGGTCTTATCAGCTATGACACCCTCTTCCCCTTCCCCGATTGACTTCTAGATCAACAGATTTTAAATTAATATACACACTAGGTTTTCTATTTCAGTCCTACCTTATGCACTTTCTCTTTTCCTCCAAAGGCCTGCAGGTTGACCTTCCCGAGGAACACCAACACGTTTTCAGGGTCCAACGTCCTGTTCTTAGCAATCATGCATCTGCCACCTGGAACAAAATACGATTCGATAACTTAGTAAAATTGTAATCTCGGTTCTTTATTTTTAAATGGGTCTTGCCCGTCACAGCTTTCCAAAACCGCTGTAAGCCAAGATCAAAATTATGAACCATGAAAGCACCGAGAGACCTAAGTCTGGTGCATCCTAGCTACTTGAATTGACTGCCTTGGATCCCGCAACGAAATAAATTAGAAGATATTTTTTATACTTGTGTGGGAGAGCCATGCTTCGGCACGAATGGATCGGCACGACTGGAGTGATACCACGGCCTCACAGTAAACCGGCGTGAAACAGCCACAGCGTTGTATTCCACCGTGTGAGTGAGGTTATTGAAGGCCCAATCCTTCCCCTTCCCTAATCCCTAAATCTCCCAAATCCCTAATCCTCAAATGGTCGGGGTGTCCATGGGTGGCGCTGATTGCTTACCATCAGGTAATCCGTCAGCTCGTTTGCCGCTCTTTCACATAGAAAATACAGAAAAAACTGTCCTCTGTGGTTTTAATGCAGGAAACAGAACGCACTAATCGTCCATAACGTATCTTAGATGACTACTTCGAATCAAATTACTTACAAATTTAATCAAACGAACTTCTTTCAGAAAAAAAGTTTTATTAAAAACGATTCAAAATTAAAATCCCGCTCTTTCTAGCTAGCGCCATTTTGTATTTTTCTCATTGCCTTGCCTCCGACAAGGCGAAGCGAGGCGAGGCGAGGTACTAATTTGATTACACCTCCTTCCGCTTAGCAGGCTTTGCCTCTTAATGACATTTCCAAGTTCTTCATCATTAAAGGTGCTTGTGGTAGATAGTACTTAAATACGGACTGACTCTTTAGTCCAATAATCACAAATTGAAACTCCAAAGCTTTGAGTACTTCACTTTCATTACATAGCAGTTAACGAGCCGACGGACCACCTGATGGTAAGCGATTGAAACACTCAAGGATACACTTTAGAGACACTCTAAAGACTCTTTTAGTACTTGATAGAATAGTTATCTGGTACAATGGAACTGAATAACATTATTAAAATATTTGACGTAAAACTTCTTTTAAATAATAAAACTCCACAATAGGGAGGATTTTTAAATTCTAAACTTGGTTTTGCATAATTACTGTTAAGTTATCGCAGTTTTAGGCCTGGATCTAAGATCGTCATTTTCATGATCACAACAGCCACTGCTAAACGGAATACTTTTCTTTGTCTGATAGAGCGGCATACGACCACTGTTGCGGCTAACTGTTGATAAGCAATCAGCACCTCCCATGGACACTGGTAATATCAGACCAGTTGTTTTGTCTACACGGTTGGCACACGATGGCTGGGCAACTGACTGTCCTTTGTGTGATCCACAAATTGTTGTTTCGGGTCTAGGTGTGATGTGTATGTGAAATTGTATATTTGTAAACGCACCTTCTGTACTGGAGAGAATCTTAGAGTGGGGCACAGAATTCATTTTTAAACAAAAAAAAAATTGCCTTTAGATTATGAGCCCTAGCATGGCTTGAAAGTAGTCCAGTGCCTTGTCAAACGTTACGTTGAACAATAATCAAAACTCACCAGTAACAATAACCTTCTCAGTGAGGAGTGCTCCATCACAGTAGTAACTGAACTGACTATCCGCGCTTTCATTGGTCACGAAGATGGAGACCACCCAAGGGTAGACAGTCCTGATGAACTCCTTGCACGACCAGTCTCCATGGCAGACGGGATCCGGCTGTGGAAGACGATGGGGTAAATTGAGATGGAAATATTAGATTTTTTTGAAAGACGATCATGGTCATCGGTATTTAATGGGTACAGATATTGTGACATGATGATTATATTATCAGCTTATAAGTGCTAACTGCTGATCAAAGGTTAGTAATTTCTCAGAAGGAAAAGAAGAGAACTTTACCACAACGCTTGCTCAAGGCGAATGGGCGATTTCAAATAAATAAGGCCGGTCTCCTCACTATGTCTTCGTTCGCCTATGCCAGTGGTTAACTAAAATTCGCGGGTTACTCACGTGTAAATGTTGAGAAAAGCTCTACTAGTTTCGAACCACAGAGGGGTTCTTCCTCATGAGCAGCGTGCGCGGACGCGGCGACGTCGCGCAGCCTACTGGTTAGCGTTGGCGCCTGCATCGCTGTTGATGGTTGCGCTACGGCGAGTCCACAGTCCGTCCGCGCACGCTGCTCATGAGGAAGAACCCCTCTGTGGTTCGAAACTAGTAGAGCTTTTCTCAACATTTACACGTGAGTAACCCGCGAATTTTAGTTAATTTAGTATGTCTCACGATAGTTATTATAAAAATATGTCAGTGGTGTCTAAATATTCTTAAAACGTACATTTTACTCGGCAAATGTCACATTGGTAGGAGGTATGCATAAGAAGCGGGTGTCTTCGGGATACCACGACAGTACGTTTTTAAAATATCTACAAACATTTCTGAATAATGCTCAAACTTTTTTTTGTGGCAATTTGTGGCAAATGGACATCCGCAATACTAGAGGAGTGTGCGTCAGGGTGCGTTGCCGGCCTTTTGTGGATTAGGGTTTTGGAAATTTAGGGATTCGGGCGGAATGGGGGAGGATTGGCTACACCATCTCCGTATGAAAAGAGACCTTTTTTTAAGCATAGGTGACTTATAGGCTGATAATCCAAACTAATATTATGAATGCGAAAGTAACTCTGTCTGTTTATCTTTTCTTCACGCCTAAACTACTGAACCGATTTCTGTGAAATTTGATACAGACATAGTTTGGAACTCGAGAAAGGACATAGGATAGTTTTTATGCCAAAATTCTGCAGGGAGTCACTATTTCACGCGACCAAAGTCGCGGTCACAAGCTAGTTATTTAATAAAATAATTGTGTTATTTCTTAAAAAAAGAACATAAAACAAAAAAAAATGTGATTAAGCGTTTTTTGCGAATCCCCATAATAATTCAACCGCGGTGGGCCGTCGAATTAAAAATTAAAAATTCAAATTTCCACGTCATTGTTAATGGTATGTTGTTTATGGCAATAAACAATATATTATGTTTTATTATGGCGATCTAACGACCTATAAAAAGTAGACGGATTAATGACTTTATGGAGATCTTTTTTTTAATTTAGGTAGTGTCACATTACATCACATCATCAGCCTATAAGTGTCCACTTCTGAGCAAAGGCCTCTTCTCACACAGAGAAGGTTTAAGCACTAATCACCACGCTTGCCCAATTTGCGATTTTAAACTTATATTAAAAAAATATAAGTCCAGGTTTCTTTCATTGTATGTCAGTGGTGTCCAAATAATCATAGAAAGTACATATAACTCGGAAAAGTCAATTGGTACTTGCCAGGTTTTGAATCTACACCCTCATGTATGATATGACAAGCGTTTACCCCCGGGCCACCATGACGTTAGGTTGGGTAATGGTTAGTCTAGCTAACAGGTTTAAGTGTGGGACAGCTATGCTTCGGTACGAATGAGCCGTCTCCCACGGCTTTTGAAGAATCCTGAATCGTAAACCTGAATTAATGCAATGGGGGTTTTTAGTCAGAACAGTGTCAGACTCGTACTGACTAAAAACCCCCATTCCTTCCGGTACAGGACAAATACCCAAACACACACAGACACAATTTTGAAGTTTTTAATTGTACTTATACAAGTACCAGATTTCATTGAAATCATTTCATATCTTAAGTTTAAAAACCTGTGCCACGCAAAAGCTCATAAATACATACATACTTATAATATACTACTCAACCCTACTCACAAAAAGTTAAGTATTTTATTTAATTTTAGACGCGATTACCTCAATACCGCAGCCCCAGCTTAGGGCAGGAGAAGGATAGGGAAGGTTTCTGGTCAGTAAGAGTCTGAGGCTCCCTCTCATCCCACCCAGAGGAGAAGAAGCCATTGGTTGATTTTGCTTCCTCAAAAAAAAACACCTGTGAATTACAATCTAAGCCACAAAAACAGAAAAGAAACAAATTACTTCAAAACAACACTAATTAATATTTTCGACTTCCTCAATTAATATTATAATGTTGCATCTTTGTTGAAACTCACGATTTGCTGTCAAGCTTTTTTCGAGAATGCTGATGACAAACTACAAGGTTTCGTACTTTAGAACTTTGTGTTGTAGTACGTAACAATGGATTTCAACTCTTTAAACTAGAAGCTTACGGTTGAAAATTCCGTGAAGATATTTTAGACAGATACTTGGCACTGCCTATCGCTTTCTGACAGTGGATTTTCGCCTCTAATTCGTGAATGTTAAGATTTGATTACAGAAATAGTAATTGATAGATTGATTCATTTTTCTAAGCGCTGATTTTCAATAGTCAGATAAATGTTTTCTGAGGAATAAAATTGTTGCTGTCACTGTCTTATACAAACATTCTGACGCGACAGCATCATAATTTTTCCCCAGGTAACTTTTATCTAACCAAAAAAATCTAAAGAATAAAAATCTTGTAGTGATTTTTGCGTGTCTTGTAGATGGCACACATGGCCCATACTTTCGCCACTCATCCATCAAATAAGACCATTTTAAAAAACTTGCAAAACTTAATGTTTTAAATCCAAATCGGCTCCGAACCGATTAAATTTCGTCGTAGAGAATTTTTTAATAGTCATCTATGTATTATCAGTCGTATGCTATTATTATTATTTGTTTGTTCTTATCCATTCACGGGACCACAGGGTACAGGGTCCCGGACCTGGTTGCGGGGTAAGCGCAATGAGGCACCGCGACCTCGGCCCAGAGCAGGAGAAGGAACAGGGGGGTTTTGTAGTCAGTAAGAGTCTGACACTTCCTCCTGCCCGGCCCTGGGCGGGAGAAGTCATTTGATGATTTTCCCCTCACAAAAAAAAGGGTCTCGTCCCGAACCTTTGGAAGGCGTCCGAGGGGCCGAAGCCAACTCGCAGAGGCCCGTTGAACAGTTTTAATCTAAATGTGATGGGACATCAGCCGGCAATTATCCCTGTATGCACCATAAAAGTGCACCCAGGGACATTCCCCGGTTGATGCAGGACTGTTGTGCAATATAGGTAGAAAAATATTATTATTACTATTTTTTTTTTGTGAGGGGAAAATCATCAAATGACTTCTCCCGCCCAGGGCCGAGGTCGCGGTGCCTCATTGCGCTTACCCCGCAACCCCGGCTGAAATTATTATTACTATTATATTAGTAACTAGCGCCCCGCCCCGGTTTCGCACGTGTTCAATGCAAAACTAAACTACTCCACTATTTAATCGATGTTATAATATGCATATACATACATATAAACCTTCCTCTTCACTTTTGACGTTTCAAAAGTAGCTATTTATGGTGTAGTTGGAATAAATGATTTTGACTTTGACTTTGACTTCACACACATACACACACAACAATCACTCTATCTATTATATATCTATTAAAAAACCGTATCCAAATCTGTTACATAGCATGAATAAGGGACAGAAGACCGACTTTGTTTCATATTTATACTTCTGTCTTCTTTTATGTTTAATTTTCTTATCTGACTTTAACTATTTAAAAAGAAAGGTAAATAAAAAATAACTAATATATATATAGGTATCAAGTCATTTATTTAAAAAAAAAACAATCTACAATTTCCAGAAAAGACTCCAGTCTATTTTTAACAAATGATTTCAATTTAAACTTCTTACTTAAATCTGTTCTTACAATTAACTAGCTACTCTTGCGCGGTTTCATTTCCATTTAATCGTAGCGTGATGTTTTATAACCTAAAGCACGCATGAACATTGTAGCTATCTATCAGTGAAAGAATTTTGGCAATCCGACCAGCGGTTCCAAAGATTACCCCCGACATACAAGCTTACAAATTTTACCTCTTTATAATAGTATAGATATAGATAGGTTCAAATTCACAGTCGGATGGACGTACGTATGAAGGGGATTGCCTCCATAGGAACCGGTATAAAGTTTGCATTTTTCATATAAAACTTTTAGGTAGGTACATCTAAAAATATTTGAAATTAAAAAAGTTGCTTGCTTTAAAACTGTGGAAGTTTGCTACATGAGGTTAGGTTTCGCTTGTTTATCTGATGGTGAAGGTAGATGTATTTTTTTTTTATAATATCAAGGAGGAAATATGTCATCAATGATATTATAAGTAAAATGGTGTAGATAGGTTACCTAAACAAAGTTCGATTTTCAAAAACGACACACTGATACACACATGAACAATTCGTATGTTTAGACGTCAAAGTGAGATGGCATGATTCAATAATAGCGAGTGAAAAAGAGACAAATATGAAAAAATATTGGCTAGTTAGCCACATTTCTATAGATCACTTGCTGAGCGCTTGTAACCTATCTACACCTTTTTACTTATAATATCATTGTGTGCCATCTTGTAGTGATTTGTTTTGTTGCGGCAGAATCCTATCGGATGGATAAATTAATGATCATTAGAGACATGTTTCTTTGTAGTTTTTTTTTTGTGAGGGGCAAATCTTCAAATGACTTCTCCCTCCCGCCCAAGGCCGGGCGGGAGGGAGTGTCAGACTTACTGACTAAAAACCCCCCTATTCCTTCTCCTGCTCTGGGCCGTCTCGTGGTGCCTCATTGCGCTTACCCCGCAACCCCGGCTAAACATCAGCCCTATAGGGCCCCGTCTGTGGTGGTCTATTGGCTCTTCAAGGCGCGCGCGGAACGCTACGCGCCGTCCGCTCGGGCCTGGTTCTGGTCGGGCGGCGAGCTGCCCTTACTGGCCGACCGCAGACCCGCTCGTGTTTTCGGGGGTTGTGGGTGAAGGTGCAGGTGACGCATCGGGGCGGTTTTAGTCAGCAAAGACTGACACTGTCTCCTTCCTCATTCAGGACGGCAGAAGGATTTTAATGACATTCCCTTTCAAAAAAAAGACTCCTAGTGTTTTGACCGACTCAATAATTTAGGAGGACAATTAGGAGTTAGGAGGCTCCCCTCATTAGCCGATGAATCTTAAAAAAATCGAACCGTAAACCATAGAAAAACAGAACTACTTATCTTTATAACAACTGTTCATACAATAACAATAATATAAAAAACAAATGCGAAGCAGCCATCAGAAACATTAAATAAACACTTCTTACAAGTGACTACAGGAAATAAACCATTATACTATTACAATTCCTTCCCTTAAGAACTTTCCCAAAACTTACACTAACGAACAAGGAAATACGTGGAGCCGCCTCACACATAATCTTGTTCTAAATACCGTAGATCGGCTGAGGAGGAAAAACTCAGTATTTTTTCAAACATAATTACGACCTTGGATGAATGTCGGTAGTTGGATGCGGTATTTTAACTAGGTAAATATAATGAATTGTGTTTTATTTTATTAGCCGGTATGTTTGTAGTTTTTGTGATTAAATAAATTCTTAAGTGTGTTAATAAGATTCGGTTTGTTCTTGTTATTAGTTTTAGGTAATTTAATATTAAAGCATTGATTTCAATACACACTTAGTCAAAAAAGAAACATGGAAACTGCTGTATCGACTTTAATGAAACTTGCTAATCATACGTAACACACGAAGAACATTATTTAAGTAAAAAAGTGAAAATCATATTTCAATTAGGCCCTTACAGGCACTTTTGATCAATCAATCATTTATTATTTGTTGATCATTAAAATTTTAAGGATATCAATTGTCAGTCTGCAGTGTGATTCTGTAAGACTTCATTCTGAACTTCGAATCTGAATTCGCATTCGAACAAGATTCAAAATTAAACAAATTTTATAGAATCGACGTGCTGTTGGCCACTCCACTTAGTGAAGCTCGTTCCAAAATATAGATTCCGATGGAGAAGAACAAGCAACTCACTCGAACGTTACTGTTTTTAAATCAGTTAGTACATTATTTAATTGGTTCGACTATGTGAGAACAGTGTAGCACTAATATTTATTCAGAGAAAATGAAACATAAAAAGAATACTTTAGTGCATTTTTTAAAAAACAAAAAAAAACTTACAGTTGTCCACACAAAATAAAAATCACGCCAAAAAAAATTAAGAAAGTATCTAAATATTTACTGGGTACGGAGGCTGCAATTGCAAGCGCTATCATGTAACGCGGCTCCTGTTCAGAGCAGGAGAAGGAACCGGGTGGTTTTTAGTCAGTAAGAGTCTGGCACTCCCTTTTTCTCTCTCACATAGGATGTGAAAATTCCGTGTTAGAAAAGGTCTTTGGTCAGCAATGAGCAGTTATAGGTGATGATGGCATCCAAAATTACCTTAAAACTGATTTTAATCTAAAATCTATGCTTCAATCTAGATTTTTATTAGAAATTAAATAGAACTAATGTAAAAAATCTACCCCAATACCTACTAGTCCAAACTAATATTACTAATTCGAAAGTAACTCTGTCTATCTATCTGTCTGTCTTTTCTTCATGCCTAAATTACTGAACCTATTTCTGAGAAAATTGATACAGACATAGTTTGGAACTCGAGAAAGGACGTAGGATAGTTTTTATACGAAAAATCTGCAGGAAGTCACAATTCCACGCGAACGAAGTCGCGATCAAAAGCTAGTTTAATATCATCATCATCATCATCAGCCTATAAGTGCCCACTGCTGAGCAAAGGCCTCTTCTCACGCGGAGAAGGTTTGAGCATTAATCACCACGCTTGCTCAATGCGGGTTGGCGATTTCAAACTTATAATTAGAAATTATAAGTCCAGGTTTCCTCACGATGTTTACCTTCACCGTAGTTTAATATAAATACACATTTTAAATTGAAGTCATTTTTCATTATAGCCTTTTACCCAATGCCTAATAGATACGTATTTTAATTAATATTTAAGTTTTTGTAAATTAATATTTATTTTATTTTTCACTTAATAAGTACTACCGTATCCACAATTTCTTGCCTCATGGCTCATGAAGAACGCGAGTCCTTTGTGTGAGTGATTGATGATACCACATCGCGTGATACCGACTATCAGAGGAACTATGCAGCAAGGATTATACTATACTACTCAATAGGTTCAGGATAAGGGCTTCGTGTAATACGTCAGTTTTCTCATAAATATTTTAGCTGAGTAACACCAATTTTTAGTTGGTACGATGACAGAAAAACGCTAAGCAATCGGCACCGATCAAATACAATCGCAATACTAAAGTATTTGCAATTGCGTTGGTGGCCTATTTGGGATTAGGGGCATTGGGACCATTCCTAATACCCCCATGGGGAAGAAGAAATTAGGCCCCCGGTGACCTCACTCACACTGCGAAACACATTTCTTATTTCTTTTCAGTTTTCTGTGAGATGGCATCACAGAAAACCTATAGATGGTATCGCTGTGGTTTTATAGAAATTTATACCAAAAAATGGTTGTCAGGCAAATGAGGTTTTCTTTTCTTTAAAAAAAACGAATCCGCTCTCTAGGATTTTTTTCTGGGTTTCTGTTTTAATCCTGTTTATCATAAAACTACCAGACCATCGGCAAACCATCACTTGAAGGTTGATATTCCACCACGCGCACGAAAAGGACCGCGTCCAGTTTTATTCTAAGAACCGCTAAGGACTGGAATTAAGCCTGTGTTTCCCGAAGCGTGTCTTCAAGGCCTGATTGAAAAGGTTGGTTATGAAGAAGCGTACTCCATCGTAAGTCGCATCATCGCTTAATATCAGGCGAGATAGTGGCAAGTTCAAGAGCATAATACTGCATACTCGAGGAGTAGCAATTTTTCACCTTCCAATTACAACAATGTAGCAATGCGTTGTCAAATCGTCCTTTGCACTGACAGTCATTCTGATCGATTTTCAAACGGCGACAGAAATACAAAATAGCCAGGAATGGTTGGGCCGTTCGAAAATTTAAATACACAAATCCCACACGTAAACGCAGACCATCAATCCTCCTCAAATCACGGCGCCACAAAGAGACAAAACCATGGAAAAGTGGACGAACAAAAAAACCACCACCGACGCTTCTAAAGGCCAATGGGAAATTGTTTTTTCGCGCGATTCGAAAAAAAAAATGGCGTTTTTTTTTCTCGCCACCGCGTATTTTTGCTACAGAATGATTGATTCGAGCCGTCGTTGAACTGAGCGTTTGATACGCACTGACGAAAAGAACGAAAAGCATTCAAAGTAAGTGTGGGCAAGCCAAGCTTCGGCATCATACGACGTCGCCTAGACTGAGCGGAGTTATAGATACGTGGTATCTATAACTCCGCTCAGTCTAGGCCTCAGAAAACGATTGCCTTGTGTTTCGCTGTGTGTGAGAAAAAGAAATAAACAAAACACCTAGTCGTACCTTTCTCTCTATCTCCAATCCTTAAATCCCTATGTATCCTATATATCCCTATATAGTGAAGATGGCGACGCCGATTCACTAAATTTAGGCGACAAATCTGCTCGTCTGTTAACCTATTCCATGAAAGATTCCCTGTGTAATGCTCCTTAGTCAGAAATTAAACAAAAATGAGGGGACTTTTGTTGGGCTTTTCACGGATAGCATTTTAGCGCAAGTGTTAGCGTAACTTAACCAATACTAGAAAGAATTCCGTCTGTCCAAAGTACAGAAATCCTTTATGGGGTTCTGTGTAAATTGTTACAATAAAATTCCAAGAAGTGTATTAAATCTTAATAAACGAAAATTTAAAACTTATATTAAACGCGAATTATGTAGACAGGCATACTACAAACTTTCAGATTATATTGAGGATGAGAATGCCCGGCAGCATGTTGGTTCGGCTCCACTGGACAATTCTCAAATATGTAGTCAGTAGTTATTAAAATTCTCAAAATTAATGAAACCTTGAATGGGTTTATATAGAAGCATTCTTTTGGATTGTGAGTACGCATATGTGAGTGCCATGTTCGAGACAACAAAGGATTAAAATTTTAATGATAGATTAGATAGACCATCATTTGTTCCTTTTTATTAACAATTTGTCTCTGTATTGTTCTCACATAGGGGTACAGTAATGTATGAAAAATGTATTATTGGTGAATTGTAAAACAAATATTTTTTTTAAAAAGAGTAGCGATGGAGTTTCTTGCTCGTTCTTCTCCATTCGAAACTACAATTTGGACCGAGCACCTAGCTTCACTGACGAACAGACTGACAGACTACTATTCTATTTTGACGTTTCAAAAGTACCTATTAGGCATTTTATACCCCAATCTGGGGAAAACTTCCTAGTGAGCTGAATTTTTGTATACAACTTTGTTACGGCGTTATTATGAAGTTGTGAAAAATCGACATCGATATCGTGTCGGCTAAAAAATTATAGAGGTCAAAAGGTCACGAAAATCAGTTTTTTGCAAATATTTCGCGACCTATTGCTCGGGCGTCAATAGAGGTCTTATAAAAATTGTTCCTCATAAAATTGTCTACAAAAAATGTCTCTTATAGTTTTTCTGTAAAATTAACAATTTTCGGATCATAGCGCTGAGAAAGCTCAGCTCACTAGGAATTTTTCCCCAGATGAAACCTAAAATGACTGGACTATAGTTGGAATAAATGATTTTGATTTGATTTGAATAATAGTAATGAAAAAGTCACAGTTTGATTATAAATGTCATTATGAGCTTAATTGCTGTAGAATTAGAACCACTTTTTAAGGAAGTGTGTTAAAAATGTATATTATTTGTCCCTTAATAAACGTCTCGAACCCAACAAGTACGCCAAAATATCTGCAAGTATGCCAGGTATCTGACGCCATTGTCAATGTTGGTAGTACTCATAAAACATTACTCGCTGCATTCATAGCTGAAGGGAACTGCTTTTTAATAAATATAGATGGTTCTAGTCCAATGCTGGCTACTTCTTAGTCACTGAATGCAAAGCAGGTGGGTAGGAGTGCTTGGATTGTTGAAATAACAATGATTATTATTTGTATGTCTTTACCAATTATGGCACCACACGGTCCCGGACACTATCCCAGAATTAACTAGTTTCCTCTGTCAACAGAAACAAATGATTTCAACTTATAGGAAATAAAAAAAAGGAAAATTATGCGACATATATGTTGTAGGTAAGTATACTTATTATGCTTATATTTTTTTAATTAAATGAATATAAGTTTGCCATTTGACGTAAAAAATATGACGTCACAACTTAACAATTATTTCATTCAAAATTAGTAGAAATATGTTTATTTCTTGAAAATTGCTAATTTATTCCAACTGAGGTTCAGTTCAGTTCCAAAAAGGTACTTTAAAAAAAGTACAATATAGAATATTAGGCTATCAGTTTGTCCGTCAGTGAAGCTCTATAAGTGCTCGTTCCAAAGAGCAGATTCAAGTCTAGAAAAAAAAAACCGGCCAAGTGCGAGTCGGGCTCGCGCACAAAGGGTTCCGTAGCAGCAAATATAATAAACTTATTATGTCAATGCACAATGCATTTAAGGTACATTACTGGATAAGGATTAATGGCGTATTGCTTGAATAAGCTAATATTTCTCGTAAGAAGTACCTACATTATAAAGATTTTATATCATCGCGGATTTTTAAAGGTGTACAATACTGTAGTATATTTTTTGATCTATCTTATAAGGTTCAGCCATCGTTTTCAGTGTAAGCACAATAACTTAACCAAAATTACAGTTAAATCAACCTATCTCAAAAACTATAAGAGATACTTTGATCAAACCAAAAATCGTTGAAAGAGTTAATTAGCATGCATCACCTTTATTTTTTTTTAGAATTTTATACCCCGTAGTTATAAAAATAGAGGGGGGGGGGACATACTTTTTACGACTTTGAGAGCTGATATCTCAAAAACCGTTCACTTTAAGAAAAATGTTTTTTAGAAAACTTTATATCATTTTAAAAGACCTTTCCATTGATACCCCACACGGGTATGTACATCGAAAAAAAAATTTTCATCCCTCAGTTACATGTATGGGGGGCCCCACCCCCAATTCTTTTTTTTACTATTTAGTGTCATAATTTTGTAGCGGTTCATACAACACATATTCCCATCAAATTTCATCACTGTAGTACTTATAGTTTCCGAGTAAATCGGCTGTGACAGACGGACAGACGGACATGACGAAACTATAAGGGTTCCGTTTTTGCCATTTTGGCTACGGAACCCTAAAAAATGAGCAAGAAACTCCTTTGTCACTCTTTTAAGGACGAATCATAGCATAATAGTAACTGAAAGTGACCGTAACGCCTGTGGTACAGATTCAATTCTATACAGGCACCGTAATGTTATTTACCTAGATTAATTAAAATGTAAGACCTAATGTAAGATATGTACAAACGTTAATAAATAAAATTTTATTGATTTTAAACTACATTGCTTCGCGATATAAGGATAGTATGAAGAACTAGGTACTTTAAAACTCACTTCCCCTTGCATCTTGAGGTAGAGCCTATAAGGCAAGCCGCCACGAGGGCTGAATGTGAAATAGATTACCACTTACACAACTGTGTTTTAGTCAGTAAGAGTTAAGAGAAGGGAGAAAAGGATTGTAATCCTTTTGTCCCTTCTCTTGTGCCTGAAGGGACAAAAGGATTGTAATCCTTTTGTCCCTTCAGGCGAAGGGGCTCTATGGGGAGAAAAGGTATTCAAGTTTACAAGGTCACCCGTGCGTTGGGTTGTGCGAAATAATGTACCACGACTCCTACTCAAAGCAGGAAAAAGAACGTGGTGTTGTTTTTTTATGGTAGGTATAAGTTGGCAAACTAGCCGACGGATTACCTGATGGTAAGCAATCAGCGACGCCCATGGACACCTGTAACACTAAAGGAGTTACGAGTGCGTTGCAGGCCTTTTAGGGATAAAGGTTTCAGATATTTAATGGTTTGGAATGGGATGGGGGAGGGTAGGGATTGGCCTTCGGTAATCTCACTCACACGGCGAAACACAACACTGTGGGTTGTTTCACGCTGGTTTTCTCTGAGGCCGGGATATCACTTCAGTCGAGCCGCCCCATTGGTGAAGAAGCATAGCCATGCTTCCACACGTAGAACTTGTTGTTTAGTCAGTAAGAGTCTGACTTCTTCTCACCCCACCCAGGGCAGTAGAAATACACTTAATTTTACCAGCTCAAAAATAAAGGGGTACTATACATATATTTTAAAATATTTAAGATGTCACGCCATAGCTTATTTATATTTAATATGTTTTTATTATGATCCCAGTAGATAAGTATATTTTGATATCCAAACTATGATTCGTTGGAACGCAATGTTCAGTGTACACATCGATGGAATAACAATAACAGAAATAGTATGAACGTGATATCCACTGCTAACGACTCATTCAAATACTGACCAGTGACTGTCCTTAATAATGCAATATCAGTGATGGATAGAAATTATCACATCATCAAGGATTCGGCACGAATGGGTCGGCTCGACCGGAGTGATACCACGGCCTCACAGAATACCGGCGTGAAACAACCCACAGTGTTGTGTTTCGCCGTGTGAGTGAGGTTATCTTATATGCGCAACCCCTATCCCCAAAAGGCCGGCAACGCACTCGTAACTCCTTTGGTGTTTCGGGTGTCCGTGGGCGGCGCCGATTGCTTACCATCAGGTAATCCATGTGCTCGTTTGCCGACTTACTATACACCATAAAAAAAACAGCCTATAAGTTATCACAGTTTAGCAAAGGCCTCTTCTCTGGAGGTTTCAGCAAAACCACGACGCAACCTCGCTCAAAGCGCATTATAAGTCCAAGTTTCCTCACGATGTTTTCCTTCATCGTTTGCCAGTGGTGAAGGTTCAAGGTTATGAACCCTAACCCTCATGCACGAGACATTTACAGCTTTAACCACCCAGCCAGATTGATACGAAATGAAAGTGAACAGAAAATAACACTTTTTTTTTAAATATGATTTTTTTTTTTGTGAGGTTAATATAATCAGATGACTTGGGCGGGAGGGAGTGTCAGACTATTACTGACTAAAACCCCTCCGTTCCTTCTCCTGCTCTGGTGCCTATTTTTAAGTATGAGTTTGTCGTTTTAAGTTATTCAACATTACATAAATCCCAAAACATTTGCTTTGTCACCTATATATTTTAGCTATTAGAAAGAACTGAAAAGAGACTGCAACTGACGAGTTTGTCTTTTTTGATTCGGAAAATATTCGAAAAGTTCTAAAAATTATAAAAGTACTGTACGTACTTTTATAATTAGTGAAGTTAAAAGTGATTTTCAATAAAAAAAATCTCGTTTGTAATGACAAACGAGATTGAGACAGATCGCCAATCGTCAAATCGTCTGCAACGTTGTATAGTAAGTACTTTTTATATTTCATTTGCTTTTAGAATAGATAAATATCTATTCTATAATTTCTATAATCGATGCCTCATATTACAATAATATTTCGAAAATTCATACGCCTGAAGCTGTTGTCACATATAGCTTAGATTCCTCCCGTCAACGGTGGGAAACAAAATTATAATATGCTTCGTTTTTAAAAAATATTTGTTTTATAATTGTAAATGACATTATTTTTTTTCTATCTTATTTCAGTCCTATATAATATAGATAAGCATTTTTTATAATCATTTCTTTTATAGAATTATTAAAAAATCGCAAAACTTGTTGATAAGCATTATAGTCAAGAAAGCCTGGACCAATTTTTTCGAAATATTTTCTTTTTGTTGTGTATTCTAAGGGAAATTCTAAGTCCTATTGAGAGAAATTTTAAGAAAAGTAGATTTTAGATGGGATTATCGGGCAATAGCAACCGGAAGAGGAATAGTTGGATACCCGTGTGATACAGAGGCGGGCCGCTAGTTCCAATAAATACAAATTAAACTCTAAAACTCACATCAACTGTAGGCCTTGGAGTCGTCAAAATTTCCTTTCTTTCAAAATCAGTGAACATGTCAGGCACTTCTGTAGGTACGTATGTGTTTTCTTCATTTGTGGTATCCTTATACATTTCTATATAATCTAATATAGGGTAATCAGTAGAATTATCTTCCTCAGGATCATAATACGTGGTATCCCACTCATCAAGTTTAAATATTTCATTCTCTTTTTCATTTTCAAATCTGTCCAGTATTCGACTTATTTTCATTGCTTTAGTTGATTTTATCTCGTCCATAGGCTGAGTAACCTGGTAAACCCTCTCTGTGGTAGTAACTACTGGTCTTTTCATATAAACACTTCTTTCTTCTGACTCTTCTGTCAAATCAACGTCGATATTAGCATTGCCCTTTTCGAAATCGACTTTAAAATCGAAACTTTTTACGTAAATTTTCGTTTTGTTGCTTTTGTGTTTGAAAACGAAGCTTGTTTCGTTGAGTTTTGCTTCGAACCATTTTGTTAGGTGGGATAAGATTTGGTTCAAATCATTTATAGCTACCTTTTTGATCTGATCGAACTTTGGTACTTCAAATCTTATATCAACGTTCTCTATTATTGATGTTTCCTTTAGTATATCGTCGACTGCTTTCACTGCACATTTAGTTTTATCCTCACACTCACTTTGAACACTATCAAGCACCACTATACAAAGCAATATTGCTATTATTTCTTTCATATTTACCAAATAAACGTGAACGCACTACATGAGATGTGATACAAATGCATACTAAGAATTGTTTTACTATACATAACAATATTGTTTATACGTTATTTACCAACGTTATGCCGTTTAAAATAAGGTTGATTTTACTTTGTTTGTTTTGTTTTCGAAGTGTGTAATCACCTTGAAGTTTCGTGGCTTCGTTGACTTTGATGGACGATCACGATAATTAGTGGGTTTTGTTATGATCTTTGTGATAGGAGAAGCGTAGAGCGGATCTTACTTAGCCTTCAGACAAATGTCGATTTGTTTTAATTTGATTCTATTTCTGGGATCATCTTCAATTAGATGCATTTAACTGTATATAATTCTTTTGATTAACAACAATTTCTCTCTTTTCCATATTCTTTTACCTATCTTTTAATAAGCACACGAACACTATCATATTTAAAGTTAATTTCACGACTAAACCACAACACACCCTGACCGATCCGGGAATAAAAGTCTCACTCTATTGAACCAACGAAGCCATCTCCTGCACTGCTCTCCTTACTGTCAGTAGTTGGTTTGAATGTTTATTGTTTATCGTTTTCATTCATAATATTTGCTATTATTATGTAATAAAATGTTGCATGCTATTCGTCAAGCAGGTGGTAGTCACAAATATTTGCTATGAAAACTCAAATTGATCTTCTAATTGATTTGACTTTGACTGGGAACACTCAACAGTATTTTGGCCTTCTAGATTTGATTTGGAAAAAATTATATAGCCTACTCTTATCTAAACGACGTTGATTTATTTTCGACCACCAAGCGAATAAAGTCGCGGGCATAGTTTGGAAATAAGATTCAAATTATTGGTAGGACTTTTCTTTTTCTTGACGCCTCGTGTTTTGTCGATTGTGTTAAGCGAATGGTTGTAATAAAATAATAATAGTAATCATTCGCTTATTTTCCATTACAAATGTAGGAACAATTAAGACAGTATTCAAAAAATTCAAGAGTGGACTGGAACCTGAACTATGAAAGCAACTTTTTGTACTTTTGCATAATACAGTAAAATGCGGGTGGGCAGGCAATGAATTTATGTATTCGGCTGTGGACGTGTGCACGTATGTGCGCTGACGAGAAAACATCTAAGAAAAGAAACTTAATTAAAAATTCTGAAAACTACATGAACTCTATTGACTTTCAAATCTGGATGATCGCAAGGAAAGCTAAGGACAATAGGAGAGGATTGTATCGTTCTTTTTAGACTATACAGTCAATATAGATGTCTACCCGTCGTGCTTAAAACCTGGCACTAAACACGAGACCTTATACTCGCAAATTTTAAGCAGAAAAATCATAACCCGCTATATATAACATAACAATCACATATTATAGACGGTTACTAAGAAATCCAAACAAAAATGTATTATATATATAATATATACAAATTAAACAATAAATATTGACCACAATTGAAGGTCTTTTTACTAAAACCAAGGTCTTATATCAAAGCTTTGATAGGTCGTGGTCATGGACTGAGAGATTTTAATTGTCCTATCCAATTACTTCGCTATTGTGATCCGTAGATATTTTTACATCGAATCGTAGGTAATTTGTGATAATCTTATATATACATAATAATACATATAGTAAAAATAACAGTCTATCTTTGTTTTCGAGTGGTTTCAATTGCGATTATTGAGTTTGGAGTCTGTTTTATTCCTCAAACTGGATGAAAAATTTCACATCATTTTTAACTGAAAGTAACGAAATTCTTGAGCAAAACGATGTGTACAGAAGTGGTTTCTAAAGTTGTTTTTTGTGGGTTTAAGCGACCAACGATCTCTGGGTCCTAACAGTAAGTGCCAATGGACACGCAATACCAAAGGAAAGTAAGTAATGCCTTCTCAGTGCATGCTAGCCTTCTGGGAGTTAGAATTTAGATGGTAGGGGATTTGGGAATTTGGTACTTTAGGGAAGGAAGATTGGACCTCTGGTAACCTCACTCACACGGCTAAATGATAACTTTTATTGTGGCATGGGTCGGCAAACGAGTCGACGGATTACCTGATCGTAAGTATATAGTACCGCCCATGGCTAATTGTAATACTTCTATTTACTATAAGTGCGTAGCCAGCCTCAAGGGGCTATATGATTTTTTAAATAAATCGTGAAATCCTCTTTAGATTTGAGGATTAAGTGTGGAGGAAAGGATTAGGTTGACTCTGTGGTGGTTGCATTCCTGTTTTCTGTTAGGCTGTCGTATCACTACGGTCGAGACGGTCCAACAGTGCCGAATGTGGTCATAAAATTCTACATATTTTTTCTCATATTTTTTTGGAATACATCTAAGTAGTTTGATAACATGCCAAAATACGTCCTTCCTAATATTAGCGAGCACGTGTAGAAATTGTAACAAATAAATAACGATTTTTCACGCACCTTCTGATATCATTATAACTAAACTTCAAACGTGGCAGCCGAGTTTTTCCTTGTTGTGTTTTGACCAAATAAAGTAATATTTGCAGAAATATTTCTTCCACGTGCAACGGACTTGTTTCCCAAAATATTGGCGCAGTAGACGTGTAACTGACTACTATGTTTTGCACCATAGTTTCGATCACCCCGGTGTCAGCTACAAATTGTTGTTCCTGTTATGAGTTTGATGAACGCACTAACGACTTTAGAACCAATTTCCGTAGTATGATGCCCAATTTAGCCCCAGAAGTTATTTTGATCATTCCACCTCCCCCTCAAAAAAGCCTTTGGGATATTGGGGATTGGAATGGGAACACCTTCGGTAACCTCACAGTCCCGATGAAGCACAACACGAAACAAACAACGTTAACCATTGCAGGTATTATTTGGGGTCGATTCTCTTTGAAACCGTGATATTACTTCGGTCGAACCGTCCCATTTATGGTGAAGCGTGGCTCTCCCTCGTGAAACGTGCATAGATCAAAAGTATGATATGAAGCCTGACGGTATATTGCGGTTGATCATTAGCCATTAAATTATTATTCTTCTCACAATCTATTCCACCACAATATTGTGTGTCATTTCTATAATTATACCGATTTCTTATTTGCATTTAAAGCAGATTTATCTAGAGTTAGTATGAATATTTATTAAACAACAGTAGAATCAGCTTCCGTACAATTAACTGCAAGACTTTGCCTCGGCTTCGTAAAAAGGCAGGCATTATATTTGCAGTTTTTTCTCACCTCACTCAGGGAATGTAAGAGTTACTGACTAAAAACTATCCCACTTTCTTCATCCTCCGAGCCAAGTAATGTACCGCGACATTATTGTGCTTACACCTGACTTCAATCTTGATGGGCTCCATGTCTTGTGGTATTTTGGAGCTGTGCAACACTTGGAGATCATTATGGGGTTTGGCGACTCAAAAAGTATCAGTTTCGCTATTTAATCAGGTTTACCAGAGGCCTCAGCTGCAAAGTCTCCGTCGAATATGTCATCACCTTTCAGGAGACGACCTTTTAGACGACCACGCTGGACGAGGCTGAGCCCTAACAGGGTCCATAACTGTACGTGTATGTATGTATGTGTATTTTATACTTATTATTGTACGGAAATAAATGAATATGAATAATAGGATCATAATATGTAACCAGGTCACTGAAATATCAGAGGTGCTGCTTGTCTCCTGCCTCGTTATCTCTTTAGGAAATATCCGAGTAAAACTCACATTCTACCTTTCACATAAATATATATTACATATATACAAGTCATACATATATATAACTCATAATACACTATGCAAAAACTGTTTGTTTATAGTACAACAAAATACATAAAAATCCAACTCACCAGCATCTGCATTTTCCATGGTTTTCTAGTGACCATTTCAACATCATCTGAACTCCTAGTACTAAGATTACTAACATCAACAGAATCTTTCATTAGCTGAGAATCATCGTCATCATCAACTAATTCGTTTTCGTTCGCTTTCGTCGTTATTATTATTGGTACTTCTGTTACTTCTGCATCTTTTTTTTCATCGCCAACTAAATATCCTTCTATTGTTGTAGTGTGTTCTGGTTCTGGATATATCATTTCCGTTGTAGCTTCTTTTTCATCAATCGATCGCCTTAATTCTTTTGTTTTTGGCGTCTGTACCGTGTAATATTTCTTTGTAACCGCTGGTTCTTCGCTGACTGTTGTCTTAGGTAGTTCATCTTCCACCACCACTCCTGTTACTGATGTTTTGATAATGTTTTCGTCTGTTTCTTTTGGTATATCAATATTAAGATCGTCTGCTGAATCCTTTGTATCGGTTTCTTGTTTCATAGGTTCTTCAATAAACATGTAATCAACAAATATGGGTCTTGGAGGTAATTCAATATAATCTTTTAGCTGTTCAACCACAATATTTCTTTTCACTTTTTTAGTAAAATCGATTTCGTCTTTCATGAATTCGTCGATATCTAAGTCGTCTACAGTTGATACTTCAATATAATCACCATCAGTGGACGTGTATGATTGCTCTGTAGTATAATCTACTTCTATTACAGTCAACTCTAATTCTGATATAGTCGGGATCCTTTTAATCGTTATATTTGCGTTTATGTAATTATAAACGTCGGGCCAATATTTAGCGCTATATAAAAACGTTGATATCATAAACATGGTTACGAATAACATCATTAATATTAATATTTTAATTATCATTTTTAACATCGGCTGTGACAACTTCATTATTTTATTTATTATTTTCTTTTCACAGATCACTTTGTTCACTCACTATAATATCACTCACAGAATGTCTTTTCAATTTGCATCTAACTTTAGAATCACATTTATCTTCAGTACCTAAGGACCAAGTTGTAAGGACCACACGAGTGATTAAGAAGCAAGCCTTGGATGTACTAGAATTAATAAAACAATGTATCATATAAAGAGTCTGGGATTTGTATAGGATCATTATGAAGTCTATATACGGTGTGCAATGCGCAGAATAAAACAATAGATAATATACTTTGCCTTCTAAGTCTGGAAAATACTGATGATGTTATTGAATGCTCTAAGATCATCATCGTCATCAGTTTGCGAGTGTGAATCAAGGGAAGTCAGCTGTTATGGAGTTTGCACGCGTGATCTGTAATATACTGATGTTATATTCACTGTCTGTACCTACATTTATTTGAAGATTGAATAGAAATATTTTGGGAGGTATAAGTCATGGCTTTGTCATTCTAAGTTAATAATAATACATGCATACATATGCTCTCAAATTATAACCGCAAATTAGGTAGTTTCTTTATTATTTTTTTATAAACGCCTGTGAAAAGTATAAAAGCAATACACATATTTACAACGTATTGCAATGAATCTTACTATAGTATGATTCCATTGTATCTACATAAATATAGATACTTAATATTAAAAAGCTGTAGAGTTAGAGTTGAAAACCCTAATAAAACTTTGATCTACCCTAATAACACATTGAAATCGGACCCAGGACACCTAGCCCGTTAAGGCTTTGAATTTATATTTGTAGATGTAAGTAACGTGGTAATTCAACACTAGGATAAACTAGTGACGTTTAATGTATTAAACCCCAAGCGAGCGCGGGCATTCGCGCACCTGTAGTTCTTCTATTGTGTCTCAAATTACCATAATTGAAAGGTTAATACACATAGTCAGCCTATAAGTAAGAACTGAGCAAAAGGCCTCTTCTCACACAAAGACGGTTTGAGCATTAATCACCACGCTTGGCTAGATGGTTGGCGATTTCAAACTTACAATTATAAATTCAGGTATCCTCACGATTTCTTCCTTCCCCGTAAGTCAAATTACCTACATAATTATAAGTCGAATTTCACATTGGTACTTGGCCAAGTTTCGAACCCTCATGAAATGAAATGCAACGTTCATGCATGCATTTCATGGCCACCACAACCCAGTGCTATTGCAGGTATTTAATCATTTTGCATATCTAACAAATGTAGTCAATTGAAATTTTACTTTATTTGAAGGATCCGATACATAGAGGAATAGAGGTCATATCCTCTTTGATTCGATATTACATAAATTGTCAGCAAAATAGCTTTGGGCAATCATTCAATCCTAGTTACGCGATTTCAATGAGAAATGACCATTTTGATTGGGATAAGTTTGGATTTTGTATCTATAGGTAATTCTAAATTTAATGGATTTATAAGTGTGGAAGTGATACCACGCTTTAACAGAAAACCAGCGTGGAACGTTGCGTTGGATAGTGTGAGTGAGGTTACCGAAACCCAATCCTACAACTCTCTCATCCCTACCCATCACTTAAAACTCTAATTACCAAACGTTCAGGAATGCCCTCGTAACTAATATAGTGATCCGGATATTCATAGGCGATGCCGATTGCTTGCTGGGAAATCCACCCGCTCGTTTGCCAAAAAAAAATTAAAGCGTACATAAGATTAAAACTACGAAATAAATTATTATAAAATTCTTTATTTCACCTTAGAACTAAATAACAACATATATTTACAACACATACACACAGACACCCACACAACAACACACAACAACAGTAACAACAATGTAACAAGGCGGTAGGTTGAAATATAAAATTTCAATATTATAAAACAAACGAACAAATTGGTATTTGTTTTCCATTAGTTTACGGAAAACGCTGGCCTTATGTATATAACAATAAAGTTGCTTTTGTCCAAAGATATGTCTAAAGCTGCAAAAATTATCTAACCAAATGTTTTAAAGAATTAAACTGGACAGTTATCGGGAAATTTTGACAGTCTCTCTTGTACCTTGGAGACAAAGGACCAATTTTGCAATTGCGGATATAAGGACCAATGAGATATTACGTCACATTGGCTGGAGCTAGAAATATGAGGCGAAATTTTCTGCATACAATTTTTGTTTTAGAAGTATTAGTGGTCCTTTGTGCATCCAAAAGGTTTCTTTTATCAAACAGTCTCTATTTAAATCTTGTGCTGTCCTTTCTTAGTGTGGATAATGGTTTCATAAACAGGTACTTTGAAAGGCACAGGTTTTTCTACCGGCACCAAAATGTGTTTCACCACTTCAAAAGGCACTTCTTTAACTTTTGGTACATGGACAACCTTTTCCACTGGGTAGGGAACAGACTTCTCAACGGGAATCGAGACTTCTTTGATGATGGGAATTACTACGGCCTTCGGTACAGGGACTTGAATGGGAATTGGGTGGGGCACGGGAATGATCACTGGCTGATTGATTTTGAACTCTACGTTTTTAGGTAGAGGGACCACAATTTCTTTGTAATGCTTGATTGGTTCAGGGTTTTCTTCTTCGACGTGTTGGTGGACTGGGTATACGTGGGATTTGAGGTCGTGTCCACCGAAATCGTGCCCTCCTAGGTCGTGACCGCCGTAGCTTCCACCATCGTGGCTTCCACCGCTGCTGCCGAAGTCGTAGCCGCCTGAATAATCACTGGCTTGGAACTGGAAAAACAGAAAAGTGGAGGTTAGGTTAGGTTAATTATTTGTTGTTGCGTACTTTTTTCCTACCGCTTCTTGTGCATGAGGGTTCGAAACCTGGTAAGTACTATTTCTAGTTTGTTAAGACACTACTAACAGACTTTGAAGTAAAACATCGTGAGGTGACACGGACGGTTTGAAATCACCAATCTGCCTTGATTGTATCCATCCCATGGACCCATCCCATGGGATGCAATGCTCATACTTATTTTCTTAACTATTTAATAGATGTTATTATACAAATAAACCTTAATCTTCAATCACTCTACCTATTTAAAAAACGCATCAAAATCGTTGCGTAGTCTTAAACTTTTTTAAGCACACATAAGGATATAGGGACAAAGAAAAGGTCTTTGTTTTATATATGTAGTGATGAGCTATGTTCAAATATAGAGGTACTTGTATCACAAAACCCTTTTTCCAACTTTCAGATTGGATTTCAAATTGGTTTGCTTTCATTGATTGAAATGAAATTAACTACGTGCCTGTCTACTAGTTACTAGTAGTTGCTTTAAACATTTTTTTTTTTAAATTTAATCTCGCTTTATTTAATCGGGAACCTACCTACCTGTCTAAACGACCAACCTAATTAAAATTGGATAGGAAAAATTATTAAGAAAATTATTTATAAATATAAATATGGATGGATAGAGAGGGAGAGGGAGACCAAAGAAAATATGGATGGATTGTGTGAGAAGTGAAATGGAAGACAGAGGAGATAGCGTGACGGGTGACAAGACAGAATGGAAGAAAAAACATATTGCGCCGATCCCAATTAAAACGGGACATGGGCAGGAAGATGATGACGATTTATAAACGGACGGAAAAGGTATAATATTCCGTTTAAGTAGTGTAACCAGAGTTTTAATGGTGTACAAAATTCTTTTTATTTAATTGGCTAGCGTTTGTTACCTGTCTCGCCTGGTGATAAAGGATGATGTGACCTAGTCACTCTAGGCATAGACAGGACACCTCGTTTTAATACATTTCGAGGAACACAAACTTTGGCAAAGAATTCCATTATTTCAAAGGCTAAAACACAAAATAACACAGTATGCTAGTAATCAGAGTATATTTTATTTTCTTTTATAATTTGGGAAGAGCTAACTAACCAGTAACATCATTTTGTAGTAACCAATCTTCTTTTCCTTATTAATTTAAAATCTGTATACAATAGACACAAGATACATTTCTATATAACTTCAATATGTAAACAACTTTGGATTGAACCGTTCACTTTCAACGAACGGCGAAATTCGTCCGGAATCGGTTACTGGACAATTTAATAACAGCGTCAGGAAAAAAAAGCAAACGTTTCCGGCGCTGCGACATGCCCGCTATTTAGTCTGTGGTTCTTTTTTTATTTTTCGCAGTCTGTGGCCCGTATTACTTTTTGCTTTGACGTTTTTATTTTCGTTCGGTAAGTTGCTGTAACGCTTAGCCAATCGGTTTGTTACGTTCGGAAATTTAGTTATTAGAGCGGAACTTTTGGTATACAATAGTTTATGTAATATCTGTAATAATTTCTTCTTTATTTTTATTTTATTTTTAAGTCTGTTTGAAGTGTGTCTGATTTGAATGAGGAAAGGGTGCTAGCGACGGAGTGTTACGATTCATTCATTGAGTAATTGGCAATAGTCTAATTCGTTTTCTATTAAGTCAATGTTGAAATTGAAGATCCTAATTTTACGTTCACATTCACCAATCAAATTTTATATTGGAACCGAGATTATCTAACACTTAACGCTGACGAAAACTGACCAATACTTTTTTGTGGTGTGAAAATTTGGCAATGACTTTTCATGCCACGAATCGGGCGATAGGGAATGACATGGACTCATACTGACTGTAAATCATTCAGTTGCTTCTGCTCTAAGTCAGGGCAGTGGTACATTATTGAGCTTCTATTTTATTTTTAGTTTTTTTTTATGTAATAGGTCGGCTAACGAGCAGACGGATTACGTGATGGTAAACAATCACCATAGACACCCACAACGGAGGAGTTACGAGTGCGTTGCCGACCTTTTAGGGAATATGGATTTGGAGATTTAGAGATTGAGGAGGGATTGGGGGAGGGGAAGGATTGGGCCTCCGGTAACCTCAATCACACGGCGAAACACAACGCTGTGATTGTTTCACGCCGGTTTTCTGTGAGGCCGTGGTATCACTTCGGCCGAGCCGAACCAATCGTGCCGAGGCATGGCTCTCCCACACTTATTATTTTTGGAAACTTACTGCTAGAAGAAACAATATGACAACTTTACTCGTAACCCCGGCTAATTTCTTCTAGGAGAAAACAGACATACCTACATCGGCATCGAAAATTTCTCTGAGCAGAAGCTTCAGAGTAAATATGCCTCCTTTATACTAATAAAGGTATTTACATCTCTTGAAAGCCATAAAATAAACAGTTTCACCTAACTTAATGAACGAACATAAAAAACCGTTACAACAACGTTAACAATAAAAATCTATGAAAACAACGAATAATGCGTACTAAGGCATCGTCTTGAAAACATAATAAAAAAAAGATATAAGGAAAGAGAAAACATATAATATGCTTTTATGACGTTTTATATATTTCTGTTAAAGAAAATATAACATTACACTTTTAGTAGTCGGGGTTCCGTTAACTTTTCTATTAGGAAAACTGTATTAGATACTTATATTGTTTTTCTATCTATTATTTAAATATTGGTACAAAGAAGTACCTATACCATATTATATTTAAAACTTTAGGAATAGTTTAGATTGTTTTTTTTTAACTTTAGGACTAAGCAAGATTAGTCTACATTGAATCCACCCTATCTTTATCTCTTTAAGTGGGAAAATCATCGTGTGACTTCTCCAGCTCTGAAAAATCACCCTGTTCCTTTCTCTGGTCTGATACCATGAGGTCACTCCGGCTGAGTAGACTCCATGGCCGTGTGGTCTCATTGAAAACCGGCATGAAATAACCACAGCGTTGTGTTTCACTGTATGAATGAAGTTACCGGAAGCCCAGTCCTTATTCTTCTACCCCAATCTCTAAATCTCCGAAATAGCCTGACAACGGACACGAATCTCCTCTGGTGTTTGGAGTGGCCATGGGCGGTGCCGATTGCTTACCATCACGTTATAAGGCTGATCGTTTGCCACCCGATGACATTAAAAAAATACAAACAAAGCAAGCGGTACGGAACCACAGACGCTACAAGAACTCTAATGCCAGAGTTGCTAGGAAATAAATAGCTCACCCCAAATGTATTACCGTTGAATTTTTTAATATAAGTTCGGTATACAAAGAGCCTTTTTTTTATGTGGCAACATCAAACGAGTGAAGTACAAGATTAATAATATCGTCCTCCTCTCATTTTCGAGGGAATGATAAAACTGTGGGTTTTGTGTATTACCTTACAAGTAGTATATTATTTTGGCTTTATTTTTTACATTTATAATGTCGGAAGAATCGTGGTGTAATTTTTATTGTGAGTATTACCGCATTTTAGATTGTTTGGTGTGAGATTTTTAGTTCTATTTCATCACCATCATCAGCCTATAAGTGCTAACAAAGGCCTCTTCTCACACGAGAAGGTTTGAGCATTAATCACCACACTTGCTCAAGGCGGATTTACGTAGAAATTATAATTCCAGGCTTCTGTGGTGTCTGAATAATCTTAGAAAGTACATATAACTCGGAAAAAGTCACATTGGTACTTGCCAGTTTCGACACACACCCTCAAGCATGAGAAGTACGCTTCTTATATTTAAGATTTCTCATTTAACGTGATTAATCCTCGTACTCAGAGTCACTTAATGGTTACTTAACTCAGTCAAAACACGGACTTTATAGACATTACTTAGTAAAGTCATGCATTTTGTCCACATCAGAAATTTATTCTTGAAACACAATTAACAATACCTGTTGATCATGATTGGATGCTGCCTCTTGAAATGGTGAGGAGGCTTGTTGGTACTGCTGCAGCAAGCTGTTGTATGGAGTCCACTGCATCTCCGCTGCGAAGCTGCTTGCCAGCAACGCGCTCAAACACTGCAATGAAAAGTGATCTTTATTTAATCTTTGATATATGAATTATTTTATATTGGCGTTAAAAATTAATGAGGTCATTGTGGCTGCTGTATATTTATATGCTACACATTAGTTTATCAAATCTGTACTTTAAGTTAAAGGTTGATGGTCGGTTTTACTGTTATTCCCTCTTGGTACCTATAGGTGAAAGCCTTTTAGTGGTGTGTAAATTATTATCATAAACTGTCTTTTCTCGCTTTGCATGGGACTAAGGAAATATCAGGCTAAAAATGACTAAATACCATCCCATTTCTTCTCCTGATCCAGATCGACGCCGCGGTATATGACTGTCCTTACTTCCGTAATCACGATTCTAACTTCTACGATTAGCAGTTGGGTTCAAGACCGCAATTCAAAAGGTTCAAGGTCATCAGAGAAGTCCCTAACAGCTTCCACAGGAAAACTGGGACCTGTGACAAAGCCATTCATAACAGTATCTATATTACTATTGCTAATTACTCTACAAACAACGTATAACAATTATAATGCACTCGCAAATGCATTGTATTCTACACAAGTGTAACAATGCAGATGTCGTATGATTAATGGCTTTCACCTGGCGCTCGTGGCTTCCTTAACTGAACTGTTGTTTCCTGGACTGTATTAGGGAGATCTCCATTTCTTGGTATAACAATAAGGTGTATGTTTGAGAGTGTACTTACATGTCCCTAACCACTGTAGTCTTTACATAGTTAGAAAAATAATTAATAATGATAGAGCATTTTTTTCATGTATTAAACATAACTCAACAAATTGTTTTCCTTAATCAATGAAGGTGTAGAAACGTAGCTGTTAGCTGCAGCCATTTTTGGCAGATAAAAGTATGACAGCATTTTCACTGAGTCTGTCAACACACTAAGATTTTCTCCTGTGTCGTGGGTCCCTTTCAAAACATACAATTTCCTGTACAAATCACACCCGGACCCGGAACTACAATTTGTGAACTTGTTCCGAGCGGGAATCGAACCTGCGACACTTTGCATAGTTGCTTGCACGTAGCAGCCACTTGCCCAACCATCGCGCCAACCGTTCAGTCAAAGCATGGTAAAAAGGTAATATAAGGGTCTCTTAAAAAAAGATTCACAGTTCCGATTTAAGTGTGGGAGAGCCATGCTTCGGCACGAATGGGTCGGCTCGACCGGAGTGACACCACGGCTTCACAGAAGACCGGCGTGATACAACCACAACGTTGTGATTCGCCGTGTGAGTGAGGTTACCGGAGGCCCGATCCTTCCCCGCCCCAAATCCCTCCTCAATTCCTAAATCTCCAAGTCCCTAAGCCCTAAAAGATCGGCAACGCACTTGTAACTCCTCCGCTGCGGGTGTCCATGGGCGGCGCTGATTGCTTACCATCAGGTAATCCGTCTGCTCACTTACCGACCTATTACAAAAAAAAAAGATAGACACTAGTAACCTACATATATGGCACTAAACGTCTGCGAAGTAAAGTATATAATGTAAGAAAATATATAATATACAGTTAAGGGTGACAACGGTTACTCCCACGCAAAAAGCCGACAGCAAAGGCATCAAGTTACTATATTGGTCAGGTCGGTCTACTATGCCAATCAGAACCTAAAGGTCAACTGCCGTTAGGACATATGATATTCTTACGTCATTTGGTCCTTCGGTACTTAAAAGGACCAGGTTTTGTGTGCGTCTATATAATAGATGTACCTATAGCTGAGCGTGGTAATTTTTAGGTTAGGTTTCCGTAAATTGTTTGGCCTGTAATAAAATGTTTCTTCTTTTCTTAGTAAGAATGCAGATGTTTTTTTCTAGTACACTTTTGTTTTAAATCGTCAGACAGAGAGATAATCACTAAGCTATTAAAACTGAATTTAGATTTCAGAGTTCGTGGATAAATCTAGAAATTTGTAGTTTCATTAAAGCCATTAACGTACTCGTAAACATGTGCGTTTTAATAACATTTGAATCGTAAAATGAAAAAAACATTTTGGGCATTTTTTAATAGCATAAAAATGTTTACATTGTTATTTTTTGTATTCATATGTATCATACGGTTTTTGAATCCCAGAAAATAATAAAGATACGTTGTCCTTTGTTTATTTTTACAGTATATTTTGTTATTGTTCGTAAACATATATGTATAACTGTTTTTATAGTTTTACGAAATAGGTTTAAACTGTTCATTTACACGTTCACAAAAATGTTACTTTTTTTTATTTTTTGTTAATAAAATACAGAAGTGAATCTGTTTGGTATAGACATGAAAAAATACAAAGCTACACTTTTGCTTTTGTAATAAATAAATTTGTAATAAAATGCCATCATTTAGACTTTGATCATTAAGATTTTTAAAGTGTGGGAGAGCCATGCTAAGTGTGGGAGAGCCATGCTTGGGCACGAATGAGTGATACCACGGCCTTACAGAAAACCGGCGTGAAACAATTACAGCGTTGTGTTTTGCCGTGTGAGTGAGGTTACCGGAGGCCCAATCTTTCCCCTTCCCCAATACCTCCTCAATCCCTAAATCTCCAAATTCCTAATCCCTAAAAGGTCGGCAACGCACTCGTAACACCTCCGTTGCGGGTGTCTATGGGCGGCGCTGATTGCTTACCATCAGGTAATCCGTCTGCTCGTTTGCCGACCGACTCGTTTACATAAAAAAAAATTAAGACAGACTTGTATGAGAACTAAAAAAATGAACAGTTAATCAACACAGCAGACCGAAAGGACCAACAGAAAAATCGAACCACAGCAACACAAATCAATACATAGATCGTTCGAGTTTACAATTTAGAGCTTTTAGAAAACTAGCCATGTAGCTGAATAGCTCTGCAGAGAAAATAAACTACGTATGAGGACGTTAAGTGCCAATAAATAATGAAATGTGTGGCGTTGAGGGGAAGGTATCAAATCGTATATCTTTACAGTTGAGTTGGTTTGGTACTGGTCAAAGAATGGAACTATCGTTTAAATGGTGGGCGACAAATTGGGATGGAGAATAATAGAATAGAATTTGCTTCATCGTACCTTCAGTATTATCTTCTACATTACGCATTCTACATATAATATCGAAAATGGCGGAATATTCGCATTTACCTGCACATTTTCTCTCCTTCACTTTCAAATTTTTAAAGACTAGAATTAGAAAAATGTCTTTTCGATACCTACGGTTAATAAGTGACATCAGATATAATATGTCATGAAACAAGTCTGTCAAAATAATCATTTGTTAATTTTTAAACCGTATGGAGTATAGTTTGTGGGTTGTTAGTCAGTGTTCAGTAAATACATTAAAGAAAGTTAAAGAAAAGAAGATAAAGACCCAAAGTATTATCACTTAAATCAATACTTTTACGTATGAAATAGTCCATACTGCAATACCTTTAATATACGGCTTGTCTGTAAAAGTCGGTAAAAATGTGGTAACAGACGTTATTACATAGTTCAGCTCAGTTTTTCAGCATTGCCCCCTCAACTCTACAAACCCTGTTTTTCACAAACACAGACACATTAAGTAAATAAAGAACTGTTCCAATATCAGTGACAATTTGAATGTACTGTAAAACAGTGAATAGATTAGGCATTATCCCACATAATATAAAACCGAAACCAATTTGCAAAAGATGATTGACTTTTGTAACTAATAGGAGAAGAAATAAGAATTTCTCTGAACTTTGTATTAACAACATGAAACAAAGCTCAATATATAGCTAATGTTATACCTATTAGGTCTTATGTGTGTGTGAAGCAATGAACAGTACAGCGATAGATCAGGTGTATCTAGCGCTGTTCGAAGCTTGCCGCTGATATACTGAGTCTGAGAATATACGGGAGTTGGTCCTTTGAGACGCGCAATTTTTGTATTCCTTGAAGACTATTATTTTTACATGCTAAATCATCTTTTACGAAATAGCTGTTTGTCTATTTCTCTGTATGCACAGATAGACATTTAAGTATAAGATTTTTTTTCTTAATATCTCAATTTGTTATATGTGTTGGCAATTATTCATTGAAACAAAGAAGTAGGTCCTAAAATAGCTCGTTTAAACGTTAAAATTATATATGAAAACTAGATGAATCCAGCAGTTCCTATGTGACTACTCTGAGAAGAAGTTGTTTTGTTATGCAATATGTTTTTTTCTCTATATTTGTATGCCGTTTTTTTGTGAAGGGAAAATCATCAAATGACTTCTCCCGCCCAGGAGTGTCAGACTCTTACTGACTAAAAACCCCCCTGTTCCTTCTCCTGCTCCGGGCCGAGGTCGCGGTGCCTCATTGCGCTTACCCCACAACCCCGGCTGAACATCAGCCCTTTAGGGCCCCGTCTGTGGTGATCTATTGGCTCTTTGAGGCGCGCGCGGAACGCTACGTGCCGTACGCTCGGGCCTGGTTCTGGTCGGGCGGCGAGCTGCCCTTACTCGCCGACCGCAGACCCGTGCTTACGGTGGCCGAAGATCGTCCCTTGATCCCCGACGCCCGTAGTGTCGCCAGTTGCGGCGGCTGAGGCGTGAGGAGGAGGATTGCCCCCTCACGCGGGCCGCCTCTCTCTTTGCGAGCATGACTGCTTCACAAAAGGAGGAGACGGCGTCCCAGTTCCTCTCACTCCACACCATGGCCTCGACTAAGGCCGGGCGCGATATTTGTATGCCGTAAAGACCAAACACGATAGTACTTACATTTATGCCTTTTTTTAATCTGGCCTGCGCTATAATTTATATCTACCCATAAATAAACTATCTTTATCTTTCTTAATAAACTTTTCAATGATATGAAACCTGCGGCACCAGCCACACTTCTGTCCCCTATATTTCAATCCTGAGAAACCAGTATAAAATGCGTGAAATGGCGTGCGATGATACATGGAGCGAGCAACAAGCCCCCACAAGTTATTTATTGCAGATAAAAACAGTTTTTAGTCTTTAATCTTATGATGTGAGCAAATATAAAAAGGTCTTTGTCGCTAAAATGGAAAAAGAAAAATAAATAGGTTGTGTGGTGAGGAAATAAGCTGTATGGTAGTTAAAAAAATCATAATAACATACGATCAATGGCGTTTTTTATTTGAGATATAAATATCATCAAATGCCTTCTTTCGTCATAGCGGCTAGTTGATCCAAAGAACCCAGATTTACGATTTAAAAAAAAACGGTTACAAAGATTCATTTTCACATGCACAAGCCACCCAGACCCGGAACAACAATTTGTAATTCACTCAAAGATTTGTTCCGTGCGGGAATCGAACCCGCGACATGTTGCACGGCAGCCATTTGCCCAGCCACCACACCAACCGTACAGTCTATCTATGTTTACAAATAAATAAATAATTGATTGATTGACTTTGGTGCCAAAACACTAAACAAAAGAAAATCAGACCTATTGAATAGTCTGCCAGTAGACTTAAAGAGTGACACAAATGAAAATGGATTTAGAAGTAAATTAATAATAGATTATGATGATAATGATGTCACAAAAGCCGACCAACTATATAAAGTTGCTGACTAGATATAGAATTTTGAAGCATTCTGTATGGAGCTTCATTCTCTGGTAAGCGAATATCCGTATAGACGTTTTATTGAAACTGTACGTCGGGGACCACAAAAAGACAGTTCAGCGCTCTTTGGCAAATCTGATCTTCAATCCGCCTGCAAAGCACACAGACCCTTTAATGTAGAATACGCTAGTGGCACTGAGCAAGTTAATAGAAAATATATTTTATTTTATAACTAGAATCTGGTCCTATTGGTTTGTTTATTGTATTTTTATTAAGGTTCATTTGTAGGTACCTAAGGAACTGTTTTCGAAGTAACCCAATTAGTTTTGTTATTGGTCCTTCTGCTTTGTTTTTGAGCAAAAATCTATTTTAATAATATTTTTGTTTACTTTGTGTTCGATTTTCTGAGAAGATGTTTTAGTACCTAATTCTTTAGTTGATTTAGTTAGCAAAATAATTTTGGTCCTTCGGTACATTTGTGATAGATTTTTGCTTATACATTACAGTATGTAATTATTGTGTAATTATTTCAGGAAAAATGATGAATATATATTTCAAAATTCATCAAGTTTGTGGTACCAGATATAAGATCCTATAGAAAAACAACCAAAAACTAATTACACTTAAAAAACCTGGCGCCATTTATAACGCAGCGCAAAATTCTCCCTTCAAAAATTGCATTTATTAAGTCGCTTTCGTTCCTTTTTTGAAAACTGTGGCGGGCACAGCTGCGACTATGAGATACATCGTACACCACTGACAATTATAACTTGACCCACCTAAACCTCGTACAAGTGTAACGCTGTCTCTTTCATTCTTTTTGTACGTAGCTATTGCCATCTTGTTCACGCTTCTAAAGGACTAAGTTCAAAGAGGTCAAGATAAGTTGTGTGTTGTGCATCAAGTTTATTATTTACAGTTTTTCTAACTGAAATATTCACTTTGAACTGTGCTTGATTTTAATTAAAGGATATTTTATATTTCTCAGTGAAGTGGTAGCAATGTTAACTATCAAACAGTATAATTCTGCATTTGATAACCGTAATCAAAAATGGCTCATCAAAAATTATAAAAGCACATTTCTGATGTGATGTATTCTTATTCAAGCCTATTTTTCAAATTTATTTTAAATAGAACACTAGCTACATGCAGTTTTGAATTTTATTTGCTCGTTCTAAAGAATAGATTCCTATGGAGAAGAACGAGCAAGAAACTCCATCGTTACTCTTTTTCAATCAGTTTCCGAATTCAAATTTTTGAATTCTTTGTGCCCTGATTGAAATAGACAGCGGTACTACTGCATGTAAAAGTTCGTTTTAGTGTTGAATCTAGCCCAAAGCCGTTCACTACATAATATTGAATAAAATAAATATCACAAAAATAATTTCAATCCTACAACCTAATTTCCTCACAAACTTTAAGAAAACAAGAGAACCGCCACCATAATAAAAACCAACACAAAAAAGCCACAGAACAAAAAATTACACAAAAAAACTCACATATAAAATTACTGAGCACATTTTGATGTATCGCGGAGCGTTTCACAAGTGTTTGTGATGACACAATAGAGTGCGCTGCAGTTTTATAGCTTGGTGACTGGCGACCATTAGTTCTCTGAAGCTCTGAACTGTTTTAGGGGCCCGTAAGAAAGTCACTCGTCGATGATCCATTATTGCGGTTACAAGAACAGTAGGTAATGTACAGCAGCATAGGCTTGGAGAAGGAAGAAGGACCGGGGTGGTTTTACTCAATAAGAGTCTGACACTCCCTTTCGCTCCAATTCTCTATGGAGAAGTAATTGAATGTTTTCACTTACTAGCGACCCGCCCCGGCATAATAAATGCAATGCTAATACTAAATTTCTCCACTGTTTAATGGACGTTAATAGACATTTTTTTTATGTAATTGGTCGGCAAACTAGCAGACGGATAACCTGATGGTAAGCAATCAGCGCCGCCCATGGACACCCGCAACGGAGGAGTTACGAGTGCGTTGCCGACCTTTTAGGGATTAGGAATTTGGAGATTTACGGACGGGAAAGGATTGGGCCTCCGGTAACCTCACTCACACGGCGAAACACAACGCTGTGGTTGTTTCACGTCGGTCTTCTGTAAGGCCGTGGTATCACTCCGGTCGAGCCGACCCATTCGTGCCGAAACATGGCTCTCCCACACTTATAAACCTTCCTCTTCAATTACTCTATGTTTTAAATAAATCGCATCAAAATCCGTCGCATAGTTTTAAATATTTAAGCGCGGCATACAAGGACAGAGAAAACAACTTTGTTCTATACTATGTTAGTGACTAGAAAAAAATTGTTGAGTTGTGACGGATACCTATAGGGACGGACAAACCGACTATTTTATACTAAGTTATATTACTATTTTATAATAAGGTATGGTAACCATGGCCGCCCATGGACACCCGCAACAGAGGAGTTACGATTGCGTTCATTTGGGGATTAGGGTTTGGAGATTTAGGGATTGGGGGTGGGGAATCAATGCAGAAAGCAATCAGCGCCGCCCATAGACACCCGTAACGGAGGAGTTACGAGTGCGTTGCCGACCTTTTAGGGATTATGATTTGGAGATTTAGGGATTGAGGAGGCATTGGGGGAGTGGAAGGATTGGGACTCCGGTAACGTAACACAACGCTGTGGTTGTTTCACGCCGATTTTCTGTATATATATCTATGTTCTCCATTAAGTATGTTGTGACTAGAAATGTGGTTTTGATTACCCCTTTGAATATTTGCAAACAAACTCCAACACAGGAGGAAATCCGGGGTTGTGGGGCAAGCGTAATAAGGTACTGCAGCCTCGGCCAGGAGTAGGAGAAGGAACGGGGAGGTTTTTAGTCAGTAAGAGTCTGACACTCCCTCTCGTCTCACCCTGTGCAAAGAAGAGACTTAAGGATATTTCCTCCGCAAAAAAAAACAGGAGAAAATCGTAATATCGAGTGAAAGATTCATTTGTTATGGTGGTTTTATGAGGGTGACTTCTAGTTATAAATAACTTGATGTAGGGAACTGAAGGCTTGACTGTCTCAGTGACGTTTGATTAGAAAAGGGCTATGTCCAGTAGTGGATGGAAACAGACTAGTCATGATGATGACAGTGTATGAATGAAAGCTAAGAAATATGTGTGTAAGGCAAGTTGTAGATGGCGCTCCAATGTTTCTGAGAGGATCATCTGAATGATGCTCTTCTGGAATTGCCTCATATAATGTTATTCCTGATCCTATCAATCCAAGAATTTCTTTACCCACAATAGCAAATAGCTTTTCTAAATAAACAAAAACCTTCCTGTAAATATTTGTTAAGTCTCAATCACGAAAAACGAAGCAAAGAGGCCTAAAAATAGTCTCAGTAGTTAGGAAAAAAATAATCCTTTTTCAATATTAAACTACGCAAAGGTAGGAAACGAAATAAAATAAAATAACAAGAAAGACTCTCATTAAATACACAGACATCATTAAAAAAATTTTTTGTACGGAACCAGACCTCCTAATGACGGGTCTATGTGAAGCGAAAATGTTTTATTTTGTTCCATATACACAACCAAATTCACTTGATACTTTATTTAAAGCAACTTTCTAACGCGCAGAGTTCAACGTAAAATGGACGGTTATATCATCGAATCCGTTCTTATTACAAAAAGAAAAAGGACACAATTATTTTTGATGTTCAAATTACATTGCGTGTTTAGTGAGAAGCTTTGATTTTTAAGTAAGTGTCTAACCAGCGGTGGTTTAAAAACAAAGTGTGTTTGACGGTATTTTGATCGAGTTCCGTTAGTATTTTTTAGTCTGTTTTCAGATCGATTCGCTATAGTAATTGAATGAGAGTATTTGGAGAGCGTAACTATTGTAAAGTAGATAACTAAATTGGTTGAAGTACTTTCCGTACTTTATAATAGGGAGAAAAATCAACATTAGTAAGTAAGTACATCTATACTAATACTGTGTATAACGAGGTCAACTTTTTAAGTTTGTATGTAGGGGGTAATCTATGGAACCGCTGGTCGGATTTCCATAATTCTTTCACTGATAGACAGCTACAATGTTCCTGAATGCTATGAGAGGCTAAAAATTATACTTGATTTGCGTATTTTTGTCGAATTATCGCTTTAAAAAGAGTTGTCATTAGTTGTTATTTATAATCCCTGGAATACATTACTTCGATCCGCTCCGGTTTCGCACGGTTGCAATTCTGATACTAAATTTCTCCACTATTTAATGGATGTTATATGTTACATATAAACCTTCCTCTTCCATCGCATCAAAATCAGTTACGTAGTTTTATACATTTAAGCCTATTTATATAGGGATATGGGGACAGAGAACGCGACTTTGTTTTATACTATGTAGTGATTAACAACGGATCTAAGAAGAGCGTTTACGCTGCAAGGAATTCCATACATTCTTTCAAGTCCAAAAACCTGGAAACTACTGAACAGATTTAAATGAAACTTTGTACTCATACTCAGTATCATCATCTCATCATCAGCCCATAAGTGCCTATTGAGGAGCATAGGCCTCTTCTCACACGGAGAAGGTTTGAGCATTAATCACCACGCTTGCTCAAGATGGATTGGCGATTTCAAACCTATAACTAGAAATTATAATTCCAGGATTCCTTTCCAATCGCAATATTTTTCTTCACAATATGTCAGTGGCGTCTCATAATAATCATAGAAAGTACATATAACTCAGAAAAAATCACATTTCTTGCCAGGTTTCGTACCCAACTAATTTGTATGGGTGTATTTTTTTTTGAGGTTTGATGATCTTTAAATTCCTTCTCTAGCGTGAGGCGAGAGGTTATATCAGAGAAGCAAGTCCTTCTTGCTCTTGTCAAACTCTTACTGACCAAAAATCACCCGGTTCCTTCTCCTGATAAGGGATTCGGATATTTAAGGAATTGGGAAGGGATAGTTTCCCAATTCCTTAAATATCCGAAACCCTTATCCTTAAAGACCGGCAACGCAATCGTAACTCTTTTGGGTGTCCATGGGCGGCGCTGATTGCTTACCATCAGGCCATCCGTCTGCCCGTTTGCCGTCCTCTTGCATAAAAATATGTTATCTATACTAATATTATAAAGAGGTAAAATTTTTAAGTTTGTATGTTTGTAAGTTTGTATGTACTTATGTAGGAGGTAATCTTTGGAACCGCTGGACGGATTTCCAAAATTATTTCACTGACAGATAGCTACAATGTTCCTGAGTGCTATAGGCTATAAAAACATCACGCTACGATTAAATGGAGCCGAGCAGCGGGTGAAACCGCGCGAGAGTAGCTAGTCTTGAATACATAACAAAAACTTGTATCATTATTTATTCTTTTTGTAATTATGCAAAGATAGAAGTGCAGTGGCTACGGATTATATAAACAAACATACATAACGGTAAATTACAATCTTATAGTGTAAATTGAAATGTAAGGAAGAGATCTTCATCGTGTGATTCTGTTTTGAAAGCCTGCAGTGATGGCATATGGGAGCCATTGTTATTTTTCTCATTCTGTACCTACTTTTCCTGGGATGTTAACATGACAATAGGCCACCTATGGGAGAGTTAAAATCCCCATAAGTGGTGCAAATAAAATAACCTTACCGGTTATTACATGGCATAGGTCGGCAAACGAGCAAACGGATTACCTGATGGTAAGCAATCAGCGAAGCCCAACGAAGATACCAACACCAAAGGAGTTACGAGTGCGTTGCCGGCCTTAGTTTTGGATATTTATTAAGCATTGGGAAAGGATGGAGGGAGGCGGTAACCTCACTCACACGGCGCAACACAACGCTGTAGTTGTTTCACGGCAAATTTCCGTGTTACGTGGTATCACTCCGGTCGAGCCGACCCATTCGTGCCGAAGCTTGGCTCTCCCACACTTGAGACTTTAAGTCTATTGCGTTCAGCCAAGGTAGCGAGTCAACCAAAGCAAGTTAAGATGTGTGTTAAACCAAGTGAAACTCAAAAATCATTTTACTCCAACTAAACCATAAATAGGTACTTTTGAAATGTCAAAACCGAATAGTAGTCTGTCAATCTGTTCGTCAGTGACGCTGGGTGCTCAGAAAGTGTATCAGCTATTTACGTATCAAATTTTACCCAAATCCGTCCAGCTGTTTGCGTGAAAAAGTAACAAACATACATTCATACAATTTCGGTGACATTCACATTTCATCTAAGTACAAAATAAGTCAGAATGAAATATGACATGGGAATAATATATTTATTATCTTGTATTTTGTATAATGGTAACAGTTGTCAGAAACTGCTGGACAACTGTCGCCATGATTAGCCTATATCGCGATTTCTATTCCCACACAGAACAATACTTTCTGTAATTTGCAAAATTTTTATGACGCTTCTGTTTTGTTATGTGATGCGGTGCCAAATTAGCAGCTCATGGACAAACTCTAGAAGCACTCGCACTAAAGAATTTGCAAGTACGTTGTCGGCCTTTGGGGATAAGTCGGTTTGGGAGTAATGATTGGGCCTCCGATAAACTTATTCACGTTGTTTCACGCTGGTTTTCTGCGAGCTCGTGATATCATTCCGGTCGGGAAACTATTACAAGTAAAATCGAATAAGTATTATTTAAAAAAACTAACCCTCTACTAGGATTTTTTCCTGTGTCGTGGGTGCGTTTTACAAACTTATAATTTCAAACACGTCACACCAAGACCCAACACAACATCTTGTAAATCACACAAAGAGTTGTTTCCATGCGAACCCGCGACACGTTCGTTGGTAGCCAGTTGCGCATCAACCTTGCAGTCAAATCAAGCCGGGGTTGCGGGGCAAGCCCTATGAGGCACCGCGACCTTGGCATAGAGTAGAAGAAGGAACGAGGGGGTTTTTAGTCAGTAAGAGTCTGACACTCTCTCTCGTCTAACCCTGGGCGAGAGAAGTAATTTGATGATTTCCCCTGACACAAAAAAAACCTTGTAGTCTAATATAGTTATTAATCCAATATGCTTCCTCATAAGGAGAAAATCCTTGTGTGTAGGTACCACATTTTTTAAAAGAAAAATAAAACTATTAAAACTTATTGGTATTGTGTTTCTAACTTTAGCTTTCACTGTGTGTCGATTTTTATTTTACTTTGCGATTCGGTCTGAATATAATAGGAAATGATTCTTTGAGATATTTATCAGACAATTTTTAATGTAGATTTTAACTTCTTGCTCCATTTTTGTTAGTATAATAATTAAGTTTTTCTTTTATTTGAATGCTTTTATACTATGGAGTACCTAGTGAATGGGTTGGTTTTTTTAAGTAAGTAATTCTATTGGGTTTTTTGTTTTTGATCTTTTTCTCCTTTATTGTGTTTTTAAGTTTCTCTGGCTAGTTCAAATGTGTGTCTTTTATGCAATTTTAAATTTATCTTGGACAGCGTTTAGTCGGCCGATATCACGCCTGGTCGTGAGCGATGATGCGACCTACGATGGAGTACGACTAATCATAAGCAACCTATTCACTCGGGCTTTGAAGACATCCAGCTTATATATATATCCTTCGGGGAACACAGACTCCGTAAATGAGAGTAATAACCACTTTTCAACAGTAACTTCCCTAGCGTGGGATAGCCATGCTTCGGCACGAATCGGCTGGCTCGACCGGAGTGATACAACGGCCTTATAAAACAACGATGGCAAACAAACGCTTGCAATGTGAGGTATATAAGCCTCTCCATCCTCAATCAATCACCAATAATCAAATCTCACTATTTTTTTTTACTATGATGTCGTAGTAGGTTTTTTTATGGAATAGGTGGCAAACGAGCAGACGGATCACCTGATGGTAAGCGATCGGCGCCGCCCATGGACATCCGCAACACCAGAGGAGTCACAGGTGCGTTGCCGGCTTTTTACATAGACTTACTTCCTATTACTTACGTATATAGTACACAAAATAATCGGACGAGGAAAAAGCTTCTTCGAATTTTCGGAGAAAGTTATAGTTTATTTACATTTAAGTAAAAGTGTGTAGGTAAGTACCATTTTGTTCAATGACTTTCTGCCATCTTGTATCATCTCGTCTGCTCGTTTTCCGAACTATTCCAAATAATAAATAATATTTAAAAAAAAACGCTTAAGTGTGGGAGAGCCATGCTTCGGCACGAATGGGTCGGCTCGACCGGAGTGATACGACGGCCTCACAGAAAACCGGCGTGAAACAACCACATCGTTGTGTTTCGCTGTGTGAGTGAGGTTATCGGAGGCCCAATCCTTCTCCTACCCCAATCCCTCCACAATCCCTAATCACTTAAAGGTGAGCAACGCACTCGTAACTCCTCCGCTGCGGATGTCCATGGGCGGCGCTGATTGCTTACCATCAGGTATTTGTCTGCTCGTTCACCGATCTATTAGATACATAAAAAAACACGCCTACAATGTTAAAAATGAACTACAAATTAACCCGTTGAACGCCACAGGGGACAACATTATGTGTTCCACGCTAGCGGAGGATTTACCCTCAACAGCAATCTGTTGGCAGTCAATTACTTAAAAAACAAGTTGTCAAGAGGTAAGGATAAGCAATTATCATTGCAGTCGGGGGTTAGTTCTCTGTGGCATTATCATATGCTGTATGTCTAATTCGGCCCAGACGATTGAAAGTTACAGTGGAATAAAGAACATCGGATACATACATACAGCATAATCTACATCATCATCATCAGCCTATAAGGGCCCACTGCTGAGCAAAGGTCAGTAGGCCTACCGTGACGTGTCAAAGCATGAATCTTCCGAGCGAGAAAGAGGGATGGAGGTATGAAAGATGTATAGCTCGATTCCTCTTTCTCGCCCGGAAGATTGACACTCATACGATCACTGTCCTCATGCGGAGAAGGTAAGAGCATTAATCACTACACTTGCATACATACATGCATGAAACCTAAAAATATAACGCTATATTTTTTTTTGAGCAGTCGTGTAAAAAACAACGCAGCCACATAACAAAAAACAGTTACCTATGTGACAAGTGAAGTTTTTGTTTAGGTAAGTATAACAAAAAAAGAACAAAAATAAAAAACTTAGCTCAGTAGGTAATTTAGATGACCTAGCTTTGTGATTACAGTGTCGAAGTCTGTAGACTGTGAAAGTGTATGTAATAAGATGCTAGTCTTGTTATGAAGACATGCTAACTGCCAGCTTATCTCTGAATCACTCTTAGCTATCTTCACGGTCAGGTTGGCGATTGGATTTTAACTTTCTCGAGTAAATAATTTCTTTATTTATTTTATTTTATTTTATTTAATATCTTTATGCACAAAACAAATGTACAAAGGTGGGCTTAATGCCATGGGCATTCTCTGACAGCCAAACCTTTGGATGATGCAGTGATAAATATAAAGGTGCACAAAACAAGCATCATCAGAGACGTTATAAATACATATTATATACTGTAAATATACATACATATGCTTATATATATATACATACATACTATATAATTACATATACTACTTAAAATTATACATATTTTGCTATTTGATGTCATGATCACGATACCTCTTTTCTCTCTCTTTATCTTTTTTTTTATATGCTAGGACGGCAAGCGAACAGACGGTTTACCTGATGGTAAGCAATCAGCGTCGCCCATGGACACCCGCAACAAAGAAGGAGTTATGACGGCGTTGCCGACATTTTAGGGATTGGGATTTTGGGGATTTAGGGATTGGGGTATGGGAATGATTGGGCCTCCGGTAACCTTGCTCACACGGCGAAACACAACGTTGTGGTTGTTTCACGCCGGTTTTTTGTGAGGCCGTGGTATAAATCCGGTCGAGCCGACCCATTCGTGCCGAAGCATGGCTCTCCTACATTTACTAGCGGCCTGCTCATGCTTCGCACGGGTGTCGAACGACAAAAGGGTAGTTAGAGGTAGTACCAACGAGGCCTAAGTCTCGTTTTGATTAACTAGGCATTAAGGTCAAATATTTCAGGCAATCTTAGTACCTAGGTATGTACATAGCGACATTTGTATAAGTATACTTGGCATGTACTACGGACAGCGTGGTAAGTAATCGGCTTTGGTGAACACTTCCATTTGCTTAACATGGCCGACTAGACGCCCCAGAGAGTTCCTTGATTCGCTAGATAAACTAAACTGTGCTTTACAATACGCTGCGTTTCCTGAGTTTTATGAATTTATGTAGGCACAATTATGTTTTATTAAGCTTCTGCTCGCGGCTTCGCTTTCTATATTGATAAAAAGCTGCCTATGTGTCAATCCAGGTTATCACCTAACAAAATTAAAAGCCGTTTCTGTGTGGTAGAATTACAAACATACATCATCAACATACATACATAATTTATAATATTAGTAGGATGACTAGATTTACGTAAATAGCTTATAACATCACTTGTGCAATTTTTTTCAAAACTAAGCTTATTAAGGCTTATTATGGAAAATTACTCCAAATCCACCTCTTTACTTGGTGCGGCGTTAATGTCATTTGTGTAGGTAGGTAGTACACGAACTGTCCTCATTTTTTTAGTTGAAAAGATAATACTATACAATTTAATAGAATGTTTCAATTATCAAACGCTAATCCTAAAAGTTAGATACATAAGTGACGTTATACACACGTAGGTGCAATGTTTAGGTTCATTGAACTAATTGTCAAAAAGTGGTTATCACATCAAAGTGTGCACAGAGGTGCTTCACCACACTTTAGTCATACAAAAAACCAAACAATAGGTTTATTATAAGGTATGTCTCTTTCATAGAATAGGAAGCACACAAATAGACGAGTTTGTATTTTTAGATACGAGTTTATACTGATTGAGTTGCCAGCGTCGCCCATGGACATTTGCAACATCAGAACAATCACAGTGCGTTGTCGGGCTTTTCCCTGGAAGATTTGAAGTTATTTCTATGTGAGGACGGCAAACAAGCACATGGATTACCTGATGGTAAGCAATCGGCGCTGTCAATGGACACCCGCAACAACAGAAAAGTTACGAGTAGGTACTTTGCCGTCCTTTTTGGGATATTTAAGGATTTGGTATTGATGAGGGGAAAGGAAGTTTGGAACTCCGGTAACCTCACTCACACGGCGAAACACAACGCTGTCGTTGTTTCACGCCGGTTTTCTGTGAGGCCATCGCATCTCTCCGATCGAGGCGACTCATTCGTGCCAAGGCTTAGCTGTCCCACAATTAAAAGACGGTCGTATCAATACAAAGTTACGCTGAATCAGAATGCAGAATACAGATATATCTACCTATCTATAGGTACTCTGTTCTCATAGAATGAAAAATAAATAACAACAACTACAGAATGCTAGTTAGGTAACAGCGTGCGCGCCTTTTGCGTACCGGAAACTTTTGTTGGTACAGTCGAGCACAATAATAAGTAAGCTTGCAGTTAGATAATTGCATTAATATCAGATTTATAAGGAAATGTAAGAAATGTGATATAATTTTCTATGCGAATGTTGTAGAGATGGTAATAAGTGCGTAAGTATGGCACAGGAATACAAGCTATTTAGGCTTCTATGTAACATGAAGTTAATCGATATATTTTTGAGAGGGAAAATCATTTAGTGACTTCTTTCACCAATGGTAGGTTGAGAGGGAGTGGACTCTTATTGACTAAGAACAACCCCGTTACTTCGCCTACTCCAGGCCGAGGATGCAGTACTTTATTGCGGTTACCCCACAACTCCATCCACCCAGAACCACACCCGAGTATAAGGCGCGTAGCATATCACGTGCACTTCAAAGAGCGAATAGGCCACAACCCTTAAAGTAAAAAGCCAGGATTTTTAGTTCATGGCCACCACAGATTCAGCCATGGTTTCGGACAAGGGATTGATGTACCTACCGCGACCCAGGTTTTGAGCAGAGGAAATAACGGGGTAAGTAGTTTTAAGTTCAATAAGAGTCTGACACTCCCTCTCAAGTCGTTAGATGTGTAGCGACATCTAGCGCACTACATAAACAACAGCACCAATCACGTGCAAGAGTCTACATCGCGCTATAAGAGTTTTCCACACAATTAGCACCTATACAGATATCCCGACAACAACCGTCGGGCAGTAGCCCACCAGGCACGAACACCTCGCCTGGTCGGAGGATCCTCCCTTTTCAATGGAGGATGAGGAACTTTCCACCCTGTTCCTCATACCTCTAAATTGGTGACCCCGAGCATGAACATCAACGCAGCCTTCGTGCAACTACGTCGAGCTTTCAAGCAGCGAGTCTACAGTCAGCCAGCTTCCATGGCTACAACGGGTTCCCTGACCACCAGCATGCAGCCAACGCGCATTCCTGGTCAGCACCTACAGCCTCATCAGCATCTTCGGCACAGCATACTGCACCGGCCGGTCAGCAAGCAGAGACGTACTCCCTCTCCTGGTCGACGCAGCAGCTAGCCACTCTTCAGCACTGCACCACCCGACTCACTGGGGCATCTTCGCAGACAGATTTGACGCACTGAAACCATCAACTGGCTCGACAAGCATCTCACAGACGACTCAACCAGCTGACGACCTCCGGTCTCGGAGGGGAGTGATGTAGCGACATCTAGCGCACTACATAAACAACAGCACCAATCACGTGCAAGAGTCTACATCGCGCTATAAGAGTTTTCCACACAATTAGCACCTATACAGATATCCCGACAACAACCGTCGGGCAGTAGCCCACCAGGCACGAACACCTCGCCTGGTCGGAGGATCCTCCCTTTTCAATGGAGGATGAGGAACTTTCCACCCTGTTCCTCATACCTCTAAAGATGATATTCATCGCCACCGTCATTATTATTCTATAAGTGCCCACAGCTGAGCGAAAGGCTCTTCTCACACGGATAATGTTTGAACATTAATCACCAAGCCCGCTCAAGGCGGATTGACGATTCCAAACTTCCTAATTAGAAATTATAAGTCCAGGTTTCCTCACGATCTGAGTGGAAGCAGCGACTGTCGCAACCGAGGGCCGGGCACGCTACTATAGCAGCGGTAAGACCCCTCTTTGAGGAGTGGCTTGAGAGACGCCACGGCGTCCTCACCTTCCGCCTGACGCAGGTGCTTACCGGGCACGGCAGCTTTGGTAGGTTCCTGTTTCGGATCCAGCGGGAGGAAACGCCCGAGTGTCGTCATTGTGAGGATCTCCTGGAGGACACGGTGGAGCATACGGTGGCGGAGTGCCCTGCTTGGGCTGAGCACCGCCGTGTTCTCAGGGAAGTGATCGGCGGCGGCGACCTCTCGCGCCCGGCCTTAATCGAGGCCATGGTGCAGCGTGAGAGGAACTGGGAAGCTATCTCCTCCTTCTGCGAAGCAGTTATGCTCGCAAAGGAGGAGGCGGAGCGCGTGAGGGAACTATCCTCCTCGCGCCCCAGCCGCCGCAGAAGGCGACATTCCGGACGTCGGGGATCGAGGGATGATCTCCGGCCACCGTAAGCGCGGGTCTGCGGACGGCGAGTAAGGGTAGCTCGCCGCCCGACCAGAACTGGACCCGAGCGTACGGCGCGTAGCGTTCCGCGCGCGCCTCAAAGAGCCAATAGACCACCACAGTCGGGGCCCTAAAGGGCTGATGTTTAGCCGGGGCTGCGGGGTAAGCGCAATGAGGCACCGCGACCTCGGCCCAGAGCAGGAGAAGGAACGGGGGGGTTTTTAGTCAGTAAGAGTCTGACACTCTCTCTCGCCTTACCCTGGGCGGGAGAAGTCATTGGATGATTTTCCCCTGACAAAAAAAAAAAAAAAAAAAAAAAAAGGTTTCCTCACGATGTTTTCCTTCACCGAATGTCAGTGGTGTCTAAATAATCATAGAAAGTACATATAACTCGGAAAAAGTCACATTGGTACTTGCCAGGTTTCGAACCAGCCCCCTCGTGCCTAAGATGGCCACTAAGACCGCGTCGTATCGCGACCTCGCGCATAATGTTATACTCTGTGGACCATAGACCAAATTTTTGTTTTTTTTTTATTATTAATTTATTTTTAGTATATCTTTTTTTGTATTTTTGTTTTCTGTGTGTGCGCTTGCGCGAGAATAAATGTTTTTCTTTCTTTCTTAATGATTTTGACCCCTCAAAAAAACGCGTCTCCGTATAAAGACCTAACTGTACCTCAATAATTAAGACCTGCATTAAAATGTTTCTTTTGTTCAAACATCATTATAAAATAAGACAATAAGCTAGTGTGTCTAGTTGCTTCATTTCCGTGTGCAAGTTCTTAGCTAGTGTGCGTGACGTAATCAAGGATTTTGTTTTATTTTGTGATTGTGCCGTTTCTAGCGTGAATGTTGATATGTATTGAAAGTGAACGCGTTCGAACGAAGTTTATTTTTTTTGTTTTTTTTTTTGTTGTGTTAGGTATGAAGTTTTGTTATTCTTCCGTCTTGTATCGTATGTTTGTAGTATTGGTTGTGATTTAAGATCTTGCGTTAGTAAGCATGAAGTTTAAAGTAGGAGAATATATTAATTGCTTTTTTTTGATGACATATACCTGATGGTAAGCAATCGGCCACAGATACCTGCAACACCGTAGGAGTTCGTTGCGGCCTTTTTACCCGACTACGGCAAAGCAAAAGGAGGGTTTTGGATATTTATAACGTTGTCAAAGTGCTATGGTAGGTAGGTACCTATATGTAACGTGTGACTTCGCCTTTCAGTATTCTGAAAATCTTGTTTCATACTTTTGCAGCGTCGTTTTTTGTCGTAGTTGGTTTTAGTTTTTATGCTTTTGGGGATTAGGGTTAAGGATTGGCGGAGAGGACGGATTGTGCCTCCGGTAACCTTACTTACACCTACCTTACAAACACAGCATTGTGGTTGTTTTACGCTGGTTTTATGTGATGCCGTGGTCACTCCAGTCGAGCCGACCCGTTCGTGCCGCAGCATGACTTTTTTTTTCTTTTAAAAAAAACGTTGCCTCTCATTAGGATTTTCTCCTGTGTCGTGGGTGCGGTTACAAACATACAATTTTACATACACATGACACCCAGACCCGAAACAACAATTTGTGGATCACACAAAGAGTTGTTCCGTGCGGGAATCGAACCCGCGACACTTTGCACGGCAGCCAGTTGCCCAGCCACCACAACAACCGTGCAGTCAATGCGTGCGTGACTCTCCAACACTTAAAGTTAATATTTCAGTAATGCTATGGATTCTACAAAATTTTATCAACTTGCATAGTATCTGAATATTTTTGTGTATTAGGACGGCAAATGAGATGATAGATCACCGATGGTAAGCCATCGGCGCTCCCCCTAGACACTCGCAACACCGGAGATTATTCCTTTAAGGTTAGGGAATTGAGGAATGGGGTATTTTAGAAATTGGAGATGGAAGATGAGAGATGTATTTTGTCAAAATCCCTTCGAGGGATCCCATACGAGGTAAGTTTCTTGTGATCATTCCAGTCGAGCCAGAACATGTGATCCCGAGAATACTAAAATGCTTTAATTTTTTTTAATGAAATGTCGGCAAACTAGCATACGGATTACCTGATGGTAAGAAATCAGTGCCGCCCCTCGACACCCGCAACAACAGAGGAGTAACGAGTGCGTTGCCGAACTTTTGGGGGTTAGGTAATTGGGAGATTTAGGGATTTGGGCAGGGGAAGGATTGGGCCTCCGGTAACTTTACGCACACGGCGTAACACGACGCTGTGGTTGTTACACGGGGATTTTCTGCGACGCTGTGGTATCACTCCGGTCGAGCCGACCCATTGGTGCCAAAACTTGGCTCTGCCGAGGCCTAATCCGCAAATACATATTGCAGAGAATCTATTAGGTAGAGATACATTGTTTCAAATCACCTAGAAATCAGGTTAATCATAATATTCAAAACAAAATAAAACAACCGTTATAGAAAAACTAAAGTACTTTAATTCATAGTTTATATACAGCATATATACTTAAAAGTAATGACGTAACACGTGGTACTAGAAGTGGGCAGTCAGTCTGTCTATTTCGTACAGATCAGACATAATCTCTTCGACCTTCGTGCCGATTTTCTTTGCAATCTGTAACAAAATTTTACATCTTATAAATAACGAGAACGACTGGACCGATTTAGCTAATTATGGTCTTGAAATACTCGTTGAAGTCCAGGAAAAGTTTTAAAGAAAAAAGGTTAGAAAACATTAGTTAATTATGAGACGGAACGAAGTTTGCCGGGTCAGCTAGTAAAACATGTAATTGTTGTATATTGAGTTTATACATAGAGGTTAATTAAAGTCCAAGTACATAAAAAAATCTATTTAATTTAAAAAATGTGCGTACAACTATAAAGTCGACACTGTCCCCCTTATTACAAAACAAGGTTTATCTTTAGTCCAGGTTTAAACCATTGAGTCGGGTTTTGAATTTTGAATCTTATTGTCATCTACCTTCAATTCGAAATACGAAAACTGGCTCAATGGTTTAGTCCTAGACTATAGTAGAATCTTGTTTTATTAAGGCCCTGTAAGTTTGAAAGAAATAAAACGTTATGTTAACGCCTGATAAAATTGCATTGGCAAGTATTTGTCGATCGATATGATGTAACATCACAAAACAGTGAGGCAATAGGCCGCAACAATTATTAAGCTGTAGTTTGTTCGTTTGTTTGAACGCGCTAATCTCCGTAATTACTGGTTCGGATTGAACAATTCTTTATGTGTTTGTTAGTTCTTTTATTCGAGTACTAGCTTTTGCCCGCGACTCCGTTCGCGTGGAATAGTGATTTCCGGCAAATTTTTGGTATAAAAACTATCCTATGTCCTTTCTCGAGTTCCAAACTATGTCTGTACCAAATTTCACAGAAATCGGTTGAGCAGTTTAATCGTGAAGAAAATACAGACAGATAGACAGAGTTACTTTCGCATTTATAATATTAGTTTGGATATAGGCTATATAGTGTATATAGGGTACAAAACACGTTACGATATTTAGGAGCAGCGGGTTTAATCTTTTTAATCGCAGATTTAAGAAATGTTATATTTAATTACATTCTAAAACAATGTTATACCAATTTTACAGATTTAGATCTAAATTATATTCAACATAGAAATGTTTAAGTAGGCAACAAAAGCATAATCCCGTCAAGATCCAATAATAAGTATCGGCAGTGACCAAGTTTACAACAGTAGAGTACTTACATCGAGTTTCTCAGCGTTGGGCATGGTGGAGTACTGCGCGACGAGGTCCCCGTCCAGCATGCCCCGCGCCGGCCCGCCGCCCACCGAGCGCCGAGAGCTCTTGTATGTCCTGGATACACCATAACACAATAAAATTATACTACTTGCTTGTACGTTGAACGAATTCAGAAAATCCTATTACTCAACAAGGGGCCCGAGTCTACTATTTTCAAAGTGTTGTCGTTCCTACACGATACCATTGTCATTTTGCTAAAAATTCGTAATCTGTTAATTCAAAATGGCTGATCATTGGCGTTCGGCGATGTCGTAATATAATTGTAGTACGAGATGTCTTGTAACGAATTATAAACAATAACTGCACATTAATATTCTAAACGTAAATCATTGAATAAAGGAACTGACATTTTTTTATTAATTTACTGCATTATATCAAATATTCATTTGTCATTATGTACGAGATTACCGTTCTAAAGAATTATTTCAATGAAGTGGCATTGGAAAGTTATAATGACGCTATCGTGTTAGTAGATTACCAAACTTGTCAAAATCAACAATTTTGAAACCAATGATCGACTATTCTGACACTATTGTAACAGTAGACTCGAGGCCCTGTTGTTACCTAAGGGTTTAAGGTTTTTAAGGTTAGCTAAGGGCTGATTTTTCAATGGTTAGATAAAAGTTACCTGGGGAATAATTATAATGCTATCGCGTCAGAATGTTTGTATAAGACAGTGACAGCAACAATTTTATTCCTTAGATATTATTTATCTGACTATTGAAAAATCAGCCGTAAATGTAGCTTCTGAGAAATAGGAACAATGATGAGTCAGCATATTTGTATTGTATCTATAAATATTGGCATACGCTATTGTGCTCAGTTTTGGTAATAAAAATATATTAGAAAGCTTTTCAGTGTCAAATTACTTATACAGTATATTGTGAAATACATTAATTAGTTTTTTGTGCCAAGTTGATCGTATGTTCATTTGGCGCACTTTTTTAAGTTATAAGTCGGCAAACGAGCGAACTCAATTCTGGTAACCGCAATCAGAGCCACATATGGACACCCGCATTGCAAGAATGGAGGAGTGCGGTGCCGACCTTTTTGGAGCTTAGGGATTTGGAGATTTTAGAATTTGAGATTTTTTGTATTTGGAGATTTTGTGATTTGGATATTTTGTGATTTGGAGATTTTCGGATTTGGAGATTTTAGATTTTCGGAGGGATTGGGGAAGGGAAAGGATTGGGCTTCCGGGAACCACACTCACACGGCGAGACACAACTCTATGGTTGTTTCACTCCGGTCGAGCCAACCCATTAGTGCTGAAGCATATTCCATATAAACATTGAGTAGTGTGGTATACCTGTAGGCGCGCGGGTTGAGGCCGGCGACATGGCAGCAGTAGTTGTTCATGACGTTCTGCAACATCAGCAGGCGGCGGTACATCTTCTCCGTTATCGGCAACACGTAGCCCACGCCGCCGTCCAACGTCGCTGCGGGGGCACATACATATCATCAACTTTATATTCCTACTACTGAGCAAAGGCCTCTTCTCAAACGGAGAAGGTTTTAGCATTAACCCATTATCTGTCGGTATATGATGCACGAAAATACATAGTGGCTCGCTTATATATAAATTCAGAATTCATATAAGCGTTAATTTCAGGTTTGCATGCCACTGATTAATCACCACGCTTGCTCAAGGCTTATTGACGATTTTAAACTTAAATTAATTAATTAATCTATGAGCGAACCTGAAATATACTCTTAATTAATAAAATTAAGAATTAGAGGTTAGCTCGCAATGTTTTTCTTTCGCCTTCTGAAAGTGGTGTCTAAATAATAATCAAATCAAATAATTTTTAGTTTTTATGATTTGAAATATATACGGCTGAGGAACACACAGGAACATTGTTATATTATAGACAATGGTTTGTCTTTGACCACATAGGTAATAATAATGCATATATTATACGAGTAACTTCGGCCAGCGGTTTCTTCTAATCAGAAAAAAAATAGCCTATGTGTTATTCCAGACTATAATCCATATCAGTGCAAAATTACGTATAGTAGTTGTACGTGAAAGACTAAAAAACAACTATTCAACAATACTTATAAATTACAGCGTTTAAAATTATTTGGCAACGACTTTTTTGTCTTGTCTCTTTTTTGAGGAGGGACCATCTCCAAATAATTACTCACATCATGCGAGTGTCAGACTTACTGACTTGAAACGAACCATCCTATCCATATTGCGCGGTGTCTTATTGCGCTTATCCCACAACCCCGGCTGAACATCAGTCCTATGGGGCCCCGTCTGTGGTGGTCTATTGGACCAGTGAGGCGCTCGTACTCCAGCCTTAATATATACATATGTAGTAGATACTCACTGAACATGGTGACATGTCTCCTGTGGTTGGAGTTAGGGTCAGGGCGAGCGTTGATTCTGAACATTGCGTTGACCTGTTGGCCTAGATGGTAATCACTCTTGCGGATTAGACGCTGACCTGGGAGGAGAAAATAATATATTGTTAGTGTGGGAGAGTCAAGCTTTAGCACGAATGGGTCGACTCGACCGGAGTGATACCACGGCCTCACAAAAAACCAGTGAAACAACCGCAGCGTTGTGTTGCATCGTGTAATTGAGTTTACCGGAGAACCAGTCCCTCCCCCTACCCCCATCTCTTCCCAATCCTTAAGTGTCCAAAACCCTTAACCCTAAAAGGCCGGTAACGCACTCGAACTCCTTTGGTATTGCGGGTGTCCATGGGCGGCGACGATTGTTTACTATCAGATAATCCGATTGGTCGTTTGCCGACCTATAGCATAAAAAAATGTAATTAAATATTCTAGTAGATAGTATAGAAGTATAGATTGTTTTAATGAATATATTACCTCCGTAGCTCTCCCTAGCTTGCGGCTGGTACATGAACAGCGCGAGGTTTCCCTCGGCCTCGCTCACCAGGAACCCAAGCGTTGTGTTGTCCACCATAAACTCCATATCGTATATCTACAACCAAATAGAAAGCCTTAGAATATACTATCGTGGTAGAAAAGAGATTAAGACCTCACAGACTTAGCATGTATAAAGGTGCGGTTTTGAAAACGAAACTTGACAAGTACTAAAGTGACTTTTTGTGAGTTACATGTACTTTCTACGATTATTGAGACAGCACTGACAAATATCATGAAGTAACCAAAACTAACAATTTCTTACTATACGTTTCAACTCGCAATTCCGCTGTCAGCCAGCGATGAGATTAATAAAAAAAACTAATTTAAATAAGAAATAATATGTATTACTAACAACCGGTTTCCGAAAGGCCGATCAATGTTAAAATCAATTTAACCTCTTGTCAAGTCATCTGATTGCTTGACTGAATTATCAACAACCAATCAGATGACTTGACAAGAGATTTAACAGGAGATTAGTTAATTTTAGCGTTGACAAGCCTTTCAGAAATCGGGTGTAATGTTCAGTGGTCAGCAGTCAACGTTAGTTTTTTGCTATTTTATTGTTTATTTTTCTATAGTTGAATATCCAATTACACATATAATAAAGATAAAATAATTTGAGCTAGTCACTGTATTTTTAGTAACCCTTTTTAAGAGGGGGGGGAGGAGTTCATAACTGATTTATTTCTTACCTGAGCACTCCTCAGGTCTCTGGAGACGAGAGACAGTGTCCTATGCTGTGCCTGGTACCGCAGCAACGAGATCGACTTGTATACATCAGCTACAAGCACCAAGTTCTTTACAGACAACATTTTATGTACGTATATCTGTGTGTCTATGAACGCCACGCCAACTAGATCGTTGTCTTTTAACTGCCATATGTAGATCTGTAAAAAAAGTTTTAAATTGTTTTTGTTTGTACTAGCTTGTACTTCGTCCGCGTGAAATTTAATTATCGTAACCTGCGGTACATTGCAGCATTATAGCGCTTGGACTCGAAACCCTAGCTGGTTATAATTTTGAATAAATCAATTTTTGTGTACTCTCTCATGTCAAAACTATTAAACAGATTTGTATTAAAAAATAACACAGTTATAGATTATGGTCTTATTTTCTTTTTTCTTTAAAAAACGTTGCCCTACACTTTGATTTTCTCCTGTGTCGTGGGTGCGTTTACAAACATACAATTTCTCATATACATCACAACAGAACATCAATTTGTGGATCACACACACACAAGGTAATTAAATTACACACATAGGGTACTTTTAATCGGATAACGCGGGTAAGGCCGCCGACAGCAGCTAATATAAAATAATTATTATTTGTAAAGAAACAGGCACAACTACGTATTGACTGGCTATTACTTATTTAATTAATTAAAATTCTCTCGAATATTTTAAACCCAGTTTTCGTTTGTTTATGTTTAATAACTATAATAATATTCGACATACCTTTTGTCCGACAGCAGATATAAGGTATCCGAGCACCTGCGTGAGCGCAGTGACGGGTCCCTTCTGTTCCTTAGCGTACAGTTCCTTGAACCTGTTCTTCGTTAGGGGCTGGCCCGGCTCAGGGACCACGTCTATGATATCGTAGATTATTATCTGAAGGAAAAAACAAGTAATTATTATAAAAGGTCATAAAACCTTATTAGAAAATCTATGCCATATGTTTTATACAAAATTAAATCATTATAAGATAGTCCTGATGGTAAGCAATCGGCGTGGTTTAAGGACACCCGAGTGGAGTTCTATTTTGACGTTTCAAAAGTACCTATTTATGGTTTAGTTGGAATAAATTATTTTACTTTGACTTTGGTATCCTTTATTTTACTGCTCATGTCGTCGGAACAGCAGAAAAATAAAGTCAATATTTTTTTTTCTTTATGTGATAGGTCGCCAAACGAGTAGACTAATTACCTGATGGTAAGCAATCAGCGCCGCCCATGGACACCCGTAATACCAAAGGCGTTACTAACAGTGCGTTGCCGGCCGATTGTGGGTTATTAGGGGTTTAAGAATAGGGGATTTGAGGATTAAGGATGGAGGAGAAAGATCCGGTAAAGTTTTCTGGGAGGCCGTGGTTTCACTCCGGTCGAGCCGACCCATTCGTACCGAAACTTTCCAACACTTATATAAAATAATCAATAAATTAATTATAGTTTTTATCGTGTCAACTCACCCTCCCTCTGGATGTAATATCTTCACTGTAATTGTAATTAGTTCCTATAGCTATGTAACCACGTAGACCAGATCTGGAACAACCAAATTATGTGTTAAAACTACTTATCTGTATATACAAAATTAAATGCCACTTTTCGTTGTAACGTTATAACTCAACAATGCCTTTAGCGATTTGGCTAATTTTGATATTGAATTATTCGTGGAAGTCCAGAGAATAGCGTAGAGATTCTTTTTATTTTTTTTTAATATTGTAAATCGACATCCACACAGGCGTAGCCGCGGGCGACCGCTAGCACTATATAGACTGCATAGTTGACGCAGTGGCTGGGCAATCAGGTTCGATTGCCGCATAGAAAAGTCTTTGTGTAATCCACAAATTATTGTTCCGTGTCTGGATGTGATGTGTATGTGAAATTGTATGTTTGTAAACGCAACCACACGACACTAATGAAGAAAATCCTAAAGCGGGGCAATGTGTTTTTTAACATTCTTAAAAGGAACTATGCTCAAACACAGGTGATTGTGTAACTCGTGTACGTGCGCCTTTTTTGACGTAGAAAAAGTCTTCTATTGATTTAAACCTAAATTTATTTATAGCGACATCTATCTCACAACAATAATAACAGCACCAATCACGAGCAAGATTCTACATCGCGCTATAAGAGTTCTCTACACAATTAGAACAACCGTCGGGCACTACCCACTAGACAGAACTTTGGAGGATCCTCCCTTTTCAATGGAGGATGAGGAACGTTCCACCCTAGTCTCTCATACTTTTAAACTCTTTTCTCAAACAACAAAAATCGCTTTGCTATAATTATTATTATTGAAGTAAACTAACCTGGTCCCCTCATAAGACAGGGAGACGTTCTTCAAACAGGTGACATGTTCCCAGTCGTCCAACTCGATGCGAGTGTTTGGGATGATCTCCCACGAGACCGGCGAGAAGAGAGTCACGAAGAACTTCTCTTGATGTGGGTATGGGAATCTGAAAGAATATTTACTTATTAAAAGAATGTCACGTCTTACTTACACTATTTATAACTCAAGAATGGCTGAAATAATTTCGTTGCGAATTGGTCGGGATGTAGTTTAGAATCGGAAAAAGAACATACAATATGGTAGAGTAGTGAGGGTAGGGTAGAGTAAGGTAGGGTTGGGTAGTTAGGGTAGTTTAGTAGTAGATAGATAGTAGATGGTAGAGTAGGGGGAGGGTAGGTAATGTAGGGTAGATTGAAAAAATTCAGCTGATATCCTTCAGAACAATAATACTATGATGAAAAATAGAAACTGAAAATAAAATAACGCCTACTGTTTGTTTATTTGCGCACGCAAATCTCCAAAATTAATAGACGCATTCGAACGAAAGTTTCAACTTACTGTATAGCTGATAAACTTGGACAATATTTACGGAACAATTACTTTTGGAAAGTGGATTATACGATGCACTAACATGTTAAACGATAAAAAAATATATTTTTATACGATCCCTTGATGGTAAGTAATCAGCGCCGCCCATGGACACCCGCAATACTAGAGGAGTGACAGGCTCATTGTCTCAGGTACAGAGAACTCACCTATCCCCTTTATTATCGCTGCTCTTCTCTTTGTCCTCCCCGTTGAACTTGTAGTACGAAGTAGTAGGGGTGCTGGTGGAGGCCACGAGGCAGTACGTCTTGGACTCAAGGTGGAAGGTCACGAAGTGAGGAGTCACGCGGAGAGGAACCTTACGGACTGGCCACGCAGCGTCGTACGATAGATGCGTCGGTAACGCGCTGATGCGGAGCGATGACTGGAAAAGAAAATTATTATTAATTTATTTGCAGAAAATAATCATTTATTTCTTCATAATATAGTCTGAATGGTGGACTAAAGCGGTCTTATAACAAAATAATGTATTTATATGGTCTAGGTTTAAACCACTGAGAAGGTTTTTTGTGTTTCGAATTGATTAAGACTTTAAATACAAGATGTGTTGTAAGGACTGATTTTTCAAATGCAAATAAATGTTATCTGAGGAATAAAATTGTTGCTGTCACTGTCTAATACAAACATTCTGACGCGACAGCATCATAATAATTGTTCCGCAGATAACTTTTATCTAACGATAGAAAAATTAGCCCTAAATGTTGTAAGCCTTTTTTTTGTCAGGGGAAAATCATTAAATGACTTCTCCCGCCTAGGGTCGCCTTCTCCTGCTCTGGGCCGAGGTCGCGGTGCCTCATTGCGCTTACCCCTCCACCCCGGCTGAACATCAGCCCTTTAGGGCCCCGTCTGTGGTGGTCTATTGGGTCTTTGAGGCGCGCGCGGAACGCTACGCGCCGTACGCTCGGGCCTGGTTCTGGTCAGGCGGCGAGCTGCCCTTACTCGCCGACCGCAGGCCCGTACTTACGGTGGCCGGAGATCGTCCCTCGAGCCCCGACGCCCGTAGTGTCGCCTACTGCAGCAGGTGGGACGTGCGTCGCACTCTCCGTGCGTCGGGCACACAGTATCGTATTCAGACGTATTCTAATTGACTGCTCGGTTGGAGCGGTAGCTAGCCAACTGGCTGCCGTGCAGTTCGCGGGTTCAATTCCCACACGGAACAACACTTTGTGTGATCAACAAATTGGTTCTAGGTCTGGGTGTCATGTGCATGTGAACTTGTATGTTTGCAACCGCACCCACACCCACCCACGCTGTATGTTACCTTGGCGTTGAAGTAGAGGAACCCTTGTGGGCAGTTGGTGTTGTGGAAGGCGGCGAAGCTGGCGACGGGGGCGCTGTATGTTACCTTGGCGTTGAAGTAGAGGAACCCTTGTGGGCAGTTGGTGTTGTGGAAGGCGGCGAAGCTGGCGACGGGGGCGCTGTATGTTACCTTGGCGTTGAAGTAGAGGAACCCTTGTGGGCAGTTGGTGTTGTGGAAGGCGGCGAAGCTGGCGACGGGGGCGCTGTATGTTACCTTGGCGTTGAAGTAGAGGAACCCTTGTGGGCAGTTGGTGTTGTGGAAGGCGGCGAAGCTGGCGACGGGGGCGCTGTATGTTACCTTGGCGTTGAAGTAGAGGAACCCTTGTGGGCAGTTGGTGTTGTGGAAGGCGGCGAAGCTGGCGACGGGGGCGCTGTATGTTACCTTGGCGTTGAATTAGAGGAACCCTTGTGGGCAGTTGGTGTTGTGGAAGGCGGCGAAGCTGGCGACGGGGGCGCTGTATGTTACCTTGGCGTTGAAGTAGAGGAACCCTTGTGGGCAGTTGGTGTTGTGGAAGGCGGCGAAGCTGGCGACGGGGGCGCTGTATGTTACCTTGGCGTTGAATTAGAGGAACCCTTGTGGGCAGTTGGTGTTGTGGAAGGCGGCGAAGCTGGCGACGGGGGCGCTGTATGTTACCTTGGCGTTGAAGTAGAGGAACCCTTGTGGGCAGTTGGTGTTGTGGAAGGCGGCGAAGCTGGCGACGGGGGCGCTGTATGTTACCTTGGCGTTGAAGTAGAGGAACCCTTGTGGGCAGTTGGTGTTGTGGAAGGCGGCGAAGCTGGCGACGGGGGCGCTGTATGTTACCTTGGCGTTGAAGTAGAGGAACCCTTGTGGGCAGTTGGTGTTGTGGAAGGCGGCGAAGCTGGCGACGGGGGCGCTGTATGTTACCTTGGCGTTGAAGTAGAGGAACCCTTGTGGGCAGTTGGTGTTGTGGAAGGCGGCGAAGCTGGCGACGGGGGCGCTGTATGTTACCTTGGCGTTGAAGTAGAGGAACCCTTGTGGGCAGTTGGTGTTGTGGAAGGCGGCGAAGCTGGCGACGGGGGCGCTGTATGTTACCTTGGCGTTGAAGTAGAGGAACCCTTGTGGGCAGTTGGTGTTGTGGAAGGCGGCGAAGCTGGCGACGGGGGCGCTGTATGTTACCTTGGCGTTGAATTAGAGGAACCCTTGTGGGCAGTTGGTGTTGTGGAACGCGGCGAAGCTGGCGACGGGGGCGCTGTATGTTACCTTGGCGTTGAAGTAGAGGAACCCTTGTGGGCAGTTGGTGTTGTGGAAGGCGGCGAAGCTGGCGACGGGGGCGCTGTATGTTACCTTGGCGTTGAAGTAGAGGAACCCTTGTGGGCAGTTGGTGTTGTGGAAGGCGGCGAAGCTGGCGACGGGGGCGCTGTATGTTACCTTGGCGTTGAAGTAGAGGAACCCTTGTGGGCAGTTGGTGTTGTGGAAGGCGGCGAAGCTGGCGACGGGGGCGCTGTATGTTACCTTGGCGTTGAATTAGAGGAACCCTTGTGGGCAGTTGGTGTTGTGGAACGCGGCGAAGCTGGCGACGGGGGCGCTGTATGTTACCTTGGCGTTGAAGTAGAGGAACCCTTGTGGGCAGTTGGTGTTGTGGAAGGCGGCGAAGCTGGCGACGGGGGCGCTGTATGTTACCTTGGCGTTGAAGTAGAGGAACCCTTGTGGGCAGTTGGTGTTGTGGAAGGCGGCGAAGCTGGCGACGGGGGCGCTGTATGTTACCTTGGCGTTGAAGTAGAGGAACCCTTGTGGGCAGTTGGTGTTGTGGAAGGCGGCGAAGCTGGCGACGGGGGCGCTGTATGTTACCTTGGCGTTGAAGTAGAGGAACCCTTGTGGGCAGTTGGTGTTGTGGAAGGCGGCGAAGCTGGCGACGGGGGCGCTGTATGTTACCTTGGCGTTGAAGTAGAGGAACCCTTGTGGGCAGTTGGTGTTGTGGAAGGCGGCGAAGCTGGCGACGGGGGCGCTGTATGTTACCTTGGCGTTGAAGTAGAGGAACCCTTGTGGGCAGTTGGTGTTGTGGAAGGCGGCGAAGCTGGCGACGGGGGCGCTGTATGTTACCTTGGCGTTGAAGTAGAGGAACCCTTGTGGGCAGTTGGTGTTGTGGAAGGCGGCGAAGCTGGCGACGGGGGCGCTGTATGTTACCTTGGCGTTGAAGTAGAGGAACCCTTGTGGGCAGTTGGTGTTGTGGAAGGCGGCGAAGCTGGCGACGGGGGCGCTGTATGTTACCTTGGCGTTGAAGTAGAGGAACCCTTGTGGGCAGTTGGTGTTGTGGAAGGCGGCGAAGCTGGCGACGGGGGCGCTGTATGTTACCTTGGCGTTGAAGTAGAGGAACCCTTGTGGGCAGTTGGTGTTGTGGAAGGCGGCGAAGCTGGCGACGGGGGCGCTGTATGTTACCTTGGCGTTGAAGTAGAGGAACCCTTGTGGGCAGTTGGTGTTGTGGAAGGCGGCGAAGCTGGCGACGGGTGCGTGGTCGTGCGCGAGCGCGTGCAGACGGAGCTCGCCGCGCGCGGACACGAGCACGAGGTGGGGGGTCCGCCCGCATACAAACACGCCGTTGTACCCGCCCACGTTACCTAATAAAACGTAATAAACCACACTTCAAAATCGAATCAGATGACGAGACATGGCGAATAACATTGTCAGTTCTATAAGAATGCACTTAAGGCGCTGATAGACTACCGACCTGACTACTTATTTGGAAACTTTGTCTCTTCATGTAATGTACTCTCGTCAATTGTTTTATGTAGTTGACCGGCATTTAGATTAACTAGTGGCAGGTAATCGGCGCCGCCCATGGACACTAGCGACATCAAACGTTAACGGCGTTTTGGGGATTTAGAATTAAAAAATGCTTGGCTCTCCCACACTTAAAACCTGCCTACTTTCTTTAAATCAAACATGGCGAATACCTACCAATGTGACTGTTTTAAATTGCACTCAAGGCACCGATTGCTCCACCAACCCGAACGTTCAATTGAACACATTATCTCTAGGTAGTCGCAAATATTTTTTTACATGGTTGGTCAGCTAATGAGCAAACATTCTTTTGAGGATTAGGATTCCGGATATTTAGGGATTGAGAATTGGGCTTCCGACAACCTCACTCACAAGACGAAACACAACGCTATGGTTGTTTGACATCAGGTTTTTATGAAGCCATAGTATCACTCCTGTCGAGCCAACCCAGCTCTCTCACAGTTCAAATTTGCCAAACATACCATATATTTGGAAATACAGAAAAGAGACTATTTCATATATAAAGTCAACATAATGTAAGGCGCTCAGCTAGGTGGACTGACGATATCCGCAGTGCGTTTGAATGAGAAGAGCTGAACATCGAGTTCAGTGGCGTGCAATTAGGCAGACCTATGTCCAGCTGTGGACGGAATCTGGATGATGATTATGATATTCCAAACTAATATTATAAATGCGAAAGTAACTCTGTCTGTCTGTCTGTCTTTTCTTCACTTCTAAGCTACTGAACCGATTTCTGTGAAAGGTACAGACATTTGGAACTCGAGAAATGACATACGATGGGACGTTTTTATACCAAAAGTCTGCAGGAAGTCACTATTCCATGCGGACGGAGTCGAGGGCAAAGGCTAGTGATGATAATAAGTCAACTATAATTAGATTGAATATGTGTATTATAAGTACTGACTGAAGTATCTGCACTGTCGCACGTTCTCCTTGAGCAGCGCGGCCTCGTAAGAGTCGTCGGGCGAGGACAGGGGCTCCGCGCTGTACCCGAAAGGGAACGACACGCGCGCGCGGCTGAAGCGGAGCTTCAGGTTGCCGCGGGGGTACTTGTACGCCTGGTGAAAACATTCATCAAATTAATATTATGCTCTAGATGGTTAACTAAAGGTTGGCAATGTGAGTTTAAATCATTTATTCCCAAAAAGACAATAAATCCACTTATATGAAAATACAAAATTAACATTTAGTTGCATTATGAAATTACCCGCCACCGTGATAAGTAAGTAAAATAACTGTTTACGTAACACAATCGTAACGTCATTATAGACTATAAGTAATTTCTTTAGCCGGTAGGGTAGTTTAAAACATTAATAGCGACAAAATGCATAATGTTAACCTGGTAGGCATCCGCTCAACATTTTATTTTTTATTCGAAATTAATAATATTAGTCGACTGGATTAATGCAACTTTGGATAAGAAAAGTTTCCTATAATATATTTAGACAGTTGAGATTTGAAAATGTTGAAGGAGCTTATATTGGCATGTCTTTTAATAATAAAGAGGTTAACTATAAAAAATACATACAAAGATTATTTAAATTTAGTTAATTTTAGCTATTACGTCGATCGTCATCGATATAGGTAACTACTTGATTGTAAAGATTTAGACAACTTTTAGATAAAAAAATACATGCTAAAATTGTTGTCCTTTAGTTAAATGTATACAGATAATCAAAGCACTATACGAAAGGCAGTAGAACCACAATTATACGTGGAACAATATGCACTGCTGCCTTTTGGCGTTCGCCAAAAAGCAATGAAATTATAAGTAAAATGGTGTATATAGGTTACCTAAACAAATTCGATTTTCAAAAACGACACACTGATACACACATGAACAATTCCTATGTTTAGACGTTAAAGTGAGATGGCATGATTCAATAATAGCGAGTGAAAAAGAGACAAATATGAAAAAGTGTGGCTAGTTAGCCACATTTTAATGTATCACTTGCTGAGCGCTTGTAACCTATCTACACCTTTTTACTTATAATATAATTGCCAAAAAGATTTCAGGATTCGAGTACTGGGGAATACGGGTAGGCGGATTTTGGGGTTGGGAGATTCGAGTTTTAGGGAAATGGGGGATTGAGGAATTGAAGGATTGTTGAATTGAGATTGTAAATGATTGGTAGTTTTGAGAATTATGTCCGATACACTATTTGGTAAACGACCAGGTCAAGGTCAAAGTCAAAGTCAAAATCATTTATTTCAATTAGGCTACAGTGGGCACTTTTGAACGTCAAGCAAAAAAAAAGAAAATATATTTCAAGAGGTTCAACTTTATGCGTGTCAGTCTGTCGGTCAGTCCTCTAGTACAGCTATTTGCTTGTTACAAAGTGTAGATTCCGATGGAGAAGAAAAAGCAAGAAACTCCATGGTCACTCTTTTTCAATCAGTTTTACGATTCATTTTAGTGACTTATCATTATCAATATGATGCAGTCGCACTAGCTAGTGTACGAAGAGAGCAAACTGGATACACTTATACCGGGGTTTGTTGGGTAGGGAAGGAACGGGATGAAATATAGTCAGGAAGTGTCTAACACCTTCTCTTGACACAACCAGGGCGAGAGAACAAAACTCACTTGATGATTTTCCGCCCTTGTAACTCTGATTTTACACTGAATTGCAACCCCAAATGTTAAGCCTCATCAGTGGTGGTCTGTTAACTCTATGAGGCATATGTCAACAATCTGCTTTTTTTTATGTGATATGTCGGCAAACGAGCTGGCGGATTACCTTATGGTAAGCAATCAGTGCCGCCCATGGACATCCGCAACGGAGGAGTTACGAGTGCGTTGCCGACCTTTTAGGGATTAGGAATTTGGAGATTTAGGGATTCAGGAGGGATTGGGGGAGAGGAAGGATTGGGCTTATAACTTAACTGCTGTAACAAGAGAACCCAACCCCTCCTCCTTCCTCCCCCCTCCCTTCAATAACTTGGACAATTTAAAATAATTTATTTCAATTAGACCATTACAGGCACTTTTTAAAGATATAAAGTGTCAATCTGTCGGTTAGTCCTCTTAGTAAAGCTAATTGCTCGTTCCAAAGTGTAGATTCCGATGGAGAAGAACGAGAAATATACTCCATATATTTATTTATTTATACACTTTATACAAAAGAATGTACAGGCGGACTTAATGCCTTAGGCATTGTCTAACAGTCGACCTTCAGGTATTACGTTACCATATATTACGAGTTGTATATGTATTAGGGGTTGAGTCTATACAGAAGTTAGAACGTACCTGGTATATCATGAGCTGGTCCTCGCAGCGCATGAACATGAGTACCCGCGACCCTTTATGCCCCAGCCCCACCACCAGAAGTTCCCTGCACTTGTCAGCGTCTGCGTTCTGTGCCGTGCTGCCCAGTTCCTCCTCATCGATCCCTCCACTGGGGATGGGGACTGACTCCAAACTGTCCGCTAGAATCTGTCGAAACCGTATCAAAATCGCTTTAGTCATTATACATCTTTACTAATATTATAAATTGGAAAGTAAGTTTGTTTTTTCCGCTTTTACGCCGTAACTACTGAACCGATTGCTTTGAAATTTTGCAAACGTAAAGTTAGAAATCCGGATTAAATTGATTTTCCTGAGGCATACAATAATATTGTTAGCTTCATACTAGTTCGGCGATAGATAGCGCAGTGTGTCGTTTAAAACAAGGTAACATGTTGCAAACGAATATGCACATGTAAACTTAGAAGTTAAATCCTTACTAACATTATAATTATACAAACGGATTCCACGCGAGCGAAGCCGCGGGCGGAAACTAGTTCATAACAAAAACTGGCGACCTTTTATTTCATTCAAGTTTGCATTCACAAAATGGCGTCAATGTTTGGATGTGAAGAGTTGAACATCGAGTTCAGTGGCGTGCAATGGGGGGATTTGGCTTTTTTCCAGCAGTGGACGAAATCAGGCTGATGATGATGATATAGCGCCAATAGTTTTGAGTTCTTGTTTTAGGTCTAGCTGGTATTATACCTCTGAACACTCAATTTTCAGTTCACACTCAATATCACATTCAGCAGATTATACTAAAAGACCTTCACTCCTAAACGCTTGGCTCTTGGCTCTGATAGCTTGGCTCTTGACACAGAAAAGTTTCCACACACTAGTAAAAAAAAACTCAACAAAATATCGCAAAAACACGTTTAGAATTTAACAAAAAGACTTAAAACGACACTAGCGCCACTGGAGCAAAAAACTCACCCTGTTCCCAGCACAGGCATCTCGTACAAGGAAACTGAGCCTCATCTCTGGGAGCGAGTAGATCTCGAGGTTACCATTGAGACGGAGGACGAAAAGCCAGTAAGTAGGTTTCACTTCGACCAAGTATTTCTTCCACCATCGGGATATGCGACGCGGCACTCCCGGGTTCTTTGATTGTTCCGCCAACATTATCTGGAGAAAAAATATAAATGATAAACAGTCATACAAAAAGTAAAAACACGTTTATATTCACGTTAACTCTTTATTAGGAGCAATGGACCTATTTAATATGCCTTTTTTCGTCAGGGGAAAATTATCTAATGACTTCTCCCGCCGAAGGTAAGGCGAGAGAGAGTGTCAGACTCTTACTGACTAAAAACCCACTGTTCCTTCTCCTGCTCTAGGCCGAGGTCGCGGTGCCTCATTGCGCTTACCCCGCAACCCCGACTGAACATGAGCCCTACAGGGCCGCGTATGTGGTGGTCTATTGGCGTATATACGCTACGCGCCGTACGCTCGGGTATTTAATAACTCGAATTATTTACTAGTAGATAGCCCAAAGTACCAGGAATCAAGCCCCCCCCCCCTCCCTTATACCTCATTCGGAAATTCTCTAATAATTATTTCCGTATAACCCCCAAACGACAGGCAATGCAATTGACCCTCATCTAGCGTACATAGGTGGCACCGATTGCTTACCATCAAATGGTAGTAAATAACAATTTGTGAAGCACCTATATAGGTTAGCTCTATGAATTTAAATAATACTAGCTACTCTCGCGCTGTTTCGCCGCTGCTCGGCAAAATTTAATCGTAGCGTGATGTTTTATAGCCTATAGCACTCAGGAACATTGTAGCTACCTATCAGTGAAGGAATTTTGGCAATCCGACCAGCGGTTCCAAAGATATCCCCCTACATACAAACTTACAAATTTCACCTCTTTATAATATTAGTATAGACTAGTAAATACTAATTATTGAACCATCCTCTTGAATCACTCTATCCACTAAAAAACCGCATCAAAATCTGTGACGTAGTTTTAAAGATCTAAGCATACATAGGGACAGACAGCCGGAAGAGACTGTAGATACTCACGCTAGCCATGGATGCAGGTGTTTGATCCCCTCCGTACAGGAGTTCGTCCTCGTCGTTGAGTTCATACACTGCGCCCGGCTTGAAACCTTCAGCTTTCACGTTCTTGCCTTTCATTTTACCACTGAACTCGCCTTTCACCTGAGTTAAAATAAATGTTAATTTTAACTAAAATAGTACAAAAACTCCACATTATTGAGGGGCGAAATATCATTAAGATGATATAAGATAAAAAATATTTGTGTTTTTAGTTGTATAAGAAAACAATATTTACAATATAGATGTATAAATGTACTATAATACTTATGTAATTTCCAACTTTTCCCCTTATCCTCAACCCAGAAACCCCTATCCTTAAAATCCTAATAACCCACAAGAGGTCGACAACGGACTTATAGTAAGTACATAAACCTTTGGTATTATGAGCGTTCATAGGCGGGGGTGATTGCTTACCATCAGGTAATTAAAAATGTAAGCTCCTACAATTCATTCAAAGAACAACGTATTAATAATATTCCGCTAACCACCAACCCATCAACCACTATTGAATGTATGGTAGAAGTATCCACTTAAATAAACAAAAAAACTAATAATGTTAATATAATAAGCACTTTTACACCCGGTTTCTGAAAGGCTTGTCAACGCTAAAATTAACTAATTTCCTGTTAAATCTCTTGTCAAGTCATCTGATTGGTTGTTGATAATTCAGTCAACCAATCAGATGACTTGACAAGAGATTAAATTGGTTTTAATATTAATCGGCCTTTCGGAAACCGGGTGTTATTATATGTTTCTCGTGTAAGTGACTTTAGTATTTTATGAGAATAAAATTTCTTTAACCAAAAATCCGTCTTCTGGTTTGGTAGCATCTGCAAAAAAAAGGTACAAAGTAAAAAGATAATTTTACCTGCGTGTTCCCAGCGTCGGGAGGAGAGAAGAGTCCACTGAGGTCGCGGTACACCGTCGCGCGCAGTAGGGGAGGGCGGTGAGGGACTGATTGACGCGTTGGGGCCAGACGACCTGACGCCTGCAGGACATACACTCATGGTCAGCTCACATATCATACATTTAAACTAAACTTCTTGCTAGATGTGGGACAGCCAAAATCACGGTTAGCAATTAGGTAACAACATATCGTATGCTTAATAGTAAAAAGCCATAACTCAAAAATAAGGTATTTGAATCTTAACAATTATATCTCAGTAATAAGGTTAAATTTTGATGTACCCTCTTTTATGAGTTAGTTCTATTTTCTATTAATCGTGCGATATATGTAGTTACGCGGGTATTAACGCGGAAAATTATTATTTGAATCACTTGGTAGGCTTGACGTTTAGCAGCTAATGGGCTAACTTCAGACTCGCCAAGATACGTCGGCGGTATTGTATATATTTTGTTAATATGAAACGCGAAAGTTCGAAAGTTAGTAAAGCAATTAGGTGATTCGTAAATTATGATTAATTTTACACGAAAGTCGTAAAAAGTCCATTGAAATTATTGAAATATTTGCCGCGACGTGATTATATGACCAATTTGTAATTATTATCATAATGATCACCCTATAATTTTCAAAACGCTTGCTCAAAGTGAAATGATAGTTTCAAATATATAATTAGAAATTAAAAATAATAATAATAAATCCGCAAGGCAGCTTGTGGCGAGCTGTTGGGCAGTGGCGACCCCACGGACCTGACTCCCGGGAGGTGTCTTGTTCTTCTCTTTCCGGTTAGTCCTCGTGACAAGCTGGAGTGAACACTGATGAGGAACAAGCCCTCTCACCTCATTCTTGCCTTAATTGGCTGGCTTGAGTGGAGATTCGCAAGAGTAGGAGTTGAAGGAGACTCGGGGGAAGGATGTATCTCAGTAAGATGCTGGTAGGGGTCTTGACCGTACTTCCGGGATTGCTCTGATAGCCGTGGGATGCCTCTCCTTCCCCAAGCAGCTCAACGTATGTTGCCTCCGTGTCGCTACATGCTAGCGGCCGTTTCCGGGGGCCCATTAATTGAGTTTGCCAGTCACCCCCTGCCTGTTTATCCGTATGTATCAATATTGGTCAGGGGCAGGGGCCATAGTATTTCCATAGTTTTCATCCACTAGTCCATAGCAACCCATACCCATAACCTTATAAATTTTTACCACATTTCGCAATAGTCCTCCATCAACCGGGGATTGTCCTTGGGTGCACTTTCATAGTGCATACAGGGATAACTGCCGGCTGATGTCCCATTTCACTTATATTAAAGTTGTTCAAAGGGCCTCTGCGAGTTGGCTTCGGCCCCTCGTACGCCTTCCAAAAGTCCGGGACCCTGTGGTCCCGTGAGTGGAAAGGAACATACAAAATAATAATAATAATCATCATCGTTATCAACTATAATTTTCTTGTCATATCGAAAAGGTTTGAGCATTAATCGCGACACTTGCTCGAGGCGGACTGATAATTCCAAACTTAAATTATTAGAAATTGTAAGTCCAGATTTGTATCTTCTAGCAGTAAAAGAAACTGGGGGGGTTAGTCAGTAAGAGTTCTCCCCACTCTGGGCGGGAGAAGTCATTCGATGATTTTCCCCTCACAAAAATAAGAAGGGTATCTTCTTCTAGTAAAGATAGCAGGTACTGACGGCGCCGTCCTTGGCGCGGAACTCCCGCAGCGCGAGGACCAGCGCGCGGCCGCAGAGGGACAGCACGCAGAGGTACGGGTCCGCCGCCCCCGCGTACGCCGCCGTCCATTCCAACTGGATCGTCTGCAACTGGGAGCCGCCTGCATGGGAGGACAATAATAAAAGTCAAGAATCATTTTTGTCAAACGAGCAGACGGGTTACCTGATGGTTAGTAATCAGCGCCGCTCATGGACACCAACAACAGCAAAAGAGTTACGAGTGCATTTCTGGCCTTTTGGGGATTGGAAATTTGGCGATTTAAGGATTTGGGAGGGAAGGATTACGTCTCCGGTACCTCACCCATACAACAGCAATTCCCGTAAAAAACAAATCTTTGTGTAACCCACGAATTGTTGTTCCAGGTCTAAGTATATATGTTTGATATATTTTCTGTGTCAGTAAAAGCACATCAAAAGAAAATCTTAGGAACAATTAATAAAAAGAAATCTCTTTTCAATCTACACGGAGATTATTAAGTGACAATTATTATTATTGTATGTTCGTTTCCGTTCACGGGACTACAGGGTCCCGGACCTTTGGAAGGCGTACGAGGGGCCGAAGCCAACTCGCAGAGGCCCGTTGAACAACTTTAATATAAGTGAAATGGGACATCAGCCGGCAATTATCCCTGTATGCACTATGAAAGAGCACCCAAGGATAATCCCCGGTTGATGCAGGACTATTGTGCAATATGGTTGAAAATTATATGGTTATGGGTGTGGGTGGCTATGGAACTGGTAGATGATAACTATAGAAATACTATGACCCATGCCCCTGACCAATATTGATAAATACGGATAAACAGGCAGGGGGTGACTGGCTAACTCAATTAATGGGCCCCCGGAAACGGCCGCTAGCATGTAGCGACACGGAGGCAACATACGTTGAGCTGCTTGGGGAAGGAGAGGCATCCCACGGCTATCAGAGCAATCCCGGAAGTACGGTGAAGACCCCTACCAGCATCTTACTGAGATACATCCTTACCCCGAGTCACCTTCAAACTCTTGCGAATCTCCACTCAAGCAATAATTATTATTACATTAAATTACAAATATTTTTCCTTAAACAAAACTCACCTTTAACGAGTCGTATGGCGGTGGTAGTAACTTGAACCATGAACTTGTTATTTCCGAGGTTCCCAGCGAAGATGGTCGGGGACCCCGTCATGAATTCTGAATTGTCCACTTCATTAATTTCTTGACCTGTGCGAGAGAATGAAATGTATTATTTACACTCATACATTAAATATCTCTGGTAAGTTGGCTCTAATTGAGCAGTTTCCTAGGTCAAAAATAAATTAATTCGACTTTTCAATACAATATAATATTTAAAAATAATTATACATAAAAGTATAGTAATTTTTCTATTGATCGATACACTAAGTTTTACATATTTTTAGCTAATTATTAAGAAACTAGCTACTCCCGCGCGGTTTCACCCGCTGCGCGGCTCCATTTGATTGTAGCGTGATGTTTTATAGCCTATAGCACTCGGGAACATTTTAGCTATCAATAAATGAAAGAATTTTGGGAATCCGAGCAGTGGTTCCAAAGATTACCCCCTACATACAAACTTACAAATAACAAGAAACGGGAAATGTCTGACACACGATCTCTTCCGCCCCAGGCTGGACTAGTGAAGGTATATGACGATATTCCACCTCTTTAATATTGTACAATACTGTAGGCCTACCATGTCGTGTTAAAGGGTCAATCTTCCGGCCGGAAGAGGGATGGAGCTATAAAAGGTGTATAGCTCCATCCCTCTTCATGATTATGAGCCCTAGCGTGACTTGAAACTAATCATCTCGTCAAACTAAAAGGTAATTATGTAAACTATGAGTAATAATATGAACTATGAGTTTTCATATATTTAATCCATACTAATATTATAAACAGGTAAAATTTGTAAGTTTGTATGTAATTATAAAAATATTTGTAATCTTTGGAACCGCTGGACGGATTTCCAAAATTCTTTCTCTGATAGATAGCTACAATGTTCCTGAGTGCTATAGGCTATAAAACATCACGCTACGATTAAATGGAGCCGAGCAGCGGGTGAAACCGCGAGAATAGCTAGTATGAAATATAATTTTGACTGCACGGTTGGCGCGTTAGCTGGGCACCTGGCTGCCGCGCAACGTGTGGTTCGATTCCCGCACGGAACAAGTCTTTGAGTGATCTACAAATTGTTGTTCCGAGTCTGGGTATGACCAGTGTGTATGTTGAATTGTATGTTTGTAAACGCACCCACGACACAGGAGAAAATCCTAGAGTCCCCACTCTAGTACGTACACAACACGTTACAACGTATTTTTTTTTTAAATAAAAGTCTGTCTGAATGTGTATAGTTACCAGTTTGCAGGACCATGCTCCCGTCCTCCTGAGTGAGTATGAGGTACGCATGAGCTCCCTCCGACTCACGCGCGCCCTCTGGTGTCTCGCCCAGTATCGACCACATGTCTATACACCCTGTGTAGTACAAACAATACATAATTGAAGCAACTAGATACATACAAATAATTTTGAACATTATACTCTACGTCTCAAGGACGAATGTTGAACAAGATAAGTACATAATATAAAATTACGTTTTTTCAGAGACTAGAACTTTCTAAGTATGGGAGATTCATGCTTTGATACGAATGGGTCGGCTTGAATGGTATGATACCATGGCCTTACAGAAAACCGGCGTGAAACAACCATAGCATTGTGTTTCGCCGTTTGAGTGACGAGAGACTCACCCTGTCTCCGATCTCTTCCGAGATCCTCATCCTTGATCCGAGTACCGGCAACGCACTCGTAACTCCTATAGCATTGAGGGTGTCTACGGGCGACACAGATTGCTTACCATCAGGTAATCCGTAAGCTCGTTTGCCAACCTATCTCATTAAACAGAATTATATAAAAGCTTGTAAAAGTAAGCATACCCGGTAAGTTAAAGGAGGTGATGAGTTGTGGTCTGACGGCGCGCTGTAGTACGGTGAGGGCCCCGTTCTTGGCGCGTCCGCTGCAGGCGACCAGCTCGAGGAGGGGCCCGCGCGGCTCGCCCTCCCCGCCCTCCGCGCCCTCCCCGCCCGCCTCGCTCACCAACTGCGGCTCGCCCATTGAAACGTCGCCGATGGGGCAGATGTTCAGCAGAGAGTCGCATACCTACCATACACCGTAAAAATTACAAAAACATTTAACATTAACATTAAGTAACCATTATTGAGTAGTTTCCTAGATTCCCAAAAAATAATTAATTCGACGTTTCAATACAATCAAATATTGAAAAATAACTATACTTTTATTCAGCGATCGACGGATACAATAAGTTTTATACCTATATTTTATAGCCAATTTTTAAGAAATAAGTAACCTATTTGACGCAAAAATACTATGACGTCATAACTCAGTATTTCATTCAAATTTCATAGAAAAGTATCGCTTTTGACATATGAATAAAAGTATTGAATTTGACTAGTTGGAAACTACCGTAATGTATCCTAATGTGAGAACAATGCAGAGACCAAACAAATGATGGGATCTGTCATTCAATTTAATCCGATGACGCTCACATATGCGTACTATTAGCGAGGTTAATGGATTCCCGTGCGAAGTAGGCACAGGTTATTAAACACATACATATATAGCACTCACCTCAAAAACATAACTAGTAAGTTGAGTAGACGTTCTAATATCAGACCCATACACTTCGAGTTCATCTTTATCGCTTATTTCTATGACGTTGGTGGCCACGCAGTCGCTTATTGTGTCTAAGCGACGTTTCTTCGCAGCTGGATCCTGGTCTTTTGGCTGTTGTGGCTGTTGGGATGTTTGTGACTGTTGAGATTGTTGTGACTGTTGGGCTTGATGCTCAGCTGGAGATGGAAAAAAATATTACATTAGAAAGAATTGAATTTAAGTGTGGGAGAGCCATGCTTCGGCACGAATGGGTCGGCTCGACCGGAGTGATACCACGGCCTCACAGAATACCGACGTGAAACAACCACAGCGTTGTGTTTCGCCGTGTGAGTGAGGTTACCGGAGGCCCAATTCTTCCCTTCCCCCGATCCCTCCCAATCCCTAAATGTCCAAAACCCTAATCCCTAAAAGGTCGGCAACGCACTCGTAACTCCTCCGTTGCGGGTGTCCACGGGCGGCGCAGATTACTTACCATCAGGTAATCCGTCTGCTCGTTTGCCGAACTATTCCATATATAAAAAAAAAGAAAGAAATAAATAATAGTAGGTACATCATGGTACAAGTGTGTAACGTTGGTGATAACCGCTGAAGCGCATTGAGGAGCCGAGCACGGTATATGTACAATACCCACGTGTATACAATACATGCGACGTTTTCAACACACGACTTAATAAAAAACTACAAAAGAGAAAACGAGACAAGTTGTGAAAACTGTCTCGTAATGGCGGGAAAAATTAAACAGTTTTCCTAGGGGCGCGCATCGGTCGTAGACTAAAAAATATTTAGATTTTTTTTTAGTTTTTCGCGGATAGCATTTTATCGCAAGTGTAAGTGTAACCAATAATTAAAAAAATCTCTATAACTATTTACTCACTACTGAATATAAGTAATGAAAAAGTCACAGTTTGAATATAGGTGTCATTGTGTGCCTAATTGCACTGAAATTAGAGCCACTTTATGAGGAAGTGTGTTGAAAAGTGAAAACATTATTTATTTGGTAATGGGCATGCCTTACAAAGCCCCCAATGATCCCAAATCCCCATAAGGCTACGCACTCGTAACTCCTCTGTTGTTGCGGGCGTCCAGGTGTGGGGCAACGTTTTTTTTTATTAAGAAAGTTAGTCGCCATCAGCCTTTAAGTGCTTACTGCTGAGCAAAGGCCTCTTCTCACACGGAAAAGGTTTAAGTACTAATCATGCCTCATCAGGATGGATTAGCAATTTCAAACTTTGACACCCGCATCACTAGGGGAGCTACCAAAACGTTGGTGTACGTTAATAAAAAAAAAAGTATTATAAATATTCCCTTACCATTTTCCGACACGGTGAGATCGACAGTAGCTTCCAAAGGTTTGTCAACGGAGAATAACATTCTATTCTCTCTCTCCGTAACTCTTAGGAGCAAAGAGTTGCCGAGCCGAGAACCAAGGAAAAGGAAGTCTTCTTCTATGACACACATCTGTAAAGATATTGTTTGTACATTATAAGAATAATAATGATCCGTATTAACTTATATTTTGTTTAAATTTTCGTTGTTGAGACATCTGCGGCCCAGACTAAGCGTTTTGCCTCGTCATTTATACCGCGTACATCGAAGGATTGGAACAGTTTGCCGGCTGCAGTCTTTCCGTCCGAATACAATTTTGGTGTCTTCAAGGCTAGAGTGAATAGGCTCTTAATAAACTAGTGCGCTTTACCATCAACGATTGCATCACTGCTTACCATCAGGTGGGATCGCAGTCAAGCACTAATCTATTGCAAGTAAAAAAATATATTTTTACGTTAAGTGTAGGAAAGCCATGCTTCGGCACGAACGGAGTGACATCACGGCTTCACGGCATAGCGTTGTGTTTCGCCGGATTAGTGACATAACTTGAGGCCTAAACCCGTTTCATTATAAAAATTAAATTCTGTGCATTTTATTCTGCGTGCAATTCGGTAAATCTTTGCTAGGACTATCAGTTAAAACTTCATAGTACGTCACGTCACGTTTCATTATGTCAAGTCTCATTTTGTTACGTTCCGTTGCATTAGATTACTTTTTGTCACGTCACGTTATGTAACGTCACTTTTCATTACGTTACGTTATGCCGTGTTAAGTTACAATATGTTACGTTTCGTCACGTCACGTTATGTAACGTCACTTTACATCACGTTAAGTCATGTTGAGTTACACTTTGTAACTTTTTGTCAAGTCACGTTATGTAACTTCACTTTACATCACGTTTCGCTGTCATGTAGAGTAACACTATGTTACTCTGCTCGTAACGTTACGTTATGTATCGTCACTTTACATTACGTCACGTCATGTCATGTAGAGTTATACTATGTAACTTTTCGTCACGTCACGTCTCGTTACGTTATGTTGAGTCAGACTATGTTACTTATGGTGACTGAAGGTGTCGTGACGTCGATATAAGCTGGAGAAAGACTGACGCATGTGGTGAGCACGGACGCGGCGGCGCGGTCCAGATGGAAGCTGCGCACGGTGCGGACGGAGTAGTGTAAGCTAGAGAGAGACTGACGCATGTGGTGAGCACGGACGCGGCGGCGCGGTCCAGATGGAAGCTGCGCACGGTGCGGACGGAGTAGTGTAAGCTAGAGAGAGACTGACGCATGTGGTGAGCACGGACGCGGCGGCGCGGTCCAGATGGAAGCTGCGCACGGTGCGGACGGAGTAGTGTAAGCTAGAGAGAGACTGACGCATGTGGTGAGCACGGACGCGGCGGCGCGGTCCAGATGGAAGCTGCGCACGGTGCGGACGGAGTAGTGTAAGCTAGAGAGAGACTGACGCATGTGGTGAGCACGGACGCGGCGGCGCGGTCCAGATGGAAGCTGCGCACGGTGCGGACGGAGTAGTGTAAGCTAGAGAGAGACTGACGCATGTGGTGAGCACGGACGCGGCGGCGCGGTCCAGATGGAAGCTGCGCACGGTGCGGACGGAGTAGTGTAAGCTAGAGAGAGACTGACGCATGTGGTGAGCACGGACGCGGCGGCGCGGTCCAGATGGAAGCTGCGCACGGTGCGGACGGAGTAGTGTAAGCTAGAGAGAGACTGACGCATGTGGTGAGCACGGACGCGGCGGCGCGGTCCAGATGGAAGCTGCGCACGGTGCGGACGGAGTAGTGTAAGCTAGAGAGAGACTGACGCATGTGGTGAGCACGGACGCGGCGGCGCGGTCCAGATGGAAGCTGCGCACGGTGCGGACGGAGTAGTGTAAGCTAGAGAGAGACTGACGCATGTGGTGAGCACGGACGCGGCGGCGCGGTCCAGATGGAAGCTGCGCACGGTGCGGACGGAGTAGTGTAAGCTAGAGAGAGACTGACGCATGTGGTGAGCACGGACGCGGCGGCGCGGTCCAGATGGAAGCTGCGCACGGTGCGGACGGAGTAGTGTAAGCTAGAGAGAGACTGACGCATGTGGTGAGCACGGACGCGGCGGCGCGGTCCAGATGGAAGCTGCGCACGGTGCGGACGGAGTAGTGTAAGCTAGAGAGAGACTGACGCATGTGGTGAGCACGGACGCGGCGGCGCGGTCCAGATGGAAGCTGCGCACGGTGCGGACGGAGTAGTGTAAGCTAGAGAGAGACTGACGCATGTGGTGAGCACGGACGCGGCGGCGCGGTCCAGATGGAAGCTGCGCACGGTGCGGACGGAGTAGTGTAAGCTAGAGAGAGACTGACGCATGTGGTGAGCACGGACGCGGCGGCGCGGTCCAGATGGAAGCTGCGCACGGTGCGGACGGAGTAGTGTAAGCTAGAGAGAGACTGACGCATGTGGTGAGCACGGACGCGGCGGCGCGGTCCAGATGGAAGCTGCGCACGGTGCGGACGGAGTAGTGTAAGCTAGAGAGAGACTGACGCATGTGGTGAGCACGGACGCGGCGGCGCGGTCCAGATGGAAGCTGCGCACGGTGCGGACGGAGTAGTGTAAGCTAGAGAGAGACTGACGCATGTGGTGAGCACGGACGCGGCGGCGCGGTCCAGATGGAAGCTGCGCACGGTGCGGACGGAGTAGTGTAAGCTAGAGAGAGACTGACGCATGTGGTGAGCACGGACGCGGCGGCGCGGTCCAGATGGAAGCTGCGCACGGTGCGGACGGAGTAGTGTAAGCTAGAGAGAGACTGACGCATGTGGTGAGCACGGACGCGGCGGCGCGGTCCAGATGGAAGCTGCGCACGGTGCGGACGGAGTAGTGTAAGCTAGAGAGAGACTGACGCATGTGGTGAGCACGGACGCGGCGGCGCGGTCCAGATGGAAGCTGCGCACGGTGCGGACGGAGTAGTGTAAGCTAGAGAGAGACTGACGCATGTGGTGAGCACGGACGCGGCGGCGCGGTCCAGATGGAAGCTGCGCACGGTGCGGACGGAGTAGTGTAAGCTAGAGAGAGACTGACGCATGTGGTGAGCACGGACGCGGCGGCGCGGTCCAGATGGAAGCTGCGCACGGTGCGGACGGAGTAGTGTAAGCTAGAGAGAGACTGACGCATGTGGTGAGCACGGACGCGGCGGCGCGGTCCAGATGGAAGCTGCGCACGGTGCGGACGGAGTAGTGTAAGCTAGAGAGAGACTGACGCATGTGGTGAGCACGGACGCGGCGGCGCGGTCCAGATGGAAGCTGCGCACGGTGCGGACGGAGTAGTGTAAGCTAGAGAGAGACTGACGCATGTGGTGAGCACGGACGCGGCGGCGCGGTCCAGATGGAAGCTGCGCACGGTGCGGACGGAGTAGTGTAAGCTAGAGAGAGACTGACGCATGTGGTGAGCACGGACGCGGCGGCGCGGTCCAGATGGAAGCTGCGCACGGTGCGGACGGAGTAGTGTAAGCTAGAGAGAGACTGACGCATGTGGTGAGCACGGACGCGGCGGCGCGGTCCAGATGGAAGCTGCGCACGGTGCGGACGGAGTAGTGTAAGCTAGAGAGAGACTGACGCATGTGGTGAGCACGGACGCGGCGGCGCGGTCCAGATGGAAGCTGCGCACGGTGCGGACGGAGTAGTGTAAGCTAGAGAGAGACTGACGCATGTGGTGAGCACGGACGCGGCGGCGCGGTCCAGATGGAAGCTGCGCACGGTGCGGACGGAGTAGTGTAAGCTAGAGAGAGACTGACGCATGTGGTGAGCACGGACGCGGCGGCGCGGTCCAGATGGAAGCTGCGCACGGTGCGGACGGAGTAGTGTAAGCTAGAGAGAGACTGACGCATGTGGTGAGCACGGACGCGGCGGCGCGGTCCAGATGGAAGCTGCGCACGGTGCGGACGGAGTAGTGTAAGCTAGAGAGAGACTGACGCATGTGGTGAGCACGGACGCGGCGGCGCGGTCCAGATGGAAGCTGCGCACGGTGCGGACGGAGTAGTGTAAGCTAGAGAGAGACTGACGCATGTGGTGAGCACGGACGCGGCGGCGCGGTCCAGATGGAAGCTGCGCACGGTGCGGACGGAGTAGTGTAAGCTAGAGAGAGACTGACGCATGTGGTGAGCACGGACGCGGCGGCGCGGTCCAGATGGAAGCTGCGCACGGTGCGGACGGAGTAGTGTAAGCTAGAGAGAGACTGACGCATGTGGTGAGCACGGACGCGGCGGCGCGGTCCAGATGGAAGCTGCGCACGGTGCGGACGGAGTAGTGTAAGCTAGAGAGAGACTGACGCATGTGGTGAGCACGGACGCGGCGGCGCGGTCCAGATGGAAGCTGCGCACGGTGCGGACGGAGTAGTGTAAGCTAGAGAGAGACTGACGCATGTGGTGAGCACGGACGCGGCGGCGCGGTCCAGATGGAAGCTGCGCACGGTGCGGACGGAGTAGTGTAAGCTAGAGAGAGACTGACGCATGTGGTGAGCACGGACGCGGCGGCGCGGTCCAGATGGAAGCTGCGCACGGTGCGGACGGAGTAGTGTAAGCTAGAGAGAGACTGACGCATGTGGTGAGCACGGACGCGGCGGCGCGGTCCAGATGGAAGCTGCGCACGGTGCGGACGGAGTAGTGTAAGCTAGAGAGAGACTGACGCATGTGGTGAGCACGGACGCGGCGGCGCGGTCCAGATGGAAGCTGCGCACGGTGCGGACGGAGTAGTGTAAGCTAGAGAGAGACTGACGCATGTGGTGAGCACGGACGCGGCGGCGCGGTCCAGATGGAAGCTGCGCACGGTGCGGACGGAGTAGTGTAAGCTAGAGAGAGACTGACGCATGTGGTGAGCACGGACGCGGCGGCGCGGTCCAGATGGAAGCTGCGCACGGTGCGGACGGAGTAGTGTAAGCTAGAGAGAGACTGACGCATGTGGTGAGCACGGACGCGGCGGCGCGGTCCAGATGGAAGCTGCGCACGGTGCGGACGGAGTAGTGTAAGCTAGAGAGAGACTGACGCATGTGGTGAGCACGGACGCGGCGGCGCGGTCCAGATGGAAGCTGCGCACGGTGCGGACGGAGTAGTGTAAGCTAGAGAGAGACTGACGCATGTGGTGAGCACGGACGCGGCGGCGCGGTCCAGATGGAAGCTGCGCACGGTGCGGACGGAGTAGTGTAAGCTAGAGAGAGACTGACGCATGTGGTGAGCACGGACGCGGCGGCGCGGTCCAGATGGAAGCTGCGCACGGTGCGGACGGAGTAGTGTAAGCTAGAGAGAGACTGACGCATGTGGTGAGCACGGACGCGGCGGCGCGGTCCAGATGGAAGCTGCGCACGGTGCGGACGGAGTAGTGTAAGCTAGAGAGAGACTGACGCATGTGGTGAGCACGGACGCGGCGGCGCGGTCCAGATGGAAGCTGCGCACGGTGCGGACGGAGTAGTGTAAGCTAGAGAGAGACTGACGCATGTGGTGAGCACGGACGCGGCGGCGCGGTCCAGATGGAAGCTGCGCACGGTGCGGACGGAGTAGTGTAAGCTAGAGAGAGACTGACGCATGTGGTGAGCACGGACGCGGCGGCGCGGTCCAGATGGAAGCTGCGCACGGTGCGGACGGAGTAGTGTAAGCTAGAGAGAGACTGACGCATGTGGTGAGCACGGACGCGGCGGCGCGGTCCAGATGGAAGCTGCGCACGGTGCGGACGGAGTAGTGTAAGCTAGAGAGAGACTGACGCATGTGGTGAGCACGGACGCGGCGGCGCGGTCCAGATGGAAGCTGCGCACGGTGCGGACGGAGTAGTGTAAGCTAGAGAGAGACTGACGCATGTGGTGAGCACGGACGCGGCGGCGCGGTCCAGATGGAAGCTGCGCACGGTGCGGACGGAGTAGTGTAAGCTAGAGAGAGACTGACGCATGTGGTGAGCACGGACGCGGCGGCGCGGTCCAGATGGAAGCTGCGCACGGTGCGGACGGAGTAGTGTAAGCTAGAGAGAGACTGACGCATGTGGTGAGCACGGACGCGGCGGCGCGGTCCAGATGGAAGCTGCGCACGGTGCGGACGGAGTAGTGTAAGCTAGAGAGAGACTGACGCATGTGGTGAGCACGGACGCGGCGGCGCGGTCCAGATGGAAGCTGCGCACGGTGCGGACGGAGTAGTGTAAGCTAGAGAGAGACTGACGCATGTGGTGAGCACGGACGCGGCGGCGCGGTCCAGATGGAAGCTGCGCACGGTGCGGACGGAGTAGTGTAAGCTAGAGAGAGACTGACGCATGTGGTGAGCACGGACGCGGCGGCGCGGTCCAGATGGAAGCTGCGCACGGTGCGGACGGAGTAGTGTAAGCTAGAGAGAGACTGACGCATGTGGTGAGCACGGACGCGGCGGCGCGGTCCAGATGGAAGCTGCGCACGGTGCGGACGGAGTAGTGTAAGCTAGAGAGAGACTGACGCATGTGGTGAGCACGGACGCGGCGGCGCGGTCCAGATGGAAGCTGCGCACGGTGCGGACGGAGTAGTGTAAGCTAGAGAGAGACTGACGCATGTGGTGAGCACGGACGCGGCGGCGCGGTCCAGATGGAAGCTGCGCACGGTGCGGACGGAGTAGTGTAAGCTAGAGAGAGACTGACGCATGTGGTGAGCACGGACGCGGCGGCGCGGTCCAGATGGAAGCTGCGCACGGTGCGGACGGAGTAGTGTAAGCTAGAGAGAGACTGACGCATGTGGTGAGCACGGACGCGGCGGCGCGGTCCAGATGGAAGCTGCGCACGGTGCGGACGGAGTAGTGTAAGCTAGAGAGAGACTGACGCATGTGGTGAGCACGGACGCGGCGGCGCGGTCCAGATGGAAGCTGCGCACGGTGCGGACGGAGTAGTGTAAGCTAGAGAGAGACTGACGCATGTGGTGAGCACGGACGCGGCGGCGCGGTCCAGATGGAAGCTGCGCACGGTGCGGACGGAGTAGTGTAAGCTAGAGAGAGACTGACGCATGTGGTGAGCACGGACGCGGCGGCGCGGTCCAGATGGAAGCTGCGCACGGTGCGGACGGAGTAGTGTAAGCTAGAGAGAGACTGACGCATGTGGTGAGCACGGACGCGGCGGCGCGGTCCAGATGGAAGCTGCGCACGGTGCGGACGGAGTAGTGTAAGCTAGAGAGAGACTGACGCATGTGGTGAGCACGGACGCGGCGGCGCGGTCCAGATGGAAGCTGCGCACGGTGCGGACGGAGTAGTGTAAGCTAGAGAGAGACTGACGCATGTGGTGAGCACGGACGCGGCGGCGCGGTCCAGATGGAAGCTGCGCACGGTGCGGACGGAGTAGTGTAAGCTAGAGAGAGACTGACGCATGTGGTGAGCACGGACGCGGCGGCGCGGTCCAGATGGAAGCTGCGCACGGTGCGGACGGAGTCGGCGAGCAGCGTGAGCACGTAGAGCTGCCCGCCGCGCAGGGACAGCGCCAGGCGGCCCTCGCCGAGCCCCGCCACGCACGACCCGTCCAGCGTTATACACACGCCCTCCTGGATGCCTGGGGGGGGGGTCGCTCTATTAATATCATGTTAGTTTCCTCTATGTAACCTTATAGAGTGACTGAAGAGGAAGATTTATGTGTATAATTACATCCATTAAATGATGGAGATACATTGCATCTATGAAAATACAGGACTGGTCGCTAATTAGAAATAAAATATTAAAATAATAAGTTACTTACGAAGTGGAAAGTTCGTAGTATGCGTGGCTATACTATTCAGTGACACGCCGTACGGCGGGACCGACTGATTCAAGTATATTAGAGAGTTCACCGCCATTATTAAACATCCACCTGGAAAAAAACCAAAACGCAATCAATAATTGTTTACTTGTACATGATACTAAACTCTATGTGGGAGGCAACTCTGACTGCACGGCTGGCGCGGTGGCTGAGCCATTGGCTGCCGCACAACGTGTCGCGGGCTCGATTCCCGCACAACAACAACAACTCGTGGTGTGATCCACAAATTGTGGTTTCTTGGTCTGGGCGTGATGTGATGTGTATGTCAAATTGTATAGTTGTAAACGCACCCACAACACAGAAGAAAATCCAAATATTGGGAAACATTTTTTTTTTATTAATTATTTTTTTATTAACTTAACTTTTTAGGATTTCCTGCTATACCTACTTGTGTGGGTTTACTTATGTACATACAATCGGACCCGGAACATCTAATTATGCATCACATAAAGTTGATCGGCGCAGGAATCATTCCTGCGAAGCTGGTGATATGATATCATTGGTCTTTGGAGATTATTGAAACTAAGAAATAACTCGTCGTGGTCGCCCGGAGGTTAAGGCGGGAGGGACCGGGATCGAAACCTGGCAAGTACCAATGCGACTTTCTCGGAGTCATATGTACTTTCTAAGATTATTTAGACACACGGTTAAGGAAAACATAGTGAAGAAACCTAGTGTCAAAATTTCTATATTGACTGCCTGGTTGACACGGTGACTAGGCAACTGGCTGCCGCGCGGAACAACTCTTTGTGTGATCCACAAATCGTTGTTCCGGGTCTGGGTATCTTGTGTATTTGAAATTGTATGTTTGTAAATACAAACACGACGCAGAATAAAATCCTTGTGTGAGGCAACTTATTTATTTTTTTTTTTTAAGTAAAGAAATATAAGTTTGAAATCGCCAATCCGCCTTGAATGAGCGTAGTGGTTAATGCTCAAATCTTTTCAGTGTGAGCAGAAGCCTTTGCTCAGCAGTGGGTACTTATAGGGCGATGATGTATGTACTGACCCAAAGGTTTCTGCACGGGCACGGCGCGGATGCAGTCGAAGGGTAGATGCGCGGTGGCCCAGATGACGGGGTGCACGCGGGCACTCATGTTCAGGCTCACGCCACACATCGCGCACGTGTCGTTGCGAACTGCCGTGCGTCTGGAAACAACAGAAAATTATTTTCATATTTTCAACACACTTCCTCATAAAGTGACTCTTATCCCACGGCTATTAGGCACGTAATGACACCTTTAATCAAACTGTGACTTTTCATTACTTATATTCACTAGTAAGTATTAATAGTTTTTTTTTTTTATTAATTTAGTTACGCTAACACTTGCGCTAAAATGCTATATGCGAATGGCCCAAAAAAAATATCATCATTTTTAGTCTATGCCGCCGATGCGCGCGCATAGGAATACTGATTTATTTTTCCCGCCATTACGTACGAAACATATGTCACCACTCGTCTCGTTTTCTCTTTTGAAGTTATTCAGCAATGATATTATAAGTAAAAAGGTGTAGATAGGTTACAAGCGCTCAGCAAGTGATACATTAAAATATGGCCAACTAGCCACACTTTTTTTATATTTTGTCTCTTTTTCACTCGAGATTATTGAATCATGCCATCTCACTTAGACGTCTAAACATACGAATTGTTCAAGTGTGTATCAGTGTGTCGTTTTTGAAAATCGAATTTTGTTTAGGTAACCTATCTACACCATTTTACTTATAATATCATTGTTATTTAGTATTATTTTATTGAGAAGTGTGTTGAAAATCATCGTATGGTACACATGTGTATTGATGATTACCGTCTTCGGCTCCTTATGGTAGCTATTCACCAAAATGTTCTATATTATAAGTAACTGTGGCAAAGTTATTTTCTATGTGATAGGACGGCTATAAGCCAGACGGATTACCTAATGGTAAGTAATCGGCGCAGCAATGGACACTCGCTACAGCAACCTACGAGTTTTTCGCCGTGTGAGTAAGGTTGTGAGGTTACCGGAAGCCCAATCCTCCCACCCCCTCATCCCTAATAATATTAAGGATGTAATCCCTAAAAATAATAGTAATATTATTACTACTATTTTGGTATAACGAGTGTCCATGAGCGGAGCTTACCGCGAATTCCTTACCATTGGGTAATTCGTATAAAAACATAAATAAATGAATAAATATAAGCACTCACCCAGCAAAAGTCCTAACAGGTTCATACAATATCAGCAGTGTCGGTTCATAATAGCCGTGTAGGAACTGTATGTCTATTATATTGTCTATCTTCTCGTCCAAGTCTTTTAGTACTATCACGTACGATGCTAATGTAGGCGCGCGGTTTATTGGTTGCGTTGGTTGCTGGAACGACAAAGCAAAATGTACACATCAAAATTCAGCGAAATCGTTCCGAGATCACATGCTTTTTCAAGCAATCAGCGCCATATGCGGCTGATTTGTGAATCTAAACCATACAGGGCGCAAGTCAAACGGATACAGAAAAAAATAATTCAAATTGGTCAAGTTGTTTAAGAGGAGTTGAAGGACATACACGCCCATAGTAAGCTAACACCAAGCTACCATACCTGTAGAGGAATGATGAGAATCTAGATGAAGTAAGAGAAAAGATATGTTGTAATTAAGACATTTGGTGTTCTGTTGTCTCTTTCTGGCAATGGAAGACAGTCGTTAAAATTAATTAAGTTTGACTAATGAAACTCAAAATACTTATGACACACACATGACTACTTATGACACTTATGAAAAAGCCAGTTAGAAATAAACTCACCGCTAATTTGCTATCAAGGGGCTTAGCTTCTAAAGGATCTCCATCTTCATTCGTAATGTCTTTCCGGAACGGCAATACTGCTAGTTTCTTCCCATATAACAACATGACTGCACATCGGCATTCAGGGTCTACTCGGATCCATGGAATGTGAGGGTGGGTGGTCCAACCATTCTGCGAAAAATTATTACATAATATGGTAGATTTCGTATATGTCCATAAGGAGCTGCACACAAACAGATTGCAGATGTTAAGAGACAGAAACCATTAAAGGCTGGTGAACAGTAAATTCCATGTTGATAAATACATCTTTACATAAACAGAAAAATGTAATTCACTATGTTAATTGACTATTTCAAGTATAAAAAAAGTTATCTAATAGAAAAAAAGCTTACGAAAAATTTCCTAGAAAATTTAGATGCATCATATTCCTTTATTGATATGATATTCTTATTTTTGTATGATATTCTCACTTTGAGCAATTGTTAACAATATATATTATTTTGTGGACTGACCAAGATTTAAGTGCTATTTACTTACTGAATTGAATACATTAACTTCTTCAGTTAAATATAATAATAATATTAATTGAAAATCTTACCTTCATATCATCCTCTTCAAAATAATGCATGCTTAACGTAATAAGGTTATCGGTTTGCGGATCATATTGTAACACAGATAGCTTGGCTTCTCTGAATGATACAAGTAGGAGATCTCTACCAGCACTCGGACAACGGACTGATGCCATAGACATTACGTTGCCCCATAATGTATAGGAGGCTAGACATTCTAGCTTCATCTTTGGTGGTATAGGTTGGCCAGCTGAAAAAGTATTAATTCAAATACAGAATTATTTATACAAGGTTATAAATGAAAAAGGCACTCTTTGTCCAGCAAACAGATTGCAACAAAAAATTTACTAACATATTCTTACAAAAAAAAAACAAGAGATATAATATGTTAAACAGCAAATTGGTTATGTTTAATTTATGCCTCTGCTCAAGTTTACTGCATTTACAATTTCAAATGTGGAATAATTTTTATTGTTATTAGCAGCTTTAATTTATCATTATCTCAGTTTTTCTTTTTTGTATTATTTTAGGTTTTACTTTCATCACCTACTTTACAGTGCACAAATTGGATATGGACAAACTAATAAGTTTTCAATACTGAAAATTAATCTATTAGTCATGAAAATTGTAACCTTTGCGTGACCAACTACAAGCAACACTGATGCGACCTGATCGTGATGACTGATGTTAAGCAATGGTTTAGAAGCAACTAAACACTATACATATATAATTATTGGAGGACATTCCGAATTTAACGATTTATGGCAAACATCGTAAAACTTCATCTTAATCATAAGAATCCATAAACTAAATCTTACCGGCGTTAACCTCTTTCGTATGTCCTTCGGGTAACAATCGGAAAACCTTGATGATGTTAGCTCCAGCGGTGACGAGACACGTTTCTTCATTGTTAAAGAAGCAGCAGCTAACTGCATGCTCAATTCCTGTAGCAGGATGCGTTTGCCGGCAAATCGAAAACATCTTGATCTCCCGACGTTTTTGAGGTTATGTTTTAAAACTACCACTTAAAATTAGAAACTAAAAGTAAATTTGAAGTAATAGTCACTTTTTTCACATTTCTCATCAAAATCTTATTATTTTATATTCATATTCATTTATCTAATATCACTGTTGTTTATTTTGAGATGCTGTCGCGTCGCTTGCTTGACAGTTTGACACTTCAATGATTTCAAGATTTTAAGTTTGAATCTTCGTTTGGAAACTGACTGATGTGAGTTTGAAAAATGTGTTTAGGCCAAACTATTTACTAATGAAGGAAGGAAGAAATATTTAAGTAGAAATTATATTTATGAACAATATTATTACGGATATTTGCTTTTAAAACAGAACATTAATTTAAAAAAAAGGCATATCGAATCGTTATGAATTCAGAACGTAGGAATTCATCAAAGTTATCTAAACTAACCACAGACAAATATTATTTTTGTTGTGTTTTATAGGAGCAAGGAATAATATAACTCTCTACGAGAGGGACTGGACTAGTGTTTTATAGTTATCAAATGCAAAAAAAAAACATTGCCCAAATTATATTTGAATGAACTTGTATAAGCTTATTTTTCCAGTACCTAGTAGGAGGTAGCAGATATATTGTTTTTACATTTTTCTAAGTTCCTATCATCAAATGGGCTGGCGCATTATTTATGGAATGAGTAGGCAGTAAATTATACACAATAACACGACAAAATCAATTTGGTAAATATCTTTATTTATTCAGACGATTAGCTACCTACAAACAAAAGTGAGCAAATAATTTCTATAATTTATGAACTAGGTATAATATTAATTCATTTTATATTTTCATCATGCATCATGCTATTTATTAAAGTTCTATGAATAAAAGTAACCAGTAGTCAATAATTTGTACCACAAGTTACAAAGGAATATAAAATTAAATATTAAGTTGAATTTAATAACTCATTAACTAACGTAATTTAACTATTTACAAGCAATTATCTTGAGAAATAATGCCTAAGTAGAAAATTACTTTGAGGATCAGCAGAGTCCTAGGCGGAATTTTGACTATTTTTGTACCTACATTTTCAAATTCTGGCTCATTGTTGAGGTGTTCCTTTTCCACTCAGTTCAAATTAAAGAAAAAAGCTAAGTCATCCTTTCTTAAATCTCTGAATTGTGGATCTAAGTTGAAATGAAAAAACACTACATCTCTAATTACAATCCTCCTTTTAATCACGTACTTGCACAGCCCAATTATCACTACCGTACGCGATATCATACCGCTGTCTGGTAAATTTCATACCTACAAACGCATTACTCTACTGATCCCATTTTAATAAAACTAAAGGAACAAACATCAGTTCTTGTTATTAGAAAATTGCAGAAAATAATAGTTATTTATTTTCATGCTGGTTTAAGTATCAGCGATTTACAACGCTTGGTGGCGCTGCGAGCGCTTTACGTCGCCTAACTCCTTATTCTCTGGTAATTTGGTGACAGAAAAATTTGGTTTTGAAATTCAGGTAAAAAATATCAGGGAGTGACAAAAATATCTAAGAATACTAAAAAAAAATAGAAGGGCAAAGTAACATTAAAATAAGTTTTGAAACATAGTAACATGATCTTTTTCATCTAATGTCTATATCATTACAACTTCTGGACAAATTAAAAGGAAAAAAGTCTTTGTATTACAATTCACGAGAGAAATTAATTAGAATGTTTAACTGATTTGTTACATAACTATTGCACGAGGACGCCCGACTAGTTTCAAGCCACACTAGGGCTGATATTTGTGATCAGCATCACGTGAAACAGGACGCGGCGAACGTCGGGCAATACACGGTGATTGCCTGACTTTCGCCTAACGTATGAGCCGTTAAACATAGAATTAAGATCAAAATCCCCTTACACAAATTAGGTAAATTAAAATAATTAGAAAACGATTCAAACTAAATTGTATATTAAATAATATATACAAACACTAACATTGAGCAGAGGAAACTGCATTTTTGGAACCATATACCGAATCAAGAATACAAAACAAAAATCGACAAACATACATAGCATGATATATCATTACGTCATTATTAACAGTATGGAGAGCAGTGCATTAATATAAGAGTAAATTACTAGACAATAAAGGCCATCCTAGTATAATTTCAATAACTATTTTACAGACATGAATATAAATATAGTAGAAACAAAACATTAGCAAAAATCTTCATCAAACCAGTTTCTATTTACATCACATTATAATGTAGTATAAGGTAATTGTTCATTGAAATAAAATCATTCTCAGTCCATTGCCATCACAAACATCCCATACCATACACTCAGAACTATAAAATCGTCCAGATAAATCAGTCTTCAATCCTTCACCGACCTCCAAAAATTTGGTGGACAACTCACTTCTTAATGGTCAAAGAAACTAGTATAAAGCAATATGATAGTACAGTCTTTATACAATGCAGATTGTCAATAATTGAACTAGAAGCGCAATATAATCATTTGTGCATAAGCATTACTTAAGTCACACAGAGCGCTTTAAAAAGTGGGTCATCCTATGCCATCTTTTTGGCCTTTTGCCCCTAATTCCCGCTCCATTCAGATGATCTGCACATCTCAGCAATCAACTCATCAAATTCAAGCACAGAGTTCTCGTACAATTCAAGGTCCTTTGATAAGTCCTCACTGGCTAATTCCATTTCTTTAATCGATTCAGGACTCTTAGATTTCGATCTAGCAAGATCGTCAGCTAATTTCAAATGTGGAGCGTTGAAGAAGTCCTTATAAAACTCTGCAAGTTCCCTGATTGGATGATCATCGGCAAAAGGAAAATGCAGGAGCTTAAGAGGTGGTTCATTCTCATTTCGGAAGCCTGAGAACTTCTTCGGAGGCATTTCCATTGAGGTTGGACTTTTGGAAATAGGTGTGTGGTCTAGATCCCGTGTGCTTTGCATTTCTATAGCACTACTTTTGATTTGAGCCTTAGATCGCTTCCTACATTTTGGAACCGGGATCTTTGTGAAGAAATCGTCAAAGACCTGCATGACAATATCTTCATCGGCAAAAGCTGCCATTCGTAATGGCTTATTTAGGTCGACAGGTCCGAAGTTTTTGGTTTCCTTTTTTTGCTCTTTTTTCTTCTTCGACTCAAATATCACGTGTTTTGGACTGAGTTCAAAGTGATCACTCTTTAATAGCAACACGTTGTTTTTTTCAGTTCGGTTTGGGGATATAGAAAAGTTGGTTCTGTATGAAACTGAGAAGCATATAGCTCCTAGAGGAGTTTTCAACATCCCAGCTTGTATTTTCTTGACAGATTCGCCAAGGGCGTTCGGTTTGGGTTCCCCATTGTAAACTCTATAGAATATGGTAAACGATTCTGTCCTCTGTTTCCTTGATAGATGGTATGCGGGGGTAATTCTCGTTACTGTGATTAAAGACTTGAGTAAAAGCCCCATTCGGAAGTATACCGTGTTCATGGCTTTCAAGGAGGTATCAAACTGACTCTCATCTAACTCTAACGTCCATAATTCAAGGACCATCTCATCTCCATCCTCCGTCTGAACTGATATTTCAACGTGAAGTTGTGATCTGATAGTTTCAAGGATTCTGTCTGATGGAAGAGCATTCTTCGTTGCTTGGTTAACTTCTGGAGTGTCGGGTATTTGGAGATTGAACCAATCTGTATCTGACGATTGTGGTTTACTATTCGGTTCTATTTTAACCCCTTTCCTTGATTCAACTATAACTTGAACGCCTTTATACGCTAAGAATTTTGTGAACTTTGTGAATTCGTTTTTGTCACTTATATTGGAGAATGCTGCGTCGGGCGCCATTGTTGTTAGATTATTCTTCGTCAGCAATACAGTTTTCAACAAGATTCCTCAAGTTCGGGTTCTCCATTGCAGCCGCAATCCTCTCTTTGTCGTTGATTTGTTTGTTGACTGTAACAAGAGAAATGGAGCAATTATGAATCAAAGTGCAAACAATAAATTGATAAGATATGCTTTACTTATAAGGGCTTATCAAGACACAAAGTTCTTGGGATCATAACAAGGATTAGATCCTTTTTAATCGTTTTACTACTTAGATACACAAAGAAGGTATAGATAGATAACCTTTGTTTAGCAACAGGTATCTTTAAGAATGTGAAGTCCGACACAAATGGCTTATAATATTTTCACCTACACATACAAAAGAAAAATTGCAGAACCGGCCTAGCAACAGTTTCTTTACACGCACAATCCTTTCGTTCCTAACGAGTCAGTCTATAAACAGAAGTCTAGACCGGTTAGTTCGCTACTGTTTACTAAACCGGTCGAGTCTCCAAGTTTAACTATAAACCTTCTTACATGAGATGCGATAAACAAGTGTTTTTGCAGTCGTGTTTAAAGTCAAATGATTATTATGCTGACCTCATTGGAGAGATAAATAATCGGAAACGGTGAAGTGCCATCGTACGACCGATACCAATAAATAATGGCAATACGAAATCGACATTACTTCTATCCAAATTTTATAAAAAACCTTGTATGTTTTTTTTATGTGATAGAACGGCATACGAGCAGGCGCATTCCCTGTGATGTTTAGCAATCATTGCTGCCCATGGTCAAGCGCGGAGGAGTTATGAGTTGGAGATTTAGGAATTGGTAAAGGGAAAGGATGGGGGCTCCGGTAACCTCGATCACGCGGCGAAAAACAACGCTGTCGTTGCTTCACAACCGACTCATTCATCAGCATCAAGCATGGTTCTCCCACACTAAACTTATTGGTTTAAGATAAGTTATTATTCTTTTGGAAATAACCGATGTTCTTTAGCCAGATGTATGTATATGGTGAAAACTACCGAAGAATGTAAGGTTTTTTAGGAACAACAGCTAGTTATGCTGGTTGTAGATTCACATTCTACTCAAACTGTTGCAGACTATTGCCTTAAAATACCACACAATACATAATCGACTTACTATGTTCTCACAAATTATTTTTATTTGCGTAGATTTTAAAAGAATCTGACTTCGGTATTTCTTCTCAGAGTTGTTTAATAGAAAATGCTATTTTGACATATACATATTTGTTCCATAATGTGAGAACATACATATAGATACATGTATATCATCAATCAAAGTCAATGCATTTATTTTAATTAATCCTAATCATACTTAAATTTACTTTGAAACGCCAAAAATGGATTGTTCGCTAGTCTGCCCGTACCTAAGTGAAGCTAGGAGTTTGGTTCTAAATGTAGATTCGTATGAAGATCATAATCATTGTCATTGGCATCATCTTCGTCGTATCAACCATAAAACATCATCCTCTGGACCTGGGCCACCTCCAATGACTTTCACATCTTCCGTTTGGAAGCGACCAGCGTCTATGTATGCACATAATGTATCATCATCATCCTTCAATACTAATGACTTGCCAAAAATATCCACGAGACTGTACGCTTAATTATTATAAAAACAAATACATTGAAACTCATTACGTGTGATGCGACCTTGCCCCATAACTTTAGAAGGTCATTGGCAAAATGATTATGCTTTAATTGTACTTTATTTTTCAGCTAGCCGTTGTTTATATTATTCGTCTATCATGTGAGTATGGTCAATCGGTTTTAGGTGTTTAACTAAAGAAAACATTCTTGGTATGTCTTTTTATATAAAAGAGGTCGTATAAAATACATACTAAGATTATTTCATTCATCAAACCCCATGCGAACGCCGGCGTTTGCGCACCTATTGTTCTCCTATTGTATCTCGAATTACCACGATTAAAATATTAAATTAGTTTCGTCTTGTAGAGTCGTAGAGAACAATGAAAATTGTCACCATCCTTAACGTAGCGTAGCTTATCACGGTCCGAGTTAATGTTTCAGCGAATTTCTTATTTTTGTAAGGGAAAATAATATCGTATGACTTTATCAATTGTCAATGCCCCAACGGGCGAGAATGTCAGATTCTTGCTAACTCAAAACTTCCCCGTTCCTTAGTACGGTTCCTTAGTAGTGCCTTATCGCACTTATCCCGCAGCCCCGTTAAGTGCCGAATGTGTTCACTACCACAAACACACTACCTGCAAAGCGAGGTATATAGTAAACCTTCCTTAGTTTCGGTGATCGGAATCTATAGGTGCTAATATTATAAAGAGGTAGAATTTGTAACTTTGTATGTTTGTAAGTTTGTATGTTTTTGTTGTACCTCTGGTCGGATTGCCAATATTCTTTCACTGATAGGTAGCTACAATGTTCCCAAGTGCTATAGCCTATCAAACATCACGCTATGATTAAATGGAGCCGAGCAGCACGCTGCAGCGGGTGAAACCGCGCGAGAGTAGCTAGTATCATATAAGGTTATTCTAAGTACTGTGATACCTATTTAACCTCTAACAAGGACAAACAAATTCCTATTGTCAGTCAAAAACAGCGTGTTCAAACAAATACAAAGTCCTCAAATCGGTTACATAACATTTGTGGATAGCAAAAAACAGACAGCTGGCTTAAAAACTAGTAAATATTTATTTGAAAATGACTTTTGCACCTTCCATATTTTTTGCGCTTGCAACTATACGATTTAACGATTCCGAAATTATGTCTGTGGTCAGTGCAAATCTTCCAAACTAGCTACTCTCGAGCGGTTTCAATCTCTGCTCGGCTCCTACAGATTGAAGTTACACGATTCGAAAAAAATATATGTATTGGTTTCGGTGTGAAGTACCCAATTATGTGGTTCGCTTCCGTATTTACCTACACATGTTCTTTACAACAAATTAAGTTTACAAAAGTGTAAATATTTAAACAGACGACAACCTTGCTGATATCCAAGTGCGGAAAATATGAAAACAGTTCCCATAGAAAAGATAATTATTAAGATAAGTTTATAAATAGAAAAGGCAAGGGTCGTAGAGATTCAACCTTATCACATGCAATTTGTGCAGAGATAAATAGTGCATATCAATTAGTATATGTTATCTACTTTTCACCAATCCAAAAGTTGTGTGTAATAGAGGCTTATTGTCGAATCATCACCAGCCTTATAAGTGCCCACTGCTGAGCAAAGACCACTTCTCACACTGAGAAGGTTTGAGCATTAATCACCACGCTTGCTTAGTGCGGGTTGGCGATTTCAAACTTATATTTAGAAATTATAAGTCCAGGTTTCCTCACGATGTTTACCTTCACCATATGTCAGGGGTGTCTAAATAATCATAGAAAGTACATATAATTCGAAAAAAGTCACATCGTCGAATACCAGTAACAGTTCTAGGTTCAGTGACATTACTGAGATTTTTCGAAAACAAAAAGTGACAATATAAAATTGCCTAATTTTAAACTGCTTGACAGTCGACCACAGCGCTAAATCTCAGCGGGGGTTGCGGAGCAAGCACAATTCGAGACCGCGGCCTCGGCCTAAAGCAGGTGAAGGAACAGGGGGGTTTGTAGTCAGTAAGTCTGATACTCCCTCTCTCTCATACTGGGCGAGAGGCGTCATCTGCTGATTTTTTCCTCACAAATAAGCGCAGTAACTCAATCCAAAATTTAGTTCAGTTTTTCAAAGGTGTCAAGGTCGCGAGAGAACCTAGTCATAGCTATCTAGCCTGCATATAGGACAGAAGCCGGAAATCATTTTTTTCATCAGTAACAGTTTTCAGTTTTAAGTGTGCGAGAGCCAAGCTTCGGCACGAATGGGTCGGCTCGACCGGAGTGATACCACGGCCTCACAGAATGCCGGCGTGAAACAACCCACAGCGTTGTGTTCCGCCGTGTGAGTGAGGTTACCGGAGGCCCAATCCTTCCCCTTCCCCTATCCCTTCCCAATCCTTATATCCGCAACCCCCACCCCCAAAAGGCCCGCAACGCACTCGGTGTTGCGGGTGTCCATGGGCGGCGCCGATTGCTTACCATCAGGTAATCCGTCTGCTGGATTGCCGACTTATACCGTAAAAATAAAAAACAGCCTGACGCTCTCCAGCTTCGGTCAGGATGAGTAGCCGAGGATGCGGGAGAGGGGATGAGGGTAATGGTTTAGTGGGTATGGGCTTGGAACAGTAAGAGTCTGACAGTTCCTCTCGCGCCACCTACGGCGGGAGAACTCATCCATTTTAAAAAGAAGGGTGGCGAGAAGTGTAGATTAAAATTTCCAATATTTAAATGAGCAAATAAGGTTGCAACCGTAATCTCCTTGTGTTATCTTCACTAGGCAACGGGATCATCTAGAAAGTGCAAACAAACAATTTCTTATCGAAACATCTATTTATCGAATTAATAATATAATATTATTATCATTACTTTGTTTACTACTTCTTTGAAGGAGAACTCAAATGTATAGCTTTATTTTAAAAATATATACACTTATTTTCTCATCACCATCCTATAAGCGCCCCCTGCTTAAAGCAAAGACCTCTTCTAAAACGGAGAAGGTTTGGGTATTAATCACAAATTCACAACGCTTGTTCAAAGCCCTTGCTAGGTACTTTTCTCTCTTCGGATGTATGCCCTTATACCGAGCAAATAAGCAACTTCAGTAATGCTTTTAAACAACTTTTTAAACTACGCTTTGTAATGCCGTAAATATGCCCAAACGATATTTTTGAAAGTTAATTTCAGTTTTATCGAGAGTCCAGAAAAGTTCTTTGCAACATAATATAAGTACTTACACGTTAAATGCAGTGTTATAATTTTTCCAGAACACAATATTATCATGAAAGAAGGCAATGACAATAGCAATTTCAATCTTTTGAAAAAAACCTTGTTTTGCAAGCCTCGCATACCAACTGAACAAACCAAAGCTGTGACGTGTGACATACTGACATATTGTTTGCAAATTATTTTTCTTTCAAATGGACAGATGCTACAGTACATCAACCCTGACTGTGTTTCTTTGATTGAATTTCAACCATAGCCATTACAGAAAAGAGTTGAATATTAACATTTTTGACGATCCGCCCGCATATTGCGCTTAACAACTATAGATGTGCATTCGCAAACAAAGTGTCCCAAAAATACAAACAATGGGACTTACAGGTACATTATTTTTTGCCATTAAAGTCTATTGTAAGAAGCTCCGAGAACTTAGCAATAGCAAAAAGACAAAAACCAATCCACAGTTTTGGCCAAAGCCCGAAATACTGAGTTCACGCGCAAGCGCATGCCAGTGGCCATGTGGCATACGACCACTAATTACAGAAGCAATTAAATAACATTTTATCTATAAAAGGAATTCTAAAAATGCACACATTTCACATATTGAGACCAGCTCTTATCAATCTAGTATTACAACAATTTAATGTACGTAAGTAATTATTATAGGAACACGATGCCGCTGGATGGTCATTTCGAACCGGCTCTCTAGAATTATTTGGAGGAGGTTGTGGGATAGGTCAACAATCGAGCAACCATATTATTATTACCTGATGGTAAGCAAACAATGCCGCCCATGGACACTCGTAATAGCAAAGGATTTGCTAGATGTGTTGCCGGCCTTGCGTGGTTTTTTAAGAGATTGAGGCTGGGGTGTCTTGGTAGGGCCACCACACCGCATGATAGGCACATATTTTAGTCTTTCATCAATCTAGTTACAAGCCGGCATTTTGTGGTAGGTATCACTCCGATCGAAGCTCTCCCACATTTAAACGATACGATAATGATGAATTAATGAGAGGAATTTTCTAAATCACGCCTAAGAAGAATTAGCGTAAACCTCTCTCCGGCTAAATGGCGTAGGTATGTAATATGACAAAAGTAGCCGAATTCAGCTCTGCACATTGGGAAGCCCAATGGCAAGTTATAGGACAGGTGAATGTCCTAAAAGGGCCAGAAACAACAGAGGATGATGAAGAAAGTTAGAGAAATAGCTGGCAATATTCAATTCAAAGAAAACTGCCTAAAGTTTGCAAAAATGCACTGGAACATTATTTATTTTTGTGTAGGTATACTGTCCTGTGGAGCAGGACCAGCCAGTCTCCAAGCATCTTTCACCCTCAATATGATCATTCAATTTGTATGTAATGTGCTTGTATTTACATGATGTTTTCTTAACACATAATTTAAAATTTCTTTCATTTTAGGTATTGTTGTACCAGCGACCCGCCCCGGCTTCGCACGGTTGCAATGTTGATAATATCACTATTCTATGGATGTCATTATACTTTTGAGTACGTCAACTAATACACAGTATCTCACTGCATGGCGTAACCAAGCACGCTAGCTTAGCGTATTTCATGTACAAGTCCAAACAATTTTTATCATAATTTTTATTGAATAGCTAAAACACCAAATATTTATATATTTTAACGCTCAGAATATTATTGTTTTGCTTCGTATAAAATTGGAGATAGAGAAACAGAAACAGCACTGAATACCTACATAAATATTTGTAAGGCACAATCTCATTATCTGAAACTTAGATAATTTTAATAACAACTTCTTACCGCAGTGTGACATAAAAACAAGCCGTATCAGTGTATGTATTTTTAATGTTAAGTATATACTATACTAGCTTCTGCAAACAACTTTGCCCGTGTTGAATAGTGACTTAAGATATAATTGTTTGTTGCACATTCCAAACAGATTCATAATCTATAAACACAAGAGCTATTCATTATTTATTATGTTTTCGGCTTACTCACGTAATAATTTGACGAGATACTCGATTATTACGTGAATAAGCCGAAAACATAATAAATAATTTAGAATGTCTCACGAAAGTTATAATAAAATATAGCTTTATTCATATCTGTAAATTAGTTCCGGAGATCACCGTTTGCAAACAGACAAGAAAACAGATACTTTTTTTTAGTTTATCATTAACCTACAAGTGCCCATTACTGAGCAAAGACCTCTTGCTAAAGCTGTTTAAGTTTCGCTGTAGAGATGAATTTATTTTTACAAATAGGCCATAAAACAGCACTTTTGCACGTCAAAATTTTGTGGAACTAGCGGTAGCCAGTAGCCGACCGCGTGGATGTCGATTTTACACTTTTTCGGTTTTTTTTTTATTTTCTCTACGTACAAACTTTTCTGGACTTCCACGAATAACTCAAGTCCAAAATTAGCCAAATCGGTAAAAGCATTGTTGAGTTATAACTTTACAACGAAAAGTGGCATTGATTTTTATATACAACTAGCAGACCGCCCCTGCTTCGCACGGGTACCCGACTACCCTGGTGTCAGTCATATGTTTTGCAAGTGAACTGCCACGGCGTTAAAAGGGTTGTTAATTAAAGCTTACTTTTCTAATATTTTCTTTGATAAGAACCTTCTCCTGACAATAACAAAAACAACAAAAAAAGAATTAACAAAATTGGTCCAGGCGTTATTGAGTTATGCGCTTACCAACACATTTTGCGATCCATTTTTATATATAAGAAGATAGATAAGTAGATGAAGCTGTTGAAATACTGATATCTGTGATATCCCTTTGTAAGTACGATTTTGTTAAAGATTTCGTACGATATACATATCTACATAGAAACTACAGCAAAGTTGGTTCTTACTTTATTTTTTGGCACATGTATCCGTTCAACTCATCGTGCATTCAACAGTTAGGTTACGGCACAAATTGTACCGAGTTTTATATGCATTGTTAACGGTAACGCAAGCGTTTAAGTATCTAGTTGACATTTTGAATATGGACTCTGGAGTTTGGTTTTTGGGTCACCAAGTTACGCATTACTGAGCATTTGGATTAAGCTCAGAATACAGAACAAACCAGAAGGCGTCATCGCGCTTCAAACTAAAACAACTAAAACCATTCTTAACTTGAATAGTATGAAATTTCTACGATTAGTCAATTTTGGCACGTGGCATGTCGTGACGTATTTACGAGTATCAGCCGTCTGGTGTTATTCTACGAGTAAAAATGCGACTGGAATTACGAAAAAAGTGGATAAGATTACATTTCATCTGCAAGCATCGACTGCAATAGTATATTTAATTAATTATTGAATTTTTTTATCGATTTATTTTTCTATGAAAATGATGCGGCCATTTTGTGAGTGTTGTCATTCTTGGTGAAAATTTTACCCACTTATTTATTTGTTGTGGGTTATATTTTTGTCCATTATGGAGCCTATGTCATATTAGTTTCCCTGACAAAAAAAGAAATACAAATCATACAAAGGGCACGGTTAGATTAATTTTGGAAACCATCTAGCCAGAGCATAGTTTGCTCAATTCACTTTGAAGAGGTATATTTATGACAAAGGTGGTTTGAAAACAGCATATCCTACTAAGATATACTAATTATATCTATACTAATTATAATGCTGAAGAGTTTGTTTGTTTGTTTGCTAGAATGCGCTAATCTCAGGAACTAAGTAAAGTAAGTAGACTTCTAATTCTAATCTTTAGTTCGAGTCTAAAGACATATTAAAAAAACTAAACCAGGAAAAGAATGAAACCTTTGTACTTATTGAAGCTTTATTTGTTGTGTATAGTAGATGTAACTAAAATTAACACAGCCAGAAATTGTCAACTTTTATGATACCTCTATGAAATGTGTGAACAACTAGTTACTGTTGAATTTATCGTAAGTTTACCTATTTTGTTGGGTTTACTCCTCATCTTACCCTCCTGTTGTAAAATTACCCCAAACCAAGGGAATTGTTCCACTGTCGGCAACACTACGCGGGTGGGAAGTGCGGCTGGCGGGTGGGAAGTGCGGCTGGCGGGGGGATTGACGTATTGTTTTTGGACACATTTGACGACATGTAATAATGAGTGAACGCGGATTCTGGTTTGTTCTGTAATCTGAGGGATTAAGTAAATAAATATATATCATTAGGTAACATACACAGGTCTAGTACCTATTTTTCTTGTGCAATGTGCATTAATATGAGCCCCCGGTTTGATATGAAACTAGTCGTTATACAGAAACATGGCAAATATAAGTAAAGAGCAAAGACAATAAGGACAGATTATGCGATAATTTGAGGATTATATTTGTAAATAGTAACCTGCGCATCAGTAGCTACAATAAATATCGTGTGTCGAGCAAAGCTGTTCATGATCACAGCCCCCAGCATGGCTTGAAACTAGACGAGTTACCCCGTCATAATAAAAATGAGAGCAAAATTTATAATATTAATTATCTATTTTACAATTTAAGAATAAGGCATAAAAATTAAATTGAAGAAAGAATAAACAAGACTGAAAACCTTAGAAGAAAACAATCTATTTCTTTAGTCTAGGTTTAAACCACTGAGTCAGTTATAGTATTTCAAATTGAAGGTAGATGAGAATAAGATTCAAATTAAAAAAACCTAACTCAATGGTTTAAAACTAGACTGAAGATAAATCTTGTTTTGTAATAAGCGGAGAATAAATGTCTTATGATAATAAAATGCACTCAAGTCATGTGAGTGCATTATGATATGAATAGGTATTATGCAGATTATGCTAGCCTTACATTATTTATGCTGGCTAAGTACAATTAATTTATTTGTACTTTGAATTAATTACCATTATGATTTAATTACATATTGGGTTTAATGAACTGCTAGTCTAGTGTACACTCTTTATTATGTATATCCAGACTTAATGTAAGTATGTTAACATAAATAATATAAATTACACTTATATCGTGTGGGAATTCGAGACACAATAGAAGAATAATAGGTGCGCGAACGCCGGCGTTCGCTAGGGTTTTATGAATTAAACAGAATATTTTTTTTACTTCTATAGCGAGCCAACTTAGCTGCGATGACGCGACCTATGGAACATGCCTACCCATAAGCGGCCTAATCACTCGGGCCTTCGAAGACAACTTCGAGGAACACAGACTGTCAAAAGTCTAAAAGTAAAAAAAAACAAAATCTGATTATAAAACTGGAGGCGAAACGCTTCGTGGGTGTTATTATTCATTATTTAATAAGTTACAAGCCCACAAAATTAAAATGGGACTGGGCCGGACACGTTAGCTGAATGCATCCGGAGAGATGGGCCACTATTGTCACTCAGTGGACACCTCAGGATGGACGCCGCAGGCGGGGTAGGCCCCGGAAAAGATGGCGTGACAACCTAGACGCCTTTTCGATCTAAACGATCGAGACACCGTACACGAACAATGGGTGCGCGAACGTCGGCGTTCGCTTGGGGTTTGGTGAATTAATATTTAAATAAACCTAAATTATAAATGAAAGTTTGAATAAATTAATTTTATTTTAACTTAAATGTAGAGTGGACATTCCAACACACGTGCGCGCGTGACTGCCAAATAAGGGAATCTGATTCGAAAAGGCGTAACGCACTATTTTTTTACGAATGGAAATCCAGTAGTAGAAAGTATGCTTTTAATTCAGGCAAAAAGCTATATACTCTTACTGACTCACACCACTAAAAGTCCTGAAACAATTGTGAGGATCACTGTGTACTCGGATGAATGAAATAATTCTACTAATATTATAAATGAGGGATTGGAACAGTTTGCCGGCTGCAGTCTTTCCGTCCGAATATAATTTAGGTGTCTTCAAGGCTAGAGTGAATAGGCTCTAAATAAACTAGTGCGCCTAACCATCAACGATTGCATCACTGCTTACCATCAGGTGGGATCGCAGTCAAGCAATAGTTTATTGCAAGTAAAAAAAAAAATTATAAGCAATCATTACCCTCTCCCAATCTTTATAAGCAATCATTACCCTCTCCCAATCTCAAAATGTCCAAATCTCGAAATCTCCAAATACTTAATCCCCAAAATGTCGGCAAAACTCGTAAGTCGTAACGTAGCTGATAGCTTACCACTAGGAAATACGAAGGCTCGTTTGACATCTTATCACATAAAAAAAATAGACTGAAATCTTGAAAAATTGATAGCCATCCCATTTTTGCATTTCATATTGACAACCCTATCTCTTCTGTTACTTAGCTACGATAACATAGTGACGTAACTACTCTTTGTGCCATTTAGATAATAATGGAATATTCCTATCTATGTATCTGTCTGTCTGTATGTTTGTTTAAACACCAAGAGTCCAAACATTAATTTGGTGAGTCAGTCATTCATATTCAGATGACAATGGCTTTCTTTGAATTTATATCAGTAAATAGAATTAGTCATATCAATTAAATATCAATTTAGACTTTCTTAGCTTTCAAAACATAAAAGTTAATCTGTATGAAACAACTCCTACTTATGTTTCGTTTTTTCCAATGCTCATTAGTACAGAAAGACAGACATTGCAACAATAAGAGTACTGAATCTGTTATATTACATAAAAATTATGTAAAAATTTAATTACACTAAATTTATTTAAAAAAAAATTAAGTTTTAATCAAAAACTTTGACCATTAACTAAATACTTAAGCTATTGTTTTTTTTTATGTTTAATTTGTCTGTAGGTCCAATTTAAACTAAAATAGACCAACCAAAATTCAATTTCAAGCAGCACAATAATTATAGAAATTCAAAAACAATCTCTTTTATTACTTAAGTGATTAACAGTAATATACAGTTATATTGCATTTATTTTATATAAATTTTAAATACGAATTTTTAAAAGATCAACAATTTCTAGTACACAATTTATAGTTAAAATACCTAGTACTTATCTGATTAATTTATTTAGTTATTTAATTCAGCAAACCCCAAGCAAAACCCGGCTTTCATGCCCCTCCTATTGAGTCTTAGATTACCATGATTGAAATGTTAAAAAGAATATGTTATACTTTTAGTGACTTTCTATTGTTTAACTTAGAAAAATAAAATTACAATTTTAGTATAAAATTACAGTTTTTGAGATTATTAGCTGTAATTTTTAATGTCATAGTCAGTTGATACAGACAAGGTCATGAATAAAAACTACATACTCATTAAATTTCTCAAACTAAATGTAACAAAAATTTGAAATAAATTATTAAAAATTTAATGGAACCTACCATTGACTAATTTATTTCCATTGTTTTTTTTTATTTCATAAGATTGAATGAATTGCATAATGTTAAACTTTGTGATACTTTATGTTATTGAGGCTACATAGTCAAAATAATGAATAAAAAGCAATAGATTCATTTAGAATGAATGCCTTTGTGACCTTTGTACGCGGAATAGTAAATGCTAGTACTCACTTTCATCTTCCGTGGTATGTGCGCCTTTCTTGATATAAATATCCAATTTCACAGGATGGTGTATCGAGCGCTGAATCTTTATCCGAATGCACAGTCCTATTAGCGTCGCCAGCGAACAATGAGGCACTGTAGGATTGTATTCCACTCGCAACACAGGAACTTTATCGGCAGTAGGCTCCTTCACGAAAATCCCCTCTTCATAAACCACCTTCAAATCTTCGAGCGTACTCGGCTTTTCAGGGTCCCGTATCGTCCGCAAAAAGTCTAAAACACCACAACACACGTTAAAGCCACAAATAACCAACCCAATTAGTCCAAAACAACACGAAAACTGATCAAAACAAACCGTATATTGTCTCTTTCAAGTCGTTCTCATCTCTATACCCTAACTCCTGTAGTGTCGCACTTTTGTCCATATACGCTGGCTTCGCAAGCTCCAATGGCGGCTTTTGTGAGTTATTTAGAGAGAGTTTTGAGAAGAACGATATCATATCGTTAGATAGAAATGAATTGTGTTCCGCTAGGTCACAGTCACAAGTCGGACATGTTTGTTTTGTTGGAGCTTCATATTTTCCCGTATTTTGTCTATGGACTTATGGATGCGTTCGAAAATTATAATACCATAATCTGACAGTGACAGACCGCTACGGCAAATTGGACTTTCCGCCATTTTATGTTGGATGAGAGCGAACAAGCGAACGGCTACAACTATCTGTTGTCTGTTGTCTCACTCACTACCTGAGTTGAAATTCGGAACACAACAGTTGTATTTAGATATCTTTGATGTTGCAGAAAAAATATGGTCACCGGACTAGCGGACACAAAAAAAGCAATTGTAAACCAATCATTAGGGTTTCATTTGTTAAAATTGCTTTGTACATGAATATTCAAATACTAAACTTAGGTAAACAGTAAGACCGAATTGAACTAGAAATTAAGAAACAACCACTGCCATACAATACATTATGTACATATTGCAAGAAACGCTAAGCCAAGTACCTAATGATTTATTGTGCCTTTTGCAATGTACCTACATTATTTAGGTTTTTAATACTTTAATATTACACAATTTATGAATCAAAGATACTTCTTACGCATCTTAATTTAAAATTTTGATTTAGTAAGTTGGAACACATAGTACACCCACCTAAAGAATAAAAGAAATCACGCACAGGATGTACTCACAAAAAATATAACAATGAATTTTTGACAAAGGGTTTGTATAGGTAAAGATTTTTTATGTTAAGTTCAAGTGCGTTTGGACCCTGACAGGACTTATTTGATTTTGTTTCTTTAAAATAACTTATGGAATTAGAATTTCTTAAAACCTTTAGTTACATCGTTAATTAGTCTATGAGATGTATTATTTAAATGTCGAAACAAAAAGGGTTTCTCATTTCTTCAAGATACTAATTAATGGTATCAAAATAAATATGAAACTACAAACGTGTTAGGTACGTGAAATTTAGCTTATAATGTTTTCAAACGGCACGTTGCAATTGAATTTTCATTATTCTCAATAAGAATACTCAAGTGTAAAAATAATTAAACAATCTTGTTGTGCAGTAGTTATGTGGATACCACAATCATATATAGAGAAATTAATAAAACGTGATAGAATTAAACTTACCTATATCTTTAAGAGAGACTACAACTTAGGAAAACACTGCTTTTAATAAGTTTAATAAAAAGCTTATCACTCTGGCATAAATTATGTCACTTTAGTATTAGATCACATGCATGTGTGTGGTGCTTATGCAACTCTGAGTACAAATTAACAAACATTTTTTTTTGCAATATTTTTAAATAAATACTCCTTGATAATTTAGTAATTGTGAACGCAACTCATAGACAAATCTGTCAAATGGCTTGTCACGGGAAAATAAAATCAAAACTAGGACCACGACCTTAAACTAGATGTCGCTTTTACATACTTTTGTTTCATTCATGATGTTCGTCACGTAACACTTGTTTTGGGAAGCGAATTATGGTAATTTCAATGTTAAGGAAATTCTAAAGAAAAGCATTGAGTTTGTTTACCCAATATTTATCCTTGGTCGCGTAGCTTTTCACCTGATCGCAAAGGGTTATTTATTATTTACGTTTCAGTTTTAATTTAATAAGCAATAGCCCTTATGTAATGTCCATTAAATTATTTAACAAATTACCAGATTCTTTAAAAAATGAAACTAGCGATACTAAGTTCATACGCGCACTCAAGAATATCCTCATCAACAAAGCCTACTACTCAATTGATGAATATTTAAATGATAACGACATTGTCCTTAAACAACATAACGCATAACAACAGGCACATGACCATGATACATTTATTGAATTTTCATATATATATATATATATTTTAATTGTTTTAATTTTAGATGTAAGTTTTATTTTGCTGTGCCCTACAGGGTCCACGATTGTACCAAAGACTACAATATAATATAGGGGTACTTGGATTGTACTTAGCTCTAAGCTATTCTGTAACACGTCATAAATACATTGTGGAATGCAAATAAATATGAATATGAATTTTCTACTCAGGCTTGTAATGTAGGAATAAATACTAAACCGGAGTGAAAATCGATGAGATTTAGTTTTTCGTGTAGTAGGTAAACCCATAGGTAAAAATTTTAAACGACTGCTCACTGTTATTTTTCCAGAATGGCTTTCCTCATTCACAGTCACAGATGACTTACACAAAATCCCACAAAACCCCGGCTGCACATCAGACCTGTAGGGCCGTCTTTGGAAGCATTAAGCAATTTCTGATTTGCAACATGTCATTGATAATACTAAATTTAAACTTCGCGTTTCATATTTACAATTAATAATTACGTGGGTATTTAATGCGACCATTGCTGAGGCTCAAAGAACATGTCGCCGCAGTCAAGAAGCGACAGAGCAAAAAATCGGCGATAGCGATAGCGCAGAACACCTGCTCCAGGCTGGTTCTAATGTAAATCCTCTATGTTCTAATCACTGGATAGAATTCCACCGATGGCAAACTCTCTCCACTGATCGCCACTACCATACAAGACTTGTGCGTAAAGCGGTTGAAATATAGAAATGCCCAAATAATTTTAATCGGGACGACAGCTTTGAATTGTCATCAACGTGAAATCCAGTGATTCAGACGAGAAAGTTTAAAATATTTCGTATTGGTACGTATTGAGTACCTACCAACGTTACTTGGGTTTCAACCAGTTTCGGTGCGGGTTAGGACATCCTATACACATTGCAACCTGGAGCAACGTTCCAATTATCATTTGGAAAACTACTTTTCACAACTCCAGTATGTATCCTGTCGATGCGGTCGACTAGTTCATGACGTGCTGTGTTCCAAGTGAACTAAGTAATATAGAGGCTAAACGCGGTAATCGTAAAGCCCGCACTAGGCATAACTCCCAGGTTACTAGGAGTAAGGAAGAGTAAATGAACAAAAAACAACAAATACTTAAGACATAAGTTTATTTAGAACTTTTTGAAGGATTTTTTGGAGCCCTTGCCCTTCGTGACTTTGAGTACGTTGAAACGGATGGTCTTGGAGAGCGGCCTGCACTCACCGATTGTCACGATGTCTCCGAGTTCAACGTCCCTGGAATTGCACAATAGAGAATGTTGTAGAAAAATCTTTTTTATTTTGTGTCGTTTCAAATGAGATGTTAAATCAGAGTTTGGGTTAGAAACACGTCTTTCGTCAAATAGTTGTTCGGAAGACCGTCGTGTGAGTATCATCATTTTGTTTTGAAAGTTAAATTCATGATATTTTTGTTTCGGGCATTCATTTATTGTATTGTCTGAACAGTTAGGTAACATTACAATTAAATTCTTCTTCTATTGAGATGTAAAAATTGTTGGTTAGCTCACCTGAAGCATGGAGATAAATGGACCGACATGTTCCTGTGACGTTTCTCGAATCTGTTGTACTTAGGCAGGTAGTGCAGGTAGTCACGTCTGATGACGATGGTCCTCTGCATCTTCATCTTCTGGACCACTCCGGTGAGGATACGACCACGGATCGACACGTTGCCAGTGAAAGGACACTTCTTGTCGATGTATGTGCCTTCGATCGCCTGTATAGAAATAAGGAAAGTTGAGTATTTCGTTGTGGTTAGGCGAATGTTAGTTTGCTTTGAAGCGGATTAGTTATTTCCGTAGCCCACATGGATGAGTTTGTTTTTTTATGTATAATTGTAGCAGTGGAATGTAATGCTAAATTATCATTTATACTGTTGGATTAATGATTAAGTTAAGATTGCCCAATTATTGATAAACAAAAGAACATGAATTTAAGTAGCTTAATACACAGATGGTAATTTTTAAATTTATGCGACATTTTACTTTATGGTTTAATTAAAAAAATCGCTCCATCCACTGCTACAATCTATACTATGACCAAAATAATGTAGGTTCAAACTTTTTTACACTTGTTTGACTGTAATCAGAGTTTGGGTTAAAACACGATCATCGTCACTTGTTTGTCAGAAGACCGTCGTGTGGGTATCATCATATTAAAGTCATAAGTGTTTTTCCTTATTCCATTGTCAAGCCATTTTTAATAATATAATTTGAGTACCTTCACCTTATAAGTAAGTAGTGTTAATTATTTTGTGATATGGTGTAAGCTGTTTTGTTATTTACCTATGACCTGTTTTAGATTTACCATTAGTGCTTTAGGTATTTAAACTTTCAGAATTTATGCAAAAATGTTTACTGGTATTATCACTAAAGAAATTAACTGTCTGATGATGTCATGCAATTGTTATTCAGACTGCTTAAAGAGTATAAGGTTAAATTTTATGGGATTATAACACAATATATCACAAATGAGTTTATAAAAGGGGACTTCAGTGGGCAATTTTCATGATATAGAGGGCCATGACTTATACATATACTTAAAAATAAATAACAAAAGTTAAGTACATAATCTTAAATATAATAATATGGTAACATTGAGAGCAGCATGCATACCATACCTGCTGATGAAATAATATATCCTTAATATTAAAAAGAGATGAGACCAACACCTGATTTTGGAAGTTACCATTTTGATACTTGGTATGCATTAAATAGGGTCTAAATTTGTTTGTTATACACAGTCAAATTTGTTTATATAAGTGAATTTGTATCAAAATGGTAAATTCCTATGTAATCTGAACTTACTGGACAATTCCAGCCATGCACATGTTAAAGCAAGCTCCTCCTGACCAACATGGACCAGCTTTGTGAACAATTGACTTTAAATTTTGATGCATCTCAATTCGTTTGAATAACCTTTGAGATGCGAGCCTCTACAAAAACTTACTTAGTAAGTCAATTCTTGTAGATAAATGCTCCAGAAAAAAACTTCATACTCTTGGTTTTATTCACTTTTGAATATGTCCAAATTATAAATACAGTCAATTGAACACAAAACAAACAACGTAGCCACCACCGCTGCAAGCCTCGTTCCCATCGACCATATCTAAAAGTACCACACCTCACGCGGAGTCTTGAAACCAAGACCGACATTCTTAGAATGTCTCATGTCTTTCCTCTTCAGTCCCCCCTTCTTGTTGAGGAAGACCGTAGCCTGCTTCTGAAACGCTTTCTCTGTCTACGGAAAAATAAACACGTTAGTTCACACATCATGCGTTACCTCGCGAGGTGTTTTGAAACCGAGTCCCACATCTTTGTGGTACCTCAGTGGTTTCCTGCTACGCTTCACACCGATACCCTTTTTACGGTTCAAGAAAACCGTTGGTTGCTTTTGGAATGAACGTTCCGTCTGTAATTTTATCAATACATTAGTATTATGATAAAATATTGCTAGTTCTAACTACTGCAAGTGTGAAGGTAAGAAAGGATAGGACGGAAGAAACTTAGATTTAAAGCAACTACAGACAAACTACAGCTGAAAAAAGGAACATTTCAGAAATGATAAGTAGAAAATTATAATACACAATTTTTCTGGTGATAATTTTAACTTAAAGCAATGGGATTATAATTTGTTTAATCCTTTAAATTGAGTGGATATGTCATTATTATCAACAGAAAAATAAGCAACAAAACTATTAAGTAGGTGGTAATAAAATTCTATTACCACAAACTCTTTTAATCATGTGAAACTTTTCTTTTTGCTTTGAATAAATGAAGTACTGTGAGCTTGGCTCCTGAACACTATGTGGTACTAACGATGACTTATATGTGACAAGGCTGCTTTATAGCCCTGTATCTGTACCTCCTTTGTATACAAAATGAAGATCATTGATGACTATAATCAGAGTTTGGGTTAAAACACGTTCTTCGTCACTTGTTTGTCAGAAGACCGTCGTGTGGGTATCATCATTTTAGAGTCATTTCAAAGATCTTCAATGTGCTATTAATATAATGATTTGAAATAATGTCACAGAGAAAGCCTAGTCAAGACCTGGCTTGATTTCCATGTTGTGTACGCTTCTTTGAGTAACTTATTAATCTAGTATCATAATCTAGGGTGATTTATGAATTATAAAATTAAAGTTGGTGATATCAAAAATAGATTTGTCAAAGTTGTTGTTGTGAATCAAGTTTTTGTTTGGTTTTCTACAAGTTTTCGTGGATTCAGAACTTTTTTGGAGTTCAAAAGAAGATTATCACACCCATACACAGTTGTAATCGTCGAATTTTGAGATATTTCACTTGTAAACATAACCTCCAAAACCGGTCTAAAAATGTATCTTTATAATTTTGCGGCCAATATTTGTAACCATACACAAAACTATGATTTTAAGCATGTATTTTACATTATAATTACACAGAAACGGAAAACAATCGGTACCAAAACTAACCTATCGATCGAGCACACTGTCATTCTGAAATACAAATTACAGTACACTGGTAGCGTATAAATGAAAAATTATAACTGTAATCATTGAGAACTACGGAAATAATTCTATTTACAACAACTTTTAATCCATTTTGATAGGCTTTTCGACGGAAAAGCCGAATCCCACGTGCACCAACTTAAAAATCACATTTTCACAAATATCACATATTAAACACTTGGAAATCATAGCACAGATAGAAAGCTATTAATTTATAAACACTTTATGGAGAAATTCAATAAAATTTGTCCATATTTCGAATTAATATATCAAGAAAACCAACACGTACCTGATCCGCCATCTTGCTTGACAACGAAAAGAAGGTCGTGTTGCAAGCTAACAACTAATGAAATCTCCTGCTTAAAAATAAACAATGTTGCCACTTAACTAAACGTTTAAACTACTTTTTTAGTTCTTTATTTTTAAACATTAGAGTGAAATAAAGATCAATTCCCAATTCCGAAAGTTAATTATAAAAGTAAAATAATTTTCCAATACCTTTTCTGGGTATCGAAACCTAAAACGATTGAAATTTTTTTAGCAAATGGCCAAATCATGTGATTGTTATTAGTATTTATTTTATTCATTTATGTAATGACCATAACAGTTTCTTTATCATAATTTAAATGATTTTAAAAGTGAAACAAAAAAGTACAATATTTTTTTTTTTTTTTGTTGGTAATAATAACTGAGTAGCATCTTGCATAGATTTTTTAAGCTTGTAACATTTATGAACGAAACTGTCAAAACGCGAATTGTTATGAAAATAATCGCTAACTTATTTTTCGCATTTTCGTCTGTTCATAACGTTTAACTCCATAATTTTGTTTTATTGCATTTTTAATTTTACATTTACCTCATATCGATATTAAATTGCATTCCGATGTTCACGTAGTGATCGCTATACGCGAGTGATGTTTCGGTATCTACCTTTTTGTTTTGTCCAGAAATATAAAATTTCTGGTTGATTTGCGATGGAGGAAGTGAGGCAGCTGGTGCAGGAGGAAGGCAGGGAGGCGCGGAACCTAGTTGCATTCCATGTGGCCGTCGACACACCAAGTAAATGCATTTTTTATTGTATACATAAGAATGTGCGTCAAAATCTTTTTGGCCGTGGGCGGTAGGTTTTGTTTCGGAAAACGTCGGCAAAGGAGTGCCTGCTTCGTAATAGACCATAGTTCAAAGCACAAATACCGTTCAAACGATTAGAATGTGGTCTTTGTCCATTCATTCAGCATAACATGCAGAATAGGAGGGTATCTGTGCGTTTTCTGTAAAACATGTTTTGTTTTGATCCCTGATTTTGTTTTGGGTATCTAATTATGCCGCGGTTATCACATAGGTTGAATAAAATTAAAGAAAAACTTAATTTAAATATATGATTTTTGTGAATTTAGAATGTACTTTGGCCATGTACCTACCAAACTTGCCTAGTATTTTTTGTATACACATATATGTGCACTTATTGGAAATAGCAATCACTTTATGTCTCTTATTTTTTTATTGTTGTCCGCATTTAGAATATTACATATTTTAATCTTTCAGTCATGGTAATTCAAGACATAACAGAATAACAAATTAATTATAGGTGAACAAATACTAGTGTTCACTTGGTATTTATAAATAAAAACATAACTTTGTGTCACAATTAGGCCCTACAGGCCAATGTGACCACCTGTAACTTTTTTATACTATATGCGTTATTATCATGTAGTCCATAGCTTCAGAAGAATATTAATTATTCAATATAAACTGCTGTGTACCAAAAACCACCAAAAAGGTAGATTATATTAAAAGAACAGTGAAAATTTTATACAAAAGAGTTTTTATTCTCAACTTAGTTGTAAATGTAGGTACATACACTTATGCCAGTGTTAGTTAGTCATAAAAACTAAATATAGTTCATTCATAAGAATTATTTAGTTATACTTATGAATGGTATTACAATGTACTTTGAATATTAACTCATTATTCCTTAATAATAGTGTTGCATTGTATTTGTTTTGTAAACTTAACATGATTATGATGATTATTATAAATAAAATTACTTAACAAAGATTATATAATAATAAAAAAATGTTTAATTTCAAAAACATGTACATGTATGAGGAAGCAGTTCCTTATTGTGCTTGGCCTGCATCTCTGGCTGCACATAAATCTAAATCCTGTACTTACTTACCTTAGATAATCCATTACAAAAGCCTGTTTGCTTAAAACCTCCTTGAGATTAGAGTTATGTCAGATCACCTTCAATTTTAGCAAAATTGCAAAACAATGAGAAGTGGTAGAGGATGTAAAACCTTGTTATGAACTTTACAACTCATAAGTTTCTTCCAAAACCAAAATAAACAACATCCGAATTGGTGGGGATGTAGTTTATAATCAGAAGAACTTAGGATAGGGTAGGGTATGTAGGGTAAGGTAGGCTATAGAAGGATAGGTAGTGTAGGTAGGGTAAGGTAGTGTAGTGTAGTGTAGGTAGTCAAACGATGGGAGTGAAGATGAGCATTGAGTAACAAACCTTCCTCTGTGGAGTGAAGTCATGGGTAAAAGTTAGTATCTAGTAAACGGGTTCAAAATATATCTCTTTGTGAATGAATTCTGCCTCAACTCTTTATTCATAGGTGACATCATGCAATATTAAAAACTAACATTTTATTGTAAGATTTGTATTTTAGAAGAAACAGGAAAAATTATATATTAATATTATAGAGGTAAAATTTGTATGTTTTGCATGTTTGTATGTTTGTAAGTTTGTATGTAGGGGGTAATCTTTGGAACCGCTAGTTGGATTGCTAAAATTATTTCAGTGATAGATAGCTACAATGTTCCTGAGTGCTAAAGGCTATAAAACATCATGCTACGATCAAATGGAGCCGAGCAGCGGGTGATACCGCGCGAGAGTAGCTAGTGATTTATATTTTAGAAGAAACAGAAAAATATGTTTTTGACATTTTAAATTTATCCAATTGCTGGAGGATTAAATAATATAAATTAGAATAAAGACATACCTAGTTAGCCCTTACACAATTTACATTTAGTTAGTAACATAATATAATTATTTAACAAGACTGATTAATAAACTCCAAAAAGCTCTAGTCTTTATCTCTATTTATTACTTGTCCAACTTGGACTATGTACATATAAGGTGCTTCAGATTTACATTAGCATACTAATAATAGCTATAGTTAGGTAATTTCTAAGAAATGTTGACTAATCAGAGCTGTTTAGACAGATGCTGTTGTATTTTGTTATCAACCATTGATGAGTCACCTGCTTTACTTAAATAGTTTGGAATATTCATTCATTGTAGTGGGGATTCGAATTTTTTGTTGACTATATTTGTACATGTTATTTATGAAGAAGGAAATATTGTAAGAAGGCAGAAAAAGGAATGAATTTATTTTGAAAATTTTTTTACTTGTTACGATGAAGTCTTATTTGACAAGTGATGCTAATTTTTTTCATTGATATTTGATTATTGGCGTAATAATTGCAAAAATGGAGACTTTGATTAGAATTTTCTTATATTCATCACTACATAGTGTGACACAAAGTCGCTTTCCTGTCCCTATATCCATATTCCGGAAAGCAGCTTTGCTTAAATCTTTAAAACTGCTAAAGACTGAAACAATTGGTTTGGGACATTTCATGAGTCCTATTTTCATATGTGATTAAAGCAATTTTATTAGCCATCTTGTTATGGTATGTACGTAATTGCTTACAACATTGTAAGTTAAGAGTTATACTCAATTGATTTGCTGGATACGCATCGAGGCACAATGGGACGCATCGTCAATTTGTTGTGACGATATTTTATGGCCGTCGGCGTCCTGTGTTCAATAAAGAAATGCGATCACAACCAAAGACAAAACAAAGCAACTTGTTCGTGTTAACTTTGACGACAAACTTACAAACTTTTTCTACAATTTATTTCACCACTTGGAGTATTTAAACTTATTTTATTTGACAAATTTTAGGAAAACTTACAGTTTACCAAGTTCAGTAGTTCGGTTGTAAATAACGTTAATAAGGTCAATTACAAGTTTTCGCAGATATAAAAGTAGACATAGATATGTAATTTTGTTATAAGGACTAAGTATAAAGTTTTTTTTTTTTTTTTTTTTTTTATGGCAATAGAGTCTCCACTATATAGTAGATGACTATTCTGCCAGCGTCATGTGGTATGGCAGATGGATAGATATAATTCTGACGAACTTTATCGCTTCGAGGTATGTCTGCAATGTTAGTAGCTGAAAGACAGGACACAATTTAGTTAGTAAACATATATAATAAATAACAGTTTATATATTTGAAAAAAAAAACATTGAACACAAAACACACACATAGCATAAACATTTTAAACATTATTGTATTATGTATACATTAGATTTTAATATTGTTTTTAGTAATGAATTTAGCCAGAAGGTTAATGAGTTTAGGGGAGAAATGGGTTAATAGTGTGCGAAAATTAATTGGGAGGGGGATTTTAATACTAGGGAGTTCTTTATATAGGTCTAAATATTGGCAGTATAAGGAACAAGAAAAAAATATATGTTCGAGGGTACCCTCATCAAGACCGCATTCGCATACGGAGTTGTCACGAATGCGAATCTTGCACAGAAAAACTGGACTACTGCAGTGGCCAAGTCTAAGTCTACACAAGGACGTAACAGCTTGTTTCGGGATTTTAGGAAATTTAAAAAACCAAGGTTTCCTCTGGATACTAGGCTGGAGGGACGCGTAATAAGCTCCTTTATGCTGCGAAGTACTTTCCCATATCGAGGACCACGTGTCATAGAGCTTTCGTTTTGTGTCAGCTCGGATATCATAGCTGGGTATAACGAAATGGTGGCGTTCCGCTTCACCTGACGTTGCAAATTTTGCCAACGCATCGGCACATTCATTTCCACGTATACCAGAGTGGCCAGGGATCCAGACTATTTCGATATTAAGCCCTTCATTATGACAGCACCAAAGGAGGTGTTTAATATCTACAATTAGTTGGCTATGGGTTTTGGTGTGTAACTGATTTTGGCCTAAAGATTGAATGCTACTAAGGGAATCTGAAAAAATGACGGAGTTTTTAATATTATGACTTCTAATAAATTTAACAGCTTCTAAAATTGCAACGCATTCTCCCGTGAAGACTGAAGCCTCTGGCGGACACTTAAAAAGCATAGCAATTCTGGAGTTCTGAAAATATGTTGCCACCCCTGTACAACCCTCTTGGGTCAACTTTGACGCATCAGTGTAAAACACACTCCAGCCCTTCCAGTACACTTCCAGTGCCCGCTCAAAGTTTCCAACAATGTTTGCCGAAGATTTTGAAATACCAAGCCCCAGAACAAGCTTTGGTTTGAAATGGATGGCTTCGTATGCAGAAGAGAATACAGGGAGAATTGGGGATTGGCTGACAGAAGCCGAAAGTGTTTTAAGTTCTCTGAATCTGACAATCACCGGGGGTATAGGTTTGTGGAGCCAGTAGGAAGAAGAATCATAGGAGAGGAGGATTTGATCCAAAATGGGAAGTAGAGGATGGGATGAGCGGGAGAGGACTTTGGATATGAAACGGTCTGCGAGGTATTGCCGTCGAAGCTCAAGAGGTGGTTCAGCACATTCCACTTGTAGGGCATTTATGGGTGATGATTTCATTGCTCCAATGATAGTCCTAAGGCATTTGGCTTGGATGGAATCCAGCCTTCGCAGTGCTTCCTTATTACAAGGTATAATAAGGAAACAGCAGTAATCTAACACACTCCTAACTAAAGCATTATAAACCAGCTTTAAAGTGCATGGATGGGCACCCCACCATACTCCGGCTAGAGCTTGGAGGATACACACGGTACGTTCAGTTTTTTTAATTACCGTGTCAATATGATCGACTCCTGACATCTTGGAATCGAGGGTAACTCCTAGAAATTTGGCCTTCGCCGTAATTGGAATAGTCTGACCGTTAATAGTTATATTTAGATCTGGGGTACGACGTCTACGTGTAAACACAACAGCAGAGCTCTTTGGAGCACTCAAAGATAGTCCATGATCAAGAAGCCATTGGTTTAATGAAGCCAAAGAGACATTCATAGAAGATGCGGCATCGACTATAGAGTGACTGGAGACCATCAGTGCAATATCGTCAGCATACTGGAGAGATTTACAATCAACGTTTAAGCAAGAAGGGAGATCAAAAGTATATATGTTGTAAAGGATAGGACTGAGGATTGATCCCTGAGGTAAGCCCCTCCAGGCAATCCGCCGTGCAGGGGTCTCCTCAGGAGTTCTTAATTGAAGGATGCGGTTGGTGAAAAGGCAGCAAATAATTCGTATAATCCCACTTGGAATTTTCAGCTGTTGCATTTTCTGCCTGAGAAGGGGTAGGAGTACGGAATCATAGGCTGATGAGATATCCAGGAAGACGGCCACCAACGACTCATCCCTGCAAAGAGCCAGCCGTATCGCTGAAGTGAGGGTACCCACACTATCAACGGTGCCCAGACCTTTTCTAAAGCTGAACTGAGTCGCCGGAAGCAGCTCCCGGCTCTCCACCAACCACTCTAAACGGTTCTTTATTAAATGTTCAAATACTTTGAGGAGTATGGACGACAGTGCAATCGGTCTATAAGACAAATGATCACTAGAGTCTTTGCCAGGTTTCAGTAGAGGCATAACAACCTGAACCTTCCATGCTGTGGGAATGTAACCGGAAGTGAAACAAAAATTGGCCAAGTCAAGGTAGTACCGCCGTGTTTTTGCTCCACTTTTAGTCAAAAATGAGTACGGGAAACCATCTATTCCAGGAGCAGAGTCCTTGACATGGTTCAGAACTGTTTCAAGTTCTTCTATAGAGAACGCTACGTCAAGAGGATCACGAGTCCGTGTTAAGTCCCCTAATTCGCACTCTTCCTCTCCAGGGACATATGTGGGAGCAACGCTTGAAAAGAAACGGTGGCACAGATTTTCTGGTAACATGGGAACAGAAGGTGGTCTTGTGGAGTTTCTGAAACTTTTGACTTTTCGCCAGACAGTGGTTATTGGAGTCGATGGATTCAAGGCACTACAAAATTTTCGCCAGCCTTGTCGTTTCTTTTTTTTCAGTAGTTTCCTTGACCTTGCCAATATTTGCTTGAAAGATATGAGATTACCCAGGCTCATGTCACGGTTATACGTCTTTTCAGCTTCATTCCTGGCCCTAATCACGGCAGTGCAGTCACTATCCCACCACGGCGGGAGAGGAATTTTGTCTTTCGGCGGATTTTTGGTTGGGAAACAATCTGCAGCTGTGGAAGATATTGTTTCCGAGAAGCCGGAGAAGCATTCTGGAGCGTTCCCAGCATGAATATGTGGAAGGGAGGAGATACGGAAATCTAGCAGTTTGGAATAAAGATCCCAGTCCGCTGATTCTAAGCGGTATTTTAATAATGGAGGGAGGAATTTATCAAGGGTGGGAATGGATTGGTTTGTGACTATGATGGGATAGTGATCACTACCATAGGACAGATCTAAGCGCCTCCAGTCCAGCATGCTAGCTATGTTAGGAGAACAAAAGGTCAAGTCGACGCAGCTGTTCCTTTGGCCAAATGCAGACCTTCGTGTAGCACTGCCATCATTGATGATACATAGATTAAGCTCGTCTATGATCTCTAATAATTCTGTGCCTATACTGTCACACATGTCTGAACCCCATCTGTAATGATGACAATTAAAATCACCCATTACTAGTAATGGACCACTAACAGTATTTAAAAAATGTTTAATTGACTGTAAATGACTAATGTGTGGGTGTGCAATATAAAAAGCAAAAATGTTTATATCCTCAACCTTAACAGCAACAACATTTATGTCATCACTAACAAAGGGTAGAGGAATATTAGAGTACGGTACTTTGCTATTAATAAACAAAGCACAGCCTCCATAACCATCTGGTCTATCATACCTGACACTGCTAAAACCCGGCACCCGGAAATTAAAATCCGGACTAAGCCATGTTTCAGCAATGCCACACACCAGAGGTTTGTACCTATTTATTAAATGGAGTAGGTCAGTTTTCTTCGGAAGAATACTCCTCGCGTTCCATTGAAGGAATGTTAGGGGATGGAATGTTACCAATATATTGTAGAATGTTGGTCAGTTTAACGGCAACGTGGTCAGGTATGTTTTGTGTAGGATTTTCTAATACTGCCATAAGCATATTAGTGATGAGATTTAAAACATTTTTAGGGTTACGGTTGTTTTCACCCTCCAAAGGATAGGCGCAACCATTTTGTGATGGGGAAAAGGAATAGTTATGGATAAGGGCTCGGTGAGCTTGCTTATCATAACTAGGAGTCAGAGGGGCATGGGATTTAGGTTTTAAAAAGACAGTTTTACGGTAAGATTTGGGAGTTTGGGGAGTATTATTATTATGTTGGGGCAGTTTGGGTTTAGGTTGTTGTAAAGATTTTGAAACCTCTGCATATGACCTCTTGGTGGTGGGAAAGACCTGACTCGCTTCTGCATATGATATGGATTTTTCCGCCATGAGGGCCTTTATACTCCTCTGACGGCCTAGCTCAGGGCAACCTTTGCTATTGGCAAAGTGATTGCCATGACAATTGACACAGGTTGCAATGTCATCTGAAACCAGACAACCATCACCAGGATGGTCCTGACCACATCTGAAGCAACGAGGCTTTGAGCGGCATAAGGTACGTGTGTGTCCAAAGCGGCAGCAGTTAAAACATTGTACCGTGGGATATGTGTATCTTTCTACTGTAAGAGCAGTGTAAAAACAGTAAACTCGTTTTGGCAAAATTTGACCGTCAAATGTGAGGACAACCGTTTGTGTAGGTTTCCACTCTGAGCCATCAGAGGAAACGACTTTTCGGTTCATTCTCCTTGCCTTGATAACATTGCCACATCCAGAGGGGACCCTGATATTTTCAACAATTTCCTCCTCAGTCCAGTCTACGGGGACATCTCTAACAATACCCATACGTGTAATGTTAAACAGTGGAATGGAAGTTATATAATTATGTTGGGCTACGACTCCATTAATTAAGAAGCTGTTAGCGTCTTGGTGTGACTTAAATTCCACTGAAATTTTATTTCGTCCTAATCTTTTGACACCATCCATCCGTACATTGGTTATGTTGTTCTTCATTAAGAACATGCCAAATTTCACAGGGTGTAGGGTTGTGCCTGAGGTTTGCGAATCTCTCAAAGCAACATGAACAATATACGGTGGAGCATCATTGGGTGTGTAGCACTGCCTACCGTTAACTTTTGCCACTTTGGGTGGGTTAATTACAGTAACTGGGGGAGATTGTGCAGGTCTTTTTCTATTTGAAATATTTTCTGCATCCATGGCATCATTTCCGGGGTTGGGGAGGGTAACAGTCATTACAGGGGTGTACTCGAATAGTTTATCTGGAGGGTCGGGAGGTTTTTTAGCCTCCATATTAAAAACAAATAAAATTAAATACTCTTAGTATTAGGGGAAATTTTACTCACCTTACCAATAGTTTTTTAAAACAAATATTGGACAATCACAACACAGAGGTGGTTTCAACTTATAATTCAATAAAATAATATTTAAGTTGAAAAAAAACCTCGTGGCACTGACAAAAACACCTATGTCCTTCACCACTACCTACGAAGCTCCCACTCAAGTATAAAGTTAATAGCTATTCTAAAATGGTTTTTGTTGTTATTTTGTAACCAGACTGTAAGAAGGGTATGTTGTTACATGTACCATCGTAACGTTACAGTAAAATCGCTTCTCTTATTTTAGACATTAAACACTGTTTTCCATGTGTTTCTGGATAGAATTTCAGGTAGGGCAAAGTGGTATTTAGTTGCTGGAAGCAGATTTATTAATTTTACCTCGCAATATTTTATTGCCCACCCTTTCAATTCAGAGTAGGAACAATTTAAATTTAATAGTTCTACCAAAATGCAGAGCTCAACTAACTTACTCTAATCTTTATTGTTTGGTAATAAAGCTGAAAGTCATAAACAGGCAAATAGTGGTAGGTTAATGTGGTCTCTATACAAAAGCGGTTCATAATTTCAACTTGACCTCTCCTTAAATGGTGGCAGCCTTTTCGTCTCCACAATAGATTTTGTATAAGGAATTACTGATAGCGATCGGTAACAAATCTAATTCTAAACATCTGCTCAAGTGATGGGAAGTAATGTCTGTCGTGAAGGACAAAACGATTTATTTTTAGTTTAGTATGAAAGGTTTTTGTTTATTGTTTGTATCTGTTCAATGGGAAATCATCAAATGACTCCTCCCTCTCTGGATAGGACGAGAGGGAGTGCTAGACGTTTACTGACTTAAAATCACTAAGTTCTTTCTCCTGAACCGAGCCGAGGCCGCGATCCATTATAATGCTTGAACTCGCATCCCTGACTGATTCCTATACACATAAAGGAACGATATTGTATATCGGATTCGGTTGGTAGATGGTGGAAAACCAGTTGTGGCAAGAATCGGAAGACTGCGCCCACATCTAAAATCTATCAAATTTTTGAATTCGTCGCGAATTACCACGATTGAAAGGTTAAGAACTTAGAAGATAGTTTGGTCTAACGGATACTAATTTGCCTTTGTCCCCGCAGGTCGCATCTCCCGTAAGCCGCCGCGTTCCGGCGCCCCTCCGCCACGGCGCGCTACTCCCCGCGCCGCCACACGCCTCCGCTCGGCATCGGCTGGCAGGGACAAGCGATCTGAACTGCGAGCCAGATACTGGGCCCTGCTGTTTGGAGACTTGCAACGAGCTGTGAGTATAATAACACTTTTTATGTAAAGATGGGATGACATGAAAACAAAAATCAAATGTGAGAGAGCTAAGCTTCGGCACGAATGGGTCGGCTCAACCGGAGTGATAACCGTGAAACAGCCACAGCGTTGTGTTTCGCTGTGTGAGTCAGGTTACCGGAAACTCAAACCGTCCCCCTCCCCATCCTTTACCAATCCTTAAATGTCAACAACCCTTAATCCCGAAATCGCAGCAACGCACTCTCGTGTTGCGGATGTCCATGGGCGGCGCCGAATGCTTACCATCAGGTAATCCTACTACTCAATTGCCGACGTATTCCATAAAAAATAGTACTACCGCTTTGGTGGGGAAGGAGCGAGCGGCAGAATCCAACTGACTAAAACATTGTTTTAATTCCTGATGATACTGTTGGTAACACTACAAAACTTCAGCGGCGTACTGTCATTGTGGTGATGTTTTACAACTGGTTCATCGCGTCTTCCATAGTTCTGGGGTTTTACATAGTGATTCTTAATTCAATAGAAACTATTTTAGTCAGCTCCGAGACATGGGACGTGACAAGATATTACCATGAGAATGATCACTTATCTAGACAACAAAATCAAGTTGAGTCTGACTAATCAGTCTTCCTCAATCAGATCTGGAATCTGATTCTCAGATTATTTCTTAACTACAGATTAAATACATAGCATTATATTCAATACATAATAATGGCTGCTAAAATAAGATACTGTAAACAATTTAAAACCAAACATACAAACATTTACAGCCAGTAAATTGTAATTCTAAAAACAAAAATCAATCGGTTGTCGTATAAAAATAGAACAGCATCGAATATTCAATTGCACCCTAACTGGCGGGTTCCTGTGTCCGGTACACGAGTACTAAAGCTCCATTTAAATTATTCGAAGCGGCCCAAATCAATTTGAATTCGGAATGAGCGTAAAACTGTCGACGCTCATGTGCAATGGGAATTAGCTGTCTTGTCTGTACATGTCTAACGTAAATTGATTCCAACTGACTTCCAATTTCAAAATTGAATGAAGCTTTATTTTACTTTCAAATTATTTCCTGGAAACTTGACCTTTTTGCTCTTGGTGTTTAGTCTGTAATGGATTTAATGAAATTATATATTTCGGTTTTTGTTTTCCATTAATAAAACATTTAAGGCCCCTTTTTTTGAAGCGTGTGTTTAAAGACTGCACGGTTGACGTTAGTGGCCGGGCAACAGGCTGCTGTCAAACGTGTCGTGGATTCGATTCCCACCTTCATCCCCCCGCTAGCTGTTCCTTTAAATCTGCGAGGCTTATGGATGTGAATTTGTATGTTTAAACGCATCCACAGGAGTAAAAAATTAAAAAAAGGTGGTAGGGTAAAATTATATTAGCGTTATTATTTGGTTAATGTTATTCTGTCACTTTTGGAGACAAACATATTGCCAAATTCTGTCTTAAATCCCAGATTCTGTATAACTGATACCACTTCTCAGTTCTTAAGTCGACTGTCCCTATTTCTGGATGCCGTTGGATGGATCCAGGGGTTCTATAGAAAACCGCGTTGTTTCTCTCAAGTATCAAACACCCATGTACATTTGTCGAGTAAAACTGAAGTATTTGATACAGAAAACGCCCTCGCTTGCAGTGCCTTTTAACCTTTACTGCAAGCAAGGTTCAGTATTGATCGCGTTATAAATACAACCTTCATACTGTGACCTTTATATTCTCGTGGACATTACATACAAAGCGCATATGTTTTTTTTTATATGATAGGAGAGGACGGCATACCATCTGGCGTGTCATGTGATTGTAAAAACCAGCGCCATTGTTGCCTATAGACACAAGTCTCAAGGATCTACTAGGGTCTTGAGATATGGTGGTCTAGAGGGGAGCGCGGGGGGGGGGGAGGATTGGCCTTGAGAACTTCACTCACAAAGTAATATGTGTATTATAAAAATTTGGCTTGTGTTGTGACACAAGCCAAATTTTATGCTGGTTTTCTCCTTGGTGACACTCCGGTTTATACATTTGTGCCTGTATAAGACTATTCCACACCCTCAAAATTTTTTTCGTGAGAAGTAATGTCATATGCAATGTAACATCAATGTAAAAGGGAGTATGTCTGTTAGCGTAGTCATTGTTCACTCTTAATATTTAAGCGGTGACGCCTACCCTGTTGCTCTGTTTACGCCGCACGCAAACAAGCAACAGAGAGCGTTGCGTTTTGCTCGCGCATCAAAGATCTTTAGACCACCACAGGTGGGACCCAATAGGACTGATGTCCAAACGGGGTTGCGGGTGCAAATAATAATGTTCCGTGGCAACGGCCCGGAGTAGGAGAAGAAACGAGGTGGTTTTTAGTCAGTAAGAGTCTGAGACTTCCTTCCTTCGGCGGAAAAGTCAGATGACAAAATGCTTTCTCGAAAAAAAAATTTTTTTGGCCAGCACATTTTATGCCGTTTTTAAAGAGAAAGTCCCGTTTTTCTTTTATTATTGTATTTTAATATTATTGTCCGAATTATGTTGTGAATTTTAAATTTAAAAGCTTAGCAATTCTGATACTAAGGTTAAAGTTCAAAACAGCGACCAACTCTGTGTTACAAATTATAATTTAGGTTTTGAGTGCCACTAGATAATGTAAAATTTTACGTCTGTAATCGCACCTACGGCATAAAACTACCTAACTAACTAACGTTACGTGAGGCAAAGTTTTATTAAAAGAAAAAAGTGCAATATTAACTGAATTCCTTCTACAATACTTCTTGTTTAGGTATCATCTACTTAAAGTACCATATTCTTTCTAAAAGAAATAATAATCTTAAAGCTCTCTCCATGTTATATTACGGCGCCCCCGGCGAAGTATCTCGAATGCATTTAATAAATATATACCTGTAGCACAGTCTGTGACCTTAGTCCACAATGACATCCCCTGTCGAGACAAAATCGATATTTCCCGGAGCCGAGCGAGCTTCAAATTGCGAATTGAAAATATGTTAGTGCATTATGCGAATGATAAAATTATATTTATTTTTGTAAATATACTTCTTACTAGGACTTTTAGATGTTGCTATTTTAAAGCCTTTTTAAAGGGCTACTCTCGAGGGCAAACCGAAATAAAATTTAAGGGTTTTAAAAGAAAAATGGGTTTGTGGTAAGCGATGATATAATTATGTATGTATGATGAAGACTCGCCTGTCTTCAATCGAGACTTGATACATACAGGTAACCTTTTGGGTACATTCTGGTAAGGAATTCTATCCCGTACCGGTTGTCATAAAGAAAACTTGAAGTTAGACGTTGTGGAATATTTCATCATAAAAAATCTGGATTTACACCTGTGTCGTTGGTGCGTTTACATCACAAACATAAAAATTCACATACACAAGTCACACAGACGCGAAACAAAAATTTGCAGACTGATTTCCTGATGGTCTGACCAATCTGTTCTGTCCATGGATAATCGCAACACCGAATGAGTAACGAGTGCGTTATCGGTCTTTTAGGGATTAAGGTTTTGGTCATTTAAGAATTGGGATACCTAGGGGAAGGGTCGATTTTTTTTTTTTTTTTGGTGTCGGATTGGAAAATCCTCATGGAGACCCACCACCCTCGGGGAGGGGCGAAGGGTACTGTCAGACTCATACTGACTAAAAACCAACCCGGTGTTCCTCCACTTACCCATGTGTCGGAGGGGCGGGTATCGCCGAAGCATTCGTCGCATCCCCCCGACGGGTATTGGCCCGCCGGATGGTTAGGCGGGCCCCGTCACCCACTGCGGCCGTCACCCCGACCGCAGGACTCCATTATGAGGCGCGCGCGGAACACGGCGCCGCCACCTCGAGGCCTGCTGCTGGTCGGACGACAAGACGCCCCGAGTCTGTCGTCCGCAGGCCGCACCCTACGGTGGCCGCAGGTCGGCCACCCTACGACGTCTAGTGCGTCTGCTGCGGGAGGGGAGAGAGGAGGCAGCCTCTCTCTCCCTTTCCGCCGCCTCCTTTGCGAGCATTACGGCTTCGCAAAAGGTAGCGACGGCACTCCACCCTGACTCGCTCCCGACCATAGTAAACACTACAGCCGGAAGCGAGAGATATCCCGCAGCACCTACGGCCGCGAACAGGTCACGGCGCTGCTCGGCCCAAGCTGGGCACTCCACCAAGGTATGCAGCGCCGTATCATCGCGGCAATCGCCAGAATGGTGGCACTGAGACGTCGGCTCCCGACCTATGCGTCACAGGTACTTCCCGAAACACCCGTGTCCAGTAAGCACCTGCGTCAGCCGGAAACTGAGGGCGCCGTGGCTCCTATTGAGCCACTCCTCTAGAAAGGGCCTTACAGCCGCTATAGCGACGTGCCCCGCCGTGGGTTGCGCTAAACGCGTCTGCCACTCCGCCACTAAGGCCTGGCGGAGTTCTGCCCTGCGTGCCTCAACCTGTCGAGGCACCAGGCGTTCGCCTCGCTCGACTGCTTCCACGCGCCACCAATAGAGCGACGCGACGAGTTTTGCGTCGAGGTCCCGGGGCGGGGAAAGGGTCGAGTGAAATATCGATGAGCGAGGTTAGAATGTCGTTGAGTTTTCGCCATTTTGGCGTTGAGTTTTCGCCGTGTGAGTGAGGTTTTTGCTTTAGTTATGTGATTGTTTCTCACCAGTTTTCCGTGATCCGTGTGGATCACTCCTATCGAGCCGAAGCATGGCTCTCTTACAATTTTTGGATGGTGCTGTAAAATGAAGACCTATCACTTAACCTGTGAAAAATGGATGTGCATATTTTATGAGCATCGCTGTTAACTTCTTCGATGGTTCGACGGCAAGCTATTATAGTTATCATCTTATGAAAAGGAACTAATTTGCCATTCAAATCAAAGTTGAATACAAAATCAATATTTATCGGATCCAATTGAGCTTCTACCCGTGATTTGAAAATGGCAGTGTATTACTGTATGTATGTGCTTATGTAGGTATATGACTATGTTGCAAGCATTAATTGTTCAATTAGATTATTAAGGAAACGTTTGAATGTCGGGTTTTGTATATATTATTGTTGTTTTGGATTTAGTATCCAGATTGTTTTGATTTTTCCCTGCATCGTAGGCGAAAGAGTGTATCCATTAGATACATAGCTGATTGCACACTCAGTGCGCAGTCACGTTCCTTGTTTCTTTTTGTCAAACTAACATTGAATTTGTTTATTGTTCACAGATTGGCGAGATTTACAACACCGTCGAGGCTCATGAGAACCTAAACGAGTGCCAAGAAGTGATCCTAGTTCTAGAGAACTACACTCGCGACTTCAAGGCACTCGGCGAGTGGTTCCGGTTGAAGTGGGAGTATGACAACACGCCTCCGCCTCAAAGACCACAAAGTCTCGCATGGGAGATTAGAAAGACAGACTTTGTACGACCAGAGTCACGAAAAGGCTATTCCGTCAAAAGTTCCCCATCAGTATCAGGCAAAAATAGTCCTTGCCTTTCTGGACATAACACACCAAGTGGCAAAAACAGCCCCAACTTAACTGGAAAAGCTAGCCCCGGTAGTGGTAAAGTTAGCCCACGAGTTACAGGACATTCCAACAACAGTCCAAAAGCGAATATTGAATTTTTCAGCAACAAAATTGCTTCGAAAATCACTGCTAAGCCTGAGCCAAAATCTGCTAAAGAGATATCAAGACTTTCCGATATAAAGGAGAAAGAGGTAAAGGACACAGTTGACGATAATGATGTCATTGATGTGATAACCTCTGCAGTTGACAAGGAAGAGAAATCAACAAAAGAAATAGTTGAAAAAAATAACAAGCTGATCAAAGAACCCGTCGTAGAAATAGGTAAGGCAAGAGAATGTCCAAATACTGCCCCAAAGATGGTGGTTATTAAATCACCTAAACGAGTAGCTCAGGAGGATGCCAAAGCAGTTAATGGAGATATTTCAAGCCAAGCTAAAGCTACTATTGCCAAACTAGACGCTATGGAGAATGAGTTCTTAGCTAAACAGCTTAGTGAAAATGCAGCTAAGAATGATAATCAATTGAATCTCGATAAAGAATCTGATGATGCAGCTTTTGCAAAACCCGCGCCCGTAATTACTACAAACTTGACAGAACACAACAAAATGAATGGCGAGAAAAATAAGGCTATCGATGAAAATAGTACTGGTGATGAAAAAACAAGCATTTCTTCTGTATCACCAGTCAAGTCTGAGGATAATTTTGGTGATGTATCCAATGAGAGTTACAAATCAAGCGACGAAAAAACTTCATCAAGCGGTGACAAACATGACGTTACTAAAACAGATGTCAAAGAATTAATTTCAGAAATAAATGACACCCAACATCAAAACATGACTATTAAAGACCAAGAAATTAAAAATGAAGACATAAAAGAAACTGATAGCACGAAAGTTGCCGAAAATGTTGGTAAAGAAATGCAAGACACTAAAGATTGTGAAGTTAAAGATAAGAAAGATCTCGACTCAAAAAAGATTGATCTCAGAACTACATCAGAAAAGCCGAGCACAAGACCGGCCTACTCCCAGGCAGCTGCCAAACCAAAACCAGTGACTACTCCCAAAGCTGAAGTCAAAACTCCAACCAGATTGATAGCTAGAAGCAAGACTGTCGTTGAAATGCGACCGAATCCCGCTTCTAAAGCTCAAAGACCATTCCCAAAACGCAACCAGACTAGCAAGTGCAGTTACCCTTTCAACCTTACAACGGGAAGGACATCTCTATTTGACGCTCCGTCCAATAAAGTAGTATCCAAAAAACCACCTATTCGCTCACAAATGGGCTCTGGCGATAGTAAGAACACAGCCAAAACTGACGTAAAGAAACGACCACCACGACCGTCTACACTCAAAATAAACGAGAAAGGTGATAAAACGGAGAAAGTGAATCCATCGTTTGATAAGAAAGAAGGCGAAGAATACAGCAGTAGTGATACTATTGTTACTCAAATAGATATGTCCCGCATTGAATCTAGTGAGAGTTTAAAGACATTAGTGCCAGAGGAAGGTGACTTCGCCAATTCAATCGAAGTACTTAACGTCGATAATGCTAAGAGCGACAATGATGGCTGGCTCACAGTCAAGTCTAGGCGACTTAGTCGCGAATCGAAGAAGCAATCTAAATCACACTGGGCTAACAGATTCCACCAGCCATCAGCAACCACCAGCTTGCCGACTCTTAATATGATTGAATCTCCTAAACAGGAGGTGAAAGAAATAGTATCGGTCTCGAAATTGGATCGGGCGAAGTCTGAACAACCACAGAACAAGCCAGAGAAGCCTAAAATTGTGAAAGCGAAACCTGAAGCAAAAGAGGTTAAGAAAGACTTGTCCATAATAAGACAAAAATCTGACGTCACTGGTCTGAAAACTCGCACTTCTAGGACCAAAGCTTTGAAACGTGAGAAAGTGAAGGACACTCCCAAAGATGATGGTTCGGAGTTGACTAAAAATCGCTTACATTCCTCCCTGGAAAGTCTTACGACTGGATTAGCAAGGTCCCAAGAAAAAACCGAAGAGACATTCGACTTTGACAAATGGAAATCTGAGTTCATGTCGACGTTCAAATTTTTGGAAGACGACGATCAAATGAATGATCATAATGAGATTCTGAAGACGGCAGATCCGTCAGAGATGTCGGAAATTGCTGAAATGACGTCACAGATTGAGGAGAATGAAAGGAAGATCAGCTTGGCTCTGGACTTCCAGTCGGAGGTCGATCAGAGGAAGTTGTGTGAGGAGGAGGATTTGTTGAACAGGCAGATTATGGAACTTCAGCAAGTTTCCGACATAGATCTGGATACGGAGACTGACGATACTGAGGTTAGTTTCTTTTAAATTTACATTTCCTCTAAGTGAAAGTAAGCCGAGTGTTTTTCTAGTATGGGGCGTTTGGTATATTTCATTTGAAACACTGTTACTTTGAACCTAAAATTCATTACTAGAAAAAAACTGACAAATACCTTATTGAGAATCACCAAAAATTGTATATTCGCTTGACAAAATGCTTTATTCGCGCGACTTAATTCATTAACAAACATTGATTACTTATTCAATGATATTTGTTTTAAAATATGATATTTATTTAGTTACATTTTATGTCAAATATATTTTGGCAGTTATTTGCCCTCTTTAAAGGCATACTCGAGAAAACTCGAATCTAATTTTACGTAAATATGTCTCTTTCTCACAGACTGACGCAGAAATTCTATGTGAGGATCCTTCAGCGGGTGCTTCTGGCCAATCTACCGAGAATTTGTCCCTAGCTGCCAGTTTAGAAGACCAGTATGAGACGGCCCTCGCTGGCATGTCCTGGGCTGAACGGATTGATACACTCGGCGCATTGGAGGCTTTGGTCGCCAGGGATCCAGGTAAATTGGTCATGATAAATTAGTATATCTTTTGGAAGTTTAGATAGGTTGGAAGAAGACTACAGCAACATATGATTATTAACATGTTCGTTCATTCTTTCATTCAGTCATTCATTTTTATATTGCCATTCATTCAACACAATACACAAGGAAAGGAACTGAAAAGCAAATCTGAGATATAGACAGAAAACAAAATTACCATTATAACTACAATTCGTATACCAGTAGTAACACAGCTTTTTGAAAACAGTTGTTTGTATACTAATTAAAAGATTAAAATTACATTTCATCTATACTAATATTATACTGTGCTTTGCCCGGCAGGGTCCATAATGATCTTAATACTGATACATATATAATAACACCTAATGTAACATTATGGAATGCAATAAACATTTGAATTTGAATTTATAAAGAGGTAAAATTTGTAAGTTTGTATGTAGGGGGTAATCTTTGGGACCGCTGGTCGGATTGCCAAAATTCTTTCACTAATTGATAGCTACAATGTTCCTGAGTGCTTATAGGATATAAAACATCACGCTACGATTTACGATTACTCAAACTTTTACTAAGTCTATGTGCGGTCCACGTACATTGACCTTACTGCCATACCGCTGACAACGCGAATCGACAAGTTCACCTGTCGCGACTAATATTTTTATACATGTAGAAATCACCAACCCTTTACAGTGTACGATACTAGTAAATATTAATTTAACATATTAATATGCCGCAAAACATCTTTTTCGTCTTAATAATGTGAAAAACCAATCATCCTTTTTTTGTTAATTTTCATTTGTTGTAATGGCCAGTCTCAAAATCCCTATCTAAGTGCAAATTTGGCTACAAAATATTATAAAACTTTGATATTAATGAGTCAAATCTGCCAGACCAGATAGAGGGTTTTGGGAGTGCTCCTTACTGTCACAATTAGAAAAGAAACCTCATTTTTTTCATGGTATAGAGGACAACGAAGCTGATGGATCGCTCGATGGTGAGTAATCGAAGCCCTCCTTACACACCCGCAACACCACCAAACAATGAATTTCTCTTTGCAAATAGGCCTTAAAACGGCACTTTACACGTTAATTATGTATAAAAAAATTAGATGCAACCGGCATTACCTATCTTTTTACTCTGAGTAGAAATGTCAAAACAAACTCAGAGGTCCATATCTTTTTACATTCAGAAAATGTAAAAAATATTAATAAAAATTGTGATATCCCATTCTGAAGGCAGTATTTTAAGTAAATTTTTATATTTATCGCTAGCCTTCGTTACAGGGCGCGCTCAACAATTACACGCGAAATTGTCCCAAGGCATCAAGCGTCGTGGCAGCTTGCAGGACGCACTGCGTCGACTCCAGTTAAAGCAAGCTCGGGCAGAGAGACAGCGGATAGAGTATCAGACGGAACGGGCGAGGAAGATACATCAGTTGCTGGCTAGAGTCGAGGAGGTCAAGGTATGGAGTCATTATTATCAGCCTTTAAGTGTCCACTGCTGAGCAAAGGCCTCTTCTCACATCGAGAAGGTTTGAGCATTAATCACCACGCTTGGTCAAAACGGATTGACCATTGCTTATTTATAATCAGAAATTACTAGCGATATTTCTACTCAACCACTCTTTTAAAAAAATGGCATCAAAATCCGTTGCATCGTTTTAAAGATTTAAGCATACGTAGGGATATAAGGACAGAGAAAGCGACTGTGTTTTATAATATGTAGTGATAAGTCCAGGTTTCCTAATGATGTATTCCTTCCTATGAATATATTTTGAGTACTTTATGAAAATATAGTTTTATATATATAAAAATAATAATATTATATTTTTTTTACAATTTATAATTTACTTTTTTACAAAGTAATTTTTTAATTATTTATTTTCCAGGTCGCTAAGAACGAGCTGATTGAAGAGAAGCGTCTTCGCATGGAGAGACGACTTCAGAAGGCAGCAGCAAATAGAGACCAACATCTCAAGGTACGTGGGTGGAAACATTCTCCAATCTTCAGAAACAATCATTTGCGAAAAGGGCACCATTTAAAATACATACTTTTGCATTTACAACTTACCCTACTTTACTTACACTTACCTACTGTACCCTACTTAAGCAAAATACCCCATCTTTTTCTTCTTATATATAGTCTACTAACTCCTCTTACGCGGTTTCACTCGCTGCTCGCCTCCTGCAGATCGTAGCGTGATATTAGCTCCGGAGATTAGCGCGTTCAAACAAACAAAAAACTACAGCTTTATAATATCACTATAGATCATACCTACCCTACCTGAACCGATTTCATCAGCCTATCAGTCGTTCTTGAGATTAGCGCTTACCAATATATTTAGTGACTAGCTACTCTCACGCGGTTTCACCCGCTGTTCGGCTCCATTTGATCCTATAGCACTCAGGAACATTGTAGCTATCTATCAATGAAAGAATTTTGTCAATCCGACGAGCGGTTCCAAAGATTACCCCCTACATACAATCTTACAAACTTACAGCTTTTACCTCATTATAAGATTAGTATAGATTCATTCTTATATGACACACAAGACTATGTTTGTTGTCGATTTAAATAACTACATCACCCCTACAACTAACTCAGCCGGGTTGCGGGGTAGGCGCAATGAGACACCCCAACTTCGGCCCAGAGCAGGAGAAGGAACAGGGGGGTTTTTAGTCAGTAAGAGTCTGACATTCCTACCCGCCCGGCCCTGGGCGGGAGAAGTCATTTGATAATATTCCCCTCACAAAAAAACCCTACAACCAACTCTTCTATCTCTCCAGGACATAGTCCGCAAAGCTCATGATGAAGAGGAGAAACTCCGTGAGATTGCGTTCATCAAGCATTTGGAAGCTGAGAACAGGAGACACGAGTTCCTCGACCAGTGCCGGTCGCATACCACTCGGCTACGGCAGATGAGGAGGGATAGACTCTCCAAACTGGTAAGAAAAATGCATTTAAAACTAAATGTATTGTAAATAACGACTCACTCGAGTAAACTGGAAAAACTCTTCTTGTTTCAAGTCGCAATAGGACTTTTATATTTCTTATAACCCTGCTCATGAATAAGAGTCCCGTTTTTACCCGACAACGGCAAAGCAAAAGGAGGGTTATGATTTTGACAGGCTATGTATGTATGTTCGTCTGTTCCCTCGTTACTTCTAAACTACTTATCAGAATTTGACAAATGACATAACATTAGAAACGTCTTAATTGTCCGCTGGTTATAGGCTATAGCCTATTTATTAGGGTATCATAAAATCCAATGTGGAGTCCTCTAGCGGACAAAACATTCAGAGTAAAAAAATAAAATGAAGATAAATATGCCTAAATGTTAATTTAAACTGTTTACGTAATACAACCGTAACGTCATTAGAGACTATAAGTAATATCTTTAGCCGGTAGAGTGTTTAGTGGTAGGTGTATATGAGGAATAATTTGTAGTATTATTTTAAAACGAGTAGTTTAGTTATAGATCTCTTTATAAAAATGTAATCGAATTAAGAAAGTGATTTGAAAGATCAGATACAGTCGATTGTGCTTAAGAAACACTACAAAACTCGCTTCATGCACCTCTGCATGACAATACAGATTTATTATCCAATATTATACATTTGAATGCTGTTTTCTTTCATAATGTTTATAATGTTAATTCAATTAAATATTTTTAATTATTAATATTCATTGATTAAAATTTAACAATTACCTACTCAATATTTGAAAATCGATTGATCGGTGGGATATGTTGTACTAATTTTGTAACTCCAATAACAACTTGTAATACCGTGTCTCTGCAAATAAAAATTATTTTATTTATTTTCAATCCCCATTGTAGGAGCAAAAAGCAGCTCGCGAAGCAGCAGTAGGCGCCCGCAGACAGGCGCTGGAGGCTGCCAGGAAGCTGCATGTCGAGACTCTGCTCGAGAAGAGGAAGGAGAGGGACGCCAGGGTAGAGGAACTTAAAGAACAGAAGAAACAAGAGAGAGACGATGCTGCAAGGGAGAAGGTGAGAGTTTGCTCTTGTTTTCTTTATTTGTTTAGTTTTGACTCATTATGTTGTCAACTCCGCCTAAGTTAGTTGTACTCATTGAATTTCAGCTTGTTTGATTCAAGGTAGCCATAAAAAAATAGTGGTTTTCAACTCGATATCGAATAATGAAAAAACTTTAAGTGTCGTGGTGGTCTAGGCGCCCGCTCCTCATGTATTAGTCCTGAGACCAAAACCTGTCAAATAACAATGTGACTTTTTCGAGTTATATGTACTTTCTATGATTATTTAGACACCGTTGACATACGGTGAAAGAAAACATCGGACTTATAATTTCTAATTATAAGTTTGAAATCGCCAAACGCCTTGAGCAAGCGTGGTGATTAATGCTCAAACCTTGACCGCGTGAGAAGAGGCCTTTGCTCAGCAGTGAGCACTTATATACCGATGATGATGAAACTTTTAGTAGCTACACAATTGAGCTTTCAAGTAAGCAAAATGATTCGATTTGTAGGCGTTTAATCGAATGAACTTTTTCTTTTCTTTTTACAAAAATCGTTGCCTCACATTCGGATTTTCTCCTGTGTCGTGGGTGTGTTTACAAACATACATTTTCACATGCACATCACACCCAGACCCGGAACAACAATCTGTTCTGTGGATCACACAAAGAGTTGTTCCGTGCGGGAATCGAACCCATGACACGTTGCGTGGCGGCCAGTAGCCCAACCACCGCGCCAACCGTGCAGTCAAACTGTATGATATTCTATCGTAACCCAACTATGATGTGCAATGAAAACAATTTCCTTTTTCCACAGGCACAAGGTGTAAAATCTCGTTTATCCGCTTTAGCGGCGGCGGCAGAGCTAGAAGCTGATGCACTGAGGTCCCGCATCCGCGACAAGCAGGACCGCAGCCAACTGAGGCTGGAGTCTCATCTACAGGCCATTAGGGAGAAGGCCACTACTGGACCTCGACAACCTGTACGTATTTTATTCTTTGGTATAAATGCTCTAGTCACGAAAGAAGAGAAAATAATAAGGATAATATTATACCTAAATCTTCGTCGAGGTAAGCTGATAAGTTTCAAGACACGCAGGGAACTCATGGCTTGACATCAATCGGGGTACCTCGTCAAACAGGCATATAAAATTATTGGCATGAATGTCCAACTTACGAAAGAAGGGAATAAAAATTAATAATATTTAAAGTAAGTCTTCGATGAGGTAAATTGATTAGTTTCAAGCTACGCAGGGAACCCATAGTTTGAAATCAATCGGGGTACCTCGTATTTAACATTTCATAATTGACGTAAGGAAGTCAAATAAAACACAGGTTTTTATCTTGGTACTTGGTATGAGGGTGCGGTTTCGAAACCTGGCAAGTACCAGTGTGACTTTTTCCGAGTTATATGCACTTTCTATGATTATTTAAACGCCACTGACATACGGTGAAGGATAACAACGTGAGGAAACCTGGACTTAAATTGTCTAATTATAAGTTTGAAATCTCAAATCCGCATTGAGCAAGCATGGTGACCAACGCTCAAATCTTCTCCTTGTGGGAAGAGGTCTTTGCCCAGAGTAGGCACTTATAGGCTGATGATGATGACTACGGGCGAAGCCGCTGTCGGAAGCTAGTATTAATATACACTATATAGATGTAGAACTAAATAAATATACTCTTCATTCAACAGACAACTTCAGAAAGCCAAGATCAGATGTCCAAAGAGGAGAAGGAGTTACAAGAAGAGACTCAGCGTTTAGAGCAAGAGAGAAAAGACAGAGAGAAGCAGAAAGCCATCAAGAAGAAAGCCAGGAAAGTTAAACAGAAGTTGTTGATGACGTAAGTGTGATTTTGTATTTTTGACAAATGCCATCAAGGTAGCCAACGTAAATTGCTAGATGGTTTTTTTTAAGGAATAGATCGGCAAACGATTAGACGGATTACCTGATGGTAAGCAATCGGCGCCGCCCATGGACACCCGCAACACCAAATGAGTTACGAGCGTGTTGCCGGTCTTTTAGGGTTTCGGAGGGATTGGGTCCCGGTAAGCTCACTCACACTACGAAACAACACAACGTCGCTGTGGTTGTTTTACGCCGGTTTTCTGTGAGGCTGTGGTATCAATCCGGTCGAGCTACTCATTCGTGCCGAAGCGTGACTCTCCCACATTGTACGCAATCTGCGCCGCCCATCGATATATGAGCACTCCAAAGCAGTAATAAATGGGTTGCTGACTTCTTGGGCGTTAGGGATTTGAGAATCAGGGACTGGGGTGAGGAAAGGAGTGGAGGATTAGGGCTCACGTACTCCGGTAAAATCTGGGATTTATTGATAGATAATGATGATTTGATGAAAGAAAACCCTCACAATTGATATTGCTTTACAAAAAATATAGTTGTCATGGGATAGGGTGGCAAATTAGTAAACAGATGACTTGATGGCAAGCAATCGGTGCTGCCCAGCTACAAGAGTATTGCTCAATCTTGATTAATGTGAGACTTAGGTATGTACTGCTCATTATCTACTGAGACACTGGTACTGAACACTGAAGAAGAACTGCACCCCATATTATGAACTTGGTATAACTTTAAGCAAAACTGTATATTCTAGATTATGAGTTCTTCAATAAATTTTATTATTTTTTAAATTTTTATTATTTTTATTACTCATAGCCGTCATAAATGATTTTCTTGTAACATTTACTAAAAAGTCTTAACGAAAATATAGTTTTAATTAAATCTAAACCTTTGTCCACAGGAGCAACGACACAGTTATTATAGACGACGCCTCCCTAGTAGACGTTATAACGCCGACAACTACAAAAGTATGCAAGGTCATACACCAACTATCGCACACACTCGAACCATTTTTAGAACACCCTATAACATTCACAATTGAAAACGAAAACGTTACACAAGAAAACGGCTACGACCCACTTACTAAGAAGAGACACAGAATTATCATCAACGGTGGAGCGAAGAATACAATCGAAAAAGATGACAAGGATAAATCAGAGTCCAGTCGCAAAGAGAAAGAGAAAGAAAAGGAGAATAGAGAAGCAGAAAAAGAGAACAAAGTGGTAGAAAAAGAGAATAAATCCAAAGAAAAAGAAAACAAAGTTCTTGAGAAGGAGAATATAGCAGTTGAGAAAGAGATGAAAGGAGAAGAAGTTGAGTCGAATAGTAGTGGTAAAAAGAAGAAGAAGAAGAGTGACAAAGATAAACCGAAGTTGAGTAAGGCTAGTTCGGTCTGTTCTTCTCTTAGTGATATGAGTAAGAGTTCGGGGAAGAATGAGAAGCCTCGGACCATGATTGATATGCAATGCTTGGAGAAGCAACTCAATGAATTGCATAGGACTGTTGAGAAGTGCGCTAAAATGGTAAGTAAGAGATTGATCCTCTTCTTTTGTCATATGTCAGCAAACGAGCGGACGGATTTCCCTGCTAGTAAGCAATCGGCGCCCTCCATCGACACCCGCAACACCGGAGGAGTTGCAAGTTTACTTTGCCGGCGCTTCGGGGATTTAGGGATTGGGAAGAAATGGAGACTGGAAGGAGTAAGTATACGGTACTCATTCACACAGCGAAATACAACGCTGTGGTGGTTTCACGCCGGTTTTCTGAGGCCGTTTATCATTCTGATCGACCCGACTTGTTCGTGCTGAAGCATGACCCAGTCACACTTGATTAAGCATTTTAAATAAAATACATGTTACATTTCCTTCCCATTACATTTCCATTGGTACATTTCCTTCTCTGTCTGTAAAAAATAATAATCTGTGGAAATCGTTGCAAAATTGGTCGAAATTTAATATTTATATCAAACACGGAAAAACGAATTGTTTCGTTGCCAGGTGAGCGGAAGACCAATCCCGCTTCTTCCTAAGCGTAATCCTTTTCTGAACATGGGCCCGGTTGGGCCCCGTATATGGTGGTCTATGGACTCTTTGAGAGGCGCCTAGAACGCTACACGCCGTACGCTCGGGTCCTTAAGTAAAGCTATGTTGTACTCTATAAACTCCTTTTTCTAGACCCCTAAAGAGAGGACATCGCTCCACAAGATCCATCTCCTGAAAGTACTGGGAGAAATGCTGTGTATCGCCTGCGATCGAGAGGATATCACCCCACAATTTAGTACCAAGTAAGCTTTATTATTATCCGTTATAAGACTCTAGCTTTTGTGTATTGAATAGTGACTTCCTGCAGATTTTTGGTTAAAACTATCCTATATCCTTTCTCGAGTTCCGAACTATGTCTGTACCAAATTTTACACAAATAGGTTGAGTACTTTAGGCGTGAAGAAAAGACAGATAGACAGCGTTACTGTCGCATTTATAATACTAGCTTTTTGCCGCGATTTTGTTCGCGTGGAATAGTGACTTCCTGCAGATTTTTGGTTAAAAAACTATCCTATGTCCTTTCTCGAGTTCGAAACTATGTCTGTACCAAATTTCACATAAATAGGTTCAGTAGTTTAGGCGTGAAGAAAAGACAGACAGACAGACAGACAGAGTTTCGCATTTATAATATTTAGTTTGGATTTGGATTATCCGAAACTTTTATTTCGGATTCGGTTAAGTTTTTTTATATCAGGTATCCGATAGTTTTAGTGACGGTTACGGAGCTCCATAACACCAATATAATATGTGTATAAGTAAGCTGTATGTCCCCCCTAGAGCGCTGGCGTCGTGCGTGGTGTGTATGTCCCGGGCGGTGTCAGGGTGCGCCACTAGCGCGCGGTACGTGCTGGCCGCCCGCGTCGCCATCTACGCCGTCAAACTGCTCAGTCTGCAACTAGTGAGTATATTTTTATATTTTATTTTATCACTCTCTAGACGCCTTCGCTTTTATAACCTCCGCCTATGTTCATATTACGACGAATTTTACACCGTAAACTACCCATATTCAGCCGGTATTGCGGGGTAAGCGCAATGGAACACCGCGACCTCGGCCCAGAGCAGGAGAAGGAACTCGGGTTTTTAGTCAGTAAGAGTCTGACATACCCTCCCACCCGACTGGGCGTTAGAAGTAATTTGATGATTTTCCCCTCACAAAAAAAACTACCCATATTAGTAAAGGGACGTTCATAACATAAAATACGTGAGATGTTTAAGGGGGGAGGGGGGTCAAATCTCATCTGTCCTTACGTTGGAACCAGGGAGTGGGTCTCGACAAATATCACGTAATTTTTCTTTTTCTGAAATTTAAAAAAAAACCTCACGTAATTAATGAACTCAACTATGTAAATTCGCATACAACAACAACTGTACAACTATGTAAATTGTAACAACTGAACTGTACAACTATGCTAATTCTCCTACAGTTAAAGCTCCTTCCAAGGGTTGTCTAGAAGAAATTGCTTTTTACAGATGAGACAGGCAACTGCACTGTCTTTTGTGTTTGTTGTTTTATTACAATGGTGTACAATAAAGAATATGCTGTCTATATATATATTACTAAAACCAAAAAGGTGCACTGCGTTCTTTAGCTCCACACGAAATTCAGAGCATTTACTTGGCAACACTTGTTATAACGCGACCTCTTTTTACACGATTTTTAAGTCGCATACATTCTACTGCATACTTATTGACACATTCATAGATACATTTTTATAATGTGCCTTATTTTGAGTACACCATACACATTACAAGTATCTTCAATTAAAATTCATTTAAAAAAGCGACATCTGTGCGTTGAAATCCTAACTAGTTCAACCATCGCCATCTGTACCCCAGCGAAATACATTTCGAAGGCACTAAGTTGACTTGATGCCAATCTAGATGGCGACACAGGTCCCGTTTAAGAAAAGTATGTTCATATATTTTTAAATGTACAATGTTTGAAACGCCTATTTAAAAAAAAATATAATTTTCCTGATTATCCTGGATTGCGGTCATTCATCCATACATATCAAATACGGTCATATTTGGCTGTGCTTAGATAATGAGTTGCCAATATTCGTAAAACAAGTAAGTACCTAGACATGTTCAAACATTTAATTTATTCAAATAAAAGAAGTGGTGAAACAAAATTGAAAACTCTGGATGTAATTTTAACCTTTACTGAAATCAGAGTTTAAGTGTGGGAGAATCAAGCTTTGGTACGAATGGGTCGGCCGTGGGTCGGCCGTGGGTCGGTCGACCGGAGTGATACTCGCAGAAAACTGGCGTGAAACAACCACAGTTCGCCGTGTGAGTGCGGTTATCGGAGGTCCAATCCTTTCCCTGCCCAATCCCTAAATCTCCTCATCCGCAAAAGGTCGGCAACGCCCTCAATAACTCCACAGTTGCTGCAGATGTCCATGGGCGGCGCGATTAGGTGATCCGCAAGCTGGAATGCGGTTCTATTACATAAAAAAAAAACAAATCGGAAACGGCATCTTTTTTTGACAAAACGAATATTCTAGCGGTACAAATATTCCACGTTTGCATTTGTCACCAGTAAAAACCTAACCAAACAAAAAACACCAAAAACTTGCTCCCAAAACGTTTACATACAAAAAGTTAATCAATTTGTTGCCCAAACAGCGAAAACGCATGAAAATTAATTAGGCAGAAACTATGTTACCCTTTCCGTGTAAGTACGTAGGTAATGTAAGGGTTGATCTTTTTAGTGCTAGGGATGTTTGTAATGTGACTTTTCGGATCTAGATACGGATCCAGATAGAGGAATAGATTATATTATGTATTTGACTGCCTCTTTCTTTCCTAAGAAAGGTCTTCTATTGTTATTTATGTTTTATTAAATTATTTCTACTTTTTCAATGTAACTTTACCTACTTGTGATACTAAGTAAATGTACGAAACTCATTCTTCTCTCACAGAAAACCGGCGTGAATCAACCATAGCGTTGTGTTTCACCGTGCGAGTGAGGTTACCGTAGGCCCAATCCCCATAATCCCTCCTAAATTACAAAATCCCGAATTTACTAATCCCCTAAAGGGCGGCGCTGATTGCTTACCACCAGACGAACCCACAGATCGTTTGCCGTCTTATCACATAAAAAATGTCGGATTCAGTTACGGTTCCAACAATATTTTTGCTGCCACTACCAATCGGTTAAAGTTACGGATCTTCGTAACATCTCTCGGTAATGTGTATGTCCGAACTTTGGTTGTAATCTCGGAAAGTGCTCGCCTCATTTGCGATAACGTTTTTTATTGAAAATACTCGCAATACGTTATATTTAGGGGTCGTATAGTTTTATGGTTTATTTTGTTAGTTTTGCTTTCAAAGGGGTTTATAGACTCCTTGGTCGCGTGGTCGTCAGTGCGACTGTTGTAAGTGAAGTCCTGAATGTTCAATTCTTGGTTATGAAGACAATTTATTGACTTGTGATGTTCTAATGGTCTCTTTCACAATTACTTAATAATTACTATGTACTTAGATATTTTTATAAAGAGCGCAATTTTAGTATAAATAAAATATAAGTATAAAAACTTAAGTAGCTAAATCTAACCGAAGTCACGACGCACAATACTGCGTCAAATTCAGCTCATTCTAAAGGAAAATTTTGCCTATCCTCTCCCAGATAAATGGTCTATCCAAAATAAAAAATAATTATTCAAGTCAAACCAGAGTCTTGGAGATAAGCGCATTTGAATACCAATCGCAACTTCCAACACAAAAAAACCTCTGCTTTATTGTAAGTGTAGATTTGCTACCTACTTCAAAAATTATACCCAGCTATAGAGCTCATAAATGTTTACTCAGCCAATGAATTAAAATAGTTCAACGTAAAGAACCATAAAAACTTAAATACCTTAAACTTATATACTAAATATTTGTATTTGTTTAGATAATTCCAGGGCAAAATGTATGTAATCTATTTGAATTAAAAGTCATAGCGTGCTATTAATTCATTAAAAATAAATATAAAAAGAACTTGTAGTTTTTTGAAATGTCGATAAAAGTATTAAATTTGAATTGCCTTAAAATATAAACTTTTGCTTATTAACCTGTTATTTGCCTATAAATAAGACACAATAGAAAATGCATTGTATCTCTCTTACACCTTTATACGTTCCGGCACATCAGGAATTGGGTAGTTTCCTTGGTCAAAAAATAATTAATTCGACATGTCTATGCAATAAAATATTGAAAAATAACAATACTTTTATTAATCGATCTGTCAGCACAGCAAATTTTCCATTTTTTTAGCTAATTTTAAAGAAATAAGTAAGCTATTTGACGTAAAAATACTATGACGTCATAACTTGCACTTTCATACAAATTTTATAGAAAAGTATCGTTTTTGACATTTGGATAAAAGTATTGAATTTGACTAGTTGGAAAGTACCGTATTAATAAATATACTTAGTTGTTCTAAATCTAGAAACATTCGAACTCCATTCGCCACGTCGCTCTCAGCTCGCTCCCTACTAGGCGAGGTCGTGACGATACTCTCTACTGTTATATACTTGTATATATTTATACGTATGTAGGTACGTGTTAGACGCCGCTAGACGCCGAGCCATGAGACGAATGACGAACGTGGTTCTAAGGGTTGTCACCTATTAGAAAGTTTTTTTTTTTTGTACATAAGATGGTTTCAATAATTATGTTTTTGTTGTCTTTATGGCTAAGAAAGAGATTTTGGATTTATGTGCTAACCTTGGCTTTCGCCGGGGAAAATTTTAGTTTTAGCACAGAAGAATCTAGTTGGACTTGTTGGTGCAACCTTACTGCACGTTTTTGGAGGGGAATAATCGACAAACGCATTCTCTCGCCCTGGGATTGGCAGTGTCAGATTCTGATGTCAATCAGAATCACCTTGTTGCTGTTCATTATTGCTTTTGACTCCTAACCCCGACTGAACATCAGCCCTGTTGTGCCCCATCTGATGTGGTCTATTGGCTCTTTGAGGTGCTCGCTGCAACGCGCCGTACACGGTCCTGGTTCGAGTTGGAGAGCTTCCTTTGCTTGCCGTCCGCAGACTCGCTGTTAAGGTAGCGGGGAAACTTGGCCTTATAATTTCTAAATCTTCACTCCACTTTGAGTAAACATAGAGAAACGCTTTTGCTTAGCAGTTGGTACTCATAGGCTGATGATGATAATGACGATGATATGGCATTTGCCTTACCCTTTACTACACACTATTTAATCGAGCTGGTGTAAAAGTGAGAGTTAAAACTCTGCAGCATTGTAGCGTTGAGGATTTGAGAGTGTTCAATTAGCTCACGTCAAAATTTTTATTTATGTGCGGCTCCTAAATCTATATGATGTCCGGCGTTTGGTAATAGGCCCAACCATAATGTAACTTGATTGTTAAATAAAGTGCATTATCTTACACATGCAATTGTAAATCAATTTGATTTACTTTATTGCCAGCATTAAAATTATACTTATACGATTTTCCAGGCAGTTCTAAATTTAAAGTGGCAGTTTCAATTTTTTTTTGATAGAAAAAACCTTTTAAGTTGTTTCAGTACAGCAACGAATTAGCTGCTGCTGTTTTTGGCTAAGTAGTTTTTGATTGTAAGGCTAACAAACTTACAAATCATTTCGCTTGCAAAGCATAAAAAATATATATTAATAATATTTTCGACTAAGTGACAGCCCTGTGCACTACTGGCAGTAGCCCGTTGAGTGGGTGGGCGCCCTAAAAGCGCCGCTAATGCATCTGACGCGACCGTTCACGTTGTCCTTTATACTCGCCTAGCTACTTGCGCCAGTACTTATAAGAGAGTTATGTGCTGTTAGATAGTGTGTTTCCAACGTACTGAGACGTTCTTTTACGATACATAGTAGTAGGGGATATTACAAAACGATTTTTTAAAGGGTTTTTGTAATTCTGTAATAGACACTCTTGTTAGTGAAAATTGCTAATATTTTTCTACTACATCTACAATAGGGCTGATGACTAAAAAATAATAGAAATAAGCCAGAAACTAGTAGATACGTATTTTTTCTTTTGCTTCTAAAACTTAAAATAACATAGTTACAGAGCGGCAAAAGTTCGCGCTACGTCATTATTTCGCAAAATTTTTACGAAATAGTGACGTCACGAGCCCCTACTCCTGAATTTGAATGTTGTGCTGTATCTTTGTCAATATTATTCGTATGGACAGATAAAAAAATACGTATCGAGTATTTTTCTATAATCGAACTGAATGTAAGAGTCTGACACTCCCTCTAGCACCACCTTGAGTGGGAGCAGTTATTTGGTAATTTTCCCCTCACAAAAAAACCTACTTACCATTTTATTTCGGTTAGTTGCTAGTTGCAAATTGAATGTAAAAAAGTGAGCAACAATCTCGCATAAACTACATCAACATACTTTCATAACATAGTTACTAACCACTTTAAAAAAAGGAAAAAATTCTGTCAAATAAAGAATCTTGAATAAATAATTTTTGAGCTTACAATGATTAAAAAAATATATCCCATCGCTCCTATTAACGAACTTTATATGTATATTTGAATCAAATTTTGTGGAAGAGCCATGCTTCGGCACGAATGGGTCGGCTCGACCAGAGCGATACCACGGCCTCAAAGAAAACCGGCGTGAAACAACCACAGCGTTGTGTTTCGCCGTGTGACTGAGGTTACCGGAGGCCCAATCCTTCCCCACCCCCAATCCTTCCTCAATCCCAAAATCTCCAAATCCCTAATCCTCAAAGGGTCGGCAACTCACTCGCAACTCCTCCGTTGCCATGGGCGGCGCTGATTACTTACCATCAGGTAATCTGTCTGCTCGTTTGCCGATCTATTACATAAAAAAATCATCTAATTAAGTAAACTTAATCTTGAATTATTGCAAAATGCGTCTGTCGACACGTAAAAGGATTCGTCACTCATACAACAAAACATAACAATATAATAATATCCGCTAAACTATAAAGATTTTATCTCGACGCGCTACCGTGTACAGGTATAAAAAAGATTCCAGAATATTCTTACCGTAAGCTTTTACTGTTTGTTATAAAAATAATCAAATAAAAAAATAAAAAATAACTCGGCGTTCTAATTAGGCAGTTACCGACTCTCCGATACAAATTCTAAAGTCGTTAAATAAATAAAACCAGTATTTTTTTTCTCTTGCCTTTTTTATCTTCAGTGTTATCTTTAGCGACGGTCTAAGATATCGAAGGGACTTGGCCTTATAAATTTGAGGTTTTTAGATGATTGGGAACGTTTTAGTGGTCGCTTGAGAAGTCGATGGGTATTCCCATCTGAAATGACCTTGTTGGTCTAGTTGTGGGAAGTAAGAAGCCTAGTGATGGTGATTAAGTATACAAAATGAATGTTATATATTTCTTGTTCCATTTTTTTTATGTTGTCGATTGTCAAACGGACAGACGGATGACCTGATGGTAAGCAATCGAAGCTGCCCCATATATACAAGCAACACCAGAAGAGCTACGAGTGCGTTGTCGGCGTTTTGGGGATAAGGTATTTGGAGATGTAGGGATAAGGAAGGGATGGGCGGAGGGGAAGGATTGGGCCTCCGGTTACTTCAGTTACACAGCGAAATTCAACGGTGTGATTGTTTCACGCCGGTTTTCTGTTAGGCTGTGGTATCACTCCGGTCGAGCCAACACATTCTTACCGTAACCTGGCTCTCCCACAATTACTTTGATTTGTTAATCTAGCTATTGGAGTAATCTAAATATAAATAAACCGACATTGGTTAGCAGAAAAGATATAAGAGAACGATGAAACAATAAAAAGCACCCTCATGCAGGATTCTTACAAAGCAAAACCAATTACTGCAGTACTGAGATATTCTCTAATAAAATTGCAATGTCCTTACTTTCGAATTAATTAAAACACCGCCGTATTACTTATCCTCGCATTGTTTCACAATAAGTGTACTAACGGATTAATTTTTTATATCCATCCTAACGACTTCCCGCCGGCAGTACAGTCGTGGGCAATAAAAAACATTATTAAAGCTTCGCAAAAAAGTATTATAATTGTTGCGTTTTTTGTAATAAAAATAAAATTGGGAATTTTAATCTTATGCAGTTCTTTCCTGTAAGATAATGGCGTTGCGGATAAAATGGCGATTCGGTCTGCGAATGTAGTGTTAAATTATAACAAAGAGTTTACCTACAACAAGTGTACTCTTGAGTGAAGTGATTACAGTGATTGATAAATGTATATGAGATTGATTTATTAGTAGCTTTCAGTGTGGGAGAGCCATGCTTCGGCGCGAATGGCTCGGCTAGACCGGAGTGATACCACAGCGTCACAGAATACCACGGCGAAACAAAAATCACGTTGTGTATAATCCCCAAATCCCCTTCCCTTAAAACCTACAAAAGGCCGGCAACGCACTTGTAGTAACCAACTCCTTAAACCTTACTAGTGTCTTTGGGCTTTGTCGATTTTTACCGTCAGGTAATACAGGTTCTAGATTGCCGAACTATACCTATAAAAAATGGAAAAAATGAGTTGTAATGTTAAAAAAACCTGGTACTTATTACGACAATGAAACTCGAGTGTTATTCATCTATAATTTAAGTTGTATTAAGTAGCATTTCAATGTCGAAATTCTCGATCAAAAATTATACTTTCAATCCATTTTGGGTTAATTTAAGGTTATTTAGAAGCAACTTATTGAATCGTACCGCGGCAATGTTAATTGACCGTTATCGCTGACGCCATCTTTGATTTTTTTCAAAATTCGAATAAGAAGTAGGCACTTTTTTGTCTCTCGTAAATCTAATAGTTTATGAGGGTCCAGTGACCGCGATAACATCTTTGCCCGATAGTTTGGTTGCGATTTTTTTGTCGCATACGGATATTTACGATATCTAACGGGCACGGGTTTGACGCCAGGATCCACCATGTGTTCCAGTTCAGTTTGAACCCGAAGTTTAAATGAAAAATTATGTAATTATGACACATTTTGGGTGTGTATTTTCACAATATCTTTATTCGCTACATATATTGAAGTGGTGGGCTCGACCGGAGTTATACCATGGCCTCAAAATAAACCGGCGTGAAACAACCACAGCATTGTGTTTTGCCTTATAGGTGAGGTTACCTCCCAATCCTTAAATATCCGAAACCCTAATTATCAAAAGGCGGGCAACGAACTCCTAACTTCTTTAGCGTTTCAGCCGGAGTTCCGGGGCAAGCGCAACCAGGCACCGCGGCCTCGGCCTAGAGCAGGGGAAGGAAGAAGGAAGAGGGTGAGATTTAGTCTGTGACCCCTGACAGTCCCTCTCAGGCAGGAGAAGTCATTTGATTATGTCTACCTCACAAAAAGGACTCCATAATGTTGCGGTTGTCTATGGGCGGAGCCTTGCTCGGTTTCCGACCTATCACGTAATAAAGTTGCTGTTAATAATTTTGCACCAGTACTGGATCAAGTGCGCGTGCCTTATCAAACGGGTCACAGTAATGCCACAGTGTGCCGCGGCGCGGTCAACGGGGACGCAGATATAAATGTTTGCACAGAGAGTAGGTAACGGCAGCCACTGAGCCTTACTGAGTATTACCAGTAGATACTGAGTTTTCATACTTCATAGATGATGATATAGACATGTTATAAGTGGTCATAAGATTAGGTGACCTAGTATGGATACTGTGAACTGATGAAACTGTTGACACTTTATCGTTTGAATTACTGAAATGGCTTCTCTCGCCCAAGGTGAGACGAGAGTGTCAGACTCTTACTGACTTAAAACCCTTCGTTCCTTTTCTTGCTTTTGGCTGAGACCGCGGTGCGCTAGTAAGCGCAAGCTTACTCCACAACCCCGGCTGAACAGACTTATAGGGTCCCGTCTGTAGTGGTCTATTGGCTCTTTGAGGCGACACTTAGACTTGTGTTTTGCAATATAATGTTCACTAAGAATGAATAACGTTTTGGTTTTTTTACAATTGTTGGCGAAACACTGAATCTTTGGCCCAGTGAAATCAATTTAGGATTTACTCTGAAATCATATTGAGACATTGATGCTTATAATTTAAATTTAGTTTAACTTGGAGTCTGAATATATAATGTCTAGTGAGCCATGCTTTAGCACAATTGAAGAATTTGACATGAATTTGGCACGAGCAGAGCGATACCATGTCCTCACAAAGATCCGCCATGAAATAATCATAGCGTTGTTTCACCGTGCGAGTTAGCTTAGCGGAGGCCCAATCCTTCCCTTCTCCCATCCCTCCTCATTCTCTAAATCTTCAAAAGCCCCTCAACGCCCATGCAATTCTCAGGTGTTGGGAGTGTCCATGGGCGGCGCCGCATGGTAATAAATATGCATCTTTTCTTACCTTATATTATTTATGTTATCATCAGGAAAAGGATCTGCAAGCCAACCAAAGGGAGATGGAATTAGCCATGCAGATCAGCGACTGTCTCTCCGTCGTCCTGGACGGCGTGTTGTGCTCCTCCCGACTCTACAACGACGGCAAGAGGGACAATTCCAAAGAGGAGGCTGAAATGCTCTCAACGTTGCGAGGCAGAGCTCATATGCTGATCAGGTAAGTCAATTTAGTTGAATAGCTACTACCGCGCATTTTTATCCGCTGATCGGCTTCTATTGAGTTTCGGTCGAGTGAGGTTTTATAGCCTATAGCTTTCTTAGATAAATGGACTATCAGACAAGAAATAATAAATTGTTCATTTCAAAACAATATTTGCGGAGATAAGTTCGTTTAAATAACCAAATTCTTCAGCTTTTGACATAGTTATAGACTAGTTTCTTCCGAGCGGTGAAACCGGCTGTTCGGTTTCTATAAATCTTGGAGTGAGGTTTTATAGCCTTCTTTTTATAGTCTTATTAATATTTTTATAGTCTTCCTCGATAAATAAGCAGAATACCCGCAACACCAGCGGAGTCACTCCTGCGTTGCGAATCATTGAAAGACATATAAATAACTTTGCAATAATAACAGAAATAAAAAAAAGAAACACTCCTACACGCATAAAAAACGCAAACACTCAAACTACTTAATATTTTTACGGAAGGAAAAAATAATAATAAAAAAGTATACTTAAGTTGCCACTTGGCACAGTGGCGCCCTCCGCTGAAATTACGGGGGTCGGCGAGGACGCATCACACAAATTAGATTATGCTCCAGTAAATGGATAGAACGGTGTCGACTGTGCAGACGTAGTTTATGAGTTTTTTATATATTTACTTACATTTTTATGTAGTAAATGGTACAGTAAAAAGGTGGGTTATAAAACTATTTTTGTTTTAGTGTATCGAAATTATTTCAGGGTAATAAATAGAGTAACAAATTTTTGCGTATACAATGTTGGTGTTAATAATTTCTTACTTTATGGTAAGTACTTAAGTATGTACAAAAGAGGTATGCTTTAGCACGACAGCGATACTCGACCGATATGATACCAAGGCCTTGTCGTCGTGGGTCGTGGAGAATCGCTGTTTCGCCGTACGTGTGAGGTAATTTCAGATCCAATCCTTTTTCTCCTCAATCCCTCAAACCCTCAAACTCCCTTACCCAAAAGGCCAGTAACGCCCTTGCAATCTTATGGTATGCAAGCAGCGCTACCTAGCAGGGCCTCGAGTCTACTATTACAATAATGTCAGAATAGTAGATCATTGGTTTCAAAATTGTTGATTTTGACAAGTTTGGTAATCTACTAATACGATAGCGTCATTATAACTTTCCAATGATCAACCAATGCCACTTCATTGAAATAAATTATTTCAGTACGAGATTACCGTTCTAAAGGATTATTTGAAATAATCCTTTAGAACGGTAATCTCGTACATAATGACAAATGAATATTTGACATAATGCGGTAAATTTATAAAAAAATGACAGTTCCTTTATTCAATGATTTACGTTTAGAATATTAATGTTCAGTTATTGTTTATAATTCGTTACAAGACATCTCGTACTATAATTATATTACGACATCGCCGAACGCCAATGATCAGCCATTTTGAATTAACAGATTACGAACTTAATAATAATAATAGCATTACAAAATAAATTGAATAAAACAACTACTTATTTAATTTAATTATAACTAGTAATAAAAAATCTGTGCTACATAATCTAAATAAAATTAGCGTCCTCCTCTCTTCTACGTTGCCGTGCCCTACAGGGTCCATACTGTATACCTTTTAAACATATGGAGTGCAATAAAGGTATTGAGTATTGAGTATTGAACTTTTAGCAAAATGACAATGGAATCGTGTATGAATGACTATACTATAAATAGTAGACTTGGGCCCCAAGTAATAAGTTGATCAATCAGAGAAGGATCTCAATCTCTGTCATAAGTGTAACGAACAATGAATGAGAAAAAAATACATTCTACTATGTTCTTATCAGACGATAATTCTGTAATTACTTTCTCAATAAAAATGCACAAAACAACCTCAAAGAATCTGTCAACAAACATTTGCGCCAACATTTGTTCACACATTTACACCCAACATACAACCTGTCAAATATAATTCAGAAAAAGCATTTAATCATTTAAAAAGCTGACTCCGTCATTGTAGAACAATAGCTTGGTTGTGACGCTCTGTACAATGTTGGTGGTGACGAGCAAAGTCGGGGGTGTAATACTTGTATTTGTTAATTAAACGCGATGGCTTTTAAATGGGGCTTGGAGTTTTTAAGCTAAGTAGTTCTTGGTAAGTTAGGGTGATAGGATGGTTTGTCTTTGATGAGCCAAAATCATTACTGTGTGGAAGAGCCATGCTTCGGCACGAATGGGTCGGCTCGACCGGAGTGATACCGCGGCCTCACAGAAGACCGACGTGAAACAACCACAGCGTTGTTTCGCCGTGTGAGTGAGGTTACCGGAGGCCCAATCCTTTCCCGCCCCCAATCCCTCCTCAATTCCTAAATCTCCAAATCCCTAATCCTTAAAGGTCGGCAACGCACTCGTAACTCCTCCGTTGCGGGTGTCCATGGGCGGCGCTCATTGCTTACCATCAGGTTATCCGTCTGCTCGTTTGCCGACCAATTACATAAAAAAAAATTACTGACTTCTCCCGCCCGTGACGGAGTCCTTTTCCTTATTCTGCTCTTATCTGGACCGCGGTATCATTGCAGAACAAGAAAGAAACTCCATCGTTATTCTTTTAAAAACTATCATAACATGCTTCGGCTCGAATGGACCGGCTCGATCGATGTGATGTCAGGGACAGAAAACTGACTTGAACTTCTCCCCCCCCCCCCCCTAAATCTCCAAAACCCTTATCCCCAAAATGGCAGCAATGCACTCGTTAACTCTTGGTGTTGCGGGTGTCCATGGGCGGCAGCGTTTGCTTACTATCACGTAATCAGCTAGCTTGTTCGCCGATCTATCACTAATAAAAAAAAAGAAACAATTTAGGGAAACTTTTTAGTACATTAATCTAAACATGAGATCAAAGAAAGTTCAGTGGTACCTTAAACATAATTGCGAGGGTAGTTCATTTAATTAAACACGATGACATTGAATACTCGTACAGTTGACCGACTCCAATATTGTGTTTCGATGGTACAGTACAGCACAATGCACGCAGCCACTCCATTGTGTCCATATGTCCTGTTCACTTGCATCTCGGTATTAAGTACTCTGACACCGAGTATGCAATCAATGGAGGGTTGAATTCTTGATGATGATTCTATATTTTGGATGAAGTACGTTGTTGGACAGTTTCTTGAGGAAATCTGAACTATGCACGGGTGCAATGGTGAAACTAAATTTGTCTACTATTTAACATGATGGATCGATGTTATTATACGTATAAACCAGCATGTTGCGTAGTTTTAAAGATATAAGTATACAAAGCGATATATAGACAGAAAATATGACTTTGTTTTGTACTATAATAAATATTTTGTAATGATGTCGGCAAACTTGCAGACGGATGACCCGATAGAAAGCAATCAGCGCTTGTCATGGGTATGTGCAATAATGCCAAAGGAGTAAGAAGTGATTTTTCGGACTTTTGGTTTGTTCTTATGGAATAGGAGACAATAGAACAGATGGACCATCTGATGTTAAGTATAAGCGCTGCCCATGGACATCCACAATGCTTGAGGAGACACACGAGCTTTAGCCTTTTAAGAAGGAGTATGCTCGGCGACTCAGTGTTAGGCTTTCTTAGGGAAGGGCAGTGGTGTTCGAGTTACCGTTTTTACAGTTACGTTTAAATTGTGGTGCGCTTTTAACAATGTATTATAAATAATTTGAAGTTTCTACTGCATTATATATATCTTCCAATATATTTCAATCACGTGGCCCAAGCCTAGATCATAATAATATCAAAACTTGTAACGTAATTAAATTAAAACAGAATTAGAGCCGCGTGTACTCTTGTCTCCCCTACTCCGTGACGCTAGGGTGAGCGACATCGAGACATCGATACTCGGTAGATTACAGACGATTATCGATTCAATCGGATACCGTCACATTTAGGGTTGTAAGATGTAATAAATTAGCGGTGTTTGTTGCCATATGTGACGATTGATATCGGGTGGATTAGGTTGTTTGGTTAAACTTTGTATTAAAAATAAATTTATTCGACGTTTCAATACAAGAAAATATTAAAAAATAACTATACTTTTATTCATCGATCGATTGATCGATACACTAAGTTTTAGTTTTTTTTAGCTAATTGTTAAGAAATAAGTCAGTTTTTCATACAAATTTCATAGGTATAGTTTTCGACGTTTGGATAAAAGTATTAAATTTGTCTAGTTGGAAACTACCGTATTTGAAATCTTGCTACATTTTTTTTTGAGCGGTATTGTCGTCATATGACTTCTCGCCCTGAGTGGAGCAAGAGGAGGAGAGTGGCAGACTCCTACTGATTATTAGTTACCCTGTTCCTTCTCCTGCTCTATTCCGGGGTTGATAACTGCGCTAGCAATTCCGGAGAAAATAGTGATTTTTACTTAGATGTAGTATTGTAGAAATAAATATTTTTGGGTCTAAGCAAATTTTTAAGTGTGTTAGGAGTTTTGATTTCTAGATAAAAAAATACCTTTTAATTCATATCTTTACAACATATAATTACGCGGGTATTAACGCGGAAAATAATTATTTAAATACCTTGGTAGGGTTGACGTTTTGACGTTGTTGACGTTAGAATATCTTTTGTTAGTGTATCTTAAATTCCTCTACAAGTTTCAAATGAGATAGTAATATTGGCGATCATTTGACATGTAAAAAGCATGTGGTACATCACAATTAAATTAAAAGCCTCATTTCTCTCCAAACTGCCACAATTGCTTAGTGCCTATTGCCAGCCCTACATGAAAGGGTTTCAAAGAGCTACTCGTAACGAGTACCGTATCGAGAACCATTCGTAAGTGAACAGGAATCGAATTAAACTCTCGAGCTGTACTCGATAACGTTGTTAAGTTCTCGGGAATGTTGAGATTTTGATTTGATGTAACCTTTTCTATTTTCAAATGGAGCGTTCCAATTGGCAAACTTTCAGAATATCGATTAGTGTTTTAGCGTTTTGATGCTCAGTTTTTTACTTCGTCTCAATTAAATGTCTGTGAAAGAGAGTTTGGTGGACTTAATGTTTAACGCTACTGTTTTTGAAAAAATATTGGTTAGGTTCGAAATAAACTTTTCAAATGTATCATACTCATTCAAAAGCAGTGACAAAGTTCAAAGCGTTACTTACTACTTTCTTCAAGTCTATCCAAGAGCCCCATTTTTTTTTACAAACATCGAACTACCTAAATTCTAATTAACTAAAGAATAAATTGAGAGCCAACGCTAAGCCACTCATTATAATTATTAGTCCCCAAATTAATTTGACGATATTCTGCAAAGAGGACACGTTTCAATCTGGCGATCTGCCAATAAGCTGCTTTGTAATTAGACAGCATGTCGCCCGCGACCAATCGCTGAGCTCCGCCCACCAATCGGTATTAAAAAGTCGCCTTGTTAAGTAAATGAAAACAGCCCCGTACCCCGTGGTGTGTGGTTGTGGGCCTACTGGTAGCGGTTTCATGAGCGGAGCGATAATGTAAGTTGTAGTATTATATTAAGTACACCATACTTTTCCCGCTTTTAATGACTACTATGTATAATAGCTGAACATCGAGCTCAAGGAAGCTGTGAACGATGATGTAGAATGTCAGGCCTTATGTTTTCTAAACTCAATGTCACTCATCATTGTATGTGCAATTAAAGTGATCTCAAATCATGTTATGTAAGGTCATTAACTTGCGTTTTATTTTTAATCAAATTTCAATTATATACGTTAAAAATCTTGCAAACATCTATAGGAAAAACTGTTTTCATAATCACGCATCGTTCAAATAATGTTAGTATCCCGCTAACACTGCAACCACACCCCATGTCCTGTAATTTCACCGGGACGGGGACATTTTTTTTTTAATTTATTAAAACGTTGCCCGATGATTATTTGATATTCAAAGTCAATATTTGTTTTTTATTATCGTCCATTCTGTTTGCATCTGGACGGTAGTTTGTTTGGCGTTACTGATTGTTTCCTTACGTGCTCCTAGTATTTAGGTTGATTAGATGGACGAATGACAGGCTTATGTACAAGTTTATTTATTAACAACCTTATTACTGAAATTGTTGTTTGTTGTTGTTGGAGTGTGTGATATATGTATGAAAGTATATAGTGTTGATATATGTATGTAATACTTTTATGTACTTAGTTAACGTTCGTCCTAATTTGTCAGTCCTTGAGTTGTGAATATGAGATTAACTTTTATAATGATTTCTATAAATTCATACATATTTTTTTAATTTGATAATCGAGCATACAGATAACTTGATGGTAAAACTGCTGACTCAATGATCAAACCAGGATGTGTTACAATTTTTTGATGGGAAAATTAACTGAATTGACCACTATTTATACTACCAGTAATTACAATTTATATACTATTTAATGCAAAAATTTGTTCTTTTCTACGTAATAAATGATGATCGTATCTGAACGAAATTTGGAACAGACTTAGATTGTAGATTAGAATAACACGTAGGGTTTTTTGAAGGGGTAAAAACACCAAATGACTTCTCCCACCTTGGGTGAAGTAAGAGAGAGTGGCAGACTCTTACTGACTAAAAACCACTTGGTTCCTTCTCCTGCTCCAGGCCGCGGTATATTATTGCGCCTGACTCGCAACAATAAAACATTGGCTACTTACTCTGGTACTGCGCATAAAAATATTGCAGAAAAAGTACAAAAGCCTGAACTTTTAGGAAAACATGCAAGTCCACTGACCCCTCAATTATCTAAAAATTCTAACTTCACATTCTACCAAAAATTCTTCTAGCAAACATCTGCAAACGATCCGAGCATCGAACTGTCACATCCCCGCATCTCAATACTACGAACAATATTTATTCAATAAGGAAGGGGTGCAGGCGCGCTCAACTAGGGGTCGCATTCAATTTGTGTGTCGTCAATGATGCTCGCTCGATTTAATGGCAGGTGACGTTTATGGTATAGTCTGTGCCCCCTGTTATGTAATGTATGACCAGTAACGCGTTATAGATTTAATCATAGCTTATTCTTTTTTAATGGTATATAAGTCATGGACACCCGCAACACCAAAGAAGTTACGAGTGAGTTCGGCAACTCACTCGTAACTTCTTTGGTGTTGCGGGTGTCCTTTAGGGGTAAGGGTTTAGGATATTTAAGGATTGGGAAGGGATGAGGGGCTAACCTAACCTCACTCACACGGCGAAACAGAACGCTACGGTTATTTCACGCCGGTTTTCCGTGAGGCCGTGGTATTACTCCAGTCGAGGCGACCCATTCGTGCCGAAGCTTGGCTCTCCCACACTTCTTGTTGAGAGTTGTTTTCCTCAATTATCGTTGCTTTAGGAGTCTTGACATACTATTCTTAACTGAGAAGTGTGGAAACTAATTAAGAAGTTCCATTGGTTGCGTTATCATCATCACTATCAGGTCGTTTCTCTCTTTGTATCGTTCACTGAGTTTGATCTTCAACACTTCGTATTCGACTAGTGCCTACTTTGTATAGATTCTTTGGTCTTTTTTAAACATTCCCAACTCACACTGTCAATGCGAGTCCACTACTCATTAACACATCATTTTAATATTTACGTAAGTAACTAAATTTTTTTTTGCATATATGTCGTCTTCTTAACCACTCCCTTATCTTAAGTTAATGTGATAGAGCTGTGCTTTGGCACGGATGGGCCATCTCAATCAGAATGATGAAACACCCTTAGTCACTTTACTCCCAAATTCCCAATTCTCAGTATAGCCGGTGGCGAAGTTGTAACTTAAGAATTGCAAGAGTCGCTCGCTGACCTATGCCATAAAAGTAACATTATCTATCCAAATTTTATTAAGTTTCCAATAAATTTTGCATGAAATTATTTTAATTGCATCTCTCTTTCTCACACATTCCTCCATACCTTCATCTCCCTCTGTCACTGTGACCACGCCTCACAGTAGCGTACAACCGTTAAACATGTTACACCAGGATCTGTTTGTTTACTATTATTATCTGTACCTTTTGTCCGTATGTCACACACTGTCTATTAAACTGTAATTCTGATGTGCCGAGGGCTGTTTTACATGTAGCCTGCTTTTGAATAAGTATATGATGGATTGTTTTGTTCAGTATAATGGGAGTTTTGAATTTTAATGTTCTTTTTTCGGTTTTTAAACTGTTCTTTTTTATGGTACTGGTTGGTAATGGTCATTCTTTTTTTGATATGTAGGTCAGCTGAATATGTTATTGATTAGTGTTCAAATTTGTTTAAAAGACGCTTTCGTATTTTCTTCCTGTAATGAAACCTACGAGTTATACATAAGATGTTTTTTCTAAGAACTTTGTAGCCTTTGAATTTTCTCATGTTTCCCGAATGAAACAACAATTTGCGGATCACACAGAAAGTTTTTGCGTGTAGAAATTGGACTGGCGACTCGTTGCACCAGCTTATCGTTATCCAGCCAGGGTGTCACTTTAATTTTTCAGTATTTCTTAATGTTTCCCAGGACCTTGTTTGCTGGGTATCTACTAAATTGATAAAGTCTCGATTCCTCAATCATTGGCTAAACCAAGGGTCTTGCTTGGGGGTTCGACTCATGAGATAGCTTAATAGTATAATATTCTAGCACAAAGGGGAGGTGTAAGTGAAAATGGCCCTTCCAAGGCTAGGATAATTGATAACCACAACACCCAGCGTACCCACAAACCAATTATTACACATAAACTTAATACAATTATACAAATTCACATCGTTTTATGTCACGTGTCCATCCAATAACTAAAATTGACACAAAACCCGCTAGCCAAACAAAAATACACTCTATCCTCTGCTGAATGAAATTCAATTTTGGATCAACTCTATAAACTTTTCTAAATGCAACGGTAATTTTGGTTATGATCAAGCAGAATCGACTTTATTTTCTACAAACTAAGGTTGATATTGAATGTCAAGAGGAGAGTTATGAAAATGCATCGGCACGTGTTACGGTTGTCAGTGTTTGCTCTAGGGATTGGGACGGGAATCGAACCTGTGACCCAAGAGGATAGACACGCGACTGATGTAGTGTGTGAGTAACGGTTGTGTCTTTATTATAAGTTGTAGGATGAGTTTTTGTCAATATAATGGGAATGACAGAAGAGTATGCATGCCACGGACCAACAAGATGTTGACTAGAAGACTTTTTGAGAAATAAATAAAGTTTTGTTTAAAAGTGAAATTTGTCTTAATGTGAAATTTGTCATTGCTTCAAATTAGATGGATCGACAAATGATGAATGGATGCTTTTAATAAAAGTAACGTATTATCATCAACCGTTTATTTATCCTTTGCTTTTAAAAATGGCATCTCCAATAGAGCTTGCCACCGAACTTGATCTACGTAAAATAATATTTTAATTAGAAAAAAAAATACCAAACAAAACATCGAATCAGAATCAGACATACTGTTGAATTTTTAACACCCCATGAAAAGCATTAGCCACTTCCACTTGATTAAGCTTTTGATCCTAATAAAATAAATGTCCTTATAACGCCATATGCGTAGGCGTCGCCCGTGAAATTAAATCAAAACAGTTCAGAGTACTGATGAAAAGTGCGTCGAGTGCATTCATTATGATCGGTACATTGCCTCGCGCCCTGTAATTGGTCTTCATACGCAATGATGCAGGTCTTTTGTGCTAATGCGTGTGCACGAACATTTGTCGTTGTTTTGTCAACATGATTATTAGATCAACCTGTGTTTTTGTTCGTGCTTACAAGTCTTTGAAATTTAGTAGTGTAGTTTAATCTATTATTTGCAATTATAGAGATATTTCTTTAGTCATCAGTAGGTATTAAGGCACTAAAGTTGTGAATTTATGCTTTGATACACTTTTAGAAAAATAGAGAGTAAGGTTCTCTAAGATCGGACAAGGATTACCCGACCAAACGAGGTGATCATGCCTGGCGGGCTACTGCCCGACACTTGTAAGTACGTTGCGTATCCGTGGTTAATCGCGCACCCACATTCACTAGCACAATGCAGGATTTGTAAAGTAATTCGATCATTTAGGTATTATGTTCGTGGAATTTTCTACGGGCATCGAATAGGTCTCTCTATTGATTTCGAAGTTTAACTTTTCGATGGAAAACAAAACCTTACAAGGGCCATACATACAAATAAGGGACATATTTTTCCACATTGTGTGACGTTTGTCTATGCCTCATGATGAGGTGAGAACTCTACCGGTCATTGCTTCCTAGTGCCTGGTTAAAGTGACCTACATGTTAACGAATTTAAACTCTTGAGATGTTCCAAAAACCCATCTGCAACTACCAAATTAAAGTCACACACTAAAACTAGAGAAATAATATTCGCAAAAACATCATAATAGTAACACGTGCCACAAATGCGGTTTCTGTGTAACCCCTAGGGAATGACCGAAGTCGTTACATTACAGGTCTCCAGTGGCAACTGTCTGCCAATGACACCGTGTCCAACGGGTCGTGTCACACTCCCTGTAATAAATACGCGAAATTTTAAAAATAGAAAGGTTATTAACAGATGCTCTGCGGATTGGGATTGGAACTTTCGATTCGTGACGTCAAAGGATTTTTTTGGAGGTGTGTTTTTGTTTTGGCTGCTTTGTAAATAAAAGTATTGATTATTTTTCTATTAAAAAAGTTAAAATTTACTGAACAGCAAACATTACCTACCTCTCTGTTTTATTCAGCTTTAGTGGTTCGTATTCATGTCTATGACATTTTGGCTTTCTTTTTTCATTCATTACAAATATGACTGCTACCTTCAATTCTAATACGAAATATGGCTCCTAACTATTCTATATTTTTTGAATTGTAGTCTATGTGTTAAAATCTTCTCCAAAATCTTAAACGCCTTGTTCACCACTTTCATTAATGTTCCCGATAGTTTATGTGGCACAAAGTTCATACAAATTAAGTTCTATTTTCACATTTATCTATAGTCAGAATTTTAATTCGATTCAATTATTCTTCGAATGGTTTCAATTATTCGAATGGTCTAAATGCGTATCCCATATTGTCAAAGAAGAGGAAAAAATGAGTAAGCTAGATATGTTAATTGACAATAAAAATCACAGACACAATTCATTATAGATGTTACAGAAAGTAATAACGATAGCGATGACGGCGACAATTTATAAAATTTCTGTTTTATTTGTCTTCATGATCACATTTTTTATTAATTTCACACACAATTACAAAAGAAAAGTCTCAGATCGTTAATTAATTGTCAAAACAAAATTATCGGTTCAGAAATATTGTGTTTCCCGATAAACTTATTTTACGAGATTAAATTTATAAACGTGAGGAATCGATTCAGAAATATTCGATTTCCACATCGAATAATTTCGCAACGTCACTATTTATTACGTGTCATAACGTTGCAACACTGAAATTGTCAAATCTGGAATGGAATTAAAATTCCGAGTATAGTATATTGTGGTGAAAAGTCCTCAAAAAAATAATTTGGTGTAAAGGGTTATGTTATGTCCTGTGAAAGGCTGTCGCTTTATATGTCTAACTAGCTTCATTCGCGCGGTTTTATAACCTATAGCACTCAGGAACATTGTCGGCAGTAAAAAGAATTTTTTCCAAAGATTACCCCCTACATACAAACATACAAATTTTACTTTTTTGTTATATTAGTATAGAAGTATAGATTACTTACTATAAAGGTTACCCACAATACAGATCATATAAATTCTTACATTGTAGAAATTTGCCAAGTTGCCTTGTTTCCAAAACCATAGAACCTATAAAGTTTCCCATAACACATACCAGTGTTATGTTCCAATTGTTATTCCTAAATGATAATTGTGATACTGATACCCCACATTTGAGGGGTCCAGTCATCTGTGATAAACACGCGAATCACAAAAATAGAAAGTAAATTAACAGATGTGCTGTGTATTGGGACTTTCTGTCCGTCCGTGAAATTGTATCGGGGATAAAAAAGTTCTGTCAATCAAATAACATCTATACACATGTGTGCTAAAATTCTTGAATGTCTTTGAACTTTTAAGACTTTTGCCAGCAAAACTGTTTAAGGCAAATCCTTTGTGAACATCGGTCAAGATTTAATGTGGTACGGTAGTGAATTTGCTTCCAATCGTAACCATCAATGAAAATAAAATTAGAATAGAATAATAGCTTTTTTATTTCTTTTAATTTTAGGGACTTTTGTGAACAGAAAATAGCAGTTTCAAGGTCGATAAATTTTTTTGCTTTATCTGATCTTGGTTTAATTTTAGAAGGATTCTGATTAATCTATTCTATGATTAGGTACACATACCTAGAACCGAAATCCGCACTGTCAATCTTTTTGTTCTTATTTATGGAAAAAAATAAGCAAACGACATGGACAATTGCAATACCAGAAGAGTTGCTAGTGTTTTGTCGGTTCTTCAAAAGTTAATAGATTTGAGTATTAGTGTATTTGGACAATTGGAGATCGGGTGATGTGAGCGATGAGTCTCTGGCAACACATACGGTTGAACTCCAAGCTTTTCTTACGCCTATTTTCTGTAAGACTGTTACTAAGGTCGAAAGAAGTAAGGTCTCCTCCACTTAAAACTTCTTCTTTTCTTATATAATCTGTACTGTATTACCGTACTGTGAGCAATTTTTGAGCTGTTTAGTTTAGTTCATTTTCCTTTCCATTTTTAAATCCATCCGAGATTTTTACCCTGTACTACTTTTTCAATTTGCACATGATACTCACAATGATTCGCGGTGACAGTCACTCCTTGTCCCCGATGACGTCTGTCAGTCGCATGACACCGACACCGAGGGGCGTCACATGTTCCTACATACGTCACACGTTTGTATAAAATTGTATAAATAGAAAGTTTATTAACATCTGCTCGATTTAGGTATTATTTTACGTTATTCTTAAATCTGCCCGTCAAATGTTGGACTCGTATTTTTGTGGTTCGGTTGTAAAGCTTGTAACATCTTCTGTAACCTATGATCTACAAATAAAGTAATTTGAATTTGTGTTTGTTTTTATTGAGCTATTTCTTTGATTGTACTGTGTTTTTACGATAATAAAAGGTGAAGAGACTACAATTTTAGCTTATATGAAGCTGGAGGCATTAAAATGATTCAATGACTGCTTATTGGTTGCAACTTGCAACTACAACTCTCTACTCTCTTTAATGCTAAATCTATTTACTATGGTTGTGAGTCAAGCGCAATGAAATTTCAGTTAGTAAGAGTCTGACAATCCCTCTCGCCATACTCTGGGCGAGACAAGTAATTTGATGATTTTTACTCCTCAAAATATAAGTTAAATCCAAACTAATATTATAAATTCTAAAGTAATTCTGTCTGTCTGTCCTTTCTTCACGCCTAAACTACTGAATCGATTTCTGTGAAATTTGGTACAGACATAGTTTGGAACTCGAGAAAGGACATAGGATAGTTTTTACACCAAAAATCCACAGAAAGTCACCATTCCACGCGATCGAATTCGCGGGCAAAAGCTAGTCGATTTATAAGTAAAAGATCTATAATAAAATTGAAACACAACTAAAAGAAAAGATTAATTTGCACATGCCATAATTTTTAATATAATAGCATATCTCTCAGATCTAACTAAGCGTAATCAACCAAAACACGCTAATAATACAATCGGCTAACATCTCAATTGACGCCCCGCGGCGCCGCCCGCTGTTCTGTTGTACTTACGCCTACCGAACGCTTTTCATAGATCCCTGCGTGTGGCCATGTTTGGGGGCACCGAATGAGATCAATAGAATTTTATTGTGTTATTTAAATTCATTGCTGAGTGGATAAGGAAATTATATTTTATGTGTATTTGGAACTTATGTGGTAGAAGGAATGTAAACGCCAATGATTATTTTAATGCTTATAAGGATTTCATTATGGTTTCTTTTCAAAAACGCCTCTATTTGAGTCGTAATGTAAAGAAATTTATTATTTACTAGCTCTTACCCGCGGCGTCGTTCCCGTCATTTGACTACCTACCCTACTCTACCTGCCCTACTCTACCTAACCTACACTACCTACTCTATCCTATCCTATCCTATATCCTTCTCCCAGTTATTTGCTACCTCCCTACGAACTGTCAGCTAAATCGGTTCAGCCGTTCTTGAGTTATAAGTGGAGTAACTAACACGACTTTCTTTTATATATATAGATAAACATTTAAGTTTCTGGGCGATGAAACAATCAGAAGAGGTTTTAGTTGTTTCTTCTATACTGTCTTCACCTTCGGATACATCTGAATCTGTATCTATAGATCTCCTTAAGGCACTCCTCAAAATTTTAAATTCTTCTTAATACTCAAATTTATTCTTAGCCTTTCATTCCAAGTTCCAATCACAGCATCCCTTTATTTGATCTCTTTCGAACATTGCATTGCATTTTTAATCAAACCCCCGAAATTCTTCGCTCGGTCTTATCGACCGCGTTAAGTGCCGTGCGAATCGCCAGGTGTGGCTCACGCGTCCCCATCTCACCCAAGGCCCACGTGAGATATGTCACACTTGCGGGAGTAAATTGGGGGTTAAATGCACACTGCTGTTTTGATTTTAAGATTATTTCTGCGAGGGTTAGGCTTATGGAAGTGGTCAGTGATTGCTATTGTTGATTTTTCGTTGATTAGGTCCTGTTTTGATTGGGATCTGGGAGTCGTAAAGTGATTACAGTCCATTGTTAATATGTCGTATGATTTTGTTTGCTGTGAAAGGGTTCTGTTTATGTAAGTACATTTTCAGAAAACGAATATGAGACTATACTCTCCATGATGCGTGAATAACTCTCCTAAGCAAATTCACACGGTTCAATTAATCCATTCATGAATTTAAGATTTACACCAAAATTGGGAAGCTAGAAAGTTTCATTATATTACTAATATCGATATTTTTCAACTGTTTTCTATCCCGCATACAGCATTTTGATCTTGACTTCCATTAAAGTAACTCATTGTACGATCAATCAATCAAATCAAAACAATCTTTGAATTTGCGATACATCAAACCGACTAGACATTTTCCGTTTCATCCCAAACTATTTTAAAGAGAGGCGTGCTCTGTATACAAACCTACTGTAATCAAATCATCGTAACTCGAGAACATTGTTTTTTTAACCGAATAATCGAATCGGACGGAACAATCCAATACATCGAAACAAGCGATTATCGCTCCGCCATCACTAAGTAGTTGCGACAGCCGCGAATAGGGTATACTTGTGACTGGGGCGTGTGAATGAGATAGATATATGATAAATGGTATGTGTGAAAGAGATGTGCTATGTGCTTGAAGTGCATTCGCGTAACAACGACAGATTGGCGCGCACATGTCGAGTTGCGATGTTCTTTTTGCAAAGTGTGTTGTAGAGAAGGGTAGTGTATCGATAGTTTGATTGATTATTGTAGGGATTATCTATTTTCTGGTTAAGGTTGTAAGTGTTAAGTATGCTTTTACTGACGGAAGAAAAGGGTTTGAAAAAATATAAAATTATTACAAAGTGTATGTTAAAATAGGATATAAATACTAATCTACACGTAAATTAATATTTCTGTCTTTTTGTCTTTTGTTAGGGGTTTAAGATTTGAAAGCTTGGGGATTCAGGGTGAGTGTTGGATTTATTGGGCTTCGGTAACTTCACTCCTACGGCGTTCGTTGCTCTCAAGCGTTGGTTCACGCTGGTTTTCTCTGAGGCCCGATCGTGCCGAAGCACGGCTCTTCCACAATCTAAAACGCATGTCTCTTTTAAATGTACATAGTACTTAATCTGTATTCATCGACAAAAAATGTCACGTCTCTACGCAAGCTTTCAAGAGGACACATGAAAGGGGAACGGCGGGTCGTACGGCAACGCTTGTTTGTGCGATTTAATTTCATTTATCAACGCATTACTTACCGGGAGGGAATTACTTATCCGGATTACCCTGATACCCCCACTCTCCCCTCTTCTTATGTAAATACGCAACGGGCTCTGAATTTTTGAGTAGTATATGATAAGGTTATACATGAAATACGGTTGCGAAAATTGTGTTTCATAAGACTCCTTAATTTGGAATACTTAAGCCAAAATTATTTGGGGTTTTTCTTGCTTAGAAGTATTGTAGAGATGTCGGATTTAATTCATGCGGTGGTGTTTCCATATTATATCTTTATTCGCTTTTACTGGTCTGAATTCTCTGGATAGATGTTTATAGTCGTAAAAACACTCTCAAATCTAAAACAAACGTCACAATTTATTTCTTAAAAGGTAAAAGAAGACGAAACGCCAACACATGCATAGATCACTCACTATTTGAAACGATGCCAAATGAAAACGCTCCGTGTTCTCAAAAATTTTGTTAAAAGCATATAATTTTAGTTCAAATTGGCCTCAAACATTCTATCATTAGTGTTTAATTGATAATTATAATAATTAGAAACGATATTGCGTAGCTATATAATGTTTATAAAATGGCCAATGAATTTAAAGTACATGAAAAAGAATGTTATGGAGTTATGGCTATTTTGAAGATCGTGTTTTGCATGTTTGGCGTTTAATGGTTTGTTTCCCATAAGACAATGGAGAATGAGTTTTTAAGGAGCTAAAAATATTTGTAAAAAGAGTTCTTTTATGAATTGATAATTTATTTGATGTCTTTACTGAAGGTTTTGTCTGTGGCCTTAGCTGAGATGTTCTCTAAATAGTTGCGGGTCTCAATGGATGGTTTCATTTTTAGCAAGCTTGTCCTGGAGATAGTTTTTTTTTCAATATCAAGTAGAAGTTAATGTATGTGACAAGTACCAATGTGACTTTTTCCGAGTTATATGTACTTTCTATGATTATTTAGACACCACTGACATAAATACATACACATAGGAAACCTGGATTTATTATTTCTTATTATAAGTTAGAAATCACTAATTTGCGTTGAGCAAACGTAGTGATTAATGCTCAAACTTTTGAGAAAAGGTCACTTATAAGCATGGGCTTTGGTCACTTATACGCTGATGATGTGTGTGGATATTTTTTACTTCAATTATATCAGAATTTTGAGATTTTTTTAACTTATAATATTCTTTTGTCATTAAGCAGTTCTCTATGTCTTTTGTTGTAAGTATCTAATATTCGAATGTTATTGTTTCGAGTACAAGTCTATCTGTAATGACAGTTGTCACGTTCTTTTGAAGGGTAAATAAAACATCAATGATTACACTGGAGTACTATAAGCCGCTTTTGACCCTATTTGTTCAATTGTGCGAGAGTGTAGTATCAGGTGGCACTTTATGTTCATCGTGTCGGAATAGAGAGGTATGATTACTGTATGTTTTATTTTTATTATGATCCCGATGTTGATGATGAGAATGATAATGATGCTATAGTAGAAAAGGGAGTTTGATTGCCAAATTCATATTGGTTTGTAGTGTACGATCGTCAATGACATTTTTTAAAGAATTGGGTTCCTTGGTTGTTGAATAGGTATCTTTATAAAAATCAAATCATTAAAAAAGCTGACACTAGTTACGTCTGTCATTTCTCTTCTTACTAACTACTAATTTAAAAGGCCACGAACATGCTTGTGCCTCTTCTGGTATTGCGAGTATCCATAGGCAGCGCTAATCCGTCCTATTTCATAAAAATCTATGCTTTTCAATTGAAATATATTTGAAGATTGAGTTACCTTATTAATAGTAAAGTTAACCTGATTCAAAATAAGAATGAATATTTGTCTTGCAATAAATGTAAGTCTTTTATTTACGAAGACCACGATATTTACTATGTGAATAATACATTAAGGAAGGCAGACATTAAGGAAAATTAATACGGTAAGACGTCCCTTATATCATTGATTTCAAACCATCTGTTACGAGCACTAATGAGGTTCTAATTAAAAGCCAAATACCAATGAATCGCTTTCATTCCTTAAACCACACATCTTCGTCTAATTGGTATTGTTCATTTGAATATTAGCATTCCTATCACTATCATCGCTATTTACTCTAGTATCTCGTCTAGATGTGGAAATTATTTCAGCTATGTTAATGTTGATTGCTTCGCTTGTTTCATTAGCGTTGTTATTTTGTTCATTATCCTCTTGTTCGCATGCAGCTAATTGTTGATTATCATCTCCAATTATTGTATTGCTATGCTCTTGATTTTAATGTTCTGGATTGATTGGCTCTTTCAGTCTTTAGTTTATGTCTTGATTGTGTGCTATAGTATTAGATTTTATTAAATTGATTAGCGTTTTTTTATCGGACGCTATCCAATCACTGGGTAATCACCAGAACATCATCCCATCTACACGCACGAAGCGATTCATCTCCATTTTTACTTTCAGTACCGCTAAGGGGTCTAATTCTTTGCCGGAGTCTGTTTTTCAAGGCCCGAGTGAATAGGTTGCTTATGGTTAGGCGTGCCACCATCATAGGTCGTATGATAGCGGCCAAACTCCTGCACATTACGAAACAAAAAAAAAAAAACATATACTGGGCTGGAGAAGGCTTGCAGGTTGATATATATGTAATACATTACTAATGCTTCTTTGCACTATTTCTGCCTAAATTCTATATTCTATTATATTATCTAATCATCCTCAAGCATTTTTGTCCTATCTTCAGCTCTGATAGCACGTCCAGTCACTAGCAACGAGCCAAATCTTTAATTGAATATATCCAATGCTGACTTAATATTTTTATTAGCATGCTCAGACCCTTTCAAACTATTAATATCCATTCAGAGCATACGATATCCGCACATTGCATTTCTATTCACGCACAACTAAACTAACATTTGTCGGGGGGCGCGTGAATTTGTTTAAACCAAATTTACATATTTATTTGCGTTTATTAAAGTGAAATAAATTTGATGTCTCTATATAGACCCCCTTCATTTTTGTATAGAAATTAAACCCATATGGATTTATGGGATTTCTGGTTTATGTTGCAAACACCTGTTTCTAATATTTCAATTTAAAATTACGGATTAACTTCTACTGGACCTTGAATTGCATTGTGATGTTTTTTAAACAACCTAAGTTTGATTAAAGATATTAACTGGCTTAGAATTTTATGTCATGTTTTTAATTAAAGACCGATTTATTGTAGAGTAGGAAATTCATTATTCTGAAAATATGTTCATTAGTAATAATTATGAGAGAATATTTGAAAGTATCTACCTACATAATCTACAAAGAAATATCTGTTTCACGATGAAAGTAAACATGACCACAAAAACGCGTCTAATAAATATATCCCAAAGATAAAAGCCGCAGAAAACTCCGCAATATATCTTGAAAAACAAGTTATTACGAAATGTACTTAAAATTTTATCTTTTTGCGTAATTTATCAAACCGAAACTCGCACAACGCGAGCAATAGCATTTAAAACATACATAAATCCTATCGTACAAAGTGATTTTCATACAAAAAACACAAGTGTAAAATATTGGAGCATATTGGTGCGGCGAACTCGTGCTTCCTTTCATTACAGACTTCCTTCAATTAAAATAAATCCACACACAAAATTAACATACCTCACGCACTTAAAATGCCACAAAGATTTCAATGTGCGCCCATTTTAGCCTGACCTCCCCTGCCCCTGAACAGCCAACCAAAATGTTCGGTAAATGAAGATATCTGTCAAATTATAAAGGTCTTTGTATATTGGACGTTTTAAGTCTCGAGGAATATCAAAGGCGACATAGTGTCCTTAATGGGTATACGTATTTCACCTTGTAAAAGGCGCCGAAATGCGCCTGAGTCGTTTATCTAACTGAAATTAAGAACGAAAACATTTTAAACGAGCCATAAATTTTTCTTAGGTGAGTGCTTTCTTTTGGTGTTGCCAGTAGTTGTTATGTGTTTGTTTTGTTTCCTACGTGGTTAATTAATATTTGGTACTATACTTTTTAGCTGTGTTACGGTAAATTTTTGTGTGCTAAGTACCTACATGCTTATAGATTTTTGCTGTATTGTTATGTATTTGATAAGCATTCCATGTTTTAGATTTCACTATGAATCGTAAAATGAGAATATGATTACTGAAATATCAGAAAAATGTTTTGCAAACTTCCATGTTTCTAAATAAAATCTGTCCGTACAAAATCCTCGACCACCTGGCAACACTGATCGGGATAGATGCATAGGCGCCTCTTGGATGCTCGCCTTCCATTAGCGCGTTTGAATTTAGAACGCGCAGTGATTGGCTGGCGGAGGCAATGAATCATGGCGCCGGCGCTGAGACGGTACACAGGAAGTTATTTAAAATGTTTCCATTAATCTTCTGATTAATTAAACAATTGTTTAATTAGGATTATTTCTTTCCATCTCTAGGGTACTGTTGATTTCAAGACTTTACTCGTATTGGTTTTGATTTCAGTTTATTATATTTGCAAATTGGTAATATTTTTTTTATTATTATAAACGACTAGCTTCGTAGCCCAATGTGTTAATACAGTTTTTAACCTATGTAAATACAAAGTTTTAACCTAATCGGTAAATCCGTTTTGTGTGAAAGAATAACAAACATCCATACACATTTATAATTTTATTAGCTGTTGGTTAGTTAATCCATAAAATCCGTTTTCATACGTGATATCTTTATAGTACTTATTGCAATTAAAACTTTGCAGTCGCAGAAAAAATCATCCTGCTGTATACGTCACATGAAAATAACATGGAAGTTCGCGTGTGTAGTGAACGGTGAAATGTCATTATATCATACGCGTTGAAATCTCGCATCCATCACATTTACGAGTGCTGGCTTTTAACCGCGGCTTTGCCCACGAGAATTTAACCTTTTCCTTCTCTGATTTACAACTAAAGATGGTTGGTTGAGTACTAAACTTACTTTTTCCTAAATGGGCAGGCATTTGGCTACTATCACGCCTGGTGGTATGCGATAATGCGATCTATGATGGAACATGCCGACCCATAAGCAACCTATTCAGTGAATTGGCCCTATAGAAACCCAGGTATAACCTTCGGAGCACACTGACTCCGAAAAAGAATTACACAGAAAACACTCCTTAGCTGTTCGGATTATCCACCACAGACAGACGGGCCCCTATAGGCCTGATGTTCAGCAGAGGTTGTGGGGAAAGAGCTTAAGCTCAAAGAACCAATATACCACCACAGAGAGGCCCCTACAGGCCTGATGTTCAGCAGAGGTTGCGGGGAAAGCCCCTCAGCCTAGACCAGGAGAATAAACGGAAGAGTTTTTAGTCTGTAAGCGTCTGACTGAATGAAGAACTCATTTGATAAATTTCCCCTCACAAAAAAAAACAGTTGGGTTTATAAAACCTTTGGATTTTTGCGTTGACTTTTGCATTTATTATGTTAGTTAGGATGGTATTATTTATGTCACACACATCACTTGTCTATGATCCTGCCAAAATTAAAGCAAGGAGGTTACACACATGGCGCAGATTATGTTAATGGTCCCCGACACCGTTTTGTTTCTATTTAAATTTATATTCAAATGTAAGCCTGTTAATCATGTTGAAATCATAACTCATGTTGGTATTGCGAATGTGTGTTTGATTTGTTACGCTTTTACTCATAAATTGCTGTGTCGATTTTGTTGAATGTTGTGGATTTGTAAAATTGGTCTTCACAATAAAACCCTTTGTATGCTTATCTCTACTGAACGTATCTAAATCTTTAAAACTACAGAACAGATTTTGTTGCGGTTTTTTTATAGATAGAGTAATAAAATTAAAGAGTAAGGTTTATATTTATGTATAATAACATTCATTGAACTTTTGTCTGACGGTATGACACATAATATAAAACACACTGTGTCTCGTGTATATCACGGGTTAGATAGTGGAGAAATTGAGTATCAGCATTACACCCGTGCGAAGCTGGGGTTAGTCGCCAGAATTATAACAAAACTTACATAATATTTTTTACAGAACAAAAATGTTTAACGAGAATAGCCTTTAACGTTATCGTCAACAGTTTTTGACAATTACTATATAAGGATATTAGGATATGGACCTAGTCTACGGAAAACTACTGTTCAAAAAGTCCGGGTTTATCAGAGAATGCCGCTGCCTGATCTCTGTCAATTGTTTAATCCCAAATAAGAGATCATCTTGGGTAAAGTCACACGATGATTAATATTGTGCGTAAAATTAGATACCAATGTAACTAAATCATCCTATCTTTACTTATTTGCAAGCGTACGAATTGTATTACATTTTAAACTCTTTTGAATTGTATTCTGTGAAGTAGCTTTGTTTCATAAAACTTACGAAGTCGAATATATCCTTTAACTCTTTATTTTTTCAATCAAGTTTTGCTGCCATCAATCTCTGGTCATTTACCATACAGACATCCTTAAAAATGTGACCTTTTAACTCTCACAAATATTTAAGATTACATTATCTTAACCCGTCTCTACAAGGAGGTCTGACATTATCAAAAGTTTACAACCAGACTGACCATTACAAACGCTAGCATAAACCCTTATTTCTTCTTCGTTAAGGTTTAGAATACGAATTTTTAACCGTAAAAAACAATTGGTATAAAAATATCGTTGCGCGTGAGTAACCAATCACGGGGCGTTGCTCGGATTCCAAATTTCAAATTCCTGACGTACCAACGGCGCCATCTTTTTATCTTTATATTTTTATTGGTTTTTCTAGAAGGGAAAATTGCTTGTTCGTTTTGTGAGTGTTTTAAAATTATATTGATTAATACTGTTCAGTTGTACATCAACACAACAGCATAAACTACATACCATATGTATAATATGTAGCAAGGTAAAGGCACTATGTTTCTTACGCTTGTAAAACTAGCGAATCTTCTATCTTTAATACATCATGTGTGGGAGAGCCATGCTTCGGCACGAATGGGTCGGCTCGACCGGAGTGATACCACCGCCTCACAGAAAACCGGCGTGAAGTAACCACAGCGTTGTGTTTCGCCGTGTGAGTGAGGTTACCGGAGGCCCAATCCTTCCCCTCCCACAATCCCTAAATCTCCAAATCCCTAATCCCTAAAAGGTCGGCAACGCACTCGTAGCTCCTCCGTTGCGAGTGTCCATGGGCGGCGCTGATTGCTTACCATCAGGTAATCCGTCCGCTCGTTTTAAAAAATCATGTATCCTACCAATATTATGAATGTGAGTTTGTGAGAATGTACCGATGTATTTTTGTTATATTATGACAAGCAAAACGGCTGGATCGATTTGATTGAGATTTGGTATGTAGATAGGTTGTACCCTGAATCAACACATAGTTTTCTTTTTATCCACATTCGACGCGGGCGAAGCCGCGCGCGGAATCTAAGTGTTTTATACGTAAAGACGTGTACCTCCCGTTTTCAAGTACTTGAGGATAAAAAGAAGCGCGTGATTATATTCGACTCTCACAGTAAAGCAGTGCACCCCAATCTCTGGACTATAGATAATCAATTTTAAAATCGCTTACATCAAAGATTAAATCCGTAGTCACAAAATCCGCGAGTTCAAACCAAACTTACCGGTTACTCTCGAGATTCAATTACGACAGAGTTTCTCAAACTTTTCGATTTATACTACTATTCCTAGCACCTTAAATTATTAATTTAGCTTATAAATGGTTACCGTGGCTGACCAACTTGATGTGAGGGCCTGGAGGTTATGGCTCCTCCTGCATGAGGAGGCGGATTCGAAACCTATCAAAGCACTTTCTCAGTTCATTTAGAGACCAGTGATCAATGGTGAAGTAAAACATTGTGAGCAAACCTGGACTTATAATTTCTAACTATAAGTTTGAAAGTGCCCGTGCAACTTCAGCATGTGTGATGATTAAACGTACCCCGTGTGAAAAAAAGCTTTTGCTCAGCAGTGTGCTCTGTCAAGCGTCTGATGCGTACGGTAGCCAAGTTATTGTAATTCGGTCTTTTTTTAGGGACATCTGGGAGATGTGCAGTTTAGGTGTTATTGTGGTTGTTTTAAATTTATTCTATCTATCCTATAATTGAGGTCATAATAATCTCGGTTAAATTAATTCTTCGTATATGTATATCATAATGAAGTTGATAAAGTAAACTAAACCAAGGAAATTATTAGTTTTTATCGACAAAAATATCCTTACTTTTGTATGAAAATCATTCGTCCACTAACCGTCTCTCACACATCGCAAATCCACAAAATCATTAATTATGTTTTAAAATGTTGTTTTGATGTGGTTATGGATGTCGTTTGAGCTGCCTTTTCTTTGCATTGTTATAATGTACGTTGTAAATTAATTTTCTTTCAACACCGATAAAGTTTGAGCATCGCATGAAGCGGTTACAAGCGCAGCAAATATTGACGCAACTTATAATTGGATGTACATCCAACGAGAGGAAGATGCTCGCTAGCAAATCGAGATTTTTATAATTTTCCATTGTTCTCCCCCCTTTTAGTGGGGGTACACAGCCGTGAAATAATTTTTAACAACCAATATTGGACTATGTAATAAGCGTGCTTTTGCAAAGAAGAAAATTATCGCTTGAATTAAATAAGTACTGGACTCCAGATATAGATTTGGTTTCAGTTTTTTTTTGTGTAATTTGCTCCGTAGTTTTCTTTTCTTTCTTTCTTCTTTATTTCATATTCAAATTTATCAAGATGTGATCTATAATATAGCGGTTGAGAGAATACACTAGTGTTTTGACCGAAACGCGACGAAGCGATGACGTCACAGAGAAGGCCGGTATTAGTTTTGGGTATTAGTTGATTAAAGTCCGCAATAATAATTCCCTTATATAGTCACGTATCCATCCAGACACAACAACAAGCCAAGCCAATCTCAAACTCTTTACCTTAATCACACAATATGCCAGGCGCCATGTTGGAATCCTAACACAACATCCATGTACCGCCCTAAGCAGTAACTGACCAACAACAAACAATCTATTATTATTGTTGTAACACAAAACATACATTGTTTATCTTTCATACGGGTTTAGCGGCTTAGTCAACGTGTGGTTTTTATGTAAATTGACGGTAGATGGCGTTAAAACAAAACGGTGGGCTGATTTGACAGAAAAGGTAGGTAGGCGTAGGTAAATAAATTATTTTGGTCATTTTATACCTAAAATTTGACCAAAAATCTAGGTTGTTCTTTGTTATTATGTACTGTGATTTTATATAAAAATTGATGTACTAATGTTATAAACATGTATCTACAATCCTGTCGATCTGAAGGCTGTAGTGATAGGTATACGTAACGTCTCTAAAATTTCGATTTTATCCGATATGTTTTCACTTTCATACAAAAATAAAATAAAATTCAATTTAAAAATATTTTCAGTTTTGACTATTTTGTTATTACTTCAATATTCCATATGTACACTGTGTGCGTACATGTGTGTTTTGTCTATGGGCGGGCTTCACATATATCAGCGTGTCTCCCATAAAAAATATCCCTAAATTAATCTTCTTGTTTCAGTTACCTCTGCCTGACTGGTTGTATCAACCGTGCTGAGAAAGCAGGTGCCGCCCGAGAGAGCATTCAGACCTTGCTGACTGTCTGCGCAGACCTCTGCCATCCTTGCGAGGTTGATGTTGTAAGTACTGTTAATGTGTTTGTATGAAGTTTGTGCTAATTAAGAAGATGTTGATGTCGCAAGCGACTGTAATTATGACGACACCACTATATACGATGATAAAAACTGTATATTTCGTATTGGTTCGCCTTGTGTGCTGCGGAGAAAGGGTTGGAAAAGATAACACATATTTTTGTATTAACACAGAGCACTATTTTGTATACTTACAAACTCAACGTGAGAGTACATTTTGAAGAACTATTTGGTAGCCATATTTGTTTCATGCTGTTAAAATCATCTTTGACTAGGATTTCATAAGGCTTTTTTAGATTCGGCAACCAGGAGTTTTTCTTTCACAACTAACCTCTTCACACCCAGGGCTCGGAACGCATAGTGGCGACCCAATCGCTCCGCTGCGCCCTCGGCACTGGTATCGCTGGCTCCCGCGCAGAATTCTGCATGCTGTTCGCTCAGGGAGCAGGATTGGAACACAGTGGTGGATTCGTCAAGGCAGCTCGCACCGCCCATCTGCTGCGGACCTTGGCTGAACTGGATCATATGATCGTACAGGTTAGTCATGATTTTTTTACATGGTGAAAGACTTTAGACTTAATAAAGGGAAAAGGTGATGTTGGTAGGGACGGAGACGAATTGAAACTACTAAAGTTAGGATTGAACTCATTTATTTAAGGTATGTGGGTAATATTTATATAAAATAATCTAGGTAACTAGCATACCATATATGGTTAACCTAAATCTAGTGTTACAATGTCTCTAGTTACTAATTGAATATTATTCGTATTACAAGTGAATGAACTTATTGGAATCTAGATCTTCAGGCACGTGTCTCGTCTCGAGTAACATTAGTCACACGGCCATGAATCACTATAATATTATTATTAATATTTTAAGTACCTAACCTAACTTGGATACATACCACATATTCATCCCTGATGGAAAAAAAAAATATAATCATTATATAAGGTTATATTTTTTTTTTTTTTTTTTTTATAATTATACATATATATTTTTTACATTAGTACATAATTTAGTGCGATTCTTATGAATCAATTCTAATTTACCATTTTTTAGTATTTCCACATTCGGACTTAAATCTCTAACAACTTTGTATGGACCCGAAAATACACTGGTGAATTTATTTCTATTTTCATTTTTTATTAATATATCATCATTTGGCTTATACTGTATTTGATTAATGTTCTTATCATATATATTTTTCCTTAAATTTTTTGTATTTATAAGGTTTTCTCTTGCTGATTTTTGAGATGCCTGAAGCCTATATCTTAATTCTAATGGATAACTTTCGAAATTATAAATTGGGTCGATATGAGTTGTCAAGTTGCTAGGTAAAGTGCATTTCTTGCCGAAAACTAATTCAAATGGAGTGAACTTTGTCTTTGTATGAACTGAAGTGTTATATGCAAAACACCAAAATGGTAACCATTTACTCCAATGCTCTGGACTATTGTCAGTTTGAATACGAAGATAAGCACCAAGATTCTTATGACAGTTTTCTAGAGAACCTATACTTTGATGATGATATGCTGTTGATGTAAGTTTATTTATTTTTAATAGTTCACAAACCTTTTGAAATACGTCGGATACAAATTCTGTACCTCTGTCTGTGGCTATAGTCTCAGGAATCCCGTATCGAAGTATAAAATTACTTACCAGTTTTTCTGCAACTTCAATGGAGCTCTTAGTTACTAAGGGATAGGCTTCAACGTATTTAGTTAATTCACATTGTAGAGTCAAAATGTATGAGAAATTGTCTTCATCTCTATCTAAAGGACCCACAATGTCTAGAAATATTTTCTGAAATGCTGTATCCGCAGTAGTTGTTATATTCATGGGTTCTTTTATATTCCGAGAATATTTTTCTTTTTGACATTTAATACACTTTTTAACATATTTCTTAATATCATCTTCTAATCCTACCCAAAAATAATAGTTTTTTATATTATTATACATTCTCCTAATGCCTGCGTGGCCACTCGAAGGCAATATATGAAAATCATTTAGTATAACTTTTTTTTTCATCATTATTATTAATTCTTATTACGTCTTTTAATACACATAGACGCGGACCGGTCCAATTTTCATTATTCTTTATTTCATTAGCTAGCTTCTCTACAAATATATTATTATTCTCATTTTTAATTATAATTATTTCACTTATTTCCCATTTATTGCTTACTATACCAAGTTCCTTCACAAAGGTGGCTCGCATCATTTGCGATGAGGAATATGGTTTTATATATAATGTTTTATTTTCTTCTACATATATAAACGTTTTCGACTCTTTTACTTTCATATTTATCTCTTTTCGTAACTTTATTAACTCTAATTTTTTCATAAAACGTAGTTCGACGCATTGCTTCGGTTTAAAATTCATATCTACAACTTTCGGTTGATCAGTCCGATCGTTGCTATGCACTGAGGGTAAACATTCTTTTGATTTACTCCCGTTTTCGTCTATGTTAAGTTTTTTCTTCATTGCTCTAGTCATAACACATAAACATTCACTCATTTCCTTTAAATTTTTTGATGTTATTTGAATTCTAGATAATGTGTCTGCTACAGTATTTTCTTTACCTTTAACATAATCTACCGTAAAATCAAATTCCTCTAATGCAAGTCTGAACTTTATTAATCGACTTGACGGATCTTTCATATTAAAGAGATATACTAACGGCTTATGATCGGTTTTAATCGTAAAATGTCTGCCAAATAAATATGGTCTGAAATATTTGGTTGCCCACACAATGGCAAGAAGTTCTTTTTCGATTGTTGCATAGTTTCGTTCTGCTTTATTCAAATTTCTACTTGCGTAAGCTACTGGCCGTCCATCATTATTAGATAAAACTGCACCTAAAGCATAGCCTGACGCATCAGTACTCAAGACGAATTCATTGGATTGGTCAAAATTTGGATATTGCAGTACTGGTGGATTACACATTGCCTTTTTTAGTATTTCAAATGCTTTTTGGTGATTATTATCCCAGGTAAATTTTACATTCTTCTTACTTAATTGGTTGAGGTGATATGCTTTTTCTGCAAAAGCTGGAATAAATTTCCTGTAATAATTGGCTAACGCTACAAAACTTTTTACTTCCTTCTCATTAGTTGGAATAGGATATTCTATAATGCTTTTTATCTTTTCCGGGTCAGGTAGAATACCATCAGCAGATACTACATGCCCTAAGTATAAAACTTGCTTCTTTAAAAATTCGCATTTAATTGGATTTAGCTTTAGATTAACCTTTCGTAATCTTTCGAAAACACTAATTAAATTATTTACGTGACTATCTAAATTTCTTCCGAAAACTACTATATCGTCTAAATAAACAAAGCATTTATCATACGTTAATCCAGACATTGCTAAAGTTATCATTCTGCTAAATGCACTTGGGCTTATTTTAAGTCCCATAGGTAACCGGGTCATTTGGTATTGTCCCGAACAAAATGCTGTATATTTCTTTGAATCTGAATCTAATTCTTGTTGGTAATAACCTGAAAAAAGATCAAGATGGCTAAAATAAATTGATCCTGACAATGAGTCTAATATTTCTGTTATGTTTGGAAGAGGAAATTTATCATCCTGTATTCTCTCATTTAGTTTCCTATAATCTATTACAAGTCGCCATTTCTTTTCTCCTGTAGCGTGTGATTTTTTCGGTACCAATAAAACCGGGCTTGACCATTCGCTTTGCGTTGGCTCAATTATTCCATCTTTTAACATTTTGTTAATTTGTGTATCTATTTCTTTTTTATGCATTTGTGGTAACCTATAATTTTTAACAAATACCGGACTAGCATTTGGCTTTAGTTGGATCGAAGTTGGATCGATTGTTTACATAAATTAGTAACTGTTAATTGAAAAATATCAGCGTACTTTGCACAGATTTTTTCTATCTCTATTTTTTCTTCTTTATTTAAATGATCTAATTTTAACTGGTTGAAAAGGATTTTTACTCTATCTGCATTTTTGTTAGTATCATTAAAATAACAATAGTTGTACTCCTCCAGATTATGTATCGTAGGTTTAATATCATGCAATTGTATTTCTTTTTCGGTAGTATTTAAAATTTGAATTGGTATCTTTCCGTCAATTGGTTTAGCAATAGTACTAGCAACGAAAACTCCTTCACTTATTTCTTTTGCACAAATAACACAATCTTCTGTTTTACGTGTTTTGATATATACTTAGTCGGGTCATAAGTTCTGTCAAAACCTTATATTTTTAATTTTCGATTACTGGCCAGAAATTCTTCGACTTATTTTAAAAATAGAACTTTCGCGCTTGTAGAAAATAAAAAAGAAATTATTTTTTATTCATTTTTAAATATGGAGTGGTCGAATAAAGAAGACAGAATCGCGGTTATCGCGTTGCACCGCTGTGGTTACGCGCCAAAAGACATTTTCAATATTCTTCAAAATTTGAAAATAACGTTACGGTTTGTTTATCGTACTATCAAACGATACACCGAAGAGTCAAGCTTCGAAGATCGTAAGAGAAGCGGCCGACCTCGCACAGTTCGGACACATAAGGTCATCAAAGCAGTGAAGGCGCGAATCGAACGAAATCCCGTACGTAAACAAAAAATCCTAGCTCTGCAGATGGGGCTAAGCAGAACCACTGTTAAAAGAGTACTAAATGAAGACCTGGGACTACGAGCTTATCGTAAAAAGACAGGACATTTTTTGAACGAGCGTTTAAAAAAAATTAGGCTAGACAGATCCCGCGCTTTGCTACGACGGTACGCGGGAAAAAAATACCGCGAAATTCTTTTTTCGGATGAAAAAATTTTTACTATTGAAGAAAGTTTTAACAAACAAAATGATAAGGTGTATGCCCACAGCAGTGAAGAAGCAAGCGCGCGTATTGCGAGGGTCCAGCGTGGGCATTACCCTTCCTCATTCATGGTTTGGCTTGGAGTCTCATATTCAGGCGTAACTGAGGTGTTTTTCTGTGAAAAAGGTGTGAGAACTAGTGCCGAAGTTTATCAAAATACTGTCCTAACAAACATAGTGGAACCTCTTTCTCAGACAATGTTCAGGAACAGGCATTGGATATTCCAACAGGACTCTGCACCGGCTCATAAGGCACGAAGTACGCAAGACTGGTTGATCGCTCGTGGAATTGACTTCATCCGGCATGAAGACTGGCCCTCTTCTAGTCCAGATTTAAACCCACTGGACTACAAGATATGGCAATATTTGGAGGAAAAAGTCTGTGCTAAACCTCACCCGAATTTGGAGTCTCTCCGAGCATCTCTGGTTAAAGCAGCGGCAGACATAGATATGAATGTGGTGCGTGCAGCGATCGATGACTGGCCGCGTAGATTAAGGGCATGTGTTCAAAATGGGGGAGGGCATTTCGAATAATGTAAATAAAATTATATTGTACATTTAATGACCTTTCATTTCATATATAATTTTTAAATAATTGTCAAAAGGCGTATAAGTTATTACATCAAAAGTTTGTGACAGAACTTATGACCCGACTAAGTATAATTGACTCTGACCGAGGTGCTAACGTATAACATGAGTAGTTTTTGCAATTTAAAGTTATCAACTCATTTATACCTGTGGTAAATGTTATTGTATTTGTTTTATAATTAATTATAGAATTATATTTATTTAAGAAATCATGACCTAAAATTCCTGTGGAAACACATGGCAAAGATTTGAAAACATGAAATTTATGCGTTATTATTTTATTTCCTAGTTGTAAACCTAAATATGTATATCCTATGGCTTGCACACTGCCGCCTATACCATTAATGTGTAGATTTACATAATTAACTTTAATATTTTGTTGTTTGATATATTCATGTTTGACAGCTGATATTGTAGCACCTGTGTCTATTAACCATGTGCTTACGCCTAACCCGTTTCCGGTGCTTATTTCAATGGAAATTGAATTACCGCCTGCCAATATATAGTCATTAGTCACGAAAAAAATCGTTATTTCCTGTGTCATTTGCATTTTCGTCTCCTTTTTCGTACAACATGTGAACTTTTCGTTCGTTATTTTTGTACTGATTATGACCTGAACACCCTCTCGAGTAACGTGGTGGATTTGCACCATGTCCTCGGTAAGATCGTCCGGAAGACCTACCTCTCTGATAATTTTGATAATACCGTGGTGGGTTATATTGAATGTAATTTACTTTATTTCTTTGATACGTACCTCTGTTGTTGCCCCTATAGTACGTTCTTGATGGTCGAGTGCCTCTCGAGTAGTTGTTATGACCTCTATACATATTGTTTCGTTTATACGTACCAATTACTTCTGATGATGAAGTAGAGTTTTCTTCGTCGATTGCAACTTGTACGGCATCTTTGAGTGACTCGAAATTCCTGGCTGCAATGATGGTGCTTAACCTACGGTTACGTAATCCATCGGCAAACCTTTTAATAGCCAATTTCTCATTAAGCGGCTTAAGCACTTTATAGCTATTTGAGTCGCCATTAGACTGAGAGATTGTTAAGTCAACGAATAGTTCTGATAGTTGTTGTCCATATTCTGAAATTGTTACGTCATTTTGTCGCAGTGTCTGTAATTTTGATTGAATCGCGGTGGTTGCCTTTTGAGCAAGCAACTTACATCTCATATCGTTCAACAATGCCTCAATAGATGAGTACTGCTCGTCTAATTTTAACTTAGCTGATTTTGAAAGTCTACTTTTCAATACAAATTTAATCAAACTTAGTTTACATTCTGGTGTGGTTAGTAGTGAACCATAATATTCGATATTATCAATTAATTTTTCAGTAACTACGTCATTATTGTTCATTACTGGTAATAAATTTAAAGCAGTCTTTAAATTAAATGTTTCCATTTTTAATGGTTCCTCTTTGCACAATGTCTTAATGTCGTTATACAATTTCATATATCTTTCGCTCAACGCGTTAATTAATACTAATTCACTATCCTTTATGATACCACTATTAGCTTGTTCACTTATATTGTTTATCTCGTCTACATATAAAGAATAATTTTCGTTAGCTTCTTTTAGCTTCTTAGCTAAGGCTTCAGCTGGGGTGCGTGCCAGAAGACCTCCCCGTGGTGCACCCTGGGTGCGGGCGACAGTCTCCCTAACGGGATGGAGACAGGGTTGGATTGACTGTCGCCCGCAGCGAACTTCTGGCCGGGCGGAGAACCCGGTCGGGTTCTAGAGGCGACTTGCTCTGTGCTGGCATAGGGCCTGCGCCTCTGTGGGGGCGTTCATCCGCACGATCCTCTGGACCTAGCAGAGAACGTAGCGGAGGAGCAAGGGCGGCGCTCGTTGCGCACTCACCCTGCCAACGAGTAGCATCGGGGCACTAGTTGCGCCCGACTGCACCCGTCGATATCGTAATCCGGGAAGAGATCATGGTCATGTTTTATGACTCGGACCGGGACGAGGGTCTTGGCTTAACCGCCCGGACCGCGAGGAAGACAACCTCTATAAAAAATTCCTCCAATACTAAGTTCTGGTGCGCGGCGATGGTATGTATGGCTGAGGAGTAGCATCAGTCGTGAGCGCACCCCCAGCTAGGGGACCGGTGGACCCCCTGGTTGGGACACAAATGTACACTTACCCAGGGACAGGGGGCTCTCCCTGGGTGGACCTTTTATTTCCCCCATACTCGTGGGACCGATATGGAAGACACAAATATTAAAAAAAATAAAAAAATAGACGTGCAGGAGAAGGCAAGCGAGCACAGCTCGCTTGCATGTGACAGTGAGGGCCGAAATGGCTCCCGGGCTCGTGGAGAAGTGCCCAGCAAATCCCGGTTACGGGCCCCGGGGAGGAAGGAGTCGGACTCGGAGTCCGACTCATCATTGTCTGGTGTCGGCATCGCGCTGCGCCATCATAAAGAGCGGGGCGTTTTTAAACGTCCTAGGTTAGAGGATGGCCGAGAGCCGTCCTCCAACGAGCCGGAGGCCCCAGCCCCTAAAATCCCCACGGCTGCGAGGGAAAGGGGTAAAGGAAAGGGCTCCACTAGGGCAGTAGTTAGTCGCACTGAGCCAGTTGAGCGGCTAGCGGCGGAGGGGAGCGCCCTGGGAAGGGCCGCCCCCTCGGACTCGTCCGAGATTGAAGTGTCCGGCGGCGAGGGCTCTGTAAGCGAAGGCGGCGCTGAAAGCCTTCGCAATGAAGTGAAGGAAGCACTTCGTACGGTGGCTGGCCAGAAAACCCAGGCTGGCAGATACGGAGTGCTTCAACACGCCGAAGCCGCCATTATGTCGGCGGTAGCCCAGCAGAGGTCAACGGGGCGGCAAATGGCTGCTCTGCATAAGGAGCTAGCCGGGATGCGACGGGAACTGTCCCGATTGGTGGCTGCGAACTCGGCCTTGGAGGCTGAACTCCGAGCAGCTAAGGCAGAGCTCGCCACTGCTCGCGGAGGCCGTCCCCAACCGGCGCAGCCAACGGAGGCCGACTTTCTCGGCCTGATGCGGCGAGAGATGGCCGCCTTTCAACAGCGTTTTGACGCTCTGGAGGCTAGGCTCCTCCGACCCCCGCTTGCAGCTGGCTCTTACGCAACAGCAGCAGCAAAGCCTTCAACCAGCTGCGGCGCTCGGGCTGAGGCACCGGCGAAGAAGGGGGCGAAAGCGCCTACGCCGGCGAAAGCGCCGAAGGCGGCACCTGCGGCTCTGACAGCGCAAGCTCCAACTTCAGCTTCGGCGCCGATGAGTCGCAGGCGCAGGGGTGCAGCCGCTAGAGCTCCAGCCAGAGCGGCGCCCACCCCATCGGAGTTGTGTGCCGATGGCGAGTGGCAGGTGGCCGGGGAAGCGAGGAGGATCGCTAAGGAGGCGAGGAAGCGCCGCAAGAAAGAGCAGCGGCAACGGCGGCAGCAGCGGCGCAAGGAGAAGCGCGCCGCGGCAATGCTCCTCACCCCCAAATCTTCGGCTGTAGTGATTACACTACAGCCGGATGCGGCTAAAAAGGGGGTGACGTACGGGGACGTACTCAAAAAGTTGAAGGGGGCGGTATCTCCTGCGGAGTTCGGGGCACCCGACGGGTTCGCAGTGAGGGTCACTGCCACTGGAGCCCGTCTCTTAGAGGTCCCCGGCGCGGCCAGCGGGTCGTCCGCTGACGCCCTAGCCGAGAGGCTCAGGACGTGCCTTGCAGCGGACGAGGCTCGCGTGTCCAGGCCCACTAAATGCCTGGAGCTACGTATTATGGGCCTGGACGACTCTGTGACGGAGAATGAGGTGGCGGCCGCTGTCGCCAGGATGGGGGAGTGTCCTGTGGACCAGGTGAAGGCAGGCACCATCCGCCCGGACAGCACGGGGCTGCGGACTGTGGTAGTCAGCTGCCCCGTCACAGCGGCAAAAAAATTGTCGGAGGGCAAAAGACTCCTGGTGGGCTGGGTCTCGGCGCAGGTGAAGCTGCTTGAGCCCCGGCCTCTGAGGTGCTATCGTTGCCTTATTGGTCACCATGTGGGTGCCAAATGCACCTCGGAGGTAGACCGTAGCGACCGCTGCTTCCGCTGCGGTCAGCCCGGTCACAGGGCCGGCACTTGCACCGCACCGCTACACTGCGTAGTATGTGCGGCGGCTGGTAAGCCGGCCGATCACCGGGTTGGGGGCAAAACCTGCTCCCCCCCCCGCCAATCCCAGGGGTAAAGTTAGGCCCTCTGCCGCCTCTACCGCCCCCGCCGTTCCCGTCGATACAGACACAGTCGCCACCGCCTCCGCGACTGCTGCTGTCGCCGGTGCCAGAGAGGAGGTCGTGATGGACTGCCAATAATGGCTCCATTACGCCTCCTCCAGGCGAACATCAACCACTGCGCCGCTGCTCAGGATCTCCTGCTCCAGAGCATGGCGCAGTGGTCGATCAATGTTGCTGTGGTCTCCGAGCCGTACTTCGTTCCACCCAGGGAACACTGGTTGTCAGACCTGGACGGCTCGGTGACCATCATCTCGTCGGCCGCCGCTGGTACCCCAACCCCCGAAGGGCCTCAGCGAGGCAGGGGTTGCGTCGCGGCTCGGTTCGGAGAGATCGCCGTGGTGGGCGTGTACTTCTCTCCGAACCGAACTCTCGTCGAGTTCCACAACTCCCTCAGGGAATTAGTCACCGTCGTCGTCGGGTTCCGTCCCCTCCCCGTGCTGGTCCTCGGGGACTTCAATGCCAAGAATTTGGCTTGGGGTTCCCGGCTCACTGATGTCCGGGGAAGGATGGTCGAAGACTGGGCTCTGGAGACAGGCCTGGTCGTGCTGAACCGGGGTTCTGTCCCCACGTGCATACGGATGCGGGGCGAGTCAGTGGTGGACATTTCGTTTGCTAGCCCCGCTCTGTCATCGCGCGTTGGCGACTGGCGCGTCATGGAGGAGGTGGAGACGTTTTCGGACCACCGCTATATACGGTTCGACGTTTCCGCCGAGTCCGCAGACCCGCCAGTCAGACAGGCCCCGTGTGGCCCGCGTTGGGCGCTTAGGCAACTGGACCGGGAGCTTTTCCTGGAAGCCGCAGTCGTGCAGGCCTGGGTGATACCACCGGTCAGGCCTGCCGACGTTAACGAGGAGGCGAGATGGCTCCAGGACGCCATGTCCAGGATGTGCGACGTGGCGATGCCCCGGATCCGGGCGTGCCAACGCAAGCGCCAGGTGTATTGGTGGTCGCAGGAGCTGGCTGCTCTGCGTGGTGAGTGCACCGCAGCGCGACGCCGATACACCAGGCACCGCAGGCTCCGTATCCGCCCTCTGGACGCTGAAACCAGAGAGGCGGAGCTGTACGAGGAGTACAGGGCGGCGAAGGCCACCCTAAGGGTGGAGATCCGGCGGGCCAAAGATCGGGCCCGCGAGGAGATGTTGGAGACTCTGAACAGAGACCCGTGGGGACGCCCCTACCGCATGGTGCGTGATAAGCTCCGCACCTGGGCGCCCCCACTGACTCAGAGTCTCCGGCCGGAGGTCGTGGACGAAGTGGTTGGGGCGCTATTCCCCCGACCACAGATAGGTTACACGCCTCCCACTATGTCTCCGCCCCCTGCGGTGCCCAATGCGGGCTACAACGACGACGACGGTGAATCCGCTCCGGAAGTGACCGAGGTAGATTTGAGGGTGGCGGTGCGCCGGCTGAGCGGCAAGAACACCGCCCCAGGACCTGACGGGCTGCATGCCAAGGTTTGGGTCCTGGCCTCGGAGGCTCTCAGGCCTCGACTAATTGGTCTTTTCAGCGCATGCTTGGAGAGGGGCCAGTTTCCGCTGTCGTGGAAGACGGGTAAACTGGTCCTCGTGAGGAAGCCGGGGCGTCCTGCGGACTCTCCGTCCGCGTACCGGCCCATTGTGCTGCTCGACGAGGTGGGAAAACTGTTCGAGAGGATAATATCAGACCGCCTCGTCGGGCACCTGTCTGGAAGGGGGCCGGATTTAGCGGACGGCCAGTTCGGCTTCCGCAGAGGGCGCTCCACGGTGGACGCCATCATGCGCGTGAGGGACCTCACGACGGGGACTGCGTTGGCCAGGGGGCGAGTCGTCGTGGCGGTGTCTCTGGACATCGCCAACGCCTTCAATTCGTTGCCCTGGAGCTGCATTCTGGAGGCACTCCGGTATCACCGGGTGCCTGCCTATCTCCGTCGTGTAGTCGAGGCTTACTTGACGGACAGATGCGTCATCTACCCCGGTCACCGGGGCGTGTGGAATCGGCGAGAGGTGTCGCGCGGGTACGGGAACATCGGGTACGATTGGGTGCTACGCACCGACCTCCCGAGCGGCGTCAGCATTGTTTGTTATGCTGACGACACGCTGGTGCTGGCGAATGGGAGGTCACATCAGGCGGCGGCCGACCTGATGTCGCAAGCGGTCGCGACAGTCGTTGCAAGGATCCGGCAGTTGGGACTCGAGGTGGCGCTTCACAAATCCGAGGCCATGTGTTTTTATGGCCGTCGGAACGCGCCACCTCCAGATGGGTCCCAAATAATGGCAGGAGGAGTTACCATCGGCGTCGAGTCGGCGATGAAGTACCTGGGTCTCGTCCTCGACAGCCGATGGAATTTCACGGAGCATTTTCGTCGTTTGGCTCCTAAGTTGGAACGGTCTGGGGCCGCGCTCAAGCGGCTCCTTCCCAACCTCGGGGGGCCAAACGCCTCCTGCCGGAGGTTGTACATGGGGATTGTGCGATCCATGGCCCTCTACGGTGCCCCTGTGTGGGCGCCGGATTTGAAGCGGCGGCCGGCTCGTACGCTGGTCGCGTCCCAGAGGGTCATGGCTATCCGAATAATCCGCGGATATCGCACGATCTCCGGGGAGGCGGCGAACCTCCTTGCCGGATCACCGCCATGGGATCTGGAAGCGAAGGCGCTCGCGCGCGTCTACAGTTTGCGCGCAGACGCGCGTCGCCGGGGCGAGGATCCTCTGCCGCGCCAAATTAGTGCGTGGCGGAATGAGCTCCGGCGAGATCTCATGGCTGAGTGGAAGCAGCGACTGTCGCAACCGAGGGCCGGGCACGCTACTATAGCAGCGGTAAGACCCCTCTTTGAGGAGTGGCTTGAGAGACGCCACGGCGTCCTCACCTTCCGCCTGACGCAGGTGCTTACCGGGCACGGCAGCTTTGGTAGGTTCCTGTTTCGGATCCAGCGGGAGGAAACGCCCGAGTGTCGTCATTGTGAGGATCACCTGGAGGACACGGTGGAGCATACGGTGGCGGAGTGCCCTGCTTGGGCTGAGCACCGCCGTGTTCTCAGGGAAGTGATCGGCGGCGGCGACCTCTCGCGCCCGGCCTTAATCGAGGCCATGGTGCAGCGTGAGAGGAACTGGGAAGCTATCTCCTCCTTCTGCGAAGCAGTTATGCTCGCAAAGGAGGAGGCGGAGCGCGTGAGGGAACTATCCTCCTCGCGCCCCAGCCGCCGCAGAAGGCGACATTCCGGACGTCGGGGATCGAGGGATGATCTCCGGCCACCGTAAGCGCGGGTCTGCGGACGGCGAGTAAGGGTAGCTCGCCGCCCGACCAGAACTGGACCCGAGCGTACGGCGCGTAGCGTTCCGCGCGCGCCTCAAAGAGCCAATAGACCACCACAGTCGGGGCCCTAAAGGGCTGATGTTTAGCCGGGGCTGCGGGGTAAGCGCAATGAGGCACCGCGACCTCGGCCCAGAGCAGGAGAAGGAACGGGGGGGTTTTTAGTCAGTAAGAGTCTGACACTCTCTCTCGCCTTACCCTGGGCGGGAGAAGTCATTGGATGATTTTCCCCTGACAAAAAAAAAAAAAAAAAAAAAAAAAAATTATATATATAATTGTATGCTTAATATTCCATTATATCCTTAATTAAAATACACTAAATGATTAAATACGCATTGATTATAATATCAACTAATTATTGCTACGAGTATTATATGTAGATAGATGTATATTACTCACATAGTCCCGTTGAAATAGAGCAGTTACCACTTCACTTGTCACACTTTTACACTTTTGTCTTAGCTTATTCACCAGTCTAAATACTTTGCGTCACGTTCCCATACTATTTTCCAAATCCATATAACAGTCCCTTCATACACCAAATCTATCTTCGCAATACCCCGAGTCCCATCCTGGAACTCTACATCGAGTTGATTGGCTGTCAACGCGAACTGTCTTGCCGTTATTTTTTCTGGGCTCAAAGTACTGTGTCCCTTGTATCCTTCAATATGTGCTGTGATAGCTATTCGTCCTTCTTCCCTCGTTATGTTGACACCTTCGTTTACTATTTCGTTTGCGTCGCAAAAAATTTTTAATGTGGTTCGAATCGTTTCTAAGTAGTACTCCATCTTTAAACTGGTATAACTTTTTGACGTAGAATCTCGCCTTGTGCTCTTTTTGCTATTCTCTTGTTGACACACGTATTAAGGTAACGCAAGAGAGCAAGAGATGTAATTACAAGTCCAGTAATCACAAATATGCAGATGTACAAATTCAAATTGGCTATTCCTTGGGTCAGTATATTATTTTGTTCTATTAAATTAGTTTTCCCAATTTGAGTATAAATATCGTTGTGACTGACTTCTGCCGCGTACGGTGGTTTCTGAGTGTTCCCCATTGCGTAAATTAATAGGTTTATTTTACTCCATAATGAACGGACACCGATCGTTTCGCCACCATATACGGAACGCACTCACATTTCTAATAACACCAAACCCGACTCGAGCGCACTGGCAGGGTCGCCATGTGATGTTGGTAGGGACGGAGACGAATTGAAACTACTAAAGTTAGGATTGAACTCATTTATTTAAGGTATGTGGGTAATATTTATATAAAATAATCTAGGTAACTAGCATACCATATATGGTTAACCTAAATCTAGTGTTACAATGTCTCTAGTTACTAATTGAATATTATTCGTATTACAAGTGAATGAACTTATTGGAATCTAGATCTTCAGGCACGTGTCTCGTCTCGAGTAACATTAGTCACACGGCCATGAATCACTATAATATTATTATTAATATTTTAAGTACCTAACCTAACTTGGATACATACCACAGATGGTCAAATGGTGGTCGCGTACAAGCAAGCGACGTGCAAAGTATCTACCCACATGGTGGACAGACGATCTGATAAATAGTCGCAGAGACCTGTTAGACGCAGGTCACTTGCCAGTTGTATACGACGACTTGTACTGTACGCGTCCTTCTTCTGACAGATTCTTGTTGTTGTAGGTAATGAAGAGAATATGAGGTGTTCGATAATTGTTTTTTTTTATTTTGTCATTTTTACAGCGTGCAACACACACATAGGTAGGCTAATAACTTCTTTATCTTGGAATTCGACGTTGATGTTAAGCAAAACTAATCAGCTTTATTTTTAAACCAGCAGCTCGCCCCTCCTCTCACGGGTGTCTTACTATCTAGCTAACAACCAAGATTACCGAGTTAATAATTATGCCCTTTAGAAAAAAAAATCTTTCATAAGCACTTTCTGCTGAAAATAATAAACATAATAAAAAACAATTGGTAAAATTGTTCCAGCCATTGTTAAGCTAAACAGTTACCAACACATTTTGCGATTCATTTTTATATTACAGATTGGTTTACCTTTACATCTAGAATAAAATAACAAGTTAACATGTATCTAAATTCCTCCAACGAAACCCAAAAGCTACAATCGTACCCAAACGAACCACAGAATATCTCAAGAACCCCCAATTCATTACCATATCACCTTTCTCGGAGCAATTCCCGCGTAACAAAGCAAACTCGAAGTACCGATAAAAAGAGGCGGCTGTCCAACAAATGAGAGGTAATGAAATATTCCGTGCACATCTGTTAGAATACATATTTACTCGGCGTCCTTAATTAAGTGGAGTATCATTGTGCTGTTTGCTCAGTACATAGGGTAAACGATGAGAGCGGTGTGCGGTAGCCGGACAGAGGTATGAGGTACAATGGATCGGATGAGATATATGAGACTTTTTTAACATATTATGACTGCACGGTTGGTGCGGTGGCCGGGCAACTGGCAACTGGCTGCCGTGCAACGTATCGCGGGTTCGATTCCCGCACCGAACAACTCTTTGTGTGATCTACAAATTGTTGTTCCGGGTCTGGGTGTCATGTGCATGTGAAATTGTATGTTTGTAACCGCACCCACGACACAGGAGAAAATCCTAGTGTGGGGCAACGTTTAAAAAAAAAAAAAAGAAAATTCTCTCCAAAGGAACAGCAAATAGCTTCACTAGAGAAGTTCAGAACACTGAACTGACCGACGCGACGGTCTGACACTGTTTATCGTTAAATTTCTATATGTTTAAAAGTGTATATAATGGTCTAATTGAAATAAATGATTTGAACTTAAGTTTCACTTTGGTTCATAATTGACTGAGGGTAGACTGGCTCTAGTGACAAATTTTATTATGAAGGAGATTTTAGGATTTAATGTGATGTGATTTGGTGAAAAATTCAAATAAAAGTTTTATCAGTTTTTAAACGATTCTTCGTAATATTATTGAAAGATGGTGTGATGGGTGTTTAGATTTGGAAATAATAGTTTTTTAAAATTTACAAACTGAGAAACTTATTAACTCTCTTGAATTAATCGAGAAAAGCTCTACTAGTTTCAAATCACAACGGGACTCTTATTCATCAGCATCGAGCGACGTCGCGCTCTCCCACACTTAAATTTATGTATTTATAATTTCTAATACATTCTTTGAAAGAACTTTCTGCTGACAACAAAAATAAAAAGAATTGGTAAGTATACTTAATTGGTACAGCCGTTATTGAGTTATGCGCATACCAAACCATTTTGCGATTCATCATTATTTGTAATATATTTAAATACGCGATTATTACCAACTACTCCTAAAAATCATCATTTTCTTGTTCTTGTTTATATTGAAACCGCCATATCCAATCCTCTCATCAAATCACCACATACTATCTCTCCGTAAACAATACACTCGTGCCATCGTTTCACATTACTCGTAGTCGTAGGCTAACTTGAAGCTACCGCCATCTGTAACCTGTAAGCGCAAACTTTGATTTGGAAACCCGCGTTGTTTGTATTGATATTCAACTTGCATACCCATTATACGTATTCTTTCTGTCTGTGTGTTGTGTGTTTGCCGTTTATTACCACATATTTGTTAAAGTCTTTTCTGAATGACGAATCTGTTTGGTTTGAACTTGAATTAAGTCTTTGATTGGATTTGTCTGGGCTTTGTAACGTAGGTAGTTTCTGTCAGTTATTTTTTTTTAATAGTATTGTGTAATATTTGTAAGTTTGTATGTAGGGGTTAATGTTTGGAACCGCTGGTCGGATTGCCAAAATTCTTTCACTGATAGGTAGCTACAATGTTTCTGAGTGCTTTATGATATAAAACATTATGCTACGATCAAATGGACCCGAGCAGCCGGTAAAACCGCGCGAGAGTAGTTAGTCTTTTATACAGTCCTCTGGTGTTGCGGATGTCCATGGGTGGCGCCGATCGCTTACCATCAGGTGATCCGTCTGCTCGTTTGCCACCTATTCCATATATAAAAAAAAAATGTACAGTCATCGTCTTTTTATGGAATAGACAGGCATACGAACAGACGGATAAGGATAAACAGATTATTTGCAAGTACATTGCCGACCTTTCGGTGATTAAGGATTTGAGGATTACCGAAATTGAGGATGGAACTGAGGAGGACGGGGAGTGGAGAGGAGTGTATAGTTTAGACCTTTAGAATGTTCTATCAAAATTAAGTGCACTGAAACAAGTGAAGAAGTGGTGTCATGGCTACACAGAAAACCAGCGTGAACCAATCAAACAACCACATTCTTACACTCCTCAATCCCTAAATCTCCGAAGACCTAATCCCCAAAAGGTCGGCAGCGCACTCGTAACTCTTCCGTTGTTGCGGAGGTCAATGGGCGCGGCCAATTACTTACTATCAGGTAATCCGTCAGCTCGTTTACCGACCTATGATATTAAAATAAATATTATTCGGACTATCTCAACATTTAAACACTTAATCCCACACGTTAATGGCCGTAGCGATGATTCGCAATGTCCGACAGTCACGTGTCACCATTGTTAGCGCCCCGCCTCAATAAATACTGACTGACACTCGATGCGATCGGTGTAGATAGTCCTGTATTGCTAATTACTGCTATTATTCTCCTAGAGATTGTGTTTCAATGTCACATTGTTGAATTTTGTAAAGAAGCCTCGGTATGATTTGTTTTTGGTATTTTAAGTTAGACCCCATATTCCTTAAATCTGAGTTGAAATACTCTTCAACCTATAGTTATTGTTACGCGGATATTAACGTGGATAATAATTAGTAGTGTGTAGACGGCCTTATATGGTAGAAATAGAAAATAATGTAGATGAAGATTTATCGCCCGAATGCAGGGAGCTGTGACATCGCGTCTTCAGTCTGCTTGTGACCACGACCTGTGCAACCAGGTCGAAACGTCAAGCCTACCAAGGTATTTAAATAATTATTTTCCACGTAACTGCCTGCGTAACTATATGTTGTAAATATGAAACGCGAAAGTTTAAAAGTTAGAAATACTCTTCATTCGCAGCAACCAGAGAGATGCAACACGTGCCTAACAAAAACTCACCAGACAAGTCAGAGGGTCATGCCCATTGCCGTTCCACTCTCCGCACAAGAACTATACATTGCAAAAATGGTCCTCAAAAGTCTGATATGAAACCTCTGACGACTGTTCGACCAGCATTAGCTGAACAAATTAAATACATTTGCGCTAAAACTATCCTTTATCAATAACCCTAATCCAGATAATCGCGTCTGGCTAAGACACGTGGCGGCATTGTGACGGTTACGCCTCAATAAACATCGATGGTCACGCGTTGTGACAACACACGACTTACGATGACATCTCACGCGAGACGCTGCAGCCGCCAGCCGCCAGCCGCCATATTCGATAATTATCCTAATACAGTGTTACAATTTCTTTTGCGCGTCTGCTCTTTGTTCTACTTTGTTCAGAACTAGCTGTGTGACCAAGTTGTGTTCCTAAAATAATATTCTAATTAGCACACTCAGTCGAATATAACTTTGCTCTACCTTCTCATTAGCTATTATTTTTTATAGTACTTTTTTATATGTGGACAGGGGCAAACCAGTAAACGGTATAACTGATACGCAACACACTGGAGGAGTTATGAGTGCGTTGCCGGCCTTTGGGGATTAGGTTTTCGGATATTTAGGAATTGGGGGAGGGAAAGGATTAGTCCCCTGGTAACTTCACATACTCCCAAACAATGCTGTTGGTGTTTCATGCCCGTTGTCTGTAAGACCATGATACCGCTTCGGTCAAATCGGCCCATAAGTGCTGAAAGCAAGGCTCGCCTTTTCTAAATTTTAATACAAATTTTGTCTTGAACTTTGCTAATATTTGTCGATAGTCTAGAAAGTCAAATCAAACCATGATTTCTATACTTCATTATGTCCTGTTCAAACTAGATCGAAGATCTCCCGTGAAGGTCAAATTCTTGTTCTATACACAAAAATCCCGCACGTCGATATGATAGTCTCTATTTACCTTGTTTTCTTAGCCTAAGCAATACTGGCATTGTCTCTAATTTAGGAAAATACATATTAAACAATATCTTGTATTCTACCGTATCTATTCACAGAATAACTACACGGAGCTATGCCACGTGTTCAGTCCCCGCGGTACTGCACGTTAAACAAATTGTTTGCGTTGCATTACTTACAATTGTTTGCTGAGCTGCTGCTGCAGTCTCCGTTGTCAATATTCCATGCTCCTTGTCTTGTGATGTAGTTTAGAGGTCTAGGAGGGAATATTGAGAGTTCTGTGGTACTAATGTATGTGTTTTTAAGGTTCACTTTAGCAAAGTCACAATCTCGTCATGGTGGGTAAAAGAAGCGTGTGGTGAAAATGAGAGAAAATTCAATTTTGAGATGGGCAACGTTAATTTTGTGTTAGGTAGTTGTTGTGATGAGGATGAATATTATGTTTTTTTTATAGAATAGTGCTCCTGTAATTTTTTCGTAAAAGTGGGCACACAGATTTGGGAAGGAGAGGGGTAAAATCATCTAATGCCTTAGCTCTGGGCAGGCGGGAGTACTGTGTTAGACGGTTGCTGACGAAAAAATACTCTATACCTACTGCTTTAGACTGAATTTACGGTACATTATTACACAGAACTAAAATAAAAAATAAAATATATCACACAAAGAGTCGTTGCGCGCGAAAATCGAAGCATTAGCATTGGTTCGATTTTCAATAGTGTTTCACACTACGTATATTACATCAAAATAAACTCACCATTAAAAGACCATATTCCAAACAAAAACAAAGTACACACACACACACAAATACTTATATCTCAAACACCGCCCCTAGAGATTCCAATGATACTAAGTTTACAGTAGAAACCCTTAATGTAAACATTAACGTTTAACAACTACCCTCACTTAGCGGCCCTCGTTACGACGCCACGTGCCGCTCTCTATGTAATCACTTGAAACTGTGCCAATTGCTTGGGTACGCGAAATATTTGCTGAATTTAATTATTACTGTTGTTCCGCTAGTTGGGGAATATGTTCACTATGTTTCATATTATACAACGTCATCTCTGTTACCTATTTGCCGAAGTTACAGTGATGCATGTTATACGTACTAAGTAACTCAAATGTAATTCAATTTTGGCCATTCCCGGGGTACGATATCTAAGTCTCATATCGAAAAAGTTCAAAGTCCAAAGAATTACATTTTCCATTAAACTAGTCTTAAAACTCAAAGACGTCATATAGATCCATCCAGGTAGAGTATTACTCATAATCATAATATCAGCGACAAGACATTTATTGCTCTCGGCCGTTTGGAAGCGATCTGCCGATTGAACTAGGACTTGTTCAGGTTCGGGCAGATGCATTTGAACTGAATTAAAAACCATCTCAAAAGCATCAAACGATATCACCCACTGCCGAAAAACTGCAAAAATATATTTTATTCATACTCCCAAAGACCCTAACAATAGATTTGAAACCGGAGTCTCCCTAAAAGCGTTGGTATTAATGTTTATATAGCCATCCACTGCTGGCCGTGTACGCTAATGGTTGGTCCCGGGAGGTTGATGCCACGTAATCGATACTTCTACCTCTGTTAATGGATTAGGTGGCGCGCCTATGTAGACGTGATTTTTTTTAAATGGAACAGTGGGTCTTATGGGGCAAGTCTTTGTTTGCAGTTATTGCAGTTTCCTTGTTGTATTGTGTGCTTTGATCTAGTGAATGAATATCACTTTTCGTGATTTTGGTTTCTGCATTCTTCAATTTGTGTGCTATGGGAGCAGTATCTACACTATTTTACTACTACATAACCAAATCCTGTATTTTATCATTCATATCATCACCTTGTCACCGTTCATTGCTGGGCGTAGACCTCACTATATATCACTGGGTTATAGTAGCAAATGCAAGTTCTTAAATGTCCTTGATAATATATCAATTATCTACCAGAAAATATTCTATCATATTCGTCTTCAACCAAACAATACATCGTCATACTTAAACAAATATCTCTAAAGCCAATACTATACGTATATGTACAAAATAATTTTGATTTATTAATTAACTCTCTCTTTTCAATCCACTCTCCACAGTTCCCCTCTCCCAGTGGATTTCAAACTTTTGATGTCCGCAAACGATGCGCCATGGGACTTCTGTTTGTAATGCTATGGCGTAGATAAACATCATTATTAGTTTATTACGCACATGGGTACGCGTTTGTATTGATGATTTATTTATTTGCGGTTTCTGTTAGCGGAAAGATAATGTGTTTTTGTGGTGTTATTAAAGATAGGAGTTCATTTTTTACTCATGGATGGAAAATTTTAACGTTGCAATGTAAAATTTCCTTGGACTCAGACAAAATTTCGTTGGATACAAAAACATCTGTATCAGCAGTGCTGTTGATTTCTCAAAGATATTTTTCTGTAACTTCTTTTTGCTTATATATGACGGACAATATAAAATATGTACTCCTGTGTTTCTGTAAAGTTTAATTATTTTTACGTTTCGTATATAAATTTTTAGGATGATATGTGCCTTTTTAACTACTTGTACTAGGTGCATGTTAATTCAAACTGAAGACGCGATTCTTATAAAAAAGTATTCAACCTCTACCTTAACTTCATAACAAGTTTACCATCCAAATCTGGCAGACCACTCTTTTATTATGTACCCTCAGTGCGTGACCAGTCCACATCTCCTAGAGTTAGTAACTCAATCAGAGCTCGCGTGACCTCTGCACTCACCGCACGGATTGAACGCTTACTGCCTGACGGTCATCCCTCATTTAACTTGGAAGTTCGTCACGGTCCGTGGCTCTTGTTTTATGTTCAACTGGACTCTTGGATCTATTTTGTTTCTTTGGGGATGCAGAGAGGGCAACTAGATGGCCTTGATCTGTTCTTAGACAACTAGTGTTAGATCAACGTTTGAACGCTTTGAAAGATTAAGTGTCTGACCTGACCATTAAAATAATTCCTTTATCTGCGTTTAATAAAATAATGGCTAAAACAGAATACAGAATAACGTTTTCGATATGATATTTTTCATTTTCCTTTGTTCACAGGAAGCCTTCGGCGAAGGCGGTTGGCCTCTGGAGTTCAGAGCGGCTGTTGCTAGACTTCTATCACAGCATGCACCCACCGATAAAGAAGCGCCAAGAACTACGGCTTTGCGTAAGTAAAACAACTAATTCCTCCTTAGGTTTTGCGCATTGAATCAGATTTTGTATTCGGAATCTTATTCTTTCCTACCTTCAATTTGAAATACAAAAACTGGCTAAATTATTTAGAACTAAACTAAAAAGAGCCTTGTTTTGCAATAAGGCTGTTAGAGTTTAGTCCAACCCAAAATCAAGGACAAGTTTGAGTTGTTTTATCAATCTTGACTTGTGTTACTTGTAAAAATACCTAATTATCATTGTCTCCGTTCAGGTACGAATAACCAGCGCCTTGACCAGACTCTCTCCGAAACGATGGTGTTGGACTTGATCGTTCTAGTCGGATTCGTTGTCGTCAACAATCCACAATTACAGGTAAGATCTAATACTCTATACTTTATTAATTTTAGTGCTTCGATGCGGTCATCGGCTCGGCATCGCATAGCTTGACAGTAATAGTTTCATTTATTCGCAATCGTTAGTGCCGTCCCTGATATTCTGTGAACATGTAATACATACAATAAAAATAAAAAAGTTGCTCTCGTAGGTATAGGTCTTAAACTGCCTACAGATGTAAGGTAAAAATGTAAATAATTGTGGCGATTTTAAGCTCAACGCATGAAATAACTGAGATTTTCTTAGTTCTTGCTCACGTTTAAATATACCATCGTGGACCTCATCATTCTGAAATCATCTAATTCCCGACAAAAAGCTTATGCAAAGAGTTTGTCAATTTAAAAATTCTAACATGTCCAAAAAATAGTACACAATTTTGAGTGTCTTCATTAAGCTACAAGCGTGGTTTTGTTACAAATGTAAGTTTCTAGTTTGATCTATTATGCCGACGGGGAATCATCACAATAACTAATACGTTTGACCTCGAATAACTAACGTCTCGCATAATTTCCTCGGCCGTTTTATTAGTAAGTTCTCATGCGGGCTACACCTGCGGCTAACACGTGTCACACCCCATCGGTTACCGCTTTACCAACGTTTACATGGTCAACGTAATCGATCGAGTTAACTAGTTCTATTGTCTTGTGTATATCTATTAAGATATCGGTTTGTGGGAACTTTTCTAACTTGCTTCTAATATCTATAGAATATCTTTATTTTACAAGCCGCCATTAGATGGTTAACTTCTTCCTTATTAGTTTAGTAAGTACAATTGGTTAGAAAGTGTTAATATTGTTGTTTGAATGTCCGTTTTGGTGAATTTTTGCCTAGTTTGTAAGGAATTATGGAAAGTAAACTTACCTCAATTCGTGTGGCGTAAAAATCTATGTTTACTTAGATTGACTTGTGTATATGAGTTTTTTATATCCAACAGAAGCTTTCGGCACGATTAGTTACCGGTGATCATCGGAAACTTTCTTTGTGAACACATTATACCGCACTTAGAGCCTTGTAAATTATTCCACGGACTCATTACAGCAGTTTTACTTTGCCCAAGTTCTCACGGACACAGGTGTCCGAGTGACATCGGCCGGAGTTGTTCAAGGAAGTGTCCTGGGGCCATTACGCAAATTTATGCGTTCACTTTTTTATTTTGTTCATAATTGGTTTTAAGGTGTTCAAGTCAAGTGTTTTGTTATGATGGTTTGTTGTTGTTAGTCATAGAAGTGAATTTCTTGTAGGCTTTCTATATATGTTTAGCTGAAATTCCTCTAAAATTTAAATGGTCAGCGATTTTGCAAACGTGGAATAGCAGTGGTCATTGTTGAGATTGAATATTACATTGCGCTAAAATATCTTAAATACGACATAAAAAAACGAATAGCTTTTTCCTGTTTACGTGTCAATAAGGAAAGGAAACACAAATTCCTTATACTACTGCAGGAATTACTCTGACATTCTCTAACATGGCGTTAGTAAATTATAAATGAGGTAGGACCCAGGTGTTATCTTGGTGTTCGGTGCCCATTTGTCCTACGAGTGCCCTCCGTCCATTACTCCACAATTTATACTCGTGATGCTTTCATAGTCTGTTGTTGATGTTTTACATTATACGCTTAACGACTTTTTGTATTTCGGAAGTTAGTAATCGTTTTAGTTAGTACTTAGGTATGTGTTTTAGTGGTCAACATTTTACGGAAGTTTTTAAGGTTAGCTGTGTTCCTTAGAGCAGTTGTTTTTTATGTATTTACTTGTTGAATGTAAATATATATGTATATCTGTCACGCATTTCGTCGTACGCTCAGCATAATGCAGCGACCCCGTACGCCGTCTCGTACGGGGTCGCTGCATTATGCTGAGCGTGGGCCATTTCGCGTGCTTGGACGCATATTTTTCTCCTACCGTCTACTTTTGTGATATTGTTTTTACCTTGCTCAATGTATTTTTATTTTAACTTTATTTTATTATCTTGTTCGTTTTGTGTCTTTTATGCGTCCCAGACGCGAATAGATACTTTTTCTTTCTTTCTTTCTTTCTTTCATTTGTTAAATTCCTCGTCTCAACTTAAACAAGCAGAGGTGTAATGTTTTGAATTTTATTATGTTAGTTCAGTAGTTTCAGTCTGATTTTTTGAATTTGTTCATACATATATAAACTTTAGCGTAAATTAAAAAGCTTAAGCTTAATCTTAAGCGATGGTTTTTAGTACTTTTGAGTCAGTAAAAAGTGACTCGCGGGAAAAGGAATTTGAAGATTTTACGCGATCAAAACTAAAAATATAATAAAGGCGTAATCGAGTATTATGTACTTTGTAAAGTTTTATCTAACACGTTCCTAATATACACAGCTTCGATTAGCGCAACATTTCTCATATTTTCATCCACAAATTGTCACCTAGGAAACAATATGCGACGGATGGAGTGTGATCAAGACGCTGTGCACGCTGCCAGCGAACTGGCTGGTGTCCAAGCCTCACAGCGACTGCCTGCTGCCCACGCTGGTGGCGCTCTCTGATCTGCCGGCCGCAGCCAGCGCTATATCCTCAGAGCTCAGCACGAAAGTAAGTGGATTTTAGTTTATACTTTTCTTTTACAGAGTTAGTGGTATATGATAAGATAAGATAAGATTAATTTATTGCATAAACTGTGTACATAATGATATTAAAATACAATGTTTTGACTCAACAGTCTATCCAAGTCGGACATGCAATATTATATTGGAATAAAAAAATACATGACATTTCTGAATTCGACTTTTTAGCAAAATACTCATTCAAGTTATAAAAGGTTGTCTGGAAGAAATCACCTTGTGTGATAAGACCGCCCATTGTAACCACAACATTCGGTCATTGTATCCAATGTATTGCTACTTGGTGTATGTGTGCAATAAAGTATATATAAATAAAAAAAATAAAAAAAATAAATAAAAAACATTTTCAATCAAAAATTTCTTTAAATTTATTTTAAACATATTTCCACTTAATTGCTTAATTAATACGGCTGTTTTTTATTCGTAAATTGGTTAAAAGTGCTATTTCCAACACGTCGATTCCCTCGCTAAAATTATTTTGTTTAAATAGTGTATCTTCGTTATTAGTCACACATTTTTTAACAGACACCAAAGCTAAGCTTTCGAAACACGGCTAGTCCACGTGATCGAGAAAAAACAATTTGTTTTCTCGCATGTGCTCCTAAGTATAGCCTCAAATGTATGAACGCGCTACAGTGATGGCAAGTAAAGATATTTTTTTTAATTTTGCCTCACTTTAGGATTTTTTCTAGTGTCCTGGGTAAGTTTATAAATATACAATTTCACGAACACACATTACGCCCAGACCCAGTGAAACATTTTCTAGATTACACTAAGAGTTGTTCCGTGCCGGTGCCCAACCTTAAATTAATTTTGTTGTACCTGAGCAGCGCCGATTGCCTACCATCAGGTAATCCGTCTGCTAGTTTGCCAAACTGTCACATAAAAATATAAGGGTCGTGATACAACTACTATTCACTAGACACAATGTTAACAAACTCGACAATGTATTTACTGGTAGTAATGTTAAAACAGAAGTGAACCAATTTGTGCTAGTGAATATTTGATGCGATTACACTACACTGTGGCGGCGTGCCGACGCAGCTGCAGTTCTATGGTGACAAGTGTATAAGTTGCAGTGTAGCATAGACTGCAGAAGGATCATAGAGTGGAATAAAAGCGTGCCGTCAGAGCTATATATAACTTAGGTCGTCGCGAATCTCTCAGAGAAAAGTTTAAGGAGATCAACATTCTGACCGTACCGAGTCAATTTATTTATGAAAACATTATGTATGTTAGGAAAAACCTACACTTATTTGTAAAGGTATCTGACAAACATGATTATCATACTAGACATAGGAATAGATTGAGTCAGCCTTTATTTAGATTGGCAAAAGTGCATAAGTCATTCCTGGGTTTCTGTGTTAAATGTTATCATAAAATCCCAGTTGAAATTCAAAATTTAAATGAAAGCAAATTTAAATTATGTATAAAGAAACATTTATGTAAACTAGCATACTACAAACTAAATGATTATATACAAGATAAAAATGCTTGGAGGCTAGCTGGTCCTACTCCACAGGATGTTTAGAGGAATTTTTGATTTTAATTATTAAATTGTACACTATGTTGTTAATTGTTGATGAACTTCTAAGTTTTTGTAAATGTGAGTACCCTGTAACCTATTATAATTAAGTAAGACTTGTAGAATATAGGTACTTGTGTCGGCTGGGAGCTGTCATGCTCACTTAGAGGTCTCATTGGCGGTGGCACGGGCACTGGATCGCCCAATTCCCTATAATATGGTTGAGTTGGGCGGTGCTGGTGTACGTGTCATGTTCGTGAACGGGCGCCGCCTATTGGGACTGGTCATCTCCAGGCTGTCTAAATATGTTGTCCTTGAGGTTCACTTCTTTTTCGTACCTTTTGCTTGAACATTAGTGTTACATTGTTCTCACATATCAGAACCAACTAAATGATGTAACAAAGAAATGTATTGTAAAACTGATTGAAAAAGAGTAACCATGGAGTTTCTTGCTCGTTCTTCTCCATAGGAATCTACACTTTGGAACGAGCAAATAGCTTCACTAGAGGACAGACGGACAGACTGACATGCTTAATTTTAAAGCTCATGTTATATACTTTTTTCCTTTTTTGCTTGCTTGACGTTCAAAAGTGCCTACTGTGGTCTAATTGAAATAAATGATTTTTGACTTTTGACTTTTGACTTTGAATATGTTGGCTCTTTTGAGATACAGACTAGACAGAAAACGATGTATTTGAAAAGACAATATTTTCAAAAGACGATGCATCAAGGAAGAACCGATTGAATATCTCCATATTTGTTTGCACGGTTAACGCGATGGCTGTCGCGGGCTCTATTCCCGTACATAACAACTCTTATTGTTATCAACAAATAGTTGTTTCGGGTCTGAATGGAATGAGTATGTGTAATTGTATGTTTTTAAATGCACCACGAGACATTTTGGAGCGGGGCACCGGAAAAACAGCATTACCTCTACTTCTTCAACAATAACCACCAATGGAACAACAAATGGAACTTCTTCACTTACCTACCCAGCCAGTGATAGTATCCAAAAACAGGTGTCAACAGGGTTTACGAGTCTTCCGTAATACGCCGCTTTATATTAATAACTCGGATGACGACCGTTACTTTTGTAATTATTGAATGTCACGCTGATATTATAATTTCACCAAGGTTGATAAACATGGTTAATTTTGTGGCTAATTATGACAACAGACTATGTATGTGGTGGTGTGCTTATTAAGGAATTCATTGAGATGGTAGATCGAATTTTTGGCAATCGTGCTATAAACATTATATAAAGCCCAATCTTTTCCCTTCCCCAATCCCTGAATCCCCAAACCCCTAATCCCCAAAAAGTTCGGCAACGCACTCGTAACTCCTTTTTATGTACAATCATTTATAAAAAAAAAACTTTAAAAATATGTAATATAGTTTTTCAAAATGCCTAGTCGTCTTACTTAGTTACATTTTTATCAAGTAAGATAATCAGAGTTACGATATTAACACAATAATAATTAATTTTGGCGCGAAAGAGTCATGCTTCGCACCGTATGTATCGACCGTAGTAAAACAAAAGATTGCTTGTCGTATGGAGTGAGGCGAAGGCCTGATCCATTACTTCCACCACATCTCCAATACCGTAAATACAACGAGACACAAAACTTGTGTCTGGCTTGTCTTGTGTATCGGCCGTCAGAGAAGTTTCTGGAGACTCTTCCCTTCCTCAAATCCCTTACACGTGATAACCTCTCAATAGTAGATAAAGCACCTATAATTCCTATGGTATTACTGGTGTCCATAGGCGGCGCCGATCAGACTACTTACGATAGTCCGTCTATTCGTTTGCCGCCTTTAACGATATAAAAAATAATAAAAGAGAAATTCTTTGAAATAATCGACACCTGTGAACTTATTAATGTTTTATGTTAAGACATTAATGTTATTGCAAGTGAAATGCAATTCCTTAGTGTAAATTGCAACATGTAGTAAACGAATGTAGAACAAGTGATAGCAATTACAAATGAAGATATTAAGGAAACATAAAAAAATAATAAAACAGTAATAATAATACATAACATGAACTCATACGATATCATATCTTCAACAGATGCTCCATGACTACATGAAGAGCCCGTGCGCACAAAAGATAAAACTGGTACAAGTGATCAAGCAGGGACGCACAAAGAAAGGTAAGAACAAGGAAAAGTAGACTGAAAATCCAAGAATGAAAATGAAAATGTTGATCATATTTGTAACGGTGCATTCAGCAAACGTGTGAGCGTCGACGCAGTTAAGCCAACACTGGCCAACTAGTTCGACAATCATCCCAATTTTAAATTATTCATCCCAAATATTATCCTGATTATACGAAGGCCTAACCTAAGTATTAAAGTATTCCAATTTGATGTTTCCCTCTTAATGATCATTCATACAAGGGTGATGTAAAAGGTTTTGCTAATCAATGGAGGTATGATTTGGAATTTGAGCTTGGTTTAAACGACAATCGTGGCTTCGCTATGTATTTGATTGGTGGCTGATTTTAAATTGATGGCTGATTGCAATCGTATAGGGATGATCATTCGCATTTTTAGAAGCACAATGTAATTGGTGTTTAAGTAGAATTTATTCGATTTGATCTTTGGTAATATTATTCGTGCTACAATTACGTGTTGTAAAAGTAAAGCGATTATAAAAAATATGTCATTGTCGTGTTCTTCTTAGTTGTTTTTGAGTCATAAATTCTTAGATATAAACATTTTCGATGGTCAATTTGAAATTAATCCTAATATATCGATGTAACGGTACTTTATTCAGACATCAATATAAATGAACTAGTTTATTCGGACTTTGCAATTCAATGCAATATTTGCTTAGAATAATTCTAGGTACGCCTGTTGACACATTTTCTTGCGAAACGTATTTGCCTATATCTACTGCCGCAGATACTTTGTATCGATTATATTTTTTTAGTTTTATTTTGTTGCCTATATTGAACTTTTTGAAGTTTGATTTTAATTGTGTACTTAGTTCACGAGTCGTCGTATGCTTATCATCCGTCAGGGTATGTTTGCTCCCTATTGTGCCATTCATGTCTGTGCCAATTCTTGCTAACGTCGCGTCGTATGGTCAGTACCTTGAGGTACTTGATTTCCTTCATTAGTAACTTCAACAAATTCTGCAGTAAAGCAGTTGGCATTTGCTACATTGGTATCATTACGCACTTTTTCATCGATGACTTAATTATTATTAAGATGTCCATTTTGTTCTCTATGTGTGCCGATTCTTTGCTTTGTTTTCTCTGTTGTGATTCGTAAGACATTCCCAAATTCATGGTTTAATTCCATTTATTTTTCGTATGCGCACAATCTTTGATATGAGCTCAATTTTGTCTTTCGCTTCATTATAATTAAGGCTAAATTTAAATTCATCATAAAATACTAGTCAAATACTCTACGTAATTTTATTCGCAGTATTTTAGAGTATTAGTAGAAACTCAATTGATTAGCAACACCATTAATAATATATTTAATCTATCATAGTTTGCACCGCCCTTCGAGGCAACCACCCATATATTTTAATAATCATTATTATCAAATTTGTAGTTTCAGCTTTTACTAAAACAGTACAGACATTTTTCTCTAATGTTTAAGTAAACGCGTTTAGATGGTTAGAGTTGATAATGTTGTACACTTTTTGATGTGAGTCTATTTATCTATTTTTCTATGGTTGTAGTTTAGAACTAGACGGAAAAACTATGTAATTCAACTAAACTAATTACGCATTGGATTTTGTAAGCTGATTTTTTAAAACGTGGACGCCTTTGAGTGCTTTTATCTTCATTCTAATTTAAATATTATCTTTCTTCTTTAGTTTAAAATTCGCTACGGTTAGTGACGTTACTTAATTAGCCAAAAATGTTGTGTTCTGTTTTTTTTATTTAATGTTTGTGCTAGTCAATGCCTGGCGTCGGTCCAGTGTCTTAATGCTTTAATATAATTATGAATGTAGTTCATAAACGACTGAGCTCTCTTACTGATTTTATTTGTGTATTAACAAATAGTTTCAGTAATTGTATTGTATATTTTGTTTATTTTGCATCTTTTTAACTTTATCTTAGTTTGACTGCCGACGCAAAATCGTGTAGCTATATTTACGTGCCAAGTTTTTTAAAATTTAGATTTTAATCTTGGTTGTAGCAATTTCAATGTGCGGCCACGCTTTAGAACTTCAACAAATTATTCCCTGTTATGTATGTTAGTCTTTCTTCAAAGGAACGAGTTTGAAAATTGTGTGCTAATAGAGTGCCTTGAGGGACTCTTTTACTGAATGTATGAAAACAAGGTATTTTAACGACTCGAGTATTTAAGAGGATTTCGAATGCTGTGATAGAGAAACGGACGGAATTTATTCCTCGAAAATAAATAAAAAAAAAAAGATATTTGTAACAGAATACGATGGAAAAGTTGATGTCAATGCTATCAAACGCTTATGTCAGTTCAACGTCTCAAAGTTTTTTCTATTACTTTCCGTTTTTATTTTTGTGATAAATTTCTTTTACTGACAGCCCGTTTGCATGTGATTGTATGGTTATAATCTTCTTAATATGGACCGATGTAAGGAATTCGTGTACTGGCATATTTTGTCGATGTGACGTCACATTTCGGCCCGTTCTTGAGAGTAGTCTCTGTTTGATGTAACACCGTAGCACCCTTACATTGTGAGCATATAAGTGTTAGCGTTTCCCATAGAATTAAGTGTATTTAATCTTATATTTTTCTGTGTCTATACGGGTCCCAACGTCCACGAGTTCCGTATCCAAATGCAAACGGGTGTGGGACTGTGATTTTATATGTGTTTTAAATTTAATAATTATCACTTGCAAATGTAATATATGTTTTTTATGTTAAGTTAGCGACACTTTGTTTAGTCCTATGTACTTTATCTGTGATTCCTTTTGTTAGCGTAACTTTCGTGTAACTCATGTCTACGTGGAAATAAATATTTGTGTAATTATAGTATTATTGTTTTATTTGGGGATTTCTATTTCTCTATGCTGTGTGTCACAATACTTGTTTTATGACGTTTTAAGTATGAGATCTTGCAAGTGGGGTTTATAAAAAGTTTTTTTTTGTATTTACTGAATCTGGGTTGCCGGACATACTGCTGATGGTGTAAATGTTAGTAGTACATCGACACCTATTCTTTTTTGATAGACGGCAGCAAATAAGCAGTCTCGTCTCCTGATGATAAGCAATCTCCGCCGCCCAATATCCGATACCCGGTAGTCTGTTCCCGCATTATTAGGTGTTAGGTATTTAAGAATTGGGCAAATAAAGCCTGACCTAGCTTTCGTATAAAAAGGCGAAGCGCGTGACGAAACTTTTCTTCGCAAGCCTCAGCCGCCGTAGAACTAAGCGCGGGTCTGCCGTCGGCACGCAAGGGTAGGTCGCCAGCTGATTACTACCAAACCCGAGCGTACCAGGCGCGTAGCGTTGCGCGCCTGCCCTAGCAGCTGTTAGACGAGCACCTAATAGGGCCGATCTTTACGGGGTCGTCGGTGCAAGTTCAAAAATGTACCATTGCTCCTAACGAGAAGGAACGGGATGGGTTTTAGTAAGTAAGAATTTGAAACACAGAGAAAAACATTTAATAATAAAGCTGCTTTTGAATATATCCAAGGCGAATACTACAAAAAAAAAACTGTACATTAACATTACACACTAGTAACTTCTCTGATATCAAAATCATAAACTCTTTATCTGAATACAAACACATCACGTCGAACTTACACCAATAGAATATAAAAATAATTATAATGTATGTACCCAAAAATAGTATCCATTTGCTCAGACATGTTTTAAGTAATATTTTTAAACTCAATTTGTGAATGAGCTACATTTGTTGTGGTCGTAAATTGTTAGACAACTGAAAGCTTTTTATATTTTTACTTGTTATGCTAGTTATAAACGGAGGTGACGACATATTGAGTTATGGAGATAGAATTGCTTCCCTTTTTGTGTGGCCAGGATTAATCATTTTGTTGTTCTTAAGTTTCCGTATTGTTGGGAATGTAATTAGTGGTTTATGATTTTATAAGTGGATGTTGTCTGGTTAATTATTGTTTTTTTTCATAAAGATATAAATTTTATAATAACTATCTTGAGACATACTAAATTAACTAAAAATGCGCGCAGCCTACTGGCGACGTCGCCGCGTCCGCGCACGCTGTTCATGAGGAAGAACCCCGTCTATGGTTCGAAACTAGTAGAGCTTTTCTCAAGAAAGACACGTGAGTAACCCGCGATTTTTAGTTTAAATATAAATTTGTCATAAAAAATCTGTGTAAAAATCATTTTAAAAGATCTCTATACCTGTATACTGTTTGACCTACAGAATACACCATGAGAAAAATGTAAAGTAATAAAGAATAATCTAGTCAAAATTCGTCTTAACAATCACTTCATTCTTCAACAAATGATCGAATTCACTTTTCTCAATTGCGAATCTGTATAAGAAAAGAATTTTGCCCTCGATCTGCGTATTAGGTACACACGAGCGCCTCACAATGACGATATAGGAATCTAAATTGCTAGAAAAATGTTGCATAATCAATTGAACGGAAAAATATTTCCGATTGCGGAGGGGCGGCGGTTTTTGTTCCATCATTGTAGCCATTTTTTTAATATGACTAGTAGGTACAAAGAGTAGGTACGTGACTGCTTTAGTTAATGTAAGTATTGGATTCTAGCTTCTGTGAGCATCGCTTACGTTTCGGCGGACTTAAAAAATATTTTCTTTGATAACAATTACCACAGAGATGTATTATCTCTGTGATATTTTGTTTTTTAAGGTTGGAAGAGCGTCAAATAATTTCTTTTGACCCTTAATAGATAGAAAGGAAGGTTTTTATGTATGTACCTATAATAATATCCGTGAAATAGTGGAGAAATTTAGTATCAGCATTGCACCGTGCGAAATCTAGGCGGGTCGCGAGCTTAACATAAAATAAAAACCATAAGAAATGGGGAAACTATCTTCCATTAGATATACAACTTGTTCTTTTCGACATTTATCCAGTAACTTAACTACCTAATATCCAAAATACCAAACCCAGATCCATTTCAAAAATATATTTTTAAACAAAATTGTATAGATACACTCTAGTCGTACGTACGCACAAGGCCACTTTTCACGTGTAACGGGAGAGAATATAAAAATACATGGAGACGTCCTTAGATGTATTTACATCGCTAATGGAGCTTTTATTATTGTTTGTTTTTATTGGAGATTTTGTTATTATTGCGGCTAGATGGATTTCTATCTGCATTACGCTTTTTGTTTTAAAGTTAAGTGGTAGTTTGTGATGTTGCTACCTAGCAGTATAGTTGTACTGTATATATCAGAAAATGCAATTGAATGATTTCTAATAATTCGACCAAAAACAAAACTTGTAAGGAAGAGGTGAATTAAAGAGAGTCCTCCTGTTTCATTAGAATAGGAAAGGGTTACAAGGGCGGCAAACTAGCGAACGGATGGTATCCAATCTGCGTCGCCCAGTAACAAATTGGACGGAAAGGGATTTGTAGATTGGGAATTTGTTTTGCAAACGTTCCTACTTATATTAAAAAAATAATAATATTGGACAAAGTTTTTCTTCAAAGAAGTAGAGAGCATCCACTTATATTTTTAAAATTAATCGCCACTGTTATTCCGAGCTAAGTATTTTCTTTTACAATAGTCTCCACGGTTTCCTCTATCGGTCCATTAGCGGCACGATTGAGTGTATCGCCTTCATAAACCAGAAGTCAGTTATAGTCAGCACTAGTCAGTAGTAAGCAGTAGAATGGCTCACGAGTCTTGCACGACCGTGAAAGGTAAAAACTGTTCGATTGGAAACTACTCACGCCTTAGTATTTGTTATGGGGTAGGTAGAACTGTAGGTATTTCTATAACTTTAATTATTATTGTTGTTGGGATTGAAACGGGTTTTCAAACCAACTTCTAAGCAAGTACCTAATTGTTTGTTGATTTTAATGAAGGTTTTTGTACTTTAACGTAATATTTATTGAAAATAATATTGACTTAAGCGAGTTAACCTAGAAAAGCCTATTACAAATGCGAAAGCTTGTGTGTAAAGCTATCACATTGGGTAACTGTATGGATAGCTTAGTTTATAATCAATAAATAAATAAATAAAATAGAACACCATACAACAACAACATAATTCGAACCCCATAAAGATTACCCTACACACATACATGAAGGTTTAACGTCCATAATTCACAGATAAGTTATCAGCACATTTTGTTCGGCGCTATCTCGGAAACTGTATAAAACTAACGAAGCGTGTTTGTGTAAAGATTATTGTGTTTTGTTGTTTTATCGATTGTTTTAAGTATTCGTGTATTTATTGGGAGAATTATGTGTTGAGAAATTATTGTTTAGAGTTGAGAGGTTTTCATTTTCAATGAGTTTTTTTTTATAGAGACGTCGTCATCATCAGCCCTTTTGCCCACTGCTGAGTAAAGGCCTCTTCGCAGACGGAGAAGGTGTGAGCATAATTACCGCGCTTGCTCAAGGATTGGCGATTTCAAACTTATAATTTCTAAATTATAAATTTTATGACTATTATAAGTCGATACGATTACGATCTTTTCTTCTGCTGTACGTAAGAGGACTTTAAATTAGTTATTATGTTTTCGGCTAAGTGAAATTAATTATTTCAAAAATTTTTTTGTGAAAAGTCACGTAATAATTTACGAGATACTCGACTAGTTTCAAGCCATGCTATAGGCCCATATTCATGACAGTAGCAGCGCGACAGTCGCCGCATCGTGTGTCGCGGAATGCCTCACGAATGTTATAATAAAAAGAGTTTAAATTAATTAACTTAGAAATTACCTATATTCGTATAACTCGGAAAAATACACATTTTTACTTGCCAGGTTTTGACCCACACATATATACACACACACACACCGTCATACATCAGTTAAATTATGAAGCACTGGCTATTCTCACACGTTTTCACCAGCTGCTCGGCTCCTGCAGATCTTAGCGCGATTTTTTATAGCCTTCCTCGATATATGGACTATCGAACACAAAAATAAATGTTCAACTCAAACCAGTAGTTTGGGAGATAAGCGAATTCAAACAAACAAACTCTACAGTTTAATATCTTGACTGCACGGTTGGCACGGTGGCTGGGCAACTGGCTGCCGCGCAACGTGTCGCGGGTTCGACTCCCGCACGGAACAACTCTTTGTGTGATCCACAGATTGTTGTTCCGGGTCTGGGTGTGACGTGCATGTAAAATTGTATGTTTGTAAACGCACCCACAACACAGGAGAAAATCCTAAAGTGAGGCAACGTTTTAAAAAAAGAGAAGAGAAATATCATTGCACTTGTAGGATGGTCATGTATACATTTTTCCTTTGCAGAACTTAACTTCGCAGAATTTGCAATAACTCCTATGAAGATAGCTCAACCTTTAGTATATTTTGACGTGCTGTCGTCCACAGTCAGCCATACCTTCCAAAGATCACAAGATTACCCACCCCACGCTTGTAGCCAATGATTTTATTACTGCATCATCTAATTATAAGCGTATAATGTAGATCCCTATCTTTCGTGCATATGGCGTTTTTGATATGAATTCTTGATAACAATAGTCCAGTTTGAAATGAACTTTGTGTTTTAAGTGACGTAAGGAAGACGGGGGTCTTTTTAAACTGGTTGTTGTTAAAGAAGGATTTTTTTGTAGAAAAGTTTTTTTATTTTGTTTTAAATAAACGTTGCCCCACACAAGGATTTTCTCCTGTGTCGTGGGTGCGGTTAAAAACATACAATTTCACGTACACATCACACCCAGACCCATTTTGAGACCTTAAAAAAATATTTTGATATAGGTACTCCGAAGTTCAACTTCAATTTGACGTCCACTTCTCTGAAGCTACTGGAAATTGAATAATGACAGTGGTTTTTTATAAGGATTGGAGGCGGCGCCGACTGCTTACCATCAGGTTTTTTTTTACCTGCAATAAACTAGTGCTTGACTGCGATCCCACCTGATGGTAAGCAGTGATGAAATCGTTGATGGTAAGGCGCACTAGTTTATTAAGAGCCTATTCACTCTAGCCTTGAAGACACCTAAATTGTATGAGGTAAAGGAGTAACAAAGAAATGCCTGTCTTTTTATATGATAGGAGGGCAAATGAGCGGACGGATTACCTAATGGTAAGCAATCAGCATTCAAGGAACAATGTAACGAGTGCAATGCCGACCTTTTGGGGTTTTGTCGATTTAGGGGCTGGACGAGGGGAAGTATTGGGCCTCCGGTAACCTCACTCACACGGCGAAACATAACGTAAGTGTTGAAGCTTGGCTCTACGTAAGCGTTGAACTTGACCTGACCTGAACCTGTAAATCAAATATATTTTTTTGAAAAGAGTAACGATGGGGTTTCTTGCTCGTTCTTCTCTATTCGAATCTACCGTTAGAAACGAGCACCTAGCTTCACTGATATTCTATTTTGACGTTTCAAAAGTTCCGACTTATGGTTTAGTTGGAATACATCATTTTGACTTTGAATTTTGCCGCGTGTTGTGCGGTAGATGTCGCTACATTCATAATACAAGTGTACTTTGTAATTTTTTATAAATCTACCGAATTATTTGGCTTTTTCCATAATTACATACCTTCAAAGACCTAAAACCATCACGCTATTCCCCCAAACAAGGTGAGCAGTGAGCAGTCGACAATACGCGATGAGTCAGTCATTATATTCAATTTGAACCCCACACCAAGTCAAATAGATTATTGCATGATTATGCGTGCGCCGGGATCGAACCCACTACCCCTCTCATTAACTAAATGCATGGCCAATATAGTATGGGGTGTTGTTTCATTTTGAAAAATCATATTTTCGGTTATTATTTAAACTTTATTTGTTACATATTTCATCATCATCATCATCATCAACCCCATTTCGTCCACTGCTGGACATAGGCCATCCCAACTGCACGCCACTGAACCCAGTGTTCAGTAATGTTCAATGTTCAGAGGTCTTGGTAGCCCGGAGGTTAAGGAGCCCGCTTCTCGTGCATGAGGGTGTGTGTGGGTTCGAAACCTGGCAAGTACCAATGTGACTTTTTCCGAGTTATATGTAGGTACTTTCTATGATTATTTAGACACCACTGACATACGGTGAAGGTAAACATCGTGAGGATACCTGGACTTATAGACTATGGGTTTTTTTAATATGTTATAAGAATTTTACGTGTGAAAGTTCTGTACTCTGGTTATTTCACAAAAATAAATTCATTGTTTTGTATCAATTAATATTTTAAAACGTTAACATTGAATTGACCGTCAGTTTTATTATAGTGAAACTTATATCCATCACTTTTTAGTACAGTTCTATTAAACAGCTAGAAAAATTCCAAATACCACGCTATCAAAGGCAGACATTTCGAACAAAACCAAACATTCCAATTAAAATTACATACCAAGCGCAATGTTGCCTTTTTAGGGGTAAATCTTAAAATGAGGTCTCTCGCTATGGGTTTTTGTGAGATGAAAATCATCAAATGACTTCTCCCGCCCAGAGCCGGGCAGGAGGGAGTGTCAGACTCTTACTGACTAAAAACCCCCCTGTTCCTTCTCCTGCTCTGTGCCGAGGTCGCGGTGCCTCATTGCGCTTACCCCGCAAAGGCGACAGTTACTCACTCCCTGTGAAAGACTGTTAGATACTTACTAATAGCACTCCATTCCGTCTCCTGATCCAGGCCGAAGAGGCCGCGGTACCTGACTGCGCTTGCTCCGCAACCCTGGCAACCGCAATGCAATACTGCGGTCCATTCTTGTGGATTATTAGGGATTTAAGGATAGGGGGTTTGAGAATTGGCATGCCCAATCCAGAGGGGGGAAAGGGAAGATCGGGCCTTCTGTAACCTCAGCAATTCCTTAAAGCCAGTTTTCTGTTAGGCCTTAAATCACTCCGGTCGAGCTGAGCAATTCGTGCACACGCATGGATCTTCCACACTTAAATTAGGTTGGTTTTAAAGTCAGTGGGACTCTGATACTCCTAACACTCGACTGAGTTAAGCGATTAATCCAAAACACAGAACTAAACTCTTCAACACTTTTCTCAATTCCTTTGTTCCTTGACCAACTATACCATCCAAACATATTTATTTAACAATAATATTGACTTAAACTGGCAAATATCTGAAGGACCAAAGACAGATCCGTCACCGACAGCGCCGATGTCAGTAACACACGCAGATCAACAAACAGTAACATTATACGGCGGTGTCGTGTGTACAAATAGAACACCCTGTGTTGTGGGCAGCGGTATCTAGTAATGGGTGAGACATACGGACGGGTAGATTGGTCAACTTTCTGGTTTCGTTGACTCGAAAGTTAGGAATGACTACAATTAATTTTGGTTGATTTCTTTTTTTCTCATGTCTTTTAGCAGCGGACGAACGTACGAATAGATGGACTGATGGTAAGCAATCAGCGTAGTCCAAGGACACCCGCAACAATAAAGGAGTTGTAAGTGCGTTCCCGGTCTTTTGGGAGTTTTGGGGATTACGGTATTAGTAGCCGATTGACCGCTGTCAGCTTCACGACGTCGTCGACGCGACGCGCACGATGCTCATTAATAAGCGTCCCGTTGTGACTTGAAACTACTCGTAGTGGAGATTTTTTCAGTTTATTCACTTGAGTAAGTCGTTTCTTTGCAATAATTTTCGTATGTTCCACGATAGTTACCTACTATTCAAAATTGGATTAAACTCTGTGAATTAGGGTAGGCACCTTATATGGTGACTTTGGTTGTAGCTAGTTTTACGTTTAATTAGTACCAAAGAGTGAAACTTCTTCTTATCTCATACAGGCCAGAGGACCTACTTTAGCGTGAATCTTCCGGGCGAGAAAGAGGGATGGAGCTAGAAAAGGTGTATAGCTCCATCCCTCTTTCTCGCCCGAAAGATTAGCCTAGCGTACAGGAGACTTATCCTCAAAAAGGTAGGTAATATTGCAGTATTACTACGTACAGTCAGTTCGTTGACTACAAAACTATCTACAACAAAAAGACTTTTACCATCTAAGTACGTAGTACAATAATAACTTACTGGCCAACCTTCACCCCCCTATGTCACACCGCCCACCTGGCGTCCCTGGACAATCACAATTATATGAAGATTAACTTTGGCCGTCACGTCATCGTCGAGGCCTGCAGTTTGGTGGGTGCGCCGTGATTACCGATCGTTATATAGTTAGCTTGCTGACCGGTACTCTTTTAGGTGTTAGAGAATTAAAATGCCATTAATTATTGGGTTTTTTATGTGATAGTTCGGCAAACGTGCAGACAGATTACCTGATCGTAAGCAATCAATGCCGCCCATGGACACCCGCAATAAACGAGTTACGAGTGAATTTCCTACCTTTTGAAGATGAGGGATTTGGAGATTCAGGGATTGGGGTAGGGAAAGGATTGGGCCTCCGTTACCTCACTCACACGGCGAAACACAACGCTGAGGTTGTTTCACGCCGGTTTTCTTTGAGGCCGTGGTATCACTTCGGTTGAGCCTTCCCATTTGTGCCAAAGTATGGCTCCTTTTATTTTGTATGTGTAAACGGCAATATAAGATAAAAAACCTAGCCTAACCCAGCCTTGAAACCTGGTCCAAAACCATATAAAATAAAGGTGTACCCAATTTTTGTGAGATGAAAATCATTAAATGCCTTCTCCGGGGCGAGACGAAGTGTCAGACTCTTACTGACTAAAAATCCCCCTGTTCCTTTTCCTGCCTTAGGCCGAGGCTGCGGTGCCTCATTGCCCTAGCCCCGCAAAAATAACCAATAAATTATTTTTAGTTAGAAAGGTGACTTGTCTATTAAAATAGATCTAGATTACTTAGTAACCAAAATTGGCATTCGAAATATACTATTATAAGCAGCCCTTTTTCGTTGGCTTCTCGAAAATATGCCACAGATTGCGATCTTCACTTTTTCATACTTATATTTTTACGACTAAAGATATCGTGTTTCTATTTTTATATCGATCTATCTTCTTTCGACCTATTTTTATGACCTGTACCTATGTCATAATTATAATGTAAATGTGGTAAGTATGAAGTAGTATTGTACCTATAGTATAGACATAAGCGATTTGTTTTTAAGATGTTAGCTTATGTTCTACTAAATAAATAAATAAATTTAAGTACGGATCTAAGAATAATCTAAAACAAAAATGTTTTAAACAAAAATCAAAAGTTCATTGAACAACAGAAAACAGAGAAGAATATTATCAACATTATAATGAATCTGTAAAAATTCACACAATTTTGTGAGTGCGTTACTTCGGCTCCCTCACGTAACGGGCCAAGAGGGAGAGGGAGAGGGCGGTAAAAGCATATTTATGTTAGTTCCTGATTGACGATGATGGGTTCCCCTTGGTTAGAGAGAGTGCCGCTTGTATACTACGAATTGATACGGAAACATCTTAAGTCTGTAGGTACTTAAAAAGTAAGAATTGATGTATTATTAATGTATATATGTATGTAGGATTGAAATATTAAAAAAGTAATTATAATTCTTTTCTCTGAAATTTAATATGTCGCCTGAAATTTTAATACACCCGATTAGTAAATATTGAAAAAAAAATAGATAAAGGAAGTAACATTGGATTTTAAATTGAATTGTTAAAAATAGGTTTAAAACTATTTATATAAATTTGTTTTTTTAGAACTATTTTTATTTACTTATTTATTTTTAGAGTAGGTACTCGTATGTGAAGTATATTACTGCTCCGTGCAACAATTATTACTAATCATTTAAAAAAAACAAAAAAACAATACATTCAGACAGATTTTCTGAACTATTCGTTTTTTTACTAGATACATAGTATAAAACAAAGTCGCTTTCTCTGTCCCTATGTATGCTTAAAGTTTTAAAACTACGCAGAGAATATTGTTACAGTTTAAAAAAAATGTAGTTGAAGAGGAAGGTTTATATATATGTATGATAATATCAATTGGTGCACCAAACCCCAAGCGAACCATCTCGAATTACCACGATTGAAAAGGTTGAATAGTAAAGAAATTTAGTATCGCTTGGGTTGCTAGTTTTCTATACACAAAGACACAAAATTCGTCGCATACAGCCGTTACCGAGCTCACTTAACGCACTCCACAGTATTCTGCAGATTTTCTCCACACGACGTTACAACCACATCTGTAATGTACGAATATGAGTGTCACTATGAATGAAGCCTTGGTTAAGTAGCGGAAAATATAGCCGGTTCTATGTAGGTTTGTATGTATGATTTGAAAGTATTAGTGCTAGGTCTATTTTTGTTGAAATTGTAGTTAACTGGCTTCCAAAAAGGAGGATAGTTCTCAATTCGATCGTATATATTATGCTTTCTTTTGACTGACTTCAAGATTATAAGAAAATTTATTTTTTGCTTTTTGTTTACTTTTTGAAGTCGGGTTTTTTTTTTGTAAAAAAACATTTTTGTTAATTTTTTTTTTTGTTCGCTCAATTCGCATTTTAGTCGATACTGTTTTAATAAATAAGTATGGATACTTCGGCATGAATGGGCCGGCTCGACCGGAGTGATACCACGGGCCTCACACTGTGAAGCTATACTTACGCTGCATGGGTCTTACACTCAAAGTCAAAGTCAAAATTATTTATTTCAATTAGACCCCTACAGGCACTTTTGAACGTCAACACAACTTTAAAGATACAAAGTGTCAGTCTGTCGGTCAGTCCTCTTAGTGAAGCTATTCGCTCGTTCCAAAGTGTAGATTCCGATGGAGAAGAACGAGCAAGAAACTCCATGGTTACTCTTTTAAAATCAGTGTCACATAAACATTCTTTGATACATTATTTAGTTAGTTTGAATATGTGAGAACAGTGTAACGCGTGTATACAGAGAAACATAAAAAGAAAATAACCTTAAGGACAATAGACAGTCCGGAGCTGACCAGTCCCAATTGACGGCGCCCGTTCACGAGCATGACACGTACACCAGCATCGCCCAACTCAACCATAATATAGGGAATCGAGCGATCCAGTGACCGTGCCACCGCCAATGTGACCTTTGAGTGAGCATGACAACTCCAAGCTGACATATGGACCGACATTCTGCTAGTCTAACTAATTTTAATAGGTTACAGGACACTCACATTTACAAATTTATCAAGTTTAACAATAAAAATAGCATGGTTACAAATTTACAAAATCTAAGAACTTCCGTTCAAGCAAAGATCCACTGGAACATTATTTAGATTCGTGTAGGTATATTATCCTGTGGAGCAGGACCAGCCCGTCTCCAAGCATCCTTATCCTCAATATAATCACTCAGTTTGTAATATGCTTTTTTACACAAAGTTTTCTTTACACATAATTTAAAATTTCTTTCATTTAATTGTTGTATTTCGCCTGGGATTTTGTTATAACACTTAACGCTGAATCCCATGAACGACTTGTGTACCTTTGCCAATCTAAATAATGGCTGACACAATCTATCTCTATGTCTAGTTTGGTAATTATGTCTGTCTGATACCTTATCAAATAATATTAAGTGTTTCCTAACATACATTATATTTTCATAAATAAACTGACCGGGCACAGTCATAATATTGATCTCTTTAAATTTATCTCTAAGAGATTCGCGAAGCCTTAGGTTGTAAATTGCTCTGATTGCACGCTTTTGCAAGACAAATATAGACTCAATGTCAGCAGCCTGTCCCCACAACAAGATGCCATACGACATAATGCTATGAAAGTAGCTGAAGTACACCAGTCTTGCAGTGTCCACATCTGTTAGCTGTCGGATCTTCCAGACAGCAAATGCTGCAGAACTCAACCGTCCTGCCAGAGATGTGATATGGGGCCCCCATTGTAGTTTTTCATCTATGGTTATACCCAGAAAAGTAGTCTGTTTTACAAATTCCAATTTCTTGCCGTTTAATAATATGTCACATTCGTTACTTTTTACATTTGGTAAACTGAATCGTATACACTTTGTCTTTTTGTCGTTTAGAACTAAATTATTAACTGTAAACCAGTTATGAACCTTCGTAATAGCATTATTTACTTCGTCATAATTATTTGTCCGTCTATTTATTTTAAAAATCAACGATGTATCATCAGCAAATAATACCATTCCCGGTTCTCGCTGAAATAAATGAGGTAAATCATTTATGTAGACCAAAAATAGGAAAGGACCTAATATCGAGCCCTGTGGTACGCCCATAGATATGCTAGCACCCTGAGAATTCACTTTGTTTACCTGTACTTTAAGCTGCCTATCCTGGAGGTATGATTTTAATAAATTGAGTGAAGCCCCTCGAATACCATAGTGTTCCAACTTTAGCAACAGTGTCTCGTGTTCGACGCAATCAAAAGCCTTGGACAGGTCACAAAAAATTCCAATAGCGTCGTGCGACTCCTCCCACGAGGCAAAAACACGCTTAATTAAAGTTACACCGGCGTCAGTTGTGCATCGACCTTTGGTGAACCCATATTGTTGATCATGAAAGATAGAATTCATGTTAAAGTGACGCAGCATCTGAGAAAGCATCAGCTTTTCAAACACCTTACTAAGCACCGGTAAAATAGATACCGGCCTATAATTATTAGGATCGGTATCATCGCCAGATTTAAACAGTGGAACTACTTTGCTATGTTTCATCAAATTTGGAAAAACTCCCTGATCTACACTTCTATTATAAATTAAAGCTAAATGAGGCGCTATAGCTTCTATAAAAGCCCTACACACTGCAACAGACATTCCCCAGAGATCCTCTGTAGACTTAACTTTAATGTCTTTAAACGCCTTTATTACTGATTGGGGGTTTGTGTACTGAAATTGGAAATCAGAACGGCATTCTTTAATATTTCTTTTGAGAAGACTAATTGAAAGTGCCGGAGATGATTCTAAGTCCTTTGTAGTTTCAATGGGGATATTCTTGAAAAAAAATTTCAAATTCTTGTGCAACTTCCCGATTTACACTAACATGTCCATTTCCGGTATTTAAATTAATTTCCGTGTTATGCAATTTACGTCTGCCTGTCTCATTGTTAATTATTTTCCATGTAGCCTTTGTTTTATTTTCAGCGTTCTTAATCTTACGGCTAATGTAAAGAGATTTTGCTTGCTTACAGACCATTTTAAATATTTTTGCATATTTGGACACATGCTTGCTAAAGGCTTCGCTTGTATTAAATGGTTTCATACCATATAGTTCAAATAACTTTCCCCTACTTCTACGAATACCGGGGGTAGCCCAGTCACAGAATACAAATTTACATTCAATGATTTTACGTTTTAAGGGGAATAATTTATCAAATTGGGTTTTAATAATGGCCAGTAAGTTGGCATAAATCTCACTTGGACCTTCATAATCATGTGATGGGCTGCATAATATTTGCTTTAAATTATTATTTAATGACTCAACTTTTTTATCCGTGATATGTCTAAACATTATTTCCTTTTTTGGCACCGTTGTGATGTTGTTTAAGTTTATTGTTAACCCACTGTGATCTGATGGTAAGCTATTAACAATATTTTTGTGCAAATAATCACAGTTACAAAATATATTATCTATACATGTAGCCGAGGTGGATGTTACTCGGGTGGGCTCAAGGAATACATTAGACAAATCAAAAGATTTAAAAAGAGTTACTAAATTAATACAATTAGAATTGTTTTCCAAGAGATCAATATTAAAATCGCCACATACTATTGTAAATTTACTGTTCGAACACGTTTTCTGCAACACTTGTTCCATAACAGAGTTAAAAACGTTTAAGTTTTGTAAGTTTGGAGGTCTATAGACGCATATCACAACATGCCTATCCAGCTCTACACAGGACAATTCTATTGTATGTTCAATGGAAAGTGAAGTTATATCTTGTCTTTCTTTATACTTAATTGAGTTTTTCAATAAAATTAAACTACCACCATGAATCATTGCTTGACGGCTAAAGAAACTACCAACACAATAGTTTTTAAAACTCATAAATTCTACTTGATACTTCTTCATCCAATGCTCTGTTATACAAATTATGTCAAATTTAAATTTTTCTAAAAATAATTCCAATTCTAGTAATTTGGATGAAATGCCCTGAATATTTTGACTAAGGAGTGTAATATTTCCTTGTTTGTGTTTATTATATAATATGCGGCGAGAAGAAACCTTTTGATAATTTGTAGTATGAGAATTCATTAGGTTATCTTCTGTTGTCTCAAAATTTAATTTAAAAAATTATCTGGAGTGCTACCCACATTTGTCCCTAAATGTTGAGTCTCCGTCGTACTATTATATGTACAATCAATCACTACATTATTAGAATGTCTAAGTAATATAGTTTCGTCACTTAATACTAGATTAATAATATTTGCTAGAAGGCTAGCAAGTAATACTTTACATTTTCTAGGAATTAACAAAGACTTCCTAGTCAATTTAAAACTACTAACAAATTTGTTAGTGTCAAAAAACAATAAATTGTCACTATGACATGTCAAACTGAATATCATATCATTTATACTATGTATTCTCTGATTCTCAGACACTGACAGAGTGTCTGAATATGGGAAAGCACATAATACTATCTTTCGTGAATCTAGCTTTATTAAGGTGTTGACACCATTCAGAATGTCCCTCTTTCTAACACCTGTACTATCACCCATTAGTATAACTATAGGCTGATGTCTTGTGATAGGTTCACTTAAATAAAATAACATAAATATATTTGTAAAATTGACCAATATTTCCTGAGATTAGGGAAGGATTGTGCTCCGGTAACCTCACTCACAAGGCGAAACACAACGCTGTGGTTGTTTCACGCCGGTTTTCTGTGGTATCACTCCAGTCAAGCCGACGCATTTTACTATAGGCTATAAAACATTAGGTACGATACGGCTAATAGGAGCTTAACAGCTGATAATTCTTGAGACCGTACCGTCGACTGTTGTACCAATCACTTATCTTGTGAGACCGAATCAACCCTTTAGCATAGGTACAAATCATGAAAATGAACTGTCATTACTAGAGTGTAGCTGCAGGGTATAAAAGACCATTCTAAATAATTCGCTCGTTGTTTTGTCAACGTTAACCCTTCGCTGCCGGATTAGATCGCCATTAGCTAATTGCTTGGTTACGAATGGTAGGTAACCCTTTATTAAAATTTGATGTGTGCGTACTAAAATATTATACTATTCATATAGTATGGAGAAAGTGTGATGAAGTGAAAAAATATGAGCTGGTAATATTTTGACTGCACGGTTGGCAACTGGTCGCCGTACAACGTGTCGTGGGTTCGATTCCCGCACGGAACGACTTTTGTGTAATCCACATATTGTTTTTCCGGTTCTGGGTGTTATGTGTATGTGAAGTTGTATGTTTGTAACCGCACCCACGACACAGGAGAAAATAAAAGAGCAGGGCAACGTTTTTTGAAAAAGTAATGATAGAACCATGTTTTAATTCCGGCGTGAAACAACGCTTCTGTTTCGCAGTATGAGTGAGGTAACTGAAAGCCGAATCCTTCCCTATCCCATTCCAAATCTTAAACATGTTAGAACCATGTTTTAATTCCGGCGTGAAACAACGTTTTGTAGTATGAGTGAGGGAACTGGAAGCCCAATCCTTTCCTATCCCATTCCAAATCCCCAATTCTCAAGTCTGTAATATCTTTATAACAACATATGCATTACACTTGTAACTCCTTTAGATTGCTTACCATTCGTTGATCCGTCTCCTCGTTTGTCAAATCCAATTAATCTTTATTTGTGGACAATATCCTAGGTTTACTAAGATGACGGACCGACGAACAAACTCTTCAGTTTTGTAATATTACCCTCTTTTATGCAGAACTAGCTTCCGTCCGCGGCTTGGCACGCGTGGTATGTTGATAAAAATGCAACCAATGTGTTAATCCATTATACAGTCCACATACCAAGTTTCAACCATATCGGTCCAGCAGTTTTCGCGTAAAAGAATACTTAACAAACTTTCATACTTTGTCACAAATTTTCACATTTATAATATTATGTAGGATTTCATTCAGAATTCAGACATACCAGATTTCATCTGATACACTGCTGAGCAAAGGCCTCTTCTCACACGGAGAAGGTTTGAGCATTAATCACCACGCTTGCTCAATGCTCACCTCGACAAAATTTCAGATTGACATGTATAATATTGCATTAATTCCTACGCCTTAAAAGGTTCTGGATCATTCGTGAGCGTTGCTGCCATGGTGGGTATGTCAGACCCGCGGAAGGAGCAGTGGTGGTCATAAATGTCTAAGTGTCTGTTATCACTACATGACATAATTCCATTGGAGAAATACGTCACGTTATTTATGTAATTTTTACAATTGACATTATTATAATTGATAGTGTGACCTCATAACGGCCCGGGACAAATAAATAATGACACGAGGCAATAGATCAAACTGTGACAGAATGAGGCATAACTATCGATAATGAGGCAAAGTCGTTAATTCTTTGTCGCTTCAAATGATTGATTAGGTGACGTAATGGATGGACAAGCTTCAATATCATTATTTTATATTAGATATTTTTAGCATCATCATAATTATTGTACCTTCTAGTTAATAGTTTTTTTTTTTATGTTTTGCTCAAAAAGAACTTATATAATTCTGTATTATCTTACTATTAAAAAAAAACTTCTATCACAGATATGATTTTTTTTTATGGTATAAGTCGGCAAACGAACAGACGGATTACCTGATGGTAAGCAATCGGCGCCGCCCATGGACACTCGCAACACCAGAAGAGTTACGAGTGCGTTGCCGACCTTTTGGGGATAGGGGTTGCGGATATAAGGATCTGGAAGGGATAGGGGAACGGGAGCGATTAGGCCTCCGGTAACCTAACTCACACGGCGAAACACAACACTGTGGGTTGTTTCACGCCGGTATTCTGTGAGGCCGTGGTATCATTCCGGTCGAGCCGACCCATTCGTGCCGAACCAATCACAGTAGTAATAGATTTGAAGTCGAACACCGTGAAGTCAGCCATGTCACATTAGGTACAAATCTCTTATGCACCGCCGTCTGTGAATAAGTAAGTCACTTCATGTGTTAACATTAAAAAGACGAATTATTATTTTACTCTGACACCAAAATCACAATTTTTACGTACCACATCGTTTTTTTTCGCACTACCATCCAATCACTTATCGCCCGAATTGTTGGTACCACGTAGGGTATTCACGACATCAGGATTTCTAATCGGACCGTGTTTCTGCGTCACTGCCCACCCTCGCGGCAGACAGTGGAGCGTGATAGTGTCAATATAAATACCACCCCGTGTTAATATCGAATACTTAGTGATTGTTCCGAGTTGAATTTGTTTTTTTTTTCGAGGCCATTTTTTTTAAGCTTGGCCCTCACTAAGATGTTCTCCTGTGTCGTGGGTGCGTTTACGAATATACACAAGGCACCCAGACCCAGAACTTTGTGGATCACACAAAGTGTTGTTCCGTTCGGGAATCGAGTCCGCAACACGTTGCCCTGCAGCCAGTTGCCCAGCCACTGCGCCAAGTGTGCTGTCAATTTATATTTAATAGTTGCGTAGGTCCATATTTGGTACAGATTTATATTTGGTAAAGTTATGATTTCTTAGTTTGGAATTAACAATCCACCTTGAGTAGGCGTGGTGATTCATGCCAGAATTTCTTTGTGTAAGAAGAAGCCTTTGCTCAGTAGTGGGCACTTATAGGGTCATGATCAATCTAATTACAATCATGAAGTAGAACCTGCCTAGTTAAGTAATTAAAATACGGCGAATTTGAGTAGCTTAATGAAGTAGATAGCTTCAAATGACCAAAAGTGTTAAAGGATTATTAGGTATATTTCGAAATTTTATAGTCTACAATAAATGGAACGGGACAATAGCTTCTTTATTAAGAATACTACAAAAAAGAAATAGCATAACTGGGACTCCATTTTTCATTGCCTTAGAAAACAAAATGAAAACTTTTAAAACATTACCAACAATCCAATACGCTCCAAAAATTACGACAAAAAATTCCTTCGACAAAATAAACCATCGAACTGCCATTGTCTGAGTAGGTACACCGTGATGATTGCGATTAGCGCTGCGACAATGCGACCGGTAGCAGCGACGCGTGTCGCGAACACATCAACGATTATGAGACGCAGATTGCAGAAAGTACTTTATGAATATTGCTCTTCATTTGTTGAGGAAATGAAGGGGCAATTTTTGAGGTGAACCCATGAATGTATTGTTGGAAATAATTACGACTTTTAGGTACAATTGGTATTGGTTTTTAATTTTAGTCAAGTAAGCGCATAATTAAAACTATTTCGCAGTATGACGTCACAGTTTTAGTAGAATACGTATTTGATTTCTAACTACAGGTTTTCTTTTGAGTTTGGAACAGTCATCAAATGCCTTCTTTCGGCTGGTGGGGCGGGCACGAGAGTCAGACACTTACGTGTTGACTAAAAACCACACGATCCTTCTCCTTCTCCAGGCTGAGGCCAAGATATTGTATTTGACCCACCAAGTTTAATTTTAGTAAATAGTTAGAATACCGTATATTACTTTGTAATTTTGTGCATTTACTTCGACTATGTTGGCATTTAATTTAAATGTTGGCTAGCTAATCTCAATCTCGACTAGCATATTGAAAAAAAGAAGTTAAGATTCTTCTTCAACAATTATCAGCCAATCATCAAAACATCTTTCACTCTATTGCCTTTGATAACGTCTGCATAGAAATATCTCCAAAAAAGCATTAATTTTTTTGCCAAATTTTGTACCTAATTGAGAACCCTGTGGAACCCTCTTCGATGGAGCACGATATTCCTAATTATCACATACGACAGTTGCAGAGGCAATGGTGCGTGCACGCTATCTCTGTGCCATATGTTGCGAGGTGAGCAGGCCATAAAGATGGGGTACTATCCTCATTTTTAGATTAAAATTTGTAATTACTTGTGATTGGTTGTTTTTGGATTATGTTAAACTTCTTTAACACGAATTTGTAATTATTATTACTGGGCTACTAACTACATGCTAACACACACGTTTCTTTGTCTTCTTTTATTTTCATCTTTCAGCCTTTTTCTTTTTTTGTACTGGGGGCAAATGAGCGTTTAACGTTAGTGTTGGGCACGCGACCGTCGTGGCTAAGGGATGCTTGCTTGTCATGCATGAGGATGAAACCTGGTAAGTACCAATGTGTTTATTGTTTTCAAGGAAAAACATTGCGAGGTTACCTTGACTTCTAATTTCTAAGTATAAGTTTGAAATCGCCAATCCATCTTGAACAAGCGTGGTGATTAATGCTCAAACCTTCTCCGTGTATGAAGAGGCCTTTACTCAGCAGTGGGCTCATATAGGCTGATGATGATTATGACTTGACTTTTTATTAATTGTACTTAGACTGCACGGTTGGTGCGGTGGCTGGGCAACTGGCTGCCGTGCAACGTGTCGCGGGTTCGATTCCCGCACGGAACAACTCTTTGTGTGATCCACAAATTGTTGTTCCGGTTCTGGGTGTCATGTGCATGTGAAATTGTATGTTTGTAACCGCACCTACGACACAGGAGAAAGTCATAATGTGGGGGCAATGTTATTTAAAAAAAAAATTGTGAAGAAGAAGATGTTGTGTTGTATACTAATGTTAAAAAGTGTTCTACATACAATGCAGTCTGGTTACTATTATCTAGTACAACCTCTTTGGTTATCCAGAAAATCCCAGAGAGAGGCAACATTCTTAAAAAATTAGGTAAGAATAAATTATTCTTAAATATCGAGTAGCTGAAAATCAATCTTCTGGAAGAAAGAAAGAAGGTAATAAAATAAAACTTATTAAAAATCTCAATGACAACCAATGAAGAAACAGAGACAATAATTTTCATAAAAAAACTACGTAAGTACATAACGCGAACGGGTGTAAGCCTAAGAAATTTTGGAGCTGTGTTTTCCTCAAGACCCTTGTAAAGACACCGCACATCAAGCTACCCTGTACCGTCAAACAAATATTCAACTCTATACTAAAGTAATACAGTCAAGATTCCAGTGACGATTTTGGGCTGATTGGAGTAGGTGTTGTCTGTACCTACCAATAGCTATGTATAGGAGCGATGCAGCGTTTTTAATCCTCTTAATGGAAGCGGGGTTGAGAGTGGAATAGAAAAGAATATGGAGATGATTATTTGGAAAAAAATAGCGAATACCTAAAGGAGTTTATTGAAAACTAGCTACTCTCGCGGTTTCACCCGCTGCTCGGCTCCATTTAATCCTAGCGTGATGTTTTATAGCCTATAGCACTTAGAAACATTGTAGCTATCGATCAGTGAAAGAATATTGGCAATCCGACCAGTGGTTCCAAAGATTACCCCCTACATACAAACTTACAAATTTTACCTCTTTATAATATTAGTATAGATAACGAGATACTAATATGTGAATTAATTGAGAAAAGCTCTATTAGTTTAAAGCCACAACGAGACTTTTATTCGTGATCGGTCTTAATCACCAGTCTTAGTCACCGCGACGCGCACGCTGCTCATGAATAAGAGTCCCGTTGTGGCTTGAAACTAGTCGAGCTTTTCTCAATTAAGTGAGTCGCTATTTTTTCAATTAATTTAGTATGTCTTACGATAGTTGCTGTTGAAATACATCCACATCAGTAAATCAAGCAGTCGGTCTAGATGTTATTGACGAAGGCCCTCCTTCCTTCTTCTGACGCCCAATCTTCGTATCCCTAAAAGGCATGAGCATTTGTAATTCTTCGATGTGTCTGGTGGTGCCAATTGCTTATCATCAGGTGATCCGACAGCTTGTTTGCCGCATTAACCAATAAAAAGGTACATGTTCAGATAGACCTCTCTACCCCCTCGAAAGTGATCGGCGGCGGCGACCTCTCGCGCCCGGCCTTAGTCGAGGCCATGGTGCGGAGTGAGAGGAACTGGGACGCCGTCTCCTCCTTTTGTGAAGCGGTCATGCTCGCAAAGAGAGAGGCGGCCCGCGTGAGGGAGCAATCCTCCTCCTCACGCCCCAGCAGCCGCAACTGGCGACACTACGGGCGTCGGGGATCGAGGGACGATCTCCGGCCACCGTAAGTACGGGCCTGCGGTCGGCGAGTAAGGGCAGCTCGCCGCCCGACCAGAACCAGGCCCGAGCGTACGGCGCGTAGCGTTCCGCGCGCGCCTCAAAGAGCCAATAGACCACCACAGACGGGGCCCTAAAGGGCTGATGTTCAGCCGGGGCTGCGGGGTAAGCGCAATAAGGTACCGCGACCTCGGCACAGAGCAGGAGAAGGAACAGGGGGGTTTTTAGTCAGTAAGAGTCTGACACTCCCTCCTGCCCGGCCCTGGGCGGGAGAAGTCATTTGATGATTTTCCCCTCACAAAAAAAAAAACAAAAAAAAAAAAAAAAAAAAACCCCTCGAAAGTTTATTTAGATGTTGTTTTTGTTTGACTGTAGAACATGGCCGTTCTTAAAAACAAAAATTGTTTTACAGAAATTAATGCTAAACTAGATATGTACTTACTTATAACTTATTCCTTCACTTTTCGTGGCGAAATGGTAAAATCCCTGCATATAAACTATGTTACTGTGTTATGTGCCAGAAACTATAGTTTTAACATAATTCCTGAGTTCTTGTAGGTTTTTAAAAATGTCTGTCACCAATTCCACTCCACGCCATTCTCAGTTGTCGTCAAGTGACGCGCCCAATGTTTTTGTGTCAGTGCCGCTGGTGGCTAGCCGTGGCAATTGTGGCGTCTGTGACAATTGTAGCTTACTGTGGCTAGCTGTGGCTAGCTGTGGCAACAATACTGCTAGAAACACTTACTGGTATCGCTAGCCAACGTTAATAGGTGTTTACCTATGAAATTGGCGTTCTGCAGTACTGGCCATTTCAAATCAAAATAGTTTTTGTTAGGCTCAGGCTAATTAATTTTGTTTTAAAAACATGGGATTATTTTTCCAAAAGCAGTCATTTGTTTATTGATTACTGTTACATTTTCACCGCATTTCAAATCAAAAATTCGTTTAAATTTTTTCATGCAAAACAGCAATTTCATAGGTAAAGACCTATTATTTTAACTTTGGTATTTTTTCCTATTAATAAAAAAATTAACAAAACGTACGAAACAACCGCAGTGTTGTGTTATGACGTGTTAGTGAGGTTATCGGAGGCCCAATCCTTCACCTCCCGTCAATAATGTCTATTGGAGTACCTATTTGAATGACGACCAGTGTAGTTACAAGTGCGTTGCTGGCGTTTTGTACCAAGAGTTGCGCAAAATTGTAAGCCCGGTCCAAAGCAGGAATAGGAAAGGGGTCGTTTATAGCCAGTAAATGTCTGGCACACCCCTTCGTCGAGAAAAGTCACTTGAGGATTACCAGAAACATTTCCATACTTCACGTTTGATGCGAAAACTGTTGACAATAATAGCACGGAAAAATATTCTATAGGTTTATAGGTCTACAAAAAATTTCGCGACGGTTTATATCTTTTTCTCGATAAGTTACGATATCCGTCAATTTTTTTTTATATAATAGGTCGGCCAACGAGCTGACGGATTACCTGATGGTAAGTAACCCTCCCGTCGGGGGGTTGCGACGAATGCTTCGGCGATACCCGCCCCTCCGACACATGGGTTATTGGAGGAACACCGGGTTGGTTTTTAGTCATTAAGAGTCTGACAGTACCTTCGCCCTTACCCGAGGGCGGTGGGTCTCTATGAGGATTTTCCAACCCGACACCAAAAAAAAAACCCTCTGTGAGGGCGTGGGTTCGAATCCCACTTCTGACACCATGTATTATGATTGAAAGACTTGTATCTTGGATACTTGACTTTAATTACACAGTACACAGTCCTGCAGCTCACTGCACCATTGTCAAAGGCCGACACTCGCTCGGCCACCCTCTTTATAGTGATATGACGACATAGACAATTATAGAGCGACACTGATTAGTATTACTAATCATAGACAATACAACACGTATTACCTGATGGTAAGCAATTAGCGCCGCCCATGGACATGGCAAGGGAGAAGTTACGAGTGCGTTGCCGACCTTTTAGGGATTAAAGTTGTGTAGATTAAGGGATTGGGGAGGGATCTAGGGAGGGGAAGGATTTGGCCTCCGGTAACCTCATTCACACGGCGAAACACCAATTTATTTATTGGCTAGTAAGTACTAGTAGTAGCTAATAGACTAGCTAAGGTTAAGGTTTTTCACGGTTTTGGTGTTACGAGAACTGGAAGAACGCGGGCGAAACTGTTTATACGCCATACTAGCGACCCATCCCGGTTTCGCACGGGTGCAATGTCGATACAAAGTATCTTTACTATTAAATGGACCTTATTATACATATAAACCTTTCTCTTCAATCACACTATCTGTAAAAGAACCGCATTGAAATCGGTTGCGTAGTTTTAAAGATTTAAGCATACATAGGGACAGAGAAAGCGACATTGTTTTATACTATGTACTATGTAGTAATTAGCTGTAGGTACTTATTTTCACTAAATAAACCTGTTTCATGTTATGATTCTAATCTCATTACAAAAACAATCAAATCGAAGTTCTAAATTCAAATGCTAACGCAACACTAGCGCCCTCTACCAACGGATATGAACGCCAATTTGAATGCTATTACTTCCGTAGCGATTGTTTGACCTCTTGAGTGAATATTGGCAGGCTGACTTTAAAGATATTGGATTCTAAACCTCATCTGAATGTGATAAGTGTTTATTTTGCACTTACAGTTTTCATATTGGACGTTTCGGTTGACGGGTGACGTAATGAATGGATTGTGACAGTGATAGGCGTCTGGTCAATTCTATAGTAGCGATTGGAACTTTGTACTCTATAGCTATAGATAGAAGAATTATAATTGAGTGATGAATGCATCTATGTAATGGTATTTGTTTAGGTACCTTCAATATTTTATAATTGTCTCACCAAATACTTCAAAAAGTTTTCATAATTTTCATTCTTACTTGTGAACGCTTTACATGAAATCTTTTGGGTTTTTTCTATTTATAAGTAGGTCTTACCCTGAGTAAGTACCTACTATGGAATAGAAGAATAATGGAAACAGGACCAAACACGGGAACAAACACGGAAAAAACACAGACTCCACACAGGACAGATGCAACCTTAGAATCAAAAGCTACAAAAAAAAAAACTTCCAAAACACTTCAACATCCAAAACAGAACAGTAAAACTTGACTATAGTTCCACTTGACATTGTGACGTCAGTGGGCTCCATGGCGCTCACATCAAAGCAACCGTCTCATCTGCTTGATAAGATCGTCCTGAGAGCTTCACAAATACATTCAAGTATTTATAGCTACCGTGGTGGTACGGAGATAACGTAACGGCACGCGAGAATAGACAAGGGCAGTTTAAAAATTGGAATAGAAAGTATGAGAGCTGAAGATTCTTTACCGTTTCTGAGAATCTCTGTGTTGGAGAGTCATGCTAAAGAGTGCAATGATGAGTAGAGTAGCTCAATGGAGGACTCACTCTAACCGACATCTCAGCCCTGAACAGATCTGCCGGGGTTGCGGGGTAAGCGCAATGAGGTACCGCGACCTCGGCACAGAGCAGGAGAAGGAACAGGGGGGGTTTTTAGTCAGTAAGAGTCTGACACTTCCTCCTGCCCGGCCCTGGGCGGGAGAAGTCATTTGATGATTTTCCCCTCACAAAAAAAAGCCCTCAACAGATCTGCTTAAAGCGTTGCATCGCTGATTGCAGATAAAATATAAAAAAAATAAGTGTGGGAGAGCCAACTCCACCGGAGTGTAACACCAATTGCGAATGATTGAGGTTACTAAGTCCCAGCACAATTTCCCAAATTTTTTTTATGCGAGAACACGGTAAAAGAGCTTATGCATTAGGTCCCTGGTGGCAAGCAATCGGCGCCGCCCATGGACACTCGCAACAGCAGAGGAGTTACGAGTGCGTTTTGGGGATAAGGGTTTCGAAGATTTAGGGATTAGGGGCGGGAAGAAGAATTCGACCTCCAGTAACCTTACTCACACGGTGAAACACAACGCTGTGATTGTTTAACACCAGTTTCTGTGAGGTCTTGGTATCACTCCGTTTTAACCGACCATTAGTGTCAAAGCGTGGCTCTCCCACACTTTTTAATCCTAAACTTTCTAGCCTCCAAGGTGACAGCAGTGCGTTGGTTGTTCCTTCAGTGTCGCCGATCTCCATGGGCGGCGCCAATAGCTTACCATCAGGTGATACGTCCGCTCATCTGCCGGTCTCATCCCATAAAAGCAAATACTTATAAAATATGTGCTGACGATATCGTACAGTTTCTGAGAATTACTTAAAATATTTTTCTCAATACGAAGATTGCTTTGAAAACTGTAGTAGCATTTTGGTTTATTTGACCAACAAAATACTAACATAGTGTTTTGAAGTAGCTGTCGCTTATATCATATGTAATTTGAGATAAGCAACAATAACAACAATATTATTAGTGAGTATTCTCAAATGGAAAGTTATGAGCGTAAACCGTGATTTATTTAAAACCAATTAAGATCATCATCATTTAATTCAAATTCTAAACCGCTGATAATTATAGACAATAAGTAGTTTTTTTTTGTCACGGAAAGTCCCAAGAAATTGGCACACGTACACCTTATACAATCTGTACATATTATTAAGACTTGGAAAATATCAAACCAATTAACGTGAGTGTCGTGTATGTACCTAAAACCAATTTCCAATCACGGTTTGTTATTTAGAACATGGTAATAGATCGTTGAAGTGACGAGAAACATTAGTAAGAGAAATCGGCCAAGTGGCTACAGATCCAATCTGTCAGTAACTCATCAAAAGCAACAGACAGAGCCACATAAAAACTGGAATGGATAAACAAACACCTGAATCACTTTACCGATATTAATGTAACAATAACTCATAACTGAAGTAAAGGAAACACGAATCGAAACAAACAAATATCGATATCCAATTTAATTCCAAAAATACATACATTTAAGTGCAACCAATGTTATTTATTCGAAACGATATTTCAATGTTTTAAAAGCTAAATGTGAGCCGACGAATGATCTACTCAGAAAATTACGCGCGTCGATATATTTATCATTTATAAACTATAAACATTTTTGGACTTTTTACGTGCGCACGAGTCTCGCGGCCGGCCAATGGGAACGCGCGGTGGAGTTTCAAAGCGAGGGGCGTGGCTTGAGGTATGCTGATCGAGTGGAAGATTGTGTGGTGCACCGTCATGCTTTCTGAGAAGCTCTTGTCAAAATATTGAGGGTTCCGTGAAGAGGGAATGAGTTCATGAACCCTAAAAATCGTATCTTGAAATATTGCCTTCGAGATCACCAGTCGATATTTTTTAAATGATAATTGCCTTACTGATTTTGTTATTGTAATGCAAACTATAAAACCCACAATAGCAATGCTTTAGAACTTTTTTATAATCTACTAACTAATAACGAATATCTGCATTATTCCATTGCCCTTCAAAGTATCATTAAATAGCAATGAAATTGGAAAGTAATTTAAAACTCCGATATATCTGTTTGCTATTTTCCATTTCATTTTCTTTAAAAAACTTCCACGAACATTGTATGAGCTGTGGCCTTACGTGTCCATAGGTCATCAATCCCCATATAGGATGACTCATACAAAGCTAATCTACAAAGCAATCAATATTGCAGCTGTTTTTACATCTTTGTTATACCTTTACGATTTTAATGTCGAAATTACGGTTCGATTTTAATGAAAAAGCATAAATATCGCTATCAATTTATACATCTGTATTCAAACGTAAAGCTCGCATGCCACGTCCGTTTGAAGGATTTGACCTTTCACTAAAAACCTTTGCAGCAATCTTATCTCGCATTAACAATGCCAACTCACGCTAAAAAAGGGTAATTACTACATTAACTTGTTTCACACAAAAAAGAAAGTAAGGGAAACGTTTAAAAACTTTATCATCTGTCAAATCTGACGTTTCGGCGGCCATTGTGTTAAGCGTTACTGGCCAATAGCGGCGCCCGCTTTGAATTTCGAATGTTTTCTTTTTCGAATTCAACTGTCCATTGTCTTTGGTCTGTATCTTTTTTAACGATCTATTTTTAGTTGTATTGGGAACAGGTCGAGCGATTCTAGATATTAATTTCATTTGCTTTTTATTGGTTTATAATTGTGACTAGATATAGTTGTTGTCAAGGTTATAGCGTGAGAACTGTCGCCTGAGAGTTATTTTGAAGGGCATTCGGTTTTATTAGCAGTAGTTTAAGAAGCCATAATGTAGACATCATCGTGATTCTATCTCACAATAACATGAAACTTCAAATTGTATGTATAGGCAACTTTTATGAGAAAGTTATTTATTACCGGACGGTAAGCAATCGGTGCCGCACATAGTCACCTAGAACACCAAAGGTGTTGCGAGTGCGTTGCCGATCTTTTAGGGATTAGGGTTTCAGGGTAGGACTCACATGGCGTGGTTGTTTCACGCTGGTTTTTTATGAGGCTATGGTCTCATTCCGGTTGAGCCCTGCATGCATGGCTTTCCCACACTTCAAAACTTATATAAGAAACAAGTTCGCAGGATATACAAGCTAATGTCTTTACAACTATAATTGTTGTGACAAATTTAAGAAACAATATCACAGAATAGACAAGGAGATCTCTTTACAAATAGTATTGTACTGACTCATCCTCAAAATTAGCTTAATAAAATGAGACTAAAAACCCCAAATAAATAATCTGCAGGGACCACAAACCAGTTCACTATAATAAACTTTTTATATTGCACTTTAAAAGATCAATCGAAAGTAGTTTAAAAATTGATCCATTTTAGGTTACTCTACTCAAAAAGTCACATTAGGTACATCACTCAGCCAATTTGATCTAAATCACTACAATTACCACAATTTTTGATCGGACAAAAAATTCTTTTTTACTTTTTAAGGTTACAAAATTAGCTAACGTTACAAAAATAGGTCTAATTTTGACTTAAAAAGTATTGTTAGAGTTAAAAGCTTTTTGTGCCGTCTCACCCTTCAGAGGAAGTACGGAGCAATTTTGAGGCGACGGGTACAGTTCGATACAAAATTTAGTAGCTACTTTGGGAGTTTTTTTTTAAGGAAAAATAAGATCGAAATGATATTTTTATTCGTATATCTCGCTAGATATATCAGTAGTAATAGATAGTATCATAATAAATTATTATGTAGGTACTTTTGAAACGTTAAAATAGTTGTTTTTCCATGCTGTAGCTTCTGTTTTTAGACAGACTACATTCCTAACTACAGTCCCGTGGTTTCACTCGCTTAGTTTATAGCCTATTTTTGACAGCCTATTTGCTGACAGTGAAAGAATTTTTCAATTCCAATCAAAGAAGTTTCGGAGCTTACCTATTCGATATAAACAATCAATACCTTACTCTTTATAACATTATTGTAGATTAGTTGTTTTTGTTTGCTGAAAAAAACTAGTACCTACGTCATTCAAAGTGATTACCTACAAAATAAAAATTCGTTACAATTAGGTAGGTACATACTTAAAAATTTTTTTGGGAAAATATTTATTTTTCTCTGCATTTCCACTTTCCCAAATTATGTTTGTGCCACCGGGTCAACTTACATCAATTATTCATTTTTTTAAAAGGAGCCTTTTACATTGTTTACAAGTAACAAAATAATAATTTCGCTTTTAATATTAATATATTTATTTTAATAACGTTGACTGTACATCTGCACCCTTGATGCGGCCGACAATATTTTGACAGCCGATTTTTGGGGTACCGCGCCTCGAGTTAAAAGCTTTTTTTTGAAAATGTGTCGGCAAATACATACGTATAAGTTTTGCATAAGACAACTTGCAAGATTTTTTCAAACGTAGAGGAAATTGGCCCTTGACTGTTTAAATGGCTCTCAAATTAAGGTTTTGACATGATATGGAATATTTTAGTAATTCCAACCTTGTTTCGTTCGTTAAGCAAAATTTAAGTGTTGCAGTTGGAGTAAAATGCATTAAAATAATGTCGGATTCTGGATCAAATCATATCAAACTAACGGCCGCCTGCGGCTCCGCCCGCGTGGATGTAGATTTTACATTTTTTTTTAATTTTCTCTACTTACAAACTTTCTCTGGACCTCCACAAATAATTCAAGACCTTTCAAAATTTGCCAAATCAGTAAAGGCATTGTTGAGTTATAACATTACAACGAAAAGTGGCATTGATTGACTCACCATAGTAACTATACACATAGAGAAAATATATATAGAGAAACAAGTTATAATAAAAATTTAAAGTTAAAGGCCGCATCAGTATTATATCCCAATAAGTTCTTAAGTTCTTTGGTAGAACTTTAGTTTCTTTTTCGAACCATAGTGCAAAAGTATAATTGACTCAATAATTCCTGACCTTCCGTAGCACTTAAATATAAGCGAGAAAAGTTCATTCTTCGAAGACTATAAAAATTGAAATTGGAAAAGACAATAACGGTAAACTATAATACCTACTGTTACCTTGGATGCTATGGGAAAAACACATCTATTGATTCATCTAAATAAGAAAAAGTAAATTTAAATGAACAGTCTAAAACAATACGAGAGTCGGAAAACATTTTAAAAAACTTTATCATCTGTCAAATCTGACGTTTCGGCGGCCATTGTGTTAAGCGTTACTGGCCAATAGCGGCGCCTACTTTGAATCTCGAATGTTTTCTTTTTCAATTCCGGGGCCCATTGTTTTCGGTCAGTATCCTTTTAGTAATCTATTTTTAATTGGTTATTTTAGCAGACTATATGATATTTAATGTGTTGATAGCTTAGACCGGTTTTGGAACAATAGAAGTATTATTGTAGTGTGCTTACATAACATTTCTCTATCATTGTTTAATGCAGTATCTGAATGTTAAATAACCGTTTTTTGCAGCATGCTCTAGTTTGTCTTTCGTATCACATTTTTTTTGCGGATAATTTGTAGGTAACGCATTTTATTTTAATGTTATGGACCAACCCCTTGCTAATCTATTAAGTAACGATTTCCAACTCGCTTTTTAAACTTGTAATCACTTAGTTATACATGCATGTAACACGATAAATTATTTTTTTATACTTTTTATAGCGAAGGAAACCTTCAATTTATCAGAATCACAATCACGCGTTATTCTTTGCGTCGTCCACATGTCAAAAAATATGATATTAATTTCTAAAATCACTGTTGTTGGTTGAAAAGTACGCTTTTTGAAGCTATATTTTAGTACGCGGAGGTCAAAATCTGCAGACCCACGCTTACATTGACCGGTGAACTTCACGCGATCCTTGACGCTCGGAGTGTGTTCTGTGGCGGTCGGTGTGTAAGGAGGCTAGCCCTCTCGTGCGCTCCCTTCTTTATGAGCAAGTGAGCTTCGCAGCAAGAAGTGAATGCTCTCTAATTCTTCTTTCTTTGCACCATAGCCTCGACTAAACCCAGAGGCTATTAGACTAGATAGACTTAGATGTCTAGACAGGGACCAAAATTAAGGGCAATTTTTTACTGACCCAAATCCTCATGGTGGCCCGCAGGTTTAAGCGCCCGCTTCTCATGCATGAGGATTCGAAACCTGGCAAGTAGCATTGTGACTTTTTGAGTAACGTACTTTCTATGATTATTTAGACACCACTGACATACGATGAAGGAAAACATCCTAAGGAAACGCTCGACTTATAAGTTTGAAATCCCCAAACCGCCTTGAGTAAGCGTGGTGGTCAATGTTAAAATCTTCTCCGTGTGAGAATAGGCCTTTGCTCAGCAGTGGGCACTTAGTTATAGGCTGCCGGCTGATGTGATGAATCTTATTGACCCAATAATGTGTGAAGAGTTTATTAATTGTTAAGGACTTATAGGCTACGTGCAGATCATAGGATCGTGAGAATATCATTACGAAGCATATTGTGTACTACCCTTAACTTTGAAATGGATACGTTGCGAAAGGTACTCCACTTTGTATTCTTATTGGAATTATTTCGTTCTAATTTGAAAATATTCGGTCAGTTATTCGCTGAATGCATCTTAGTGTATTATAAATAATAATAATAATAATAATAGTCGCCGGTTTGTGTCCCATTTCATTTAGATTAAAGTTGTCTAAGGGGCCTCTGCGCAGTTGGCTCCGGCCCCTCGTACGCCTTCCAAATGACCGGGACCCTGTGGTCCCGTGATTGGTAAAGACATACATAATAATAATAATGAGAAAATATTGTGTTTTACTAAAAAATTTAGAAAGGGCTTAACGTGTATTGAATTCCCTGTACAATACTCGTGACTGTTCGATTTCTGTGCAGTTCACAGTTCTAACCTAACCTAACCTACCATTCTGGTATCGACTCGGTTTTCTTGACAACTCCCAAACCCTTCTCCTTACAGTCTGTATGAGGAAATTAGCCATTCAATCAAATGATTAGTTTCAAGCTATTGGTTGGATGGCTAATTCGACTATTAAATTTGGCTGCGACTTTTTTACATTTTATCCGACACACGCGCACATACATATTTCGATCTTCATAAATACAAAAAAAAAAACACTTTTAAGCACCTAATTTAATAAGAAAAAAAAATACATATTATAATAGCCAGGTTTACACTAACTATATTTTATTTTAGTATACAGTAGCCTAGTAGAGCATATTACCCGTCGTACCCCATCGTATCGCCACCGTGTCGGATCGCGGTCGTGAGAACATCTACCGGATCGAATCGGACACGTGTCGCGCCCGTCACGATAAAATTCACCTACTAATGAACTTTTATTGAGTGCTAAATTGTAAAATTGTATTTTTTTTGTTATTGTTTAGGATTACCTGATGGTAAGCAATCAATTCTGCTCATGGACACCCGCAACACCAAAGGAGTTACGAGCGTCTGCCCGGCCTTTTGTTGAAAAGAGTTTCGGATTTTTAGTGGTAGCTAAATCAAGCATGCCAAAACGGCTGGACGGATCTAGATGAAATCATGCCAAAACGGCTAGACGGATCTAGATGAAATTTGGCACAGGCATTGAATACAATCCGGAATAGGACATAGGCCACTTTTTATCATCATACCACGCGGGCGAAGCTGAGGGCGGAAGCTAGTTCTAACACAAAGGCTATTTTATTCTGTTCGGGAAAGTAATCGTCTTTTGTTCGATCAATTAATTGTTTTATGTGATAAGTCGTCAAACAAACACACGGATTACCTAATATTAAGCAATCGGCGCCAACTATAGACATTCGCACGCTTTGTTAAGAATTAGGAATTTGAAGATTTGGTTTTAGTATTCTACTAGCTTTTGTTCGCGACCTTGTTCGCGTAGAATAGTGACTTCCTGCAGATATTTTGTTTAAAAACTATCCTATGTCCTTTCTCGAGTTCCAAACTATGTCTGTACCAAATTTCACACAAATAGGTTCAGTAGTTTAGGAGTGAAGAAATAACAGACACAGGCAGAGTTAATTTCGCATTAATAATATTCAAAGGTCGGATTAAAAAAAAAAACCTTTCCCCGCTCTAGGATTTTCTCCTGTGTCGTGGCTGCGGTTACAAACATACAATTTCACATACACATGACACCCAGACCCGGAACAACAATTTGTGGATCACACAAAGAGTTGTTCCGTGCGGGAATCGCACCCGCGACATGTTGCACGGCAGCCAGTTGCCCAGCCACCGCACCAACCGTGCAGTCTATTATTATATTTGTATTGGAGATAGGTAAATACTGCTAAGAAGTTTATAAGCATGAAAACCTCTGTCGCATTAATTCTTAAAAACAAAACACAGTAAAAAAAACGAACAAATACCTATAGTCAGAATTTTAATTCGATTCCTGATTTGACATGACCTGCTGTCATTTTGTGAAATAATGATACCACATATAAAAGTGTAGGGATGAACACAAAAATCGATAAACAATCCGTGAATCGGTTTTAGGAAGGCATTCAAAAAATTACGGCTACCGAATGGTCTAAATGCGTATCCGACGTTGTCAAAGAAGAGGAAAAAATTAGTAAGCTAGATATGTTAATTGACAATAAATATCACAGGCACAAATCATAATAAATGTTACAGAAAGTAACAGCGATAGCGATAGCGATGACGGCGACAGTTTATAAAATGTCTGTTTTATTTGTCATGTTCCTTCATGATCACATTTTTTATTACTTTCACACACAATTACAAAAGAAAAGTCTCAGATCGTTAATTAATTGTCAAAACTGAATTATCGGTTCAGAAATATTTTATTTCCTGATAAATTTAGTTTACGTTAGTAAATTTATAAATGAGGGGAATCGATTCAGAAATATTCGATTTCCATATCGAATAATTTCGTAACGTCACTATTTAGTAAGTGTCATAACGTTGCAACCCTGAAATTGTCAAATCTGGAATGGAATTAACATTCCGAGTATAGTACTTAACATATTGTTACACACAGTTTTTGTTTCTCCCTTGACCCTCTTTGCGATAGGTAAGTACATACACACTTACTTCACACACATATCGGAAAGACAATAGAGGGTCATTTAACTTGCAACGCTTTGTACAAGTAAATACTCTTAACTACAGTAATTTTATCTTACATGTTGTGTAAGGAAGCGCCTATTGTCCATCCATGGTCTATTTAGCAGTACCATTTTGTCAGCAGTAGACGGCATCTGGCTGATGATGATTATGATGATGATGATGTTGAAATACTTTTTTATTTACCAAATAGATCGGCAAACGAGCAGACGGATTACCTGATGGTAAGCAATCAGCGCCGCCCATAAACACCCGCAACGGAGGAGTTACGAGTGCGTTGTCGACCTTCTAGGGATTAGGGATTTGGAGGTTTTGGGAATGAGGAAGGATTGGGGAAGGGGCCTCACTCACACGGCGAAACACAACAACGTGGTTTTTTCACGCCGGTTTTCTGTGGTATCACTCCGGTCGAGCCGACCCATGGTTGAAGCATGGCTCTCCCACATTTTTTTATCGTCTGTTTATAGTGTTAAACAACATAATCTAAAATTTGCATTAGTTTGTTTAAACGAACGTACCTATATGTTCCCAATGTAAAAACCTAAGTTATATTGCTACATAGTAAAAAAACAAAGTTGCTATTTTTACGTATATTCCTTTGCCTATGTTGAAATCTTTAAAACTGCGCAACGGATTTTGATGCGGTTTTTTTAATAGATACAGTGATTGAAAAAGGAAGGTCTTTAAATATATTTTTATGTATGTATATAAAAACATACATTAGACAGTGGAGAAACTTTGTGTCAGCATTTCACCTGTGCTAAGCTAGGGCGGATTTTGGTCTATACTATAACATTATAAAGAGATAAAATTTGTAAGTTTGTAGGTATGTTTTTTTTTTGTGAGGGGAAAATCATCAAATTACTTCTCCCGCCCAGGGCCGGACAGGAGGGAGTGTCAGACTCTTACTGACTAAAAACCCCCCTGTTCCTTCTCCTGCTCTGTGCCGAGGTCGCGGTACCTCATTGCGCTTACCCCGCAGCCCCTGCTGAACATCAGCCCTTTAGGGCCCCGTCTGTGGTGGTCGAATGGCTCTTTGAGGCGCGCGCGGAACGCTACGCGCCGTACGCTAAGTTTGTAGGTATGTGGGGGTATTTTTGGAACCGCTGGTCGAATTTACAAAATTCTTATAGATAGCTAAATGTCGTTGACTGCTATAGGCTAGAAATTATACATGACTTGCGTATTTTAGTTGAGCTATCGCTTTAAACGCTGCTTTTTTTAACATCCCAGGATTCGTCATACGGCGTACTTTTATAAGCATGAGAAGCCCGGGCGAAATCCAGTTCTTAGTATTATCTTTTTAAAAGAGAATTTTCGACGCAAGTATTTTTCAAGTCATATTATAAACATACTATGTTCTTTCATTCATTACAAAATCAAACTAGAACCGTTTCGTTTCGGTTACACTGAACACTGAACAGTTACATAGTAGTCCAACACTACGGAGGTTACACTAACTTAGTTGCAACCCCACCTTAGCAAGCTACACTGGTGAACAGAATTAATGGGTTAAATATTTATAAATTCCGTTAAAGGATTTTCACTTATCGTCACAGAAAATTATACATAAACTCGGAAAAACAATTTGTAGATCAGACTGCACAGTTGGTGCGGTGGCCGTGCAACGTGTCGCGGGTTTTATTCCCGCACGGAACAACTCTTTGTGTGAACAAATTGTTATTCCGGGTCTGAGTGTCATGTGTACGTGAAATTGTATGTTTGTAGAGTTTGTATGTTCTTAGACACAGGAGAAAATCTTAATGTGAGGCAACGTTTTTATTATGAGAGTATTATGAGTTGTTTTTAGGTAATAGCGACTTGTCCAGCTACTTGAACCAGGTTAATTGTGGCTTGGTTGTCTGGTTAATCCAGAAGACCCATGTTTCGGCAAAGCCAAAGAAAACAAGTCGGTGGAGGGTTGGTGTTGGTTTTCAATTTATATGATAGGATGGCATATAAGTTTACGAATTACCTGATGGTAAGCTATCGGCGCCGAAACCAAGAGGAGTTACGAGTGCGTTGCCAAAACCAAGAGGAGTTATGAGTGCGTTGCCGGCCTTTTGGGGATTAGGGTTTGATCTAGTTTGGTCTAGTTCTTTACTCAATCATATTAAAATAGAATTTGCTTTTTCATACACTTCTTTGTATTCAACACTACTAATAAAAAACCCACAAAAAAAAACAATTTCATCACTTGTTGTCCCAGTAATATTGTCCGCCATTACACAAGGGGCGCACCTCCAATTTCCCTAAAAGCATCGCGGACGGCGCCGGGTGGCTCGCTAGTGTAATAAATTGAATAATAACTACCTACTTTGATGTATTGTTGTGTTCTATGGCTTTTTGTGTAAGTATATGAAGACAGACATTCAACTTTGTGTTTTATGATGATAAACTTATGGCTTGTAATGCAAATTAAGATAGTGTCTTCACCATCGTAAGGCTGTTTTCGTCTATTGTTAAATTTAGGTTTCTATTTTTAACTCTAGGTACATAAACAACCATTGCTAGTTGCATAACGGATATCACCTCACAGAAAACCGGCGTGAAACAACCACAGCGTTGTGTTTCGCCGTGTGAGTGAGGTTACCGGAGGCCCAATCCTCCCCCCCCCCCCCCATCTCATCTCAATCCTTAAATCTTCAAAACCTTTATCCCTAAAAGGCCACCAATGTACTCGTAACTCCTTTGGTGTTGCGGGTGTCCATGGCCCTCATTGATTACCATCACGTAATCCGTCTGCTCGTTTGCCGACTTATACCATAAAAAAATTAAGTAGTAGGTACTTTGACGTTCAAAAATGACTTGGTGTCCAAGGCTCCAAATAAAAATTACAACCAGGTATTAATACTTGGCCACCACGCCAGGTGGTAAGCGATGCGACTTATACCCGTACGATGGAGCACGCCTACTCATAAGCAACCTATTCACTTGGCCCTTGAAGACACCTGGGTTTATAGCCTTCTGAGAATACAGACTTTGGCAAAGAATTCCACTCTTTAAGGGTTTTTTGGTAGGGGAAAAACATTAAAAAAATTATCTCCAGGCAGTTTCAGACTCTTACTAACTAAAACACCCCCCGTTCCTTCTCCTGCTCTAAGCCGAAGCTGCGGTGGCTTATTACGCTTGCCCCTCCACCCCGGCTGAACATCAACCCTATAGGGCCCCGTTTGTGGTGGTCTATTGGCTCTTTGAGGCGCGCGCGGAACGTTACGCGTCTGTTCTTAACGTGTGGGTGGGATATCCACAAAGAAGCGTTGGTTATTACGCATTATCGTAATCAATGTAAAACTCCAAGGAAAACAGGATTGCAGTATTAGTATGTATTGGTAGGGTGACAAAGCTGGCTGCAAGGGTGAATGGCAGAGATGTATGCGTATAATCCAGTGGGTGCATTTCCAATTTTATGTTTATTTTGTGGCCAGCCCCGCGAGCATGGACTTAGAATGTGTTTTGTTTTTTCCATAGAAATATTTAACGGTTAATCTGACAGCTTCATCGACCCATAATTGGCAGTAGCTGTTTTATGCTCAAACTTGTTAAGTTAAAATTTTAATTTGTTCTAAAATTGTTTTTCTTTGGTAAATGTATTAAATAAATAGATTTCAGCAGGTATTCAATTCTATAAAATATGTTTGATTTCAAATCTTGTTCGAGTGTGAAGTAAGCGTCGAAGTGACGGGGAAATTACATTATAGAATGCCATTTTTAACGTCATCTCATACTTTATCTATCAAAATGTTGCTGTCAATTTAGTTCAACTCGCAAGTGTAGCGCTAGTGTACTACTGCTCACGGTGGATTCAGATTCGAAGTTTAGAATGAAGTCTTACAGAATCACACTGCTGTTAGTTCAAATTTGTTAGGTATTAGAATTTGCATTATTATAGGCATTTTTGAGTGGGATTATAATTATCAAATGGCTTCCCTCGACTAGGGAGAGGAGGAAAGGCGTGTTATACTTTTACTGACTAAAACTCGACGGGCGAAGCTGCAGTACCTTATTGCTCTTGCCTCGCAAATGGGTTGCAATTTAGTTCTGTAACTCCCAAGGAATAGAGTAAGACACTTTTATGTGCCCTAGTTTATAGGGCGGTAGTTTTTTAAGTGGCATGGAGAACTAATACGTAACTGCAATTATAAATTTTAAATATTGTGAAGATTTTTATTAATCAATGGATATATTATGTTAGTTTGTTTTTTTTAGTATTTAGCTATAGATTTGCAAGCAGATTCCTCCCTGCGCCCTTACACATATTATAAGTCTAAAATCAATTCCCATAATGCGTTGTATTGCAATTTTCCTGCAGTGGCGCGCATTCGACCACATTGCTATTCTAACGCGTTCTTTTATAAGCCGCCACCACGGAACGGAATAGCGGAATGTATTAGCTTATGGACGGTGTTATGAAAGAATGAGACAGTATAAGAATTAAATATTCTTTGAAATACTTCAACATCAACAACTTGTGCCAATTCGAGTCTGAGTTATAATCATTCTTTTACAAGCGGGTTGCGGGTCAAGAAAAGAGCTTCGGCCCCCGCGTAGAGTAGTAGAAAGGCAGGTCCATGGTTCATTTTTGCGCTTCATACGCAACCCCGGCTGTAGGAATATCGAAGCTTCGAAAGGGTTAGGTAAGGCTAAATAAAAAAAAAACTGTTATTGTTATCATAACATTGTTGAAACTTCATTTCAAAATTATTAACTTCCAATCATTTCAAAAATGTACTTCTAATTATGATTTTAAATAAAAACTAAAAAATACCTACGTTGCTTGCTTCACTCTAGCATGAAACAAAAATAATTTTCCTACTCCGAACATCAAATACCACAATAAATCGGCTCAATGCGATGACAGATCGTCGGCTAATCCAAGCCAGGGGGTTCGATTCCGTTGCGGTCATAACCAATACATAATTTATTAATTTATCTAAGTAGGTAGTACTACAAACTGTTAATCGTATTAGCGGATAAAGTTAGTATGACTGACTTTTTTTGTAAAAGTAATTCCATACAATTGTTTTGAAGAGGTTACTTTTGGACTTTTGGATTAGAGTTTTAATGGTAAACAGAAATCGCCGATCAATAAACGAGTGGATCTCAGTAATTTTAGTAAGTCCAAATTCACACAGTTTCTTGAGACAACAAATCCGAAAAAAAATTTTCAGCCTCTGCAACTCCTGTATTCTTACTTCTTACTTCTCAATCTCATAAAAAGGATTATCAAGAAAATCTGAGTACACACTTTGAATAGGAAAAAAAACAATCATTTTCTAAAAAAAATATATAAAAAGGATCATCCCCATCATCCATAAGCAGGACAACCCCAAAACATCCGTTTAAACAAAGATTTGATCCGGAACATCTATCATCCCTACAGCCGGAACCGGAAGTATTCGCGGATAGATTTATCATCCAGAAAAAATACGCTTGTCAAGTGTAACCGCCATTTCGGTAATGGCGGAAACTCCCGCCAATTTTAATTCAATATGGCGCCGATTGGATGAGGGAAAATGTTTATATTCTTTAATAATGTTTATAAAATCTATGCTAGAGTTTGTTATTGTGGAGATTATTACAAGAAAGGGATTTTACTAACAAAATAAAATAAGTACACATTATGAATGAAGTAATAATATGTATTTTTTTATATCATAGCGCAGTATACAATCTGTCGCATAACCTGTTGGTAGGCGATTGGCGCCAAACATGGACACCCGCAACACCAGAGCAGTTACAAGGGCGTTGCTGGAATTGTGGAGATCAGGGTTTCGGAGATTTAGGGATTGGGGATTAAGTAGGAGAAGCATTGGGCTTCCAGTAACCTCACTCACACGGCGAAACACAAAAGTATTGTTTTTTCATGCTGGTTTTCTGTGACGCCGTAGTTTTACTCCGGTTCAGCCGATCCCTTCGAGCCAAAAATTATCTATCCCACACCTAAGGTGGTGGTCACTTCATAAATTTCTATCACATGAAGAAGTTCATATGAACCTACATAAGAGGCAACGGATAAGTACATCTTTAAAAAAAGTGAGATAAGAAATAAGTTATAGTATACTTTTAACAGTCTTAAAGTAACCTCAAATTATCCCATCATTAGAAAACATTAAGCCATTAACTTAATACAGCAAAATTCAAATAGTAGGTACCCTATTTCCTATCTTTCCTATTTTAAAAATTCCTTTCTCAATATGTAACCGCGGCCCTATCCAGCCGTGACGTCGACAATAGCCCACATTAGAGCCACGTGGCGTACTGACGGCGCGACGCACGTCCGCGGGCCGCACACGCCGTCATTACTGTGTTTTGTGTTGATTAGATTAATGTACCCACCGCCTTTTACCGAAGATAGGGACGTCAGGAATTTCAAGTATTTCATGGGTAAAATAATGAGGCTTTTCGTGGGTTTCGGTGAAAGAGGTAAAGTTTCTCTGGCCGCTTTGTTGCGTTTTATGATTGTTAATCAATCATAAAACGCAACAAAGCGTAAGCGGCTACTATTATTAGCTGTGTGTATTTAACTTGTTCCTGCCCATATCTGTACATCTAATTTTATTTAAAGGCAAGTCTGGGAGTGCCCAGTTTTAGCCCGAATAGGTCGGCTCGACCGGAGTCATACCACGGCCTCATAAACAACCGGCGTAAAATAAGCACTGCTGAAGCTCGGAGGCCCGATCTTTCCCTATCTTTCCACTTTGCCTATAAATTTGACACTCCGATTCCAAAAAGCTGTCAATGTACTCGTAACTTAGCAATGCAGTCGTCATTTCTTCTGGTGTTCTTCGTGTCCATGAGCGGCGCTGATTGCTCACCACCAGGTAATCCATTAGCACGTTTGCCATCCTATCAAATAAAACAAATATGGTTCGGAATTGCAGCTTCTAGAGGTAAGAAATAACGAAATAAAATAACTTTCTTTTGCATGCTTTATATTGGTATGTTGTTTTCCGGCATGCCATCCGAAACCACAGTAGCAAGATCTACACCATACCAACAGTTGAATTTAAAAATTAAAAATATCAATAACAGTAAGAGTAATTTAGTTCCTCGTTCATAATTCATACCCCTCACTTTAAACCATGCATCTGACTTCGGAAGTGATGGGGTGTGTCCATAACTTATTTTATTTCATTCGTACTGACAATATGTGACCGCACAACGCACGCGTACGCTAATGTTTCCGTCACGGCCAACTGCACCGCTAATTGTATGCATATTGTTTTTTTTCATCAACTTCTACGATTATTTGAGTTATCATTTGTTATTTGATGGCTTTTTTCTCTATTCGATTCGTTTTCTTTGGTATCATCTTCAGAGTCGAATTAAAGAGTCTTAGAAAGAAAGAGAGAAGAAAGTCTTAGTTAAGAATAATAAATTCAATGAACTTCATTTGAAATATTTTTTATTTATAATACCTGTGGTTTTATTAAACATTACATATTTTCCAGGGTGTTATAGTTGAGCTATTTTTATTGGTTTATTTGTATATACTTACATTTTGTATTTAAATTGGACAATGTTCCAATAAGTCGATTTTTTCTTATAAGGTTCATAATAAGTTGATGACAATATCTATAGACGACTCATCCTACTAGTATTATAAACATAAAACACAGTATGGACGGATATTTATTCCTCTCTCGCATAAAAAGTACTTAACGGATCAGAACTATATTTGACTACGAGATAAATTATAGTCTAAAATAACACACAAGACACTTTTACCTTATGCATTCAAAGCCGCTGGCAGAAAGTAGTCATTTATAAGCTTCGAAAAAAGCTATAAAGTTTTCTAGAACTAAACATTTATTGAAACTTACAAATTATGACAAAAGTATTACGAATACAGTTATGCAATACCATTATGACTCGTACAAAAAAAGCAATCAACACCAAGATTTTAATGATAAACAAAACTAAAAACGGTACAATGAATCGGAAGCGACCTAAGATTCACCCCTGCGGCACACCCCACTATTACAGTACATTTTAATCAAAAAATCTATGGGTGTGAAGCCCAAACAAACAGGGGAATACTTTCCCATAACGATAATGAAAACAACGGAAAAATATAACAAAAAACATGATTTTTTTGTATGTATTTCAAGTGTGTCAGTTAATCAAACGCTGATCACTGATCAGGAAATAGTTTCTGTAAACAATTACTGTGATTGTCGCGCTGATTTTTATTACGACTTTGATAATTATTATGAGGGTGGGTCGGTTTGTTGTGTCTTTATATTTGATGTTGTGTGAAATTTTTGACTATATCAATATTTGAGTTATCTATGATAGGGTTTTGTCTTACTATTGCGATAACGTCGCTGCGGTGATCAATCTAATTGGATTCTCATCTTATCAAACTAGATATAGTTTGCCTGATCCTTCGATCCTGTGAAACGAGACTATATCACAAATAATATAAATTTAACAATTTAAGGCACTTAGTAAATTTCTTACTTTCTGATACTTATTATCCCGAGGAACATACGATTCTGATTAGTCAAAATCACAATCGATTCTTATTCTAAGTAATGAATGAGCTGTTCTAAACTGTACTTCTTATTTGTAGCTAATATTAAGAAAAATTTCGTTCGAAACTGTTTTTGAAAAATACAAAACATGTAAAAGTAAAAGTGCCCATATTTTTTTTATAAGGGGCTCTTTTACAGGTGCCAAAAAGTTGAAATATAATTTGAATAGGCAAATGGAGTGTATTATAATATGGAGATCACAATGAGCTCAATGAACTGTACTGAGTGAGTGTACTTGCATATGGCGATCTCCTTTTTATTGTCAACTACTAGTTTTGATACTAGATCTGGTAAGAAAGGGAGAGAAAATTTGTATATGATTAGACGAATATTTAATAAACGGGGTCGATTTAGTAGTAGAATTTTAATTCATTGTAAATATGAATCTGATCTGTAAGTATAATTTGAAATCTAACCCAAGTGATGTAAAAGTACACATTAGTGTAGTTGTATGAATTATAATATTTAGTTACAAAATGTTGTTTTTATTTTTGGTTACCTATCTAGTCAAAAACTAAAACTGGAGACAATCCAGACGATATTTAGCTTTAGACAACGATATTGAGTTTTATTTAATAAAACGGACGGACTAAACCGAAAAAAAATGTTTTCTTTATAAAAAATACTTTTATGAACCTAATGAATACCAAGGTATGAAGAAGAGTGTTAATTATTAAAAATCACATCTTTATATGTAGGTACATATTGTAAATCGCAATGAAGAAAACTTATTTCCTATCAAAATATTTTTTTAGCTAAAGTATCAAAACTATAACACCGCACTTTCACTAACCCCTTTTCACAAAGGGCTGTCTTCGTTGACTGACGTCTAAATGAATAATTTTTAACACATTTAAATATTAATTATATTATAATCCATTCAAAATATTACGCCGAGATTCGTAATATGCACTATTGTGTACAACATTGTGCATTTTGCGAAGTACTCATTCAATTTAATAAAAAAAAAATTATGGAAGGGTTACTTACCCAAGTGCGTTGTTATAAACGTATTATAGATAATTCAATTATAATAATGGTAAGAAAAATGTTTAATGGTTTCAACAATTAGGAGGATTGGACAGAAATTTATTTGTATTAATTATTTTTAGTCCGATGTTCTAAAAGTTTTTTTTCTTTTTAAAACGTTGCCCCACACTAGGATTCACTCCTGTGTCGTAGGTACAAACATACAATTTTACATACACATGACATCCATGTGCGGGAATCGAACCCGCAACACATTGCACGGCAGCCAGTTGCCTAGCCTTCGCACCAACCGTGCAATCTATATTATAATTGCAAATTAATTAAATGTATGAATGACTTACTATTATCAGTTCAGTTATACCTAACTCCCATTATTTTAACTTCTTTTTTTTATTCTTCTATCTTCTTCTTTTTTTCTTCTATCTAATCTTTAGCAGATAGTATCGATCGTAAGCAATCAGCGCCCATGGACACCAGAGAAGTTACGAATGCGTATCTGGCCGGATGGCTCCATTAAGGATGGACGTTGGAGACGAGGGATTGACCCTCCGGTAACAATATTTACACGGCGAAACACAACGCTTTGGTTCTTTCATGCCGGTTTTTTGTGGTGCCGTGGTAACACTCAGATCGAGCCGATTTACCCGCTCTACATTAGGATTTCTTCTGTGTCGTGGGTGCGTTTACTATCATACAATTTCACATGCACATATCATTCAGGTCTGGAACATAAATATGAGGATATGCTCCTTTCAAGAATCGAACCGTCATCATGCAGTCAAAAACAATGCGTGACCATATGAATATAAAAATTATTTTACAATAAGTACCTGCCTGCAAATATATATACGTAAATACTTTATTCCTTCCCCAGCCTGGTAATCTGTCTGGGCGCCGCCGTGTCCTCAGGGAAGTGATCGGCGGCGGCGACCTCTCGCGCCCGGCCTTAGTCGAGGCCATGATGCGGAGTGAGAGGAACTGGGACGCCGTCTCCTCCTTTTGTGAAGCAGTCATGCTCGCAAAGAGAGAGGCGGCCCGCGTGAGGGAGCAATCCTCCTCCTCACGCCCCAGCAGCCGCAACTGGCGACACTACGGGCGTCGGCCACCGTAAGCACGGGCCTGCGGTCGTCGAGTAAGGGCAGCTCGCCGCCCGACCAGAACCAGGCCCGAGCGTACGGCGCGTAGCGTTCCGCGCGCGCCTCAAAGAGCCATTAGACCACCACAGACGGGGCCCTAAGGGCTGATGTTCAGCTGGGGTTGTGGGGTAAGCGCAATGAGGCACCGCGACCTCGGCACAGAGCAGGAGAAGGAACAGGGGGGTTTTTAGTCAGTAAGAGTCTGACACTCCCTTCTGCCATTTGATGATTTTACCCTCACAAAAAAAGCCTGGTAATCTGTCTATATAATGACTTGCTACTCATAACTAGATCAGTATTACGACCATTAATATCAATTCTTGTTGAAATGTGAACATTTTTTAGCAATCTACGCAGATGGCCGTGACTGGCCACTTTTGTATGCGAGGGTTACTCAGTAAGCTGTGGATTATAGTATTATAGTGAGTATTATAGTGGATTTATAGTTATAGATAATATATTTATTTTAGGCAACAGAGCCCATATAAACACGTACAATACTATAAACAAAAGTTGCTTTCTCTGTGTCTACATCCCTAAGTATGCTTAATCTTTAAAACTACGCAACGGATTTAATGCGGTTTTATTGTGGAGTTTGTTGCTCGTTCTTCTCCATTCGAATCTACAATTTGGAACGAGCACCTAGCTTCACTGACGAACAGACCTGATTCTATTTATGGTTTAGTTGGAATAAATGATTTTGACTTTGACTTTGATTTTACGTCTGGAACTGAAACGGTTCACTAGGACCAATTTCCAGCCGGAGTAGTGGGTGCAATCACAATAAGGTCCCTACAAGGCGTTCCTTCTCCTACTCTGAGGCTGGTTTTTAGTCAGTAAGAACCTGGAGCCATCGGAAGAAGGTCGCTTCCTACAGATCGAGCGGGAGTTATTGGCGGACATCTTATAGTTGATATAATGGTGATAAAAATTATTTTCATTTTGGCTTCGTATCAAGATGACATTAAAGGAATGGTAACAGTTAATCTGAAAGAATTTTATCCGAAAGCAAGGGAGGACGTAAGAAAAAACTTTTGAAATAAAAAAAACTTTGCCCAAAACGATGATCCTACACCCAAGCCCGGTAGTATACCACTTGGAAGCATTAATAACGAAACAACATTTTAAGTAGATAGCCAAGTACTACATGCTAAAAAATCCAAAGTTTCCGGTTTGGAACAAAACAAAAAAAACGCACTTTTTGTTGACGAATCTTATTTCGTTGAGTAAGTATGTCGACATCTTGGCAGACGAGACGTTGAAAAAAAGTCGTCGCGTGTCCCTAAGATTTATTACTTTCGGTTTTCGTAAATGTTCTAAAGGGTCCATGTGGAGGAATTTGATTTTTGGACCATGTGTCATTGGGACTGGTGACTTCATTTATTTCTGAGTAAGAATTATTTGGTTGTGTGTTTTTAACTGTTCATTTGGTTTCTTTCTAGTTAATTCTACAGATATAAGCTTATTAATATCGCCAAAAGTTATGAGGTCACATCCCTAAATCTTTGGAATATAAAGAAGTTTTCTTTTGTACATAAAGTATGTAGGACTGTCACGGCCTCAGCCTGGAGCAAGAGAAGGAATGTATGAAGTATGCACACCCATACTCGGTACAATTGTGTGTATGTTTGTAAACGCACCCACGACACAGAAGAAAACCCAAGCGTAGAGCAAGGTTTTTTTTTTTAAAATAATGCCAATGTAAGCTCCTAATCTCGTCATTCTGAGGAATTAAAGCTTATAACGAAAAACGTAATTCCATAGAAAAACCCAGTACTTATCTATTACCCTGAAAAAGCTTATCATAATGGAAAGCTATACATCGGATGATAAAGCAGTTTTATAGATGGGTGTACAAATATGACGAACAAGTTTATCGGCTAACGTAATTGTGTTGGAGTTATCTTAATAAAGCAAATATAGGACGGCATGCGCCACTACATTAGCGATAACTGACTACTTACCATGAGTTTGGGGGGAGGGGGGAGGTCATAGCTTTGCACCGTTTAGGTTACTTTTTATCAGAAAAATCTTTCAAATCCTTCTTGTGTTCAGGGTTGGTTATGAAGCGAAGTTTTATGAGCTGGAATTTGTAAAATTTATAGTCATGTAGATATAGGAACCTACATAATTAAGACCTCGTGTTGGCAAACTCAGCAAAAGTCCACTTGCTCCGCAGTTAGAGAAACGGGGCTGACGTCTCTTCCTTCAGCCAAATCATGCTAGCTAAGGAAAAAGCAGATCGCTTGAAAGGCCCGATTCTTCTCACGACCACCTGCTGCGGAGTGAGAGAAACGGGGATGACGTCTCTTCCTTCAGCGAAATCATGCCAGCTAAGGAAAAGGAAGACCGCTTGAAAGGACCGATTCTTCTTACGACCACCTGCTTCGGAGTGAGAGAAACTGGGATGACGTCTCTTCCTTCTGCGAAATCATGCTAGCTAAGGAAAAGGCAGGTCGCTTGAAAGGACCGATTCTTCTTACGACCACCTGCTTCGGAGTGAGAGAAACTGGGATGACGTCTCTTCCTTCAGCGAAATCATGCTAGCTAAGGAAAAGGCAGATCGCTTGAAAGGACCGATTCTTCTTACGACCACCTGCTTCGGAGTGAGAGAAACTGGGATGACGTCTCTTCCTTCAGCGAAATCATGCTAGCTAAGGAAAAGGCAGATCGCTTAAAAGGACCGATTCTTCTTACGACCACCTGCTTCGGAGTGAGAGAAGCTGGGATGACGTCTCTTCCTTCAGCGAAATCATGCTAGCTAAGGAAAAGGCAGATCGCTTGAAAGGACCGATTCTTCTTACGACCACCTGCTTCGGAGTGAGAGAAACTGGGATGACGTCTCTTCCTTCAGCGAAATCATGCTAGCTAAGGAAAAGGCAGATCGCTTGAAAGGACCGATTCTTCTTACGACCACCTGCTTCGGAGTGAGAGAAACTGGGATGACGTCTCTTCCTTCTGCGAAATCATGCTAGCTAAGGAAAAGGCAGATCGCTTGAAAGGACCGATTCTTCTTACGACCACCTGCTTCGGAGTGAGAGAAACTGGGATGACGTCTCTTCCTTCAGCGAAATCATGCTAGCTAAGGAAAAGGCAGATCGCTTGAAAGGACCGATTCTTCTTACGACCACCTGCTTCGGAGTGAGAGAAACTGGGATGACGTCTCTTCCTTCTGCGAAATCATGCTAGCTAAGGAAAAGGCAGATCGCTTGAAAGGACCGATTCTTCTTACGACCACCTGCTTCGGAGTGAGAGAAACTGGGATGACGTCTCTTCCTTCAGCGAAATCATGCTAGCTAAGGAAAAGGCAGATCGCTTGAAAGGACCGATTCTTCTTACGACCACCTGCTTCGGAGTGAGAGAAGCTGGGATGACGTCTCTTCCTTCAGCGAAATCATGCTAGCTAAGGAAAAGGCAGATCGCTTGAAAGGACCGATTCTTCTCACGACCACCTGCTTCGGAGTGAGAGAAACTGGGATGACGTCTCTTCCTTCAGCGAAATCATGCCAGCTAAGGAAAAGGCAGATCGCTGGTAGGAACGATTATGCTCACGACCTAGCCACTACAGCAGACGCGCTGGGCTAGCACCGAGTTCCCCTTGAAGAGCTATCAGACCACCTGGTATGGGGCATACTAGCGCCGGTATCCAGGGGTTTGAGAGTCCAGCGCAATTCAGTGCAGGCATCCGGCTCGGACCATTAGAATGAACGAGAGTGGTTTTAGACAATAAAAGCCTGACATTCTCTTGCTCCACCAGGGCGTGAGTGTTGATTTTACCTCATTAAAGAAGTCCACTTACAATATGGACAAAGTTCCTGATATAAGTTGCTAAAAGATAGCTGTAGCTACTAGCCTATAATCAGCAGTAGACAACGTGTGACTGATGATGATGCCGACAGGTTTGTTAAAAAGTCATACTTCATCATTGACGGGCTGATGCGACTGCAGTGGTAACTACAGACTCATAAGGAACTGGCGTGAAACAGCGCTTAGCTGTGTTTCGCCGTGTGGGTAAGGTTACTGGACGCCAAAGCTCTTTTTTATAATATGGGAGGCAAACGAGCAGACGGACCACCTGTTGTTTAGTGATCAGAGCCGCCCATGAACACCTGCTACACCTCATTAATAACATATTACATATTTACGAGGGTATTAACGCAGAAAATTATTATTTGAATACCTTGGTAGGCTTGAACGTTTCGACCCAGTTGCACAGGTCGTGGTCACAAGTAGCAACCAGGTCGAAACGTCAAGCGTATTATATGTTACTAGCGGCCTGCCCCCGCTTCGCACGGGTCCAACTACATATCTCGCTATCAAAGGGTTAATTTTTCCTAATCTTCCCCTCTACTTTTCTAATATTTTCTTTGATAAGAACCTTTTTTAAGTAACAAAAACAGCAAAAAAAGAATTAGCAAAATTGGTCCAGGCGTTGTTGACTTATGCGCTTACCAACACATTTTGCGATCCATTTGTTTTGTAATAAAGACAGTATATGTACAGTATAATATATGTTATTAATATGAAACGCGAAAATTTAAAAGTTAGTATGCTACACCTCATCTTCGAAGTTTTCATATTCGTAACTCCTCCAGTATCCATGGGCGGCGCTGATCTCTAATTAAAATCAAATCATCTGTCCGTTCATTTGCCCCGTATCTCAAGAAACCCGATTGATTTTAATTGGTGACTTTCTCACGGTAAATGAACTTGTACTACGGTGGCATGTGTTCTAAGAACAAAGACTCCACAGTAACAAGATGTCAAGTGCTTCAATGCTTTCGTGTGTAGCTATTCCTTTAGTTACTATCGACTCGACCCTTGTTACTACGACTGTCTTACCGACTGCCTACGATTCGATACGAAATATCGATTTTCTCCTCTACTTTTCTATAAATTTCGGATTACCTGATGGTAAGCAATCAGCGCCGCCTATGAACACTCGTACCAGATATTTTGGGATTGTTATTGTAACGTCACATACACGGTAAAACACAACATGTTGTTGTTTGGCACCGGTTTTCTTTTTCGCACTTAGTTAGTAATTGGGTTCCTGATTTAATTATTTTGGTAAGAGAACCTAATCGAAACTTAATAGCAAAAATCGAACTCATAACAAGTGAGGGAGAGCCAAGCTTCGGCACGAATGGGTCGACTCAACCGAAGTCATTTCACGACCTCACAAAAAAACCGACTTAAAACACACACAGCTTTGTGGTTCACCGCGTGTGTGAGGTCCAATTCTTCCCCAATTCCTAAATGTCAGGAATCCTAATCCCCAAAAGGCCAGCAAAGAATACGTAGGTAACTGCTCTGGTGTTACAAGTGTCCAAGGGCGACACCGATTGCTTACCATCAGGGAATCCGCTTGCTCGTTAGCCGTCCTATCACATAAAAAAACAACACGTAATCACAAAATCATACCGATACAAAAACCTTGCATCTCCGTAACATAGATTATAACATACAATATTAACCAACTTAACAATGCATATACAAAACACCTTATAACAAACAAAATAGAGTATGAAATTACACTAGCAAAGTCTTAACAAAACTTGGTTTCATATATCAACGTGATAAGGGCGAGCGCACATTACCCGATCATTGATAAGGCTAGGTACACACTTAGTCGGCCGTTTTGTTAACACATTTTTATCTATATGTTTCTATAAATAGTTACCCGATTGCGCAGAGGAGGGTTATGATTTGTCGTTACGGTATTGTGAAGCTGTGTGTGTGAAGAGAGTTCATGTTCAAGGCTGTGCAATCTGTGCTTTGAGAAACTAGTTTTAATATTTTTCTCGTGCATGTTCGAAACCTGACCAGGACCATGTGACTTTTTCCGAGTTATATATATAAGTACCTACATACTTTCTATTAGATTCCATTGACTCAAATCACAATCATTTATTCCAACTAAACCATAAATAGGTACTTTTGAAACGTCAAAATAGAATAGTAGTCTGTCAGTCTGTTCGTCAGTGAAGCTAGGTGCTCGTTCTAAATTGTAGTTTCGAATGGAGAAGAAAGGGCAAGAAACTCCATCGATACTTTAAAAAAAAAAAATTTTTTTTTACACCAATAACACATTTTTTATTCATTACTGTACCCCTTCTTGGTGTGGAAGACTTACGGTGTAGTTCCGCAGCCACATCTTGGATCAGGAGAAGGATTTAGTCAGTAAGAATCGGACACAAGCACCTAGGGCAAGAGGAAAATTCTTTGATTGACCCCTATCATCAGCCGGGGTTGCGGGGTAAGCGCAATGAGGCACCGCGGCCTCTTAGCCTAAGGTAGGAGTAGGAACGGGGCTTTTGTCAATAATATCCTGACACGCCCTCTCGTCACTTTTACACCCAGGGCTAGAAAAGTCATTCTTTGGTTTTTCCTTAGAGAACAGGGTGGAAAGTTCCTCATCCTCCATTGAAAAGGGAGGATCCTCCGACCAGACGGGTGTTATCTGGTGTCTGGTGTGTTACTGCCCGACGGCTGTTGTCAGGATTTTTGTATCACTGCTAATTGTGTTGAAAACTCTTATAGCGCGATGTAGAATCTTGCACGTGATTGGTGCTGTTGTTACTGTTGTGCGATAGATATCGCTACATTCCCTTGATAAAAAAGCCATGCGGTCATCCGGACGGGGATGATATTAGAGCCTCATATAAAACTAAACTGAACCATAGCTTGTGGTTCCGTTTCGGCTTGTGAAGGTACCGGGCTGCCCAGTTCTTTCCTTCATATCTCAATTTCGAAATAGTACCTTTTTGTTGCAACGTCTCTGGTGTTGTTGATGTCCATGAACGGCATCAATGCTTACCATCATTAAAATGATGTTTTTATAAGACAAGAATTTAATATTTTTCTTAAAAACTAGCGGCCCGCCCCCGCTTCGCACGGGTCCAACTACCTCGCTATCAAAGGGTCACTTTTTCCTAATCTTTCCCTCTACTTTTCTAATATTATCGTGAATAAGAACCTTCTCCTGACAATAACAAACACAACAAAAAAAGAATTAACAAAATTCCCATTATTAAAAATTATACCAACACATTTTACGATCCGTTTTTATATATAAGACTCAAAGGAAGAGTTAGCCGAATGCATCCGGAGAGATGGGCCACTATTGCCACCCAGTGGACACCTCAGGGTAGACGCCGCAGGCGGGGTAGGCCCCGGAAAAGATGGCGTGACGATCTAGACGCCTATCGTCTAGACTGGTGCACACGGTCGAAACATCGGGAGGTGTGGAAGCGTGATGGGGAGGTATTTGCCCAGCAGTGGGACATTACCGACTAGGAAAAAAAAGACTCAAAAACCATTTTACCAATGTCTTTTTTCATCGTTTTTCTTTCTTAGAGTCACTACATCATCGCTATAATCAATCCTACCTACCTAATAGGTAATTAAACTTACGTCCACACAATAATCTTGGTCCCCAATAATAAAACTAAAGACAGACAGACGGACGAACAACATTCCGCGTTGGCGACAAACTTATCTGCCAAATAAATTTAACGGACAACGTCTCAGCGACTGATATCTATGTATGTATAATAAAAGTGTGCTTGTACGTCTGTGCGTTTGTGGTTTGTGGTTTGTGGTTGTTCGTGTATACGTGAATACTGTGGTGGTTTTTTTTGGAAGTGAATATGTTCAAGGCTTTTTGTGTCTTCATAAAAAAAAATCTAATTCTCTTCTTGTTTTTCCGGGTCCGGGTGTGATGTGCATGTAAAATTGTATGTTTTAAACGCACCCACGATATAGGAGAAACATTTAAAATATTCAAATTATCTAAGAAAGCTTCTCTAATAGACCTATGAACTAAATCAAGCGTAATTAATTATCCAATACTTTTTATTGTCAAACATTCTTCTCAAATCCAAGGCAAAAAGGTTGGACCGGCTCAAATCTTAGACGATCCCGCACAAAACCCTCGCTGTCCAAATAAATAAAGCTTAGGTAACAAGACATACATATGTACACTGCTCCTTTTGTACATAAAAACCTACTTTCACACTATTATAACACATCAATGGACATAAAAATGCCGGTAGCATCGTGGAAGCCATTATGATTTTCCGCTCCGACGATTTAAAACGCACATAGGAATTCCACACACGAATTAACAATAAAAAAAAAAATAAAGAGGCAAAGGCGATTATCACTTACATCCACAACGGTGGGTCGGGCGCGTAATCCTCTTTGGTTGCGCACTTAGTTGAAAAAACGTTGCGTCGAGTGTAGTTCAAATTGTTGTAACGAATTTTTTTATACGATAGTTACTGGTGGTTACATAATTGTCTTTGTTTTTCTATTTTCTCTATTATGGTAACTATCAACTTTTTTTAGCTACTTACTAGCTTCCGCCCGCGGCTTCGCCCGCGTGGTATGTTGATGAAAATTAGTCTATGTCCTATTCCGGAGTGTATCCTATGCCTGTGCCAAATTTCATCGAGATCCGTCCAGCCGTTTTGGCGTACTTGAGTTACAAACATCCAAACATCGTAACTTTCGCTTTTATAATAATAGTAAAGTAATTAATAAGATGTTATGCGTAATCCTACTTAATATTATAAACGCGGAAGCTTGTGTGTAAAGATGGATATTCTCATTTTTAGATGGACTGACGACATCCGCAGGGTGGCTGGCAGTGGTTGGATGAGAGAAGCTGAAAATCAAGCTTAGTGGCGTGCAATTGGGGAGGCCTCCCCATATGGCCAGCAGTGGACGACATCAGACTAATGATGATGTTGATGATAAAAAAAGTTTTAAACTGTTTAAAACTTTTTTGAATGTCATTTCAGCGTTATTCTCATTTCAAGCGTCAATAATAAAAACGGCAAATTTTATTATACTTAAAAAAAAGAAAACGTTTCTTTTTATTATGATTTTCTCCAGTTTCGTGTGGATACGTTTACAAACATACATATTCACATACCTACACAAGCCACCCAGACCTGAAACAAAAATTTATAAATCACATAAAAAAAATTTTCCGTGCGGGGATCGAACCACGACACTTTTCACGGCCGACAGTCGCCCAGCCACTACGCCAACGGTGCAGTCCCATTACTTATTAACAAAAAAAAAAACGCTGCGTTTAATCTTCCTAGTGCGTACAACAGTAACTACCGCACTAAAGAGCTTACGCACTAGTCCGTGAAACAGCGTGCCGTGTATGACGTGATTCTAGTAAATGTCTGACGTGACGCGACACTAGTCTATGACGCGTTCTGTCACGGCACAGCACTAGAGTTTTGTTTGAAAAACGAATACAGATAGTTTGTACGGTTAAAGAATATTCTAGAATGTCGTTTGAAGGACATGCCACTTAAAATGGTCGACGGAGGTTTTCTGACCAAAATTTTTTGACGTTTCATTGGTGACTTCTGACATAACTTTCTTTGTAAGCAGGCATTCTGTTTCTGATTTTCTGGGTTGGGTAGGTAATATTTGGAGCTATTATAATGTTCTTTTTCTTAAAGTAAATTTTGCCATTTCGTAGTTTATTTTTGAAGAAATTGATTACACTGATTAGTTAGTTAAATGATCTTGGGGTTACGGATAAAATCACTTAATGTATAAAAGAGAAGACATAGGCAAACGAGCTGCCAGATTAACTGATGGTAAGCTACTGCGCCCCCCGCTATCCGCAACAACGGAGGAGTTCCAACACTAATCCCCTGAGTGAACCTTAGGGTATTAGTGTTTTAGGGATTGGGCCTCTGGATTTCTGGATCGAGGAAGAACGGGAAAGGCAAGGGATTGTGCCACCGGTAACCTCACTCACACGGCGAAGCACATCGCTGTGATTGTTTCACGACGGTTTTCTGTAAGGCCGTGGTATCAATCCGATCGAGACGACCCATTCGTGCCGACCCATGACTCTCCCACACTTGGTATAAGGGTGGTTCTTTGTAACACTTTTTTGGTGAACTACTAAACGAGACTTTTAAAGAACAGATAGTATTGGTTCACTCATACGATATTTTTCTACGCCAAATCCCAGACACCATGGATCTCAGATATCTATGCTTGACGCGTAATAGTTACTTACAACCACTGGACCAAAAAGCCGATATTGTGACGATCAATACAAAATATCCATTACATCCCATGTTTTTGTCACAGCCTCATATCAAGTTACTGAAGCGGCCATCTACAACACTTGCGCAAACTAACTTTGTCCATACATTGCCAAATAAACAAAAAAAGAATACAAAATCTATTTAAAACTTGACACACTGGCCGTCAAAAGAAACCGAATATAACAACAAAATGGACAACAATAAACAATATTTTTTGTAAACATTGGAACAGTAAGGGCGGCGACAGTTTTGCGTTAATCGCATCAGGCGGTGAGCGTTAAATCCGTGCTTTTGTGCGCGGCCTAATGCGACGTCTAGCTCTGTCACCTTCAGGGAAACCGAAGCCGAAAGTTACCGAAGTTTTACGAAGACTTACGAAGTTAGATTGACTTAGTTCTCCAGTTAGTCTTGTGTTATTTTCATCAGCTTTCTCTGTAACCTAAAACTAAAACTCTATTCATGAAGTTCTGTTGCGTTTTATGTTTCAACTTGCTGGTACTATCTTGTTTTAAGTCCACAATAAGATAAGTAGGTACACGAATAGTTACCTAATTAAAAATTGTGCTACTGATGAAATATGAAAGTGACGTTTTTTCTAAAAGGGATGAGTGGGTTGAGAATATCACCCTATGGTTTGTAGTCAGTATCGTCCTTATATCGCATAGTTCCATAAAACATTGGCGCCACGAGAGCAGATACTTAAGCATTGTCAGCCCTCGAAAGGGCGATTGGGCCTTTTAGTAACCTCACTTCCACAGCCACGATAGAAGCGTTGGGTCACGTGGCGTCGGTTCCCTATGAAACCGTTATATCAATCTAATCAGCTCATTATACATTTTGTTAGTCATTGAGAACATTAATTTTGCGTAAGAAAAGTCAAGGGTAGGAACTAGTTTATTGTTTTATTTTATTATATAAAAGCCATCAATACATATAGGTATCTGATGGATGAAATATGCATTTGTAAACGTTAATCGTGATACCTATTCAATATCAATAAAATTTACGATCCGAGAGCCGTATCTGCAATTTAATAGTATTTTTTGTAATGAGCCTGCTCTAATTGTTTACGAACTAATCAAGCGATATTGACACATTATTGTCACTGTCATGCCCAAACCACTCCAGAAAAGAGCAGTATCACAAAGAACCCATAACAAAGATTAAATCCGACAGAATTAAAAATCCTCCTCTAAGAAATCTGTTAAAAACTACGAAAATTACAACGTAATTTTAGAAAAAGTTTATCAAAAAAAAGTATCTATTTATAAATGACACAATAATGCGTCACCGACAAAGCTGTACGAGAGATACCTTTGTCATCGGGAAAGAAAAAAAAAGCATTAAAACCTCTTTTGTCAAAATATGGCCGCGTTTAACACATCGTTGGCGCCATTAAAATTTCGAGTGAGATGTTACAGATTATAATTTAGATAGACATTTAGATATTATTGTGATTTTTTTCGCGAATTGTTTTCTTTTTTGTGTTTTTCCTTAACCTTACCCTTTCTTTTGAGAGATATTGTAATCTGTTTCTTTTTTCTTATTGGACATTTGTTAGTTGTACCTACCTATTCAGAAGTATTAACACTTTCATTACCACTACGATTTTCACAATGATATCTCGGATGCCGCCCACATTTCTCGTACATTTTAGTCCACTATTCCACGGGCTTAGCGATAAACAACGTTGACGTAAACGCAAGTAAAACGCCAATTGGGATAGCGACCTTACGTTGAACTCCACGGCGCTGGAATAAAATTTACGTGGACTCTCTGGGCGAGTCGGTGGCACTGAATGTGTTAAAAGTGCGACGATAGATTTTGGTCTCAGGCGTGTCGTTTTTTCAGGCTCTTACTGACTAAAAACGACCCTTCCTTTCTCCAAGCTGGGGCCTGAGGGAGAGTGCCGTGACGCGTATCCTGCTCATGAATAAGGTCCGCGACAGTCGCCGCGTCGCGTGTCGCGGAATGCTGAATGCTGCAAAAGCTCATGAATATTGGCCTCTTGCATGGCTTGAAACTAGTCGAGTATTTCGTCAAATTATTACGTGAGTAAGCCGAAAACATAATAATTAATTTATAATGTCAAACAAAAGTTTTTTTTATATCTAAAACGCGTTAAAATGTCTGTCTTCCAAGTTAAAATTTTTATTTTTTAACATTTTTAGCCAAAATCTTCCCTCGAATGTCCTTGAAAATGTCGCAGCATCCGAACTGAGATGTCATCAACCAATTAGCATTATCAGCCTACAGGAATGCGGGGCATTTACGAGCAAAAAACTAGAGGCCCGCACACGAGCGGCGCCTGCGTTGACAAGAATAATATACCAACTGAATAACTTCTCGTCAACGTTCAAGATCTATGTAAAGTCAAATTTGGAAGTGAACCATTTTTTAAAAATATACTTGGACGGTAGCAAACAGAATCTTTTTCGAGTAAACTGTGTTTTGGGTAGTTTCCTTAGCCAACAAATAATAAATTATTTAAAATAGGTAAAAACATCATTCATTCATTCATTTTACGATATAGGTCCACGTATTGTTTTTTAATAATTCAGTTTAAAATAAATATAGGTAACTCGTATAAAGTAGATACTTATTCGATTTGTCATAAAATAACTTACGACGTTATTCCAAAAAACTAAATGCTAGAAAATATGGTATGTTCCAACAAGTCAAAGTCAATATTTTTATCTAAATGTCAAAAATTAAGCATACCTACTTTTCTGTGAAATTTGTATGAAACTTCAAATTTTTTTTATGGTATAAGTCGGCAAACGAGCAGACGGATTACCTGATGGTAAGCAATCGGCGCCGCCCATGGACACCCGCAACACCAAATGTGTTACAAGTGCGTTGCCGGCCTTTTGGGGATAGGGGTTGCGGATAAAAGGAACAGGAAGGGATAGGAGAAGGGGAGGGATTAGGCCTCCGGTAACCTCACTCACACGGCGAAACACAACGCTGGGTTTTTTCACGCCGGTATTCTGTGAGGCCGTGGTATCACTCCGGTCGAGCCGACCCATTCGTGCCGAAGCTTGGCTCTCCCACACTCAAATTATGACGTCATAGTACTTTAACGTCAACGAAATTATTTATTTCTTAAAAATTTGCTAAATAAACGCCAGATTAATGAAAAAAGGTATACATATAGTTATTTTTCAATGTTTTATTTTTATTCAAATGTCGATATAATTTATTTTTGACCTAGGAAACTACCCAATTAATGAATTGATACCTATTTGTAACTAGTTAAAAATTTTAATGCTTGCTTTACTATTTCTCAATAGTGCGATAAAAAAATTGTCCAAAAACTCTTGTGTTGCTGATCTTAACGCATTCTTACTTGTTCTGTTTGTTTTGAAAGGCGGCTATATAACTAGTGGAAGTAGCTGGTTTTCAATAAAAAACCATTAGGTAAGGATAACTTAAACAACTTATTTAATTGAGAGTTTAGAACGTTAAAGTTAAGAACGACTACTATATTTCTTTGCACCAATCGAGACGTTAAGAACTCTTATCTCAACTCACTCTAAACAATAAAATGAATTAGCCGCAATCAATAAGAAGTCTACGTCACATCCGGCCGGTCAGCCGCTTCCGTTCGTTTCCGTTTCCTCCCGACACCCGTATCCGGTTCCTGTGGAAAAGTATCGAGAATGGGGAATATTAATTCTCTTTGTGTAAGGATGTTAATGTGTTTGCGTTGTGCACTCATCTCGGGAACTGATGGATCGATTGTGGTGATTGCGAATCTGGATATTGGGGTGATAATGTTGGACGTTGTCGGGAACATTTTATAGATGTATGTTGGCAATTTCTGCTCTTGTAAATGACTGATATATATCTTAGAAAATGGAAAGAATATCAAAGAAGTCTTGGGATTATACTAAATAATATTACAAGTAGGTAAGCAAGTTAGCTGGTGTATGTGGATACTCTTAAAAATTTTCCCATTTAGATATCTAAGTCTTTTATTCAATTTAAACTATTATGGTGCATAGCAGTTGTATTTTTTTTCATCTTTTTATACAGAATTTTCACGTTTTCTGAGAAGAAACAGCAAAACCAATTGTAAAGGAGATATTTCAATATAAATTTAAGATTTTTCAGTTTAAATTACAACAAATTACAGTAACGCCTTATTCTATAAATTATTGCAGTAGCAATCGATTTTCGAACGCTTGGTTGCATTATACCTACCAACTTATTGGCAAAATTCTAAAAAAAAGCTCTTTCGTTTAAGGGTTGACATGATATATAAATTTACTTTTAAAAATAAAACATCTTACACTATAGGTAACCCTAATAAAAGAGAAAGGAAAAGGAAATACTAAAAATAACTTCAAAAATCCATTCTGCCTAACATCTGCGTCTAAGATAAGGTTATCTGTGTCGCTATTTTATCTGTGCTTAACGACTTTTTGGCGCGAACTTTCGGCGCCATTTTTTTGCGTCACCTCACACATCGTTGATGAAGTAATTAAGGGGAAAATTGATGATTTTTTTGTTTTGAAATGTGTCCCTTTTTTTAGTGAGTGAGTATTGGCGATAATAGATAGGTGGCGGGCTTGTTAAGAATACTGCATTGATAACTTTACACCCCCTCAAAAATATTAACTTAAAAAGTTTTGGTACTTAATTGTAAAATTTAATAATCCAGGGACGTATTTAAAGTTGGATTAGAAAGTCAATTGTTCTGTTACCTACTTAGAGTAATTTGATGACTGAGTTTCGGCATTATTTTGTTCCTTTAGAAAAAAATGTTAAATGTAAAATATAGTTAGACTTCAGAACAACAGGAAAAGTCACTGGGTGGATTTTAGTCGAAACCTTTGTGAGGGAATGTTAGACTTTTACTGACTAAACCCATTCCTTCCCCTGCTCTTGGCCGAGGCCCTGGGGACTTATTGCGCTTGTCCCGCAACCCTGACTGAACAGGCGGCAGCGGCGAGCTTGCCTTACTCGCCCGCCATCCGCAGACCCGCACATATGGTGGCAGGAGAACATCTCTCGATGCCCGATGTCCGGAGTGTCGCCTACTGTGGCGGCCGGGGCGTGAGGAGGATAGCTCCCTTACGCGCTTTTCCTCCTTATCTGCGAGCCCGAGCCCGAGCTCAGCCCAAGCAGGGCACACCGCAACCGTATACTCCACCCTGCCCTCGGAAACTCTTTCTCGCCCCATACAGGGCGGGAAAATAACTGTCCCTCAAAAAGGTAAGATAATTAATAAGGAACTTACATTTTTACGTGCACTCCTGGTGAGTTAGCCCGGCTCAGAAAGATTTCTGAATTTATACCTACAATATTTAAATAAAAACGTACAAAACTGTGATCTAAATGTCAAAATCATGAATTTCAAATTCCATTACCCTAAATCACTGATATCCATTAAATTATCTCCTGTGTAATCCATCAATGTAGATACATCCAAAAATAGTTTTATAAAATACTGCCATAAAATCAGAATGCGCAGAGCTGTTAACTATAGTTTTAAGTGCTTCAAATATAGATGGCGTTAAAACTAAAAATAAAACATTTTTTTCTTGTATCTGTTCTATACATGGCTAAATATTTGAAGGTTAGATAGTAGGTAAATAGTTATTTAGATATGTTTGAGTAACAATCAATGATTTATTTTTATGTATATAAGTCTTCAAATAAAAATATTCAAGTTTGTTTATTCATAGGTATGTTATTCATAGCTTGAATTTAATTGTTGAATATTTTAGTAAGTAGTTTCAAAGCTACACAAAAATAGTAAGTAAACCTATAGTAAAATAGATTTCCTATGGAACTTGTAAACAAATAAATAGAGGCCATTCATTTAGGTTTTAAATACAGGTTGTCCTTATTTCTAAAAACTCAAACTTGACAAGCCAAAATTTGACGTGTCCAGGCGAGAAGTGCTCTTTTACATAATAGTGCACCAACTTTGTACACACTTAATACCATTAGATTTATCACATTTTATCTTAGATACATATTAATATTTACTTAATAGGTAGGTACCTATACTGAATTAGTTGTGTTCACAATCGAGTACAATGTTTTTTACTTTTAAGTGATTACCTACCTATTAGGGTAGACTGGGTACGGTTGTGACAATTTTCAAATGATTGACTATAGCTTTTTATTTATGCTATTAATCTGAACAAAAAATGTATTCTAATGAAGTTTATTCATTACTTAAAGTATAAACATGAAAGTATATGTCTAAATCAAATGGTTAGTTCATAAAATGAAATTTAAAAAAAAAGGTAAATTGTCACAACCGTACCCACCCCAAGGGCGGTTGTGACAGTACTGGGGGTCAATAGTGACACGATGAAAATACTGTAACATGATCACAAAATAAGATAAAAATACTCTAAAATGCCAATAAAACACTTTAATTGCAAAAAATATTTATTTATTTTTATATAATAATCAACTAAATTATACTTTCCTAACAAAAGAATTAAAATCTTGGAACATTTTAATTTCTTACAACATATAAGGCACTATAGGATCTTTGGTTACAATCAGTAGTCTTCATTAGTACAGTCAGTCTTCATCTATACCCACTATTTAAGTACCTTAAAGTATTTATAACAGTCTGCACCAAATATAATATATTAATCATGTTCATAATCACATTAGAACTTAAACTCTATTCTATTTTGAAACTAAACTCAAAACATCTTTTAAACAGGAACTCAAATATTTTTTTAGAAATGTAGCATGTGAAAATTTATAAAAGTAAGTTTGACAACTAATCTAATGACAAATATAATACCGACTACCATTTGTACAGTTTACATGGGCCCAAAGGTTACACTTTCCTTGGCATCTAATCCATTTTTCGCCAGGCCTACTTTCAGAATATGGACCAAGGCACACCAAACAAAAATATTCTTCTTCATCTGATATTGACGGTGATTGTTTCCTTTTCGTTGCTTTACCTTTTCCTTTTCCTTTCGGCTCATTAAGATTTTTTTTGATGCCCTTTGCCTTCAGTCGTTTTTCTTTTGCTTCGTATTCTTGCCTGACTGCCTCTTTTTCAGGCGTGTCCGTGTAAATCGTAGACTTCTTGGTTCTAGGTCCTCGCGTTTTTCTTTGGGAAGCTTTTGGAAAGGGCCGAACAATTTCAGGAGAAAAAACTGATGGTATGGCAGAAGTAGATGGTTCTAATATAGAAGGTGAAAGTGGTGGATTTTTATTATTAGGTCAGTGCAAAACATCATGCATTTCCGCAGCTTGTCTAAAGAAGTCCCACGTTTAGTTTCTTTGTAAGCATCTTCACACTGATTCAAGCTGCACTGTGCTCTTGTAGTCTTTTGTTTGCGTATTCTAGGCATCTAAAACAATAAACAACCGCTTTTACTTATGTCACAACCGTACCCAGTAAAAATGTCACAACTGTACCCACAGATCGTTTTAATAAAAGAAACACCACCACGTCAAAAGAAAATAACCTACAATAAATGTAACCACTGATATTACACTGCTACTATTTGATTTATATTGATGAACAACACTCAATACCCTATCAGTATACATGTAATAGCAATTACGAAATAATAATGAATCAAAATACTTACTTTTTGCGTTCAAAAATCAAAATGTGCTCCTGGTCACTTACACTCTGCGCGTCGGATGACGCAACACTGTGACACAGGTTGAGACGTGCAAGGCGCCCGTCTTTCCCCTTGCACGCCCCCCGCTAATCCCTATATTTTCGACAATACAGCGACTGTCACAACGGTACCCTGGCACAACCGTACCCAGTCTACCCTACATGAAGGTTTTAACTTATCTTGCAAACTATGCCTTATATCCTAGTGAGGACGTCACGTGTTCATTTACATACCTATCTATATAGATAATGTTTATATTTTTTTAAAGAGTATCTAACAATGGAATTTTATATCTCGTTCTTCTCCATTTCAATCTACACTTTGGAACGAGCTTCACTGACAGACTATAATTCCATTTTGACGTTTCTAATGTGCCTGTAGGTATATTGTTTAGTTGGGATAAATGTTCTTGACTTTGAAATAGTTTTTTATTTTGATAAAAATACTTAGTGGTCCTTGTATTGCATTGATAACTGAGCTGTTTTGCCTCATGCGTAACCGCTAGTATTTGTGAGCTATAAGTACCTACCTATGTTAGAACTATCTTGCTAAACCTTAGGCGTTTTATTGTAAACGAATTAAGAATACTTATTTCCAGACAGTGAAAAAAAATTAAAAGTTTATTATTTAGATTATTAAGTACGTTCACGCGCATAAAAAACATTACCTACGTACGTATTCTGCAGAACTTTGTTCAGAAATCGCACAGCTAGATAATAAAATAGTTGCGCATAATGTTAAAATATAAGAAAAAATTGCAAAAATGTGTAAGGTAAGCAACTCGAAGAAAGAATTGTTTGCAATACCTACCTACTATCTAATTTGGATCGAGTGATAACAAAAGCTATCCTTCTATTTGTACGCAATCTATTAAATTATTCGCTGACGACCAGCTGATCCGCCCCTGTCTCATCCCCATCTGACACAGAAACTCGAAACACGATCGATAAAACGCACCTCCCATCAAATAGGTCGCGCCTAACTACGCCACTACGGAGCTAGGTAGTCCAAAGTCCCCATAAAATTCGACCCGTAGTACGTAATGACGGTCACTTAAAATTCAGCAAACAAGCAACAACATAAATAATACCATTTACACACAGTCCGGATCAAATAAAAATTGGTTCGCGATTAATCAAAAACAAAACACGAAACACCAAAGATTAACATGGCAAGATTATAAAAAAAAGTACAAAAAAAAAACATACCGAGTCGACGGATCAAAATCATAAATCATGCTCATTATATCCGAACCGGATTATTTTTTACCGAATAAAATGTTCAAAAAAGCATCAAAAGGCTGTAGGGAGCGCCATTTTGTAAGGGCACCCTCGATTTGGGCGGGAAAATGGGAAGCTACCTGCCAATCAGCGCGCTCGTTGCCAATAGGCGTTCTACGATCCCACCAATGGGAGGGAAGGACGGTCTGCTCATGCGCTTTCGAGTCGATCCATAGAATTATAGATATAATACGGCAGTGTGGGCTTGGCCGGCGCGGGGACACGACGTGTGTGACAAACGAACAATTTTTTTTTTGTAGAAATTAAATGTCGAAGTGCCTAACAGTTATTAGTGGAATTTTTATTTAAGCTTAAAACAACATTTTGGTGTATTCAGTTTGTGATAGAGACTAAAGTGTTTGAAAAGGAACTTTATTCAAGTGTAACATAGTAGACATTGGTAAAACACATTTATATTCATACAGTGTGATGTCATTGCAATAAATAAACAACTGGATCCAGTTTCTGAAGCAGACAAAGCGAGCTGTTTGTAGGAAAAGATAGAAAAAATAGAGTAGAAACGAAAAAAATCCGGTTGTAAGCGGTTTTTGCAAGGGTTTATTGGTTAAAGAATTAAAGGTGATCACCGGTGACGACATAACTGCGTCAGTGATGGTGATGGCCAGTGGGGGAGGTGGTGGACTGGTCCAGTCCCCACCCGACATGATGCACCATCACAATATCATGGACACCTCATCACACGTCGAAATGATGCCCAGTAAGTATTTTATTTATTCTTTCTTTATTAAATAAATCTTCTGAGTGCGGCCCTGGTCATTTGTTGTTGTTTTTTTCTATTGCTTTTCAAATAGGATTTTGTCGATTGCGGATTGATAGCCTATCGCTGAGTACAATCTAGGCTATTATGTTTTCAGTCTTTTTTTATTTCATTAACTTACACATACTTAGGTATTTTTCAATTTTTTTCATAAGAATGGTAGGAGTTCTTTAAGTTTATATTCATCAATCAATACATACATTGTCTTCAAAATAGGATGAATAAAAAAAATTTTTTTTTTTTGCAATAATGGTTAGGTAGGTATCTACCTAAATTAGTAAATTCACTTCAAGTCTTTTAGGCGTTTTCTTAAAAGCAACTTTTTTACCGACGTTTTAAAAACGACATACCTACTGAGAACAAAATTCTAAAAGGTTTACTTGGAAAAATAATACCTATTATAAATCAAAAGTGTGGTAAGCGCATTGATAATGATTAATTTACCTATAGGAATTTATCCGATAGGTAAATTGTAGGCTAATTTGAAAAATAAGTTGGAGACGGACTCCGGTTGCTTACGATCTACATGAAATAAGAGTTTTTTTTAAATATCGTAGGTACCTACCAATCTAGATGCTAAGAACATATCATAGGTATTTTTTAATTTACTTAAATGAAATGGAATACACTGGAAATACAGTTAAAAAAAACCAAGCAAATGTACCTACTTACATTGAATAGACAGTTCAATGAAAGTCATCAAAATAAGAATCGAAAAAAAAATCATTTGCAAGGTCTCATACCTGGCTTTAAGTGCAAATGTAACAAAAATAAAAATCTGAACAAAATTTTAGGTAAAAAATTAGCTCTACAAAAAAAACACGTTACCTACATTAGTACACCTACCTGCTAAATGTTTACGTCCTAAAATTACAAAATTCCCAGCACATTGTTAGTACAGTGAAGTGCTAATCTAATTATTTAGTGACCATAGATGGCGTACGTGCGACACCCGGTTCCTTACCGGTTCGGATCCGATCAGCTTTTAAGAGAAAGGTGACAATTATACAAAATTATCAACACGGTAACATCGCGTGTGTTCCCGTTTTACGATTCTTACGATTTTTTATTTATGACAGATTATTTTTTGTAGCGTAAATAAATATTTGAATAAATTTTTCATAAATTTAGTTTATATGTTGAATTTATTTATTCATGAATAAATAGTTTAGTTTCTGTGTTTTTGATAATTTCGTCGTAAGTACCTATTCTAGAATCAGTGTTTTTTTTCTAATTAAATATTTATGACGTAATTTTATGAATGAAATATGTGTCTGTTATGCAAATGCATACCTGAAGAATGTGTAGTTTCGTCGTATTACCTACCTACCTATCTATGGTAAAATATTTAATATATACCTACTATAGCTATAACTACTAATTTTCTATTTTTGGCTTAGGTATACCAAATTTCATCCAGTTTCGAGTTTATAATATTAATAAGTACCTAGTATAGTATACCTACAATTTCCAATAGTTTTGATCAAACCAATCGACATTTTTGACAAACAAAAGGTTTTTATACCTACTTATAAAAAAAATATGAAATAATAGGAAGATTTTACCTTTTAGGTACCTAGTCTATCTCACCGTTTGATATGTCAATAGTACCTATATAATTATTTTAAAGAAATATGTATAACTCGATTTCTTTTTTAAACTAATAACTTTGAATTTGAAGATAAGTTTTTTATTATTTTAGGAATACCTACTCGTACATTCCTAATAAGTTGTATTTAAGTGCATATATCTAAATTAACACTAGGTATATGATAAACACTAGGTATATAGTAATAGTAGGTAAGTAGGTAATTTTCTAAAAGTTTTTATAAGTAAATTAATTCAAATAGTTAACCAAGTAAGTACATATTTGAATAACTAAAAATAAATTCAACTTACATTTTGCAAAGAATTTTACCTTATTTTTTTTGTATTTTTTTTCGTTCAATAAACTCGATATTTTTCATCCAACACGTAGGTACTTACAAAGGTACATCTATAGGTATTCGCAACTAGTCAACTCAATAAGTCAATATTTTAACGAACTCAAGGTTTTTGCGCGACTGTCTTACATTTATATCAAGGCAAAAACAAAAATGTAATGAACATTAATGAATTTGTTATAAAATATATTATAAATGCACCATAAAGAAAGTCACATTCTAAGTTTTTGATGTGACTTAAAAAATACTAGCATAGGAAAGACACATTTTCTTTAAAAAATGCAAATTAATGTTACCTACAAGTATTAAGTTCTATAGAACCGCATCAAAATCCGTTGCGTAGTTTTAAAGATTTAAGCATACATAGGGATATAAGGACAGAGAAAGCGACTTAGATTTATAGGTACTTATTATGTAGCGGTTGTGTTGAATCTCTTTACATCATATTTTATTAATTTGTTATAAATTAAATTGCAATAAAATAAATACCAATTTAATTAATATTGTGGAGTGTGTGAAATGTACGTTTTAAGGTCTAAACAGATGTTTGAGATGTTTTGTTTTCTACTTATTTTACATTACATTACATTAATATATACGGTACGGTCAAGTACCTACCCAATGCAAACCGATTTCCGAAATTTTGAATGAAGAAAATTGAGTTCGATAGCTAATCTCAATTAATGATTTAAATTATTGAAATGAAATTCTTAAAAAATAAAAAAAAATATTGCAAAAAAATCTAAACTCTAAAATAGCCTAAGAGTAAGTACACTGAAACTAAAATAAATATTTTTTGCAAGTGTGTGTAAGTATCATTTGATATTATTTTTAACAAAAAAAACTGGACCATTATTTTTGTCATAAATGTTTTTTATGAACATTAAAAAAACAATTTTCATAAAAGTCAATTAAAAATTTTGCGAACGAGGCTTGTATGCACTTTACGTTACAAAACAAAAAAAAAACTTATAATATTTTTTTGTTAAGATCCCGTTATTAAAACTATTTGTTTAAATAACTATTTTTATAACGATGCCGCTATGCGCATAAAAATTACACAGCAAGCTGTTAGGTATATTAATATTTTAAAGCATAAAAACATTATTAACCATAGAGTCAGTAGTAAAACCTCTGTTTTTATACTTAAAGTCTTGCATTTAGTTTAAAACGGTTTTTAGATTGTACTATTAATGCTTACAGGTGTATTTCAAGTAGGCTAGGTAATAAAATAATTATTTTTTATACAAAATCTAACGGGAACCTAGTTCCGTAGTTAGGTTAGACAGAGGGCGCTAGTAACTAGTTTTATGGTTTTTGAAAATTTTCAGTTAGGTAGGTTTACTATAGGTAGTAGGTGCTCATTGAATTTAGCTTAAAATATGTACATATTAGGTGTAGGGTAGAACCGGGTAATACCGGTCAGGAGGTATTACCGGTCAATCTAAAATCTCAAAAACTACTGTGTTCCGACGCAAGTACACATACACAGCGAGTGGCGTGATGTCGCCGAGCGACATCTCCCCGGTCCCCGCTTAATTCCGCAGGCGACTTCTTGGGTGAATTCACGTCGTTTGTTTTCGCGCCTAGTTGATGTAAATTTTCGGGATAAAACGATAACAGGTGAGTGTTTATAATTTCACGTTTCTTACATTGTAACCTAGTATTGTTGCACCATAATTACTTAGCATTCAGAGTCATAATCGTTTTTTAACTTATTTGGTCAGGTTTAATATCCAGAAGATTTTTTATGAAGATGTTGCGAGTCGGGCAATGCCGGTCATGCTGACCGGTATTAACCACAAGTAAAATTGGTAAACACGGGTATAATTTATTTTACTATTAATGTTTTTTTTATTATTTTAGGATGGCTAAAAGAAGAAGCCAACCCAATTCAAAGGCGTCGTGGAGCCAAGAGCAACTAAACAGGGACAAATAATGAAACAACTACATTATGACAACCCCGTTCCTTCTATTTCCAGCATTGGTTAACCTGTCACTGTTAAGGATCTTTTGCCACTACGAAATTAGTCGAGGGACAAGAAAAAAACATACGATCTCGCAAACAGTATTAATAGAAACTCCCAACAAAGAACCTTTAGTCGAGAAAGAAAACAGAAAAATTATAAAGGAGAAGAAAAAGCCAATTCTTAAAATAAAAACCGAAAAAACGACTGATAAAAAAAAGGAAAATCAGTGGAAGTGAAAAAAAAGCTAAAAAGATAGTGCTAAAGTGCTCCAAGATATAAACAAATGAAATGAGAGGACGTCGGACTCAGAAGTAGAAATGACAGACCTGCATAAAGACGAAGACACCGATGCTGACGAAGATTATGAAAACAAATGTTTAATTTGCAATGATTATAGACGTGATAACGAGCTCTGGTATAGATGTGTGCTGTGTGGTGTCTGGGCGCACTCTGAGTGCTCTGGTTATGACTCTCCTGTGGGTTTCATTTGCGACTCATGCCTGAACAAAGCTTGACCGGCATTAGCAACCTACTGACTGGTATTACCTGCCGATGTGTCTAATACCAGTCAAACTCGATTTTTTTTTAAATGCTGATTGTGTTAAATTTGTTTAAATCATTGATCTGAATTAATGTGATTTTGATAGAAGAATACCTATAGTTTGATCGTTAAAAGGTTAAATAAAGAAATGTTTATAATTATTTGATTTGTGATCATTTTGCCTTAAGTGACCGGTAATACCCATTCTTACCCTAAATACTTATGAGTCACCGCGGCCTCGGCCCAGAGCAGGAGAAGGAACGGGGAGTTTTGAGTCAGTAAGAGTCTGACACTCTCTCTCGCCTTACCCTGGGCGGGAGAGTCATTTGATGATTATTCCCTGACAAAAAAAAGGTGTAAATACTTAATTAATTGTATTAAGATGTGACTAATGAGAAATCACATTACTATACTACATAGGTACCCTACTTCTGTCTGTACAGACCCTGTAGGCTATTCAGGTCTAAAATACTGTAAGTAATAAAATATTAACAAATAATATTTGCACTATCATTTTTTTATTTTAATAATTTTTATTTTTAGTTCGTAAATATTTTAGTTTGAGTTTAATATATTTTTATTATTTTATGTAGTAGGTAGGTACCTATGCATAATTACATTTTTGAATAATAATATTAAAATGTCTCTACGTAAAAAATAAAGTCTCAAGGTAAAATTTTTTGCGTGTCCAAAATTTTAGTGTAGATACTTAATCAAATAATGGGGATTCCATCCAATCTTACGACGAAAAGGGGAAGATTTATAAACCGGGGTCTTTTCGACCGGGACATTATTTTTGGCAGTGCAAGCGTATCTACCCATTAGAGGGTTACGCAGGAAATTTATTTGATAGAATGAATTATTGTTGTTTAGTTGCCGTTACTTTTATACTTACGTTTTATATTTACGTTGATTTTGAACCTTATGTTTAAGTAAATAGAGAGGTGTGTAAATTAATAAGAATGTACTTGAAGAGGTTTAAGTATTTTTCATAAGTTAAGAGTATATGCTAGGGTTATGGTTGCGGAGCAAGCGTATTAAGGTACCGCGGCCTCAACCTGAAGCAGATGAAGGTACAAGGAGGTTTTTAGTCATTAAGAGTCTGACACTCCCTCTCGCCTCCTCCCTAGAGCGTGAGGAGACATTTAAAATATTCCTTCTCAAAAAAACATTACTAAAGAACAACGCTAATACCTACATGTATTTGTTTTAAAAAAAACCTCTCCAAAAGAGTATTTTTTTATAAAGATAATCCTTGCATTTTTAGACTTAGTTTTTATATCTAAAAATATAATTTTAAAGGTATACAAAACACACATTTATTTTACATTCTAAAGAATTCAAACAATCTACGCAGATGAAACGAAAACGCGAGGAATTTTATCACCTATTACAGCGGCCATTTTTATTATTTTTAATTAATTATCTGTGGCTACCTAGCCATACGATTATACGAGTGTCAGTTATTTTTAAATGTCAACTTAAATTATATAAAAAACTCAAGCCTTTCAAATTACTCTGTGTAATTAGTGTCGTAATTTTTTAAAAGTATATCAATGTAGCTGCTAAATAATAATGGCTAATTGTTAAGTTTAATTAATCGTTTAAATTTTTAATTTTGGCGGGAATTAATAGTAGTTTTTTTATCTGTGGTAAGGGCCTATTAGTGACAAAAGTTGTTAAGGCTAAAAGAACGATATTTGAAATAGTTGATTACAACTTTTTTTTATTACAAGAACAAACCACACCTATATCATTTTATAATTCATGGATTTCCAAAACTGAATTGCGAAACATCTTTTATTTTTTACTATGTAAAAAGTATGGTATGGTAAGCAATTGATGCCGCCAATAGACAATAGGGCTGATGTTCAGCAGGGGTTGCGTGGCAAGCGCTATGAGGCACTGAGGCTCAGAGCAGGAGAAGGAATGGGACCTTTTTAGTCAGTAAGAGTCTGCCACTCCCTCTCGCCTCACCCTGCGTGAAAGAAGTCATTTAATGATTAAGTACAGAATTATACCCTAACAGAAAAACACCTATTTGGCAAAAATATTGCACACACGTTCGACACGTGCAAGTTGAGAATGTGCTCATTTGATTAGCAGAATGTCTCGAAGGCTGCAGCTATAAAACCTTCACCGTACGCTAAACAGTAAACAAATAATTAAAGAAAGTGCTGCCACTGGGGAACGTCTGTTTTAACAAGAAAACAAGACTGAATGTACCTATGTGTATCTATGTATGTAGGTATGTGTGAAATGTCTTAGTAACTATGCTTAGCGCCCGTTTCACCAACTACATGGAAGTTTCAGACAAATTTTCGTTCTATATTCAAATTATTTTTATGGTATAGATCGACAAATGAGCCCACAGATTACCTGATGGCAATCAGCACCGCCCATGGACACCCGCAACGTCAAAGGAGTAACGACTGCGTTTCGGATTCAGGGATACGGGTTTCGGATTTTTAAGACTTGGGAAGGGATGGGGGGAGTAGGGATTGGGCCTCTGATAGCCTCACTGACACAGCGAAACACAATGACGCTGTGGTCTTCACGCCGGTTTTCGGTAAGCATGGCACTCCCACACTTAGGTATTCAAATATACTTGTTACCTACAATATAGGTTGTGGTATATTTAGACACTGTAAAATGCGCTGTTAGTATACTAGAAGGATCTCTTTATAACTAGTTTTTATACGTATAAATAAATAATGAACAATATTTTCGAATTCTCGACAGACCGCCTCTTTCAATTTTTCAATTCGATTCAAATACACAACTGCTTCTGAAGGCAGTTGCGTAAAAAATATAAATAAAAAACTATTTATCATTCTAAATTCGGTGGCACAAAAGTGTGGGGTCACTACTTTTTTATGGGTATAGCCTATGAGGCATACTATAGACCACCAGAACGTTTTATGGGGGTGCGAAGTCAGTAGCATCTCACCAAGGCATGTTTACCGTAACCCGTTTTCCATAGCCGACGATAGAAAAAAAACAAGCCGTCCTCTTGTGCGGTAGACATTTTAAAATAAGAATAATAATAATTCTCGGAATTTAAATATCATTTTTGTTTTTATTTTTTAATACTATTTATTTTATAGTTTATTGAATAATAAAATAATGAATAATTTATACAAAGTGACAATAAACCGTGTTGTTTCCTTGTGAATGTAAATGTACATTTAATAAATGTTATTGAATAATAAAAATAATAATGACTAATTTATAATGTGCAACAGATACTTACAAAAAGGAAAAAAAAACATTATTCGGGAAAAGATAATAACAAAAATAATTATACCTAACATATTAAATATTTAAAACAAAAATGTTTATTTTATTAATATTTTATATAAAAAGTCTCTTAATTGACGAAGTCGCTTGCTCAGATCTTTGATTAATTAACACGATACACTATGTATTTCTTATTTAATTGACATTAGCTACAAGAATACAAACTGCGAGTAATTTCTAGTCGTTATTAATGAAATTACCTATTCTTAAAGACGTTAATGAGCGCTACATTAATTGATAGTACAATTTAAAGTTGCGTTATTTATAACCAGCAAACTGATTTGAGAATTTTCGGTACCTACAATTATTCTTCTTAAGAATTTCTTAGGTGAAATCTGTTGAGTAGAAGCTGTTTCATTTAAATTCTAATATAATAATAAAAAAGTTTGGAGTATGAGATTGAGGGAGATTTAATAATAGGCTCTTTCTTTAGTAGGTAAACACTATACTTTAAGTGTGTGAGTGCCATGCTTCAGAGCAAATGACACGGCTCGACCACAGTGCTATGGCCTCACAAGAAACCGGCTCAAAACAAAGTTTTTTTTCATGTAATAGTTCGGCAAACGAGCAGACACATTACTTGATGGTAAGCAATCAGCGCCACCCATGGATGCAACGGAGGAGTTACGACTGCGTTGCCGACCTTTTAGGGATTAGGGATTTGGAGATTTAGGCATTGAGGATGGATTGGGGGAGGGGAAGGATTGGGTCTCCGGTAACCTCACTCACACGGCGAAACACAAAACGCAATGCTGTGGTTGTTTCACGCCGGTTTTCTGTGAGGCCGTGGTATCACTCCGGTCGAGCCGACCCATTTGTGCCGAAGCTTGGCTCTCCCACACTTTAAATACTTTGTCCAATAAATATTTTTAGACATAAGAATAAACTTACAACGCCTTAGTCCGAGTAATCGCTAAACAGGTACCTATTACTGCATCATCAATCGAAAAAGCACATTACCACACACATTTGTAAAGTTGATAATAATTTGCATTCTAATATCACAAATGACCGTGTAAAACAACTAGAGATAAATATTTACTTAGATACTAATGTAATGGAAGATGATTTGGATGCTGATGCTATCGTTTCAGATAAAGATTTTACGCCTTAACATATAATATTAATATCTATGCATTTATTGGTTGTTTGAATATAAAATTAGCTAATAAGAGATATTATGGTTTAGCTATGAACCACCATCGGCGTTTGTTTCCAATTGCAACTCGACTTAGTCCTTCAAATAAGCATTGGAAAAGAATAACTTTTTTTATATTTCTTTTTCGTCTCCCTTATGAATGATCGAAAATATAGACTCCTTTTTTGTAAAACTATTACGTTTCAAACCCACGTACTAATTTTTACTTTGACTAAATCTACATCTCTTCAATATCTCCGTTTACACCTGCCCATAATGAAAAACCAAGCAAAGTTATTAATGTTATTGAAAAATAAATTGCGCCGAAAAACGGTTAAATGTTTTTTCAATTCTTACAAAAGCTTCCGATCACCTTATTATTAAATGTAATAAAACGAAATTTGAATTTTATAACTTCTACTACGTGTCGAAACAATGGAAGACGCGCGCGCGTGTCGGACTCTATGATCACCGCATTACAAGTTTACAATCACATTTATAGTGTTAATTTGTGAGCTTTTGTGACGGACTGCCGAAAGGATGTAACTTAGGCCCAATAATGTTTTCGAAAAGGAAAGACTGGTTTCGTACTTTTTTATATATTTACCTATCTGCTCTCTTAATATATTTTTGAATAAAGTCAAATTCAGATATTTCTTAAGATATATTCTTTGTCGCTGAAATCGAAGGCTATAACTATAATTTTGTACTATGCTAGTTACTTTAAAACCAATGCCGGTGACTTAATTACAAAGTAATTTAGCTAATTATATCTATCCAGCGACGTTAGACTAATAGAAACCTACATTATCACCGATTACCTTTATTGCTACCTATCCTAAACCTACCACAGCGTGAAGCTACCCACTCAGAGGGTTAACTGTAACATATGTTAAGTTGAACCGTTCGTTATCTAAAACAAATACCCAGTAGTTAAAGTTTAACTTATGCAAATAACTGATAACTGCGGTAATACAGTTAACATGTGTACCACTTGTTTGTTTGTCTGTTCGTTTATTGGACAAGCATGTGCGGATTAAATGGAAGGTTTATTTATTGCTTTGTATTTTCTAAAGAAATTTTGAGTAGCGTAATTGACCGTTTATAACGTAGATACAAACCCGTCGTCGCAGGTCGTTGCAATATAACTTAGCGTTTTGGTGACGGACAGAGGAAAATAATTATTTATATTTATTGATATTTTTTAAGAGGTTTTCCTGTGACATGTGTGCGTTTACAAGCATACAATTTCACATACACATTACACCAAGACTCGGACCGATTTGTGGATCACACAAAGAGTGGTCCCGTGGTGGAAACGTGGTGGGGTCCCTGACTCTTCCCATAAGTGTCGTAAAATACCTATTTTATAGATAACACGGCTCTTTGGCAAATAGCGATCTACAAACCATCTACTAAAGAGACGATTATGTCAAAGCCCCTAGTCAAACGCTGAACTGACACGAGCTGTTGATTTGTTAGGTGTACCTATATGCAATACAATAAAACCCATTTAAGCGCTTCATATTATGTGTTTTCATTTTTAATAATCCTCTAGTGATTTACTAGAAACATCGGCAGAAGGCATTAATTAATTTATGGCTTCATGCACAACAAAATGTACATATGGTGGACTTAATGCATTGAACATTCTCTGCCAGCCTAACGATTGAGGCACGTAGAGAAAACTACGGATGACAGATGCAAGAACCAATTTAATAATAAGTAATGTATGCAAATAATTTCAAATATCGATATTGTATTATTAATATTTTATACAGCAAGCGCATTGTAAATTACAATACTTACCTTCTAATACAAACAGTTACAAAAGTACCTACCTACTTAACTATAATAATCAATAAATAATACCTAGTGTAATACAAAAACAATTATGTAAAAACCTTTTAACCCTAAGCAACTATTCCATGCAAATCTGTCGAGCAGTTTTCGATATGATATAAACAAACGTGTTGATCGAGCGTTAACATGTAAATGCAATATGTAGGGTATAAAGGACCCTATAATATATCTTATCTTATACATTGATATTCATGTGGAGGTAGCCAAAGGGCAGATCTAGTATCAAGAATGCACAGATGACGCTTACATATGTATTGACCAGAAATATTTCTTGATACTCGTTCCTTATCTACTAGATAAGTTGGAGTCGGTTTTCAAAAGGATATTTAGTAAGTGTGCATATAAAATTGCTGTGGGGAGGTTTATTAATATGCCGTGGACGATGGTTGTATGTATAAACAAGACTCTTTGTATAAAAAACTTTTTAAATTGCTAGTTTTGGTTTACATAGGCAATGCTAGTGGTGGGTCTGGCTACGTTTTTAGCCACCCGATCAACTTTTTTTTATTTATTTATTGAGGAGGTATGGGGGGAAAGGGATTGGGCCTCCGGTAACCTGACTTACACGGCGAAATACAACGCTGTGGTTATTTCACGATGGTTTTCTGTGAGGCTCCGATATCACTCCAGTCGAGTTGGCCTATTCGTGCTGAAGCATGGCTCTCCCACAATCTTATGTCGGGTGTCATAAAAGTCGACATAATATAGGACAACATATTGTTTAAAGACCGAACACCAGCGTTCTCTGATACAAGAACCTTTGAAACTGCGATCTCCGGATCCAACCGCCTTGTGGATATATTGGCAAACGTTTGTTTGTAACGGAAAGCTGTAGGGTTTAACTGAATTTTATAAACCATTAAATTAACGAAATGTTCTTTCTAAACACCATCACAATATCAATTAAAATTTCCAATCACCAATTTAATTCAAACTAACCCTGTAACGCCGGCGTCAAAAAATGTTAATCACTGAACAGTTTCCGGTGATTTTGATCAAAAGATACCGCTTAGCGCCTCCAAGTGACCACATTCAAATGACCACATTTCGGAAGTCGAAAAATGTTGAGATAATGATCAAAAGTACCCGATAGCCGGCGAACAGTTAATGTATTTGCTTCAAGTGGTATTAAATTAACATTTTTTTTTCTTTCTTTTTGTCTTACTCTGATTTGAATTTTGGGAGTATTTCTGTGTAGGTTTGGGGAATCTTTATTGAAGTTAACGTAAGAAAGTATTTTTTGTCAAGTTTGGTTGTAAGTTTGGTTTCTCCCGCCCCGGGTAAGACAAAGCGGAGCGTTCCTATTTCCTGCTCTGGGCCGATGCCGCGGTGCCTCATTGCACTTGCCCCACAACCTCAGCTGAACATCATCCCTATAGGGCCCCGTCTGTGGTGGTCTATTGGCTCTTTAAATCGCGCGCGGATCGCTACGCGCCTCGGGTCTGGTTTTGGTCGGGCGGTGAGCTACATTGACTCGCCGTACCGCAGACCCGCAAGATTATTTTGATTATTTGTAATAGTAGTAAACATTACAAGCACCCTTACATTTACAAGAAGTTCCAAAAGAACCCAGAACCATTTCAAAATGTATAAAGACCTTTTGCTTCTTGCCAAATATTTACTAGATATACGGCCGAATCAAGTTCAATTAAAAGTCTAGGTCTCCTCACTATGTTATCCTTCATCGTAGGCCTTCGGTCGACGGTTTATCGGTCATTCACGATCGATGTAAGTAAATGATTTGATCCGAGAATCAGTTCTCTTACAATTGTCCTTTAAAATAGTGGTTTAAAGAGAATTAGAAGACACAAGAGCGACAGAGAGAAGAGAGAGACAGATAAATGCAGTTCCTCACAGAAAACCGGCGTGAAACAACCACAGCGTTGTGTTTTGCCGTGTGAGTGAGTAATCCGAATCCCTAATCCCCAAAAGGTTGGCAACGCACTCTTAACTCCTCTGTTGTTGCGCTTATCCATGGGTGGCGCTGATTGCCTACTATCAGGTAATCTGTATGCTCGTTTGACGAACAAAAGTATACTTACAACTAAAAAACCCGAAGCTCATCAAGTTCTTAATAAAAACGTGTAGGTACATACATACATACAACATACAAGTCATGCAGTTCATTGTTCCTCGTGTCGTTATCAGACACATTCCCATGAACTTTAAAACAGTGGCAGATCAAACTACTTAATTAGTATTATCGTTTAAAATTCATGAGAAATTATATTTGTTCACATAATACCACTCTTGTTGTTCTTTGGAATAAGAGGTCAACCGCTAAAACCAATGTAAAAATCATCTATTCCAACTAAACCGTACATAGGTACTTTTGAAACGTCAAAATAGAATAGTAGTCTGTCAATCAGTTCGTCAGTGAAGCTAGGTGCTCGTTTCAAATTGTAGATTCGAATGGAGAAGAACGAGCAAGAAATTCCATGCTAGCTTACGCTAAGACCAAATGAGATAAGGTCTATATTATTCCGCGGCTCTGGTCTAGAGCAGGAGAAGCAAATTGGTGGGTTTTAGTCAGTAAGACGGATTGTCAGAACAATGCCTCTCGTCTGATCTAGGGCGGGGGAAGGTATTCGACGATTTTGTTTACTCGAAAAAGCCGCTACGAAATTCTATGCCTGATTCTATGTTTTCCGAAGCCTAAAAGACACTGTTAAGGCCCAAATGAATAGCGTATGGATAGGTGTCTCCCATTATATGTAGCATTATTGCTGAAAGAAAGTGAGTTATTGATCACCTGATGGTAAGCGATCAAAACCACCAGGAGACAGAAGAAATGCACTTCGCGCCCGTCTTTTAAGAAGAGATTACTCTCTTTTTTAATGGTTTTAAAGTCGTATCGGTTCGGAAATACCGCGGCCGTTCATTCTACAGTTTCGCTGTTTGAGACTTAAAGATTTGCTTAAATGTAAGCAGAGGATGCAAGCGCAATGATGTAGATGAATGACTCATTGTGATCCATCTCGTTCGCTCGTTTGCCGTTTTAAGACATAAAAAATCGAAATTTTGAAGCAGATATCTTAGTATGTTCAGTCCGTATGACCATAAATGCTAAGCTGATTTGCTGACTTAACTTTAAGCCATATGTAGACAAGGAGAGAATTTCCGCAGTTGTCAGTGAGCGTGTTCTTCTGAGACAAATGAACTCAGAAGTTTGCAATGATATACATACATAAAGGCATAAGCTTTAAAACTACGAACATACAGAAATCTAGACTCTATTCAGTAGTCATCATCATCAGCCTATAAATGCCCACTGCTGAGCAATGGCCTCTTCTCACACGGAGAAATGGTTTGAGCATTAATCACCACGCTTGCTCAATGCGGGTTGGCGATTTCAAACTTACAATTAGAAATTATAAGTCCAGGTTTCCTCACGATGTTTACCTTCACCGTATGTCAGTGGTGTCTAAATAATCATAGAAAGTACATATAACTCGGAAAAAGTCACATTGGTACTTGCCAGGTTTCGAACCCACACCCTCATGCACGAGAAGCGGGCTCCTTAACCTTCGGGCCACCACGACTATTCAGTAGTATTAGCAGTAATTTTAACTTCTACTCTACTTCTTACAAAATGCGGTATAATGGCAAATGCTAAACAATAATGGCGCTTGCAACGTTTAAAAAACTTACCAATACACTTAACTAACAAAAAACAAAAAAAAATGAAGATCAAACTTTGAACTCAATATTCGGAAGTCAAAAAGGAAGATCAGATAACCGAAGATTAAATACGCCGCTAACACTATTGAACAAGTGTGAGAGAACCGAGCTGCGGTGTCTTTGATCTTATCCTAAGTTCAAGTGTTGAACCACGTTCATATTTTTAAAGTTAAATTTAAAAGTCATATTGAATGAGCTATTGATTATGTTGAAGAGTATTATTTTGTGGGAATAAAAGATGAAATAGAAATGGTCTCTGTTGAAATGAATATAATCAATCAGTCACAAACACATTGCATCTGTACGCGATGCCAAGAATTTAAACATTTTCCCCTTAATCGCTAAGTCCTTAATTGTCTTTAATACCAAATAAATTTTGAGAAATATTCGTGCCTATATTTTATACTAGCTTTTGCCCGCGACTCATTTCACTGGGAATAGTGATTTAGTGTAGATTTTTGGTTTAAAAAATCCTATGTCCTTTCTTGAGTTCCAAACTATGTCTGTACCAAATTTCACAAAAATCAGTTCAGTAGTTTAGGCGTGAAGAAAAGACAGACAGAAAGACAGAGTTACTTTAGCATTTATAATATTAGTTTGGATTCTTTTCTCTCATTACTCCAAAACAAAACCATCAATTACAAAATCATCCCAATCATTAATCCCAAACAAATGAAATCAGACCGAACACAAACTGAAATAATCTCCTATACCAAACGTAACCCTTTGAATCTCGAAATAATTACAACGACCGGCCATATTCAAAAAAGACCTGGCCCTTATCGAATGTCCCCATAAAAGCGACTGTGCTCGAGAAAAAGATACAAAAAAGTTTTTATACCAACCTACGTTATCTTAGTCTGGCGCCGGTGGCACGAATTTTCGACTGCTTTTTTTTTCACGAAGAATATCCACGTAATTGACAGAATTTACGCAGCTGATAACAGTGTGGAGTCTGGACTGGTTTATATGGACCCTGGAATGTCTGGTCACTGTGTATTGAAGACGTTATGGGTACTTTAAAGTGGTATTTAAGTGTGGGATAGGGAGTGATACCCCAGCTTAACAGAAAAAACCGACGTGAAGCAATATTATTTACTTTGAGTGTCGTCGTGTAAATGAAGTTTTCGGAGGTCCAATCCTCCCTATCCTCTATACTCAAATCCTCTATCCGTAAATCGATAACAACAACGGAACGTACCCGTAGTAACTCCTTACTGATATTACAAAATATATGGACGGTGCCGATTGATTGCTATCAGGTAGGTAATCAGTCTGCTCGTTAGCCGACATGTGACTTAAAAACAAACTTTAGAGGCTTATTATTTTATTTTATTTATTTGGCTCACCAACAATTGTTTACACGATAAAATATTAAATACATTCATCATAATACAATACTTGTGTAACATTATCATGGTGAACCAGAGCAAGAATCTTTAAATGATAGGTTATGGGTCATGGATGCTTCGAATACCAAAAAGTGGGCATTCGCGCTTTTCTTTTTATCAAGGACACGTACAGTCATAACATTCAAAGAGTCAGTATATCTTTTGCAAAAACTAAGATATATGAGTTATTTCATAACGTAATTCTGAAGTTTATTCGCAGACAGTCTTTCTTCCAACAATGTATTATGAAGCTTTGTTGTAAAAAAATTTTGGCTGTCAAGTTCTGACGTTCGAATTTCAAATACAATTTTAGGGATAAAATGGAAGTATTGTATTCTGTAGTGCTAATATAACCAACCATATTCTAAGTACAGATGATACAGGAAAAATAATAAGGAAATTATTGATGATGTAGCACCAACAGGGTAATAGGCGATTAAATAATAATAATATACCTAATAACAAATTTGGCATACGACAGGATATATTTAACACAATCGAGATAAGCAAAACGGGATGTCATTCTACCATTAAAATGTCAAAATTTTATCCTAATTAGAAACGGTGATTATTAGAAATTTATTTTTTAAACCTATAGCTTAGGATAGTTTTTTATGTAATATAATATAGGGATTAGGGATTTAGAGATTTGAGGATTGAGGAGGAATTGGGGGAAAGGAAGGATTGGGCCTCCGGTAACTTCACTCACACGGCGAAACACAACGCTGTGGTTGTTTCACGCCGGTTTTCTGAGAGGCCATGGTATCACTCCGGTCGAGCCGACCCATTCGTTCCGAAGCATGGCTCTCCCACACTTAAGCAGTTCCTCAAACAAACTGACAAATAAGATGATATTAAGTAATCAGTTTAATTTTGTCTGTGCGGTTGGCGTAGTTGACTGCTGTGCAACGTGTCGCTTGTTCGATTCTCGCACGGAACAATACTTTGTGTGGTCCACAAATTGTTGTTTCGGGTCTTTGTGGTTTATGTATGTGCATTTGTATGTTTGTAAACGAACTCACGACATCAGAGACTTGTCAATCAAGAATCTTGTGGATGATCATCCCCAAAAAAAGTGCCGGCTATGGACATCTGCAAAATCTACGCTATGTTGAGTTAGAGATTTGAGGATTATGGATAGGGACAAGGACTAGGTAGGCATGTTAAGTCCTTTCTTCTTAATTCTACTATTCAACCACATACTATTATTAATTTATAACAGACTGAACATACGAGTATTCAAGTCCAAAAACAAAACTATAAATTCAGGAAGGATACTAACTTAATTACTAATTTAGCTGTCTGATATACCTAATTTGGAAGAATAAATTAGATACTGTAGGCAAAATACTGCATAATTAATGTAATTTACAATACTGGTGTAACAAACGATGACTATTATTCTTCTTAGTTAATTACTTATGCAAAAAAGAATGACAACACTTTTTTTTACTTTATTGCACCAACCATTTCTACACTCACTGCATCACCCAAAGGTTGGCTAGCGAGAGTAATTTTAGGCATTAAGCCCACCCATATATTTTTTACATAAAGTTAAATAAATAAATAATACACAAAATGTAAACATTTAAAAATTTTCAACACATCGAAAGCTACAGAATCACTATCATCGAGTATTTACCATAACCATTACGCCCAGGTAAACAATGATAAACGAAAATGCTGCCCCACCGACCATGACCACCGCAAATTCTCAATTCTCAAAATATTTTCCAAAATCTACGGCGTCAATCTCAATTTGACAACACCCGCCCGTTTGACAGCTGTCATATTAGTGTGACAACTGTGTAGCCGCCTTTTTTTTGACGTAAGGACCTTATTTTTTTTCCAAATACTTAATTGAAACGTTACAAGGATTCGGGATTCTTAATTAAGATAAATGATTTTAAGCATTGGTTTTATAAAGAAATTACTGATTAAGTATTAAATAATTTTGTGTCAGGGTAAACAGACAAAATTGCGGTAATTCTTGTTTTACCTATCTCTTAATATCACAAAATAGGTAATAATAGGGAGATGAAATGAATATTGAAAGTCGCTTTCTCTGTCCCTAAATCCCTTTGTATGCTTAAATTAAAAATAATTTTGATGAAGTTTCCTTTAATAGATAGAATTATTTCTATTTATAATTACATCCATTAAATACAGGACAAATTAAGTAGGTCACTGGTAATGAAATAAAAAAAACGTCCAGTAATCAGGTTTAGGATAATCAAATAACAACCTTCCAATATCAATCAGATGTTTTTTTTTACATGAATAGTTTCTTAAATGGCTGATAAAAACATTTGTTAAACAGTTACAGTAAGAAAAAATAATAAATAAAATAAAAAACTTTTAATTTCACCTTCAAGCTTGTCATTTGCTAAATTCCAAAGTCAAAAGTCTTAGTCAGCCATTTTTTTCCAAAGTGACAGGTATTTTTTTTTTGTTTAAATACTGTCATTTTTGTTCGATGACGTTTCGGCTAAATATTTGCTGTAATCTCAAATAACGGGTGATAGTGGCGCCTTCTGGTGGGATCGTGATAGCTTTGTTAAAGTTTTTGAATTGAGTTAGTGCGTAAGCAGGGCTATAATGAGGACCGTTACTTTTTGAATTTTTGAGTTTTTACTGTTACCGTAGTGTAATGAACAATTTGTTTTTTTTTATTCGATTGCCTTATTCGATTGTAAATAACTAATTAAAATATAATTTTGTTTTTATCAAATCATTTTGTTTTTAGTTCCAGATTTAGACCATCAATATATTTTTTTAAACGTATAATATTAACGCGATAGGTAGATAATTATCAAAACACTTTCGAAGGCTTGACGTTTCGACCTGGTTGCACATGTCGTGGTCGCAAGCAAACTGTACCTTTCTTTTAATAGGTTGTTAACATAAACCGTGGAAGTTTAAAAGCTAATTATATATGATATTTAATGAAAATCTACGATTGCTTATAAATTTTAAAATTTAAATTCGAATATCAACCAAGAAGTTGGTAAACCAAACAAAAAACTGAGCAAAAATCATCCTCAAATATATTTATTTAGCAAAACAAACACTGGACATTTTATAAATGAAAAACAGGACTGACCCTTTCTGAGACAAAGATAAAATAATATAAGAAACGTTACATTGCCGCACAAAGATTTCTGCTTACTTAACTTTCAATCTAATCACTTACGTATTAAAAATCATTTTCCAAAACACAAACAAACCAACAATAGTCAAAAACTAATGCCATTGTCACTAGTAATTCGACACTATTTTATAACAACAAACTCCTCCGTCAATCCAGACTTTAAGCCGTTGTGATAGAGTTTAAAGTTTAATGACAAAAAATGAAAAAAAAATAGTATACTCGTGATCGTACGAGGCGCCATGCTTTTGTCGCCAGCGTAATGTCGCGCCGATGATATCCGGTGAAGAGAGAGAGAAAAAAAAAGAAAAAAAAATGTTTTTTTTTTATTCTTCCCATTCGGTAGGGCCAGTGACCAAAGGTTCTAAAATACAGGACCTCTAATGATTTATAGTGGACTGCCGTTGAGATGTTTTTTCTATTGTTTTTGTATTCGGAAGTTGAGATTTAGGGGCGTTGTGTTGGCGCCTCCAATTGGCATAATGTGGACTGAGTGAGTGAAATTTTTTGGCAAATCTGCCCACAATAGACGAATGGGTCGACCACAGAGTTTTTACATGGAAGCTTCTTGTTTTGTTCTGCTAAACATCTGTGTAGTAAGGTATAGGGGTTTTAGTGTGTAAGAGCCATGCTTCGGCACGAATAGGCCGGCTTCACCGGAGTGATACCACGGCCTCACAGTTACCAGTTCTGAAACTACGCTTGAGTTGTTTAACACCGTGTGAGTGAGGTTACCAAAACCCCATTTATCCCTATAATTGTGTAGTTTCTTAAAAAAAGTAACTTCAACTTATAAAAAACCATAAAATATACAAAAATAATCACATGTCTACGATACAAGTAGGTACTTAGGTAATATTCGTATTTTTTTTAGTTAATTCTAGAGAACTAAGGGCTGATTTTTCAATAGCCTGATAAATGTTATCTGAGGAATAAAATTGTTGCTGTCACTGTCTTATACAACCATTCTGACGTGACAGCATCATAATTATTCGCGAGACAACTTTTATCTAACCATTGAAAAATCAGCTCTAAGTATGCTATTTGATGTAAACAAATTATGAGGTCGAAACGTATTATTTCTTGAAAAAAATCATAATAGAAATAGGTCCTTTTTGCCATTTCGGAAAAGTATTAAATTTGCCTAGTTGGAAACTTCTGTTCCACCTATCCAAAAATCTTTTATCCCTAAAAGGGTGGGTGGATCGGGTCTTAGGCAAAGAGGATATAACCACTAGAGAGGTCAAATATCGTCATTGGTCTTAGGCAGCCTCACTCACACAACGTATGTAATTAATCATACGCAAAATACAAATTCCTAAGAACGACATCAAATTAACGATTAATTACGAAGTTTACATAACATTATATGAAAGAATTTGGTGCCTAATTAAGTGAATTAAACACTAAACTAAACACTAATTAGTATGGCGATAAAAATAGGTATAATTTATTTTTATTATTTGGAATTGGACACGCGGTTTGTATTAAAATAAATAGATTTTACTTACACATATACCTATCAGATATCAAAGGAAATATTGATTTAAAACAAATTCCTTCACGCCTACCTTAAATAAGTAGGTATGCGAATGTCAACAGCTGGCATGTAAAAAATACTCCAAATCAAGTACCTACATGATTTGGTAAAATATAATCGAGTTTTAAACCATTGACTGCCGACAGAAAACTATTGAATTCAAATCCTCAATACCATTAGTCACTGATGACCTACGTGGCGGTTAACCTGTTAAGTGTGGGAGAGCCATGCTTCGGCACGAATGGGTCGGCTCGACCTGGAAAACCGGCGTGAAATAGCCATAGCGTTGTGTTTTGCCGTGTGATTGATGTTATCGGAGGCCTAATACTTTCCCTCCCTGTATTCCTCCCCGATCCTTAAACGCCCAAAACCTCTTACCCCCTAAATGCCGATAACGCACTACCTAGTCCGTTGCTTACCATCAGGTAATTCGTTTGCTCGATTGTCACCGTATCACAGATAGAAATGTAATGTTGTTTGTATTATTGCTTATTATGAAGAACCGTTTACTTGTACTGTAATCGTCAATTCGCATTAAGCAAGCATGGTGATTAAGGAACATTGTTTCTTTATTATTAAGACGTTACCCACCAAGTGTAACTAAGATTGGTTCTTATCTCACCTCTTCTTTGACGACTCCAATGATTCTTGGTGTTCAATTGACAACCTATGTGTAATTAGGTGACGTCTCTCTGAAAGATCGTATTCGAAACGAGGCGATCCGACAGAGCACTAAAGTTATCGATGGATTAACAAACTGAAGTGGCAGTACACCACGTCTAGGCAAACGTAGTGTAGTAGTGTAGTAGTAGTGCTAGTATATGATAATAAATTCATCTTAAATTTTATTTAATACATACATTATATAATATTGGGTGACGTTTTTGTCCCGTTTTTTGTCCGTCTGTTCTCATTGTCATAAAACCCTTTACAGTAGCTTGAGGGCTGTCAAAAATATGTTTTTTTTTTGTTTTACTGTTCGGCCCGGGACACACTGAGTATAGTATAAAATTTTCGAGTCTATATTTTATTTTTCGATAATGTTGATTTAATTTATACAGTACTGGCGTTTCACACGGGAGCTTTGTTTAATAATTAATTTATTTACTATATAACGAATGTTCTTATAAAAAACTTCCTCTTTAATCACTCTATCTATCCGACAAATCGCATCAAAAATATAAGCATTTTAAGCACACATAGATAAGTATAGGGACTGAGAAAGCGACTTTTTTATGCTATGTACCTAGTGTAATTTTGTTAAGTATGATATGCCTTTGTTTTAATTCAGCAAACCCCAACGCGAACGCCGGCGTTCGATATTTCCATTTTTAAAGACTTTTGCACAGCCACACTAGCTAATCAATTAATTGATATCTCAAATATAAAATATATCATTACCATTTCTGTAGCCGACCTTGTATGTTCACATATAGCAGCGGCCATCAAGAAGGTCACATATTTTCAATCTATTCAAATGAGACCAGTTTTTCCTAAGTTAATTTATTAAATTATTGAGTTCAACATTATTTTATGCATGGATGAACAAATTATAAAAATATACTTAACTGTAACTACCCCTACATTAGGATTTTTTCCAGTATCGTTTGCGTTCACAAACATATAAATTCACATACACAAACCACCCAGACCCAGACTCGAAACAACAATTTTGTGGATCACACAAAACTTCCGTATGGTAGTCGCACCCGCGACACGTTACACAGCAGGCATTTGCACAGCCATTACGCCAACCGTGCAGTAAAAGTATATTTTAAAAGTGTCAATTTTCATGAAAAATGTTTGCTTAAACATATATTATATTGTGTTATTTAGTAAACACGCAACAAGACAAAATTAATACGCAAAACTGACACATTAACAAAAAAATAAAATAATTGTTATTTTTAAATTAAATGTTTTTGAATTAAGAACGATTGTATTTCGTTTTTAAACAAACAAATCTTCAATGTAACAAAAAATATGTCTTACCCTCTGTGTACCCACAACCTAACTGAATACTTTAGTCAGTAATCTCGTAAGCCGACAGATGACGTTATTAATATTTTTTTATTAGAATATCTCAAAACAAGTGCAGGACAGAACTGGATCTGATGAACATACGCGTTCAGAGGCGCCTCGAAACTACCATTATATATAGGTCTACTACTTAATATTATAAAGACGTAAAATTAAGTTTGTTTGGTGTAATCTCTGGAATCACTGGTCGGATTTCCAAAATTATCTCACTGTTAAATAGCTACAATATTCCTTTTTGCTATAGGCTATAAAACATCACGGTACGATCAAGTGGAGCCAAGTATCGAGTAGAACCGCGAGAATATGTATCTAAACAAAATGTCATGCCGCTAACTACAATAAGATTCTATTTTCAAAGAATTTCAGATAAGAATTAATCTCAAATCATTTGGTAGTAGTAAGGACAAGATTTTAAGCTTTTTTTTTCAAAGATGGCGTCGCGATATTTGAATGTAGACGTCAGAGCGCACTGATATTATCTGTGGTCTTAATTTTGTGGCCATAAAGTAAAGACTGTTCGAAGAATGTTTTGTGGTTTTCTTTGAATTAATTTTGTTTGTTTAACTTTAAGTCAATGGTTATTTCGAAAAGGTGCTATACCTTATAGTACTGCAGGCGAATTATTGCTTTCAGTACTATGGGATTTAATAGAACCCAGAAATTTGACTTGAGGTTTGACTTAAAACATTTCTATAATATAGGTACTTAAGACTCAATATCATTTTATTTTTAATTCATAAATTCTACGTCGAGGAATCTTTTTAACAAAATGTTAATACTCCGCTGTTCGCCGTCTCTATGTCTGCCACCAGGCACAGGCCTTTAAACTGAGATAGTTAGACATTTGTAATATTAATAATTTGTAATAAATATATGAAACAAAAGTGATTTTGATAAGTCATTCTTCGTATGCAAGCCAGACAATCACTGGGCGGATTAAAAGTGGACAACTTCGTTCACAATACTAAATAACTGATAATCGCTCCCGCTAACACCACAAGCGTATCACCCGTCGCCTTCATGGCCCCAAACAAGACAGTAGCCTCTTAAACCTCCATACTTTAGATGACATACTATCACACCAGCATTTGCTTCCCACGGTAAGACTAATTAGATTACACTGCTTTACTTGCACTGAGCAGCCAATCAGAGACTGATTGACAGGTCCGATTCTATTATCTACATAGTTTTGTATTCGATTCTCGTACGATTAAGAGTCTAGGTTTTCTTGTGGTGGTTTTTGAGTTCTTTTTGTAACAGTATGTTTGTGAAATTTACCAAAGAAGGACAGTGTTTGTAGTTTTTTAGTAAACGACTAGCTATTCTCGCGCAGTTTCACCCGCTGCTCGGCTCTATTTAACCGCAGCGTGATGTAATATAGCCTATAGCACTCAGGAACATTGTAGCTATCTACCAGGGAAAAAAATTTGGCAATCCGACAGGCGGTTCCAAAGAGGAGTTTGTTGAAGTTTTTTTTCTAAGTTTGTATGTAGGGTATTACCTCCTAGTAGTTCGCATCATCGCTTACCACCAGGCGTGATAGAGGTCAAACGCTTGGCAAATAAGAAATAAAAAAATCAACGTCAAAATAATGTTATTGTTCAAATTATTCTTTTTTTTAGAAGACTTGCAAGCTCTGATTGACTTGTGATCTCTTCCTCACCTATATTTTTTTTGTAGTCTCCTGTCGCCCAGGTTGAGGCGAGAGGAAGTGTCAGGCTCTTACTGACTAAAAACAACAGTGTTCCTTCTCCTGCTCCAGGTTGGGGCTACGGACCGCTTGATCCACAACCCTGGATTATGTTGATTATCTATCATCACCAGCCTATAAGTGCCCACTGCCTTTTCTCATACGGGGAAAGTTAGAGCATTAATCACAACGCTTGCTCAATGCGAGTTGGCGATTTCAAACTTATAATTAGAAATTATAGCTTCAGGTTTCCTCACGATGTTTATATTCACCGTATGTCAGTGGTGTCTAAATAATCATGGAAAGTACATATAACTCGGAAAAAGTCACATTGGTACTTGCCAGGTTTTGAACCCACACCCTCAGACATGAGAAGTGAGCTCCTTAAACTCCGAGCTACCACGACACTCTCCGGGCTACCAAGACACTGATTTGTTGAATACCATATCCTTAAAAAAGTAGCTACGTATAAAAACCTTCCTTGTTTAACCGAAGCCACACCGAAAAAGAAGAACACTCCTAATTTCTAACAAAAATACCTATCTTTCTTTCCTTCTTTCATTCATCCAAAACCACTTGAATCCCCACAAGCACCGCGGTCTTTCTCCAGCAGAAATATCAATAGTCAATCCATTACGTACATTTTTTACCGAAGACTTTTTTTTACCGTTTCGGTAAACAGTGTTACCGCGGCCAGCTTTGGCGGTAAAACGAGGTAAAAAAGGCTTATAGGCCGGAATAAATATTGGGCAGTTGCAATGGTACTCGAGTCACGGGTACTTAATAAGCAGAAAGCTGGCTCGGTTGTGGAAAAATGGCGACGATTTTGAAGGTTTTGGTGGTGTTCAATTTAATTTTTTTGAAATATAATAGACTTGCTACTGCCGCGCGGTTTCATCCACTTCTTGGTTTCTTTATTATTCTTAGGGTGATGTTTTATAACCTATAGCACTAAGGAACATTGTAGCTATCTATCAGTGAAAGAATTTTGCAAATCCGACCAGCGGTTCCCAAGATTACCCCCTACATACAAACTTACAAATTTTACCTTTTTATAATGCAGATCAGGATACAAAAATGTCTTTTGCATCGGATAAAAATGACCTAGTTAGTTGGCACTTTATATTAGATTTTGGCTCAACCTAGTTATGATGATGCAAAGAGTCTGTTTAGGTTCATGGCACAGCTCTGAATGTTATAGGATTAAATATGTTACGAAGTTGTTATTTGCATTTAGGGAACGATAGGACTGGCATATGCATTGCGATTATATAAAAGTCCTTAGTCAAATAAAGAATAAAATAAAATTTAAAAAAAGAATAGTTCTATTTGTTGTCAAATTTTAAATTTTGAATGTTCTGTCTGTACTGTTACACGCTTATGTTACATATTTTATACAAATCTTGATTAAGGTTAAGTGTGCCTCTCATTATCCACACTTACTACTAGACTAGCATGAAAATAATCGTTACTTCTTACAACAGAAGAGTACCCTTTAACTCTATCAGGCCCAACCCTACTACCACCTAGTTGAAACCAGAAAAAAATAAACAAAATTAAACAGGCAACAAACTGTAAAATTAACATCTCAGCAAAACCTAACTAAAGGGAATAAAAACATTGAAATCCCAACTCTAATAACTCGTCAAACAATTTATCTTAACCTCGAAACACACATAAGATCTACAATCCCATGAAACATTTCGAATAACATAAAGATTTCGAATGTATAATTTGAGTGTTGAGCAGGCTATTTTGACCTGTACGTTACATCCTGTTTGTTTAAGGAGTGTTTGTAAAGGACGAAGGCTCGAAATTAGCAAGTCCTACTGCGGTAAAATTTAAAGACTTCGTGTACTAATGTTTAGATTAAATATGGGGTCTTATATGGTAAAGGGTATTGTCATATGAAGGGTTAATGTCGGCAGTTAACGTGTAAGGAGTTACGTGGCGCCGCGACATTAGGCGGTGTGATCTTATGGGACATGAGAGCGCTTTGTGAACGTGTTTGAGGAATGAACCTACCTGATGCTAAATGATGCTGACCGTTTAGCGTTGTACAAATGCAGTATTAGGGACCGCCCCGACTGTACACAGTGAGAAAAACTTCGTTGAAATATTACCTCACTAGCTTTTGCCCGCGACTCCGTTCGCGTTGAATAGTGACTTGCAGATTTTTTGGTAAAAAACTATCCTATGTCCTTTCTCGTGTTCCAAACTATGTCTGTGCCAAATTTTACTGAAATTAGTTTAGTAGTTTAGGCGCGAAGAAAAGACAGACGGGCAGACAGAGTTACTTTCGCTTCAGGTATATCTTTCTAAGGAACAAAATTTGCAACATTGCCCCAAAAGCATATCCCGTACAATACTTACAATTACATAGTATACAATAAAATGTATTTTAAGTATTAGAGAGCAAATTCAGCATGAATGGGTCGTCTCGACCGGAGTGCTACCACGGCCTCACAGAAAACCGTCGTGAAACAACCACAGCGTTGTGTTTCGCCGTATGAGTGAGGTTACCGGAGGCCTAATATATTGAAAATCTTTTTTTGCGTCAATATTGTCGTGACCTTCTCTTATATTCATCTGTATGCTAGTGAAAGATGGTAGTTTAATAAGTATCTTTTTTGTTTAGGATAATGAACAAATGACTTCTCCCGTCCTAAAAAAGGAGTGTCAGACTGGCTGAAAACCACCCCCTTCTTGTGAAAAGAGGCCTTTGCTCAGCAGTGGGCACTTATGGGCTGATGATGATGATGATGATGATGATATGATTATTTAGACACTGCTGACATACGGTGTGGGAAAAGTCCTCCAGTTACTTCTCTCTGCTCCAGGCCAAAGCCGCGGTACCTATTGCGGTAGCCTCGAAACCGGCCGGCGAAAATTGCCAATTCGCCTTGAGCAAGCCTGGTGATTTATGCCCTCGAGAGCAGAGGCCTTGCTCAGCAGTGGGCAGTTATAGGCTGATGATGTGTACCTGACCGGAAAGTGTATTTCAAAGGAAAGTGAATATTTAATTGTTGTGGGTGAAATAACAGAAGGATTCTGGTGTTGTATTATTTTAGTCGAGGGCTGCGATCCGCTCCCTGCTCGGTGTCGTCGAGATATCGCGGTTCGTGTAAGGTTCGGCTTTGACTCGCCGCCGCTTTGCCGCGCCGCCTCCGATTTTGTTATTGGATCTAGGGTTGCCGCTGTAACTTTATTTATTTAAAAGTTTAAATTCGGTCTTTATTTATACTTATAAAGGTGTCATTACAATAGTCATTTTAATTTTTTTCGTGTTGTTTGGTGAGTTAGCTTCTCTCAGTTGTACAGTCTCTTCTGTGACTTTAAAGCTTAAGTAATACTGTCTTCTTCATTAAATTTACAGAGAAAAGTGAAATCTAATTTTATTTTTTTATTTTTCTCAAATAGTATCTTCTGATTTATTTTGTTGTGGGATCCAAGATAGCCATTCATGTCCCTGGGATGCGCCACACTTCAGTGTTTCAGTGTTTTCGTGGTTTTATCTTATTTAGATCCTGGTTTACAGGAGTTGCAGCGGTTTTGCGAGGTTGTGGCGGGCTTGTCCCATAAAAAATGTGAAATTTCCTTTATTTTTAACCTGTTGGTAGTTTTACTGATGTCAATGTTGGTGTTGGTTGCTAGTTTGATTAGTTTAATTCGTATTAAAATATTTTTCTCTAAATAATAAAACAAAAAGAGTATTGTTAAAAAAGTTTTATATTAGAAAGAGGCCAGGAGACAAAAAAAATAAGTTCTTTATTCAAATTTATCCGGTGTATAGCATATAAGTAGACAAACTTAATTTTTTCAACATTAGTACCTATTTTAAGACACAACTTTATTTCGCATTTTATTCTCAATAATTTTTTATTCACTCGTGTGTCAATGTGTGACAACCCTGCCACACGCGACGCCAACCTTATTATTGACACTATAAATTCTAACGCACGCGTTTTTAAAACCAGACTCCCACCCACACATGCACAGCAAGATCAGGTGTGAACACACACACGCGCTACGCACACTAACACACCAATCAAAAGTATCTGTACATTACTTGAACTTGTTAGGTGTGGTTGAGCAAAATTAAATTCTCTTTAACGTTATTTAAAGTTTTTTTTTCATTGCTTTTACTTAAGTTAGTTGGATATTTTATATATGTAGTCAGTGTGTCTTGTAGAATCACCTTCAGCTTACAAATCGGTCTTAATGGTAGGCAGTAGCAATGTCCTTATTCTTCCCCTGGGTATGGGCTGACAGAGGAGCACAGCGTTATGTTTCGCCGAGTGAGTGAGGTTATTGGAGATCCCATCCTTCCCCTCCCCCAATCCCTAAATCTACAAATTCCTTATCAACAATCACGCCACTCGTTGCTCCGCTTTTGTTACGGGCGTCCAAGGGCGGCGCTGATTGCTTACCATCAGGTAATCCGTCTGCTCGTTTGCCTTCCTATCGCATAAAAAAAATCTGCTAAAAGAAATGGAGATTTTGATAAACCGCTCTTATGTAGAAAGGTCCAATATTCGAATTATTACCAATAGTATACTATCAAGGGCTAATTATCTAACTAATATTATAAATGCGAAAGTTACGATGTTTGGATGTTTGTTACTCAATCACGCCAAAACCGCTGGACGGATTTGGATGAAATTTGGCACAGGCATAGCGTACACTCTGGAATGGGACATAGGCTACTTTTTATCAACATACCACTTGAACGAAGCCGCGGGCCAAAGCTAGTCCACATATAAAAACCACCTAATAGGCATGATGACCTGCAGGATAAGGCGCCTGCTTCTCATTCGAACCTGGAAAGTACCAATGTGACACGTTCCGAATAATGTACTTTCTGTAATTACTTAGACACCACTGACGGTGAAGGAAAACATCGTGAGGAAACCTGGGCTTATAATTTCTTATTACCTATAAGTTTTAAATCGCCAATCCGCATTGAGCAAGCGTGGTGATTGATGCAACCATTCTCCGTGTGAGAATAGGCCTTTGCTTAGCAGTGGGCAACTATATTTTTTTATGTCATAATGTCGGCAAACGAGCAGACGGATTACCTGATGGTAAGCAATCAGCGTCACCCATGGACACCCGCAACGGAGGAGTTACTAGTGCGTTGCCGACCTTTTAGGGATTAGGGTTTTGGAGATTTAGGGATCGGGGGAGGGGAAGGATTGGGCCTTCGGTAACCTCACTCACACGGCGAAACACAACGCTGTGGCTGTTTCACGCCGGTTTTCTGTGAGGCCGTGGTATCACTCCTGTCAAGCTGACCCATTCGTGCCGCATCATGGCTCTTCCACACTTATTTAAGTACAGTAACAAAGTTCAAGGTCACCAAAAAGCGATTAGCGATTGGCCTGATACTGATCTTGACTGTAAGTTAACGGTTCGAGATCAGTCATCACGAATGACAACCGGATATCATTATATGATTACGTCACAAATTTGTGACGTCACTCTTAATATGCGTCCGCGCCACTCTATAGATACGAAAGTAAATAATATTATGTTTTATGTATTCGATTTTCAAATCTCCGTAGAACAGTTAGACGTTAGAGGCATTGAATGATTACTCAAACTGTTTTTTTTTATTTTTGGTTCGATTTTGTTCCATAATGCTTGGTAAAAAGAGTCTATATCAGGTTGAGACCAAATTTTATATTATGCATATAGCGTTGTACATACCTATAGGAGTACATATGACTGAGGCTACCGCAGCTTGCATCCCTCCCTTTTTTGTAGAGGAAAAGACATTAACGGACATCTCCCGACTAAAAACTCAACTATTCCTTCTCCTGCTCCAGGTCGAGGCTGCTTAACCTTACTGCGCTTAACACGCGACCCCCTCCCCTATCTTTAAATCTTCAAAGCCCCATATCTCCAAAAGATCAGCAACGCATTTGCAACTCCATCTGTATTGAGCGTCTATAAGCGACACCGAATGCTTACCATTAGGTATCATATAAAAAAGGAATAGCGAACAAACAAATATACCAACTTCCGATAGGATAGGCTTCATATTATTATTTATATCTATACTAATATTATAAAGAGGTAAAATTTGTAAGTTTGTATGTAGGGTGTAAACTTTGAAACCGCTGGTCGGATTGCCAAAATTATTCACTGATAGATAGCTACAATGTTCCTGAGTGCTATAGGCTATAAAACATCACGCTACGATTAAATGGAGACCAGCAGCAGGTGAAACCGCGCGAGAGTAGCTAGTAGCTTATATTTTTACTTTAATTACGCGAGCGAAACTGTAGGCGGCAAGCTAGTTTTCACATAAACGCGAAATCTTTTTTTTAACTGTCCGTTTTACTTGCGTAAAAAGCCTACTTTAAAGTCTCTATTAATATCAACGAAAAAAAGGTTTTATTAAAACCATGATTTACACTGATTTTAATTAATAGGTTAACTTGAAGATAATAATTTTAAATTTAATGGAACATTTATGATTTTTTTAAAGACCATTTTAGCTGTACACGTTTTCATACAAACTTTCAAGTCGAAATAACATGGAAAGTACTGCAACGATTTTGATGAAACTTTGTAGTGATACACAATATATGAAGGTTTAAAAGTTTAAATTTTCTTAATATTATTTAATCGAGACTCCCGATTTTATGTTTGTATGGATATTTAAAACTGTCTCTTTCTGTTTCTCCATTTTAATATCTTTTTAAAACTCCTTAATAAACATGAGTGCCGAGTTTCATTACCTTACCTTTCTTTCATCATATGACTTCTGCCTGGTTTTTATGTGATAGGTAGGATACGAGCGAACGTATTACCTTCCTGGAGGAGATAAGGTAGGGACGAGTGCGTTACCGACCTTTATGGAATTTTGAGATTTTGGGATTGGGGGAGGGGAAAGATGGGATCTCCGGTAACCTCACTCACACGGCTAAACACAACGCTGTGGTTTTTTACGCTGGTTTTCTGCGAGGCCGTGGTATCACTCGAACCGGCCCATTCGTGCCGAAGCATGACTCTCCCACACTCGTTATTTCGAAAGTTTGTATGGAAAGTCGCGCCGCGCAAGCACTCTTAATAATCAGTTTTTAATTCTCTTCTTTATGGTTAAAAATAGTACTTATATGTGGTGTAGTCTTAATACAATGTTACTAATGTGGCGCAGCGCTACAGTAAAACCGATCGTAATCCCATCCGCCAAAGCTTACAACGTAACTGTTAATTACTAATTAAATAAATAAATGTGTTCATTAAAATTTTATGACTTTTTTAATTTACGTCAAGTGTTGTGTAAGGTAGCTCCTCTAGGTTGATTTTATTGGTTTTTCTTTCACAACTAACTTAGGTAGCTACTTGAATTTCGATGTTTTTTTTTCTCTTAATTAATTGTCGTGGTTACACAGACAATGTATGTTGTATCTGGTTCAGAAAGAAGCCAGCACAACAATGTTTATAACACAAAAAGTTAGAAAAGCCGTGTCTATAATCAGTAGATCCTGACGCTCCCTCTCGCCGGGATAAGCTATGAAAAAATGCATTATTATTGTTGATCGCGTGTTTCTTTCGTAGAGTTTAATCGTCAAGTCAAGCAAAATATTTTTGGAATGCTTAACATGTGTGTGCATCTATCTTTTATCAGTTATGTTAGAACTTTAAGCTATTGCAGACTGAAAATATAAAAAAAAATCGACACCCCATTATCACTTTTTACTACAACCCTACATCATTCTAATTATCAGCCTATAAGTATCCACTGCCGAGCAAAGCTTCCCCCATCATCACTCCTTAAATCCCTTACATCATAAAACGCCGTCCACGCAATTCTAGTAGCTCCTTTGGTATTACTAGTGTCCATGAACTACGCTGATTGCTTACCATCAGTTAATCCGTCTGCTAATTTGCTGACTTATGGCATAAAAAAGTCAAATTCAAAATCATGTATTCCAACTAAACCATAAACAGGTACCTAGGAACTATTGAAAAGTCAAAATAGAATATTATTAGATATACCTAGTCTGTCAGTCAGTCTGCCAGTGAAGCTAGGTGCTCATTACAAAGTGTAGATTCTAATGGAGAAGAACGAGCAAGAAACTCTATCTTTAAAATATAGATATACATATTAGCTTTAAATCTCACCAATTAATACATTATTTAATTAATCGCTACGCTTGCTCAAAGTATAGGAGAATCTTCCTCAACCGATTACACAAAATCCTTCATAATTCTTAATCGTCTGACTGGTCCTAACCTCTGGCCAGGAATAATGGCTGCATGCTATCGGTCAAATCTTGGTTGCATCTCTTTGTGTGCCGTCCACTGAGCGTGACGGACCGCGGTATGCTATATGTAGCTAGTTAATCGTGTGTAGATTCTGGGATATGCGTAATCTTTGACGCTTGTGTTAATGCCAATTTTTGCCAAGTTTTTAAGACCGATCTTGATCCAAATCCATACATTTTGGTTTTTTTTATTTTTTATAGAAATGTTGTAAAAATTGCAGAATTAAATCAAATGAAATCAAAATCATTTATTCCAAATAAACCATCAAAAGGTACTTTTGAAAAATCAAACTTGAATAGTTATCTGTCAGTCTGTTCGTGAGTGAAGTCACGTGCTCGTTCCAAATTGTAAATTTGAATGGAGATGAACGAGCAAGAAATTCCATTACCAAATAAAACCTTAAATTATCCTAACAACAGACCAACAAACACATCTACAATAAAACAACGTTGCAAAGCATTCGCCTCCAAACTTAGGAACTAGGTCTACCTAGGTTTTAAACGTGAGGTCTAGACCTCATAACGTCAATCTAATTTCAAACTACCCGACATATTACAATAACCTCAACGTCTACGAGGGAGCGAGATATCAACAAAGAAAGAGACGAATAGATTAACGCTGTGCTTAGGCGAGGGGCGGCGCTTAGCCACGCCCACATATATCGATCGCTTAGCTATAATTTATTCATAATTTCAGTTATTAGTGCCTTCGTTCGAATAATATACGCAGAGAGGGTTATTCCCAACAAAAAAAAAATGCAAATAAAAAACCAGTAGGTACCTATATTACAATTTTAATTACAGAGTCATTAAATCATCTTAAATTACAATTACATTTTCGTTAAAAAATATTAATTGAGATTTAATTACAGATTTTATTGCTTTGTAGTATTTATTTTCTATGTAAATTGGTTATTTATTATGTGTTCTTATATGTATAGATACTTAAGAGCGGAGATGAAACTATATAGGTAACATTGATTTAGGTTTCCTTATATTAATGGTAGTAGATACTTATGACAGAAACTAGGTCTCTGACTAATTGCTAAACCATTAAAATTAAAGCAATATTAGACCATTAATAATATCCTTGAAGGTTAATAAAAACTTAATTAAAGTACGTTTATTGCATACCTACCTATATGCATACCTATAGTATCTATAATATAGGTATGTTACAAAGCACATAGGCACGAATTTTTTAATTGTGAAATTGATTGAAAAAGAGTCAAGAGTCCCCATGGATTTTCTTCTTTTCTTAAAACGTTGCCCCACACTAGGATTTTCTCCTGTGTCGTGGGTGTGTTTACAAACATACAATTTCACATACACATTAGGTACGCCCAGGCCCAGAACTACAATTTGTGGATCGCACAAAGAGTTGTTCCGTGCGGGAATCGAACCCGCGACACTTTGCGCCGCAGCCACCGCACCAACCGTGCAGTCATTATGCTATTTCGTTCTCCGTTCGCGTTCAGTATTCGTTCTTCTCTATTTGAATCTAAACTTTGGAACGAGAAAATAGTTTCACTAGAAGAAAGACCGACAGACTGGCACACGTAGTTGAACTTTTGGATATTCGTTTTGGTTTTTTAAAATTCAAAAGTGCATATTTCTGGTGGTCTATTTGTAATAAATAACTTGACATTGACTTTATATCTTCAAGTGATAGTCCTAAATTAACTATTCTTCTTTTTTTCTTTACAGAAAAGCTACGGCTATCCCTGTGCGTGGGTTGCGGTGGTCAGATCCATGACCAGTACATCCTGAGGGTGGCTCCGGACCTGGAGTGGCACGCAGCCTGCCTCAAGTGTCAGGAGTGTCGCCAGTTCCTGGATGAATCCTGCACCTGCTTCGTTAGGGACGGGAAGACATATTGCAAAAGAGATTATACTAGGTAGGTCTTTTTGGAGATATAATACTTCTTGGATTTAACATTACATTTTTTTTTAAGTCCCTTGTATGCTTTGCTAGGATTCCCAGTGTCGTGAGGCCCAGTGAGGCATATTATTTTGTCTGAATGACACTGGTCATTCAGACAAAATAATATTTAAAAAGAGAAATAACAACGAAAGTACCTAAATTGGAACAGGATGAAAAAAGTTTTTTTTTAAGTTATCATCATCTTTTTTTATCATTTAAAAAAAATAAAAAAAAATAAAAAATCTTTATCATCAGCCTATAAGTGCCTACTGCTGAACAAAGGCCTCTTCTCATACGGAGAAAGGAGATTTGGGCTTTAATCACCACGCTTGCTCAAGTTTGATGGCGATTTCAGATTTATACCTAATTAGAAATTATACATCCAGGTTTTCTCACGATGTTTTCCCTCATTGTGTGTCAATGGTGTCTAAACAACTCATCATAGAAAGTACATGGGTACTATACTTAACTCTGAGTCACATTAGAACCTACCGTCATGTGAGTGTGTTTCTCTTACCATAATACCTAAACCCCAAAAACCCTAATCCTCAAAATTGCGGTGACGCATTCCTAACTCCTCCGTTGTTGCGGATATCCCTAGACATGCTTATGCATGCATCTGGCTGATTGCTTACCATCAGGTAATCCGTTTATTCGGTCGCCGTCTTATCACATAGTAAAATATACTAGAGACTTCTCCAGCTTGGTCAAACCAAAAACCAAGACTTTCTATCTAAGTTCTTACTAAACGAACGAACTAACTTGTAGGCGGAGGCAATGTATGAACAGGCTACGTACCAAAATCCTAAATAATACAGGCAGTAGATGGCTAATACTGACTTCACTTATTTGACCGTCCACTTCTGTATGTTTGCACTCAAAACATTGAAAAATAATGTCCAAAGATAGAGCCATCACGAATTAAAGAATAATATTTTTTTCAATAAGAAACGCTGGTTCTCGGTTTATCGATCAAATATTGATCTTCAAATCCCTCAAATGAAGACACCAATATTCTCACCAAAGCGTAGCATCAAAACTAGAGAACATGTCCTCATTACCAATCTAACAGCGATCACTAATTTCAAATTTCTAAAAAAACAACGTGACAAAAAAATAAACTAAAAGAAAAAATCTCAACACAACATCGGTAATCGAAAACCCGCTTATCCGGCCGGTGTAAACGGGAACAAACACAGATCGTGTTCCCGCCGCCCGCCGCGCTGTCAAACTGACGTTTGTTTTGGCGCCAAAATACATAATGCTGAGTTGAGCTCCGTTTGTTTTCACTTCGGCACATCACAGTGAGACTTTACCAACACATTTTACTGTTTGTGAAAACGTATTTTCTGTTGCTTACATTCGATTTTAGTCTTTATTACTTTCAGTTTAGGAACTTTGAGGTTATGAAATTTTTTTTCACCAATCGTTTCTGTTTGTTTGTATTAGTGTAATACTATATTTTAGCAGCGAGAAATGGAAGGGTGAAAGGATAAACATTAGAGGTTATTTTAGTGAATTTCATCTTTGGTGTCTGTGTGTACAAAGTGGCGCCCGACTTTTGATTGACGTAACGCCATCTTTTTTTAGACGAGAGCTCTAGGCTTTTTGTAAACTGTTGATTAACGGAAGAATTTACATTTCTAATTCCCACTGATGAATGTTGGAGCCAAATTCTTAATTCAAAAATAATTTGCATTCATTATCAAGTTTTTTTTTGTGAGGTGAAAATCATCAAATGACTTCTCCCGCCCAGGGCCGGGCAGGAGGGAGTGTCAGACTCTTACTGACTAAAAACCCCCCTGTTCCTTCTCCTGCTCTGTGCCGAGGTCGCGGTACCTCACTGCGCTTACCCCGCAACCCTGGCTATTCATTATCAAGTTGGGCCGTAAATAAAAACTATTTTTTAGTCTATAAGCTAACTTATTCTTCATCTACTTACTTTTTTTGATTAGATTTTGATGAGTATTATTTATGTCCATCTATCACTAAGAATATATGTACATACTACACAGTATAAAACATAAAACAAAGTCGCTCTCTATGGATCTGTCCCTATAGCCCTATGCATGCTTAAATTTTAAAGCATCGCAACCGATTTTGATGCGGTTTTATTTGTAATTAATAGAGTAATTGCATCCATCCATTCAAATAACACCCATTAAATAGTAAAGACATTTTGTATCAGCATTTCACCCGTGCGAAGATATAATATAGATCTTAGAAACATTCTTCTTCAAATTACACTGGATAAGTACCTAAGTGTAATTCTACAATGACGTAACAACCGACTCTATCTGTCTTCCAACTTATACCAATTTAAGTAAGAAAGTTGTACATATTATACACACACTCCGAACTAAAGAACTGGAAATCTCTGCTTCAAAAAACCTTTTATATCTACCATTGAACTTCACATCAACATGTCCTCAGATTTCCAACTACGATAGAACCACCGGCCTATTTAATCAACAAACATAGAATAATCAGTTCTAAATATCTCAACATAGACAACATAGGTAGGTACTAACATAATTCGGTAATTTTGTTTTCAAACGTAAGTAAATAATTAATAGATATTAAATTCTTGGAAACTAACGATGGGAAGCCGCTTCGTTCAAAGACTTTATCAATAACGATTTCACTGTTAAAATCTACACAATAGTACAATTCTGAATTAGGTAAGTACTTATCTATAGTTTTTCTAAGAATTTTTCGTAAAATCCTTGAAATTGCAGGTGAGGTGAAGTGACGCAATAGTGTAGATATTGTTATGCTAAGGTCTTCTATCTAATAGGCCACGTATTATTTTTATGTTATAGGGTTTCAAACGAGCAGACAGATTACCTGATGGTAAGCAATCGGCGCCGTCGTGGACATCCGCAAAGGAGTAACGAGTGCGTTGCAGGCCTTTTGAGGATTAGGTTATAACTATTTTTCAATAAATAAAAGAACATAGCGTCTTTATACAAAAAAATACAGTTTAAAGCAGCCTTGCATCTCTTCGGAATCTAGTGAACAAATGTGTATAATTATTTTTAGTTTTTTTACTAGTAAAACTAGCTTAAAAAATAATAAAATACCCATGTAAAAAGAAAACAATAACATTAAAAAACCAAAACAATAATAAAAATATAATCGAACGTTATAAATAACCCTTCAAACGCTAGCGTTGGACGGAAATGGATTGTTTACACCACCGGTCGAAGCGACCGCGTCCATCATCTCGCGGTAAATATAGGAAATGTACTGAAAATACTTCATTTCACATGTTTGTTATAGTGAGTACTTTATCATCAATCATTTTGAGGAAATGACCGGGTCAAATGTTTTTTTGTGTTTTTGTACCGTCCCAGGATTTCCTATGGGAAGTTGTGACGTAAACATTTTAGGGTTATAATTGGTTTACTTTTTACGTGTCAAAATGTTTGAGGCGATCAATTAAGGAAATGTGATTATTTGTTTTTTTTTTTTACTTTAAAGGTAGTCTGGTGAAGATGTTTTATTTCAACGATTTTACCTAATTAGATCTGTCCGTTTACTTGGTGTAATGTCGTAAATAAAATACCTATACAAACTACGTGCTCTAAATTATTAGAGGATAAAAATACACATATCAATTTCTAATTCCCTAATATAAACTTAATAAAAAAAAAACAACTAATGTTTCTGTCAAAAAAATATGACATGAAATTCCTTGACATGTGACACATGACTGTATTATTTCAAAATGAAATCAAAACATTTCGACACACCAAATACCTAAACGCCAATGAAATAAATCCATCCGATTCTAAATTCAAATGAACGAATGACAGTTCTAACTAAACAAAGCAAAATAAAAAAAAAAAGATTAAAAATAAATAAAGAATTACTCGCAATAGTACCAACATAAGCAAATGATTTACGCATCCCACAGCTCCCGCGCGCATGCGTCAATTAGCGTAACTTAACACCGTGTTGGCGTATCGCATTACTGTTTACATGCTATTTACAGTGACGTGTTCCGATGATGGGTGACGAGGCTGTGTGGTCCTAGGGTACGAAGCATAGAAGAAAAGGACCAGCATCCGTTGCAAATTTTAGCATCTTTTCGTTGAACCAGCCTGCTTTAATCGCCCAAACGCCTGTAGTCTGTACCTACATATTCAACTGTCTAAGGGACACAAAATGTTCAGCCGGGGTTGCGGGGTAAGCGCAATGAGGCACCGCGACCTCGGCCCAGAGCAGGAGAAGGAACGGGGGCGTTTTTAGTCAGTAACAGTCGGACACTCCCGCCCGACCCTGGGCGGAAAAACTCATTTACTGATTTTCCCCTCACAAAAAAAAAGTGACACAGAAAGTAAACCTTCATACTTTCAAGAAAAAGGCGTACCCCTTCCTAAAATGCACTTGTGTGTCTTCTGGTGTTGTGGGTGTCCATAGGCGGCGTTGATGGCTTACCATCAGGATATTCGTTCTGCTCATTCGCCAATTATTTCAAAAAGAAATGTCTTGGAATACTTTTTTGTTATCTACGATACTTTGCGAAAACCCTTTGAATTAAAGTTGTTGTTAGATATTCTATTATTATGATATTATGGCAAAAACTTGACTTAGTTCATTTAATGTATCATAAATTGTTTTTTTTTTTCAAATAAGTAGTACCTATACAAAGTTTCCCATCTGACTGGCGAGAAAAACTGAGAGGCCAGTCTCTTAACTTTCAGACAAATAAGTAAGGGACAGGAGAAGAAGTTGATTCTGTAGGTATTGGTATTTTGAGGAAAGACACACACACAACAGTTTGAAAAGATCTGTTCTTAAGCCGTCTACTCGAGTTTTATTACTCGCGTCATTCTGTAATGTTTTCCCATATTAACCCCTTCAACGAATTACCAATAGATACAAATACTCCGTCCCCAATTACGTAAACAAACATTATCAAAAAGTCCATCCATATAAAGAGATAGCAATCGCAAATAATGTTACCACACTATCAGACTGTGATAATCACTGTGTACGTTGATAATATTATGATAAGTAAGATAGACAAGTTTCTAATTCATCATAGTCTAACATAAATAATAATGAAAAAAAAATATTTTCATTTTTGTACCTTGAAATTTTATATCGGATAGACATATGTAAACGGGAGTTCTTCTCCAATTTGGTAAAGAAATACATAAAAAAAAAGTAGTGGTGGAAATGTAATTACTGTTATGTAATACGTTTTTAACTTAAAATTAAGTAGAACCATTCCAAAGCAAGTAATTTTCCATTAGGTAAATGTAAAAATATTCATCATCTAAATAAGAATTCTAAATTAAAATTAAAACAACAATCTATCAAAATAGGCATAACAAACTGCCCGCTCATATATTAGACGTAAAATAAGTAACGATATTATAATGATATTATTTTAATACGACTCAAAATATCCATCCAATATCCTAATGAAACCATACGTCCTTAATTCCTAAAAAACCCACAATCCAATTACGAGATCGAACAATTTTTTTACTATACCAACATAAAAAGCGGCCATTCTGCCAACATAACGAGGCGGGCAATTGTGCCAACATGAAAGCACGAACTTCGCAAGGCTGCCAACATACCTATAGTTACCTACAAAGTAAATACGATACAGGTATACATTGATATAGGCGATGCTTTTAGTGGGATTGCCGGGGGTGGCAACTTTCCCCGGTCGATGACCCCTCCCTACCTACAGGGTGGAATTTAAAAATACATCCCGCGATCGTGGTCGTTCCGCAATCTATTTCAGTTTCATAAAGTTGGTGATTGATGTAAATTCGATTTTGTAACTAAACATCTTTTCGATAGAGTTTCTTTTTTGTTTTTAGTTGTTTGAGATTTATGCCTCTTTTTGTTTTGTTATGTTTTTAAGGCTTGCCGCAGTCACAATCTTTTGATGAGTGGGTTAATATTTTTTACTTGCAACATGAGAATAAAATGGAACGTGAAGTTTATTATTTTCAAGTTAAACTTACTAAATGTACAGACTCGAGAGAAAATCAATACATAGATATGTAGCTATGTACCTACCTATGCTTAAATCTTTAAAACTACGCAACAGATTTTGATTTAGTGTTTTGTAATAGATAGAGTGATTGAAGAGGGAGGTTTATATGTATCTATAATAACATTCAATAGACAGTGGAGAAATTTAGTATCAGCATTGCACCCGTGCGACACCCAGGCGAGTCGCTAGTTTGTTATTTGACGAAAATATTTCAAAAGAAACTTATTAGCTCTGAAAAATATTATGAACATAAGCATCGGGAAAAATACAAGGAAATATAATTGAATAAGGAAATATTCAACAGTAATATAAAAAGATAATTTTAGCATTCTACTGAACTCAGGGTCACGCTTCGATTCCCGCATGAGGCAAAACAACCTTCAAATTACTATGTAGGTACCTTGTCATACAGGGAATTCCTATATACTGATTCATTGTTGAATCATATGCTTTTTTTTATTTAGAAGTACATCTTTTTTCATAAAGAAAAAAATACATTGAGTTTATTATTCAGTTCCAAAAAATAACCCTGTTTTTTTTTGTCTATAAGAAATGTTAAATGATTTGAATTAGTCGATGGATAAGTAGAAGTACCAAATAAACGGTACCACATTGTTTTTATAGTAGAGCGGCAAACAAGGAGTCGTATCACCTACTAACTTTAGGAGAGCCATGCTTCGGCACAAATGGGTCGCCTCGACCGGAGTGATACCACGGACTCACAAAACCGGCGTGAAACAACCAGAACCTTGTGTTTCGCGTGTACGTGTGAGTGGGGCTATCCCTAAATCTCCGAAATCATAATAACTTCAGAGTAACTTCTCTGTATTGCGGGTGTCTACAGGCGACGCCGATTGCTTACCATCAGTTAATATGTTTACTCGTTTGCCGTCTTATCACTGAAAAAAGCCTGATGGTGCCTAAGCAATTTGCGCCGCCTATAGACACCAGAGGAGTTACAAGTGCTTTTACCAGCCTTATCCAGAGATTGGAGACACTCACATAGCGAAACACAACGCTACGGTGCCAGTTTTCTACAAGGCTTTGGTATTACTCCGGTTAAGCCAGCCCCTTTTGTGGTCCACAATCCGATTCAGAAAAAGATTAAAGCAATTTGTGTCTTTGTCCCCAGGTTATTTGGTACAAAATGCGATAAATGCGGCTCGTCGTTTAGCAAGAATGACTTCGTGATGCGAGCCAAAACAAAGATCTACCACATCGACTGTTTTAGGTGTTGCGCGTGCGCTAGACAACTTATACCTGGTGAGTATTTGTATCCCTTGCACTTTCTATCTAGGAATACTATATGACACCTTGTGCCCTGTAACCTATTAAAATTAGTTAGACTAGCAGAATGTCGGTCCTTATGTCAGCTTGGAGTTGTCATGCTCACTCAAAGGTCACATTGGCGGTGGCACGGTCACTGGATCGCTCGATTCCCTATATTATGGTTGAGTTGGGCGATGCTGGTGTACGTGTCATAGTCGTGAACGGGCGCCGTCAATTGGGACTGGTCAGCTCCGGACTGTCTATGGTCCTTAAGGTTATTTTCTTTTTATGTTTCTCTGTATACACGCGTTACACTGTTCTCACATATTCAAACTAACTAAATAATGTATCAAAGAATGTTTATGTGACACTGATTTTAAAAGAGTAACCATGGAGTTTCTTGCTCGTTCTTCTCCATCGGAATCTACACTTTGGAACGAGCGAATAGCTTCACTAAGAGGACTGACCGACAGACTGACACTTTGTATCTTTAAAGTTGTGTTGACGTTCAAAAGTGCCTGTATGGGTCTAATTGAAATAAATAATTTTGACTTTGACTTTGACTTTAACGTACCAAGTTAATTTTCGCTTATATACAAACACACATCATCGCCCTGTAAGTGTCCGTGGTTGACGAAAGGACGGAGAGGGTTTGAGTTTGCTTAAGCGTACAAGCTCAAGGTTAATTGGCGATTTTAAAATCATACTTAAAAAAGATAAGTCCGGGTTTTCATTCCTCACGATGTTTTCTTGAGTTACCTAAGATATAAAAAAATTGTTTCCCTAAAACGTTTAATTCAATGCGTCCCTAAAACATTTAAATAGCAATTACAGTACGTATATAGTGGGTTCTGTATTTTTTATTCGGCGAAAGCCTATAACTAAAAATATCTTAAAAGTCACTTTAGTTTTTTAATCCGAAGTAGTGAAACCAAATTGCCGCCAAGGTTGTGTATGCAAGAACAATGCATACCGCGGCGAAGCATAAAACAGGAGATGGAATGGGGTTTCAGTTCGTATGAGTCTGACAATGTGTGTAGGTCCCAGGGCAGGAGAAGCTATTGGATCATTTATCACCTCAAAGAAAAATAACCTAACTTGTCTGGGATTAAACTAAAGCTATATTTTTATATTAACTTTCGTGAGAAATTCTAAATTATTTATTATGTTTTCGGCTTACTCACGTTATAATTTGACGAGATACTCGACTAGTTTCAAGCCACGCTAGAGGCCCATATTCATGAGCAGCATTCCGCGACACGCGACTCGGCGACTGTCGCGCTTCTACTGGCTACTTGAGTCTGCGCACCCACCGTCGCTGCCGACACCACGGCTAGAAGAAAGTGCGCGTGAATCGCGGCAGAGGGCGCGTTACACATTAATAAATAAACTAAAGCTAATCGGGAGAAGACCAGATGAAATAGTCAGTAAATAGTAACAGTATTGTATTGTTCTAGGTGACGAATTTGCGTTGCGAGAAGGTGGAGCATTGTACTGCAGAGAAGACCACGACGTTTTAGAAAAGGTTGGTTCTAGAATTATCTAAATTTGCTACACAAAATAAGGGTATTAACGAATACCTTGGTAGGCTTGACGTTTCGACCTAGTTGCACAGGTCGAGGTCGCAAGCAGACTGAAGATGCGATGTCATATGGTGACGGTGTATGTACTAATATTGTGAAACATTTTTGTGGTATAATATAAGTAAAGATTGAATAAGATAAACTAACACAAAAGTATGATATCTTGCATACACAATGGAGAAGGATCGCGGTGGTTTTTAGTCAGTAAGAGTCAGACACTCCCTCTTACTATACTTCACCTATCAGTAACCCTCGTTATGTACCAGCGAACATGTAAGAAATTAGTCTAAAAATAGTGAAATATGTTTGTTCAGAGCGCGACTGCTAGCAGTGGCACGAGTGGCAACGCAGAGAGCAACAACAACACAACATTAAGCAACAACAACTCGCATCATCCACATGAACTCGGATCTATGTCTGGTGAGTCAATTGTCAAATACATTCGTCACAATGCGGCAAATTATTTGCCGAATTTACTGATGTTTCGAAAGCGTTGCCGGCCTTTTAGATATTACTGATGCGAACAACAAATGATATTAGTTACTACATTCAGCAACAACTTACATCAACTGTCAACAGATACATGAAATACGTTGTGAGCAATAACCACCCGTTGTATTGTATTTAGTAAAATTTTTAGGTAAATAAAATTGTCGTCATTAAAATATTATTCAATATATAAATACGTACGTTAATAATAGATTTTTTCCATACAACACTACACTAGTAACCCATTTTTTATTATTATTCACATAAAATAGGTACTACTGGTTCTTGTATGTAAATCCTTAAGCTTTCTAAAGTCTTAAATCGCCACCTGCCATGTTTAATAAAACTATTTACACAGCTAAATAAAGAGAAACTGAGTCGCTAGAAAAATATATATTAAAACTTAGTATGTAGTATATATAATATGTTATATAATAGATATAGAAAATTGTACATAATAAGAGTTATATAACAGAAGCAAGAAAAAGGCAGAAAAATATACCTACGCCAAGACAAACAATTTTTTTAAATGCATTTTGCTCCCATGGGCTTATAAGAATGGAATATTGTCAGCAGTTTTCTTTAATGTCATGAGGTTCATTCAGTTTCTGTATCTCCTACTAATAGTCAACCAATGGCATGCTTCCAACAGAATGTTTCAAAATCTCTTTTAGTACATATATGGATTAAAATCAAAAGAATCTCCAAAGTCTCTCATTGTGACTTTAAACGTAGCTTATCGTTGTTATTAACGTAGGTAGGTAGGTACAAACAAAATCTAAATCGTTCAATGAATTTGGAACTATATCATCAACAATCGCTACACATAAACCAAAGAACTCAGCCGTCGTGACCCCAAAAGACCGAAAAAAAACACATGAAAAATGGTCGTACTTACATCAAACACGTAAACAGCGATAACGCACGAATCCGCCGCAAAACTTTAGTCTACAATCTTAACATCAACCAATATTAGATCTCCCATATCATAAGTACACGCGATTACTAGAACCTTATCGATATTATCGTTACAAATTCGAGTATCGATAATCGTTTCGCGATCATGCCGTGATTTGTCGATAACGCCTTTGAACTACGCCGACAAAGGCACCGACTCGTTTGATATTGCCGAACAGAGTTAGTCGCTTGTAATAGTTATCGGTTAATTAAAAATTGTGTTAAATCTAGTTCGGGTTTTGAGATAGATAAAGATGAGGAATGATAATATTATTAGGCACTTTTACTTTGGTCCTAATTTGTGACTAAAATATGTAGGTTTACATTCAAAATACAGGCGTTATCAGTGAAAAATTTTATCATTGTGATATAACTTCCTCGGCATTGTAACCATTTTTAAAGATTCAGACAGATATGAATGTTTATCCTAGGTAGATACCTACAAAGACACGAAGGACCAAATTGAACAATATGTCGGATGAAAGGACGAATTTTTTGCGATACATCAATAATGTTAGGTGAAGGTATTTTTTATCCTAAGTTTTAGAAAGCAGATTTATCTGGTTGGTTCAGTAATGGAACGTTTATCTAGAACCTAGATAGAAACAGATAGTGATTGCATTCTATACATACCAACGTGCTTACATCACAAGGTGTGGATGGTCCTAACAGTTTAACCAGTCAATGAACTTATTTCCGAGATATTGAAAATTCTATAACAGTTTGATACACCATAGTTAATAATGTGCCTTTAGGTAATGTATGTACCTATTTGTTTGTTTTGTTTTATTTCATCATATCATTTCAATTTGAAGAGAGGTAGGTAACAAAAATTCGACTAATTTTCACCCAGCCCCCACCAAACGGTCAATGTCAAAATTAAATTTTAACACCCTCTCCAATGTCCAGAGCGAAGTTAAAATAATTATATCTAATTGGAAATGTACAAAGGTTTTAGTGGGATTATAAAGGTGTCAATTGGGGATCGGATGGACGGGGTACTAATCCAGGAGTTAACTGACCCTTCCCTCGTTCAGATGGTTATCTGTGTACTGAAGGATTATATTGTTGAAATAGATTCTAGTGAGTGCTACAGTGCATAATGAGGTATTAGGGACTCTCATGCCCCGAGAATAAGGCGCGTCGCGTTCCGCGCGCCTGAAAGGACCAATAGACCACCACAGACGGGGCGCTATAGGGCTGATGCTCAGATAGGGTTGCGAGGCAAGCGCATTGAGGCACCGCAAGAAAGAAAGCCATGCTTAAATCTCTAATAGTTTGAGTGTGTCCGTGGCATCACCAGGCCCTATCAGAATACCAGTGCTGCGATATTTTTAGCTTCTGGTGAATTATCGCAGCATATGCTGAGATAGTGGCCTTTTTGACCTCGCGCAGGTCTTTTATTTTATCTTTTAATCTTTTTTGTTGTTGTTTTGTTTATACTTTTTTTTAGTTTTTTCTTTTTTTTTTTTTTATTTATTTAAAAAAAGGTACACCAACAGCTTCTGTGTACAAATTAACAAAATTGTACGTTGTCACAAGTAGAGGGCTTACACAGTTGCCAATTACAGGTGAACCAACATTCAAGAACATAAGTGATTGCTTAAACTAAATAAATCTACTTAAATGAAATAACTAAATACAAACAGAATTAGAGTATAAAAAACAGAATTAACCTTAACAATAAAAATCTAAACAAACAAACATGAGAGCGAAATTAAATTAATGAGATCAAGATGCAATCTTAAAAAAAAAAGAAAAATACTAAATTATAATGAAAGTGGTTGTAAGATATAAACAGTAACAGCACAGTTAAGTGAGTACAATTACCTAATCCTTTAGAGCTTTATGACTTAAAATATGGGTTTTAAAGATTTTTATGGAGTTATGGTATATGTCAATTTCTGGGTTGGATTTTGTAAAACAATTCATCTCTTTGCTGAGCCTATTGAGAGGTGAATTTTCTCCTATATTTGTATTGGAAGCTTTAGTGTGGAATAAATGGGTAATGGGATATCTGGGTATTCTATAGGGGACTTTTATTCCAATTTGCTCAATCAATCCAACGCAATCCAATTTATTGTTAACTAATTTGTAAAAAAACATAAGATCCTGTACCAGTCGACGGTTGCGCAGTGTTGTCATCTTGTAGTGTTGAATACGTTGTTCGTATGGGCACCGGGGAGATACACCACCGAGGGTATACGCTAGGTGTTTTGTGAAGGCCCTTTGGATGCTTTCTATTCTTTGTGAGTGTACTGCGTAGTGCGGGTTCCACACTACGCTGGCAAATTCAACATGGCTCCGGACTAAGGCGTTATACAACACAATTTTCGTTCTTACTATCTTAAATCCTTTAGTACTTCTTTTAAGGAATCCTAGTAGCCGTGCCGATTTCGTAACTATGTTATCGATATGGCTTATGAAATTAACTTTACTGTCCATAGTGATGCCGAGATCGCGAACCTCATTTACCGTTTTTAATAACGCTCCGTTTATATTATATGTCACAGCATTAGATTGCTTTTTCCTCGTGAATCGTATATGGCTACATTTATGTACGTTAAGTTTCATGCGATTAAGTTTGCACCAGTTTTCTATTCTATCCAAATCCTCCTGAATTAGGGTAATGTCTTCATTTGAAGTTATTACTTTATAAATTTTGAGATCATCGGCAAACATTAAATATTTACAATGACGGATTTGGGCACCAATGTCGTTGACGAACAATAAAAACAAAACCGGTGCAAGGTGGGAACCCTGGGGAACCCCTGAGTCGGCAAAATATGGATAAGATTCGTAACCATTAACAACAAGAGTCTGCGATCTATGAAATAAATAAGATTTGAACCAGTTTAGAAGTGAGCCATGTATGCCATTATACTCCAACTTGGACAGTAACAAAGAATGGTCAACTTTGTCAAACGCACTGCTGAAGTCCGTGTACACGGCATCTACTTCTAGTCTTTTATCAAGAGCTTGAGTCACATCCGACACAAACTCAACGAGGTTTGTTTCTACACTGCGACCAGCTTTGAACCCATGCTGACTTGGTGAAATAATTCTGTCAATATGGCGAGTAATTATTGGACAAACAAGTGACTCAAATATTTTAGAAAAACATGACAAAATTGAAATAGGGCGATAGTTTTGAACATTGGCAGGATTACCCTTTTTAAAAACCGGGACAATTCTCGCTGTCTTCCAAAGATCAGGGAATATACCCTCAGCAAGGGAAGAATTAAAAATAATCTGCAATGGTAGAGCGAGTTCTTGGCAGCAGCGTTTTACAAACAGGGGTGGTATACAATCAGGTCCAGCACCTTTGGAAGCATCTACGAGTTTGAGCTTATTCAAAATTTGTTTTTCCGTTAATTTAATGGTGCCTAAGATTGAGTCAATACCAGAAGATCCATTGGTGGTGCTATAAGTATTGGCTGGATTTTGATTAAAAACAGAGACAAATTGATCAGCAAAGAGGTTAGCAATATCTGGACCACTGTTAGCTACCTTATCATTCATAAACATTTCAGCAGGTATGCAAGATTCTCCGCGACGTTTGTCTTTTATGAATCGCCAGAAAGCTTTAGGGTTTTTGGGAATATCGTTTTCAATTTTACTTTTGTATATGTTGTAACAATGATTTATTAAAGTATGACAACGACTACGTAGTAACTCAAAGGTAAGTCTATCTCGGGGATTATTGTATTTACGGTATTTTTGTCTAAATTTCTCTTTTTCAGACAGAGTTCTGATAAGTGACTCAGAATACCAAGAGGGATATTTAGATTTTTTTCTTACATATTTGGGTACAAAATTATCAATAGCGCTACGTAGTATACCGTAGAAAGCGTCAACTCTTTCGTTAGCATCCATACATTCATGGAAAGCATCACGCCAATTTGTGTTTTTAAGATAGGTTTTGATTTGGGTATAATCTGCTTTAAAAAAGTTGTAACCTGAACGATATTTTGTTTTTAACTGTTTTAAGTTCGAGAGCGGAATAGATATAAGGATGTTCGGGTGATGGGAGTCTAATTTGCTAAGCAAGTCGTTGGGCTTAGTAACTGTTATATCCGATATGTTACTCAATACTAGATCTAAAATTCTACTTTCAGCATTTATAATAGAGTTGAATTGATGGAGCAAATTAATTGACAAAAAGTCTACCAATGTGTAGCCCAGTGAATTTTCATAATTTGACGGCGATAGATGTAGATCGTCATTATTCATGTTCCAATCAATAAAGCCCAGGTTAAAATCCCCAAGAATCACAACATCATCGACATTATTTAGTATGTTGTTAACATTATTCAAGAAGCATTGTAAATCATTCAGTTTGACAGGAGGTGGCATGTAGATAACACAGATAGCTATTTTCTTAATATTATTGTTGACAATTAACTCAACAGACAACCATAAATCTTCAAAATCACTTTCCCAACTTTTTATTCTTACAGATTTAATTTTATTATTAACTGCGACCATCACCCCACCACCGTCTTTTTTGGATGCCTTTGTACTTAATCTATCTCTACGATACAACGAATATCGCGGGTCAATGAACTCTCCATTTGTAACGTTAGGGTTCAACCAAGTTTCAGTAAATGCTATTACATCATAGTTAGTCAGCAAAATATTTTTGTAAATATCACTAGTTTTAGTCCTCATTCCACGAACATTTTGATAATAAATATCAAGCATTGTGAATACAAAAAAACGCGCAGAACATTTATATAAAAGAAACATGAATATACCTTTATTTAATTAGTAACGTCAGTCGCTTTCATTAATTTTAAACTATCGTGATTGCGAATGTGTATAGGCTTCGAGTGAATATCTTTCCGTACAAAAATTCGACCGTTGCGTAACCAGACAAAGTCATACGACATCTCTTTAGCCAGCCTACGTGTTGCCGCATGCAAGTGTTTGCCAGTGGGGCATAAATGCTCGCTGACATACACAGGCACTCGGCTTCCACCCAAACCAATGCCCAAGTGGTGCGAGTTCAATTTGTCCGAGGGATGTTTTTTATTGAAGTTTCCAACAGCAGCCAGAAGGTTGTCACGCTGGCGGGGACTGCGGAGCTTAGCTACCACAGAGCGTGGGCGGTTATTTTCTTTGTTTTGTTTTGCAACTCTTGTAATTTGCATAATGTCACTGTCACCTATATCACAATTTGTTACCTTTGCGATATTTTTCAAGGTCTCCACAAGGTTTTCAGACTTGTCTTCAGGTAAACCGTTAATCTCCACGTTACTTTCACGCATGTTTTGCTCCACAATGCACAACCGCGTAGTGAGGTCAATGACATTTTGCTGAAGCTTTGTGTTATCGCTACGTAATTGATTAATTATGGCGTCTTTTTCTTCAAAGCGTTTCTTGAACTCTTCGAACTGTTCATTGAAAAATCCGAACGAAACTTTGAATGCAGATATTTCTCCTTGTATATTTTTCAATTGATCAGTAAGTAAATCTTTGAAAGACGATTTTACAGCGGCAGCCAATTCTTCCTTAATTATATCTCTTAAAGTGTCCTCGTTAAAACAGCGTTCATGGCTATAGGAGGTAGATATGGGCTGACGACTGTTCTTCCTCAATGTCACATTCATTAGATCAGGTGGAGTGTTTTGATTGGATTGAGTTTTATGTATGGTCTTGGGGCTCGATGTTAGTTTCCGACCTGGCGATCGACGGAGGTTACCAGAATTATTAGCCAGGCGCACAGGAGTATTAGTATTGTCGGTTTTTAGTTGTTTGCAGCAACATTCAGGGCATATCCAGGCGGACTTATAAGCTTGGTCCATGAGATAAAAGTTGTTACTTGGTATGTTCACACAAAAAATATCAAATCTTAATTTGCATTCGCAACAATCCAAAAATTCCAAATTATTTATTACATTCCGGCATCCAGCACAAGTGTAATTTTTCGGTTCCATTTTAAAAAAATATTAATTTTGCTTTAATATTGTCACTTTCAAGCAAATCCAGCCCTTATTAGAATAAAAATAAAGCTTGCAATCGTGGAGCGTAAGCCAGTAAGCGAACGGGCATGTAAGCGACGTGCGTGTGTGCGTAGCAGCGAGCGATCCGCGGGTTGCCCTAGGTCAGGGTCAGCAGCGACCAAGCAGTCGTTATTAAAAATTTTTGAAAGTAATTTGCTTATTACTCACGAACGCAAGCAAGTCCTGGTAAGATGTAGACACCACTGGATAGTTCGTCAACACAGCTTTACGGGGATATATAGCACTACTTATTAAAATAACTTTTAACCACTTTTCTAAAGCTATTAACGGAGCAAAATACAAAACAGTGTTATCACTTTGGCGTCGGTGGACGGAAAAAAAGTTCTTTTTGTATATATAAATTGTAATTGTATAGAGTGTCAAATAAATATTTTTCTTTCTTTCTTTAATAACCTACAAGAGGCCGGCAACGCACTTGAAGTAACTCCTTTGATATTACGAGAGTCCATGCGCTGATTGCTTACCATCAGATAAGCAAATCATTTATCGAAAAAGGTATAGTTTGTTATTAAAAGTCAGATTTCCTTGTCTCCGCAGATTCGGGTAGTGAGTCAGGATCGCATAAGAGTGGGCGCGCGCGTACCACTGCAGCAGCCGATGGGAAACCAACGCGAGTGCGCACCGTGTTGAATGAAAAACAGTTACATACGTTAAGGTAAGAATTTTCCTTTAATCTTTTGACTGCTGAGGTCACAGGTGACCTTAGTGGCGGTTAACGTGTTAATATTACATAAAATACATGTAAAGTAAATGTATCCTTAAAATGCAGGCGCATATCTTTATATATATAATTCTGATGTACGTGTGTATGTAATTGAACTCTTCCTAAACGGCTTGACTGATTTAAACTTTTTGGTACAATCGAATTTTTAATGGTTTTGATTCACAAATCAGCCAGGCAGATGGCGTTGATTGCTGGAAAAAGCATGTGATCTCGGAAACGGCTCTAAGTTTTTCGCAAAAATTTGATATATGGGGGTTTTCGGGGACGGTTCGCTACTGTTTAACTAATTTTTGTATCGCTGAACTCAGGTTCGATAAATTCCCAGATAGTTGCCCAGCCACCAACCAGCGCCAACTGTGCAGTCAATATGCTAATAAAAAAAATATCGCTGATTTTCTTTGTCAAAGTTGGCTTGTAAAAATCATCAAGCCATTTGCATTATAAGTCGGTACTTAACAATCTTCAACCTATAACCATTATTATCTAACCAACAGAACTTGTTACGCCGCCAACCCTCGCCCTGACGCGCTGATGAAGGAACAGCTGGTGGAGATGACAGGCCTAAGCCCACGGGTCATCAGAGTCTGGTTCCAGAACAAACGATGCAAAGACAAAAAGAAAACTATGCAGCTCAAGATGCAAATGCAACAAGAAAAGGTGTGTACTTCTTCATTATTGAAACTCCTACTAAATATAACCTTGGGAACCATGTAGAAAGCAGGAACATATTCAAAGACCCGATTTTAGTGCTCAAATAAAACAACCTTTTCCATAAGACCAATATTGAAATCTCAAAAAAAGTTCTCTAGGTAGGTATGCAAAATGATTAATCAGCTTTTGCGATTAGTAATAAGAAATGAATTTATTTTTGAAATTTAAATTTGGGTTCCATGGAAGAATTTCTTTTATTTGAGCAGCAACATTGGGTCCTTAAATTTGTCCCTCGTTCATAAAGCCACCTTGTATAGCTGGTATACCATCAGTTTATTCGTAATTCGCTTGTCTTAGCTGATCTGACGGGTCAGCTAACTTAGAACAGAACGATGGCCAGGTGCTTACCAGGCACTAGATTAGTAGCTAGTAGCTGTCCCTTTAGGATTCATTAAGTCCTTTTCTACCATCTGTATACAGGTGATTATTTTGCAATAAGAAGTGACTTTTTTTTTGGGACGTCTATTGGAAGAAGTTGTCTTATTGAGCACCAGAATCGGGTCCTTGGATATGTCCCTCATTCATAATGACGGTGTCTATATGTATCTCTCCGTAAGTAAAACCAATATGGGTACAGAAACAATCGCAAAAGAATCTCCAGCCCCTCCAAAACTTATAAGCCATCACCTAAAAACATCATAATACCTAAACCTCTATAACAAAATATACATGAATTCAAAACAAAAGCTGGAATAGAAACACAATGTACAAGTAACAACACAACCGTCTCTATTGTCGAAGGTCCCAACTTATAATTTGCCACAGGAAGGCCGACGTCTCGGGTACATGTCCATGGGAGTACCATTGGTAGCCGGGTCTCCGGTGCGGCACGAGCCAGCTGGATCACTGGCTCTGGAGGTGACAGCCTATCAGCCACCCTGGAAGGCTCTATCTGACTTCGCGCTCCATGCTGACCTGGACAGGGCACCGCAACACAGTGCGGCGTTCCAACAGCTGGTCAACCAGGTTAGTTCATTTATGAATTTATACAGCAGACGAGTACACGGATTAGCTGATGGTAAGCAATCAGTGACGATTACTCACAACACCAATTGAAGTAAAGGGGTGTTGTTGGTCTTTTCAAATGCAAGTAAGTTCTTGAACTCCATTGAATAGGACGGCAAACGTGCAGACGGATTACCTGATAGTAAGCAATCAGCGCCATCTATGGACCCGTAACAACAAAGGACGACAACGACAACGAAGGTAATATTACGAGTGCGTCGCGCTACCTTTTGGGGATAAGGGATAAGGAGATTTTAGAATTGGGGAAGGATTGAGGGAGTTGAAGGATTGGGCCTCCAGTAACCTCAATCCCACGACGAAACACAACGCTGTGATTGTTGCACGCTGGCTTCTGTGAGACCGTGGTATCACTTCGGTCGCCGACCTATACCTACGAAGCATGGCTCTCCCACACTTTATAAGTATGGTTAATAAAGAAATCCATTATATTTCAGATGCACGGGTATGACATACCAAACCTGCCACCGCCGCGCGCGCCGCACGAGGACAACTACGTGACCTACCTAGAGAGTGATGACTCTCTCCCCCCCTCCCCCTAGTGCCGTGTCACATAAACGAAGCACTAAAAAAGTGCTTAAAACATTCAATACTAAAAAGCCATTGTTCTATCTTCTACGGTGTTTTGTGAGTGGCTTCGAGAACAGGAGTTTTCGTGAGGATAAGCTTCCTACCAACTTGAAATTTTCATTTCGTGTACTTAAAGTCACCATAAAATTATATATAATGTAAATACACCATTGACGTGAATCAAGGATGGCATTTCGTCTTGAAAGACCAGTTTTTCATTTGAAATGAAGCTTCGATACGTTAAAAAAATAATTAAAATCTGTAAAAATATCGAATAAACTTGATTCTGTTATAGTGATAGGATAAGGCTAAAAAGATACTTCTTCAAAATATCGAATATTTTTGAGCAATAATAAGTCCTTACTTAATATTTAAAAAAAAGGTTTTAATATCACTTTAATAAATAAAATGCCTGTCTTATTAATTACTTATTCATTTTAAGTGGACAATTTTTATGTATAAAGTTAAAACATTATAACTGCCCCACAATATATAATATATATGTGACACAAAATATATATACATATTTAGGTACTTACTGAATTAATTATGTGATGTTTACCATTAGAATGTATTATAAAATTGTACTTATAAATTACTAGGTACTTATAGTTTTTACCTTTGGGTATAATCTTTTTTATTACATATTTTTTTTATTAATGATCTGTTAGTGTTTTCGGTGTAAATAGATTTCATTGTAAATATTATTGTATAAATTATGAATAAATGTAATTATATTATATTTACTTGGTACTAATTAATGTAAGCGTGTATCAAATAAGGCCTTCTTTATGTAAAAACGTAGTCACTTTTATACATACTATTTTTATTTTTACGTGTAATTTATAAATAAATTGACATTTAAATTTCATTAAACAGAAAACTTTGGTAAATTATTACCAACTTATTGGTTCAGTTCTAATTGTCGCTAGTTTCTTTGTAAAACAAGTTACTATGCTTAGGATTGTATTAGTTCCAATTTTATCCACCTGAACAAGTAAGTTGGTAGTAATTTATTTTTTACGGATATTTTTTTATTGTTGTTTTTTTTTATTTGTAACACATATTCTAGACAATTGTATCGAATTGTAAAAATAAATAAATATATCGATTTTTATCGTTCTATTTCGATAGGTATTACCAGAATTTAATTTATTTGGTAGCTAATTACACTGTACTTAGATTGTGAGCATAATATTATTAATAAAAATATTGAGTACGTATTAAATGTCGATTTTGGTCCTTTATTGGTGCTTGTTCCTTTTTTCTTTACCTACATCCCCTGTAGTTTTGATAACTCATCAATAGTGAATAAGTACTTATTTCTTTTAATAAGTAGGTAAATACCTAGTCCAGAGTTTGGGATTGTGCCCGGTGTGTCTATGGGATTAAAGTCGGGTGAAACTGGAATAATGTCCGTCCGTTCAGGAGAAGGAACGGGATGGTATTAAGTCATTAAGAGTCTGACACTCCTTCTCACCAAAGGGAGAAAGAAGTAATTTGTTGAATTTCGTACTGAATGAAACAAACAACAAAACTGAAAAGTGGACTAAGGATACAAGTATCTCTATTAAGCACATGGAATTCATATATCAGGAAAATACTATGAAATGCGACACAAATATTCATTCAGTAAATTTTTTTCATATCATAGGTTGCCAAACGAGCTGATAGATTAGATTAGGGCCCTCGTAGTACCAAAGGAATCAAAATAAGTGAGTTGTCGGCCTCTTGTGGGTTATATGGGATTTAAGGATAGGGGATTTGAGGATTTAGAATAGGGGGAGGTGAGAAGAATTGAGTAACCGGTAATCTCACTCACACGGCGAAACTCAACGCAAGAGTTGCTTCAAGCCAGTTTTCTGTGAGGTTGAGGTATCACTCCGGTCGAGCCGACCCATTCGTGCCGACGCATGGCTTTGACACAATTAGAATTAATGTCTCATTGGCTCTTCCCTTTTAATGTGATTATAAATAAATGATCCGATTGATATTAAATCATAAACACAGTATAATTATAAACAAGATAAGCTAGGATTCTCTTTTACACGAAATGCTAAAAAAAGAATAATAATAATATAGATTAATTCATATATTGTAACTAACGCCATCTAAGCACGTAGACTGGAAACTGATCCTATCGTTACATTGACAATGTTAGCGCACGACATGGGTACGAAACGGTTCATACCTAAACACATAGATGGCGCTCTATTCGGACGCAAAATTTTGAGTACTGAAGGACCAAACCAAACAATTTATTTGTACAACAGTAGATGGCGTTGTTTTAACATTATATTTTTTTACTGTTTATTTTTTCATCAGGTTGCTACATCGTTTTGGATTTTCCATGTTGGTTATTTATACCTAGTCTAGCCATAAATACTGTAACAAATAAAAATATATTTTTTCTATTGCATATTTTCTATTGCTACGGAGTGGTAATATGGGGGAACTCTGTGGATCTAATCCGAGCATTTAGAGCACAAAAAAGATGTCTACGTGCATTATGTGGTGCAGACTACTTAGACAGCTGCTTACCTTTATTTAATAAATATTGTATCCTGCCTTTGCCCTGTTTGTATATTTACGAAATTTCTATTTTTGTATACAAAAACCCGGATCTCTTTATTAAGAAAAAATCTGTTACTAGTAGAAATAGTAGATACCCTAATAAATTATTTGTACCGAGCCAACGCACAACATTATATAGCAGAAACTCATATTGCATGGCTATCAAAATTTACAATAAACTTCCAAATGACCTAAAAAATCTTAACCTAATGTCTTTTAAAAGAAAATTGTTTGAGTTTTTGCTAAATAAATCAGTGCCGGATTAAGCCAGCGCGGGGCCTGTAGCAAATTTTGTCAAGGGGCCCTTGGTTTGGTAACGGTTCTCAAAAGGGTATTAAATAAAACAAAACTGTTACGAATAAACTTTTCTGTGTATATTATGGGCTAATTTAGTGATTACACTTTCAATATCGACTTCTTTAAGCAAGTCATGCTCTATATTCAACAACGTGAGATGATTAAGACGTTCTTGGTCCATAGTGTTCCTTAATTCATTTTTAATTCGTTACAACGTTGAAAAAGAACGTTCGCCACTGCAGTTAGTGATCATGAGAGAGAGATAAGTAAATACGCAAGGCAATTTCTAAATTTGGGAAACACGATTCTAAAGAATTATTTAATAAAAGTTTATAAAATTGCAGTTCCAGAGGCTCCTGTTTCTTGCTGTCAATTACAGTATCCACATCTGTTTTCAGCAGCTCTGCGAACTGCACTAATACGCCGCCTAGGCTGTTCTCCAAATCATCTTCGTAAGCACTGAACATTTTGACGTTTTTTTTTCAAAATCTCTTCTGATGGAAGAGATTTTATCTGTCGAAATACTTACTTCAAAAACACTAGTAATTTTATGATATGCTTTCATACGTTTAGTTATATATTCTATTACGATAGATTATAGACAGTACGTTATCAATTATGACAATAAACACCTCAAATTCGAAACGTTATCCAGGCGTTTGATTTTCAACAAAGTCGTCGAGTGTATTAGAGCCGCTAAAATGGTCGTAAATACTTTGTATTTCGCTTGATTCGTCGTGATGTCTGTTGCTGGTATTCTTCACCGTTAGTTAAATTTTACAATACAATATCTGAAAATGTGGATCGCATTGCTTGGACGCTATATAATGATTCATAAAGGGCGTATTCCGTATTAATGTCTTGATGAGACGATTGTGAGATAAATAATTTTTAACAAAAATATTCCGACTTCAAAAAGTAACCTAAACGGCAAAAAAATAAATTTTCTTTGTAGAAATTAATACATGTTTTCATTTAGTTAAAATAGAAAATAATATTAATAACCATTTTATAATTTTGAATTCGGTGCCAAGCAAAACAAAAATAGTGTAATCTTTACCTATATAGCTATTGTTAGTTTGATGATTAGGAGGCACCGATCAATATTTTTCTAATACTGCTGTTTGGTATGACGTGGATGACTCACTTGGCAGAGCAAGCAAGGATAATGGTTTTCGAATGAGAAGACGACGACTCTTACTTGAGACCGAAAATCACGGTAATAGTAGTAGTCCTGAGTTAGTCACTGTTCAGTGCTGTAAATCGTTGAGGAATTCCCTCGACTGTCAATGGTCTCCATTATCATTTATACTGCATACCTTCAAATACTAACCTAATCCGTATAGGTGCAAAGTTCTCATCAATATAAATGAATTAAATTACTCCAAATACTCAAAGAGATCTTACGACAGTCTTCCTGCTCCATCATCAGATTTACTCCATAACTTCATTGTAACCCATATACTTAGGTGCGAAGTTTTCATCGATATAAATTAAGTCCAAACACGAGGTAGTTACTGTGAACCGTTCAGGAGTTCTCTAAGCGGTCCTTCGTTCTCATCATCAGACCCCTAATGACAGTTACAAACTTACGACCAATCTTGGTGCAAAGTGCTCACCAATACGAATCATTTAAGCCCAAACACAAGGTAACTACATCAAATAATCAAGGAGATCCTTCAACTGTCTTCCGGCTCCATCATCAGGTCAAGTTCGACTATCCGCAAGTTGTAGCGTTGTAAAAACCTACTAAAACTACATGCAAAAGCACTACTCGCCCCTACAATTTTCGAAAGTTCCCCTCGGTTACCCTAGCGCCACAGCCCTAGCGCGCAGTTCGGGTCGGCTCGGTTCGCCCGCCAATGGCACCAACCGAGCGGACAAATACTCGCTTTCTTTTTCTTACGCATACAAAATACCGACTATTTGTCTTTTTTCGTTTATTTCGCTAAGAAAAAAATAAATTTACTTGTAGTTTGGTAGTAGTTTTGTAACCAAACATTTTCTACATAGGTCTTGCTGTTGAAGTGGTGTAATTACAAAATATCATTTGAGCGCGGGGCCCTCCAATTCGCGGGGCCCGTAGCATTTGCTACTCTTGCTACGTGGCTAATCCGGCACTGAAATAAATGTTATTATTGCACTAAAGATTATTTAGATGACCTATCATAGACTTAGAATAAGTAGTGCATAGTTATAACTAGATATTAAGCGAAATAATTTGTACACCAATTCGGTACAATGTGTGAGATTCCATACACATAACACAAACACCTATATTTGTACTACATTCTCACAAATAAATATTTTCTTTCTTTCTTTCTTTCTAACATTTATTACTTTTACAGTAGGTATGTAAGTTTAATACATAAATATAAAACAATTTAAAACATAAAAAGCTTATTCGAAGTGGTCTCCATTGGCTGCAATATAGTCCTTTAAACGTTGAGACCAGTTATCAATAGAAGCACGCACTCTTTCCATAGGAAAATTCTTCACTGCCAATCGTATGGATTGTTTTAGGGAGTCCAAATTATCATGACGTTTAGAGCAAGCCCTACTCTCTAAAACTGACCATAAATCATAATCCAGCGGATTAAGATCGGGACTCGACGACGGCCAGTCTTCAGCTCTGATGAGGTCGGAAACGTTCGTTTCCAACTAAGACTGCGTGGACCGAGCTTTATGACCCGGCGCCGAGTCTTGCTGGAAGGACCATTGTTGGTTATTGAACATGGTGTTGTTAAGGGGCTTAACTACCTTCTCAAGAATGGTATTTTGATACACTTGTGCCGATGTTTTGATACCTTTTTCGCAAAAGTATGGCTCAGTCACTCCTTAGCTAACTAACACCCCACCAAACAACACAGTTTATAAGCAAAATTGACATTGTTAAACATACATTTTAACATTTTTCATAACGTGTCGTTAGTGACCCAATCTAAGCCATGAGCTATCGGTAAGTGTAAACAATCTTGGCATGTCTTTTTACCCGACTGCCAAAGAAGGAGGGTAATGTTTTTCGAGTGTATGTAAGTATGTATGTATGTCTTTTCCTTTGTGACCTCCTGTAGCCTAAACGGCTTGATGGATTTTGATGTATGAGGTATCGTTAGATTTGTCTTGATTACGGGAGTGTCATAGGATACATTTTATCCTAAAAGTCCCACGGGATAAAGACATAATAATATTTTTTCTAAATTTCCCTTTAAAAAAATATGTATGCGGTATCATTAGATTCATTTCAATCACGGGAGTAATTAATATAGGATACGTTTTTTCTCAAAATTCCCACGGGAACATGTTAATTCTGCGTCAACGCAAAGCAACTCATGCGTTAGCAAGCAAAAAGATAGGGCGTGGCCTGGCATGCGGCGCGCGGCGCGGTGCGGAGGGGGATATGCTCGAGTATACAGCCCGAATGCGGGCACACGCATAAGGGCACACGTCGTTGACGGTCGTCTCTAAATAGCGATTTTTTCGATACTTCGTCGTCTGACGCGAAACTTATAAAGTATAAATAACTCGTTCTTTTTCTTTCGTGTTTCTCTCTTTAAATTTATTCGTTCTTTCTAATTAATTAACTCGTTTTTCCGTTCTTTTTTTTGGTTCTTCAGCTAAAAAGTTATAAATAAAAAAATTATTATTAAAAAAACAAAATACCCGACTGCACACTAAAAAAAGAGTAAAACAAGCCCCACAATACAAATTTACTGAATATAATTTATAAATGTTGATGGAAAGCATCGCAGGCGGGGACCACCTTGACCGCCACCAACGAAAATTCTGCTAAATGGTGCACAACAGAAATGACTATAAATAAGCCTCTGTTGGTCCCCGCCTGCGATGCTTTCCATCAACATTTATAAATTATATTCAGTAAATTTGTATTGTGGGACTTGTTTTACTCTTTTTTTAGTGTGCAGTCGGGTATTTTGTTTTTTTAATAATAATTTTTTTTTATCTAAAAGTTGTGTAAAAAATTAATGTAAATTTTTTTACAATCAATCAATGAATTAACCTAAAGTGATGTTAGGTAGCTAATAAACTGAATTTAAATAATATTTGTAGATATGTAATTTATATGACTCTTTAATATTAAAGACAAACCCAAATTCTTTACGTTTAGTTAACTACCTAAACCGATAGACTATAGGACCGCTGCTGATTGCGATTTTTTGTGACCATGACTTTTGTTACAGCAGCCTACTGTCACTCACGATCCCCTCACTGAAACTGTTCGTGAGTAATCATGTAATTGATTTCAAAATGAAACAAGTGTGGGAGAGAGAAATGCTTTGGCACGAATGGGTCGGCTCGACCGGAGTGCTAACATGGCCTCACAGAAAACTGGCGTGAAACAAAACAGCGTTGTGTTTCGCTGTGTGAGTGATGTTACCGGATGCCCAATCCTTCCCCTCTCCGATACCCCAATCTAAACCCAATCTCTAATCCAAAAAAGTCGGCAACGCACTCGTAACTCCTCTGTTGTTGCGGGTATCCATGGGCGGCGCTGATTGCTTACCATCTGCTCGTTTGACGACCTATCACATAAATAAAACAAAAGAAAGTCACTTGTGAGTAGACTTCCATAGTAATGTACAGATCGGCTGACAGTAACGCTGCAAGTATAAGTCGCTATATTGTCACGTCCCCGCCCGCAGTGAGCGCATTCTCGTATATCTTCATTGAACTCCACTTCATCATCATCATCATTATTATCATCAGCCTGATATCGTTCACTGCTGGACATAGACCTCCCCAATTGCATGCCAATGACCTCGGTGTTCAGCTCTTCTCATCCAACCACTGCCAACCACCTCACGGATATCGTCAGTCAACCTAGCTGGAGGGCGCCCTACACTACGTTTACCTAGACGTGGTCTCCAATCTAGGACAGGTAAGAAGAATGCTTCACTTAGTAACAAAAATTCATATCCAGCAGTGATTCTTATTGCGACAGACCTTAGTGCCGATGACAAAATTTTTAAGTTCATATCGGTTCTAAAAAAGAAAGGCTAAATTAAAGCCGGCCCCTTCCATGCAGCTTATACAAAAGCTCCTCAAGCTGCTTACTCACAACGAAAAACTCTTGTTTCCCTCTGAAGAGAGTATCAACCTCCCGTTTACATTCCTCCTGTGTGATATTCCTCTGTAGATTATAGTAATTGCGGATGAAATCAGTCAACTCGACCCTCTCTTTTTGGAGTTGCTGCAGCTTTATTTGCTTCTCCTGTAGTTCTTCGTAGACCTTCTTCATGTCTTCATCAGCATTATTCGGTAAGAAGACCAGGTTGGTAAGTTTGTGCAGAAACTCGTCTTGCTTCTTGTCATGAGGGGGTAGCACTTCTTCTAACTGTTCTCTCAAGAATGCCATGTAGTCGTGACTGTTGGTGATCATAACTCCGTTCTGGTCTAGCTCTTCGAGTGGCTCCTCGAATGGAGTTTCTTCGGTTAGTTTGACCATCTTAATCTGCTTGGGAGTTCTGGAAAATAGAGAAGAGAATTGAGTTAGTTTTGGTTTAAGATTAAATGGACGACTGTTTCACGAGAACTTTTTCTAGTCTAGGTGTTATGTGCATATGTGTCTATCTAATTGTTTATTTATTTTAGTTGGTCAGCATTTTGCTTTTCTCGACGTCGGGTATCGAGAGGCCATTAAAAAATTATTTTGAGGTTTCTCGTACATTTGTTTTTGAAACTGAATACTTAATTTGTGTGTGACGCACATCTAAAGTTGTAGAGTTTGTTATGTGATAGGATGTCAAAGCGAGAACGGATTACCTGATGGTAAGCAATCGAAGCCCACCATGGGCATAATCGAGATGATGGAAGCCAGATAATTTTGAGTCCAGAGTTATACCAAGAAATTTAACTTAGTCACAGATCTAAATGGTTTCATCTTCAATATATAGGTTAATAGGGAGATGTTACATTTACGGGAAAATACTACAGCGTTACATTTGGGGACCGATAGGGTTAGACCATGATCATTTAACCATTGGTTAAAGTAGTAAAGAGCAGAATTCAAGCGGGAAGAGAGGACAAACTGAAGTAAAGAGCAATGTCATCTGCGTACTTCAGTACGCAGATGACATTGCTCTTTCTTATTATTATTTTTTTTTTCTTATTATATTATTTTCTTATTCTGTAAGATCTTCAGATCTTACAGAAACAAGATACAAGTTTCCAAAAATTTTATTTGTCGAAAACATGGTTTAACATACGTAGCATGCAGGGTGGTCAGTAGGGTTACATAAGTCCGTCATGTTTCGCCCTTTAGGCATACAAATAAAGTTGTACAGAATATTGTTACGAGCCTGACGTTACGTTCCTTACTATGCGGGCTTGGGTTACGGGATTGGATGAAATTAAACACTAATACCGGTTTTCAGACTTTCTATTGCACTTAAGTGACAGCGTCCACGGATACGGATAAGTTATCGGCATTCCTCTCTAGCAGAGTCCGGCCGACTGACACAACTTTGCCGTTCACTGTTCACGCTGACTTAACTCACTTAACTGACTGCACTTCACTATTTCACTGTATATACCGTATGTACCGAATCGCTTTGGACTTAGAACTCAACTGCCAGCGGTGAGCCGCAGTTCCGCTTATATACCCCCGGTCAGGTTCTAGAACATTCAATTTCGTTCGTCTTTTCATTATTAATTTCATTATTCATTTTTTTATTCTCCTTCTCGCTCTTTAATTTTCCATTTCTTTCACCCAAAAGCTTCCAGAAAGTTCTACACAAAATTTCCATCAACTAAAAACTCTATGCTTACGGCGGGACTCGAACTCTTTGTCAAGGCAACGTTTGACAACGATTCATAGACGTCATGATGACTCTTTTCCGTCACAATATAATCAAATTTGAATACAAATAAAGTTATTGTTAGTCAATTAATGTCAAATTTATAAATTGAAGTCATACATTTTCCATCATATTATACCACAGATCTCACAAAAAGTTAAGATTAACAATAATCATCTTAACAGGTATCAGCTAAAAAATCTTTAACAGAGTAATAGCACTTTTCGAGGACACAGCTCAGAATACAGAACAAACCAGAATCCGCGTTCACTCATAATTACATGTCGTCAAATGTGTCCAAAAACAATACGTCAATCCCCCCGCCAGCCGCACTTCCCACCCGCGTAGTGTTGCCGACAGTGGAACAATTCCCTTGGTTTGGGGTAATTTTACAACAAGAGGGTAAGATACGAGTAAACCCAACAAAATAGGTAAACTTACAATAAATGCAACAGACTAGTTGTTCATACATTTCATAGAGGTATCATAAAAGTTGACGATTTCTTGCTGTGTTAATTTTAGTTACACCTACTATACACAACAAATAAAATAAAGCTTCAATAAGTACAAAGGTTTTATTGCATTACCTTTTGCTGGTTTAGTTTTTTTTTATATGTCTTTAGACTCGGAACTAAAGATTAGAAGTCTACTTACTTTACTTAGTTCCTTAGATTAGCGCATTCTATCAAACAAACAAACAAACTCTTCAGCGTTATAATTAGTATAGATATATCTTAGGAGGATATGCTGTTTTCAAACCACCTTTGTCATAAATATATCTCTTCAAAGTGAATTGAGCAAACTATGCTCTGGCTAGATGGTTTCCAAAATTAATCTAACCGTGCCCTTTGTATGATTTGTATTTATTTTTTTGTCAGGGAAACTAATATGACATAGGCTCCATAATGGACAAAAATATAACCCACAACAAATAAATAAGTGGGTAAAATTTTCACCAAGAATGACAACACTCACAAAATGGCCGCATCATTTTCATAGAAAAATAAATCGATAAAAAAAAATTCAATAATTAATTAAATATAATATTGCAGTCGATGCTTGCAGATGAAATATAATCTTATCCACTTTTTTCGTAATTCCAGTCGCATTTTTACTCATAGTAATAACACAAGACGGCATAATGAAATTAAAATTGATACTCGTAAATACGCCACGACATGCCACATGCCAAAATTGACTAATCATAGAAATTTCATACTATTCTAGTTGAGAATGGTTTTAGTTGCTTTAGTTTGAAGCGCGATGACGTCTTCTGGTTTGTTCTGTATTCTGAGGGACACAGCTAACTGAGGATTCTAAGTCGTAGATATTTTAAACATTATAAAGGATAGGGCTTAGGACCGAACCCTGGGGTTAGACTTTCCAGACTAAGCGGGGTGAAGAGACGGAATTTTGATGCTACAAGTGACGTTAACACATCTCTGGTCATGTTAACACTCTCTCACTCACAGGGACACTCAGCTGATGCAGTTTCTGTCTGAGTAGGTATTGGAAGTTGGACGTTATCATAAGCTGACGTTATATCAAGGAAAACGCCCAGGACACTTTAGTTTTGAGAGAAGACAATTTGAACATCAGAATTGAAGACGCTTCAGACTGTCCAGGGAACCCCTACCTCTTTAGAACCTAAATTGGGAAGTAGATAGTATGCCCTTAGACTCTAAAACCATTCCAGCCTGTTCTTGATAAGGTTTTCCACGATCTTAGCTAGAACAGAAGACAAAGCGATTGGTCTGTTTGAAGAAGAATCTTTTGGGTTTTTGCCAGGTTTTAGGATCGGAATAACTATTTGGGATTTCCAAGATTCCGGGATGAGGCCGGAGAGGAAGAAGGAGTTAATAAGGGCAAGGAACAGGAGAGAATTGTTTAGGGGAATGGAAGAATCAGCTGCTCGTGTTAAACAAGCGACAAAATCTTCATACAGGGCAAGCGAATTTAAGGAGTTTACCTGGGAAAGGCTTGAAGGTCAGAATCTACCTAGGAGGAAAATTTATCCCAGTCTGCTTGAAGAAGGCGATATTTCTGAAGAGGATTGATGGGACCGGTAGGAGAGTAATATAGAAAGTAGATTAATATAGGAAAGTGATTACTGCCATATGAGTTAGGCAGGACAGACCAGGAGAAGGTCAAGGTCTGAGCCATGTCTCCGGTACCGCAAAGAGAACAGGAAAATAGCGGTTTATTAGATGCAGTGGAGGTGTTTTTTGACGAATGCTTTTACTGTTCTGTTGAAGGATCTTGGCCATTCTTTCGGGACCAGGATTGGAGCAATTGTTCAATAAGGATTAAGACATTGTTAGGTAGAGTGTCACTGAATTTAAACAGGATATTAGTAAGAGAGCAAAACAATAACTATTAGGTTGTCATTAGGGGTAGGTAGAGGAGTGGAATGCAAGAATGAGGGATCATTAAAAGCACAGCCCTTGGGCTGAGAGTAGTTGGGGGAGGAAACAATCGTCCTATGAGCTTGGACGTCGTAAGACTTGCCAAGTGCGTGCCTATGTCTAGGGGAACGGAATACAGTCTGTGTATAGGATGTCTCGGAGGGAGAAGTAAATGAAGAGGAAGAAGTTGGGGGAGAAGCTGAAATAGTTGGGAGAAGTCAAGAAGGGGAGCTTTGGATATTGGGTCTGTGGGATGTTCGCCGCAGCTTCGGAGTAGGACCGTTTAGAACGGAGGAATCTAGCAGAAGCCTCACTATAACTAAGATTCTCTTGAGACATAACCATTTTAATGCATTTCTGTCTGGAGTGCTCGGGACAGAGATCATCTGTAGCCTTATGGTTACCACCTTCGCATAGGATACATTTATTTATTTATTTATTTAATTATTTATGCACATCACACATACAGTAAATAGAGAACAAATACTGAGACAGAGGTACATAGGAGGTACATGTAGCTTGGGAGTCAGGGACATTGCACGTGTCACCAGGGTGTGGCTAGACGCATTTAAAACAGCGAGGTTTTAATCGGCATTGATTGCGGATATAACCGAAGCGTAGACAGTTGCGGCACTGGATTGTAGGAAGATGGTAAACTGAGTCAGGGAGAGAGGCGTTGTGACTATAGACCTCCTCTGGGAGACTTCGCCCAGAGAATGTCAAAACTACAGTGAAAGAGGGCGACCAATAGACTGAGTCTTCCTTTTTATTTTTTAAATTGAGGCGTCTAGCTTTAGTAACTTCTCCACGATTTTAAGGAGTTTCTTTTCCAGAAACTAATTAAGTCCTCCAAGGTCCAGTCGGTAGGGATATTCCTGGCTATACCCATACGAATTACTTGAAAGCGGGGAATCTTAGCTGTGTAATTCTTAGCGGTAAGGATGTCACTGTCTGCAAAGTTGTTAGCATCATTGGCAGATTTAAACTCAATAGACAGCTTATTACGGCCTAAACATTTAATACCTCCTTCTGTGATGCCCTTGATATTGTTTTTATGCAGAAAATGTGCGAACTTTAAAACTTTTAGGGTTGAATCAGCAGCAGGGTCAGATTCTATTGTTGATTTAAAAACAGTGAAGGGTGCTCTATCAGACTCATTGTAAGAGAGCTTGGAGTTTGATTCAAAGTCCGGCTTCGTAAAAACAGAGTGAAATGAGGAGGTCTGTTTTTCATAGACTCAATATTAGACTCAGAATTAGCAGGTCGTTTTAGGGTAGGTCTAGTCTGCTGGCTTACACCAGAGGCTAGAGAGCCATCCATTTCTATGTCCAGAGGGATTCCTCGACCCCCATCAGGGGGTACCTCACACTCATGTCGGTGAGAAATGAGTATCATCACATATAACCCCCATCTGACAACACAATATTAACGACACTTATTTGCAAAAACAGAATTTGAGTACTTATAAGTAAACACATCGTGTCTATCAGCTTTTTTCATGTTGTGACAACAAAAATAAAAATTTCACAATTCTCATATGACTTAAATGTATTAAAAACTAATACCAACCCACAATGTGCTCTAACTGCGTACTACGCATATGCATATGCGTGGCTACGCTACGGTATCATCATGTGGGGCCACAGTGTCGATGCTAAATATGTCTTCATTGCTCAAAAAAAATGTCTGCGAATAACATTAAACCTAGAGACAGCTGTAAAGCATATTTTAAACGTGAAAAAATACTAACTTGATGTCCATCTATACAAGGTGAAATCGTAAATGCGACAAAATGAAATGGGAGCTTCAGTTACAGTAACATCAGCCGGGGTCGCGGGGTAAGCGCTATGAGGTACCGCGACCTCGGCACAGAGCAGGAGAAGGAACAGGGGGGTTATTAGTCAGTAAGAGTCTGACACTCCCTCCCGCCCGACCCTGGGCAGGAGAAGTCATTTGATGATTTTCCCCTCCAAAAAAAAAAAAGTTACTGTAACATAGTAATTATAAACTGTTTTTTCTACAATTTAAGACCATAAATAAAATGATGTGATTATCGTTTAAAAATGATCCATTGACATTGTTATCGTAATTCTTCTGGTTTTGCGGGTGTCCTATGGTGTCTCATTGCTTACCATCAGGTAATCCAACTGCTCGTTTGCCAACCTATGACGTAAAAAACTATATTAATTATTTTGAGGCAGATAACTAGTAATAATAAATTAATAATACCTCTGTCACTGATCAGCTGTTATACCCAATTACTTACTCTTATTTAATTTGACACGTGTAAGGAGTTAGAAGCAAAGCTAGTTAACCGATGGCATAGCAACGATAAGTTGTTTACTAAGAAATTTAGCTGTTTTCCTTTAGTCTATAATAAATTACTTCGATTTTTATGGCAATAAAATGATATAAAATGATCATACTTTGATTTTAGGATATAGGTAATTTGACAATAAACATAAAAATGTTATAAAAAAGTAACTAATATACGATATAAACGGTTTATAAATTTTTTTTTCGTTAATTAAAACGTTGCGCCATAGGTAATAGAATTTTCTAATGTGTTGTAGGTGAGTTTACAAACATACAATTTCACATACACATAACATAACACCCAAACCTGGAACATCAATTTGTGGGTTAAACAAAAAGTTACTCCGTGAAGGAATCGAATCCGCGACACGTTGCGCGGCAGCCCAGCCCAGCCATCGCGCCATTCATGCAGTCAATTGTTTGAACCACCCCGTCCCTTCCCAATTCTTAAATATCCGAAACCATTACCTATCCCTAAAAGGCCGGCAACGCACTCGTTACTCCTTTGGTGTTGCGTGTGTCCAAAGGCGGCGCTGATTGCTTACCATCAGGTAATCGGTATGCTCGTTTCCTGACCTAAAAGAAATATACTAACTTTTAAACTTTCGCGTTTCATCTTAACAACATTATATTTACCCCCATATTATCATTTTCTAATATGGTAGAAAATGAAAATAAGGGGGTAGATGAAGATTCATCACCCGAATGCAGGGAGCTGTGACATCGCGTCTTCAGTCTGCTTGTGACCACGACCTGTGCAACCGGGTCGAAACGTCAAGCCTACCAAGGTATTCAAATTATAATTTTCCGCGTTAATACCCGCGTAAATAAATATAATGTTTCTAAAAGAAATACTAGTGTACACATACTTACATCTTTATAATACATAGAAACACTAAAACAAGGAACAAAACATAATTTCTATACACACACTATCGCATGAGCTAAGTTCAAGAATAGGTAGCAGAGCAATAATTCAACGCTAGCTGGGATTGGCATAATGGAAGGATAAATATTTAATTGTAATCCTAATTTATCTTATAAAGTAAGGATGAGTCTGAGCAAGACTTATAAGTATTTATTAAGTGTAGTAGAGCCATGCCTCAGCACGAATGGCTCACGAAAAACCGGCGTGAGACAACCACAGCATTGAGTTTCACTGTGTAAGTAAGTGAGGTTAACGGAGGCCCAATTCTTCAACCTCTCCCCCAAACCCTAATCTCCAAAATTCTAATCCCCAGGAGGCCGGCAACGCACTTGTAGTAATTCATTTGGGAATACGAGTGTCCACCGTGGCGCTTATTGCTTATCACCATAAAAAAATATGGCCCTCAACAAGTTTTTCATATTGAAAACATCAGGTAATTAATAACAGCCAGACTTCTGTGACTAAAACATACAATTATCCAATCCAAATCATTTTAAGTAACATTAAGATATTCTCAGCAAAAATAATGCTTAAGCGATAGGGTTGAAAATCGTTGTCGCTATGGTCAGTAAATAAAAATATGGAATGACAAACATTCTATTTATAAAATTAATAGCTTCGAAAGAGAAAATGTCAAATCTTACCTCTTTTAAATAAAAGAAGACCGCCAAGCACTGGCTCGAAAATAGAAGGGAATTAAAAATAATTTATTTAGAAAAAAAGTACGTTCGTTGCTTGGGGCGGTAAAAACTAGACTGCCGAACCCCGGGCATAGCTCAGGTCACATAGACAACCTAGGCAGGCTAGCCGATCGACGACGTTAAAATAGATATAGGACCTATTTGCAACAACTTCATTCGTAGTACTTTAATATTTTAAATTTCGAAGCTCTTGACATTATTCTTTTAATTGTTTGAGGTTATAATTTTAGGCGGGAACTGTTTAAATTTAATTTTAAATTGGAATTTAAGTTCTTAAAATTCCAGATTTTGGATATTATGATAATAGAGTGATCAGAAACATTAATTATCCGTATGATCGAACATTGTCTCTGATTGCTGTGAAAGTGAGTTTTCGGCAAAAAATGTAAGCATACTGTAATCATAACAGTAAAAAATAAACGTTATGCTTACGTATTAAAGTATATAATTGTTTGATTTTGGCTTTTCGTTTACCCTGTAACAGGTTGCCTCTAAATTTGTTTTGGTTTCGAATTTACTTTACATCATAATAGACCTAACGTTATATGTATAAGTCAAATTATAAAGTCCACGATGTTTTACATCACCGTCTGTGGTGTGAGTATAATTAATAATGGTAGTTAAGTACTTACCTACATATAACTCTGAAAAAATCATATTGGTACTTGCCTTACAATATAGATAAAAAATTATATATAATTTTTCAAGATAAATACGTACATATAAGTAACATATATTTTTAACGCGCTAACAGCTGTTCTTATAATATCCCTCACTAGCTTTTACCCGCGCCTTCGCTCGCGTTAACAAATATTATTATTAATTAGGTATAGTTTTTGCGGCTTTACTTTTGTCTTCATCTATCTTTAATTTCGGCCCAATCAGTCGAAAATCTAACATGATTTAAACAAACTTTCATCCCCTATTTTATCCCCTTAGAGGTGGAATTTATCAAAATCCTTTCCGTCCAGTGGTTTGGGCTGTGCGTTGATAGATCACTTCATATCAGTCACCTTTGAGTTTGATATATGTATTTAGATATCCCTACATATTGCTACGTAAATGGCTACGACGTAGCGCGTGGCTACGACCTACGATTTTTGTTTCGTTCATTGCATTTTTATACTAGCGACCCGCCCCGGCTTCGCATAATTATGTGCAACAGTGCAATGATGATGCTAAATTTCTCCACTATTTAATGAATAGGTGTTATTAAACATTAAATTAAAATAAACATTCCTCATCTTTCGCTCTCTAATAAAATAACGGCATCAAAATATAGGCATACGTAGGGATATGGATATATGTATATACAGAGGAAGCAACTTTATTTTATGACATGGATCAATAAGTCCCAAGACTAACCCAGAGATGGCGCTCGTAGTTAATTAGTAACCACGTTTTTATAGAGTACTAATCTTTGGTTGTGTCGATATTTTAAGCCGATCGGCCCGAAAGCAGCTGATTTATGGAGGTTAGAGTAAAGTTGTTTTGTAGTTTGTTTGAAAAATGGAAAAAACCGAGTTTCGTGTTTCGTTTCGTTCTGATAAAACATTGTTTTTTAATGGGTTAAAACATTACCTGATGGTAAGCAATCAACGCCGCCCATGGAAACCCGCAACAACAGAGCAGTTACGAGTGCGTTGCCGATCTTTTGGGGAGGAGAAGGATTGGGCGCCCAATAACCACACTCACACGGCGAAACACAAAGCTGTGGTTGTTTCACGCCGGTTTTCTGTGAGGCCGTGGTATCACTCCGGTCGAGCCGACCCATTCGTGCCGAAGCATGGCTCTCACACACTTAGCGCTGTCGTGTTCGTAGTAACACTTATCTAGCTAAAAATTATGTTTATAAAAAAACTATTTTTCATGGAATGTTTACAAGAATGCAAGGGATGTTCGTGTAACATATTTATTTTTTAAACATTATAAAAGATGTCTATAGGTACTTTTTGCATACAATCGGGTACCACAGAACCTTAAATAGGGTTGCTATTAATATGGTACCGAGAGCAAATCTGTTTAGCAGTTATCGATTAAAATCTGTGTGGGCTGGGTTTTCTATGTGTGCGTGTAACGCAAGTATACGTGTGTGCAGACCAGGTGCTTCGCCCCAAAATTAGGGAGTAATAGGGAGGCGATGATGTCGAAAGGTTCTCTGAAGTCCTTGAAGATTACCGTTGCAATATTATTATTTACAGTTTACTGTATTTTACCTAATCACATTCAACCAATGAATTTTAAATTGAACCATTCAATTTATATTGGCTTTTATCTCATGTTTTATCAAACCACAATTTTTTAAGAGATTTCATATACTTTAAAAATTAGCTAATTTCTAATAGAATTTGTTAAAAATCAATATTATTAACAAAAATGAAAGCATAGAAAAGTCAAAACTATTAGAATCAATTGTGAGTATTTGTGAGATAATAATATCTAAAGTTTATCGATATCGCTTCCGTGTGTACACTGTACATCCCTACATTAGGGACGCTGCGCGGCGCACATCTAGCCAGTCTTGTATCGAGCCGCTTGCGGTTCAGACGTGGTCCGTAATTTTACTTTATTAAAGTAATCAAATAGTGCAAAAACCCAAGACCATTATAGGTAAGTTTAATTACTATTAACCAAATATCATTATTATCATAATATCCAACATATGAAAGAATATAAATATATTTAATGGTTGAAACATTAAAACTTTATTGATTGTTTAATATAATTAATCACATACATATCTATAGTTCTTAAATTTAAGCACATGGTTACATTTAAGGTTAAAGTGGCGTCGAGTCGCGGAGGAATACGCATATCGCCCGTTCACGACGAGGGTTGGGGCGCTCTCTCTCGCGCCGCCGCTCGCGCCACCTCGGCCTGCGTTGGCGCGCGGGGTGTGCGGGCGGCGGAGGGGGGGCCGCGCATGCGCGTTACTGTAATAGCTAGCGCTGCGGCGCGTTGCAGCCACAGTGTAGCGAAGCCACAGCCTAACCAAAAAAATCCCGCGCTACATCCTCCCCCTCTAGCCTAACTAGGTGTCCCCACAGTTGGGCTAGTCTAAATACCTACGCGGTCTGCCGCGCTTGCGTTTTTCGCGAATGGGAGGTTCTACTTGACCCGCGAAAGGTGTGAGGTGCGAAACGTGATATTTTCCTACGTTCGTTCCAGTCTGTACGTTCTCCAGACCGTAGGTGGTCGGGCTGATGACCTTCCCTATCTTGTAAGGGCCGTCACGACGTGGGATGAGCTTCGCGGTCTGGCCGCGGTCTGTGTCGTTAGGCCCCTGCGTCTTCAACAAGACCAAGGCACCTACCTTATACTCAGGCGGCAGCCTCCTCTTCTGATCAGCATTATCCTTCTGAGTAGCCTGCGCCTTCTCATGAATATACCTAGCTTCATCTAGGGTCGCAGCCATCTTCTTCAAATAAGGCGTAATGCTGGGCACGAAGTTGTCGTGTTCCACGATAGCTCTCATGTCTATCGCGGAGTCGGAAGGGGCTCGCAACTCTCTCCCAAAGGTGAGGTACGCCGGTGAATATCCCGTGCTGCTAGTGATTGCAGAGTTCATAGCAAACCTGATAGAAGCGAGGTGCAAGTCCCAGGTGGTATGATCGTGGCCTACAAGCATGGCAAGTTGAGGTTTAAGGTCACGATTCTTCCTCTCTATCGGGTTGGCTTGAGGGTGATAATAGGGTGTGAGTGACTGGCTAATCCCTAGAACATGGCATACCTGCTGCATGACCTCACTCACGAATTGCACGCCGTTATCGCTGATAAGGCGGCGTGGCACTCCATACCTGAGGAAGACTTCGTTCGCAAGTGTCCGAGCGCATTCGACGCTGGTGGCATTCTCCAATGGAAACAGTTCCACCCAGCGTGAGCAGACGTCCTCAACGATCAGTACCCACCTGTTCTTCCTTGGTGTCTCTACCAGAGGACCAAACAAGTCCACAGAAACTACCTCGAATCGCCTCGATACAGCGGGGGTTTGAAGCAACCCCGCTGGTTTGCGATTGTCGGCTTTATACTTCTGGCATGGCACGCACTCCCTTATGTAGTTCGCGATGAACGTGCGCATGCCAGGCCAATAGTACCTAGCACGAACGCGGCTTAACGTGCGCTCCACACCGAAATGGCCAGCTGTCGGCGCATCATGCAAGTCTACCATAACTTGTCTGCGTTCGTGTTCAGGAACAACTAGGCAACAGTCCTCTCCATCGTCGGACTCCAAGCTGTACCTGTATAGGATACCGTCAGATATGGTGTATCCACGGTCAGACCAGGGCCTCCCCCTAGAGGGTTCGTCGGACTCCATGTCCTCAATGATCTTGCGAACCTCTGGGTCTAACAGCTGATTGCTGCGGATATCACCACTGTTCCTTTTCGGCATGTCAATGACCGTCATACATAGGTCACAGTCGTTCTGCTCGTCAGGACAAACTGGTCGCGACAAGGTATCTGCAACCACGTTTGACCGACCGGGCGTATATTCAATGCTGAGATCGAACTCTTGCAGCGTTAGGGCCCATCTGGCCAGTCTACCGCTAGGCGACCTTTGACTCATCAGCCACCTCAAAGGCTGATGGTCCGTCCTAACGGTGACCTTCGCAGCCTCTACATATCCGCGGAACTTACTGAGTGCCCACACAACGGCGAGAGCCTCTCGCTCGGTTGTGGTATAGTTCCTCTCGGCGCTGGTGAGGAGTCGACTAGCGTATTCTATCGGCCTCTCATCATGTCCCTCCCCCTGCATGAGAACAGCCCCAAGGCAATAAGAGCTGCTATCAGTGCAAAGGATAAAGGGTTTCGCTTCATCCGCCTGACGGAGAATGGGAGCGGAAACTAGCAGTGATTTAATGCGTTCAAACGCCTCCTGCTGCTCGGCGTCCCATCGCCAAACACTCGACTTCTTCAGGAGGTTAGTGAGGGGTCTCGCGATTTCAGCGTAATTACCAATAAAACGCCGGTACCAGCTCGACGTCTGTAAGAAGCACTTTAAGTGTTTCACGTTCTGAGGGGCGGCCATGTTGTTAACAGCCGCGGTCTTGTCAGGGTCCACCTGGATCCCACCTGGCACGATAACGTGTCCTAGGAATTTGACAGACTCCCTAGCAAAAACACTCTTGTCTCTGTTGACTCTTAGCTTGAACATGGCCAGTCGCTCGAAGACTGCCTCCAAGTCAGCCAGGTGCTTCTCAAAAGGTCCTGGTGACAGCAGGATCAAATCATCCAGGTACGCCAAGAGTTCCACTTCCTTCAGGTTAGAACGGAAACGATCCATCATCCTTTGGAAAGTGGCTCCGGAATTTCGTAACCCCATCGGCATCCTTTTAAACCTAAATGTGCCCAGTGGTGTCGTGAACGCTGTTTTGTCTTGGTCCTCTGGGCAGACACTCACCTGGTAATAACCTGAGCGCAGATCGAGAGTAGTCATATACTCACTACTCTTGGCGGCGTGTAGTATGTCCTCGATACGCGGGAGAGGGTATCGGTCCGGTTCGGTTACGGCATTAAGCTTTCGGTAGTCTATACATAACCTTAGACCGCCGTCCTTCTTGCCCACGAGTACGACATTGGATGCCCAGGGCGACTCGCATTCTTCGATGATGTCGCCCTGCAGCAGCTTATCAAGCTCATTCCGCAAAGCCTCTCTCTTAACCTGCGACATACGGTAAGGTGGACAAGCAATAGGTTCCTGTTGTGGACTCACCTTTATACGATGCGCAGCGAACTCCGTCGCCGGCCCCTCGCGCGCGAATTGCGGTGCGCGCTCCTCTATGAACGCATTGAGGGCGCGTCGCTGCTCGGAGTTCAACTTGCAACCTTCGTCCGACCGCAGCGATAACTCACTTGAAGACGTGGTGCGCAATAGGCCTGTATCAGCTGAGTCGAGAGTATACGTGTAAACAAAATCATACGGCTGTCCCGGACTGTCCGAGAACGACCATGTGCGGCGGGCGACGTCTATTACCATGCCGGCCCGCGTTAAAAAATCTATACCTAAAAGCGTCCTAATATCACTTCCAGGTAATACTAAGAACTGGCACGTTACCCTACGACCTTTAATACTAACCTCTACCTCGGCTGATAACAGGTCCCTCCACCCTTGCGATCCGTCAGCCAGGCGCACGAAACGTTTCGTCTCGGTAAAGTGGACTCCTGAGTCTACTAGAACTCGGTGTAAGAGGGGGCTCGCGATGCTATGCGTGGCGCCGGTATCTATTATCGCCACGCCGCCACGGCCCGCGACATTAATATTTACCATCGGGTGATTGTCGCGCGTACTAATATTCGTAATATTAACGCACGAATCTATATCACTGGGACTCGCGTAACTATTATATTCTACCTCGGTACAAAAATCTACATCAACAATGTTGAAAGATGTTTTGTCGTTGGGTTTCGATATTGTTTTCGCGCAAACATCACATTTCGACCTCACGACGCCCTGCTTACCACAACCATAGCAACGTAACTCCCTGGGTATATTATTACTATTACCCTTAATGATAGACTTCTCGCGATTACGACACTCGTCGCTAACATGCCCGAAAAGTTTACAATAATTACAACGGGGCCTATTTCTGTTGCTGCAACGCGACGTAGTCGCATTCGTGGTAGCGGAACTAAATTGTGTGAAATCTCGGTCGGTGGTAGTCACCGCCGGTGGGTCGGTCGATTTATTATTATTTACAGGGTCGGACTTTACCTTTGACGCTTTGTAGGTATCCTCCGCGATCCTAGCCTTATATAGTAAGTCGTCTAACCTACGAACACTGTCTCGCGGCACTCTTTTCACTACGCGTCGGTGCAGTAAACCGTAGCAAATGTCCACCTGCACATTTTCTTCCAACGTGTACGGTAATTTAGCGAGTAACGCGCGCACTTTACATATAAATGTTTCTGCACGTTCTTCTCCCTGCTCTTTGGCGAATATTTCCCGGAGGGTTTGATGCGCGGGCTGCGCCACGCCGAAGGTGGCGCGAAGCCGCGCTATCGCGTCCGTCCACGTGGGCACCGATGCTTTCACGCCGCGCCACCACACGGCGGCGTCGCCTTCCAGCAACATGGGCAACCCACGTAGGGCGTGCTCGTCGCTCACCGCTGCACACTCCTTGTAAACTTCGACGGCGTCCAGGAACGCTTCCAGGACCTCGGTGTCCTGGGATGATCCATCGTATCTCGCCGTGCACTTCGTGAAGTTGGCGTCGCTGCACGGCGCAGGTGCGACAGCGACACCTGCGCTGGTCGCGTTTGATGACGAGATCCCGACTGGGGTGGAGGCTCTGAAGTCGCCGCTGGACGTCATCAGCGTGTTGATGAGGCTTCTGTTGGCTTCCACTTGCGCACGCGTGATCGTCTCGATCAGCGTGGATAAGAAGTCTGTTGGGATCTGGGGAGCTGGCTGAGATGTCGGCCTCGAGCCGGCGCGCGCGGCATCATCCACGTGGCCGCGCTCGGCGACGCTCTCCTCTTCAGTGAGCGTGACGTCACCTTCATCTTCACCACGTTGTTTACGGAGGGCTTCTCCTTTCCTCGTTGTCGGCATCTTCACGTTAGTGATGACAACGGTAACGCGGCGAGTAGGTTCGGGTAGCTAGGTACTTTACCCGCGGTCACGTAGGCACTGGATCGGTCGTTACGATTCGGCCCCACGTTGGGCGCCAGTTTAATGGTTGAAACATTAAAACTTTATTGATTGTTTAATATAATTAATCACATACATATCTATAGTTCTTAAATTTAAGCACATGGTTACATTTAAGGTTAAAGTGGCGTCGAGTCGCGGAGGAATACGCATATCGCCCGTTCACGACGAGGGTTGGGGCGCTCTCTCTCGCGCCGCCGCTCGCGCCACCTCGGCCTGCGTTGGCGCGCGGGGTGTGCGGGCGGCGGAGGGGGGGCCGCGCATGCGCGTTACTGTAATAGCTAGCGCTGCGGCGCGTTGCAGCCACAGTGTAGCGAAGCCACAGCCTAACCAAAAAAATCCCGCGCTACATATATTTATTATACTACCTCCTAGAAACTTCGTATATAAGGTCACCAAAAATTATCCAAGGTCAATGTTACGAGACCCAATATCAACATTCATGGAATAAACGTGTGAATTTGTATCATATTTCTTTTTATTTTACAGTTGCTGCTACCAGACATGGCTCGGCAGGGTGTCCACTACAAAAGCGGCGCGACGCAGGGACGGAGTTTAATTAAGGGTACGTATTTATTAATGACACATTTTAATGAAGAGAGCAATAGTTGAAAGCATTCGATGACTTTATTAGATGAAGTTACAGACAGAGACGTGATTAAAGTAGGTATTCCTAAATTCTACCAGTTACAGTATAAGGTCCAAAGATTAGCAAGAAGGTTTACTTGTCTACATTTCCGACCTCCTTGCTATTACATTATCTGACTCAAAATGTGTATTTAACTCCTAACATAGCGCACTAGCTCTCTTGCGCAGTTTCAGACGCTGCTCGGCTCCATTTGATCGTAGCTTGATGTTTTATAGCTTATAGCACTCAGGAACATTGTAGCTATCTGTCAGTGAAAGAATTTTGGTAATCCGACCAGCGGTTCCAAAGATAACTAACATACAAACTTATTAATATAAATTTTACCTATAATATTAGTAGGTATAGATAATCTAATGAAGATTTTTCTTATTTCCAGAAGCTGTGGTGCTGGACCAAATGTCACGAGTATCTGATAATTATTGTAGATTGTTTAAAGAGTTTCTTGATTGTCGTCTCATCACACTTACATCGACTGAAATGTAATATTTTTTTAAACAAATTACTTTTATTTGTAATGTTGTTGTTATTTAAAACCCTTTCACGATGTTAAAGAAGTCTTGTTGAATGTTTGTTCTAGCTTTTGGGCAATTAAAAAGTTTCGTTTGACTCCCGGACTCATATTTGCTTCTAGATACCGTCAACGTATTTTGGCGAGTCTGAAGTTAGCCGATTAGCTGCGCAGTACACAATTTTGTTTCTAAAAGATCCATTGCGCAGACAAACAGCTAACTTCAGACTCGTCAAGATACGGCGGCTGTACTGTACATATAATTTAATAGGCTAAGGAAAACTATAACAAAATAATTATCATTGGAAATTTCTGTACCTACAACATACATTCGATAACTCAAATGTGTGTTAAATCCACTTATTTTTAGTAAATTATGCTCCTGCAATGGAGCTTGCTAACCTATGAAGTAAGAAATAAAGCCTATTTACTCCGGCCTTCCTTATCCATTTATGACCTTGAACTTTTTTATGTGATACCCTGTTAAACAAGCAGCGCATATATTATTACCTGATAGTAAGCAATTGCTGCCACTCACAGAATGTGGTGGTGTGGCTGTGGATAAGGGGTTTTGGGAATACAAGGATTGGGGAGGGATGGTAGAGGGAAACGTTTGGGCCTCCAATAACCTACGCGGCGAAACACAACGCAGTGATTTTGCGGTTTTCACAAAAACAATAACCTACCGCTATTAGTTATAAAAATGTCTTAGAAAACCTACCGCTATTAGTTATAAAAATGTCTTAGAAAACCTACCGCTATTAGTTATAAAAATGTCTTAGAAAATTCTTAAAAAAGTCTTTCAAACTTAAACTGTCTGGGTCTGCAGATCGCAGCAATTTTGGTGATGTAGTTTTGGTATAATTACCGGACCTTTTTTCGTCTTAGGGCTCATATTGATTTCAAAGGTTACAACTAGGTGGCGTTGTTCACAAAATGTTGTATTTTTGTTGTTTTAATTAAGTATAACAATTACCAGAATTGTTTTATTTTTTCGTATTTTGCAAATTTTCAGATGTAATGTCAACTTGAAACTCAAATGGAAACTTTTATTTAAAATACCATTAAAAAAGTTAAGTTTCACATGATCACTCCGAATCGAATGATGGTTTATAAGTACCGTATTGAAAATAATGAAAATATATTATGTATTAACGTATATAAGTATTAACATCAACAATATTATTATATAAATAAAATCTAGATGCTACTGTGCAAAGCATCGCGGGTTCGTTTCCTTTGTTAGGCAAAAAGTGTTAATACCAATTTCCTTAATACAATTATCATTCCGGAAGGGGTCAAGAAGTTCGGAGGGATTTTACTCCCATGCTTTGTGCGCACTACACCTGACCTCTCTCTCTCTCTCGTCGGATTCAGAGAGTGCTCCAGTGCAAAGACTTGTGTAGGTACTATAAGACATATTATTATCTCCTGCATAGGCTCCTTAGAATGACTGGCCAACACAAACAAATAATTTTCATTTATAATTGTTATTGTTTATTTCATTTAAACCACTGTCGATTATTGGCACCTTGGGGCGTGACCCACGGTGAATCAAAAGCGGTTGTCCCATTAAAAAAAATACTGGCCACCACGATCAAAATCGTTTAAGATTATTTATTTTAATCCTCTTTCTAAACTAAAGCTAAGTACATCACGAACAAGAATATATTTCACCACAGGTTCTATGGGACAAAAGTTTTTAAAATAACCAACAGCATAACCTAAAGGTTTTAAATTTTTATTAAAAAAATATTAAGTACATAAAATCTTTCATAGATGTCATTGTTCTATGTTTTTGGTTAAGAAGACAAAATATCAAGAAACTCTTTGAATAATCTACTTTTAATATTCATGTATTTGATGGCCGTTTCGTTCTCTCTTTCATTTCCATACAGCAACTGAAACAGTAAAGACGTATTATAAGTATACAACAAATATGAAGTCCACAGATCTGCTGAAGGATATCTAATATGGCACTTGGGTAAAACGCTTCAAACTCTAATTTTTCAAGCTATAGCCTAGCTTGAAAAATTAGATGTATCAATAAAACACCCACGTCCCACACTAAGAAAAAGTACGATGTTACAAACATGATATCTATTCATCATCATCAGCCTATAAGTGCCCACTGCTGAGCAAAGGCCTCTTCGCATACGAATAAGGTTAGAGCATTAATTACCAGTCTTGCTCAATGCGGGTTGGCGATTTCAAACTTATAATTAGAAATTATAAGTTCAGGTTTCCTCACGATGTTTACCTTCACCGTATGTCCGTGTATAGAAAGTACATATAACTCGGAACAAGTCACATTGGTGCTTGCCGGGTTTCGAACCTCATGCATGAGAAGCGGGCTCCTTAACCTCCGGGCCACCACGACCCACGATATGTATTACTTAGGTACATAATAAAATGTATACGTCTTTTATGATATTGATTGACAGACTGCCTATTGAACCACCCTGATGGTAAGTTGCCCATGGACAGCCAGATCACCAAAAGAATTACAAGTGTGTTGCGGGCCTTGTTAGGAATTCTAGGATTGGAGATACCTAACCCACGAGGCGAAACACATTGAATGCTTTTTTTTACACAGGCTTTTTTGTAGAGAGAAATTCGTCACGTGACTTCTCTCGCCCATGGCATGGCGAAAGGGTGTGTCAAACTATTACTGACTAAAATTCCCTCGTTCCTTCTCCTGCCTAGGCCAAGTTGGGCCCATCTGTGGTATTATTGTGATCGAGCCGGTCTCTCAAAGCTAACATTTATATACGATGGTTTAACATTTATGGCTTCAAAGAAACCATTTCGAAAAGATAATATGTAGATTACCCACTTCTTCTAATGGTAAAAAAATACGTACCGGTTGTGTTAATCCGCACCTCCTTATTGCCATCTTTGTGGTAGACATCTGCAGTGGTTGGCAGTGTGAACTGTGAACAGAAAACGGAAAATACAATATACATACAGCAATCCAGACTTTATGAGTAAGACCTAGAGCACCTCCGTAGCAAGCCCCACATACATACATCCTCCTATATATACATACATATGTATATTGATATGTTGTTATTTTAAGTCTCATATTTTAGCAGCTATGTTAAAGATTTACATTGTCCACTAGTCACTACTAGAGAACTCTATCTAAGTACCTAAGTATATTTTACAGGTTGACTACTACTTTGACTGCACGGTTGGCGCGGTGGCTGGGCAACTGGCTGGCACGCAACGTGTTGCGGGTTCAATTCCCGCTCGGAACAACTCTTTGTGTGATCCACAGATTGTTGTTCCGGGTCTGGGTGTGATGTGTATGTGAAATTGTATGTTTGTAAACGCACCCACGACACAGGAGAAAGCCCTAGTGAGGGGCAACGTTTAAAAAAAAAGAAAAGAGTACTTATCTTCTTCTATCTGTATCTGCTATAAGAGCGCCAATAAAATTGTACTCCCTTTTTATGATTGTATTCCGTTGATGTTAAATAATAATATGGTGACCAATAAAGTAAGACATTAATGTAATATAATCATACATCTAGTCAAGAACAAATACAAATACAAATTAACTAATATAGACAATAAATTACCTGCATGAATCCGCAGCTTCACTCCATGTAAGTATATAAACGTACGAAAAACGTCTGTGCTGCAAGGGGCACGTAACTAGACTGGCTGATTGTGCGGAGTGAAGAGTCTGTACTGTAGGGATGTGCAGTGTAGGTGCGGTAGTAGTATCGATAAACTTTAGTTATCATGGATATATAAAAATGAATTGCTGTCATTAGTCTCGCTAAAACTCGAGAACGAGTGGTCCGTTTTGTCGGGGGAACTTCAACAAATGACTTCTCTCGCCTGGGTGAGGCAAGAAGGTGTATCAGATTCTTACCTACTAAAACCCGCTGTGGTGGTCTGCTTGCTATTTGAGCTCCGCAGGGAGATCGCAGTCAACGACGGGCGGAGGCCTACCCTCCAGCACGTTGAAACGTTGCTGTAAGGCGGCCATTTCCCGCCGCTTCAGGCCAAGAAGATCAGCCTCGACAGATGTACAGAAGAAGAAAGAAAGAATGAAACGAGCATTCCAATTTAACCGAAACATTCATCAACGTGATACCCAAGCAACAAATAATAGTCATCGATATCTCTATTATCCATCCTTAGTTATACCATACACGCACTCACACATACATAACCCAGACGGATTTTGATCGATAACTGCTGTACAGACAATGTTTAATTTTACATAATGTACAATTTATTAGCAACCCCTTATGTGTATATCAAGCCCCTGTTTAGGGTACCGTCAAGCATTTCAATTTTAGTGAATCAATTTCTTTCATTACTCCTTCGAATTTGAGTTACGCAATGGTTGCAATGCGTTGATAGGAACCGATGATTGCCATTTCAGCTTTTGCAAACATTTATAGACAATGATCACTGAAAAGCTAAATTATACTAAGTAGGTTAACCGAAGTAAACCTTTTCTGAAATTAATTTTAAAAAGTTAACGGGTCGCTATTACATCATATAACACAATCTACGGAACACAAGCAGACTCAACCGTCGCGCCATTTACATTTTAAGCTTTAAACATGTACAGATCTGGTGAGTAAGTACTGAGGGGTCCTCTTTGTCCGGTCCATCTGCCGAATAACGTTTTATTGTAAAAGGTCGTCACACACAATATGTGAGCGAGGTTACAGGATCCCATCCCGACCAACCCTTTCTGCTCTATTACAGAAACCCCAAATCCTTGAAACCCTAATTTGGATATCTATACTTGAATTCTTAACCTTCAAAAGGCTAGCAACGTACTAACAACTCCACTGGAGTTCCGGGCTTCCATTTGTGCATTCGGCAATCATTATATTCCATACTAGCTACTCTCGCGCGTTTTCACCCGCTGCTCGGGTCCATATAATCGTAGCGGGATGTTTTATAGCCTATAGTACTTAGGAACATTGCAGCTATTTATCAGTGTAAAAATAATCCGACCAGCGGTTCAAAAGATGACCCCTTACATACAAACTTACAAATTTTTCCTCTTTATAATATTATAGTATCTATTTAGTTGAACTTGAATTCTTGCTACGTGTTGCTACGTTCATGGCTACGCCGTAGCGTCTATGGTTGTGGAGGGAAAATCACCAAATGACTTCTCTCGCCCATGGTATGTCAAGAGAGAGTGACTCATATTGACTAAAAACACACCCGTTTCTTGCCCCGCGCCTTTGCCTAACATTACCCATATTAGACCCCGTCTATGGTGATCTATTGGCCTTTTAAGGCGCGCGTAACGCTCCGCGCGTTTAGTAGCGCATTAAAAATCGGAATGAGACAGTAAAAAACAATAATTTGCAAACAGTGCCGTGTACATGTATGTATCTTAAATGTTCTGTAGGTATCAAAATCTAATTTTGTTTCTATTGTAAAGTCACCTTATTCAATAATTTCATGGATAGTGTTACCGTCTGTTAAGAACAGGAACGATCATTTTTATATAGTACATATACAGTACGAAAGTTTTAAATAATTGCATGAATTATACCGTATTTCTGTTTAAGTCTTATGTTACCTACATCAGTACCTACATTTGGAGTACAGCGCCATCTAGTTGTGACCTTAGTCATTAATATAAACCCTATATTAACCAACTATATTACTATACATACATATACAACACTCACTCGTTTCACATTAATTTAATCATCGAGTTAAAAAACTTATGTCCAATTTGTTTTATGTGATATAATGGCAAACTAGCAGACGTTGATGGAAAGCAAACAGCGCCGGCCATGAACACCTGCAGCAACAGGGAAGTTACGATTGCGTTTCCGACCTTTTGGGGACCAGGGTTTTGGAGAGTTAGGGTTTAGGCAAGGAAGGGGGAGGAGAACAGGTAACCTCATTCACACGGCGAAAACGACGCTGTGGTGGGTTCGTGCTGGTTTTCTGTGAGGCCCTGATGTTAGGTACACATTATTTAGCAACCTCAATGCTATGCAATGCTCAATTAAAGAAATTTTTAAACGTCAAAGGTCTCTTTTGCGTTCTAAAGTTCCTTTAGTGATGAAATAAATATGTAAAAAAAAAATTTTTGACTTTGACGTAAATCACAAATCTCTAGAAAGATCTTGATTTTTTTTAATTGGAACCTATACAAGTTATGGTCTAAATCAACTAATCTAATTATTTAAATTGAGATCAGTTATAAAAATTGTCAGTATTTTCTTCCTTATTAAACACAATTATTTTTAAAGGCAAAAAGGTACTTCATTTTTTAATTAAATGAACTGTGATATTTACAATCATTTATCACTTCTTTTACATCGTAAAAAGGTTTTAAATAAACAACAACATTACTGATCAATGTAATTTATTTTAAAAAAATGTTACATTTCAATGAATGTATGTATGTGTGCTAAACAACCGTCAAGAAACTCTTTAAACAATCTACATTTATTATCAACTGCTCGTGTCGTATGCGTCCAGGACCGTAGCTTCTGGAAATAAAAAAAATGTCTATAAGATTATTATTCACTATATTAAGAGTTAATACACATTTTGAGTCAGATAATGTAATAGCAAGGAGTTCGGAAATGTAGACAAGTAAACCTTCTTGCTAATCTTTGGACCTTATACTGTAACTGGTGGAAATTAGAAATACCTACTTTAATCACGTCTCTGTCTGTTACTTCATCTTATAAAGTCATCGAATGCTTTCAACTATTGCTCTCTTCATTAAAATGTGTCATTAATAAATACGTACCTTTAATTAAACTCCGTCCCTGCGTCGCGCCGCTTTTGTAGTGGACACCCTGCGGAGCCATGTCTGGCAGTGGCAACTGTAAAATAAAAAAAAAATATACAAAATCACACGTTTATTCCATGAATGTTGATATTGGGTCTTGTAACATCGACCTTGGATATCTTTTTGGTGACCTTATATACGAAGTTTCTAGGTGGTAGTGTAAATAATACTTTTATATTCTTTCATAAAATATGTCGAAGATACTAGGTTAATAGTAATTGAACTTACCTAAAATGTTCCTGAATTTTTACACTAATTAATTTTTCTAATTTACTGTAAAAATATGAAACACGTCTGTACTTCGAGTGGCTCGGAACGAGACTGGCTAGATTTGCGCAGCGCAGCCTCCGTACTGTAAGGATGGACAGTGTGGACAAGGCAATGTTATCGATAAAATATCGGTATTTTCTTTTTTTTATTTTATAAAATCTTACCTGGATCTATCATTAAAGATTTCTCCAATGCGATAGATAGATAGCCTTACAAAAAAAAATATTCGTAATACAACGTGTTATCCACAATCTAACATAATTATTACTACATAACTACTTCTGTCTCAAAAAGCTGGGGTTAATAATTAATGACAGGGTCAGAAATGTCAAAAAGGTCATTAACGTCATGGTGGCCCAGAGGTTTAGACGCCCGTTTCTCAAGCATGAGGGTGCGAGTTCGAAACCTGTCAAGTACCAATGCCACTTTTCCGAGTTACATGTACTTTCTATGATATTTAAACACCACTGACTACTAGTGAAAGAAAACATCGTGAGTAAATCTGGACTTATAATTTCTAATTAGGTATGAAATCGCCAATCGCCTTTAGAAAGCGTGGTGATTAATGCTGAAACCTTCTCCTTGTCGGAAGATGCTATTGCTCAGCAGTGGGCACTTATAGGCTGATCATGATATATGATAGGTTTAATTGGTGTCCGTTACCCAGGCCAGATGTTGTCGACAATGGTCATTTGAATCTTATAGATAATTAGTTGTGCGGCTTCTGTAATTGTTGCGCACATTTTTAAATTTGTTGCGCTTATAGTTTTTTAATTATTTCACAAAAACATTTCCTGCTGGCGTAACGTTACCACAGCCAGACCTTTTTATTTCTAATGGGAATATTTAAATAAATATTAGCTATAAAATTAGTTGTCTAGATAAAGTAAATGTTGTGCCTTATTTTGTATTTGTTCTTTCTTCGGTTGCGAAGTTATTCGAGATTTTGCTGCGGTAACGTTTTTGGTTTTGCTAGATCTTTGAAATGGTTAAGCGGATTCTTATCATATTTTGTACACGACTTCCGAGGACTTAGTTTAAATTTGTTGTGCAATAACAAAACCAAAATAATGCATATTTTAAAGGTTTTTTCATTAAATAGAAAAACACTTCAATTGGCCCCAGCACTCTCAATAAGAAGTCTAAAGACTTACTTTAAACGTAATTTTAAAGCTTGTAACTGCCTTCAAATGTATGTGAAGTTTCATTAGTATCCCGTAAGTATTTAACAAGTTATGATGATATTCAGTTCTTCACGAGCATGGTCTTAATGCACGCGGTGTTATTTGGCCACTGGATTGGATATATGAACTGAATGTTATGTCAATAATTAGTTGTTTAGATCAGTTGTATATCAGTAAAATTTCAGCTCAATACATTGGATAATTAATGAGATAATACTATGAAAGTCATTAGGAAGTGAATGACCGTGGTAAGCCGACCAAGTTTAGGTGGTTACGAAAAAGCGAAAACGCAGAACATTGTACTATCTTTTGAAATCTTTAGTATAATACACCTTACAATTTTGGTACAGACGCGTACACTGTTTAATACCTATATAATAATAATATAAAAGAAAACATTATCTTCCACTTCCACAAAATTATCAAAAATCACCGCTAGAGCATGCCGTTCGGTAGGACGCAGGAGGAGTGGGGTGAAGGGGTAATACATTGTTTGCATAACGCACTCAGTCTTGCCAGAAGGTTACTTTTGTAACCTTTTAGATGATTTTTGAACTGCATTTTGAAATAGAAATGACAAGGACGGGTAATGTTTAATCGGTTGCTAAGCAACACAAGTTTTTATAAGTAAGGGAGTAAAAGTTCAATTGAAATGATTATTTTACCTTTCAATAAAAAATCTTGAATAATCATGTAGTTTTTTTTTAAACTTTTGTACATGTCTGTACTAAATTTATAACACTATCCTACATATTTTAGAAGGTACCATAATGTTCTGCGTTTTCGCTTTTTCGTAACCACCTAAACTTGGTCGGCTTACCACGGTCATTCACTTCCTAATGACTTTCATAGTATTATCTCATTAATTATCCAATGTATTGAGCTGAAATTTTACTGATATACAACTGATCTAAACAACTAATTATTGACATAACATTCAGTTCATATATCCAATCCAGTGGCCAAATAACACCGCGTGCATTAAGGCCGTGCTCGTGAAGAACTGAATATCATCATAACTTGTTAAATACTTACGGGATACTAATGAAACTTCACATACATTTGAAGGCAGTTACAAGCTTTAAAATTACGTTTAAAGTAAGTCTTTAGACTTCTTATTGAGAGTGCTGGGGCCAATTGAAGTGTTTTTCTATTTAATGAAAAAACCTTTAAAATATGCATTATTTTGGTTTTGTTATTGCACAACAAATTTAAACTAAGTCCTCGGAAGTCGTGTACAAAATATGATAAGAATCCGCTTAACCATTTCAAAGATCTAGCAAAACCAAAAACGTTACCGCAGCAAAATCTCGAATAACTTCGCAACCGAAGAAAGAACAAATACAAAATAAGGCACAACATTTACTTTATCTAGACAACTAATTTTATAGCTAATATTTATTTAAATATTCCCATTAGAAATAAAAAGGTCTGGCTGTGGTAACGTTACGCCAGCAGGAAATGTTTTTGTGAAATAATTAAAAAACTATAAGCGCAACAAATTTAAAAATGTGCGCAACAATTACAGAAGCCGCACAACTAATTATCTATAAGATTCAAATGACCATTGTCGACAACATCTGGCCTGGGTAACGGACACGTTTAATTGGCTTATGATGTATCACCGAAACCAAATCCATTTGCAATCCAATCCTAGATTCATCGACTTGACTGGCCATATTTGTGCATTCCGATACACCCATTATAAAAGAACTAGCTTTAATTTGCCGGCGACTCCGTTCCCGTTGAATAGTGACTTTTTCCAGATTTTTGGTATAAAAACTATCCTATATCCCCATAGATATTCCCATGACGATTCCGTTCACATAGAGGAAACTCGGTATCTCACGGAGTTCGTGCGTGTCTTGCTTTTTTTATTAATAATTCGTGGAACATAGTAATCATTTAAATACTTACGTTGTTGTAAACACAGTGCGGCGCAAAGTGACATATATTGGAGTCGGCAGTGGATTGAGTGCATAAAGGGATTTATAGGAAATAAATAGAACACAGTGACTAAATATATTTAATTTCTACCCTCTTTTTTTGGTCAGTGTTATTAACATCATACCAAACTCATCGATCGATATCGGACCAGTGGCCATCTAGTGATTTTGCACTAAACTAACTAAGACGCGGTTTTACCTTTTCGCCTACTACAATGCCAGGTATTCAGTGCGCGGGTTGCAATCGCTTTGCTTCTGCTACAGAGGGCGTCAAGTGTGCTAATAGTAAGTGTCGGCGACTATACCACAGAGGATGCGTTGGTTTCAAGCCGGATGTAGCTATCCCGGCATCTTGGCGCTGCCCTGAGTGTAAAAAGAACCTGGTCAGGGACAACAGGGCGGAGACTCCGGTCAGAGGCCCGGCTAGCGCAGCCGGAGATCCTACAACACAAACTTGTTTAGTGGCCCTCGCGCCAAATGAGCTGAACGCCAGTTGTTCTGGTCCGGCACCTGTGGTTGAGCAACAATGCATTAGCCCGTCGTCTGCTTCCACGCCGCTACGTAGGGGTGCCTTTTCATCAGCCACCGCGGCACGGGAAATTTCCCCTATCACAGGCCCTGATATGGGAATGCTCATGGATGAGTTGAGGGCGATGCGAGCGGAGATCCAAGAGTTCCGCAAAGAGATGGAATTGGAGATGGCGCAACTCGTGTCCTCAGTGAGCAGCTGCAACGTGCGCATCGATGGCCTCGAAGCCAGAATAATAACACTGGAGCAGCGGACTTCTGTGGGTCGTTCGTCGGCGGACGAGGTCGTGGAGGAGCTGAGGCGTGAGCTAAACGATCGGGATCAGGACCTACTGGCAAATGACGTGGAGATTACATGTGTACCGGAGGCTCCTTCTGAAAACCCGATCCACATAGCTAAAGCAGTGGGCCTTAAGTTAGGGGTGCAGCTGGAGGAGCGGGACATCGTCAGCGCGGAGCGGGTCGGAGGCAAGCAACTCAACGCTACTAGCTCAGCCGGCCCGGCAGCAACGCGGCCGCGCGCCATAGCCGTGCGCCTGGCGCGCCGCGACCTGCGCGACGAGCTGCTGGCTGGTGCCCGCGTGCGGCGTGGTGCGACCACCGCCGACCTCGGCACGCCTGGCCCGCCGCAGCGCTTCTTCGTCAACGAGCGCCTCACGAGGACGAATCGCCGGTTGTTTCGGATGGCCCGGGATGCCGCTCGCCTCCACAATTGGAGATTTGTGTGGACCAAGCGGGGGCGCATTCTTGCAAGGCGGAGCCCAGGTGATCCCACTCAAAGGATCAGCACCGACGAGGACATTGAGAGGGTTTTTGGACCTGTCAATAAGGAAACAATATGACCAATCTCATTTTTTTATTTTTGTGTTTGTACATAACGACTATTTATCTAGTATCAAAGATGAGGAAAATATGCGTCTAAACAATCCAAGTCGTGGGATTTACGCGTTGGCTGGCGCGCATATTCTGTCGCAGCTGACACTTGCTTACACACATACTTACGGTCTACACGGTACCATTACATACACTAACCAAATAAAAAAAATTTACATAACTATTATTTCTATACTTCCCATATCAATTACCATACCTTACATAATATATTTGTTTACACTTACTACAAACAAGATAATATACTTTAAATATACATATATATTAATATTATATACTATACATATTACATTATATACTAGATACTACAAGTTATATTTACATTATACACAACATTGTAACTCATTGAATACAAATGACTAGATATAAGCGTATTAGGTTTGGTTTGTTGAATGCGGGCTCCCTAGGAACTAACCAGGATGAATTCTTGGTTGCAATGGGAAATCACCCAGTGGACATAATGGCTGTCAACGAAACTTGGTTGCGCAGGGGTGAGGATGACCGGGCGCCTAGCGTACCAGGTTATAGACTGAAGCACATCCCGCGACCATTATCTATACGTGGGGGGCGTGGCGGGGGGGTCGCTTTCTACATCAGAAATGGAATTCCTGCACGTGTCAGAGCACACCCTGAACACGCTAATGTCGAACAGCTCTGGTTAACTCTCACGGTACATAGAATCAAATTGCTTATTGGTACTGCATATCGCCCACCATGGTTGGAACTGGAGTCGTTTCTGGATGGACTGACTAAAAGCATTGGTGGTTTGGCCCCCTTCGATAACCTTATACTGTTAGGGGATTTCAATGTCAATATGGCGGACGTCAACAGCTCAAAGTCCAAAGAACTCGCAGACTTTGTGACTTATCTCAACTTGACTCAAGTGGTCACAACCCCTACGCACTTTATAGGTGATAGTAGCTCGCTCATTGACGTTATCTGCACTGATGCTCCAGTCCGCAATGTAGAGGTCAATCATATAAATGAACTTAGCCATCATGCATTTATTACTTGCGAGACGGTCTTCAAGAGACACAAATGCCAACCTAGATCAGTGGTATATCGCCCTCTCAAAGACATCTTGGAGGATTACTTCGACAGGGATTTAAAAAGCATTCCATGGTCTACAGTGGGTGATATGAATGATGTTGACTCAATGGTCCAAACATTCAACTCGTTTGTAATCCAACTATTCGACCTCCATGCTCCCATTAGAAGTAAAACATTTAGATCCCGTCCCACCCCATGGATCACTGACAACATCAGACTAATGTCAAAACTGAGAGATGAGGCCAGGGACAAATTTCGCAGATCGAAGTTGCCGGAACACAAGAACAGTTACCTGGAGCTCAAGCATCTAGCCATCACGGCATTGGCTAACGAGAAGAGAGCTTATTTCACAGAAAGCATTAACAACAACATCAGGGACCCTAAATTATTATGGCGCAATTTAAAAGCGGATGTGTTGCCTGACCACAAACAAAGACTCCTTCCGGGGTACTTTGACAACCCTGACGATATCAATGCGGCGTTCCTGGATGTTCCCGGCAATTGTGATCTGAATAATTCGCAGTCTTCTTTCTTTGAGTCGCATAGGTTTAGCGATGCTACGTTCTCTCTGTCAGCTACCAATCCTGGGGCAGTCCTCAAGATAATTAAAAGCCTGGAGTCGAACGCACAGGGTGTCGATGGCATTAGTCTGGAAATGATAAGACTTACGTTACCAACTTCCTTACAAGCCATCACAGATATTATCAACTGTTCAATAATGACATACACATTCCCTGAACTCTGGCGATGCGCTATTGTACGACCAATACCCAAAATTACCAGTCCAACTAATATAAAGGATCTAAGACCAATCAGCTTACTACCCTGCCTTTCAAAGATCTTAGAACGGATAGTGCACTCACAGGTTATTAAATACCTTGAATCTAATAATATTCTTCCTGATCTACAATCTGGATTTAGGCAGGGAAGGGGCACTGCAACAGCTCTGGCCGATGTAGTGGGGAATATTCTTGAGGCACGGGACAGAGGGGAGGGTGCTATCTTGGTTCTGCTTGATTATTCCCGTGCTTTTGATGCTATTAATACTGCTCTGCTTCTGTCTAAGTTGGCTTTCTATGGTTTCGACAAGGACACGGTAGGGTGGTTTAAGAGCTATCTTTCAGGCCGGTCCCAATTTGTGGAGATGCAAAGAGAGGATGGGTCGAGGGTGGCATCATCCCCCCTCAGCGTGTCCAGGGGCGTTCCCCAGGGATCGATTCTGGGGCCCTTGCTGTATATCTTATACAGCGCAGATATAGTCAAGTCTTTTGCTCATTGTAAATATCATATGTATGCTGATGATATACAACTTTATTTGACATTCAAGGCCAGTGAAACACATGAAGCGGTGCAGAAAATCAATGAGGATTTGCACAGAGTGGTTGTATGGTCTGAATCGAACTCACTGGTCCTTAACCCGCTTAAATCAAAATTCATGGTTCTAGGCTCCAGAAACCAGGTACAAACTATTAAGTCGGCTAACCCTAGAATAGTTATTATGGGGGAAAGTATCGGGAGAGTTGAGCAGGCATGCAGTCTAGGTCTAACTATGGATCCCGAGCTGCGTTTTGAGGCGCATGTAACAAGAGTCTTGGCAAACTGCTTCTACGGGCTAAAGGTATTATATGGAATACGGAAATATCTGAGCATTCCGTTGCGCAAACAACTTGTTGACAGCCTCGTCCTATCAAAATTAAACTATTGTGATATAGTATATGGACCGTGCCTTCTCTCTAGAACGGAGCGCGTTATCCAGCGAATCCAAAATGCCTGTGTTCGTTTTTGCATAAATATACCACGAAGAAGTCATGTTACTCCATATACTTAGTCGGGTCATAAGTTCTGTCACAAACTTTTGATGTAATAACTTATACGCCTTTTGACAATTATTTAAAAATTATATATGAAATGAAAGGTCATTAAATGTACAATATAATTTTATTTACATTATTCGAAATGCCCTCCCCCATTTTGAACACATGCCCTTAATCTACGCGGCCAGTCATCGATCGCTGCACGCACCACATTCATATCTATGTCTGCCGCTGCTTTAACCAGAGATGCTCGGAGAGACTCCAAATTCGGGTGAGGTTTAGCACAGACTTTTTCCTCCAAATATTGCCATATCTTGTAGTCCAGTGGGTTTAAATCTGGACTAGAAGAGGGCCAGTCTTCATGCCGGATGAAGTCAATTCCACGAGCGATCAACCAGTCTTGCGTACTTCGTGCCTTATGAGCCGGTGCAGAGTCCTGTTGGAATATCCAATGCCTGTTCCTGAACATTGTCTGAGAAAGAGGTTCCACTATGTTTGTTAGGACAGTATTTTGATAAACTTCGGCACTAGTTCTCACACCTTTTTCACAGAAAAACACCTCAGTTACGCCTGAATATGAGACTCCAAGCCAAACCATGAATGAGGAAGGGTAATGCCCACGCTGGACCCTCGCAATACGCGCGCTTGCTTCTTCACTGCTGTGGGCATACACCTTATCATTTTGTTTGTTAAAACTTTCTTCAATAGTAAAAATTTTTTCATCCGAAAAAAGAATTTCGCGGTATTTTTTTCCCGCGTACCGTCGTAGCAAAGCGCGGGATCTGTCTAGCCTAATTTTTTTTAAACGCTCGTTCAAAAAATGTCCTGTCTTTTTACGATAAGCTCGTAGTCCCAGGTCTTCATTTAGTACTCTTTTAACAGTGGTTCTGCTTAGCCCCATCTGCAGAGCTAGGATTTTTTGTTTACGTACGGGATTTCGTTCGATTCGCGCCTTCACTGCTTTGATGACCTTATGTGTCCGAACTGTGCGAGGTCGGCCGCTTCTCTTACGATCTTCGAAGCTTGACTCTTCGGTGTATCGTTTGATAGTACGATAAACAAACCGTAACGTTATTTTCAAATTTTGAAGAATATTGAAAATGTCTTTTGGCGCGTAACCACAGCGGTGCAACGCGATAACCGCGATTCTGTCTTCTTTATTCGACCACTCCATATTTAAAAATGAATAAAAAATAATTTCTTTTTTATTTTCTACAAGCGCGAAAGTTCTATTTTTAAAATAAGTCGAAGAATTTCTGGCCAGTAATCGAAAATTAAAAATATAAGGTTTTGACAGAACTTATGACCCGACTAAGTATAAATGAACTAAAGCTACTGAAGATGGCTGCTAGGAGAAAGCTCCACTTGGCCAATTTGTTGTTTGGCACTGTCGAGGCACAGGCACCAGAATATCTTTATAAAAAACTGACCTGGAAACACAGCCAGATGAGGCATGGTCTTCGCTCCATGGTGTGTCCATTGGCCGTTCCTAGGCATCATACTGTGGCATTCAGGGGATGCTTCAAGTTTGCGGCTACGCGCTGCTGGAATGATCTCCCTCCCCCACTTCGGTGCCTGAAAACAAAACATGCATTTAAGGCACAATTTAAAAAGTTTCTACTACATCAGCAAGTGAGCTTCAACTTGTGACATTGCTTCATACCTCAGGGGTCTTGGCACGCATGCTCCGGATTGGGGATCACTTCCTGCAGTGTGGGTTGCCGTCCACTCAAGCCTTTGTTCCTCATGAGTGTCATTGGTACTGTGTTTTTTTCCCATTTTCTTGTCTGCAATATCAATTTAATTCCTTAATTATATAATTTACATCTATGTTTAATTCATCTATGCAATTATTATTTTATTTTAATTTTTTTTTTTTTTTTACCTATCTGAAGTCAATTTTCATATTGAATTATAATGACTCGATAAAACCTCGACTTATCAAATAATTAACACAAAATTAATACTATTCATCATAATTTTATAACTAATGCTGAGGAATTGGTCAGTGGGTGGCCTTGGGTGCGGATTTTTAGGTTATGTATAAATCCATATTAATCCAATAGTGGCGTGCATGGGTATAATATCACTTACCTGAATCATCCTGGTAGAATTCGATAGTCCTCCATAGTCACATTTTGCAACTACATTCATTACACAATTCATATTCTTTTTAACTCACAACACAACATATTTAAATCACTTATCTTCATAACATTTATATGACGGATTGCATAATAATTATTGGTATGCGTCGCCATTACGTAATACAAATACAAATTGTAAATTACTATTAAATAAATTGTTTGTGGCACGTAGACAGAGAATAGTGAATAGACTTTTTGATCGAATGCAAAGATCGAATGGATTGGAAGCGCGAGCGTCGCTTTCATTCGTTCAGTGTTGCCACTGACAAATGTCACATAGGCGTCTATTATTTGTTACTTTATTTTTCTGGGATTTTTTTTTTTCTTTTTTTACTCTATTTTTTAATCATAAGCCGTTTGTTTTAGTTTATTATTCAAACAATTATAAAAAACATATTTAAATACTTATTTTCTTATCTTAAGTTTCTGCGCAGATTGGCGTCATGCGTTAGTGACGGCCATCGCTGAAAATCAGCGCCGCGAACCCGTCTCGTACGGGGTCGCTGCATTATGCTGAGCGTGGGCCATTTCGCGTGCTTGGACGCATATTTTTCTCCTACCGTCTACTTTTGTGATATTGTTTTTACCTTGCTCAATGTATTTTTATTTTAACTTTATTTTATTATCTTGTTCGTTTTGTGTCTTTTATGCGTCCCAGACGCGAATAAATACTTTTTCTTTCTTTTCTTTCATATCTTTTTTCGAGTTCCAAACTACGTCTGTACCAAATTTCACAGAAATCTATTCATTAGGACAGTTAGCTAGAAGTTAGTTAGTTAGTTAGAATTTAGCTAGTTTAGGCGTGAAGAAAAGACAGACAGACAGAGTTACCTTTGCATTTACTCGTATAATATTAGTTTGGATAGTCTCACTCGGTTTTATGTTTGATTTAAAAAAAATCTTACCTAATTTTCTAACACTTTAAGAACTAGATTGCCAACCAACAGAGTTGGTATAAATGATTTACTTCTTCTTAAAAAAGTACTTATGATAATATATTTAGGCAATATATGTATAATTTATCTGTTACTTTTATAGTTATTGATCCAGAATGTATCGACATCATCACCTCCCTAAGGTTGGGGTGAAGAACCCTGGTCTGCACACCTACGCTTGTTTCACACACACATACATAACCCAGACAAATTTTGATCGATAACTGCTGTACATACAATGTATATAATGTACATTTAATAGCCACCCCTATTTACAACAAGCCCGTTTTTAGGGTACCTTACATTTTTCATTCGAGAAAATTCTACTCCCTCATTTCTGACAGAGATACTTGCTTTCGTCTCACAAGATTGACTGCACGGTTGGTGTGGTGGCTCGGCAACTGGCTGCCGTGCAACGTGTCGCGGGTTCGATTCCCGCACGGAACAACACTTTGTGTGATCCACAAATTGTTGTTTCGGGTCTGGGTGTAATGTGTATGTGACATTGTATGTTTGTAAATGCACCCACAACGCAGGAGAAAATCCTAAAGTAGGGCAACGTTTTTTTTAAAAAACAAAAAAAAACAAAAAAAGATTAATATAATAAAAAAGAATTTCAATGAATTTCTAATGTTATAAAAATGTACTGGTTTTTCTTCTTCTTTTTTATTTGAGGATAGAACAAGATCAGCCTTATAAAAACCGTAACCGTGTGAAGGGATAATCATCAAATGACTTCTCCCGCCCAGGGTCGGGCAGGAGGGAGTGTCAGACTCTTACTGACTAAAAACGCCCCTGTCCCTTCTCCTGCTATGATCCGAGGTCGCGGTGCTTCATTGCGCTTACCCCGCAACCCCGGCTGGATATCAGCCTTATAGGGCCCCGTCTGTGGCGGTCTATTGGCTCTTTCATCGGATTTGGCAGTCTGGTTCTGGTCGGGCGGCGAGCTACCCTTACACACCGTCCGCAGATCCGCGCTTACGGTAGTCAGAGAGGAGAAGACTAACGGGGTGGTTTTCAGTCAGTAAGAGTCGGAAGCTTTCTCTCGATTTCCTTGGAACTTGACAATACTAAGCATTATTAATCTGGCAATTAGAAAAATAATGATAAAAAGTAAGTAAGTGTACACGCACCAATGACTTGGCAGAGTAATAATGAAACAATGAAACAATGAATTTATTTTTGCCAAATAGGCCATAAAACGGCACTTTTACACGTCAATTTATATGTGATAAAAAAACTACGTTTAAAAAAACCGACTTCAAAAACAAAAAAGTGTCAAATAAGTAATTAAAATTGATATTTTAATACCACTCTTACGTACGCGAAGCTAATACTTTTAATATTAATAATAAAACACTATCAATTCTATGTGCTACCTGTTCATAGGTTTGAAGTCGGTGCCAAGCCTAATACATAATATAATAAGCATGATTACATGAGTACCTAAACTCGCCGGGAGCGTTTGAATTTATTTGTTAGGATTTAAGAAATTTAGTACCGATTTTCTAACTTGATGGCGTTAGCGTAGAATCAGAAGTCTATATGGTTCCGTTACCGGCGAAACTGTATATAGCTTAGAAAGATATTTGGATGAATTATGAATTCTGAAAGTTTTCTCGTACTTGGTTGTTAAAAGTTTAATTCTCATTTAGTTTTATTCTGTTTAGGGCTTGGCACCGACTTCAAACCTATGAATTGGTAGCACATAGAATTGATAGTGTATTATTATTAATATTAAAAGTATTAGCTTCGCGTACGTAAGAGTGGTATTAAAATATCAATTTTAATTACTTATTTGACACTTTTTTGTTTTTGAAGTCGGTTTTTTTAAACGTAGTTTTTTTATTTTTTTATTTTTAGTATCAGTTGCAAGTTCTTCTGTAAACTACAGTAATATTTTAAATATAAATTAACATATTGAATAGTATATATTTTTAAGTAGCTATGTGTAGGTGAACGAATGGAGCCGCCCGATTAAAAAATATAGATCCCAAGAAATGGGAAAGTTCTCATCATCATCATCATCATCATCATCATCATCATCAGCCATTTTAATGTTCCCACTACTGGGACACAGGCTATCTCTCTAGGAGAGGGAAAGTTCTTAACAATATGAATAAATTAAGTCTAAACACGAGGTAGCTACTGTAAACCGTTGAGGAGTTCCCTAGACTGTCATTCGTCTTCATCATCAGATCCCTAATGACAGCCATAATCCATTAAGGTGTAAAGTTCTCATCAAAACGAATAAATTAAGCTCAAACACAAGGAAGCTGCTATGAATCGTTGAGGAGTTCTCTCGACTGTCTCTCGTTTCCATCCGGAATTCCCTCGACGGTCAATTTTCTCCATCATCAGGTAAACTGCAGACCTTCAGTTGTTATGATACATACCTACAGGTACAAAGTTTTCATCAATATAAATGAATTAAGTTCAAACACGAAGTAGTTACTGTAAACCGTTCAGGAGTTCCCTGAGCTGTCCTTCGTTCTCATCATCAGACCCTTAATGACAGTTACGACCAAGCCTGCTGCAAAGTGCTCGCCAATACGAATCATTCAAGCCCAAACACAAGGCAATTACTCCAAATAGTCAAGGAGATCCCTCACTGTCTTCCAGCTCCAACATCTGGTCGACTTCGACCTTCGTCAAGTTGTAGTGTTGTTAAAGGTCTACTTAAACATCATACAAAAAACCTACTCGCCCCTACAATTTTCGAAAGTTCCCCTCGGTTTCTCCAGGATTCCATCATCAGATCCTGACTTCATGACAATGGGACCAAATGGCAAGTATACCCTATCGAATAAAAAAAGATTTTTGCAAATCGGTCCAGGCGTCTTCGAGTAATCGGTGTACATACATAAAAAAAAAAAAAAAAATACGCGTCGAATTGAGAACCTCCTCCTTTTTTGAAGTCGGTTAAAAACTAGATGAAGCCGGCATTTCCTATCTGACTACTCTGAGAAGAAATGCCGAAACAAACTCAGAGGTCAGTCTCTTTTCAAGTCCAGACAATGTAAAAATAACATAATATGAGAGAACCGTGCAAGTTCATTCTGTAGTGGTCTTTTGATGAAAGAACCACACCAGTTTAAGTGGACCCGTTCTGAAGACAGGCACGCAAGTGTCAGTTTGCAACCAGCATAGCAAGTGCTGCTGAGTTGTCCGACGAACAATACCGATCCAAAGAACATTTGGTTGGGTCGCGCAAGTACTCAAACTGTCAGGACGCAGATAACTGGTAGAATGTATATAGAAGTGATCTGTGTTTGCGGAACTCAAACTGTTGAGCCAATTCGCTCTTGACTCTTTAAGCTTCGAGTACGTACGTAGTTTTGGTACATAAATATCTATGTACCTGTTATGCATCGATTTTTGTGTCGTAGTGTTGTATACTATATTTTTCATTTTGTTGTGGGCTGCGTTTGGCCTCTGGTAGTAAGTGATAATGCGACTTACGATGGATCACCCATCACATCATATCATCAACCCATTAGTGCCCACTGCTGAGCAAAGGCCTCTTCTCACACAGAGAAGGTTTGAGTATTAATCGCCAAGGTAGCTCAAGGCTTGGTAATTTAAAACTTATATTTTATTATAAGTCCAGGTTTCCTCATGATGTTTACCGTATGCCAATAGTGTCTAGATATTTAGATAATCATTGTTCGATGCATTATCCACGGTCGAACACGTTTTGCTGATCTAGCAATCCAACCACGACACGCCACGTGCAGCGCGGCCTCAGTACATATTCGGACAGCAAACCGGGTGCGTTCGTACTCATTAGCATATATCATTTAGCGTAACTTTACCGTTGTTAGCAATAAATGCTTGAAGTTATTTATGTATTTAATTTATCAGCATAGTAAGTCTATACCACATCGGTCGCGACCCCTACAATCATAGAAAGTATATAATATAACTCGGAAAAATGCCCACCAAGTGATCAGGTTTTGAATTTTGCACCCTCATGCATGAGATGCGATTGCCTTAACCTCCGGGCCACCACGACGATGGGTCACGCTTACCTATAAGTAACGTATTCACTTGTTTGTACAATGCCACAATGTTGTAATATTTAAAAATATTACAAAAAAATATGTTCATCGGAATAATTTCGCCTTTTTGTGGCGTAGTGCTACACCGTAGCGGTAATACCTACATTGTGCTATGTGTCATCACTCTGTTTCCCCATTCTATAGATTTCCATTTCGATTTGAAGTGTGGGAGAGGCATGCTTCGGCACGAATGAGTCGGCTGCACCGTAGTGGGACCACAGCCTCGCAGAAAATTGGCGTGAAACAACCACAGCGTGTTGTTTCGCCGCGTGAGCGAGGGCATTTGATGATTTTCCGCTCACAAAAACAACCCATTTCACCTGCTTCACCTGCGGCTGTCGTTCATAATTGCGCTTACACCTGCAACCTTACTAGTGTAGCGACATCTATCGCACACAAGTCAGTAATGTGACGACTAACATAGACGGAGAACAATATTCAACAGATTCTACATCGCGGTATAAGAGTTCTCAACACAATTAGAACCGATACAAAAATCCTGACAACATCCGTCGGGCAGTAGCCCACCTGCACACCAGACATAACACCAGTCCGGTAGGAGGATCCTCCCTTTTCAATGGAGAATGAGGAACTTTCCACCCTCTTCTCTCATACCTCTAAACTAGCACCCGCAATACCGAAAAAATTTTATGCTTTGATTTTATTCTCAATATAATTTAATTACTAAAAATACTATAGTCCACAATCAAAATTGTGATAGGTATTTTAATCAGTTGTCACTTTGACAGATTGACATCTGTGATTGACATTGACAGTATTCTGCCGGCTGGAATTGTGTTTATTTCAGACTTTTATCAGTTTTATTCAGACAGTGTCACTGAGCGTACCGGTGCAGCGTTTTAGTTAAAAAGTATTTATATAATCTCCGCTTGGTATATGCCGTGAAACAAAAGTGTTCTTAAAACATAAACAAAATGAGTGATCCAGACAAACCTGAACCTTTGCCCCGAAGCAGGAGACTGGCCGCGGTATGTTTTGTTTTTTTTTCTTTACGAACACAAGCATTGCAAAGTCATAGGTATTACAGGAAGAAATAATGACTTAAATGAATAATAGTTCCTTCATTTAAAAAAAAAGTTTTAAAAAGTTTTAAAACTTCTTACCGAAAATACTTACTTTTAATGTTACACCTTAACATTATAAACCTGCCTAAGATCTACTAAAATAAAAAAAATATTCCATTCCAATTAAATAAAATCTAACTAATTATTCAAGTGTTGTGGACTAAAAGTTTGAACCTTATATCAAAACAAACTACAAAATATTAATAAACATAGCTAAGTGACTAAGTTGATACCCATAGGATTGTTACTAACTGTAACTTTGACTTTTAATTTGATACTATATTGATGGCAATACATATCCAAATATTAAACCAAAAAAAAAACATCTAATAAAAAAATATCTTGTACAATTATTTAAGACAATTATTTACTCTTTGTTCAAAAATAATATATAGTTCTACCATAATATGATGCCTTATGGCAAACAAATCACAATAATAAAATATAGTTATAAATATTTCAAAATAAAAAAAAAACAAAATAATGTCCAAGTACTTTATATCATATTTATAATTCTGCTTCTTTGACTAAGTAAAAATTAAATGTAACAATGAATCCAATAATAATAATTAAGTACTGCTTAGTACAATTTGTTAGAACAATAACAGTACCATACTATGCAGACACCTAAGATATAAACTGCATTGTCAGTGGTATCTTCTTTCAGCGAGGCACCTAACAACATAAATGCAATATCAGCGGAATTTCTGAGCGTATGGTTGCCAAGTTCCAAATAAGCTCATCAGAAATGTATTAATTTTACATCAACACAAGCCCTAGCCCTAGACTCCGCGTGGATGTCGATTTTACACCATATCAAGATTATTTTTAAAATATTATCTAAATATAAACCTTCTCTGGACTTCCACAAATAATTAAATCTTTGATTAGTAATCACTCTAATGTTATTCAAATTCTCATTTTGTATCCGAATATAGGTATTACGTATTTTATTGTGCTATCTGGTTGCCCTTACAAACTCCGACTGCAAGAAACAATAATACAAAAATTGTAGTTGGTATCTCTATACTACATAATGACCATAAATGACATTACTAGGTATGTCAAAATCTGTGGTCAAAATAATTTCATGCATATGTTGAGTAAAAATAATATATAACAAAAAAGATACTGGCGAATTGAGAACCTCCTCCTTCTTTTTAAGTCGGTTAACAACCTTAAACCGTTGAAGTTAACCATTTTAGTGACATATTATAAAACAAAAAGTGTCACTGAAAACTGTGAAACAAATGCAGCATTGTGTTTTGCCCTGTGAATGAGGACCCGGAACTAAAACCCTTTCCCACGCCCATTTTTAAAATTCGAATCTCCAAAAGGCTGGCAGGGCGTAACTCCTGGTATTGCGGGTGTACGTGGCAAATATAAATGTAGGTATCTAAGCCTAACTTATGAACTCTTTAAATGCAAAATTTAATTTTAGAATAAGGAAATTGCAACCGAACAATTGTTTGTGCTTAATTAGCCTAATTTAGCAGCATCACAAATTAAAACAATAAATTTTAGTATTTTATACCTACGTAAGTCAATTTAAATAAGCAGACACAAACCCATATTTTTAGTGCTTTTTTCCTTATATTTTCAAAATAGCCTTCTAGCATTTTGGTGGATAACTGCAAATAACCTACATAGTTAATAAGTTATGAAGGTAATTGGATTTTCTTCTCTTGTCCACATTTTTTTATTGTGAGGGGAAAATCATCAAATGACTTCTCCCACCCAGGGCCGAGGTCGCGGTGCCTCATTGCGCTTACCCCGCAACCCCGCCTGAATATTAGCTCTATAGGGCCCCGTCTGCGGTGGTCTATTGGCTCTTTAAAGCGCGCGCGGAACTCTACGCGCCGTACGCTTGGGTCTGGTTCTGGTCGGGCAGCGGCTGCCCTTACTCGCCGATCGCAGACCCGCGCTTACAGTGGCCGGAGATCGTCCCTTGATCCCCGACGCCCGTAGTGCCGCCTGGCTGGCTGGGGCGTAAGGAGGAGGATTGCTCCCTCACGCGGGCCGCCTCCCTCTTTGCGAGCATAACTGCTTCACAGAAGGAAGAGACGGCGTCTTATCTCCTTTCTCGAGTTCCAAACTATGCCTGGACCAAATTTGACACAAATCGGTTTAGTAGTTTATGCGTGAAGAAAAGACAGACAGACAGTTACTTTTGTGCATTTATAATATGTATCATTTTGTATTAAATATTTTAATCATAGGTAATAATTTAAAGTAATAAACTATCGTAGTATGAAAAAATCTTCATCCGCATTATTTAACATGGACTAGAAGCAGCAGTGGATAGAAGTGTCCACGGTCCTTAATTAGGACCGTGGACACACAGACAAAAATATTTTTGTACAGACAAAAATATTTTTGTCTATTGAAAAAGGTCTATCACATCATCATAATCATAAGCCGGAACGCGTCCACAGCTGAAGAAAACTTCCAATTACGAAAGTTTATAATTGTTCCTAAATAATGGCTTGACTTAACAGTAACATTTTTTACTAGCCTGTAATATCCCACTGCACCGCTGGGAAAAGGCTTCCCCATCTCGTTTCCAAACCTCACGATCCTTCGACCGTGTCTACCAGTCTCGGCAATAGGCGTTTAGATCGTCACGCCATCAGTTGGCGGCCTCCATCGTGGGGTGTCTACTGGTTGACAATAGTAACAATTATTATAAGAAAAACTAGCGACGCGCCCGGGCTACACACGGGCGCAATCCTGAATTGCTGACAATAAATTTCTCCACTATTTCATGGATGTTACTATAACGAGTACTATACATATAAACCTTCCTCTTCTTTCACTCTATCAATTTAAAAAAACCGCATCAAACTCCGTTGTGTAGTTTTAAAGATTTAAGCGTACACAGAGACACGACTTAGTATCGTGATAACGAGAAAATACAGCTACTAATAAAATAAGAGTCCCGTTGTGACTTGAAACTAGTAGAGCTTTATTTCAATAGATATTGTATGTCTCGTCATATTTACCGTTGAAAAAGTACCTTAAAATCCGCACAAGTCTTATCCGCACACAGTAACTTTGTCAAATTCCATTCGTTTTTTGTTATAAATGTCAAAAATGTTATCTACGGTAGGAATTACTGGCAAATTGGCATGTTTTCAGCGCCTTTAATCAGACAATAAATGTTTATAATTGCAGTCATAAACCAGTATCGGTGTAAAAACAGTATAATTTATCATTTTATTGCATTGATATATATTATTACGTATAGAATTAACGTTTCCTTATATTCAAATTCAAGATCAAAGGTACACACAGCTACATATCCAATTGCACAAAAATACCTACGTATCATGGTCCTGCTTTGAATGTTATTTCCGCACATTTGACGGTCAGTTTATAATGGTTTTGCGTAGTCTTCCCGCATTTGAACTCCAATTTGGAACTGACCAATCACAAATATCAGTCATCGTGCAAACATTGAGATAGATTTTATATCACAACTGTTCAGTGGGCAAATTGTTTCAGAACTCACAACATTGGCGCTAGTGTCGAATTAGGATCTCTTTAACTATATGTGTAAGATTTTCTTTTAAGAATTCGTAGTTTAAGTGAAGTCTCCTTTATAAATTGAAGTATGGGGGTTAAAGATAAATAATTATAAATGATAAGGTAACATGGCGTTTGCAATAGGGGTGTAATTAGCACCAACTTCAGCTTATTTCTTTGTTTTCTTTACATTGGCAAGTGGTCGTGTTACATTACAAGACGATTTAAAAGAAACATACATTACTGGCATGCATTATCATAGCATTTTAAACACTCAAAAATACGAATGTTGTACAAAGCTAATCTGTGCCGTATCTCATCGATATAGGCGCGTAATTCTTTTATCAGGACAAGTGAATCTCGGTGCCTAGTGACTTGATAACGCATTGACTTTGCCTCGGCAACAAAAAGGCATTTTTCTTTTTTAGATCTTAGAATAATGAATAGCGTTTGATCTCAAAGACGCAAGTGTGGAGTCATGCTTCGGTACGAATGGCCTCATAGAAAATCGGCGTGAAGCAACAATTAAGTTGTGTTTCGCTGTGTCAGTGAGGTTATAGGAGGCCCAAACCTCCCCTCCCCCTATCCCTCCCCTTTAAACACAGTCGTACATATTTTTATTTATTGTATGTAATTATTAAATCGAAATGGAAAATAACGAAAGATTAATTTGTGAAATACAAAATGACGCTTCCTCGACATTAATTTATGACTTCTAACGTTTTTGTGACGGTCATTTACAATACGATGACGATATGGAATAATTCGTTAGTGATTTCAAAGCATTATCTTTACGGCACATGTAATTTATTGCTTTAATTTTTTCTTTATCTAACACCAATTAAGTACTTAATACTAATTTTATCCGCTAGCTTTTCCTGCGATATTTCACCCGCTGCTCGACTCCCATTGGTCGTAGCGTGATGCCCTTCCTCGATAAGTGGACTATGTAACGCAAAAAGAATCTTTCCATTCGAACCAGTAATTTCAGAGATATGCGCATTTGGATAAATAACAAATTCCTTAGTTTTAAAATTTCAGGTGTACGTATTTAATAAAAATGACAACAGAATTTTTTAATAGTTAGCCATCATTTTATACATACATATTTCCTATTTTTTTATTCTACGTAAAGTCAAAATTATTTGTTTGTTACATATCAGGCCACAGTGGCGCTAGTGTCGATTAAGGGTAACTTACTCACTAGAAAAAAAATTTTATTTATAGAAAATAATAAAATGTTTATCGATAAAATTTTAAAGAAAGAATTTATTACTTATGACTAACTTATTTGAATAAATCCCAGGGATTTAAAAGTAAAAGGTATACGTAGAATTAATTGTATCAATCAGCTTGTTTGTGTAAATATATAGATTAAATAAACGGAAGAGGTGTGCCATAATCGCAACAGTTGATGTTTCTTTGTCGAAATAATTAAATATTATTACAATACTTACATCATAAGCCTATAAGTGACCCATGCTGAACAAAGGCCTCTTCTCACATCTAGATGGTTTGAGTCTTAACCACCATGCTTGTTCAAGGAGTTTTTTTATAAAAACATTGGCTTACACTAAGATTTTCTCCTGTTTCGTGGGTGCGGTTGCAAACATACAATTTCACATACACATGACACCCAGACCCGGAACAACAATTTGTAGATCACACTAACAGTTATTCCGTGCCTGAATCGAACCCGTGACACGTTGCATGGCAGCCAATTGCCCAGCCACCGCACCAACCGTGCAGTCAAATTTCAAATTAAAAAAAAAATACCTACATTGTAAGTCCACGTTTCCTCAAGATGTTTTCCTTTACCGTATGTCAGTGGTGTCTAAGTAATCAGAAAGTAGGTACGTGTAACTCGGAAAAATCACATTGGTGCTTGCCAGGTTTCGAAACCGCACCTCCAAAATAACAGACTCAGAAAATTAACAAATTTATTATTAAATGCTATCTTTCAATTTTAAAAAAGTCAATGCCATCCTCCTTACGTACCTATTGTTATTAATATCACACGGATCGATTATCGATTGTGTTTTGTTTTATTAAAAACATCAGACATCGTATCGAACCATTTCTTCTTTTGTTTTAAAGAAAATACCTACTTGTTTAACCTTTATCTGGTCTGGCACTGATTGAATGAAAGAAGGTTTGATTATAATATTTTGGTTATAAAAACAACAGTTGTATTGTGTGTAAGTGTGAGAGAGCCATGATTTGGCACGAATGGGTCGATTCGACCGACATGATACCACGGCCTCACAGAAAACCGTCATGAAACAACTACAGCGTTTTTTCGCCGAGAGAGTGAGGTTACCGAAGGCCCAATCCTTCCCTCCCCCAATCTCTAATACCCAAAAGGTCGGCCACGCACTTGTAACTCCTCTGTTGTTGCAGGTGTCGTTGACGCCGATTGCTTACCATCAGGTAATCCGTATGCTCGTTTGTCGACCTATTACATAAAAAAATAATATCACTTTAATATTATTATCAGTAACCTCTTATTAATTGTAACAAGATACCTTTCTTTTAATGGAATCACGGCGTAACCTTGTAGTGTGGGGCAACGTTCCCGATAACGATAACTCTTAAGTCGACGCACAAAGACACATGACAAAGTTACTGCAAGCTAATCTAAATTCTTTGTTTATATTTCGCAATATTTACTACAAGTTACACGATACAAGTTTGTTTTAATATTTTTTAGTGTACAAGTGGTAGCCCGCGGCTCCGCCCGCGTGGATGTCGATTTTATAATTTTTCCGTACAAACCTTCTCTGGACTTCCATGAATAATTCAAGACCAAAATGAAAAGCTAAATCAGGAAAGGTATTGTTGAGTTACAACATTACAACGAAAAGTGGTATTGATTTTTTAATAGGCATATAGACTTAGCGTCGCACGCGTGTAATGCTGATGCTAAATTTCTCCAATATTTAATGGATGATATTATACATGTAAACCGTCCTCTTTAATCACTCTAGATATCTAATAAAAAAACTGCACCAAATTCTTTGCTTAGTTTTACATATTTAAGCGTATATAGGGGCAGAAAAAGCGACTTTGTTTTATACTATGTAGTGATTCTTGTCCTGACTACATCGTCGTGGTTAAAAACAAATACAATTGGGAAAGATTCTAATATACCTCGCTATGTATTCTCTATAGCATCTATCACGGGGAGTGTTCTGAGGAATTGTTAGGTTCGGGTTTGATCCCCGCCGCATCTTTTCGCCATCGTTCCACGCTAAAAATTTTTCATCCTTATCACATAGATGGTTGGCAGTCAGCAACTGTGCGATTCACGCGTAACTTTCTGCCAGGCACAGCAAAACTTTGGAATGATCTTCCGGCGGCGGTATTCCTGAACCGATACGACCTTCAAACCTTCAAAAACGAGCATATTCCTTCTTAAAAGGCCGGCAACGCACCTGTGACTCCTCTGGTGTTGCGGATGTCCATGGGCGGCGCCGATCGCTTACCATCAGGTGATCGTCTGCTCGTTTGCCACCTATTCCATAAAAAAATATACGTTCTCAAGTTGTGTTATACGGTAAACGCGCTGACGGATTACCTGATGGTAATCAATTGGCGCTGCCCATTGACACATGTAATACTGGAGGAGTGTGACAAGTGCGTTGCCAGCCTTTAGGCCATTCAAGGATTGAAGTACAGTACGGCCGCCGTATCTTGGCGAGTCTGAAGTTAGCCGTTTGTCTGCGCAATGGATCTTTTAGGAACAAAATTATGTTCTGCTCAGCTAATCGGCTAATTTCAGACTCGCCAAGATACGTCGGCAGTATTGTACATTGTTAAGAATGTTATGTGTAGGTATACTAGACTAAGGCAGTTATTATTTGGAATCGTAGTTTCATTAAAATAAATAAAAATTAATTCAACTAGGGTAAAGTGGGAAAAAACGGTAGTTTCCAACTAGTCAAATTCAATACTTTTATCCAAATGTCAAAAACGACACTTCTTTTAAATTTGAATGAAACACTGAGTTATGACGTCATATAATTTTTGCGTCAAATAGCTTACTTATTTAGTATCGATCGATCGTCATCGATGAAACGTCAAATTAATTTATTTTTACCTAGGAAACTACCCAATTGTTAGCCTTCAATCTTATGTATTTAATCTTAATATTTAGAACATAAATATATGATCTTCAATCTTACATCTACAAAAATTACAGGTACATAAACCCACTAGCAAAACAACCTACCTAACTACCAATCTCTCAATAAAATTTCAACTTTATACTACAACTACTTAATAAGGTCGCTAATCTATTGAATATCTTTAATTTCTACCCTTCTTTCATACTAATCTTCAACTATTATATTTCAGACACATAACTATGGCTACACTGGAGTTCCGACCATCGAATTCGAGGACGAACGAGCGGAAAAGCCCTGGCAACGGGTTAACAAAACATTCATTACTACAACACCCTATATACTTCACCTTCCATTTTTATAACACGCTGTATATACTTCATTTAAAAATATTGTGTCAAACGATTTTTAGTCGCGTCATGTTTACTCTGCATGTTGTGTTTTCTAGTATATATTATGGCATAAATCCATAAAAATCAATTTTGGATTTTATTCCATTTGACATTAAAGATTATTATGGTTTGCAGCTTTGTAAATATTGTTTTTCTCTAATTTTATCTTAGGTCTGGACTATTCTCCAAAATTTAATTCTTTTATGCACATTTTTTAGTGAAGTATAAATCATTTAAATCTAGTATTAGCACTAGAAATTAATTTTACACCATTCATTCATTCATTCACTCACTCACTCACAATCACAGTTCAAAACTTCATTGTCCAGTCCATTCATTCACTCTCGTTCAGCTTTTCAATAACAAAGTAATACAACTAATTTCATGCAAACACCTTCACTATCTCATACAAAAAGCCATACAAAATGGTTCTACGGTATGTATTATATAAGACTGTTACATACAAATCTTTATTTCCTAACTTTTTCATTTCAATACTACTGAAGTTTCAGTCAGACTCATACATTTTATAGCCTTTTCATAATGTGATGCTAAAATCTAGATTATTTTTTCAAAATGCTAAAAAAATCTTGTAGTAATAGATTTCTAGTCAACAAGAATGTAGCGAGGTTGAGTGTCCAGGCGACACATGTACTTAGATACCGTCAGAAGCTTAAATAGCAAACAGTAAAAAATATATATATTAGATTTTAATAAGGTCTTAAAAATCAAAACTAAGCTTCAATAATCATGTCTGATTTAATTAAGACATCTTATAGAAATAAAGGATTTTAGTTTTAAGATTATATTAGATTAAAAAATTAATTTTCCGTATTAATTACTCAATATTCTAGCAATCTACAAGTGTTCTAGATTTGTTTTAATTCCTCATAGATTATATGGTAATCTCTTTGCTTAGAACTATTTTAATTTATTACCTTTAAGATTAAAAAGGTATATCCTACGATAGTCTACGATTAATCTATTTAATTCTACATTATAATAGTAAAGTAATCTCTTTAAATATTTATCAATCATCCTGTCTTAGTCAGTATTTAGAAATTTCTTAATTTTTATATCCACATTTTTGCGCTTAGCAGATGGCGCCACTGTCGATTATTGTCTTGACAACCTCATAATTTAATGAAAACTTAAATGTTCTTGAGAATAGGCAATTAGTTTGGTTTTAATGTTTAGTATAACACTGCTTCAGTTTAAAATCATTTCTTGTCTATAGAAATGTTTTTTGCAAGCTATCTGAAAATATAAATTTTGGATCAAAGAAAATTCATTTGATTCTTAACTTCATTGCTTAAGATATTAGGTTGCAATTTGCATTTAATGCTGCAATTAAAAAATTGTAAATTATTATTTTATGATTATAAATAAAGAAAGTTAAAAAACATTTAATTTTAAACTCCAATGTTTATATTTATTAGGTCGCATATTGCAGAACTAAAGGATGGTTGCACAAAAAAGTTGTTTCTTTTAAATTATATTAATAAAAATATTATTTTAGGTCATCGGCAGTGTCACAAAAAAGGGATCCCACTTAAATAGTCCAATCAAATCAGTAAGTTTCGTCCTATTATAAAAGGGATATTTTTGTGAATCGTGACGTCATAGTTTTATATTGTATTTGGAATTTGGGGTCAATGTTTTGGGTATAAATATTGGATTTTGTTTTTTTTTGTTTTTATTTACTATTTATATTTATTTGTGATGTTAATAAAGTTTATATGTTGTACTTAAATAATATTAGGTCATATTGCTTTGTATATTGTTTTCAGTGGTTATTTTAAAAAGCTATTACAGCTTAAGTTTCTAAAAAATTGGTTTTTGCTTTTTTCTTGCGCAATTGTAAAAATTTTATTGTGATTCTTCTATATAAAAGACAGCTGGTATACGTTCATTTTTAGAAACAATCATAAAAGTGAACTATTTCCTTACACTGTATTTCTCCTGTTTCGTGGATTTATAAACATACAATTTGACAGCCACATCAAACCAAGACCCGGAACAACAATTTTAAATCGTGCGAGTTGTTCCGAGTGGGATTAGAACTCGCGACACCTTGCACGAAGCCGGTTGCCCAGCTAATTTTACGGTCTTTTATTGACTTATAGTTTTTTTCTAGTCCGTTAGGGTAGTGTCAGACTCTTACTGACTTAAAAGCACCCGGTCCTTCTCCTGTTCTTGGCCGAGGTTCCTGTACATTATAAGTACCGTGCAGTCTAAATGCATTAATTTGAATTATGAACTTTTTTTTTAATAATATCGATTTTACATCGCGGTATTGAACAACGCCATCTATCGACAGTCATTCGACGTTCAGTCATAACACACGTTTTTAATGAGTTAGTGTTGGCAATTCGCTGACCTAATTACTTTATCGCGCAATTCTTTAACAAGTAATCTCTATTATCTCAATGTTTAGTTGGTAAAATCAAGATAATTAATGATAATTCCAATGAAATATGAAATACATTCCTATAGTAACTTAGATATATACCAAATATTGTTCAATTTATTTATTTATTAAGCTTTATGCACACCAGTATTTGTTAAATGCTTGTACCTTTGTCTTATTTCACAACTACTTAAGTAAAACTCAATACTTTTATTGAAATGTAAAAAACTGTACTTTTTTTATTCATTTCTTATGATATATGACAGACTTATGACGTCTAATAGCATACTTTTTGATAGTTGAATTAAATATTTTACATTACGATTGCTGGCTAAAACTTTATTATATGATGGTTTAAACCCTGTAAGCTGTAACATGACAAAATTACATATAGCGGAGAAGTGACTCAAGAGTCCAGGTATACTTTTGCCTAAGCTATATCAATATATCATCGAAAGTATTTGATTCCGTAGAAAAGAAAAAATAAGGGACGTTTGTGTAACGTTTAGAATTAACAGATTTCTATCAGTTAATTTTTTTTATGTTTTGATTCGATCTTTGAAGTATTTTTGTATAATAATACAAAAATATCATTGTTAATAAACAACATATGTATAATATTTTATATTCATAGTCACAATAATAGATAAGAATGAAAATAAACATATCTTGATTCAATTAAAACATTCTTTGTTTAAAAGTACAATACACATATCTATTACAAATAGTCATAAAAATATTTTATCACAATTGCATTCCATAAACTACCAAGCATTTTTTTACAAAGACTAACAACAGCCCGTTCTCTGAAACAAAATATTGTGGTTTCGTATTTGCCGCCAAAATTTGACCAATGGGATTGCCCTAAGTAATAAATGTAATGTTCTGATTGGTGGATATTAAATGTCAATCGTTCAGACATATAATTTTGTTGATGAGAACATGAGACCTTTCATATTTTTTGGGTAATTGTTGTAGTTTTCTAACACTGAATCAGACTAACGTAATTTACTAATTTCTTTCTTAGACTAAGAACTTTCTAGAATTAGGGATCATTTTGTCTACCTCCCCATCAGAAGGTAAGTTATTTATTTTTAAACCTAATGGGATTTGGTAATATGGTTGAAAATTCAGCTACTTATTTTAAAGCTTTTAGTAAAATTTTGGAAATTACATTTAAGAATGATTTTCCAATAGTCAGATAAATGTTATCTGAGAAATAAAATTGTTGCTGTCACTGTCTTATACAAACATTCTGACGCGACAGCATCATACTTATTCCTCAGGTAACTTTTATCTAACAATTGAAAAATCAGCCCTAAGAATATATGTTTATGCTTACCTAAATTAAATGTATTTAATATCAATGTTTATCTTTGATGATGCTTGATTTGATGTGTATGTTTCTGTAAATTGTCTATGTTTTTATATATTGATTGTTAAATAAAAGTATATATGTCTTTAGAACATTATTATATTGAAGTTATCTTCAAAAATTGAATGCGCTATTTTATTTTACTTCAACTAGTTGTGAGTTCAAGTCTCGCATGAAAAAATAAGTTAAAAACGATATGAAACTATTCTTTTAAATCCTTAGATAACTAGATTCTCAGGAAGTGAAGGCGAAAAGTGATATGACCTCTCAAGATGTATATTATTATGTATATACTTACTTAGACATGCAACAAAGAAAGAAATAAAAATATACCCATATATTAAATTATATTTATACTATATTTACCATTTTACAGGTACCAAGTACACTACTGATAGTAGTGCTAGGCGTATATTTACTGTTGGGCTACTTGACACAGCTGGTTGAAGACGCCATGCCTTCAGTTGTCCTCGACAAAGATGTTTCTGTTGATGTAAGTATTAGGAAAAAAATCCGCCCCCTTCCGCCATACACGATCTCTAACAATTTCTCCAAACGCCGACGGATCGACGACGCACTTGTAACTAGTCTGTGCGTGGCAATGGAAGACGCTTGCCTACCATCAGGTGATCCGTCTCTTGCTGCCTGCCCCGGGGCTTGTTTGCCGCCGTCGCCCATAAAATTTGACTAAGTTAATTCAGTTTGTTACCATTCTTTGGAACAGTAACTGAGTTAGTATTTAAGGGGGACAAGTTCCTCTTTTCAGGAGCAAAACCGTCTAATGACTTTTCTCTCCTGGGTGAGAGATTGATCTCGCCCTACCCTCGGCTTGGAGCAGGAGAAGAGTGTTTCATAGTCAGTAAGAGTCTGACACTTCTACAGGCTCACCCTAGACAGGTTGCCTTTTCGAAAATTGTCCAAAACCTTCTTCGCTTTGGACATTTTCGATCATTATAAGTGTGGCAGAGCTAAGCTTCGGCACGAATGGGTCGGCTCGACCGGAGTGATACCACGGCCTGACAGAATACCGGCGTGAAACAACCCACAGCGTTGTGTTTCGCCGTGTGAGTGAGGTTACCGGAGGCCCAATCCCTCCCCTTCCCCTATCCCTTCCCAATCCTTATATCCGTAACCCCTATCCCCAAAAGGCCGGCAACGCACTCGTAACTTCTTTGGTGTTGCGGGTGTCGATGGGCGGCGCCGATTGCTTACCATCAGGTAATGCGTCTGCTTGTTTGCCGACTTATTGCATAAAAAAAAAACAATAAAAAGTCTTAAGCTAATAATGTTTACCTTTCACTCGAATACTTTTCAGGACTCCTCCAAATTCAGCGAGGACGCAGCTCTTAAATACTTGACGCGTATAGTAGGAGATGAACCGAGAGTATCAGGCACGCCATACCACCTGAACAAGACTAAAGATTTGAAGTTCATGCTTGACGAGATCGCAAGCAAAGCCCATCAGAAAGTACAGACTGACTGGCAAATTGCCACTGGTAAGTTTAGGTTTAGTTATTTAAATACTAGAGATAAAAGAGCAAGTAGGCCTTTACCCGGTTGTGGAACCATCAGGAATAGTTAAAAAAACGGATACTTTGTATTGTTAACATCTGATACGCTGATCTTGGCTATTTTCCCGCTAGATGGCGTTATAATCAGAATTTTCGGTGTTATTTAATTTTGAGTGTGATTAGAACAATGTTACCGTTGTTTTATATTATTAGCAATAATACAAAACCGAAAGTTTGTTAGTATAGATAGACAAGTGAATCTGGATGAAATGATTATAGTCTGGAATAACACATGGACCAGTTTTCCTCCTGGTAACGAGGGCGCAAACTGGCAGAAACTAGTAGAAAATTCCTTTAGTGATGATGATGTAGTTGATGAATAGTCGGTTGTAGTCCACTGTTGGACAATGGCCCTCCATAAGAGGAATTTGCCATAACCTTCGTGCCTAGAAGTAGAGATAATATTTCAAAAGATTTAGGTTTACCATAAATTTAGATTCTGCAATCGGCTGCGGCGCAACATATAGCGGGTTCGATTCACGCACGTAACAAGTCCTTGTTTGATCCCCAAATTGTTGTTCCGGATCTGGGTGTCATGTGTACATGAAATTGAATATTTGTAAATGCACCCACGTTACAGGAGAAAATCCTAGTGTGTCATTATGATTACATAATAATGTTGTATCTTCCAGGTGATTATTTCCATAAATCAAGTTCGTCATTTTACAATGTATATGAGAACGCGTCAAATATCGTCGCCTTACTTGAGGGAGAGAGTGGATTCCTTTCTAATGGCAGCCTAGGGAGCTCCATACTGGTGAACTGCCATTACGATTCTGTACCTTTTGCTCTTGGTAAGTAAGTTAATTTTAAAATGACAAATCTCAAATAAAATTCACTTCTTCGACGAGCCACAAAAGGTCCCAGGTACAAAGGGAGATGTGCAGCCGCAGTTAACAGTGCAAGCGAGCGCGATACGGTGTAATTTTTAACCAGTAAGAAACATGATAATTTTTGATAATTTGTGTTACATGCCTTGTAAAATATGTATATCAAACGAACTGCCCCGGGAAACTGAATCTCACCACTGTTTAATAGATGTTATTTTACAAATAAACATTCCTCTTTATTCACTTTATCTATTAAAAAAACATAAATAGCAACATAAAAAGCATACATAGGGATATAGGAGCAGAGAAAGCAACTTTGTTTTATACTATGTTTTTTTTATGTAATTGGCCGGCAAACGAGCTGACGGATTACCTGATGGTAAGCAATCAGCGCCGCCTATGGATACCCGCAACGAAGGAGTTACGAGTGCGTTGCCGACCTTTTAGGGATTAGGGATTGGGGGCGGGGAAGGATTGGGCCTCCGGTAACCTCACTTACACGTCGAAACACAACGCTGTGGTTGTTTCACGCCGGTCTTCTGTGAGGCCGTGGTATCACTCCGGTCGAGTCGACCCATTCGTGCCGAAGGATGGCTCTCCCACACTTGTAGTGATATATTATATTTTAACGTTACAGGAGCGTCGGATAACGCTGTGTTCTGCGCAATAATGGCGGAATCCTTGAACCGACTCTCGCGCAGTAAACAGAAACTCAAGCACAATATACTGTTCCTATTCAATGGAGCTGAGGAAAATGGATTGCAGGTAATTTCGTTATAACGCTTTTTTGTGAGGCTAAATCATCTAATGACTTCTTGTTCAGAATGAAGTGATAGGGAGTGTCAGACTCGTACCGACTACCTATCCATAACTTATGGAAGGGCCTTTTAGGGATGTGGGGCTCGAGTCCAATCTCATCTAATCTCACGTTGGGAAGAGGGGGGTCTCGTAAAATATCATACAATTTCTTTTTACAATAACAATCCAATGTGGATGTGGGTTTCTTATGTTAACGCAACAAGAAACCCATATTCTGAAAAATTGGGGTATAGGTTATGACTTGAAAAAAGCTGAGATTTTCTCCGTTGATTCGCGTAAGTTGTCATTTTAAATAGATTTCAAACTTATAATTATAAATTCATCAGAGGTGTCTACCTTCTTCTTTGAATATAATTTAATTATATGTTATAGGCAAGCCACGCGTTCCTGCAGCATCCATGGGCGAGGGGCGCCGTCGCCGTAATCAACTTGGACGCAGCGGGGATGAACGGCAAACCTACAGTATTCCAGGTGACCAAACCTTGCTTCATTTAGTCATAATTTTGCTAACAAGCAAACGGATTACCTGATGGTAAGCACCCGCAACAACAGAAGAGTTACGAGTGCGTTTTTACCTTTTGGGGATCAGGGATTGGGGTGGGGGAAGGTTTAGGCCTCCGGAAACCTTATTCATGCGCGAAACACAACGCTACGGTTGTTTCACACTAGTTTTGTGTGATGCCGTGCTATCACTGCGGTCGATGGCTCTCCTACACTTAATCGAGGTGCTAGAACAAGCTAAAGGATTGAATCTTTTTCCATCATAATTCAACAATTCTAAGCATTGATCAATATCAGGAACTGTGAGAGAGCCATGCTCCATCGAGAAATGCATGTTTCGTTGTATAGTTGAAAACAATTTTAATATGTTAACAAAATTCCTCATTTTATGTCAGTCTGCTTGCGACCGCGACCTCTACAACTAGGTCGAAACGTCAAGCCTTCCAAGGTATTTAAATAATTACTCTTTGTATGAATACCTGCTTAATTATATCTTGTGAACTCTGATTAGTTCTTTATAATTAACTCTTAACATTTTCAAAGTTGTACTTTTATCGTATGTTTCCTAGGTGACAGACCCTCGCGTACTGGAAGCATACCACCGCTCCGCGCCGCAACCCAACGCCCAAGGAATGGCAGAGTTCATATTCTCCAACGGAATCATACCTTCCGATACCGATTTCAGGATATGGAGGGACTTCGGGAATATACAAGGTCAGAAATAGAATAAATCTAAGATAACATTTACTAATTACTACTTTGCGGTGTGAGCGAATTGCTCCATCCAATCTGTTAGTGCCGATTTCGACCATCTATAAGAAAGCCAAACTTTAGCACAAATGGGTCAACTCGACCTGTGTTATGCCACGGCTTCACAAAAAACAACCATCGGCTAAAAACAACCACAGTGTTGTGTTTAGCTGTGTGAGTGAGGTCACCAGAGTCAATTCTTTGGACACTACACCGCTCTCTCACATATCGGTCGGCCTTTACAAACGATACTTCATAGGGAGAATGATACGGGCTGCTCATTGCCATTTTCCCGCTAGATGGCGTTAAATTCAGCATTTTCGATGTTATTTTATTTTGAGTGTGATCGGAACAATATTAAGTTACAGATATAGTTGGGCGACAACCTGACCTTAAACTTTATCGAAATTAATTAAAATACAGCATAGTGACCGATTTAATTCGACATATAGTACAAAAATAATATTTACCTAGCATACAGTATCGTTTATACGAACCAGCACTAGATGGCGTGCATTTAAAAGTTATTAGGGTGGATTCTTTAAAAAAAGTATATCTGGCTACGTCTGGGGAACAAGTACAGAATGTAAAGTTAAAGTATAGAATGCCATCTGATACGGTTTTACAATAAAAATAAAAGTAAATATTTCAATTGTAAATCATTTAGATAGTCTCGACCAGAGTGATACCACGGCCTCACAGAAAACCGGCGTGAAACAACCACAGCGTTGTGTTTCGCCGTGTGAGTGAGGTTACCGGAGGCCCAATCCTTCCCCACCCCCAATCCCTCCTCAATCCCTAAATCTCCGAATCCCTAGTCCCTAAAAGGTCGGCAACGCACTCGTAACTCCTACGTTGCGGGTGTCCATGGCCGGCGCTGATTACTTACCATCAGGTAATCCGTCTGCTAGGTTGCCGATCAATTACATATAAAAAAAAAATATCGGATAAATGTTCTCTGACTATTGAAAAATCCTTATGTGGTCTACAAATTGTTTTACTGCTTCTAGATATGATGAGTATGCGAAATTGTATGTTTGTTAACGTACCCACGGTATAATAAAAAATCCTATTGTGAAAAAAAGATCATGAAGTTAGTCCATAATTCATGTTGTATGATCTGTATTTATTCTTTATAATTTAATAGTAATGTGTATTACTATTATTCCTGTATTTCAGGCATAGACATAGCGTTTGTGAAGTGGGCTAGTGTATACCACACGCGCAACGACAAGCCCGAGCTACTGCAGCCCGGCGTACTGCAGGGCGCCGGCGACATGATGCTGGCCCTGCTCGCCGAGACCGCTTCCATGGACGAACTGAGTAACAAGGTCAATTTACTAATTATATATTGACTAGCTTTTGTCCAAGGCTTCGCCCGGGTGGTATGTTGATGAAAAGCAGCCTATATTGTGTTAATACAAGGCATCCACCAACTAAATATCTGCAGTTTTACCTTTCCTGGACCTGTATCTGTAACTGTGCCTTTATCAGTGTCTGCACTTGTATCTGTAACTTTCTCTGTGTCTGTATCTGTGCCTTAACAAGTGTCTATATCTTTATTTCTAACTAGTATACCTTTACCTGTATTTGCATTTATATCTGCAACTAAACCCTTCCCTTATCTGTGCCTTTATTGTCTGTACCTTTATTTTTACTATATATGTACCTTTCCCTGTGTCTGCATCTCTACCTGTACCTTTCCGTGTGTCTCCATCTCTATCTGTACCTTTACCTGTGCCTGCATTTATATCTGTAACTATAACCTTTCCTGTGTTTGCATCTTTATCTTTATCTGTGCCTTTATAAGTGTCTGTATCATTATCTCTAACTAGTAGACCCTTTTCTGGTCTGCATTTATATATGTAACTATACTTTTCCCTGTGTCTACATCTTATTCTGTACTTTTACCTGTGTCTCCATTTGTATCTGTAACTGAACCTTTACTTGTGACTGTATCTTTATCTCTAACTAGTACACACTTTTCTGCGTGTGCATTTATATATGTGTAACTATAACATTCCCTGTGTCTGTATTTTTATCCATATTTGTGTCTTTACAAGTGTCTGTATCTTTACTCCTAACTAGTATACCCTTCTCTGGTCTGCATTTATATCTGTAACTGTACTTTTACCTGTGTCTGCATTTATACTTGTAATTGAACCTTTCCCTTTGCCTAAGTTTATATCTATAACTGCACCTTTACCTGAGTCTGCGCCTTTACAAGTGTTTGTTTTATTTCTAATTTGAATATCCTTCCCTGTGTCTGTATTTATGTCTGTAATTGTACTTTTACCTGTGCCTGCGCCTTTATCTGTAACTGTACCTTTCCCTGTGTGTATCTTCATCTGTAACTGCACATTTACCTGTGTCTGTATCTTCATCTGTAACTGCACATTTACCTGTGTCTGTATCTTTATCTGTAACTAGTATACCCTTCCCTGTCTCTGTATCTTTATCTGTAACTAGTATACCCTTCCCTGTCTCTGTATCTTTATCTGTAACTAGTATACCCTTTCCTGTGTCTGTATCTTTATCCCTAACTAGTATACCCTACCCTGTCTCTGTATCTTTATCCCTAACTAGTATACCCTACCCTGTCTCTGTATCTTTATCTCTAACTAGTGTAGCCTTCCCTGTCTCTGTATCTTTATCTGTAACTAGTATACCCTTCCCTGTCTCTGTATCTTTATCTGTAACTAGTATACCCTTCCCTGTCTCTGTATCTTTATCTGTAACTAGTATACCCTTCCCTGTCTCTGTATCTTTATCTCTAACTAGTATACCCTTCCCTGTCTCTGTATCTTTATCTGTAACTAGTATACCCTTCCCTGTCTCTGTATCTTTATCTCTATCTTGTATACCCTACCCTGTCTCTGTGTCTTTATCCCTAACTAGTATACCCTACCCTGTCTCTGTATCTTTATCCCTAACTAGTATACCCTACCCTGTCTCTGTATCTTTATCCCTAACTAGTATACCCTACCCTGTCTCTGTATCTTTATCCCTAACTAGTATTCCCTACCCTGTTTCTGTATCTTTATCCTTATCTTGTATACCCTACCCTGTCTCTGTGTCTTTATCCCTATCTTGTATACCCTACCCTGTCTCTGTATCTTTATCCCTATCTTGTATACCCTACCCTGTCTCTGTGTCTTTATCCCTAACTAGTATACCCTACCCTGTCTCTGTATCTTTATCCCTAACTAGTATACCCTACCCTGTCTCTGTATCTTTATCCCTAACTAGTATACCCTACCCTGTCTCTGTATCTTTATCCCTATCTAGTATACCCTACCCTGTCTCTGTATCTTTATCCCTAACTAGTATACCCTACCCTGTCTCTGTATCTTTATCTGTAACTAGTATACCCTTCCCTGTCTCTGTATCTTTATCCCTAACTAGTATACCCTTCCCTGTGTCTTCATCTTTATCTGTTACTGTATCTTTATCTATATCTGTACCTTTATCTGTGTCTGCATCTATATGTCCTGTAATTGTACCCTTCCCGGTTTCTGCATCTATATCCTTAACAATACCTGAATGAACTTGTACCATTTCTTTCCGCATAATAATTATACCTGTTACTGAATCGTTATATTTATCTGCATCTATTCTGACTTCAGACTTGACCTGCAACGTCTTTAAGATGGAATTTAAACTTACTTTAAATATAATTAATAACTTTTCTCCATTTTCTTTCTTATTCAGATTGAGCCTTCAGCGGCGGTGTACTACGACTACTTGAACGTGTTTTTGGTGAATTACTCGCTGTTCGGATCTTACTTCGTAGATGTTCTGATAGCATTGCTGGGGCTCACCAGCGTCACCTACTACATATGGATCGTTGGGTTCAGTACGTTTTTTATACTTTTGTTTTGTCACATTTTTAGTTTTTCTTATGATTCTATGGTTAATTTGAGCTTCAAAAGTGTTTGTAAGGGTTTAATTGAAATAAATGATTTTTGACTTTTCGATTAATTTGACGATGTAATTTACTTTAGTTTTTGTAGCTTTTAAAGACTTGCATTTACTTATATAAAATTATAATCTAAAATCATAATCAATTTATTTTGAACTGGCCTTTTTCAAATATTATGCTGTGTGAGATGTCATGTATATAAATGAAAAAAGTTTCAACTTACTATGGCTTTCATGAACAGGGTGGTCGACAGTGACGAAACTATTGCTGAGTGCGTTCAGTCGCGTGATAGCTATGGTGGTTGGTGCGGCCGTCGTACTGGTACTCACGCTTATTATGATGGCTACCACTGTGCAATTAAGGTCAGTATATGTATTTTAACACACACACACACACACACACACACACACACACACACACACACACACACAAACACACACACACACATACACACACACACATACACACACACACACACACATTCACACACACGCACACATACACACACACATTCACACACACACACACACACACACACACACACACACACACACACACACACACACACACACACACACACACACACACACACACACTACATAAACAAACATGTTTTTATAATAACTATCGTGAGACATACTAAAAATCGCGTGTTACTCACGTGTAAATATTGAGAAAAGCTCTACTAGTTTAGAAGAGAGGGGTTCTTCCTCATGAGCAGGCTACGTCGCCGCGTCCGCGCACGCTCACGTCCGCGATTTTTAGTTAATAAACAAACATATTGAAATACGAGAGATTCTTTAAAAAAAAAACGAGAAAAGTGACCATAAATTGTAATTCAAGTGTAATATTTCAGGTACCTGTCTGAGCCCTGGCTGGTGGTACCTTTGTACTGGGTGCCGTACCTCATCGTAGCCGTGGCAGTCTCCCAGGCATTCGACGCTTACACCTTCAAGACGGTAAGGTTATTATTATTATTATAGATTATCTGTTTCAATACAATAAAATATTGAAAAATTTGGTATTTACTGTCATTAATGTATCGATGGACCAAAGGATCCCTTCTCCGGCTCGAAGGACCATAAAGATGTAGGGTCTTTACACCTTTTAATGATGATAGTTGATACATACGCAAAGAGTACGAAATAATATAATTAAATTGAATGATAATGAGTGCACGTGATTGAGTGATAATTGTGTACTAAAGTATGGAGCGCGCGTAGCTAATAGTAAAGTGCTGACGCAGAGATGTGTCAGATCAAATGTGTGCGTGCTTGCACTGTACAAATATACTACATGTATTGTTGATTTTTTAAATAATCATGATATTTAACGCAAGAAGATTATGACGTCATAAGTTGCTATTTAATGCAACGGCCTACGAATTTTCGTCTGACAGATCTATTACTATATTTTATCTTCTGATAATACTCAAATCTTCTCCTTGAGAGAAGAGGCTCAGCCGTGGGTACTTATAGGTCTGCTGGTGATGAAGCAGTTTTTTTTATGTCGGCAAATATGCAGATTACTTGATGGTAAGCAATCGGCGCCGCCCATGGGCATCACCAAAAAAGCTCGAGTGCATTACCGGCCTTGTAGAGATAACCTCCGGTAACCTCACTCACATGGCGAACACAACGCTGTGGTTGTTTCACGCCGGTTTTTTATGAGGCCATGGTATCACTCCGGGTGAGCCGACCCCGATTCATGCCGAAGCATGGCTCTCCCACACTAACTACTACTAAACACTAACAATTTTGGCAATCACCATGGCATTTTTCTTTGCCCTACAAACTGATTTTTAGTAATGATAATTAGATATTTGAAAAGGAATAAACGTAATTACATTTTTGAGCTGGCTTATTCGTGTGGAAGCTTGGCTCTCCCTCACCTACCTCTTATGGGTGTACTCTTGGTTCAGACAGGGTTGAGTCGGTCCCTCCGCTGCGCGCAAGGCATGGCGGCGACCCGGCTGCTGGTGTCTGCCACCCTGCTAGTGTTGTGCTGCGTGCCCCCCCTCACGTCGCTGCGGTACATCTTCAGCGCGCCACTCTTCATCATGGCCTTCACATCACTAGCCTCCCTCACCGTACTCAGATTTGTACCGCTAAGAGGTCAGTGGCTCTTGTAATTGTTATTTTTGACACCCGACGGCAGAAGAGTGTTGTTATAACTTTGACGTGTCTGTCTGTCTGTCTGTCTGTCTGTGGCATCCTGGAGCCTGAAAGGATGAAGCGATTTCAATTTAGTTTTTTGTATTAAAGGTGACTTACGTGGGAGTGTTCTTAGACACGTTTGACAAAAATCGGTTGAGCCGCTTAGAAGTTATGGGGGGTAAGTGGGGAAGGGTAACCGACGGTCTGCAATACTCGAGTGGGGCGTCAAATGAAAGCGCACTGAAAGGGAATGTTGATGACATAATCGAGAGTAAATTAGACCCCCGACAAAATAGAAATATGTAGTAGATAATCAAATGTTTGGATCGGTCTCCCAACGACACGTTTTTTTTTTTATTATTACTTTTTAAAGAAAAATTACATTTTTTGTCGGGAGGTTTTTAAATTTTAAATTTATATTTCAATTATTAAAGTTCTAAGTGAAGTCAAAAGTGACTCAACAATCAAACAACGTAAATATTCAATACGCTTCCATCTTATTTTTAACTGAACTATGACAATGAGATACTATTTCTTATAAATAACACTCATTTTAAAACCTGTTATGTATGGTTTAGTTATGTAGATACTTGCTTATTTTTTTTAAATATTAATTAAGTATAGTGTAGGTAGACCTAATATTCATGTGACAGTCGAGATTTCGTCATTACACGACAAATGCTACCTAGCGTGTTGTATTTACTCAAAAATACACAGACACAATAAAACCTAAAAATTGAATTAGTTAGTAAGAAAGTTCTGTGCTCAATTGTAAAACTATATTTTTATTATAACTTTCGTGAGACATTCTTAATTATTTATTATGTTTTCGGCTTACTCGCTTAATAATTTGACGAGATACTCGATTAGTTTCAAGCTGTGTTAGAGGCCCATGCTACTACTCACTCAGTAACAGCAATAAGTAGGAATTTTGGCAATCCGACTAGCGGTTCCTAAGATTACCCTCCATACAAACTTACAAATTTTACCTCTATATAATATTAGTATAGATAAGCATGTGTTAATCCAAGGCACCACCTATCTACATACCAAATTTCAACCAATACGATCCAGCCGTTATAGCGTGAAGGAGTAACAAACATACATCTATACATTCTTACAAACACATTTATATTATTAGTAAGATGTTACTAATATTATAAATGCGCAAGTTACGATGTTAGGATGTTAGGATCTGAATAAAATTCGGCACAGACATAGGATACATTCCGGAATAGGACATAGGCTACTTTTTATCTTAATACCACGCGGGTGAAGCCACGGGGGGAAGCTAGTATTAATATAAGTATGTCCCCCAGGTTGGCAACACCTCCTGATGGAACTAGTCCTATCGCTGCCATCGTCCATGCTGACTCTGTCGCTGGCGCTCCGCCTGGACGCGCAGATACTGCCCGTCATGGGACGCTCCGCTGGAGACAAGCCTGATCTCACCGTCGCCATGATTAACCTGGCGCTAGTTATACTCGTGTCTTGCACTGTTGTAAGTATATTTCAAATTAATTTAAAAGCCATGCTTCGGCACGAATGCGTCGGCCACAGGAGTGACACCACGGCCTCACAGAAAACCGGCGTAAATTAACAGCGCTGTGTTTCGTCGTGTGAGTGAGGTTACCGGAGGCCGAATCCTTCTCCTCCCCCAATCCCTAAATCTCCTTATCCTCAAACAGTCAGCAACGCACTCGTAACTCCTCTGTTGTTACGGGTGTCCATGGATGACGTAGATTGCTTACCGTCATGTAATAAATCTACTATCTTACTAATCTCATTTGTCGGCTGATGATATAAAAAAATATACTATCTTCATTACCAGCATTTTAAGGAGTAAAACGAAATTTGCTCAAGATTAAAAGGGCGTCTCCTAACTCTGATATACATATATTATACTAGCTTTTGCTCACGACTCCGTTCGCGTGGAATAGCGACTTCCTGCAGATTTTTGGTATAAAAACTATCCTATGTCCTTTCTCGAGTTCCCAACTGTGTCTGTACCAAATTTCACAGAAATCGGTTCAGTAGTTTAGGCGCGTAGAAAAGCAGAGTTACTTTCGCATTTATAATATTAGATTATAATATAATAGCAGAATAATGACATTTCCCCCTTTTAGGTTGGGGGAAGAGGGAATCACTAGTTTTAAAAAAAATATAAGATTATGGAAGGAACATGAAAAGGATTTCAATCTACCGATTGGCATGGCAGGGTTGATCGAATGAAAGGGCAAAAACGGAACCTCTTCAGAACGTTCACCTTATACATACGATGAAAACTGGGTATATGAAACTAACCTGTCTGCCCTTAATTTATCAAATCAGACGGTATAACTTATATTGGATCGAGTTTTCTATACCTAATATTATAAAGAGGTATTTGTAAGTTTGTATGTAGGGGTCAATCTTTGGAACCGCTGGTCGGATTGCCAAAATTCTTTCACTGATAGATAGCTACAATGTTCCTGAGTGCTATAGGCTATAAAACATCTCGCTACAATCAAATGGAGCCTAGCAGCGAGTGAAACCGCGCGGGAGTAGCTATATACTTCTTAATAAAATTCTTTCTCATATCTTCATATTTGTTCCACAGTCGGGCATAGAATTGTTGTTCTCTCGCAAGTTCCTGTGGCTGGTTCTATCTACAGTGGGCGTGGCCTGTGTCGTACTAATGTTCATACCATTCTCGCCCTACGACGAAAATGGCATCGCTCTACAGAGGCATTACTGGTTTGTAAGTATTTTTATTCTATTATATATTATTTAAGTGTGGGAGAGCCATGCTTCGGCACGAATGGGTCGGCTCGACCGGAGTGATACCACGGCCTCACAGAAAACCGGCGTGAAACAACCACAGCGTTGTGTTTCGCCGTGTGAGTGAGGTTACCGGAGGCCCAAATCAAATCAAATCAATCAATTGCGGGTGTCCATGGGCGGCGCTGATTGCTTACCATCAGGTAATCCGTCTGCTCGTTTGCCGACTTATTACTTAAAAAAAAAATATTCGTTGCTGAGCGAAGGCCGCTTCTCACATAGAGAACATTTGAGCTTTAATCACCACGCTTGCTCAAGGCGGATTGGCGATTTCAAATTTATAATTAGAATTTCGAAATTTTCCGGGTTTCGAAAGGCGTCCACATACCATGCTTAAGGGGTCAAGTATGGTATGTGGACGCCTTAACCTCCAGGCCACCATGACATATTAGACTCTTGCTGACTAAAAACCTACTCTAAGGGGATAATTAAACATACCTAATATTTTTTTTATTTAATTTTAGCATTCACAAATATCTACATATGACATCTCGGGCCAGTTAGTGCACTCCACTTCAGGGATAGTGGTAACGAAACACGACGCTTACTCTGCACCCCGGGTACGGAGCGCCCTGTCTGCCGCGGGATACAACCTTGAATCCAGAACAGACTTCAGTGAGGATTGCGAGAAGCAAGTCTTCTGTGGTCTACCACTGTTCAGGACTGGTTTTTCGAGATTTTTGTAAGTACAGTTTACGACTTTTTTTATATAGTGTATTTATTTATTAATTAATTTAGGCTTCTCTACACTGAGCACAGCACAACACTATACTATATAAATTGTACATTACAAATTTAATTCTAAGTGCCCCATTACTTATAGAGAAGCACAGCAAGCAGTATAATATTATGCGCGGTTATTAAAATAAAAATTATTAATAAATTTTGAACAAAAAAGTAAAATTAAAGCTAAGTTGACAAAAATTTAATCCAAATCACACGACACAATCTAAAACAAACAAACATTTAAATTAACACACTTATAATAAATAGTATAAATATTAATTAACATTGAATAGATCAATAAATCTGGCATCATCTGATGGGAATGTCAGAAAAGTCGCCGCCACCCGCACTTCTAAGAACCAGGCCCGAGCGTACGGCGCGTAGCGTTCCGCGCGCGACGCAAAGAGCCATTCGACCACCACAGATGGGGCCCTAAAGGGCTGATGTTCAGCCGGGGTTGCGGGGTAAGCGCAATGAGGTACCGCGACCTCGGCACAGAGCAGGAGAAGGAACAGGGGGGTTTTTAGTCAGTAAGAGTCTGACACTCCCTCCTACCGGCCCTGGGCGGGAGAAGTCATTGGATGGTTTTCCCCTCACAAAAAAAAACCCGCACTTCTAAACAAGCTGTAAATGTGTGGCCTTTTGAGGGATTAAGGATTTGATGATTATTTATTAATTAGCTTTTGCCCGAGACTTTGTTCACTTGCAATAGTAATTTCCTGCAGGTTTTTGGTTTAAAAACTATCCTATGTCCTTTGTCGAGTTACAAACTATGTCTGTAGCTCACACAAATAGGTTCAGTAGTTTAGGCGTTAAGAAAAGACAGACAGATGGACAGACAGTGTTACTTTCGCATTGATTATATTAGTTTGGATTATTTTAAAAAAAAAGATGCCGACGAATTGAGAATATTCCCTCATTCTTTTGAAGTCGGTTAAAAAAAATATGGATATGTTACAATCGAGTCGTCATTGGAACTTTCTGAGGGGCAGCCGGCCAGTACTGTGGACTTTTGAAAAGGTCGCGACTACCCTCGTAACAAAGACGTCACCTGAAAAACTTGACCTTCGGAACTCATTCAATGGAAGAACAGCACCGGGTTGAACTGGTCGTCCCAACATCATCCACAGAAGCCCGGTGAAATACAGAAGTATGGACCCTACAGAGGATATTAAAGTCCCTCCTACTCTGACACATTCATTTCGTTCATTTCCCCACAAAAGCGACGTTACACAAAAGCATTTGGAATGTGTAACAATTGGAATTGGATTGGAGGTTGGGAAGAAATAGACCTCTTGTTTTCTATGTCTTTAGATACCCACGGAAAGAATGGTGGTGTAAAATGTTTTCTTCTCCGCCATCACCACACAGCAAATATTTTTTTTATGTAATAGGCCGGCAAACGAGCAAACGGATTACCTGATGGTAAGCAATCAGCGCCGCCCATGGACACCCGCAACAGAGCAGTTACGAGTGCGTTGCCGACATTTTGGGGATTAGGATATTGGAGAAGAATTGGGCCTCCGGTAACCTCATTTACACGGCGAAACACAACGCTGTGCTTTTTTCACGCCGGTTTTCTGTAATGCCGTGGTATCACTCCGGTCGAGCCGACCCATTCGTGCCAAAGTATGGCTCTCCCACACTTATTTATTTATTACCATAATCTATTTTATAATAATGTTCAATGTCGCCTACAGAAAGGATGCGATGTTCTTGTACACGGGTCCGCCAGACCGCTTCGACCCGCCGGCCTCAACGAGAGTAGCGAACAGATCTTGTGCCGGGGACCAGTGCACATATAGCTTCGTTTTTACTGGTCAGTCTTATTTTTATTTACAAATATTTTTTTAGAAACGTTGACCCACAATAGGATTTTCCTCTGTGTCGTTGGTGTGTTTACAAACATACAATTGCACATAAACATCACACCCAGACCCGGAACAACAATTTGTTAATCACAACAAAATTTACCTGCGACAAGTTGCACGGCCATCGCACCAACCGTGCAGTTACAATATGGTACTATGCTCTTTTGGTTTAAGTGGTTCATCATCATCATCAGCCTATAAGTGCCCACTGCTGAGCAAAGGCCTCTTCTCATGCCGAGAAGGTTAGAGCATTAATCACCACGCTTGCTCAATGCGGGTTGGCGATTTCAAACTTATAATTAGAAATTATAAGTCCAGGTTTCCTCACGATGTTTACCTTCACCGTATGTCAGTGGTGTCTAAATAATCATAGAATGTACATATAACTCGAAAAAAGTCACATTGGTACTTGCCAGGTTTCGAACCCGCACCGTCATGCATGAGAAGCGGGCTCGTTAACCTCCGGGCCACCACGACGTGGTGGTTAGGTGGTTCACTAAAGGTAAACAATCTTAGTAAATCTTTTTATATTAAAGAGCTCGTATAAAATACATACAAAGATTATTTAAATTCAGTTCACTAGCTAACATCGATTTAGGTAAATACCATGGAACAACTCTTTGTGTGATCCACAAACTGTTGTTCCGGGTCTGGGTGTGATGTGTACCTAGATATATGAAATTGTATGTTTGTAAATGCAACCACAAAACAAGAAAATCCTAGTGCTTTTTAAATCGTTATTTGTTTTAAAATATAGGTCTGAAAACCTAATTAGCCAAAAGTAAATGATTGTATCAACCATCTAAAGACTCAAACCTCTCTTTGTACAGGAGCTCACCACAACATGATAACTCTATGGCCATGTGCCAACGTGACCATCTCGTCATGGTCCCTGACCTCAGCGCCGGAGCCAAGCGCGGACGCCCTGCAGCGTCCTGTATACGTCATTTATCACTCGGCTGCAACATACTTCGGGGATTCCATTGATTTCCACCTCGATGTCACTTTTAATGTGAGTGTTTTTTATTCGTTAGGTAGGTCGGCAAACGAGCAGACGGATTACCTGATGGTAAGCAATCAGCGCCGCCCATGGACATTCGTAGTACGAAAGGAGTTACACTAAAAGTGCGTTGTCGACCTATTGTGGGTTATTAGGGATTTAAGTATAGTGGATTTGAGAATTGGATCTAGGGGGAGCGGGAAAGACTTGGGTCTCCGATAACCTCACTCACACGTCGAAACACAACGTAAGTGTTACTTCACGCCGGTTTGCTGTGAGGCCGTGGTATCACGCCGGTCGAGCCGACCCATTCGTGCCGAAATGGCTCTCCCACACTTAAAATACTTTTCAACACACTTCCTCATAAAGTGGCTCTAATCCTTTGGCAATTAGGCACGTAATGACACCTATAATCAAACTGTGACTTTTTCAATACTATTACTCATGAGTGAGTGATAGTTTTTTATATATTTTTGGTTGAGTTACGTTTACACTTGTGCTAAAATGCTATTCGCAAAAATGACAAATGTTTTCCGTGGCAGGTCCCCCCATCACTGCAGTGGCAGCCAATAGTGGAAGTCTCCCACCACTCCCACAAGATCTACCACCCCGAGCAGATGACAGCCGAGTACCGCGCCATATTGGAAGCTATGCCAAAATACTTCAATGTTGCCACGTTTTTAAGTTTTCGAAATAATTATGTCTTTTAGTTTAACTAGTACCTAAGTCGTGTGTCCTTTAAAAGGCTATAGAAATTCGGATTTTTAACTTTATTATTTTGTGAAATAAAGTCGAAAATTCAATGAATAATTAAGAAATTGGATAGATTTTAGATTAATAATGATCACCAAATCTGTCAGTTAGAAGCGATTTATGTGTATCAATAATAAAGCTCGAAGCAAGAAACAACGAGGTGGTTTTTAGCCAGTAAGAGTCTCCTAAGGTGGGAGAAATTACCTATATAGATTATTTTTCTTCCTCAAAAAAGGGATTCCGAACTTCGTCTTATGCAGTGATGGATATGTGTTCTCTTTGTAAATGCATAGCGAATAATAATCGTGATCATCCACGTAGGTAATTGAAAATAGTAACTTACTCTGGTGATTCCATCGTCAAAGCACTGCTTCAAGTCACAACGGGGCTCTTTCATGAGCAGCGTGCGACTGGATACTGTAATTGTTATCGCCTATGCGGGAACTTCTATTTGGTTCAGTGTGTGACATAATACGGTAGTTTCCAACTAGTTAAATTCAATACTTTTATCCAAATGTCAAAAACGATACTTTTCTATGAAATTTGTATGAAAAACTGAGTTATGACGTCATAGTATTTTCCCGTCAAATTGCTTGTTTTTTAATAATTAGTTACAAAATATCTAAAATACACTAGTAGCGATTGATCGATGAATAATTTTTCAATATTCTATTGCATTGAAACGTCAAATTAATTTATTTTTAACCTAGGAAACGACCCAATTAATTATTATACCAGCGTTTTGGGAAGTTTCCTAGGTCAAAAAATAATTCGACGTTTCAAATGTCATAACTCAGCGTTTTATACAAATTTCATAGAAAATAATCGTTTTTGACATTTGGATAAAAGTATTGAATTTGACTAGCTTGAGACTACTGTATTATCAAATGTTAATTTTGTTTGATACAGTGAAGCACTTTAATATCTATCCAAGTTGGATGAAATACATAGATTTTCAACTCAGATTATATAACCTTTTGTTATATAACCTGAGGTTTTAAATAGGAAATGTCTTTAATATTTTTTACCAGTGATTGTTTTACTGGGAGGAAACAGTGACAGTTTGCCGATTAGGCAATACATAGTATAAATGTATTGTATACATTAATATTTTTACTTTATTTAACCTTATTGGTAAATTCTAAACAACAAAGCAAATTTAAAAAGATTATATAATATTATAAATGTTCAGACAGTGCATGTTTTGTGTTAGCGTACTAAATAATTAGCAAATTTCATTATAATTGTAAATAAGATTTTTATATTGTTATATTTAAGTGGAACGAGTTAGTTGTAAGATATGGAATGGCTCAATATTTAGTGTAAGTGCAGTGTGACTGTGTTCTAGTAATATTTATTTATTTAACATAATTCATTCTGATATACTGCTGTTAGAGTATTTCTGCATTAGGCCTGATTTGAATCCGTGAAGATATGGTCCATGGTAGTCGTAGAAAACTAAAAGTCTAATCATTTATTTATTCCAACTCAACCATAAATAGGTACTTTTGAAACGTCAATAGAATAGTAATTTGTCAGTTTTATTCGTCAGTGAAGCTAGCAAATAAATTGGGTCCTCGTGCTCGTTCCAAAGTTTTCGAATGGAGAAGAACGAGCATGAAACTTCATCGTTACTATGTATAAAAACATACGACCTGCACATATGTCAGAACAATGCAGAGAACAAGTTGTTAAAAAAAGAACAAATTGTGGGATCAATTCTTCATCATTACATATTTTCTTTCATTTAAAAAAAACGTTGCCCCACACTAGGATTTTCTCCTGTATCGTGGTTGCGTTAACAAACATACAATTTCCCATACACCTGACACCGAGACCTGAAACAACAATTTGTGGGTCACACAAAGAGTTGTTCCGTGCGGGAATCGAACCCGCGATACGTTGCGCGGCAGCCAGTTGTCCAGCACCGCACTAACCGTGCAGTCAATAGTCAGTGCATATGCATATCTACTGACAATCCAAAAGAATTTTTATGAAGGTACTTATAAGTAAATTCTGTTAAAATATCCATGAACCATATTTCCGTTGAACAAAATTAAATATCTGAATTCTGTGTCTCAAGTCTTCTATCTTCACGGATTCAAATCGAATGTAGTGTGAAAACCCTCGAACTCAACACAAGTCACAACAAAGGGACTAGTGTGATATCTATATATTTTAAGAATTGGACCAGTGAATATAACTATTTTTTTCTTAATTATGCGTTTTATTGTTATTAATCCTTTAACACCTTGATGTTCGTGTAAGATTTTATGGGGCACACTTGGGCTAAAATTTAAATATTCATATGTTTTTCCATCATATTTTTTTATGTAATAGGTCGGCCAACGAGCAGACGGCTTACCTGATGGTAAGCAATCAATGCCGCCCATGGACACTCGCAGCACCAAAGGAGTTACGAGTGTTTCCGGCCTTTTGGGGATAAGGGTTTCGGATATTTAAGGACTGGAAAGGGATGGAGAGCGGGGTCTGTCCGTTCCGGTGACATATCATATTGAGCTGCTTGGCGTAACTCTTAACTTAATCCGTAACTTTGGATCCTAAAGTCAGTCACAACCGACTGGTAGGAAGTTGAGCATCTTGTCGACGGTAACGACGGTACTTCACGTCGTAACACTGCTTAATTTATACCAAGTTCAAGTTCGGTTCTGTATGGAATACTTTTCTCATCTGTGAGACGGCTCGGCTAAACACCAGCTAGATACACTAGAACACCTACACTACAACATACATTGAGAGGCGTGCCAAGAGGCTCATCAACAACGATGAGCTAGTGGAGTCCCGACTTCAAAGCCTCGAACACAGGCGCAAATTTGCTACTTTTTCGGTTTTTTATCGGATACATTCCGAAGAATGTTCGAGGAAGCTTCACACCTTGATTTCGCTAGTCCCTTTCCACCATCGTACCACTGACAATGGCAAAACGTCATCGCTTCATGGTGGATATCCCACTCACATGCACGAAGCAATTCGCATCCAGTTTTTAATTAGAACTGATAAGGAATGGAATTCTTTGCCGGTGTCTTCAAGGCCTGAGTGAATAGGTTGCTTATATGTAGGCGTCCTACATCGTAGGTCGCATCATAGCTTACCACCAGGCGTGATAGCGGCCAAAAGCCTGTCCATTACGAATTAAAAACAAAATATAGTATAGGGAAGATTATTTAAATAAAAATACCACATTATTAAAATAGTCTTTTTATTTCATATTCAGTCTTTGGTCGCTCCGATCATATTCAAAGGAATACATCCGAAGCAAAGCGATTGTTTCATCACAAATCAAATAATAAAAAAAACAATAACAAAACATTCGTTCAATCAACAAATCCTAATTTAAAATTGCAACATGATTTATATGATGATGATGATGAATGATTGAATGAAATCATTCATTCACCACTGACATTTGGTGAGTGAACAACTTACTGACTTCATAACATTACACTTTTATAACACATACAAACATACTTGTATAACATTAAAATTTTTTACAAAAGTGAATATTACAAAATCAGTAATTACGATAGATCTTACGACTAAACTTATACGCACGGGGAAAAACAATAAATTACATAAGAAATTAAAACACAACATTTGCCTGCATATTTATTTCCTGAGATCTATAATATGTATAAAAATTCACATCATTCCATGAACGGTCATTATATGTAAGAACAAAATAAACAACAAACTCATAGATATCTAGCATAGTTTATTTGCATTTTACATTGCTGTAACAATATCGTGCGAGAATGCTTTCAACGAAGCTGACTTTTAAGATTGAAATATTACCATTAATAAGTAGATATAACACTTATTCTGTTTGTATAATTATTATTACAAATATATACCACGACAGGTAAAATGAAGCAGGTATTTCAAATACAAATCAGCTTCGCTTAACGCATACTTACATAAATTCAAATACTAAAACGAGTGCCCTAACATGACAAAACTTATAGATCCTATACATAATAATAAAAAAGGATTCCTAGATAGAAATTAGTAAAAAAATGTTAGGATAAATTATCAGATTTTTATTTTTGCGAAAAATTTGAAAAACTGATCGTTCTTTACGAGTTTAGCATTTATTATTCTACTAAATAAGACATATATTCCTAATTTATTAAAATTTTAGAATATGTTTGAAGTGACATCTAAATTGCTATAAATGCAATATTAATTGTAAAATCAAGCACCTAATATCGTAAGTGCAAATCAAGACCTTACACTTTTAAAAATAAGTCGATTTTCTATTTTAAAAGGAATAATAATATGAGTTTTATAAATCGCTTAAGACCGTATTTAAAACCAGATTTTTTTTCTATTCAGCCATAAGCGGACTAGAGTAAATGAGAGAAATTTTGAAAAAGCTTTGATTATAATTAAAATTACGTTAAATATTTTTTCAATTGGGTTTTTATGCAAGTGAAGTCTTTGTTAAGACGATTTTTTTTTTATAAAGAAATATTATCGCTTGTGTACTTATACAATTTTTGAGTACAATTTCTGTAAATAGCACTTTACATAAGTAACATAGGAATGAAGTACTAAAAAACAAATCTGTTAACAAAAATCGAATATAGATATTTGAGTAGGAGACATTTTATGTAAATAAATAACAATTTAAAACGGTAACAAATGAATTCACAACTCTATTGATATGTGGTTAGGGGTTAGAATAGCATATATGCAGTAAGGACATAAAATATGAAAATCCACGATACATTTTTGTTTGAAGTTTTTCTTTTAATACACGGATAGTCTATGCTAATTCACCGTTTTTGAGATATAGCTTTTATGGGACATATTAAATGAATTATTATGTTAACTTACATTGTAATTGTTTGACGGAAAACTCGACTGGTTAGAAGTTACGCTAGAGCCTTTATATTCACGGGCAGTATAGCGCGCCAATATAAGCTCTAGCGTGGCTTGAAACTATTCGAGTGTCGCCAAAAATTTATATAAGTAATAATAATTAAACAGTTAAAAATCAAGTCAGTTACAAAATAGTAAATTGTATATACTATAGTCAGTTAACTAAAATAACAAACAACTTTTTTATAATAACAGCTATGGTCAATTTTAATTTTAATATCCATACATTAAGAAACAAATCAAGCATTTAAATACACAAGGAAATCGGCAATAACAACACAGGTTTATCAAGATTTAAAAAATGCAATTTTTCATGTATATATATTTATAACTTTTAGACACAGAAAAAAAAACAAAATACTCTTTACAATATTGCTTGCATAATTTGTCATTATTACAAAATTCACTGGTGTCCCATTTTACTAATACTAAAGTTTTTGAAGGGGCCTCTACGAAATTGGCTTTGGTCCCGCTTACGCCTTCCAAAGTTTGGGATCCTGCGGTCCCGTGAATGGAAATGAACGTACAAAAATTTGAATAACTCTACAAGATACGTATTCAACAGAATTAATATAGAGGATTCGAGTAATTAATATTTAAAACAAAATGTGTAGTAAGTACTTATAATTAACATTATTTTCGGAACTTTAAATCGAGCTTGACAGTAATATATTACACCATTCTACCTCTTGGGTTGGCAGAATATAGAAAATTGAATGTAAGAACTATTATTCAACAGTTACATTATGTATTGTTATATGTATGAACTGCATATTAATACCTTAATAAGCAAACCAGTCAACTCCACATTTCGTCAATCACCAAATATCTAGCTCCTAAAACCGCTGTAGATTTTGTAAAGAAAATTTACAAAAGATCTGTCAGTATTCATGATAAGAATTTGGGTTAATATCTTTCAATACTAATTATACTTAACATTTCTTGAAAAGTAGTCTACAAAAAATATTAGAGTTAAGTGTCTCTTGAATTATTTACTCATATGCAGTTAGCTTTTTTTGTGAACTATCAAATGATTTCTCTTGCCCAGGGTCGGGCGGTAGGTAGTGCCAGACTCTTACTGACTAAAAACGTCCCCGTTCCTTCTCCTGCTCTAGGCCGAGGCCGCGGTGCCTTATTGCGCTTACCCCGGCTGATAAGGAGTTAGCTGATTTGTCAATTAAGGTAAGCATTCGAGCAGCCGGGGGGGGGGGGGGGGAGGGAAAGCAGGGGTCCACCCGCCGTCCGTATTACATTACAAATTTTCTAAAGATATATCATCATTAGGAACTATGTGTATTTCGAACAATAATCATAACTATTATAGCTTTTTTTTGTGAGGGGAAAATCATCAAATGTCTTCTCCCGGCTGGGCGGGAGGGTGTGTCAGACTCTTACTGACTAAAAACCCCCCTGTTCCTTCTCCTGCTCTGGGCCGAGGTTGCGGTGCCTCATGGCGCTTACCCCGCAACCCCGGCTGAAAAACTATTATAGCTTGTATTACAGATTCTAGACAAATTAAGTAGTAAATACGTTTCTAAGAAGTATTTATAAGCATATTTAGTATATACTATGTTCGAGATAACTTTACCAGTGTATTATCAAGAATCTGTTGGAACAAGCTTAATTTATTCATATATGTCTAGATAGATATAGTCATATTTCTTAATAAAAATAAAAATATTTCTCATGAAACCTAAATCGTAATAAAACATTTTTCATGAATCAGGGCTGATTTTTCAATGGTTACATAAAAGTTATCTGCGGAATAATTATGATGCTGTCGCGTCAGAATGTTTGTGTAAGACAGTGACAGCAACAATTTTATTCCTCAGATAGCATTTAGCTGACTATTGAAAAATCAGTCCTTACGGACATTGCATGCCGCTATTCATACCCAAAGTGGGGGTAGAATGGTGGTGTGGGGTTAATATTGACACCCATTTTTATATATTAAAACATTCATATGTTCCATTGTTTTTATCCCCTGTAATACTTATACTAACTTTTAATAATTCCGTGATGACGTCACATCTACTAGACATATAAATAAATAATATCTTTTTAATTCATCAATTCAAACAAAATGTATGTGGATTACAATTTAAAACAATCTAGTATGAAATCGGTACAAAATACAATCAGATTTTTATCCTTCTAACTATTGTACATAGAGTTTGAAATCCTATAGCTTATAATATTCGGTGCTTAGTACTGCGGCAGTGATTATTGCGTATTATTTTGAAAAGGCTTATTGTTTTTATATTCAAGTAAATATCGATTCTATAAACATCAAAATAAAGTTTAAATCAGTTAACCTTACGAAAAGTACAGTAAAGTGTAAGATAATATTTATTACTGGTTAAATTGCGTCGAAGATATTCCACGAGCAACGCATTATGATACTTATTGCCTTCGAATAAAGAGCTTAATTCAATAAATTGAATATCCTTCGTTATTATTAAACAGCGAAATCGTCTCAAAAGCATTGAAATTTAAACTCTATTGGCATAACATAGAATTTTAAACAACATAATCCAGCTACTTTAGTCTAAATGTCTATTTTACAAAAAAAAACATTAAAAGACTTAATATATAAGTACGCAATAACATATAACGTATCAAACAAAAGTCACAAAAATCCGAACATCCTGTAGTGACATCCAAATTATGTAACACCCCTATACTTAATACAAACATTTTTATTTAAAAAGTCTACTCTGAACCAATTGTTATAAAGTTGATTATCGATCGACATAAAACGATAACCTTATACAATGTTAGAATGAGCTCTATTCTACATAAAAATAAGGTTCAATGTAAAGTGACAGTTAATCGACTAGCGGCTACCATCTTGTTATTAAATTTCTTTCTGAAGTTTTCCGCTGCGTCTGACGTTTTGAATATAATCTTCGCTGTTCGTTCCTCTTTATCCAATATTAAACTCTGGAACATTAATTCGACCATTTTTTGGATATTTTTCTAAACTAAATTCTTGTCATACAAAGCTGTTATGGAAAAAAAATATGAAAAATGTTAAGTAATACACATTATTTACATAAACCGGTGTTTTTTAAGGATAATGGCAAAACATACAAACAGTAATATACAAGTATATAGTGCAATGACCTTATTACTAAAAACATGAGTCAGAATTTACATTAAAAAAAGAAAACTTAATTACAAATCAATCACTTAACACTTTTCCTATTTTATTTTCTATTGAACAATACAATTTTAATATTTTGATTTTAGAAAAAAAAATTCTTCATCTTAATTACTATGGACATAAGAGCTAATTCTCATAGTTAAACTGATTATCTCTAGCTATGTGTAGGAGAACCATGCTTCGGCTCAGCCGTAGTGATACCACGGCCTCACTGAAAACCGGCGTGAAACAACCACAGCGTTGTGTTTCGCCGTATGAGTCAGGTTACCAGAGGCCCAATCCTTTTCCAATTCCCTAATCTTAAAATCCCTAACTACCCACAAAAGGCTAGCAACGAACCTGTAACTCTTTTGGTGTTGCAGATATCCGTGAGCAAAGTCAAAATCAAATAGACCACAACAGGCACTTTTGAACACCAAGCAAAAAAATAAAATTCAAAAGTTTTAACTTTATATGTGTCAGTCTGTCCGTCTGTCCTCTAGGGAAGCTATTTGCTCGTTCCATAGTGTAGATTCCTATGGAGAAGAACGAGCAAGAAACTCCATGGTTAGTCTTTTTCTCAGGCGGCGCTGATTGCTTCCCATCTGGCGATCAGAGTCGTTTGCCGAACTATTATAATTATGTGTATTTTTTACATGACTGCCTAATAAAAGGAGTGTTATTTACAACACAGATATGCATGAAATATACGACTTTTTTGTGGGTAGAATATCGTCGAATGACTTTTCCCGCCCTGGATGGGGAAGATCAAACTCTAACTGGCTGAAAACATCCCTATTACCGCCCGAGACCGTGGTAGATCATTACTACAATTTCGATATCTGAGAACTTTGTTCTGTAAATATATCAATGTTACATCCATACATTTGCCACTACTGATTTCACTAAATTATTATTAAAATTGTATCATTCAAATAAAATATTACATCACCATAAAGCACACATGCATTATATTTTATATACAAATACATAGAAATAATATTATGATAAAACTTTGCTATCTTTAACACATTCAGTGCCCCCGACGCGTATGTGCGTTTCCTCGCACGCACATACGCGTCGGGGGCACTGAATGTGTTAAAAAAATATCATGATCATCTTTGTAACATATATCGAGATCATGGTTAGTTTAAATAAGCAATTAATTAGCATTTATGGCGTCACTCATATCTTTCGGGAGTGTCCGAAAAGTTTCGAGTTCAAACGAAATTAGTCGAGACTACCCCAAAAGAAACGAATACCGTATACACTAACATACTGTAGAAACTCTTTCATTATAGCGAATACAATAAGCCAACATTGGCCATACGAAGACAATTTGATACAAATCATTTTAACAAAAACTGTTTAACACAGTGGGGTACAACTAAAAACAGAAGACAGTTTTACAACCCCCTGTATGTTGAATAACATAATAAACATCACCCCGTATAAGGGCAAAATAAGTTACGAACAACTATTACTTAATTTTGGTAAAAAGTTTACCTCAGTTCAATTGGAAAAAATATAAATTCATAATATATTTAATTTAAGCTAAGCCAATCACACTTGCCATAGATGGTATTGTAATCATTTTTTTAATATAAATAAAAATATTCATACAATCAACATTTAAATTATTTATTATGTTTTCGGCTTACTCACGTAATAATTTGACGAGATACTCGACTAGTTTCAAGCCATGCTAGAGGCCCTAAATTATTACGTGAGTAAGCCGAAAACATAATAAATAATTTAGAATGTCTCACGAAAGTTATAATAATCAACATTTAATTGTAAAACAAAAACAATATATAAATATGACAAATGTAATACAGCTTAGTAAATGTATGTTCAGGCTTATTAATTTATTTTGTACTCAAAGACCAGGGAAATCCGTACCAAGTCAAAAACTTTAGTAATATTAGTTTCGATACTTATCAAATACATATATATAAGATGTATCTTATGTCACTTACGAGAACAATTTTTAGTATTCTACACAAAATTTTTCCTTCACTGGACTGACCAAAATTAACTAAGTCGGTTCAGCCGTTTCAGAGTTTTAGCCTGACTAACGAACAGCTTATTAATTTTCACTTGAAAGTGAAGTAGATGACTTAGCTCTTTTAAAGAACAAATAGTATAAAAATGCATTTGATAACCAGACATTCAAATCTTTTATCGCAATGTCAAAATAGATCAGAATCACTACATGGTATAAAACAACGTCGCTTTATCAGTCCCTATATCCCTATGCAGGTACGCTTAAATCTCTAGAACTGCGTAATGGTTTGCGGTTTATTTAATAGATAGAGTGATTGAAGAGGTAGATTTATATGTATAATAACATCCATTAAATTGTGCAGCATTGCATCATTGCGAAGCCGGGGCGTGTCGCAAGTATTTTAATAATTCACTATATTTCAAACTCAATACATTTGTAAAGATTTTAAACGACAGGTTTACGTTTATAAAGGCTTTTTTACTGCCTTTAAGAGGCAAATCTTTGTTCACCTTCAAAGTGTACTGCTAGTTTGAACCCAAATCCATATAAAAAAATCATTTTTATTTTATTTATATTCTGTATTTTCGAATTGTGTGCATATTATTTTTAATTCAATTTCATCATCATCATCATCAGCCTATAAGTGTCCACTGCTGAGCAAAGGCCTTTTCTCATACAGAGCATTAATCACAACGCTTGCTCAAGGCGGATTGGCGATTTCAAACTTATAATTAGAAATTATAGGTTCAGGTTTCCTCGCGATGTTTTTCCTTCATCGTATGTCACTGTCAGTGGTGTCTAAATAATCTTAGAAAGTACATATAACTCGGAAAAAGTCACATTGGTACTTGCCAGGTTTCGAACACGCACCCTCATTCATGTTAAGTGAAACTAGTAAAAAAGCTTAACTCTCTCAGTTAATTCGAGTCGTTATTTTCAATAAACAATTTTTTTTCATTATTAATCATAAAGTTTCTTTTTTTTTTTTCATTTATTTTCAATAATTCATGGCTGAGCTTGTAAGAACCAATAAAAATACCAAAACAGGAGTTTTTTGTTTGGTTGATCAAGTTAAATATACCAAGATAAAAAGAAAAATCATCAAATTCATAAGCCTGCACACAAGATTATAAGTCACAAAAATAATTATATAAAACTCTGTGTACTACAGTGTACGTCTACGCAATAATATAACGTATGAACATATAAATAAATATCACAATTCGATATCACAGTGAGTAAACAATATCACACGATTGGTGGTTCGAATGGATTTCTCTATTGTACAAAAAAAGGTTTTATTTTTAAGTAGACAGCTTTAGGAGTATATAAAAAAAGAATAACAAGTAAACCTATTATATTACATTTTTCTTTATACATATTCTTTGACGCATTCCATTATTATTCATGTACGTATCTGTGTAACAATTTGCACAAATATCAAGTACAATTTCGTACTAAAATGTCTTAAGTCTTAATTTAAGCTGTTAAAATTTCCAAGAAAACATTTAGCGCAACTATGCGCAAGTTTGCGCAATTGTGATTACATGCGCAAATATAATAACATCACTTTCTGAACTGGTAATGGAACCAGTTCTCATAAATAAAGATTTTTTTATCTCATAAAATTCTTCTATTTTAAATTAGTTGACACAATTAATTTTTTAATTGAACATTATTATACAAATCCAACTTTGAAAAAAAATCTCAATAACATCGAGGTTTTGTATAAAAACAATACGTTTATTGCATAACCTATATTTTGTTTCAGATCTTCATACCAAATCTATAATTAAATGACTAGAAACCTTTCCTAAGACAGCATTGATATACAAAACTATGTTGCAACAACAAGATTGTACATAGAACGAAATTGTATATTGAAGTTAGTATAAGTGGCAGCCATTCGAGCCACCAACCCGCGAAGATAAAGACACCGTGTAGCGTTACCTGTAGATGGTTGCCGGCGAGCGTCCGGAGGCGCGTGTCGGTGATGCCGGGGGGCAGGTTGGCCACGCGCGCCGTGCTGGCCGCGCTGGGCGGCGCCGCCTCGTCGTCGGACGCGGAGTCCACGAGCAGGTCGCAGGGGGCGCAGGCAGGGCGCGCGCCGCCCGCCGTGGCGGTGCGCAGGGCGCGGCTGAAGATGCCGGCCGCGCCCTGCGCCACCTCCGCCTTCACCTCGATGCGGGAGAACACCGACTTCTCCTTCGGAGACTTCCTCTGTAGTATCACGCGACGGTTCGGGAAGCCCGACTTTTTGTCCTCGTCTTTCTCTTTGTCGGCTTGCTGTTGACAATTGCGTGGGTCTTTAGGCGATACGAAGACATTTATTTGAACTAAACACTATATAGGAACTAAGGTCATTTGCGTAAAAGCAATTCATCAACTCAAATGTAGCTCTCCTAATTGTAAAATCCAATAATCAAGAGTTAACAACAAACTCCATCGTTAATCTTCTTCCCCTATCTCTCTCCAATCCCCAAAAAGCCAGCTACCACTCGTAACTCCTTTGGTGCTACCAGTGTGTGTATGTACAGTACCGATTACTTACCGTCAGGTAATCCGAACTACCCGTTTACCGCCGTATCGTATACAGAATGACTTAAAACTATCTTTACTGTAAAAACTTACCTCTTTCTCATAAGTTATCCTCTGCCTAGATTTGACAGGATTCGATTCCTGCTTGGGTTTTATCTGAAATAACAAATATTCCACAATTATTTTTATGTACTTTTTATTTATTTTAAATGACACATTCATAATTACAGTTAACACTACGCACATAAAGATATAGAAATCAAAATTATATAAACATTAGATCAAAAAAAAACTATCCCTACAATATGAAAAATCAAAACTAAAATTATAAATATTATGTCAAAACCTGTCATTATGTTATTGTACTATGAGTAGCACGAATGGGTCGACTCGACCGAAGTGATACCACGGCCTCACAGAAAACGGGCGTGAAACAACCACAGCTTTGTGTTTCCCCGTGTGAGTGAGGTTACCGGAGGTCCAATCCCTACCCCTCCCGTATCCCTTTATCCCCAAAAGGTCGGCAACGCCCTCGTAACTACTTTGGTGTTGCGGGTGTCTATGGGCGGCGCTGATTGCTTACCATCAGGTAATCCATGTGCTCGTTAGCAGACTTATTACATAAAAAAGTGAAAATTGTTAGTGAGCGATAGTTACTATTCAAAAATATTGGTCTTTGATACATACCTTAAGCTTTTTGACTTCAGGTTCGAAATCTTCAGTGACCGTCGAGCTTGTGACTACGGCCCGACGTGGGGGAGATTTCTCTGTAATAAATATAAACTATTAATTTAAAAAATTAAAGAATTTGCTTGCAGATTAATTTAATGTGGTATGATTTCATACGGAGAATGATCATAGTCAATCCTGCTAGTTTTGTAAACACGAAAAATTAAGTATGGGTGGCTGTTTGTTACTTTTTCGCGTAAAAAGTACTAAATAGATCTTAATGAAATTTGGCATATAGATAGATTACAGTCTGGAATTTCTCATAAACTTCACCCTGATGCGACTACGGAAATACAGACAGAAAATACAGACGGAAATACAGACAGTTGTGTTTAAAATTGGTCACGTCAACTTCTTTACTCATGCGGTCTATATACGCCAACGAAGTATAAGGCGCCCTTCAGATAAACTATCGGGAAGGGCCAAAGTTAGAGGCCAAAGTTATTGACAGAAACTGGCTGTTGAAAATAACTAGGATGACAAATAGAAAATGTCATTTAATGAATGGTGTGTACGGGAAAGCAAAAAAAAAATATTTACGTATTATCTAGCAAGTTAATTTAAGTTTTCTATATTATATACTTGTTTATACTTTCATATGAAAAATCAATACGAAAAATTTACCAAATCGGTTTAGCCGTTCTCGAGTTATGGCGAGACTAATGAACAGCCATTTATTTTATACATAAAATTTGAGTTAATTACAAACCTTTTTTCTTGGGTTTCTCCTCTCTATCTTCTGTAAAGACTATCTTCTGTCTCTGTTGCTTCTTCTGCTCAGTGGTAGACTTGGGGGGGAGCTTCGTACGGAGGTCTATTTGAGGCTTGGACTTCTGCGGCTCTGGTCTGAAGGAAGATAGTCAATATTATTACATTACTTAACTTTTACCTAAGTTAGAAACAGTTTTACGTTCAAACAGATTATTAATCATTTGACCGCCATTGTCGGCTATAGACGAAAAACGAAAAATAGGCTATTTCTCTAATGTCGAGCATTGCCGACCAGAAAACATCATAATAAAGTATTTTTGGTTTGTCGGGTTTATACGACGGAGGGTCATAGCGTTAAGGAAAACTCTATCAAATATGTTTTCATGCGTGCCAAAACAATGATTCCACTCCTTAGCAGTCCTACTAAAATCTTATCACATTGTCTTCTATACGTGTTCAGAAAGATGAAAAGTAACAATAACTAACAATAGGAGACAAAAAAAATTGGACAACTTCTGTCTTCTGTTCTACCAGGATATAGTTTTAGGTAGGCAAACGCCAGATTACCTGACACTCGTAATATCAAAGGAGTTACTACAAGTGCCTCTTGTGGATTTGAGGATGGGTAGGAAGAATTGGGCCTTCGGTAACCACACGGTCACACGGTGTTACTTCACATCGGTTTTCTGTGAAGCCGTTATCACACTGGTCATGGCCCTCTCACACTTAAACTTAGTTAGGTATTTATTAGGAAACCGAAGCTAATAGGGATTTAGAGATAGGAATTTGTGGATTATGGCAAGCAATCGGCGCCATCCATGGCCACTCGTAATACCGAAGGAGTTACTACCAAGCTTTAAAGTGGGCTACTACGGATTTAAGGATAGGGGATTTGATGATTTGAGGACGGGTAGAAACGATTGGACCTCTAGTAACCTCACTCACACGGCATAACACAACGTAAGTTGCTTCACGCCGGTTTGCTGTGAGGTCGTGGTATCACTCGAACCGACCCATGGTTCTCCCACACACAAAATATGTTCAGGAATTTGTGTACATACTTGTTAGAGTTATCCTTGAACCGTCCGGAGTCTTCATCGTCGGACAGTATTCCGTCAATATCTCCGAGTATGAGGTCCAGGTCGTCATCACTGTCGCCGCGTCGCGCCGGTAGGGGGGGCGTTAAGGCTTCGCGGACCTCACGGGTTGGGGGGGTTAGGGCTTCTGTGGACAATTGTGAAATTATAATAAAATTTGAAGAATGTAGCGTCTTAATAACTACTGGCTACCGTATCTATACTAATATTATACAGCTGAAGAGTTTCTTTGTTTGAACGCACTAATCTCCAGAACTTCTGGTTCGAATTATATAATTCGTTTTGTATTCGTTCTTGCTGGTTCTTCTCCATCAGAATCTAATACTTTGGAACGAACGAATCACAATGATTTTATAAACTTAATATTCTTATTTATAGCACATTTTCAAAAACCAATAGGTATGCTATTTGACGCGGAAAAAACGTGACATAACAATACTAAAATAGCAGTCTGGTCGTAAACTGACACTTGAGTGCGTTTCTTTAGAACGGGTCTACTTAGATCGGTGTGGTTCTTACCTCAAAAGACCACTACGGAATGAACTTGCACGGTTCTCGAACTTTATATTATTTTTCACATTGTCTGGACTTGAAAAGAGGCGGACCTCTGAGTTTGTTTCGGCATTTCTTTTCACAGTAGTCAGATAGGAAATGCCGGCTTCATCAATGACGTATTATATATAGACACGTCCTGAACCGACATCGCGGCGCTTATAAACGTCGAAAATACTAGATAACTACTTCTACTAGTAAAGAAAGGGAAAGAAAATATGACATCGTATAGTGGAATGCCTTTGCTAGAGGGAGATAAATATACATCTTCAGTTACATCACAGGATAAGTAATAGTAAAACTACATTTTCATAAGATGGCCGCCATAAGAGGGCGGGCGCCGAAAAAAATGAAATAAAAATAGGTTGTTTGGTGAACTTACGCATGAAATGACACATTTTTGTCTTTAACTTTTGGAGTATTATTTGTACATCGTCTGAACACACACGACGGCATGCTTTACTTATGTTTCGCACAGGTTTACACACACGATATAATTAAAAACAAACGTAGAGTCGCGCGGCAGGTTGGTGCGTAACTAAGCGCGATGTTGTCAATTGCCTTCATTTCATGTTGTCATTTTAGAGCGCGGACAACGTATCTATAGATTTATACATCATTGGGCTTCATCTAGTTTTTTACATATAATTTTGACGTGTATGTGCTGTTTTATGACCTACCAGCTTTTGACCGCGACTCCGTTCGCATGAAATAGTGACTTCCTACAGATTTTTGGTATAAAAACTATCCTATGTCCTTTCTCGAGTTCCAAAACTAAATCGGTTCAGTAGTTTAGGCTCGAAGAAAAGACAGACAAACAGACAGAGTTACTTTCGCATTTATAATATTAGTTTGGGATTTACAAAAATTAATTCACTGTTACAAAATCCCTTACGAAACGCATAGACAACTCGTATAAACGTTACAAAAGTAGGTATAAAACAAAATAACATAAAAAAAACTCACCACAAGTAGAATTGACTTCGACCTCCTCTTTGATGGGAGACCTGTCTCTGGCGGGTTCCTTGGCGATCTCAGGCTTTGCTGGTTCCTTATCCGGAGAGGACCGGGTGGTGTCAGGTCTATTGGGTTCTGTGGAAACCACCTTCTCAGGCTCTGAGGGTGCAGGCTGGTCGGGAGTCTTTAGTAAAGCTTCTTTTTCTTGGTTTTCACGCTCACTGTTGGATAACAAAATAGTAATTATTGAAGATTAGGGTTTAATAAAATGTTTAGCAACTAAAAACTGAGTTACAGAGGAGTTTTTTATGTGATAAGTCGGCAGCAGACGGATTACCAATCAGCGCCGCCCGCAACAATAAAGAAGTTACGAGTACGTTGCTGACCATTTGGGGATTAGGGTTTTGGAAATTTAGGGATTAGCGGAAGGGAAGGATGAGACTGTACGACGAAACAAAACGCTGGTGACATGTAACCAATGAGGAACTGGACGACCAAACCTAATCCCCTGCTCAACCCCCCTTTTTTTGTGAGTGGAAAATCATAAAATGACTTCTCCCGCCCGGGTTAGGCGAGAGAGTGTCAGACTCTTACTGACTAAAACCCCCCCCTGGTTCCATCTCCTGCTCTGTGCCGAGGTCGTGGTGCCTCATTGCGTTTACCCCGCAACCCCGGTCCTTTAGGGCCCCGTCTGTGGTGGTCTATTGGGTGTTTGAGGCGCGCGCAGAACGCTCCGCGCCGTACGCTTGGTCCTGGTTCAGGTCGGGTCTATCCCCTGCTCCCCTCTAACATCCTCTATTCACCCAAACGTCGAATTCTTAAGTCCCAAAAAGCCTGGTGTTGCGGACGTCCGTGGGCGGTGCGAAAGCTTGCTGTCAGATAGCTGCAGTGTGATTCTGTAAGACTTCATTCTAAACTTCGAATCTGAATCCGCCGTGAGTAGTAGTACACTAGCGCTACACTTGCGAGTTGAACTAAATTGACAGCAACATTTTGATAGATAAAGTATGAGATGACGTTAAAAGTAGCATTCTAAAATTTAATTTCCCCGTCACTTCGACGCTCACTTCGAACTCGAAAACGAGACAAAATCAAACAAATTTTATAGAATCGACGTGCAGGTGGAATCCTTCTCTTCTTGGTCCATCCTGGTTCGAATTGGACAATTATTTTTGTGTTCGTTAGTCCATTTATCGAGGATGGCTATAGGCTAAGATATGTAGGAGCCGAGCAGCGATTGGAAGCGTGTGCCAGTAGCAATGAGTATGCAAGTACTTACCGGTCTCCATGTATCCTCTGCAGCGCATTCTTCCTGCGTCGCACCTCCTTGGCGCGCAGTACTCGCTCGCGTAGACTTTCCTGCTCACGGAGGCGACGTTTGTACTCGCTGTCCTACAGGAGAACGGATAAAATATACATGTATTAGTTTAAAGTTAATCAGAGATACATAGATATAGAATAATAATTTATGGCAACCAGATGCCGTGCAAACGTGTCGCGCGTTCGTTCGACTGGAACGAATCTTTGTGTGATCCACAAATTGTTGTTCGGTTTGTAAACGCACCCACAACACGAGAGAAAATCCTAGTGTTTTTTTTGTAAAAAATTTATATGTAGTATATGAAAATATTGATGAAGTCTATGTTAAAAATATCAAACATAAACAGGCCTAATTGGCATAGATGTATTTTATGGCTTAAGTTATATTGTATAAGCCTCTAAGAGAGTTCACGTTGCGCTTAAACTTAGTATTTATATACTAAAAATTAACTAAAGTATATTTTCGAAACATTGTTCAATCGTGCAGTTAGTTATTATGATTTTATATCGTTTATATTTATATGTTATGGTTAGTTACCTCGTCAGAATGCCTGGCGGTGTCAGGTCGAGGCCTGCGTTCAGGGGAGCGGCGCGGGGACACCGAGCGACGTACCGGAGACGGGGATCTCATTCTGGAACAATCGTATCATCACTACATAGTATAAAACAAAGATTTTGAAACTCTTTCCTGAACATTATGTCCCTATATCCCTATGCATGCTTAAATGATGACTGATACGTGTCATCAGCAAATAATACTATTCTCGGCTCACTTTGAAGCAGGTAAGTAATTTATGTAGACCAAAAAGAGGAAAGGACCTAATATCGAGCCCTGTGGTACGCCCATAGATATGCTAGCACCCCTGGGAGTTCACTTTATTTTTTTTGTTCTTTGAGCTGCCTATCCTGGAGGTATGATTTTAATAAATATAGAAAAAAAAACCTTCGAATGCCGTAGTATTCCAACTTTAGCAACAGTGCAACGAAAAGCTTCTATCCAAACCAACATTATAAATGCGAAAGAAACTCTGTCTGTCTTTTCTTCACGCCTAAACTACTGAACCCATTTCTGTGAAATTCGGTACGGACATAGTTTGTAACTCGAGAAAGGACAAAGAATAGTTTTTAAACCAAAAATCTGCAGGAAGTCACTCGGACGCCGCCTATTGGGACTGGTCAACTCGAGATTGTCTAAAGTTGCTGTCCTTGAGGTTCATTGTTTTTTCGGATCCTTCGATTAAGCATTAGTGTTACACTGTTCTTACATAATGGAATTATCGAAATTATGTAACAATGCATTGTGAAAAGTGATTGAAAAAGGTTAACCATGGAGTTTCTTGCTTGTTCTTCTCCATAGGAAACACTTTGGGACGAGCAAATAGCTTCACAGACGGACAGACTGACACATATAAAGTTAAACCTTATGATATATTTTTTGCTTGACGTTCAAAAGTGCCTATTGTGGTTTACTTGAAAGAAAGAATTTGATTTGATTTGATTTAGTCCATGCGAACAGAGTCGCGGGTGTCAAGATAAGCGAAATAGTCTTAAATAAACGATTAGACTTTGCGTAGTAGGTAGCTGTAAGATGTGAATGTGAAGCAAGTATAAGTAGGTAGATACCTCCTCCGGAGGCCGGCGCGGTTGGCGTTGATGAACTCCTCCTGCCTGCGCAGAAGGTCGTCGTCGTCGTGACTGCGGCGCCGCCCGCCCGCCGCCAGCTCGTTCTCTATCTCTATCGTCGTGTTCTCTATGTATCTGCGACAATCATATACATATATATATTTAACACCAGTGCCACTTTAACCCCGGGCGAAACTATATTGGCGCCCACTTCAGGGAAGCAATATCAACGTCTTAGTTTTTTGCTGATCGTATTGATATCGTTAGAGTTACTCCTCGACCACAAACCATAAAAAAATCCATCTTAAAAAATATGCACAGAGCTTAGAGCACAGTTCTGAGGGTTTGCTCCAAGAAAGGCAAGAGACTCCAACTTCAGACCTAGGCGCCCCCCAGAATATGTCGCCCTGGGCCATCGCCCCATCACGCCCCACCCACAACGCAGGCACTATTTAACACACTTCCTCATAAAGTGGCTCTAATCCCTCGGCAATTAGGCACGTAATGACACCATATGTAATGACACTATAATCAAACTGTGACTTTTTCATTACTATTATTATTCACAAGTAATAGTTTTTTTTGTTGAGTTACGCTTACACTTGCCCTAAAATGCTATCCGCGCAGAGACAAAAAAAAAACATAATTTTTTAGTCTATGACCGATGCGCGCGCATAGGAATACTGATTAATTTTTCCCTCCACTACGATTTTTTTTTAAAACTCGTCTCGTTTTCTCTTTTGTAGTTTTTTATTTAGGTAAGTTTTATTTTATTCAGAAGATTACGGTGGTTGGATATAAGACTTACCTCTGCGGCGGCGATCTCCTCGAGTACTTCCTGACAGCGGCCCTGGCCAGAGCATTGCGTTGTTCAGCTATAAACCGCTCCGCTGCGTCATCTATATCTTTTACTGGACCTGCCACAACATTATAAATACATTATGATAAGCTTTTTATATTTATCCTCAAGTTATACGTGTTTATTTTGTTTAATAAACCTCCTTCATTCCACCCCCCCTTCTCAATCCTCAAATCCCCTATCCGTAAATCTATACTATCTTCTTTATAATATAATAATGAATCGCACAATGTGTTGGTAAGCGCGTAACTCAACAACGACTTTTATGACGTCATAGTATTTTTGCGTCAAATAGCTTATTTATTTCTAAATAATTAGCTACAAAATATCTAAAACTTAGTGTATCGATACAGACCGATGAATAAAAATATAGTTATTTTTCAATATTTTATTGTATTGAAACGTCGAATTAATTTATTTTTGACCTAGGAAACTACCCAATTCTCGCTTGTTTTATCATCCATACTCACAAACGTCACATAAGAAAAGACAATCAGTCCATCAACAAAGCTAATCATATAAATATAGTCTTTATATCTATTATTTATGGTTTAATTTAAATTGTGCTTTGTGACTTAATAATCTAGTGTAATATATAAAGCAGGGTATATAATATATGGTGCAGGAACAGTGGTAATACTAGCATACACTTGCATACAACGCCGATAATAAAATTCAAGTAAAGGTATAAATAAAAATTATTAAAAAATATCTACAAATAAACCTTTTTTTAAAATTTGATTGTTGACAACCAGTCCAGTACAATACAAAGGTATTATTCTAATATAAAAAGAACGAAATTTTCTCTATATCTTGTATTGAATAATAACACAATGACGTCATAATTTTGTTAGGTAAAATAGGACACCTATTTTTTTATATTGCAAGACTAAAAAACCAGTGTCAATAGATTATCGAATATAAGTTTGATTATTTTAAAATATTCTGTCTATCATAATTTTTGGAATAAGGAAACTGAACTCAATTGTCCGTTTATCAGTCTAGGTGATTAAAGTCAAAGTCAAAAGTCAAAAATCATTTTATCCAATTAGACCCCTACAGGCACTTTTGAACGTCAAACAAAATTTTGAAGATATAGTGTCAGTCTGTCGGTCAGTCCTCTTAGTGAAGCTATTTGCTTGTTCCAAAGTGTAGATTCCTATGGAGAAGAATGAGCAAGTAACTCCATGGTTACTTGTTTTAAATAGTTTCACTGATCAGACTTTACTTTTTACTACACTTTCAGATTCATAGATTTGTAGAAAGAGGAACAAGACATTTAAAAAACCTCAAATTTTAATAATACATTGACAAACCTAAAGTATACTCTACATTGAACTACTGTTAAAAGCCTAAACAAAGTAACAAAGAAAATTCATCAAAAATATTATAACTTGATAAAACTAATACGGTAGTTTTATCCAAATGTCAAAATTGATACTTTTCTATGAAATTTGTATGAAACACTGAGTTGTGACGTCATAGTATTCTTGCGTTAAATTATTTCTTTAAACTTAGCTAAAAAAAAAAATCTAAAATTTCGTGTAGCGATCGATTGACGAATAAAAGTACAAACGTCGAATTAATTTATTTTTGACCTAGGAAACTACTCAATTAAATATCGGCGCTAAATTTAGTACATAGGCACAGATCTACAAATACATGCACTAAGTATGCAACACAATATAGATACATAAGGAAAACTAAACACTAGGAAAGTTTTCATTTACCGAATTTGTTCTCAATCGTAGGACTGAGCGGCGGCGACTTTTGTATACGCGTCGGTATGTAGACTGGCAACCCTAACAACATTTATGACACTTCAATACAGAACACACTTATTTTTAAATATTTTTTTTGCATATGGCAACATTTGTCACAAACAAATCATACTAGCTAAAGGAAATTTTGAGATTTTGTGTCAAAAATACAAAAAAATAACAATTTTTTTCAACATATGTAGGTATACATTGCTCATGAATAACAGTCCAGATCGGACTTCAAACTAGTAGAGTTTTTCTCAGTTTACGTAACTAAGTCGTTATTTTCCAAAAAATCAACAAAGCTTGTACGCAGGTTCAGATTTTATTAAAAATATGTGGATCAGACAGTCAAAAACAACTTATGCTTATACATAAACACTATAGAAATTACAGGATTATATATAATATGTGAGCGTAAACTGAGATAAAAAAGAGGCTTTGATCGTGAAAATCTTACCAATTATTTGCAAGTAAATGGTAAACTACTAAATTTGCTTTAGGGCTGATTTTTCAATAGTCAGATAAATGTTATGTGAGGAATAAAATTGTTGCTGTCACTGTCTTATACAAACATTCTGACGCGACAGCCTCATAATAATTTCACAGATAACTGGTTAGATAACCATTGAAAATCAGCCTTATTTATATAGGAATAAAATATAATTACCTTCAACAGGAGGCTGGAAATTCCCTTTGAAGTGTGGATTGATTAGCACTTTCTTGCCTGCCAATCCTCGTGGAGGCAAATTCGCAGGCAGAGGCACAGGTAACATCCTGACTTCAGGCTCCCTGGGCCCATCATTGAGCACCTTGTCCATACTCGGCCCCGGCAAAGGCAACGCTTGCCGTATCGTCACTTGAGGCATATGACTAGCGTTAGGCACAATCTCCCTCATAGGGGGAGCAAACTGCCTGGGCGGGAAATTCGGCCTGTAAAATACTGGCCTAGGCTCAAAATTCGGCCTGACTGGTCCGAATTGGGGTCGTTCATCCATATGTGGTCTGAATTGGAATCGAGGAATGAATGGGGGACGTTCCATTGGTGGACGGTACATGGGGGGCATGTCTTGGGGCATTAATGGACGTTCCGGTGATATTTCCGGCCCCATTGGCGGGAGATTAGGAGGTTCCAGCCTCATATCTGGCCTCATTTCGGGGCGTAGTTCAGGCCGGATTTCAGGTCGAATATCAGGCCGCATTTCGGGGCGGATTTCTGGCCTCATGTCAGGATGAATTTCGGGTCGGTTGTGTGGGGGGCTGGGTCTTAGTTGCGGGGGTGGGAATGAAGGTCGCTGGTTGAAGTTGCCCTGTAAAGAAATGCATGATTTTATATTTCCGAGGCTTCGATATTGGTCCCATGGGGAAAATTGTTGTAATTAAGCACCAAAATCGGCACTTTGAATATGTCCCTCATTCAAAATGTCACTCTGTATATATAACCAAATATAGACAAACTCACCCGATGCACATTATTCCTCCTGTATGGGTGCGGGAACCTCTGCGCGTACTGAGGGTTGCGCCACGACGTTCTTCCGCGAGGGAAACCTCCGCGCGGTATTACTACCTTATCTGTACGACAAATACATAAGTTTTGTATTATTTTACATTTTTGGTACTTATATGATGTCTGATCGGTATAAATCAGGCGTGAATCTAGCTTGTATTGTGCTTTGCGAGTTAAAAAAATCAAACAATCCTAATAAAACTTTGCCCGGTCCAAACCGAACCGTAATCGATAGCTTGGCAATCGTTATTGCGACTACACAACCAACTAGACTGTTAAAAGTACAAATTCAAATAGAATCTAGCCAGGTTTTATATACAAAGCTCCAATATAGATAAACCTGGACCAAGCTTGTATTATTTTATTGAAGTAATTGTGAGCCAAATCATATATGTTACACATTTTCTATGAGTTTTATTAGTTCAACATTTCCTTTTTAAAACTTCATAAAACAGGAATAAATAGTGAAAATGAAAGTAACTTAAAAATGATTACCTAAGGTATCTGGTATATCTCTAACTTGCGGTAAGCGCTGAGCACCTGGTGGTCTTTCAGAGACAAATCTTTCTCGGGGACCGCCTAAATCCCCATCTGTGAATGAACATTGAGTTAAAAAAATTATTTGATACCTTTTTGGGTAAAAAACACAATACAAAACAAACACTAGTTATTTTTCTGTGATAATACGGCAATTTAGCACACGTATTACCTGATGGTAAGCAATCAGCGCCACCCACAACGGAGGAGTTACGAGTGCGTTGCAGACCGTTTAGGGATTAGGGATTGGGAGATTTTATAGAGTTGTTCCGTGCGGGAATCGAGCCCATGACACGTTGCGCGGCAGCCAGTTGCCCAGCCACCACATCAAACGTGCAGTCTAATAATAGTAGTGCAGGCAATGGTATTATAAGTCTTTTACTTATGTGTAGATAGGTTACAAGCGCTCAGCAAGTAATACATTCAACTGTGGCTAACTAGCCACATTTTTTTATATTTGCCTCTTTTTCACTCGCGATTATTGAATCATGCCATCCCACTTTAACGTGTAGTGTGCTGTTTTTGAATGTTGCTCATGTAACCAATCTACACCTTTTTACTTATAATATCATTGAGTACAGTTATATTGGGTATAGTGTGGGAGAGCCATGCATAGGTACGAATGGGTCGGCTCGACCGGAGTGATACCCCGGCCTCACAGAAAACCGGCGTGAAACAACCACAACGTTGTGTTTCGCCGTGTGAGTGAGGTTACCGGAGGCCCAATCCTTCCCCTCCCCCAATCTCTCTTCAATCCCTTAATCTCCAAATTCGTAATCCCTAAAAGGTCCGTTGCGGGTGTCCATGGGCGACGCTGATTGCTTACCATCAGGTAATCCGTCTGCTCGTTTGACGACCTATTCAATAAAAAAAAAAATTTGTGACAAAATTAATTAAAACTTACTTTGTATCTGAGCATTGACATCTGATGGCACAATCTGTGGTGATTCCACTGGGGCTGCAGGCTGGAAAAACAAATAATACTTATATAGTAAAACATATCACTTTATAAAACAGAATTAAGCCTTTTGTATACTGCGAGAGGATGGCTAAAAGATCTCTAAAGAACTCTTTAGGGAGTAAAGTAGTGCATTTATACCTTTTTTAGCAAATGAGTAAAATTCCTTTTGAACAAATTTTTCAGGAGGCACTTAAAACTTATGTTTTTGAAGACTATTTATAAAGAAATCCAAAATACTGTAGATAGATATATACCTAAATTCCTATTTGTAATACTGTCCTGATTTTTTCCAGCATTTTTAGAAGTTATCTTTTTTGACGAATTCGACGAGTTTGCTGATTGGCTAATTCAGGTCTTGGTATGTGTATTGAAAAAAGTGCACTTTAGACCAGTAAGTTACATATTCTATCTATCTAATTTTTTCCTCTTTGTAAATCTATACTAATATTATAAAGAGGTAAAACTTTTAAGTTTGTATGTTGGGGGTAATCTTTGGAATCGCTGGTCGGATTTCGAAAATTTTTTCACTGATAGATAGCTACAATGTTCCTAAGTGCTATAGGCTATAAAACCCAGCTATCATTAAATGGAGCCGAGTAGCGGGTGAAACTGCATAGAGAGTAGCTAGTACATAATAATATTTATATGTTATTAATCCATTTCTGGTTTCAGTTTAGAGATAGCTCCTAAGATAACAGCACACCCTCAAGTTGAATGTGGAATGACAAAAAATCTAAACTAATATTATAAAGAATTAATATTGTACTTAGTCGGGTCATAAGTTCTGTCACAAACTTTTGATGTAATAACTTATACGCCTTTTGACAATTATTTAAAAATTATATATGAAATGAAAGGTCATTAAATGTACAATATAATTTTATTTACATTATTCGAAATGCCCTCCCCCATTTTGAACACATGCCCTTAATCTACGCGGCCAGTCATCGATCGCTGCACGCACCACATTCATATCTATGTCTGCCGCTGCTTTAACCAGAGATGCTCGGAGAGACTCCAAATTCGGGTGAGGTTTAGCACAGACTTTTTCCTCCAAATATTGCCATATCTTGTAGTCCAGTGGGTTTAAATCTGGACTAGAAGAGGGCCAGTCTTCATGCCGGATGAAGTCAATTCCACGAGCGATCAACCAGTCTTGCGTACTTCGTGCCTTATGAGCCGGTGCAGAGTCCTGTTGGAATATCCAATGCCTGTTCCTGAACATTGTCTGAGAAAGAGGTTCCACTATGTTTGTTAGGACAGTATTTTGATAAACTTCGGCACTAGTTCTCACACCTTTTTCACAGAAAAACACCTCAGTTACGCCTGAATATGAGACTCCAAGCCAAACCATGAATGAGGAAGGGTAATGCCCACGCTGGACCCTCGCAATACGCGCGCTTGCTTCTTCACTGCTGTGGGCATACACCTTATCATTTTGTTTGTTAAAACTTTCTTCAATAGTAAAAATTTTTTCATCCGAAAAAAGAATTTCGCGGTATTTTTTTCCCGCGTACCGTCGTAGCAAAGCGCGGGATCTGTCTAGCCTAATTTTTTTTAAACGCTCGTTCAAAAAATGTCCTGTCTTTTTACGATAAGCTCGTAGTCCCAGGTCTTCATTTAGTACTCTTTTAACAGTGGTTCTGCTTAGCCCCATCTGCAGAGCTAGGATTTTTTGTTTACGTACGGGATTTCGTTCGATTCGCGCCTTCACTGCTTTGATGACCTTATGTGTCCGAACTGTGCGAGGTCGGCCGCTTCTCTTACGATCTTCGAAGCTTGACTCTTCGGTGTATCGTTTGATAGTACGATAAACAAACCGTAACGTTATTTTCAAATTTTGAAGAATATTGAAAATGTCTTTTGGCGCGTAACCACAGCGGTGCAACGCGATAACCGCGATTCTGTCTTCTTTATTCGACCACTCCATATTTAAAAATGAATAAAAAATAATTTCTTTTTTATTTTCTACAAGCGCGAAAGTTCTATTTTTAAAATAAGTCGAAGAATTTCTGGCCAGTAATCGAAAATTAAAAATATAAGGTTTTGACAGAACTTATGACCCGACTAAGTATATTTGTATGTAGGGGGTAATATTTGGAACAGCTGGTTGGATTTCCAAAATTCTTTTACTGATGACTAGATGCCTACAATTTTCCTGAACGTTATGGTTATAAATTATACTTAATTTGCGTATTTTTGTCGAGCTATCATGGGATATATTACTTTTAAAAGCGTGGGAAGCCGCATGCAGAAGCTAATATTATATAAATAATTGAGAAAAACTTTAGTTCACTACCATTTTTGTTATTTCAAAATTATATGGAGATAAGTGCCATTCAAGATGAAAAAAGTAATGAAAATCGGAAAAGTAAGTATGAATTTTCACTTGACACACAACAACTTTTTTGCTTTACGTTAATATGCCTATAATATTACCATAATATATATATCATCAATTGATTTGTACATTTAAAAGACTTGTACTGGGTACTCTGGATAAAACTTACAATTGCAGGTGGGACAGCATGTTCCTCATAGACTGGTGGTTCATATGGTGCATAAGTTGGCACCTCCGGAATCGGAGTGTTTGGTACGTCAACTGTAATATTGGGCACTACACACTCCGTCTCAGCTATAGCCTGGTACTGCATAGGTGGCTGGAAATAAAAATAGAAGTTTAATAGTATTCATTTCATACAACATAACTGAAGTGTAACAGGCCCTTATTGTAAACTATACTATTTTCTACTATTACGATAATACAATTACAAATTAATGAGTCTTGCATAGAATTTTCTCATGTTTTGTAGTTTTAAGTATATTGTTCTTGTAGTTTTCTTTTTCTGTTTCTTTAGCTAAATAGTGTTAGTATTACACTGTTCTCACATCATGTTACAAAGATTTTGCTTGTGAAACTGGTTGAAGGATAGTAACCATGGAGTTTGTTGCTTGTTTCTAATGTCCCATGGAGATTTTATATAATAGCTTCACTAGAAGACTTATCAAGAGACCAACATTTTTTATCTTCAAATATTTTGATTTCTTTTTGTTTGTTTAATATGAAGTTTCCAACTAGTCAAATTCAATAGCTTTATCCAAATGACTGATACTTTTATATGGAATTTGTATGAAAAACTGAGTTATGACGTCATAGTAATTTTGCAGCAAATAGCTTACTTTTTTCTTAATAATTAGCTACAAAATATCTAAAACTTAGTGTATCGATCGATTGATGAATAAAAGTACAGTGATTGAGCGAAGTGAGTGATGAATGAAAATATTACAATATTTTATTGTATTGAAAGAAAAAGGAAATAAACCCAATATTCAAAAGCCTATAATGATATACCTAATTTAAAAAATTATATGGCTTTGACTTTCACTTTAAAAAATTCAATATTTCACAATATTAATGAAATCATTGCATTGGCTGTAAGCTAATACTGTACAGTACTGCTTGTAAACACTTCATTGTAAATTAATAGAAAGGTATACAATGAACTATAAAATGACAGATGGTGTGAAGAATAATAAAAAAGAGAAAGGAGTATGTGATGTGTTTAAGAGGAGAGAAAGAAAAAAAAAAGAATTTGCATTGACCCCAAGTAGGTTGGAAATTGTGAAGCAGAGAGACCAAATGAAATGGCATACCTGTTCATTATACTCTATATGACTGGGATAATCCGGTGGCCCCATATCAACGGGTTCACGGTAGCTGGATCCAATCGAAGTTGGAACATTCTGAGGGCCTGCACTGTCATAGTCATCAGCCAAAAGCTGTTCCTCCTCCTCATTTCCAAGGTTGTAGTCCGCAAGGCTTTGATCTCCTAAATCGTCACCTAACAAGTCTTCACTGTAAATAAAAAACAATTTATCGATCATGATAAAACCAACACATGTCTGAATTTTGCGACGCAAATTCCAATAAAGAAATACAAGTTTTTGACACGGTTTTTTAATATAAACACATACAAATATTGTTTTTGTTTACACTTAACGTTATAATGCAATCAATAATTATATTAAAAGTATATTTAAACGAATTTTTGCTAAAAATACTAACTTGTCCGACATGTTGACAATAATAAGAATAAACCATAGACATGGACTATACTTTCATTCATTTCATAAAAGCGTTTGTGTTGTTTATGGTTAACACTGCGTCGTTCGTTCAGAAATCAGAATTCCTCCATGTTTTGGAACCATTGTAAGCTAATACTGTAAGAAAGTGTAAGCTGTATTGCTGAGCAGGTTTAATAGCACAAAATTGTGTCGGCGCCGCTTTGCCGTTCATATTTAGTAGATGTAGAGCAGAGGCCACCTGGTGCATTCGAATCATAGCGGTGTATAGAAAAAACTCTACTACTACTAAGATAGTTTTTTTTCTTTTTGTTCCATGCGGGAATCAAACCAGCGACAGTTTGCGCTTCAGCCAGTTGCCCAGCCACCACGCCAACCATGCAGTCAATTGTCAGTCAAACATACTTTCTGCTCTGCGTGAAATGAGAAGTGACACATTATTATACCCGCGACTATTTATTATAATTATGTCGGTGAAGTAATGAATTGCAGTGAATAGGGACGAACATTTTTTGCAAAAATTGGCTATGTCAGTCACTTGAGTGCACATCAGCGAAGCTCTCAATAGACAGAGTCATGTCGCTGTTGCCGAAATCGATGACTCTGACCTGACCGATATAATTATTATAGATATTTTCTATATAATATGTATATAGGAATCCTGACCCATTATGATATACTAGCGATCCGCCCAGACTTCGCACGGGTAATACTAAATTTCTCCACTATTATATTTTATTATATTTTTCAGTACGTTCGTGTATGTAACGTGGGCCACCTGTAAAAAGAATAAATAAAGAGCCCATACTCACAGTACTATTAGTTTGACTGCACGGTTGGCGCGGTGGCTGAGCAACTGGCTGCCGCGCAAAATGCCGCGGCATTCCCGATACCCGCACGGAATAAGTCTTTGTGTGATCCACAGATTGTTGTTCCGGGTGTGTGGTGAGTATGAGAATTTGTATGTTTGTAAACGCACCCACGACACTGGAGAAAATACAAGTATGTGGAAATGTTTTTTTTTTAATTATCTTGTTGCATGGCGTCACAAAGGTGTACGCATTCTACCTAAGTTTAAATTAAACCAAACTTAATTTAACTAAAAAAGAGATACGTTTCATAAGTTTATGTATAAGTGTTTCCATACTGATTTCTATAATTCTTTATTATTGAATTTGGATTAATTTAATCTTCTTAAATAAGGGATGAGTGAGATACAGACTATAAACGTAAAAGTTAACAAATACTTATAATCAGTAGGTATGCTCCGAACTGCTAAGCTATCAGGAGTTATCGTATTATTATGAGTCATAAATAGGGTTGCCACCTTTTTTTGCAGTTAAAGTACATTGGTTAATGTTGATAAGAAAAAAAAGTACATGGGATCAAGATAAAGTACAATTAATTTTACTTCATTTTTATATTTCAAAACATATTTTTTATTGCTTTTTGCAGTTTGCATTAAATAAGTATTTCCACTATAACATCTTTACAGTCTTTATTAAATGCAGAGACGCTTTGTTTCTTTCATCTCGACATCTCGTTGTTCATCACAGACTTTTTGAAAATCCCCAAAAAAAATCATACAAAATAAAGTATTTTCGTGTACCTAGGTACTTTATTGTTCTCATAAAGTATAGAGTACAAATATATGAAATAGAGTACAATACTTTATTATAAAGTAGGTACGGGTGGCAACCCTAGTCATAAAAGACATACATAATATGCTGTTGTCAAATATTTTTTAGGTAATTTTATGTAGAACATTTTCGTGAGACTTGATTTTTATGTAACTTTAACCACGACGGCTGAACACGCGACTGAGTAACTTCTCCCGTTTTCGCAACATTTAACTTCACTGCTCTCCTCCTATTAATTGTAGCGTGATGAAAATAATCCCTATCCTATAACCTGCCTAAGAATATGAACTATATTTGTACCAAGTTTCGTTAAAATCTGTCGAGTAGGTTTTGTTTCTATAAGTAACAGACAGACAGACAGACGAAAATCTTACATATTGCATATTTGGCATCAGGATCGATCACTAATCATCCCCTGTTAGTTATTTTGAAAATATAAGTATTTAATGTTCAGAATTGACCTCTCTACAGTTTTATTATAAGTATAGATAGATGATATAAGACGAGACAAAACAAGCACCCATGCAGCTACACTGGAATCATTTTAATTGATTGCCCATTATCTAGATAGGCGTAAAGATAATCTATGGATGTATGTTAAAAAATGATGATTCACTCGTTTTTTGTTTTTTACAAGCACCAAATCGTCGGAAGCAAGCTTCTACCGATTAGGAGGTGCGTCATAATCATAATTTCCTCTGAAATGGGGCAACTCTAGACTTTGTTTAAGGAGAAATTGCACGTCGTACTGCGATATTCGACTTGCCACCCTTCCGACACTCTAAGTCCCTTTTTTATTGTAGGGGAAAATCAACAAATGACTTCACCCGCCTAGGGTTAAGCGAGAGTGTCAGACGCTTACTGACTAAAGACCCCCCCGTTCCTTCTCCTGCTCTGGGCCGAGGCCGCTGTGACTCATTACGGTTAACCCGCAACCCTGGCTGAACATCAGCCCTATAGGACCCCGTCTGTGTCCATTGGGTCTTTGAGGCGCGCGCGGAGCGCTACGCGACGTATGGGCGGCGGGCTACCCTTACTCGCCGTCTGCAGACCCGCGCTTACGGTGGCCGGAGATCATCTCTCGATCCCCGACGCCCGGAGACACTCAGGGACCTAAGGTGGTAATGAGGGGTAAATGTGTTTAAAACACAACTACTTACATGTTGAAGTATAGTTAAGATAACTAAGTACTAATGTATTTTATTCAATATACTATACAATACTATTTATATGCGAACTTAACTAATTAGTATATTATTAACTAGTCTCGCGCGGTTTCACCCGCTGCTCGGCTCAATTTGATCGTTGCGTGATGTTTTTAGCCTATAGCACTCAGGAACATTGTAGCTATCTATCAGTGAAAGAATTGTGGCAATCCGACCAGCGGTTCTAAATAGAAACTAACAAACTTACAAATATTAGTATAGATATATCTCTATCTGCACGATGAATTCCTATTGTCTATTTGTTTTAACATTATCAATACCGAAGAATGCAATATGTGATCACAGATCACACCATACTGCTAATGTTGTGTTATATTTGCGCTAGAGTTGATACGCCCGCCCGCTGCAATGTATGGCGAATACAACGCGCTAGGTACGCAACCCATTGCGTCTTCGAAAATGAGGACTTAATGATGACGATTACTTTTTCGGTACATCCCCAAATCATTGATTAGTTTTTCGATCCTTAGAAATGTCTATGCACTGTCCAATATATCATGATAAACTTTGTGATAACACTAATCTATTAATCTACTTAAGTATGCATTTAAAAATAATAAAACACAGTTTTAAAAATAAGTAAAAAATATATTTGTAATGTATATGATATATCAGAGATTAAGAGCTTGTTTCATTAGGTGCCGTCCGGTTTTAACTGGCTCACATTTGAACATATTATTTCGTATGAAACATGTTAAATTATCCATAACCTAATCAACCTCGCATACTCGCAAACTCATTGAATTATACTTAGTAATATTCTGTGCCGACTATTTTCATTTGTATCGTTGCGGCGACATACAAAGCAAATGTCAATGTCAGGATCTGAAAAAAAAAAGATTAAGTATTATTGCTTTCTTTTTGTATCTTTACATTATTTTATTATATCTTTGTTTATTTAAAATTAATGTTTCGTGTGTCAATAGGGATTTTTGCCGCATGGGTGAGGTTACCTAGAGGCCTTTTTCTCCCATTCTTAATCCTCAAATCCTCTATCCTTTAATCCCCAATAACCCACAAGAGGCCGGTAGCACACTTGTAGTAGTAACTTCTTAGGTACCTACTTACTATGAGTGTCCATGGGCGGCGTTGATTGCTTTATCATTATCATCATCAGCCTAAGTGCCCACTGCTGATCAAAGGCCTCTTCTCACTCAGAGAAGGTTTGAGAATTACTCACCACGCTTGCTCAATGCGGATTGGCGATGTGAAACTATAAGTCCAGGTTTCCTCACGATGTTTACCTTCACCGTATGTCAGTGATGTCTACATAATCATAGAAAATACGTATAACTCGGAAAAAGCCTCATTGGTACTTGCCAGGTTTCCAACCTTGACAAGCGGGCGCCGTAACCTCGGGGCCACTACGACCTTCCCCCACGACGTTGATTGCTTACCATCAGGTAATACGGTTACACGTTTGACGACCTACGACGTAAAAAAATACTTTAAGTTTAAATCACACATACAAAACAATCTGTAGACTGCACATTATATAAAAGAATATTTACCTCATAAACTATAAACCCTATCAGGATAAAACCAACTATTTTAAGTGTGTCATAAAATAAATTTCTTATTAATTGAGAACACCCTTGTGGATAGGCTTCGTCTTTTGTACAAATCCTATTCGCATCATCAGTAGTTGTTGGGTCTTCATTAAACTTTTCGCAACACGTTGGCGATGTCAAGTTGTAGTCGTTGATGTAAGAATCTGGACCTGTAGTGCCGCAACATTTGAACTGTAAAAATATATTTATCACTAGCTTTTGCCCGCGACTCCGTTCGCGTAGAATAGTGATTATCGGCAATTTTTTTTGTATAAAAACTATCCTATGTCCTTTCTCAACATAGAGAAATTAACCATAGAGATAGCATCTTTACGTTTTTGTTTGAAATCAAAGTCACCAGACAACCGTGGGGCGGGGTTTAACTTCACCCGCTGTGATTGGTCGATGAATTGACAACCAAACGACAGCTGTTTTTTTAGGGAGTGCAAAAAAGTAATTCGAGAAATGGTTAATTTATCTATGGTCTGTAGCAAATTTCACAGACATCGGTTCAGTAGTTTAGGCGTGAAGAAAAGACAGTCAGACAGACAGATAGACAGCGTTACTTTCGCATTTATAATATTAAGTTTGGAAGTTTGGATTTGATTAGACAACGAACAGTAAACTTTAAAGAAAGAAATCAACTTTGCATCACTACAAAGTCGCTTTCCCTGTCCGTGTATCATTTACTACTCTCAGGCGTTTCACCCGATGCTCGGCTACGATCGAAGCGTTTGTTTTTCAGCCTATAGCACTCAGAAACATTGTAGCTATCTATCATTGAAAGAAATTCGGCAATCCAACCAGGCAGCGGCTCCAAAAATTACCCTACACACAAACTTACAAATTTTACCTCTATACATTATTAGTATAGAAAAATAAGACTAGATTTGTGTCATAACGCCTTAGGTAGGGTTTTCTAATTTATACTTTAGATCAAGAATTTAAAGTATACGTTTTTACGAGGAAATAAACCAAGCTGATCAACTTAATTACAAATTAATATCGATATGAGACTATTCTCTTTAGCGTTTCTACCTGAAATGTTATATATATCATTTTTTCTAATATACTTACAGTAGACTCAAGTCCATGAAATGGTAAATTTTGGCCGGGATCTGATGAAAAGCTTTCATCTATAACCCTTTGCACACCGTCAGACAATTCAGAATTTTTCATAAACAGGAATATAGTGAAAGCTACTTTTAAAACAGCTAATATACCCATAAAAACGGCGTACTGAAACAAATAATTTTATTAATAAATTGACAAATTTAGCATTTTTATATGTTACATGTTATAAAGTACCTACTGCAAAGAAAAATAGGTCACTTGACGGTTACGGTTATCTACTTAGAGTGACAAAATTGCGGAAGTTTGAAGACGTGGCGTATTGGATTGTGAAACAGTGTAAAAGGTGTTACTCTTCCCAAATATAAACTTAGTGTAGGATCAACAACGTGTTTCGTTGTTTATCCCCCACCAAAAAATAATTACCCAATAAAATACTTAATTGAAATTAAATAAGTAATAAATTACTTACAGTTACAACAAAACCTGACCGATATAAAAACAGAAACGATTTAAATGACCAAGAAAGCCTTAAGAAATGCACTTATTTTTTTACTCATGACGCATTTTTCTTTGTGCCTACGTTATATAAGTGTTTAAGTCTGGGAGAGCCAAGCTTGGGCACGAATGGGTCGGCTCGACCGGAGTGATACCACGGCCTCACAGAATAGCGGCGTGAAACAACCACAACGTTGTGTTTCGCCGTGTGAGTGAGGTTACCGGAGGCCCAAACCCGCCCCTTCCCCTATTCCTTCCCGATCCTTATATCCGCAACCCCTATCACCAAAAGGCCGGCAACGCACTCGTAACTCCTTTGGTGTTGCGGGTGTCCATGGGCAGCGCCGATTGCTTACAGTCAGCTCGTTTGCCGACTTATACCATAAAAAAAAAACAAATCAATTGGTAGCTATTGCTTTAATACAATAGCCTAACTTTTTAGAAATAGCTCACCACTGCAGAGATACAAGTGAAAATAATAATTAATTATATTTTAATCGAAAAACTCACCGTTTTTAGCATGCATATTGACTCGAGGATTGCTCCACAACATCCAGAGAAGGATATGATAAACGCGATTACACCTAAAGTTATGAGAAAAGTTGGCAAAAAACCTATGTCGAGTTCTATATTAAATATCTCTTCCTGAAAGTATTTGTATCCGGTCACTATTGATACACCCAAGGCTAATATAGCAATGCTTGCGACCTGAAATGAAAAAAAAAACCGTTTTTTTATTATAAAGTTTGAGTAGTTATTGTTTAAAATGTACTTAAATGTATAAAATAATAGTTATAAAATCAGTTTGAGAAAAAAAATTTTTTTTCATAATTAGGTATTATGAAAAAAAATTTGTTTTACCTAAAAATACACGGTAAAAAAAAGGTTTTTAAATGAACTATACCTTGAATTTGATTCATCAAAACATAACATTTATAAATACAAATAAAACACTTAACATTTTTTTATACTAACCGTTAATATTAAATTAACTCCGACCAAAATATTTTTCGCTAGACACGAGCACATTTCGCTTTCTTATTTTTTTTTGTAATTAGTAATCACTTCACAGCCAGTCTGACTGAGGCAACAGTCTGCTTTTTAATTACTAAGCTTTTTAATATTATGGCACAAAAAATGTACTTGTTGCATATCTCGGAACTGATAACTGACAACTTATCATTGTTTAGTTGTTAATGCATATAGGGTGATTATAACCATTGATTACACGGTTCTTTTTCTGCGTAGATAAACCTTTCTATATTAGAAGTGAGATATGCTATATCAGTTGGTAATCATGTTTTACGGCATAACAATTACATTATTGATTTTGACGCTTAATTATATCCGTGTTTACGTTAACAGACGTCATCTTTAGGCCTTTACATCATGTTTTAAATCGGAGGCGATGAAGTTGGGGGAATTCCCTCGGTCGTCGATTCGAATGTTTAGATATTCTTTTATTTTTTGTTTTTTGAGGGGAAAATCATCAAATGACTTCTCCCTGACTAAAAACCCCCTGTCGCGGTGCCTCATTGCGCCTGCTTCGCAACCCCGGCTGACTATCAGCCCTATAGGGCCCCGTCTGAGGTGGTCTACTGACTCTTTGAGGCGCGGAGTCGATTCGAATGTTGCACATTAATTGTTTCGTTTCGTGTAGACGTAATTCGCACTACCCGTGTAAAAAAGACGTAAGTGAACTTGCGTCAAAATTTTTTTATTACGTAAATAAAACGAGCATCACGGTTTACACCTTATGTCAAAATTTCGTGAAGCTATTTACAAAAATGAAGGAATAAATGCAAAAAAACTAAAATTTTGCGACTTTAAAAAACATAAAAATCCAGCATAAAATAGAGGTATGCATATTTACATTTATTCGCTTTATAATTTATCCTGCTAATAAAGTCATAATAATGTTTACGTAAATTTTAAAAGAAGATTTACAATAAACTCTATAACGCAAATATAAATAATGACTTGTTCCTGTTTTTTTACAATCTAGGACTATTGTGTAATTCTAATTACTTATTTCTTCTACAAAACTTTTAGCTAATAGTTTATGTGTGATTATAGTTACATACTTTCTACCCAGCAAAACTTCACAACGTGTTACGTGTAGTTGCAGTTACTTCTTTATTACGCGAAATATTTTATAAATGATGTTGAGTGATTTTGAATACCTGCTTTTACAAGAAAAAATAAATAAAAATATGTTTGTGAAATTGAAATGAAATAAAAAAAATAGTCTGATTTAGTGTCGTATATAGTAAAAAGTACTTATTGGATGTATTGCACCGAACAACACAAGTCGCCTACACCGCATTGTGCCTACACCGGCTCGCGGGAGATTTCCATTATAAACGCAAGTACCTAAGTACCTCTCCCCGAACGGCTATAACTTAATAGTCGATCCTCCTATTGGCTCATCAGAAAATTGCCTCGTCCGGAGTATGGTGCCTTGTGTGGGCGCGCCGCGTATCCAAGCTGCTCGTGGACGCCGCGTATGGCACTGCAGGTCAAAGGATTGGGATGGCATGAGATCCTTCTTTGCATCCTACCCTTGGAGACGAGTTGGTTTCTTGCAGAATTATCCCAACGCTGCTGCTGACTCTCTTGCTGATGTGGTGTTGCAAGGGATGGAACTCTTCGTTCCGTCCTCTGTGGTCCCCGTCGGTGGCAGATCTCGGTCCCTGGTTCGGCTCTTCTTCTAGAAAATCTTCGTGCATAAAGCAAAAGCCTTACCCAGCCTTGGCTGATGCGGTGGTGGAGCGGGATCTAAATAAAGTTTAAAAAGAGGAGTATAACTTTGCCTCCAGGTCCTTCAAAAGAGTCATAGCGGGTCCAAATCAAACCATATCGGTAGGGTTGGAGAGAGGCTTGAGCGCCTTTTTTCAGGAACTCGTGCGTTCTGGTCTCTCGCCAAAGCTATCGAAGGCAATTGCTGCAGACCATCATTCTCATCTCTGCACGTGTGGGGAGAATCATTGGCGCACGACGCAAAGGAAAAAGCTCAGCTTTTGGGTTAATTCTTTGCGTCAAATTCGACATTGGATGGCGGGGGCGTAAGCGGCCCGGTTCTGCCATGGCACGGGTGTAATGCCGGATATTCGGTTTCACCAATGCTCGGTACGATTGGCGCTCATGTCTCTTGACATCCATAAGTCGAGTGGGTCTGACAAAATTCAACCCATTATGTTAAAGTTGTGCGCTTTAGAGTTGGCACCAGTCTTAACACGTCTTTTTCAGCTCTCATACTCTTCAGGCGTAGTCACGAAATTATGGAAGACAGCTTTGATCCACCCGATCCCTAAAAAAGGTGATCGCACAAATCTGTCCAATTACAGACCGATAGCCACAACTTCCCTCTTCTAAAATTATTTAATCATCTATTAACTGCCAGCTCCTTCGGTACTTGGAGGATTATCAGCTTCTTAGTGACCGACAGTACGGTTTCCGTAAGGGCCAGTCCGCTGGTGATCTCCTAGTTTACCTGTTGGGCACAGGCGATTGAGTCCAAGGAGGCGATTTTAGTCAGTTTGGACGTAGCGAAGTCCTTCGATCGGGTTTGGCATAAAGGGCTTTTTTCGAAGCTGCCTTCCTAATGAGCTTCCCGAGAACCTGTGTAAATGGGTATCCAACTTCCTTGCAGACAGAAGCATAAAGATCGCGGCGACGGTGAATACTCTGATTGCTTGTCTGTGAATGCTGGTGTCCCTCACTCTGTTCCTCCTACATATCAATCATATGTTGGATGACAGCAGGGGCACGCCTCTTACGCTGGCCGTGCTAACATTTCTTGGGAAAAAGTCATCGAGAGTCGAAACAGACTTGTCTGAAATCGAGACTTCTTTAGAGAGAATCTCAGATTGGGGTAGACTTTACTTGGTTAAATTTAACCGCACAAAGCCGTGTCTTTGTGCGGTTAAATTTAATAAATATCTGCGTGTGCACAGCTAAAAATCTGCCGTTGGTCGTATCTCCTCAAATTCAGAGCACCCCCCTCACAACCTCGGCCGGTATTGGGATACTTGGCGTCGACATATCAAGCGAAGTCCAGTTCCGCGGTCATCTAGAGGGTAAGGCCAAGTTAGCCTCGAAAAACTAGGTGTGGTCAATAGATCGAGGCAGTATTTCACCCCGGGGCATCGCCTGTTACTTTACAAGGCGCAAGTTCAGACCCATATGGAATACTGCTACAGCTTCTCCCCAGTAACAGCTTCTGGACAGCATTCAACGGCTAGCTGTCCGAATTGTTGACTGCCCTGTTATCTCGGACCGGTTGGAATCTTTGGCACTGCGTAGGGATGTAGCCTCGTTATGTGTTCTCTATCGCGTTTACCACGGGGAGTGTTCTGAGGACTTGTTCGATTTAATCCCCGTTGCTTCTTTTAGCTAACGTCCTACGTGAAAGCATTTTCATCCCCATCACATAGATGGTTGGCAGTCAAGTGCAATTCACGCGAAACTTCCCCCCTAACCCCCTAACCCCTCACAGCAAAACTTTGGAATATGATTGACCGATTCGACGTCCAAACCTTCAAGACACGACCGTACTCCTTCTTAAAAAGCCGGAAACGCACCTGTGTCTCCTCTGGTGCTGTGGGTGTCATCTGCTCGCAGATGACACCCGCAGCACCCGCAAACGAGCAGATGGAATGTATGGAATGTGGAATGAATGACTTTGGTAAGAAACTTAGTTGGAGTAAAGTTAAAGAGATTTCGGTATATCTTTAATGTCCGGAAAATTATACAAAGACTCGATAGTTCTATGTAGAGATAATAACATACCTCCACACTACCAGACTTATTAAAGGAGCATTTTTTTGCGAGAGGGAAATCGTCAAATGACTTTTCCCACCCAGGGCCGGGCGGGAGGGAGTGTCAGACTCTTACTGAATAAAAACCCGCCCGATTGTTCTCCTGCTCTGGGACGAGGTCGCGGTGCCTCATTGTGCTTACCCCGCAACCTCGGCTGAACATCAGCCTTATAGAGCCCCGTATGTGGTGGTCTTTTGGCTCTTGGAGTATCGCGCAGAACGCTACGCGCCGTACGCTCGGGTCTGGTTCAGGTCGGGCCGCGAGCTACGCTTACTCTCTGTCCGTTGCGGTGGCCGGAGATCATCTTTCGATCCCCGATGCCCGGAATGTCGCCTACCGCGGCAGCTGGGGCGCGAGGAGGATAGTTCCCTCACGCGCTCCGCTTCCTCCTTTGCGAGCATCACTGCTTCGCAGAAAGAGGAGACGGCTTCCCAGTTCCTTTCGCTACGAACCATGGCCTCGACTAGAGCCGGGCGCGAGAGTTCGAAGAGCTTAAGTATTCAATCTGCTGCCAGCGAGTCTGATTCCTAAATTGAAGATAATTAATAAAGGTCAACAAAATTAACCACTATTTTAAACATTTCTTGATTAATTATGCATGTGATAAACATTTTTTTAATAATAAAATTATAGCAATAACCCATTATTGATCGTAGAATACCCCTCATTGTTTTCATTTTCTCTCAATTATTTTGTTTCAGTATTTACAGTTTTGCCAAACATACACTATTTACTATAAGAATTAGGTATTGCATGATACAAATTTAATATTCGGTTACTTTCCGTATTATAAAAGCAATTTTTATAAATACACCTACTAAACTTAATTAAATAGCTAGCTAAAAATACGTAACTCTATTTACAAAAAAGGATTTTTCGTTAAATAACAACGTGATTACACTTACAACTCTAGATTATAACGAAATATAAGAGAGTGCAAAGCCGTAAGTAGAGTTAAATTAGTTAATATATTTAAAAATACAATAGTAAAAAGCAATAATTGTAGTTACTCCTGCAAATATGCGATGTGTTCCGTGGAATAAAGAAGTAACCGTGTTTTTTTAGATTATCTCGAAGTACATCAATCTGATCCCCAATTCAATAGCACGTGTAGTTGAAGGTAACTGTGACCTGCAATTTTCTCTTTGAAACATATTTCTAGACCTCATAATAAAAATATAGGACAGTTTTTTTAAGCTCCTGAAAAGTTGGTGAAAATCACTTACTTCCTTTTTCCACGAATGGTGCGGTATGTAGATGAGGAAGAGTTGTTCTCGTTTGATATTTTTTTTGTATTTTTATTTTTTTATGTATACACACATTTAAACAGGTAACGGGTTACCCGATAACAAGTAATAGACCGCCGTCAATGGAGAATCGTCATCGTCAATGAATCCACAACAACAAAGGAGTTACCATTGCGTTGCCGACCTTTAGAGTTTAGACGTTTTGAAGATTTAGGTATTAGGGGAGGGGAAAGATTGGGATAAACGTATAACTTATTACTTGTATAAAATAGGGTACTTTTCCGTAGGTACCCTACATAGGGGTCAATTGAAAAACCAAAGAGAGTCTGAATGATTACAGAAAATTATAAATACATAAAAATACTTACTGGATTTGTCGAGCTATGACTTGCTCTTCTTCGTTTTTTTATGTTTTACTTTGTAGGTAAATCCGATGGGTGCAAAGTTAGGTTAGCTCTCTCATCATCATCTTTAGGCCTCAGATTAGAAGAAAGTTTTTCTTTTTTTAGATAAGTACAAGAAATGTGTCCTTTTTTTAGGTCTATGATAAAAAAACAATCTGTTGCGATGAACATTATACACATGGATAATGGTTGTATTGTGGATATCAGAAAAATAGCACCTTGGTTGAAATTGTTGGTAGGTTGGTAAAAGATTTTACCAACCTTTTTTTGAATTTGAGAGACATCAAATATTTTTTGATCAATAAACATGAGTTTTCAAATTAGACAAAAGGTACTTTGCGGAAAAAACGGCAGCTAGGCAATAAGCAGCTGAGCCACGTGTTTTGGATTCTACTCTCGCACGGATCAACTCTCGCAATCCAAAAATATTTTGTTCTCAGTTTGCGTGTAAAGTGTAGGTATGTGAAGTTTGTAAAAACACGACACAGGACAAAAATCCGAGTGTGGAACGTTTCTACATATACATAAAATGAAATTTCTCATGGTCTTAGTATTGAGTGGATAAATTACAACATTAATTTAATTAAACTGATAGTGTAGATTCTTATCAGATATCGCGGATAACAATCTGCGACAGCACATTTACATTTTATTAAGTAAAATTCTAAATACCGGAAGAATGTACCTAAGTGATTTTCTTTTAAGTCCGATTGTACTGTTTTCTATTTTTATTGTGTTAGGTGTGAAGTTTGGCACAAAATATAGTCTTTTGCCTAGATTAATCTGGGGACTAAAAGCCACCCAGTTTCTCTTTCCAATGTTTTCTTTGCCAAAAGGAAAAGTTGATTGTTAATGAAATACCTAGGCTAACTTCATTGCGGTGTCAAGCGTGTTGCAAATGACCGATAACATCACTTCTTTTGTTAGAAATCGGAAATTTTTGTTGAATGTACTAAAAATTGACATCAAAAATATAGCTGGAAAAGTGGTTGATTGTTATGCAGGGTCACAACCGTCTCAGGAAGAATTAAAAATTGGTTTTCCCGGCAGGATCTGCGGCCTTCCTACACCGAGCTGGGTCGCAGTTCATCATTGCGCTTGCACCCCTGGCTGCCATCTGTCTGTGTGTCTATGTAATTATCTGATGAACTTTGGATTATCTGATTTTCCGATGGATTGGATTCTGTTATTATCTGATAAAGTTGATTATCTGTTATAGACCAGAACTCGTACCTATGAGGGCGTACCTACGATTGATGTGATCACTGGCGAGCCTAGGTGTACGTACCTACAACCAAAAAATCAATATAACAACGAAAATAATGAAAATTTGAAAGTTCTACCATGAACGCCACGCCATGGTAATTTATTTATTGCTAGAATGTATGACTGTGATGTATAGAGACATATTTGCCTGAAGCATCGTATCGCGACATTACTCTTAACAAAGCTGTTCCTATCGCAATCGCGGCCAGACAACAAAACCCACTACGCCTTGCATGTGTGTCTCTAAACATAGTTTAGGTAAGACACCGATCACCGATGCCGATGTATTATCATCTAAAAAACAGTAGATTTGTACTGAAAAGACAAGATGCTGTTAAGCATGCTTCAATTCATGGCAATATATTTTCCGCCGTTTAAAAGGCCTCTAGCTTGTTTCGATGATTTCTAAACGACTGACAATCCATAGACAATAAATAAAATATAGGGTTTGACAGTTTATGTCAAAATAAACGAGACACTGGATTTGTTGTGTTGTTATACTTTGTTAATTCATTCCTTTTTATTAAAGTTATGGCTGAATCCGATGGTGATATAGAGTTTTTGGATGAAGATGCAGATATTGTTCAACAATGCGTTCAAGCAGTTCCAGTACAAGTCCCACATTTAGTACCCCGTGTCGAAGAGAAGTTAACCCCATTGCTAGTTGAGCGCCAACCGGCAGAACGTAAACGAAAAAAGAGAAAGGATGATGAAGATTCTGATTATGATCCTAGAAATGACTTCGTTCCTGCTAGCCCGCCGAGTACGAAAGGCAAAAGAAAGCGACAGAGCTTAGTCAAAAATAAAGTAAAAACATACCACGGTAAGGAGGCTGGTAATTCTTCAAAAGTAGGTTCTGCCAAGAAGATGAAATATCCACCTCCCAAAGAGCCTACAATAGATCGAAAACTTTGTCAAATAAGGATCCCTGACTATGATGACCCACTATGCTTGCCAGTGAAGGCTATAAAAAACGAGGAAACTGATGAAAAGAGGTTGAATAACTGGAACAATGTGTGTTTGGAGCATTTCAAACATTGTGACAACTTACTAAAGCCAGAGAGAGGAGAAACTTTTAGTTCTACTAGAACTGTTGTGTTCCGTAATGTTCCCAACAAACAAACAGGTTTGTACTATTAAATATTACAGCCAAAGTAACTCAATCGAGGTCTTCTAGGCAATGTAATTCTCAGGGCCCCTTTTCTTTACCCTTTTATGAATGGATGGCAGGGTATTGTTACTTTTTTGTCATGATCATCTTCTGGTATGGCATTAAATTATAATTTTGTCCTCTTGGTGGCCTAAAGGGTGGTGCGCTAATTGCATTACAAATGTTTAGTTTTTAGAAACTCAATTAAACTGACTCTATCAAGACTATCACACATAGCTTATGCACTCAACCTAATTATGCTCTCCAAAAAATTATCTCCGTAATGAAATTACTCAATAAAAACTTACAGGAAAACCAGAGACGACAATATGGAGTAAGACATGCGTTGAAAACGAAGACGGTGACAAGAAGTCTGAAATCTTCCAGTGCGTACTTCCACGGTACAAGGAGAAAAAAGTACTGACAACTTTTGGCCTTACATCACGGAGACCTAAAGCGTACCATATTACGGATGAGGTGATTCTAAGTAAAGAAGAGAGTAAGGACGGAGAAGTCCTTGTTGCATACAAACCGAAAGAATCTTCTTCAGCTGTGTACAAGTTGATTACCGCAAGTGACAGGTTAGCTAGTTATTTATTTTACTTATTTGGGGTTGCTGGTTGTTAGTGAATGATATTTAAGCACATGATTGTACTCATGATAACAAAAAACTTTCCCAAAGGATTCTTTTTCTTCTTCTTACAAAAAACTTTTTGTTTAAAAAAAACCGCCCGCCGTGCATCGCCTGATCAGCTGTTAACTTCAAGGCCTCTAGTGACATGAAATTTACATTTACAGTGATTAAGTTATAAAAATAAAATTTTGGGTAAACTTACAACGTGATTCGCCTAGACTTTTTTAAGGAGTGGAATTCCATAGTAGTTTTTTTTCCCACAAAGTAAATTAGTTATAGTATATCTATGGGTGGTGTGCTCCATCGTTAGTCACATCATGGTTTAACATCGTATTTAAAAAATAGGCTTCATGCAACTTCAATTTGAATTTATCCGTAGTCCCAATCGCCAAAAGAAGATTATTAAATTTTTACGGATCCTGCTACTGAGAACGTGGTTCGAGATTGTGTGGTACCAGTCGCCGGAAGCCTCAAAAAAAGGTTAGAACAGAGTTAGCAATGTTAAGGTAGAGTTGGCTAGAGCGGGAGCAAAGCTGCAGGCAAAAGATTACAACATTCTTGATTCTAACTAACTAGGTGTAACCTTATAAAATTCCTCATACCAGGAAATCATCAGACATGAAAGATGAATCTGAAGAAAAGGACGATGATGATGACATGAAGATGTATATGAAGGAGCTGGCGTACTGCAAGATGTGTGCTCCCTGCTTCCAGACCTCCTGGCGAGGGGTTAAAAAGACCACTAAGAGTAAGTCCGTTATTGCTACTTTTTTATAGGATAGTTCGGCAAACGAGCTCACGGATTATCTGATGGTAAGCAATCGGCTCCCCCCCATGGACACTCGCAACACGAAAGCTTAGAGTACGTTGCCCACCTTTTGGGGATAAGGGTTTTGGATATTCAAGGATTGGGAAGAAGTATTGGGCCTCCGTTAACCTCTATCACTCAACGTAATATGGTCGATTTGGTGGTAGCTACGTCCCGAAGTCTACCAAGATGAAGGAGTTATAAATAAGTTGTTTTCTCCATCCTCAGAGAGCATCACATGCCCCATCTGCACTCGTTCCTTTGTGACTGTATACAATCTACTGGCTCACTTCAAGACACACACTTCAGAAGATGTACAGAAATACAAAGCTGTTATATCTTCTATTTTGGCTGAGGTAAGGGATTATTATCGATTTATACTATAATATAATATTATAAAGCTGGAGAGTTTGGTTGTTTGAACGCGCTAATCTCAGAAACTACTAGTTCGAAATGAACTTTTTGTGTAGTATATTTATCGGAGAAGGCCTTAGGCTATAAAAAATCACGCTACGATTTGTTCGAGAAACCGCGCGAGAGTAGCTAGTGATTTTATATAGACATTGATTTTATGTCATATGTCAAAAGAGCAGACGGATTACCTGATGGTAAGCAATCAGCGCCGCCCATGGACACTCGTAGTAACAAAGGAGTTATGAGTGCATTGCCGGCCTTTTGTGATGGGGGGAAGGGAAGGATTGGGCCTTTGAGTAATTCACAGGGCTGTGGTTTTTTCACGCCGGTGTTCTGTAAGGCCGTGGTATCACTACGGTCGAGCCGACCCATTCGTGCCGAAGCCTAACACTCCCACACTTCGATAAACTTACATATAGTACTTATATTCAATGCAAATAAATGCTGATTTTATTTTATTGTTTTTGTGATTACAGATAGTGGACTACCACTACAAATGCCGCGTGTGCCAGGCCCAGTTCATCAGTATAAAGAAATTGAGAGAACACGTCGCCACTCATCAAGGTAATATACTCTTATATTTCAGGCTGCATAACTTAGTTACTACGGTCTATCTTGCCAATTTCATCAATATTCATCCAGTAGTTCTTACGTGAAGGAGTAACAAACACCCAGCGATACTTCACTTAGGAATTGTGACGTCATCAGTTGAATGTTGCCAATCTTCAATGTGTGTTGTCACAACACCTAATACTATTTTACTAAATACAAACAAACAAACAAAAGGTATTTATTCGCGTCTGGGAGGCATAAAAGTCACAAAACGAACAATAATAAAAATAAAAATACATAAAGAATGATTGTTACCTAATTACCGAAGTAATCGATGACATTGGTCCTTCGAGCCGGATCAAAACCCAGTTCAAAACCCAGTTCAAAACCCAGTTCAAAACCCAGTTCAGAAGCCAGTTCAAACCAGTGCAGTGTTAAACAGTTCATCTCAGACCAGTGCAGTGCAAAACCAGTTCAAACCAGTGCAGTTGAAATCTGTGTAGTTCAATAGTTCAAATATACGAACCAGCAGTTCAAGACTTCAAGCACTATATACGTGGTTTAATTTCAACCCTATTAGTTGCTTCACAAGGTCATCGATTACTTCGGTAATTAACAATGATAACACAATACAACAAAAGTAGAGGGTAGGAGAAAAATATGCGTCCGAGCACCCGAAATGGCCCTCGCTCAGCATTATGCAGCGACATCATACAAGACAGTGTCGCGGCGCTGATTTTCAAATGTTAATAAACTTAATTAAGTTTTTTATTTGTCAACAGGGCATGAGCTGTTTAGATGTGAAATCGGCAACCACATGGCGAGATAGAAAATTATGAAAGTAATAGTTACAAAATATACGATTTACGACCACAGTCCAATTGTTTCCTTGAATGAATTGTTTTTATCGGCGTGTATTAATCCTTGTTATCAACTTCTGATACATTATCGTATTAAAAGTTATATAATCGTCTAATACAATATATGTGATTCCCCTTGTTAATAGTTTAATGGTATGTTTACACGCTTGGCACGCCTCTACGAGCATCCACATATACAAGCCTCTAAACATTTGGCGTGGCTTGCAAGGGCTTGTCGGCGATCCCGTCCGGTGTCGGTTTTTTGGACACAGCTCGAAGTAAAATTGGGGCAAGCGTTTGCGACGCACGTATTTACACGGCATGTAAAGACTTGGAGCTTGTGAACGTTTGCCAAGTCTCAGTAAGAGTGTAAACGTACCAGAGGTATTTTTCTTTTTATGTGACACTAGCTATTATCACGCTGTTTCACCCGCTGTTCGGCTCTTTTTGATCGTACCGTGATTTTTATAACCTATTCGAACATTGTACGAAGATATATAAGGAACATTGTCATCTATCAGTGAAAGAATTTTGGCAATCCGACCAGCGGCTCGAAAGATTACTCGTACATACAAACTAGCCAACTTACATGTTTATTAGTATAGATATGGCAAATTAACAGATAGTTAGCAATCAGGGTTGTTCGTGCATACCCCATTTTTTTTTCGAGGGGAAAATCATCAATTGACTGCTTCTGCCCAGAGCCGGGCGGGAGGGAGTGTCAGACTCTTACTGACTAAAAACCCCCCTGTTCTTTCTCCTGCTCTAGGCCGAGGTCGCGGTGCCTCATTGCGCTTACCCCGCAACCCCGGCTGAACATCAGCCCTTTAGGGCCCCGTCTGTGGTGGTCTATTAGCTCTTTGAGGCGCGCGCGAACGCTACGCGCCGTACGCTCGGGCCTGGTTCTGGTCGGGCGGCGAGCTGCCCTTACTCGCCGACCGCAGACTTACGGTGGCCGGAGATGAGGTTACAAGTGTGTTGGCAACTTTTTTTGGATTGGGGAATTAAGGTAGTCAGTTTGAGAGACAATTGTATTGGGATTAATATATTTTACTGCGTTTTTTTCTTATTTCAATGATCGATGTATGTATATTATTGATGGATGTATATATATTATTATATTTTTTATAAAGTAAGTCGGTAAACTAGCATACTGATTACGGCAAAGAAGTTATGTGTAAGATGCCTGCATTTTGGGGATCAGGGTATCGAATATTTAAAGAATAAGGAGGCATGGGGAGAAGCGAATAATTAGGCCTCCGGTAACCTCACTTACATGGCGAAAAAATGCTGTCTTTATATATGTATATACATGGGTATTAATATCGGTAAGTAAAATAACTTCGGCTCAACACAACAATATCATTTGAGTATGGCTGTGGATGCTAATAGCGATATCTAGTTGTCAGTGAGTAGATGCCTGTGTTTATGCACCAGCATAAGCACACACACCTGCTTGTGATAAAATCCAAAATGGAGCGTCACATCTGTAGCATAAAAACAAGCTAAATTTTGACTCAAAATACTGAGGCAAATGTGAATTTCCTTTTATGGTAATCAGTTTCCTAATATCAACTTTCAGATGTAGCGCCATCTGTGTTTGAGTAATAGCATTAGTTTTCAATATTGCTATTTTTGGATACAAGATGGCGTTAAGAGTTGAAGTGAACCTTTTACAATAATTTTTTTTTTCCTAAATCTCGTACTTATCTCGTAATTCTATTTGTTACTGTGCTACACGATTAATTAATGGATGATGCTACCTATTAAATATTGAACTCTGCATTGTGTAGCTAGTCTTCATAAATGTTATTTAGTACCTACCAATACTAAAATAGCAATCAGCCAATAAGGTATATAATAGTAATATAGGTATATTAAGTTCCTGTTAAAAAATGAATATTGCTTGTAGTAGGGTCAGCCTTGCAAGCGCGGATCCAGCCTTCAAAAAAGGTTGTGGTCACAGCTACTAGAAAAACGGCTAAGTACGAGTCGGAGCATGGACATGCTCATTAACAATCATGCAAATCGTTTATGAACTTATGAATTAGATTTCCTTTTTTCTGAGCATCAGGACTTTGGCCTTAGGAATGTAAATAAACTTAGGAAGAAGTCGGACACGATTTCTTCTAATTTCTAATAGTCAGTTTCGATCCAAACCTATTTCAATCACAAGTGTATTAAGGTTGTGGGCATGCCCATCGTGCCCATCAACGGTGGATCCGCCCTTGCAGCCTTGTCTATAATCTGGTGGTTGTGTACCTATACCTACCTACGCATACAAAAGTATGTTGCTCCTATAACATGTACGGGTTTATTTGTAGGGAAGTTGTACACAAGATGAACTAAATTACTTTTTATTGAAGTATATAGAATACTTACTTATAAACGTACCTATTTATCTGTAGGAGCTTTTCCTCGACCCTCCACAATAAATATCTACATAGGTTTAATGAATCCGATTAATCAACGTAGTATCAGATTTTATTATATTACTCGACCCCTTCCAAGGATCAGACAAAGTGAATTGGACTTAAATTTAAATTCCATTAGGTATAGAATGGAATCCACTTTCTAATGGGTCAGAGTATGTTTTTGAAAAAAGGGTATTTGGTTTATTGTTAGGTAATTTATGAGCTATTTAGTAAAGGTAAGGTAAAATATATTTTGTTACCATTTCTTTCAAACTGTTGTCGTAAGAGATGAACAAAGATCTGGGACCCAAAGATGGGGCAGTAGCCTAGGCGCAAAATAAGTCTTAGAATGTTGCAAATTCGTGCCAAAGCACGAAAACAGTTAAAATATTGTTTGTTCCTAATGCATACATAATTATATCTATAACAGTGTTAAGTGCAAAGTAGGTAGGTATGGAACTCGATGACCTCGACCATATCTAGGTGACTCTGGAGTGACCGATCCAAAACCAACCACGTTGCCGGCTTACTAGGATTTTAAAACTAACAGAACTATCGATATCTTCTAAAATCATACTCCGGAATCAGATGGCAAAAATGGCTAACCTAACCAAAGCCACAACAGTCCGTTGTCCGGCTCTTGTATTAAAGCAAATAGTCGAACTAGTTGTCAACAGGTTGGCTACAGGTTTTTACTTTTCAAGTACGAAGAAGCAGGTGCCATAACTAACGAATACTAGAGTTTGAGAGAGATGGCTCGTGTCGACCGGAGTGATACCACGGCCTCATAGAAAACCGACGTGAAACAACCACAGCGTTGTGTTTCGCTTTGCAACGCAGTCGTTACCTACTCGTCCGTTGTTGCGGGTGTCCATGAGCGGCGCTGATTGCTTACCATCAGGTAATCTATCTGCTCTTTTGCCGACCAATACCATAAAAACACAAGATTTGTATTACCTGCCAAAGAACCCAGAACAATCCTTACGGGATAATAGTGATTTTGTGTGTGGGGGGGGGGGGGGGGGGGGGAGAAATCGTCAATTTGTGAGGAATTGTCAGTCTGTTACTGACTAAAAACCACTACGTTCCTTTTCCGCTCCATGTCCTCGATGCCCGACGCGAGAATTCGCTGCTTCCGATCCTTTCCCTGAGGACGCGGCGGTGCTCAGCCTAAGCAAGGGGATAACTGAGCTAAATTTGCGATTAAGCGCTTACTTTGCGATTAAAATCATCAGGTAGTAATAGACTACCGCGGCCTTGGCCTGAAACAGAATGAATGAGGGGATTTTTTAGTCAGTAAGAGTCTGACAATACTTCTCGCCTTACCCTGGGCGAGAAGTCACTTAAGGATATTCCACTCACAAAACAAAAATGGGTTGTTAGACACTATCGTCAGAAAGAACCGGCGACAAAAGAACAGATTGCCAGCCCATTTATTATTGATAGAAAAGAAATACTGGCATTCAATAAACGCACCCTCCACAATTTACAACTTGTCTCTAAGGACACGCACACGATCGACGACCGCAGTCGAATTTTTTTCTCTACCCATAGAAGCGTGACGTCACATTTTCTAACAAAATTTCTAACCCTCATTGCAAGGTCATTGACTCATGTTTACGCTACTAGGGATGAAAGTTCAATGAACCCACCCTTGCTTACGTCACACCTTCTAATGCTTTTTTGGGGTGCCAAAAGTTGAGGGTCCGAAAATTGTTTGTGTGTGATAGCCAATGTATCGGGAACTATCGGAGGCTAGAGGATTAGGATGGCACCAATGCTTAGTGTGTCTCGATGGCTATATGTAGGCTACAATACTTGATTAGTTTCTTGCGATCGCTAGAAACTTTTTCTCAATCACTTCGCGAAGAAGAGGAACCTAGACTCCCAAGGCGCCCGAGACCCGTCTTTTATCCCTGCTCGAGTACTTTTTCTACTTTATAAAACCATGCCTTACACTATGATTTTTTTCTGTGTTGTGAGTGCGTTTACAGACATACAAATACACAAGCCACCCAGACCCTAAAAATCAGTTTGTAGATCATACGAAGTGTTGTTAAGTGTGATAATCGAATCTGCGATGCGTATCACAATAGCCAGTTGCCCAGCCAGCAGTGGTATATTGCTGTCTAAATGTTACCAAAAGCCGTAATTTAAAGTAAAGGATCCATGTTTGCTCCCTACAAGTCTATACTTCTATACTAATATTATAAAGAGGTAAAATTTGTAAGTTTGTATGTAGGGAGTAATCTTTGGAATCGCTGGTCGGATTGCCAAAATTTTATCACTGATAGATAGCTAAAATGTTCCTGAGAACTATAGGCTATAAAAGCGCGTGAGAGTGAGTTGCTAGTAGTATCATAAACGTCGGCAGAGCGATGAAGAAGGAAGAAAGAAAGAGGCCATCTTCATTCTGTTTTAATTTTTTAAGTTTATCTGAGAGCGCTGCTATTCTGCTTCTAACAAAAAGTATCTATCCTAAGGCAGAGATTTTCTATGTACCAAAGTAGTAGAGGATTCTTAGCAGTTGTCTCGAAGAAATTGCGTTCTATATTCAAAGTTTTCTGGTTTCTGCCTTTTTTGTTGTGTGCAAATAGTCAAATAACTTCTCCCGCCCGGATCGGACGTGAGGGAATGTCAGAATATTACTGACTAAAAACCATTCCGAGACTTCTGTTTCAGACTGGGGCTGCAATACTTACCTTACACTCGCAACTCCCAGAATGAGAGGCCCTGAGGCAGCTTTAAGGACACCCGAGACGCAGGAGTCTGAGGAAAATCAGGTGTCTCCACATCGATGACTTAACAGTAAATATTAAGCTCCAAATTTTGCCTAATGGAATACCCATATTTAGCCAAAACACTCAAGTAAAACGGTCTGGAAACATTGTAGAAACCTACTACACTCTTAGCATAGGTATTCCAGATGAGGCATCGCGACCTCAGCCCAGAGCAGGAGAAGGATCAGGGAGGTTTTTAGTCAGAAAGAGTCTGACACTCACTTCCCCTCACAAAAAAAAGAGCATAGGTATTCGATATACTTACCTAAAAGGAGGCCCTCCGCTTGAGATCGATTTTGAAAGTTTTATTGTGACAATAAAATAAAAGTTCTCTTTTACTAGCTTTTGCCAGCGGTTTCGTCTACGTTTCTAGGATAAAATGTAACTGATGCGTCATTTCAGACTATAATCTATCTCTGTACTAAATTTCATTCTTATCTATTGAGTCATTTTTATGTTTAAGACTATCAAACAAACATACCAACAAACTTATCTTAACACTAGCTATTCTCGCGTGGTTCACCGGCTCCTAGAGATCGTAGAGTGATGTTGTAGCCTAAATCCTTTCTCGATAAATGGACTAACAAACACAAAAAGAATTGAAAAGTTCAATTCGAATCAGTAGGTCCGGAGATAACACGTACAAACAAACAAACAAACTCTTCAGCTTTATAATATTATAATATAAGTATAGATCTGATGAATGTTAAGCCAGTCAAAATATCATCCCTCACAGAACATTCACAAAATTGCGATCCTCTATCGAATAACGCGTCGATATCTGCGAACTACAAAACGAAGCGATTTCACCCACCCACCCCTACTTCAAACACTGAACATTGAAACATGCTGAAATCACCCTTATTTCAATCGTACCTAAATGTTAAGTTAGCGTGTTGCTTGGGATGGGGTTTCCGAGTTGAAGGGTGCATCAAATTTTTTTGACAGTGAGTGGGTTTCCGATATTGGTCTCTTTATGCTTTGATATGTCATTTCTAGCGTTGAAGGAGTTTGAATAATGTTTTTGTTGAGTTAAATTATTAATTAACACGGACAGTAAAATTGATTGAAAGGCCATGAGGAAACATGGGCTTTAACAACGTAATATAGAAGTATAAAATTACTAATCCATCATTCACAAATGGCCAAAAGTTTGGCAACGCACTTGTTACACCTCTGGTGTTGCGGGCATAGACTATGGTTGCGGGTGTTTCTTCTTTTTTTATGTTATATGTCGGCAAACGAGCAGACGGATTACCTGATGGTAAGCAATCAGCGCCGCCCATGGACACCCGCAACGGAGGAGTTACGAGTGCGTTGCCGACCTTTTGGGGATTTGGAGATTAGAGAAACTTTAAGGGCCTCCGGTAACCTCACTCATACGGCGAAACACAACGCTGTGGTTGTTTCACGCCGGTTTTCTGCGAGGCTGTGGTATCACTCCGGTCGAGCCGACCCATTCGTGCCGAAGCACAGCTCTCCCACACTTTGTCCCAAACTTTTCTTGTTACTGTCATATCACATAAAAAATCTTTGAGCAAGTACAATGAGTAATTCTCACGCATTTTCCGTGTGAGGCAAGGTATTTATCTCACAGCGGTTTTGGGAGGTAATGGCGGGCTTGTCTCATTAAGAAAAAAAACTAAAAGTGCACAAAAAAATGTCAGCTCAATCGGTTGAAGATATTATCTGCTTACAAAAAATTACACGTTGTCTTTAAGCAAATAGATTTTAAAAAGCTAGTTAAAATTAATTCAGTTACGGCTTTACTAGTCAAGAAGCAATTAGGCAAAAATATGAAACAAAAATTGTATTCAGTTCATGTATTGATTTAACTTTTTTAATAATGTAGAATTACGTGCGTTTTCTGGATCTTCTGTGTGTTTTCTTCTGTTGTGGCTTTTCTTGCTTATTGCAGTTGTTTTCAGTATCAGTTTTCTTCTTAGGAGTTTTCATAGAAACCTGTAATACGGAGATATTTTTATTAATCAGGTGTGCAGTCAAATGCCAACCCTATGTAGAATGTTTTAAATACTATTTTCTTTGTTAATTATTAGTCTGTTATATCTTTATTTAGTTATCGTTATTGTTATACCTTTTTTCTTTTTTTCTCTCTGTTTGTGAACCTATTTTTTTTATTTCTAATTTTCGTGTTATATAAATGAATAGGTAAATGCATTTTTCATTTATTATTTCTTTATTTTAAAATGCAATAAAAGCATTAAGCTTTTAATGGTAATGTTGTCATGGCTGTACAGCATTCAGTGATGTGAGATTTCTCGTTCAAATTCTAAATTAGAATTTATTTCTTGAAGTTATGATAATAAAAAATCTATTTCGTCCGTCAACAAAATTAGACAGTAAAGATTTAGTAGATTTTATAAGTACGTATCTATGGAAGTAACATAGATACGTATACAGGATGTCCGGTAAAGAATGGATAACCTTGAAATGCCATTTAGTATATCCTTTGGCCATTCAGAAAAAACAACGAAAAGAAAAGTATCATAGGTAGTACCTAAATTATTATGTCTTGAAGTAAAAGAACTGGGGCTAGTGGTAATACAAAATGATCTTTTAACATTTACGTTCATTACATTACTGCATAACCAGGATGATTAAACATTGCTTTAAAAATAAATTTTGCACGATTTGTCTATAATAAATTAATTTGCAAGTTTTTTATAATTTTTTGAATGGCCCTAAGATATAATACTTAAAGGTATTGCAAGGTTATCCATTCTTTACCGGTCACCCTGTATAGGTAACATGGCGCTAGCTTGAACTTGAATCTAAGTAATATTAATTCTTATACGTCGAAAAAGGTACACGTGTCTATTACCACCATAGATGTGATCCGACAGATACGGACCAAGCAAATATGGTACCGCGACCTAGGCCTTGTGCAGAAGAAGGTACGGGAAGATTTTTAGTCCGTAAGCGTTTGTCAAAAGTATTGTCAAGTATTGTGGCGCCCACTTCAGGGAAGCAATATCAAGTGTTAGTTTTTTGCTGATCGTATTGATATCGTTAGAGTTACTCCTCGACCACAAACCTTCAAAAAATCCATTTAAAATAAAATTTCAATAAAAATATGCATATGCACAGAGCATAGAGCACAGTTCTGAGGGTTTGCACCAAGTGAGGCTAGAGACTCCAACTTCAGACCTTGGCATCCCCCAGAATTTGTCGCCCTGGGCCATCGCCCCATCACGCCCCCCCTCCTAACGCCGGTACTGGTTTGTCACTCCTTCCAGCCTCTCTATGGGCGACAGAAGTAATTTGATTTGGTTTTTTCTGCATATAGACTATAATCTACCTACATCCATCATCAGCCTAAGTGCCCACTGCTGAACAAAGGCTTCTTCTCACACGGAAAAGGTTTTGAGCATTAATCACCACGCTTGCTTAATGAGGGTAGGCGATTTGAAACTTATAATTAGAAATTATAAGTCCAGGTTTCCTCACGATGTTTACCTTCACCGTATGTTAGTGGTGTCTAAATAATCATAGAAAGAACATATAACTCGGAAAAAGTCACATTGGTACTTGTCTGGTTTCGAATCCACACCCTCATGCATGAGAAGCGGGTGCCTTAACCTCGGGGCCACCACGACCTGGCACAGATATATAATCTACATATATCTGTGCACATTTATATTGTTTTTAAATTTGATTAGTAAGTTACAACTTACAATAAAGTTGAGTAACCTATTGTTAATCTCCTAGGTTGCACCGGACTTGCAATCACTGATAAAGTTCCAAATAATCAAAGCTTTCATCTGCACTAATGGCCGTTGAACTAATCCTTTATACAATCTCGAATTTCAATTAGTGCCACCGCTAATTGAACTCAGCGTCCGGCCGGCAGGTAGGGGATGAATGCCACACAAGCACCTCCCTGCCCCCCCCAAGAGAGGGCGCTGTCTGTCTGTCTGTGACCATGGTAACTCCCTCACCGCTACTATTATTAATTTTGACGAATACTTTTGATTGATCGGAACATCAAATGCAGGAATTTTATTTAGCATAGGGCTTGTATTAATTAAATACTCTGACGTACTGTTGTTGTGTTTTTTTTTATCTGTTCTTTTAATTTCAATATTCTGTTTGTGATGTTTAGACGTGATAGATTAAAATTGACGTTGGTATTTTTCTGAGTGCCTGAGTGAATATTGTTTGAAGTAGGTTCTTTTTGTTTATTGTATTCGATAAAATAATGATCTAAAATGTTTGTATGTTGTTTTGTTTTTTTCTAAGTCTATACATATACATATAAATGTTTTAACGACTTTATACCAGAATGGACTAATACATTTTTTTAACATGTTTTCGTTGCCAAATGTTTTATAGATTTCGAATTTATTACACACGCACGAAGTTTAGGATGTTCTCAAATGTTTTTGCAGATGATATTAGGTTTATTGAATGTGTTATGTAAACTTCTAATCATCATTTCTTAACTAAAACGCTTCCAATGAAATGCTTTTATATCTATTTTTTAAACCACTTCTAATAGAAACTTCGGCGTGAAACAACCACAGCATTGTGTTTTGCCGTCGTCGTCCAGTCTTTCCCCTCTCATCTAATCCCTAACCCTAATCTACAAAAGGTCCACAACGCACTCGTAACTCCTGCGCTGTTACTACAGACGGGGCCTAGGGATGATGTTCAGCCGGGGTTACGGGGTAAGCGCAATGAGGCACCGCGACCTCTGCCCAGAGCAGGAGAAGGAACAGGGGGTTTTTAGTCAGTAAGAGTCTGACACTCCCTCCCGCCCAGGGCCGGGCGGGAGAAGATATTTGATGATTTTTCCCCTCACAAAAAAAAAAACTCCTACGCTGTTGTGGGTATAACGGGGTAATTCGTACCGGTTTTCTTCACAAACAATCATAAGGAAAATCCTACAAAAATAGTCTTTTTATTCGGTACCTTGTTTGTCTAGTCATAACAAATGCATATTCTATATCATCAAGCTGTGTACAATGCCCGGAGGTGGCAGATTATCAGGGGGAAACATTATTAAATACCACTCGCAAAGGGATTTTTGTTGGCGTGCACTCGCGTCGAAGGGAGAGAGTGGGTAGGTAGGGGGGTGGTTTTGATCGCCGGACATCGCTTATGAAGTATTTATTGAGAGCAAAATGTGTATTTTTGATTTTCTAATTTTGACACTGTTTAGTTTCTTTATGTGTGTTGTAATATTGCGTGGTATAAACGAAGATTGTGCCGCGTCAAAATTAAATGCTGATTGACTGTATGGTGAAAATCCCATCGTTTTCATAATTACACCAAATGTAAATGTAATTAAAGGCATTTCTATCTTCTTATCTGCCCTTTTTATTATATCGGCAACTCGACTAGAGCGAACATACATTTGTTAAGACAGCCATTATCTCGCGTGTATCACTGTGTCCTAGTGTAACCATATTTCTTTAGTAAATCGTTTAAAAATGACTCACGGAACGCCGTCCTATAAGTACGTACCGGAAAAAGATGAAAAAAAATCAATCTACTATAACAGCCGATAAGATGTAAAGTTAATAATGTAAAAGGTTTTTGTGAATAAACTAAAAAAAAAGTAAAGTAAGTACTTAGATTTTGTAATAAGTACATTTTGTTTATCATCAAAAGTTCTAGCTTGGTAAACACCCACAATTCCAAAGGTGTCGTAAGTACGTTGCCGGTCAGCCGGGGTTGCGGGGTAAGCGCAATGAGGCACCGCGGCCTCGGCCCAGAGCAGGAGAAGGAACAGGGGGTTTTTAGTCAGTAAGAGTCTGACACTGCCTCTCGCCTCACCCTGGGCGGGAGAAGTCATTTGATAATTATATGCCATAACAAAAAAAGTGCATTGCCGGTCTTTAAGAAGTTAGAGATTTGGGTGTTGGGAAAATCCAAACTATAATATTATAAATGCGAAAGTAACTCTGTCCGTCTGTCTTTTGTTCACGCCTAAACTACTGATCCAATTTTTGTGAAATTTGGTACAGACATAGTTTGGAACTCGAGAAAGGACATAGAATAGTTTTTAAATCGAGTGCGTTGCCAACCGTTTAGGGATTAGGAATTTGGAGATTTAGGGATTGATGAGGGATTAGGGGAGGGGAAGAATAGAGCCTTCGGTAACCTCACTCACACGGCGAAACATAACACTGTGGTTGTTTTACGCCGGTTTTCTGTGAGGACGTGGTATCACTCCGGTCGAGTCGACCCATTCGTGCCGAAGCATGGCTCTCCCACACTCGAAATGCAAATAGAAGCGTATAATTTAATATTCATGTAATATAATTAGTTTCCCCATCGGTCAGTAATCAGCTGTGTTTGTGTCATTGATTTAAATGCAAGTCGTGTACAAGTCACACCTCGGTGGGTGCACGCGTCGGGGGTCGAACGCGTGACCCACTCGCCATATGTCGTTACATTGAATTACTGGGACTTAATGACTAATGTGCCTTGCCTGGTTAGCGAGTGTAAGCGAAATAATGTGGAAGGAACGGGGTGCTTTTGGTCAGTAGGTAACTGTCTGGGCTTGAGAATGCATTTGATGTTTTCCCCATCCCCAGAATATAAAATAATCTAGATGTATCTATTAAAAAAGGTCCGATCCGTTTTTTAAATAAAATTGATCAGATCAACCTAATTGTTTGAGATTCATTTTATTAAGAAACTACTTTCTCATTTATTATGTTTTCGGCTTACTCACGTAATAATTTGACGAGATACTCGACTAGTTAGTAGACTCGACTAGTAGCAGCGCGACAGTCGCCGAGTCGCGTGTCGCGGAATGCTGCTCATGAATATGGGCCTCTAGCACGGCTTGAAACTAGTCGAGTATCTCGTCAAATTATTACGTGAGTAAGCCGAAAACATAATAAATAATTTAGAATGTCTCACGAAAATTATAATACTTTCTCATTGTTATAACAAAGAATAGAAGAATATTAAGTAATCTATACTAATATTGTAAAGAGGTAAAATTTGTAAGTTTGTATGTAAGGGGTAATCTTTGGCACCGCTGGTCGGATTGCCAAAATTCTTTCACTGATAGATAGCTACAATGTTCCTGAGTGCTATAGGCTATAAAACATCACGCTACGATCAAATGGAGCTGAGCAGCGGGTGAAACCGCGTGAGAGTAGCTAGTAAATTATAAAATGAAAGGGAAATTAATGTGTTCGAATCACAATGTTTATTTTATAATTACTAAAAAAATCATATATGTAACTTTATTTTATACTTTTAAATTAATAAATGAAGAAACACTTCAGTGTAACTGTCAGAAACTTCTTCATCAACTTTCCAACGACAAAAACGCAAATTACATTTTTCAAACACACACGTACTCTATTCAAAGTTAACCCTCATCCGCCTCGGGATTTAAATATAACTACAAAGTTTTCATCCATCAAAGAGTTTTAATAACTCTCCACGTTTCAACCGCTTTACGCCGGGGGTCAGTTTAAAAGCCGAAACCAGAGATTGAATCAATATTGCCGGCCGGCCAACCCGTCAAAGCCTTTGATTGGAGTGCCCGGTCAATTAGTACCCCAGGCATACAGCCACCATATTAGACTACCTATGTAATACGGATTACGCTTTCGATACATAAGGTCTAAAATTAAGTACATATTTCGTGTTTGTTTAGAGTAAATTTGAGTGGTATTTGTGGATGGAAACAAACAAATATGGACTGTATTTATTTGTCTTGGTGCTTGGAGCGTTCTTGTAATACTTGGTAATGGTAGGTATTATTGTACACTTTGCAGACTGTTTCGTATTTTTATTTTGTTTTATTTGTCATTTTATGGAGTACTAGCTTCCTCTCCAACTTAGTTCAAAAACATTAAAATTATGCATATAAACCTTCTTCTAGAATCATTCTATCTTCTACAACAAACCGCATCAAAATCTATAGCGTAGTTTTAAGGATCTAAGCGTACATAGGGACAGACAGCGTTAAGCGACTGTGTTTTATAACAAATGACTCGTCCCGGTTTTGCACGGGTGCAACGGGTCGCTGATACTAAATTTCTCCACTATTTAATGGATGTTATTATACATAATATAGAACTTCCTCTTTAGTCAGTGTATCTATTAAAAAACCTCATCATAATGCCAATGAAACCTGCTTTGTAACAAATTTTGTGATAAATAAATTAGCAGTATGGTCCCATTGTACCCACATCAGCGTTTGTTTAAAATGCTTGTACTGGATAATTCAGTGTGTTCGATTGTCGAATGGTCTGAATGTACAACGTTAATTATGTTTGTTACGTTAATTAAGGATTTGGAATTGGGTATATTCATTTGTTTATTTATTTATTACAAACTAAGCTATACTTGGTTAGCCAATGCGATAGCTCAGTGAAACAGAAGTACAATTAATATTAAATTATTATTTTAATAATTTTATAAAAATGGAAAATAGATAATTCTTAAATATAACACAAAAAATAGCAAACATTAAAGTATTGCTTAGAAAGGAGAATGCCAAAGTTATTCTAATTTATTTTTATTACATATAAGATTAATAGGTATTTGAGATTTGTAGTATTTGAGACCCCCTGTTCCTTCTCCTGCTCTGGGCCGAGGTCGTGGTGCCTCATTGCGCTTACCCCGCAACCCCGGCTGAACATCAGCCCTTTAGGGTCCCGTCTGTGGTGGTCTATTGGTTCTTTGAGGCGCGCGCAGAACGCTACGCGCCGAACGCTCGGGCCTGGTTCTGGTCGGGCGGCGAGCTGCCCTTACACACCGACCGCAGACCCGCGCTTACGGTGGCCGGAGATCGTCCCTTGATCCCCGTCGCCCGTAGTGTCGCCTATTGCGGCCACTGGGGCGTGAGGAGGAGGCTCTTCGCGAACATAACTGCTTCACAGAAGGAGGAGACGGCATCCCAATTCCTTTCACTCCGCACCATGGCCTCGACTAAGGCCGGGCGCGACAGGTCGCCGCCGCCGATCACTTCCCTGAGGACACGGCGGCGGTAAGAGTAGACCCCCTGGACTTATAATTTCTTCTACTTATAATCTCAAACCTTCTCTGTGTGAGAAGAGGCCTTTGCTCAGCAGTGGGCACTTATAGGCTGATGATCAGATGTGAAGTTCGAAATATAGTCTAGCATAGCACACTTAGTGTTGTATTAAATCCGCTCATATATGAGGGAAGGATGCGAACAAAGCCGATTAGGAATTAACTTAAAACCTTCATGAATCGTACCTACATACGACAATTCTAAATTCGACTTTAAACTTTTGTTATATGATTGGGAATCGTATAGCAAAATGGTGTAGGTTTATGTGCTGGTGTATCTGGAATTAAAACCTGCGTGAATGATAAATGCAATAGTTGTAATTTCAACTTTAGGATTTTGTGATATGATTGGAAATTGTTTAGCAAAATGGTGTAAGTTGATGTGTTGGTGTATCGCTCAGTTGTTTGAAAGTCCGCTGCGCTTTAGAATCTTCCTTTGTTAGGGAGAAAAAAGTAAAACAAAAAAAAAAAATGATTCTGACGATCAGATAAGTGAGGGAGAGCCATGCTTCGGAACGAATGGGTCGGCTCTACCGGAGTGATACCACGGCCTCACAGAAAATCCACGGTGTTTTGTTTCGCGGTGTTCGCCGTATGAGTAAGGTTACTGAAGGTCTAATCCTTTCCCCCAATCCCCAAATCTCCAAATCCCAAAACAGAAAAAGGTCGGCAACGCACTCGTTACTCGTTGCTGATTGCTTACCATCAGGTAATCCATACATAAAAAAAATACGTTTTGTACTCTAAGCCATTTTAAGCTCTATGTCTGAGGTAGCTTTTGGAATCAAATCGCCCTTATGATTAGTTTGTAATGAGTAAAAATATGTTAAAAACTTGACAACAGATATTGATGACCTAGACTAATATTTATTAATTAGACTACTTCTAGAATCTGTATGTGAAACTGACTTGAAAAGAGTAACCATGGAATTTATTTCTCGTTCTTCTCCATCGGAATCTACACTTTGGAACGAGCAAATAGCTTCACTAAGAGGACTGACCGACAGACTGACACTTTTTGAATGGTTGTGTAATTGAAATAAACGATTTTGACTACTGATAAATGTTATTCTACTTAGTGGCTACTCCAACTGTTTCACCCGAGCGATAAAAATGTAACACTAATCAATAAACAAATGACAACCTACTTTTGGAAAAAGAATTTCATGTTTTTAAAACAAAATTAATTAGCCTTAGCCTAACAAAACTATTTTGATTTGAAATGGCCAGTACTGCAGAACGGCAATTTCATAGGTAAAGACCTATTATATAATAACGTGAAAAGATTTTATTACTTTTGAGTTTACTCAATCACTTTCGGCCATTTTGTTTAGATTTTATATGTAACTAGACGGCACAGTCTAAATCATAATCTAAACCAATGATCATAAAGTCGAAAATCTTCGGGCAACAGTCATATTACTAGTTTTTGACGTTGACATTTTTCATAAACAAAAATGTGACAGTTTATTAGTTCCGAATTTGCACACGTGGCGTTGTGCGCTGTGACAGAAAGCGGTGGCTAAGTTACAAGACTTAAACTTTAAAGCAAAAGCATAAGGTCTAAAATGTGGTAAAGAAATGAAAGTACTCGCTACCGAATTTCGTCCTCCTTAACGGGACTGTGAAATCTGTTACAAAAGGAAAAATGCCAACGCCAAAACTACTTATAATAATAATGCATGACCAAGACTAAGTTGGCAGACACCCATACATACCTACGTATAATTTTGAGAAAACTAGAGAAACATTTTTGCTAGTAAAAATATAATGAACTTTAAATTCCACGTAGTTAGAAAATCATGAGGGGCGTATAATAATTTAAAATTTCGCGTTGCATATTAATACTTTACTGTTTTACGGGTTATACTTATGCCGTAAATTATCCCGATGAGCGTTATAGTAAATTAATAAAGTTCATTTTCACCTGAATTTTTCAACTTGTCCAATTTCTACAATCGACTTTCATCTTTACTGCTTTTTAAATAAAACTGAAAAACTAATAAAAAGTTTCAGGTCGAAGGTCAAATATCCAACTAAAACTGTAGAACTCGTCGGATTATAATCCTAAGGTGCGCTTTTCTCCTTAAGAAGACGACAGGTGGAAGACGAGCTGCTTCTCTGTAGACTGATGACTTTCTGGAAGACTGGAGGTGATGATTCTTGACGCCTTTGTGTGAAAGATGATGATGGTGATATCTTCATGATATGAGGAGTTCTTGCTTCATGATGGTATAATTTGCAAGGCTACATCAAACTACTCTAAATGATTTTCAACTTTATGAATTAGCTGTGATTCAATTGAGGTCATTAGAGTTTAGTTTCGCTTAAAGATATTTCTGAAAATCTTAAAACAGATTGAAGTATGATGATCAACCTATCTTGATAGTTTTATTCTGCTTCAAAATGAGAAAGATTAATAAAAAGATTGGTATAATATTGATCTACTTGGTAATAAATCTTGGTACAGTATCTATCTATAAGTATTAATTTTACCAAATTTATTTGAGTGATTTACCAAAACAAAGAGATAAAGATAAAAATCAAATTATAAATTCAAAGTAATATTATAAATGCGAAAGTAACTCTGTCTGTCTGTCTGTCTTTTGTTCACGCCTAAACTACTGAAACTATTTCTGTGAAATTTGGTACAGATATAGTTTGGAACTCGAGAAAGGACATAGGATAGTTTTTTTACGAAAAATCTGCAGGAAGTAATTATTCCACACGAACAAAGTCTAGGGTAAAAGCTTGATTAAAAATAAAATCTTCCTCTGTAACATTCATTTTGATCACGTTTCAATAAGACAACATTTTAGGTAATTTGCAAAATTCTTAAAACACTATTAAGAATGACAGACGATATTACTTTGTTCAAAATGTGCTAAGCGACATTGCTACTAAAAGTACTGTGATCGTCAAAAGTGTTAATTAACAAAAAGGTTTTATTAAAAACTTATATTTAAAAAAGGAGGTGTATTTTTTTAAGGTGAAAATTATGCGGTGTGCAAGCATAATGTGGTACCTAAACTATGTACTATTTAGCAAAGTGTAGCCTTATAATTAAAGGACATACTACAGGTTGAATAAAAAACTCAATCACGGGTTTTTTATATATTTAGAACAAGAAATGTATAGTTACAACCATTGAGGATATTAAATATCATATTGTAAAAACTATTGTATAAAGTGAGAAGAATGTGACATTTTTTTCCATATTTTTTTTTATTATAATTAATTCCAATAAATTAATTAATTATAGACACATAAATTACGTGAAAATATTAATTCATAATTACGTAAAAACAGCCAAGTATCTACTGATGTAAATATATTGGTTATTAATGCTTACTTTTAGGAATGAGTATTCTTTTTTTTTATTCAAAATCTTTCTAATCCGACATCGAAAGAAAGATGGCGTGCAGAATTATCCAAACGCTTGCTTTTTCTAATCTCTTACATGAATGCGGAAAAAGTTAGCGAATTTAGAGAACTCTACACAATATCCTTAGAACGATCTTATAAATTATCGGAAACAACATTTATGACTAAAGACGACACTAAAACTGTAATGGACACTAAAAATATTAGCTGTCAAATATTATTGCAATTGTTTTGACATTCTCATAGTTTTGCCGAATGGCGGGACGCGGCGCTGCAGTCGCGGCGCTACGCTACCCGCCCAACGTTGCAGTTTTAGTGATTCGGCCTTATTCCTCTATTCTTGTGCAAACAATAATTCTCACAAAAGCTATAATGTAGAGGTAATTTATTTAAACCGACACAATAATTATTATAGAAATACCTAATATTTAGGTACAATACCAACTAAATCAGTATATACCACCAACACATACAGACATCTAACTCTTAATTTTATAATAATTCATAAAAATGCGTAAATGAAATTGTTAACATTGATTCTCTTTAAATGTTAATACCGGAAGATCTTAAGTGTTTTTTTAAACTTTTTTTGCATTTTATATCTTTTATAAAATACGTATTTGTATCAAAGTGACGTCAGCGAGTACGAACAAGGAAAATGGCTGACCGAATTACACATAATTTCATTTTTTTTTATTTATTTAATTATAAATATCATTGCTTTCATTGTTTAGTACACCTTAACTTTGAAGTTGGTAAAATACTTATTCAATACTTTTATTTTTGAGATTCTTATCTTACGATGCATTTTTTTCTAAATTATTTCCTAGCCTTACCGAGTTTGTGGGAAGTTGGGATTGATTTTACACATACAAATATTCACACGAAGAGGTGATCGAGTGTGAACCCTGACCTATGGCAATGGTTAATGAGTATTGACTATAGTATGCACTAGGAGTATCACAATCTACTCTGCATGACTGCGAGTTCGTTCCCATCGCGCGGAAATTATTGCCGACCAGTGACGTGCCACTACTGCTAACCTGAACAAAGTTATCGATAGTGAGTACGATAAAATGAAACCAGTCGTAAGAACAAGTGAAGTGTATCGATACAACAGCGATGCTACGGATGCGTACGATATGGGAACAAACTGTGCTCATGCAGCTTAAGAGGAATCAACACCGAAAACGAATTCTAATAAATAGACAGTGAAATTGATATAACATGATATTACTTTTTATTTTAAATTCGAAACTATTGGTTATTAATATTTTTTTATTTATAATTCGCTTACCCGAAGCAGGACCGAACCTTTGATGTTTATTTACATATTTATTGCAATCTGTTTTTTTACCCGACGGCGTATTGTCAAGCTAATTTCATTCTAAAACGTTTGTAAATAAAGATTTTTATTCTACGTCAGGTCGATTTTAATTTATCTCTCGCTCCGGTTTTCACTGTCTATAACGATTGTTCAGGGATAAAAACACATAGGGCTATGTTAATTAGAACCGTCAACAAGATTAGTTAAAGGAATTTATTAGAAAGAAATCGAGTAACACTATGTGTTCGGAACATTAGTGACGATGATCATGCGTACAGGGATGCAGCGGGCTGCTGCGCGGAGCTGTATTTATAAAATTACCGACAGACATTACACTACTAAGCTATACTACTAGAGAAACGGATCCAAAATACAAGGAAGTACAAGGTGAGCAAATGTAGTTAACATACAAATAATTTTATAAGAATACAGCTGTAGCAGCGTACACGAAGATATCATTAGGTGTTGTGCATTGCGTTCTGTTTATTCTCACTAGAAATTTTGACATTTATGAAGTAATAGTAACACATTTAGTCGATGTCTCGAGTTTTCTACGACGTGAAAAATATTTCAATCGCTATGCTGAGTATCGTCGAGTAGGAAGACTGTGTCACAACACTAGGCGCTGCGTCCCTTGTTTAATTGAGCACATCGTTTGGGCGCGTCGCGCGGCCAGTGTCGCGCCACAGAGAGATGGTTCACTGAAATATTTTTACGTGAAGAAATATAAAACTTACGTATTTATTTACTATGGAAGATCATTTCTTCATTTGTGACCTAACTATCGGAATCGCGTACATCTCGGCCACACTGATAATTCTTTGTGCTTGCGTCCGAGTTTAAGGCCATTCCACTCTACACGATAAGCTGTATAGAAAAACTCTATATGCTTTTATTCCCATCTCACTCTATTTCTCTATCATTATTTCACATTGGACAGTCAAACAGTTCACGCAGTTTGGAGTATTCACTTTTCAATTGATTTACTTATTAAATATGGGCATTAAACATGTTTTGTACGCGTGAGTGCATGATTCTAATCACAGAACAGAGAAGCGTTCAGGCTGTGGGCAGCAACCTAGACCTTATGTACTATCGCAATCTTTACATTTACACTTTATTGCTGTATGTAGCCGCAAGCGACGCCAGCGTCGCGGCGCGTGCGCTCGCGCCGCTTGAAGCGCCGCTTCCTTAAGGGAGCGCCTCATGTAGATACATACTTTCCTTATATTATAAAAGTGGCGTTGAATGGTTCACAGGAAAGAATCGGTAACAAGTGAATATGGCACGTTGCAATCAATCCATGCTACGCAAGCGTCATGCTCTCGATTGGGAAAATATGATATCGACACATTAGGAAACGATTGGGAAGTGATGTGTGCCGACGAGTCTGTGGCGCGTGAAACAATATTTCCCATTAGGTCTCTGTTCTGTGATTTAACTTACGTTAATTTTATTTATTAAATTACGATCAATCGTCACGTGTCTCTTTAACTTTATTTTTGCTAATTTCACAGCCTCATTGTCAATTAGCCTATGCGTATTAGAGTATTGTTTCTGTGTTGCCAATTAATTTACGATTTTTTAATATTTTTAATAATATTATTATTTTTTAATTTCATAAAAATGCATCAAAACACCTTTCAAAAATTAGCCGTTATGCTATTGATCAGATATCCCTTGTCACTTAGTGGGGTTAGTTACTTAGCATCGACGTTTGTATCCACAACCTATATACCATAGCTTTGTAGATAGCTTCGACAGTCCGAGCTTTGATTGCTTGCTCCCCGCTACTCGACACCCCAGTCTCCTCGGCCCGTGTCCATTTTTCATAAAATAGGTTCCATGGATTGCTCTAGCGATACCTAGCAAGGTTTTATTTTTTTGTAGTTTAACACACGAGGCCTGACGCTCAGTTAACATGTACAGTAATTAAAACTCGGACTGTTTCTGAATTAGTAGAACGTTTTGCGAGTCGGCCGCTTAAATCTATGAAGATATGAATTACAGTATATTTTAAAATACATACAAAAATATTAAGTTAATTAAGGTGTAGTTATTACCCGTGTGTTCTGTTTATAAAATTCACAATTATTATTATTGCTTCTCGCGTTACGTACTACGGGCGTAGCCCTCTAAGCTATTGAGCACTATTATTAATTATTATTATTTTATAATTATTACCGAAAGAAGAGGGGCGCACAAAACATTCTACTAACCTCTGACGTAACACCTAACCGAACTCCTAACGAACAATTTCACTCCAAAATATCATTTTGCATTTTTATCATTTGCAATCTCATTATTTATTATTATTATCTAAAAAGTCGATGAAATTTCAGTAAAATACTTTGGTGTTTTATGTTTCGATTCAAAACGACGTATCAAGCTTTATCATACGCAAACATTTCAGAAAACAAATAAGAAATCGTAAAATTGTGTAATTGAACCAAAATGTTACTTCGACACCTCCAACCAAACTTAGCAAATCCAAGCTTCCGACCTAGATTAATTGCCCGATATATTTCCCTAATAAATAAATCAATTTAGGTTTACCTTATCGACTTCTCGATAAAACATCAATTTTTATCGACGTGAATAAATTAACGGCCAACACTTGTGTGCTCGCCTGTACCATTAGTGACTAGACATTACTCGGAAATATATCGACATCGATAAAAACTAATATTTAGGAATATAATAATTTATAAATTATATAATATTAAATAAGTTAAATGCACACTAAGTTTTACACATAAAATACAATAAATTGCACATACACTAAATTAATGACAGTAAATCTAAGATGAAAAATATTATGACAAAATTATCGTTAAGATTATTATTATCAACATTGATCATTAACTTCAACTATTCAAAATATCAAATATTTTCTTTATTACAATTTAATAATTATTCCTTTCGGAACATATGACTAGAATAGTTGAAATTTTCATGCTGAATGAAAACAACACAAAACACAACAACTATTATAACCTAAGAGACAACTACATAGTTTAATAGATAATAAGTAGGTATAGCAAATGTTGTGCTTCACACGTCGCCCATACAAATACTCATTTCTTAGCCAACCGTACTTCAACGGCTTCATCCAAATTAAATCAAATAAATAATCCGCATTCACAAACGTCATTCCCAAATTGACAACTGTCAAACAAGTTGACAGGTGAAGTGACGTTTGATAACGTCAGGTTGGTAACTCACGAATTTCATCTAAATTAATAAGAGTACTCATAATAAAAGTATTAATACCTACTAAAAATGGAATGTCAGAAGCATTTTATATCAAGCTGTATCGAAATCAAGCGATTTTTTTGTCGTTTTTATATTATTGAAATAAATTGAAAAAACGAGTGTTAATCAAATCGCGCGTACTTAGTGCGGATAAACAAATAGTTTACAATAAATAGTAAACAAGGTGGCGCGAGCTCCACGCATTGACACTATGTCAACCAACGCCTCTTCGAGTCATTTTTGACGTTTTAATAATATTTTTTAATTTTAAATTACTGGCTATTAGTTATTGCACGTTTTACATTTATAATAAATATATAAATACTTGTAAATTTTTATCTCCATCTTTTGGTATGTAATGAGTAGATACCTATTTATTTTAATATTTGAAATGTTACAAAACTGTTTTTTACATAATATTAAGTATATATTTTTTTACAAAAATCGTAGGGTCGTTAGGACGGCACGATATTTAAAATATCTATTCAAGTTCGATGTTTCATAGTAGGTCTTTGTCGGGTAACGTATTATGATATAGATACTAGTGTGACGTGTTGAGACGCGGCGTTACTGAATCATTTATTTAAATTAAACAACTTTTTTTTCTATTTACAAATTTCCATTTAGACTAAGACAATTAAAGCCTAGTTCGAATAGACGCAGGGCCGCATCCATACATTATATTATAGCAGGTACCGATCATATGTTTAGACATCGATTTAATTATATTTTTGGAACGATATCGTTAGACTAGAGTATGCACCATTGTTCCGCGAACGAACTCGTCCCGCCCCCGGCCACCGACGGGGTGGGTGCCGCCCCGCGCCCCGCGGCCCGCCCGCGCTCGCCTGCGCGCTCCCCAGAACTAGCTCGATCGATTTTCCCCAAGCTCCGTGTACTCGGAACATCCGTCAACTCCGTACGACTTGGCATCGCCCGTCGTGTTAAGCGTATCGCCATCGAAAATGTATCTCAAAAATTTTTCTAATACTAACTACTGCCGGGCTCGCTCGCCTCGAGCAGCCTGCAACCACCCATACTCTGATCTTTAAAATTGTATCAAAACCTATCACAGTTTTTGATTAGTTTTTTTTTCTTCCTTAATTTTAATATATGATTAAAATATACGTATAGATAATATATATTTTCTTTCGAATCTTTAACAATATAACACTATTTTACTTCGATTAGTGAGTGCCGGGCCGGTGGGGCGCCGGCGACCGCGGTGCCTGTCGTGCGTCGAGTGTGTCGCGCTCTATCGCCTTCGTCTCGTAAATACGTACGTTATTGTAATTATTACGATATGATCGCATAAAAAATTGGAGCATAGCATTTAGGCTATTATTGCTAATATTATTTTATATTCGAAAACTATTTTCTCGATAACCACAACCGTTCATAAGCGAAGTTTAATATCATTATTTTGTTATTGACTATTACCAATATGTATGTTTCAGTATTCTGGCCAGTAGCCCACATCTGATGCGGAGCTTATAATATTATTGCGAGCTCGGTGGCAGCCCTTGGTTCCCGCGCCGCGCCATCCGGACCTGCGCACGCAGCGCCCCGCCTCGTCGCCATCTTGGTTTCCTCAACACTTAACCCAATTTTAGCGGCCGACTATCCGGGCGCCGAACAAAGGGTTGCCACACATTACAGTCAAAAACATTTCTCTAGTTTTACAATAATAAAAACGCCCGCCCGGCAACCCTGACATAGGGCGGGCCGTCTCGGGAAGACAGTCTATAAGTCAGGTCCAATCATTAGGAATGTCACCTATGTCTATCATTACATTAGACTCTTGCTTATCAAGTATTTGGCAATTAATGTCGTCACCGTAAGTTCAAGTCCACCACTTTCGCATAAACACGGTGAAAACGTAATATTTTTACATATAATTACATAACACGACAAAATACTATATTTTCACTGAAAAGGTGACAAGCCTGGGTCCAAGTCGCGGTGTGCCCGCCGGAGGAGCGGGGGCGAGTGAGTGTGTATGTATGGGTGCGCGCCTGCTGTGCCGTCCTAGCGTCCGGCTAGGCCGAATACGGGGCGATCCCCTTAGATGGTCTTGATCTTATTAGTCTTGAAGCTGACCTGCAGCACGCGGTTGCCGAGCGTGTACCCGTTGAGCGACTGGATGGCGACCACGGCCTCGTCGTAGTTGGTCATGGTGATGAACCCGTAGCCCTTGCACTTGTTGGTCTGCAGGTCGCGGATCACCTTCACGCTCTGCACGGCGCCGAACGGCCCGAACAGTTGCCACAGCACGTTCTCCTCCGTCTCGGGCGCTAGGTTGTACACGAATATGCACCACTCCGAGCCCACGGCGCCTGGCAGTACTCCGCCCAGCAGCTCGCCCGCCAGCGGGCTGTAGCGCTGCAGACCTTTGTTGATGGCTAGGAGGGACTTGCCTGAGCTGAATCTGCCGAGTGGCGCCGGGAAGCGCAGCGCAGCCGGCAGGTACGCGGCCAGCGGCGCCAGCGCCTTGCCGTTGTTGCTGGGGTTGTTGGCGAACTTCACCGTGATGGGCTCCGTGGCTCCCTTCGGCACTGTTCCGTTCAGCTCCTGGATGGCGCGTTCCGCTTCGACGCGCTGGTCAAAGCGAATGAAGCCGACTCCCTTGGACAGGCCTTGCTCGCCACCAGTGAAGGGGCGGCCGCCAGAGTTCTCACACAAGATTCGCGACGTAATAATCCTGCCGTACGGGCTGAACAATCGCTCAAGCTCGGCCTGAGTCATCGTCTTGGGGAGTCCGGAAACGTACAGATTCGCACCTTTGATAGCTTCACTGCTGGGTCTCGCGTAGGACACTTTGATCGTCTTGTTCTGGAGACGCAGGCCATTGAGCGTAGCGATGGCCTTCTCGGCATCCTCGGGTCGGTGGTAGTTGACGAAGGCATAGCCGAGGCTCTGGCCGCCGCCGTGCAGAGCGTGATTGAGCGCGTCGGGGAACGCCGCGCCCTTGTTCCGGATCAGCTTGCACGACTCTACCTCACCGATGCTGGAGAACAGGCTCCGGATCTCCTCCTGCGTCATGGACTGGGGCAGGTAGTTGATGATCAGGTTAGTCTTGGACTCCTCGCCACCACCGTTTTGTTGTTCACCATCGCCCTTCGACATGGTGGCGGCTCAAATCATAAACGGAAAGAACGAAAGAGGAACGAAAAAACGCGATAAAAATAAAGTGCACGTCCGTCGGGGTAGCGCGCGCGAACGGTATTGAGGGGTAGCAGCGAGCGCGGCGCGCATGACGCCCGCTATCGACCCGCCTTACATAACTGGGTTCGTTCACCCTCCGTTGGTATAGTGTCCGAAAAAACCAGATCTACCCCGGGCGAATCGATCGACACCCGGCCACCTCGGCCCCGACGTAACTGGGTTCCGTGAGGAGTTGCGTTCGGGGACAACGAACGAGCCGCTTCAATTACCTACCTAGCGAAACGTTGCGAAAATTACGTGGAAATTGTGAGGATTTACGTTTGTGTCAATGGAACATTATACCATGTTATTGTAACCTTTTATTGTAATAGACGAGCGGTGTAATTTATCAATGAAACACTTCCTATGTTGGTTGCCAGGAAATTTCCGTATATTCAATGGAATAAACCAAGAAAGTTGTAATAGCTATTAGGTAACAATTATTTCAAACTTTATGAAATATTCAAAGTTTATTGTCGACAAAAAACTTTGAAAGTCGACCCCCCCTCTACCCACACATTTATATTTAGCTTGCATAGAAACAATTCTTTGTTTCCTCCGACAAATTGTTTATTAATAAAGTTTTGCTGGGAAATGTCGGTGGTAATAATATCCCTTGAGTAGATTTCTCGGAAGGGGGTGGGGAAGGGTTGATTCGTGGTAACTGGCAGGTGGATTGACCTGCTATGGGGTTATTGCATTCGATATGTTGTAATAATTATTACGTTGATTGTCGCGCGGTGAGCCGTGCGTGGAGGGCGGAGGGTTGAATATCGTGACGCACGTTGGGATAGGTTTGGTCAGCAGACACGTTTTTATAAAACGTGAACTTAGTACATTATTTAATTTCAATTTAAGGCTTTGTTAAAAATGTAAATTAATCGGGTTTCAAATTTCAAAGCGGCTGTGCTATTGCACTAGCCTTAAGTTTTTTCAGTTGGCAAAAACATGTGAAATAATATACCAGTTAATTTCCTCTAAAATCCACGCAACAAATAAAAACTACGCTATCTATTTCGTAGCAACCTGCTACGCCGCTACGCCGTAGCACTTATTCAAGCCTTTAATTTTGTTAATGGATTTAAAATCATAAGACGATTTCTTAATCTGATTGATTTATTAGTCTATAATGAATGTTTATTCAAGTATAAATGGACGTTGCTTTATGGTACCGCAGTGCGCCGTCAGCCTCGCTACATCCTTGTTGACTGGACAATATATTCAACTTGACATGAGCTGCTGTTTACATGGGAACGTTTGCTCATGGCGATAAGGTATATAAGCTATGGATAACTATGCTCATATCTGTACATACATATGTACCGTTATACCTATAATTATGTCTGGGCAAGTAAGTTGAGATCTTTTACCGTTATTAGGGATGATAAATACACAATATTTGTTTATCACAATATTGTTGAAAACTTTAGTTTTTGATTAGATACCACTAATTGTTATAACAAGTACACTGGTGAGTTAAATTTATAAAATAACTGTGCTAGCGTGATTAAAAAAAGAAACAATCAAGCAGAAAAAAAACTGAGTTATTATTAAAATTATATTAATATAAACCTGTGAAATTAGTTTGAAACTGCTACTTAATTCGAATTCATAAAAACTTTTGGTTTTCGATAGTCCACTTATAGAGCTAGGCTATTAAATATCACTCTACGACCAATACAGGACAAGCAAGCGACTGACATCGCGATGCTTAGAAAATGTAAATATACCAATATTAATGTTTCAAACTTGTGAAAGACAGACATACAAACAATTTCAATCGTGATATTTCGAGACATGGCAGAAGAACAATAGGTGTGCGGTCGCCGGCGTTCGCTTGGGGTTGGAGTAAGATATAAGGATAATATTTTTATAGCTCGTGCCGCCAGTTCAAATCCTCTCAGAGCAGTTCCGAGTTTAAACGCAACCCAACCATGAAATAGAATAATTTTAAAAATTCTAGTGTGGGATAAACCTATACATAGTCTGGCCATAAATACTGTTACAATTAAAAATAAACAAAATATTACATTTGAATTTGGAATCTGTCATTTTTATATAATTTTTCATTGTGTTTTCTTATTTTGGCGCCAATAAATTGTTCAATATTTTGCGATATACCTAGTCAGTAGTCAGTAAACTAGGTATGTACATGAAAATAGGTCTCATCAAAAATAATATAACGTTAGCACTACAATAATAATATGACGTACGACGTGACATTACAGCATATAGCGTCGTCGCCGCCCTGTCTGACGCGTTTCCTCTCAGTAATTGTTCAATAGAATGTTGTGAAATAGTTTTCCACTGTTCTACACTCAGTAGGAATTCTAATTTAAGTGTGGGAGAGCCATGTTTCGGCACGAATGGTTCGGTTCGACCGGAGTGATACCACGGCCTCACAGAAAACCGGCGTGAAACAACCACAGGGTTGTGTTTCGCCGTGTGAGTGAGGTTAACGGAGACCCAATCCTTCCCCTCCTCCAATCCCCAAATTCCTAATCCCTAAAGGTCGGCAACGCACTCGTAACTACTCTGTGGTTGCGGGTATCCATGGGCAATTCTGATGCTTACCATTAGGTAATCCGTACGCTAGTTTGCCGACTTATCACATAAAAAAATATATAAGTAGTTTAATGTAACACAACATATAATTTAAGAATTTGCAAGCGGTTTTCGAGACAGAAAAATACCAAAATACAGAGAAACGTTATCATAATTATTGTCCAAATTAGTATTTTACTACTTCTTACGCTATTTAAATTATGAGTCCCATCGCAGCATAAAAAGAGATTCCCGATCTTAGTAATCGGGAATCTCTCATCGTTTAAAAACTTAAATAATGAGGACGAAATGATCCAACAAAAGACGATCATTTTACACATTTTAAGACCAAAGTTTCTGTTACCTATTTGGCGGAGATGACTAGCATTCAATCAATAAATTAATGTATTTTTTATTTTTAATAGAATTTATTATTTTAATAACTTTTCCCGCCCAGGGTAAGGCGAGAGGGAGTGTCAGACTGACTTAAAACCCCCTGTTCCTTCTCCTGTTCTGAGTCGAGGTCGCGGGGCTGAACATCAGCCCTATAGGGCTCCGTCTGTGGTGGTCTATTGGCTCTATGAGACGCGGGCGTAACGCTACTCGCCGTACGCTCGGGAATAAGCGACAAATGAGGCGGCAAACGTCGCGCAATCAATTGTAAGCCTTGTTAGCTCTCAGTTCTCATAAATGTAATCAATTATTTGTTGGAAACAATAAAGTATTTAATTACAATGTCGATGTATCTCAGCTTATGCTGTACTGTATTCGGTGTGATAGTACATGAAGGGAACACAACACATGTAGAGCTGGTGGAGTTGTTTGAAATTTTCCAACGCGAACCTAACGAGCAGCTAAAAGATAAAGCGAGGCACGGTTATATCATGCTATGTTGGGACTTCGGTAAAAAATTGCTTTAAAATTTATTTTAAAAATTGGGTTCTTGAATTGGTGATAAAATTAACAATTTAGACTTTTAATTGGAATTAAATAATAAAAATCTCAATTTTTTTTTCGTTGATATTAACATATGCATAATGTTTGTATTTTATAATTTAGGTAATGAGGTTGATGTCAGTTTAATTAATTAAAATCGGATTAGTCCGTCAGTTAGCTAATGGAAGAGTAGTAGACATTTTAATATTGTGGTATTAAATAGAACAATACTTAAATAATATATATTCGGGTGCGGACTACGTTAACGTAATGTGAGTCTTGACGTCACATGTATTTGCAATCAATATATGGGCAAACTGGATTCCTTTAGAAAAAAAAATGGTAAATGGTATAGGTATGTATATATATTTATTAGTATATATATATAATACAGTATATATATATATATATATTATATTATTTGGTGTTTATATGTTATGTATTTATATATTTTTGCTGTTTAATAGTTTATTAATTCTTATTGTTTTCCTTTTTCCTAATTGTGTTTACACAGTCAGTCTACACAACTTTTTATTCTAACTCTCCCATAACGGGCCTGCTGGAAGAGATTTCTGAAGAAATAAGCTGTGCCTTTGTACCTAATTGTTGTATTATTTTTCTTGTCCAACTTACTGTGTGTACAAAAATTATTAAATAAATAAATAAAAATTCGCGTTAATAATAATACGTTGTTAATCCTAACCTATGTAACCCAAAAAAAAAATATATACTAGGATAAAAATATTATTTGTGTTTAAAATATTTACTTATTTCTGTAGATCGTTGCGAAGTTTCAAGGCCTATAAGTATATTTTACCAAGTCTAGGGTGACTGTAATGGCACTTTACGCTTTTACAAGTAAAATAACTATGCAAAGTTTTCCTTCGTGTCGCGTAGGGTTGGCACGCGACGTCCTACGTAAATATATACTGGTGATAAACTTTGCTTGAAGTAAGTGTTTTTATTATAAATTTGGTTAGGAAGCGAAGTGTATGGATGGATTATGGAGGGTGAGGTGAATTAAGTTTTTTTTTTATTTCGTCCTTTGGAGTGAGATATTTGAGTTTGGCACAAAATGTCTTCTTCTTCCTTTTCCTCTTTTTGTTTATCAGTCTCCATACGATCTACCTTTGTATTTTTCCTTTGCTCCATCCTTTTAATTTAGTCCTCGATTTTCCACCATATGAAACAATTTGCTATTCGAATTATAAATGAATTATTTTAAAGTTTCTTTTACAAACCCACATCCTGTGTTGTTCAGTTTACTGGATTTTTATCTCGGATTATGGTGTACCCAGATTTTTTTGAATACTACGGTCAGTCTTCAAAGTCCGAGTGAATAGGTTGCTTATAGTTAGGCGTTCAAATCAAATAAAAAAATCAAAATCATTTATTCCAACTAAACCATAAATAGGTACTTTTGAAATGTCAAAATAGAATAGTAGTCTGTCAGTCTGGTCGTCAGTGAAGCTAGGTTAGGCTCCATCGTAGGTCGCATCGTCGCTAAACAGCAGGCGAGATAGTGGCCGAAGCAACCCATTGCATATAAAAAGCAGAAGCTGGTCCGATTCCTCAGTTACCTACGTATAAAAAAACAAACAAAACAAACTCATAATAGTGTAATTAACACCATGTTTTCATAGAAACCTAGAAATATAATTTCCGATGAAGCTCTTCCGTGTTTCAACCCTGAATGCAAACGTCGGGCAATTTAAATGGTAATATTTTGGAGCTGAGGGCTCTCTGCTATCACAAAGGCTTATTATTCACCTTCACGCTAAAACCGATGGGAGCAGAGCAGAATTATAACTCTTTATTTGCTATGTGGCGGTGGTGGAAATTTTAGGAAAAATAGGCGTTTTTTTTGTTATTATATTGTTTGGAGTAAATAGTGGCATCACCTTTTAAACCAATACTATTGTGAGTCTGTTCTTTATTTTTTATGTACCATTATGTAACATTATGTATGTACCTTTATTAGTAAGTGGCCTCATTAGGGGACAAAGTGGATTTTCGGTTTAAAGTTGTGGGAGGACCGAGCTTTAGAACGGTCAGCTCGACTGAATGCCACGCCTCATAGAAAACCTTCGTGAAACCACCACAGCGTTGTGCTTCGCCGTGTGAGTGAGGTTACCGGAGACTTAATCCTTTCCCCCTATCCTTAATTCAACATCCGCTAACCTTCAAGACCTTATAAGCCACAGTAGGCCACGGTATCATTCCGGCTAAGCCAGTACATTCGACTCTCCCACGATTGAATTATATGTGCTAGTAAATAGTATCAACACCTACATTTAACAGTTACCCAGTTCCAACGACTTACGTTATATAATTCGGTTAGAGTTCAGAGTTCGCGTGCAACGAACACAGATTGTACTATTACGAAGGTCTGTGTAACACTCGGAGGTACCTACTGACCTTTGGCGCGGTTCTCGAGATATTTAGTTCGTGTTTCTGTTGCGATTTATGTTAATTTCTTTTAGTTTTTTAATTAATTGTAGAGAAATAGAAAACATGATTGTTTGATAGTAAGTACTACATACATAATAATAACGTCTCAATGATATTTTGAACAATATAATCTAGTTGCTTTTTTTGTCACAGTCCCCCGAAATCGCTGTCAACTTCTGTCGTCAGTATCTGCAGTAGATCGAACCATGACAAAAACGAAGCACTGAAGTCCGGCGCGGCCCAGGGAAATGAACCACTGTGTTGGATCCTAAAACGAAATAAATCAGAAGATATTCTTGAGGATTTCAAATAAACGCTTTTTATATTTTCTTATGGGATAGGGTGGCGTATACGAGCTATCTATACCTGATGGTAAGCAATTGGTACCGTTAATGGATAACAGCAATCAACATAGGGGTTACAAGTGCGTTGAGGTTTGAAGGGATTGAGGATGAGAGATGGGGTGTATAGTAACTACACCGCTTTTGTAATAAAAAAAGAAAAGTAAAAAAAACTCTACCTTTATTTCGTTTAGTAAATACAACAACTAATATTGTTATGATGCCTATTTAAGATCTTTCATGAATGTATTATTTTAATTCTTAAGCAAATAAAATTTCTATTCTATTCTATTCTATGACGAAAGAAAAATAAAAAAACCCACGAAGAAAAACTGTGTCATAATAATTATGTAAAAGCAAAAGAACATCACCTCAATGGAAACTTGAACAAAGTAAAACAGCGTTCGTTCAGCAACCAATTTTCCCATCTAAATATTCTGAAAGAAAATGGTGGAAAATATTGCAAGCGCCGCCGTACTTAGGAACTGAAATTCAAAGGCTTTGACTAGTACAAAGTGCCCGCATTTCCCGCTGCAAGTCCCGCCCAATTATCTAGGAAGCAATATTCAAAGAGAAATACATTAGAAAATTGTCAAAGGCAACGAGAAACTTACATATACATACATATATACTTAGTTCGTGTATATAGTGAGACTTCAGCAAAAAACGATATCAAATCTCTCGCGCCACGCTCCGGGAAACTGTCCGTATTTGTAATACTAAATGTATTTAACTTTTCCTAATGAAAAACGTACTTTAATTTTATGTTGTAGAGTTCTATTTCGTTCAACGATGTCAAAGAGGAAATATTAGCCATTAGTTTTTGTTGTCAACGTGAAAAGTAGCTTTAGTGTTATAGGTATAAAGTTGGTTTTGCAATAGCTTCAGCCATTGCTTTATTCAATAAAGTTTGAGTAGAATGTTAAAGGAAATGGTACGTTATGATGTTTGGTTTAAGGTATATTTTCCGATGTTAATCATAGTTAGGGGGTTGCTACCGGTCGTATATTCGCAGTGATGTTTAAAGGGAGGCAATTCGTTTCCACTGCACTTTCTAAAAATAGAATAATTCTATTAAAGATCGACTTTGTTTATAAAGGGTCACAATTTATTAAAAGATTTTTTTTGTGTAGCAAGTTACTACGACGTAGCCGGCGTAGCAAGTTTGGAGCCTACGTCGTAGTGAGCCTTGACACTCAGTCAAATGTTACTTGAAGTTGAACGATAGTTGAAATACAAGAATATATTTTAAATTTGTATGATTTTACTACTATTTGAACTTTTGTAGTGTTATTTTCATTACAATGTAGTGAATGTTTCTATCTATTTTTATAAATCTCTCTTAGATAACAATTCATGCGTTATCGTATATCAGAAAGAAACACATTGCTGACTAATTTAAACTTAGACTATGTTTAATATCAGAAATGAACATAAAGTAACTGTATTAAAGGCTTTACAAAACCCATTAAGAGTTTTGTCAGTGTCTAATTTTGGGATTCTACCATGCTACATAACAACAAAACATTATACATAATATATGTCACTTACAATTCCAAATCGATCGCCTCATCCGTTACCGTGCTACAATGTACCCACACAGCCACCCCGTACATCAACTACCCCCCTCCCCCGCGTCCCGCGACCTCACCCCCTTACTCATCCTACCGCCACGGTATACAGGTCAACGACATCAGCTGGTCGGTATCACGGCCCGGCTACAACCACATAGATTTGTATAATTCTCATGTACCTACTTCCTATAAATGAGCAATCACAAACTTTTTGACATATTTAATTACAGCATTAATAAATTCATCTCAGATATAAAAGGCATTCTCCATTGTCGATCTGGTGTGGATTCTTCAGGCCCGGGAAACTGTGCCTGAGGGATCTTAACATATCATCCCATATTTTTGTTGAGAGGCAACAGTGTTGACACACGTCACTTTATGTTTTCTAGTTTCTACTTCTTATTTCTTTTTCTCCCTTTTTGAGCTTTTTTAATATTTAAAACTTGTAATTTTGCAGTATGCACATAGTGTTACGTTACTATCTAGATCAAAACCTTTAGTTTTAAGCTAATAATATTTGATTGTAATGTGTTTTGTGCATGAAATAAATAAATAAAAATAAAAAAAATAAAAATGAAAATGTTAGGATATTTTTTTCTGATGTAACAACAGGTTGATGTTTTTTTTTGATATTTTTGGATATTTTGCTCACATGACACCGTTTGTAATTCAGACAATTAAGCCTTTCATCTGTTTTATAGAGAATTCGGCCTCCGGTAACCTCATTTCACAGCGAAACACAACGCTATGATTGTTTCACGCCGATTTTATGTGAGTCCGTGGCTTCACTCTGGTCGAGCCGACCCATTCGTGCCGAAGCTTGGCTCTCCCACACTAAAAGAGAAGTGACAATAGGTTTAATCCTTCCTCTCCCCCCATCTCTTCCTTATTGCTTAAATCACCAAAATAGTAATCTTCAAAAAACTTGCAACGCACTTTGAACTCTTCTGGTAAAACTGATTGAAAAAGAGTAACCATGGAGTTTCTTGCTCGTTCTTCTCCATAGGAATCTACACTTTGGAACGAGCAAATAGCTTCACAAGAGGACAGACTGACACGCTGAAAGTTAAAGCTCTTGAAATACTATTTTCCTTTTTTTTTGCTTGACGTTCAAAAATGCCTTCTGTGGTCTAATTGAAATAAATGATTTTGACTTTGACTTTGACTTTGTTTTCAAGTGCCTACATTATGTATGTCGGCTATCAATAACAAATTCTGATACATGTTTGTTTTGTAAAATAATTAAAACAGTTCTTGATTTATTAAGTCAGGAGTAGTATATTTAAAAGCCTTTGGGTTTCCTCTCATTTTTTTATATTAAAGTATTTAAAGGATTACACAGCTAGATACGGAACAAGAAGATTTGAATAAAAAAGTGTGGGAGAGCCATGCTTTGGCACGAATGGTTCGGCTCGACTGGACTGATACCACGGTCTCACAGACAGCCGGCGTGAAACAACCACAGCGTTGTGTGTTCGCCGTATGAGTGAGGTTACCGGAGACCCAATACTTACCCTCCCCCAAATCCCTTCCCAATCCCTAAATCTCCAAATCCCTAATTCGTAAAAGGTTGGCAACGTACTCGTAACTCCTCCGTTGCAGGTGTCCATATGCAGCGATGATTGCTTACCATCAGGTAATCCGTCAGCTCGTTTACTTATGTGTCGTGCTTTTAAAAACATAAACAAAACACCCAGACACGGAACAAAAATTTTATTGGTGGATCACACTAAGAGTTGTTGAAGCTTCGACACTTTCCACAGCAGTCGGTTGCCCAGCCACCAAACCAAGTATACTGTGTTACTTTTTAATACTTTAGTCATTAAAAATACTAAGTTTACACACAAATCGATTTCTTCTCAAAATTTTACGATGCATTAAGTGGTTACAAGCGTGTGCCAATCTAAATATAGCTCTATGTGTGTATACGTAATGTGCATTCTTCCGTGATTGTTTACAAGTTCATCTAATTTTGTATTTGGGTCAGACGACTGAAACTATTCAGATATGTGTTACACCTGAAAACTAAACACTATTGAAAATCTAGATTTCTGAACATCTGAGTCGAAAATTTTCGTTTTGAGTATAAAGTTGATAAAATATCTAGAATGCTCTGAAACTAGTGATATCAAGATCTCACAGCAAACCGACGTGACACAACGCTTATTGTTATGTTTTGCCGTATGTGTTTTTTTTTACTTGCTATAAACTAGTGCTTGACAGCGCTCCCACCTGATGGTAAGCAGTGATGCAATCGTTGATGGTAAGGCGCACTAGTTTATTAAGAGCCTATTCACTCTAGCCTTGAAGACACCTAAATTATATTCGGACGGAAAGACTGCAGCCGGCAAACTGTTCCAATCCCTCGATGTACGCAGTATGTGTATGTGTGAGGTTACTTTGGTAACATTTGGGGGGGGGGGGATAATGTTTCCGAATCCCCAAATAACCATTCTTAACTTGTCTGATGTAAGGGACTATAGGCATGCTAGCTTACAGACTTATCTCTTCAAAATAGTATGACTGAAGTTAGTAATAAATAAATAAATCTCCAAATCCCTAATCCCTAAAAGGTCGGCAACGCACTCGTAACTCCTCCGTTGCGAGTGTCCATGGGCGGCGCTGATTGCTTACCATCAGGTAATCCGTACGCTCGTTTGCCGACCTATAAAAAAAAAAAATTGTTTCTGTTTTAATGTCGAAAGAGTCAATAAAAAAAACCAAACGCCTAATTTTATATACTGAGCCACAAAGCGTGTTAAAATCGATCGTTCGTGTAAAAACGGATTCTTACAAGGATATTAAGGTTTTGGAAATTTTGGGGATTGGGGTAGGGAAGAAGGATACACGGCGAAATACAACTCTGGGGTTGTTGCACGCCGGTTTTCTGTAAAGCCGTGGTATTATACCCATCGAGCCAACCTAGTTGTGCCGAAGCATGGCTCTTCCACACTCAACCATTATTATTATTTCATGTCATTTTATCTGTAAAACAAAAAAAAACAAGCTTGTTTCGAAATTTAAAAAAATCTGTTTCACTTCATTCAAAAGCCAAAGTGTGACGTCACATCACAACTTTGCACGTTACATTCAACCCAAAACACACTCCGCTGGCGATCATATATCAACAAAAAACCCTTTTAGCGAAGCTTTAAAAAAATGACAAAAGCGTGTCATGTTACACAAATCCGTCGCACGGGAATCGAACCTAAGCCGACCATTAAGGGAACGGCACGCAATCCGTATTGTAAACTTAATGTACACGATTTTTATGACACAAAACGGAATAATTTTGTCGGACACGAAATGGGCTCTACAACCTATTTGCATAAAACATACAGAGTACACTTTGTAGACAGAGATAGCGCGCTTGACCGTTTGTTCGAGCACTTTGCAAATAGTCAATTTCATTAGTTTTTAACCAGCCATAAGTGCCCAAGTACGGGTCTCCCGCACTTGCTAAAATAAATGGCAATTATATTTTTTGTAAAATACAAGTAAAGCTTGACTCTTTAAAAAAATACGCGTCAAATTGAGAACCTCCTCCTTTTTTGAAGTCGATTGAAAATACGCTTTATAATAAAACATGCAATTAACTAAGCACGCGGTCTACTATCATTTGTAATATAAAAAAGGCAATCTCTTTTTTGAATAAGAAGCAAATGTTATAGAATAAAATATTATATCAGAGAGTGCAAAATGTTGTCTACTCTATGCGGTAAGTAGGGAGCGTGCGCGACTGACGCGGTTTTGATAGAGATACGGCAGAGTGGAGGGGGCTCCTGTTTTATAAATATTAAATTAAAATTAAAATTATTAACTATTCTGCGATTACACTCCGTAATAGCATAGCAAAACTACTTCTTGAATTTCTTGCTCGTTCTTCTCCATTCGAATCTACATTTTGGAACGAGCACCTAGCATTGCTGAAGAACAGACTGACCGACTATTTATTTATTCTATTTAGACGCTTCAAAATTTATGGTTTGGTTAGAATGAATGATTTTGACTTTAACTTTGCCTGTGACGTAGCCTTATTTTAGAGAATATTAAATTTGCCATTTGGTTTTTTAAATTACTGTTTCAAACAAAAAAGTTTCTACTAATTAGTACATAACTTTATTCATACAGTTTACATTAATTAATTACTGATTAATAAAAATTTATTAATCGGTTAAAAAAAAAAAAAGATCCAATCCTTAAATCCTAACACTCAAAAGGTGGTGTAGCCATGCTTCCATAGTAAATCACTAGAACTGTCATTGTCTACTATACAGACATATCATGATCGACATACTGCCGACCATTGACAATGTAACTCTGGAACAGTGAGCTGTCCGACTGTGTACTGTGATATTAAAGTCAAGTATCCAAGATCAAAGTTTTTTATTCATATTACACTTAACTGGAGTGATACCACGGCCTCACAGAGTGAAATATTAACAGCGTTGTGTTTCGCCGCGTGAGTGAAGTTACTGAAGGTCTAATCTTTCTCCCCACCCGCAATCATAGGAATTGATGATGGAGGGAATTCCTTACCTTTAAACCCGTAATAACTCACAAAAGGCGCAACGCACTTATAGTAACTTCTTTTTGTATTACGATTGCTTACCATCAGGTAATCCGTATGCTCGTTTGCAGACCTATACCACCATAAAAACTCATAGATATGGAAATAATCGATTTTGATTATTGTGTATGCTAATAATTGAATAGGCAGTTTTCAAATTAGGTGATTCTGGTAAACTAATTTTGAGCGAACCTTAGTTATTTCCAAAGATATGTATAGTAATTTTGTATACTTGAAGTCAAAAAGTCAAAAATCATTTATTCCAATTAGATCCTTACAGGCACTTTTGAACGTATGAACGGATATAGTTGTCAGTCTGTCGGTCAGTCCTCTTAGTAAAGCTATTTGCTTGTTCCAAAGTGTAGATTCCGATTTAGAAGAATGAGCAATTAACTCTATTTTAAATCAGTTTCACATACAGATTCCTTATACAAACAGTTGGTAATTATTACGAGTAAAAAATGTCCTGTCAGAATTATTGTACCAATCGCAATCGAAAGACAAAAATCGAAGGGTGAAAGCGAATCGAATCCAGTTGTATCGAACAATAAATTTCGCTCACCCTTTTGTGTATAAAAACCGTGAAGAAACGCATCACGACTATCCTAAATCAAAATATTAGGGAACAGAAAAAAAATCGCAACATCTGTGATGTACTTGCGACAGTAAATCGCACTCCATACTAATCGAGCCGTCATGCATGCAATATAATTAGTTTTCTGTTTCCGTCTCTCTCGCTCGTATGGAGTTTGTCTTATGTGATGTTTTGTCTCGTTCTCGCTTGTATTATAATTAGTTTGTTGTCTGTTGTCCCTGTCGCACGTGCTGGTCGGATATAGGCCAGGAGTTGGGATTGCGAAATGAGAATTCGTTTGTTGTATGTCGTAATGTATTCTGGTTTAGTTTAGGATACTTGTATTATCATTTTATTCAGATCTTGTCTCGTGTTTTGTTCCTATATTTTTCATGAAATTATAATATTTTTGAGATTCACACCACGTCAGCTGCTTACAAGTGCACTGCTGAGCAAAGGCCTCTTCTCACACGGCGAAGAAGACCTCTTCTCTCACGTGGTGAGCATTATTCACCACGCTTGCTTAAAGCGGATTGGTGATTTCAAACTTATTTAAAAGTTTTAAGCAAACTAGCATTAGTATTAACTGATTGTAACCACAACGCCAGAGATTAGTATTTTGTCGACCTTTTAGGGATTAGGTTTTTGAAGATTTTGATTGTAGGAAGGGATGAAGGAGAAGTAACCCCACTCATACTGCGAAACACAACGCTGTGGTTGTTTCACGCCGGATTTCTGTGAGGCCGTGGTATCACTCTGGTCAGATCTCTCAAATCAAATTGTCTATATGTAAACACATAGCTATTACCTTCTATTTTTTGTGTGATAGTACGGCAAACGAGCAGACGGATTACCTGATGGTAAGTAATCAGCGTCGCCCATGGACACCCGCAACAAAGAAGGAGTTCCAAGTGCATTGCTGACCTTTTAGGGATTGGGATTTTGCGGATTTAGGGGATTGGGCCTCCGGTAACGTCACTCACACGGTGAAACACAACGCTGTGGTTGTTTCGCGCCGGTTTTCTGTGAGGCCGTGGTATAACTCCGGTCGAGCCGACCCATTCGTGCCGAAGCATGGCTCTCCCACACTTAAACTTCTTATACAAAACATAACACGTGTATAGGTAAAATAAGTAGGTAACCAGTACGTTGAATGTAATATAAGCCGGTATTTCATATGCATCGTCCCGACACTTTCATCTCGGGAGAGCTGTGTGACATTTGAATTATTCAACTCGAGCCGCGTCTTATGATAAATTATTTGCGTTTTGTCGCCGCGCATTTCGTCACGCGTTTTTATTGTTTATGTCGCATTGTGTTTTCTGTGTCTTTTTTTTTGTTTATATAAATTGTTATTTTTTATGATTGCCTGTTTCTGCTATAAGCTCTCGATAAACTTAGGCCCCCTTATTACAAAACAAGTTTTATCTTTAGTCCAGGTTTAAACCATGGAGTTGGGTTTTGTATTTTCAATCTTATTGTCATCTACCTTCAATTCGAAATACGAAAACTGGCTCAATGGTTTAGTCCTAGACTAAAGTAAAACCTTGTTTTGTAATAAAGCCTATAAAGTCAAAATCGTTTATTTAGACTTAACCATAAACGGGTACTTTTGAATTCTCAAAATAGAAAAGTAGTCTGTCAGTCTGTGACAGACAACTTTTCTTTTCTTCGATGGAGAAGAACGTGTAAGAAACTACATGGTTACTCTTTTTATACGGATAATAGTGAATTCAATGAGTATATCAGATCACATACATATTCAAATTTATGTTGTATACAGCGACTACTCAGAGATATAGAAAGAGATCCTTAATTCGGAACCACCTCATGAATCTATGAGTTTCACAAATGTATGGGAAAACACATAATGCACGTCCCATGGCATGCATTCACTTAACAGACTGACAGACTACTATTCTATTTTGACGTTTAAAAAGTACCTATTTATGGTTTAGTTGGAATAAATAAATGATTTGATTTATGAACGGGCTATGCTCGGTGTCTCTTTGCGCCACTAAAACCGAAATGTGAATATTCGGCGAAGAACTAAAGTTACCGACATAGCTCGCAAAAACTGCAGGCCACGTCGCTCGAAAGACGGACGGCCGATAGGCCGAGTAAAAGTACTAGAATGGCGACCAAGGACCGGAAAACGTAGCGTGGCTAGGCCTCCCGCTAGGTGGACTGGTGACATTGTCAGAGTCGCGGGAAGCCAATGGATGCAGGTGGCAAGGCCTTTGTCCAGAAGTGGACGTCCTCCAGCTGATGATGATGATGATATTTTTTTACTGACCTAAGAGTTTAATAGCGAGAACTATCGTTACTGTAGAAGTCAGATTATATTGGAAATAATACGTAAACATAATTATAGTTTTATATTTATTATTTATTTATCATCGAGGGGTGTGCCTTACGGCTGGCACTACAACAAGTCTGAAAACATCTTGCAATGCAATCCGTTGCCAAATACGGTTGCTGTGTGTATGTGATAAGAGTCTGATCTCGTTCGTTGCTACGTGTGTCTTTGTATTTTCATTGCACGAGTTGATGAAAAAGTGAGTGCCAAGCTTCGGCACTAATGGCTCCGCTCGACCGGAGTGATACCATGACCTCACAGAAAACCGACGTGAAACAACCATATCGTAGTCGCCGTGTAAGTGAGGTTACCGGAAGCCCAATCCTTCCCTGCCGCCAATCGCTCCCCAACCCCAAAATCTCCAAATCCTTAATCCCCATAACGTCAGCAACACACTCTTAATGCGTTAGATGTCAGTGTCCATGGTCGGCGTTGAGTGCTTATTATCAAGTCATCTGTTCTCTCGTTTGCCGACTTATAACATAAAAAAGTCATTCTGAGATGCTCAAATTCACTGTATGAGTAATAAATAAGATATACTTATCATACGAAATGAGTGACTTTATTAGCATTCTAATATAATGTTGACAAATGAACCAGCTACCGCCGCGACTCACAGACAATAAAAAAAGAGCAACTCCCGGCCTTTTTATTTAGGGTGCACTGCCTTGAATTAGCATTGGAAATAAGGGGTTGCTTCACCACTTTATATTTACAATCCATAAAGCTAACTGTGACTTTTATAGTGTTCGTAATAAAGGTCGATTTAGACTAGCTTTTATAATCGCAGTTACACTTAAAATTTGGTTTTATTTAGACATTTTTTTTAATATAACGTTTAGCTTTATAGTGATGGTAATAAGGTATGTTTTAGATTGATTGTTTTTAGTTTTTTTCATAAAATATTTTTGATTTTTATGCTCCCTCAGTATGTGACAGTTGTTCAAGTGACCAGGGACCCATGAAAGATTTATTTGGGTCAACGAAACATACAGATCGTGACATGATAATATTGTTAAAAGTTTTTGACTTTTTTATGACAGATATCTTTGAACATAATATGGTACAATAGTTGTCAGCTTTTGTTATTTAAAATGGTATTAGAGACCTCTTTATGAGTTTTGACTGCACACGATTGACACGATGGCTGGGTAACGCCACTGTGTAACGTGTCGCGGGTACGATTCCCGCGCATAGCAACCCTTTGTGTGATCCATAGATTGTTGTTTCGGGTCTGTTTGTGATGTGTATGTAAAATTGTATGTTTGTGTAAAAACCCACCCACGAGTTCACGACGCAGTGTGTGCGCCTACAAAGCAATATGAAAAAAATCTAGCATATATGTACCAGTTTTGTTCATTTACAAATAACTAATGTCACATATATAGAATAATTAAATGAACTTATAATTTTAAAATATTAATAAGTTCAATTTTAGAAAGCTTATCTTTATGCCAAATTTAAAACAGTAATTATATCTAAGTGAAACAGTAACAAAATCCATCCATCCCACAATCTATACGGATAGATTGTGGGATGGATGGATTTTGTATACAAACTTATGCGTTTACAATATAAGTACGACGAATAAACAATAAAATAAATTACATAAGATTAATACGACGTAATTAATAAATGAATTGTATCAAATGATTATACTTTGTTTAATTATAAATGTCAATATGTCAAATTGTCATGCGATTGAAGTATTGGAAATGGATTCGACTCTGTTATATTCTTAGAACAAGTGTAACAGATATATGCTCTTTTGGCACCGTCCTCTTCCTTATGACTAGAGACATGCACAAATTATGCACCAGTACATCTAAAAATAAACTTTACATTGCACAGTATAGAGTCGCCATTCCCTCACTCAGTTCCAAGTGACATTTAGTAATTTCACGTGGACATTTCTGACTAGAAATCCGGCCCAACATATCGGTCAGACAAATCTGTATTTAGAAGCTCAGTCACTCCGAATTCCCCGTAAACGTTAGTCGTGAATATATCCGTGTTGTGAAAATGAATAAAAAGGGAAAAAATAAAAAAGGGAAAGTACCCAATCCTGTACCTGTGAGGGAAGAAAAAAGTGATAAAGTTGAAGATTTAAACAAAAGTGCCGAAAAACCTGAAAATGTGGAGGTGACTGCCATTGAGAAACCAAAAGACGTGGGTGTGATTGAGGATATAGTACCAAAAATAGACGAAAAAATTGAAAGTGTGAAAGAAGAACGTGTACCAGAAATACTGAGTGAAATTATAGAACCGGCTGCTGAGTTCAAAGATGAAGAATCTCCAAAGAAACCAAAACGCAATAGAGGAAAGAAGAAAAAAGGTAAAGACGATGATTTTGATGATAATATAGAAGAAAAACCGAAGGAAACTGACATTCAACCGCCTGTGGAAGAAAAAAAGGAAATCGAAAAGCCAGAACCAGAAACTAAACTAGAGGAATTACCACAAATAACACCGACAGCTCGTAAAAAGAAAAACAAAAAGAAGAATGCGGACCAAAAGGCTGATGATATTGTGACACCCGATGTGGAGATTCCAAATATTCCAATACAAGAAGAAAAGAAAGAACCTGTAGTTAAAGATATAACACCAGATGTCAAAGAAGAGTCCCTAAAACCAGAAGGTGTGGAACAAGAAATAAAGCCTGCTAAAAAGAAAAATAAGAAAAAGAAGAGGAACGATTCGGAAAAGTCTGATAAAGAAGAATTCTCTTGCACTGCTGCTTTCCAGAAAATTTTGGATGAAAAAGAAGAGCCTGAAGCTCAAAAGGAAGAGCAAGTTAGTGAACCAGTTATTCCACTAGAAAGTGTTAAAAAAGATATTGAATGTACTGAACCGAAATTAGAAAAGACTGAAATGATACCAATACCATCTATAACACAAAAAGCATCTACTCCCGTTAAAGAAGTAGAAGAAATTAAAGACGCACCAACGACGGAGAGTAAAGGAAAAAAGAAAAATAAAAAAGACAAAAAACAACCTCCTAAACATGAAGAAAAAGAAGAAAAGATGGACATAGCAAGGCAAGATGAAATTAAGGTTGAAGAAACGCCTCTATTAGTGGACATGCCCGTCGAAACTGTGCTTTCCGAACAAGTTAAAGATGAACCAAATACAATCAAAGAAGAAAGTGCGAAAGATAACCAAATGATAGCAGAGTCACTTGACCCAAATTTCGAAGATTTGAGTCCAAAACCTAAAGCTAAAATAGCAAAACCTGTGGAAAAGAAACGCAAAGGTAAACAAGACATTCAAGTTTCTGAGAGTTCGTCTCAAGACTTACTTGAAGCCGCGGTACTACCAGAACAGACTAGAGCAGCAACTCCTGATCCGAAACCTTTGGAACAAAAAAAGATCGATGAAATTCTATTAGAACCTACGCAGCAAGATATTCCTAGCGATATTACCTTCACGATAGCCGATGAAGATGAAAAACTTATTGCCCAAGAATTTGAGTTGCTTGCTGAAAAAGCTATGGGTAAAAAACGGAAAAAAGGACCAAAGGCTCCTAAAAACCTTGATATTAGTTCTGGAATCCCAGAACAACAATTAGACACTGAAAATAAACCGACTGACATTAAAGATGTTGCCAAAGAACAATTGGCAGTCATAACAGAAATATTAACTCCACAGACCGATCAACAAGAGTTTGTTATTATGAGTGAAAAGTCTGATGTGCCGATGCCAGAAGATACTGTTAAAGATGACACTCTAGGAATTCCGCAATCCCATCAATTCCAAGGAAAAGAGCTATTGACGCCTGAAAATCTAGGTGAAGAGAAAGAATTCACAAAACAAGAAGATACTACCGCATTGCAACTTGATGATAAACATAAATCTGGGAAGAAACGAAAGAAGTCACCTAAACCCCCTAAAAAATCTGAAGATCCCATTAAAACCGAGGGACGACCATTAACACCAAAGCCAGAATTACATAAAGAAGCATCCACGGTAGATGAAAGTACTCAACTAGCAATGCATGAGAAGGTAGAGGCTTCCAACATAACAAAAATGTATGACATTGAAATAAGTAGCATTAAAGCTGACGAATCTGAAGGTTCAATATGTGATGTCATACCTGACATTAGTTACCCACGTGCAGCTAGTCAACAAATGCCCGATGACAACAATAATACCTTCATCAGAGAGGTATTTTCTCCTATAGAACCTGCCCCTTTATTACAAGACATTGCACAAGCTTTACCGAAACCCGAAGAAAAGAAAAGTCCTCCAAAGGAAGAAAAGACAGATTTGAAATCGAAAATGATGGAAGTCAATCAAGACATGGAAGAGTTAAGACTGTCAATTGAAAGGTCTTTAGCAGAACTAACATCAATAGAAAAGAGTGAAGAGAATATTGAAAAGGAGTTTGAAGCGACTCGAAACAAAGCTAAAAATGTGTCCGATCTTTTATTTGATATAGGAGATAGTGCAGTCGAACAAGTTGCCCCAACACCAAGTACAATTAAAGAAACACAGATTAAAACGGCAGTAATTATAGACTCTAAGCCTGCCGAAGAAGTAAAGATACCTTCGGTTATTGATGAAAGTAAGATAAGTGCAAAACAACTTCAAATTGTACCGGCAAAAAAACAAAAAGGTAAAGGCAAAGGCACACCGGTTGAAAAAGTACAAAAAGAAGTAATTCCTCTACCTTTTACTGAAAGCATACCATCAGAAACTTTATCTACGGGCGAGAAAGAAATGGTTCAAAATCCACCCCAAACTGAAGATAAACCGGTAGAAATTAAGTCTGAAAAATTACAAGACATTATTAAACCACCGACTGAAGTAGCAAAAGTAGAGAAAAGTGAATTACCTGCAATGTCACTGCCTGTGACTGAAATGAAGACTGAACTAATTGAAAGTGAAAAGAAAGACACTGAAAAACTTAAAGAGGAAGAAGCGCCAATCGATGTACCACCCGTATGCCCAGCAAGAAAAGACAATAAAAGCAAAAATAAAAAGAAGAAAGGTAAACAAGACTCACAAGTAACTCCAAGTTCTACTACCCAAACCACACCAGCTCCTGCTCCAACTCAACAAACTACACAAGAAACAAAAAAGGAAGAAAAACAGGAATCTAAAAGTGAAAGCAAATCTGATTCTAAAGGAGGGAGTCAAAGTAAAGGGAAAGGTAAACAGCAAGCAAGCGATGTTGACACCGGTAGTCAGGATGCGTCATGCCCAGAGACTGATTTCGAACCAATAGAAAATTTTGAGGATGCACTCACCTCCAGTATTGATGATGTAAACAAGACATTTGAGATGATAGTCAAAGAATCGCAAGATCAAAATAACCCTAAAATTAACATTATAGCACCGGATGAAGAGAAAAAAACAGTATCGCCGTCAAAAAACTTGCTAGGTCATCCCGATATTCCTGTACGATCGAATAAAAGGGACTTTAAAAAGGAAAAAGATAAAATACCAAATGAAATAACGGCTCGTGTTAAGATAAAAGATTCAGTTGAGATTGAAAAGAAATCCTCTAAGAATACTCAGACAAATAACAAAATGAAGGATTTCATTAAAGATTATAAGATGAATGATAATGATGATTTTGTTTATAAGTACAGTTTTAGGAAAGTGTTCCTGCAAAGTGCCTGTCACGTATGTAAGAAGAGTTTGTGTGGTTCGAGAGTGCCTTGCAGTTATTGTAACTTGCTGTTCTACTGTAGTAACAAGCATAAAGACGAAGATTGGCCACAGCATCAGGCTCTGTGCTTTGCTGTCTCCACTATTGTTCACTTGAAAGGTGAGTAGTCTAAGTTATAGATCCTTTGTTTAGGGATACAATCGTCCAAATGTTTCCCCGCTCTGGGTGTCTATGCGTGGCGTGAAAAGCCTCTTTCTGTCTAAAAACCACCTGTATCAACTCCTTCTTTAAGCAGGGCCGCGGTACATTATTTTGTAACTCCATGGTGTAATCTTCTGAAGCAGTCACTCTGTCAATCATCAGCGTTTACAGTGACACTCATGACTGATGACACATGCATTTTCGTCAAGACAAATCTTATGATTATACATTTATATTCAAATTTAACACATGTTCCTTTCACAATTTGACGCCAACTCTAAATGTGTTCTTTCCTATAGCTCTCTTTATTTTGTTTTACATCTTACTAGAGTTTATAAGCAACCCTAAAGAAATACTACCCCAGTAAAGTATTGGCCCACTTACTAGTCAGTCATAGTCATTAAACTAAAACGTATTTAAAATAAATTTCAAAGAATTGTAAATGGAATCGGGCGTCGTACATAATACTTCAAAGACTGAAGTGATTTAATGGTCATATGAAACTAGTTGATGTATTACATATTTTAATTTGAAATAAATTATTATTTTGTGTAAATAAATAATGACTTTAAAAATTTGGAAGAGGACAATGGTATGAAGTATACTAACGACAAATCAATTCAAAACAAAATCTGAACGAAGGACACAAATATAAGTACACGTGGGGGAGAGCCAATTTTCGGTACAAATGGGTCGCACAGACCTGAGTGATACCACGCCTCATAGAAAACCGGCGTGAAACAACCGGTTACCGGAGGCTAATCCTTCTCCTTTCCCTATTCGAAACGTACTCATGACTCCTCTAGAGTTGCAAATCTCCATAGGCGGCGCTGGTTGCTTATTCTTGCTTTCTCTCAGGCAATGTTAACCTTACTAACAAAATTAACCTTCACAGATCAGAAGCACATTTACGGTGATGCAAAGAACCTGACGGGACACGACTATCGCCTGATCAGGATGCAGATGATAGTGTCTTGTGAGAAGGTGCTGAAGAGGCGGTTGGTGCCATGGGAGCAAGAGGCGCTGCTGTATCCCAGGATTTGTGCTCATGTGCCGTGCAGGGAATGGAGGCAGAACAAGCTCAGTGACTGCCAAGGATGTGGTCAGGTGAGGAGATCTTGGTGTTGTTTGTGTTAGATGTAAATTTTTAATTTCATTGGGTAAAGTAACACTTGTGGCGACGTAACAGATGAATGTTTGTAAGCAGATTGACAGAAAATCTCTGTGTTGTCTGTCAAATCTGATGGTCATAAGATGGAGATAACCCTTTTTCGATCTTAGGGAACTTTACTCTCTGTTTCCTAAACATTCAAAAGGTCTGTTGTAGGTAAACAGGGTGCATCAGATAAGATAAAGAACCTTATTTTTAAAAATTATATGCCACACAAGTTCATCATCGTGTACTATGCGGCTTTAAGGATGAGGAGTCAATTTTTTTGAGTTTGTTGATTTTTTAACGAATATTTGAGACACTATTTATGCTTGACCTTGGCATTCAACTGTTATGAGGTCCTTATTAGGTTCTCAATACTTGAAATAAAAAGGCGTACGTTGGTTTAGTTTCATATAGTATTATAGATTCCTATTTTTACTCATAATAGTGTTTTTAAGACGAAACTACATATTTTTCTCTCGCTTTTTTTTGCAAATACAACGCAAAAAGTTTTTTCAGAAGTTGCAATTACTGGTTCTACAGCAACAGTTATGTTCAACAGATCTCCTACTGCACCGACAACCCCGACCACTTTCCCAAATCTCACTCTCGCTGGTGCAAGTCATATTCCCTCTATGAGAAGCTGGTGAGCTTCCAGCAGACCAAGGGTCGACTGGAGCCGAAGATGCCGACCAAAGTGCTGAGGGAACCGCAGCAGATACCAGAGAAGATTAATGAAGTACTGGCTTCTATGTATGAAGAGAAGATTGGTAAGTTGGTTCAATATTTCTACTTTATAAGTCACATCTTTAAATAGCCAAAAGTTAATTCATCTCACAGGTGTACATCTTTTTCACTCATATTTGACGCGGTGGCTGGGCAACTGCCTGCCAACAATTTGTGGATCTTAATCCACAAATTGTTGTTCCTGGTCTGGGTGTGATGTGTATGTGAAATTGTTTCTAAATGCACCCACGACACAGGAGAAAATCCTAGTGTGGGACAATGATTAAAAAAAAAAACAAAAAATACTGTTGAAAGACATGTAGTCTAACACCCACAGTTCACTGGTTATGGCTTACATGACTGCCACGTAATAGGATGCATGATGAATATATAAAGAGCCTATCATCGGGGATCACGTGAGGATCTCCGGCTACTGTAAGCGCGGATCTGTGAGTGGCGAGAAAGGATGTTCGCGACCTTCTAAGAGCCAATAGACCGATACAAATAGAGCTCATCAAGACTGATATTTACCCGAGGTTGTGGGACAACCTCAAAATGTACCATGGCTGTGGACTGAAGTAGGAGAAGGAATCGGGCTGCTTTTAGTCAGTAAGAATCTTACACTTCCTCTCGCCATCCTGGGCAAGAGAAGCCATTTGATATCTGATGATCTCCCTTCGAAAGGCACATATAGCTTTAAAAGTGCTGTTAGATACGATAAGGTCAGAATTTCATACTGCTGGCTTTCAAAATAAAAGCGAGGCTTTTTGTAGTGGGTAGTACCAAAAATTCATTTATCTGTAAGCAATGAATACGGCCTCACAGAAAGCCGGCGTGAAATAACCTCAGCGTTGTGTTTCGCCGTGTGAGTGAGGTTACCGGAGGCCCAATCCTTTCCCTCTCCCAATCCTTCCCCAATCCCTAAATTTCCAAAACCCTAATCCCTAAAAGGTCGGCAACGCACTTGTAGCTCGTCCGTTGCGGGTGTCTATGCGCGGCGCTGATTGCTTACCATCAGGTAATCCGTTTGCTCGTTTGCCGATATAAAAACAAAATACAAAATATGTCAATTTTATCCATTTGTTCGATTTTGATAAAAATCTTTTTAAATACTTACAGTGTCCAGAGCATTTCATCTGTCATTTTTCTGAACAAAAAAATATTCTTGACAACAATAGCAGTGGGCACTCGACTCATTGTGCCAAACGAGAAAGCTGAAGGGGTTGTTTTGATAGAAAATAAAAAAGGCAATAATATTATTCATCGTGCGAATCGCTAGGGTGGGACCCTTTCTTTTATTGACCTAGATTTTAGTCAAACTATACCAGCAAGTCAGAGTATACCACACTGTCAAGAGATTCCTTACCTTATTTACAAAAATCTTAAAGTTGAAAATCCATTGAAGGAGTTTGGCAAAAAAGAGTAGGTTGATGTGCTGGTGGACGGTAAAGTGTTCAAGTCTGTAGGGTTCCATTTAATTTGATACTCTGAGAACTGGTGGGTGATTGCAAACTTTGTAACAAGACCTTAGTTAACATAAAGAATGCTATTGTTTGAAGGTTTTGTGTTTAGATGTCTGTTTTTTATGTGATAAGTCGGCAAACGAGCAGACGGATTGCCTGTAAGCAATCAGCGCCGCCCATGGACAGCCGCAATAATAGAGTAGTTACGAGCGCGTTGCCGACCTTTTGTGGATTAGAGATTTGGAGATTTAGGGATTGGGGGAGTGGAAGGATTGGGCTTGCAAACGCCGAAACACAACGCTGTGTTTGTTCCACGCCGGTTTTCTGTGAGGCCGTGGTATCTGGTCGGGCCTTCGTGCGAAGCTTGGGTCTCCCACACTTTATGTTTAAGTAATATTGTATTCATTTACGTTTGACATAAGGTGCATTATTTCTTATTATGCAATATTATCTCAAAGAAAATTTAATTTTTATCTTTTCTTTCTTTCTTTAAAAAAATCGTTGCCCTACGTTTTGTTGTGTTTTACAAACATACAATGTCACATACACATGACACCCAGACCCCAAAACAACAATTTGTGGATCACACAAAGAGTTGTTCCGTGCGGGAATCGAACCCGCGACACGTTGCACGGCAGCCAGTTGCCCAGCCACGGCACCAACCTTGCAGTCAAAAAGTAGTAGTTTCTATAAAGAACTAGGTATAAGAGTAATTTTTTTTCCTTTGATTTACAAAATACTGTTACATGTGTTCCCTCACAGAGTAAAACCTGTGATGTCATAGTTTCAAGGTTAAAATCGAAGAATTTATTACTACCATTTATTCAGAAACAAGTTCTTTACGAGAAAGAAATTTTAATAAATTCTGTTTTCAGATATAAACGACATACAATATGCGGCATTGACGCAGCTCGCGACAGCTCCTCTCACTGCCGCCTACTGCCACCAGCTCTGCAGGAACAAAGCTGGCCCAATCACAAATGGGGTCAACAAGGTAATATTACATTACTAGCTTTTCGCCAGCGCCTCCGTTCGCGTGGCATAGTGCCTTCCTGCAGATTTTTGGTATAAAAACTATCCTATGACCTTTCTCAAGTTCCAAACTAGGTCTGTGCCAAATTTTACTGAAATTGGCTCAGTAGTTTAGGCGTGAAGAAAAGACAGACAGACAGACAGAGTTACTTTCGCATTTATAATATTAGTTTGGATTTTTTTTTATGTCATATGTCAATCAGTGCCACCTATAGACAGTACCTAAAGATAGTTATGACACGTGTGTTGCATCACACCTTGTGGGTTATTTAGGGATTTAAGGATCCCCTATTTCTGTGTATGTGCTTGCGCCGAAATAAATGGTTCTTTCTTTTCTTCTTTCTTTTTGTTTCTATCCTTTTCCCATTTGAGGATTGAGGATGAGTGAGGGATAATAGGCATGGGCCTCCGGTGTTGCTTCAAGCCGGTTCGGTTGTCTCTTTTGAAGTTTTTATTTAAGTATTATTTTATTCAGAAGTGTGTTGAAATACGTCGTATGATACATGTGTGTATTGATAATTACTGTGGTAATCACTGACTTTACACGCGTGTGTCATAATGTACTATTATTAAAGTTCTTAATTCTTATATTCAAGAAATCCACCTTCACAATCCACGTGGTTGGAGCTGAACTGCAGTTCGAGGCTGATGCCCTCAACAAGTGGGAGGTGTTCTTCCTCCACCTCAGACCGGAGCTGCAGGAGTTGAGAGTCGTCCTCATCAATTATAACTTGAACCCTTCGAACCTACCACTGGAATTGCTTGGAAAGATCAAGTAAGTTGGCTTTTTTAAAACAAGATAGATTCTTGTATTATAAATTAGATGAGTTTGATGTTTTTTTTATGTGATAGGACGACAAACTAGCATACGGATTAGCTGATGGTAAGCAATCGGCGCTGCCCATGGACTCCAGCAACACTAGAGGAGTTTGGTGTGCGTAGCCTGTCTTTTGTTGACTAGGCCTTTATAGATTTAAGGATTGGAAAAGAAGAGATAGGAGAAGGAAAAAATATGGGCCTCCAGTAACACCAATCACACGGCAATTTCTTGCTGGTTTTATGCGAGGCAGTGCAATCAATCTGGCCGAGCCGATCCATTCGTGCCGAAGCTTGGCTCTCCCACACTTAGGGATGCAGCTGGATGACCTTGAATAGGGGGAATAAATGGCTGTACACTCATATTTTCTACCTCTAGATGAGATGGTGATTATGGACGGCAAACGAGCAGGCGGATTACCTGATTGTAAGCAAAACCAATGGAGTTACAAGTGCGTTGCCGGCGTTTTAGGAATAAAAGTTTCAGATATTTAAGAATTGGGAAGGGATGGGGGAGGGGGAGGGATTGGGCCTCTGGTAAAAGTTCACAGCCATCTTATTCGTCTATCTAGCTACTGCGATGCTCAGCAAGTTTCTTCTGTGCTCAGGTTATGTGAGAACTGCCGGCAGAGCGGTCGCCGTGTGGTCTTCAATTTCCAAGATAAGAGAACTTACACTGACTATAAGAACAGCGAAGACTTTGTTCCACCTGATATTGGTAAGTCCTTTAAATGAGATACCTACTTAAAGTTAGTTGCACAATGATATTGAACCTGTATCGCCAGTTAGCCATTTATGAGTTATTTTTATAATTTGGTAAGCTAAGTGGATTACCAATTTGGCCAATTTTTGGTGCAGCTAGTTTTTAATGAAAACTTAAGAGTTTAGGCAATTCTCTTGAATGAAGTTCCTTGTGAAAGGAGCGTAGATGGATAAAATAAGATGAAAAGATGTACTCTCTTTTTTTTCATACCAAGCAAGCAAGCAATTTTTGGTTTCGTCTTGCTATTTCACATTAAACAATGTGGTATCGCAAAAATCATTCTTAATGAGAGTGTACCTACATTAAATAATAACAAAGAAATTTTTACTTAAAAAAATGGTTCCTTTACTCGAAAAGAGTTTGAATAACATCTCTCAAGTTTTTTTTAATTTCCAGTATGTGCCTTCAACCCCGCAATTCAAAGATCGTCAATCTACAACGGCAAGGATCCCTGGCCCTCAACTATAGACGCCATCCTCAAGCAGAAAGTCCCCTTCATCATCACAGGGTACACGATCACAGAGCTCCATAAAGACTGCATCAGGATCAAGGAATGTTCAGAGACAGGATTCAACTTCATAGCAGAACCGAAATACAATAATTTTGCTAGCGTTAGACCTGACAGGAATTTCATTTCTGACGATGAGATGCCTTTGCTGTTTAAAAATTATTGTTTTGCTATTGTTACTGCATAATTTATATAGTATTATAAGTGTTCTATTCAAAAAGTAAATCAATTAAATTACACAATAATAAAAAAAAATTAAAATAATTCTACACAAAAAAGACTACAAAAGATTTTGATTGGATGTTGTATCGTATGTAGCGATAAAATTATCAAGTAGCATATTTCTTTCATTATACCTATAAATTAAATTATCAAGTAGTATCTTTCATAAGTACAATAGTTTACTCGGATCTTAGAGGAATACTTTTAATATGCGAATGGTGCGTACCATTTTTAGAACACATTATTTTATGGAGTTGGTCGACAAATAAGCAGACGGGTCTGTAAGACAATCTGTGGTATAACAAGAGCATATCCGCCATTTTAATAAGTTTCAAATTTTAGTATTAACCTTCCGTGGGACATAATTAAATTAATTGTTATGTTTAACAGCTTACCCAAGTAAATGTTTGACGAGATAGCTCAACTAGTTTCGAGCAACGGTGGGGGCTTATATTCATGAGCAGGATAGCGTTAAATAAAATAAATAACAATTGATTTGAACATCAGGAACGGTGGGTCGGAAGTGTTAAAGATCAAAAATAGACCTTATAGTCTTGTAATTTCTAAGTTTAATTTGTGTGTTCCGTAATGAATATTTAATGCTGTTAGAGAAGTGTTACTAATTAAGTTTTTTGATGTGTTCAGTTACATCTATTGTTTGTTTCGTTTCTGTTTGTGTTAATAAAGTATGTGGATTAATGTGGTCTTTCTTTATTTTTTTCTTTTTTTTTATGTGATAGGTCGGCAAACGAGCATACTGATTACCTGATGGTAAGCACCCGTAGCGGGTACTTACCACCAACAGAGGAGTTACGAGTGCGTTGCCGACCTTTTGGGGATTGGGGATTTGGTGATTCTGGTAATGGGGAGGGATTAGGGTAGGGGAAAGATTGTGCCTCCGGTAACTTCACTCATACGGCGCAACACAACGCTGTGGTTGTTTCACGCCGGTTTTCTGTGAGGCCGGGGTATCACTTGTGCCGAAGCATGGCTCTCCCACACAAACGATAAAAATTAAACAATAAAATACATTGAAAATATAATATCTTTATTCTTACAATCTACTATATGACAATTAAATTGGCAATATTCACAAATTAAAAAAAATATCTAACAAAATTATACTAAAAAACATATCACAGATAAAATGATTAGTCACAATTTACATACTAAGTTCGCATGTCGCTAAATTACCGATGGCTACAATTCTGTTATACGATAATTTTATACATTTGTATCGTAACGTTTGACGATAAAGTTTAGATTACTTTGCAAAGCCTTGTGGAAATACGTCACAGAAATATTACAAACTAGCTACACTCACGCGGTTTCCCCAACTCCTACAGATCATAGTGTGATGTTTTATAGCCTATAGCCTTTATTAATAAATGGACTAACAAACACAAAAAGAATTGTTTAATTTGGACCAGTACTTCCAGAGATTAGCGCTTCAAACAAACAAAATCTTTTTTAGTATAGACTAATGTTATAAATCTGAAGAGTTTATTTATAAACCAAGTTAATAACAATGATCATTATTGATATTACTTACAAGGTTTCTTTTTGAACAGCACTGTTTGAGGTGAAGGAGAGCTAGACTCTTAATAAAAACCACCCCTTCTTCTGTTTTGAGCTGGGCGATAATAGGGCTTTTCTTTAGGGTAAAATCATTAGATGAATTTTCCCTCTCCCACCCAGGGTGAGGCGACACCACAGACGGGGCTCTATAAGGCTGATGTTCAGCCGGGGTTGCTGGGTAAGCGAAATGAGTCAACGCGGCCTCGGCAGAGCAGGAGATTGAACTGGGGGATGGCGGGTTAGTCAGTAAGAGTCTGACACTTTCTCTCGTCTTACCCTGAGTGGGAGAAGTCATTTGATGATTTTCCCCTGACACAAAAAAGGTGGGGCAAGAGGGAGTGTCAGGTCGAGGTCTTCTTCTCTTATTGCGCCTTGTAAGCAACCCCAGGCAATAATTGCGTTAAAATAGCAACTATGGCATACTCAAAATAAAGCCTCTGATATAATCAATGAATTATATGATATGATTTTGAATTCTACTTCAAAGACATAAGAATGACATTAAACGCAAATTGTAAATTTGCGAGACAGTTTGTCATAATTATCTAACATAATAAAGTATCTTATTTTGAAAGCGATAGAATTAAAAATAGAATTAACAATAAAGATTTTGTCAATAAATATGAATTATCAAGACAAAGAAAAACTTTTTGGATAAAAAGAAATATTATTGGTCGTCCTTTTCTTTTGTTGTTTGTGAATCATCAATAATGACTTCTCCCACCGAGGGTAGGTCGAAAAAACGTCAGACTCTAACTAAAAACCACCCGGTCCCTTCTCCTTCACCAGGCAGGAGCCTTATTGCGCTTACCCCTCAATCCAGGCTGCTTCGTAGTCTAAACTTAGCTTAAGATTTTATGAATTAACTGTGCTCTAATAGTAGCAGTAACAGACACATTGTTAATTAACAAGTTTAAGTAGGTAGTGGCTAACGAAAAGTCCTGGTGGCCCGAAGGTTAAGGCACCCGTCTTCGGCCTCTGCTTCTCATGCAAGAGGGTTCGAAATATGGCAAGTACAATACCGCCGACGTATCTTGGCGAGTCTGAAGTTAGCCGCAGTACACAATTTTGTTCCTTAAAGATTCATTGCGCAGACAAACAGCTAACTTCACACTCGACAAGATACGGCGGCCGTACTGTACCAATGTAACTTTACTTTCTATTATGAGTATTTAGACACCACTGACGTACGGTGAAGGTAAACATCGTGAGGAAAATGAGGAAACCAATTTTCTTTTGTTTTAAAATAACCTAAGAGGCTGTATGAGGTATAGGTAGACCTTTGTGTGTGTGAAATTATATTTTATTAGATACTAAATGCAATTTAATACTTAAGTATAGCTTATATCCATTATTTTAGCTTATTAAGTTTTTAAGGAAGTTCCCATGCCAGCACGTCTTTGATGCATATTCAACCCTATCGTTTGGTAACACAGTTGTTTTTAATACGAGGAAAAGCTTCACCTGCCGGCCATCTTTGAAAGGAGGTAAGTACGTTATGGCAAACCTTTTTTACATTAAATAAATTTAAAAAATAAATGTGTAAAGTAAAATTTTATGTACACAATTAATACCTACGTGATGGATTGATTTTAGTTATTATTTTACCTATGAAATAGAAAAATATTCGTTTATCGAGATTCATATAAAAATATGTAACGTACAATCTACCTTATGTCGATCAACTTTAAGAACATTTTACTACAATACAAAAATAGAATCATATCTTTTCTAAACAAAAATTGTTTAACGATAAAAACAAAAAATATTAAATCCAATCTCAACGTCATTGTAAAATGTACTTTGTCATAAGACTTTAAGTTTGATAATTGCATACGTTAGCCACTACCTTAGCACGTTCCAAATATAAGACATAGACATTTGGTCACAGAGTAGATATAGAACAGAGTGCACACGACCGGCTTTACGACGATAGCTCTGGACACAGACCCCAACACCTATACACAAATATTAATTAACACACAAACAAACACACCACCTTACAATGACCTATCTTCTCATACAATTTATTCGAGGTTACGGTTCAATTAAAAGTTTTCTATCGTTGTCTCGTTCTGATTACTTGTTTTAGATAGAGATGGAAGATGTTTAGTTTTGAAAATTTATTGTCAGTATTTTTTTTGCCTTAAAGTCTTGAAAGTGGCTACAAATCTGAATATGATAATATGAATGTATACAACAAAGTGGTTATTAAGAAAAAAATAAATAACTTTACTTAGTGTTGGCAGCCATCATAAATGAAAAATTTTTTGAATTTTATCCCTACATTAGAAAAAAAAAATGTATACCAAGATTTTTATCAAAAAACTGTTAATTTTATACAACCTCCTTCTTTTAAGGTCGGTTAAAAAGTGGATCACTTCAAATCTTTAATATACCTACCTAAATCAAAGAAAATATATACTGCTCTGTAACTGACATCCATCTCTTTCTAAAGCTTCTATTAGAAGAAGACAACGATAGCTTAAAACTTGAACCTGAAGATAGTCTCTTCATGAGAAAGACAGCAGCAGAGAAGATAGCTCATTGATTTTAAACCAACATAGAAATGAGAAAAGAAATGTATAAATACAAATAATTCGAGAAAATTTGATGTTTCGGTTGATTACTAAACTTTTTGTAAGTGACAGACATTAACAGATCTCTTATGAGAACTAAGTACCATTTTTTTGCTCACAGATGGCGCTTATGTAGACTGTCATCATTTTTGTCTATTAGCTGCTGTTGTTTTATGACCAATGGTCTGACACTGGATAATTAAGTATCAAAATTTATTGAAAGTAACGATGTTATCACGAGATTTAACTGAAAAAACCTCTACTCTACTAGGTTCAAGTCACAATCGAGACTCCATTTTTGACTTGAAACTAGTATTAAAGAGATTTTCTCAGCTTATGCAGGAAAGTCGTTATTTTTAATAAATTTAGAATGCCTTACATTATTAATTACTATTCAAAGCACAACTGGGCAAATAGGACCCGCTTTATATCAGCGCCATCTGTTGAGTAAACAACGGTAGCCTTCATTACAAAAGTCGAGTAAAACCGGAACATTATAAACTCCATTTTGTAAATAACGTTGGAAATGAACAAACCTTTGCTATATACACATACTCAAATGATTTTGAATTCTACGTTAAAGACTCAGGAATGACACAGACAGTTTGTCATATCGAACACAATAATGTATCTTATTTTATAAGCGATAGAATTAAAAATCGACTTAACAATAAAGATTTTGTCAATATTCCTAACGCTATACCCAAATGGAGTGTGTTACATAGAGAACTAAACTTAAAAAATAAAGTATAAGCAAACATGGACGAAAATTATAGTTAAAACAATAAAATTATAGTGCAATTAGAATAAAATGATAAAATAGCAGCTGACAATGAGATTGAAATCCTTCATAAGCTATAGAGCATATAGATGTAAAAGTTACCGAGAACGCCCTCTGATTGGTTGGTTAACTTGGAGCTGGCCAATCAGGATGACGCTGAATGCTATGAAAGTGTCAATTATGTACTTGGAGGAAAAAATAAATCTATCATATTCGTTTATACTACAGAGTTTTCATAGCTTGATGTGTAAACAATCTGTTTTTTTATTCACTGGATTTTGGACTTACACTTGGACGATAAAATTTAAAAACCAAAAAAGAGACAGAAAGGAATAGCACCATAAATGTCTATTTGATGGTTTCTTTAGAACATACCCATGTCCTTAATAAGAGCTTAATAATTTTAAAGCATTTCAATCTTTATCAGCAGCGTAACAAAACACAAAATGCCATAATCAAAGAAAATATTAAAAGTTAGAAAAATAATAAAGATTATAACGATAACATTCCTTAATAAATAATAGAATTAATAAATTGTGCAACAGAAGTGTTAATTAGAGTTACATAGTGAGTGAGCAAAGTAAAAAGTGAAAAGTTAAACAAAATTATGAATTGTATCGCTTACTCAAGTAACTGTTAACTTGAGTCGGACAAATCGTCGACTTCGAGGTGACTCAACCAGTTTCAGGCTTTGATAAGAGCTCATAGCTACGAGCATTCGAAACTAGTCGAGTCAAACAGTTACTTAGGTAAATTTTGTAACATAATTAGTAATAAAGAATTATACAATTAATTAAAAGAATTAAGTACAGCTTTGGATGCAAATGCAATTACAATTGTAAATTTTGAATTAGTATGAACAATATTATCTACTATAAAATACTAATCTACTTCAGCTAAGGAATGATTCTGTCTTCTTCTTACAAGCTCAGGTTATAACTTGAGAGAATGAGACAAAACATAAACTAGAACTACATAAAATGGATTTATAAATACAATAGTGAAATTGTGAATTGGAAAGAGAAATATAGAAGATAAAAATCTGACTACAAAAATATCTGTTTTAATAAATGTATCTACAAATTGGGTATTATCAGGATTCACAATTCCAGAAATGTCAAGAAAAACACTGAGTTCTGATTTGTGTTCTTTATTTGGCGCAGGATCTTTGTCCTTTCCCCGATATGGGCCATGTGACATAACTGTCAAGATTTCCCTCTTTAGAAAATACTAGGCAACTTAACTTTTAGATAGTTCAAAGAAATAACTAACTACATGGTTGTATTAAAATTCTCAGATTTTATAGTAGATAATTTGTTCCAAACATAAAATTAGAACAACAGTTAACAACAAACCTTAAACAACTGAAACAACAACCTGTTCTGTCGACACTGGTGCTAACGTTGTGCTGCTATCACTTACAGTATCATCTGTCTTATCCTTAGTTGTATTAAGTTCATTTTCAATTGTAGCCTCTTCTTCATTAAGACTAGTTGTACTATACGTAGTAATACTAAATTCTGTAGTACTTGCATTAGTTGTTGGGGTAGCAGTACTATATTCTATACTGTTTTCTTCTTCTACATTTAGGTCTATGGCATTATTTAGTTCATTTCTTAAAGTAAACCCTTCTATGGCAGTAGTACTTGTGATTGGCGTACTACTTTCTTCTTTTCCTTGTGTAGTCTCTTCTTTACTTTCACTATAAGTACTTGCTTCCGTGTTTGCACTAGTTGTAATGAATACTTCAATAGTCTTAGCGGTTGTACTAATAATTTCTCTATCTTTGCTAGTTGTACTAATATCACTATAATCAACATTTTCATCTACATCTTCAACATTTATGTCCCCTGGAACATTTGTGTCGTAATCGTAAATGTATTCTTCCGTAGTAGTTGGCACTGAAATTTGGAAATTGAATGATTAGTGACATTATGTGTATTCGTTTTATGTGTGTCTCAGAAAATTTAATTTAGTTTAATCGTTCGTATATATTTTTATTAAAAACTGACTGGCGTCAAAGAGTTTTGTATCATTCAGTCTGCCAAAACCGTGGTGGTCATAATTTTGAATTGATTTTTACAAACTTACCAGTGGCTGTAGTCACACTAGAATTCTTCTTAAAAGGATCCTCAGTAACTACTAAAATCTGAGACTCATTTGTTGCACTATCCGCCTCTTTTATCTCTTTAGCATCAGTCGGCATATCTTTACTTGCACTATCACAGCCATCGCCACAGCTAGTAGCTATATTATTCAAAATCATATCAACTAGAATACTTTCAGTAACATTCTTATGTCCTATCTCCTTCTCTTCTTTAAGTTCCTTATCTACAATTTCTTCTATAGTTTGCGTATAATTTTCTGGTGGTATCCAGTTGAATTCTGGATCGAATGTAGTAGAATTATTTCGATTGAAATTAGCTCCTAATGTTTCTTCTGGATCATCTCCTTGTCTCATGTTTTGTTTCGTGTATTTAGCTATTGCAGGTCCTAATATATTCGTGACGTATTCTCTAAGCTGCTTGCACTTGTCTACTGTATTCACATCATTAGAACTGCCCCATATGATGAAGCCTGACGCGTTTGATTTATAAAACGTGTTCAAAGCTACATACAAGTCGGTCTGTAATAGAAAAACATTGTTGCTATGTAGTTTATTATTTTATTTCTTTATCAAATAGTGGTATTGTGTTCGTTATCATAGCTATGTATGTAACGGACTATTTAATAATTAATTATGTGTGGGAGTTGAATCTGTGATAGACTGTTATATTGTCGCATGATATGTGTGTGCTAGAAGTTTTTTTTAATATTATTACGGTTGTAGATCATGGAAGCTAGTATGGATACTAATAGAAATGAAGGGCCCAATGACAAAGCTAATATTTACCCATTTCTAATAGCTGAAAATCAATACTACAGAAAAGTGTGGGAGAGCCATGCTTCGGCATGAATGGGGTGGCCCGACCGGATTGATACCACGGCCTCACAAAAATTGACGTGAAGAACACATACGTTGTGAGGTCAACAGAGGCCCAATCTTTCCCAAACCCATCCTCAATCCTTATTAAATCCCCTATCCTTGAACCCGGCAATGTACTTGTAGTACCGTAAAACGGGGCGAATAGAATTTTTGAGGGGTGAATAGACTGATGTTGGCGAATTTTCCTAGTATCTATTTACCCCTCTTCCGTGTCTATTCACCCCGTTTCCTTTGCTTACCATCAGGTATTCCGTCTTCTCGTTTGCAGACATAAAAAGTGTAATGGTTGAATGTGAAGCACTGAACCACGAATTCAGTGCAGTGTTATTGGAGAAGTCTAAATCCAACACAGATGGAAAAGAACCAATGAAAACATTCGAGTGATCGATAGGTACAATGGCAGACCATTACAGGCTTTAGATTTTTATCATTCTGTCTCTGATGAAAGCAAAGGTCTTTAAAACGCCATTCGTAAGCCAAATTAATCTTTAAACCTAAACTAGCGGACCCTTCCTGAAAACCTCACATATTAAATTTCATCGAAATCGTTAGGGCCGTTTCCAAGCTCAAGTGCTTCTTCAAGCAATCAGTCCCATCTGCCGGGCTGATTTGTGAATCTAAACGATCCTAGGCGTCACTCACACGCATACAGAAAAATTCATTTAAATCGGTCAAGCCGTTTAGGAGGAGCGCAATGACATACACACGTACATCAGAATTATTTTAAAAGATGATATGATTTAATATCCAACACACCTTATTTAAGAACCCACTATCTCTATACCGGTACCAGAAGTATGGCAGTATGGGTGCTCCTCCCCTGACCTTCCTGGCAGCTTCCTTCACTCTCCCACGTATGAGAGCAGCCAGTTGTCGTGTAGTCAGGCTTGATGAGCTGTACACTGAGGGGTACAGGGCTGTGCTCTCTTGCCAGAGCCAACTTAACCTGGAATTTTTGGAAGATCTTTGTTTATTATGATGTGATTTTGAAATATTGCTGTGTAGGATTCTTTCGTTTTGAAAGAATTTTTTGATCTCATATTTCGCTAATTAAAAACGATTTTTTATCAGAGTTTCACGATTTTAATGGTGAATATGGTATTTGACATCGTGTCAAAATACTTTTAATGATATTTCTAAAACAAAACTGTTCTATGAATTTTATTGGAAAAACAGAAATGTGACGTCTTCATATTTTTGGGCTATACAGCTAAAAATTAAATAAATCGCCAAATCCATCAAAAGGGTACAATTATTTTTTAATATTTATTGTAATTAAATCTTGAAGAATTTTTGATCGAGTAAATACCCAATTTTTTTCCAAAAACGATTGGAATATTTTATCGCCCTTTGTAACTTTGTAATAGAAGTAAAAAGTAAATTAATAAAGAACCCTTAATACAGCTGAAAAAGTAAAATTAAGATGAAACTTACACGTTAACTTACGCGCATTCAACATTTACCTTTTTCTAGAAGCAACCAAAGGCAATAAGAACCAAATTTGAACAAACCCGTCATTCTCCTGCGGTACTTTATCAGCACAGGCCTCTTTCATATTATTAGATGCCATATTGAAGCAGTACGGGAACCCGTAGTACCCCCAAATAGCACGGGGCCTCATCTTCTTCGATAGCGCTAGCGTCGCCTGCATGAACTCACGACCAGCTGCTTCGAAACGACGTTTAGCCTGGAACATTCAGATGGAAGGTATTAGACTTTACTTAAACGTTGACTTCATCATCAGCCGAAAGACTTCCACTGAACGAGGACGAAGGTCTCCCCCTTAGTTCTCCACGTCGAACGACAAGTTGCCACCTGCATCCATTGTCTATCTTCTCCTTATATATAAAAATGGATCGCAAAATGTGTTGGTAAGCGCATAACTCAACAACGACCAATTGTGCTAATTCGTTTTTTGTTGTGTTTGTTATCGTCAGGAGAAGGTTCTTATCAAAGAAAACATTAGAAAAGTATAGGGAAAGATTAGGAAAAAGTGACCCTTTGATAGCGAGATAGTTGGACCAGTGCCAAGTGGGGGCGGGCCGCTAGTAGTATTAGACACTATCGTTACTATAGAGTAACGATAGTGCTGGATATTTTACTATTTAAATTTATTTTACTTACTGAGCTATCAGAAAGTACAATAAATTATCATCATCATCATCATCATCAGCCGAAAGACTTCCACTGAGCGAGGACGAAGGTCTCCTTAATCCTCCACATCGAACGACAGGTTGCCACCTACATCCATTGGCTCCCCATGACTCTGATGATGTCGTCGGTCCACCCAGTGAGAAAACCATTTTTCAAGTAGCTTTCAGCGTAGATGACTTCTATCCCATTATACGCAAGTGATGTGCATCCATGATGCGGCGATCGAGGGGCAGTCCTAACAGTGTACTAAATATACTGGCAGACTAAATTGATGGACCGTTTATTACACACTGGGCAAGAAGATATGTGTATCCTGATGTCCATGTCAATAATTGACAAATATTAACTCCAGTTTTCTAGAAACATTAAGTAGAATAAGAAATTACAAACGCTTTTATATGGATCTCTGGTCTGAAATATAGAATTTAGTTTAATTTAATTTTGTGGTTTTAGGATTTGCCAATGGAACGTTGCTTGTTAGGTATAAAAAACGGACCGATCGAATGCGGAATACGGTGATTCGTTAAAGAACAGGGGTAGCTGATGTGGGCCAAAAGGCAACAAAATTACAATGGGACTGGGCCGGACACGTTAGCCAAATCCATCTGGAGAGATGGGCCACTATTCACCCAGTGGACACCTCAGTATGGAGGCCCCGGAAAAGATTGCGTGACGATCTAGACGCCTATCGTCTAAACTGGTGGACATGGTCGAAGGATCGGAAGATGTGGAAGCGAGATGGGGAGGCCAGTTGTTTAGAAATGGGACATTACAGGCTTTTTAAAAAAAAGGATTTGCCATTTCGTATACTAAAACAATAGTAAGCTCACATTTTTGGGAGACGGTTAAGAATCCTGATCCAACTTTATTCAGCCGTTTGAAACGCGCTTAGTAACTTAAATACATATGTATATATACTTAGTAAATATATAAAATGAAACAATAATAAATATGAATGAACAAACAAAAACTCTGAATTTAATATTTATACACTACAATATGCTGTAATAAATTATAATATTACTGTTTACATAATCTTATTGGTATTTGAACAGTTGGTTATTTAATATGTAAACCAATAATTTTAAATATCTTATGTATAAAGGTAAATATGGTTGTTAAATTTTATGGTAATTAATAAGCAAATTATCTTCAGAAAGTAGAATAGTGATTTTATTTTTAGTTATTTATTTTTGTTTCATATTCCGTAATGATTTTTAATCGACTGTATGTAAGCTCGGGTCTACGATCTATACCTATACTTACAACGAAAAAATTTCATTTGAATTTATTCATTCGTTTCGGAGAATGACGGGTAAAAACGGACAAGAATATATTTTTTCTCTTTTATCTTATTCAGTTTTTATTATCAATCAAAAACAAAATAAGCCGATTTAAGAAAAATATGTTTTTGTGATTATCCAAATTCAATGCAAACAAGTAGGTATTATATTTTGTTTCTTACTGTTTTATATTATATGCAAAATAAATTAAGACAGATGTACTTATACTACGGTTACGTGTTACGGTTACCTATCAAAGTGTCATTTGTCGTGATGGAGCAATTTTAATGATCATTACTTGACAGTTTTGCAGGATTATTAAGTAATAATGTTTGTTGTAATGTTGATTATTAAGTAGTAATCTATCAATAAAAATAATTAAATTCAAACAGATCAAGAAAATCTTTGTTTATATATAGTCAGAATTTTAATTCGATTCCTGATTTGACATTGACCACTGTTATTTTGTGAAATAATGATACCACATTATAACAGTGTAGTGATGAACACAAAAATCGATAAACAATCAGTAAATCAGTATCAGGAAGGCATTTAAAAAAATACGGCTACCGAATGGTCTAAATGCGTATCCCATGTTGTCAAAGCAGAGGAAAAAATGAGTAAGCTAGATATGTTAATTGACAATAAATATCACAGACACAATTCATAATAATTGTTACAGAAAGAAACAGCGATAGCGATAGCGATGACGGCGACAATTTATAAACTGTCTGTTTTATTTGTTATGTTCCTTCATGATCACATTTTTTATTAATTTCGCACACAATTACAAAAGAAAAGTCTCAGATCGTTAATTAATTGTGAAAACTAAATGATGGGTTCAGAAATATTTTATTTCCCGATAAACTTAGTTTACGAGAGCAAATTTATAAACGAGAGAAATCGATTCAGAAAAATTCGATTTCCATATCGAATAATTTCGTAACGTTACTATTTAGTACGTGTCATAACGCTGCAACACTGAAATTTTCAAATCTGGAATGGAATTAAAATTCCGAGTATAGATTACGATACAAGAGCTAGGAGTCGTTAAATTTTCGTAATCCTTAAATCCATAGTTATATGACCACTGAAGTAATAGATCAATATATAAATAAATATAGAATATTGGTTGTCTATAAATGCATTAAGCAAATAAAGGGATTTAAGAATAAAAATTGAATTAACAATTTAATTTTGCGTATCGTATAAATTTTTTATTAGGTTTTATAGCAATTTTTACTTTGCGAATTAGGTATAATATTTTTATTGGATTGAAAGATATAAATATTTTTTTATTAAGGCCTAAATTTTTTATGGTATTTTATGAGTGTGTTGACTTTGTTTATGGCTTTTATAACTAATTGATAACACTAAACAGAAATAAAAAACAAAGAGCGATTTTAAATTGATTACGATACATAAGTGTGGGAGAGCTAAGCTTCGGCACGATTGGATCGGCTCGACCGGAGTGATACCACGGCCTCACATAAAACCGACATGAAACAACCACGGCTTTGTGTTTCGACGTGTAAGTGAGTTTAGCGTAGGCCCAATCCCTCACCGCCCCCAATTCCTTCCCAATCCTTAAATATCCGAAACCCTTATCCCCAAAAGCATTGGTAACTCGTTTGGTGTTGCGATTGTCCATTGGCGGCGCTGCTTTATCATTGCTTAACAGATAATACGTCTGCTCGTTTGCCGATCTACCCATAAAAACATTATCGTGCTTGTACTTACGAAAACTATCTAACCAGCTGTGATATATTATAATGGTTAACACAGTCTTTATTATTAGACAACAAACAGTTCGGGATTCGATTGCTAGTTGTGCAACAAGCTAGTGTGGGGCACACGATGCATCGATGTTATTACGATTGACCTACAAGTGAACGGGATTGAGAATTTAATTATATTTTTGTAGTAATCATTGGGTTGACTTATTTCGTAAGACGACAGATAGATGTGAATGTATCACTACACAGTAGAAAACATAGTCGCTTTCTCTGTCCCTATATCGCTATATATGCTTAAATCTTTAAAAGTAGGTACATAATGGATTTTGTTGTGTTTTTTTTATAGATAGAATGATTTGGAAGGTTTGTATGTATAATAACATGCAATTAATCGTGGAGAAATAAGTATCGGAAAGGCACACGATAAAAACCAGGGCGGATTGCTAGAGGAGGTCTAAAATAAAGCTAATAGTTTTCACTATATCACTAGAAAATGCTCATAGAATTAAGTCCACTTTTTGTACAAGAAGCGTTTTGAATATATAAATATATTAAGTTATGTTAAATTAAAATATAGCTTATACCATCACATAACGTATTTTTTTTATTGATTATAAGTTCGCGCTTGACTGCTATCTCACCTGATGGAAAGCGACGATGCGGTCGACGATGGAGAGCGCTTACCTAGAAGTAACCTATTCACTCTTGACTTAAAGATACCCGGATTGTTGCTATCAGGAAATACCGACTCCGGCAAGGAATTCCACTCCTTGGCTGTACGCGTAATGAATGTGCTCACAAAACGTTTTGTACGTATATGTAGGACATCCACCATGTACCGGTACTCGGTGTCGATGCTCAAGACTTTGAAGTCTCGACTCGACAAGTGCATCATCGCCAATGATCCTCTTAGCTCGCCTCTCAATAGACTCAAGCGCATCAAGTTGGTATGTGCTAACTGAAGACGTATTTTTATTTCAATAAAGATAAATAGTTTTAAGATACGTTCAGTTACAAATAAAGCTTAAACAGTCAACTATCCTTAATACCAAAGTTATTCCCCCTTATGTTTTTTATACTACAGGTCGGCAAACGTCCTTTTGGGGATAAGGGATTTGGAGATATTGGGATTGGAGAAGAGGAAGGATTGGGCCTCCGGTAACGGTTACACGGCGAAACACAACGCTGTGGTTATTTCACGCCGGTTTTCTGTGAGGCCGTGGTATCACTCCGGTCGAGCCGACCCATTCATGCCGAAGCATGGCTCTCCCACACTTTTGCAAAGCAAGATTTATCTTTAGTCTAGGTTTAAACCATTGAGACAGGTTTGTATTTTGAATCTTATTCTCATCTACCTTCAATTTGAAATACAAAAACTGGCTCAATTGTTAAGACCTAGACTAAAGAAAAAATGTAATGTAATGGGATCAATAAGGTTGACTACTACATTCCAACTTATGATTGATATATCAACCGGTAGATTGATAGATTGATAAGCGTGTAGAACATCACTTCAACTGCTCTAAATAACTGTAGCATTAGTTTGACGAGAGCACGTCGAGTCGGGACGTCTGATTGATAAATTACAATCTCTGAATATTTGTCTGTCTGTCTGTATGTACATATGTCGTAATATGTTCAGAGATCGAGTGGATTAGTATTCTGTTTCCGATCAATATAATGTCTAAGAAGATTTAAAGGATTAGGAGCTTTAATTTATCTAGATGTTTAATTTACCTACGACTGTGTTCAATAATCTATCGTTTCAAATGTTTGGTTGCTAAAAGCTCCATAGGAACTGTGTTCAAAATTATATACGTATATTAAGGTATTTTAAGTGTCGTGGTGGCCCGGAGGTCAAGGAGCCCGCTTCTCATGCATGAGGGTGTGGGTTCGAAACCTGGCAAGTACCAATGTGACTTTTTCCGAGTTATATGTACTTTCTATTATTATTTAGACACCACTGACAAACGGTGATGGTAAACATCGTGAGGAAACCTGGACTTATAATTTCTAATTATAAGTTTGAAATCGCCAACCCGCATTGAGCAAGCGTGGTGATTAATGCTCAAACCTTCTCCGTATAAGAAGAGGCTTTTGTTCAGCAGTGGGCACTTATAGGCTGATGATGAAGGTTTTTAATAAACGTATATAACTTTCAGTTAGTTGGTCTCGATTAAGAATATTAATTGGAATAATAGTTTTTTTTATTATAATTCATTTACATTTATGTGTCTTCGTGAAATATCTGAAGTTCATTCTTATTCTTACATAAAACAAAGTCGCTTTCTCTGTCCCTATATCCCTATGTACGCTTAAAGCTACGCAACTGATTTTGATGCGTTTTTTTAAATAGGTAGAGTGATTGAAAAGGAAGGTTTATATGTATTTATTTATTGAGCTTTATGCACACATATTTTGGTACATAGGCGGACTTAATGCCGTTGGCGTTTAAGCAGTATGTATAATAACATCTATTAAATAGGGGAGAAATTTAGTATCAGCATTGTTACCTTGCGAAGCCGCGGCTGGTCACTAGTCTACAATCTAAAGTTGATATTTTGATTGAGAAACCACTTGTACATTTGAACCGAAACGTACATATGAAGAAATTTTCATACGATAAACTTTAATAAGCTTTCAAGTTAACAATGATAAATTAATCTTAATAAACTACAAATTAGAACTTTAATCAACCAGACACACGAACCACTTTAGCTTATCAAAATATAAGAATAAGAATAAGAATAAGAAATTTATTGGCTCAAACATGTGTATGCATACAGAATTAAAATAATACATGCATGCAAGATCTTAAATAAAAGGGGCTCACGACATGTTTGCCATTTACCATGGCGTGCAAATATTTTAGGTATCTATTATAATTATCATATTACTTATCATTACTAAGAATTCATAATTAATTTCAAAACAATTAATAAATAACATAATTTACATTTATACATTAAATATCAGTAACATTACATAATAATATTATTAATCAATTTGTTTATATTCAAATAAGTTAATATTTAAGTACATAAACAGATTATTTATTTTTATAAAAGTATACAAATTATAATTCAAATTACTTATTTTATTTCATATTTTAAACCATTCAATCATGTATAACATTTAGTTAATGAACAATAGTTCCTTGGTTCACACAACCTTAATTAGGACAATGTTAGTTTTTATTATTATCTATTTATTACGATCACTGTCTCATTTAAAAATTCTGTTATACTGTAATAAGCTTTCTGTGCCAAAAACAATTTCAATGTTTGTTTAAGCTTAGGTATAGTTAATTCTTTCCAAGTTTTGGGCAATTTATTATATATCTTTGGTGCCATGCAAAATACACTCTTGCGCATAAGTGCAGTTTTAGATGTATGTAAACATAGTTGGCTATCGTCACGTCTATTTCTTGGAAATCTGTCTGCCATGCGAGGAAACAAATGCGGATTTGTCTTTACGAACATTGTTATTTCTAATATATAGAGTGAAGGTATTGTTAATAGACGATATTTAATGAAGTAATTTTTACAGCTGTCGGTAGATTTGAGATTAAACATGGACCGCAAGCAGTATTTTTGTCTTTTAAAAATGACATCCCTATCGGTTGAGTTACCCCAAAAGATTACACCGTATCTAATGACAGATTCAACCAGACCATAGTAGGCCGTTATTAACGCTTCTATATTGATAGAACGAGATAACTTATATAACGCGTATGCCGCACTGCTTATTCTTTTGGCTAAAGCTTCTATATGCGCTTTCCAATTTAAATTTTCGTCGATTGTTAGACCTAAAAATTTTGTAGTATGAGCTGTTTGTATTTTATTATTATTGTATTGAATGTCAAAATTTGAAAATAATGATGGTCGTTGGCTAAAATGCATAATCAAAGTTTTATTAATATTAATTTTCAAATTATTATTATTGAGCCACGTTACCGCTTCAGTTAAAGTATTTCTTATGTCCGCTTCATAATTATTTTTATCATGGCATGGTATAGTTATCGTACTGTCATCCGCAAACAGTGTCATGGGATGTTTAATGGCTTTAGGGAAATCATTAATATAGAGAGTAAAAAGGAGCGCTCCTAGTACACTACCTTGCGGAACTCCATGAGGAACTGTACGCTCACATGACGTGAAAATTTCTTCATGTTTAGTGCTCATGTTTATTCTACTAATTTGGGTTACCTGTTTTCTATCATTTAGATATGATTTTATTAGATTTTATAAATTTCCTCTTATACCATATGACTCAAGTTTATTAAGTAGTATATTATGTTGTACGTAGTCGAATGCCTGTGTCATGTCGCAGAAAATTGAGCAGACTGGTGTGTTTTTATCCATGTTTGTCATAACATTATACAAGAAGTCATATATGGCCAAATTGATTGTTTTTTTCTCCCTAAATCCTTTTTGTTCATCACAGAATATATTATTTTTTTCACAATAGTTATTAAGTTCCTTATAAAAGTATTTTTCGAAAATTTTAGAAATTACTGGTATAAGTGATATAGGCCTGTAAAATTCCACTTGCTCCCTATCTTGTTTCTTAAACAGCGGTTTCACAATAGATTTTTTTAGCGCAATCGGAAATTCGCCCTCACTTATGCTTAAATTAATGATGTAACTTATGGGGCTACTGATTTCATATGCCACTAACTTAACAATTTTTGTACATATGCCATCATTTCCTACAGAGTTTGTATTCTTTAGGGCCGCGATAATTTTTAATATATTAATTGCCAGACTAGGTGCCATAAACATTGAATCTTTTCTTGCCAAAATATGTTTATTGACTATGGTTCCCGAACTAGTTATAGGTTTGATTTTATCAATAAAATAGTTATTAAACACATCTGCAATAATTTTGGGGTCAGTTACAGTTTCATTATTAAATCGAATCTTGTCTATAGTATTTTTTGGCATATTTAATTTTGTTTGATTAATTATTTCCCACGTAGCCTTAGACCTATTATTTGATGTTTTAATTTTGTGCGTATTCTGTGCTCGTTGAGTTAAATAAATTATTTTTTTAAGTAATTTTGAATAGTCTTTAAATTTATTTTTATTAACATCGGTAGGTTTTTGTCTATATTGCCATAGCAAATGACGCTTCCTTTTGCTACATATTTTAATACCGCGAGAGACCCATAAGACATTCATATACCAATTACTCCAAATCTCTTGACTATTAGTGATCTAAAAACAGAAGGCGATCAAGCTAGCCTAAACTCTTCAATGCATTGTCAACTTTATAGCTACGTTTTAAGGTAGAAAACTGAGTGCAGTTGGATCGGGGCCCTTCAGTTAGTGCGTCCTAATTACTGGTTAGATAATGCGATGCAATCACTGGCCAGCGATGATTGTGTTGAATGGGAACGATGTGTCATTACAATATTGTCCGTACACTAAGTACTTGTGTACTTCTAAGAACGATTCAGTAGAAGTGCACGATATGTAATTTTATTTCCCTTTTTCCCCCTAACCGCCAATCTAAAGTGAGATTTTTCAAAATGTGGGTTTCTTCCTAAACGCATCATCATCATCAGCCTATAAGTGCCCACTGCTGAGCAAAGGCCTCTTCTCATACGGAGAAGGTTAGAGCATTAATCACCACGCTTGCTCAATGCGGGTTGCTCAATGGCGATCACAAAACTTATAATTATAAATTATAAGTCCAGGTTTCCTCACGATGTTTACCTTCACCGTATGTCAGTGGTGTCTAAATAATCATAGAAAGTACATATATCTCGGAAAAAGTCACATTGGTACTTGCCAGGTTTCGAACGCTCATGCATGAGAAGCCTTAACCTCCGGGCCACCACGACATGTAGATTATTATGATATAAACAAAAAAAAAAAAATTATTTGTATTTTTATTTAACTACGACTTTTTAAAAATAGTAATCAATTTTGCTTAGATTTTAATAGCAGAGCCAGATCAGAGAGAGGTCAGGCACCAGCTACTTTACGCAATTTCTGAGGCATGCTGCTGGCGTAATACTATAGAATTTCCTGGTAATTTTGATCAAAAATATCCATTATAAAAACTTTCTACTCGATGTCGGAAATGACCCGCGACAGCAAATCGAAAGCCGTAGCCGTGAGTAACCACTCAGCTACTGCAATAAATTATCAAGTCTTTTATAAGAGCTAATTAAAATTCAACTTAATAATTACCTCTTCTTGGATCCACTCCTTCTTCCACCACCAGTGTCGTTGCTTCTCAATCTCGTAAGACATGTCCTTGTACGGTGTGAGGTCGCCGAAGTTCTGCCGGAATATCGGTCGCCACGACTCGAAGTCTATTATTCCAACACCTGTGGAAGGGCAGTCAATTAATAATATACAGAATCACTACATAGTATAACACTAACTCGCTTTTTCTGTCCTTATATGCCTATGTATGCTTAAATCTTTGAAACTGCGCAACGGATTTTGATGTGATTTTTAATAGATAGCGTGTGAAGCCGGCCCTGACGTGGTAGCTAGTCTAAAATAAAATAATACATATAATAATGAGACAATAACTTGGTATAAATATTTTCACAAAAAACATTTTTCATATCATTCATTTCAATTAGACAATTAAAGGCATTTGAACGTCGAAAATATTTGAAGATAAAAATGCCAGCCTGTTCGTCTGTCCTCTAGTGTTCTCAACTCGTTCCAAAGTGTAGTTTCCTATGGAGAATAACGAGCAAGAAACTCCATGGTTACTTTGTTACAATCCGTTTTACATACCTACAGATTCTTTGGTAAATTATTATGTGATAACAGTGTCATAATAATATTTAGCTAAAGAGACAGAAAACAACATAAAGATCAAGGACCAATATAAATATATGTATTTAGATTACAGACCGAAATGTCGGCACGATCAGGGTGATACCATGGATTTAAAAAAAAACGACAAGGAACGCTAGCGCTGAGGTAATTTTTTTACAAGTTTTTATTTGTTATTCAGAATTATGTACTTAAATTAACGAGAATAGTAAATAAAATGATTTAAAACATATTTCTATAAAACGCAGCCATTAATACCTAGATTAGTCCGAATTATGCCCGCATGTGTCTGTGTAATTAGTGAAATTTACGTTTCCAGTTTTAAGTAGGTCGAGGTCGCCCTCATTGTAGGATCGTTAAACAAAGGGATACAGGCTCTGCAAATTTAATTTACTCTTTTATAGGGTGCCTAGCGGTCGCCCGCGGCTCCGCTTGCGTGGATGTCGATTTTACACTTTTCTCAAGATATCGTTTTTAATTTTCTCTACGTACAAAGACAAACCTCTGGACTTCCACGAATAATTCAAGATTATCCAAAATTAGCTAAATTGGTAAAGGCATTATAGAGTTATAAAATTATAACGAAAAATGGCATTGATTTTTGTATTATATAGATTAGTTTTAGACTTTGTAGGCATCAACATAATACACGTTTTTGCCTAATCATCTTCTTTCAGCCTATAAGTGTCCACAGCTGAGCAAAGGCCTCTTTTCACACGGAAAAGGTTAGAGCATTAATCACCACGCTTACTCAAAGCGGGTTGGCGATTTCAAACTTATAATTAGAAATTATAAGTCCAGGTTTCCTCACGATGTTTACCTTCACCGTATATGTCAGAGGTGTCTAAATAATCATAGGAAGTACACACAACTCGGAAAAGTACTTGCCAGGTTTCGAACCCACGCCCTCCTCTTAACCTCCGGGCCACCACGACACGTGGTCTTAAACCAAGAAGTAATTTAAAAACTTACCATCAAAATCCTTATCAGGTACACTTTGTTCGACAACTTTCTGATATGTATCCAGATGCTCAATCAGGTCCCCCTCCTGTGGTACTCCACCGTTTCTATACTTAATTTCCCCACTGCTACTATTTCTCAGTAACGCTGGAAAGTCACCAGGATCATAAAGTATAGAGATTCTGTCCCCTCTAAATGTATCGCCGGTGTTCTGAATAATTCCGTACTTTTCGTACAGGTCATCGAAGAGAATGCCCTTTGATTTGCACTGCATTGTGGGCGCGTTCCAGTATATGTTGAACTCTTTGGCTGGGACGTCATTGTCGGGCATCTGAACTACGTAGTAGCTGGAACAAGGAAAGAGTCTGTTAGAGTCTTGTTGTGTCTTGTGTAGGAGTTGCTAAGGAGTGGAATTCTTTGCTAGAGTCTGTGTTCCTCGAAATGTGTGATAACCTGTGTGTCTTCAAGGCCCAAGTGAATAGGTTGTTTATGGGTAGTTGTGCTCCATCGTTGGTCGCATCATAGCTTACCACCAGGCGTGATAGCAACCAAATGCTTGCCCTACTAACTTTTAAACTTTCGCGTTTCATCTGAACAACATTATATTTACGCGGGTATTAACGCGGAAAATTATGAATCTTCATTTCATCACCCGAATGCAGGGAGCTGTGACATCGCGTCTTCAGTCTGCTTGTGACCACGACCTGTGCAACCGGGTCGAAACGTCAAGCCTACCAAGGTATTCAAATTATAATTTTCCGCGTTAATACCCGCGAAAATATAATGTTGTTCAAATGCTTGCCCATTACAAATAAAAAAAAGTATCCCATAACAAATTCTATATTGTTCCTCTTTCTGTGTGATAGGACGGCAAAAGATTATTCGCACTAGCCGATGGTAAGCAATCAGCGCCACCTATGAAGGGTATCCATATAATGGAGGAGTTACGATCTTTGGGGATTAGGGTTTTAGAGATTTAGGGATTGGGGAAGAGAAAGGATTGTATGGAAGAACTCAATGCTGTAAGAAAATTAATATAAATAATTTAATATAAATACCTATTATTGTACCTAATTATATGTAATGTTATTAAACTTATGTATACCTTTTTTTTGCTATGCTATCAGGGTCCATAATATATACTTAGATTTAAGCCCTTAACATCTTTGTAACATTATGGTATGCAATTATATAAATATGAAATATGAAATAAGAATACAAACATTTTAGAATTAGTTCAATAAAAAGCTCTGTCTACCAAATTTCCTGCACTGATTTAATTTGTCCTCATAAAGAACATTAAACATTAAGGTATCCGCCCACTGCTATCAATTAGGTCGCCGACCCCACTTTGTTATAATGTTCGTTCAGTTCGCACTTGATTGAGCTATTTTTTACTAGCTCTTGTGCTCTTGACCGTGAATTAATTTTATGAATGAAGTAACTATGATGTAATTTTTATTGACGATTCTATAGCGTTCGTCTAGTGGGTAATTAATCTTTATTTTGTTGCTCGCTTCTTTGTTTAAACTAAGTGTTAGTGTATACATTTTGATTACAGATATTTATACGTGTAACTATATTTCTATTTGTCCTTTAAGAGCTTCGTTCGAAACCGTATAAAAAAGTAATTCCAATACAAACTAATATTATAAATGCGAAAGTTACTCTGTCTGTCTGTCTTGTCTTTACGCCGAAACTACTGAACCGATTTCCATGAAATTTGGTACAGACATAGTTTGGAACTCGAGAAAGGATAATTTTTATGGGTAAAAGTTTTAAATACAAAATACAAATATGAAGTCAAATTTGGTTGGTAGCTTTTTCAGATTGAATATTACCTAGTTGATAGTCCCTTCAAATCTAGTTTACTGAGCTAAATTTAGGTTTGAACTTTACGATGCTTGTTGTGCTCCAGTTCTCGCCTACCTCAATAATTTCTAGCTCGACTCCAGGTGTTAATATTATGAAATACTACCTAGATGCATTGTAGAAGCTCTCGTAGATTTCGCTATATATGTGCATTAGAAATTGCTGATATTATGAGACTTACTAAATATGTCGTTCGGTTATTAAATAATATGAGTTTTCTCGTAGATATCTAAACAGATTTATGTATTTATATGGTTTTTTCAAGAAACTCTTAATCAAAATTTTTACTGGTCCAGTATCAGATCAAGTCGTAGTGGTTCGTAGATAAAGGCGCCCGCTTCTCATACATAAGAGTGCGGGTTCGAAACCTAGTAAGTACCAATGCGACTTTTCCGAGTTAATGTACTTTCTATGATTATTTAGACACCACTGACATACGGCGAAGGAAAATATCTTGAGGAAATCTGGACTTATAATTTCAAATTATAAGCTTGAAATTGTCAATCCGCCTTGAGGAAGCATGGTGATTAATGCTTAAACCTGCTCCGTGTGAGATAAGGCCTTTGCTTAGCAGTGGGCACTTATAGGCTGATGATATGATGATGTATTACCAATATCATTAGTTAGGTAATTGAGTTCTAAAATAAAAACTCATGGCTTGCACCTTCAGGAAATAAATACCATGTTGTTATGGCTACAATAAAATCTTGCAACACTTTTAATTAGTGATGACGTAACGAATCGAGTACAACAATTAACGTTGTCGGATGTAATTGCATACGTAACAAGAGTTAACACAACAACTCGAGCATTAAGTAACACTTTTTGATCAATGCATTTGTTGTATGTATCAGGATTTTGGGCTGATTTTTCAATGGTTAGATAAAAGTTACATGAGGAATAATTATGATGCTGTCGCGTCAGATGTTTGTATAAGACAGTGACAGCAACAATTCTATTCCTCAGATAACAATTATCTGATAATTGAAAAATCAGCTCTAAAAATTATTTATTTCATTCAACTCTCAGATTTCTACAACGTTTAGATAGAGTTGAATAGATAGGTGTAATCTATAATATCATCTATTATATATTTAGTAAAGTTTAATATCTGAACAACACCTGTACGAAGCCGGCGATCGTCGCTAGTATAGAATACAACAGATATTGTAAACAATAATTAATACATTTTATAAGCACATGTTACGCTGCAGTGGGCGGAAGACTTTATCTTTATTTATTTGAGTCGCTGTCACACTACATTATTCTATTCAGTAAATTAAAATGAAACAGGAATACTATAATTATTAGCTACTAGCTTATACCCGCGACTCCGCTCGCATGGTATAGTAGACTTTCTGCAGACTTTTGGTATAAAAACAATCCTATGTCCTTTCTCGAGTTCCAATCTATGTCTGTACCAAATTTCACAGAAATCGGTTCAGTAGTTTAGGCGTAAAGAAAAGAGTTACTTTCGAATTAATAATACCTACTAGTTTGGATATCTTATTTTTTTATATTGAATGCATGATAATTGCGACAGAGCTATGCTTCTAAGTGTAAAATAATTTATTTTTAGTCCAGTAGTTTCGAAGTTAATTTCATGTACCTAACAAACTAACAAATGCCAGCGTGGGATAGCTGTCCTTCGGCATACTTATATCCAGTCAAGAAATCTCTTACAACCCACAAAGTTTGGCTTCCGGTATTTTGGGCTTCCAGGAACCTCACTCACAAGGCGTTGTTTCACGCCGGTTTTCGTTTCATGGCCATGGTATCACTAAGGTCGAGCCTACCCATTTGTGCCAAAGCTTGGCTCTTCCACACTTACATAGAGAGGAAACAAATAGCAGCTTTTAATTACGACTGCACGGTTGGCGCGGTGGCTGGGCAACTGGCTGCCGTGCGACGTGTCGCGGGTTCGATTCCCGCACGGAACAACACTTTGTATGATCCACAAATTGTTGTTTCGGTCCTGGGTGTCATGTGTATGTGAAATTGTATGTTTGTAAACGCACCCAAAACACAAAAGAAACCCATAGCGTGGGGCAACGTTTTTTAAAAAACAAAAATATATATAATATGTAGTTATATATGCTTAATCAAAGTACATCAATAATGATTGATTCTACCTAATAATGAAGACAAAACAGTTAGTTCGACAGTTTGCATGTTCCAGTAACATTAGAAACCAATGATTTAGTTCGGACGAAGCGATTTTTCGAGTCACGCGAAGATTTTGACCCGATAGTGTCTAACTGTTCTTTATTAATTAGTTTTACATGGATACTATGTATAGAGGTATTATTTCTTTTATGTTATTATTCAGTTAACGAGCTGACGGATTACCTGATGGTAAGCAATCGGCACATAAATGGACACCTGTAACACCAGAGGAGCTAAGAGTACGTTGCCGGCTTTTTGGGGATTAGGGTATACTGGTAACCTCACTCACACGGCGAAACATAACGCCGTTTTGTACATTTTTGACCCAAAAATAGCTCTTGAATACTACTTAAACTATTATAACCATTTTTAAATTTAAACATACAACATATTTAACATCATTTTCCTATTAAATAAATGAAGTCCTTTGGTGATTATTTTTTGGTTAAACATAAACCTTTTTATATTTATGCTAGAGCCCCGACTTCGCACGGATGTAATGCTTATACCAACTATGTTCAATATTTAATATAAATATTATTATATACATAAACCTTCATTAACAAAAAAAAATCCGACTTAAAAAAGTAAACTAAAATGCAAAAAATAAATTTACTTTGTTTAAAGTAATACATATTTTCATTAAGTTAAATAAGAAATAATATTTGTTAAATATTTTATAATCTTGAAGTCGGTGTGGTTGATGATCAGCCACATGCAAAAGATTTCTCTGGTCTTCCGTCATCAGATCCTGATTTCCTTACCATGGGACCATTCTGAGACTATCTCCTTTCCAACAAAAAAAGAATTATCAAAAGAATTATCGTATCATAAATAACGGAGATATCGGCGAACAAACATAAAAAAAGCATCTATACAATCGAATTGAGAACCATTCTCCTTTTTCGAAGTCGGTTAAAAAAATGCATCAAAATGCGTTGCCTAGTTTTAAAGATTTAATCATATTTACATAGGGATATAGGGACAGAGAAAGCAACTTTGTTTTATACTATATAGTGATTTAATATCGCTATGACCACAAAGGTATGCCATATATTTACAGTCTTTTGTTTATATGGAACTTATTAAAGTAATAATATGGGACGGTCCCATTTCGGGTATGTTTACATAATTGTCATCGTTGACACAATGTGCCGTCGTTGTTACTATCACAAACAGTTCGTTATTCTCGTAAATATTCAACAGAAATGAACTGACATAATAATATATCTATATACATATCTATATATATAAAAGAAAATCGTGTTAGGTACACTATTTATAACTCAAGAACTAACATAGGATAGGATAGAGTAGGTGGAGTAGGGTAGGTTGAGTAGGGTAGGGTAAGTAGAGTAGAGTACGAAGAGTAGGTAGAGTAGGGTAGGTAGAGTAGGGTAGGTAGATTAGGGTAGGAAGAGTAGGGTAGGTAGAGTAGGGTAGGTAGAGTAGTGTAGGTAGAGTAGGGTAGGTAGAGTAGTGTAGGTAGAGTAGGGTAGGTAGAGTAGTGTAGGTAGAGTAGTGTAGGTAGAGAAGGGTGGGTAGAGTTGGGGAGGTAGAGTAGGGCATGTAGAGTAGTGTTGGTAGAGAAGGGTGGGTAGAGTTGGGGAGGTAGAGTAGGGCATGTAGAGTAGTGTTGGTAGAGTAGGGTAGGTAGAGTAGGGTAGGTAGAGTAGGGTAGGTAGAGTAGGGTAGGTAGAGTAGGGCATGTAGAGTAGTGTTGGTAGAGTAGGGTAGGTAGAGTAGGGTAGGTAGATTAGGGTAGGAAGAGTAGGGTAGGTAGAGTAGGGTAGGTAGAGTAGTGTAGGTAGAGTAGGGTAGGTAGAGTAGTGTAGGTAGAGTAGGGTAGGTAGAGTAGTGTAGGTAGAGTAGTGTAGGTAGAGAAGGGTGGGTAGAGTTGGGGAGGTAGAGTAGGGCATGTAGAGTAGTGTTGGTAGAGTAGGGTAGGTAGAGTAGGGTAGGTAGAGTAGGGTAGGTAGAGTAGGGTAGGCAGAGTAGGGCAGGTAGAGTAGGGCAGTTAGAGTAGGTAAAGTAGGGGAGCGACGCCGCGGGTAAGAGCTAGTATACATTATAATACACTAAAGGACATTGGGAATATTACTATGGCACTTGGTTGCGCTCTTTTATGGCACAGTATAGTAGTGAAAATTGGATACAACTTATGGTTTTCGACGTCCATTAAAGTTAAGTTAAAAACGAATTGATTGAAAAGCATTACTTGTAGTAGTTTTGTAGTTATTCAGACTTAATTTCAATGTAAAACTAGATTTAACATGCGTTCAAATTCAGCTAGCACCAAATTATCATAAAAAAAACAAAAAAAATCCTTTCCTGTACACTGGTTTTAGCCGATAAGAGTCGGTATGCCCCTCCGCCTTTCCCCGGGCGCGGTTAAAGGAAATCCTCGAGGATTTCCCCCCGTAAAAAAAGGCCTTATCCTTCCTTTACCTATCCTTCCCTCCCCAAATCCCTAAAACCCTAATCTCCAAAAGTCTGGCAGCACACTCCTAACTCCTTTGGTATTGCGAGTGTCCGTGAGCGGCAAGGATTGCTTACCACCAGGTAATCCATCTACTCGTTTGCCGTCCTATTGGAGGATGGATAAAGGAATGAACTGAGACAGTGCACCCGCCCACTGTCCATACCGAGGCATAGAACATCGGGCTTTCGGGGTAGCTTCCGTTATGCTGCATCGAAGGTATGGAATAACCTACCTCCACCTATCAGGTCTCTCAACACAATTGGTACTTTTAGAACACATGTGCGTCGATATTTGATGGACGCACAGAGAAAGATAGGAATGGTGAGTGTCAACACATCGTTAATATAACTATGTGGCACTTGAACATGTTGTCTTCCACCTCGACACCATGGCCGTCAGTGTCACTGGTTCAAGGATACGCGCAAATCTAACTCCCATAAAATAGTACCTACAAACTTCGATCGCATTCTTTAAGATTAACTGCATGGGTCAACATTCTACCACACAGATAGAATTTTGATTAAAGTTTTTTCTGTTGCATTGATGCACAAACACACTACACAATAACACAATACAATTGATTTGAAATATTGATATTGAAATAAGTATAATTTTTCAATTCCACTTGTCCAGCAGTCTATGGCGTGGTGTCACAGTTTTGCCTGCTTGCTATCGACATCTCAATCCCATGTCATGACTATGCTGTTGCTGGGGTGGCGGGGGCAGTAGGATGCGACGAAATTTGTTTCTTATTTTTCTTCTTGTTTTTAATGATTATAAAAGTTAATGATAGGTTGTATGTATGTTACTATTTAAAGTGAAATTTTTATTGTATGTCACTTTTATTGTATTATTTTTTGATGTTTTTTAGTAGATTTATTTTAATGTTTGATTTACTTTTGTTATTTTATAATTTATGTTTTTTTACTTATTTCCAAACTGGTAATTGTTTATTGCTGTCTGTTGGTGGCTTGTTCGTCCGCGAGTCACTTAAGGGGCCAGTAGAGTACCAGCGCAAGGCCCTGTCTTGCACATGCTGAACTGGTCCCATTTCACCACAGACTTGGGACACGGTATGTAGGTGGTCCATAAACTGTTTATACAGAATCTTATGTGTCGCGTGTTTTAGCGTGTGAAATAAAGTTTATTTTCTTTCTTTTCTTTCTTTCTTTTTTTTCTATTCCATGAAAGAACATTAATTGTATGCTTGGGAATTCATCACCTTTAGCTGACCTATATAGGAAATAATCTACGCATTGTTTATGTTTAGTCTTTGGCTATTGTTATTTGTTACAGTTATTTGAGACTGTCTGTTTGTGCGCAGTAACAATTAAACACGATACTTTGCATTCTTTGCAGTTTCTACGTTGAATGTAAATATTTACTTTATAACAAGTAAATAATCAACACTAGGTATTTCGGAAGTAACCTTATCTCTGTGACGAACGAATCTGGTTCATATTTTTGTTTGTACCTATACTATTTGTTACTAATATTATAAAGAGGTCAAAGTAAGTTAGGGGGTAATCTTTGGAACCACTGGTCGGATTTCCAAAATTCTTTTACTGATTATTCATTGATAGATAGCTACAGTGTTCCTGAGTTCAATAGAGCCGAGCAGACTGGCGGACTATAATACTAGGTAAGTATTTTGACGCTTCAAAAGTGAGATATATTTTTTGGTTTTGTTTAAAATAAAACTCTTCTACGCGAATCTTTCTCACTTATCATAATGGCTAAGACAGTTGAGAAACCATGAAAATCTAGGTCAAGAAAGAAAAATCAAAACTGTACTAACACAGGCCCATATAAAACACACTAGGTAACATGAAAAGACGCCGCGAACTTGTTAGTTAGTAAGTAAATATTGACAAACGTTGCAATGTTCACAGTTATGTCAACTCCGGTATATTCTCGCTATCGATCCATGTAAGTGTGTCAGCAGGACTTTGAACTGTTACGTCACTAGTGACGGGTTTGTATCGATTTATTTGTTATAGTTTATTATCAGAATTGTTATTTAAAACTCATTTCATCAGTTTCACATCATACATCATCAGTTTACCACTATCATCATTGTCCACTGCTAAGCAAAGGCCTTTTCTTACACAGAGAATGTTTAGTCGTGTCAAAATAACCTTAATATATAGTAGAAAATAGTATCATCTTCATCATCATCATCACCATCAGTCTATAAGTGCCCATTGCTTCTCACACGGAGAAGGTTACCTAGAGCATTCATCACGACGCTTGCTCAAGGCAGATTGCTGATTTCAAACTTATTTTTAGAATTAGAAATGAATGTTTTCCTTCACCGTATGTCAGTGGTGTCTAAATAATCATAGAAAGTACATATAACTCGGCAAAAGTCACATTGGTACTTAGGTACCAGCCCGCCACGAAGATTATAATACTGTAATACAAATCTAGACTAAAATGCCATTTCATATACACGCCTAGAAACTTTTAAACTATGTCAATAGAAACGTTATATCAGGCAACATGAGCTAAGTTACCGCCCATATACGAACGTTCCTGCCTACCTCACTTCATGGTCAAGGTTTGTAGATAAAGCCCACACCTATGTATATAGTATAAATATAAATCTGTATGTCTGTCTATCATGCTAACACGCGTTAGGTCCACTCCTAATTTTTTATCGGTATGTCCAAGTACTAGTGAGCCACCCTGGCTTCGCACGGCTGCATGGCTAATAATAAATTTCTCCTTTATTTTAAGAATGTTATGTAGCGACATCTATCGCACAACAAGAACAATAGCACCAATCACGAGCAAGAGTCTACATCGCGCTATAAGAGTTTTCAACACAATTAGCACCCATACAGATATCCCGACAACAACCGTTGGGCAGTAGCCCACCAGGCACGAACACCTCGCCTGGTCGGAGGATCCTCCCTTTTCAATGGAGGATGAGGAACTTTCCACCCTGTTCCTCATACCTCTAAACTGGTGACCCCGACGTGATCATCAGCATGCCTCCAACGTTATTTGTCCTGTATAATATTATAAAGAGGTACAATAAGTACAATTTGTAGGTTTGTATGTATGGGGTAATCTTTGGAACGGCTGGTCGAATATCCAAAATTCTTTCACTGATATATGTATAGCTACAATTTCCCTGAGTGCTGTAGGCTATAAAACATTACGCTACAATCAAATGTAGAGATAGATCAAGAGTAGCTAGTTATACATATAAACTTTCCACTTCAAACACACTGTCCTTTAAACAAAATCGCATCGAAATCCGTAGCGTAGGTACTTTTAAGGATTTAAGCGTACATATGGATAATTATAGAGAAAGCGACTTTGTTTTATACTATGTAGTGATATTATTTTAGTGTTGCAGGTGCTTTTAGCGATAAGGCCGCCTTTGTACCCAGTACTTTGGATTCACTCTTTTTGTACTATGCATGTCAACTCTTTTGGTGTACAATAAAGTGTATTTATTTATTTATTATTTATTATTTTTTGAAGTAGTATAAAAATATGTATCAAATATTTTTTTACTATTTATCTGACAGACCTTTATTAAGACCTATTTTGCAAAGTACATATATTCACTAATTAGTACCACCATTAACATTATTTTATTTGGAGTAGGAATTTGATTTATGACCTCGTCCTTGACCTTACCCTAGTCGACCAATGAGGTATTACTACTAGTGATATGAGAAAACGTGTTAATAGGCTCATTACGTTATCTTAATTAAGGCTAAAATCTAAACCATTGATGGTAAGCGATCGATGCCAGTTATGGACACCCACAACACCAAAAAGTAACAAATGTATTGCTTTCTGGCTTTTTGGGGGTCAAGAATTTGATGATTTTGAAGAAGGAAGTCACTTGACTACACGACAAAACACAGCGGTTGTTTCACTTTGGTTTTATGTAAGACCGTTGTATAACTTTTAAGTATGGGAGAGCCAAGCTTCGGCACATAGGGGTCGGGTTGACCGGAGAAATACCACGGCCTCACTGAAAAATGGGTAAGGTTACTGGAGGGCCAAACCCTCCCCGTACTTCCTAATCCTTTAATATCCGAAACCCTTACCTAAAAGGTCGGCAACGCACTCCTTTGGTGTTACAGATGTCTATGAGCGGCGCTGATTGCTTACCATCAGGTAATCCATCCGCAGGCCGTGGTGGCCTCGAGGTTAAGGAGCCCGCTTGTCATGCATGAGGTTAGGTAGGTTCTAAACCTGCCAAGTACCAATGTGACTTTTTCCGAAGTTTTACGTACTTTCTATGATTATTTAGACACCACTGACATACGGTGAAAAAAATATCGTGAGAAAACCTGGACTTATAATTTCTAATTCAAAGTTTGAAATCGACAACCCGCATTGAGCAAGCGTGGTGATTATGCTCAAACCTTCTCTGTGTGAGAAGAGGCCTTTACTCAGCAGTGGGCACTTATAGGCTGATGATGATGCGCGTACCGCCGTTTCTAATTAAAATGAAGACATCGTGACAATAGAATCACACATCTATATAAATGTCTATGTATATTGTATGTAGGTACATATGTACATATATGGTGAGGTAAGCAAGATCTGTAATGTATGGGAGTGGACAAGCTTTGTGTGTTCACCTTGACAATACTCTGGGTCAATGCTATAGGGCTGCCACGCAACATAAAAATTTATGTATATATATGTATGTATGTATTTATATATGTAAGTATATTAAGTAGTATGTGTTTTATAATATATATAAGTATAGTTCTATGTACTTTATGTATGTTTATATAAACCTATGTTATACTATTCTATTTCGCTTGCTTCTTGCATCTACTACTGGATTCTCTGCATCACCCAAAGGTCGACTGGTAGAGAATGCTCAACGCATTAAGTCCGCCTTATGTACAAATAAATTGTGCATGAAGTACATATAAATAAATAAAAAAAAATCGGCAGAAATACTTTTTTTTTGGTAAGAGAGAACTTTTTATTATTCGATGTTTTTTTTTTGAAGGGGTTGTCACACAACAGGACTTTCTTTTGTGTCGTAGGTGCTGTTAGAAACATACGATTTCACATACACTTCACACCCAGACAACAATTTGTAGATCACACAAAGAGTTTTTCCGTGCTGGAATCGAACACGCGACACGTGACGTTGCACAGCAGCCAGTTGGAAACCACCGCACCAACCGTGCAATCAAAGTCTTTTATTTACCAATTTTGATAAATTTAAAGTAGGCACTACAATTTAACCCACTCGAAAAATCTTTCATCCCTATCAAATTATGCATAATTATATTGTTGGCAGACAAAAACTATGCGAATTTTAAACTTTCTGCCTCTTACAGCTCGTCTTTCCTAACTGAAACGACCTTCAAATCTTCAAGTAACGAGCGTACTCCTTCTTAAAAGGCGTTTGTGACTCCTCTAGTGATGGGTGTCCATGGGCGGTGCTGATCCCTTACCATCAGGTGATCAGTCTGCTCGTTGCCTTCGTACTCCATAACGAAAAGTAAGGCTGCGTTACGATGATCTAAATACTGTAATGAATTATTAACACGCACAGCCGCTTTGTAACGAATTCTGTCTAACAAACTTTTTTTACTGCTGCATCATCGTGAAACTTGGGAATTGTGATAGAAAGAAAAAAAGAAAGAAAGAAAGAAAGAATGAAAGAAAGAAAGAAAAGAAAGAAAACTGTTTTTATAGAAGATAGAATTAATATTTTGTCTTAACTTCATCAATACACAGTCGGGGTTGTGGGTCAAGCGCAACCGTAGGGCCATTCTGCAGCAGGAGAAGGAACGGGGAGATTTTTAGTCAGTAAGAGTCTGACACTCTCTCCATCTAGGGCCAGAGAAGTCATAAGACGAGTTTCCCCGCTAAAAAACTTGATCAATACCGTAATAATTTAACCTCAGTTTTAACTGCTTAAGTTCATCCTATAAGTGCCCACTGCTGAGCAAAGTTCACACCAAGAAGGTTTGAGCATTAATCATCAAGCTTGCTCAAGACGGATTGGCTATTTCAAACTTATAATTAGATATTATAAGTCCAGGTTTCCTCACGGTGTTTTCCTTCACTGATGTCAGTGGGGTCTATATAATCATAGAATGTACATATGATTCGGAAAAAGTGACACTGATACAAACTTGCCAGGTTTCGAACCCGCGCCTTACTCTTTGGACCACCACGACTATGACGACTGCTCAAGTTGAATGCCCCAAAATAACAGTAACAGCTATTAAATTTGTTACGATGCAAATATAACATTCACGATATTATATAACAGACTAGCTTTATGCATGCCAATTCGCCTGTGTTAAAATTAAAAATGGTTTTCTCATGCTCGTCCAGATTCTGAAGAAATATTGGGCAAAACAGCCTACGCTATTCCCTGTTCCTTAAACTTTTCAATAGTGATAGAACTTGTCACATCAATCTTAGTAATATAGACTTTTTGTGTGAGGAGAATATCATCCAAAGACTTTTCGCCTGGTGTGAGGTGAGAAGAAGAATCAGACTCTTACTGACTAAAAACCCCCCGTTCCTTCTCCTGCTCTGGGCCGAGGTCGCGGTGACTCATTGCGCTTACCCTGCAACTCCGGCTGAACATCAGCCCTATAGGGTCCCGTCTGTGGTGGTCTATTGGCTCTTTGAGGCGCGCGCGGAACGCAACGCGCTATACGCTTCGGTATTATAAGTATAGACAGAAGTTTCTTTATGAGTTATGGTTTCCTTAAACATATCTACGTAATAATAGGGTTGATGCTTTTGATGGATAAAAGTAATTGTTGGTACAGGATGTTTGTTTTTTTTTATGGTCAATATTGTATAAAATCTCAGCAATTAAATGAAGTCTGAAATATTTTACTAGTAATATTATTCAATGTACTAGCTACCGTCGCGCACTTTCACTTTTTTTCTCCTACAGATTGTAGCGTGCAGTTATATACCTAGCCTAAACCAAAAATTCGTCTATACATATAACACAACAATAAGTTTTTAATTCGAACCAGTAGTTCCGGAGATTAGCGCTTTCAAACAAACAAACAAACTCTTCAGCTTAATAATATCACAAATATAGATTAAACATTAGACATGAATTTATTCTTACCAAACTAGCACAACAATTTACTAAGAGAAACTAGCTTCGATATGTCACTTTTAAACTAACTAGCTTTTGCTCGCGACTTTGTTTGTGTGGAATAGTGACTTCCTGCAGATTTTTGGTATAAAAACTATCCTATGTCCTTTCTCGAGTTCCAAACTATGTCTTTACCAAATTTCACAGAAATCGGTTTAGTAGTTTAGGCGTGAAGAAAAGGCAGACAGAATGAGTTATTTTCGCATTTATATGTATAATATTAGTAAGTATAGATTAAGACAGTAAAGATTACCATGGACGGTAAAATAAAACATTTGGTCAGCGTGCCAACCCTAGCGAGCACAGACACATAAAAAGACGTTTGTAGTTGGTTGTGATTTATCTGTAATTTTTTTACCCGCCACGAGACACGCGAGGTAACAATTGATGACTTATTAGTTCTTTCCATGCCTCTACGTGTCCGCTATATACATGGTGTTTCAATTACGGTGCCTTACTTTCCCTTCTAGTTTTGGAAAGAAATTTTAAAACTCTCAAGTATGTCTCGATCTGGTGTATTTTTTGAAGGCATATCTTCCATTATCTTCTCCCGCCCTGAGAAGGAAAGAGAAGAATGAAAGGGACTTTATCCTGCAAAGGGCCGGGTCGCGTATATTATAGCGCTTGTACACGCAATCTTGAACTAAATGCTTGAATTAAATTTTAATGTACGGGAGTCAATATGCAGATATTACAAGTGCCATTGGGGAGGCCTATCTCCAGAAGATGATGATGACTGCACGATTGGTGCGGTGGCAGGGCAACTGGCTGCCGTACAACATGTCGCGGGTTCGATTCCCGCACAGAACAACTCTTTGTGTGATTCACAAGTTGTCGTTCCGGGTCTTAGTGTCATGTGTATGTGAAATTATATGCTACACGACACAGGAGAAAATCCTACTGTGGGGCAACGTTTAAATTTTTAAACGAAAAGATGATGATGTACGGGAGTCATTCTTAGGCATAAATCAGCGTCAGAAAATACTGTGAAAATTAAATTTTCTTTTATATTACGTTGGCAAACGAGCAGACAGATCACTACGACCTATGGACACTCGATATAACAAAGTTATTACAAGTGCGTTGCCGAGTTTTTGTTGGAATTGAGGATGGGGGTTGGAGGTGGACAGAAGAATTAGACCTTCAGTAATATCATTCACACGGTGAAAAACCACATAGGTGTTATCTCACGCCGGCATTCAGTAAGGCCGTGGTATAACTCCAGTCGAGCCGGCCCATTCGTGCTGAAGCATGGTTGTCTCACACTTTAAGGCAAAAAAGCAAAGTTTTTTTTTCTGTACAACCTGTATACAGCCTAACTTCATACATGTTCTTTTTGGACCATGTTTAATGACCATAATTTGAGGAAGAGCCTCACGTTATATTACAATATTACATAATAGACGTGTATGCGACCGTACTCTTTTGTTTTTTAAAGAAATAATTCATGGAAGCCTACATTCCATAGAGCTATTTCAAATTCTTTTGTTTTTTTTTCCTTCGTTTGAGATTATGTCTGTAAGTTTTTTAAGTTTTATTTCACACTAGTCTTTGCCAACTCCGTTCGCGTGGAATAGTGACTTCCTTCAGACTTTTGGTATAAAACTTATCCTTTGTCCTTTCTCGAGTACCAAACTATGTTTGTACCTCATAAATAAATTTCACAGATATCGGTTCAGTAGTTTAAAGAAAAGACAGACAGACAGAGTTACTTTCGCATTTATAATATTAGTTTGGATTTGGATCGATTTCAACCAGTACAGATACATAGTAAATGGTTCTTTAAAAGAGACCAAAAGGTGATATGTGTGTCGTATTAGTGGCCCGGAGGTTAAGACGCCCGCTTCTCATGCATGAGGGTGCAGATTCGAAACCTAGCAAGTACTAATGTGACGTTGTCTGAGTTTATATGTACTTTCTAAGTTTAGTTAGACACCACTGACAACCGGTGAAGGAAAAGATCGTGAGGAAACCTGGACTATAATTTCTAATTAAAAGTTTGATATCGCCAATCCGCGTTGAGCAGGTGTGGTGATTAATGTTTGAACCTTCTTCATGTGATGAGTGGCTTTTGCTTAGCAGTAAGCACTTATACAATACCGCCGACGTATCTTAGCGAGTCTGAAGTTAGTCGATTAGCTGCGCAGTACACAATTTTGTTCCTAAAAGATCCATTGCGCAGACAAACAGCTAACTTCAGACTCGCCAAGATTCTGCCGTACTGTAAGTATCTGACGAAAATATTTAGGCTGACATAATATAAATAAAACCTGAGACCTCGTGCTTGGAAACCATACTTACAACTCAATAAATTAGGCCTTATTACAATTAGCAATTAAGTCGATAATCCTTTAAAAAATACCTAATGTGTTTACTTGCCTATTTCAATATGAGACGCCAAGTCTTCCTTATTCTGTTATCAACGTATACATACTACATATACTGTGTACGTATCTATATGTAAACAACACAGGTCATTGACACTGACACACTGACCTCTTAACAACAATATTTTGTTTATCTCACGCTCAACAAACAGATTGCATTCAATATTGATGGTTACATTTAGAACGGTAGAGTGCAGTTTTGTTTATTATATGATTTGTCGACAAAGAATGTGATATGACACCTGATATTTCCTAAAGGGATACATAGTCATTAGCCTACAAGTGTCCACTACTGAGCAAAGGCCTCTTCTCACACGGAGAAGGTTTGAGCATTAATCACCACCCTTGCTCTTTTTTTCTTATTCAATAGTTCGTCAAACGAATACCCGCAACAGAGGAGTGACGAGTGCCTTGCCGACCTTTTGGGGATTAGGGATTTGGAGATTTGGGGATTGGGGGAGGGGGGTTCACTCAAACGGCGAAACACAACGCTATGGTTGTTTCACGTCGGTCTTCTGTGAGGCCGTGGTATCACTCCGGTCGAACCGACCCATTCCTGCCTAAGCATGACTCTCCCACACTTGACTGTTCAAGGCGGATTGGCGATTTCAAACTTATAATTAGAATGTATTTAGTGATAAACACTGCATTTTCAATCAAGCCTAAACAAATATATTTGTAAATAAAATATGAAACTATGCAAGCAACGCAAATATGTAACTTGAAACTGCTTTTAGAATTTCAATCATGTTTCTAACTCATAGATATGATTTTACAATAACATCTGTTTATCTTTAAATCACTGAAACTGTATAATAAATATCAGCAATATTTCCATAGCTTAAAAATCGAATTCACATTGCAGAGTCTAGTAGTTAGACTATCAGGCCTACATTTGAAAATTGATCGTATTTATAAAAGGTTAGAATTTTATTTTCATTGATAACAGCTTTTGTTGTGGTTCGAATGAATGAATCATAATTGCTCCCGTTGCCTAGCAACGTGTAAACAAGTGAAGTTCGCTTTGTTTACTTTTTAACTTTCAAATCTCATTTTATGTAGATCAGTTATCGACATTACCCACTCCAAGGGCTGATTTTTCAATAGTCAGATAAATATTATCTGAGGAATAAAATTGTTGCTTACACTATCTTATACAAACATTCTGACGCGACAGCCTCATAATTGTTCCCCAGGTAACTTTTATCTCGAGAGATGATCTCCGGCCACCGTAAGCGCGGGTCTGCGGTCGGCGAGTAAGGGCAGCTCGCCGCCCGACCAGAACCAGGCCCGAGCGTACGGCGCGTAGCGTTCCGCGCGCGCCTCAAAGAGTCCATAGACCACCATAGTCGGGACCCAATAGGGCTGATGTTTAGCCGGGGTTGCAGGGTAAGCGCAATGAGGCACCGCGACCTCGGCCCAGAGCAGGAGAAGGAACGGGGGGGGGTTTTAGTCAGTAAGAGTCTGACACTCTCTCTCGCCTTACGCTGGGAGAGAGAAGTCATTGGATGATTTTCCCCTGACAAAAAAAAGGTAACTTTTATCTAACCATTGAAACATTTTCATATTTAGGGCTTATGGACCTCCGTAAACCGGTCCATGACCTCACAGGAGGTTCCTAGTCAGATATTTGATCATTGGGGATGGAAGAAGGAGGGAGTATTAGATCTCCCGTAATCATATTCATACCTACAGCGAAACAAAATGAAATCGCTGTTTTACGCCTGTTTCGAATGAGTCTGCTTGAAAGCAGTGAAACTACGGCCTCGGATAAAATCGGCGTAAAACAACGGTTGTGTTGTTTTACGCCGATTTTTTTCCTTCTGTAAGTGAAATAATCCGACATCAAGATTAACCAATCTCTTATTCCGTAAAAGGCTTACAACGAAATAGTAAGTCCTCTGGTGAGCTATGAAGATTAGAAATCGTCTGTTCGCTTGTTGATTTGTTTATAGTTATAGTCAAAGTTAAAATCAAAATCATACATACATATATTCCAACTAAACCATTAAAAGGTACTTTTGTAGCGTCAAAATAAAATGTCTAATTATTTTTGACGTGAAAAGTGCTGTTTTATGGACAATGAATGAATAAATTTATTGTTTTAATGAATTACAATAGTATAAAAATATATACGTAGGTACTAGCGACCCGCCCCGGCTTAACACGAGTGCAATGCTGCTACTAAAATTATCCACTATTTTTACATTCTTATACATATAAACATTCCACTTTAATCACTCTATCTATTAAAAAACCGCATCAAAATCTGTCGCGTAGTTTTAAAAGACTTAAGCCTACAATACATAGGGATATAGGGGCAGAGAAAACGACTTTGATTTCTACTATGTAGTGATATCTAAGTTTATACTAATCTGTATAGGTGACACAAGGGCGTTATATTTTGCACCGAGGTGCGGAATGGATCCTGTAAAATGTCAAGGCTTTGCAACGACGCAGATCGATAGCCATCTAGAGTCGTATTCATTGAGGAGTAAGGTGCAGCCTATATAATACTGGCTTGATGGATATATTTAAGATATAAAAGGAGTATTAATGTACTACATTTTAATTGCCTCCCAAAAAAAAAGGTTGTATTGTAATTCGACAGGTTTTTTTTCTACGCGAATAAGTTTGTCATTTATTTTATGAATCGATATTGGTTATAGCCAATCAGGTGTTGATGATAGGCTCCTAGGAAAATTTAGGAGAATTTTCGAGATTGTGTGGGTCGAAATTTTAATAACTTTTTGCCGTCTATTTTTTTTTTTGTTGTTTTTTAAGTCGGCTTGGACACCCGCAAATCCAGAGAAATACAAGCACGATGTCGGCCTTTTAAGAAGGAGTTTCTTGAAGGTTTAAAGGACGTATCGGTACGAAAATACCGCCGCTGAAATATTGTTCCAAAGTTTTGCTCTGCGAAAAAAAGTTTCGCGAAAATCGCACAGTTGTTGACTGCCAACTTTCGTGTATAAAGATATATAAGATGCGGCGGGGATTGAACCGGCGGGCGGCGATAGAAAACCCATAGCGAAACTACATCTCTACGCACCGCTAAAGAGTCCAGCGGGTCTGAGATAACAGGGTTGTCAACGATTCGACAATCTGTCAAATTTAGCTTTTGTCGAAGAGTCAAAAATGCTTCTTCTCTATGGATGTGACGTCATATTATTATTTTGTCAAACACTTTCGTATTTCGTAAATTGGAAAACTCGTTTACCTACTATTATAATAATTTTTGAACTTTAATTTTAAAAAGAAACGAGTGGAAAAAATAAGGAGACTAATATATGAACTTGTAACTTGTTTATGAATTAGTTCAGTCGTGCGGTAGTTACGCAAAGTAATCGCTGAAGTCCACTAACTAGCGTTAATCGGATTATATTACAATGCGAGGTTAAGGTAAGTAAACACAGTAATAGTTATCTAACAGTAACAATTGCTTTTTCGCAAGGAAAAATCATCGGAAGAGCACAGGAAGACTGCACGGTTGGCGCAGTGGCTGTGAAACTGGCTGCCGTTCTTCGATGTCGTGGGTGCGTTTACAAACATACAAATTCACATGACGCTCAGACACGGAACAACAATCTGTGGATCACACAAAGAGTTTTTCCGTGCGGGAATCGAACCCGCGACACGTTGCGCGGCAGTCAGTTGCCCAGGCACCACACCAACTGTGCAATTTTGGGTCTGAGTGTTGTGTGTATCTGAAATTGTATGTTTGTAAACGCACCCACACACACACACAACACAAAGGAGAAAATCCTAGTGTCCTACGTGTCTTTAAAACCGAAAAAAGGAAGTGTCAGACTCTTACTGACTAAAAACCATATCGTTCCTTCTTCTGCTACAGGCCCAGGCCGCAGTACCCTTATAGTGCTTGCTCCGTAACATCTGTGGTGGTCTAATAGCTTTTTGAGGCACACGCGGGAATTGTAATATCGATAAGAATACTCCATTAAGCGTCGTGATGGCCAGGAGGTTAAGGCGCCAGCATCTCATGCACGAGGGTTTTAAATCCTAAACAATGTGACTTTTTCCGAGTTATACATATGTACTTTCTATGATTATTTAGACACCAGTCATATACGACGAAGAAAAGCATCGTTAGGAAACCCAGTCTTATATTTTTTTTATTTTTAGTTTGAAGTCGCCATATCGCTTTGAGCAAGAAAGTGATTTATATTAAAACCTTCTTCGTCTAAGTAGAGGTCTTTGCTCAGCAGTGGGCACTTACAGGCGGATGGTGAAGAATTCCACGCAACTTTTGTTTCTTAGTAATTGTTTACATATAGGAATTACTCATGTAGATTGATTGGATAGTTGACGTGTGTGCAATAGAAGCACTTCAGATTACTAGTCACCAAAGAATTTTTTTAAAGTACATCAACCTATCCTTAACTGCAAAAGATTTTGAATTTAATTACACAGAAAATAAAGTTTAAAACCACATAACAATTTACGACAGAAAAGAGGAGGTTGACAAGCTTCACCTACATTAGTAAGTGCAAAGGAAAGCCACCTTTAAATACATTGAATTACAAACAAATCGATTGCAAATTAACGTAAATCGAGTTTCTAATTAATTAGATTGAGTTTTAAATAAAAGATGATGTGTGACACGTTGAGAAAGGTAACTTAAGACAGCTGGAAAACAAAGAGAAAATAAATGAAAGCAGGATTAGAATTAGACGCAGGACACTTTGAATTAAGGAGCCTCTTTCACAGTATTTAAACTATCTTTTTTTAGTGGGAGGAAACGTCTTCAAATGCCCTCTTTCGCCCGAGGTGAGGCAAGAGGGAGCATCAGACTCTTACTAACTAAAAACCATCCGTTTCTTCTCCTGTTCTAAGCCGAAACCTCGGGACCTCATTGCGCTAAGCCCATAACCCCGGCTGGACACCCCGTCTGTGGTGGTCTATTAAAAGTAGGTAAGGTAATAGTACTTACAAAGTAAAATATATAATTGTTAATTATTTAAAAAAAATACACTACCCTACTACTACATTATTTTTAGTACGATCTATATTAAATAGCAACTGCCTACATTATTAAAATAGATCTTATTTTACTATATGAAGTACGCCTTTGTAGGGTCAACAATTATTCAGTAGACATTTTAAAGATTTTAGCAAATTTTTCAAATTATATTTAAATAGCTTTTGCCTGCGACTTTGACCGCGTGGAATAGTGACTTTCTCCAGTTTTTTGTTTTAAAAACTATCCTGTGTCCTTTCTCGGGTTCCAAACTATGTCTGAACCAAATTTCACACAAATAGGTTTAGTAGTTTAGGCGTGAAGAAAAGACAGGCAAACAGACAGACAGTTACTTTCGCATTTATAATAGTATAGTTTGGATTTATATTATAACTTTAATTGTTAATTAAATATGTCATCGGAAGAGAATATTTTGTATTAAAAATAAAACCTACACAGATATTGTTATCATTCTCTGACCAATACTGAGATGACGTCGGCTTACCAATAAACTGAACTAATTAATTGTTGTGTTGTGAAGTCCTTAATTGTTATACAGTCATACTTATTGTTTATTATGAATAATGCATTATTAATATACATATTTATAAGGTTTTATTTAATAAAGACAATTATAATTGTAAAGCAAAGAGCCAAGAAAATTTGTTTCGTGCGTAAAGGATCAAGATAGGATATTATAATAAATAAATATAATAAATGCTTCGGCTTGAAAAATATATAGAAAATGTACCTACCCGTATTTTTTTTGGTATAGGTATACAAAAAAAAAAATCATATAATTGAAGATTTGTAGGTGAGATTCCATATCTATGAAATAGACTATCTATGAAGCCAACAGTCCGATAGTCCCCAACTAGTCGAATTAATTTTTTTATTAAAATATCAAAAAGTATCCTTTTTTATAAATTTTATATGAACTCGCTACATATCTAGGACGTCAAATATCAATAAAAAATAACTAATCAAATATATGTACATGAACATACAAATTCACTGAATAGTTAAAATAATAAATTTATGACCTAGGAAACTAAAAACCCAATTATATTATTCAGTACAAAGGAGAGTAAACTCAAACTTTTTAAAATATCATAAACAAACACTCTATAAGCCATAAATACTAAAATACTCAATGAACAGTTGAGTGGTCGAGTCGTTGACTTTTTTTAAAAATAAACTTTGTTATACTGCCAGCAGTTTTTAACAAAGGAGTTTTTATGTCAACTCTTTGATCTGTGATAAAATAATATGTAGCTGTGGACTAGTGAAGGGTACGGAAGCGAATGTCAGTCGATTACCTCATGCATTGAGACAAATAGGTGTGTTAGCGATCATTGTTTTGTAAATTTGTAAATACGAGTTATATTATTCGATTTCGAGTTACATTATCGTTATTGCATTCATACTTAGACATTTTTTTATGATAGGAGTACAGGAACGTTGTCTCTTGGGAGTTTTATTGTGATTGTCCCTTACAAAAAAATTCGTAATGGAGTTTCAGACTCTTATTAACTAATACAAGACACTGAGTCTGATAGTATGATTTGGTTAATTCAAAGATTTTACTTATACCATAGTAACAAGTTAATAATTAATTAATTTCTTTACCATTTATCAGTCTATGTTTTAAAAATACCGCACCAAAATCCGTTGCGTAGTTTCAAAGATTTAAGCATACCTACATAAGGATACAGGAACAGAGAAAGCGACTTTTGTTTTATACGTGTCATGTCATTTACATACCAAGATTTATTTTGATTATTCTTCAAAAAAAACTTGTATTTTATTTCTATACGTACACGGAAAAATGCACGGACGTGACGTTGACACAATACGTCAATATGCGGTTTTATCCGCTAAAACGTAAGTTGCATGTTGTTATTGTCGTAAACAGAAGCGGTGTTTGTAAATGAACCTTATTTATTCTACTTTGTTAGTTTTTAATGTGTAAATGAAAATAAAGTTATACATAATTATATTACTTTTGCGTCCTGCGGTTAAACCCATGTAGTGTTTCGGAGTTTCGAAGTCTATTCAATTCACACAATCAAATCTTTCCTCTACATAATATTAATAAACATTAGATATTTTATATATTTTTTATAGAATTAATTTGATAATAATTTAAAAACTTCTTAATGTTCATTTGACATCTGTCAATATAAACGTAGAGTTTTTTTTTTAATTATCCGCCAGTGATATTTTAGTTTAAGTTTAATTCTTAATAAAATTTCCAAACTATTAAGAAAACTTTAATGTACCTTAACACATAACATGAGAACAATAGGTGTATGTAGGGTGGGTGTACCAGTAACAAACCGATTAAGCGACATTTTGAAAGTAATTTTGATATTGTGACTCAATTACTACGACAATAATTGCAAAAAAAGAATTACGTACTCCTTGCCTATCATAGAATCATGTAGCTTATTCCAATTTTCTTAATAGCTGTTAGGTTTCTTTTTATTTAACAATCAATGTGGAAAGTCGCAATGTGCCTTAGGTTGACCAGATTGTACCAGCAATAGACCAGACGTTGAGCCAATAGTGAACCAATAAATAAACTCATTTCTCTTAATGAAGAATATTTTTATTTTAATTACTAAAATGTTTTGTACTCAATAATCATCACAACTTTGCATCAGTCTACGAGTTTCAAGTAATACTTAAATGCTACAAGTCTTATAATGTTGTTAACTAATTTAAGAACTAGATAATTAACAAGAGATTCATATCACTTACACAAGTATCATAATCATAACTTGCAATAAAATATTTATGAATTAACATGAATCAAAAAATATAAAATAAAAAGAAAACAATGTAAGTACTTCTCAAAAACTTAAAAAGAATTAAAACTTTGGCATAAATTTATCCATTTCAGGAACTCTATAAAAACCTCGACTGTTAGCCAACGTAGGAACAGCTATTTTCTCTTCAATTGCATCTTTCAGGTACCAGATTTTATCACATTGTTCTGGCCAGCGGAAAGTATTTCCCGCAGAAAATGTCATAGTGCTTATCTCATAGAGATCACCGTCAGTATTTTCTACAGTCCCTGGGAAATATGCCCCCTCATACCTAACGATCACGTAATCGCCTTTCTTTGGTTTTGCCGTGACCTCCAAAGATTTATGTACAATTGAAGGTATATTATCATCATCGGAGTCTGAAGCTGAATCAATTCGAAGTTGTCTTATCTTTCTAGGAGCTACTGGTATTTCTTCATCTGAACCTGTTTTATTTTTCTTATTCTTCTTTGACACTTTTCTATTAGCTGCCTTAAGAGCTCTTTTTTCTTCTTGTTCTTTCTTCATGTTTTCTTTCTCATTCCAATATTGCATCCATTCACTGCTATTTACTGCATCAGGTAGGCGAACTTTTTTACGCCTTTTCTGGTTGCCTTTAATTGGAGATTCAGAGGGCCACACAATTGCTGATGCAAATGCAGGGCTTATTGGTTGAAGGTGTTTTCTTGTAGAAGGAGATTCTTGCTCAATGTGATTTGTAATATTAATGAATGAAGTTTCAGGTTGAGATGGCGTTCCACTATTCAAATTGTCAACGTTGCACTGTGTGTTATTTTGCCTTAGTTACGTACATGCCAGTTTTATATTTTTTCTTTATAGATTAACCCTTTATAAACCTATAGAAAAAATCCCCGTTTTGATATTTGACTTAATTTAGGAGATACAAATATTTTAGTGAAAGGTCACTGACCTTCTTAAAAAAGTTTTTCGTCTATATTTCTTGAATGAAGCAAAATTGCAGGCTCTTGTGAACTACCACTAAATTGTGGGTTTGAAATGTATTAATTCTAGAAAGTGCAAGTCTCTAACGTAACTAGAACGAGAATTAAAAAAAAAATTGACAATTAACGAAAAAAATTAAAAATTAAATAACTGTTTGCGGGTCGCATTTTTTTTAATTGCATAATATACTCGTGTAAAAGACCTTCAACTGGACAAAATTCTAAATTTGTATCTAGCCAGATCTCGGAGATATTGAGTTTCTATGTTTTTATTAATTTTCTATGGAAATAGGGTTGTCAAAGATGCAGAGTAGTAAATATATTTTTCTTAATCAATTTCTGACTGATCTGTTGGTCTAGTTGTCAGTGGCCCTAACTGTTATGACGGAGGTGGTGGGTTCTATTCCCTCCCAGGACAAATGTTTGTGTGGTGAACATGATCATTTGTTCTGTCTGGGTATAATATATCTATAATAAGTATGTATTTAAAAAAATATTAAGTATGTTTATTAGTTATCTAGTATTCATACCTCAAACTGCTTAATTTGGAACTACTAAAAAAAAGTTGTAAACACTTATTTATGACATATCTTCGCTATCGGATTGATTTATGATTTCTTCAGACGTGAGCGTAATATTATTTTCTTCTAAATCTTCGGAATCTAAATTATGGTAGTTAACATTGTCTGTTGTTACGCTTAGGAGTTGAAGCACTGATTTTGATAGGGGCAAAGGTTTTTTATGTTTATGACGTGTACTTAGTGTTAATGTGGATATATATGGATCGGAAGACTCTAATGCACGGTGAAATAAATCTAATATTGTTGTTTTCCTGTCTAATTTCCGAGTATGGTGTTGACGATCATAGCGCCAGTATTTGTTCCTTGACTCGCCTGCTTGTTCGGACAACATACCTATGGGTAACGGGCTGGCGTCTATGATCTGACGGCCATGAATTAATATCTTGTGCAGTGTGGCAGACATATAAAACCAGTTGTATTTCTCCACGTATTTTGCAGCTACAGATTTACAAAAGGCTTCAAATTTTGCAGCATCTATGTATAAGCCACTTGACAGCGCTACTAAAATGGTATGCAGATCATCCACCAACCATGTCTCTATACCTAAGATATCTGCAAATGTTTGCCGGTGTTGGTCTGACAGTGCTGTTCGTGCTGTGTTCCCGTCATTGGTTGTTCCCGAATTCGGACGAACGACATCAACCAAAAGTGACAGTTTGTCTCTTAATGCGGTTTGTATTTTTTTTTTCCTTTCCTCAACAATTGTGGCTGCCGGTGATTTTTTATTAATCCTCCACTTCATGACTGCTGGATCATTTTTGTATCCTAAGTGCAGTAAGAAAAGTTCAAAAATTCTAATCCAGGCATGTAAGGGACTTATTCCATGACGCAAGGCTTCTGGATTTACAGGTTTGTTGATGACAACATCCAATTGATTGAACTCCGTTGCTGTAGCTCCACAACAAGCACAACGTAATTGTGAAGTGGTCCCAGTAATTACGTTGAATACTTTACCATCTATTACAGTTAAATATAGTTTCGTATCTGAAATTATAGATTGACCTTCATCAGTTTCGGCATAAAGCGGTGTCAATTGATCTATTTCAGCCTGTACCCGATTTTTTTCTTCGGTGATAAGTTCTTTTGTTTCATTACGATATTGAATTTTTAATGGTCGACAAAACCTGTACGATTGTGGGCAGGGGTTAGACCACAAAACAAAACCGTCATTCGTTTTTAATCGTAAAGGGATATACGTTGTTGTAAATAAACAATTTTCATTCTCGTTATCACCATCTAAAAACTTCTCTTTATAAAAAGCCTGTCCTGTACTGCCATCGAACCCCCAAGAACCCTCAAATCTACAATGTAATATGTTTTTTTGCTTTTGTTTGCAATATTGTGAAATGCTTTCGGTACTCAATTTAATGATTCGGCGGAATGTGTGTAGTAATAAGCTGTGAACTGAAACACTTGCTTCTCTTTCAGTAATAACTATATCTTCGTCAGGATAACACATTTGTTTGGCTATTTTTAATTTAAAATATGGAGGATAAGCTGGAAATCCTCTTTCTTTCAAATCTTTCTGTATGATACTATAATCTTCCACAGTTAGTTTCCTATCAATGACTAAAGAAAGGGCTTCCTCAGGGGTATAGGGTTTGGCTTCGACTTTCGCTTTCATGGACGATGCAATTTTTTTAGGACGAGTTGGACTTTTCAGGCACTCATTAATAACAAACTCTAATTCTTGAGCAGAACTTTTAACAAGTTTTTCGCCGTGAATTTCATCTGTTACTATTTTCGACATCATTTTAATTATTTTTGACCGCGGCTGATCTTGAAGAGACTCCTCTAAACTTTTTCTAATTCGAAGCATTTGACGAGAGTTCATTTCATTTGAAGCAGATGGACTATTATTAGACGTTCCGGGTATTGTATTATTAGTAGTTGATGGAATTTCTTGTGAAGGTCCAGGTACCGGTTCTGTAAACAAAATATTGCTTACAGAACTCATATCTGATGATTCTGGTTCTTGAGGTTTTAAAAGACAATCAGAAGGAGAACTTGTATTTAATTCTATAGGAGATTTTTCTATTTTGGTTGGTATTGGAATATCGAAAATTGTAGAAAGCCATTTCTCATTCTTTTTAGTAAAACGTTTAAAATTTCTTTTGCTGTTATTATAAAGCTTTTCACAATTATTAATAAATTTGGATATACTATCTTTAAGGTTTTTATTATGTACATCAAGATTGTCAGGAATACCTGTTGGGTACAATGCATTTAAGATTACCATTGTGCGATCGTTGCTTTCTAGGTCGCCCGGTCTTTGTTTAGACCCAAATTGTTTGGCCTTTTCAACTAAAACATTATAAATTTCCAATTTCGTTAGTATTCGCGGATCCGTATTCAGGCTTAGGTCGTCGGTGATCATTGCCTCTCGCTGACCAACATGAGGGTTGGCGCCCTCATGCCCCCCTTGCAATAAGTCCTCTGGTCGGGGCCCAGACGGACATCCCCCAACAGGACGGGTCAGTACCTGCTGAGGCAAAACAGTGCCATTGGTCTTTAACGGCTCCATGACACCTCACCCCCGCTCCTCCAGATATTATGTAAAGGGATTGGGTTTTAGCATTTGCCTAACGAGGGCGGACCCCTTCCCAATCCCACACAATATCCTTCATTGAAGATAGATCATATACAAAAGTAGTGACCGAATTCAACCGTAAAAATTTAATTAGGTAATTTTGATTTCGACTTTTTGCATAATTTTGACATATAAATTTAAATTGTGTAAACTATGCACGTCTCAATTTAAACTGACTATTGATAATACCTACCCAAGACAAAAATAATTAAACAGTAATGTTTTCATGAAGCACACAAATTTTAGTGACAACCCTAACCGACAATTTAGAAATTCAATAATTCCGAAATCCTGGGTCTGTTGCAACTGAGTTTTTTTGTGGTGATAGTTATTATAGTGATCAACATTTAGGCTTAATAAAAAACGCGACCATGAATAGAATGTCCTGAAAAAAAAAAAAAATCAAAATCATAGAAAAAAAAATATTCTCACTTGTGTGAGCAATATTTTTAAAGTTTTCAAGAAAAAAATGGTTCAGGTAGGGAATTACTATCACACCATAAAACATTTCGTGTAAAAATCAAAATAGAAAACGAGATATTGTGTTTCTATGGTTTTTAAGGATTTTTCTCGATTTTATTTATTTCTCTTAAACTACAGTAGTTAGAGCCGGCGGAGTTTTTTTAGGAGTTTTGTTTGATTATAAGCTTTCCGAAATACATATAAAACGGAATTGTCCGAACTAAGGCAAAATAACACACAGTGCGTTGCTAATAACATCCTCTTTCATTTGTTCTGGTGTTTGGTAATTTTCTTCCTCTTTTTCTAATAGCGTAACATTTTCTTCTAGATTGTGTATATTTTCTTGCATTGTTTGTTGATTGGTTTCCAAGTTTAGTTCTTCTTCAACTGCCGCTCGTTTTACTCTCTTAGCTATTTTCTGCCACACATAAAACAACTCCTTCGCTGATTCTTCACCAGACCACGCAGAATCTTGGTTTGCACGGAATTCTCGAACACGTGAGGAAGACATCAATGATTCAAAATACAACAAATGTTCAGGACCAATGAAAGCTGGTTTCTCTGGTATGTCATGTCGGGAAGGATTAGTGATACATTTGTCGTAGCTAATTGCATTAGCATCGAAAGGATACAGTCCACATTTTCTAAAACCATTGCAGATAACTTCTTTTGAGAGGTCATTGAATGTGGTCTCTAGAAGGGGTGCAAAGAGAGCCTTAGTAACGCATCGATGCCCTGTCTTCAATTTCCAATCATTAACAACCTTCTTCCAAGAATTCTTGAGTGGTCGGAAAACAGATACGTCAGCTGGTTGAATGATGTGCGTAGCGTTTGGATAGAGTGAATATAAAATAACACCATTATCAATACACAATTGAGACACTTCTTGATTTATATGAGACTTATGGCCATCTACCAGGAACAAAACAGGAAATTTTGTATTGTTTTCTTTTAATTTTGGGACCAGAGTATTCGCTATATAGCCGTAAAAAACTTTCGATGTCATCCATCCCGTTTCTGACTTACCAATGCTCCAATCTTTATTAATTTGTCTAACGATTTCAGATGGTATTCGTGCATATGGGTATATAATCAAGGGTGGTAATATGGTACCAGATGCTGCAAAAGTTCCTAGTACGGTTATGTTCTCCTTCTCTTTTTCTTTTATTTCGTAAAAATTTTGATACCCTCGCGGGCCTAACACTAAACCAGACGACGGGTTTGTTTGAAATCCGGATTCATCTGCATTAATAATCCTTTCGGGATCTTCTAAAATGTCAGCTACGCCTTCAGCGACTAGGTATTCTTTTAAATTTGCATGCCACTTTCTCAAAGCAGTTTCTGTTACCAGACTTCGAGAAATATTTATAGATTCCGCATGACGTGCAGCTATATCTGGATGTCGTTTTAAGAAACTGGAAAACCATTTTCTGCCTGGGGTATTATCTTTAAAGGGATTTGGTCGATTCTCGTCAGTTATAATTTTCTTAACAGTGTCTACTACCATTTCTTTATTGACTGGAAATCCTTTTTTTGCCATTGCTATTATCCAAGTTTTGAGCAAAGATTCCTCTTGCTTGGTTAATATAGTGGGTGGTCCCATTTTTCGTTGAACTGGATATTTTAACTTTTTTTTTTTTTTTTTTCAAATCAAATAATTTATTGCAATCCATAATGTCAAATACAGGTGGTAGTAAAAAAAAAAAAAAAAAATATTAGATACAATTACGGACCCTGTCGGGCACAGCAATTTTTTGTTTTAAACAAAAAAAATGTAAAAGAGAGAAATGTAAAAGAGAGAAAGAGCGCTTCATTAACACAGCTACATATAATTTTCCACCCTAATAACTATATTTTTATATTTTAATTCATTCACTTCTATTAATATTTTTATGTATTTATATGTTTCCATTTATTTACTTATTCTATTAATAATGTATATGCAGGTCTATCTGTACATTTATTATTTATTTAATTATATTTAGTATCGCTTATTTAGTATGTACAATTATAATATATATTATTATTTTATTATTATGTAATTCAATTATTAAGTATTGTATATTATGTCATTTTGATCAGTGAGTATTTTTTATGTCATTTTGTAATTTAATTATTAAGTATTGTTTATGTCATTTTACTTATTAAGATAATCTGTTATTCATAATTGTGTTTTACCTATTAATATTTATTTATCTGTAAGATATTCTTGTACTGTGTAATAGCTTTTTTTAATTAAGTATTGCTTTAGTTTATTTAGAAATATACTGGTTTTTTCTTGCTGTTTTATGTCTTCAGGTAGTTTATTATATATTTTTATTGACATTGAATAGGGACTAGATGAATGTAATTTAAGGCGGGAGGGGGGCAAATTTAGTCTTTTTTTATGGCGCAACGAATAATTTGTTTGTATGTCTCCCCGTGTGCTGTAAGAATCTGGATATTTACGGACGAGTTTACATAATTCCAAGACATAAATACCAACTAAGGTGAGAATCTTGTGTTTCTGAAAGTGAGGCTTGCAGCTATCTGTTGGTTCTATATTGGTAATTATTCGTATTAGCTTTTTTTGGAGGGTAAATAGGGAGGGAGCATCTGTGCTATTTCCCCATAAGATGATGCCATAATTAAACCAAGCATGAGCATACGCGTAGTATGTGGCTAGTGCGGTTTGTAGGTTTGTAGTCTTTTTTATTTCGCGGAGAGCATATGAAAACTTTGAAATTTTTGATTTTACTGTCTGTATATGTGTTTTCCAGTTTATATGAGTGTCTATTGTTAAACCTAGGAGTGTGAAATTGTTAACTGTTTCTAATTTATGTTGATTAAACGTAAAATCTATATTTATTTGTTTTTTCTGCCAGGGGTGGAACGCTATTAATTTGGTTTTGGTAAAATTTATTTCGAGATTATGGTCACTCATCCAGTTTACAGTTTTTCCGAGAATAGTCTCAAGTTTTTCGTTTAAATTGGCATTACTTTGGCAAGAAGTCAGGATCGAGATATCGTCCGCAAAAAGTACACATGGCCCGTCTATGGTTTTGGGGAGGTCATTTATATATATTAGGAAAAGGAGGCAGCCTATAACACTTCCCTGTGGAATTGAAGCGTGTATTGCTTTAACATCAGATCTAATGATCTGTATTTCCTTTGTTTCTTCATTGTAATATTCAATCTCAACTAGTTGCTCTCTATCCTTTAAATATGATGCGAACCAGTCATGAGCTTTCCCGCGTATTCCTATTCCGTAGAGTTTATTCAATAATATTTTAAATTGTACTTTGTCGTAGGCCTTGGTCATGTCGAGTAATATCCCTACTGCATATTGTTTGTTATTTATAATATTAATTGCTTCTTGGATGTATTTAAAAACAGCTAGCGTTGTAGATCTGTTTTTGCGAAATCCATTTTGGCAATCATCGAAAATCTTATATTTTTCACAAAAGGAGTATACACGATCACACATTGCTCTTTCGAAGATTTTGGATGCTGTAGGAAGAAGGGAAATTGGTCTATAGATGCTTGGGTCTGTTTTTGCGTTCTTTTTATGGATAGGTTTTATTAAAGCTTTTTTTAGTTGGTTGGGGAAAGCGCCCTCCTCGAAAGATTGATTTATTAATTTATAGAACGGTAAGGTTAGTTCATCAGCGCACTGTCTGAACAGAGTCGGTGGGAGTTCGTCTATGCCGTGACTGTTTTTATTTTTAAGGTTCTTTAAAATCTGGTTTACTTCGTATCCGTCGACCGGTGTAAGAAACATGGTATTTTCAGTAGGATTCATCACTGATGTTTCTCTCTGTACACTGCCGGGTGTGTGGGTAGTATTTTCCCCGATGGATGCAAAAAAGTTATTGAAAACGTTAGCTACTTGTTTAGGTTCACTTACTAGATTTGTTGTTTGTAGTGTTATATTTTGTTTGTCTTTTTTGGTTTCTTTGTTTGTCCGTTCCTTTACAATATTCCACATGGTTTTAACTTTATTTGATGATTTATTCATTTTGTGAATAAATTTTATTTATGACCGTAGTGTGGGGAATGTTGTATTTTCGACATGTTTCTCTAATTTTTGCACCTTTACTTATTTCTTCAATCGCTTTTAACACATCTTCCTCCTTATAGTTAAAAAACGTTCTTTTCGGCGGCATTGTCTGTAATGAAAATAAAGTTGGTGGTCAATTACTGGAACAAACTTGTAGTATGGATACTACCAGTAATAAACCAGTGGTCTACAACTGGAACATTGTGGATATTGCTATCTTTTTTTTATAATATTCTATTGCAGTATTAAATAAACCTACATGTAAAAGAAAAAACAAAAAAAAAATATCAAAAAACTAAAACACCAGTTGTAGACCAAATGGAATATTACTGGTAAATCATTCGATTCGTGTTCCATTAGTTTACCAATAACAAATATTGATTTAAATTTGCATTTTCTGATGAAATAACACGTAATACTATTGCTTTATAGAACATATTACGCAATTTATTAGAAAAGCTGTTACAACAATTGATATAAACAAAGATTTAAACAGATTTAAAAAACTTACCGCTGACGTGTCGCTTACTAATATGGCCGCCCGAAACGAAGTGAACGATTGTCGTTTCGAATCTTGTTTTTTAAACTAATGTAGATGGCGTGTTCGTCGCTTTTATTTATGACTATATGATTGGTAAAAGTACGGCAGTGCTACCAAACGTAACAAAAGTGGCGGGAAATTTGACAGAAGGTTGATATTTTGATGTGAAATTAGAAATGGTGTACTACTGGTTCCTGGTGTGGCACTGGTGCACCCACCCTATATGTTTTATTTTTAATTTTTTTTAATTCATGATAGTCTTATTAATAACTGAATTATTTGGGAACCTCATACACATAACATGTGTTTCAGTTTCAGTAGATTTTAAAAAAGACGGACCTCTGAGTTTGTTTCGTAATTTCTTCTTAGTGTAGTCAGATAGGAAATGCTGACTAAATCTAGCTTTTTACGTATAATTTTGATGTGTAAAAGTGCTGTTTATGGCTCACTTGCAAAAATAAATTCATTGGTTCTTTGTTCTTTGTTACATGAAATTCGTTTCGGTTTAGGGAATAGGTTCTAGGGCTATACTGTATTTATAAACATTTTAATCAAATATTTGATGTATTAATTTTTAAGCATTTTAATTTTTTTACTACTGCCTAATTCCTTTAAAGATTTATGTACCGAATGTTTAAGAAAATACTTATTTCTTACTTTGTTTCGTTTGTAATTCTAAATATGAAAAAAAAACAATATAAAATATACTAGGTTTGTTGTACGTAATTATAAATACTTTGGCATTGGCTGAAAATATTAAACGTTACTAAAAATAGTATAAAACAAAGAAAGTACATATAATAAAAAAGTATAAGTGGCTTGTCTTTGTTTGGCGTGTGATTTTCAATGAGTAGAAATTAATTAATTTTAGTTCTATTTTGTTTTATTTTTTTGCATTATGACCTCCTTACTTATTAAAGGCTTTACTAAAAGTAGTATCACAATGAAAAAAAAACACGAGATTAAAAAAAAAATTGCTTGAGTCCCTATATTCTACAATAATGACACATATATATTTAATATAATAATCTGTAGTGTAAAAAATATTAATATTTCCAACATTTCAATAAATTGCACAGATTGCATTGATTAATATTATTGACATTTGCTTAAAGTGTGTAATTTTATTTAGGGTGTATTTTTGGAGAAATAAAGGAAGGAGAGGACAAAAATTAAAGAAAAAAAATGTAATGAATGTAAAACCACTTACTTCAAATCATCGCACCTCACAGCATATCCCGCCAAAAATATAAACAGAAAAGTTTTCATTTTATTTTTCTTTGAACACGACACACTTTTATCACAAGAAACTCCTTAAACTATTTTCCATATAAAAAATAAACAACTATTACAATTCACAACATGACATGAAACAAAGTTCGAATAAAAAGAAAAAAGTTTAAACTTCGAAGTTCGAAAAAAGAAATACGTTTCGCGCCAATTTTGACGCGAGTGTTGAGTAGTGATGTGCGGTCGAGGCGAGCTCTCGACTCCACGTGTGAGTCGATTATGACAATATAAAATACTATAGTGGTTGATTGTCGGTTGTAGTTTAAGAGTCACGGTGGGTTTCGCGTATTTTATATGATACGTAAACATTGTGAATGAAGCTAGTCGTATTATTCGGAATTGCTTGTGGACCGATTAAAAAGCGAAAACTTAGCGAACAAAAGTTTAAAGAAAAGAATGTTAGGTTTGTAAATAGAATCTAGCCCTGTTAAAAACTTGCATTTTACTGATGAGAAAATGATACCAATATTTTGTAGAAATTGATCTTTTTGTGGGTTTTTATTAAGTGACTAGCTTCCACCAGTATAATATGTAGTCTATAGCATTCAGGAATATTGTAGTAGTGCAGTGAAAGAAGTTTGGAAATCCGACCAGTCGTTCCAGAGATTACTGCTACATACAAACTTACAAATATTTCAGTTCATAATATTATTATTGATTATTTTGATACATTTACGTTGTCAGTTAGACAATTAAAAACAAGCAACGCTTCGCATAGACTAGACATGCATCCACAACACCAAATAAGCTACGAATTCGTTGCCGGTAATTAAAAAAGTACATTTGCAATAAAAGTTTTTATTATTTAACTTTATTTATATTTGTGTGTGTATGACCCAAAAATTAATCGTCAATAGCTTATTTCTTAGTTGTTTACAATATTTGAAAATAAAATTACCTGACAAAATATATCGATAAGAACGCGTCTTATTTTTAATTTGATAAGCGAATAAAGTTTAATAACAGTGTTCCCCGGAATATTTTGTCTCTTTATAAGTAAAATTCCATAATAATATTGGGATTATTTCGTTTTTATGTGACGTCATCGAGTTATTTATTGCGGACTATTTTGTTTGATTAATGTTAAAGTTATAAGGGACAGTCGTGATCGTGATAGATTTTATAAAGTAAGTAGGAGGTCTTTTTGTGTTTTTATATTGTACTAGCAACCCGTCCCGACTTGGCACTCGTAATTCGTTCATAATAAAAATATTTTTTCCACTACTGAATGGGTGCATTATACATAATAATATTAAACGTACCTCTTTAATCACTCTATCTATTTAAAAAACGATAGGGAACAGCAACTATAAAAAGTTGTAATTGTGTTACTGGCCTATTGGGTAAAACACGCCTTTAGATTCTTGCCCGTGTTACGTGTGATGCCCTGGTATCACTAAGGTCCAGCCGTTTTTGTATTTTGCCAAGCGAGTGAGGTTATCGGAGGTCCAATTCCCTCCTCTAATTCTTCAATCGTAACTTCACTGGTGTTGTCGGTAATACGTAGGTATGCTCGTTTACTACTGTGTCACATAATTTTTCTAGTGTATAACGTTTTGGCTTGTACTGTAAAATTATGCATGTGTGTTTATAAATAAATAAATAAATAAAACATAAAAAAAAACAATCTCAACAAATTGACGAACAAGGCAGCAATGTATATACCTATTACCTACTGTAGATCATACTGCTTCACAAAAAGCTAGACAAAACCAATAAATTATGGTCTCGATTCGTATGATCCTCTCGCATATTCAACGGTCAGCTTATAATGGTTTTATGCAACTTGATGTTTACCTTTTTAACAAGGTAAGTATAGGCATTAATCTATTGTCAATAGTCATTAAAACAAGGATAAATATAACGCCATATGGGTGCAGGTAGTGATAAAAAAGTAGTGTGACTTCAGTAGCCGTGGGTGTGATTTAGGTAAGGTCTGTTTCAAGTGTGATAACATCCCTACAAGGCCAAAATACAGGCCAATAGTGTGAAGGCCAAAAAGGAGTGCTGTAATGTAGACCTTTTTCTATCACTTTGAGATATGTACACAGGCTACAGATAACAATTTTTCTACAATATGCGAGTTTGCAAGGATCGATAAATATTTGTTATTCTTTCACGTAAAAACTACTGAATGGGCCGGCTCGACCGGAGTCATACCACGGCTTTTTTTTAATTATTTTTCTCTGTGTGCTGTCCGTACTTCTCATTTTCCAAGCAACATATTTTATATTATGTGTATTAAGTTTACGCTTCCTAAGTTTATTGGCTCCGACTATGTGGTGTCTTTTACACAATTCCTATACCGCGTTGTGTTTCACCGTGTGAGTGAGGTAACCGGAGGCCTAATCCTTCCGTTCCCCCAATCCCTAAATCTCCAAATCCATAATCTCCAAAAGGTCGGCAACGCACTTGTAACTCTTCTTTTGCGGGTGTATTGCTACATGCTTACCATCTGGTAATTCATAATGCTCGTTTGCCGACATATCCCATAAAAAATATAGATTATAGATCCCATAGATTATATGTATATAGTCTTAAACAAGACATGAACTACTTTTCATTTAATTTTGTATAACGCGGACAAAGCTATGAACAGAAGTTAATTACAATTATTTCTGTAATGATATTATTATGTGATTAATTAAAATTTTTGACAGGCATATGGTGACAATGTTTTTTATATGGGAAAAAACAGTAGTTTTGGATAATGTCCAAAGTGACACACATGTTTTGTTAAAAAAAAACTGTTAGGAATATACCATTGTGGAATATTACCAAACCTATTGAGAACCGACAGGCTAGATTTTACATTATTAATAGTTAAATTATCATAATATCCGTGATGTTTTCTAATTTTTATTTTTAATCAAGAAAAAATCATCATTTTATTTAAATACAAGATAAATGCAGATTGCAAAAAAAAACATATGACATCACCCATATTATTTTATCGATAACATTATTCTTGATGGAAGAGTGCATCCCTATTTGTGTACACAAGGGAGATTCCAAATTCAAAACTAATATTTTTTTGCAAACCTTATTTATTTATTTTATTTAATATCTTTATGCACACAACAAATGTACAAAGGTGGGCTTAATGCCATGGGCATTCTCTGACAGCCAAACCTTTGGATGATGCAGAGATAAATATAAAGGTGCACAAAACAAGCTTTAGGTAGCAACTTTAGGTATATCGGAGTGGAGACAGCCTTACTAGAGAAATGTTCATACATTGCTATACATACATTTAAGTGTGGGAGAACCAAGCTTCGGCACGAATGGGTCGGCTCGACCGGAGTGATACCACGGCCTCACAGAATACCGGCGTGAAACAACCCACAGCGTTGTGTTTCGCCGTGTGAGTGAGGTTACCGGAGGCCCAAACCCTCCCCTTCCCCTATCCCTTTCCAATCCTTATATCCGCAACCCCTATCCCTATATAATCCCCAAAAGGCCGGCAACGCACTCGTAACTCCTTTGGTGTTGCGGGTGTCCATGGGCGGCGCCGATTGCTTACCATCAGGTAATCCGTCAGCTCGTTTGCCGACTTATCCCATAAAAAAAGTGAAAATACACTTTCACATAAATATAAGTCCAGACTTGGAAAAAAAAGTGTTCACTGGTCGTCCAGCTAACCATCTAATTGAAACAAAACAAAATCGCTATACAACCACGACACATTTACATATATATGTATAACAATCAAACAAACTACTTACCACTTAACATATTCTGTTGTTAATTCACCTTTTAAAAGTAAAACAGTAAACCTATCTCAATATTCCATCTTTCTTTGTCAAATAAACAAATGAATATGAGACATGACAACTTAACAAAACCCCTTGTTATCACCATAGAATACATACTATACATAATAGATCATAAATCCCATTACATAGAACAAATGTTATGACAATTCCCAGTGTTGGGAAAAAAATACGATCACGACTTTGGTAGGTAAGTACAGTTAGCGACTGTAATCAAGTGTGTGTGTGTGTGTTTCTCTGTGTGTGTGTTTCTCTGTCTCTCTCTCTGTGTGTGTGTGTGAGTGTGTGTGTGTGTGTGTGTGTGTGTGTGTGTGTGTGTGTGTGTGTGTGTGTGTGTGTGTGTGTGTGTGTGTGTGTGTGTGTGTGCGTGTGCGTGTGCGTGTGTGCGTGTGTGCGTGTATCACTCCGGTCGAGCCGAACCTTTTGCGCCGAAGCTTGGCTCTTCCACACACAAAATTGTGAATTGTGAACTATGAAAAGTTCTACCAGAAGTCATAACGGGACTTTTATTCATAAGCGGCGTGCGCGTCGCGGCGACGTCGCGATTTTTTTCTATTATTACCTTTATTTTACTTTATCTTGTGGTAAGTTGAACATAAGCCATTTACATAAGATGCAGTACCGTAAGTTCGGGTTACTTTGACCCTGGGAGGTAACTTTGATCCAAATTTTCCGAACCAATGAAAAACGAATATATGTTTGGTTCTCAGTTATTATTGGTTAAAGGGTTTGGATCAAAGTTACCCCTCAGGGTCAAAGTAACCCGAACTTACCCGGTAATAACAAGTTACGGAATGAAAATAAAAACACAAAAACTCAATAAGCCAATCAAACTTGTCATTGACTGTACATCTAGCGCATCCCAAACATAAATACAACACTAAAACGACCTTAAACTCAAGTTACATAGGTTCATTATCGCTCATGAAATAAAGGAGCCCTATTCGTTGTATTATTTTCTAGAATGGTACGTGATCTGAATGTGTGTTTACATTGAATTCTAAGTATGGCGGCGGCAATGAAACGCCTATAGATGGCTATTTGTTTGTCACTTTCTCCGTCTCGGAGAAATGATAGAACACTAGCTTTTGCCCGCGACTTCGGTCGTTTGGAATAGAGACTTCCTGCAGATTTTTGGTATAAAAACTATCCTATGTCCTTTCTCGAGTTCCAAACTATGTCTGTACCAAATATCATAGAAATCACGGCTTCGGTCTCGATCCTGCAGCAGGACAAGGAACGGTGGGTTTTTAGTCAGTAAGACTCTGACACTCTCTCCTCGCCATGCCCTGGGCGGGAGAAGTCGAAAAGAAAGAAGAGGAAAAAACAACAAAAGGTATATGTTTATAGTTAGAACACTATGTTTTTTCATTAAAACATACACAATCATGTAGTCAAAATTAACGCAACAATGAAAATACAAAAAATACAATCGAATTGAGAAACTCCTCGTTTTTGGTCGGTTAAAAACAACCAAGGGTTGATTTTTCAATAGTCAGATAAATGTTATCTGAGGAATTAAATTGTTGCTGTCACTGTCTTATACAAACTTTCTGACGAGACAGCATCATAGTTATTCCCCAGGTAACTTTTATCTAACCATTGAAAAATCAGCCCTAAGTAAACCACTAGAAAAAAAATAACAATAAACACAACACACCAGAGAGATAAAATTCAAATAATTCATTAAAAAAATAGTAATATTTTATAAAAATATTACTCATAGCATACTTAGGACTCTACCATCTCTTTCTTATTAAGATAAAGTAATATTGTAACATTGTTCTTTCGTTTGTTTTTCATCATCAGCCTGTAAGTGCCCACTGCTGAGTAAAGGCCTCTTCTCATACGAAGAAGGTTAGAGCTATAATCACTACGCTTGCTCAATGCAGGTTGGCGATTTCAGACTTATAATTAGAAATTATAAGTCCAGGTTTCCTCCCGATGTTTACCTTTACCGCATGTCAGTGATGTCTAAAATTCTAAATAATCGTACAAAGTACATAAGTAGGTATAACTCGGAAGAAGTCACATTGGTACTTGCCAGGTTTCGAACCCACACCCTCATGTACAAGAAGCGGGCTCCTTAACCTCCGGGCCACCACGACGGTTTATGTTTTTTTACAGGGATCTCTTGTTTATCCCAGCGACGTCGTGTCGATGATTTTGTTATCGTCGGCTGTGGAAGGAATTGGGTCACCATTGCTATTACGTAATAATGGTGGGGAGAAGATTGTGGCTTGTGATAGAGGCGTGTTATGAATGCTTATCAATGTTTTGATCCAGTGGGATTGTTGAATTTTGTTTTGGTATTAATCTTTGTTTTCTTTAAGTAGGTACTTTTGGCTTGCTCTTTATGGAATGGGATTCTTAACCTGCTGGTGAAAACGTGTGTTTAGTTTTATATATTGATACTTAGTATAAAATATGTATATACTTGGACTTAATATCTACAGTATCGATGCTAGCTTTCTCGATCTCGATATTAGTTTAGCTAGGTACTGATACTGCCCTCATGAAAATAGCATGTTACAAAGTTTACTATTATTTTGAGTGAAAAAAATTTACAATTCTCCAGAATGGCGCAAAATTCTGGAGAGAATGACAATGAATGATGACAAACAAACAGAAAAATTTCGTGAAACAATCAAAGCGTTGTTTCATGGTTCACTGTGTGATTGAGGTTACCGGAGACCTAAACCGTCCTAAGTAGTCGTGGTGGCCCCGAGGTTAAGGCGCTCGCTTCTCACGCATGAGGGTTCGAAACCGGGCAAGTACCAATGTGACTTTTTCCAAGTTATATGTACTTTCTATGATTATTTAGACACTACTGACATACGGTGAAGGTAAACATCGTAAGGAAACCTGGACGCGTGGTGATTAATGCTCAAACCTTCTCCGTGTGAGAAGAGGGCTTTGCTCAGCAGTGGGTACTTATAGGCTGATGATGATAAACCGTCCTTAAAATCCAAAACCCTCATGCCCAAGGCCGGCAACGTACTCGTGACTCCTTTGGTGTTGCGAGTGTCCATGGATGGCGCTGACTGCTTACCATCATCAAGTAATCCGTCAGCTCATTTGCCGACCTGTCTAATAAAAAACAATAAGTTCTGAATAATGTCGTCTACCGGACTATCCATTTTTTTTGGTGTCAATAGAAAATGTTTTTTTTTGCACACAATTCGATGTAGGTATTATTTGGTTGTAATTTAAATTCCAAACAGGTTGGCGGCAACCATTGTCGACATGAAAAGTTTGGATGATATCGATTCTCAGTACTATTTATTATGAATGATGTATGTAGGTTCACGACGTGAGGAAACCTGGACTTGTAGTTTCTTATTTAGCATAAGTTTGAGCCAATCCATCAATACATGATGCAAGCGTGTTTTTTAATTCGCAAACCTTTTCCGTGTGAGAAGATGGCTTTCCTCAGCAGTGAGCATATAGGCTGATGATGACGATGATGTGGGTTCATTGAGGATATAAACAGATACAGACTTCCTCAATGAAAGAGTGAAACGTCATTTTTTTCAAAGTGAAAGTCATACCTGACTAAACGTTGCCCCGTTTTTTCTTCTGATTCTAGGTGGCACAATCATTGTGCAACACCAGGCTTTTCTCCTATGTAGGTGCTTTAACAAAGATATTAAGTATAATGTCACATATACACATCACACCCAGACACGAAACAACATGTTATGGATAACACAAAGAGTTGTTCCGTGCGCAAATTTAACCTGCGCAATTGCGCTGCGGTCGGTTGCCCAGCCACCGCGCCAATCTTCCGGTCAAATTTTGGATGACCTGATGGCAAGCAATCAGCGCCATCCATGGACACTTGTAAGACCAAAGGAGTTACTATTTTGTTACTGGCCATTTGGGGATAAAGGCGTTGGAGTTTGTTGCCAGCGCTGATCTTTTGAGACAGATAATGAAACATGTAGATGCGATATCTGTATGTAAGGATCGCAGAAGACGACAAAGACCCGCTTATCAGATTTATCTTCTGTTTAAGATACATGACAAACAGTCGCCTACAGAGTAATGAACTTGTTTACAGATGTACAAATCAGAACTATAACAAAGAGTTGAGAGAAATTATCTATAATATAAAAATGAATCACGAAATGTGTTGGTAAGCGCATTACTCAATAACGCCTGGACCAATTTTGCTAATTCTTTTTTTGTTGTGTCTGTTATTGTAAGGAGAAGGTTCTTATCACAGAAAAATATAGGGGAAGATAAAGTGACCCTTTGATAGCGAGATAGTTGGACCCTGCGAAGCGGGGGCGGGCCGCTAGTTGTTTATAAATATAACCAGTTATAATATGTACTCATTTACAATTCTATTGTAAATATATGTTCGACTGCACGGTTGGCGCGGTGGCTGGGCAACTGGTTGCCGTGCAATGTGTGGCGGGTTCGTTTCCTACATGGAACAACTCTTTGTGTGATCTACAAAGTGAAATTGTATATTTGTAAACGCACCTACGATACATGAGAAAATCAGAGTTTGGGACAACGTCTTATAAAAAAAAAATGTAAATCCGGTATCTGGCTGAAGGCTGCTACGTGATCTTTGTAAAGGTTTTTTTTATGTTCGGGAAACGAGCTGATGGATTACCTGATGGTAAGCAATCAGCGCCGCCCATGGACACCCGCAACGAAGGAGTTACGAGTGCGTTGCCGATTTTTTAGAGATTTGGGATTTAGAGATTTGGGGATTGAGGAGGGATTGGGGGAGGGAAAGGATTGGGCCTCCTATTTCTCACTAGACTTCTTTTGGAGGAATACTGGAATTCTACGCCCTTCCTTCTTCTGCTCCAGGCTGGGTTCACGGTCTAGATAGAACTTTAACTAAGGGTTAACCACAATTTCCAACTTGCCTACAAACGTGGAGATTTTGGCAAACTTCCTCTTTTGTAATCTTTCTGTGAGGCCGTGGTATCAATCCGGTCGAGCCGACCCATTCGTGGCGAATATTAACTCTATACTATACTCGTTATGGCACTTTTTACGAACAGAGCTACTGCTTTGATTACATTGTTTAAGTACCTGAATAAGAATTCCGAGTTCTGTGTAACATTGTACTTTGTTTTGTCTGGAGTTGTTCAAGGAATGCGCACTGAGTATTTTGTAGTAAGCGTTTCATACTTTATATAGTATATAGTATAATATTGTTACGTGCCTGACGTCTCGTTCCTGACTATGCGGGCTTGGGTTACGGGATTGGATGAAATGAAACACTAATACCGGTTTTCAGACTTTCTATTGCACTTAAGTTACAGCGTCCACGGAGTTAAGTTATCGGCGTTCCTCTCCAGCAGAGTCCGGCCGACTGACACAACTTTGCCGTTCACGCTGACTTAACTCACTTAACTGACTGCACTTCACTATTTCACTGCACTTCACTATTTCACTCACTTTTCTTCTTTCTCACTTCTTCCTTTTCTTCCGAATCGCTTTAGACTTAGAACTCAACTGCCAGCGGTGAGCCGCAGTTCCGCTTATATACCCCCCGGTCAGGTTCTGGAACATTCAATTTCGTTATTCTTTTTGATCGTCATGCCTCCAGAACCTTCCAATAATTTCGTTATTCATTTTTATTTATTCTCCTTCTCGCTCTTTAATTTTTCATTTCTTTCACACAAATAATTCCAGAAAGTTCGACAAAACTTCTATAAACTAAAAAACTTCATGTTTACGGCGGGACTCGAACTCGGGGTCTCTGTGGTGTAATCCACACGCCTTACCGATTACACCAACTCGTGTTGACAATTCACGACGAAATTTACAATCTCTAGGCAATGTTTGACAACCATCCATTGACGTCATGATGTCAAAGAGTTTGAACCACTTTTCCGTCACACTGCCCCCCTCTTAGATTCGCTCGTCCCGAGCATCGTTGCTGCCGTAATACCTCGCCAACCTGTCTATATGGACAACTTTCAAAGGGCTCCTTGAAGTCTTCCGAATTCTGTAAGTAATGTCATTGATCTTCGTGACTATCTCATAAGGACCTTCCCAACTCGGTTGAAGCTTCGGAGATTTTCCCTTCCTTCTGACTGGATTATGAAGCCAGACCAATGACCCCTCTTCAAACCCAACAGAATTGGCTCGTCGATCATAGCGCGTCTTTGCGCGATCACTAGCTTGAAGACCGGCCTCCCTGATCTGCTCATAAATGTCCAACATTTTTACCCTTAACTCGTTTATGTAATCGCTAAACTCGGTGCGAGTGTCGCCAGGTGGACAGCCCGATACAAGATCTGCCGGTAATCTCAATTCCCTTCCAAAATTTGCAAATGCAGGCGTCTTTGTGGTACTTTCATGTACAGCAGTCCGATAGGCAAGCAAGAAGAGAGGTATGTAAGTGTCCCAATCTCTCTGATGGCTGTCAACCACCTTTGCTAAGTGTCGCTCCAATGTTTGGTTGAAGCGTTCGACCATTCCATCTGACTGTGGATGATAAGGGGTCGTTCGAGTCTTATGGATTCCCAAAAGTTTACAAGTTTCCTGAAAAACTTGGGATTCAAAGTTCCGTCCTTGATCACTGTGCATCTCCAAGGGCACTCCGAATCGGGTGAATACCTCGTTTACCAACTTCGTGGCTACAGTTACTGCCTCTTGATTCGGTATGGCAAAGACCTCCGGCCATTTTGTAAAATAATCCATAACCACTAAAACGTAGCGATTGCCCGAATCAGTGATTGGAAATGGTCCAGCGATGTCTAAGGCTATTCTCTCCCAAGGCATACCAACATTGTAGATTTTCATCGCCCCTCTGCTTCTTGTTTGTGGACCCTTGACAGCTGCACAACTAGTGCATTTCCGGCACCAGTCTTCGACGTCATATTTGCAATGCAACCAATAAAACCTCTCCTTGATCTTCACCAAAGTCCTCCTAATTCCCAAATGTCCTCCAGAAGATCCATCATGGAACGCTTTTAATACATCCCTTATTTTTGAACGAGGCATCACCAATTGCAAATGCTCGTCCTTGCCGTTTGTTGATTCCCATTTCCTGCACAGAAGTCCGTTATGCAGCGTAAGGCTTTTCCACTGTGCCCATAAACCTTTCGTTACCGCGCTATATTGGGCGACGTCACTCCAACTTGGCTTGTTACCACTTCGTAGCCACTCCAGTATTGGTTTAATATCTGCATCTCTTTCCTGTTCTAATTTCATCGCATCATCTCCCCATGCCTCGTCAACAGTATCAGTCCTTATCACCTTAAGAAAAGCAGTTTCCTTCTTGGCACAATGCTTGCAATCTTCCACGCATGGGCGTCTCGATAATGCATCTGCGTTGCCATGAATTCTTCCGCCGCGATGTTCGATTTCAAAGTCAAATTCCTGAAGTTGTTCCAACCATCTGGCTACTTGGCCTTCGGGATCCTTAAACTGAAGCAGCCATTTCAAAGCAGCATGATCAGTTCTGATCAAAAATTTCCGTCCCAGTAAATACTTCTTGAAATGGTGCAGAGTTTTGACTACGGCCAGCAATTCCCTCCTGGTCACGCAATAATTCCTCTCCGGCTTAGATAGTGACTTGCTGAAGTAAGCAATAACCTTCTCCTGCTCACCATCGCGTTGTGAAAGGACACCTCCTATTCCAATATTGCTGGCATCCGTATCAACTACGAATATTCTTTTCGCGCTGGGGTATCCGAGAATTGGTGTGTTACAAAGCCGTTCTTTTAGTTCTCGAAAGGCTTGCTCACAATCCTCGTCCCAGATAAAGGCACGTTTCTCCTCTGTCAATCGATGCAAAGGCTTGGCAATGTCCGAGAATCCTTTCACAAACCGCCGATAATACGAGCACAATCCAAGAAATGCCCGAACTTGCGTTTTGTCTTTAGGTGTTGGCCATTCCTTAACAGCGACAGTCTTGGCTGGATCAGTCTCAATTCCTCTCTCAGAAATAACATGTCCTAGATAATTCACTTCGCGCTTGAAGAAAGAGCATTTCTTTGGACTCAACTTTAAATTTGCTCCACGCAGCTTGTCGAGTACCTTTTCCAATTTTCTTAGATGATCGTCAAAATCCCGTCCAACAATGATGATGTCATCGAGGTAAACTAGGCAGGTTTCGCCCAGCAGTCCCGCCAGCACCTGTTCCATCAAACGCTCAAAGGTTGCCGGTGCATTGCATAATCCAAATGGTATCACCTTAAATTGCCAGAGTCCCTTCCCAGTTGAGAATGCGGTCTTTTCCTTGTCCTTGGGATCCAAATCCACCTGCCAATAGCCGCTTTTCAGATCGAGCGTTGAAAACCATTTCATGCCACTCAGTGTGTCAAGTGTGTCATCGATTCTTGGTAACGGGTAGCTATCCTTCTTGGTTACATCATTCAATCGTCGATAGTCTACGCAAAACCTCGTTGAACCATCTTTCTTCTTGACAAGCACGACAGGTGAACACCAAGGGCTAGAAGAGGGCTCTATCACGTCATTTTTCCTCATATCGTCAATCATTTGTTCAACCTCTTTCTCACGAGCGAATGGTATACGTCTGGGCCTTTGACGAATTGGCATTGTATCACCTGTGTTTATTTTATGCTTCACCAAACCAGTTCGGCCAATATCACCATCGCTTCTTGAAAACACATCAGAGAATCGAAGAAGTAAATTTCTAGCTTTCATAGTCTCCACTTTTGTCAGACTTTTGTTTTCGTCTAAGATTTTCGTTACAAAGTCTATTCCCGTACTGTCCTTCTTCACAAGATTTTCCGAGCATTTTCTTATCCAGGCCACTTCTTCCAATACGCCCACAGGCTCTCCTTCTTCAATCGTAATTTTTGAATCACTGAAGTTGAATACCGGAATGCGGTTGACATCAGATGACCCCACGACAGTTCTTGCCGGTAGCCATGAGTTTACGTGTTCCGATTTATCAATCACAGCGCACCTTCGAGGTAAACTTCCTTCCCTCCTCCTAGGTAATGCAATTGGTACGAGAGTCTGTGATTTTGGTGCAAGAACAGTTCTTCTTAAACAGCAAACTTTTCCCAGGGTTCCACCCTTCATCGGAATTTCCTCAGTTCCACATAGTAATACTCCAGATTTTAAGTCGATGTTACACTGGTGCCCTCGCAGGAAATCAAGTCCCAGGATGCAGTCATCCAGAATTTTGGCCACAATAACCTCATGTCGATAAACACGTTCCCCAATTTTGATTGTTACATGCAATTTTCCACTTATCGGTATGCGCTGGCCGGTAGCTGATTTCATTCGTAGGCCAACAATTGGTTTAAGGTGTTTCCTGATGTTTTGCCCGAGCAGCCGAACATTCATCACCGTCCTTGAAGCTCCAGTATCTAACGTTAGCTGACTGTTTTTCCCATTTACTTGACCGTCTATCACCAGAGTATTTCCATCGTTAGTTTGCTTGATGTAGATTGTTGGGGTTATTCCACTACCGGCCAGCGCCCACCCCGCAGCCCTGGCTGGATTTAGTTTTCCTGCTGGTCAGAAGTTGAGACCGCCGCGTCCTGGCGGTTCACCTTCTTCGGGCAGTCGCTCCGCATGTGCCCACGCTCTCCGCATCCATAGCACATGAAGTTCCGACGGCGTGGAGGTACCTGCTCCGTTGTCGTCATTTCCCGCAGACGTAAGGTACGGGAGTTACCACGCACGGCTTCCACTTCCAATGCATGGGCCAGAGCTTCTTTCATGTTCTTGTGATGGCCCAGATGAACAGCAGCTCGTACTTCGGGGTCCCGAACACCGTCAATGAATGCTTGGAGAAGCGTGCCTTCAATCATAGACGGAGTCGACCGGAAAGCTCGACGCACAAGTTTCTCGATTTCCACGGACCATTGCTGTAGACTCTCATTAGCACGCTGAGTACGCTCTTTTAATTGCGCTCTGTACACGTGCTCGAGGTGGCTGTCTCCAAAACGTGCCTCAAGTGCGTCGAGGAGGGCAGTAAAGCTGAGATCCCCACTTGCGCCAATAGCTTCCAGCACTGAGAGCGCTTGATCACGGAGGGCCAGGGTGAGGGCTGACTGAGCTTCTTTCTGAGTCCAACCATAAGCCTCCATAAGTGTCTCAAACTGTAGCTTGAACGCGGTCCAGGATGTTGTTCCGTCGTAATGGGGAATCTTGAGCCCTTTCGTTGCGCTTGAGGCCACATTTGGGGTGTCAAAAACGGCTGCAAGACGGCTTCGGCTCTTCAAAGGGCTTGGGCTTGTCACTTCCTGCTTGATTTTGGAGATCTCTTCTTCCACTCTCTCCTCTATCGCCATGACGCGATGTTCCAACTTGCCTAACCCTTCCTCCACTTCTTGTACCCGTTCGACAGCCTTTTGCAGTCCCTTCGTGAAATCCTTATGCATCTCTTTCAGCTCCCGTAGCTGCTCCGCCTTACAGTGTGCTTGCTCCCGTAGCTGTTCTGCCTGACAGCGTGCTTGCTCCTCTTGGCGGCGCGCTTGCTCTTCTAAACGGCGCGCTTGCTCTTCTTTCAGCTCCCGCAGCTGTTCTGCCTGACAGCGCGCTTGCTCTTCTTGGCGGTGCGCTTGCTCTTCTTGGCGGCGCGCTTGCTCTTCTTGGCGGCGCGCTTGCTCTTCTTGGCGGCGTGCTTGCTCTGCCATCATTTGCTGCAGCTGTAGCAGAAGATCCACCTGCACAGGCTTGGCTTCTGCATCGCTGGTTTGAACTGCAGCACCCTCTTCCCTCACACGCTGCGCTTCTGACATTGAACGGGTACTCACTCCTCTTACGTCCTGCGGCACTAGCGGCATTTTTCTCCAATCCCACTTCTGACACCAAATGTTACGTGCCTGACGTCTCGTTCCTGACTATGCGGGCTTGGGTTACGGGATTGGATGAAATGAAACACTAATACCGGTTTTCAGACTTTCTATTGCACTTAAGTTACAGCGTCCACGGAGTTAAGTTATCGGCGTTCCTCTCCAGCAGAGTCCGGCCGACTGACACAACTTTGCCGTTCACGCTGACTTAACTCACTTAACTGACTGCACTTCACTATTTCACTGCACTTCACTCTTTCACTCACTTTTCTTCTTTCTCACTTCTTCCGAATCGCTTTAGACTTAGAACTCAACTGCCAGCGGTGAGCCGCAGTTCCGCTTATATACCCCCCGGTCAGGTTCTGGAACATTCAATTTCGTTATTCTTTTTGATCGTCATGCCTCCAGAACCTTCCAATAATTTCGTTATTCATTTTTATTTATTCTCCTTCTCGCTCTTTAATTTTTCATTTCTTTCACACAAATAATTCCAGAAAGTTCGACAAAACTTCTATAAACTAAAAAACTTCATGTTTACGGCGGGACTCGAACTCGGGGTCTCTGTGGTGTAATCCACACGCCTTACCAATTACACCAACTCGTATTGACAATTCACGACGAAATTTACAATCTCTAGGCAACGTTTGACAACCATCCATTGACGTCATGATGTCAAAGAGTTTGAACCACTTTTCCGTCACAATATAGTATATTTATATAGTAGGAAAGGAATTACGCCGTACGTTCGGTTTCCTAGTAGGAAATCCCTGGTGTACTGAAGTTTGCAGTTTTAGTTTTAGTGTACTGAAATGGGCATTTTTGGACGGAAAGAATTAAAAAGTTAAATAAAATGACATTTCTTCTCACTTCACCATGGGCGAAAGAATGGTTTTGATGATTTTTCGACCTCAAAATAAAAAAGTTTTTTTTTTTAAGTAATAGATCGGCAAGCGAGCAGACGGATTACCTGATGGTAAGCAATCAGCGCCGCCCATGGACACCCGCAACGAAGGAGTTATGAGTGCGTTGCCGACCTTTTAGGGATTAGGGATTTGGGATTTGGAGATTTAGGGATTGCGGAGGGATTGACAGAGGGGAAGGATTGGGCCTTCGGTAATCTCACTTACACGGCTAAGCACTGTGGTTGTTTCACGCTGGTTTTCTGTGAGGCCGTGGTATCACTCCGGTTGAGCCGACCCATTCGTGCCGAAGCATGGCTCTCCCACACTTAAAGTATTTTAAGTAAGAATTTCAATCTGTTCAAGTATTGACAGTCAACTTTATCATTTTGCAATAAAGTCGTAATTCTATTGGGTAGCTTTGTGTGATTTATGTTATAAGGTTTTTGGGTGATTGTTTCTCCGTCCGTTGTATGGGTATCTACTCTAACCTATGTAGTGAGAACATGGTTTGAGATCTAAAACAAAGTTATCTTAACAGGTTCACATGATAAAGATAGTGACTGAATCGCAAAACCGTCAGTACAAATTTTAAACTTTATTGCTATTGGGATACAAGTTAAAATGTATTAAAGATATTGGTATAGTTCTACATGCTGTTGTCCAGAATACTATACCTATTATGTTCAATGTATGTATGAACTTATATGTTTATAAACAAATAATATACAAAATTATGTACTTTTCACTGCTTTCCTGAGTGCTAAAGGCTATAAAACATCACGCTACGACAAAATGGAGCTGAGCAGCGCGAGAGTAAGTTACATATAAAAACAAATAAATGTAGTTATTTAATTGTTCATACTGCATGATGATGTAATTAAATGTGAATAATTGTATAAATTAGAGCGCCTCTTACGCCAACAAACTGTGTGTGCAGGTTGGCGTTTTTGTTTTATTGTATGTAACATAATATTGTTTCAAGAAATACATATATACCTATAGGTATAAAAAAAATGAAAAGGAAGTAATTTTCAAACTACATAGTTTTTTGAAAACCGCTTCAAAATCTGTTCAGCCTATCTCGAGATTATTGCTGCCAAACATACACACATGCATACAGCTTGATTTTGCTTCGTAATGAAAATAGAATTTATAAAATTGATGCTCAATAAAATGATTAAATAAATTCAAGATCTTACCAACGAAGTCTCTCCTACCTCCCAGACTATACGAAGGCTGAACTAATTGCTATAGTCAGCAAACACTCCGGAAGCTAGTCTGAGTGCACGCGTCTACTATCGATTACTCATCCCATGAGTCACGTGACGCAATCGATCGACTCGACTGTTGCTGTGTTGCACATCCCTTCAAGCGAACGATAGTGACGCGAAGTCTGTATTCGAATGAAATTGACAATTTACTCTTTTTGTGCTTAACCTTTGTGTCTGATAAGAATCCAGTACTGAGCCAAGGCGAGCTTCTCACATTGAGAAGTAATGTATATTAATTACCACGCTAGATTTTTTTATTGAATAGGAGACAAACGAGGTTTACCTGATGGCAAGCAATCAGGCCCATGGACACCTGCAACACCAGAGGAGTCACAGGTGCGTTGCCGGACTTTTAACAAGGAGTACGCTCGTTTCTTGAAGGTTTGAAGGTCGGGAATACCGCTGCCAGAAGATGATTCCAAAGTTTTGCTGTGCAAGGCAGAAAGAGATTAAGGTAACGTTTTTTGAATTAATAAAATCTTGATTTACTTGCGATGTTTCCCTTTAACTGTTAGTGCATTATCATCAGCCAATAAGTTCTCATTGCTGGGCAAAGATCTCTGCTTACAGAGAGAAGGTTTGAGCTTTAACCACCATAAAGCATTGAGTCAGGTTTTGTATTTTGAATCTTATTCTTACCTACCTTCAATATAAAATACAAAATCAGGCTCAATACTTTATGTATGGTGATTAAAGCTCAAACCTTCAGACTGCACGGTTGGCTGGCTGGGTAACAGGCTGCCGCGCATCGTGTCGCGGGTTCGATTCCCGCACGGAACAACTCTTTGTGTGATCCACAAATTGTTGTTTCGAGTTTAGGCGTGATGTGTATATGAAATTGTATGTTTGTAAGCGCACCCGCGACACAGGAGAAAATCTTAGTGTGGGGAACGTTTTTCTAAAAAAAATAAGTCCTAGTCTGTAAAACAAGATTTATCTTAATAAATGTTGTTTTACAGAATCTAGCAAATTCAAATCCTGTATTTCAGTAGTCGTGACTGGAGTTGAAGTCAAATAGAGGACCGGCTCTACTCTTTGCTTAACATCAGGTGAACCGTCAAGACTGGTTTTTTTTTTGTTTTTTAATAGGTCGGCAGACGAGCAGACGGATTACCTGATGGTAAGCAATCAGCGCCGCCCATGGACACCCGCAACGGAGGAGTTACGAGTGCGTTGCCAACCTTTTAGGGATTAGGGATTTGGAGATTCAGGGATTGAGGAGGGTTTAGGGGAGGAGAAGGATTGGGCCTAAGATAACCTCACTCACACGGCGAAACACAACGCTGTGGTTGTTTCACGCCGGTATTCTGTGAGGCCGTGGTATCACTCCGGTCGAGCCGACCCATTCGTGCCGAAGCATGGCTCTCCCACACGTTTGGTGTATACGCTATATAACAAATATTGTATTTATGTAATACAATGCATTATTTCACATTCAAAACGTGATACTGAAGTAAATAAACAATATTTATTAAACTAATAAGAAACCTTAAACACTTCGAAATAAAGTCGCATTTTGATATTAAATGCGACTGTTTATTTTGGACGTGTCATTAAACCGTATTTTATGTAATCATGTCTTAATAAGCATTTTTGTATTTATTCTTCTTGTAACTGTAATTTATTATTTGATTTTAAACTTTATTTGTATTGAGATACAATTCAAAATGTATTGAAGATATTGGTATAGTTTTATATGCTGTTGTCGAGAGTAGTATAATACATATATCATCAAAGTATGTACTTATATGTATATAAACAAATAATATACAAAATTATGTACTTTGGACACGACCGATCATCACATGCGTGTCTAGTAAGCACGTGGGTCTGAGTTCCATTCTCGAGTCAGGTTTTAAAAATGAGCCTTTTTTTAAATTCAGCATTTTATAATAAACATGTGTCTGTAATTTATGTCTAACTAGCTTCCGCCAGCGGCTTCGGTCGCATGGTATATTGATAAAAAGTAGCCTATGTCCTATTCCAGAGTGTATCCTATGCTCGTGCCAAATTTCATCTAGATCCGTCCAGCCGTTTTGGCGTGATAGAGTAACAAACATACAAACATCGTAACTTCCGCGTTTACAATATAAGTAAGATTAATTAGAATTAATTGGAGGAATGTGTTTGTATGTAGTAAAAAACCGTTTATTACAATAAAACAATAAACTAAAACACTATTATTCCCAGTATACATATAGATGTTTTTTTTTGTGAGGGGAAAATCATCAAATCACTTCTCCCGCCCAGGGCCGGGTAGGAGGGAGTGTCAGACTCTTACTGACTAAAAACCCCCTGTTTCTTCTCTTGCTCTGTGCCGAGGTCGCGGTACCTCATTGCGCTTACCCCGCAACCCCGGCTGACATATAGATGGTTGGAAGTCAAACACTGTGGGATTTTCGCGAATATTTCTGGCTCACACAGCAAAACTTTGTATTGTTTTTTCGGCAACGATATTTCAAATCGAAACGGTAAACTTTAATCCCCACACTTAGCTCCTTTGGTGAGTAGAAGGTTTACCTAGTAGTAAACACTAAGCAATCTGTTTTTTTATTTTTATACGAGCAGATTGATTACCTGATGGTAAGCAATCAGCACCGTCCATGGGTAACACCAAAGGAGTTACGAGTGCGTTGCAGGCCTATTGGTGATAAGGGTTTCGGGTGGTATCACTCAGGTCGAGCCGACCCATTCGTGCTGAAGCTTGGCTCTTCAACACTTGAAAAAACAGACGTGTGCCGATTTATTTCTTTGAAAAAAGAATAAAAAAAGACAAGAGCAAAAATATTTAAGATAGGTCTGTGTAGCTCTCCCAGACTTGAAAAAACAGACCGATATATTTCTTTGAAAAAAGACTTAAAAAAGTCAAGAGCAAAAATATTAGATAGGTCTGAAAAAAAATAATGTGAAATTATATTTTTCTTAAAATCAATGACTGAAAGTTGGTTTTTTAAATATTTATTGTAGTTGCATATTTAATTGTACCTATTCAGAAGTCAAAATAATTTATAAGTACCAAATTACAATTGCCCAACTCTCGTACTACATTTGGGAAGCATAAAATTTTCCTAATAACCTCTTCGATAACACATGTCGGTATTTCACAACGACCTCCAAAACTTGATACCTGCAATTTGCTACGTTAACGATTTTATTATCAGCATTTCCGTACATTAATACAATTTCAGGGGTCAAGAGAAACTGGTTAATCGCGTCTACCGCGCTTTGATAACTTTTTACAAATTTATTTATGTACTCGAGTATTGGATTGTGGACTTTGTAGCAAAGGGGATAGGGATTGTTTTGAACGTAAATGTTATTTTGGTGGTTTCGTTTCGTTGTTTTTAGTGCAAATAAATTGAATCATATGCCACAGTTGGAATGGATGCAGTATGCCAAGGTTGAACAAATATTTTAATGTTGTCTTAAGAAAATACGGTTGATATATTGAATAAATATTTATACAAAACACATACGGGAAAGTTTTATCAATAAAGCATTTAGTATTTATTTTGTATGCGTTAATTTTAAAGAAGTGCATCTGGTTTTCTTAACAGACAAAAGTTCTTACTCTTCAATACCCGGATCAGGCGATTATTGCTAAAAGTTTGTTTTGTTTTTTATAAAAAACGTTGCCCCACACTAGGATTATCTTCTGTGTCGTTAGTGCGTTTACAAAAATACAATTCACATATACAAGCCACCGACCCAAAACAACAATATGTGCATCATAAAAAGTGTTGTTCCGTGCGGGAATCGAACCTGCGACACGTCACACAGCAGCCAGTTGCCCAGCCACTGCGCCAAACGTGCAGTCAAATTATTATTATATTAGCACCCTGTCGTGGAGGCCCGGAGGTTAAGGCACCCTTATGTAGCTTTTTCAGTTTTATGTACTTTCTATGATTATTTAGACACCACCACCTATCACCATGTATTGTACTTACTGATACTGACATACGGTGAAAAAAGATAAACAGTGAATAAACCTGGACTCATCTCTAATTATAAGTTTTAAATCGCCAATCCACCTTGAGCAAGCATGGTGATTACAGCTTAAACCTTCTCCGTATGATAAGAGGCCTTTTCTCAGCAGTGGGCACTTGAAGACTAGAGCCGTCGTCAACAAAATCTCCAGAGTCACTACTGTTGGAATAAAGATTTTAATTTTGGAGGGAGAGGTTTATTTTATGTCATACTGTGGTACGGTGGACGTACCTGATGGTAAGCAGTCGGTGCCACCCATTATATACACTCGTAACATCAAAGGAGTTACCAGTGAGATGCCTGCCTTTTGGGGATTAGGGATTGGTGTAAGAGAAGGATTGGGTTTTCGGTTATATGACGGTGAAACACAACGATGTGGTTGTTTCACACTGATTTTCTATAAGGTCGTGGTATCACGCCGGTCGAGCCAACCCATTCGTTAAAGCTTGGCTCTCCCAAACAGATTAATTCACCTTCTTCAACATTGAAAAAAACAACAAATAAAGTAACCAACTTGAGCTACTGTTCTTAGCTACACTGTGACAGTGATGAGTAGCATTGTAACAATTATAACATACGGAGACCAGCGCATCAACCTACTCCGATCTTTAACAATCGAAACTGAACTTTAAATCCAACAGAATAAGTTTGGTAATCATTTAAAGATTGTCAATTTCGTATACTTTGGTATGCTGTTTGTACAATTAATTAATGATTTGTAGGGAAGTGTTACATTATATTTATACATCATTACACAATGTACACGCGACATACACATTACTAGGAGTCGCTCGTTAACCGCTAATTGTTCCTTGATGTTCTAATTACAACATTAATTGTTAACAGACAAGGTCAAATTTGGGAAAACTTTTTTTTAATAATACCTAACAGTCGAGACACATACTCTATTTATTGAAAGCTAGTTTTTGCCCGCGACTATATTCGCGAATAGTGACTTCCTTCAGATTCTTTGTTGCTCTCGCCAGATGTTGTTGCGAGTACTTTTTTGCAATGTTTATGCCAATCATAGGCCACTCAAGGAATGATAAAGCTTCCAAACTTGCACTATACATAGAAGTACTAGCTTATGCCCGCGACTTCGTTCACGGTAAACAGTGACTTCCTGTCGATTTTCCGTATAAAAACTATCCTATGTCCTTTCTCGAGTTCCAAACTATGTCTGTACCAAATTTCACAGAAATAGGTTAAGTAGTTCAGGCGTGAGGAGAAGTCAGACGGACAGAGTTACTTTCGCATTTATAATATTAGTTTGGATTGAGTGATTTGGCAAAAATATGTTGGTTAATGTTTTTTTTATGTTAGGTTACTTTATGACTGTTACTGAAGTTACTAATGAGTAGGAAAGTAAGATTATTTTTTTGGGTGGAGGAAAATCATATATTGTCTTCTCCTGCGAGAGTATAAGACAGACTCATAGAATCACGAACTAAAGTAAATCACTCCTTTCCTTTTTATCTTGCAGGCGTCTTCTCCACGACAGGCGTCTTGAGTTTAGAATTCGAGAAAGGACATAGTATAGTTTTTAAACCAAAAGTCAAAATTAGACCCATTCAACTTCTTTTTGTTTATGTCCTCGCCTTCGCCCATGGACACCCGTAATGGAGGAGTTACAAGTGCGTTGCCTACCTTTTAGGGATTAGGGATTTGGAGATTTAGGAACTGGGGAGGGATTGGGAAGGGGAAGGATTGGGCCTCCGGTAACCTCACTTACACGGCGAAACACAACACTGTGGTTGTTTCACGCCGGTTTTCTGTGAGGCCGTGGTATAACTCCGGTCGAGCCGACCCATTCGTGCCGAATCATGGCTCTCCCACACTTGAAAACAGGCACTTTTGAACGAAAAAATTTTAAAGATATAAAGTGTCAATCTGTCGGTTAGTCCTCTTAGTGAAGCTATTCGCTCGTTCCAAAGTGTAGATTCCGATGGAGAAGAACGAGCAAGAAACTCCATGGTTACTCTTTTTAAACCAGTGTCACATAAAGATTCTTTGATACATTATTTACTTGGTTTGATTATGTGAGAACAGTGTAACGCGTGTATATAGAGAAACATAAAAAGAAAATAACCTTAAGGACAATAGACAGTCTGGAGCTGACCAGTCCCAATTGACGGCGCCCGTTCACGAACGTCTGCAACTATTCCAAAAATCTGCAACTATTCCACGCGAACAATGTCGCGGGCAATAGCTAGACTATAGGTCTCCCGCGGATTTTCTTCCCATAAAATCTCCATATGGTATCGAATAGACCACATTCTGATACGCATAAACAAATGTGACACCAAAACATTAAAGAAATGTGTGAAAAAATCGACGCAAGCGCCGGGTGAATGACCTTTGCAGTCCAGATGTTGTTTTTACGTAAATAATGTTAAAACATGCGTATAGCGGTTTATTTATTGGTTTATTTATATACAGGATGTTTCTAATTAAGAAGAAGGTTAATCAAAGTTCGAAGCGAACTTTCTTTGTCTGTCATTTTTGGATTTTAAGAGGTGTTTGTCATTCTTTGTTTAGCCTTAATAAATTAATCTGTTTATACACAAATATCCATCATCAACGTTTGACCATCCAGTTTTGCAAGCTCTCTGTGTAGAAGACGATAGACGAGTAGAGAAGTATGGGAGAGCCAGGCTTCGACACGAATGGGTCGGCTCGACCGGATACCACGGCCTCACAGAAAACCAGCGTGAAACAACCCTAGCGTTGTGTTTCGCAGTATGAGTGAGGTTACCTGAGCTCCCTCTTCTTTATCCCTTCCCAATCCTTTAATCCATCGTGTTCGGCGTGTTCCATCGTAGGTCGCATCATCGCTTACCGCCAGGCGTGATAGCAACCAAATACCAGCCCATTACGAAATAAAAAGCAATCTGTCTGACTTCTATATTTAAAAAAAATGTGTAACTAAATATTACGAAAAAAAATTATTAAAGTACATTCTTACTTACTTTTTTTATTCATGTTTTCATTACAGGAAGTTCAGTAAGTATCCTCACAGAAAATGAAACCAAATGATACGATCTAATTGAAAAATGAACATACAATTTATTTATTAAATAAACACTTCATTACATTACACAGTAAATAGGTACAATATAAAGTACCTAAGTATTAATTACTAATACAATAAGTACCACTGAAAATAATGCTGAAAGATTACTAATTATAATGCAATCCATACCATTTCTACAGACTAGTAAAAACATTACATTTACGACTAGATTATAATCTTTTTGTGTGTCGTTGTAACCCGAAGGTTAAGGCTTCCGCTACTCATGCAAGTACCAAAGTCACATTTTTCAAGTTCTATGTACTTTGTAAGTTCATTTAGACACCACTGACAGAAATCTGGACTTCCAATTTCTAAATGTAAGTTTGAAATCGATCATGATGTGATTAATTCTCAAACCTTCGTGTGACGTGTGACAAAAGTGCTCAGCAGTGGGTACTTGGATACTTGGATTATGATAATGTTCTTATACAGAAATAAAACATATTAAATAGCTACTCTCGCGAGGTTTCACCCGCTGCTCGGCTCTATTTGATCGTAACGTTACGTTATAAAACTATAGCCTATAGATAGCAGTCAGGAACAGGCAATCCGAGCAGTAGTTCCAAGGATTACCCCACAGAACAGAAAATTAAGTAGAAGTGCCCCTACACTCTTTCAAAAGGAAAACCAGTGTCGCCAAAATCACACATTCGCAAATCAAATTGTCCATTACACACATAAAAAACAGATATATAATTGGGTAAAAAGATGAAACGCAACTTTAGCAAATCATCTTCTAAATGTTGTTAAAAATTGAGTCTTATAACAATGAGCGAAAGTTGTTATCATTTTACATGTCACAATCAATAAAGGCGTCTATCGTGTAAAAAACTTAAATAAAACAATTTACAAACGGGTTCAGCCACTCAACGCTAGATGGCGCTGTAACAAATTCATTCTATTCAAAACGCTAACTTCTTTGAAATAGATGTCATATTTGTATGCACTTGTACCAATAGACATTTACTATTTTGCTACTCAGATAGGGCAGGGTATCCCAATATATCGATGTTTTTGTATTCGTGTGAGCAATATAATTTATCGACACGATATAAGTATCACAAATGATCAGTAATGAAAAAGGTTCTAATAGAAAAAAAGAAAAATATTAACATATTTTTTGAAGATTTAATGTTTTTTGGAGATGGTCAAGTCAAAAATATAATATAATATAGGTTTTATCAAATATTTGTAACTCTTACCTATTAGTTAGATCCGTGCCATTCTATCTATGGACGGACGGACTGCGGAGACTTAGTAAGTAATAGGGTATTTACCCATTGGAGATGTAGGTACCCATAAAAATGAGACGATAAATACCAAATTTTATGTATACTTAGACTTTGTTCTATTGCTATTTGCTGCTTTTTATCAACACAGCACGCGGGCGAAGCCGCTGGCGAAAACTAGTTATAAAATAAAAATGGTGATTAACCACCCGCACCTGCCACAGACGGATGCACGCTGTGTGTGGTTAAAACGTTGATGTGTGTATGCAATCTTAGTTAAACATTTATGAATTATACACAAAAATTGTCAAAAATCAATTTTCTGAACGATGATGATGAAAAATTATCGATATGAACCTATTTTACGAATATGTCGCATCCCTAAATGAGTAGCGTCGAAACTACTAGAATGTATTGTATATAACGTCACATAACGAACAAGTAGATTTAAACTTAATTGTAATAAAAATAAGGCCCTTTATAGTTTGCATTGAAGTAATGAAATGTGATATTTACATTAAAATCAAATATATTTAAAATTAATAAAGGTTAATACTCAAAGATGATACGATACACCACCACAAGTTTCATCTTTTTTTCTGCTTACTTTTTTGCAGTTGAAAACCGCACAAAAAGGCATAATTTCTAATATATTTCGTGTTTCTTAGAGACAACCATGACAACCAATCATGACAACGGATCGAACGATTCTGACAACAAATGTGCCAAAATGTTGTATATCTATTCATCATGTTGGTTAGCGCGCGATGTCTGAGCGGCACTTCCACTGTATTATCTATTCCGTGGATTACCCCCTACATACAAACTTACAAATTTTACCTCTTTATAATATTAGTAAAGATATATAAGTAGGTATTGTTACATTGAGCAAGACATAAATTGTTACATAACATACATGCTTGTGTGCTTCAAAAAACGGACAATGTTGTCAGATATATCACTTTTTGGGGTCGTTCGGATCAGAACAAGGAATATTGTGACGGAAAAGTGGTTCAAACTCTTTGACATCATGACGTCAATGGATGGTTGTCAAACGTTGCCTAGAGATTGTAAATTTCGTCGTGAATTGTCAACACGAGTTGGTGTAATCGGTAAGGCGTGTGGATTACACCACAGAGACCCCGAGTTCGAGTCCCGCCGTAAACATGTAGTTTTTTAGTTGATAGAAGTTTTGTGGAACTTTCTGGAATTATTTGTGTGAAAGAAATGAAAAATTAAAGAGCGAGAAGGAGAATAAATAAAAATGAGTAACGAAATTATTGGAAGGTTCTGGAGTCATGACGATCAAAAAGAATAACGAAATTGAATGTTCCAGAACCTGAACCGGGGGTATATAAGCGGAACTGCGGCTCACCGCTGGCAGTTGAGTTCTAAGTCTAAAGCGATTCGGAAGAAAAGGAAGAAGTGAAAAAGAAGAAAAGTGAGTGAAATAGTGAAGTGCAGTGAAATAGTGAAGTGCAGTCAGTTAAGTGAGTTAAGTCAGCGTGAACGGCAAAGTTGTGTCAGTCGGCCGGACTCTGCTGGAGAGGAACGCCGATAACTTAACTCCGTGGACGCTGTAACTTAAGTGCAATAGAAAGTCTGAAATCTGGTATTAGTGTTTCATTTCATCCAATCCCGTAACCCAAGCCCGCATAGTCAGGAACGTGACGTCAGGCACGTAACATTTGGTGTCAGAAGTGGGATTGGAGAAAAATGCCGCTAGTGCCGCAGGACGTAAGAGGAGTGAGTACCCGTGCAATGGCAGAAGCGCAGCGTGTGAGGGAAGAGAGTGCTGCAGCTCAAACCAGCGATGCAGAAGCCAAGCCTATGCAGGTGGATCTACTGCTACAGCTGCAGCAAATGATGGTAGAGCAAGCGCGCCGCCAAGAAGAACAGCTACGGGAGCTGAAAGAAGATCAAGCTCGTCGCCAAGAGGAGCAAGCTCGTCGCCAAGAGGAGCAAGCTCGTCGCCAAGAGGAGCAAGCTCGTCGCCAAGAGGAGCATGCACGCTGTCAGGCGGAGCAGCTACGGGAGCTGAAAGAGGATCAAGCTCGCCGCCAAGAGGAGCAAGCGCGTCGCTTGGAAGACATGCATAAGGATTTCACGAAGGGACTGCAAAAGGCTGTCGAACGGGTACAAGAAGTGGAGGAAGGGTTAGGCAAGTTGGAACATCGCGTCAAGGCGATAGAGGAGAGAGTGGAAGAAGAGATCTCCAAAATCAAGCAGGAAGTGGCAAGCCCAAGCCCTTTGAAGAGCCGAAGCCGTCTTGCAGCCGTTTTTGAAGCCCCAAATGCGGCTTCAAGTGCAACGAAAGGGCTTAAGATTCCCCATTACGACGGAACAACATCCTGGACCGCGTTCAAGCTACAGTTTGAGACACTTATGGAGGCTTATGGTTGGACTCAGAAGGAAGCACAGTCAGCCCTTACCCTGGCCCTCCGTGATCAAGCGCTCTCAGTGCTGGAAGCTATCGGCGCAAGTGGGGATCTCAGCTTTAGTGCCCTCCTCGACGCACTTGAGGCACGTTTTGGAGACAGCCACCTCGAGCACGTGTACAGAGCGCAATTAAAAGAGCGTACTCAGCGTGCTAATGAGGGCCTACAGCAATGGTCCGTGGAAATCGAGAAACTTGTGCGTCGAGCTTTCCGGTCGACTCCGTCAATGATTGAAGGCACGCTTCTCCAAGCGTTCATTGACGGTATTCGGGACCCCGAAGTACGAGCCGCTGTTCATCTGGGCCATCACAAGAACATGAAAGAAGCTCTGGCCCATGCATTGGAAGTGGAAGCCGTGCGTGGTAACTCCCGTACCTTACGTCTGCGGGAAATGACGACAACGGAGCAGGTACCTCCACGCCGTCGGAACTTCATGTGCTATGGATGCGGAGAGCGTGGGCACATGCGGAGCGACTGCCCGAAGAAGGTGAACCGCCAGGACGCGGCGGTCTCAACTTCTGACCAGCAGGGAAACTAAATCCAGCCAGGGCTGCGGGGTGGGCGCTGGCCGGTAGTGGAATAACCCCAACAATCTACATCAAGCAAACCAACGACGGAAATACTCTGGTGATAGACGGTCAAGTAAATGGGAAAAACAGTCAGCTAACATTAGATACTGGAGCTTCAAGGACGGTGATGAATGTTCGGCTGCTCGAGCAAAACATCAGGAAACACCTTAAACCAATTGTTGGCCTACAAATGAAATCAGCTACCGGCCAGTGCATACCGATAAGTGGAAAATTGCATGTAACAATCAAAATTGGGGAACGTGTTTATCGACATGAGGTTATTGTGGCCAAAATTCTGGATGACTGCATCCTGGGACTTGACTTCCTGCGAGGGCACCAGTGTAATATCGACTTAAAATCTGGAGTATTACTATGTGGAACTGAGGAAATTCCGATGAAGGGTGGAACCCTAGGAAAAGTTTGCTGTTTAAGAAGAACTGTTCTTGCACCAAAATCACAGACTCTCGTACCAATCGCATTACCTAGGAGGAGGGAAGGAAGTTTACCTCGAAGGTGCGCTGTGATTGATAAATCGGAACACGTAAACTCATGGCTACCGGCAAGAACTGTCGTGGGGTCATCTGATGTCAACCGCATTCCGGTATTCAACTTCAGTGATTCAAAAATTACGATTGAAGAAGGAGAGCCTGTGGGCGTATTGGAAGAAGTGGCCTGGATAAGAAAATGCTCGGAGAATCTTGTGAAGAAGGACAGTACGGGAATTGACTTTGTAACGAAAATCTTAGACGAAAACAAAAGTCTGACAAAAGTGGAGACTATGAAAGCTAGAAATTTACTTCTTCGATTCTCTGATGTGTTTTCAAGAAGCGATGGTGATATTGGCCGAACTGGTTTGGTGAAGCATAAAATAAACACAGGTGATACAATGCCAATTCGTCAAAGGCCCAGACGCATACCATTCGCTCGTGAGAAAGAGGTTGAAGAAATGATTGACGATATGAGGAAAAATGACGTGATAGAGCCCTCTTCTAGCCCTTGGTGTTCACCTGTCGTGCTTGTCAAGAAGAAAGATGGTTCAACGAGGTTTTGCGTAGACTATCGACGATTGAATGATGTAACCAAGAAGGATAGCTACCCGTTACCAAGAATCGATGACACACTTGACACATTGAGTGGCATGAAATGGTTTTCAACGCTCGATCTGAAAAGCGGCTATTGGCAGGTGGATTTGGATCCCAAGGACAAGGAAAAGACCGCATTCTCAACTGGGAAGGGACTCTGGCAATTTAAGGTGATGCCATTTGGATTATGCAATGCACCGGCAACTTTTGAGCGTTTGATGGAACAGGTGCTGGCGGGACTGCTGGGCGAAACCTGCCTAGTTTACCTCGATGACATCATCATTGTTGGACGGGATTTTGACGATCATCTAAGGAAATTGGAAAAGGTACTCGACAAGCTGCGTGGAGCAAATTTAAAGTTGAGTCCAAAGAAATGCTCTTTCTTCAAGCGCGAAGTGAATTATCTAGGACATGTTATTTCTGAGAGAGGAATTGAGACTGATCCAGCCAAGACTGTCGCTGTCAAGGAATGGCCAACACCTAAAGACAAAACGCAAGTTCGGGCATTTCTTGGATTGTGCTCGTATTATCGGCGGTTTGTGAAAGGATTCTCGGACATTGCCAAGCCATTGCATCGATTGACAGAGGATAAACGTGCCTTTGTTTGGGACGAGGATTGTGAGCAAGCCTTTCGAGAACTAAAAGAACGGCTTTGTAACACACCAATTCTCGGATATCCCAGCGCGAAAGGAATATTCGTAGTTGATACGGATGCCAGCAATATTGGAATAGGAGGTGTCCTTTCACAACGCGATGGTGAGCAGGAGAAGGTTATTGCTTACTTCAGCAAGTCACTATCCAAGCCAGAGAGGAATTATTGCGTGACCAGGAGGGAATTGCTGGCCGTAGTCAAAACCCTGCACCATTTCAAGAAGTATTTACTGGGACGGAAATTTTTGATCAGAACTGATCACGCTGCTTTGAAATGGCTGCTTCAGTTTAAGGATCCCGAAGGCCAAGTAGCCAGATGGCTGGAACAACTTCAGGAATTTGACTTTGAAATCAAACATCGCGGCGGAAGAATTCATGGCAACGCAGATGCATTATCGAGACGCCCATGCGTGGAAGATTGCAAACATTGTGCTAAGAAAGAAACTGCTTTTCTTAAGGTGATAAGGACTGATACTGTTGACGAGGCATGGGGAAATGATGCGATGAAATTAGAACAGGAAAGAGATGCAGATATTAAACCAATACTGGAGTGGCTACGAAGTGGTAACAAGCCAAGTTGGAGTGACGTCGCCCAATATAGCGCGGTAACGAAAGGTTTATGGGCACAGTGGAAAAGCCTTACGCTGCATAACGGACTTCTGTGCAGGAAATGGGAATCAACAAACGGCAAGGACGAGCATTTGCAATTGGTGGTGCCTCGTTCAAAAATAAGGGATGTATTAAAAGCGTTCCATGATGGATCTTCTGGAGGACATTTGGGAATTAGGAGGACTTTGGTGAAGATCAAGGAGAGGTTTTATTGGTTGCATTGCAAATATGACGTCGAAGATTGGTGCCGGAAATGCACTAGTTGTGCAGCTGTCAAGGGTCCACAAACAAGGAGCAGGGGGGCGATGAAAATCTACAATGTTGGTATGCCTTGGGAGAGAATAGCCTTAGACATCGCTGGACCATTTCCAATCACTGATTCGGGCAATCGCTACGTTTTAGTGGTTATGGACTATTTTACAAAATGGCCGGAGGTCTTTGCCATACCGAATCAAGAGGCAGTAACTGTAGCCACGAAGTTGGTAAACGAGGTATTCACCCGATTCGGAGTGCCCTTGGAGATGCACAGTGATCAAGGACGGAACTTTGAATCCCAAGTTTTTCAGGAAACTTGTAAACTTTTGGGAATCCATAAGACTCGAACGACCCCTTATCATCCACAGTCAGATGGAATGGTCGAACGCTTCAACCAAACATTGGAGCGACACTTAGCAAAGGTGGTTGACAGCCATCAGAGAGATTGGGACACTTACATACCTCTCTTCTTGCTTGCCTATCGGACTGCTGTACATGAAAGTACCGCAAAGACGCCTGCATTTGCAAATTTTGGAAGGGAATTGAGATTACCGGCAGATCTTGTATCGGGCTGTCCACCTGGCGACTCTCGCACCGAGTTTAGCGATTACATAAGCGAGTTAAGGGCAAAAATGTTGGACATTTATGAGCAGATCAGGGAGGCCGGTTTTCAAGCTAGTGATCGCGCAAAGACGCGCTATGATCGACGAGCCAATTCTGTTGGGTTTGAAGAGGGGTCATTGGTCTGGCTTCATAATCCAGTCAGAAGGAAGGGAAAATCTCCGAAGCTGCAACCGAGTTGGGAAGGTCCTTATGAGATAGTCACGAAGATCAATGACATTACTTACAGAATTCGGAAGACTTCAAGGAGCCCTTTGAAAGTTGTCCATATAGACAGGTTGGCGAGGTATTACGGCAGCAACGATGCTCGGGACGAGCGAATCTAAGAGGGGGGCAGTGTGACGGAAAAGTGGTTCAAACTCTTTGACATCATGACGTCAATGGATGGTTGTCAAACGTTGCCTAGAGATTGTAAATTTCGTCGTGAATTGTCAACACGAGTTGGTGTAATCGGTAAGGCGTGTGGATTACACCACAGAGACCCCGAGTTCGAGTCCCGCCGTAAACATGTAGTTTTTTAGTTGATAGAAGTTTTGTGGAACTTTCTGGAATTATTTGTGTGAAAGAAATGAAAAATTAAAGAGCGAGAAGGAGAATAAATAAAAATGAGTAACGAAATTATTGGAAGGTTCTGGAGTCATGACGATCAAAAAGAATAACGAAATTTAATGTTCCAGAACCTGAACCGGGGGTATATAAGCGGAACTGCGGCTCACCGCTGGCAGTTGAGTTCTAAGTCTAAAGCGATTCGGAAGAAAAGGAAGAAGTGAAAAAGAAGAAAAGTGAGTGAAATAGTGAAGTGCAGTGAAATAGTGAAGTGCAGTCAGTTAAGTGAGTTAAGTCAGCGTGAACGGCAAAGTTGTGTCAGTCGGCCGGACTCTGCTGGAGAGGAACGCCGATAACTTAACTCCGTGGACGCTGTAACTTAAGTGCAATAGAAAGTCTGAAATCTGGTATTAGTGTTTCATTTCATCCAATCCCGTAACCCAAGCCCGCATAGTCAGGAACGTGACGTCAGGCACGTAACAATATTGTGGTTTATAGTCAGAGAATGACACTAATTCAGGGCTCATTCAGGGTGAAAGAAGTCATTGATGATAACAACATAGAGAGTAATCCTACAGCTTCTAAATAAGCAAATTTTTCAATAAGTTTGTTACTTAAATATACAGAACTACTAAACGTAAAAAGATATAATTACAAATATGTTATAGCCTATATCAAATAATAGTCTTCGGAACAAAAGCTACTTAAAACAAAATACTTCTGTAAACTACTCTTTCTTCTCCAAAGTCTTCACGTACTTCTCCGGCCTAAATCTCTTGAAGTTCCATCCAAAACTTCTCTGCGTTCCCGTCCTATTAAGAGATGGGGAAGAAGGAATCGAGTCTCCCTGTCGAGAGAGAGTGGAGGAGTCCTCAGGAATAGAGAGGTCAGTAGGAGAAGCTGACATATTAGGGGTATAGAGAATATTGGTGGATGCCTTCAAGTCTTCCTCAAGGTCCTTCATGACGCTGGCGCTGCAGAGTGGAGTTTCCACCTGTTCCACCGAGTTGAGGTTGTCGACGTCAATCTTGTAGGCTTCTTCCTTCTTGCTGTAGCTGTGGAAGATCAGACAGTTAGGTTAAGCAGGTAAACCATTCAGTTCAGTTCAAGTGTGAGACAGCCACGCTTCGGCACGAATAGGTTGGCTCGATCGGAGTGATACCACGGCCTCACAGACAAACAACGTGAAACAACGACGTTGTGTTTCACCGTGTGAGAAAGTTTTTCGGAGGGACAATCCTTCCCTTCCCCCATTCCCATTCCAATCCTTAAATCTCCAAATCCTCAATCCCTGAAAGGTTGGCATTGCACTCGTAACTGCTCTGTTGTTGCGGGTGTCCATGAGCGGCTTTGGTTGCTTACCATCAGGTAATCCGTCTGGTGGTTTGACGACCGATCACATAAAAAAATGTTGGTTTTGGTAAAAGGTACGACCCGCAGTGGTGGTCGCCACCGCCTTCATGTGTACCGATCGGGCAAGCAGATGACATTACAATGCAATGGTACAATCGATGGCCTCGTGGTGGTACTAAGCTGCCTATCAGTAAACATTTCGAGTTTGGGGTCATGACAAGTGTCCATTTCTTCTGATAAGGAGGACATTTGCATAAAAGCTGATTATTAGTTCTTTCCTTACGACGGATTCAGTCAAAAATGTATTCTATTCCCATAATCTATAGTTAGTATTTTCATCTCTAGATAGCAGCTAAAAGTATATTATTTTTATGCTATGACTAAACCTATACATATGAGTATTGATAATAATAAAATATGATTTATATTCCATCTTTAAATACTGAGTGTGGTTGAATTGCTCTCGCCAGATGTTGTTTCGAGTACTTTTTGCAATGTTTATGCCAATCATAGGCCACTCAAGGAATGATAAAGCTTCCAAACATGCACTATACATATAGAACTACTAGCTTATGCCCGCGACCTCGTTCACGCTAAACAGTGACTTCTTTTCGGTATAAAAACTATCCTATGTCCTTATTCGAGTTCCAAACTATGTCTGTATCATATTTCACGCAAATCGGTTATGTAGTTTAGGCGTGAATAAAGATAAGACAGACAGAGTTACTTTCGAATTTATAATATTAGTTTGGATAAAGCCGCCATTGATAACTTCTCTAGTATTCCATAAGTGTAAGAAACCGACATGAGCCGACATGCTTCGACACGAATGGGTCCGCTCGACCGGAGTGATACCACAACCTCACAGAAAACCGACGTGAAGCAACACTTATGTAAGTGAGGTTAAACTTATGTAGTTGAGGCCATGTGAGTGAGGTTACCTGCAGGCCCAATTCTTCCCCCATCTCCCTATTCTCAATCCTTAAATCCCCTATCCTTAAATCCCCAATAAACCACAAGAGGCCGGCAACGACTATAAGTGGTCAAAAGCACGTGGACCCGCAGCTGAAAACTTTTAGATTTTCAGAGCTGAATATCTTAGTAATATTATAAATGTGAAAGTTACGATGTTTGGATGTTTCGCCAATCACGCCAAAACGGCAAAACTTTGATTGATTGGATCAAATTTGGCAAAGGCATAGGATACACTCCGGAATAGGACATAGGCTACTTTTTATCAACATACCACGCGAGCGAAGCCGCAGACAGAAGCTAGTATAGATGTATGTATAAGAACAGAGACAAAATGCTATCTCAATAGTTTAGCTTATAAAAAGTGACGCATATTTAACTTACTGCACAACATTTTTGAACCGGTATCCCCACATGATTTCCTTAGAGAGGTAGGAGGTTCTGCTCTGTGTGGTAGTTCCCATGTTCTTCGATGCACCAGTCAAACAGACCACGATCTCGAATCTAGAACAAAATAGACATCATTCAGTAACCTAACCACCGTTTTGTATCAGCTAAGAATTTGGCAGAAATTATAGGTAGTGTGTAAAATACTAGTCAGCTTACTGTATTAACATTTGATAAAATGTATAAATATCAATGATGTATAAAACTATAGATACGTTGTCCGCGCTCTAAAATGACAACATGAAATGAAGGCAATTGACAACATCGCGCTTAGCTACGCACCAACCTGCCGCGCGACGCTACGTTTGTTTTTAATTTATATCGTGTGTAAACCTGTGCGAAACATAAAGAAAGCATGTCGTCGTGTGTGTTCAGACGATGTACAAATTATACTCCAAAAGTTAAAGACAAAAATGTGTCATTTCATGCGTAAGTTCACCAAACAACCTATTTTTATTTTATTTTTTTCGACGCCGGTGCCCGCCATCTTATGGCGGCCGGCGCATGAAGGTATAGTCACGTGCGTCGGCATAACTGAAGATGTATATTTATCTCCCTCTAGCAAAGGCATTCCACTATACGATGTCATATTTTCTTTCCCTTTCTTTACTCGTAGAAGTAGTTATCTAGTATTTTCGCCGTTTTTAAGCGCCGCGATGTTGGTTCATGACGTGTCTATATATAATACGTCATTGATAAATATGTATTAATAATAATAAATGTATATGAAGGCACCGGGGGGTTGTTACGAACATCAACATCCCGATCATCATCTTCACAGTCCATCGCAGGGCGTAGGATTTTATAATCAGGCCGAATAAATTGCAAAAATAACGGACGTCGGCGATCCGCCTCCAATGACAGTCACAGCGCTCGCTCTCCACCATAATGCGCACGCAGAACTGTCTGTTTGACGTTCCGCCAGAGTACGATTCATTGTACCCTCGTCCGATGAATTGTGTTAAAACCTCCTTCAAAATTCAATTTAAATAAATCGACGCACCGTCATATAAATATATTATAGAAGACTTTTCAACTGAAGACATTATATAAAAAAAAGAATAACGACGGAGTTTCCTAACCGTTCTTCTTCATTTGAATCTGCACTTTGGAACGAGCACCTAGCTACACTGACGAACAGACCGTCAGAGATAGACTATTATTCTATTTTGATATTTCAAAAGCATTTATTTATGTTGAAGTTGGAATAAATAATTTAGAGTTTTGAAAAGAATTTCCATAGCAAACCTATAATCCATCATGTCTTGGGCAGAGAAGTCGTAGAGCGGGCTCCGTCGGTTGATGACGTGCACCACTGTGATGGGCCACAGAAGGAAAGCTCGCGACTCCTTCAGCTCCAGCTGGTGCATGTAGTTGTGGACCAGCTCTCCTTCTAGAGTTCTATTGAGAAAAGATAATGAAGAAGTTATGAAGGTTTTCTTCTTTGTGAGGAAAGACAATGAAATAATTTCTCTCACCTAAAAATAGAAATATCGTCCAGTTTTGCTCTGCATTTTAAAAATTGGAAACTAGTAAACAATTGTTCAAGCAACAGAACATGTTGAAAAATTAGGTGTAGGAGAGCGATATTTCGCCATGAATGGGTGGTCGAAAAGAATAATACCACGGCCTTACAGATAAAGCGTTGTGTTTCGCCGTATACCGAAAGTCGAATCGCCGTATTTCGAGTTTACCGGGGGCTTAATCCCACATTATTTTCCACAATCTCAAAATCCCCAAAAACCCTTATATCCAAAAGGCTAACAACAAACTCTTTTGTTATTTATTATGTTTTCGGCTTACTCACGTAATAATTTGACGAGATACTCGACTAGTTTCAAGCCATGCTAGAGGCCCATATTCATGAGCCCTCGAGTCTGCGCGCCCACTGCCTGCACTGCGCTGCCGATACCACGGCTAGAAGAAAGTGCGCGTGAATCACGGAGGAGGGCGCGCAGACTCGAGTAGCCAGTAGCAGCGCGACGGTCGCCGAGTCGCGTGTCGCGGAATGCTGCTCATTAATATGGGCCTCTATCATGGCTTGAAACTAGTCGAGTATCTCGTCAAATTATTACGTGAGTAAGCCGAAAACATAATAAATAATTTAGAATGTCTCACGAAAGTTATAATAAAAACTCTTTTGTGTCTGTTGCGGTTGTCAATAGGTGGCGATAATTGCCTACCATCAGGTAATCCGTCTGCTCGTTTGCAGCCGTATCACATAACAGATTGCTTGTATAGGGCTATACAGTTACCTGATGGGTTTCAACATGTAGGCGGTGATGCTGCTTCCTATAATGTGTACGTTCATCAGATCCCAAACCCTGAACTGCAGGCACAGCTCTCCGTCTCGGCGGCACACCTACACAAAAATGCAATTATATTACCCCACATCTTCCATGACGTTATCAAAAAGACCAACCTTTTTTTCTTGACTGGGGCAAACCTTCAAACGGCGCCTAGCTTTTAGCTTTACCTAAAACCTCCCGGGGGCCACCATCAACACCTGTAGGGGACACCGGGTCCTAACAAAACTAACCAAATATTTGTATACTTTATCAATGGTCAAGCATTTTCCATGAAAGAAAAAAAAAATTCCAATTTCAAAAATCATATATTATCTTTAGTTTTGTTTCCATTTAGATAAGGTAATATAAAGTTCACACGATTCTTTAAAATATCTTCCGTTCCATCTACAATCATTATATAATTATTGTCTTATCGATAATTTTTGGTAAGTACTCACCGCAGCCTTCCTACTGAACCCAACAGAGTTCACATGTCGGTTTGGTCTGATCAGCTTTGTGAACAGCAAACTGGAAAGACCACCTGAGAGAGCAGTGCCAGCTACTATCTGAAATATTAAGATGAGAAGAAAATAGAACGACTTTACGAAATGAATAAATAAAAAATAAGGTGTAGAGAAAGATGGCACTGGGCCGGACACGTCAGCAGAATGCCTCCGAAAAGATGGGCCACTATTGACACCCAGGATGGAGGCCGCGGGCGAGGTAGGCCCCGGAAAAGATGGCGTAACGATCTAGGCGCCTATCCTCGAGACTGGGGGATACGGTCGAAAGATCTGGAGGTGTGGAAACGAGATGGGGAGGCCTTTGCCCAGCAGTGGGACAATAGAGGCTAGTGAAAAAAAAATAAAAAAGGAGAAAGAACAATAAGAAATGATATCACAGAGAAAGTAAAGGATATCAAAGATCTTTTTTAATTTAATATCTTTTATAATATACGACGACGGTGAGAGGAGACAATGGAAAACGATGACCGAATTTTTACTGACCCTTAAATGGAAATGGAAAGAAAAGAAGACAAAAAAAGAAAAGAAATGGAAAGAAAAGAAATGGAAAGAAAAGAAACTGGTCACGGCCAATATACCTATCCTACTGTATGCCGCTGAACAAGTTTTATCACTGGGTTGTATTATGATTATACATATATCACTTCATAGAGTAAAACAAAGTCGCTTTCTCTGTCCCTACATCCCGTATGTATGATAAAATCTTTTAAACTTCGCAACAGATTTTTTAATAGTGATTGAAGAGGAAGTTTAAATATGTATCATAACATCCATTAAATAGTGGAGAAATTTAGTATCAGCATTGCAATCGTACGAAGCCGGGCGGGACGCTAGACTTCTATGATATATATTTTCTTCGCCAATTCCATTCTACATTATCTAAAAGTTTACTGGAAGAAAATACTTAAGGCATAAGTCCTCCTGTAGTAGATAAATGATATTTTACCTCCAAAACCATAATGATGATAGCTTCAGGACATTCTTCATTCGGAAACCGAGTTCCATATCCTATGGTCATCTGTAAAGTAGTTACACAGTTTATAATAAAGAATTAAACAAACCTAAACATTCTATTTTATGTAATGTTCAAAGAAAGGCATTTTAAGATTATTTAAAAGGTGCAGACAAGGTCCAAAGGGTAGGTCACTTTCTTAGCCCATTTTTAACGTAAGCTTAAACTTCCAACAAACCTCCAAAACATAGTCATATTTTTATTTAAAATCTTGAATACTTGTATGTTTCCTCTCAGCCTTCCTCTTTTCCCGAACCCTAATCCCCTAAATCGTGTTGCATCTATACATCTAATCCATGGGCGGCACCGATTGCTTACCATCAGATAATCCATAAGACCCAAATCGCAGTTTTACCACTTAAAAAAATCGTCTTCTAAAGAACCTCTTACCTGAGTTTCAACGGACATCATGAGAAGTCCAGCGAAAGACTTGGTGCCAGTAACGCAGTGCTCCTTCCCATCGCCTATGTCTTCCTGGTAGGAGGTGGACACCGCATACCAGATGGCCGCGAAGACCAACCAGAAAATGAAGTGGGCAGCCACCATCATAAGAAGAATGAAACGCCATTTGCTGTTGATCTGATAAAGAGAGTATTTTATTTAAAAAAATTATCTGTTACTTAGTCCATTTGGAGGTCTTTGGCATAACCAGCTGATGAGCTAGAGGTTTTACATCTGATTCATGAGCTGATACTTTATATAGACCCGGAAGAACTGTCTAGTATTTTTATTTTTTCTTGTAGTGGTGTAACTGAGATTAACATTGGTAGCGTGCATAGGTTTTGGCATTGTGTTCAAAATGTTTCAGGGCTATGCGATCAAAATGCAATGACATACCATACCAAGACCATAGCTATGCGTAAGGGTTGGAACGGAGTGGTTTTTAGTCAGTAAGCCAACGTCTTGCTCACCCCGAGGTGAAAGAGTCGGTCGGAATGATTTAAACTATCGAAAAAGGTACTCATTTATAAATGACACATTATACAATTTTATATAAGATATTATTTTTATCATTTCCGATAGGCCACTACTGCCACTACCTGATAGATAGCGATGATGCGACTTACCATGGAGCACACCTACCCATAAGCAACCTATTCAATCGGGTCTTGAAGACACCTAGGTTACATATTACACTCCGGGGCGGTTCTGAATACACATATATGTATGCATCAAGTATGGAAATCACTACATAGTATAAAATAAGGTTACTATTATTGTCTCTATACCTCTATATATGCTTAAAATCTTTAAAACTACGCAACGGATTTTGATGCGGTTTTGTAATAGATAAAGTGATTATAGGGGAAAGATTTATAATATGTGTAACTAGCTACGTTCGCGCGGTTTCACCCACTGCTCGGCTCCATATAATCTTAGCGTGATGTTTTATAACCTATAGCACTCAAGAACATTGTAGCTTTCTATCAGTGAAGGAATTTTGGCAATCCGACCAGCGGTTTCAAAGATTACTACATACAAACTTACAAACATACAAATTCAAAATTTTACCTCTTTATAATTTTACTATAGATAACATCCGTCACAAAAGTGGATAAATAAAATCATTGCAGTCGTGCGAAGCCGGAGCGGGTCGCTATTTACATGTAAGTATGTAGTAACAACTCTATGGAAAGTATAAATACTCACCACAGTGGTAACAATATCCCTCATATATTTGATGGATTTAGCAGAAATGTTGCTCCTCACTGGTACATTTTCTTCTCCAGACTTAAGCACGACCCGTCTGGATCTCTTCGGTCTGCCGTGTCGCTGCCTGCCATGGAAAATACGATATAGATATCTAAAAAAGCCATGGAATATGGTCAATTAAAAATTATGTCTGAAATGAATCTGAGTGATATCACGGCCTCATAGATAACCGCCTTCAAGCTACACTTACGTTGTGTTTCACCGCGTGAGTGAAGTTACCAAAGGCCTAAGCCTTGCCCCGTCCTCACCACTCAAATTTCTTATACTTATCCAAGTATTAATATACTTACTCGTACACTTGTTGATATTTCAAGACCAAAATTAGGTCGATTTCAGGTCTTAGCGAGACTAACGAATGCAGGAATCATATTACCTTATATAGGCAAATAAAATGATTTCCTTATACATATGAGAAGATTATGATTTTTTTTCAATGGCGTTGGGTCATGACTCTTTACCATTTACTTACTTTTCGCTATTTATGGTACTATTCTCATATAGTAATAACCATTTGTGATAATTATAATGTATAATGTATGGGTATACATATATTTATATTTATTGATATATGTATATACATATATCAATAAATACATATGTATGAGCAATAATTTTGTAGCATGTGTTTTTTTTTTCCTTATTTTCATCAAGAAGATGCACCTACCACTCCTATTTCTCCACCACCCTAAGGTAGACTGGCAGAGAACGCCTAAGGCGTTAAGTCCGCCATTGTACGTTGTGCAAGAAGTGTGTGAAATAAATAAATAATTATAGGTTACTAAATCATCAGCTCATTCTGCATATCTGATATTACTGCTACATATTTATAACCATTCCATACATTTTTTCAGAATTTTAAAAAACATATACCAAGAAGAGAAAGAAGACAATGAAGTTTCTTTTTCTTTCTTCTTGATATAGATATACACATTGGAATTAACAAATAGCGCTAGAGGACAGACCGAGAGTGTGACATACACGAAGATGAACTTTTTAATATTCATTGTTTTTTGACGTTCAAAAGTGCCTATAGGTACTGGTCTATTTCAAATATTGATTTGACTTTTGATTTTGAATGCAACAATAAAATGTGTTAACGTGCAATCACGTAGGCAATTGGTACCACATCATTTAATTGTTAACAGCTGATTCAATCATTCGCAATACTTTTCCAATAACATCGTTTAATCTAAGAATACCGAAATATTTGTTATCTTATCAAAATTCATGGTTCGCCTTAAAACCGGTCGCGATATGATTCAAGGCGTTGCCCTTATTTCGGGTATCAATACCGACGGATGTCTAGTCAATAATTACTTTTCCAGTACAGGTAACATTATAAGTAAATATACACTGCGTTTTCACATTCTCGTAAAGTATTCTGAACTCAATTTTCAATTACCTAATGTTCATATTTGTTTCAAGAGCAGCAACTAGGAGTGGTGTCGAAAAATTATGTGTAAACTTAACACTAAAACTATAGCCACATAGTTCAATGCTCTAGGATTTGTATCATGATACTAAACATCATCAATTAAGGCGAAAAACTGAATATTATCATTACTTATATCTTTATCTATTGAAAATAAAAACTACTTACTTTCGAAAATAACTGAGAAAAGCTCTACTACTTTCAAGTCACAACGGGACTCTCATTCATGAACAACGCGCACATCAATAATTTTAATAAGTCTTCTGTCTTCTGATAGCTACTAAACATTCATCAATCCCAATATATTTTATCAAACCTACCTATGTGTTATTATCTTCTTCCTCCGACTGTAGGGCGTAGAATACGCATGAGCTGACGGTCCATACGTGGTCTCTCGTCCATCAAACAAACTATCCGGCGTATCTAAAGTCTCAATAGTATCAATCGTATCATATATGTGATTGGTTGTAGTAGTATCTGATGCAATAGGTAAGGTAGACTGTTCTGATAGTGGCTTCGTTACATCAGAGTCTTTTGGACTACTAGGTTTATCTTCGACATCAATAGTCATCACCAAACCATGATCTGTATGCTCATCCTCACTTGAATATATAGAAGAGTCCTGTGATGATTCTACTATGGGAATCCTCAAATGATTCTTCGAATCCACATTAGTCACAACAGAAGGAAAGGATATTTCCTTACCTTCTACATATGTTTGTGATATTCTATAGTGTTTCTTTAGTTCTTCATTAGCGTAGACATCTGTTAGGACGATATTGTTAGGGATCTCGATTGATGATCTACCAGAGCCATTACCTATAGCTTCGGAATAGCTTAGAGATCTTTCCAAAGCCCTATTTCGACTGCCTCGTCTAGATTCTCCTTGATCGTAGTTCATTTTCTCTGATCTCGGTGTACTATTTATCTTAAAGATCAAATTTCACACACTGAATTCTTCGGTGTTATTTAAGACACTGCATCTTGATTTGCAATATTTGCATTTATTATTTTATCATCGAAAAATTTTTCTGCGCTTAAAATTTCACTGTATAATGTTCTATCAGACAAAACAAATAAACACAAATATTGGCTATCACTTATTCGTATTATTTCATTTTCATTATCAATTCTCCTTAATATATGTAGCTTGTATCTTTAAATATATTCTCCAACCTTTAGAAAAGCACTGTTTACTGATGTCACTACACTTTTAGCCCGTGTAATAAATTTAAAACTTTAATTGCACCAAAATATTGACAAGATTTTCTGTCCCACACTAGTACTGCACAAGACAGAGCTCTCGTGCTCTGTATTGTTATCTTTGAAGATAAGGCACCTTTATCCAAAGATAAGAAACAAATATATTTGTACTATAATATACTTGTTTTGAACTAATTGTGGCCTAGAAAATTTATGGAGCGTTGACTTGAAATTCATTGAGATTGTAGCTTGAGTGTTGGTAAATAAACTAGATTTTCGTTATGTTGATGTAAACATAACATTATAGGTTCGCTTATTAGATATTTTATACTTTACTCTCCACAATTTAATAGCTATGTAATAAATAGTAGAGAGATTTGTATAATCGCACCGCAGAAATTTTGTATCATCGCTAGTAAAGTACACAAAACCTTCCTCTTTATTATGGTCTGTCTATTAAAAAAAACACATCATAACCTGTTTCGTATTTTTAAAGATTTAAGCATACATAGGGATATAGGGGCAGGGAAGGTGGATTGAATTTAGACTACTTATGTAGTGATTTAGAGTGGAGTTTCCTGATAAACTTAAGACAGCAAGTTACAAATTCATGCATTCTGCAGAGTGCTACAAAAGTTAATATTGATTGGGGTACACTGAAATTTTTAAATTAGTTTAATATATATTCCATGCTGCGTTTGAAAATCGAAGCTGTTTATTTTTACTGTCTTTTTTTAGGTCTCATATGTAGTCTATTTGGTATGCATCTCTAATAAAGGATAGTTCAAAACACAGTTTGGTCTCATAAAAATATATTTACTAAACTTCGACACATCATACATCTCTATATTATACTGATACAATACATTCCTAAAATTAACACTTACTCGCAGTATCAAAATATTACAATTTTGAACACTTATTTTCAAAACGATATTTATAATTTTCATCTTCTTCTTCATCATCGTTTATTTCTTCTTGTATTCCCTTCTTATAATTAATACTCTTATCACGTGCTTCAAAAGCAACTAGGTTAGTTTTCCTATTTGATTAATAATTTCATAAAACTAATAATCTCTTTATAATATACGGCCTAAATGACTCTCTTCTTGGTATTGGAACACATTAAATTATTTCTGAACCGACACAACCTTCAAAGTTCAAGGAAACTGCACTTCTTCTTCTAATGCATTTTTGACTTTTCTTGTTTTCCTCATGGGCGGGCCCAATTGCTTGCCATCAGGTATAACGTCTAGGTACTCGTTTCCCTATGACTATGAATATACTAGACTACGTAGGGACAACATTTAATGAAATATTTACATCTGCATAGATGTTGAGTTCTTTAATTATATTGTATCTAAATATTTTAGGAAATTGTGAAATGTAAATTGTAAAGAAAGAGTTCATAAAGATAAAAGAAGAAAGGGTTGAATTTTGTAGGAAATGGTATGAAAAAGAAGAAGTGATGTCTGATAGTGAAGGATGGAAAGAAGAAAGATAAAAAAGCTGTTCAAAAACCGGTTCAGTACATCAAGAATTAATTTACATACAGACAAACGCGAACAGGAAACTTTTATAAGAAAAGGATCTGTTAACTTTTATTATTCTTATTCTGCCTGAAAGACGAGGAGCGCGCTAGTTGGAAACTGGAAACCTTCTCGCTGAAGTTGCTCGGTGTGCCAGGAGTAGGAGGTGGTTCCTTTATTGGTGTAGGACTGAAAAGAGAGAAAATTATCAGTGAATTTTAAGTACACAATAAACACACGGTCTAGTTAAAGTTTTGAACGTTAGTTACGAAAAGTCATTTTGATTTCTCAAAAGATAATTGATTCATTTTTATATATGTAGATTGCAGTATAAGATAAAAGTCGTTGTGGCTAAGAGGGTAAGGCACTCGCTTCGCATACAAGAGGGTTCGAAACATGCCAAACACCTACCAATTAAACTTGTTCCGAGTTATATGAACTTTTTATGTATTATTTTAGGAAACCATCGTGAGGAGACTTGAACTTAGATAATTTGTAATTCTAAGTTTGAAATCGCCAATCTGCCTTGAGCAAGCGTGGAGATTAATGCTCAAACCTTCTCAGTGTGAGAACAGACCTTTGCTCAGTAGTGTGCAAAATATACCTACTGATGATGTGGGATGTGTGAGATTGTGTTGATAAAGTTTAAAATAATAAAGAAGGCTTGTTTTTTTACATTGAAATTGCCAATTGTTGTTAACCATAAAATTTAATAAACAACATCGTATTTAGGTGGAAAAAATAAAGCAGCCCTAAACATTCTATTCAGCTAGCTATGTCTTGAAAAACTTACGTGCGATAAATATCCCTGGCGCAGGAGTGCGGAGTGTCGACGGGCTCCAGGAGGTCCAGCTTCTTGTGATCGATGACGTACTTCTGCTTGTGACTGTCATACCTGCAAACTCTTTACGTATACTCTTCACGAATTCTGAGAGCCTGGTACGTGTTACTGCCAGGTTTTTAGTAATTTTTTTGATAGGTTGGCAAACGAGCAGACGAGTTACCTAATAGTAAGAAATCGACGCCACTCATGGATATCAGTAACACCAGAGGCGTCACGAGTACGTTGCCAGTCTTAAGGATTTTGGCGATTTAGGTTTTGACGAGCGGAAGACGGATTGGGACGGATTGGGTAATATCGGTAGTCATTTGTTTGGGGAGGCTTAAAAGATAGTATTTTGTAGTGAAAGTTTTTGTCTAAATGGTGGTTGTGTGGTTGGTAGAGATAACAGTGGCTTAAAACCAATCGACAAGCTATTCATGTTAATTATGAAAAAGATTGATGAGCTTTTAAATTGAGAAATAAATGTTTACTTTAAAAATACTTAATGGATATAAAATAAGGATAACGACGATTCAGTAGAAGAACCATAACAGAAGCAAGGAAAGTTAGCAAGAAGAAATATAATAAAAAATGCCAAATAATTAATACTTGATGGAGGGCATGAATTAGATGATGGTGAATCCAATCTTATTGACACTCTACTCACTTCACGACAGGAGGGAACCTGTAGCCCCACACAACCTCTTTTGGCAGGTAAGAGGTCTGGCTCTGAGTAAACGTTCCCATTGATGCTGAGGCACCTTTCAGACTGACTGTGATCTCGTAGCTGAGAAAAAAAGAAATAAAAAAAAAGAAAAATTGGTAAAAGAAATTAATTATATCATCGAGTGAGAAACAAGAGATGTGTGATTTCAGAAGCCTCATAAACCTAATGTCTGGTTCCACCAAAAAAGTCAAGCCTTTATTGGACTGTGCATAAAATGACTGGTTATAATTACCGCAATTGTCAGAAAAGATCCCAGTTCAGAAGATTTTTTCTCCCTGGTCAAGATCAGTACTATGTTATCAATCTACTTCTAAAAATAATTTTCAATTGAATTGGAAAAAAATAATGTAATTTCTTTATTTGATAGATGGTAGATGCAAGAGTTAATTTTCAATACTATAAAAAATACTTATTATACCTATTATGGGCAATGAGTTCGGGTGTGTATCCAAACAAAGGGCTGGTCTCGTCAATCACGTGCACCAACGTCACTGGCCAGAGGAGGAATTGACGCTGCTGTAGGGTGAGACAGCGCGCGTAGTACCGGATCACTTCGCCTTCCTTCGTTCTGGAACAGCAATGAATACCGTTTTACAAAAAAAATCTGTTGGTGAATTACATGTTGGATAATACTTTACTAGACTACGAGATGTGGTTCGGTTTTCTGTTCAGAAAAATAATTATCTGTTACCAATGTTTCACTCAATCTTACATAGTAAGGAAATAAGAGGAATTAATGGTAGCTAGTTTACACAAATAAAAAAATTACAAGGTCATTTACGGTTACTTTGTATATATCACTGTAAGCACTATAGTTTTCAGAAATAAAAAAAATCACAAGGTCATTTACGGTTACAATATATATATATATATATATCACTGTAAGCACTAACCTGCAGTCATAACTATTGCCATGACTTTTTCGTTTCACTAGCGCCTTTTAAAATTACGTTACATTTAAATAGGTACCACACACCTGTAGGTATTGACAAAATGAGCAGTGAACTCGGAGCTGATGATGTGATCGTAGTTGAGGTCCCATGCTCTAATCATCAGGCACAGTCGGCCATCTCGCATGCTTATCTGCAAGATGATTATCATTAGGATTATTGTTATACATGTATTTATTTGCTATTTGGAATATTTAGTGCTATTTCTTAGTGATAATCGTAAAAATAAATTTATTATATGACTTACCACAGCCTTTTTGCTAAAACCAACACCATCTCTGGAGAGTTTCTCGGGCCTAGTCAGCTTAGCGTACACGACACAAGTCAGGACTCCTGATAGACCAGTACCCAGAATTAACTGCAATATTTTAAGAAAGTAATTAATCACGTAACCAATAAAATAAGTATGCAGGTACTTAGGTAAATGTACCAAATACAGTACCAGTAATAAACAGTTATTATTGCAACTACTAACGCCATCTCTTTGACAAGTTCCAAACGAATTAGGAAAGGTGTTATGACTTTTTAACTAGATGGCGTTGCGTGTGACGAAATTTTACCTCAATTTATTTACAGCTGTTAATTACACGATTTCTATTATTTAAATGACACTGAACGATCGTCGTTGTAGTCAACATTAGTATTTATATGTAGGTTTATTCTGTAATGTGGGCATTATCCATTGTTTAGTTACTGAACAGGGAAATACCCAGTGTGAATGTTAGAAGCGCATGCATAGAACGTTTTATACGTGGTAACTTCATCTTAACAATGAGATGAATTGTGTTTTGAATTTGGCTAAATAACATTGTTAATAATTTTTTTCTTTTGTTTTTAAGTGCCACATAAAGATTTCTTACCTGCATGATGAATAGGAATATGGATTCTGGACATTCTTCATCTATAGCACGGTCCCCGAAACCAATCGTTGTCTGAAAACAAAACATTCAAATGCATCATCAATTCGATCCTTATCAATGACTTTTTATCTATCACCCATAAACACTCGCAATCCCAAAGAAGCTACTTCAAGTGGTTTGCCGTCTTCTCTTGTTTTATTAGGGATTTAAGTGGAGAGTTGGATTGTGCCTCCGATTACCTCACTCGGCGAAACCCAACGTAAGTTGTTTCACGCCGGTATTCTGTGAGGCCGTGGTATCACTCCGGTCGAGCCGACCCATTTGTGCCGAAGCATGGCTCTCCCACATCTTCTCTACTACTACTTCAGTCACATTACATCGTAGTTCGTCTGTTGATTCACATGCCGTAAAATTTGACATCAAACGGAAACTCATCCTGGTATTCTCATTACTATTTTGGTAAAACCGAGATTAACCAATCTACCTGTCGTTTTAAGAACAATGGCGCTCCCAATTTCCAAGAGCTGTGCTTCCAGTAAAGCAGGATGTTGAGCTCAATAGTCCTTGATTGCCACAATTCTGTCTTTGGCGGCAACAGCGTAATATTGGGCTAATTCAATTACGTCCGTGTCAATTATCGTGTTTGGTGCACGGAAACTTGAGGTTTGATCGGAAATTGTGTTTTTGTGTGGAATTTGCCGAATTATAGTTTGAACGCTTTGTTGTTTATTCTTATCTTCGACCTAAGCTTTTGTTTTTCGTAGTTATTTTTTTTATCTTAAGGTAAGTTTCCGTACTTCTGAATAATATGTTGTGTATTTCAATTTCCTTTGTTTTTTTATTGTTGTTTATGAAAGCGTGACCAGTATTTTCAAATGTGTTTGACTTATTTAACTAACGTCCTACAAATCAGTCACAAACATGGAACAATTTGGCTATCAAAATAATTTGAGCCACGTCTAAGCAAACGTAGTCCTAGTTCAACTGATGATATTCGGAAGGTGGCAATGATTGGATGAGAAGAGCTGAACCTCGAGCGTAGTGGCGTGGAATTGGAGACGCCTATACCTAGCATTGGACGAAAACAGGCTGATGAAGAATAAGATTTTATTAACATTGATTATGCTTGGCACCCAGTTGCTAAGCCACTGCGCCAACTGAACAGTGCAATACTACGAATAATATAAAGATCAACTAAGAAACTACCAAAATTGACTGCACGGTTGGCGCGGCTGGGCAACTGGCTACTGCACAACGTGTCACAGATTTGATTTCCGCACGGAACAACTGAAATTGTACGTAGGTATGTAAACTCAACCAAGAAACAGGAGACAGCAACATACAAAAACTGTAAGGTATCACAAGTAAATATAGATAACTCTCAAGAAAATACATATACCCAACAGCGAAAGCGAATTATTCTCAGAAATGTACAATGTACATTCACGTTTATTAAATTTAGTTCAGATGGGAATTCATGTGTGTACTCGTGTGCTGTTTCTATTTATGGCCAACCAGTAACACCTTGAGACAATTGTATGCCTTCCTCATTTGGTGTTATTTCGTCCACGGGAACTAACGCTAATGATGAATCTATTTGTGCGTGATTGCTCGGTAAGCTGTTAGCGCCCACGTTCGCGTGAAATGGGACGGATGGCACTGGTAACTGAACTTATGGATAGATAGAATAATTTATGGATCCTAAAACAATTTTGATCATGTCATAGTTACACGTTACACTGATACGCTTTTGGGCAGTCGTTTTTATTTTAGAAAATCATCGTAGTACTCTCGTTTAATATTGTTTGTCTTTCAAAAAATCTTTTGCCATTACAAGGCTTTGGAGGGAGAGAATCTTTTATTTCCCAATATTGTCAGTACACCTATAAAATATTGTAGTCTCTTACGATCACGGTGCATCTAATTGCCGGACTTAGGAAACTAGCTAACGTAAGTAAGCAATCGGCGCCGCCCATGGACACATTCAACACCAAAAGAGTTACGAGCGCGTTGCCATCCTTTTGGGGGTTAAGGATTGGACCTCCCCTCTTAAGGGTAACCTCATTCGCACGGTGAAACAAACAACACTGAGGTTCTTTCAGATCTTGTGCTCAGAAGCTTGGCTCTTCCACATTTTAGAACGATTTTTTTGTAAACATCACGGCAAAAAGAAAATTGTTTACAATATTTTAGCCCCAAATAATTTAACGATACCAACACGTGCGTGCACGTTTCGACGGATGCGTTTTGTTGAGTAATCTGAACAAAATCGCACAGAATTTGACTACAATAGCCATATTTGCAGTACACGTGAGGGACGGATTGACAATAGGCATGTCCTCTATATTTTCACGTGCTGCTAGTGCATTGACTCTTTTGGAGGTCAAAGTACGAAGTGCCAATATGTAAGTTAGGATGACTACCATGTGTGTATTTGCTTAGAATGTTGTCTAAGAAATAACTTTTTTTTTCTTAAAAGACATTGCCCCACTTTAGAATTTTCTCCTGTGTTGTGGGTGCGTTTACAAACATAAAATGTCATATACACATGACTCCCAGACCCGTAACACACTTTGTGTGATCAAAGTGTTGTTCCGTGCGGAAATCGCACCCGCGACACGTTGTACGGCAGCCAGTTGCCCAGCCACCGCACCAATCGTGCAGTCTAAATCGTAACACAAAACGGGTGCAATACATGTGGGCGAATTTGCTGAGTACCTATTCAACCCCTTTTCTGTGTCTATTCATCCCTCAAATTCTAGTCACGCTTGTCACCGTCTTCCCGGTTCTGTTGTATTGATGTCGCAGGAATAACATTATTTTTTTGAATGTTCCTTAACAGGTCGGCCGGCAGCGGATTTATAACATATCTGGGGTTGCGGATGTCCATTGGTGATATCAATTAGATTAATAAATCAGGTACCGCCCTATCCTATTAAAAAGCTAGTGGTACAGCTTTTATCTCTCTCCGATGAATTAATGTTATATTAAGGTAACGTTGTCATTTGATCAGTATTCCAAATTCACAATTTAACAATTTTATAATAGAGAATTAACATCGTTTATTGTCTGTAGGCATGTTAAAAATTTTTAAAAATACAATTCAACTAAACTAGGTATCGACAAAATATGTGAAGTATCTTTGATTTTGAGTAAGTGAGTAGTGTGAGTAAGTGTGGGAGAGCCATGCTTCGGCACGAATGGGTCGGCTCGACCGGAGTGATACCACGGCCTCACAGAAAACCGGCGTGAAACAAGCACAGGGTTGTGTTTCGCCGTGTGAGTGAGGTTACCGGAGGCCCAATCCTTCCCCTGCCCAGATCCCTCCCAAAACCCTAATCCCTAAGAGGTCGGTAACGCACTCGTAACTCCTCCGTTGCGGGTGTCCATGGGCGGCGCTGATTGCTTACCATCAGGTAATCCGTCTGCTTGTTTGCCTAATAGACTTTGATTACCCTCAACATATCTAATGTCCGTCCATTTCAATTTCTATTTTAACATTTACCTATAAGCACTACTTTATGCCTATATTTTAATTTACTACGCGAACAGGACTGTGTAGATTTTCTTCCATATCTCTTAAATCTGCTACCATGTCTCCGGCCCTTAATACGATTTAAGCCAAGTATTTCTCGTAGGCGACTCGACTAAATCCTCGCTAATGCAATAAATGGCAATCTCAACTAATGTGTCTGTCTGTCTGTCTGTCCGTCACTTTAGAATGAGGGTAATTGTTTGTGTCACTTGTACTGTAGTTATTTGGTCCTTCACTTGGATTTATTGCTTGATAGGATTAATGTATGTGAAACGCACAGCTTCTGTTTTGTTCAGTGTATAAGAAGAAATTGCTGCATAATTATTGAGCCTTATCACATCATCGTCAACATCATCATTATCATAAACACCAATAGTTCTTTATACTCAAGTTTGAATCTGCCCTCCATAAAAATCTTCTTATCAAGCTAGCTGGGACCCAAGTCTACTATTTTCAAAGTGTTGTCATTCTTACACGATTCCATTGTCATTTTGCTAAAAGTTCGTAATCTGTTAATTCAAAATGGTTGATCATTGGCGTTCGGCGATGTCGTAATAGAATTAGGTATAGTATGAGATGTCTTGTAACGAATTCTAAACAATAACTGCACATTGATATTCTAAACGTAGGTAAATCATTGAATAAAGGAACTGACATTTTTATTAATTTACCGCATTATGTCAAATATTCATTTGTCATTATGTACGAGATTACCGTTCTAAAGAATTATTTCAATGAAATGGCATTGGAAAGTCATAATGACGCTATCGTGTTAGTAAGTTACCAAAACTTGTCAAAATCAACAATTTTGAAACCAATGATCTACTATTCTGACACTATTGTAATAGCAGACTCGAGGCCCTGGCTGTTTGCCGACCAATCATATAAAAAAACAAAAATATGGTTTTCTTATATTGTGTTTAAAAAAACATTCTAATTAAATGGTTCCATAAATTAAGTTCTGCTTCAGACGGAAACCCCGACTTAAAAAGAGATAGTCTTGAATGACGAATTTTATCTTAATCAGCGACGCCGGTTTTCATTATATTAATAAAACTTAACGAAGTCTGACAAAAAAAAAACTTGCAAGAAAAAATTTTGGTAGGTAAAGTAGACTAGTATCTACTATACCTACCAAATACTTCTTCATTATAATCATCATCATCATCATCGTCATCATCATCATCATCATAGTGTATCTTACCTAATCGATCTTTTGGTACTATCTAACCCAATCACTCCAGCCTGTAATTTTTGGATGTGATGATGATGATGATGATCTCTTGTCTTCATTGGCGAAATACCACACTATGGTTGTTTCAAGCTGGTTTTCTGTGGGCCCCTAAATTATAAGAAGAAGAAAATTGTTTCTCACCTGTGCTTCAACGGAAGCCAAGAATATAGTCACGAAGTCTTTCCCTCCAGTCACGCAGGTCTTCTTGGGAGCGTCTGGCTCGAAGTCGTAGTGAGCCAGGGCGGTGATGTACCAGAATACTGCGAACACCAGCCATATTGCGAAGTGGACCACTATTGTACCGATGACGATCCAACGCCAGCGCAAATTGATCTGTAAGGAAAGGTGTTAGAGAGTTTTTTTCGGTCGGCAAACGAGCAGGCGGTGGACCTGATGGTAAGCAATCAGCGCTGCCCATCTACACCCATAATAACGGAGGAATTATAAGTCTGTTGCCGATCTTCTGGGGATTAGGGATTTGGAGATTTTGAGATTGGGGAGGGGAAGGAGAAGGATTATACCTCCGGTAACCTCACACGATGACACACAACGACAGCGACACATTCGTGCCGATGTATGGCTCTCAGGCACTTATAGTATGTATCTTGGTGCTTTGGTGATATCTACATATTTTAAGAGTATTATTTATGTAGAAATCTTTCCTAAGACTTGTCCAAAATTATTTACTTATTCTAGGATGGGATACTTCTTTTTTTCTTAAGTCGATTTGTAAATAAGTAGGTACTTTGGTAATGTTCAGCTCGATTTTCTATGAGCTTCATGATATGATATGATGTAACTATAATTTTATGTCATTCGTAATATTATAAGGATAACATAAAACAAACTATTCTTGTCAAATACTGCCCACAACTTAACTTCATGTAGCTTGGAAAAATTATAAACTAATTTCAGATTGGTACGGACAGAAAATACGAAATCAAATAAAATCAAATACGAAAATACCAAATTAATAATTTCAAAATTAATTTAAATTCGCCAAACCCCATGTGAACATATTACTACGATTCTATGAGTACTTACCAAAGTATGAAAAGTATCATTCAGCAGTCGTATCTTCTCGAATGGCACATTGGATATGAGAGCTATATTCTCCATGCCAGTCTTGGAGACCAGGCGCTTGGGGTGGTCCCCATACCCCGGCCGAGTGCGTTGCGGATGCCTGAAGTCACTGCAAAACATACACCATTTCACTAGCTACACTTAGGTCCAGCAGTGTGATTCTGTAAGACTTCATTTTAAACTTCGAATCTGAATCCGCCGTGAGTAGTAGTACACTAGCGCTACACTTGCGAGTTGAACTAAATTGACAGCAACATTTTGAAAGATAAAGTATGAAATGACGTTAAAAGTGGCATTCTAAAATTTAATTTACCCGTCACTTCAACGCTCACTTCGCAATCGAACACGATTCAAACTCAAACAAATTTTATAGTATCGACGTGCAGTTGATAACTTTTGTGAAATGTTGATGACTTTTCTTGGTTCATCAAAGTATAACTCAACCAGAAAATATTTATGGGTTTCTCTAAGATTATATAATAGCACTGTGATTCACTATCTCTATATATATATATATACAAGTCAATGCTGACAAAAATATTTCCTTGCCATTTTGAAGAATGAATATGCGTTGTAAGTTTTTTGTAAACTACATTCCGCCAGAGGCTTTGCCCGCGTGATATGTACAAAGTCAAAGTCAAAATCATTTAATTAAAATACACTACAGTATGCACTTTTGAACGTCAAGAATCAAAGTGTGAAGAAGAGTGTAGATAAAAAATCCTATGTGTTAGTCCAGGGTATCACCGATCTACATACCAAATCGGTCCAACCGGTTTCTCGGTCACTTATATCCATACATAATTTAAGTGTGGGAGAGCCAAGCTTCGGCACGAATTGGTCGGCTCGACCGGAGTGATACCACGGCCTCACAGAATACCGACGTGAAACACAACACTGGGTGTGTTGTGTTTCGCCGTGTGAGTGAGGTTACTGGAGGCCCAATTCCTTCCCTTCCCCTATCCCTTTCCAATCCTTATATCCGCAACCCCTATCCCCAACCGGCCGGTAACTCTTTTGGTGTTGCGGGTGTCCATAGGCGGCGCTGATTGCTTATCATCAGGTAATCCGTCTGCTCGTTTGCCGACTTATACCATAAAAAAAAAAAAATACATACTCACAAATTTTCACATTTGCAATACTTAATAGTAGTATAGTAGGATTCCTTTACTAGTAGGTACTTGTAAAATATGGCCTTAAAGATCATTAGATTAGCGTTTAAATTTAGCCGCAGTAGTGACATCGACCTTAACATCAATCTGACATAATCCTCGCTACATTCTCGTCAGATAAGCTACGCAAACAGGTGGGCTTGAAGAAACATTCGCTAAATAGTGGAATTTCTTTTACAGACACTATAAGTTACTTTGTTTTTAAGGTTCTTTAATGTTTTATTAGAAAATAAACCTTATTATAATATTTTTGAAGCTGTAGAGTGCTTTGGTGGCCCGGAGGTTAAGGTGCCCGCTTCTCATGCGTAAGGGAAACCTGGCAAGTTACCAATGCGACTTTCATGTCCGAGTCATGTGTACTTTCTATAATTATTTAGACACCACTGACTTACGATGAAGGAAAACATCGTGACGAAATGGACTTACATATGATTTCTAATTATGAGTTTGAAATCGCCAATCCGCCTTGACCAAGCGTTGTGATTAATGATCAAGCTTTCTCCGAGTGAGAAGAGGCCTTTGCTTAGCACTAGGCATTTATAGGCTGATGATGTGATGTAATCCTGCAGTCTAGTGTTTTTATGGTAAAGGTCGGCAAACGCAGACGAAAGAACTGACGAATTACCTGATGGTAAGCAATCAGTACCGCCCATGCATATACCCGTAATAAGTACTAAAGGAGTTATGAGGGCGTTGCCGGCCTTTTAGGGATAACGTTTTTGGATATTTAGTGATTGGGAAGGGATGGGGGGAGGGGACGGATTGGGCCTCCGGTAACGTTCTTCTGAATATTGTCTAAAATTTGATTCATCAAATCAAATCAAATCGTTTTATTTATTGAACAAAGGTGAAGTAAAGAATAACCAGAGCCGTTAATTATTAAAGTCATACAGATATCTTTGTTCTACGTAATAAGTGCACAAATATGTATTAGTGAACCGCACTCTAGTATTTAAACTTCTGGCACAATGTGTAGGGGCTTTTTTTGAGTGGGGAAAGCAAAACATTGTCAAATTTTCACTGACTAAAAACCACCCATTTCCTTCTCTCGCTCCAGGCCGGAGATGCTAAAATTGTTGTTTCCGGATAAACTTAAACTTCAATACTTACATAATATAGTAAATGCTTCTTGTGAATGTTTCCTTTTCCGATCTTTATTCCTTTATTACATAATAATATATAGGTAAATATTTTCTTGCAAATGTAATACATTTGTTCGGGTATCTAACAAGGAAGCAATACCCTTTAACGTGAGACACTTTTAATAACAAAGTTACTCTTCAGTAATTCCAAAGTTAAAAACATTATAATGCAACCTTACTACACCTGAACATCCAAGACTATGAACTATCAAATCAGATACCACATCATCAGCTTATAAGTGCCCACTGCTGAGCAAAGGCCTCTTTTCACACGGAGAAGGTTCAAGCATTAAACCACAACACTTTCCCAAGGCGGATTGAAGATTTCAAACTAATAATTAGAAATTATAAGTCCAGGTTTCCTCACGATGTTTTCCTTCACCGTATGTCAGTGGTGTCTAAATAATCATAGAAAGTACATATAACTCGGCAAAAGTCACATTAGTACTTTCCATGTTACGAACCTTCATGTATGAGAAGCAGGCGCCTTAACCTCCAGGCTACTACAACTACATCAGGTAGATTATCAACTACCATATCAACCGGCGTAAAACAACTCACAGTGTTGTGTTTCGCCGTGTGAGTGAGGTTACCGGAGGCCCAATCCCTTCCCTTCCCCTATCCCTTCCCGATCCTTATATCCGCAACCCCTATCCCCAACAGGCCGGCAACGTACTCGTAACTCCTTTGGTGTTGCGGGTGTATGGGCGGCGCCGATTGCTTACCATCAGGTAATCCGTCTGCTCGTTTGCCGACTTATACCATGAAAAAGCAATACTCTGAAACTATGCAAATTGAGATAACTTCAGTAAAATTGAAAAATCTCTTCAACGTCATGTACCTAATGTATATTTTCCAAAGTGCGTCACTTGCGAACATGGCAGTGTAAACATATTATATTCACAATCTGCCATTATTTGTACTAGATAATTAGCTTATAATATACTATATACCTATATATACATATAGTTAATACTTTAATAACATAAGTTCACTCATATTTCTAGAGGATTCTTAATTATGGAACACGTAGACAATGTTGTTTTGAGACTCCTGTGGGAAGTCAAGCCAAATGGCGATCTGTAAATTGGTTCATTCTTTTTTGTAAGAACTTACTTACCCTGCCCTATCTTTGCACGGTTGCAATACTGATACTAAATTTCTTTACCATTCAATTGATGTTTTTATACTTATAAAACCCTATCAAAATGCATTAGATGCGTTTACAAACACACAATTTGATAAAGACACACAAAGATTTTCTCTGTGCGGGAATTGATCGTCGATCGTCGATCGTCGGAAATCGATCGTCGTGTAGTCAGTGCAGAGATAGTGTATGCACATAATTTTTCGAGTCATCTTATCTTTTTCTTATTATTTATAACTAGATACCGCCCCGGCTTCGCACGGGTGCAATGCTGATACTAAATTTCTTAACTATTTAATTAATGTAAAAATTATACATTATAAATCTTCCTCTTCAATCACTCTATCAAATAAAAACTGCATTAAAATCCGTTGCGTAGTCTTTAAGAATTTAGCATACATAAAGATATAGGGACAGAGAAAGCGACTTTGTTTTATACCTACTATGTGTGTAAACTATCCAATAAATGCCTGCTATCACTTACATTATAATTTATTTTTACCTACAAAACAAATTTTTCTGTCAATCAAATAGGGAGCACGTTTATACTGATTTAAAAAGAGTAACCATGGAGTTTCTTGCTTGTTGTTCTCTTGTTGAACGAGCTAATAGCTTCACTAAGAGGTCTGACCGACAAACTAACTCTTATTACCTTTATGCTTTGTTTGGCGTTTGAAAATGCCTGTAAGGATCTAATTGAAATAAATGATTTTGACTTTGACTTTGACCTTGGCTTTGAATTTGACTTTGACTTTTAGGCTGGTGATAATGATGATGATTGACTTACCTGTGAGGCAGTGCCTTTTTCTTCTCACTGGGTACATGGTTATAAGGTTTCATGGATTTTGGCATTCTCCGATCCATACTTGACATGCTGTCACGGTCTTTCAAACCTCCATCAAGATTCTTTGCATTCTGATGGTGGTGGTTTATAACGGGCATACTGTAATCCGGTCGTGGTGAATGTCTATCAATCTTAGGCAAAACGCGATCACTTTTCGACAATTCCCCACGTAAATTCTTTTTTATTTCATCTTTTTTGTAATTAAGACTTGTTGTGCTTTGTGTAATTATTATTTTCGGTAGCTGCTTCGATAGTTTTCGAAGTCTTTCTGACCGTGGTTCTGAGATTACGGATTCTAGACTCTCCATAGATTTTTCATTCTCAAGTTTAAAAACAGTTTTTGCTTCAATAGTGTCGTTATGTTGTTCTTCTTTCTGGTGCTCTTCTTTTTGGTCTTTTATTGTCTCGTAGTCCGGGTCTTCTATTGAAGCTCTGTGCGCTTCCACGAAATGTTTATTTTCTTTCAAATAATTGAGACATTCGTCGTAAAGTTGATTTATTTGTTCGTATTCGGAATTTCTTTTCGTTTCCACTTCCATGTTTATTGAATTTAGGCAATTATTTCTAAAATTGTTATTGTGTAGATATTAATTTAGAAAAACGTCACAAAAAACCGTTTATAACATCAATAAAATAATTACTATAATAATAATCCCACATTTTTATTACACTTAAAATTAAAAAGTCACTTAAAAAAAGGACTCAATCAACGCACTTAAAATTAAAAAGTGAGGAAAGCACTTTCGCGTATTTTTTTGCAGTGAATCTGTATGATTTGGTGAGACGATGTCCTGAAAGCGTTATCTCGACTGTTATCGCGTTATCTTGTGTTAATTGTGATGCGCGCTCTAAGCACAAGATCCGTAGTGACCTTGTTCAGAGAGCACGAGGGCTATTCTGCAACGAATTCTTTACGAAAATGTTACTTGTACTCTTTTCCTGTAATTTTTTTCATTAGATTTTTACTACTATACTGTAACAATATTAAGTTCAAATTACTTTTCTCCAATTATGTCTGTACCAATCAAAACAATAAAGTTTAAAATGTAATAAAAAGAATATCAGAAAGATATTGGTAGATCTGCTAGAAATTTGCATAGGTTGTTTTTATTTTATGGTAGAATTTATTTGTGTGTGTATTTTAGCTATTGCTCGAAACGATGGAACTATGTATGTCTAGGGCTGGTTAAGATCCAGACGCAATTATATTTTAAAATGTCAGTGTTCTAAATTAACTATATCTTTCTTAGAATGGAATGAATTAATTCTTATATAAAAAAGGTCTTTTTTTATCACATCATCGTTTATGACTTTCAGTTTTGGTTGAAGCCAAAGTATATTCATTTACGCCTTTTTGTGTAGGGAAAATCATTATAAATTACTCTTTTGGAGGGAGTGACTAAAATCTCCCCGTTCCTTCTCCTGTTCCAGGCTGAGGTCGCAGTACCTTATTGCGCTTGCCAAGTAACCTCGAGGTTTTTTTAAAAAAAAAGTTTTGCCCCACTTTAGAATTTCCTCCTGTGTTGTGGGTGCGTTTACAAACATACAATTTCACTTACACAACGCACCCAGACCCGGAACAACAATTTGTGGATCACACCAAGTGTTGTTCTGTGCGGCAATCGAACCCGCGACACGTTGCACAGCAGCCAGTTGCCCAGCCAACGCGCCAACCGTGTAGTCAAATCTATACATTTAATAGGATTATAGTCTGTATGTCAGTGAACCTAGGTGCACTTTCCATTGTGTAGATTTAAATGGAGAAGAACGAGAAAGAAACTTCATTCTACCTCTTTAAAAAAACGGAAATACGTGAAAAATATTATAATTTATTTGTTTATTTAGTACCAATGTTTAGTCACTCTGTCGCTCCCAATTATCACCAACTCACATGACAAACTATTTAACAAAATTAGCACTTAAAATAATTCAGACAAGGTACAGGTTAGCTATAATTCTGTCGTATTAACACCAAGGGTATTGTGATACGATGTTTCAGTAATTCAGTGTTTATTTTTGAGGTCATAGCTTCGATTTTTCATTAGCAAGACTTTTTCCTACAGTGAGGTCTGAATGACTGGAGGTTTATTTACCTTTGGACAACTTTAACAATTAATTGTAAGAATTGGTCAACTTTATCTCGTTGGTGGAGTATGTGCGAATGCTAATGCTGAACTTGGGATTTCTGGCTAGATTGTCTGACTGTACATTTTTTTCGAAAATTTTTTGGACTTTGATGAAAATTGGCGTCTTGTCCGGGTCACGCGGCCGAAGCCACAGCCGTTGAGCGTGGGAGAGGCGTGTTTTGGCACAAATAGATTGGATCAAAGTAGCACGGCCTCACAGAAAACCAGCGTGAAACAACAACAGGATTGTGTTTCGCTGTGTGAGTGGAGGAGATTTCCGTAGGCCCAATCCTTATCCTCCCCCAATCCTACCTCAATTACAAATCTCCGGAACTCTTATCCCCAAAAGGCTAACAACATACTTGTAACTCCTCATATTATGGTTGGTCATGAGAAGTGGGCGCCTTAACCTTGGGACTACCACAACAATTATAGTCAAAAACCTAACATCCGACAATTTTACTTAAGTCCTGTGATAATTTTTGAGTATCCTCCATCCATCCTAGCGTTGCAGAATAGCCCAATACGGCAACAATACAAGAACCGGCTAAATTCAGAATGCGACGTACATATATACCTACAACAATAATATATATACAGACAGATAAACAAACAAGTGTATTTATCATTAGTTAACTGTTTAACATAACTTTGGTGTGTTTGATGTATTTTGTCACAGTATTATGTGGTGTTATGAATTTGGAGATTTATTGTGATAACAGCACATCCCACTTTGTTCGAAATGTAAGTAAGTATAGGTGCGCAGTTTTCAAATTTTTCCTGTAGATAAATAGTGTATTTTGAAGCTTGATATCTATACTAATATTATAAAGAGACAGTCATTTTTTGCGCTCAGCCCAAGCAGGGCACCCTGCCACCGTATGGTCCACCGTGTCCTCCACACCACCGGGTCCTAAAAAATCGATCTACAGTTGGCATGATAACAGTGGACGGGCATAATAAATAAAATAGACAATATTTATAGGCATTAACTTTATTACTGCCTCATTTTAACTTTGACATACAGTATCCATACATGGTGTTCATTTTTAAATTCACTTACAAACATGAATTAATTCATTTTAAATGAAATTATTTTTTATTAGAAATTTATTATTTCAAACATAAAATATGTTAAAAATAATTTGATAACAATTATAAATGAAGTTATTTATTATATTAAATAAATTTTCTTAGTTCCCGTTGTAAAAAAATTTTGTAGATTTTCACTCAAGATTTCCTTTGATAAAGATAATTTATTTGATTTCTTAATAATTTTTTGAACTTTGGCTTTGTTTTTAATTTTATTTATAAGTAAGATATCTCTCATTTTATTCCCAATTAACAAAAAATATATAAAATTAAGTTTTATTATAGTAAAAGAAATATGAATAAAAATAACTCAAAAAGTAAATATAATACTAATAATCTTAGAACTTGAAATATCTATTTTGTGGTTTCTATCATTACCTAACGACAATTCGAGTATTCAAATAATTTGCTAAATTATACCAAAAACCTATTACATACCATATAAGATAACAGACAATAATATCTGAATAAAGACAACTTTAATTAGATCTAATTACAATTTAACAACATTAATGAACTTTTTGAACACAAACTTTTTATAATAACCTACTCCTAGATAATATAATTTTTGCTAAGTACTTAGAAGTAAGAATGATAAAATTTCTATAGTGTAATATAACGTAAAACAATTATATATTCGATTTTTTTCCTATTTGATATATTTTAATTTAGTATTAATACCACAATTTTAATAGCATAGCCAATAGAAAAAAGATCTTCTAATTTATTTTATATACGCACATTTTTTATATCCCCATAAATTTTATACTTTATAATATAAATATATTAATTTAAGTCATGTAAAATGTTTGTTAAAACAACAGAGGTTTTACATTTTATGATTTTGGCATAAAAAATTGATTTTATTTTGGCATGATTTTTAGCACGTGAAATTAAAATTGTATTTTTATAATGCAATAGCAGTACCTACTGTCTAATTTGTTTTTATTTGTTAATATGCATGTAGCAAATATTTATTTTTTATTATATTTTAGACCTGATAAAGATGTGACCAAATTACTTTAAGGCAAATCAGGTAAGAATTGTAAGACTGTTGTTTTTGCCTTTCAGAGAATGTTTTTGAGGTATGCAAATTTTGTAAAATTTTTCGTCACTTTAATTTATGTAACATACCAATTTACATGTTTAGCCGTTCGTGGACATTTGACATACTTAGATTTTATAATTATATATTATTTATAATACTATCTACTTTTTATATTTATATCTAAGGAACTATATTTTTAATTCAGGTAATACGGTGACCACGTGTATCTAAAGATATAGGTTCTTATAATATCTATATTTTTATTTAATAATTGTTATTATTAGACTATTAATATGTTTGTATTACATGGAAGGAGGCATTGCATACTATGAATCAACAATGTTGCATAGCGATTTTGTAAATATGTATTATTTAAGCAATTAGGTACTGTTATACATATTATGTTAAATAAGTAGGTTATTATAAATTAACGTAGGTATTTATTCTTATTGTAAGTTTATGTAGTAGGTAATGTTTTGTCTCCTTTTAGCTTAAAAACTGCAAAATTAGGTTTCTCTCTTTGATACGAACACATTGCCTTTGCCTTTTTAAATCACGTTATTTTGTAAATATATCAGCAGCAAATTAAGTTTTTTTTTCTTTCAATATTTTACAATTAGTATACAGCAAGAAATATGTCTTTTTAGCAATGTAATATATTTTATATGATGTTATTTTTTATAGCAGGCAAGCCTAAACTATATGTATCTTTAACAAATGATTTCTTATGATACTCTTCCTGCATTATTCATTTGACCCTTCATCAATCAAATATAAATCTTAACACGCAGCAGTTGGCGATATTTTGGCATGAATAGAATTTGTAAATATGTATATTTATTTTTTGTAATAGTATAGGTATTAGATACTAATAAAAATCTAATTTGGATAAAATTGGTTCAAACTCAATAAAAGTGTGAATGTTACTCTATATATTAGGAATGGCATGTCACAACCCTATTATAAACTCTGAGAACACAACCCTAGGGAACGAAAACCATGATTTTTGTGTATAAATATCAATAAGGTATAATATTCTTTCATATAAGTAGTTATAATTTTAATATAATACGCTTATTTATAAATTGTAACCAAAAAAGAAAAAAAAAATACGAAATAAAAAACACAAATTAAAAAATAACCATTTATTTATTTGTGAAATAAAATTGCAAACATAAAATATAAAATGAAATAATTTACAACAGAGGTTAAAGATTTTTTTATATAAAAATAATAAAATCACAACGTTTATATCATGTACTTTACAATATCTACAATATGTTTATATGTTTATCTATTAAGTATACAACGGTATAATATCTGTTTATAATAATTTGCGAATATTGTCATTTCAGTAAAGGTAACAAAGTGAGTTCATTTAAAATTATTTCATTTTCAATGAAAATGAAATCGTAACATAAATATCTTTGTTCATCTTTTTATTTTATGTTAAATGCATTTATTTTCTCTTCAATTTCCGTGTTATTAATTTGATATACATACAAATATTTTTTTCATTTATTATTTGAATGACAATTTTAACAAATTATTGACTTTAATTAAAATCACATAAAATCAACAATTAAACTTACAATATATGTACGTACTACGTTATTTTTAATTCAAAGTATTCTGCATATGAATTATTATTAGAAATTCTAACAAACACTATATTTAGATCCTGGTTATTCAAATTTGAATTTTACTACTTTTTAATTAGGATACTTAATTGTAGCTGCACCGGCTAGCTAGTCTTGCAAATATAATTTTCATTTTAATATCTACGAAATAGAACTTAAAATTGATAAACGGTAAAAAAATGTTTGTTATAAATTCTAATTTTATTTCAATTTGAGACTAACATGTATAATATCGATATCGATGAATTGCTCGAAAACTTTCAGGAAATATTGTAACGAAATATCTAGCCTTTATTTTTAAATAAAGATTTTTCGATAAACCTTGACCGATTCATCGATATCGATACGAATTTTGGAATCCTTACGTACTGTTTACGCGTCATAATAGTCTCGGGGACTGGTGACGCCTTTCCTGTAAAAGAAAAAATCGAATGAGGATCAGATAAAAAATATTTTTTTGAAATACTTAATCATGATAAGTACCGATATATTATTATGCATTGGCAAAACCCGTTAAAATTAATTCCCAATGTATGTTTTGATAATATCGGTATTGATATTTAGTAATTTCTATCTTTGATAAAAAAAAATGTGGAAATAAGGAAGCAGATAAGTACGGATTTTTCTACGGAAATTTACGTGCGTACGTAGGTGTTATCGTCTTTTTTATATCTAGTACACAACTACGTAATTATTTAGTTACCTATATTAAAAAAACGTTATCTCCAGGATATAAAGCAATGTAGGTAATATTGACTAGTATATGGATATTTATACAATCTTTTGTTTTATATCATTTCCTTTCACAGTGAGTCAATTTACAATATTTAGAATCAAAAACGTCGACAGGTTCAAGCCAAGCCATTCGACTAATTTACTACTACCTACTCATGATAAGTAACCTGGCTTGAGATATGAAGACTTAGGTCTTCGAATAGATACGGTAATAGGCTGTATTTTTTTACCTAAACTGTTTACAAAATAGACACATAAGTAAAACAATAGGTACTTAGCCCTGACTCATGTGTGATTTTTCGGAATGTGATTATTTTATACTTATAATATTATATTTTGTTATATTATGAATGTTGTCGTCCGGAAAACTTAACAAATACTTATACACGGCGAGAGAACAATTTAAAACGATAAATATCCTGACGGTACCTTGCCACGATTCCATCTGTCCAAAGTACAGAAATCCTTTATGGGGTTCTGTGTAAATTGTTACAATAAAATTTCAAAAAGTGTATTAAATCTTAATGAACGAAAATTTAAAACTTATATTAAACGCGAATTATGTAGACAGGCATACTACAAACTTTCAGATTATATTGAGGATAAGAATGCCTGGCAGCATCTTGGTTCGGCTCCACTGGACAATTCTCAAATATGTAGTCAGTAGTTATTGAAATTCTCAAAATTAATGAAACCTTGAATAAGTTTATATAGAAGCATTCTTTTGGATTGTGAGTACGCATATGTGAGCGCCATGTTCGAGACAACAAAGGATTAAAATTTTAATGATAGATTAAATAGACCATAATTTGTTCCTTTTTATTAACAACTTGTCTCTGTGTTGTTCTCACATAGGGGTACAGTAATGTATAAAAAATGTATTATTGATGAATTGTAAAACAAATTCTAAGTGTGGGAGAGCCATGGGTCGGCTCGACCGGAGTGATACCACGGCCTCACAGAAAACCGGCGTGAAACAACCACAGTGTTGTGTTTCGCCGTGTGAGTGAGGTTACCGGAGGCCCAATCCTTCCCCTTCCCAATCCCTCCCCAGTTCCTAAATTTCCAAATCCCTAATCCTTAAAAGGTCGGCAACGCACTCGTAACTCCTCCGTTGCGGATGTTCATGGGCGGCGCTGATTGCTTACCATCAGGTAATCCGTCTGCCCGTTTGCCGACCTATTACATAAAAAAAATATATATATTTTTTTTTTAGTACCAATGGAGTAGTAACAATGGAGTTTCTTGCTCGTTCTTCTCCATTCGAAACTACAATTTGGAACGAGCACCTAGCTTCACTGACGAACAGACTGACAGACTACTATTCTATTTTGACGTTTCAAAAGTACCTATTTATGGTTTAGTTGGAATAAATGATTTTGATTTGATTTGACACTTAAAATTATATCTTAAAAATCATTCGATCTATTAAAATATCCGTATCCATATTTGTTACGTAGTTTTAAAGATCTATGCGTACATAGGGACAGACAACACGAAACGACTGTTTTATACTACGTAGTGATGAATACTAAAATGAAAACACATTTATAAAGAATAAAAAATAAAGCGTCAATGAAATGAAAATGTTATTTTATTTTTTATGAAATAATATTTTATTTGAAATGAATTATTAATTCATAAATAAAATGAATGTTATTTTTTATGAATAATATTTCATTTAAAATGAATTAATAATTCATAAATGAAATGTATGTGTTAGTAATATCGTACCAGAATGCACTACCGCTAGGGAGGTGCCGGCTACACGTTTGTAGTGTACCTGTAATGTTAGTGGGTTATAATGAGAGAAGATTAGCCATAGCAGTATTAAAGAACAGACTGATAAGAAGGTTAGTTGAGAATTACAGTGTCTTGAAATTATTTGGAAAAAATCGAATTTGAAAACTTATAAATTTATATTAAGTAGGTATTTGTTCTATTTAAAGTATGAATATTTTTGATTTTAAGTCGCATAGTGAAATTTTGTTGTGTTTTGTTCTAGGTGTTTTTTACTTTATCATAGAAAACTTGTGGGTGTGTGTGTGTGTACTGTTGTGCACTACTTTATAAGAATTTTAACGAATATATTTATTATTATAAACAGAACGTTGCCCCATGATTAGCTTTTTCTTCTGTATTGTAGATGCTTCTAGAAACATACAATTTCACATACGCGGAATATTAATTTGTGGAACACAACTATTTAAACCTTCTTTGTGTTTTCGATTCTATTTGGCATATACCTGCATTCTCAGCAAATATTAAAAGTTGTTTTTTGCTTTTATCCAAAAGACAAAACGATACTTTTCTATGAAATTTGTATGAAATACTGAGCTATGACGTTAAAGTATTTTAAAGTCATATAGCTTAGGTACTTATTTCTTAAAAAATATCTAAAATTTATTGTATCGATCGATATCGATGAATGAAGGTATAGTTATTTTTCAATATTTTATTGTATTGAAACGTGGAATTTATTTATCTTTGACTTAGGAAACTACCCAATTTTAAGAATATTTCAGAATAGATTACATACTTTTACATTTCAAGACACGTTAATTCATAAGATTATAAAAGTTCTAAGTACTAATGAAGCGCAAGCGACTTTAATTCTTATTTCATCGCAATAAGTACCTATCTCGTGGTGTGATCACATCCTCATCCGATTCAAAATCGAAGAGGTCATCTCGGACATAACTCTTGTTGGCAAAACCTCCCATGTCCACTGAAATCGAGAAAACAATAAAAAATATTAAATCATCATACAAGTAGGCTAGAAACGCTTCGGCATGAGTGGGTTGGCTCGACCGGCCGTGAAACAACCGCAGTGTTGTGTTTCGTTTCACCGTGTTAGGGAGGTTACCGGAGGTAAAATCCTCCCATTCCACTGATCCTCTATCCCTACATCCCTCAAGAACCACATAATTCCATCAACGCACTTACATTAGTCCCTTTATTATTGCGAGTTTCTATATCCTGCCCACGCCTAAAAAGGTGGACTTGGAATTCCTCTACTGGTGCTACGAATGTCTATGAAAAGTGCAAACTGCTTACCATCAGGTTAAAAAAATGACTAAGTATATAGATGCTAGAAATAACGGCTCACTCACGTGAATGTCTCAATTAGAAGAGCTCTACAAGTTTCAAGTCAAAACGGGATTCTTATTCATGAGCGGCGATGTCGCCGGCAGAGGGCGCTCAAGCTCGAGTTATCCATTTGGCTTTGCGACATCTCCGCGACGCATAAGTTGGTCATGAATAAGAGTCCCGTTGTGACTTGAAACTAGTAGAGCTTTTCTCAGTTAATTAATTATTGTGAGTACCTAAGTCGTTATCTATACTCATATTATAAAGAGGTAAAATTTGTAAGTCTGTAAGTTTGTATGTTTGTAAGTTTGTATGTAGGGTGTAATCTTTGGAACCACTGGTCGGATTGGCAAAATTCTTTCACTGAAAGATAGCTACAATGTTCCTGTGTGCTATAGGCTATAAAACATCACGCTACGATTCAATGGAGCCGAGCAGCGGGTAAAACCGCGCGAGATTAGCTGTTTCCAATAATTGTAGCTTGTCTCATAATAGTTACTATTGCAAAATATACGTATAAGATGGTATATATACCTCGTGTAGAGTCATCGTACTTGTCGTCGACCCACTTGTAGTCGTTCTCGGAGTAGAGCGGCGGGAGCGTCTGATGCGGCGCGGGGTACAGGTCCAGGTGGCGCTTCTCATTCTGTATGCTGTCCGTGTCGCCGTATGCCTTCATCCTGGAATGTATAACGTCGATAATTAAAGAAGCAAGCCAGCAAAGCAATGCCCAAGCTTTGCCCTCCCCCCATTCGTCCCAAATCCCCAAATCTCCGAAGCTCTGATACCTAAGAGACGGGCAACGCATTCGTAACACCTTTGGTGTCTTTGGTTAGTGCTAATTGTTTACCATGTCATCTGACTGCTCGTTTTTTACAAAAAAAAGCACAGCCAAATAACATTTCAATAGTTACAAATAGTAATTATACATATTATATATTAAACGTACAATAGTTACAAATTACTATGGAGAAAGGACACTGAGGAAACGTATTCCATACATACTCAACGGATTACCTGAGGATATAAGAAATTAAACCAAAAAAGTAGATTTAAAAGTAAGTTAAAAAAATATCTCTTGCATAATTTATCCGACACATTGATTTGTAATATCATAGTACATAATAATAACTAAGCACTTCATTTGTTAAAATAAATTGTATTTTAATTAGTTAATAAATATAAGTTGATCCCACAGTCAAACTGCTTTTACAGTGTTGTGGGACATTGTCATTAGTTCTTAAGTTTACTCTGTATTTTTCTAATAAATAAATAAAAATAAATAAATTAAATCTATCCTTGTACTTTTACCTTCTGTGTTTTCAGTATATCTTTTTTATTACCTTATATATGTATATGTGTGTCGTACCTGGATAATTAAAATGTATATATTGTTATCTATGTGTTACAAGTCACAAGCGATATTATTTAGAATTCAGAAGTAAAGTAAACCCAAAAAGACATTCAGAGCAGCAGTGTGAATCTGTAAGTATAACTTCATTCTAAACTTCGAATCTGAATCCGCTGTGAGTAGTAGTACACTAGCGCTACACTTGCGAGTTGAACTAAATTGACCGCAACATTTCGATAGATAAAGTATGAGATGGCGTTAAAAGTGGCATTCTAAAATTTAATTTACCCGTCACTTCGACGCTCACTTCGCACTCGAACAAGATTCAAAATTAAACAAATTGTATAGAATCAACGTGCAGATATACTCATCGATTTCTTCGATGCTATTTTGTTTTTTGTACAGGACCAAAATCAATCAACTCGATGTACCTACTGTCTATCTGAATTTGAATAAGTAAGATATGGCTAAAGCTAACCGAGAAAAACAATATATTTTTCGACTTGTTATTTATTACCGTATAATCTCTTTGTTTACCATTTACCTTCACAATGCATTCACTTTTGTTTTTATAATCTTCTGCTTTATATATATAATTCTGATGTACGTGTTATGTCATTGAACTCCTAAACGGCTTGAACGATTTAAATTATTTTTTCATGTACACTTTTTTATGGCATAAGTAGGCAAACGAGCAGACGGATTACCTGATGGTAAGCAATCGGCGCCGCCCGTCTCCATGGGCGGCGCCGATTCGCAACACAACACCAAAGGAGTTATGAGTGCGTTTCCGGCCGGGAATAAGCTATTTAGGGATTTGGAAGGGATAGGGGAGGGGGAGTGATTCTTCCTCCGGTAACCTCAATCACACGGCGAAACACAAGGCTGTGGTTGTCACGCCGTAGTATCACTCCGATCGAGCTGACCCATTCTTGCCGAAGCCTGGCTCTCCCACACTTATATTTGTCTTTCCATACCTGGTGTAATCCTCGAAGCAGCTGAACCTCCATAGAGCGAAGGCAAGCATGGCCATAGAGATGATGACTCCAGCAGCGATCACCAGCCACACCATCAACACCGTCTGGTCGTCGGGGATGGCGTACTCCTGGAAATTAATCACCGTGATATAAGTCTTTTGAATAAGGAACATTTTGGTGGTGGTTTCAATTAATCGCATATTATTTGTAGTAGGTACCTACTATGTATAGTTGACGACTACTGAAAAAAAAAAAATTTTTCTCAATAAATCTGTTAAGGATTTTTATGGGACATCTGCAACACTGAAAGTGTTACAATTTATTGTGTTGTTTGGCGTTAACACGCTGATACTCAATTTATTGCAATGTCATGAAAGTCAACTGTAATCTAACTATAATCATAAAAAACCTATTGCACTTTTCTTAAAACTTCAGATGGCCACAATAATCAATAAAAGCTCATAAAATCCACCACAAAACGTTTCTCAAAAGACCATAAGACATCAAGCACAACTAAGACTCACCGTGATACCAAAAGACCGCAGTCTGTCAGCAAAATCGTCTTTAATGATGTAAGTAGTCCACATGTCATCCAGTTCCTTTGTGGACAGCCTCGGCTCCTTCTCCTCATCCTCTTCTTCATACTGCAAGGGTATACCGAAGGTCACCTCAACGCAGTTCTCATAGTCTGGCCATTGGATGTTGCAGATTGCTGTCCTGGTGATCTGCGTGACTTCATACCTGGAATAGACGAAATCGATTTGGTGAGTTTGGAGAATCGATTTGTTCAATTTTTTGGAATCGATATCGATCGCCTCGACAAATCAGATAGCAATACAATGCAATTGCTGTGGTATCATATTTATAGTTCTATATACTTCAATTGAAGTAATTGGTTTGTAACTGTTTTAATGAAACTAAATAAATAGTGCACTAGTTTCTGTAATTCAATTAGAGCGATCTTACAACTCTGGGGTATCTAAACTTGTGAGTGATCTCATGATCTGAGGGCAAATGAAAATGATAGGATCAGGGCTAGAACAAAGATGTGCTTCGAAGCAATGAGATATGTATGTGGTATTATAATAGTTTTCTTTTTAGCAAACGAGTCGACGGATGACAAGATGGTAAGCAATCTGTGCAATCCACGATATCGAAGAGTTTCATGTGTGTTGCTAGCCTTTTAGGGGACAGGAATATGAGGATTTAGAGGAAGGATTGGATTATTGTGTAGTGTGGAAGAGCTATGCTTCGGCACGAATGGACCGGTTCGACCGGAGTGATATCGCGGCCTCAAAACAACCACAGCGTTGGGTTTGGCCATAAGAGTGAGGTTACCAGACCTTCCTTTCCCTAATCTCTAAATCCCCAAAAACCGAAAAAAAGCCACACCCTTGCAACTCATCTGGTGTAGCTTACCATCAGGTAATCCGTCTGCTGGTTTGCCGCTGTATAATGATAAGAAAGGCCAACAAATATTCAATATTCTCAACAATATGATATTAACTTTTCTACATGCAAAAATTATTTGCATGTAAATGTGTATGATGTGTGTAGTGGACAAAAATGTATTCTCTATAAAAACCTTGTGACATTTGAATCGCATACTAATAACTAATTTAATATCTTTAAAAATAGCATAAGTAAAATAAACAAACAGTTATCTATGCCAACAAATATAAAAAAATCTTCAGAGTTTATTTGTTTGTTTGAACCCGCCAATCTCCGCAATTGCTGATTCGAATTTGATAATGCTTTTTGTGTTCGTTAGCCCATTTATTGAGGAAGACTATGAGACCAATATAAAACATCACGCTGCGATCTTAAAGCCGAACAGCGGGTGAAAAAGCGAAATTAGATTATTACAATAGTTTAAAACAAAGTCAAAAACAAAGGTTAGGTCGTAACTGGCTAATGTATAAGACCTACCTAGACCTACTGCCTATAAACAATACTTTAAACTACTTTGTATACATAAGCTGTGACACCACATTATTATAATCAATAAATAAATAAGACGCTTTCTAAGTCCTACACCCTTATGTACATAATATATGCCTAAATCATAAATGATTGAAAAGAAAGGTCAATATCTATAATAACATCCATTATACCTATATATAATCAGGATTTCAGACGTGCGAAGTCAGGGTGGGTCGCTAGTAAATTGTAAATAAATAATTTTAATTATTATGACGTGGATAGATCATAAAATAAACGATAAACTGCGTTCAGTGTTCAGCATTGGAGAAGTTATAAATAAATCAATGTCAGAGCGACTGAAGGTTATACCATCGCTCATATTTCTATTACATTACTAAGATAAAACTCTTTAAGCATAATGTTCTTTTCTTACACGGGATCCCGGACCTTTGGAAGGCGTATGAGGGGCCGAACCTAACTCGCAGAGGCCCGTTATAGTCAAAATTCAAAGTCAAAATCATTTATTTCAATTAGACCCATACAGGCACTTTTGAACGTCAAACAAAATTTTAAAGATATAAAGTGTCAGTCTGTCCGTCAGTCCTCTTAGTGAAGCTATTTGCTCGTTCCAAAGTGTAGATTCTGATGGAGAAGAGCGAGCAAGAAACTCCATGGTTACTCTTTTTAAATCAGTGTCACATAAAGATTCTTTGATACATTATTTAGTTGGTTTGATTATGTGAAAACAGTGTAACGCGTGTATATAGAGAAACATAAAAAGAAAATAACCTTAAGGACAATAGACAGTCCGAAGCTGACCAGTCCCAATTGACGGCGCCCGTTTACGATAAACGGTTAAACGGTTTTAACCTAAATACGATAGGACATCATATTGTTTATTATTAAAATATCGACTGCATGGTCGGCGCAGTGGCTGGGCAACGGGCTGCCGCGCAACGTATCGCGGTTTCGATGCCCGCACGGAACAACTCTTTGTGTGATCCACAATTTGTTTTTTTGAGTCTGGGTGGGATGCGTTTGTGAAATTGAATGTTTATAAACGCACCCACGACACAAGAGAAAATACTTTAGAATTTTTTGAAAGACATTTCAGTTTTTGAATCTCCTCGACTGGGTTAGCTCCACCTCAAAGAGCACCAGCGTCAAGTGGTGACGTAACGCTACTGAGTGCAGTCCGATTGGTGAGAACTACGATGCATTCTTTTTTTTCAAAATCCGTAGTAAACCAGGAACCGTTATACAGTCTCCATATGTCTGTCTGTCTGTTTTTTTAATGATAGGTCGGCAAACAAACTGACTAATTAGGTACCTGATGGACACATTCGGCGCCACCCATGTACACCAGAGGAATTACGAGTGCGTTGTACGCCTGTACGGTCTCATCGCCGTACATTTTTCTTTTCGTTCTTTTGTTTAAGACGGCGATATATTATACATATGTACCTACCTAAGGTCGTCAAACCTATTTGTCGATAGCTTTTTATTAATCCTTTTGTCAGACGTGTGTTTTTGAGAAATCGGATCGGTGACTTAACCTACATATGTGTTATTATTGTTTGAATAAATGCACTTGAATTTTAATATATGTAAAGTTATTTTTATGTGTGAAGTTACCGGAATCCAATCTTTCACCCCCTCTAATCCCTAACTAGCAATCGCCATCTCCCAAACTCTTATCTCCAAAAGGTCGGTAACGCATTTGAAACTCATTTGCGACCCGCCTCGACTTCGCACGGGTGCAATACTGATACTAAATGTCTCCACTATTTAATGGGTGTTATTATACCTTATAAGCCTTCCTCTTTTATCACTCTATCTTTTAAAAAGACCGCATCAAAATCAGTTGCGTAGTTTTAAAGATTTAAGCATACATAGAGATATAGGAACAGAGAAAGCGACTTTGTTTTATACTATGTAGAACCGTTAAGTATATGATAATATTCAAGTATATAGAATTATGTAATAACTTCTACAAGTGCATAGTTATATAACAATTCTACTAATATTATAAATGCGACAGTTTGTATGTATAGCTAGATGTTTGTTACTCTTTTACATCAAAACTACTGATTAGATCTGAATGAAATTTGGTACAGAGATAGTTTTTTTTTATGTAATAGTTACCTATTACAGTAACCGGCGCCGCCCGATCGACCCTACTCCCTGAAAGGTCGGCAACGCATTCGTAACTGTGTGTATGGACATTTTAGGGATTAGGGTTTTGGAGATTTAGGGATTGGGGACACTTATTCAGACACCACTGATATACGGTGTAGGTAAACATCGTGAGAAAACCTGGACTTATAATTTCAAATTATAAGTTTGAAATCACCAACCCGCATTGAGCAAGCGTGGTGATTAATGCTCTAACCTTCTCAGCATGAGAAGAGGCCTTTGTTCAGCAGTGGGCAGTTATAGGCTGATGATGAAGAATGAGGGATTGGGGAGGGATCGGGGGAGGGGAAGGATTGGGCCTCCGGTAACCTTACTCACACGGCGGAACACAACGCTGTTGTTGTTTCACGCCGGTTTTCTGTGAGGCCGTGGTATCACTTCGGTCGAACCGACCCATTCGTGCCGAAGCACGTCTCTCCCATACTTGAGAAGTGTCGATTAGACTCAGTAATAACACTCTAGGCTAGGATTACAGTCAGTAATAAACTAGTTTTACTTTTCAAATTATGTAGCTAACATTTCGAAGAGTGACGTCATTAAGTGACAGACAAGAAGATGGCTGTCAACATCTTTACAAGCGATAAACAATCTTGTTCTATGACGCACAAGGTATAATTAGCAATAAAACTTGTTTGGAAGTTTGTCTGTTCCATATAATGAATATTCTACATTTTCGACGTACTTTTTTGCTTTCGTATTAATAATAATAAGAAATTATTAAAGCCTAGGTCAACACATATGTTATTACCTACTGTAAGCAAAATTGCACTCTAAATGCATAGTAGGACAGTTATTTTTAGAGTAATGTCTCAGTCATGCAAAAGTGAGGTTGTTTGTAACAGATTAACTTCTAAACTGCTGAATCGATTTTGATGAATTTTGACTCTGAGTTAAGAAAAAGGCATTGACTTTGTGAATGTTCTTATTATTGTTGTAAAAATAATATGCGTTTGTTAGTTATAGATAATAATTTTGACCGATTTTAAACCGTAAGTTATTAAGTCAAATAATAAATAAAAATGGGCCAAGTCGAACTCATTTATTATGTAGAAGTCCTCTTTAAATGCATTCGGTAAAACTTTATAAAGACAACAGAAAACATCAGCTGTCCAAATTTAACTTGTCTTACTATTACTGTTAATGTGCTACTTGCATATTAACAAACAGACAGACAGACAGATAGATGGACAGCTGAGTCTTAGTAATAGGATTCTCGATTCTACATTTTCAGTACGAAACAAGAAGATAAATATTCATTACAATATTAGCGGTCGCCCGCGGATGTCGATTTTACAGTAGGTATTTCAAGAGTTTTTTGTAATTTTCTCTTTATAAAAACCTTTTCTTGACTTCCACAAATAATTCAAGAGCAAAATTAGCCAAATCATTAATAGCTAAAGCCATTATTGAGCTCTATATGATTGTTATATAATTATATAGATGTACTGGTCCATTGATTTGAATAATAGGTAGGTACCTACAAATAAAACACATCTATTATCAGCTACTTTGTTCAAAATATCTTTCGCAAAACAATTCTCTATTTCTATTATATATCGCGACATGTTTATCAATACATAATATGCTGTTATCATTCGTCATAGAGTTATCAATTCGATGATATGCATACAGAAATACATTACGACACTATTTTCCACTGGTACCACTGTCACATCTAGATCTTTCTCTGAGGAGATTATGGAGTATAACTGTGTATCGAAATCTTGACAGGTGAAATGTTTTATTATTAGTCATATCACCTACTAGCTACTCTCACGCAGTTTCACCCGCTGCTCGTCTCCATTGAATCGTAGCGTGATGTTTTATAGCCTATAGCACTCAAGAACATTGTAGCTATCTATCAGTGAAAGAATTTTGGCAATCCGACCAGCGGTTCCAAAGATTACCCCCTACATACAAACTAACAAATTTTACCTCTTTATAATATTAGTATAGATATAGATTATTTTGGTGTGTAGGTATATTTAGACGGATTACCTGATGGTAAGCAATCGGCGCCAACCATTGTCAGTTAGCCTTAATTTAGTTTGAGGTTAAGCCTATATATTCAGTTATCCACCCATATTTTTAGATAGAACATCTAAATAGAACAACTAGATCTCTCTCAATATATTATTTTTCAAAAGTAATTGTTTGACGACGTATTCATTTAGAAAATAACTATAGTTTGCCTGTAAATGAGAGACGGAGTGTTTGACTCTACTAAAACCCTCCCGACCTTATTTTTCACCAGGCCGGGCCCGCGGTACCTTATTGCGCTCACCCCGCCACCCGGCTGAACATTGGCCCAGCAGGGCCCCGTCTGTAGTGGTCAATTGGCGATTTGAGGCACCAGATCACACCTGGACTACCATCTAGTATTACAGCACTTCTTTCACCTAAAGGTTTGTCTGGTAAATATCGCTTTAGGCGATACGACCGCCTTTGTAACCTACACCATTTTTTAACGAAGCCTATGTACCCTTCCATTTTGGTACAATTTCAATAATATGTATATTCTTCTTTCCTTTCACGGGACCACAGGGTCCCGAACAGGAGCCGAAGCCAACTCGCAGAGGCCCGTTGAACAATTTTAATCTAAATGTGATGGGACATCAGCCGGCAATTATCCCTGTATGCACTATAAAAGTGCACCTAAGGACAATCCCCGGTTGATGCAGGACTATTGTGAAATGTGGTAAAAATTTATAGGGTTATAGGTATGGGTTGCTATGGACTGGTGGATATGATAACTGTGGAAATACTATGGCCCCTGCCCCTGACCAATATTGAATACAAATATGTATATTATTATTATTATAACCACGATATGCAAAATTCGTCGAAAAACAAAAACAAAATGAAAGACGTCTCTGTTTCAAGTAACAGCCGTAATGATAACTGCATTGCGTAGTCACGTGACTCCCGTCACGTTCACGTGTCGTGGCCGTGGCTTCAGCTCAGATATTGCTGATCCTAATAATATTTTATCACTAATATTGAGTATTGGTGAAATGCTCACTCCTACAGCTTCTGATTACTCTAAATCTATTTTGGCGATATCTAATCTTCTTAGAACTGATGAGAAATACTCTACGAAAGCCCAAACTAAATATGTAGTAGCAGAAGTACTAGTAAGTGTAGGAGAGCCATGCTTCGGCACGAATGGGTCGGCTCGACCGGAGTGATACCACGGCCTCGCAGAAAACCGGCGTGAAATAACTACAGCGTTGTGTTTCGCCGTGTGAGTGAGGTTACAGGAGGCCCAATCCTTTCTTCCCCCAATCCCTCCTCAAACTCTAAATCTCCAAATGCCTAATCCCTAAAAGGTCGGCAACGCACTCGTAACTCCTCTATTGCGAGTGTCCATGAGCGGCGCTGATTGCTTACCATCAGGTTAACCATCTGCTCGTTTGTCGACCTATTACAAGATCCTACATCGGGTATTAGCCCGCCAGGCACGATCACGTCGCTTGGTCTGAGGATCCTTCTCATCCGATATTAGGTATCTGTACTCTCTGCTCCATAGTTTATTACGAAAAGACACGAAGAAGATCTGTCGATAGTAGAACGATGGGAAAAGAACAAAGCACTTTAATGTTCTTTAGAAGAGTTATACATAAGGATAATGAAAATAATTTGGAATAGTGAATTTAATTCTTGTAGCCATGTATATTGTCAATCAGAATTCGGTAGTTTCCAACTAGTCAACGATACTTTTCTATGAATTTCGTATGAGTATTTTTTTACGTCAAATAGCATGCTTATTTTACAGAAGTTATTAAAATAAATGAAAATATTTAAAATTACTTAAGTATATCGTCAAATAAGTGAATGAGAGTATGATTATATTTTAATCATTCATTGTATTGAAATGTCAATATATATACCTAATTTATTTTTGACCTATAAAACTTCCTACCTAACTAGAACAGCAGTAGTTGAAGTAGATGATATTAAACACATAAAAGTGTAACAGCAGTAAAATTTATTAATATTATTATAATGATAAATGATTGCACCATGGCCAAAGTAAAACTGTTATTGTTTAACGCGATATTAAATATAAAAGATAAGGAATATCGTGCCTTTGCTAATTGTATCGAAGATGATAAGGCAGTGACATTAAATGATAATGAAAATAACAAAACAGGTAAATTGCTTTTTGGAATTATTGATTTTGGAGTCACTATACTGTTACTTACGTGTGTAGGTAAAGCAAATAGTTCATTTGAAGTTGAGCACAAAATAGTTACAAATTGATCAAGATTAATAGTCAGTTTAGTTAACGAACTTTAGATAATTCAAAAGAAATAAAGCAATGGTGCTGTATAGTGGAATCTATAACGTTTTTTATGATGTTATGTGCAAATTAATTATCGGGTGTAAGTGCAAAGAAACAAAGAAAAATAATGAACGAAATCCCAATAAAAATGTAGGTATTGTATAAAAACTCACCATTATCGTAGTCTTCTATATCCTTATTATTTTATATTTAACTTATAATCTTATCTGTAAATCTAACATTTATACTAAGTGAGACGGATTCCAACTATTGTTATGAGGACTTTACACTTATCACATATAAAATTGTCTCTCTGACATTTTGTTTATAACATCTGGGCCAGTCTTTACATCATTAGCGATATGTCAATTTAGGCTTCAAGTATCGATGCCAAATTCTACACAGTCTAAAATGTACAGAGAATAAGGTTGTCTCCCAATCTCATACAAGCTTCTCTTCTGTAAACTTTACCGATTGGTTAACTACTTCGATAGCGTTGTCTGTCGTTATGTCGACTCTTACTGTTTCATTATTATTGTAGTTATCTTTCTTCTTGTCTACCACTACTTCTTCTGCAGTCGATGCATTGTTATTATCTGGCTTAATTTCATCGAGGTTCAAGTCAGACTTCTTCTTAGCTTCTTTACTACAATGTAAATTTCTTTCATTATTAGATACTTGAGGATAATGATGCAATATCGCAGTTGTGTTAAAAGTAATTTTACCATACTTGACTATCTCATGAGGTCGTTTGGCGTGACTAGTACTAGGCACAGCTAAATCTATATCCCTGTCTATATCAGGTGAGTTCGCGGTAGTATAGTCCCTCGTCTCGTCTATAAGTCCTAAAGCTATACGTTTACTTTTCTTAATGTTTTCCATATAACTATTGTGGAGGTTCATATCTACAGTGTTATTATGTTTAAGTGGCAAAGAATTTGGCAGCCGTTGTTGTCTGTCCTCGGCTGTGTATCACAATTGTTTCTGATTTTGCTGTTTGACTATCTGGTCGGTAGCCGCGGCGATGTCGCGCGCGGCATTTGTTAGCTATGTCTGAGACTGCACCATCGAAATGCTGGTTGTCTCCGTAACAATAGTAGGCGCGGGGAACTCTTCAGTGGTCGAGTCGTAGATGGGGAACTCGCAACACAAGACGAACTTCAAAAATCGTGGCACTTCTACATAGATTGCTGGTGGAATCGGTATCAGGGGCGAAGTCGACGCTTTGTAATACAAATAATCTGGGTTATCTCTGTACTTTTCGTCAGCCGATCGTTCGAGGAGCGGTATACCAGATAAGAACAATATGATCGCCGTCGTAAATAATGGAGATAGGATCGCGATCCATTCGATGCCATTAATTACGTTTAGTGATATCACAAATATTCCCCACCACAGCACTACTTCTCCGAAATAGTTCGGATGTCTCGACAGTCCCCAGAGTCCGTCATTGCACCACTTGCCTTGGTTAGCTGGTTCCTGTCTGAATGCAAACTTCTGCAGATCAGCGTATGTCTCGATCAACAACCCGATGACAAATATTCCGGCGCCAGCTGAATCCAATGTTGTCATTGTCTTCGGAGACTTGGGGAAGGAGTGATGCGGCGAGTTCATTATAATAACTGGCAAGCTAACTATGTATACCCATACTGCCTGAAACGTATAGAAGACTGCAAACCTCAGAGTATTACTTTTACGATCCTCGAACTGCTTATCTCTACCTATATGATAGATTCTGTAAATGAGGTAGCCAGAGAGCCTGACTCCCCAGAGGCACACGAAGGCAGTCACCATGAGCTGCCGGCTGTCGTAACTCTTGAGGTGGGAGCCTCCTTGTCCGAGGAAGAAAGTCAACAGGGCTATAATAATAAAGTTAGCCCCGCCAGTGAAGTCAGTCACTTTATCGTTCTGGAACAACGAGGCTATGGTGAAGAACAGGATCTGCATCGCGACCGTCACCATAGCGCTTATAGCGAAGTTGTTCCTGTCTATTAGGGGCTCCATTCTGTGTATATTTCACACTAAATACTGTATTTGGCATCAGGGAACGTTCGAATCGATTCGTTGGCGCAATGCTGCATTTTGGATATTCATTCTTATTATTAACATGTTAATGTTTCGTTTTCGTGCACATCCTTCACAGTTTCCACTATAATCACGCACTGTTTCCTATTAAACTGTATTGCAATAATTTTAATGTATTATTTCGTTTATAAGCGGTTCTATAAGCTCGTCTCGTAAGCTTTACTGAAATAGATTTGACGTTTGCACCGCGCAGGCGTCAGAATTCGGGTTCACGCATGCGCGGAACCTTGAACCTCTCTCGAGACTTTTGGGAGTACTTTTATTGTGATAAACATTGTAAAATATTTTATTAATATAGTTAGTTGTTGTTATACTAATACAATTAGTTAGTGAATGGGTTTTGTCATATAGATTGATACGTAAGTAGGTCAGTATGACGTGGACGTCGCCGAGAATAGAATCCTCTTGTTCGTACACATACCAACGTGTGTGTGGCTACGTACCTACATCTACTATGTATATGTTGTGCGCCTGTATACTAAAACGTTGCATGCGACAAAGTTGAGAGTTCCGCATTTAGAACTATACAATTAGTCCATTCTGTTTTCATATCACCTACTGCGGGGTTTCATGGAAAAAGCGACTTATATGTCTTAAAAACAAAGTAGGTAATCAAACAACAATTATTAAAAGATACCCTATTTTTTGTTTAGAGAGATAGATTATTATATTTTCTTTGTTCGGAGTATTGTTTATTATAAATGAATGCCAATTACTCACAACAACAATATATCGGTAACATAAAAAAGATTATTCTTTTTGTTTTAAATTGCAGATTAAGATTAGATGTATAAATTAAATTTTATTTTCTAGTAATGATCGTCAAATGTGATAAAATTTACAAGTTTTTCAATTTGTATTCATTATTAATGTTATCAGTACCTATTAATAAGGTTGCAAAAAATACTTTTCTTGCTTTTTCGAATTCAGGTGGATTGCTGACGTTTTATCATTATTGAATTAGCGGTTTCTGAGAAACGTATTAACAATTTAGTAGGTATTACATAAAAAAAATCTAGTACTATGTCTACATGTGCAATTATAATTCGACGTCTTCGACTTCGTCTTTGACGTCTTCTTCTGAAGGTTAAAGCGACCGCTTCTCATGCATGATAGTGTGGGTTCGGAACCTGGTAGGTACCAATGTTTATACCTTTTTCGAGTTATATGTACTTACTTTCTATGATTATTTAGACACCACTGACATACGGTGAAGGAAAACATCGAGAGGAATCCTGGACTCATAATTTCTAATTATAAGTTTGCAATCGCCAATCCGCCTTGAGATAGCGAGATGATTAATGCTCAAACCTTCTCCGTATGAGAAGGCCTTTGCTCAGCAGAGGGCACTTATAGGCTGATGATGATGATGTTTATACATCTATTATTATTTTTAATAAATACCCTTCTTTATTTGAAGTCGGTTAAAACTAAATGTTTTGTGTTTTCGATGATTCAGTTGTGATAACATATCACTGGATTATCGTAAAGAGACGTGCTAGACAAAGGAGTGATAAAACAATAAATTTTTATTTTTATTCTGATAAGAATATGTTATGCCTAAAAAACATTGACCTCCGTCGGCGACTGATATTGTAATCGTGAGGGTTCAATTAACAGTGGTAGTAGTTATTAACTTCGATCAATTAAAGTATGGACCTAATTGATATTTGATTAGGTATAATGTATAAGGGCATTGTGTTTCGCTGTGTGAGTGTGGTGATCGGAGGTCCAGTCCTCCCCTCCCCCGATCCCTAAATCTCCAAAACCCTAATCCGCAAAAGGTTGTGTAAGCACTCGTAACCTTTCTGATGGATAATTTATCGTAACACATTTTTTTTATTTGTTTATTAAATTTGTTGGTAGCTGTATCTAAGTTTTATTCAAATAGTATTTTAATTTTAATACTATAAAACTGTACCTAAAAATCTATACTTATATTTAACTATTTAAAAAAATATACATACATATATTTTATAAAACAATTGAAATGAATCGGCCAAATGTTAAGGAAGACGCTATTGGATTTTGATCTAGTGATTAACTCACTCTCTCACACCATTACAGATTGTATGAAGAAGAAAGAATAAAGATGATCAAACCGATTTGTCAGTGATCCGTAGAGCAAAGATAATTAAGAAAATGTAGTAGTGATTTTATCTGGTGTTGTTGATGTGCATGATGTAGGCTTACGCAAGCAACGATTACCGCAAACATTTTATTAAAATCAATAACTATAGAATCAAAAAGCAGGCTTGAAAAACACTGGTGTTCATAGACGGCTTCCCTTGCTTACCATCAGGCCAACCATCTCTTTATTTACGAAATAAAAGAGAAAATTACTTACGTGGTATTTAATCCTTGCTCGATATTGTTGTCTCGGATGTATGCCTTAGCCATGTCAGCTATTAACAGCTGGAAGTCATTCTTAATGTCCTTGAACTGAGCCAAGGTGAGTCCAGCCAGGTTCAAGGTCAGCGTCTCTTTTGGTGGCTGGATAACCGCCTCGGCATCAGGCAGGTCTTCTTGAAGTTCAGGGAGGGGCCCTGAAAGTTAATTTGAATTGTCGTCATCTCTGCTTTTTGACCTGTCTGTTTCTTTCTTTTATCATTAAGCAGCCCATCATTATATTGCACTACTGCACAATATACTTCCCTGGCATAATCGTGATCTCCAAGTGTGGGAGTGCCAAGATTCGACACTAATGGGGCGGCTCGACCAGAGCGAAACCACGGCTTCACAGACAACCAGCGTAAAACAACCACTGCGTTGTGTTTCAACGTGTGACTGATATTACTGGAAGTCAATCCTTCTCCGCCCCTAATCCCTCCCCAATCCCCAAATCACCGAAATCCTAATCCCCAACATGCTATGTAGGCTATGCAATCGTAACTCTTTCTTTGTGGTTGGTGTCCATAGGCAGCGTAGATTGATTTGCATCAATCTATCAACCCGTATACCAGTTTGCCACCCTATCTCATAGCAACATAAACAGCTTAAACTTTTCAATAGTATAAAAAAAAATAGTATAAATGGTTTTCACAAAATAAAGACTTACAGATCATTTTGACAGACATGCTGAACCCAGGCTGCAATTGCCAGTTGATTTGGTTGGCTTGGAACCTGATGAAGACGCGATCTACTCCAGTGAACCTGTATTTGCGTTCTGATGTCAGGCGATGGGCGAATACCAGCCCGTCTGAACCCTCAGCATCTAGACCACCTGAAATTAATCACAAGTTATCATCATCAAGGACTTGGAAGGGGATGTCATCAAACTGCTGAGCAAAGACTTCTTCTCGTACAGAATAGTAATGAGCTTACTGCTCAGCAGCTCAGCTTCAGCATGCGCGCTGAAGGGAGATTGTTGACTTCTTTACAATTATAAGTTAAGCGTTTCTCGTGCTTGCTTAGAGCCTCTAGCTAGACTACCAATAATGAGGCCGACTAGGGTAAATGTCCGCCGTGACATATAGCGGTCAGAAGTTCAAACGTCCTGGGTTTTATTCAGTATGACTGGGACACTCTCTCTAGCCTCAACCTTAATAAATTTAATTAAAGCATACACTACTGCAAGTACTTAAAAATACTATAATAATAGAAATTTAATAAAATTACCTGGTTTAATAAGGACAAAGTCGCCAGCGACTGAATTGAGTGCCAAGCTAGATATGTTTAGCTCAATGCCATGACCTGGTCCATCTAGAATCCAATCAATGACATTGTTTGGAGGGTAGGGACTAGGGAAGTTAGGGGATTGTATGACGGTAGGTGCATCTACAGACAAGGTAAGATGAACAGGTGCCACATGTTTAGCAAAACTATCAGAATTTGGGTCTAATTCGTCCTGGTGAGTAGCAACAAACTGTCTGTTAAGCTGTTCGAGCTCAGCACTGTTCAAATCATCGACCATCTTTGTCCTTTGCTCAACGGCATTCTCTGTTGTTTCAAACACAGCTGCATCTGCATTTTCAGTTTGCTTCTCATCAACCAAACCATCGTCTCCATATGGCTGTGGCTCTTTGATGTCTTCAGTAAATATCTGTTTTATGATACTATCGATATCATCATCTGCGTTTGGTTCAGTATCAGTAAGCTCATCGTAATTATCTTTGTAGTCGATCACTTTTATGTCGTCATCATTTTCTTTTGGTGCAGCAGTGGTTGCAGTTTCTCCCATGTTTTCCTCCTGTTCAACGTTGTCATCAACTTGTTTTGACTCTAATTTGTTTTCATCTTTTTCGTTTTCAGCAAATATTTCTGACAAATTGCTATCTTCGATTTGGACATAATCATCATCTTTATGTTCATCAGAGACAATATCCTCATCTGCTCCTAATTCATCTTTGAAAAGCTCATCATCTTTCTGTTCATCAGATACAATATTCTCATCTGGTACAAAAGCATCAAGGGATTCATCAACTTGCTTAGAATCTTGCGACTCTTGATCAATGTCTTGGTTTTCTTCATCTTCATTAGATTCATCTTCACTTAATTTATTAAATGTTTCAATTAGTTTATCCAAATCAGCGTTGAGGTCGGCATATACTTTTGCCGGCGTGTCTTCCTCAATATCTTCATTATTTTCACTAAATACATCTTCATCGCTCTTTTCTTGGTCTTGTTCATTAGAAGTGTCAAAATCGTTGTCATCGAACTCATTATTCATTTCCGATAAAAGTTTGCTTGTCTCTTCAATGATGTCATCAATATTTTTTTCAGTAGCGGGTAGATCTTCTGACGGCTTCTCTTCATCGAGGGTATCTTTTTCGCTGTTAAGTATATCTTCAGTCTCCTTAAATATATCTTCATCATTTTCAGCTGCTGGCACTGGTAGCGGGTCAACATCATCGGCCATTGCATCGCGCCATAAGGGATTATCAGCCTCAAAATCTGGATAGTCTTCATTACTTTGTTCAGGGGAATCGTACTTATCAGGTTCTTCTAGGGGCAGAACTTTGTGTTCTTCAAGACTTTCATCTTCTACCTTATCAGTCTTAACTTCTTCTTCAGCAGGTAACTCTTGATTTTCTTCAGCTGGTAGTTCTTGATTTTCTTCTCCTTGTTCCTTCGATCTGTTATCTTCGATCTGATAGTCTGGTATGGCGTTAAAATCTGTGATTGTTGACGTTGGTACACCTACACCGGCATCAATATCATCTGATCTTGGTAGAGGTTGTGTGTCTGGATCTTGTTGTACATCGTCTATTTCTGCCGACTTGCTTGTATCTACTTGTTTTACGTCCGCGTTTTCATCATTGGAATCGACGTATGTGTCGTAGAAACTGTCGTAATCATTTTGAAAGTAATCTGGATTCGCATCGTCCTCTTGCGCTGGAACAATGAAATAATACATGTTAGTGTAAAATGAATTTAAAACACAATACTGCTTAAAATTCCGTATAGACCGTTTTTCCTTCCACCTTAAAATAAAGTTTTCTACTATAATTAAATATTTGAAAACTATAATAATAATCATATTGGTTAGCCCGTTCGTGGTTTGGTTGGCAAAAAATTCAAGGCATTTATTTTTTATAAACACTACAATACATAGTATAAAATGAGGTCACTTTCTCTGGCCCTATATCTAAAATACACATACAGGGTGTAAAAAGACACTTAACGAAGCCGAAAGCCACGTATTCTACCCATTATTTGGATCATTTTTTTCTTTAAGACCATAGCTGGGACTCCACGGGTTCTCGAGATATTGAAAGTCAAAGATGCATTTTAAATTTTTTTTTTTGCTCAATCGAATTCTAAGTATTTTTACATTTTTTTTTCCAAAGAAACATTACCTGAATTTTCGATTTTCCTAAATAAATTACGCATTTGAAGTTACGAACAGTAATGTACGTAATAAATAAACGCAGACCCGCACAAAAAACATCGTGCATCTCAGTAGGATTTTTATTTTACAGAATTGTTTTGTTGTTGCGAAGTAAAACGTCGACCTACGTACTTATCACAGCGTTTTTACTTTACATAGCGCGCAATATTTTTTTTTTTTTTGATACCTATCTAAGATTAAATGCGTTTTCCAGTGATAATTTTAGCGTAAAGCTACTTAGTTAGAACTGCAGTATGCGTAGTTAACGGCTTCGTTAAGTGTCTTTTTACACCCAGTATGTAGATTTTGATGTGTCTGATTGAATAGAAAAGTTTATAATATGTATAATATATTATATATTATATTATATTAAGTTCCTATATCCCCTAGGTGGGGCAGAGGGCTTCCACAGTATTTTTCCATTTGGACCTATCTTGGGCTATGTGCTTAATTTCGGACCAGGACAGTCCTATCCTCCTTATTTCCGCCGCCACTGTGCGCCGCCACGTTTGCTTAGGACGGCCAACTTTTCGCCTGCCTTGTGGTGTCCACTCTAGAGCTTGTCTTGGTATGTGTGTGGGACCTCTCCTGAGAGTGTGCCCTATCCATGACCACTTTCGGCGTGTAATTTGCTTGTCTATTGGCATTTCCCGGCACGCCTCCCACAAGCGTTCGTTCGAGATCTTCTCTGGCCAGAAAATGCCAAGTATCTGCCGAAGGCAGCGGTTGACGAAGACCTGGATTAAGTGAGTGATATCCTTTGTTACCTTCCACGTTTCGCACCCATAGAGTAAGACGGACTTGACGTTAGATCGGAATATGTATAATAACATCCATTAAATAGTTAAGAATTTTATTATCATTATTGCACCCTTGCTAAACCGGGGCGGGTCGCTAGTATGGTCAATCAGACCAACGAAAATTACTTCGACGTTGCCGCTCTTACATAGAAATTAAATAAATTGAATTTACAACATACTAGTGACTATTATGTACCTACTTATATATAAAGACTATTTATAAGTATGTAGTCATTCGGTTTTACAACAATTAGTTCACAAATACAATACCAGTTATTTCGATACGTGCTGTTTGCAACCGCAAAGTTAACGAAAACTCAGCCGGGATTATGGGGCTATATTGCGCAATATATACCGTGGTCTCGGCCTTGGGCAGGAGAAGGATTGGGGGGGGGGGGGTTTAGTCTGTAAGAGTCTGACTCTCCCTCTGGCCCCACCTAGGGCGAGAGAGATATGGATATATATATTTAATCCCGTTTAATTAAAATTATAGATCTAAAGAGGTCACACGATGATTTGTAGCTAAACAAATCATATCATCAGCCTATAAATGCCCTCTGCTGAGCAAAGGCCTCTTCTCACAAGGAGAAGGTTTCAGCAGTAATCACCATACTTCCTCAAGGTAAATTGGCGATTTCAAACTTATAATTAGAAATTATAAGTCCTGCTTTCCTCACGATGTTTTCCTTTACCGTATGTCAGTGGTGTATAATCATGGAAAGTACATATAACTCGGAAAAAGTCGCATTGGTTCTTGCCAGGTTTCGAACCTTCGTGCACGAAAAGCGGGCGCCATTACCTCCGGGTCACCACTACTACGACTAATAGAAATAAGTAATTCTATAGAAGTATTTTTCAGGCAAGAAATAACAATAATTAAGTGAATGACTAATGGCTACCAGACTATTTAAATACTGATTTAAATAAACAACTATAGTAATACATGAGTAAAGACATTTGTATTAATAATTTATTGTCACTGTGACTCATTATGAACCTTTTGCATATCATTTGGTCCTTTAAGACAGTACAGAATAAACGGTAAGAAATCAACGCAAAATACTTATTGCAGTTTTCAGAAAAATGTTTACTGTAGCACTTTTAAGGAAAACAAAAAAAGATTTTACTTTTCATTTAAATAGAGATATGAATCTAGAAATATGAAACGAGGTATATTTTATAAAGCATTGAACTGAGCCTCTGAAATCCCGGAGACAGTTTTAACACTAGTTATCAGGCTCATTTGAAGATTGCGATTTTTTAATTTATAATAGTTTAAGTTTCCTTACGATGTTTTCCTTCACCGTAATTTCAGTGCTGTCTTAATCATCTTGAAAATTAACTAAGTGTAACTCGGAAAAAGGTCACTTCAGTAGTACTAGCAAAGACTAAATTCTAGACCATCACGACTTCAAAAAATTATATTATGGGAGAAAAATAACAGATTAATATGTATCGAAACTGACACGACACGACACGATAGTTAGAATGCCTTTTAATTTTGCCTTTTTTTTATTTACGTTTATTAGGGATAGTTTTGTGGAAATGTATTAGCCTGTTAGTTTAATTAAGGTTCTTTGTGCTTATGTTCTTTTGTTTTTCTTTGTCTAAATTATTTTACGGTTATTACCCGGATATTGTGTTATAAGTTTACTAATAATATGTAACTGCATTTATCGTATTAGGTGTGCCTGTAATGATGAATGTAATGTTTAAATATAAATAAATAAATAAATAAAAATAATTTATTTACATAAACGATATAGTTACATACGAATATAACATTGGCTTTATACAGTGCGTGTACATTAACCAAGTAATTATAAATAGTTTTAAAATAGATTTCTATAAATAAAAATTAAACCGCATAACGAATTCATGATCGATCGGTTACAAATTTAATAAGTGCGTATTACTCATTTTATTCATTTAGGTGTTGGAGAGCCAAGCTTCGGCACGAATGGGTCGGATCGAACCCGTGGATACCACGGTCTTACAGAAAACCAGCGTCAAGCAACTACAGCGTTATATTTCGCCGTGTGAATGAGATTACCGGAGACCTAATCCTTCCGGAGTAGTCCTTAGTCATGTCCTACTTCAGGAGGTACATCAAACTATATAAAAAATATTCATAGAATTTAAATGCTATTATTTCCTTATAGATTTATATATTTAGAGTTTCTTGCTCGTTCTTCTCCATCGGAATCTATACTTTGGAACGAGCAAATAGCTTCACTAAGAGGAGCTGACTGACAGACTGACACTATATCTTCAAAAATTTGTTTGACGTTTAAAAGTGCCTGTAAAGGTCTAATTGGAATAAATGATTTTTGACTTTTGACTTATAGCGTTGAAAAGAGTATGTACCAACTGCATATAAAAGTCTTTTTTGAAGAAATGCGATACGTATATCTTTATTATCGACCTCTAGTCTTCGGTGTAATCAATAAAATTGTTATTGTGTCTCGTTGGAGATGTAAATGATAAATAATAGAATGTTACATTAATTAGTACATACATGAATGATAACCTTCAGGTTGCTTGCAAGTGTGGGTATATAAATATATGTATTATGTAAGTTTGTAGGCATATTGTTATTGCATTAAAATTACTAGTAAACTTCGTATTTACTCAGCACTAATGATAAAACTAGCTTAGGTGTGTGTTATGCTCAATAATGTACCACGGAATTGTGTACACAATGAAGCAGGAGTAGGAACGGGGTGGGTTTTTAGTAACCTATTAAGTAAGTGTCTGACACTCAAGAGCGGATCCAGCACTGACACTAGGAGGGGGTCACATATAGTACGTGATCAAGTCAATAACTTAAATCTTATAACAATAAATACAAGGAAAAGTTTGGTATTTTATGAATGCACGTAATTACACTGCTTGACACAATGGTTAGGTTAACAGTCTTGGAACCAGCCCAGGGAGTGGTCATGACCCCCGTGATCCAACCCCAGGATCCGCCGTTGCTGACACTACCTTTCGCCTAATCACTGGACATCAAGGTTCTGGAATTGATGTCATTTAACTCTCTCATAAATAAAGCTTAGGTGCGTGTAAGTCTAGTCTATAATATATCTCAGTGCTAGTTTTCATCAAAATTCATTAAATAGTTTTTACGTGAAAGAATAACAAAGAACCATTATCAGGTACTAACATTATTAGGTATAAACTTTAGCGTTAATAAGTAATAGTTAGTTATAACACTCTTCGTGGACTATGGCTGAAATTAAATTAAGTATTTGTTTAAAGATCTGTTAGTTTAAACCATGTTTTTTTTTATTATATAATCTGGAGAATTAAACCATATAATCAGCTTATTCGCAATATTATATTACAAGTAAGCGGTGTTAGAACCCACCAGCCATCTTCCAATTTTCTCATCAAACCAGCTCGATAGCTTCATTCAAGTCTACAGTTGACGCAGTGCAGTCGTTGGGCAACTGGCTTTCATAAGCGGAACTACTCCTTGTGTGATCCACAAATTGTTGTTCCTTGTCTAAGTGTGATGTGTATGTGACATTGTATGTTTGCACCCACGACAGAAAATCCTAGTGTAGGGCCACGTTTGGTATTGTATTGTCATCCAATCTACATCTAATTACCAAGTTTCATGTGTGTGTAATTCAGATTCTTAGAGTTTTTTTATTTTTTTATTTAATAGGTCGGCAAACCAGCAGACGGATTACCTGATGGTAAGCAATCAGCGCCGCCCATGAACACTCGCAACGTAGGAGTTACAAGTGCGTTGCCGACCTTTTAGGGATTAGGGATTTGGAGATTTAGGGATTTAGGAGGGATTGGGGGAGGGGAAGGATTGGGCCTCCGGTAACCTCACTCACACGGCGAAACACAACGCTGTGGTTATTTCACGCCGGTTTTCTGTGAGGCCATGGTGATCACTCCGGTCAAGCCGACCCATTCGTGCCGAAGCATGGCTCTCCCACACTTTATAAGCATAGGTTTTTATTTACAGGTCGATGTAGTTATAGGTACATTTAAGTTAAAATTAAGGAAAACTTTAGGACAAAATTAACCGGAAATATAGGTAGGTAAGTATCATCAACTTTCCTTCCCTTTATTCTACTAATAATGTAGGTAGGTACTACTTTTATTTATTTTTTCACAGCTTCCGTATTAAATGTATTGTTTTTGATGAAGAAACAAAGTTCATTAGTTAATCACAGACAAATATTTGAATACTACAATAAGTTAAATGTGAAACTTAAAAATTAAAGGATTGGTCCTCCGATAACCTCACTTGCACGACGAAACCCAACGCTGTGGTTGTTTCACGCCGGTTTTCTGTGAGGCCGTGGTATCACTCCGGTCGAGCCGACCCATTCGTGCCGAAGCATGGCTCTCCCACACTTAATGTATTAGCAGGAAAATAGCTAAATAATATAGTTTTATCTAAATTGTAAAGAGGTTTTTAATTGAGGAATTAATACTAATTATGTAGGTCTGTATTGTGACGGTTAAAACTGCGAATGTATACAAAATGGATTTCAAAATTACTTCAAAGTCAAAATTGAAACATCGTTTATTTAAATTAGACCCTTACAGGAACTTTTGAACGCCAAATAAAATTTTATAAGGTGTGTCGGTCAGTCCTCTTAGTGAAGCTATTTGCTCGTTCCAAAGTGTAGATTCCGATGGAGAAGAACGAGCAAGAAACTCCATGGTTACTCTTTTTAAATCAGTTTCACATACAGATTCCTTTTACAAACAGTTGGTTCAATTATGTGAGAACAGTGTAACACTATCGTGCCTTCCTTATTAAGTAATTGGATTCGTAGTATTATACATATATGTATAGTTGGTTATGCCAGATGAAATCTCTGAAAATATTGCGAAATCCCCAATAGTGGGATAATTCCTGATTTAAAATACTTAACGGAAATATGTTCGTACGTGTTTGGCCGTGTGAGTGAGGTTACTGGATGCTTTTGCCTCTGATGAGGAATAACCCAGTTGTGTATATCATATTTTATTGAAATAAAATAATTAATTTAAATATAGAAACTGACTACAAGGCACCAAATATTCCGAGCTAATAAACTTAGGAAGCGGGAATTAATTTGACTTGTAAAATGTAAAGTCGTGGTGGCCCCGAGAAAGCAGCCCGCTTCTCATGCATGAGGGTGTGGGTTCGAAACCTGGCAAGTACCAATGTGACTTTTCCGAGTTATATGTATTTTCTATGGTTATTTAGACACCACTGACACATGGTGAAGGTAAACATCGTGAGGAAACCTGGACTTATAATTTCTAATTATAAGTTTGAAATCGCCAACCCGCATTGAGTAATCGTGGTGATTAATGCTCTAACCTTCTCCGTATGATTAGAGGCCTTTGCTCAGTAGTGGGCACTTATAGGCTGATGATGATGATGATGATGATGAAAATGTAAAGAAGTAGAACACACAGAGAAAATACATAAAATATACCACGGGAACGGGAATGTTATTGTAATTTTGAAGCCACTAAAATTAATATTCGTCACCGAAGTCTAGCAAAACAACAGATTATAGATGAATCATTTGTACGTTATAAGTGTAGTAATTATTATACTTTTGTTTTCCTTGTTGTAACATTAGTTTTATTAGAATACAATTTGACGGCTAAATATATTAGTTATTTTATAATAATAAAGGATTTTTTTTTATTTAGTAATAGGTAGGCGTTTGGTCGCAACCACACCTGGTGGTTTACCACCAGGTAGCGATGATGCTACCTACGATGGATTAATGATGAAGAATGGAGACACCCAGGTCATTCCCGGGGAACAAAGACTCCGGCAAAGAATTCTGTTATTTTTTCTCTTTTTCTCATACAATTATACATACACACACACCCAGACCCGGAACAACAATTTGTGGATCACACAAAGAGTTGTTCCGTTTGAGAATCAATCCCGCAACACGATTCACGACGGCTGATCAACCGTGCAGTCATCCTTAGCGCTTCTGATTATAAAACTCGAGGAGAACCGCTTCGTGCGTGTGGATGGGATATTTACTATGAAGAGATGATGTTTTGCCGATTGTCTGGTGGTTCTATGGTGGAAAGGATTAAGGGAATCAAGGTGTGTAGGTCCCTCGAACATTATCGGGAATGTATCCGATAAATAACGGAAAGGCTCGTAAATGCGCCTGTGTTTGAGGTTTTGAAGTCGGAACTCCACTAGCGCACAGTCATCAATACTTAGGTACATTTTTGTGCAACGTTTTCCTTACAATTTTATTTCAATGAATTTTTAAGTTTATAACTAAACTAGCGTTAGGTTCCGGCCGGCATTTGTATTGTTGAGCATAGGATCCATTTCTGGCAATAAACACAGCGTATGGTGCTCAGAGTTTTTTTTTTGACAGTGGTAAATCATCAAATGACTTCTCTCGCCGAGTCTGACTAAAACCTCCCCCGTCCCTCCGTTCCTTCTTCTGCTCTGGGCCAAGGTCGCGGTGCCTCATTGCGCATGCCCTGCAACCTCGGCTGAACATCAGTCTTATAGGGCCCCGTCTGAACATCAGCCTTATACGGCCCCATCAGACTTATAGGGCCGCGGTGCCTTAATGACTACACAGTTGACACGGCGGCGACTGGGCAACTCGCTTTCGTGGAGCGTTTGTTACATTAGCGTTAGCGTTCCCTGCCTAGGTCTGATTTGTATATGAAATTGTATGCTTGTAAATGCAGGCACGATACTAAATAATAATTACTATATGTATGGGCCTTTTTTTGTGAGGGGAAAATCATCAAATGACTTTTCCCGCCCAGGGCCGGCGGGAGGGAGTGTCAGACTCTTACTGACTAAAAACCCCCCTGTTCCTTCTCCTGCTCTAGGCCGAGGTCGCGGTGCCTCATTGCGCTTACCCCGCAACCCCGGCTGAACATCAGCCCTATGGGGCCACGTCTGTGGTGGTCTATTGGCTCTTCGAGGCGGAACGCTACGCGCCGTACGCTCGGGTATATGTATGAACCTAAGATTTAAAAATATAAGTAAATATCATAATTCCTCACTGCATATACCTGGGTAATTTGAGCAACACCTAATACCATTATGTATGTAGAATATTTCTTTGTTGGTTACCACGCTCCATCGTAGATCGCATCATCGCTTGCCGTCAGTCATGATACCGGCCGAATGCCTACCCAGTTCGAAACAAAAAAAATGTCACCAACGCAATCTGATAGCAATATTGAACACGCAACCATCACTATTCACTATCAATGATAAAACAAAGGAATAATGACGTCAGAAATTATTATCTATAACAGAAATAATGATATGTATGTAAAACCGGTAATATAATGTAACCTATATTATTTGTTATATGTACTTACATACAGTTTAGAGCACCATCTATACTAATAATATTATAAAGAGGTAAAATTTGTAAGTTTGTATGTAGGGGGTAATCTTTGGAACCGCTGGTCGGATTGCCAAAAGTCTTTCACTGATAGATAGCTACAATGTTCCTGGGTGCTATAGGCTGTAAAACATCACGCTACGATCAAATTTAGTCGAACAGCGGGTGGAACACCGCGAGAGTAGCTAGTCAAGTCAAGGAAAAGCTGGTTTACATCCGTAGCACGTCATGCACAAAGGTCCAGCTGAAAACCAGCGTCAGGCCCAAGTGGTCTGGCATTTATGCTGAACTGGACTTGTTTGGCGCAGCCGTGAGGCACACAGTTATGTAGTTTTCTTATTTTTTTCTTTTATATTAAATAACCTAATTAATTTAAACCACTTTACACTTAATTAATAACCAATACTATGTCTGTGTGCACATGGTTTGTGTCAATAAACTTTTTTCTTTCTTTCTTTCTTTCTGTCTTTCTTTCTAGTCTTTAAATATAAGTAGATAATTTTATTAAATCAAAATTGTTTTTCTGCTCTCTACATAGTATAAAACAAAGTCGCTTTTTCTGTCCCTATATCCCTATGTAGGCCTAAATCTCGGAAACTACGCTACAGATTTTAATGCGTTTTTTTCATAGTTTCACACACACACACACACACACACACACACACACACACACACAATTTATCAACAGTACCTAAGTGTTTATGTATATTTAAACCTATTTACACACACAAGCAGTGATAAGCACCTCAACAATATAACAAAAGAAATTACCTACTACTTTATTTCCTTATTAAAACGACAACAAGGATGTTTAAAAATGAATTAAAAATATAATGTAAATCTATACTATAATATTATAAACAGGTAAAATTTGTAAGTTTGTATGTAGGGGGTAATCTTTGGAACACTGATAGATAGGTACAATCTTTCCGAGTGCTATAGGCTATAAAACATTACGCTACGGTCAAATGGAGCTGAGCAGCGGGTGAAACCGCGCGAGAGTAGCTTGTCTACATATAAGTAAGTACAATGATTAATAATGTTTTCATGATTTTCTTTTTCCTTTTTCTAACTAAGGGCGCATAAAGAACGGACTGCCTCTATGGTGTAGCATACACGGTCGACTGCACGGTTGGTGCGGTGGCTGGGCAACTGGCTGCCGTGCAACGTGTTGCGGGTTCGATTTCCGCACGGAACAACACTTTGTATGATCCACAAATTGTTGTTTCGGGTCTGGGTGTCACGTGTGTATCTTCCAAATTTTGTTTGACGTTCAAAAGTGCCTGTAAAGGTCTAATTGGAATAAATGATTTTTGACTTTTTTTTTACTTATGAAACAAAGTCGCTTTCCCGGTGTCTATGTATGTGTATGTGCGCTTAAATAAAAAACTACGAAACGATTTTGATGCGGTTTTAAAATGTAATTATATATAAAAATGGATCGTAAAATGTGTTTTGATTTCCCTAATTTGACTCGTTTAAACAAAGAATTTGTTTAAAATATGTTTTATGGTCAAAAATACGTGTACCAGTGACTTCATTATCACTCACCTACTTAGAATTCTTATCGAACAGCGCGAGACGCTAGTACGAATACATTATAATGACTTTGGCCTTATTTTGGAGAAGATAATGAAATTATTCACAATTTGTTTTATTTTGCGAGGGTAGGCCTGACATAGTAGGCGACATTCCGAGCGCCGGGTCTGCGGTCGGCGAGCAAGGGTAGCCTGTCGTCTGATCAGAACCAGACCCTGAGCATGCGGCGCGTAAGTTCCGCTCGCTCTATTAAGTCTAGAGCAGGAGAAGGAAGGGGAGGGGGGTTAGCCAGTAAGAGTCTGACACTCCCTCTCGCCACATTCTGGGTGAGAAAAGGGATTTGTCGATTATCTTCCCTCAAAAAAATACAGTAATAAAATTACAAGATACATTAATCACGATTTTTCATTTGCCAGCCAGGCCAGTAGACTACCGGCTCAAGATCAGCACCAACCAAAAATTGAACATTAGTAAAACAAGTGTGGGAGAGCCGAACGGCATGAATGGTTTTGTTGGATGCCACGGTCTCATGGAGAACCGGCGTGAAACAACTATAGCGTTGTGTTTCGCCGTGTGAATGACGCTACTGGAGGCATAATCCTTAGCCACCCTAATACTTAAATTTCCGAAACCTAATCCCTAAAAAGGCCGACTACGCACTTGTATCTTACTTCTTTAGTATTGCAGGTGTCCATAGGAGGCGCCGATCGCTTACCCTCAGGTAATCCGTCTGCCTTACCACGTAAATAAAATGGTTATTAATCATTCATAACTAAAGGATAATTATTATCTTATTCTGTTTACATTCCTATTCCTAGAAGATGTTTTGAGCAAGCACCGTTATCAACAAACATTATATAAGTTATCTGTGTAGCGTGTTGACAATTGGAGCGCGGGTAAAACCTACTCAATTATTGCAAAACACGCTTAACTTATAAGAAATCTTTCTTTTAGCTAGGGTTGTGGGTTAAGCGCAATACGGTTACCGCGACTTCGGCCTAGAGCAGGAGAAGGAACTGGGTGTTTTTAATAAGTAAGAGTCTTTTTTTTATGTAATAGATTGACAAACGATCTGACGGATTACCTGATGGTAAGCAATCAGCGCCGCCCGTGGACACCCAACGGAGGAGTTACGAGTGCGTTGCCGACCTTTTAGGGATTAGGGATTGAGGAGAGATTGGATGAGGGGAAGAATTGGGCCTCACTCGCACAGCGAAATACAACGCTGTGGTTGTTTCACGCCGGTTTTCTATGAGGCATATAGCATTTACAAGCAAACTAAAACGTGAATGAACACCCTACAAAAAAGATGAGAATACCTTACAAATATTTGTTGACAAAATCTTTTCGCTTTTACATCGAAAACTGCTTAACTAATATTGATAAAAGCTGCTAAATATACGAAAGACGTGATCCTGGAGATATTAACCTCCAACATATTTTTTTTCTTAATAATTATATCATTTTGGCATGTGCTACGACTAGTTTCTGTAAGCCAGACAATAATCCAGTATATTAAGGATATAAACAAAATATAAATATTCTTTTTTTTTCGATAGCATCTTGTTTTCCTTGTAACACACATGGTGTCTAACTGGATTGACTAGTGCTTGATCGTGATCTAAATTAATTATTAGATATTAGTATTTAATTTATTTAAATATTTTTACTAAAACATCTGTTGAATGTTTTTGTGCGATCTGAGATGTGACCTTAGAACAGTATCAATAAATTATCATATTCTGCAATATTTTTTTTTTATGATTATTGGCGTAATAATAGTCTAGTGGTAGTAGATGATGCGACCTACGATGAAGTCCGCTTCCCCATAATCAACCTATTCACTCTGGTCTTAAAGACACCCAGGCCATACCTTTCGAGGAACACAGTCTCCAGCTAAGAATAAAACTCGTTAGCGAATCTGACTATAAAACTGGAGGATCCACCATTTATTTAACACTAGCTTTTGCCCGCGACTCCTTTCGCGTGGAACATTGACTTCCTGTAGATTTTTGGTATAAAAATCTATCTATCCTTTCTCGAGTTCCAAACTATGTTTGTCTCAAATTTCACAGAAATCAGTTCAGTAGTTTAGGCGTGAAGAAAAGACAGAGTTAATTTCAAATTAATAATATGAGTTTGGATTTGTGAGGGGAAAATCATCGAACGACTTTTCCTGCCCTGAGTGGAGCGACAGAGAGTGTCAGACCCTTACGGACTAAAACCCACCCCATTCCTGCTCCTGCTCTAGGCCGAGGCCGCAGTGCCTTATTGAGTTTAGCCCCGCAACCGCGGCTGTAGGATAAACAGTCTAGAATAACACATAGGCGATAACGTGAGCGAATCCACAGCCAGGAGCTAGCGATAGTATAAAACTTTCCTTCTACTTATCAATTATTAATTACTAAGTCACATGATTAATACAGAATATTGTTGCGATTTAACCCCGTGACCTCTCACCCGCTGGTAATCCTATCGCTGCTTAGATTACATTCCTGAAACGCACGTTATCGACTTACTACGCCTTATTAAGCAAATACTTGTGTTAAGAAATACATGGTCTATAAATGGAATCAAATACTTAATAGGGATTTTCAGGTTTGCTTTTTTGGCAGTGCACTTTTCATGCGCAAAACGAACTAGCATAAATTAGCAGATTTTAACTTTTTTATGAGTTAGTTACCAAGGAGTTCAATGTTGTAAAAGTTATAACACTTTCGCTTCTTATGCATGTAAAAATGATTTCGTTTTTTTCTTTTTCTCTTTTAAGACGTTGCTTGCCCCACACTAGGACTATCTCCTGTGTCGTGGGTGCGATTACAAACATACAATTTCACATACACATGACATTCAGACCCGGAAAAACAATTTGTGGATCACACAAAGAGTGGTTCCGTGCGGGAAATGAACCCGCGACACGTTGCACAGCAGCCAGTTGCCCAGCCACCGCACCAACTTTTCATCATCATTCGTGCCGAAGCATGGCTCTCCTGGCGAAGTTTAAGTGTTTTAAAACTTCTGGGGAAAAAAGTCAAAACAAAAAGTATTTAATTCAATACCTAAGAATCTTATAAGTTCACAACAAAAACAAAATAAATGAATACTTATCTCCCATGTATTATAGATCATTCGTACATTAAATTTATTAAAATACTTAACTCATTTGTTTATTTGGAAAAATATGTGAGTCAGTTCGTGATAAGAAACTGTACAGGAAATATTCCGTTATCAAAGTTACTTACGTTTTATTTTATTTACCAAGTAAAAGCAAGCGACTTTTATGAATCAGTTTCTTCAGAGAAAGCTACAGAACTAGACTTAGGGTTGATTTTTCAATGGTCAGATAAAAGTTACCTGGGGAATAATTATGATGCTGTCGTGTCCGAATGTTTGTATAAGACAGTGACAGCAACAATTTGATTCCTCAGATAACATTTATCTGACTATTGATAAATCAGCCCAGCCGAATAAACTATTATATATTTTTTTATATAATAAGTCGGGAAACGAGCAGACGTAATACCTGAAGGAAAGCAATCAGCTCTGCCCATGGACATTCGAAATAAATAAGGAGTTACTACAAGTGCGTTACCGACCTCTGGTAGGTCATTAGGGATTTCAGGATAGGGCATTTTAAGATTGAAGATGAGGTCCAAAACATAACGTAATTGTTGTTTCACGCCAGTTTTCCATGAAACCGTGGTATCACCCCGGTTGAGCCATATAGGTACATTCTATTGACCTTTAAAAACATTAAAAAGAAAAATATTTTATGATATAGATGCTTTTTGTTGAGGTTCCATTCCATTTAGCATATAGCAAATAGCTTCACTAAGAGGACTGACCGACAGACTGACACTTTATATCTTTAAAATTTTCTTTGACGTTCAAAAGTGCCTGTATGGGTCTAATTGAAATAAATGATTTTGACTTTGATTTTCTCACTCTGCCTGAGACAAGAGGAAATGTCAGACTCTTACTGACTAAAAACCAATCCCTTCTTTGTTACATCATTTAGTCAATCGCTCTGAAAAGTTCTAGAAAAACAAAGATATATATTTTATATTTTATAGAACACAGTTGAATAATTACTTTACAGCTACTAGTCACGGCCGGGGAACATAATCCGAGACGTAAAGATTACAAGTAATCAGTTTACAATACAAGCTAACGTCGTAAATTACTGGACAGATTATGATAAACTTGTTTGTTCCGCAGTTAGGTAGCAATTTATTTTTTTCTCTACCTAACGTTATTTATATTGCTATATCGAATAATTCATTAATTAAAAAGTTATTTATTTTAACACAGACAACATTAGCCTTTAGCCATTGTAGCTTGGCGGCATGGTTGACGCGGGTTCGATTCCCGCACGAAGTTATTCTTTGTATGATCTACAAATTGTTGGCCGGCTCTGGGTGTGATGTGTATGTCTGATTATAGCGTCGCGTCACAAGATCGAATCGTTGTGTGTGTGTGTTTGAAAAATGATAAATAAAAAGTATAAAATAAATAACCAGCGGTCAACTAAGACGTTTCTAATGATATGTCATTTGTCGAATTCTGATCAGTAGTTTAGAAGTTACGAGGGAACAGATGAACATACATACAAACATACATATATACATACATACATGGCCTGTCAAAATCACAACCCTCCTTTTGAGTTGCCGTAGTCGGGTAAAAAACAAACGTTTGGAACGTCAAAATAGAATAATAGTCAGTCAGTCAGTCCTTCAGTAAAGCTAGGTGCTCGTTTCAAAGTGTAGATTGTTTTTTTCACTGAAGTTCGTTTTTAATGTGATAAAGCAACAAACTCTCGTGTCTGCTCGTTTGCTCACCTGATGGTAAGCAAGTCGTCACCGCCCATGGACATCCGACAAGCAACACCAGTGTAGTTAGGGATTAAGGGTTCAATCGACCAATGTGCTTAATAAAAATAGTACAGAATAAATCTTTTTCCCACAACTAACAACTAATAGAAGGAAACTAAATAAATATTTGTGTGTCTATCGCGATAGTTAACATGAATATACGCTGTTATCATTATGTTATCAACAGCTACACTGATCCTTATCAATAACAAGAAAACCAATAATCTACCACAAAGAATATTTATGACATTTTTGACGCAGATCAACTTACAACAAAATGTGTAATTTCTATAATTAATTTTGTACCTAATTATAAACAGCAGATTTCATTATCTATTGAAGATGATGAAGGTAGCTTGATGTGCTGGCATCTTTAATTAAATAATAACAGAACCAAGTCGCTTCCCATTGTCTGTTTCTATGTAGGCTTAGATCTATAAAACTACGTGACAGATTTTAATGCAGTTTGTCTAAGAAGATCATTAAAGAGGTTTTAATGTATGTAGGTATTTATAATTTCTTAATTTTTATTCTATTTCAACTTAATCTATGGAAATGTGGGTAAATATAAAAAGAAAGTACATTCACGTGTCTTTTAAACTAAATCATGAATAATGAAGAAATAGAGTAACTATACGATTATTTTTTTTAAAAAGTGCTTCTTAATGACTCATCTTTAGACAGACTACATTTTACATTAACTTAAAATTTGTCTTAGAATAGATTGCAGTAGTTAAAGCAAAACCTCTTTGACTTATAACTTAGTGGATAGACATTTAATATTAAAATTAAATAAAAAAAAATATATATAATGTTATGCAATATTTCATATTGTTTTGTCAACTTTATTTTGTAATTCGATACATTGTTGATTGTTGATTAGATTCCAATGAAAAACAAGGTATAACCTACCATTTTCCTTCTTAATAATCTTTTAGTAAAAACACCGAAGAAACGTATTAGCTTATCACAACATAGGTAGTATAAAACAAAGTCGCTTTCTCTGTCCCTATATCCCTATGTATGTTTACATCTTAAAACTACGAAACGGATTTTGATGCGGTTTTTTTTTAATAAATAGAGTGATTGAAGAGGAAGGTTAATATATATAATTACATCCGTTAAATAGTGGAGACATTTAGTATCAGCACTCGAGCGAAGCCAGGGCGAGTCACTATAACGACATTTTATTCAACCGAAAAAAAATACAAAATTTTGAATTTCAGTAATACATTCTCCTTTGTATTAGGAAATCGATTTTAGAATTCATTTTCAGTAGATTTTTCCTTATAACATGTTTAAGTTGAGAAACCAAGGAAGGATATTTTTCATAGTTTAGTTTTTTTATTAACTTTATAATGTGACATACTTTAAATGAAATGTACAATTACCTACTTACTGTAATATATTATGCATGTACACATTCTATTACGCCCGGACACTTACATACGCATAAACAAATAATTCACAATTTTTAAAACATAACGAAGAACTACTGAATTTCTTAAGTACAGGAATATGCTGAAATTTCTGTTTATTACTAAACAATTCTATTACCATAAGCAGAAGGTTGAAAATCGTATACGAATCCACAGGCAGGTACAAACCTAACAACTATTCAGTTAAATCGGAACACTTCTAGTCTATTCCCGACTTTATTGGCATCTTCCTGGCCACTTACATCAAAAATAAAACTGCATTACACTTCCCTATCAAACGATAACCGAGTTTATAGCTTAACTAATAAGGTGCAATTTGCAATTTACCTTTGATGGTAGCGCCTACCGTCAGAAGCACAACACATAGAAACACTTTCATTTTTGATCACTAAAACATAACTTTGTAAAAAAATATTGTCTTTTATTTTATTTAATTTATTTAAATTAACTCCGTTGACGCGTCCGCACGCGTTGTAAAATAGGGGAACACTAAGCGGTGTCAGTGAGTAAACATTTTGATAAAAATGATCTAAGGGTACTCGTGCACTGCGGCGTAAGCCAACAATAACAAGATTGTGTGAATGCTACACATTTGTCGTTCAGACGGGCGGCGATGAGTTCATAGGTTAGTTTTTGTGTATTTTCCAATTGAGTACTAGACTTTATTGTTGTTGTTTTAAAGTTTAATTTTAAACGTGCTTGTTTTCATTTAATTTTAATTTTGACTGTTTTTTTATGTTGATACTAACAAAATTAAAGATGAAGTTTTATGAACTTAAAGTATCTTACTCGTTCTTCTTTATAGAAATCAAAATACACAGAAAATAATGCAATCTAACTAAGAGGACTGACTGACAAATTGACAATTTTAATCTTTAAATATTTGTACACAAATGTGCATGTAATGATCTAATTAAATTAATGATTTGACTTCCACTTTCCACTTATGACTTTTGATGTTGACTTTATCATTGATTTTTACTTTGACTTTGACTTTGACGTTGAATTAGACTTTGACTTTGACATTGATTTTTAATTTGTTTTTTTTTAATAAATAATAACATGCCCCAGTTACTTGATAAGAAACAAACCATTGGATATAGAACATTTTTTATTTTAATTATTAATATAAAAGGCTTTGTCGCTTGCCTTGGCGACCATATAACATTTTATTTAAATAAAACTTCAGATATTCGATTCAAATATGTATCTCGAAACCTGTGTCCTACGGTTAAGGATAACCAAAAAGTATTAAAATATTCACTCCTGTCATAAGTATGGGCCATGAGTCATCGCTTTTTCGCAGCACATGGCGGTGCTCACGTACTTACAAGACGCGAGCGGTAAGGGCCACACACACTTGCGATTTTTTCTACCTATACTGTGTACCTACTTCACTTCAGTAAATATATGGTCAATGTCACACCATACGTCATTCTAATCAATTACCATAAGTAAAGATAACAGCTATTAAACCTACCTCAATCTAAACAATGTCATTAACCAATTTTCAACGTTATTCATTTATGTCAAAGTTGGTATTCAACTGAAGATGTTCAGAAAAGGTGTACCTTCATGCGCTTTTTAGAATAGGTGCGTGTAAACATAATAAGTGCTCTTAATGTAAAATGAGCGATGATTACATTGATATACAGTTTTTTTTCCTTTATTTTTTATGTCATAGGTCGGCAAACGAACTGGCGAATTACCTGATGGTAAGCAATCAGCGCTGCCAATGGACACTTGTAATACCAAAAGGAGTTAAGTACTACAAGTGCGTTGCTGGCCTCTTGTGGGTTATAAGCGATTTGAAGATCGAGGATCGGGGGGAGGATTGGGCCTCCGGTAACCTCAGTCACACGACGAAAGACAGCACTACTGTTGTTTCAGGCCAGTTTTCTGTGTGGCCGTGGTATCACTTCTCCAGGCCCATTCATGCCAAAGCTTGGTTCTCTCACACAGCATTTTTTTTCATTACGTAGGCATTATCCTATGACGTCATAAGTCTTAAGATGATTATGTTAACCGTTTACACATATGTACAGCATAAACAGTTTTTGTGATGTTCTTGCTACTGTGGTCCATTTCTTAGTATTTTAGCGTTACGATACACAGCCTTTGGCTAGCCTTGAATGTGTTGAGTGCTGTCAGAATCAACAATGTTTTTCATAAAGTCTGTTATAGCTTTAGAATCGGCTCGACTGAATGATACCACGACCTCACAGAAAACCGACGTTAAACAACCACAGCGTTGTGTTTTGCATTTTAGCCATCGTAAGCGCGGGTCTGCGAAACTGGGACCAAACCCAAGCATACAGCGCGTATCGTTCCGCACGCATCTCAAAAAGCTAATTGACCACCACAGACGGGACCCTACAGGGTCGATTTTCAGCTGGAGTTGCGGGCAAGTGAATGAAGGTAGCGTGACCTCCGCCTAGAGCAGGAAAAGGAACGGGGGCTTTTAGTCAGTAACAGTTGTTAGACTCTCACCTCACCCTGGGCGAGAGGAGTAATTTGAAAATTTACCCCACACAAAAAAAAAAACGTTTTGGTATAACATACTTCAACTTAACATAATTATAAAATATTCAATCCTTTATGATGCCCCGACCTCGGCAACAAGCAGAAGTAACGGAGTGATTTTTAGTCAGTAAGAATTTGACACACACTCATTGCTCCCCCGAGAAGTCATTTGATGATTTTCTACCCGCAAAAAATACCTTTATCGATTTTAACTCTAAGGTCTTCGAAATGATCATACCATCATTGCTACATTTCTGAATTGAAACGTTTAAGAAAAAAGGGTATATTTTCTTAAAAGGCCGTTACGTCGGTACTTGTAGTTCGGTGTCCACATCCAATGCCTATGAGTACTGCTGTTCATCACCACGTTTGCTAAAGGCGAGTTGGCGATTTCAAACTTCGTAACAAAGTCCAGGTTTCCTTACGGGGTTTTCCTTTACTGTATATCAGTTGTGTCTTAATAATCATAGAAAGTACATATAACTCGGAAAAAGTCACATTGATACTTGCCAGATCTTCATGGATAAGAAGCGGGCCTAACCTCCGGCAACCACAAAGGGCAAGTGTCCATGACCTCTTTATCCAGAAAAAAACATGTTGATAATTTAAAGAACGATGAACAGAATGCTTTATCATTATCCGGCCACGTGTGTTGGCAGAGCACCGTCGTTAGCGTGTCAACATAATTATATATATGTGTTTATATAATAAACAGTGAGAGTGTCTATTAATATACTATATTGTGAACGAAAGCCACGTGGTGGCAGTGCAGTATGACTTCATGAGCTGTATGACAGTCTGTAAACATATTGAGCTGACATAGAGCATATAACATATATAAAAACCATTATAAAATGACCGTTGTGTTTGCAGAAAGATGATATAAAGCGAGATTGTGATAAGCTGGTTTTTATAGCTTGTTATGTGCGAGATGTTCCAAACTATAATTCGATTCATATGTGTATGTAGTAAGTATGTATATTTGTTGATTCTTTCACTCCCGATGTGAATTGCGTCTTTTTATTTTGAAGTCTACGTCATAGTTTTTGTTCGAAGTCACTGTTTATGTTTTAATAATGATTTTCATTTATTGTTTAAACCAGTTATTGGGTAAACGTACCAAAAAATATTTAATGTACAGGTTCAGGATAAAAAACAAAGCTATACAAAAAAATATCATGTCTGTGTCAGTGACACACATTTCCATGTCAAATGCATACCTCATCTCAGCATTATGAAATAATAATTAAATATTATTGTATGATGGAAAAACATATATTATCCCACAGAAACACATCACAATGTATAAAATACAATTAATAAAAACATTATTAAGTAAAATCGATTATGTAGTCACTAATACGATATTAAATAGGCAAATAAACAAATTAGTAATCTTAACAAAACTACATAAAATAAAATCTCTAGTAAACCGTCATTATGATTCTAAATATCCACCATCATTAGCGATACTAATTAAGATGTTTCGAAAAAACCAACAACTGCAACAAGTGGCACTTGAACTTGTGACATCTGACTCATTATAGTAACTCTTTGAACATACATAGAGCTATCATAGCACGTGCGCGTCAATTAAATATCGCCTTAAGGGACTCCATATTAACATAGATTGTGGAGCAGCGATCTTTGATGAATTACACAGACACTTTAAAACTGTGATATTCAATCCAATAATCAAACTTATGTGTAGGAGAGCCATGCTTCGGCACGAATGGGCTGGCTCGAAATCAAAGTCAAAGTTAAACCAAAGTAAAAATCATTTTTTCCAACTAAACCATAAATAGTTTCTTTTGAAATGTCAAAATAGAATAGTAGTCTGTCAGTCTGTTCGTCAGTGAAGCTAGATGCTCATTCCAAATTGTAGATTCGAATGGAGAAGAACGAGCAAGAACTTAGGTACTCTGGAAAAGTAGTTACTCTTCGTTTTCACGTTACCATCGTTACTCTCGAAGAAACAATTTCGTTGTGTTTCACCGTGTGAGTGGTGTTACCGGAGGTTACATCCTCTATCGTCGTCAATCTTCAGATACCATATCCTTAAATTTCTTACATCATTAATAACCCACAAGAAGCCGACAAAGCAGTTGTAGTAACTCCTTCAGTATTACAAATGTCCACAATGCCCATATGTGGCCCTGACCTATGACATAAAAAAGTCAAGCGTGAAAATTATCGGTCGATGTCCAGCCGGAGTTTCACGGTTGGAATCGCAATAATTAAATACCACGGCCCGGCTCGAAGCAGTAGAGGCTACCGGGTGGTTTTGGGTAGTTTTTAATAAGAAATCTAACATTCCCTCGCCCTTTACCCAGTCAAGTCATTTATCTTTTATTCATATAATACACTTTATTCTCTTGATGATGATTTTTTTTTCAGACGTTCCCGAGATTTTTAGTTCTCTCGTCTCTCCGAGGGTGGGTGTAGTCATTTCATGTTTTTCCAAATAAAAGTAATAAAGTGAAATTTACCACGTAAACCAGCACCGCCAAAATCAACCACATTCCAAACACAATAAAAATAGCATGGAAATGCTCCGTTGTTGCGGGTGTCCATGAGCGGCGCTGATTGCTTACCATCAGGTAATCCGTCTGCTCGTTTGCTGTCCTATCACATAAAAAAAAAAAATAGCATATTTTTGTATAAGTTTTATAATAGAAAATTGGTGGTGGCCTGGAGGTTAAGGCGCCCGCTTCTCATGCATGAGGGTGCGGGTTCGAAACCTGGCAATTACTAATGTGACTTTTTCCGGGTTATATGTACTTTCTATGATTATTTAAACACCACTGACATACGGTGAAGGTAAACATCGTAAGGAAAACTGGACTCATAATTTCTAATTATAAGTTTGAAATCGCCAACCCGCATTGAGCAAGCGCGGTGATTAATGCTCTAACCTTTTCCGTGTGAGAAGAGGCCTTTGCTCAGCAGTGGGCACTTATAGGCTGATGAGGATGATGATGATGATGATGAATAGAAAATTGCTTAAAAGATTTACGATTTAAGTTAGGTTATGTGCGATGAGGAATGTTACGCGTCAATGTGTCACGACCTTAATGTATCTACTAATACTTTATCAATGCTTTCTATGTTACCGTATCTTTATCGAATTCTTTGATATTCGACTGTAGGTACTGGCTAATGTAAATTGTTTTTTTTTCTGTGCTTACGTCATCGTGTATTTAATTATCAATGTCTACGTAAATAAAATATAGTCAGAAACGCCTGAAAGTTTGGACAAATTTACTTTCATTGCCGAGAAGGTCGAGTGTCGCTCTTTTTGTGTAGGGAAAATCATCAAATAACTTCTCTCACCCAGATCAGCCCTGTAGGGCACTGTCTGTGGTGGTCTATTAGCTCTTTGAGGCGGGGTTGAGTGCTCCTAATGGCTTCTTTTTGTTTGATGGAGACATCTTCTGCAATGAGTTCTTTCGCCTTTGGTGAAGCAAGCATCAGCCTAATGACCGCCAAAGTCGGCTATAGTCGACATTGACGGTCGAAACAGCCTATTTAAGGACCAATCCTTTCCCTCGCATTCTCAATCCTTAACTCCCCTATCCCTACTAACTCTAAGAGGTCGGCAACGCACTTGTAGTAACTCCTTTGGTATTACGAGTGTCCATGGGCGGCGCTGATTGCTTACCATCAGGTAGGTTACTTCTCCTGCTCTGGGAAAGGGCCGCGGCACATTTTTGCACTTGCACTGGATAACTGCACTAAAAGACTAAAAGACAATTCAGAAATTCAATGCAATGCTATGATGTTCCTATATATGTCATAAGATTACTCAAATCATGTATGTTGCAAAATATTTAAAATATTTTGCAAGATAAAAAACTACTATAATCTTTTGCACCATTTCTAATTTCATATATTTATGTATATCACTATGAAATTATAAATACGAGTAATCGTTATTAATAATCAACTAGGAAAGCCGATTGATGTAGTAAAGTTTTAAGTATGGGAGAGCCATGCTTCGGCATGAATGGGTCGGCTCAACCGGAGTGATAAAACAACCACTAACAGGAGGCCCAATCCTTCCCCTCCCCTAGTTCCTTTCCAACCCTTAAATCTCCAAACCCTAATCCTCAAAAGATCGGCAACGCACTCGTAGATCTGGTGTTGCAGGTGTTCATGGGTGACACAGATTGCTTACCATCAGATGACCCTATTATAAGTTCATCCAGATATCATGAACAAGTTGTTCACGGTCGAGGGAAACGGGAGAAGTGATTACTAAATAATAGCCCTCGTTTGTCGGAGTATTCGCTAGTATTGTGACAACATTGTCTCCAGTTCGGTTTCCAGATAACTCAGTGCAATAACGTTGGTATCAATCATTCATTCAAATTCAAAATTCTCGATAATTTGCACTCTGTGCGGTGTGGAGACTAAGCGGCGCGACCGGTGAACTCTCGGTGACAAAGGGAAAATGCCGAAGAAAAAACAACAAACTAAGTATAGTAACTTCAGAAGCGAGTAATAATAGTGCATTCAGTATGGTATAAGTGAGTAATGTACAGAATATGTATCATACGACATTTTTCAACACACTTCTGAATAAAATAATACTTAAATAAAAAACTGTGTTGTGAAATTTTTTCGTAATGGCGGGAATAATTTATTATTATTCATAGCACAGATTCATACGCGCGCGCATCGGCCATAGACTAAAAAACGATATTTCTTTTTTAGGGCTTTTCGCGGCTAAAAGTTAAGTGCACGTGTAAGCGTTACTCAACCAATAATAAAAAAATCTTTTACTTATTTGTGAATAAGAGGACTTAATGAAAAAGCCACAGTTTGATTGTACTTAGGTGTCATTATGTGCCTTATTGCCGTGGGATTAGAGTGAGAAGTGTGTTGAAAAATAATTTACCCGGATAGAACGAACCTCCTTTCGATCAACTGCTGTTTTTTTTAAATTATTTAACAAATAAATATAATTGAAGTAGTCAAAGAACAGAGAGATGTATATAGCATAAAATATCATTTTTTCCGTCTAGCAATGCTCGATAAGCAACTTCGTTCCAAATATGTTTATGAAATGGCGGCAAACAAAAAGACAAATTATTTGATTGTAAGCAATCGGCGCCGCCCGTGGACACCAGATGAGTTTTTTTGTGAACAAACATTAAATGACTTCTTCCGCCCAGAGTCGGGCTGGAGGGAGTGTCAGACTCTTACTGACTAAAAACCCCCCGTTCCTTCTCCTGCTCTAGGCCGAGGTCGCGGTGCCTCATTGCGCTTACCCCGCAACCCCGGCTGAACAGCAGCCCACCATCAGAGGAGTTTAAGGATTTAGGGATTGGGGGAGGGGAAGGATTCGGCATCCGATAACCTCACTCACACGGCGAAATAAATCACGCCGGTATTCTGTGAGGCCGTGGTATCACTCAGGTCGAGCCGACCCATTCGTGCCGAAGCATGGCTCTCTTACACTTAGTTATATTAAAACATTAGGTAAGTATAATATTGTAATTAATATTTTCCTGTGTACATGCACAAGGCTTCACATCAAACTATAAAAACCAGTTTAAACTGACCATTAAATACGAGACGAGAACATAGTTACATCGCGAGACCTTGATACACTGGTTGAGTAAAGCTTGTGTTGCATCTCACTTGTTTTTCTCTGAGAAAAGCTGACTAAACGTTTGGATCCAACATTTCTTGGAATATGACTGTATTACTTAGGAATATTCAAAGCTAGTATAATTGAGTATTTGTTAAAATTTCATTCTAGGTAAAAAATAGTAATAAAATGATTCAATCTATGTATTCTACTATTTCCTTTCTTGTGGGGGGTTAATCATCGAATGACTTCTTCCGACGTGGATGAAGAGAGAGGGAGTGACAGACTCTTACTGACTAGCAACTGCCTGCGGGCCTACGAGGGCGAGAAAGAGGGATGGAGCTATACACCTTTTAGAGCTACATCCCTCTTTCTCGCTCGGAAGATTGACACTGTAACACGACATGGTAGGCCTTCTGGTTCCTTCACCTGCTCCAGTCAAAGGTCGTGGTACTTTACTGCGTTTCACCCGCAATCCCGGCTGATTCTGTGAATTATTTCCTCGAAGATTGATTTTTAGGAATGTCTACAATTTATGATTAGCACGGACCACAACACGACATGGTTATTGTATAGAAAATCTATAGGTTCTATATTTTACTTTTACGCGCTAATCTCAGGAACTATTGGTTCGAATAGAATAAAAATAACTATTAACAAAGTTAAATATTCAAGAAGCACTTCTAAGCACTTGAATAATTTTGTTTTACCGTCAAAATTTCTTTGGAGCACAAAACCTTTACATATATTGTCATATTATCGATGAAGTTAAGATGTCTTATCTTGGCATTAATTTTATCATTGTGCTATGTGATCTCCGTCATGTTTCTCCTATCAATAAGAATATTAGAGAGATGTTAAGCGAAAATTTTAAGATCTGTTTTGTTTAAGACAGCGCCATCTAGTAAATAATAAAGGAACTTGAAACTTAAAGACTTGTTGCGGCTCCAAAAAGTATCAATTTTCCTTTACAGATGTCTCTGCCATAATAAATTTGACGATATTTAGGTATATTGTTATTTCGAGAAGGTTAATAAATACGTAAAACGTAATATTAATAAATAGGTAAACGTAAACGTAAGACTTAAGATTAAATTTTTAAAAGTCAAAACTGAAGCACGTTTCAAAAATTTGACCTTGGATGACGTAAAAAAAAACCTTGAATGCAAGGTCACAAATAATTTTGCACACAATTAAACAACGAAAAATACATACATGTTTTTTTTTAAGTATTAAAAGTAAAAAGTACAATGATTTTCAGTAAATTTTTAGCAATGACCTTTGCTAAGGCCGCGTCCTCGTGACGAGGCAACGCGACCTCGCCGCGAGGTCACTAGAAGGTCGCCCTTGACAGGATAACGACACTGAACTTGTTCAAACAACCTTGGGTATAAGGTCGAGTGACGTTTCCGCGATATATTTAGCGTAAAATGCGAGTGTATGTAGTACCTATGTAGATAATGATGATGACGATGCTCTGACGTATAGACTGGGCATTAATTTCTGAATACGTATCATTGTGCGTACTAAACCTAATGAAATTGAATTTATTGATTGTGTACCGTATTTGTATAGTGATAAATTCCGTATTTGTAAAGTAATAAATTCACAAATTATTGTCCCAAGTCTGAGCGATTATAAGACTTGAGTCCTTCACTACTTAATAATGAATGAAACAGACAAAAAGCTTCATAAAACTGCTAACTACACGCGTACGCCTACTTAGTAACTGTTTCACTACAACAACAATAGATGGCGCTGAACGATGAAATTTAAATTCTCTTTTTGATATAAATTTGCAAATATTATATTAAGAGACTGTAAACAGTACCTATTTTTTATATTTATTGTTTAGGTGTTGGCAGGAACGATGGTTATGCTTCGTCGAATGGTAAGCGTTCAGCCGCAACCTGACTGAAAACATGCTTGAAGTAACACTTATGATGTGTGAGTGAGGTTACTGGAGACCCAATCCTTCCTCCATTATCAATCCTCAAACCTCCTATTCTTAAATCACTCTAACCCTATAAAGTGGCCGGTGTACGTAGGCCTTTTTTTTCTGGGGAAAATCATCAAATTACTTCTCCCGCCCAGGATAAGGCGAGAGAGAGTGTCAGACTCTTACGACTAAAAACCCCCTGTGTCTCTTGAATTATAAGAGACTTTTTATAGTGTGGAAAATAAATGATACCTAGCAGCTGCCTGGGCCGGGATATTGAAGAATAAGTTTCGATGTTTTCTAACGATCAGAAATTATCATTTATTTAAATTAAGTAAAAATCATCTAAACAAATAAAAAAGTCCAAATAATTATCATAGGTACAAAATAATGGCAATGACTAACAAAGTGGTAACTATACATACAGACAAACAGGCACATAATTATATAACTATAGTAACTATACCTACTTACTTATATATTTAGATACAATAGTACACACGGCTACACATCAAGAATAAACCCAATATAAACTGACCCTTCAATCTCAGACCGTATCATAAAAAGCGAGACCAAGGTAAGCTGGTTCCTTTAATATGAAGCCAGTTGTACATACATAGTGATTCTTATTTACTTAACTTAGGACTTAATTAAAATCATTTTTTTCCAAAAAATTTTTTTATTTTTTCTTCAGAATTACAAGATTCGACATAATTATAGGGGCACGGCAGTGCACACCGCCAAGTTGAACGTAACATAATAATTTCATTGAATAAGTATCTGAATGTTTATATTAATATTTTGAAGATTAGGCATACAATGTTTAAATAGAGTATGGAACAGATTTCTTCTAAAATAAAATTATCATGAAAGTAAAGTACCTAATTGAAAAGAAAGTTCACATTATTGAGTTATTATATTCATTGACGTCACTCACACAAGCGATCTTCAACTGCACTGTAACTTATTAAGATATACATATATGTATAGCTTTGTGAGCTGTGTTTTTTCTGATTTTTTTGAAGTAGGTTTTGTGTCAATTTCATTTTAACGATCGTCAGGGTGGTAGACTGTCTCAAAGTACATTATATTACATAAACAAAAATATATGATTTCTCAAACACTTCGTTTCATGCCAATATTTGTCCAAGTATAAAATGTCTTTATTACTAAAATGTGTCTGTCACTACTGTTACACTGATACTAAGTATTCATAAATGTCATGGTTATTTTTCTTTCGATTGAATAAATTAATCATTATGCTATAGTTATAAATTAAAAATTAATAAAATATACAAAATTAAATTACATATCGACTTAAAAATAATCTCCAATTAGATTAAGGTACATTTTATGACAGTTTATTAACAATACGAATAAGAATCTCTTCTATAAGCCAGAAAACATTGGTAATTGATCACATTTCTATCACATGGCATATTATTCTGGTAACTTTTATCACTAACAACGAATACCTACATTATCTTTGAGCATATCCACGCCAACACATTAAGATCTCACAAGCTTCAAAAGACTTTCATTTTAATATCCTATGACATACGCTTGTAAATGTAACGTTAGATAAGGTATAACTTGACTTGCTACCGTCCGCATTTGTGTTGGAGCAAGTTTCGTTTTATTAAAAGACCTCTTTTCTAAATCCAAATCCAAACTGATCACATTTGACCCTGAGTATCTTGGCAAGCTGTGGAGGTCCACAGTAGAAGACAGTGACTTTTCCTTTATTCTGTTCCTGCAGTTGTTTGAATACTTTATCCCAGTTTGGACGTCCTGCGTTCGTTCTGGTCTTCAAGCCTGTGATTAGGTCACGTTTTTCCTGCAAAGCAGAGTATTATAGGTATTATTTTATGGATAATTTGTTTACGATGCTTTTAAACTCACTCTAAATGATTAGGAAAATGTCAGGTAAAATGCTAAAATATACCTTCTCATGCAAAAGATCCAAAGCCAGCTGAAGTCCAACAGCTTTCATATCAGACTTCTGTAGCGCGCTGGTGATGTACATGTGCATCTCCAAAAAGCGCTCCATGGCACCACCCAGCTCCGCTTGTTCAATCTCCAACTGAGAGAGCAGCGATACGAACCACTCGAACGAACGTTGCTCACGGTTTATCCAGAAGAAATCCACCTGGCGCCAATGAAAATTAGTAATATAGAACTTCAATATCATATAAGAAATAGTCTTATTATTTGATGCATTTTTTCTCTCTCACGGCATAGCCGATTTATATCTTTATCCAATTATATATCCGATTTATATTTATATGTATACATTATAAGGAATCTATTATATAATTTGCAGAAAAAGGGTACAGGGGAAAAACATGCTATGTCACATTTTTACGTTTTTTGAACTGGCGATGCCATTGTGAAGTACAAATTTGGTAGAACGAAACGCCAAAACACACTTTGCAGTAACATGCATATGCATAGTCAATGACTAATATTCATAGTAAAATATTGATACAGTGCAATAACAAGCAATGTCCAACTCGTACAGGAGAAAAATAAGCATTGTCCATCATTGTTAGGTTCAATTCACTCAATAAACATAAGAATGGAAAGGTTTTTTTTACTACACAACAGAAACAAATATATTTTCTTTATAAATAAATAATATTTTTCTTCTATTTGAAACTTTAATGTACCTTTTTTCAAGGATCAAAAGATTAATTTAGCAATTTCTCAGTTCATTGTCTTTGTGACATTACATGTTTTTCCCCTGTGCCCTTTTAGCAATAAATGAGTTTTATTTGGTGGGAAAATAATGTCCAAATATAACAAAAAAGGAAGATTTTTTGATTGATACTCTGTTACTTCTGCAATAAAAAAACCCTCACCTTCTTTAAATTCATATTATGTCTGGGCATGTCAGACGCCCACGTATGCCCACACTTAGGACAGTCCTGCCTCGCACTCCAGTAGCGGTACATTACAGCTTGCAGTATGGACGCGAAGGGAGTGACCCCAATACCGGCCGCCACGAGAGCTGCGTGTTGAGCCAGGAAGATGTGAGAGGAAGCCGCGCCATATGGACCATCAAGATAGATCTAAAGTGAACCAAAATATATTGTTTTGAGAGGCCAGAAGGAACGCAATCTGATATAGCCACAGCAGCAAAAAATCATACTAGAATCAGTAAATTATCCTAAAAACACATATAGAACATGTCGTCTCATAGTCAGTATCAGAAAAAACACCAATAGGTTAAGCATTAACTCTCAGTTAATTCAGAACATTACGTTGTGTTCTAAAAATGGTTTCTAGTTCAAATGGTTTACCTCCAGCGGCTTTCCAATAGGATAGTTGACTTCGAAGTCATCAGTAGCCTCCGAACCATCGTTTTCACATTCCACTATCTTCTCTGGCTGACATTCAATGTCTCTGTCCGGAGATAAACTCTTTGATAGACGACGACGAGCTGAAAATATTGAATATAAAATGTTTAAAATAAAGTAATTCGTTTCGACACAAGTGGCTGCAATGTAAAAAAAATGAAACTCCATAATTTTATAACTTAGTTACATCCTAAAATTAATATTGGCAGTTAAATAAATCACTTCGTAAACTAAGTTTTACATAAAAATTAAGTATTTTTCATCAATGTTATGTATGTAGCTAAAAACCTACTTCCAGTTAACCAGGAAAATTAAATATTCGATCTCACCAAGAGTCAAAATGCTGTCATTACTCCTTCTCCTCTCCTCAAAGCTAGGAGTCTTGAAGGCGATGATTGTAGGCTTAGTCCTCATGTACCTGAAGCTATGTACTAGGGACTTGTTCTGTGGGATCTTGCTGGCCAGCCCGAAGGTCTTGCGAGCGCTCAGTATGGAGCCCTCGTCCAATTTGCTTTCCGACTCCGAACGCATGAAGTCACGTAGACTGTGAGGAAGGAAAAATAATAAGCTTTATACCTTCATAAATATCATTATTGAATGATCGGTGATATAAATCGTGAAATAAAATATTGAGTTATGTATGAGATCATTTCGGATAAAACATAAAACAATAAAAAATATGCCATAATTTAGCACTATATAATATTTATCGGTTAAATAGAAGCACGATAGAGAACCGCCAAGTATTATGAAACATACGCCATCAAACGCTGTCGTTTCTTCAAATTCTTTTGTACGTCGGGCATGGATCGAGATTTTTCCAGAGTGCGAGGCGGAGCCAGCAGTAGTGAGGGGTGATACGATATCTTTGTCGGTGATTGAGCTGGAAGAATAAGGCAGATATGCAATTATAACAATATTTAAACTATTTGAAAATTTTTAAATATCGAGTTAAATATTGTATAGTGATAATGACAAGTCGACGCCACAACCGATGAGGAATTCTAAGACTGTTACCTGGCTGACAATTTTTTTTATAATAAACTATGAATTTTAATTTATAAGTTCTCTATTTTGAGGGTTTCGGACAGATTTGATAAAAATAGGAACTGCGCTGTCTGCCCGTCTACAATACGTCTGTCTGCCAGCAGGAAAATAAACAATTAAGCGGCACCCTCAAATTTGACATATTTTTGGAATAAAACCTTTCATACATTTCGTATTCTAATACTACATTCGAACCCGATTCGAATTTCACCGATATACATTCAGTCAACAAAGTATCGGGAATGAATGTTTTTTTATGGTTCCAAATTCGAATTTTTTTTTTTTTTTTTTGTTGGTGTTAGATTGGCATAACTGTTTTCCATTTTGGCCCGGAATTTGAGTTGCACCTGTTATTTATATTAAAAACAGTGCTGTTTTTAGTTTTATAATATCTAGTGTGTATTGCGAATTTCATAATGGACAAAAACATCGAACGAAGAGTTTGTCTTAAATTTTGCATCGCCAATGAAATTTCGTGTTCGGAGGCACTCAAAATGTTACAGAAGGCTTACGGTGAATCGACTTTATCAAAAACACGTGCTTATGAGTGGTACAAAGCGTTCAAAAGCGGTCGAGATGCGATGAAAGATTTGCCTCGTTCTGGTAGGCCATCAACGTCTGCAACTGAAGTTAACATCGCAAAAGTGAAGGAAATAGTGACTGAAAATCCTCATTCAAGTTTGAGAGAGATGGCCGCCGAACTTTCTGTATCTTACGAGTCGATCCGTACCATTTTAACAAATAATTTGGGTATGAAACGTGTTGCCGCTCGGCTAGTCCCAAAAGACCTGAATTTTCTTCAAAAACTAAATCACATGAAAGTCGCTGAGGACATCCTAGAACGAGTCAATACCGACCCAACATTCATGAAACGCATTGTTACTGGTGACGAGACGTGGGTTTACGAGTTTGACATGCAAACTAGTCAACAAGCTTCGGAATTCAAAAGTCAAAGTCATGTTGACTGTTTTCTTTGACTTTCGCGGTGTTGTGCACTCAGAATTCTTGCCCGAAGGTCAAACGGTAAATAAAGAATATTATTTGAGCGTTATGCGGCGTTTAAGAGAACAAATTCGACGAAAAGGCCAGAAATGTGGAAAGAAAATTCTTGGATTTTGCATCACGATAATGCGCCTTCGCACAAGGCCATCATTGTAAACGATTTTTTGTCCAAACACTCAACAAACACCATCGAGCAGCCACCATATTCACCAGATATGGCTCCAGCCGACTTCTTTCTTTTTCCCACACTCAAATTACCCCTTCGTGGCACCCGTTTTCAATCGTTAGAAGACATAAAGGAGAATTCGCGGCGAGCACTGAACTCAATTCCGGAAACAGCGTTTAAAAAAAGTTTCGATGATTGGATTATTCGTTGGCGTAAGTGTATCGTTTCTGAAGGAGCATACTTTGAAGGTGATAAAATAAATTTAGATGAATAACAAACATTTTGTGTATTATTGACTTTTTCCCGGTACTTTCTTGACAGAGTAGTAATAAGACAAGCTTTTCAAGCTAGGATGTGTCGTTGAAATTAATGTTTTTTTTTTTATAAATATATACCTATTTAACACTACGATGTGTTATTTTCACTGCGACTCTCACATAACTCACTTACCTTCGTTTTGTTTGACGTCCCCATTTCCTTCTTCTGCAACATATGCCTCGTTAGTGAAGCACTTGGGAGAGAAGTCAACAGACCTCTTCTTAGTGCTACCCACGGAGCCCTTGCGACTTTTCTTACTCTGACTGGATATTGAACGTGCTAGCTTTCTGAAAAGAAAACCGTTGAAGTTAATTAGTTTTATTAATAATACAGTTATTAGGTATTACTATTTTAAATAATAAGGTGCAGGAATAGTTTTCAATGGGTCAAAACCACCAATTTAAAAGTAGTAATTAAGACCTCCAAATAAATTAGTTTTGGTGGTTAATTTTGACTGACCACTTGATTTCAATACATAATTAAATTGTTGGAAAATTGGCTTGCTATCATTTTATATTAAAATAGCGTTCAATATTTTGTTGAAACTTTTAGTGCTACGAAATTCAGAGACATTCCATGAAGCACACTCAGACGAAGCACATCTAAAGTATTCAGACGCCTATGCTAAATACTTATATTTCAAAAATCTGACTGATACTTACTGATGTCCATTTTCTATAGCTGGCAGTTCTTCACCGTGAAGCCTGGCCTGCTCTCTCTCGAAGTATGAGTACAATCGGTTGGTCCACTCACCCACGCCTCGGATGTGCAGCCAGATGTATTCTGTAATTTTGTCGCATTTAACCCATTAGTATATTATTATGTGAACGTATAATCATTTTGATGTTAAGCAAAAAAAAAGAAATTAAAATGTTGTCCTAATCAACATAATTTTGGATTTTAAAACGCAAACTAGAAAACCACATTTAAAATAAATGATAAAAAATAAAACTGAATAAAACGTTGCTTTGTGATTACTAAACTTCGTTACACTACAGGTGAAAATAGTACCAAGCTTAAACGGATTTAGAAGCAAAAATGTGAGGAGTAGTAAAGAATGATACAACGCAAAGTGAATAAATATATTAACTTAAACCTCCTAATAGTTATTAGTATACAAAATTCCATTGTACCTTCCTGTTCAGGAGCACTGCTGATAGTAAAAGGATGCCACTCATATGTAGCAATAGCAGGGATATTCACAAACACGTAGTCTCCAGCGTGGAAGTGGAATAGAGGGGGGCGCTTCACCACCAGGTGCGTGACGCGAGAGGGGAGCAGGATACCTGATGATATGTAGGTCTTGCCTCGCTCTGATCTGAGAAAGAAAAATACATAGTATTTTTAATTATTTCATTATCCTTAGCTCAGCATATACATGTACCCACATAATAATATTTTGGAAAGCTATGATATGGCCGACGGTAAAGCACGCCTATATATGTATGTATATAAATAACCTATCCACTCGAAACTGGTTGATACTCAGGTACTTCCAAGTAATGTTGACACTTCACACGAGTCAAGTGTATTAATGTAGCAGGAGTAAAAACGGTGGTTTTTAGTCAGTAAGAGTCTGAAAGAACTTCTTGCCTCCTTAACACAAAAAAAAACAATTTTTTATTATTTTAGTTTATCTTAATGGAACATAAACATGGCATCATGTATTGAGTAAAAATCATAGAGAAATATAAAGTCAGGCGCTTGCAATAGAGATGACGACTAAAAAATAATAATAAGTCCATCTTTTAGAACGCCAGAAATTAGAAGATACGTATTTTTTCTTTTGCGTCTAAAACTTAAAATAACAAATTTACAGAGCGCCGAAAGTTCGCGCTACGTCATTATTTTGTAAATCTTTAACGAAAGAGTGACGTCACGAGCCCAAACTCCTGAATTTGAATGTGCTGTTTCTTTGTCAATATGATTCGTATGGACAAATAATATCGAGTATTTTTCTATAATGTAACTGACGGACTTATTAGAATGTTGTTGTTTTAACCCAGGAGACATCCCTATTCACTTGGTCGAACTTGGCGTTGCACTGCCGTGCTACCAAGTGTCAATATACATAAAACTATGTTCGTCACTATTTATTCGTCACAATTGGTTTGAAATGGAATAAGATGTAACATAGATTGAATATTTCTTCGCTTTATTTACATATTCTTCAAATGTATACATATATAATATGTATATAATATTCTAAAATATACTTAAGTACCTACACAAAAGACAGAAAATAATTCAATATTCTGGAACTGTTAAATACAAATAAAATATATGGGTAATAAAGTGTTATAAAGCCATTATAAATCTACTGATTGTCATTTAAACTGAGTTGACAAATTGATTGTAAAAGAGTAACATTTTTACTCGTTCCTCTCCATAGGAATATACACTTTGGAACGACCAAATAGCTTCACTAGAAGACAGACCGACACAAAGTTGAACTTTTTGCTACTTATTTATTTATTTGTTTGACGTTCAAAAGCGCCTAAAGTTGATTTAAAAATGATGATTTGACTTTGGCAGTATGGCAGTATTACCTCATCCAAGCGAGCCTCATGATTCTCTCGGAGAGGTAGACGGTGCCGGGCAGCACGAACCACTTCCAGAAGTTGGGCGCGTGCACCAGCAGCAGCAGCCAGAACGGCACGTACAGCAGGTGCGACCAGTAGAACACCTGGACGATACAATGGTAATATTTGACCATCGACACCCGCAACACTAAAGGAGTGACGAGTGCATTGCCGGCCTTTTGGGGATTTCGGAAAGTTTAGAATTGAGGAGGGAGTGGGCCTACGTTTACCTCACTTAAACAATAAACACACTTAAATAATACATTTGTTACGTTTAAGTAAGAGAAAGCCAAGCTTGCATGCAGGCAGGAGTATGTCGGCTCGAACGGAGTGATACCACGACCTCACAGAAAACTGTCGTGAAACAACCACAGCATTGTGTTTCGCCGTGTGAGTGAGGTTACAGGAGGCCCATACCCTTCCCCCATCCCTTCCCAATCCTTAAATATCCAAAACCTTTATCCGTTAAAGGCCGGCAACGCACTCGTAACTCTTTTGGTTTTGCGGGTATCCATGAGCGGCGCTGATTGCTTACCATCAGGTAACACGTCTGCTCGTTTGCTGCCCTATCACATTGAAAAATGATATTATGTATAAATTATCCAATTCTTCATTAAGAAAACATAAAAACGAATATCTCTATATTCTTCAGGTGACTCCCAAAAGACCACCATTGAACTTGCCGCTTACCAACAGGTGATCCATCTCCTTATTTCCCGACAAAAAACCTCACCTCGAAACTCCCACCCCTCCTTATAAAAGGCTGGCTGCAGATAAACATGACGAGCAGTATCACGGCCAGGGCTATACCAGTGGGGTTCGCACAGCCCGGCACCAGACCGAACAGGCCCGGCTTCTCCGTCAGCAGCCACTCCGACAATGTGTAGTTAGCCTTATTGAGGACCGGATCGTTCACAACAATTATACCTGTAATATAATGTAAATAAGTATTATAATATATCGCCCGCTTCTTATGAATAAGGATCGTTTCACACCCGACGGAATTCGAAATCTGACAAGTACTAATAAAAAAATTAAAAACGTATTTTCTATAATTGTTAAGACACCACTGACATACGGCGATGGAAAACATCGTGAGGAAACCTGGACTTTAAAATTTCTAATTCTACATTTGAAATCTCCAATCCGCCTTGAGCAAGCTTGTTGATTAATACTCAATACTTCTCCATGTGAGAAGGGGCCTTTGCTCTTAGCAGTGGGCATTTATAGGCTGATGATGATGATGATGAGATACTTACTAAAATTACAAAGATGCATAAGAGTATGGACGAGGCTGTAGATAGCAATTAACACGCCGGTCAGCTTGTGGAGGTAGATGTGGTGGTCCAAGGGCAGGTAGGAGCTGAAGCCGCGCACGCGTAACTCAGTGAGGCAGTGCCTTAACATCAGCACTAGCACCCAGGAACACGTGAAGTTTAGACATTGTCCTAGAAATTGATAAAGATACAATAATTGGGAGAGCCAAGCTTCGGCACGAATGGGTCAGCTCGACCGGAGTGATGGAACCACGGCTTAACAGAGCACCGACGTGTAACAAAGTCAGAGTCAAATTCAAATATCAAATAGGCAACAACAGGCACTTTTGAACGTTAAACAAAAAACTATATCAAAAGGTATTAGTTTAAGCTTTATGTGTATAAATCTGTCCGTCTGTCATCTTGTGAAGCTACTACAAAAAAAGTAAGGCACTAAAATATCTCTTCAAAGTCGACTTACCACAAGCTCTAGCGAAAATAACAAATCCATTTGCCTTGCGGTACTCCACGCAGCGAGCGACGAAGAGGCCAACATTGACAAGCGTAAACAGGGCCAAGTAAGTGAGGAACACGTAGTTGTTCTTGAAGTAAGGCCTCGATAACTGGTAGGGCTTCAGTCGGGACAGGCGCTGCTTGAAGGAGACGGGTTCTGGATCCTGTTTCGGAGGGACCAGCCAACGGTCTATGCTGGAAAAGAAGGGAATGAGTGAGAGGAACTATTAATCTAGCTATGTCATTGAGAAGATCTTAAATGAATTGTGTCACACCTCACCCTGTAAATAGTACAAGATTATGAATAAAATTAGGAGCTATATTCAAGAGAAAATGTAACTCTTGGATATAACTATAGGGCCCCATCTGTAGTGGTCTATTGGCTCTTTGAGGGACCCTAAGCTCGGGTCTGGTTCTGGTCGGGCGGCGAGCAGCCCTTACTCGCCGTCTGCAGATCCGCGCTTACGGTGGCCGGAGATAGTCTCTCGATATCCGACGTCCGGTGTGCCGCCTACTGCGGCGGCTGGGGCGTGAAGAGGATAGCTCCCTCATGCGTATGCAAAGGCTAATGGTTATGTTTACTGTCACAAAGCGTAAAGTAATCGTCATCATCATCAAAACAAGGCTTGATGAAAATAAATACGAAACTGTTCAAACAGCACACTCATATCCAATACCTGATAGACAGATTCTCCAGCAATCCATCGTGGCTCTCGAGTTGTTTCTTCAGCGCGTCGTAGGTGATGGCGCCGCGGCGCTCGGTGTCGGCGTCGTCGAACATGGCGGTGGTGAGCTCCAGCAGCTGGTCGTCACTGAACTGCATGCCGTTCTCCTCCATGCAGGCGCGCATCACGTGCTGCAGCTCACGGTGCTGGATGAGGCCGTCACCTGGATCACCGAAGAGGAATTTTGTAACGTTTTTTCGTGACTTTCCATTTGATCGTGTTTGTGACTATGTTAGTTGTAGCGGCACGATCACGTCGCTACATTACTTAGATACGATAGAGATAAGACACACATGTTAATTGTTGCACGTTTGTTAGGATAGCTAAATCTGAAAATCTCACGCATCTCCTTAGTATATAAGCACCAGCAATTAAAGTAATAAACAGACCTTAACCATCTACAGTCTCATTATTTACCTTGCCACGAAGTCTGGCAAATTGGTGACCCGACGAAGAACAATCAACATGACTCATTCACCCTGCAAATCAAGCAGCAGCCAACAAGAAGCCTTGGAGATATCAGCCGGAACCGGAATTTTGGAGGGACCAACCCAGATTATGGTTTAAGCAACTAGAAGCCATAGTAGCACCACAGAAGCAAGGAGACGATTACAAGTACTATACGGTCATTGCAAAACTGCCAAAAGAAGAAATAATACAGGTTAGTGACCTCATTACTTGCCCACCGCCAATAGAAAAGTACAAGGCTATCAAAGAACGCCTAATCAGTTGCTATGAGGAATCAGACCAACGTCAGCTCCAAAAATTATTGTCTGAAATGGATCTCGGCGACCAGAAACCATCACATCTTCTGCGCAAGATGCGGACCCTGAGTAACGGAAATATCAGCGACGAAACCATCAAACTTCTATGGTTGAGGCTTCTGCCACCATCAGTGACTTCGGTTCTAGCAGTCACAGAAGACATAGATGTGAACAAGATGAGCCAGATCGCGGACAAGATATTAATAAATTCAACACGTACAGAGGTGTCAGCTGTAAACGGAAACAAATCTGGCGACGATACAATGTCATGCATACTAGCACAGTTAGCAGAAATGCAATTGGAACTAAATGCAATTCAGCAAGGTCAAAAAAACTATCGACGCAGCACTCAAAGTTATTCCAATCGTCGGCATTTCCTACCACAGTCAAGTTCAAGAGAAAGAAGGCACTTTTGTTTTTACCATGGAAGATTTAAAAAATATGCACAAAAGTGTGTTCAACCTTGTGATTGGAAACAGGATCTCAACTCAAGGAAACAGGGAAACTAATTGAAGCACGGACAACGGCGGAACTCTGTGCTATTCACCCGTCCAACCGCCTCACTATTACCGACCGAAAAAGTGGTATGAGATTTTTGATTGACACGGGAGCAAATATTTCAGTTATTAGCAAGCCACAGAGACATTCACTAATACAAGATGAACAATGTATACTTTATGCCGCCAATGGTACAAAAATTAAGACATATGGTGAAAAAACACTCTCTTTAAACTTCGGGCTACGAAGAAACTTTGTATGGAACTTTGTCATCGCCGATGTAACACAACCGATTATTGGAGCAGATTTTTTAGAGCATTATAAGCTATTAGTCGATATAGCTGGTCGAAAACTCATAGATAGGGTAACTGAGCTGACAACGCCCGCAACCCTGATCAAATCGACGCAGCAAACAATCCGCACTATTAACATTGAGACGAATCCACGCATTACTCAACTATTAAATGAATACGAGGATATTACGAAACCAGCCTCCCTCCGCACTACTCCAAAACACAAGATTAAGCATCATATTATCACTAAAGGACCAAGGATAATTCTCCAATTTCTTGGACAACAGAGGCCGAAAAAGCTTTTGATAAATGCAAGGAAAATATAATGAACGCAGTATTAACAGTTCACCCCTCTCGCACCGCCCCTTTGGCACTTATGACGGACGCCAGTTCGACCTGTGTTGGCGCAGTTCTGCAGCAGAAGTCAGGACGTAATTGGGAACCATTAGGATTCTTTTCAAAGAAATTAAGTGATACTCAACAAAAATACTCGACATTCGACAGAGAGTTGCTCGGAATATATATGGCAGTCAAACATTTTCAAAGGTTAGTCAAAGGAAGAGAATTTACTATCTTTACAGATCATCGACCTTTGACTTACGCATTTTCCCAAAAACCGTCATCTAATGATACGCCACGGCGAATACGACAACTGGATTTTATTTCACAATATTGTACCAACATTCAACATATAGAAGGACGTGACAATATTGTAGCAGACGCATTGTCACGGATAGAACAAATTGATGTGCCATCACCGATTAATTATGCTGATTTAGCAAGATGTCAGCATGATGACCAAGAATTATTACGACTTCGTAATAACAAGAATTTAAAATTTTCAATCAGCAGAAACAATCAGCACAAATGCAGTGGATAGTTCATCGACTGCCGCCGCCGTCACAACAAAGGCAGCAGTTTTTATTTCCTTCGAATTAGCAACAATGACATTACATTACGCATAGGATGTAATTTATCAGCAAGGTTAAGTTATTATATAATTAGGTACACACTAATTTTTTTCAATTTATATGTTAATTATTTTTAAAAGGGGGGAGTATATGTAGCGGCACGATCACGTCGCTACATTACTTAGATACGATAGAGATAAGACACACATGTAATTGTTGCACGTTTGTTAGGATAGCTAAATCTGAAAATCTCACGCATCTCCTTAGTATATAAGCACCAGCAATTAAAGTAATAAACAGACCTTAACCATCTACAGTCTCATTATTTACCTTGCCACGAAGTCTGGCTACTTTAAGCATAGGATTGTTCAAATATGAAGTAAGTTAAAGGTGAAGATAGTTTGCTGAGTTATATGTTCTTGGTGTTGGTGGTGTTAGTGCTCAAACCTTCTCTCTGAGAGAGACCTTTATGGCAGCGGACACTTATAGGCTGATGATGTGATGTGTTCCATAGACTTCTACACACAACTATTGGACAAGATTAAATAGAAGGCTACTTATAAGATATTAGCACATTTAAAATTAACTTGGCCATTACCGATGAAGTACCTACCTAATAAGCTTGACGCTAAACTTACCATCCAAATCATAAACCTTGAACAGGAATCTGATCTTGTCCTCAGGCGTCTGTCCGGCGAACTGGTGGACGGCTGCGATGAACTCCTGAAGAGAAATGGCGCCAGAGTCATCTTCATCGAAGATCTGGAACACTCGCTCCGTGAAGAACGGCTGGAAACAGAACAAAGTGGTATAAGAATAACATATGAATAATTCAATATTTACATTAGTCGAGTTATTTGAGATATTTGAGTTGATGTTTGATTCGCAGAATCTGCTAGAAGTTTTCCAATTAAAAAAGTATCAGCGACGTGGCAGCATATCACATTGCCGTGAGATCACAGTCTTTTTTTTATGTGAGCTGACGGATTACCAGTTGTGAGCAATCTACGCCGCCCATGGGTGTCCACCAACCACCAAACACCAAAGGTCAAATTATTAGTGCATTGCCGACCTTTTGGGGATTGAGGTAATTTTGGGATTGAGGAAGGGGAGGGGAAGGATTGGGACTCGGTTAATCTCAATGACATATTGAAAAACTACGCTGGTTTCTGTATGGCCGTGGTAGGTTTCACTCCGGTTAAGCAGACTCATTTGTGCCGAAGCAAGCTCTCCCACAATACAATGATTATTCTAATATTATAATGGTTCGTTGTGATACATTTCAATTAATAAAATATGATTTATAATGTTAACTTACATTCTTAGATACGACGATCTTCTGGAACTGTTCCCTGGTGATCTCCTTTTCATCTCCGACTGTCGCTCTGAACAGCTTCTCTAGTCGATCAACGCTGTGCTTGTCAAAACCCACGCGTGGCCTGAAACATTTTGGATTCACGATATGAAATGTTATTTTTACATCATCATCATTATCTTTTGAATCGATGCCACTGTTTACCATGGGATCATCTTTATCATTCCCTAGCTACTTTCTCGCGGTTTCACCCGCTGCTCTGCTCCCACTTATCGTAGCGTTATGTTTTATAGCCTAAAGCTTTCCTCGATAAATCAACTAACGCAAAAAGAATTGTTCAATTCGAACCAGAAGTTCCAGAGTTAGCACGTTCAAATAAACAAGAATCTCTTCAGCTTTGTAATATTAGTATAGATCACTACTGCTGAACAAAGGGTTGTAAGTGGATAAACTACTAAATTCAAATTACTGAATTACTTTCTAATTTTCTACTTACTTACTAATCGTATGGTATTTTCATTGGTCAATGACATGACCAATGAAAATACCATACGATTAGTTTTAAACTAAATTCTTATGTGCAATCAAAAATATTTTGAACAACAAAGCTTAGGTATTACTCAATGAAAGAATGTTCATGCAAAACAATTTTAATATAATATGTACTTTCTATGATAATTTAGAGACCCCTGACATACGGGGAAGGAAAACATCGTGAGGAAACCTGTAATTATAATTTCTAATTGTAAGCGTGGTGATTAATGCTCTAACTTCCTCCGTGTCAGAAGAGGATTTTTGCTCAGCAGTGGGCACTTATAGGGTGAGGATGTGTGATGTGTGAAATTCATATGTGCACTTAAAAATATATTGATCAACAAAGCTTTATACTCAATTAATGAATTTTAATATATACATATTATTATGTCTCTCGATTGTTAAGATTTAACTTTAGATAAAGGTAAGATTTTTTTATTTTATTTTGCTGTACTCTACAGGGTCCATAACTGTATTTAGCTCTAAACCATTACATTTAACCTGTTTTATACATTGTGAAACACAAATAATAATATGAATATGTTAAAAAAAATAGCAAAAAATTAAATTATTGAAGCCTAATTATTTTGCCATTTGATTATTGAATCATCCATTAGACAATGTTTCTTTTATGGTATAGGTCGGCAAACGAGCAGATGGATTGCCTGATGGTAAGCAATCAGCGCCGCCCATGGACACCCGCAACAACAAAGGAGTTATGGGTGCGTTGCCGGCCTTTTAAGGATAAGAGTTTCGGATATTTAATTAAAATATAAATTTAATTGGGAAGGGATGGGGAGGGCCTCCGATAACCTCACACATACGTCGAAACACAACTCTGTGGTTGTTTCACGCCGGTTTTCTGTGAGGCCGTGGTATCTGATCCCGATGACTCCGGTTGAGCTAACCCATTCGCGCCAAAGCTTGGCTCTCCCACACTTAAGTTGTTGTTTGTATAGTTTGTATTATCAATATCGCAATTTCTAATATTTTATAGTTAAATATGTTTTCCTCCAATTACCTGCTACTGGTGACTGTAGATAGAAACTCCATGATCTCGTCAGCCGTCGCATACCCATCACCATCCGTGTCCACCACCCGGAACAACTTATTTGTTACCTATTTAATACAAATTAATTTTAACTATAAATTATTTTATCACTTTTACTATGAAAACTTATATCAGATAAATGTTTTATTATATGTAGTATTGAAGTTTGAGGGTAAACTCGCAAAAATATTAGACCTTAAGAAAGCGCCATCTAGTAACAATATAAGGTATCTACTATTACTGTTGACGGCTAAGAGATGGCGCTGTTTTGTCAGTACTTACAACTTTATTTTTAAGGATGAGTTGAAACGTGTCCAATGTTATTACGCCGTTGCCGCATAAAACGTAAGCTACACTTTCCACTTGCTCGACAAAATCTATTTGCTTGTCTTCGCTGTAAACAAAAAAGTGTATGTTTAACTACTCGTCGCTAGGTGGCGTTGGACGTAGAAGTAACTATAGAAATATTGTAAACATACCTGAGTCGTTCTTTCAAGAACTCTAGCCAGTCATTTTGATCTAAGTTGTTGTTGCCGTCTGCGTCGAACAACCGAAATATCCGCTCCAGTAAATCCTGAAACAATCGAAAATTGGTTTAGTTATTTTTTTATTTTTATTAAATATTAAACGAGCTATTCACAGGATTTCGGAAACGATTCCGACGATGTTGATGAAAATTGGGACAGACATAGATTATAGCCTGGAATAACCCATAGGTAACTCTTTATCCGGACAACGCGGGTTAAAACAATGAACCAAAATCGAGTTCTAGCTTTGATAACATTTGAAAATGTTCCTACTTAATTTGCTATAGGTAAGTTTGTAATCTCGCCAAGTTAACTCTGAACCTGAACGGGTCTTTTATGCCCACCTCAAAGAGCCATCAAATCACCACAGATAGATCGCCCTGGGGCTGATGTTTAGCTGGCGTTGTGAAAAATGTACCGCGGCAGTAGTTCGAAACAGGGTCAGTCAACAAGAGTACCGCTCCACTCAGGTGGGAAAAGATCATCATCATTTGATGATTAATTACAAAACTTAAAAAAAAAACAATTATTAGTACTTAGTACTTAATAAGAATAATTTCCAATGTAAGTATGCAAATAATTATTATTCTCATTACCTATAGATGCATAGGTACACAGTAAAGTTATAGTGAAACAGGAATTAGGGGGCTGAGTCACCCGCGTCCGTAGGAGAATACCCACAGTTAGGCCCTACACGTGGTCCCCGGGTGGTGCTAATCAGGTGACACTAGCTGGTGGTAGGTTTCGACCGATGGCTTGTGACCACCCACTGGGCAAAGACGTACCGCCAAGCGGCCTAGCCGTGTTCCGGTACGATGCCCTATGTAGCCACTTCTGAGGAAATGGGTCGAAGTGGCGGTTCCAATGCATGCAGACCAGCCGGCCTCGCGCTGGTATTGACGTATCGGGAGACTAGTCGAGGAGGGTAGCGGGATCCGAGGCACGGTGCACCGCTGGCCGACCGCAGTTAGTAGGGGGCCCAAGTAATGTGCTAGCCACACGTGAAAGGCTGCCCCGCCAACTGACGAAAAATCCCGGAATGCACCATCGTGCTGGTTGGCGACCAGAAGAGAGGGCCCGATGGTCATTTCCGGGGGGGCTCGGGCGTCCCCGCAGTCTCCAGACTGGTACCCCAATGATGCTGTCCCACCGGTGCGCGACCGAGGGTGGGCTGCATTGGGCTCCATCTCACTTCCTTCTCCTCATACCTCCTTCACTCATATTATGCCAAGGTCCAAGAAAAAGAGAAACGGTACACAGCGGCTGCACTCCCTCTCACTTAAAGTGCACCTCAGCAATATTCGAGGTCTGCACTCCAATCTCTCAGCAGTCCATCACCACCTTGAGACGGAAAAACCATCCCTCTTTTTTCTTTCGGAGACGCAGATTAGAAGTCCATCAGATGTGTCGTATCTGTCTTACCCAGGGTTTATCCTGGAGCACAATTTTAAACCACACGCTGGCGTGTGCTTGTACGCCCGGGACGACATCTGCTATCGGCGTCTCCGCAACCTTGAGGATCCCAAATTCTCAACGCTTTGGGCTCTGGTGGACACAGGCATGGATAAAATTATCTATGCTTGTGTTTACCGCTCGCACAGTGGAGACCAAGAGGCGACCAGGCTCACACAGTACCTTAGTGAGGCGGCGGATGCGGCTCAGCAGAGGTACCCTTCCGCTCAACTGGTGTTACTGGGGGACTTTAATGCCCACCATCAGGAGTGGCTCTTCCCATACCAGTGCACAGACCATGCTGGTCGAGAGATGCGAAAGCTTGCGCTGGCATTAAATCTCACTCAGCTGGTCCAGGGAGCTACAAGGGTGCCGGATGTTGATTCGCACACGGCCAATTGCTTGGACCTTCTGCTGACAACAGATCCAGACCGCTACTCAGAGTCGATATCATCACCGTTAGGTAGTTCCGACCACTGTCTGGTGAAATCTGTATCAGTCTATTCTCCGCCTGATCTCTGCCCTAGAGGCACCAGGCGGATTTGGCGATACAGGTCAGCAGATTGGGAGGGCATGCGATCTTTCTTCGCATGTTATCCTTGGCAGCCTACTTGCTTTTCTTCGAATGATCCATCGTCATGCGCAGATGCTGTGGCGGATGTGCTGCGCCGGGGGATGGAGTACTACATTCCATTCTCCGACGTGACAATGTCTAGCCAAGCTCGTCCTTGGTTCGGTACTGAATGTGATCGCGCTAATGCGCTTAAACACGAAGCATACCGGGCCTGGGCCGACGCTCGCATGCGTAAGGCGAGTGACGTGAGTCAGAAGAAGAGAGCCTTCAACAGTGCTGCCAAGTCTTGCAAGAAGGCAATGCGGTGGTCTCGATTCGACCACATCAGCCGCATCGGGAACAAACTTGCTTCATACCCCGCTGGTAGCAAAGCGTTTTGGTCCTTGGCTAAGTCGGTTGAATCGAACTTCTGCCGCCCCTCACTACCGCCATTGCTGAGGCCCGACGGTTCGCTGGCCCACACCGCTGAGGAGAAAGCAAATCTGTTTGCCTCCCTTTTCGCGGAATCTTCGCGTCTAGATCCCGGTGACGCGCGGCCCCCTGCTTATCCTGATGGTTGTGAGACGAGTATGTCAGACATTCGCATCCATCAGAAGGACGTCCGTAGGGTGCTACGTAACCTAGACGTGAACAAGGCTAGCGGTCCTGATGGGATACCGGCAATCGTGCTGAAAACGTGTGCGCCAGAATTGACTCCAATCCTGACGCGCCTATTTAGGCTTTCATTTGAGGCTGGAAAAGTTCCGAATGCATGGAAGCAAGCTAACGTACAGCCCGTGCCCAAAAAGGGTAGTCGGGCTGACCCAGCTAACTACAGGCCCATCTCAGTAACGTCCATTCTCTTTAAGACAATGGAACGTGTGCTGAACACAAAACTCCTGGCATACCTAGAAGCCAATGACATCTTAAGTGACCGACAATACGGATTTCGCCGGAATCGGTCCACAGGTGATCTTCTAGCGTATGCCATCCACATCTGGAGTGAGGCCATCGAGAAACACGGGGAAGCGCTTGCCGTCTCCCTTGACATCTCGAAGGCTTTCGATAGGGTATGGCACGAAAGCCTTATTAGTAAGCTTCCTTCATTCGGTTTGCCCACTGGATTGTGTGTTTGGATCGCAGACTTTCTGAGGGACCGGTCCATCCGTGTGGTCATCGATGGTTGCTCGTCGAATCAAATGACCATCAATGCTGGGGTCCCTCAGGGGTCAGTGCTCTCGGCAACATTGTTCTTGTTGCACATAAACGACCTGCTTAAGCCCGGTACCTTTGGGTATGCAGACGACAGCACTGTTGTTGAGAGTTACACGTCCGGCGCACGAGCTAGTGGGTCACAGATCCAGACTCTTCGAGAGGCTATGGTTGGGCGCTTGAACTTGTCCTTGGAGGCTGTCTCTAAATGGGGCGACGCCAACATGGTCAGGTTCAATGCGGCTAAAACTCAGGCGTGTCTATTTTCCAGCAAAAGGAGTCAATTTAGCCCTGCTCCAACTTTCCGGGGTGTATCCGTGCCGATAACTGACCATCTTGATCTTCTTGGTATAACGCTGACATCTACTCTCAATTTTGGGCCATACATCGAAGCAAAAGCTCAACTGGCTGCAAAAAAGTTGGGAATCCTCGCAAGGGTTAGACAATACTTTACGCCGGAACAGCTGCTTAAACTTTATCAGGCGCAAGTTCGATCGGTTATGGAGTACTGCTCTCATCTTTGGGACGGATCTGCCCGATACCAACTTGATGCGCTTGAGTCTATTGAGAGGCGAGCCAAGAGGATCATTGGCGATGATGCACTTGTCGAGTCGAGACTTCAAAGTCTTGAGCATCGACGCCGAGTTGCTAGCCTGTCGGTTTTCTACCGGTTGCATTTCGGGGAATGTGCGTTGGAATTACATAATTTAATTCCGCCTAGCCCGTTCCATCATCGGACCACCAGACGTACGGCATTGCGCCACCGGTACATGGTGGATGTCCCACATATACGTACAAAACGTTTTGGGAGCACATTCATCATGCGTACAGCCAAGGAGTGGAATTCCTTGCCGGAGTCGGTGTTTCCTGATAGTTACAATCTGGGTATCTTTAAGTCAAGAGTGAATAGGTTACTTCTAGGTAAGCGCGCTCCATCGTCGTACGCATCGTCGCTTTCCATCAGGTGAGATAGCGGTCAAGCGCGAACCTATAATCAATAAAAAAAAAAAAAATTAACAAATAAAAAAACTGAAGTATACGAGTACCTCAAGACATTATTATAGGTTTGGAATCAAAAAGCTTGTAGTCTCTTTGTGGAAGAAACATAACTGAACTAATTGTCTAGAATTGGTGGTTGATGTGATGACGATGTTTAGAATTCAACTTTGACCAAAGAAAAGACGAAAACATTGTGAGAAGAACGACATAAAAGAGGAAGGAGTTTATGATGGATATCGTTCGATTAGGGACAATGGAAGGACACATATTTTGGCGATCCGAGCATTATTTTTTTATACAACAATATTATTATGCAAAAGAGCAGACGTATTACCTGATGGTAAGCAATCAGCGCCGCCCATGGACACTCGCAACGGAGGAGTTACGAGTGCGTTGCCGACCTTTTAGGGATTAGGGATTTGGAGATTTAGGCAAAGAGGAGGGATTGGGGGAGGGGAAGAATTGGGCCTCCGGTAACCTTACTCACACGGCGAAACACAACGCTGTGGTTATTGCACGCCGGTTTTCTGTGAGGCCGTGGTATAACTCTGGTAGAGCCGACCCATTCGTGCCGAAGCATGGCTCTCCCACACTTAACATACGGCGCGTAGCGCTAATAGACCACCACAGACGGAGCCCCATAGGGCTGATGTTCAGCCGGGTTTGCGGGGTAAGCACTATAAGGTACCACAGCCTCGACCCAGAGCAGGAGAAGGAACGGGAGGGTTTCAGTCAGTAAGAGTCTGACACTTCCTTTTGCCTCACCCTGGGCGAGAGAAGTCATTTTTCTACTCGATATCAAAGATACTTTAATAAGAAACCATTTTAAGCAAATATTACCTGCGCTCCGCGGTTTAACTTTCATTTGTCAAAGCTTATAAAGCGATCACTGAGGATAGTATAGCTATAGCGTTGGAAAAGTGCGTTCAATTCAAACAAACTAACAATAAAACCTTGCCTCTTTATAATTTTCATATGTATGAACAACGAGTCACTTAGTTAAATACAAATTTTCCTCAAGAATCTATTTCTATATACTACTACATACAGAAAACGCTTAAAATCATTTTTTAAAAGTAGAATTCTATTCATCACCATGTGAAAGAAGTTTTTATTCTAATTATAAATAAAGAAAAAAAATGTCTTACCCTTCAGTGAACCGTATAACTTAGGACTTGAGCCACTAGATTAAAATAACTATTAATTCAATAATAATATATAATTACAAGCTTTAATAAAGTAGGTACGTAACGTCTCCTCCACCAGTAGGATGGTACTGTGAAACCACAAACATATTTCCTGATCATGAGTTGAATGCAAATAAAGACTTTAATTTGTTTGCCATTTAAGCTATTTTTGTTTGTTTTAACTACGACTTTGTTTGATTAGATGATTCCAAATGAATATGTCAAAGATCGTAAAGTTGGAGGCCTGCGGTATGTTCTTCGATATAGCGTGTTAATATTTTTTTTATTTTTAAAAACTTTGCTCCACGCCTTGATTTTCTCCGGTGTCGTAGGCGCGTTTATAAATATACAATTTTACGATGTCGTAGGCGCGTTTATAAATATACAATTTTACGTACACTTTACAAGACGCGGCACATCAATTTGTGATTTGTGAGGAAATCGAATCCCGAACACGTCGCGCGGCAGCCACCGCACCAACTTTAATATATAACGCTAGTATAAATATAAAAGAATAGATTTGACTGTCTTTTTTGAATGGAATTAACCTATCGAAGCGAAGAAGAGAAGCTATCCCGATGAACATAAGGTATGACTATGAACTACGCGAGTGAAACCGCGTGGCACATCTAGTAATTATTGATTGGGCTCAAGCAAAAAAATTGAATTCAGTTCTGGTTGTTCCAGTAGTGAAGTTTTAGGGATTAATTTTTTTGAGATTCTTAGTAGAAGTACAGGATAGCTTGGATATACATGCTTAACAATTACTTAAATGAAATATTTTTTTAAATCGATACCTTCCAATGTATTTTGTGGTTGTGAAGGAATGGTCTGTTTGGCACCAAGTAATAGCACACATATTTCGTGTTTTTTTATATACTGATTACTAGCTACTCTCGTGCGGTTTCACCCGCTGCTCGACTCTATTTAATCACAGCGTGATGTTTTATAGCCTATAGCACTCAGGAACATTGTACTCGTAGCTATCTATCAGTGATAGAATTTTGGCAATCCGACCAGCGGTTCCAAAGATTACCCCCTACATACAAACTTACAACTTGTTATATAGTAATTCTATATGACGTCAAGTCAATCTTCAAAACCGTATTTTCTGAACACCTACTTATTGTATTCTTTTAATACAATGAAACAATGAATTTATTTTTGCAAATAGGCCATAAAACGGCACTTTTACACGTCAAATTATATGTGAAAAACTAGATGAAGCCGGCATTTCCTACCTGACTACTCTGAGAAGAAATGCCGAAACAAACTCAGAGGTCAGTCTCTTTTCAAGTCCAGACAATATAAAATACCTTAAATACCCAATTTGAAAACCAAACAAATATATTTCTGTCTATTACTGGAAGGTATATTCATTTATCTATCTCTTTTTTTTATTTAATAGGTCGGCAAACGAGCAGACGGATTACCTGGTGGTTAGCAATCAGCGCCGCCCATAGACACTCGCAACGGAGGAGTTACGAGTGCGTTGCCGACCTTTTAGGGATTAGGGATTTGGAGATTTAGGGATTTAGGAGGGATTGGGGGAGGGTAAGGATTGGGCCTCCGTTAACCTCACTCACACGGCGAAACACAACGCTGTGGTTATTTCACGCCGGTTTTCTGTGAGGCCGTGGTATCCTCCGGTCGAGCCGACCCATTTGTGCCGAAGCATGGTTCTCCCACACTTCTCTACGAATATCATGAACATCGAATTGTTATTTTTCTTATTTCGACTTTTAATTAATAATTATGCATACACCGAGTAATAAATTAATAGCTTCCCATAAAACCTTTGCACACTGAACCCTGAAAAAAAAACCCCAATCAAAATACCGCAAGTGTCCAGTTTTCCTACATCTCGCAGCTCACTCGAGTTTAACCAATTAAGATGATTGCAATCGATTTGAATCGATTCGAGGTGACGTCTCGCGTCAGCCAATCGATAAGTTGTATCGATCAAATAATCGAGTTGTGTGTTTAAATTACAATTAGCGTCAGTTAGCATGTAGTTGCGTAGTGGGTTACATTATTATGATTATTTCGTACTAGGTAAATATGACAGCCAACGTGGATGGCAATGCCAATTAATGTTTCTAAGATAATTTTATACTTATTTTTAGCATAATTTTATTAGGTCGATATATAAAGTTTTTTTCTTAAACGATCAGACGGGTAACCTGGTGATAAGCAGTCGACGCCACCCATGGACACCCGTTACACCAAAGCCGATGAGAGCGTTGCCTACCTTTTAGGGATTAGGGTTTAAGAAAATTAGAGATTGTTATATTGAAGAGGGTCGTCCAACATACAACACAAAGAATAGAACAGAATGGAGATCTTTAGAGGAGGCCTTTGTCGGAAGACAAGTTGAAGAGTGTATACCGTTTGCCTAATGCAATATACTATACCAGTTACTTCATTAATAATACATTTATTAAGATACGAGTAGTAAATAGTTACGAGTACGAATAAAGTTAATAAGTTAGTTAGGCACATATAGATATAATTTTTGATGTAAACTAAAATCAACAATAAAGGCATTTATTTTTTTTATTTTATATTGAAGAGGGATCCCAAACCCTCTCCAATTTCTAAATTTGGAGGAGGATTGGACCTTCGGTATACCTATGTAACCAAATTTGAGAATCTGAATAAGACACACTTCTTATTGTGATATCATCATGATAATACAATATGATGGTACTGTTGCCCTCGTTTGATAGTAGAATTCATAGTTAGGAGGCTGGTGGAACCTTCAGAGAGAGGAGGTCCATAGATCTTACATGGACTAATACGATCTGTTTATATAGTTCAGATCACCCTATAAGTGCCCACCGCTGAGCAAAGGCCTGTTCTCACACGGAGAAGGTTTGAACATTAATAGCTCAAGGCGGATTCGCGATTTCAAACGCATCATTTTAAATTATAAGCCCAGGCTTCCTCACGATGTTTTTCTTTACCGTGTGTCAGTGTCTAAATAATCATAGAAAGTACATATAACTCGGAAAAAGTCACATTGGTACTTCGAACCCGCATCTTAACCTTCTGGCCAACGAGAAGAAGTGGGAAGCCGTCTCCTCTTTCTGCTAAGCAGTTATGCTCGTAAAGAAGGAGGCGGAGGGAGCTCTCCTCTTTCTCACGCCCCAGCCGCCGCAGTAGGCGACACTTCGGGCGTCGAGGATCAAGAGATGATCTCCGGCCACCGTAAGTAAGGGTCTGCGGACAGCGAGTAAGGGTCACTCATCGCCCGACCAGAACTAGACCCGAGCGTACGGCGCGTAGCGTTCCGCGCGCGCCTCAATGAGCCAATAGACCACCACAGACGGGGCCCTACAGAGCTGATGTTCAGCCGGGATTGCGGGGTAAGCGCAATGTGGCACCGCGGCCTCGGCCTAGAGCAGGAAAAGGAACGAGGTTTTAGTCAGTAAGAGTCTGACATTCTCTCTCGCCTTACCCTGGGCTTCATTTGAAGATTTTCTCTCTTACCTCCTGGCTAAAATGACAACAGCGACCGACCGACTTTTATAGACTTAGTTATTTTATGTTTAATGTTATAATCATGTACTTGAGCAGGAAATTACAATGAAGAGCCCAAGCCCTTTCCGTGGGCGTTTTGTCACATTAAACCTCATTACAACACTAATAAGACGATTACAGCGCCCGTCATACATATCAAGATAACGCTGTACTCATTTTGCCGCCAGAGGGCGTTGCTATCGTCTGTCAAGCGGTGACAAGTGACAGCTGACAGCTGACAGATGACAGTGACGTGCTAATTAGTGATGTAAAGTTGTCGATAGTGTTAGCAGTAATTAAAAGTTGTAGACAATGAATAACGCTATGCTAATTGATATCAAAATAATTCCAAAGACGTAAATAGAGGGTTATTCGAATGGTCCATACATTTTTCAATAATAAGGTAAGCTTAGCAGAAATTCTTCATGTAATTGATAGTTAAAAAAATCGTTTGCATAGGTAGCAGGCAAGCTCAGAATACATTGTTCTGTGTTCTGAGCAGGCAAGTAAGCAGTCGGATTACCTAATGATACCAAAACTTTTTCATGGCTTGGGTCGGCAATCTTTTAGACGGGTTACCTGATGGTAAGCAGCAAAAGTGTGGGAGAGCCATGCTTCGGCACGAATGGGTCGGCTCGACCGGAGTGATACCACGGCCTCACAGAAAACCGGCGTGAAATAACCACTGCGTTGTGTTTCGTCGTGTGAGTGAGGTTACCGGAGGCCCAATCCTTCCCCTTCCCCAATCCCTCCTCAATCCCTAAATCTCCAAATCCCTAATCCCTAAAAGGTCGGCAACGCACTCGTAACTCCTCCGTTGCGAGTGTCCATGGGCGGCGCTGATTGCTTACCATCAGGTAATCTGTCTGTTCGTTTGCCGACCTATTACATAAAAAAAAAATAGGATGCATTTCCCCTCAATAAATGGTGTCCTGAGTCCTTTCAATAGACCAACTTCGAAGTCTTTACAATGCCTACTTTGATGCAAGATTGGCGTGATGGTTGGTGGTGGTGTCGAGCGTTCGATTCCCTCACGGATCAACTATTTGTGTAATCCAGGTCTAGGTGTGATGTGTAAGTGAAACAAACGCACCAACAACACACGCGAAGATCGCTGTATGTGGCAACATTTTTCAAAGACAAAAGAAAATCTCTTTGGTGTCTTGCAAATATGTATACCTAAGGACACTTTAACAATGTGCCCAGGTGTTATACTGCTTATACAATGGATATTATACTAGTGTAAATTGTAATACAAGACACGATATCGTAATATCGTGACTCCTGACCCTCACGTACACAGCACAGGTGTGCCTACACAGTACATATGAAGTGGTATGTATTAGGTAACTAGACTATAAAAGCTAAAACCCAACTACGACAAAAACCGACGCCGAAAAAGAATAAAACAAGATTTTCAGAATACTGAAAGGCGTAGTCACACGTTATCAAAGTGCAGGTATGGTAAGTAAATGTAAATGTTTTGTTAATATTTAACTAGCTTCCTCCCGTGGCTCTAACATAATTTGTCTACTTACAAATTATCAAATTACTTCTTCGGCCCAGAGAGAGAGTGTCAGACTCTTACTGACTAAAAAGCCCCCCGTTCCTTCTAATGCTCCCTCTCGCCCCACCCAGGACAAGACAAATTGAATAATATCGAACAGCCAGTAATTGAAAGTCGAGGAATTTGTTTCAATGAGTCCTATAAAAAGTACTCAAGACTAGCTTCTGACCGCGGCTTCGCCCGCGTAGCATGTAGCCTATGTCCTATTCCGGAGTGTATCCTACTCCATATTCCATATTTCATCCAGATCCGTCCAGCCGTTTTGGCGTGATTGAGTAACAAACATCCAAAGATCCAAACATCGTAACTTGCGCATTAGTAAGATATGTAAAACGTCAAAGTTGAATTTTCCTTCATTGAATCAAGCTTAGGTTAGGTAGCATTAAAATTCATATTATTTTTTACGAGCAGATGGATCACCCGATGGTAAGCAATCGGCGCCGCCCATGGACACCTGCAGCACCAGACAATACGAGTGCAGGTTTCAGAAATTGCGGATGGGGCAGGGAAGTATTGAGCCTTCGGTAACATCAATCACACGGCGACATACAACGCTGTGGTTGTTTCACGCCAGTTTTTTGTGAGACCATGGTATCATTCCGGTCAACCCGACCCATTCGTGCCAAAGCATGGCTCTCTCACACTCATAATAACTTTGTAAAATTCCTTAACGACTTTATTAAAAAAATCCTTAATAATATATGAATATCGTACAAGTTTAACCTGTAAGTAGTTCATAATCTAATTAGAACGTAGGCAGGTACAATCGACCCCACTAAGCTGTTTGCCCTTCAAGTAGATACAGCGTAATGTGTATTTACACTATCATGTCCCAATTACGTGTCGTTACATTATAGAAATTGATGCTATTAACATAATCGCCATTAACTGTTACACTTACGAAAGATGCCGCGGGCTTTGTGACACACGGACGGATAGGATACACAACATTTAACAACAAATTTTAAAATATTTGCAGTGATTGAACACTGATAATTAAAAACTTGTTGCGGATTTATTTTCTACATAGATAGACAGTTTTTGTGCGAAATAAAAATGTTATTTTGTTTGTGGATTTGTTGTGTTTGTATACACAATCACGATAAGACACACACACATGTTATCAGCCTATAGACTCCTGAGCAAAGGCCTCTTCCATAGGAAAAAGTTTTGAGCACTAAACAATACGCTCGCTCAAGGCGGATTGATGATTTTAAATGAAGTCCAGGTCCATTCCTCACGAAGTTTTACTTCACCTTATGCCAGTGTATATAATCATGAAATGTACATCTAACTTTTCTTGCGAAGTTTTGAATCCTCATGCATTAGAAGCGAGCACTTTAACCTCCAGGTCACCACGACACTAGCAAGAAGAATATAGAATATACCTACATGTAATTATGTGTAGCGGGAATCGTTTAATTAGAACCATAACACATTCAATTAAGTAGTTGAAAATAAATTCTTAAAGCAAACACACGTCTTAATCACTGTGGTGTGTGTGACATCGCACACAACTTTAATTTATTTATTGATCATTTTGAGCATCCAGTTTAGCTTGAAACTAGTCAAGTTAACTTGTAACACAGAAATATTAAAAAAGTAACAATTTTATAAGCAACTTAACTAACAAGCTAAGCAACTAGCTCGACGCTCTTAATGTCTGTATGTCCTCTCCATAAAGGTAAGTACACATTGTAATTGCACAACGTGTGTAGGGCGTGAGAATTGAACCGGTACATCATCAGCTCGTGTGGTCACCACCCAATCTTGTCAACAACATGTACCATCAAGTACTTTACAAATACACATATAAACATTCACACTTAATCTTATATTATATGAGATCGAAAACATCTTAAACTGATGAGTTTTGCTGTAGAAATAGATTTCTTTTAATTTTATTTCGTAATAAGCAGGCGTTTGGCCACTCTCACGCCTCGCCTGGTTGTAAGCGATGATGCGACCTACGATGGAGCAAGCCAACCCATAACTCAACTATTAATTTGAAGATAGGATGTCTTCAAGGCCCAAGCCCGGCCAAGAGAGATCCTTCGGTGAACTATATGTATAGGGCTGATGTTCAGCCGGGGTTTCTGGAGTTAGCGTAATGAGGCAACCTAGCCTCGACCTAGAGCAGGAGAAGGAACAGGGGGTTTTTAGTCAGCAAGAGTCTGACACTCCCTCCCGCCCGACCTTAGGCGAGTAGAAGTCATTTGATGATTTTACCCTCACAAAAAATCCTTTCGGGGAACATAGACTCTGGCAAAGAATTCCACTCCTTAGCGCATCTGATTATAAGACTGGAGGTAAAACGCTTTGTGCGTGTAGGTGAGATCACATGAGAGTGGACACCCGCAACAAAAGAGGAGTTACGAGTGCGTTGCTATTTGGGAATTAGGCATTTGGAGATTTAAGGGAAGGATTGGGCCTCCTTAAGAAGGGGAAGGATTGGGCCTCCGGTAATCTCACGCACACGACGAAACACAAAGCTACTTCACGTCGATTTTATGTGAGGCCGTGGTATCACCGCGGTACGGTTCCAACCCGACCCGTTCATGCCGAAGCATGGCTCTCCCACCCTCTACTCTTTCGATCATTTTCAACCATTATCCAATAAACAACCGAAAGATGTCGTGATAAAGATCATTTTTTATAGCAGTCACTTTTATAAGAGGTACTTTGAGTCTCTTTTACATTGGAGAATAGGCATAATCTTGAAGTAATTTAAAAAGTTAAGTATATCAGAGCGGATAGCTGTCCTGCCTGACGTGTTTACATATTATATACAAAACCATGATAATACAAAAGACAGATCGTATCAATTCCTCCAGGTAAAACGTTATATGTTAATAACAATTAATAATAATCACTTAATAATACCTACATGAGATTATTAATAATAGGTGTTAGGTATATCTAGGTCGTGTAGCAAGGCTGTTGTGATCATAATACTAAGGAATTAAATCCTTCTTATATTATAAACGCTTATCTTTGCAAGTGTGGGTAGATGTTTGTTCCTTTTTCACGGTTTTTTTTTGTCAGGGGAAAATCATCAAATGACTTCTCCAGCTCAGGGTAAGGCGAGAGAGAGTGTCAGACTCTTACTGACTCAAAACCAGCCCTTTCGTTCTCTTGCTGTGCCTTATTGCGCTTACCCCGCAACCCTGGCTGAACGCCATACGCTCGGGCCTGGTTCTGGTCGAGCAACGAGTTACTTTTTCACGGATGGAATTGTAATTTTATCCGGGTTTAGCATTATTTTATTATCAACCAGTAAGTGCTGAGCAAAGGCGACTTCTTACACAGAAAAAGTTTGAGCATTAATCACCACGCTTGCTCAAGGCGTAAATCTTCTAACAACCAAAGTTATAAAAGTCAAAGAAAGAAAATTATGTTACTTAAGTTGTAGCGCAGCGGATATAAGTAATCTATGTATTATATGTAACCTGACAGACAGTTTCCTTTCGAACCCGTGCCGAGACATGTAAACGAAACTGTAATATCCGTAGTAAAGTCATTATAATAATAATTAAACGTGTTTATTTCTATTTTATGTTAATTACAGACGGATTATAATACTTTTTATTTCATTAAGAAATACACGAATAGCAATACATACCTATATTTTTTTGTGTAATATGTCGGCAAACGAGCAAACGGATTACTTGATGGTAAACAATTAGCGCCGCCCATGGACTACTCAACAACGGAGGAGTAACGAGTGCGTTGCCAACCTTTTGGGGATAAGGGATTTGGAGATTTAGGGAATGGGGGAGAGGACGGATTGGGACTCCTGCATTGCATCTGGTGTACCGCCGGTAATACCATGGAAACGACGCCAAAAACTAGATTGAGTGGACGCAATAACAGAAGAGTTGCAAATGCATTTCTACTTTATTAGCTTTTTTTATAATAACTACATCAACAACTACAGCGTTGTGTTTCGCCGTGTGAGTGAGGTTACCGAAGGTCCAATCCTTTCCCAATACTTAAATCTCCAAACCCCTCTTCCCCAAATGGGCGGCGCTGATTGCTTACCATCAGGTAATCCGTCTGCTCGTGTGCCGACCTATCACATCACTTACACATATTTAGCCCAGCAGTGAGCACTCAAAGGCGTAATTTGAAGTAGTGTAAGCGTATTCCTAGTCTCTGAGCACAATTTCTTACTCGTTTTCAAAAAAGGTCCAAAATAACATTTATCGATCTTTTTTATAATAACTATCGTGAGACATACTAAATTAACTAAAAATCGCGGGTTACTCACGTGTTTATATTGAGAAAAGCTCTACTAGTTTCGAACCTTGAATGGGCCTTGATTATTGTATGCCCAAACGGGCTGATTGTTGTACTGTATACCACTATAAATATGTATAACACCTGTAACCAACACAATCAACACAATAAAGACTACTTTACTTTACTTTACTTTACTTTACTTTACTAACCACAGAGGGGTTTTTCCTCATGAGCAGCGTGCGCGGACGCAGCGACGTCGCGCAGCCTACGAGTGGGCTACGAGTAGGCTGCGCGACGTCGCCGCATTTTTAGTTAATTTTGCGATCTAGTAAGTGCAACTAACAACTCTTTCTCTTTTTAACAAACACTCGACCAACGAACTCAGATAATAAAGTTATTGCAACACGTAAAAGTCGATTAATACTCGCATGTCACGTCACGTCACGTCACGTCAGCTCACACGTGACGATCGTGACAAACCGATTACAGACAGATGACAGCGCATTCACTCGCGATGATCTTTTATATTTTATTTGGTTTGATAACAATCATTTTAATACGTGTCGAGAGACTCACACGGGAACGAATTTAGGTCTCATTGCTAAATATCGAGACCTATTGGGTACTGGGCCTTGGTCAAAAATATGATTTAATTTGACTTTGACTGCACGGTTGGTGCGGTGGTTGGGTTGGCTGCCGTGCAACGTGTCCCGGGTTCGATTCCCGCACGGAACAACACTTTGTGTGATCCACAAATTGTTGTCGGGTCTGGGTGTCATGTGTATGTGACATTGTATGTTTGTAAACGCACCCACAACACAGGAGAAAATCCTAAAGTGGGGCAAAGTTTTTTTTTAAAAAAAAATAAATAAATTACTATAGTATGAGTACGTTAGGTAGTTTCGACATCGCACCTGGAATTCCTCTGGTGTTGCAGGTGGCCATGGACGGCGCCGATTGCTTACCATCAGGTGATCCGTATGCTCGTTTGCCTCCTATTTTATAAAAAAAGTATAACTACACAGATTAACCAGAGGCCCAATCCTTTCCCTCCTCCCTTCCATCCACAATCCCTAAATTTTCGAAACCCTAAACTCCAAAAGGCTGACAACTGGCACTCGTAACTCGTCTGACATTGGTGGCCCATGGGCATCGCCAACTGCTTACCATCAGGTAATCCGCATGCTCGTTTGCCGACCTATCGCATAAGAAAAAACAAAAACAGTTGACGGTTGGCTTGGTTACCGGCTGCCGTACAAGTTTCGTATGTTCGATTTGCCGCTCAGAACAACACTTTGTATGATACACAAATTGTTTTTACGAGACTGGGTCAGTGTCATGGTGTTTATGGAAGCGTACTTAACTTCAAAAATAAATATTTTGTAGTAATTAGGTATACAATTTGATATAAAAAACACAAAATGATTTCACAACACAAAATCTCGTACAAAATATTGTTCATATAAGGTAGGGGTTTTCCCCTATCTCTTCCTTAGGGATTGGGTCTCCGATAACCTTACGGCGAAACTTAACGCTGTGGTTGTTTCAACCCGATTTTCTATGTGGCCGTCGTAGGTATCACTCCGGTCGAGCCGACCCATTCGTGCCGAAGCTTGGCTCTCCTACACGTAGTCTATATATAAACGAATATAATAATTCTAAAACACTAAATCACAGGCTATATTAGCTGCGCATAGACTAGAAAGATCCTTGCCGAATACATTATAAATGTCGGCAATTATCAATTATCCAAATTATCTGAATACAGCCATAAATTATATTACAACACGCGTCTGGTTAAACCGTTTGAATTATCTATACTAATATTATAAAAAGAATAGGTTTGATTGTTTGTTTGTGTTGAATATACTCATAAACTACTGGTGCTAATTTGAAAAAATCTTCATTCAACGGAACGATAACATTTCAGAGTCACATAAGAATTTATTATCACAGGATTGAAACCTACCTAACCTTATCACTACACCTGTTGTGGGTGTCAATCCCATGTGGATTCAGGTACTCTTTCGTATGTGAAATTGTTGTTCCGAAACTGTGTATTTTCATATTTGTAAATACACTTATCAAAACCATCTGCATATTAGGGCCCACTGCTGAGCAAAGATTTCTTCTCAGACGGAGATTTGAGTATTAATCACCAGAAATTGGCAATTTCAAACTTACAAAAAGGACACATACCTCGGAAAAAGTTACATTAGTTACCAGGTTTCGAACCCGAACTGGCGCCCTTTCTTGCATAAGTAACGGGCGCCTCAACCTCCAGACTACCAAGATTAGAGTCACCTATAACCTAGAAAAGCCGAACGTAGCCGAAATAAAAAGAAATACGCAAACAAAACCGCAGAAAGCTAATATAGTTTTTATAATCTGTGGGCCGTGGCCGTCATAAGTTACACCCAATCGCTCACAGCGTGATTATACCCATAGACAATGTATCAAATCAATGTATCATAGACAATGATGCGGTGACTGATTGGAACTCGTTTGTTATTTGAAAGGTCATTTAATTTTGCGATATAAATTATATAGCATTGCACATATAGCTTTAATAGTTTTGGTGAATTTAAAAGTCAGATTTTTTGCCAATGAAAATCTGTCAAGTTTATTTGGAACATGTAAAGAGATCGATAGACACAACTTTGCCCCCGTAAATGCTTCGGCACGAATGGGTCGGCTCGACCGGAGTGATACCACGGCCTCACAGAAGACCGGCGTAAAACAACCACAGCGTTGTGTTTTGCCATGTGAGTGAGGTTACCGGAGGCCCAATCCTTCCCCACTCCCAATCCCTCCTCAATCCCTAAATCTCCAAATCCCTAATCCCTAAAAGGTCGGCAACGCACTCGTGACTCCTCCGTTGCGGGTGTTCATGGGCGGCGCTGATTGCTTACCATCAGGTAATCCGCCGGCTCGTTTGCCGACCAATTACATAAAAAAAACTGTTAAAAGAAGCCTTCTTTCTTCATCTTTGAAACTATACTGTATTAAGTAACCAATTATTTTGAATATGTTATCAAATAATCGAAACCACTATGTATACCAGAACTGAATGCGATACTAAATTCCGCTTTCCTTGCCTAAGTCTTTCAAGTGACATATGAACTACAATTATTTGGGAGAAAATCGCCTATTCTTCTAACATAAAGATTAAAAAAAAACTTATAAATAAAAACCTAATACTTTGAGATTAATTAAATGAATACCGCGAACTCGGCTTAGAGTAGGAGAAGAAACGGGTTTTTTTATGTTATAGGTCAGCAAACGATGGATACCCGCAACAACAAAGGTGTTACAAATGCGTCGCTGACCTTTTGGGGATTAGGGAATTTAGGGATTGGGGAGGGGAAGGATTGGGCCTCCGGTAACCTCACTCACACGGCGAAACACAACATTGTCGTTGTTTCACGCCGGTTTTCTGTGAGGTCGTGGTATCACACACCTATAATAATGACGCTAATAATTTGAGATTCCTTTCTCTGGAGCCCTGACCACCGGTTGCTTGGAACCCTCCCGTAACCGGTGGGCTACTGCTTTTTATATTTCTAAGTGATTTTTTTTGTTTTATGAAAATATTTAAAAATGTAAAAATAAGTTTTAAAATAAATAAATAAATTAAATACGCTAATAAATAATACTGTCATACATTCTTATGGCCTATATATTTATTTATTTTACACTTCTTGCACAACGTACAATGGCTGACTTAACGTTAGGCGTTCTCTCCCAGTCTACCTTTATACAAGGATCAAAAGAACGCACTTATTTATTACAAACTGAAACTAATTATAACTTAACAGTAATTAAGAATCGTAGCCCCATAAAGAGTACATTTAATTGTGATCAAAACGTTTTTATTACTTCTCTGTTTGTGCCAATAACTCTATTGCAGTGCAGCATCCATTCCTTATTCTGCCTACCCAAGCAAGGCAAGTGGCGTGCTGATAGGAATGTGAGTTTAGCACTTAAATCACGACCAAAAGCGAAGGCGGCCGACAGCGGCCGAACCCGTACGTGTATGGGAATGTTGCTTTATATTAATAGGATGACCATGTGATAAAAGTTTATGGAGACATTCTGGAAATGGGGGAGAATTACCGAAGGATCCAACAGTAATTTTTAACCATTAGTTTTTAACTGTAAGTGTTTATTAGACAAAAGAGTAATGTTTTCTTATTGCCACCAACTAGGATTTTCTCGGGGGTCGTAGGGACGTTTCGTTATGCGGCTAGCCAGTTGCCCAGCTATTGCGCCAACCGTGTAATTATGTGTCAATATATTTAAAAGCTTGGCTTACGCAAAATAATTGACGAGATAATTTGATTGGTTTCAAGCCACGTTCGGAGCTCATATGCATTGTTTGTCGCGAGTGCCTTTCAGCGAGCATTTCAGAGTTATATAGTATAGTATCAAATCCCAAGCAATTTGAAAACACCCGTAAAACTCTGAGTGTGCTCAAATATTGGAAACCGGTGAAAATTGCAATAAAAAACTAAATATATAAGAGAAAAAAGAGTTGGATATTAATATTCGCCCTATTCAATTACTTACACAAACTTACGTTTCACAAATCTGCTAAGCAATAAATCAACAATATCCTTCAAACCAAAAAATGACAGTCACCCTCCAATCTCACACTATAGATCATTGATCGATAGTAGATCATTAGGGCGGCGTGATCGATACCCGGCGCGCGCTGCTCACGCGCATACATTATTCATGTACACCACGACTTATATGACTTGTACGCGTCAGAGAGAGACAAAAAATAATTCAATTGAGTAGTGTAACGTTGATCGAATGACGGGCAACTTGAAAAAGTAAACGAAGAAACAATGTGTGTGCGATCATTAAAATTGTTCGCTAATTAATAATGCTTACTGCTAAGCCTTTTTTTAATTGAGATAAGCGCAACCTCCCAAAACCTCTGAAACTCCTGTAGGCCAAATCTTACAGTAGATACAACTACGAAACCACTCGAACACTGAACTCCGGCGCGTCCCAGAGACATGGATGATTGTCTTGGATCCCGCAACGAAATAAATCAGAAGATATTATTTGAGGAGAATAAAAAAATAGTTTCCACTTAGTGTTAAACTTGACGATAAATCTCATAAATTTTGTTTCAACACCATTTATTTACATGTCGTAGCAAAATAGTTGAATTAGCCACGCAAACTAGTCTTTTGGTTGGATGGCTAAAATTTGAAAAATAACTTAGACAATTTCTTATAAGTAAATGCTACTATTCCATTAAGGAATACCTAAATGATAAAAGTATAAAGACATAAACAGTCACACACACACACACACACACACACACACACACACACACACACACACACACACACACACACACACACACACACACACACACACAAACACACACACACACACACAGACACCCCCACACGCACACAAAAAAAAAACACACACACACAGTTTCTATAAATGTATATGTATATAACTTATTTGCCTACCTTACCTCTCTTACCTACCTTCACTACCTTTGTCTTAGTCAACAATAATAAGTAACATAGCCGATAAGAGCTTCCTCTCTCCTATCCCACTTATTTTGCTGTGCCCGACAGGGTCCATGTGAACTACTTATTTATAAGTACTACACCTAAGAATACATGTGGAAAGCAATAAAAGTATTGAGTATTGAAGTGCAAAGGTATTGTCATGAAAACCGAGCTGCTACCAGAATGGTTGGTTAGGTTAAGACTGCTACTGAAATTTTATTGTACATAAATATGCAAGCATTATTTCATAGTACTTATTTCACCTTTTTCATCGGCTTCGGTTATGTAGTCGAAATCATAGAGATTTTTTATAATTGTCGGCTGTGTGTGGACATTAACCTTCATTCATCTTCAAATTAAAAGAAAATAAGACTTGCAACGTACTCTCTCATTTATTGTGGCTACTATCGTCTTACAATTAGTTGAAAACAAACAAATACTCCTCGGATTAAATGAGATAGCTTATTCAGAAGAATACGCGTTGAAGTCAGCCACTCGTTGGCCCAGCCGCCATGTTTCATCCCTTGTTGAAAATGACGGTTACCTTGGTTAATAATTAATAATTGTCACGTCTTAGGGGAACGTTTACCTAATTTCTGGCTTGGCGTTCCAATTTACAATCACCTTCAGAATATGTATAAATAAAATCGAGTCATAATATTGTTTAAGTAGCCTACCATAAAAACATTACCAAAGCATCAAAGTAATCTAGATCTAGTTACCCTACAGAATGACTAGAAACATCTAGGTCATGGAGACGGCCTCCTATTGGCCAGCAGAGTTCAACTGACGACCAATGGTGACGCTGCTGTCTGTCACTCGTCAGTTCTCGTTTTAAGGAAATCGTAGACATTCTAAGCATTACCTGATGTGAGGTTTTGTGCTCATTAGAATGATTAATGAGTTGAGCTAATTGTTTGAAGTTGTTGAGTTATAGTTTCAATAAAATATAGGCTATTTCTATGTGTGGTATAGCCATTCTTCAGCACGAATGGGTTGGCTCAACCGGAGTGTTACCACGGCCTCACAGAAAATGTGAGTGAGTTGTTACTGGAGGCCCAATACTTCTTCTCTTTCCCTAGTCCCTCCCAAATCTCTAAATCTCCTAAACCTTAACCCCAAAAGGCTGGCGACGCTCTATAATATTTTCTGTTGTTGCGGGTGTCCATGGACTGCGTTGATTTCTTTCCATAATCAAGTAATCTGTCTACTCATTTTTAGTACTATCATTATTGGAACAGGACGCAGTTAAAAATATGTCTCTTAGAAGCCTGAACTATAAGCAAGATATGACGAAATAACAAAAAATAGAATCATTTGACGCCCTATTCCTCAAAATAAGGACTCATCTATCCGCACAAAAATTGTCGCATTTAGAGAAAAATTTGACAATTTTTGAAAATCTTCTGGTAGATACTATCTCGTCTTTTTGACATACATACATACATATTAAAAACAAAAATGGGCAATCTTATCCTTTTGATTAAATGTGATTACAAATTTGCTTCTCTGCCAAAAAAGGGTAGTCTAATAATCCAAAAAAAAATAAAACTACAATCCACTACACAGGTCCAAGTACTCAGCGGGTTTATTATTTCCCTTTATTAAAACTTAGGGAGCTTATAGTTAATCTATTTGCCTGTATAAGGAAACCGGAGCATGTTAACTGGCAGCGAGGCAGCGAGCACACACGTGTGTCGGAGCGACAGCACAGTGGTGTGTCGCTGACGTTAATTATGTGAGCGAACAAGTCCTCCGACCCATGTATGTAGACGTCCGAGTTAATCCCATCGGGCTGATGGCGACCGTAATTTAGTGCAAGACGAACATTGATAATAGTTAGTGTTTTCTTGAAGCATTTCGTTGATTGCTGGTTTGAGGTGAATCAATTATAGTCCATTTTTGGTGTTGTTATCAAGATAATTTTGGATTTTTAATAACATAAAGATATGTATTATGTTTCTTTACTATTAAAAACATTTGCTATTGTTTTATTTTAAATGAAACCTTAGGATTTTTTATGTGTCGTAGGCATCGATCACTATTAGTGATCGATGGTCGTAGGTGCATTTACAAATAAGTATACAATTACACATACACATCACACTGTCCCATAGAATCAGTAAACCTATAACATGTCCTTAGAATGATAGGCTGGCCCTATCATCAATGAGCGAGACCATTGCAGAATTATAGGTCAACTCTACATAAAGATATAAAAGAAAGAAAAACGTTATATTTTGACACACACAGAAAACAAAGATACAAAAAGTAAGAAAATAACTATACTAATAATCTAAACTAAATGATACAAATAATATATAAAATAAATTAATAACAAAAAAAAAATATCTACTTTTGTCTATGGTCCACAGAGTATGATAGAGGATATCGTCTCAACACCTTATGGCTCGCCTCACATAAAATTCAAGCCTATAAAAAATCTCAAAGCTTGCGATCGGCATTTCACAGAAGCGAGAAATTCAATGTAGGTAACTCAAAGTGAGTAAGTATTTAGAAGAATCAATAAAAAAAAACTACAAATGTATCCGCACAGTTGGATCGACGCCGACAAATGCTGTGAGTGCCGATCAATTATCGACACTTACAAATTAAGTCTCCGCGTGGAAGTCATTCCGAAATGCAATAATATGTGAAGTTTGTAAAAGGTTAGAAGAGAGACGAGGCAGTTTCCAGTTCTAAGAACCTGATGAGTAACTTTTTCCATGTTCCTTGCTTTTACCAATGAGGTATACTTACCCTTTTAAGTGTGGGAGAGCCATGCTTCAGCACGAATGGGTCGGCTCGACTGGAGTGATACCACGGCCTCACAGAAAACCGGCGTGAAACAACCACAGCGTTGTGTTTCGCCGTGTGAGTGAGGTTACCGTAGGCCCAATCCTTCCCCTTCCCGGAACCTTCCCCAATCCCTAATTCTCCAAATCTCTAATCCCTAAAAGGTCGGCAACGCACTCGTAACTCCTCCGTTGCGGGTGTCCATGGGCGGCGTTGATTGCTTACCATCAGGTAATCCGTCTGCTCGTTTGCCGACTTATTACATTAAAATTATATACTTATCGTTTTTAGAATCACCAAAAACTATTATAACATTGACAATTACCATTGTAATATTTCCTGTTTTTTGGTAGCAAGTGGTGGATAGGTCGGTAAACCAGCAGTGGTATTATCTGATGTTAAGCAATAGGTGCCGCCCCTTGACACTACTACAAATGCGTTGCCGGCCTCTAGTATGTTATTAGAGATTTGAGGATAAGAAATTTGAGATTGTGAGATGGGGGGGGAACGATTGGAGTTCATTCATGTACATATATGCACTACATGTAATGCCGATATGCAATCAGTGAACAGTTTTATGATAGCAATTTATTGAACAACAGGAATCGGCGCCTTCTGCAGAAAATCTTTTCCGTAATTTAATTGGTGGTAACTGAATGAGAAAGAGTATAATTAAAGTGAAAATAACAAGGGGCAAGATACGTTAAACTTATAACAATGTAAATTAGATGATTTGAAGAGGATTTACCATTTTTTTTATTGAATCTTGTGTAAAATCTCAGTTCTCAATACATCAGATAGTAAACTCAAAAGATAATCACGTCCAAACATCCGCTTAAGCACATCTAAGAACTGGTTAATAAGATAAAAAACCTTCAAACACCTCATTCCTGTGAAAAACGCAATTGCATGCACCTTAAAGACGTTCCGAGTACCACAATCAGTACTTATATGGCACGTACGCAGATGAAAACGTCGCCCATAATGAGATAGCTGTCCATCACAAATTGATATTTCCGACCACTCTATTCCAAACCTCATAAGGTCGACTATTGCAAGTTTAATCTAAACAGACTCAAAACAGTCTTTATGGAAATACCAACTTTTAGTGGTTCAGTTTAAGATTGAAAGTCAATTACAGAGTTTACAGATTAGGGTAATTTGATGGTTGGTAGAAGAAAATGATGGCGAATTAACATATAAACCTCCTTGGTTATCAAACATGGTGCTAATATATGTGTAATGTGTGTTTTACATTCGGTTTAAGCCTAAGCTCGTGGAAACTATAAGGCTTGGGCAATCAGATAGGGAATCGTATAATTGATACTTAAGGAATAATTTACACCCTTTTATTAGTGCCTTAAAAGTCATGGTTGCCTGGCAAGTACCAGTGTGACTTTTTCTGAATTGTATGTACTTACTTCCTATGATTATTTAGACACTAAGACATACGTTTCAGGAAAATATCGTGAGGAAACCTGGACTAATAAATTTCTAATTATAAGTTTGAAACCGCTGACCGACCTTGAGCAAGCGTGGTGATTAATGCTGAAACCTTCTCTATGTCAGAAAAAGTGTTTTATGGAATAGGATTCAAACGAGCTGACGGATCACCTGATGGCAAATGATCAGCGCCATCCATGGATATCTGCACCACCAGATGACTCACTGGTACTCGTTTTAGAGGGAGAATCTGATGCTGAGGTGCCAGAGATGAGCACAGTCTCTCATAGTATGAAACAAAGTCGCTTTCTATGTCGCTATATCACTTTGTTTGCTAAATCTTTGAAACTACGCAACGGTTTTAGATGCGGTTTTTTAGTAGTAAAAGGGTAATCTTTGCAACCGCTACTGGTCGGATTGCTAAAATTCTTCAACAGATAGATAGCTACAATGTTCTTGATTGCTATATGATATAGGGTATAAAACATTACACTACGATTAAATGGAGCTAAGCAGCGGGTGAAACCGCGCGAGAGTAGCTTAGTATTTAAATATTTATCAAAATGTCTTTCTTATGCTTGACTTGTATCCTTTTACTCTCGTAGCATCTTAAGACACGGAGTAATGTATAAACAGAGTACTCAATGTATTATTCATGCAGTTTTTGTGATGAAATAGTTTGCATATCACATCACTTCAGTAAGTTGTCGATGTATTAATTCGATTTGACATATGTCAAGTCAATTACTTTAAGTAAAATACATGCTGTAATTTTAATTGCAGTGTAAGAAATTTGTTAACGAAAAATGGGTATATTGTTAATTAAATTTTATGATTGCATTGGAAATATATATTTTTCTACCTGCTTACAATTTTATCATTAAACTTTTGTCATGGATGGGTAGACACATCCAAGATTACTTGGGCAGAAACACAAAAAAAAAAATGTTAAGTCAAATGTCATCGAAAACAATTTTTTTTTATGGAATAGGTCGGCAAACTAGCAGACGCGTTATCTGATGGTAAGTAATCAGTGCCGCCCGTGCGAGTGCGTTGCCGACCTTTTAGGGATTAGGGTTTTGGAGATTTAGGGATTGGGAGGGATCGCGGGAGGGGAAGGATTGGGCCTCCGGTAACATCACTCACACGGCGAAACACAAAGCTGTGGTTGTTTTACGTCGGTATTATGTGAGGCCGTGGTATCACTCCGGTCGTAAATCATAAAAATCGGATATATGTACTACAATTCTATCAATGAATGAGATCTTCGTAACTCTTAACTCATTCATATCGAGATAAAAATGAAATGAAATTAATATCATACAAAAACCAGCTGTAGGTATCACCGTTATGATATATCATATGATAGTTAATGGTGTATCAGTAATTCGGTACATAACTACATATGTTCCGCAATGAAGATATACATTACTCCATGTAGGTACCTACTCTGTGTGACTACGTGAGTCTCCTACTAATCGTAACCGCGATACAGACTTAGGGCTGGTCGGATAGAAAAGTGTCTTTGGAAATAAAACGCGTTGATGTCTTTTCTTAGGTACATTTTAAAAATGTTTTTTTCGTGATTATTCGTATTGAAACAATACTTATTGTTGTTAAAAATACTTCGTTGTGTTTTTAAATGCCAAAATCGAAATGTGTTTAGAAATTGTATAATATGTTGCTAAACTATACTTGGAATAGGAGCTAGGTCGTGTGAAAGGTTCAGATTATATTCGAATATTATTTCCTACAGTAGATTTGTTTAAAAAGACGACATATAACTGATATTTTTTAATTATATAGACTTGAAACTATTATATTATTATATTATAAATATATTATAAATAATGTAAATAATGATAAATAGTAAATAATAAACATTTCAATAACATGTGCATATATAGCATATCTATAAGTTGCCAACCCTGACAAGACAGCAGCGCGTCGCTTCGCGTTTCGCGCACACCTCTGCGACTTTTTTGTCGCGCGCCCAACATTCCCGCTGTCTAACCGGAAACCATAATTAGTGCCTTTTTAGATCGACGACAAAAAGTCGCTCGCGTTTTGTATATGGTCGGGTAATTGGCATCCATTTTAGATGAAAAAGTCTTCGGTAGCCGCGGCATGTGTGGGGGACACTTCGGGCCGAGTGGGTGGGGACATTGTTAGGGCTTGTAATTCAAATGTTACATGCAATTGTGTGGGAGGCTCAATTGCTAGCATTTACATATAACAGGCTGCTTGTCTTCATGTTGGTTGCCTCATGTTACATCACATCGCCGGTCGAAGAGCCAGTGACTTTCTTTCTACAGGTATTGTCCTGACCTTGTTTAGGGTCGTCAATGAGTGCCATCTTTAGTTAGTCGTAAAATGAGTACCTACGTAGTCCTCAGTAATTCTAATTAAACGTTAACCCAAAATAGGAATTCCGGGAAATGCTGTGTGTTCATGGATGAACAAGTTCAAATTCAAATACACATTGCAAAAAGACTGAACAAATTTGTGTATCACATTAGGATTTGTTCCGTTCGGTTATTAAATCGGCGACTCGTTGCACAGCAGTCGATTGCAGAAACTACGCCAACCGTGCAGCCGAATTTAAAATAATGTTTTATATCGAAAAAATTGTACTACAGCATCAGTTTTATATCCTTAAATAACTGCTTATTATGACCAGTTAGGTAGCTAACAATTCTAATTCGGCTACTGAACTGAAAAAAAGCGACAAGATGACAAATCATGTTCAGAAAAAACTAGTACAACCAGTAGCTAACTAAAACTTTACGTTGACAAAAAACCTCAACCAGTGGTCGAACCCATCATATAACGACGAGATACCAATCGATCATATCTGTGCCGAGAGTGATACAATTATCTCGAGCGAGTCACGAACCTATGATCGATAGCAACTCGATACTTTAATGTTTTGACTCCTAATCGATTCGATTGTTATCGAATAATTGACTATTTATTTATTTATCAGTTGCTATATAGATACGGGCAAAGCAGGGCTTGGAGTAAGAGAAGGATCGGATTGATGATTTTCTCCGCTTCAAAAATATAGCAATAAGTAGTATAGTACAGTAAATATAATTGCATATGTGTATAATAGAACAACACCCACTCTTGAAAGTGAAAATGACCTCAGTACCTTTTAATATCATTCCGGGCGTAGGGCATCGAGCGACGGTTCTCCGGGCGGCAAGCAATGATATCGCGACGAGAGTTGAACCCGAGCATATGGCGTGTTGCATCCCTAAAAGAGCCAAATACCACCACTTATGGGACCCCATAGGGCTAATGTTTGCTGGGGTTGTGGGACAAGCGAAATGAGGCTCCGTGGCCTTAGACTAGAGTAGAAGAAGGAACAGGGGGGTTTTTAGTCAGTAATAGTATGACATTCTTGCTCGCCTCACCCTGTACGGGAGATGTTAGGTAATTGATGATTTTCCCCTCACAAAAACGTACTTTCTAATATAACACATACATATATATGTATATATACAAAAGTAAACCAGCAAAGAAACAAACTAATCCCACTTCCAGTTTTAAAACGCAAACAGTTATTTATGAACAAAAAACACGGCGTAATGCCGGTGACAGGCGGTCAGCTGTCACACTACAGAATACAGCACATCAAACTCCACCAAACAAACAAATGACTTACAACCTTATCCTTTTACAATGGAATTGAAATTCTATTGAAGGTATTGGATCGTTTGGTGTGGTATAACGTGCTGGTTCACTGCTAAAGTAGGATTGAACATGATCATCATTATGTTTAGATTAATGAGACGAGATGTGCCATGTATTCATTATAAATGTCGTTAATTAAAATGCTAGTGGGCGGAATGAGAGACCAGTGGGTTCTTTAACATTGATATATATCGTTAACAGCAGCTCGAAGACGCTTATTGCTGAAAAAAAAACCTCCTTTTTAAATCATTTAACTTACAACGCTACCTAATAACGATTCTGATACTTACGGAGATTCAGCAGCCTCAAAAAGAAACTTAGTTTTCTGACGCCGGACAAAGTTTTAAGGAGGGGTTTATCATGTTACGGATTACATTTCGCTTGTAATCATAATAGTGTGGGCCAGTCATCTTTGGTAAAAACATATTAGTTCAATCGGAGTGACAGCACGACCCCACTGAAAACCGGCATTAAACGAACAAAGCGTTATATTTGGCCGTGTCGGTGAGGTTACCAAAGGCTAAAACCTCCCCCTCTCCTATTTCTCCCCAATCCCTAAATCTCTACCCCAACATGGTCGGCAATGCACTCATAAAACCTATAGTGTTACGCGTGTCCATGGGCAGGGCCGATTGCTTTCCATGTAAATTTAGATTACAAAAGTAAATACAATTTTAGGATACATTATTAGTCTCATTACAATCTCAGTTCTCATCTAGATGTTATTACACCATTTACAAATTGTTGATACAATTTTAAATTTAGAACATTTACACAACCTATCTTACTTCTTAACATTACAACATCGCAACAGGCTTCCTTTGCGACTTAAACTACAGACTGCCATAAAGGACTCGGTGCAGGAAGCTGTAATAATGGATTCGATGAAGCCCATTACAGCTTATTACCCAACATTATCGTCATCTAGTCAGCGATTAGTTAACATCAGGTCGTCTGTACTTGGCGTAATAGGCCCACGTCGAGATATGGTTATCAAAGGCACTACTTATGATAATTTTGCTTATAACTAGCTTTGCTATGTGACTTTAGTCCTTAAGCATTCTTTAGTAACTAAGCATGCTTGTATCTATACTTACTAATATTATAAAGAGGTAAAATTTGTAAGTTTGTATATAGGGGGTAATCTTCGGAACCGCTGGTCGGATTGCCAAAATTCTTTCACTGGTAGATAGCTACAATGTTCCTGAGTGCTATAGGCTTAAACATCACGCTATGATCAAGAGAGTAATGAATAAACGTAAGTATATAAATACGCATTAACAACCTTTGATAATTCATGAACCTTGGGATGCCTTTATATTTTTTTATGGTACAACTATCAGTTGGACAACCTGATAGTTACTGATCACGCATCATCAGAGGAGTTCAAGTCCATCGCCTGCCTTTTGGTTGTTAGGAATTTACGAAAATGAGATTGGGTTTTTTTTTTTGTCAGGGGAAAATCATCCAATGACTTCTCCCGCCCAGGGTAAGGCGAGATGCCTTTATATTTTTTTATGGTACAACTATCAGTTGGACAACCTTATAGTTACTGATCACGCATCATCAGAGGAGTTCAAGTCCATCGCCTGCCTTTTGGTTGTTAGGAATTTACGAAAATGAGATTGGGTTGGTGGAGGATTGGGCCTCCGGTAACCTCACTCACACGGTGAAGCACAACGTGGTTTACGCCAGTATTCTGTGGAGCAGTGGCATCGCTTCATTCGGCCTATTCGTACCGATTCATGGCTCTCCTACACTTATATTATATATTATTACACGCTATTTTTCTAAGATAGGGCGCCAAACGAGCATACGGATTACTTGATGGTAAGCAATCGACGCCGCCCATAGACACACGAAGGAGTTACGAGTAAATTTTCGGCCTTTTGTGGATAAGGGTTTCGGATATTTGAGGATTGGGAAGGGCTGAGCTGAGGGGCAGGGATTAGGTCTCCGGTAACCTCATTCGCATGGCGAAACACAACGCTGTGGTTATTTCACGCCAGTTGTACATCATCGCTCCGGTCGAGCCGACCCATTCATGCCAAAGCATGACACACTTATAAATAATGTATTATTTACTTCCTAGAGTCCTTCTTAGACTTCCTTCTTCATATAAATGAGTGTAGTATAAAAAATATCGTTATTAAAAGTAGTTGTAACATCCATTGCGCAGCCCGTGAGGTCTCAGCTTCAAGCCCACGTCGTGTGTAAGCAGCTATCTAATGTGCGCTATATTATCATAAGCCGACGACTTGTGTGTCGTAATCTTAGGCTTAGCACCAACAGACAAGTATACGAAGAAGCTCCTCTCTAAAGAAGAAATAATAAAAAGAATAAAAACTAAAACCCAACTACGACAAAAAACGACGCTAAAAAGGTACCTATAAAACAAGATTTCTAGACTACTGAAAGGCGTAGACACACGGTACATATACCTATCGCACGACATCATAAGAGCAAATGCTAGTATGGGAAGCCTTTTTTTATTTTTTGTAAAAAAAAACTACTGCTACTAAATTAAAATTTTAAGTGTACTGAAATTGTTTATTTCAAGTTATGGAAAGTTACTGTTTCGCAGTATATACTAGCATTAAGCAGTTTACCTTCTGTAGTATGTCTGTATAATTTAGAACTCATTACTTATAAAATAACATATCGATATGTTTTCTAATTAAACCGATCGCTGTATTAATGGTCGGCAGATCATTTAGATTGCGCTAATGTTAAGGTGCGGTTCCCGCGTGATTTAGCTCTCCTTACGAATAAAATCAAACAATGGTATTGAATAAATTATTTTCAGGTATCTGTGAAGACATAGTATGTGTATGTATATGCTTCGAATTTAAACATTCACAAAACATTTTGTTTATTTATCTGATTTAAATAATATAAGTAATAGCAATTCGTATAATGCATTATAAATAGAAAAAAAAATGTTTAGGACGGCTAATAGTTTCCTAACTTAATTTTTATTCCATGCAAACGGACTTATATCGGGTATCGAAATAAGTACACGATATGTTATAAAAATTATAATATTTTTATTTTGAGTTTCGAGTACTGATCGTAGTGATCACTAGGATCAATCATTTTAAAAACGGTCTTTCATCTAACGAGTGCTTGTAGGGAATAAATAGAATGATCTTTTTATAATCATAAAAGCATTAAATTTGCGTAGGATTCTAATAGAAATCATTGCGCAGTCATAAGCAAAACACAGATCATTTACATAACAACAACAGATTAAAACATAACATTAATCAGTGGATCAACAAGCGGGCAATATTTAATTAGAATAACGTCTCGCGACCACACCTTTACCCGTCACATTAGTCACACATAACGAATGATTCTCGATTCAAATCGATACAGTTTAATCGATCTACTTTCGATTATATTCCGATTATTTCGGGGCCACACACTTATCATTATTTCATATTAAACTTGTGTACCAATGTCAACTGTGAGTGTGGGTAAAATTGTACGAAATTGGTTGTCGTTTGGCTTAGTTCAGTAGTATTTAATACTGTTCAGCATTGGGTTAGCAATCATCAGGGAGTGATATAAGAATCCTTGGTAACCTTGGTAAGCAATCAGTGCTGCCCATAGACACTTGTAGTACCAAAGGAGTTACATAAAGTGCGTTGCCGGCCTCTTATGGGTTATTTTGGGATTAAGGGTAGGGGATTTGAGGATTAAAGATGGAGTAGGAGGGAAGAATTTGACCTCCAGTAACCTCACTCACAACGTAAACTATTAGCCACGTAGTTTATTACCTACTCGCTTCACTTACGGAACGTTTTTTTTTTTGACCTTTTTTTTCGGTCGGCAAACGAGCAGACGGATTACCTGATGGTAAGCAATCAGCGCCGCCCATGTGGACACCCGCAACGGAGGAGTTACGAGTGCGTTGCCGAACTTTTAGGGATTAGGGATTTGGAGATTTAGAAACTGGGGAGGGATTAGGGTAGGGGAAGGATTGGGCCTCCGGTAACCTTACTCATACGGCGAAACACAACACTGTAGATGTTTCACGTCGGTTTTCTGTAAGGCCGTGATATGACTCTGGTCGAGCCGACCCATTCGTGCCGAAGCATGGCTCTCCCACACTTAAACCTTTAACCTTTCATAGTACCTGCATTTGCAATAAATGTTTTTGATCTTTTCTTCCATCTTTTCCGTTTTGTCGTTTGCGCCTAAATGTATTCAAGTATTAGATATGGCTTTATAGCTTTATAATAATTTTGAGGGCGTTTCACCATCGAAATTTGTAAATAATTTAAAAAGAAAACAGTATCATTATCTCTCTCTACTCGCTACTAAGATATGTTATTTTATGTTAGAACAAGCCTACCGATTAATTAATTACCCGATTACATGTACATACAAAATTTAATTTCAAAATAACACTAATCTCGTCACGAAGTCGAAGGACATACACATAACATTAAATTTTAGGTACTCCAGTTTACATTGCATACGCAATAAGCTATTTGTCAAAGTGAGCAAACTGTTAAAACGTTAGTTTTACGTAATATACATAATTATATGTATGTATTACATATCAACACTTACACAATTAATTAAAATCAATTCATAGAAGTCCTTTTAGGTTTATTTAAGCACTAGCTTTTCCCGAGGTTTTGTTCCCGTCATTTGACTACCTACAACACCAATCTAATTACCTTCCTACACTACCTACCCTACATTATATACCTTACCCTACCGACACTACTCTATCCATTTTTCTTCTGGTTCTAATCTACATCTCCACCAGTTCTCAACGAAATAGGTTCAGCCGTTCTTGAGTTATAAATAATGTAACTAACATGACTTTCTTTGGATTAATAAATAGTAAGTCTGTGTATTTAAGATAACACTAGTAATATTTATTACCCTACAGATTTTTATTGATACGGATATGTCGGTAAATGTCAGCTTACATGAGATTTTTTTAAAAAACATTTCCCCTTCTCTTGTATGTTCCCCTCTATTGTTTAGAATTGTGAGGGATTGTCCGGTAACCACATTTACAAAGCGCAAGAGTTGATTCACGCCGATCATTTGTGACCGGCATATTTTATAATCATTCCTATATACGACGATATGCATGGTTTAAAAATCAGTTAGCAAACACTCTAAAACTTAAATTCGTTTTACCTAAATCTAAGTATTGTTTTCTTATACGACAAAGTAAAAAGGACGTCGAAGGAGGTCTAAAGTTTTTTTCTTGCCCTGTCATCATCCTAATTTTATTCCCACAGTGGTCGTTTCTTTACAGCCAGCGCCGATCCGCGCTCTGTATTTTGATTTTTAAAATAACTCGATGCGTGAATCGATTCCGATCGAATCGATATAATTATTTCTTACTGACTAAAATTCGCACGATACCCAAGGTTTATTTTAACGTTTATTGCTTGAGTATAAATTAAATTTATTAATTTAAGTAATAGTGAATGTTGGTGCCGACATGTTGAGTAATGCAAGTAGATTACGAATGTTCTCGAATGATTTATTTCTTGTTACAGTCACGATTGATGGCGGCGAGGGATCCGTTCGTACTAATTACTAATTAGTTTCGTCTTTAACAAAATGGTTACAAAATATCCTTTTGTATTACTTGTAATTGTAAATTGAGATGGTTTAAATAGTCTTTAATTAAAGCCAAACTGAATATGTATTTATTGACGATTATTATATTTTTTAATGTGGTGGTGGCCCGGAGGTTAAGGCACCCGCTTCTCATGCATGAGGGTGCGGGTTCAAAACCTGGCAAGTACCAATGTGACTTTTTCCGAGTTATATGTACTTTCTATGATTATTTAGACACCACTGACATATGGTGAAGGTGAAAATCGTGAGGAAACCTGGACTTATAATTTCTAATTATAAGTTTGAAATCGCCAACCCGCATTGAGCAAGCGTGGTTATTGCTCTAACCTTCTCCGTGTGAGAAGAGGCCTTTGCTCAGCAGTGGGCAATTATAGGCTGATGATGATGATGATGATTATATTTTACACAGAAAGTCCGAGGGTAAAAATCTATTAATGACGTCACAAATCCTAAATCAAGCAAGACAATACTGTTAGGTGCCTTGCCAGCCATAATCATGTCACCTAGTCCCTTTTTCGATCACAAAAAACTTTACAACATTTTTTCTAATTAAAAAGACTCGAATCAAATAACTTTTTTCGGTCTGTTTGCGGCGAGAGGGAATAACAGAATAAGTAGGAGTAAAAAAGTCATGCAGTTTTTTTGTAACTTTTATGGAGTCATGTTTTTCAAGTCCCGATATCCGTATGTATGCTTAAATCTTTAAAACTACTCAACCGATTTTATGATGGTGCGTTTTGAATAGATAGAGTGATTGAAGAGGAATGTTTATACGTATAATAACATCTATTAAATAGTGGAAAAATGACTGCACTGCAGTTTGCCTACACGTTTGGTGCCATGGGCTGGGCAACTGGCTGCCGTGTAAAGTTTCGCGGGTTCGAATCCCGCACGGCGCACGAAACAACTCTTTGTGTAATCCACAAGTTGTTGTTCCGGGTCTGGGTGTCATGTGTATGTGACATTGTAATTTATATGTAATCGCTGTGCTGGTTGGAGCAACGTTTTTCTAAGAATAAAATAAATAAAAAGTTTAGTTTTAATACTGTAGCCGTGCGAAGCCGGGCAGGAAGGTAGTAAACAATAAATGGTTTCTAAATATAACCATAACATAACACTTATAAGACTTCCTCGTCAATCCCACCAGAAACCGCATCAAAATCCATTGCGTAGTTCAAAAGTATTGCGCATTCGTAGGGATATAGGGACAGAGAAAGCGACTTTGTTTTATGCTACGTAGCGACAGCAGAACATAGGCCAATTCCAGACCTAAAAGACCTCAATCCAGCAGCTCCCTTCCGCCACCAGGACTTGTAAGAACAAGTAAATTGGTTGATTATGTATATAGAGTGGAGTTAACGATCAAAACAGATCACTTAGATAAGCAGCAACTGACTGCTTACAAGTTACCATAAGGAGTGCTCCTAATAAGATAAGCTATAAATCACTGACAGCACAAGTAACTCTTGTAGGTACTTAGGTAACTACTGTTTTACTTCAACTTAGTTCTAAGTGAGCGACATTGTTGGATGTGGATTATAAAGTTCGATTTTTGAAAGAAAAACTAAGTCAAGATTAATATGAAACAACCAAAGTGTTGTGTTTCGCCGTGTGATTGAGGTTATCGGAGACCCAATCCTTGCCCTTCCCAAATTCCTCCCAAATCCCAAATCGCTAACCCCCAAAAGGTCGGCAACGCACTCATAACTGCTCTGTTGTTGTGGATGTCCATGGGCGGCGCTGATTGCTTACCATCAGGTAATCCGTATGCTTGTTTGCCGACCTATACCATAAAAACATACTATTTTTTTTTTGGAGACCTTCTGACCGGATGGTAAGCAATCAGTGCTGCCCATAGACAGCTGCTATATGAAAAAGTTACTAGTGCGTTGCCGACCTTTTAGGGATAAGGGTTTCAGATATTTAAGGAGGAATTGGTTCCCCGGTAACCTCATTGACACAGCAAAACAATGCGAGCGTTGTTTTAAGACAGTTTTTTTGTGAATCTCTGATATCGCTCAGGTCTAGGTGGACCATTCGATATTTTAATACTGACTTTTTTCTTTATTCAATTCATCATTTTGGTTGTAAATTGAGAACAATGTCAATAAACGCAGGGGATAGAGAAACCTCTCATCAGGGGCCAAGATCCATTTAAAGTATTATTATATATACAAGAAATAAATTCGATATATTTAATCGATCTAATTGTATAATATATTAATTTAAACATACCGCAATATTAGCTTTTTTGTCAAAGCCAAAACTATTTTAGTCAGTAAGAGTCTGATCCTCCATCTCGCCTCACCCAGGACTTAAGAAGTTATATGATGATTCCACCGCCAACCAACCAACACAAAAAAAAATTGTGTACGATTCTATAATTAAGCCACGAGTTTTTTACCTACAAATAAACACCAACCGATATTATGTAAACCTAGTCCAAAGAAATGAACTATAAAGACAAGTATTTCACAACACAATCGTATTTTAATATTGAAATGCCGTCACTTATCCAATTTAGTTGCAGCTAATTGCTAAATGTAATAACGTACGTCTCTGTTATCACACAATTTACATGAAATCATACGGAGACTGATTGCACGTGTGTCCACTTGTCCAGTTAATAGGTTGAGGTATCCACACGGCGCACGGGTTACTGTTACTCGCTTTGAAATTAATTTTATAGTACTAAGTGTTCTCGAAAGACAACAATAAAAAGTAATAAAACTAAACTAAAAAACTACAACTACGACAAAAAACGACGCTTAAAAAGTATTAAACTAGGTTTTCAGAACACTGAAAGGCGTAGTCACACGTTACATTTACATTTATATACCTACCGTAGCACTTTGACAACATGTGACTACGCCTTTCAGTCTACAAGTTTTCAAAATTAAGATTTATAGAGATAAACAAATACAATCTAAGATTATACAGACACCAATGAAAACATGGTAAGGAAACCTGAACTTATGATTTCTAATTGTATGTTTAAAATGTTTTGAGTAAGCATAGTGTTAAAAGCTCAAACTTTCTCCGTGTGAGAAGAGGTTTTTTCTCAGCATTGGGCACTTATAGGTTGATGATGAAACACGTAAAGAATTTACATTCCCGATCACATCTTCATATTGTCATGATGACTAACATAATTGTGTAAGCTTTTCAAATGTATCGTCTTTGGGGTTATTTTCCTTTGGCAAAATTTATAGGTTTTAGTGTTCACACTATTCTCACATATTTATACCAAGTTAATAATGATTGAAAAAGTGTAATCATGGTGTTTTTTACTCGATATTTTTCACCGGGATCTACAATCTACAGACTGACACTTCTATTGAAAAGGACCTACATCAGTTTTATTGAAATAAATGATTTGAATTTGAATTAGGAACATACTTTCACTTGAAACAAAACTCACAAATTTTATTCCGTGTAAGTTCTAGAACGTGAGATGAAAACTCTTAGTAGTGGAACTTTAGTAATTTAGACTGATCTGGTCTGACAGCGAGATTGGCCAACGATTTGCTGTGTAAACATTACTGAGGCGTATCATAAGTCTGCCGGCCGGTGCACATTTATCAACGCTGATTTACATTACAAGTCCCGGTTTTCAATGTCACCCGACAGGTGGCGGGAGGTTTGCGTGGGCGTTTTGTACTTTGTAGGAATCTGTAGGACTTATTTTTTAATTTGTTTTCATTTCGATGAACCTTTTTTATAGGATAGGGGCTAACGAGAACAGACCAATGTTTTGTATGACTCATAAATTGTTATTCGTCTAAGTTTAATCTGGCTCTTGGCCACAATACCGGCAAAAATTATAGTGAGGTAACACTGTTTAAATAGGTAATCAGCGCCATCTGTTGACACACCTTATCACCAGAGGTAACATAAATATCTGGACCTCGGCCTGTAGAAGGAGATGGAACGGGGTGGTTTTTAGTAAGTAAGAGTCTGACACTCTCTCTTGTCTCAACCTGGGGGAGAGAAGTCTGACTCTGGTTCTAGCTCTGAACCTGGCTCTAGCCAAACATCATCCAAGCGTTGTTTCACGCCGCGCACTGGTATCATTCTGATCTAGCAATAGGTATACGTTGAACTTTGATTAATAGGATAAGTAACTAAAAATTTTACTGAAATCTCTGTAGAACCTAAAACAATGTTTTAAAAAGTAAAGTAGGTAATTAAAGTACTAAATCCGCCCCGGCTTCGTACTACAAACTTATCTCTTCAACCTATTAAAAAACCGCATTAAAATCCGTCGCGTAGTTTTAACGATTTAAGCACACATGCAAGCAGGGATATAGAGACAGAGAAAGCGGATTTGTTTTATAATATGTAGTGACGTATAATATTCTCCAGTTAAACGTTTAATTACTAAATCATTAATAGTGTATATGTATATACTTTTTTGTAATGGAAGGGATTACCTGGTGGTAAGCAATCAGCAAAGCCCATGGACACTCGCAACAGCAAAGGAGTGCGTTGCCGGACTTTTGGGGATAAGGGTTTCGAATATTTATGGGAAGGATTGGGTCCCCTGGTAACCCCGTGAAACAACCAAAGCGTTCGCCGGGACTCTCACGGCGAGTGATCACACGGCGAACGCTATGGTTGTTTCACGTCTGTTTTAATATTTAACTAACTACAATGCTGGTTATTAATATGAACTCCTGCAAAATATGAAAGTGGTCGAGTGCCTCTGTAAACAGTAACGCGACCAAGCCGTTAAACATAATAAATTAATTCTATATCTATGTCTCACAAAAGCTATAAAAAGAACAGGAATACTTCATTATTACCAAACATTAAAACCGATATCGTTACCAAAAATTTATAACCATCTTAATTATTGGATTACATAAATTGTATATTTATCCTCCTTTCGAAACCTCGTTTACCCAAATCACTATCAGAATACCTAAATCTAATATATATCAAAAGCATTGCTATTCGTTAGTTTCGCTAAAACTCGAGAACCGCTGGTCCGTTTTGGATAATTTTGGTCTTAAAATATTAGTTTAAGTCCAGTGGAGGTTTCAATTGGCAGAACATAATTAGTTACCGGACATGTAGGACAGGATTACCTGATGGTAAGCAATCAGCGCCGCCCAATAAACCCGCAGCGGAGGAGTTACTAGTGCGTTTCCGACCTTTTAGGGATTAGGGATTCGGAGATTTAGGGACTAGAGAGAGATTGGGGAAGGGCAATGCTTGAGCCTTCGTTAACCTTCCTCACACGGCGAAACACAACGCTGTGGTTGTTTTACGCTGGTTTTCTGTGCGGCCACGGTATTACTTCGGTCGAGCCGACCCATTCGTACCTAAGCATCGCATCACACTTAATTTGAGGCAGTACGGAGTTTGCTGGGTCAGCATGTTAAATATTATAAAAAAAAAACAAATAATCAAATCATCTAAATCTTTCACTACAAATTCTTAGAAGAAAAAAATCGATCAATCTGATTGGTCGTTGCGAGGCATGTAAGTTGCACCTGACCAATCACATGTATTCGAATGCAAGGTCACACACATGTGAAGGGATAGTAATTGTCTTTGGTAATTGTTGTTCGTGTGAGATGACGTCATAAGGCACCTTGAAGGTGATGTCAGTGGCGTATGTAGATCGTGGTTTGGCGGGAAGGTCATTCCGTTCCTAGGTCTTAACCTATACCTCGTAAGTTAGATATTATTAACTAAGGATTTATTTCAATGTGAGTCTGTCACTCGCATTGTAGTTGCTCACGATTTCTGCTCCGATGATAAGCTTGATAAGAGTCTTTTAATGGTATAACGAGTGTCAAGTTTAGGTTGTCGTGGGTCTATTTTTAAATTGTCTGTAGTCTTGATAAAGTTTTCGCTTGATAGTTAAGTCTTCATTGCTTCATTGCCTACCTTACCTATTATTAGATTATTATTATTAGATTAAGTATTAGATCATTAAAAGACAAGGGTATTCGAGATAATAATATGTTCCTTATAGCCAGGTAGGCTACCTATGTCAAACAATTTATCAGTTATTAAGCAAAACAAATAAATTATAATGACTGCTCTGCATACAGTTCGTGCTACAACTTTACACCTTTTTTGACTAAAGGTGATGGTGGAACCTTTTAGTAGTTAAATACTAGTAAAGTACTAGACTGCAGTGATACCACGGCCTTACAGAATACTGTCGTGAAACAAAGCCGGCTGCACTTACCTAACCTAGCAGTTTCCACTGCACGACCAAACTCTAGCAGTTTATTATTAATCCTAGTGAACAGAGTTATTTTGTACCTAACAAAAAAAAATACTCCTGATTATTTGCAGTTTTTCCATGGTCAATAACCCAATCCTTAACCCTCCCCCAATTACCAAATCTCCAAATCCCTAATCCCCGAAAGTTCATCAACGCACTCGTAACTCCTCAGTTCCATGCGCTGATTGCTTACCATCAGGTAATCCGTCTTCCCGTTGGCCGAGTATTGATACTATTTAGTTCTAAAAGTGTACAGTTCTCCTTGCACCACATTATAATAGCGGCATGAGGTTAAAGTATATCATGTAGCCGGTTGACCTGCCCTGTCAACTGTCGATCTGTGATTGGTCAATTAATTACAAGCGGTCATTCCATTGGCTATCGTAACTGCGCAGGGAGCTATTAGCCATCAATCTGTCTGAAGGTTGAATGACATTTACGTGTACACTTACTGCCAATATAAGGTGCATTATTCGATACAATTAGAAATGTGAATTAAATTATTACTATTTATTAAGTTTCAGAAAAAAGGTTGGTGTCATCAAACTTTGTTATATTCGTTGCCATTATAAAATCTATGTAAGAAAGAGAAAAAAGTTCAGACAACAACAGCCACATACCTATACTTGGCAACTAAGTGTTTAAAAAACAAAAAAGTAATATATTAGCATATATATACCGTAGCCTGTTAGGCATAAAACGGACCGACCGCATACGGAATACCGTGATACGTTCCAGAACAGGAGTCGCTTGTGTGGGCCTAAAGGCGGCAAAATTTAAGTGGGACTAGTCCGGACACGTCGGCCGAATGCATCTGGAGAGATGGGCCACTATTGTCATCCAGTGGACCCCTCACGATGGAGGCCGCAGCCAGGGTACCTAGGCCCCGGAAAAGATGGCGTGACGATTTAGACACCTATCTTCGAGACTGGTGGACACGGTCGAAAGATCAGGAGGTGTGAAAGCGAGATGGAGGGGCCTTTGCCCAGCAATATCCCACACATTACAGGCTAGTAAAAAATTCATATTCCTATCGATCCAGGAACTAGTTTATTAGGTTAGGGTTCCTAGTTTTAACCTACACGCAAGGCAGAGTGGAAAACCTGCTTTTTTGAAGTCAATTTCAAAATGAAAATAACCTACCTAAGTATCTTTATGTCAAATTTCATTTTGAGCCATTATTTTGATGATTAAGAGTAATAAACTTCCATCAATAATAACAAATATTTTAATATTAGAAGAATTATCTTCTGCCCTTACTTAGAAGGCATCCAAACATGCAGAGACTCGCACATAGCGTGAAAACGAAACCAAATGACTTGATCTCAGCAGTACCTACGTACGTATTGCTTAACACAGATCGATCGGTAGCCGTTTAGCCACTAGCGTATGTTAACTGGTGAAATATTACACTCGATACCATCTCAAACTTTCCAACGCAATTATATTTGTGATAGGAGCGGCGCAGTGCGCAGGCGCGGCGGCCATTTGTCAAAATAACCATTCATATGGTAATGACGTGTGTTGATTGATGATCTTGCGCAACGCAAGTGATCTAGTTACATACATACATAGCTAGGTATGCTGTGTAGTGTAGACATTGGGCTAAGTACTGTTGATCCTTGTTGCTTTGAATGGAATTGCTCTGTAGAATATTTTTACTGACACATAAAGTTAAACCTTATGATATCTTTTTTGCTTGACGTTCAAAAGTGCCTTTTTTGGTCTATTTGAAATAAAGAATTTGATTTGATTTGATTTGCTTGGATAATTCAGCGATATGTGTGTTTGATAATATAATTTTTTATACAATACTAGCTAATCTCGCGCTGTTTCACCCGCCTCGGCTCTATTTAATCGAAGCGTGATGTTTTATAGCCTTTAGCACTCAGACACATTGTAGCGATCTATCAGTGAAAGAATTTTGGCAATCCGAAAAGCGGTTCCAAAGATTACCCCTTACATACAAACTTACAAACATAGAAATTTTAACTCTTTATGATATTAATAAATGAGATTTTCTGAGGAGCGGTTCTAATTTGTACTGTTTTTAGGCTATTATACAGGCGGATTTGTTTACTAAAATTATGTAAGACTCAATTATATTGCATAGGAATACATTATTTATTTACTAAGAAAAAAAATTAATTCACGATTAGAAATAAATCGGTTGTACGGATCAGTATAAAGAATGGGGTCGTTTTTAGTGAGGATTAGTCTGACACTCCCTTTCGCTTTACCAAGGGTGGAAGAAGTAATTTGATTCAACCCAAATTCAAAACTCGAAAGCTATTGCACATCAAAATCATGTTCAGCTCAAGAATTTATCGAGCGACGATCTCCGGCCACCGTAAGTACGGGTCTGAGGAAGACGAGCAAGGGTAGCTCACCGCCCGAACCAGAGCCAGACCAGAGCATACGGTGCATAGCGTTCCACGCTCAGTAGACCAACACAGTTGGGGCTGAACAGGGCTAATGTTCAGCCGAGGTTGTTTAATAATTTGTTATTGTGTTCACATTGGACATTTTAAATGTATTATGATGATTTTTGTTTTATGATTTTTGACTATGTATTACATACTATGTAAAATAAATAACCAAAAGACACTCTCGTCCCACCCAGAGAAAGAAAACTCATTTCACAATTTCCCTTCTGAAAAAAGAGGCTAAAATAATTAAATAATACACCATCAAAATAAAAAGTACAAGTCTCTATAAGCCACCAGACGGAGGGCTGGCAAACTAAGCAACCAGGTAATGAAGCCATCTATAAAGCGGCGGAGCGTAACCCGGCGTAGATTGGAGGCAATTTATATAATTGTTAGCTTAGACGGTAAGTCGGAACTACGAGGGATGCTGTCTCTGTTTCTTACTAATTAGGAGGAACATTTTGTTACTTTATAATTAGGTCTATTAAGGTAAACTAACTAGTTTTATTTTTTCATAGTGTTGTCTGCGTTTATGGAGCTTTGGGGATGGGGGTTTTTTTATGATCTAAGACAGCAAACGAGAAGCAGAGCAGCAGAAGACACTCCCAACACCTGAGGAGTTACAATTTTGGTACCGCACTTTTTGGAGATTAGGGTTTGGGGGGTGAGTATCTCTTAACCTTAATCATATGGCACAATACAATATTGTGGTTATTTCACGTCGGCCTTATGTGCGGCCGAGCCGGTCCTCTTGTATCGAAGCATGGCTCTCCTACACTTACACATTTTTTTCTATTCCAAAATGTGTATCAATTCCAACACCTAATTAAAATAGGTATGACGTGTGTGAAAGGAAACTCTAAATTAAAATTTTATTACAACAACATAAAGTTTATTTTGTAATGTAAGTAATAAGTTTTATTAATTTCTGATTTCACAACATACTTGACGGATTTTATTTACAAAGTTTTATTAAGACAGAATGTAACACAACCACACATTATATGTAATGGTCGATTTTTTATTGAAATCTCAATTCACTAGTACAACAAATTACCAATTACAAAAACCAATTATACTTTGCACTTAACGAACTAAGTGGACGCTCTTAATGAACCGACAAAAGGTCGCGATTCCAATAAAAAATACTTTTCAATCGGTAGAATAAACAAATTCTATACAAATTTAAATTCTACAACCATAAAAAATGTAAATAAATCTTACTGCCTTCGAATAAAGAATGAATTCGATTGAATATTTATTTTTAAGCGGTAAATGTAAAATTGTTACAAAAACACAGAATTACGAAAAAACCAGATAGTGCTATTGAAATAAAATTTTACGAGGAGCAACGTAACAAGTACCTACATTTGTGAAATGTATGTTTGTGTGTGTGCTGTGTGTGGCCAGGAAACTAACCAAGAAGGATACAAGGAGAATAATATTAAAGGGAGAGAGAGAAAGACACATAGAGAAAGTGTGGGAGAGGCACCAACCAACCAACTAATACCAACGCTTCAGAGAAAACCGGCGTGAAACTACCACATTGTTTTTTTTTTTTTTTGAAGACTCTCGGGCGTTATCTCCCACTGGATCCGAAATAGGAGCCTACCGAAGGCTGCCGTGCCCGGTAAGCACCTGCTTCAGGCAGAAAGTGAGGACGCCGTGGTGTGTTTCAAGCCACTCCTTAAAGAGGATCTTACCGCTGCTATAATAGCGCGCCCGAAAAAAGCAAAGCGTTGTGTTTCGCCTTGGAAGTGAAATTACAGGAGGCCTAAACGTTCCCTTTCATCCCTCCGCAATCTCTAAATACCCAAAATAAGGATATGGTGACATCCCGGGAACGCACCTGCAATGCTGGGAGTCAATGGGCAGTACCGATTGCTTACCATCAGGTTATTAAGCAGCTTATTTGAAGTCATATGACATAAAAAGAAATTAAAGACTAAGCTCGACCGAAGTGACGTTTACAATGTACATTTTCTTCATATAGAAAATGTGTTATGTGGGTTGTAGGTATTTATCATTCAATTTCGTTAATTTTAGGCGATCCTTTAAGATAATTAATCTTTATACTACTGGTAATATTATAAAGAGGTAAAATTTGTAAGTTTGTATGTAGGAGGTAATCTTAGGAACCGCTGGTCGGATTGCCAAAATTCTTTCACTGATAGATAGCTACAATGTTCCTGAGTGGTATAGGCTATAAAACATCACGCTACGATCAAATGAAGCTGAGCAGCCGGTGAAACCGCGCGAGAGTTGCTAGTTATTACATATAAGAAAAATAGTCATAAACATCGAATAATTATTAGAACTTCAGCAAATGTTTTTGAGTACTCATCGTGATACATGCTTAATTAATATTCAAAATAACGATTAATTCACGTTAATAATATAACTAAAAATAAGCTTTTCTTAGTTTATTCACGTGACTAAATCATTACTTTCAATATACTGAACTATAACACAGGAAAAATATGAATATTGAATAGAAGCTTAAGTACCGAAGTACTAGATAATTAATATTGACTATTGAAATTAATGTTTGTGACAAGGAAAAATTCTTGCGGTCAATGTATTTACTCGCTAGGGACGGGGATCTCCATTGGTAAAAACTCACTTAAATAATAATACTAATTTATATATGTATTTACCTTGTGTCTACAAAAACATGTCTTATTACCTTCTGATAGCGGATTCACTAGCTTTTTAGAATAAAAAATACCTTATATAATATTATGTGTAATTTTAAAGAACTTATAATCTCTCTGTAATATTTCATTAAGATCTATTTAGTAATTTTTACGTAAAAATATAACAAACATCCTTCTACATTTACAAAGTTTCAAACTTATAAGATTTGTAGAAGACTATTTATAATTAAACCAGCAACGCATGACAATGCTAATACTAAATTTCTCCACTATTTTATGGATATTATTATACCTATAAACATTCCTCTTAACTTTAAAAACTACCGTATCAAAATCCGTTGCGTAGTTTTAAAGATTTACGCATTCATAAGGATATAGGGACAGAGAAAGCGACTTTGTTTCATAGGTACTACCTATGTAGTGATCAATTAAAAACGCACCCTCGACACAGGAGTTAATCCAAATATAGAATAGCATGTCCTTTTTAAACATACCTATAACGATAAAACGAAAAAGAAAAATATTATTTTTTACCTTATAAAAAAAAACAAATGACTATCGATCTTACCGGCCTACCTAATATTTTTTGACTGACTAGCCCATCACTACCGGTTTGACCATGAGAGGCGTCAGTAAACAAACTGACGGGCCCTTATTTAATTACAATGACATAAGTGGGCACCGAACTACGCCGAAGCCGAAGACCATTAGAGTTGACTTACAATACAATTTAATTGACTTGTGCGGTTAGTTAGTTAGCATGCACGAATGGGTCGGCTCGACCGGAGTGATACCACGGATTCAGAGAACTCCGGTGTGAAACAATGCGAGTGAGGTTACCGGAGGCCCAACCCTTCCCCTCCCCCTACCCCTAAAAGGCCGGCAACGCACTCATAAACTATTCTGATGTTTCACAGGTCTATTGGTTTTCCGACGATACGTAAGAATCTTACTGACTAAAAACCTGCTGCTTCTCTTGCTCAAGGCCGGAGCTGCGGTATATTATAACATTCGACCCGCAATCCGACAGCAAAGTAACAAAGTCTACTAATGAATTTTCGCAAAAGATAATTATAGTGACACAATACAGTAATATACTTTATCGCGTGTTAAAATTATACAAAGATTCTTAACACATCATATCAATTACTTATAAAAATTAACTTAAATAAAAAGCTCAAGTCATCCTTATAATACATATACACAATAACATTAAAGTAACTTTAGTAAGTAAAACATGAGTTGGGGAGTGGTTGGGCAAACGAAGAATTGGAACCCAATAACCCACTCACACGTCAAAATAACGCTGTGGTTGTTTAACGACGATTTTCTGTGAGGTATCACTCCGGTCGAGCCGAACCATTCGTGCAAAAGCATGGCTCTCAAGGGTAACTTACATGCCAATAGTTGCACACATAAATAAAATTACAATTTGTGTAATACTATTTTTGCAATCAGCCAGCTATTTATTACACACAACAATACGAGCTAAAACAAAAGAGAACTCATCTCTATAAATAAAAATAGTTGTCTTAGAATTGAAACCGCGTGTTTCATGGCCTCAAAATGGATCCTCAATGAGTCTGGCTTTCAAAGTATAACAGTATAAGGTCACGACTACATTGGTGCGTGCAAAATCTTCACATTTCGTACCTTAACGAGTTTTTAATTTGTGTGTAACGATGTTACGGGCTTTTTATTATATAGAATGTTTGCATTCGCAGTAATTTAACTTCAAAATATATTGAATAAAACACATACACCATCCTATCCTACTAGTTCTATTAATATTTGACTGATATTAGAAATGTGAAAATTGAAATAGAATGTATGAATGTATGTTTGTTATTCTTTCATGCAAAAACGGCTGGACCGATTTGGTTGAAACCTTCATTCACCCTATCTATTAAAAAAACCGCATCAAAATCCGTTGCGTAGTTTTAAACATTTGACCATACAAAGCGACTTTTTTGTTTTTTTTTTGATACGTTGCCCCACACTAGGATTTTCTCCTGTGTCGTGGGTGCGTTTACAAATATACAATTCCACATACACATCATACCCAGACCCGGAACAATTTGTGGATCACACAAAAAGTGGTTCCGTGGGAATTGAACCCGCGACAAGTTGAACGGCAGCCAGTTGCCCAACCACCGTACCAACCTTGCAGTCGAAATTTGTTTTATACTATGTAGTATGTTTACTGTGGTAGTGATTTTTATTTGTTGACAGTAAACCTTCTGCCCACATAGCTGTATAGTTACAAATAGTGATGTGGCGACCTTGCGCGATATTCGATGAGCAAAACGAAGGCTAACCTATAACAGTGTTGGACCATTTTAACTGTACGACTGTATTAAAGTAACCAGAGTTAATTGGCAAATTAATTCAATTCGCTATTTAAATAAACTAAAAATACATACAATATTAAATGTACTTATATGAAATAAAAGCTTATAATGTGTGTAGACAACATATTTTCATATGTATTTTTTGACGGCAAACGATCTGACGGATTGCCTGATGGTCAGCGTCGCCCATGGACACCCATAACCACAGAGGAGTTACGAGTGCATTGCCGACCTTTGGGTATTAGGGATTTGGAGATTTAGGGATTGAGGAGGGATTAGTGGAGGCGAAGGATTGGGCCTCCGGTAACCTCGCTCACACGGTGAAACACAAAGCTGTGGTTGTTCCAAGCCGTTTTCTGTGAGTCCGTGGTGTCACTTCGGACGAAACGACCATTCGTGCCGAAGAATTGCTCTCTCACACTTCCGAAGCATGGCTTTTTCACACTAATATTATGTCACAAAACATTCAATAAATCAATTGTAATGCCGTTAATTTCGTTTCACATCATTACAATTATTTACCTCTTGCAACACCTACTTAATGTGCGCTCATTATATCAAGGCTCATGTTGGACTAATGAACGCAAAAAGTTTACAAGCAAAAAAAGGTTAGATTTCGCTTTAATTGAAAAAAAATAAACCACATTAGAACGATTAACTAGAATAGAATAAGTAGTTAGAATGTTAAGAGTAGGCAACGGTTATTGACGATTGGTTTTTCTCAATAGGATCATTCGCTCGATTTTGCACTCTGAATAATTTCGCTCACTATTGTCTGGTATTTCGAAGAACACTTCAAAATATATATATCATCATCATTAGTCCATAAGTGCCCGCTATAAGTGCATGTGCACTAGCAAAATTGTCTTAACTTAATCTGTCTGACTTAGTTTGTATTAAAAGTCTGCGAAAACAACACTTGTTTGTTTTATTTTGTGACGTTATTTTCAACATCAAGAAAAAAAGAGAGAAATGCGGATAATCACAATAGTCTTATGAACGCTATGAACAAAAATACAATATAAAAAAATAACAATTAAAAGGTTTAAAAACAGAGCGAAAAAAATACATAAACAGAATAATAATAGTAAAACATACTACGCGGGATCAGACATGCCCAATCCGAATGGGTCGCCAACTCATCAAAAGCTGGGCAGAGCACCGAACACTGGTTTTCAGTTGGCACCCCTGCAGTGACGCACGGACGAAAGCAACACATACTTACTAGGTTAGTATGGATTGTAATCCACATAATAACAAAATTTCTTTATAATTTTGTGGTTTCTAAGTACAATGATGAGTCCAGAAAATATAAATACAGACGGAGCGTCTTGTCGTCCAATCAGCAGCAGGCCTCGAAAGGCGGCGCCATTTTCCGCGCGCGTCAACCCCGTTGGGGAGTTGCGATGGATGCGACACATAGGTAAATGAGGAATACCGGGTTGGTGTTTAGTCAAGGTCTGTCTGACAGTACCCATGGCCCTTGGGGAAGGACAAACCTCCGGAGAGAGCCGGCGGGTCTCTACGACGATTTTCCAACCCGATGCCAAAAAAGATGGTTCAACACTCCATTTTGTTAAAGTAAATTATTAAGTCAGAAAAGTTTCAAAAAACTCACCTCATCCTGAAATGTTCTATGCAGGCTCTCCTTCGTGTATTTCTGGTCTCCTTGCTTCAAAATGGCGGAGCACTGCTTCAAAAGAGCCAACCTCGTCCGCTCCTTGGCACATTCCACCTCCATTATGGACGGACGGTGTCCTGTCCTGGGAACCCCAAGACAGTTTCCATCATACTGTCCATTACCAAGAGACACCACCAACTGGCCATTTTTGATCACGTCCTCGTCACCGTTTTTGTCCAAATCGACAGTTTCGAAATTGGTGAAAATCTCCGGAGTTTTACCGTTAGACGCCATATCTGCTCGTTATTGAGTCTGTGGCATTGTTTTTCACATTATTCGCACTTGTTTTGTTTGTTGAGGAAGCTGTTTTATAATAAGAAAAATTAGTTGTGAATCAAACAAACTTTCTTATAAACTGAATGTTGACTGCACGGTTGGCGCGGTGGCTGTGCGACTCGACTGGTTGCTGGGCAATTTCGCCGGTAGTCGCGGATTCGATTTCCGCACGGAACAAATCTTTGTCATTTCGGTTCTGAGTGTCATGTGTATATAGAATCGTATGTTTCTAAAGGCACCCACGACACAGGAGAAAATGGGATTTTCTGGTGTGTGTGGGGGCAACGTTTTAAAAAAAACTGTGATGTAATCTGGCACTATTTATCAATGACCAGGTCACCCATCTATATTTTAACTGCAACTACCGCACCTTAACCTCGGTACCTAGCCTCAGGGTGCACCAAAGGCTCGCAAAACTCATTTTTTAGCAATAATTGAGTCAGCGCACCTATTACAGAATCACCTGTCTAATTCTCAACTTGTATTTTAGTTCTAAATTCGCTCATATAGTTTTGATTTAAGGTGTATTTTAGGTTGTATTTGAGTAAGAATTGGCAAGGAAATCGATTAATCTTGCAGTGTAAGTGCCTACTCAGTTGATTATCTGATTCATTCGTAGCAACATACATTACACACAATGATATCGTTATAATTCGAGTGATTGATACGTCGCCGGCGCCGCGTCACTGCTCGCTAATTGAATTATTTCATTTAATACGTTTGGACGGTTCCGTAGTGATTTTTAATATTTTATTTATAAAGTAGACATAATTTTGTTTCACAAATCTTGCGGACAAAAAAATTACTAAAACACTTATAATCCTCATATCACTAATGCCAAAAGTCAGTTTTGTACTTCTAACTCTTCTGATGTCGCGTTTTTTGGGTTTCAATGACCGTTTACCTCCCTGCTGAATTGTAAGCCCCTCTTAGAAGAGGGGTTGCCATAATATCCTTGGCAGGCGGATAAGAGGCCACAATTTAATAGGTTTACGTCTGTCAAAGAGCACACTGCACTATTTGAGAGGTCACTCTTAGTTGTCTCTTGCGAAACCTAGGCCAACCGGGGTAGCAGGTGTAAGTTCAATAATGTAACGCAGCCTCGACCTGGAGCAGGAGAAGGTTGATGGTTTTAGTCAGTAAGATACTGACGCTCTCCTTTTCCACCCCACCATGGGCAAGGGAATAAAGCTATATTTTCTTTGAATAGTGACTGTTGTGAGACATAATAATAAGCCTCTTACCCTGAACTATTTCCTTCATCCAAACTAAAATTATAAATGTGAAAGTAACTCTGTCTGTCTGTGTTTTCTTCGCGCCTAAACTACTGAACCGATTTGTGTGAAATTTGGTACACATACTTTGGAACTTGAGAAAGGACATAGAATAGTTTCTATCCCGAAAATAATGCGGGAGCGGGAAATTACCAAAAATACCGCGAGATCGGGAACTATGTAAGGAAAACCAAAAATCTGCAGGAAGTCACTATTTCCCGTGAACGAAGTCGCGGGGAAAAACTAGTTCTTTATAAAATATCCCTTTCGGTTCAGTGTGCCTCCTGGCAAAGACCTCCTCTAACAGTTTTCATTGCACTCTGTCACTCGTGATCGTGACTGAAACATACTACATTTATTGAGAAAAGCTCGACTAGTTTCAAGTCATAACGGGACTCTTATTCATGAGCAGCGTGCACGTCGCTGCTATACATACGTGTAAAGATTCGAACCCGCCAAAAAAGAAAATGGGTACTTAAATAAGTATTTTAATTTTGTTAAGGAAAGTTCAAATGTAAAGGGATTTAAATATAAATAAGAAACAACGGAACCCCAAAAGTACGGTCATCAAAATGTAATAAATAAAAATTAATCAAGTTTGCGAATTTAGTGAAAGTTAGACCACTCCTTACCTCCTTATAATCAGTGGGCAGTGTGTTAGCATTCTGTTGCGTGGTATGTGTAACTTAGGTATTATAATTCCGTTTGTTATTTAATCAATTGAGTTTCAACTTGTATGTTTTAACATTAGTAGGTCATGGTGTTTCAGATAGACCCCAACTACGTCAAGGAAAGACTTTTTTTTTATTTTTTAAAGAAACTTTATGTAAAGTGTTATTAAAAAGAGGTAAAAAAGTTTGTGTTTAGGGGGTAATCTTTGGAACCGCTAGAATGCTCCAATCGCTACAATCTTTTGGAGTGGAGTTGTGGAGGCGAGCAGTGGGCGAAACCGCAGGAGACCAGCTAGTGTAAAAATAGTAATGGGCCAAGGAAAACCGCAAACTGGTCATCAACAATATTAAGTCAACTCGCTTCCTGTCTATGTTCTAAAAAGTTTTTAATTTAAAATTTAAGTTAAAAGAATACATTACTACTCAAAACTCACATTCAGATCAAAACAAACTAACCTAATTAATTCTTTATTAAAAATAAATTTAAAATAAGAACATCCCATCACTATTCCGCAATAACACCTCCTTACGCATTTGACGTAAGCTTTGGCGCGTAATTTGTCAGCCAACTGTCATAATGTCATTGACAGCTCAGAGCACAGATTTAATTAATTTATTTGGCTAATCCTTTCGCTTAGTTACACAAACATTGCGCAGAGAAAGCTGTATATGTTTTAGAACTATGTTTCCTGTTGTTATAGACGTGATCAAGAAGCTTATAATACGCTTCAATGCACAAACTCAACCTGATTTTAATCACAGTTAAGCCTATTGTTATCTCTCTCTTTTCCATAGTAACAATAGAGACAAATTATAATAACTAAGACATCAGATGACATAATATTTCTTTTTTTTTATGTGATCGGTACGCACACAAGGCTTTCGGATCTCTTTCCAAGGTCTATTTCTAAAGACCTGATCCTGGTGATCTGGTGGCCATTACAATAATAAATAAAATTGTTTTGTAATTGTCACTGTCAAATCGAACTAGGTACTTACATTTTTTTAATTTGTAATTTTTTAACCACACATTAAAAAAATGTAGTTCATGGACACATAGTTAACGCTGTAGATTTTATTGTGAGGGTAAAATCATCAAATGATTTCTCATACCCAGGGTGAGGCGGGAGGGAGTGTCAGATTACTGACTAAAAACCCCCGTTCCTTCCCGTGCTTTAGGTCGAGGCCGCGTAGTTGTCGCAGAGGCTGGGTTGCCGACTGCTATGCGAATTATGATGACGTTTTCTACACGGAACTGTGTATATTAAACCTGAATCAACAATTACATTGTTATTTCGACTCTCATTGTAAATCCTTGTATATGGTAACGTTTTCAAAGTGTGGGAGAGCTATGCTTCGGCACGATTGGGCCAGCTGGACCGGAGTGATACCACGGCCTCACAGAAAACCAGCGTGAAACATCATTTACGTTGTGATCAAATCAAAATTCTTTATTTCAAGTAGACCAAAACAGGCACTTTTGAACGTCAAGCAAAAAAGATATCATAAGGTTTATTTATACTTTATATGTGTCAGTCTGTCCGTCTGTCCTCTAGTCAAATCTCCTATTCTTATCTCTAATAATCAACAAGAGACTATCAATGCCCTTTTAGTAACTCCTTTTGGTATTTTTAGTGTCCATGGGCGGCGCTGATTGCTTACCGCCAAATGATCCGTCTGCTCGTTTGACGACCTATGACATAAGAAAACTAGTTTTCAAACTGACTAACAAATTGATTGTTAAAAATAACTATCATTATGTGTTGGTAGAAAAAAAATATTTCACTAATAAATACATATTTCATCTTCGTATTGTATTTCAATGTAGCGTAACGCAAATTCAAACTTGATATTATAAATGCGAAAGTAACTGTGTCCGTTTGTCTGTCTTTTCTTCACGGCCTAAACTACTGAACCGATTTCTGTGAAATTTGGTACGGATATACATAGTTTGGAACTCGAGAAAGGACATAGGATAGTTTTTATTACCAAAAATCTGCAGGAGGTCACTATTTTAGGCAAACGGACGTCGCGGGCAAAAGCTAGTCTATACTAATATTATAAAGAGGTAAAATTTGTAAGTTGTATGTAGCGGATAATCTTTGGAACCACTGGTCGGATTGCCAAAATTCTTTCACTTATTGATAGCTACAATGTTTCCGAGTGCTACATCAGTAAAATATCACGCTACCATGAAATGGAGCTGAGCAGCGAGTGAAACCGCGCGGGAGTAGCTAGCAGCTTATAATTTATTATTGAGCTGGTTACTGCGATGGGCTGGTTATGTTAATCGTATTTAAATGTTGATAAATTGTAGATTGATGATACGCTCGTGTTAAGTCCAGTTCAAATAGTTAATCTTTGAGGCTTAGATAATATTTGTACGGTGTAGTCTTCAAATAACTTTGTTAAGATTGTTTCTTTATAATTTTACAAAAATAAATTTATCATACAATTTTCTAAATCTATATTTGTCAAATAAAGTCTGTTTTTAACAATACCGATTAGTATAAATTTTATAAATTAAAAAATTCTCTATATCTGCTCACTTTCTGAGTATTAATAGACATAATTATTTTTAATATTTTAAAATAAACGCTACGCCAACGTAAAATAAATTTGCTTCTATATCATATTAATATATTTTACTACACTCTCGCACCCGCTGCTCGGTTCTAATTTATCGTAGCGTGATGTTTTATAGCCTATAGCTTTCCTCGATAAGTGTACTAAAGAACACAAAAATAATTGTTCAATTCAAACCAGCAGTTCCGGAGATAAGCGCTTTCAAACGCTACGCTTTATAATATTATAAGTATAGATCATATGAAAAGTATTTTTTTAATCTAACTATGAAATGAGCACTACGTACGGATGTAGCTCATAGGTAAGCTCCTACTAAACATATAGAAATCTCCGCCCACGTAAGCTTAAAGGTGTAACCAGCTGATACCAGTGTAACAGTAACTCGTGTAAGTAATCTACTCTGACGAATGTCCGTCTGTTTTTTAGCGCGTACATTCTAAACTGCTGAACGTATTTCGATTAATATCTATTAATTGTATTTTGGAGTACAATACTTATTATTTACCACTAACCCTGTTCTTTTCATTGATGTTATAAGCCTATTAAGTTAACATGCAGATTAAAAAAAACTTAATCAATCTAAATCCTTATGTATATTTAAATCTTTAAAATTACGTAACGGATTTTGATGTGTTTTTTTTAATAGAAAGAGTGATTGAAGAGGATAGTTTGTATGTATATTAACATGTATTTATTTATTTATTGTATGTATTTAGTGGAGAAATTTTGTATCAGCATTGCACCCGTGTGAAGTCAAGGCCTGTCGCTAGTATCTATAATATAAAAATGAATCGCGAAATGTGTTGGTAAGCGCATAACTCAATAACGACTGGACCAATTTTGCTGATTCTTTTTTTGTTAAGTTCGTTATTTTTATGTGAAGGTTCTTATGAAAAAAAAAACATTAGAAAAGTAAAGGGGAATATCGGGAATTAACAATCTTTTCGTTGCTGTGGCCGTTTGCTAAAAAAACAAATGACTGACGGGGTAGTCGGATACCTACCCGTGCGAAGCAAGGGCGGTCCGCTAGTTTTGGATAAAAGTCGGTATTAATATCAACCATGAGCGAAATTATGTCAAGATAATGAAAATAAAAAAAAATCTATTATTTTTATCAGATAGATTTATTTCATTGTTTTTTGTTTTGATTTCGTTTCGTCGATTATTCCATTTAACTAATGTGGTTATACTAAGAAACTGTGAAGGTATTCTAATTATAATGATTCACCTACGACAGGAGGTACTGGTAACTGTTCAAATGACTGTACTTTACTTTTAAAAAACCACACACTAACTCAGGCGTTTATAAACATAAAATTTCACATACACATCACACCCAGACCCGGAACAATAATTTGTGAATCACACAAAGAGTTGTCCCGTTTGGGAATGAACTTGCCCATCCACTAAGTCAACTGTACAGTCAAAAATTTATACAAAAAATGTGTTATAAAATTATCTAATTTACATAACAGATTCAATAAGGTTGGTATACCTAATAAGATTAATGTACTTCTCAAACTAGTTTTTTTATATTATTTGCCGCGAATTCTTAAAACGGATTTTAGTATACTGTGGACGACTATGGAATTTTGTGTATTTGCTATTTATATTTTTTATATAGAATTACATTACTTTATCACTGTGTGTGTTGGTAACCGACGGCAGATTTTTCAATAGTCAGATAAATGTTATCTGAGGAATAAAATTGTTGATGTCACTGTCTTATAATCTAACCACTCAAAAATGAGCCCTTATTTCAAAATAATTTGTTTAAAACAAATAATATATATCCTTAACTACCCTAGAGTTTTCGCTCTTATAATGAATACGAAAATTCCAAAAAATACCTAAACATATTTTTTTTTGATACATTGAACATATTGTATCTCTCACGGTATCTTTGTTCCGTGCGAGAATCGAATAAGGTTTTTTTTTTTTTTTTTGATACATTGAACATATTGTATCTCTCACGGTATCTTTGTTCCGTGCGAGAATCGAATAAGGTTTTTTTTTTTTTTTTTTTTTGTGAGGGGAAAATCATCAAATGACTTCTCCCGCCCAGGGCCGGGCAGGAGGGAGTGTCAGACTCTTACTGACTAAAAACCCCCCTGTTCCTTCTCCTGCTCTGTGCCGAGGTCGCGGTACCTCATTGCGCTTACCCCGCAACCCCGGCTGAACATCAGCCCTTTAGGGCCCCGTCTGTGGTGGTCTATTGGCTCTTTGAGGCGCGCGCGGAACGCTACGCGCCGTACGCTCGGGCCTGGTTCTGGTCGGGCGGCGAGCTGCCCTTACTCGCCGACCGCAGGCCCGTACTTACGGTGGCCGGAGATCGTCCCTCGATCCCCGACGCCCGTAGTGTCGCCAGTTGCGGCTGCTGGGGCGTGAGGAGGAGGATTGCTCCCTCACGCGGGCCGCCTCTCTCTTTGCGAGCATGACTGCTTCACAAAAGGAGGAGACGGCGTCCCAGTTCCTCTCACTCCGCACCATGGCCTCGACTAAGGCCGGGCGCGAGAGGTCGCCGCCGCCGTTCACTTCCCTGAGGATACGGCGGTGCTCAGCCCAGGCAGGGCATACCGCTACCGTATGCTCCACCGTATCCTCTAGGTGGTCCTCACAATGACGACACTCGGGCGTTTCCTCCCGCTGAATCCGAAACAGGAACCTACCGAAGCTGCCGTGCCCGGTAAGCACCTGCGTCAGACGGAAGGTGAGGACGCCGTGGCGTCTCTCAAGCCACTCCTCAAAGAGGGGTCTTACCGCTGCTATGGTAGCGTGCCCGGCCCTCGGTTGCGACAGTCGTTGTCTCCACTCTGCCATGAGATCTCGCCGGAGCTCATTCCGCCACGCACTAATTTGGCGCGGCAGAGGATCTTCGCCCCGGCGACGCGCGTCTGCGCGCAATCTGTAGACGCGCGCGAGCGCCTTCGCTTCTAGATCCCACGGCGGTGATCCGGCAAGGAGGTTCGCCGCCTCCCCGGAGATCGTGCGATACCCGCGGATTACTCGTATAGCCATGACCCTCTGTGACGCGACCAGCGTACGAGCCGGCCGCCGCTTCAAGTCCGGCGCCCACACAGGGGCACCGTAGAGGGCCATGGATCGCACAATCCCCATATACAACCTCCGGCAGGAGGCGTTTGGCCCCCCGAGGTTGGGAAGGAGCCGCTTGAGCGCGGCCCCAGACCGTTCCAACTTAGGGGCCAAACGACGAAAATGCTCCGTGAAGTTCCATCGGCTGTCGAGGACGAGACCCAGGTACTTCATCGCCGACTCGACGCCGATGGTAACTCCTCCTGCCGTTACTTGGGACCCACCTGGAGGTGGCGCGCTCCGACGGCCATAGAAGCACATGGCCTCGGACTTGTGGAGCGCCACCTCGAGTCCCAACTGCCGGATCCTTGCAACGACTGTCGCAACCGCTTGTGACATCAGGTCGGCCGCCGCCTGATGCGACCTCCCGTTCGCCAGCACCAGCGTGTCGTCAGCATAACAGACAATGCTGACGCCGCTCGGGAGGTCGGTGCGTAGCACCCAATCGTACCCGATGTTCCACAGGAGAGGTCCCAGGACCGATCCCTGTGGGACACCGCGCGACACCTCTCGCCGATTCCACACGCCCCGGTGACCGGGGTAGATGACGCATCTGTCCGTCAAGTAAGCCTCGACTACACGACGGAGATAGGCAGGCACCCGGTGATACCGGAGTGCCTCCAAAATGCAGCTCCAGGGCAGCGAGTTAAAGGCGTTGGCGATGTCCAGAGACACCGCCACGACGACTCGCCTCCCGGCCAACGCTGTCCCCGTCGTGAGGTCCCTCACGCGCATGATGGCGTCCACCGTGGAGCGCCCTCTGCGGAAGCCGAACTGGCCGTCCGCTAAATCCGGCCCCCTTCCAGACAGGTGCCCGACGAGGCGGTCTGAGATTATCCTCTCGAACAGCTTTCCCACCTCGTCGAGCAGCACAATGGGCCGGTACGCGGACGGGGAGTCCGCAGGACGCCCCGGCTTCTTCACGAGGACCAGTTTACCCGTCTTCCACGACAGCGGAAACTGGCCTCTCTCCAAACATGCGCTGAACAGACCAAGTAGTCGAGGCCTGAGAGCCTCCGAGGCCAGGACCCAGACCTTGGCATGCAGCCCGTCAGGTCCTGGGGCGGTATTCTTGCCGCTCAGCCGGCGCACCGCCACTCTCAAATCTACCTCGGTCACTTCCGGAGCGGATTCGTCGTCGTCGTCGATGTAGCCCGCATTGGGCACCGCAGGGGGCGGGGGCATAGCCGGAGGCGTGTAACCCATCTGTGGTCGGGGGAATAGCGCCCCAACCACTTCGTCCACGACCTCCGGCCGGAGACTCTGAGTCAGTGGGGGCGCCCAGGTGCGGAGCTTATCACGCACCATCCGGTAGGGGCGTCCCCATGGGTCTCTGTTCAGAGTCTCCAACATCTCCTCGCGGGCCCGATCTTTGGCCCGCCGGATCTCCACCCTGAGGGTGGCCTTCGCCGCCCTGTACTCCTCGTATAGCTCCGCCTCTCTGGTTTCAGCGTCCAGAGGGCGGAGACGGAGCCTGCGGTGCCTGGTGTATCGGCGTCGCGCTGCGGTGCACTCACCGCGCAGGTCTGCCAATTCCTGCGACCACCAATACACCTGGCGCTTGCGTTGGCACGGTCGGATCCGGGGCATCGCCACGTCGCACATCCTTGACATGGCGTCCTGGAGCCATCTCGCCTCCTCGTTAATGTCGGCTGGCCTGACCGGTGGTATCACCCAGGCCTGCACGACTGCGGCTTCCAGGAAAAGCTCCCGGTCCAGTTGCCTAAGCGCCCAACGCGGGCCACACGGGGCCTGTCTGACTGGCGGGTCTGCGGACTCGGCGGAAACGTCGAACCGTATATACCGGTGGTCCGAAAACGTCTCCACCTCCTCCATGACGCGCCAGTCAACAACGCGCGATGACAGAGCGGGGCTAGCAAACGAAATGTCCACCACTGACTCGCCCCGCATCCGTACGCACGTGGGGACAGAACCCCGGTTCAGCACGACTAGGCCTGTCTCCAGAGCCCAGTCTTCGACCATCCTTCCCCGGACATCAGTGAGCCGGGAACCCCAAGCCAAATTCTTGGCATTGAAGTCCCCGAGGACCAACACGGGGAGCGGACGGAACCCGACGACGACGGTGACTAACTCCCTGAGGGAGTTGTGGAACTCGACGAGAGTTCGGTTCGGAGAGAAGTACACGCCCACCACGGCGATCTCTCCGAACCGAGCCGCGACGCAACCCCTGCCTCGCTGAGGCCCTTCGGGGGTTGGGGTACCGGCGGCGGCCGACGAGATGATGGTCACCGAGCCATCCAGGTCTGACACCCAGTGTTCCCTGGCTGGAACGAAGTACGGCTCGGAGACCACAGCAACATTGATCGACCACTGCGCCATGCTCTGGAGCAGGAGATCCTGAGCAGCGACGCAGTGGTTGATGTTCGCCTGGAGGAGGCGTAATGGAGCCATTATTGGGTATCCATCACGACCTCCTCTCTGACGGCAGCGGCGACAGCAGCAGTCGCAGGGGTGTTGGCGACTGCGGCGGCAGCGGGAGCGACGGTGGGAGCGGTGGAGGTGGCTACGGGCCTACCTTTGCTCCTGGGCTTGGTGGGGGGGGAGCAGGTTTTGCCCCCAACCCGGTGATCGGCCGGCTTGCCAGCCGCCGCACATACTACGCAGTGCGGCGGGGCGGTACAAGCGCCGGCCCTGTGACCGGGCTGACCGCAGCGGAAGCAGCGGTCGCTGCGGTCCACCTCTGAGGAGCATTTGGCACCCACATGGTGACCCACAAGGCATCGGTAGCACCTCAGAGGCCTGGGTTCCAGCAGCTTTACTTGCGCTGACACCCAGCCCACCAGGAGCCTTTTGCCCTCCGACAGTTTTTTGGCCGCTGTGACGGGGCAGCTGACTACCACAGTCCGCAGCCCCGTATTGTCCGGGCGGATGGTGCCTGCCTTCACCTGATCGGCAGGGCACCCCCCCGTCCTGGCGACAGCGGCCGCCACCTCGTTCTCCGTCACGGAGTCATCCAGGCCCATGATGCGTAGCTCCAAGCATTTGGTGGGCCTGGACACGCGAGCCTCATCCGCCGCAAGGCACGTCCTGAGCCTCTCGGCAAGGGCGTCAGCGGATGGGCCGCTGGCCGCGCCGGGGACCTCCAAAAGACGGGCTCCAGTCGCGGTGACCCTTACCGCGAACCCGTTAGGGGCCCCGAACTCCGCGGGAGTAACCGTCCCCTTCAATTTGGCGAGGACATCGCCGTATGTCACCCCCTTCTTAGCCGCGTCCGGCTGTAGCGTGATAACTACAGCCGAAGATTTAGGGGTGAGGAGCATTGCCGCAGCGCGCTTCTCTTTGCGTCGCTGCTGCCGCCGCTGCCGCTGCTCCTTCTTGCGGCGCTTTCTCGCCTCTTTGGCGCTCCTTCTCGCCTGCCCGGCCACCTGCCACCCGTCGCCATCGGTGCACAGCTCTGATAGCGGGGTTGGGGCTGCAACGGCTGGAATTTCAGCTGCTGCGCCTCTTCGCTTGCGGCTATTTGGTGCCAGAGGCACAGCAGGAGCCGGTGCCGGTTGAGCTATAGGCGTCCTCGTCAGCGGCGGGGCTCTCGGTGCTTTCGCCGCAGGGGGCACTTTCGCCCTTTTCTCCACCGGGGCGTCTGCTTTGGCGCCGCGGCTAGGTGGCTGCTTCGTCTTCGCTGCCGCGGCTGCATAAGTGCCAGTTGCGAGCGGGGGTCGGAGGAGCCTACCCTCCAGAGCGTCGAAACGCTGCTGGAAGGCGGCCATCTCCTGCCGCATGAGGCCAAGAAGGTCGGCCTCCACTGGCTGCGAGGGTTGGGGACGACCCGCGCGAGCAGCGGCGAGTTCCGCCTTTGCTGCACGAAGTTCCGCCTCCAGGGCAGAGTTCGCAGCCGCTAATCGGGCCAGCTCGCGCCTCATTCCGGCCATCTCTTTTTGCAGAGCGGTCATCTGCCGCTCTGCTGAGCCCTTTTGGGATACCGCCGACATTATTGCGGCCTCCGCGTGCTTAAGCACTCCGTTTCTGCCAGCCTGGGTTTTTTGCCCAGCCAGCATGCGGAGTGCTTCCTTAACCTGGAGGCGGAGGCTCTCAGCGCCGCCTACAGAATCCTCACCTCCGGACACCTCCATCTCCGAGGAGTCCGAGGGGGCAGCCTTTCCCAGGGCGCTCCCCTCCGCTGCCAGCCGCTCTGCCGGCTCAGATCGGCTCCCAGCCGCCCTTGTGGAGCCCTTCCCCTTGCCCCTACCCCGCGCAGCCGTGGGGATTTTGGGGGCTGGGGCCTCCTGCTCGTTGGAGGACGGCTCTCGACCATCCTCCAACCTGGGACGTTTAAAAACGCCCCGGTCTTTCTTGTGGCGCAGCGCGATGCTGACGCCAGACAATGATGAGTCGGACTCAGAGTCCGACTCCTTCCTCCCCGGGGCCCGTGCACGGGACTTGCTGGACGGGACCAGCGCCTCCCCACGAACCCGAGAGCCGCCCTGGCCCTCACTATCGCCTCCAAGCGAGCTAACCTCGCTTGCCTTCTCCTCACCGGTAGGTGGATTTTTATTTTTTTGTTTAGACATCTCCATTGAAGTCCCACGAGTATGGGGGAAATAAGAGGTCCGCCCAGGGAGAGCCCCCTGTCCCTGGGTAAGTGTGCATTTGTCTCCCAACTAGGGGGTCCACCGGTCCCCTAGCTGGGGGTGCGCTCACGACTGATCCTACTCCTCAGCCATACATACCCTCGCCGCGCACCAAAACTTAGTATTGGAGGAATTTTTTATAGAGGTTATCTTCCTCGCGGTCCGGGCGGTTAAGCCAAGACCCTCGTCCCGGTCCGAGTCATAAAACATGACCATGATCTCTTCCCGGATTACGATATCGACGGGTGCAGTCGGGCGCAGCTAGTGCCCCGATGCTACTCATTGGCAGGGTGAGTGCACAACGAGCGCCGCCCTTGTTTCTCCACCCCGCTCTCTGCTAGGTCCAGAGAGTCGTGCGGAGGAACGCCCCCACGGAGGCGTGGACCCTATGCCAGCATAGGGCCGGTCGCCTCTAGAACCCGACCGGGTTCTCCGCCCGGCCAGAAGTTCGCTGCGGGCGACAGTCAGTCCAACCCTGTCGCCATCCCGTTAGGGAGACTGTCGCCCGCACCCAGGGTGCACCACGGGGAGGTCTTCTGGCATGCACCCCAGGTCTTCTGGCATGCACCCCAGAATCGAATAAGGTACGAGTTGTATATTAGCTTTCGTCGCCTGATATTCCTACATCTAATTTTATTAAAAAAACTACTAGGCTTTAAAAAAAAATTCTTACGCAAACGAATTTTTTTCTAATAACATTGTGTTATACAGTTATGGAATGACACTTCGTAATAGAAAGAAGTTTATGATTCTTAAAAAAATATCTAAAGTACTTAATAATTCTGTGCTTCATTGATTGCTTAAACTTTGATTATAATGTCTAATTCAATATATTTTTCTAGTGAATGATGAATAAAAAATTTCAACAAGCTTATAAAAGCTCTGTACATAAAAAAACATTACTTAACACACATCCGCCAGATAGAGACAAGACATTCAAAAAAAAAACAATACCACACCAACTAATTTTCCTTATACGCAACAAGAAGAAAAAAACAGCTGACCCACTTTTTTTCACAACACAAAAACAACAAAGAAATAAAAAAAACACGTTACACTATTCGATTCCAAAAACAAATTCAAAAATGTCACACAAGAAAAAATAGAATTTATTAGGAATATCGGACGTCTCGAATCGATTTTTTTTTCACTGTCACTTGGATCGTCGCGTCGTGATCTAAGTGTTGATAGAGGTGCGCGCGCGCCGCCGCCGTGTACTGTCACACTGTTCAAACTGCGGGGGTTAGAGCGCACATCTTAACGAGCCAGCTTGAAAGCTCTTAGGCCTTAAAAGTGCTCTTCATATGTCGCAAACATATCATGTATTTTTGAAAACTTTGGATCATTTATATGGTCCGTAATAAAGCGCCCGCTTCTCATGCATGAGCTTGCGGGTTCGAAACTTGGCAAGTACCAATGTTACTTTTTCCGACTTATATGTTACTTTTTATGATTATTTTAGACACCACTGACATACGTTGAAGGTAAACATCGTTAGAAAACCAGGACTTATAATTTCTAAATATAAGTTTGAAATCGCCAACCCCTATTGAGTAAAAGTGGTGATTAAAGCTCAAACCTTCTCCGTGTGAGAAGAGGCCTTTGCTCAGCAGTGGGCGCTTATGGGCTGATGATGATGATGATGATAGTCAGTAATAAATAAGTCTTTCGGTGATTAGGTAACGGAAACTCCTTTGATATCTATAGTAGTCGTCTGCTGGGGCAATTAATATGTTTTAATGGGACAGTATATGGGTTTTAACTGGAAGTAGATGGATCGCCTGATAGTAAGCAACCGGCGCCACCCAACTAGTTGAAAACTATTTCGGTTTTTCTTCTCCTCAAATAATATCTTCTGATTTATTTCGTTGCTGGATCCAAGACAGTCGTTAATGACCCTGGGACGCGCCGGACTTCAATGTTCCGGTGTTTTCATGGTTGTATCTACTGTAGATCCTGCTTTCTGGAGTTGCAGCGGTGTAGGAGGCGATATATAGCAGGTATCTCCCAATAAAAAAAAAATCGGCGCCACCCATGGATTTGGTATCCGGTAAAGCCACTCTAATAGTGAAATAAATTGTTTATTTTTTTATGCCATCGTAAAACTCGAGTCCATCTTACCCATTCGAGGAATCATTGCTCTCAGACGTTTTTTTTTTCTTCATTGGAACACACTCCTTTGATAATTGAAATTAACACATAGGCTGGATGTACAACATACCACGCTTGCAAAGCAGCGGGTGGAAACAAGTAATTAATAAAAAGCGTAGGACCTTTTCTCGTTTGTAATTTTTAAAAAATCGAATAAAGATGGCGGCGTCTGATTGGATAAACACACGTTACAACTAAGATGATCCAACTCACTTGAAGCCTCGTCTTGATGAGCTCTCGAAATATACTTTCACTTCGGTTTACGCCTGCTTTATTATATCTATATAGTTTTTTTTTATTCCGTAACTCTGTATTATGATTGTATCTTCAATTATCTTGTTTGTGTATTTATGAAATAATTTGCAAACTTTATGGAATGCTGCCAATATTATTAACGGCGAAAGTTTGTGAGTGTGGATCGATGTTTGTTAAACTTTTTCTCAAAAACTACTTAACGGATATGAATGAAATTTACCACAGATATAGATTATATTCTGGAATATTAAATGCGGTACTTTATTCCTGGTGAAGTGGGCGAAGCCGCTGGTTGCTTCCGATGGCTTACTACTGTCTTTGGCTTATTTATTTTTTATTCTTTAAAAAACGTTGCCCCACACTTGGATTTTCTCCTGTGTTGTGGGTGCGTTTACAAACATATAATTTCACATGCACATCACACCCAGACCCGGAACAACAATCTGTAGATCACACAAAGAGTTGTTCCGTGCGGGAATCGAACCCGCGACACGTTGCGCGCCAGCCGTGCCGCAACCGCGCCAACCGTGCAGTCATTTTTTTACACACAGCTTTAAAACAAATACTGTGTTCTACTCAACTTTGGCAAATCTAATTTCAAATCGATTCGAATTGATCGATCAAATATCTATCGATATATTCAATCCCAAACTTTGAAATAAGATCAGCTATTTATTTTAGTCCTATGTCATCATAGTATACCAGCTGATCAAGCGCAAAATGTAAGGCAGCCGACTCAAAGAAGGAGAAGAAACAGGGTAGTTTTTAGTCAGTAAGAGTCTGACACTCCTTCTCGCCTCACCTAGAGCAAACAAGCTACTCTACAAAAGATCGTCACAGTGTCAACGTTTAAAAATCTACATTACTTAATTGAAGTATATACCTAAGAAAATGTATTTATTGTTATCACAAAATCCACAGAACTCAACATTTGCTCAACATTGAATTCAGATCAGGTGATCCGTGTGCTCGTTTGCCTCCTATTCCATAAAAAAAACATAGGTATTTAAAATCTCTACTAATTTCAAGTCACACCGGGACTCTTATTCATCTTCGCTTACTGTTAATCGAGCCAACATAAATATTGAGAATAATAATAGTCCACAAGTAAAGAAAGTGTGTATGTGTGAGAGAGAGAGAGAGCGAGAGAGAGAGAGAGAGAATCAGCAGGATGTCAATCATACTCAACCCATTTTTGCCCTTTAAGTTGTACACACAATGACTAGCCCGCGGCACCGCTTATTACAACTACATTATAAACGTAATTGTTGGGAATTAATTAATGTTTTACCAGGCCACGGACCTGTCTAGCCGTCTGTCTGTCTGTAACATGAGTAATTATAGTTTTGTACCTTGTTGTGTGTACAGCTGGACGTAGTTTGAATTTTAAATGTGTAGCTCTAAGGTCGATTATGACTTCGGACAATTTATTCTTAATCTTATGTAGGATGAGATTTTACTGGCTTGCTCGTCGATTGAACGTGGTTGACTGCCGAACAAGGGATTTCAGGTTTAATTCTATATCATTGGAAAGAATATTAAGTCTAAATTTATTCTAGATTTCGAATTCGGATTTTGCGATGACACGTATTTTTTGTGTTATGGCAATAAACGAGTGGACGGATTACCTGATGGTAAGCAGTCAGCGTCATCCATTGACAGCCACAACAATAGAGAAGTTGCAAGTGGTAAGGAGTTTCGAGTTGATGATTAGGGAGTGATGGGAGGTGGGGAAAGATTGAATCTCCCATAACCTCACTCACACGGCGAAACAAGATGTAAAGCCGTGGCTCGAGACTGGTCGAGCCGACACATTCGTACCAAAGCTGGGCTCTCCCAAACATAAAAGTCTTGCACACCGGTTTTATTTAAATAATTTATCACTTTTCTTTGTCAAAGAAAGCAAGATTTGAACTGATTTAACATTTTATTAATAACATAACAATAAAAATGAACCAAACAATTTATTACTGGACTAGACTATAATTTAAAAGTAAACCAAAAATAAATATCTCACAATATCACATCACATTATCAGACTATAAGTGACCATTGCTGAGCAAAGGCTTCTTCTCACACGAAGAAGATTTGAACATTAAATCACCACACCTGCTTATGACGGATTGGCGATTTCAAACTTATAATTAGATATTATAAGCCTAGGTTTCCTCACGATGTTTACCTTCACCGTATTTCAGTGGTGTCTAAATAATCATAGAAAGCACATATTATAACTCGGAAAAAGTTCATTGGCACTTGCTAAGTTTCGAATCCTGGGCATGAGAACCGGCGTATTAACCTTCGGGCCACCACGACATAAATATCTATGCTACAATATTTATTATGTTTGTTTGTGTTGTAAGAATAATGTAGCAAATGTACCAGTAGCCGCTAGTGTTGTAATTAAACGTATTTTATTATCGGCCCCGATACTGGACTCAATCGATTTTTGACCATATCCGCTGTTATTTATATCATATTCGGTTTCGATAACATTGTAAAATATTACCTAGATATTGCAAAATATTAATATATGTAGGTACATTTCATTTTGTGTCACTTTATTTTTTTTATAAAATTCTTTTTTTGAATATATTTTGAATTCAGTGTCATCAGGTTCCTTTTAAGAAAGAGTTTTATTTTAAACTGGTTTTTAATAAATAATATAAAGTCTCCGATTATGTCTTTGTTCGATAAATTGTATTGTTTTTTGTTTCGAAATAAAGGCAACAATTTCTTCTCACGCACTTAAATAAAATTTGTTTTTTATTTCATTAAAAAAAATACATTTTTTTAATCACAAGGATTTTTCCCCCGAAGCTACTATTCCACGCGAACAGAGACGCGGGCAAAAGCTAGTCTACTATAACTAGACGTCGCCGCAGCGCGTGTGCCGCTTGTGCATTAAAAAGTCCCATTGTGATTTAAAACTAGTTCACACAGAGAATCTGATTTTAAAACAAAATTAAAAAGACTGACCATGGGCTTTCTAGCTCGTTCCTCTACATAGGAATCTACACTTTGGAAACAGCAAGAGTTATTCATTAAAAGTACTGACCGACAGACTGAGTTTTTTTTTTTATTTTGTGTTCCGAATTACATTATAGTAATCTAATTGAAATAAAAAAATAAAGATTGCTTAGGACTGTTGAAGTCTTAGCAATAATAATTTCATTTCTCTGAGCACAGCGGTTAGTATGCCTTATTATGCTTGCACAGATGCAACTATTTAATGTATGTCATTATATAGGTAGATACACATAAACTTTCTTCTTAAATCACTCTATCTATTAAAAAACCGCATCAAAATCCGTTGCGTAGTTTTAAAGATTTAAGCATACATAGAGCTATAGGGACAGAGAAAGCGACTCTGTTTGATACTATGTATTTTGTGATAAGTTCAACAACTTGAACTTTAGCACGCATTTGGTGTTACGACAGATGAAAGACAGATTAAATAAAATCCCCTGTCACTTCACTCCAACACATTCGATGCTGCACAGATTGACAAATTACTCGGTAAACTGACAGCGTTGAGCATTGACAACATCACTAGAGAACCGTAGTGATGGGACGACTGTAGATTGTTATCGATTAATACTGATGAAGATGGTTCGATGAATAAAAATAGTTGTGTAAGCTTTTGGAAACTGGAGTTGCTTTCAAAAGATCGCAGTAGGTATTTAAAATGTATTTTTAATGTGAGTGACGAGCTTACGGATTACCTGATGGTAAGCAATGAACATCCGCAACAATAGAGGGTTATAAGTGCGTTATCGACCTTTTGGAGATTACGGATTTGGAGGTTTAGGGATTGGGGTAAGGGGAGATTGGGCCGCCGATAACCTCTCACACGGGGATATACAACGCTGTGGTTGTTTCACGCCGGTTATCTATGAGGCCGGGCTATCGGTCCACATTTAAAAAATTTCTCCTTTTTATTGTTGTTTTGCTAACGAATCCACTTATTTACTAAATTGTAATCAAATAAAACTAGTATAGCTCTATACAATATATACCTTATTTCTGTCATAAAATCCTCAATAGACAAAATAGAACTTTTGAAATACATTAATCATCGACAGACAAATAAATAAGAACTCTCATCACTAATTTTAATGCAGCGGCGCCTTTGATCCTAATACGGTAGAGATGTGACACTATCGGTAATCTTAATCCCCGCAGCACAGATTAAATTTAAATAACATTAAGATTAATCCACAGTCATGATGACAACTTGCAATGAGTTCGAGATAATTTTAATGTTGCTGCACTTGCTTCATCTAAACTTTAATCTTAGCCGAACAAATTAATTTGTACAATTTTAAAACTGATTCGATGAAAGTGGATTCGGTGAATACTTACGTAATAATCAGGACAGGTCTCGCCAAGATCTAGTGCGACATACAGAATGCTTCCACTGAAATGGTTTTAGTGAAGTAACTATACCACATTTCCTAGTCTTTCTCCCGAAAAGGTTAAAAGGTTATGTCTTCTAATAAAAATTAATTAAGTACATATTTAAATCGGAACAGAGTAGAAAGGGACTTAATCGTGAACGATAGTAAAATAAATAGAAAATGAAATTAGATGTAGTATATACATAATCCAACTAATGTAATATCACACCTAAAAATATTAAATGTAAACTTAAGAAATATTACTTAAGTATTATTTAAGAATATTTTCTCCTACTGATTGACACAAAGATTGTATAAATTAATTTCGATAATAACGTACACAATACTTAATTATAAAACTGTAACTAAATTTTTTTTTCCTTCGATTTGAGATGATTCATGATAGCACAAGTTTAAACCTTAGTGGTTTTTTGGTTGCTATTTAACGTAAATAATCTTGTAATATTTGTAAAAATGATAAATAAATAAATAAAAAAAAAAATGTGTACCATATTCGGATATTATTAAAAAGATGTGCCATTTAATTATTGTCCTCCACAAATAACTTTTAATCATTTGTTTTTAAATAATTCTATTTTATTTTTTAGTATTCATGTTAGCCGATTAATGTAAAAATGTGTGGGAGAGCCAAGCTTCGGCACGAATGAGTCGGTACGACTGTAGTAATACGACGGCCTCACGGAAAACCAGCATGAAACAACCACAGCGTTGTGTTTCACTGTGTGAGTGAGGTTACCGGAGGCCCAACCTTGCCCCACCCTCATCCCTCCACAATCCCATAATCTCCATATCCCTAATCCCCAAAAGGTCTGCAACGCACTCGTAACTCTTTCGTTGCTGCGGTTGTCCATGGGCGGCGCTGATTGCTTACCATCAGGTAAAAGGGCGGCACAACTGGCGACGTATCCCATAAAAAAATAAGCACAATAAATGGATTTGCAAATTATTTTTCAACGATATTAAATAAACCTATGACGTTGACGAAATTTGAAACCGCCACTGCTCCTGCTACAACAAAACTTTCTTGAGTTTCTAAATCTAAATTCACATTGAACGCTTCTGTTCAAAACAGGTTTACTACAACCTTATTTGTACTAAGGGTACAAAAAAAAATCACATAATATTTTTCTTGAATTTTCCAACAAGTGACTGGCAGGAAAGGAAACGTCTGTGCTCTATTTATCGTTCAAATAAGGAACATAATTGAAGTTATCAGATTGTATTGATTTGTGCGCGCTGTCACACGCCGCCATTGTATGCTAATCTAGACTGAAGTAACAAACGTAGCGGTTTCATTGAATTACTAGGATCTAGGGTATTTACCCCCTTTGGGTTTCACTTGGGTCAGCTATTGTTTTGTTACGTTATGATAGCTTTAAGAAACATTATAACTAGCATGAATGAAAACAACTTACGATAACTTACAGAGTAAATTTAATCTCATATGAATAAAAACGACTGACACAATGAACAATGAAACAACACTGATATGTGTCTTTATTGACGTTTATTAAGTTAAAATCTACTAACACACACATTGTAGTTCATTAATCAATAAAACTAGCGTAAAGCAAACATACCTTTGTGTTTTGCCGTGTTGACGTGACACAAGTTCCCGGAGGCCTACCTTTCTCCCTATGCCTTCCCAATTCCCAAGATCTCCAAAAGGCCGTGAACGCACTCGTAACTCCTTTAGTATTGCGGGTGTCTATAGGCCGCGCTGTTTGTTAATCATCAGGTAACTCTCAAGCTGGTTAAACGACCTTAACCAAAAAAAAAATCCTCACTGTAAAGCAAAGCTACGTTAAAAAGTGTTTAATATTCTTTTTTTTTTTTTGATCGAACACACCCTTTTCGACATAAAGCATTATTTTATTTTTGGTAATATGAATGCAGTTATATCATACGTATTTGTTACAAATATATTCGTTAAATACTAGAACCAGATATGCCTAGACCCATAATACAGCGTTAGGTAAGTGACATTAGTGATTAGATTACACAACAATAGCACTAGACCAGGCCCCATAAGCTGGGAGTGCCGCAAGGTAACATATTGTGTCCATTACTGTTATCAGTTCTCGGCTTAAATATATTTAAATAGTATTTGTTATTTTAAGATTATTTATAGATCGTGAATAAAAATGAATGCAATGGTTTTCACGTAAGACGTATTGTAATGATGACATATTAACGACAATGTTAGAAGTAATGATATTAATATTATGCATAGCATCAGTTCACGGAGCTTTAACCCCTAAACAAGATACAGATGTCTGTCTGTAATCATATTTTACAAGATTTTTTATGGACTCAGCCAATTATTTGTCAATCGTTTTTTATCTATTAATGAGAATTTTTATGGCATAGGTCCTCAATCGAACAGGATTACGGATTACTTGATAGTAAGTAATCACCGCCGCCCAAGAAGTCGCTACGAGTGCGTTGCGCTGTGGGTTATTCGGGATTTGAGAATTGAAGATAGGATAGATGAGGGGATTGGGCTTCCGGTAACATCTCTTATACAACGAAACACAACATAAGGCCATGCTACCGATCGAACCGTCCCTTTCGACCTGAAGCATGACTCTCCCACACTTTGATAATTAGCAAACTTAAATTGATTTAATTTTCCAAACCTAAATTAAGAACTATCTAGATGCTGGTTAGCCTCATGATTACCAAACTAATAAAGAAAATTTGTAATTAAATCGAAATCCGAGAAGATCCTAATAATGTTGAGGTTACCTTTTAAGATACAAGTATGTTGGAACACAGCTGGAAGCGAGCATGTCGTGTTGGATCATGGCGCGAGCTGTTCCAACTATTTTTATACGTGGCTTAAGCTTAGGCCACATCAACAGCGAGTAAGTGGCTACAAACAGAAACAATAACATAGTTTCTTTTAAAAAGACTGACGATATGTGCGGTGGCTGGGCAACTGGCTGCTGTGCAACGCGTCGCGGGTTCGATTCCCGCACGGAAGAACTGTTTGTCTGGTCCACAAGTTATTGTTCCGGGTCTGGGTGTCAAGTCTAGGTGATTGTATGTTTGTAACCGCACCCACAACACAGGAAGTGGCCCAGCCACCGGCTGTCATGTTTATCGTAGAAAACATAATTTTTGTGGGGTAAGTATAGTATATATTATAATATTAGTATACACTAATATTATACATTTCTAGTTAATACTTTTGTTGATAGTAAGTCCATTTATCGAGGAAAGATAACCGGGAATGAGTACTTAGTTATTTGAATATACCTAGATATCATTAAATGTATACTACTCTTTTTTTGTAAAAGCGTTGACAAAAAACCCAACAGTAAGATTCGTTCATTCGCCCGCTCGCTCGCTGACTGTATGGCCTACCTACAATGAATGAGGTGCAGCTTTAAGATGTTCACGAGAGATAAGGCAAGTGCAGTCGTGTCGTGCATTAGTTCCAAAGGGTCTGCTGATAGGTCAGAGGGCATAGGTATGTGTTTGATCTCGTGCATAATAAATGTCAAAACAATTTATACTTTTAAAATAAGTTCAATTAGCTGATACAACAGTTTATAATACATTATGATACTAATTTTTGCTGCGGCTTTTTCTTCGTTCGCGAATTTCTCCTGTATGAATTATTTGATGGGCAATTTGATATACTTCTTCTTAAAGATATTTTATTCCAGATTTCAATATATCATTCACTCTATTAATATATTCAATTACATTAATCCATTTTGCTTCATATAGCCTCATACCTAACTGTCCTTCTTTACCAACGAAGCTATTCTTAGATATGTACACATTAACTTGTAATTGTACCATAAGGATTTTTGGTAGACTTTCATACCTGACTTCGAGTGTCAGTTATCACCGAGTATAAACCAAGATTACCACCTACCTTGGATTATTACAGTCAGTGTGACATCGCTCGGCACGTGCGTCCACGAATCCGGACGTCCAAGTACCAGGAACACAGCGGGAGCTCCGTTATTCTTTAATTATAAATCATTAAGAGACAGTAATGACGCGCCGACAACCGACAGCCAGCCCATCGCGATGTGGTCAGCTATGCTCATAAATATTGGCAACATATCGGGCGGTACTGTTACCAGGATATAAGTATGAACTGGTAATTGTAGACAGGATAGCTGCTTACATTCATTATTTATTAAAAGATGGAAGAAAAACGTTCAAAAGCTTTACTAGAAACTCAAGCCAAAACAGTATATAATGTAGTGATACAAGTGTCTTAAATAATCGGTGTAAGTGTCAAGTTAATGTCATGGTGGCCTGGAGGTTAAGGAGCCCGCTTCTCATGAATGAGGGTGCGGTGTCGAAACCTGGCAAGTACCAATGTGTCTTTTTCCGAGTTATATGTACTTTCTATGATTATTTAGACACCACTGACATACGGTGAAGGAAAACATCGTGAGGAAACCTGGACTTGTAATCTCTAATTATAAGTTTGAAATCGCCGACCCGCATTGAGCAAGCGTGGTGATTAATGCTAAAACCTTCTCTGTGTGAGAAGAGGCCTTTGCTCAGCAGTGGGCACTTACAGGCTGATGATGATGATGATGATGAAGTGTCAAGTTTGCAGAACTGATGGGTATAGGTACAAGTTTGTTAAAGAAATCAAGGTGATAGTCAAAACCATTTATTCCAACTAAACCATAAACAGGTACTTTTAAACATCAAAAAAGGAGAAACATATCAGAAGGTTGCATCAATGCAATATTAACTCTTGTAAATAGTGAAAAACCTTAAAATGGTACGAGCTGGCTTCTATCTTTATTGTGTAATGTATTTAGTAATTAGTATATAAAGTAGAACTATGACTGAAAAGGAACTTTCTTTTTGTTTCTTTCTTTACAAAAAACGTTGCCCCACATTAGGGTTTCTCCTCACGGTGGGTGCGGTTACAAACATACAATTTCACATTACATGACACCCAGACCCGGAACAACAATTTGTGGATCACACAAAGAGTTGTTCCGTGCGGCAATCGAAGCCGCGACACGTTGCACGGCAGCCAGTTGCCCAGCCACCGCACCAACCATGCAGTCAAACTGAACGTGAACTACAATTTATGTCAAAAATATATTTGATTTTATAATAACATAGAAAAAGATAAACATAAGACATTGATAAATAAAACCTCCAAAGTACTAACAATTTTCAAGTCCATAAAATAACATAAAAATACAAGCAAAGAAATCAAAAAGCAGATCGAGAATCAAGGTCAATCCATAAAAAAGATTGTTATTGAATAAAATGACTTTAGTTGATCTTGTTATGCAAGAAACCAATGTTTTGGGATTCCCACAAGAAATATAATATATAAATTAGAAAGTGCAATCCACAGAATACATGGCAAAGGTATCACACTATCTGATGCTAATATTAATTTATTTCAAGTTAATCATCTTACTCTATAATTACGTGTAATTATACTAGTGGTAGACATGTTTGATGGTAATGATTAATTACATAAAGTTTTGATGAGGTTCGCTTTGAAGCTTGTGAGGATCACGACCTCTGACGTCGGACCTCCTTGCACGTCTGTGCTGTGACTGGTTAGGTCATCTGTGATCGAGATTCTTATGATAATGACCTATTTTATGAATTTATGGATGACACATGAGAGTCTTATAAGAATTAGGTGTTTCAAAAAAGTTAATAGCCGTTAAAAAATTATAGCGATAGATTCTTAGTATGAAGATTAAGGTGTAAATTTTTTATTCGTTGTGATGTAATAATTTGTAACAAAGGAAAAAGACGAGCAGTGAAGTAAAGGAATGATTCTGTTGATGAATAAAATGAAAAGAAAACAGTTTGTGAAAACTAATACAATCACTACATAGCATAAAACAAAGTCGCTTTCTCTGTCCCTATAGATAAACCTGCTTAAGTTTACGCATACAAAGGGAATGTATAGTTAAATCTTTGAAAGTATGAAACTGATTTTGATCTGGTTTTCATTATAGATAGATTGATTAAAGAGGAAGTTTGTAATACATAATAACACCCATTAAACAGTGGAGATTTTAAGTATCAGCATTACAACCTTGCGAAACTCGGGCGGGTATTACTGGTCGCTATTACTCTAATAAAGAAAAATTGAAAAAAACACAATGTCTATAAAAAAATAATTAGGAAGAAAGGAACAGTTTTGGTTTCACAAGATCATTTCTAACAGTAGCACATTGTCAGATAAGAGCAACTACAAAAGTGACGAAATATATAAATCTAATAACTTTTGAATTTTTTTTTTATGTAATAAGTCGGCAAACGAGCATACGTATTACCTGATGGTAAGCAATCAGCGCCGCCCATGGACACTCGCAACGGAGGAGTTACGAGTGCGTTGCCGACCTTTTAGGGATTAGGGATTTGGAGATTTAGGGATTGAGGAGGGATAGGGGGGAGGAAGGATTAGGCCTCCGGTAACCTCACTCACACGGCGAAATACAACGCTGTGGTTATTTCACGCCGGTTTTCTGTGAGGCCGTGGTATCACTCCGGTCGAGGCGACCCATTCGTGCCGAAGCATGGCTCTCCTACACTTAAAATCTCAAAAAATAACCATATTATTCTTAGAGAACTGTACCCTGCTCTGCGCATATCACACGCCACATAAGGCCACACCCTTATAAGACAATACCTTAATTAACTAAATAATTACTCTCAATTTAATTAGCTTTTTTTACTCGACCGATCGTAACTTACACGAAGACGCCGCAACGAGAGCGCGCCGCTTACATAATTAAACAGCGACATTATAAAAACTCAATCAAAGTAGCAACAATAAAAAATGACAGTATTTTTTACCCTTTAATTAATTGTAATTACTGAGTTGAGTTCTTGCGAATTGCGATCTTAATTTTTTTTATAATATTTGAAATTGTTTTATGGTTAAAATAGGTTTTAATTTAAGGTAGGCACGTTGGTAACGGTTCCTTAAAATGGAAGACGATTTTATTGGAGCTACATAACTTGTTCTTGTTATTTTGACGATGTTGTTATTTATTGTCTTTTTAAAAGGGCAAGTAAAATTTTATTTGTTTTCAACAATTTCATTCTTATTTCGGAAAAATTCTTCAGTATGAGATGGCCACTTAATTTTCTTTTTAACGTTGCCCCACACTATTCTTGTTTCCTACGTCGTGGAAATAAGTGATATAAAAATACAACTTCACATACACATCACACCTAGACCAGAAACAACAATTTGTGGATCACACAAAGAGTACAGGAATTAAACCCGCGAAACTTTACACGGCCGGCCAGCCACTGCGACAACGAATATTAATGAGTCGTTAGAAATTGCAAAAAGACACCTAAGTAGGTACTTAATTGATAACTGGCTACATTTAGGACGAGTGAAGTGATCTGATAACCTTCCTCCTCTGCTTAAAACCTTGGAATATTATCATTTTGAAAAGTGACGGTTATATCGGTACCTAACCGTTAATAACTATTGTTAGTCTTCCAGCACAGAGTCCAAATACACCCAAGTTGCTATTGGCTTGGTGTTCCGTTCTGTCACAATTTATTATACCGCTTTCACAGATAAAATGTAATTGATAGTATTTATTAAGAATTAATCAATGAGCGCTAGGAACACACCGTGTGCATTTTTCATTATAATAAGCGCCATCTATCATCGAGTAGCTGAACTATTTCAACAAAAAAATTAACTTGGACTACGTATTTCTAGATGCTATCTAATTCCCTTAGCTGGAGGCAAAGCAATAAATTCGTATTTTATTTATATATTATACGAAACAGACATGATGTGGATATAAGCGACTGATGAGAACATTCTGATAGGACAACTTCAACTACTGACGGAAAAATGCTGAACTAAATGGCACTTTTATCCTAAGTACTGACACTCGCACATCAAGCTACCCTTTTCTAACAAATATCTACACTGCATTTTAAATCTTATCAACTCTAAATTAAGTTAAAAATCAATTGCAGCTTTTTAACAGTTTGTAGGTAAAAATGATAATCAAGATTACAATTTCAAATGTTAAGTTTATTTTATTGAGCATTTGATTTTTATTGTAAACTTTATTATGGGTGTGTGTCGTTATTTTAAAACGGTCTTCATTCCTTCACCGTTTGCTGTATATTGAATTATTATGGGTATTTAGTACTTTACCTACTATAAATTGTTAACAAATAAATCGTTTCCGAGCAGCTGTTATGTTTTTGATAAGTAATTATAATTATTAAATGTTAGGGAAAATATTTAGTTTTCATTCCGCGACAAAAATCCAGGCTTGTTGCAGGATGCAATCCCACTCCTATGCAATCATACATATGCACATGTACGGAAACGGAACGAAACGGAAAAACATGCCACGCAATCAAACCTCGACTCGACGAGCGCTCGACGAGTCAACATCTCCTGAGGATGCCCTGTGGAGGGGCAAAACACGTGTCGAGTATAGGTTTGATCGTGGGTTTGATTGCGTGGCATGTTTTTCCGTTTTGTGTATGTGTGCATATGCTTGCTGCATGTGCATATGCATGATTGCATAGGAGTGGGATTGCATCCTGCAACAAGCCTGGATTTTTGTCGTGGAATTAAAACTAAGTATTTTCCCTAACATTTAATGTCATGGATTTCCGCAAAGTAACGCCTGATTCTATAAATTAATTATAATTACATTGTAAGTACATAGTTCATGCTGTATAAATTAGTTTAAAACTTCAATACGGGTTAGATTCTCTGCTAGATTAAGAACAATTCTTACTCCATAATTTCGTATTCGTCTGCAACAGATATAAGCAGTAGGTACTTATTTATAAAAAAAAAGAATCTTTAAGTGATACCTAAATCACTTATTAAATGATATTTTTTGTGTTTTATAAATAACATTATTATTCTCGGGTATCATACTTACAGGTGTTAGTTTTTGCGTGAAAATGCCAGCTCGACTGCAGTGATTGAGTGGCCTCACAGAAATCTGGCAATTAACGGAAGCCCACCGCTCCACTGCCTCTAACAGACAGCAAAGACATGGTTTTGTTTTGTGAGGGTTTATCATACAATGACTTCTATCTCTGACTCTTACTGACTAAAGATCTCCTATTTCTTCTCCTGCTTTAGACCGAAGCCGCGGTACCTTATTTCTCCGTGCAACCGGAGGAATTGCTAACCATTATGTAAATGTCTTTGTGCGCCACTGATTGCTGATCATCTTGAGAAACGCGTACTCTTTTGAACCCTTAAGTTTATCATAATTAATTTTTATAATAATATATGTATAGTTATAACATGCTTCTGTTGTGTTTAAGCCGAGTTTAACTCCATGTTCTTAGTTTGTAAGAGTATAGTTAATCGTAGCAGCATAATATACGCTTTAGATAGAAAAACAGGCCTATAATTTTAAATACCAATAACTCCTTACATTGCACTTCAATCGAATTGAAATTAAAAAAGTTAGAACACATGTGTGTATAAAATAAAATAAAGCTAAATTTGAGTTTAATAAACAGTCTTTATTTATTACTACTTCTCTTATTATTTAAATATTAATCCATCTATAAAAACATAGTAGGTAGATAATCTACGATGCCATTGGATTACGAACAATAATACATTCACTATAAGATTTAATTTACCAAAATACATTTAGATTAATACTTAACGTAATTATAAATCTTACAATTTCCATTGATCTCAATACTATAATTACAATTTTAAGATATGATAAGCTACTAGGCACTAAAAAATCATAAATACTTCCAAATACTAACAAAGAAGAATTATACAGATAAAAAATACTTTTAACATAATTTGTACAAAAATAAACGCTTTATTACTGAGCAAATTAGCTTCTAGTCAAGTACTCGTTAGCGATTTCCTTCCAATCGGTAGGGTCTAAATTTTCTGTAGGTTTCGATTTACGGATCTTCTTCAAAAGTTCCCAACCATTCGCCTTCTCCGTCGATGTCACATACGTGTTGTTAGGGTCCTGTTCAATGGTGTAAGCTCCAAGAATCAAACTCTGGACTAAGCGGGACGAAATCAACGTCTGTAAAAAAAAACATAACATTTATCAACTACTACCGCCATCTATAAGTGAGTAGAAAACATTAAATAAGATAACAGTGACATCTATTGACTAAAATCTACACTAAATTAGTTACAAGTGCTGCCATCTCGTATTTACAGAAAGTAATATAAAAAGAAAAGTATTTTGTGGGAATTGGTGTTCCGCTATCCTTGCAAATTGCTAATAAATATTGTTAAAAATGAATAATACTGAATAATAACGACAAAGAAAGTGATGACCCACCTTAAGCAGCCTGTACTCGTCGTCAGGCAGACGCCTGTTGACCGTGTATCCTGCAAGGACGTAGCCTCCGACGCGAGGGTCGCCAGAGACCAGCATCATGTAGGTCATTGTGATGGCCAGCTCGAACACGTAGTACGAGTACTGGATGTCACCGAAGTCAATGATTCCGGTCACGCGATAGTCGGATTTGCTGTAGAAAGATTTAATTGTTTAAAGACTAACTTCTCTAATTGACTTTTTTTAACTAGTTTGGGATCTTTGTACAGGTCCCTCTCGTGTAAGTACAATATCTATGAGATATATTAATGTAAACACCAGCAGTAGTTTTTACTAGACTCCACTAAAAATATGAGAGCCGCCAACTATTCGCATGCCTAATCATTTCCAAATCATCCAATTTACAGACATAAACTGACAGAAATATGTTAGGTAGTATTGGTTTGTTTATTTTCATGCACTGTATTGAATTGAATTTGGGTTAATTTGCCACAAATAGACCCCTTTACCAAAAATACCCACAAAAAGTTCGAAGCAAGCCAAATTATTCACTTTCAAAGTTTCAAAGCGAAGTAGGTAATGGAGAATTTTGTTTTAACTTACTATTCTGGCTCACCTCAACAGTATCCCATTTAGAATTTGAGTGCCAACCCTCAATACTGACGGTTTCAGGGGCCTAAACTGACGACAAAATATTTTAATAAAAACTTGTAAACAACGCCATCTATCTATTACGCACAAAAACACCATAACATTTTCCGCGTGATTAAAAAATGCGAAACCATTAAAATCATTAAAATTAAGCTCTCTTTTATATGTAAACATGTTAGTTCTTTTATAATATTTTGTAAATAGTTGAAGAGTCAATAAGTTGCTATCTCGATGGTGTTTCAAGATATCAGCATCATGCATGATAAGATACTACCTACGGGATGTTCAGCACTCATTATTTGAGGTATCTTTACAATATCGTGGAAAATAAACAAACCAACAAACTCATAGGAAATCTTATGAAATCTGATGTAAGACAAACTTGATAAATTGTAAGAGACTATGTACCTACCTACCTACATTATATGGGACAAATATTAAATGAACAGTTTAGAGCTTAAATACGTTAAATTCACTGAGTTTCAACTTAGGTAGTATCAATTCGGCAGAAAATTACTTAACTCAGTTGTCAAAACAATGTGCTATGACTACTAAACTATGACTTGAGTAAGTACCTATATCTCACATTTCACTCACCCCTACCCCAACCATCACACAGCAGGAGGAGGAGCGGGTGGTTTTAATCAGTAAGAACTGAATATCCCTTTGGTAGGGCACCACCTTCCATATCTCACAAAGACTAGCCGACGTTTTTACAGTCTTAGAAATAAAATCTTAGAACTAGAATATAAATCATTCCGCTTCAAGGGGTATCACCACTATTGAGCAAAAAGGCCTCTTCTCACACGGAGAAAGTTAAAATGCCTCCAAAAGCTTAAATTTTTTTACTGTCTACCGACCTGCCCCCCTCCTTAAGGCCAACGAGTATATTCATCTCGTTGACATCTCCGTGGATGACCCCCTTCTCCAGCTCATCCAGCCGCGGCAACACTGCGTACTTGAACTCTTCTATAACCTGTAACAACATTACTCAATAAGTAAAGTTTTTATGAAATAGGCGGTACCTAAAGGTAACTGCACAGTTGTCGCGGTAGCTGGGCAATTGGCTGTCAGAAAAAGGCTTTTGTGTGATCCATAAATTGTTGTTCTAGGTCTGGTTGTTATGTGTATGTGAACTTATGTTTTTAAACGCACTCGCGATACAGGAGAAAATCCTAGTGTCCGGCAAGGTTTCAAAATAAGAAAAAGGTCGACAAACGAGCAAACAGCCGGGCCGTCCATTAATGGCAAAAACAAAAGCGATGCAAGTGCCTTAATGGCCTTTTGGGGGTTAGTGATTTCAGGATAAGTGGATTCAAGATGATGGTGACAGACATGTTTCCATGATCAGCGTTTGAGTAAAATATCAGGCATATGAAGATATAACTGAATGAAATATTCCACTATGATATTACTGAAGCTATAAGGAATAGAAATAAAAATGATCAAAGAGGATAACCACCTGATAACAATGAACAAGCTTTATGGCAAACAATTTATTATACTGTTTGCTAAAGTGCACAAATATACGTAGATTATCATCATCAGATTCCGTGCACTGCTGGACTCTATGTCCTCTCCAATAATGATTGGACACTACTGAGCTCGATGTTCAGCTCTTCTCATCCAACCACTGCCAGCCACCATACGGATATCGTCAGTCCACCTAGCCGGAGGGCGCCCTACACTACGGTTTCCTAGACGTGGCCTCCACCATAGAAAACCAACATAAATGTAATGTAGATACTGACACTGAACAAGTCAGGTGAATGATCCCTGCACTTGTTATTCAATTGAGACTTATCAGTGTGACAGAACCGAACAGACACGGTATAAATATTAATAACACACCACAGGACTAATATAAATTATACGAACATAACAATAATTAACCGGACTACTCTTATTATCTACTTGAGTTACGTGGTGAAAGACGGTGTCCAATAGGCCCAATGCTCAGTTGGGGTCGGGGTTTTTTTTTGTGAGGGGAAAATCATCAAATGACTTCTCCCGCCCAGGGCCGGGCAGGAGGAAGTGTCAGACTCTTACTGACTGAAAATTTCCCGTTCCTTCTCCTGCTCTGGGCCGAGGCCGCGGTGACTTATTGCGCTTAACCCGCGACCCCGGCCGAATAGACGGGTCCCTAAAGGGCCAATGCTCAGTCGGGGTTGCGGTTACTATAATGCACGACTCTGGCCTGGAGCAGGAGAAGGAACGGGGTGGTCTTTAGTCAGGAAGAGGGTAACACTCACTATCGCCCCAACCAGGTTACGGAAAGTCATTGAATATATTTCCGATGGTAACGGCAAAGAAAGACATTCACATAACCATTTCTTCGTCCCGGTAACTGTCGAAGAGCCGGTTAGGGAATTGCATATTACTTAATCAGATAAGAGAGAGAATTAACAGCAGCAGCATTTCTGAACGGCAATCTTATCAAGTCTAGAGATTAAGTTATGAACCTAAAGAATAAAGAGGCCTTTAAGAATTGCAGTAGGTGCATACCCAAGTAACACAGTCATGCTGAATAACGTTTGAGTACTAGTGATCCGCGAAACTATAAGCTGTAACTATTGTCTGGATATTGTCTGAGTGAACGTCTATTCAACTGTTACTCAAGCAATTTGGGCACATTTTTAAATGCATAAGTCTGTATAATATAGCTGTATAGTTTGGGTAATTGCTTAATAATAACAGACTTAACTTAATAACGTCTGGAAAAAAGCTGTCATCACTTTAATATAGCTATTATTTCGTATTTATTCAGACAAATGCATATGGATTTTGTTATTCAAAAATTATTCAGGATTATGTTCATTTGCGTAATACTTTTCAAACATAATTAAAAGTTAAGTTGTGAATTAGAAAAAAAGTTGTGTTTAATCGTGCAGTGTGTGCTTTGTTTTGAGATTTCATAGTTTTTAGTAAAATAAAGATGGTAGTGGAACTATGCGAATCGGTAAGTACCTAAATGTTATTATGTATTATAACCATGATACACGTAAAAAATTACTGCGCAAGTTATTTTATCGTGAATAGCATATAAATTATCTCAACATTTTTCACGCGCCGCTTTCATATTCATTTTTAGTAATAGTATATGACATATAAATAAAGAATTTTAGAAGTGACAAAAATACTTAGGATGAAACAGTTATGCTAATCTTTCAAAAGTCATTAAGTTACTCAAAAAATATATTTTTAACTGTAATTAATTACTAAAATGGGGCATTTTATATACGTAATGTTTCAATAATTTACCTAAAAATAAAATAAAATGGCGATTCATTATAAAAGTTCTCCACGCAGCTATTTTACAGTACAACTCTGATTTAATTTGAGAAATAGTGATTAGGCACTACAAGTATCTGAATAACACTTGATAACGTTACTAAATGTGATTAATTATACAGCGGATCAGGGTTCAAAACATAATACGACGGACCAAATTTCTCAGGAAAATTGATATATTTATATGAGTAATTACAAAAAAGGACCACTTATATTTTTCAATACAAATAAGGGTTTTTTTTCTACCTATTCAGTGGCAAATGATACAACACAAATACTATGCATAATGTTTTATTCTTTTTTTTTTTAGCATGTAGGTACATAAACGCTGTTATAACGATGTTATGTTTTTGTTTTTCTAGTTTTAGGTAGGTTGGGTTAATTTCGTATTACAAAAAATTACAACCATCTATGCGATGGGGGTAGTTTAGTAGTATGTAGATTCATAGTGAATTATTTTAGCTAGAACAAACAACATCGAGTAATTTACACGTATTGATCAGTTACTATTATTCACAGATAGGGAGCGCACCGCGGCTGCAAGTTAGTGCGTGGCGTGTTTAACACACGCGAAATTATAGTTTCTAAAAGGTTTTTATAGTTTTATTGTTTTTAGCTATCATAAAATAGTACTTACTCTAAGTTCCTAACATAAAGCGAAATGTCTTGCAGGAGAATGCCGTTTAAGATTGTTTCTACTCAACGAAGGGGCAGAGCAGAACTATGCACTCTACCTTCCCACTGGGAAAGCACAGCGAAACTGAAATGGCCCAAATTTAATGCCGATTACCTTTGTAAAAACGAAAATGCTCAACCTAGTCCGGATTGGATTTCAATGAATTGTACCTTAAAAAGAAATAATTTTACAACCTTTGAAGATGCAGAAGAAGAGTTATCTAATATGACGTTATGTGTAGACCATAGTGTGTACAATATGTCGTCTCTGGAGTTTGCCTCCAGCTCACTAAAATTTTAAATATATGCGAGTTTGAGAAATCATCCCCAAGAAGGCTTACTGTTTTTTTAATTTAGTAATTATAAGATTGAACGGATTTTTTTAAATTTTAGAAATAAAAGAAATTTTGATAATTTTAAACGCTTTTAATTATAATAACTACTAACTTCACGAACAAAATTTCACATAAAAAATGAAATTCTCTTATTGATTTTTTCAGTGCGACTTGTGAAATATTTTTACTAAGAGCCCATTTTTTAATTTCAATAAAATTCACATCTGATTTATCTTCACTAGATGCGGAAATATTATCTTCTGAATTCTGTACAAAATCTATAACGGCATTATTTGAAGGTACAGAACTCCCTTTAACTGGATCTGTTCGGACTTGACTCAAATTACGACTACCTAAGCTCGCTCTCGTAGTAAAACAATGTTTTAAACGTCTTTAATTCACTTACTACCCAGAAAAACTCGTTATAAGTTCTTTAAAAATGGTATTTTTACAAGTAATTGCGGAATTAAAATACATCATTCGACTTCCATCTGTGTTACGTTACCTATAAACTATGACTTTATTTCCCTTATACCAAAATAAGCTCTATTTAGAACACAGAAAATACTTTTATACAGTAGTTGAATAATTGATAAAATGTGGAACCTTATATGACTTGACGGCAAAATAAAAGCTGTTATTCAAAATACAATGCTAATATTCCTTTCATTAGAAATTACTTACACTCTTATTCAGAAGACAGCTGCCGTGGACACAGTTTTACAGAGTATGGTGGTTTTATAAGCAATAAGTTGAGAAAAGTTTGTTTATTAGTATTAGATAATTACGTTTATTCAGCTACTTATACTATTATACAGATAAATGCTGACCCGGGCAATATTTTTCAAATTAAAGTCACCTGTAATGCTTTAGGCTTAATAATATCTGCGTTTTATGCTGTACAGAAGTTATTACTAAGCTTTAAAAATAATAGTCGACCTTAATACAACTTTTATCAAGCATAAATGACTATTAAGGCAGAAAGAGAAAATTATTCAGAATTTGGCTATTTCAATAGCCTTTCCTCACACGTTATGGAGCTTATATCTGTAAATATTTTCGAATTACTTTTACTCAAACACTATTCAGCATGTCTGTGTTACTTGGGTAGGGGGCACCTGTGATTTCCAAAATCTATATTTGTTATTGACAAGAGATTATGATTTAAAGAGTAGGTATGTAGGAAACCGCAAACAAAAATTAGAGTTTGATAAAAATATTACTTAACTAGCATTCGCCCGCGGCTCCGCCCGAATGTATGTCGATTTAATTATATCTACATGGATATCTTTTGTGGACAAAATTTGCCAAATCGGTAAAGGCATTGTTAAGTTATAACGTTACAACGAAAAGTGGCATTGATTTTTATGTGTGTATCTCTTAGACAGATACACAATCTGCAATATTTTAACCACTAATTACATAAATGTAGATATAAACTACCTACACGGTAATTTACTTTAAACTTGACACACAGACACACACGCATACGACATCTGTCCTAGTAATACACCTATTGACCTCATTACATAACCTTCAATGAGATCAAGTGATTACGCTGATAAATAGATTGATATGAATGTAGGGCGAAAAAGGGAGATCCTCTTTTGTTTTTTGGCGTTTGTCCTTCCAAGGTTTTTTTTTAAAAGGACACGTGTTTATTTATAAATATGTATTACTATATAGGACACTTTGATTCTATAATTGAATGGAGATTCTGTTTTGAGTTTTAGGACGACGACTGACAGTTAGTGCGACGCAATGCAAAAAAGTTATCTGACAAATAACCAACACTGCCATTTATATGTATTTACATAGGTTACCAACCACAGTGAGGTTAAATATGTTCTATTTTTAATTATCCTAAAATTTGCGTGTCACAATCATAGTTACTTTTCTCCTCCGAAACAGCTTTACTGAATTTCATCTTTTACATGCATATTCAGTAGGTCTGAGAATCGGCAAATGACTATTTTTCACACCCCTATGTGATAAGGGTGGTCACCCTTAACATTTTTTCCGGAATAATGTATATGGCAAAGCACTTTGCTGGGTCAGCTAGTAGAACAGGAAATATTGATCTTCCATTTAATCTCTCCACAATAAATTGTGAAATCATCAGCCATCAGCAAGCGGTTTCATACAAAGAATATAAAGCACAACGATCCAATCAATATAAAGGTCTCACCTCCTCAGCTAGCTCCAGTTTCTCAGCATCCTTGATGACGTACTTGAACTTCTCCAGCTCAGGCACCTTGGTCAGCATCCACATGTGCTCTCGGGTCACCAGCCCAGAATGGTTGAAGTTCTGCAAGGAAAGTCATAAACATCTTACTAGATAACTAATTTAAGGAAAATCTTAAAACAAGATGCATGAATATGGAAAAGTCAAGCTTCGGCACGAATGGGTTAGCTCACAACATCGTTGTGTTCTTGTAATGTGTGGATTCAGTCCAACCAATCCCCAATCCTGATTTTTTTTAAAACCCTAATCTCTGAAAGGCCTGCAACGCATTCATTATTACTCTGGCGTTAAACTTTGAACACCATGTCGGGCTATGGTGCTGGACAGTGGAGGAATAACTTTCAACGGTGTTTTCAGCAGTCAGGCTTAATCCCGTCCCCTTTATTCTAGTATGGGTACCATATACGACCACTACATGGCTCAGTAACTTATCCATCATCGCTATACCTATTGTTATGATTTATTTTTATGTATATATATATTTTTTACAATTTCTTATTTGTTTATTTATTATATATATCCTTAAATTATGTATTATATTATAATGTATATGTACGCCGTAAACTGCCCGTATCAAATTCTTCTACAATTAAACTCCATCCAAAGGTTGTCTGGAAGAAATTGCTTTTAAGCGATAAGACCGCCAATTGTACTATATTTTGTGTTTATGTTTCCTATGTTTTTTATTATTGTGGCATACAATAAAGTATATTCGTTCATTCATTCATTCATATGTCAGTGGTACCCGCACCCTGAACCACCCCTCGAAGTTTAACCTACGGGCTACCAAAACTCATGTTCCTGAATCATGGATGTCATGTTGGGAGACTATCTAAGCATACATAATATTTACTGAGCTACCACACCCATTCTCCGCAGTTATATAATGCCAAGTACATTATGTTGTCAGTAATTAATCGCCCAAACATTCCAATGTCGTGGAAGGTTAATCGTCGCATTCATCCTCGTGATTGTCGACTGAATGTTCAGTATATCATACGTTGTATGCGACTACAGTGATACTAACAAGAGGACAATACGGTTTGATGGGACCTTGGACTGGCCATCTAGCTATAAGTGCCGTTGTTTGGCCAAATCAGTGTGTTCCATGCGAAATACATTTCTATGGAAACAAAAACCACTTCAAAGTGGTATACAGTGGATACTTCAAATTAGTTTCTTAATAATTTTTGCATTTCGTTTTGACATTATTGTGGAATCAAGTCATTTATTTCAATATGTGGATTTCTGTTGAATTTAAAAAAAAGATACAAAGTCTTCTAGTGAAGCTATTTGCTCGTGCCAAAATGTAAAAGAGTAATGAGTAATTAACTCCATGGTTGCCCTTTCCCAGTCCGTTTCGCAATCAAATTCTTTTTTACGTTGAGTTAGTTCAATAGTACATTATTTAGCCAAAGAAAATAAGGTCAATTTATTTTGACAATTAAGAGGTAACCAATCCTAATTGACGAATGAAAACAACTTTGAACTAAATTATTTATTATTACGCATTCTCGAATACAATAAACGTCATACACATTCTTCTAAAATTCCCAATGTCCATCTACCTATAATCCTTTTTTAGTATAGGGTTGGAAAATCCTCCTCATGAAGACCACTCTTACTGACTAAACCACCCCGGTAGTCTTGTAATTGTAGTAATTTACCTGTGTGTCGGATGGGTGGGTATTGCCGAAGCATTCGTCGCAACTCCCCAACGAATCTACCTATAATTCTGCATATATTAAGCGAAATGATTATTCTCTCACCTGCAGTTTGTTGTCCAGGTTCGCCACGAACTCTCCGACCTGGTAGTACAGCTGCTCAGACTTGGGCACTCCCTGCAGCAGCTCTCCAGGCACGTACTCCAACAGTCGGACGGCGTGCTGCTTCCCTCCGATCTTCTCGATGGAGTGCAGGTGACCGTAAACGTTGCGGATCGGTTTTGGGCAAGTTATTGAGCGAGTACCTGGTAAAGAATATCAAAGTCAGTCAGTCAAAATCATTTATTCCAACTACACCATAAATATGTACTTTAGGAACGTCAAAATATAATAAAAATCTGTCAGTTTGTTCATCAGTGAAGCTAGGTGCTTTTTCCAAAATTAACAATCACCAAGAAACCCCATCTTTACCCATTAATAAAAATTTGTTTGCTTGTTTGTTTGAGTTCCAGCGCGATTCTATTTTACATACAAACATAAAACATACAACATCATGTTTTTCCTATTGGTGTTTATAGAAAATACAAAGCGCAAATACAAATAGTCGGATCCTTACAAACTTTTTAGTCTCTATCACAGCGATGTATACATTATCAGGTCTAGTAAGCTTTTTCTTCTACATTCTTAAATGAAGCAATATCAAATTAGTATTTGGAGATACTTTTAATCATTCCGGTAGGCCCATGCTGACAGATTTTATATGACTTAAATTGACCAAAGGTATAACTGTCAGACACATGAAGAACAGAGCTGTATGAAAGTAACTCCATGCAGTTTAAAGGGCCTAAAGCCTTAATATATGATACACTAAAATGTGTAACATATATTCAAATCTTTGTCCAATTCCAAAATGTCTCATGTCAAAACAATACTCACCCAAAAAGTTCATAATCTCATTCTGAGCCTCGACGACAGAGGGGTTCTGGGTGTCCATGGAGTTCATGATCTTCAGCACGTATCCATGTTCACAGTGCGTTGTGATTAACGGGTTCTTCACGTTGGGATCCTCCAAGATCTTGTAGTTCTTGTCATCATAGCCATTAAGTTCCTTTAGCTCCAAGACTGAGATGCCATAGAGCCGCTCTGCCAGCAGCTTCACTTCTTCATGGTTAATGATTGGCTTGATGACCTGGCCTGGTTCTAGAGTTGAGGATGCCATTGCTTCTGTGGATGTGTAAGAATTTGTTTTTAATTTTCAATTATAATCGATGATTTATGTTTCGGAGTACGAGGATGCCGTGGGTCTTTTTACAAAAGAAGTACATATACACATCCTACCCATAATATTGTGACGGAAAAGTGGTTCAAACTCTTTGACATCATGACGTCAATGGATGGTTGTCAAACGTTGCCTAGAGATTGTAAATTTCGTCGTGAATTGTCAACACGAGTTGGTGTAATCGGTAAGGCGTGTGGATTACACCACAGAGACCCCGAGTTCGAGTCCCGCCGTAAACATGTAGTTTTTTAGTTGATAGAAGTTTTGTGGAACTTTCTGGAATTATTTGTGTGAAAGAAATGAAAAATTAAAGAGCGAGAAGGAGAATAAATAAAAATGAGTAACGAAATTATTGGAAGGTTCTGGAGTCATGACGATCAAAAAGAATAACGAAATTGAATGTTCCAGAACCTGAACCGGGGGTATATAAGCGGAACTGCGGCTCACCGCTGGCAGTTGAGTTCTAAGTCTAAAGCGATTCGGAAGAAAAGGAAGAAGTGAAAAAGAAGAAAAGTGAGTGAAATAGTGAAGTGCAGTCAGTTAAGTGAGTTAAGTCAGCGTGAACGGCAAAGTTGTGTCAGTCGGCCGGACTCTGCTGGAGAGGAACGCCGATAACTTAACTCCGTGGACGCTGTAACTTAAGTGCAATAGAAAGTCTGAAATCTGGTATTAGTGTTTCATTTCATCCAATCCCGTAACCCAAGCCCGCATAGTCAGGAACGTGACGTCAGGCACGTAACATTTGGTGTCAGAAGTGGGATTGGAGAAAAATGCCGCTAGTGCCGCAGGACGTAAGAGGAGTGAGTACCCGTGCAATGGCAGAAGCGCAGCGTGTGAGGGAAGAGAGTGCTGCAGCTCAAACCAGCGATGCAGAAGCCAAGCCTGTGCAGGTGGATCTACTGCTACAGCTGCAGCAAATGATGGTAGAGCAAGCGCGCCGCCAAGAAGAACAGCTACGGGAGCTGAAAGAAGATCAAGCTCGTCGCCAAGAGGAGCATGCACGCTGTCAGGCGGAGCAGCTACGGGAGCTGAAAGAGGATCAAGCTCGCCGCCAAGAGAAGCAAGCGCGTCGCTTGGAAGACATGCATAAGGATTTCACGAAGGGACTGCAAAAGGCTGTCGAACGGGTACAAGAAGTGGAGGAAGGGTTAGGCAAGTTGGAACATCGCGTCAAGGTGATAGAGGAGAGAGTGGAAGAAGAGATCTCCAAAATCAAGCAGGAAGTGACAAGCCCAAGCCCTTTGAAGAGCCGAAGCCGTCTTGCAGCCGTTTTTGAAGCCCCAAATGCGGCTTCAAGTGCAACGAAAGGGCTTAAGATTCCCCATTACGACGGAACAACATCCTGGACCGCGTTCAAGGTACAGTTTGAGACACTTATGGAGGCTTATGGTTGGACTCAGAAGGAAGCACAGTCAGCCCTTACCCTGGCCCTCCGTGATCAAGCGCTCTCAGTGCTGGAAGCTATCGGCGCAAGTGGGGATCTCAGCTTTAGTGCCCTCCTCGACGCACTTGAGGCACGTTTTGGAGACAGCCACCTCGAGCACGTGTACAGAGCGCAATTAAAAGAGCGTACTCAGCGTGCTAATGAGGGCCTACAGCAATGGTCCGTGGAAATCGAGAAACTTGTGCGTCGAGCTTTCCGGTCGACTCCGTCAATGATTGAAGGCACGCTTCTCCAAGCGTTCATTGACGGTATTCGGGACCCCGAAGTACGAGCCGCTGTTCATCTGGGCCATCACAAGAACATGAAAGAAGCTCTGGCCCATGCATTGGAAGTGGAAGCCGTGCGTGGTAACTCCCGTACCTTACGTCTGCGGGAAATGACGACAACGGAGCAGGTACCTCCACGCCGTCGGAACTTCATGTGCTATGGATGTGGAGAGCGTGGGCACATACGGAGCGACTGCCCGAAGAAGATGAACCGCCAAGACGCGGCGGTCTCAACTTCTGACCAGCAGGGAAACTTAAATCCAGCCAGGGCTGCGGGGTGGGCGCTGGCTGGTAGTGGAACAACCCCAACAATCTACATCAAGCAAACCAACGATGGAAATACTCTGGTGATAGACGGTCAAGTAAATGGGAAAAACAGTCAGCTAACATTAGATACTGGAGCTTCAAGGACGGTGATAAATGTTCGGCTGCTCGAGCAAAACATCAGGAAACACCTTAAACCAATTGTTGGCCTACAAATGAAATCAGCTACCGGCCAGTGCATACCGATAAGTGGAAAACTGCATGTAACAATCAAAATTGGGGAACGTGTTTATCGACATGAGGTTATTGTGGCCAAAATTCTGGATGACTGCATCCTGGGACTTGACTTCCTGCAAGGGCACCAGTGTAACATCGACTTAAAATCTGGAGTTTTACTATGTGGAACTGAGGAAATTCCGATGAAGGGTGGAACCCTGGGAAAAGTTTGCTGTTTAAGAAGAACTGTTCTTGCACCAAAATCACAGACTCTCGTACCAATCGCATTACCTAGGAGGAAGGAAGGAAGTTTACCTCGAAGGTGCGCTGTGATTGATAAATCGGAACACGTAAGCTCATGGCTACCGGCAAGAACTGTCGTGGGGTCATCTGATGTCAACCGCATTCCGGTATTCAACTTCAGTGATTCAAAAATTACGATTGAAGAAGGAGAGCCTGTGGGCATATTGGAAGAAGTGGCCTGGATAAGAAAATGCTCGGAGAATCTTGTGAAGAAGGACAGTACGGGAATTGACTTTGTAACGAAAATCTTAGACGAAAACAAAAGTCTGACAAAAGTGGAGACTATGAAAGCTAGAAATTTACTTCTTCGATTCTCTGATGTGTTTTCAAGAAGCGATGGTGATATTGGCCGAACTGGTTTGGTGAAGCATAAAATAAACACAGGTGATACAATGCCAATTCGTCAAAGGCCCAGACGCATACCATTCGCTCGTGAGAAAGAGGTTGAAGAAATGATTGACGATATGAGGAAAAATGACGTAATAGAGCCCTCTTCTAGCCCTTGGTGTTCACCTGTCGTGCTTGTCAAGAAGAAAGATGGTTCAACGAGGTTTTGCGTAGACTATCGACGATTGAATGATGTAACCAAGAAGGATAGCTACCCGTTACCAAGAATCGATGACACACTTGACACATTGAGTGGCATGAAATGGTTTTCAACGCTCGATCTGAAAAGCGGCTATTGGCAGGTGGATTTGGATCCCAAGGACAAGGAAAAGACCGCATTCTCAACTGGGAAGGGACTCTGGCAATTTAAGGTGATGCCATTTGGATTATGCAATGCACCGGCAACTTTTGAGCGTTTGATGGAACAGGTGCTGGCGGGACTGCTGGGTGAAACCTGCCTAGTTTACCTCGATGACATCATCATTGTTGGACGGGATTTTGACGATCATCTAAGGAAATTGGAAAAGGTACTCGACAAGCTGCGTGGAGCAAATTTAAAGTTGAGTCCAAAGAAATGCTCTTTCTTCAAGCGCGAAGTGAATTACCTAGGACATGTTATTTCTGAGAGAGGAATTGAGACTGATCCAGCCAAGACTGTCGCTGTCAAGGAATGGCCAACACCTAAAGACAAAACGCAAGTTCGGGCATTTCTTGGATTGTGCTCGTATTATCGGCGGTTTGTGAAAGGATTCTCGGACATTGCTAAGCCATTGCATCGATTGACAGAGGATAAACGTGCCTTTGTTTGGGGCGAGGATTGTGAGCAAGCCTTTCGAGAACTAAAAGAACGGCTTTGTAACACACCAATTCTCGGATATCCCAGCGCGAAAGGAATCTTCGTAGTTGATACGGATGCCAGCAATATTGGAATAGGAGGTGTCCTTTCACAACGCGATGGTGAGCAGGAGAAGGTTATTGCTTACTTCAGCAAGTCACTATCCAAGCCAGAGAGGAATTATTGCGTGACCAGGAGGGAATTGCTGGCCGTAGTCAAAACTCTGCACCATTTCAAGAAGTATTTACTGGGACGGAAATTTTTGATTAGAACTGATCACGCTGCTTTGAAATGGCTGCTTCAGTTTAAGGATCCCGAAGGCCAAGTAGCCAGATGGTTGGAACAACTTCAGGAATTTGACTTTGAAATCGAACATCGCGGAGGAAGAATTCATGGCAACGCAGATGCATTATCGAGACGCCCATGCGTGGAAGATTGCAAGCATTGTTCCAAGAAGGAAACTGCTTTTCTTAAGGTGATAAGGACTGATACTGTTGACGAGGCATGGGGAGATGATGCGATGAAATTAGAACAGGAAAGAGATGCAGATATTAAACCAATACTGGAGTGGCTACGAAGTGGTAACAAGCCAAGTTGGAGTGACGTCGCCCAATATAGCGCGGTAACGAAAGGTTTATGGGCACAGTGGAAAAGCCTTACGCTGCATAACGGACTTCTGTGCAGGAAATGGGAATCAACAAACGGCAAGGACGAGCATTTGCAATTGGTGGTGCCTCGTTCAAAAATAAGGGATGTATTAAAAGCATTCCATGATGGATCTTCTGGAGGACATTTGGGAATTAGGAGGACTTTGGTGAAGATCAAGGAGAGGTTTTATTGGTTGCATTGCAAATATGACGTCGAAGATTGGTGCCGGAAATGCACTAGTTGTGCAGCTGTCAAGGGTCCACAAACAAGAAGCAGAGGGGCGATGAAAATCTACAATGTTGGTATGCCTTGGGAGAGAATAGCCTTAGACATCGCTGGACCATTTCCAATCACTGATTCGGGCAATCGCTACGTTTTAGTGGTTATGGATTATTTTACAAAATGGCCGGAGGTCTTTGCCATACCGAATCAAGAGGCAGTAACTGTAGCCACGAAGTTGGTAAACGAGGTATTCACCCGATTCGGAGTGCCCTTGGAGATGCACAGTGATCAAGGACGGAACTTTGAATCCCAAGTTTTCCAGGAAACTTGTAAACTTTTGGGAATCCATAAGACTCGAACGACCCCTTATCATCCACAGTCAGATGGAATGGTCGAACGCTTCAACCAAACATTGGAGCGACACTTAGCAAAGGTGGTTGACAGCCATCAGAGAGATTGGGACACTTACATACCTCTCTTCTTGCTTGCCTATCGGACTGCTGTACATGAAAGTACCGCAAAGACGCCTGCATTTGCAAATTTTGGAAGGGAATTGAGATTACCGGCAGATCTTGTGTCGGGCTGTCCACCTGGTGACTCTCGCACCGAGTTTAGCGATTACATAAGCGAGTTAAGGGCAAAAATGTTGGACATTTATGAGCAGATCAGGGAGGCCGGTCTTCAAGCTAGTGATCGCGCAAAGACGCGCTATGATCGACGAGCCAATTCTGTTGGGTTTGAAGAGGGGTCATTGGTCTGGCTTCATAATCCAGTCAGAAGGAAGGGAAAATCTCCAAAGCTGCAACCGAGTTGGGAAGGTCCTTACGAGATAGTCACGAAGATCAATGACATTACTTACAGAATTCGGAAGTCTTCAAGGAGCCCTTTGAAAGTTGTCCATATAGACAGGTTGGCGAGGTATTACGGCAGCAACGATGCTCGGGACGAGCGAATCTAAGAGGGGGGCAGTGTGACGGAAAAGTGGTTCAAACTCTTTGACATCATGACATCAATGGATGGTTGTCAAATGTTGCCTAGAGATTGTAAATTTCGTCGTGAATTGTCAACACGAGTTGGTGTAATCGGTAAGGCGTGTGGATTACACCACAGAGACCCCGAGTTCGAGTCCCGCCGTAAACATGTAGTTTTTTAGTTGATAGAAGTTTTGTGGAACTTTCTGGAATTATTTGTGTGAAAGAAATGAAAAATTAAAGAGCGAGAAGGAGAATAAATAAAAATGAGTAACGAAATTATTGGAAGGTTCTGGAGTCATGACGATCAAAAAGAATAACGAAATTGAATGTTCCAGAACCTGAACCGGGGGTATATAAGCGGAACTGCGGCTCACCGCTGGCAGTTGAGTTCTAAGTCTAAAGCGATTCGGAAGAAAAGGAAGAAGTGAAAAAGAAGAAAAGTGAGTGAAATAGTGAAGCGCAGTCAGTTAAGTGAGTTAAGTCAGCGTGAACGGCAAAGTTGTGTCAGTCGGCCGGACTCTGCTGGAGAGGAACGCCGATAACTTAACTCCGTGGACGCTGTAACTTAAGTGCAATAGAAAGTCTGAAATCTGGTATTAGTGTTTCATTTCATCCAATCCCGTAACCCAAGCCCGCATAGTCAGGAACGTGACGTCAGGCACGTAACAATATGGTTCATGTAAATGGGTCACTACAGTTTGATACTTCTAAGAATTAAAATGGTTGAAAACACTCTGACCCTCGATAATATTGAACCCACAACAGGCACCTACAAGCAGGTGTTACATTTTCAATCTACAAATGGTCTGGGAAGTCCATAAAGAGGGGGGTCAATTGTACGAATTTGGCAACTTCCGTATATTATAGCGAGTGATACATATCTACAACACTGGTTGTTTACTTAGCTATAAATTAAATATTTATGTACTTATCTATTAATATTTTGTAAGTGCGTTTTTAGAACAAGATGATATGCGTTTGAAAGCATATAAATTTGGGCCTTGGCTGGTCTCTCCCATTCTTGGCAGATTACCTATAATATTTGGTGGTTGTGGTTTTGGTGGAAACGAACTAGTAATGCTTTATGAAGTAGTCACTACAACATGCTATGGAACCGATTTTAATGAAATTCTACACAGATTTTTTATGTTTTTAGTTCCCTTCATACACAAAAAATATCGTTTTAAAGACGGACTCGATGTCAAAGGCATTCTCTAAGAATTATATAAATAGATATAATATGTAGATGGATTCATAAAACTTTACCATTCTTTCTTTTTTTTCTCTAGTGTCGTAGGTTATAGACATATAACAAACATACAAATTAATATACACAAACCAGCTAAACTCGAAACAACAATTAGTAAATCACACGAAGTTTTGTTCAGTATGGTAATCGAACGAGCGACACAGTTTCACACTGCTACACACTGTGCAGTCAAGTTATCGTTATAGAATCATACTTATTAATATTATAAAAAAAAAAAAATTCTAGCATAAAATAATATGTATTGTTTCGTCGTCATGCGTGTAAGATGCGCGTACGCACGTCGCGTCGACGCCGGCTTACTATTGGCTGAGGTTAACAACATGTTTCTAGGTTGAATGCGGAACCACAGACTGACACATTGTCTCACCGAATTATACATATTGAGATGAAGCTGTGTATATTTTGTAACTAAGTTTGTGAATGAATATAGGAATGGAGGTAAGCCGGAATTTTAAAAGGATTTTTTGGGTACTCGCAAAACTTGTTTACCTATCGACATTCATATTATACCTTGTGTACCTCCTAGACTTGATTAATGTGTTTTTAACTTTTCAGTCGTGGTAATCCGAGACACAATAGGAGAACAATAGGTTCGTTGTTTTGTTGGAAGCTACCGGATTCACATCACATACAAGACATCATCAGTCTATAAGTGCCCACTGCTAAGCAAAATGCCTCTTCTTACATTGAAAAGGTTTCAGCATTAATCACCACGCTTGCTTAAGAAGGATTTGCGAATTCAAACTAATAATTTAGAAATTACACACTTAAAATTTAAGTGTGGAAGCCATGCTTCGGCACGAATAGGTCGGCTTGACCGGAGTAATAAATACCACGGCCTCACAGAAAACCAGCGTGAAACAACCATAGCGTTGTGTTTCGCCGTGTGAGTAAGGTTACCAGAGGCCCAATCCTTCCCCTCCCCCAGTCCCTAAATCTCTAAATCCCTAATCCCCAAAAGGTCTGCAACGCACTTGTAACTTTTGAATGATCTTCGCTGATTGCCTTCGTCTATAAGCCTAGGTTTCCTCTCGATGTTTTTCTTAACCATACCGGATTAAGTATCTGTCACAATATAACATTTCTCCCGAAATTTCTCCTTCATAAAGAGAAGTAGGTATATGATCCTCTATCAGTGAAGTATTATGTCACTTTTATTGTACACAACAAACAACACACATACGTACGTACAATATTGACTATACTAAAAATATTCCGCGACGGTGGCGCCGCGCACGGCCGCGTGCCTCAACTATCGTCACATGATAATCGGCGCCACGGTATTTTTCTTTTACTTAACTATATTTATGGAGATTTGTGATTATATATTACTGAAGGATATGGTTATTTGTTAATTAATCGTTATTAATAATACGTGATATTGTTATTTGTTATTAAACAGTTAATAATTTGCTGATTTTATGTTATTTTAACAATTTTTTGTTAGTTTTATGTTAGTAGCTGGCAACTAAAATCTATCAAAACTTTAACAAAAATACAATTCACACGTTAATACTTTCGCATAGAACATATTCCTTATGACTTAACAGAACCCATTGTTACTATTTCTTCAAGACTTAGTTATTTTCTAATTAGTTAAAACTAGAACAAACAAACTTAAGTTTGTTTAATGTTTGAAATATTTACAAATAAATGGTAAGTTATAATGATGAGCAAAGTAATTTACTTAATTTCTTTCGACGAGTTTTAAATGGGATTACATAATAAAATATTATTTAAGAACACAATTTTATTTAATTGCTTTTACGACATGCAAGTATATAGTTAATAGATAGCTGACAAGTAACTAATAAACACTGGCTTTACATTCAGAAAACAAATATAAAATAAAAATAAAAATAATTATCAAAATACGTGCAAATAAATTTAAAAAAAAAAAATACTAAAAATAAATAACTCACCAAATTCCTTGTCAAAAAAAAAATATCCAGAAATAAAAAATATGTTTTTTAATTTTTTTCTATAAAATAGAACACCAATATTAATATAACAATATCGTGTACTGATCAGTAACGACCACAGTAAGCTACTGAGTTCTACTGAGTACTTACTTCGAGATGTATCTAAGGACAGTGTACCAGTACCACTGATAACACGAGACAGTGTTTATTCCGTGTCACAATGTCTATTGACATTGGGATAGCAATTTCTTTGTTTATTTTACTCATTCATTAGAATCAGTAAATAAATATAAGATTCATATTCTGTGTACTTAAGGTAGGCCCTAAGCTTTTATGTGTAATGAATTGGTAGTGTTTAGTTTGTTATTGGCCTAACTATGGCAACCATTTTTAAAGGGCTCTAGTAAAATGTACATAATAGCAATACATTTTTCGATAAGTATTTTAATTTAATAGTTTCTGCCAGGGATGGATTGCCTTCATTACAGAGTTAATAAGTACAAGAAGTACAAAAATCAAACATTAGATACCACAATATTATATTATTCGATGCTTCCGGTAACCTCACTCACACGCCGAAATGTAACGATTGTTTCACGCGGGTAAGTCGATGGTATCACTCCGATCGAAGTATCAAACCAGGACCTCCGGGCCCAAGTGTCTACGGCTCTCTTACTGACTTATACATCCGATCCGGAGGGCTTAAAACCAGACAAGTACCAATGTGACATTTTCTGAGTTATACTTAATAGGTGTAATTAGATTAATTAGACTGATAGGTGGTGTGGGAAACATCGTGATGAAACAAGAACTCAGAAAACTTCTAATTATAAACTTGAAATCGCCAATCTGGTATGAGCAAGCGTGGTGGTTTATGTTCAAACTTTCTCCGTGTGATAAGAGCCCGATGCTCAGCATTGTGCTATCAAAATGCTCAGATTCCATAAATAAAGGAACTAGAAATTACTATTTCAGTGTGACATACATGCTGACAGAGAAAATTCTACTAACATTTAGTATACGTTTGTAAGTTTGTGAGAATTTCTTGATGTAAGTTTGTTATTGCTTTACGCAAAAACGAATAGCCCGATTTAGTTGAAATTTGCTGTGTATATAGGTGATACTCTGGATATCCACCAAGGAGGCGGCAACTAGTATAAGTATTCTAATAGTACCTGAGTTTTTCTTATTTAACTCATTATATGTAGTTACGTTTTTACTCATAGTATTATCTATATTTACCTACAGATAATTTAAGAAACATATGTATACTTACATCAATGTGACTTAGATATTTCATCAGAGAGACATAATGTATATTGTATATTGTTTATCTTGCATAATAATGTCAATAGCATCTAAATTCTAACTCAAACTCTATTCATACACGTAATAACGACTGTCGGTCGCTATCTGCCACCGTTCGTGACTCCATGTTTGACAGATTACAAGAATAATATACTTACTTGTTTTAGTATAAACTAACATTCCGCCTGTGGTTTCACCTGACGGGAATACACAAAAAGAATTAATAGAAATAATAGCAATTTAAGTGCGGGATGCCCGATGCCAGACCAATTAAAGAAAAAATGGAAAAGAAGGCAGCTACTAAGGAGGTTCTAAGATCATGAATATTCTGTCAAAAGTGCACGGTAAATAATAAGAATAAGATTGGGTCGACCGGAGTGATACCACGGTCTCACAGAAACCCTATGTGGAACACTCACAGCATTGTGTTTCGTCGTGTGAGTGAGGTAGCCGAAGGCCTAATCTTTCCCCTCTCCCATCCCTCCCTTATCCCTAAATCTCCAAAAGGTAACACACTCGTAACTTTTCAGGCGTTGTGGATGCATATGGGTGATTTGGATTGCTTACCGTCAGGTAATGCGATTAGTCTTGTAAAAACGTATACGTAGGTACCAATATAACAGAACACCTGGAAGTACTGAATAGAAAAAATATTTTTTGTTTAATGAAAATAACGACTCTTTAACGTGATTAAAGTAACTAGGGAAAAGTGAGTAAGTCGTAAAAAACGCTGGGCTATGACCAATAGGAAGAAGAACCACACCACAGTTGAAACTGCGCCTGCGCAAGCCTAGCAAGTATCTAGATAAAATATAAGTCTGTTCTAGGCTAAAAATATACAAATAGTGTTTTTCCTAATTTTAAAAGCTGCTTAATTTCGTCAATTAAATACCAATGAACATACAATAGAATATCTATACAATATTAGTATGGATACGTACCTATCTAATATTTATACGTCTGTGTGTGTGTATGTACTACGGAGGCTTTGTTTATTTAAATATGACGTACGCAAACAAGTGAATTTCGTAAGTTTTTAAGAAAACAATGAAGTGTTATCACAAGTAAACAATGGTCTAGATTTGTTCTTCATATGACCTACGTCTGTGAGCTGTGGCCGTGCCACAATCTGTAGAAAAATACGATATATAGGTAGATAAATTGCTCTTATATTGGTCACGAATTTTCTTTGTATTTTGTTTTTGACTAGTTCTAATCTTTGTTTTTCTTTACTTCCGGTGTATAGGGAGTCATGCAAAGATTATTTTTGTTTTTACATTAAATCATACAGAGACCAGAAGAAATCTTTATCTCTCTATAATCCTATTGTTTTCTTTTGGAAATTGTGATACGAAATACCCGTGTAGTGACTAATTATCAGCGTATAAGTGCCCACTGCTGAGCACAGGCCTTTTCTCATACGAAGACAGTTTGAGCATTGGTATGCTTGATCAAAGCGAATGTTTTGTCACCTGAAAAAAATACTTATTATACGAATTGCTATTTTTTTTCAAGGGGAAGTCATCTAATAGCTTCTCTCGCCTTGAGTAGCGAGATCGCATATCAGATTCTTATTGACTAAATACCACCTCGTCCCTTCTGCTCCAGGCAGAGACCAGCTGCGGTTGACCTTGTACCGCAACCCCGACTGAACATCGGCTCTATTGGGCCGCATCTGTGATGGTAGAATATAATAGAAAAAGGCCTATTACTATTCTTTCACTCCTATCTTTCCAAAGAATAGCAATATCGGAATATTTCTTTTTTTTGTTATAAGACAGTATGCACCTACCTAATGTAAATAAAGTTCGGTTTATATTCGCTGACAAATAGTTGGTTAATCAGTCAATTGTCGCAGTGTGTGAGGTTCCCCTCGTGCGAGTAGTGCTTAATGTAACCCATTCCGCTCAATTGAAGATTAGGAGTGTATCTGATGGTACTCTTTGTACAACGAATACAAGGTCAAGGGACATTATATAATAATAATAATTTTCAAAGTCCAAGTCAAAATCATTTATTTCAATTAGACCACAGTAGGCATTTTTGAACGTCAAGCAAAAAAAGTCAAAAAGTATTTCAAGAACTTTAAAATTAAGCGTGTCAGTCTGTCCGTCTGTCCCTCTAGTGAAGCTATTTGCTCGTTCCAAAGTGTAGATTCCTATGGAGAAGAACGAGCAAGAAACTCCATGGCTACTCTTTTTAAATCAGTTTTACAATACATTTCTGTGTTAGTAGGTAGATCTGCCTACGTAAGTACCTACTGTATAATACTTATATCTTTTTTATATTATGTCGGATTGACTATGGACACTCGTTATACCAAAAAGGAGAAAAGGAGTTACTACGACTGTGTTGCCGGCCTCTTATGGGCATGATTCAAGGACTAAAGGGATTTGAGGATAGAGGATGAAGGGGAAAGATTGGGCCTTCGACCTTACTCACACGGCGAAGCACAATTTAAGTGTCGCTTCTCGCCGGAGGAATCACTCTAACCGAACCGGCTCGTTTGCACCGAAGCATGACTCTGCTACACTTTTTAGACACAACTCACAACTTTTTTTTATTAGGTGTAACTTTCGTGAGACATTCTAAACTAATAATTATGTTTTCGGCTAGAGTAGAGTAGAGTAGCAGCGCGACAGTCGCCGCGTCGCGTGTTGCGGAATGCTGCTCATGAATATGGACCTCCAGCATGGCTCGAAACTAGTCGAGTATCTCGTCAAATTACTACGTGAGTAAGCCGAAAACATAATAACAAAATTTCCGCTTTGCAAGTAGTTATAAACATACTGATGAAAACAATGGTCTTGAAAGTCTTGTGGCTCATACTGTTTATGTAACCTCTATAAGTAGGCTCATCAGCCTTAATCACTGTCGATTGTTATTTTGAGATTTTCAATAATTTTTTTATGGTATTGGTTCGGCACGCAATTAGCGCCACTCATGGACACCCGCCACATCAAAGGAGTTGTTGTCGAGTACGTTGCCGGCCTTTTAGGCATAAAGGTTTCGGATATTTAAGGATTGGAAAGGCATAGGGGGAGGGGGAAAGATTGGGCCTCCGGTAACCTCACTCACACGGCGAAACACAATGCTGTGGTTGTTTCACGCCGGTATTCTGTGAGGCCGTGATATCACTCCGGTCGAGCCGACCCATTCGTGCCAAAGCTTGGCTCTTCACACATTTAAAATTAATCTTAATCTTTACTATAAGTACCTATACCTGTACTCGTATACAATGTGTAAACGTACACCTGAAAATAAATTTCATGAATTTTGAATCAAATCACCACCAATCATACAAACTAAAAAAAGCGCATACAAGTTCTAATATGCATTTTGCTTTTTCATTTAATCGTACTACGCTTACTCACGGCATAAAAACATAATTATTCTATTTGGAAAACAAAAGGAAATATTGGTATAATAAATAGTTACAATAGGAAAAATACCAGAACAAAAAAAACATCGATATTTTTGTCACACTGTCTGTATGTTTGGTAAGTTTATTAGTTCCATAGGTTGGGACATTCACATCAAATCACATCGCGCTGTGATTTCGTGACTGGCTCATTCACACTGCTAGTGTCCACGTATCCGCTAGACAGACAGCTTCTAAATTAAATTTAATTTTTATTTATGTAAAAAAAAAATATGTGATAGGTCCACAAACTAGTATACTACTTAACTACCTAATGGTAAGCAACCAACGCCGCCCATACACACCCGCAACAACAGAGGAATTACGAGTGCGTTGCCGACCTTTGGATTGGGGGAGGAGAAGAATTGGGCCTCCGGTAAGACAACGCTGTGGTTGTTTTACGTCGGTTTTCTGTGGGGCCGTGGTTTCACTCCGGTCGAGCCAACCCATTGGTACCGAAGCATGGTTCTTCCACACTTGAAGACATGGAAAGCTTACAGCCAATTAAAAGACATTCTTAATTTGAACGGTAATCTGACAGCCAATAACAACTCTCGACGCTTAAAACTAGACTATTTTAAAAGATAAAAAAAATCGTATCCATGGACTTACAATTTAGAAAAAGAAGAATAAAAAGTTCTAATGTTTGTTTAAAACGCAATAAGTAATGTGGTATTATTCTACCATAGATACGAGACCGACGTCAGGTTGCAAACTATTAGGCTTCAAGTAAAATGCATTGAATAAGTATTAATCATCTCTGACATATCTTGATAAGATCTTTGGCACATTACGTCCACTTTTTCTGACTTAAGGGAATTCCATTTGTGTGATTGTTTTTCCTTTTGGTGGGGTGATAATCATCGAATGACTTTCTCGCTCTGTGACGGGCGAGAAGAAGTGTCAGACCCATGCTGACCACCACGTTCCTCTGGTTTGAGGCAAAAAACAAATTTTTATGATCAGTATTGACAATAAGGACTGGAAAATTGATGTCGTGTGTTAACTTTTACCAATCTGTAGAAAAATACGATATTGATAAATTACTCTTATATTGGTCACGAATTTTCTTTGTGTTTTGTTTCTGACAAGTTTTAATCTTTGTTTTTCTTTACTTCCAGTGTATAGGGAGTCATGTATGTGATGATTATTTTTGTTTTTACATTAAAATTCACGGATGTGACCAGAAGAAATCTTTATCTCTCTATAATCCTATTGTTTTCTTTTGGAAATTGTGATACGAAATGTCCATGTAGTGACTAATCATCACCTTATAAGTGCCCATTGTTGAGCACAGGCCTTTTCTCATACGAAGACAGATTGAGCATTGGTATGCTTGATCAAAGCGAATGTTTTGTGACCTGAAAAAAATACTTAAAAAAAATAATAAAATTTATTGATAACTTTCTACAAAATATTGTTTATAATAAGCCACAGTAATTTCAATAGTTAACTTTTAGGTATTTATATGTATAATGAAAGGTAATTACAACTTATACTATTATTTTCACAATTATGAAATACTTGTTATTAACAAGGACTTACGATATTAAAGTGACCTGCCCGAGCTAGGTTTATGTAAACCTGTGTTTCAGGCCATCAGTCTTCGACTTTTTAATACGTGGGGCAAAATTTAAAATTAATATTACTAATGAAAAAAAGTAGTTTACTTATTATACGAATCGCTATTATTTTTCAAGGGGGAAGTCATCTAATGATCTCTCGCCCTGAGTGCATCGAGATAGAATATCAGACTCTCACTGACTAAAAACCACCTCGTCCCTTCTGTTCCAGGTGGGGTTGTCCTTGTACCGCAACAGAACATCGGCTCTATTGGGCCGCATTTGTGTTGGTAGAATATAATGAAAAGGCCTATTACTATTATTTCACTCCTATTTTTCCAAAGAAAAGCAATATCAGAATATTTCTTTTTTTTTTTTGTTATAAGACAGTATGTACCTAATGTAAATAAAGTTCGGTTTATATTCGCTGACAAATAGTTGGTTAATCAGTCAATTGTCGCAGTGTGTGAGGTTCCCCTCATGCGAGTAGTGCTTAATGTAACCCATTCCGCTCAATTGAGGATTAGGAGTGTATCTGATGGTACTCTTTGAACAAGGAGTACAAGGTCAAGGGACATTATATAATAAAAATAGTAGGTAGATCTACCTACGTAAGTACCTACCTGCTGTATAATATACCTTTTTTAGAGCATGTAGGATTGACAATGGACATTCCTAATACCAAAGGAGTTACTACGACTGTGTTGCCGGCCTCTTATGGACTGTTAGAGATTGAAGGTCTAAGAGTATTCGAGAATAGGGGTTGGAGGGAGGTACACAACGTAAAAGTTGCTTCTCGCCAATTATCTATGAGGCCTTGGATCACTCCGATCGATTCGTGTTTGCCATTTGTTACGTACACGTCAATAAAAGGCCGAGATTGGGTAACGACTGTTTATTATAAATAAAAATGTGTCTACCCCCATACAATTGATATTCATGCACCGACATAACACCATTTCTTCAAAAATACAAGTTCAGAAGAATTATAAAATGTTTTAATAAAAACGTCGCAAATTTATTCATATATATATATATGATATTTTTTCATGATATTTTTACATATAAGTATATTTTATTGAGGAATTTCGAAATAAACCACAATTTGTTTATCTGAAAATACAAAGATTTGATCGATGTTTATTATTTTGTAAATAGTTTTAAAAACATTGTCACAACACACAAGAGAAGTTCGGTTTACGACATAATAACACTATTGATACGATTTGTAAAATGTGCAGATTGATGGAACAGATTGCTTGGAGATAAAGGTTAAGATAATGTGCATGTTGCACAATTTTTTTTGTAACTTATGATATTACAAGGCTGATACATTGGATACATAAAAAATCGCTTAAAGCAAACCAGCAGAAGTAACGAATATACATGATTAGCTGATTAATCAGATTGTTTTATGTGTGGTTGGCAAACGAGCAAACGGATGACCTGATGGTAAGCAACCAGCGCGCCCAAAAGAGTATCGAGTGCGCTGCCGGCCTTTTAGGGATAAAGATAGGGAGGGAGAAGGATTGGGCCTCCGGTAACCTCACTCACACGGCGAAACACAATGCTGTGGTTGTTTTACGTTGTTATTCTGTGAGGCCCTGGTATCACTCGGGTCGAGCCGAGCCATTCGTGCCAAAGCTTGGCTCTTCCACATTTAAAATTAATCTTAATCTTTACTATAAGTACCTATACCTGTACTCGTATACAATGTGTAAAATAACACCTGAAAATAAAGGACATGGCCAACTTTTGTATGGGCGTTTGCATAGTTATTGAATTCAATGTACATCAATGATTTTTGGTGTTTACATTCGTGAATATTATTAAATTAAATTGCAAAAAATAAAACACATGAAGAACTCGTAATTATAACAAACAATACGAAAATAGTTTTACTAAACCTTTAGTCAGATTACTGGCCATAAGTGCACGAAATAAGATTTTGCTTTTAAAAACCATGGCGTTTCAATTATTTATTTATAAAATAAAACAAAAGAATATGTATAAAGGATAATGATTTATTTATTAAGGATAACAAATAAAACTACGTAATAATTCACTTTTATATTTTTATTATAAAGTGTATTTTATTATGTTTGTGTATGGAATGTACGTTTCTTTAATATATATTCTTTATAATTGGGTAATAATATGGTAGTACTTTCCATTTGAAGCGGCCTGTTTAAAACAGGTGGTAATGGTGGTGGCTCTGGTGGGCTAACCACTTGAATATAAGGGGCTACTGCATTGTTGTCCGAACCCAAATCCTGCAAGTTTCGTGATAAGTCCTGCACTATCTGTCTATTTGCTCACATACAGCACACATGACAAACATAGTTGCTTCTTGAGGTCTGAGAAAATAAACCCCAGTTAGAATAAACACATGTTTTCAAGTTTTATGTTATTGTACAGTGAGAAGTATTATGTTACAACATGCCTATTTTAAAGAAGTCTATGCAAACATGGAAAATACATAAAGATAGATATTATAATCACACATACCTACTATGAGTACTTTTTTTTATAGATTAATATACATAAATACAAGAACATATATAAAACAATGAATAAAAAACAAAATGCTTACCACATTAATAGTATTTTGTGATATTAGGCCAGCTAGCAATGGAGAGTCAATACTGACATTATGGTGTCTTATTTTTCGAACCGATTTTCCACAACCAAGGCAAGCCATGTTATACCCCAGTAGTCTCTCATTCACCAGCCTCAGTATTCAATAATAAGAAGCGTGGTTGACAAATGAATGTCCCCAGAGGCAACTAAAAAAAAGATGCACTATTTAAAATCGCATAACATGATAAAACATAAAAAAACAGACTAAGTATTATACTATTCCGACTTCATACCTGGGTTTGAGCTGGTTAACCAACGTGAAAGTTTTGTTTGATGGTGTGCAGAAAGCGAGGATATAAGACGCCTCTGCAGCCTTTGTACGCCTATTCCGCAGTTGATGCACCTCATCGTAATCCACAAAACAAATCCAAAACGCAAAACAGTTACTCCAGTATTATTAGCAAGGTTAACAAAAACACGCTGTCAAAAGTGTCAAACACGTTCCGTTTCGTTTAAGTTTTTTTTTTTGGTGAATTGGATAAAAATAAAACATAACATTATTATAATATAAGTATATTTTAAAATGCAACTTAAACCAATGAATACAGTTTCGTATGAATAAAATGTTCCTAGTGTAATGCATTTGTCGATCATATCACACGTTTTCTACGAGTGTAGTTTAAGACACGTGGTTTGGAATTGGAACGTCTTTTTATTTATCTTTCTCTATGGACTATTATGGCGAAACTTGACAAACGAAGTTGATTTTGTTGCATTACTTTTACATTTTTTTAATAATAATTGTCAGGTCTGGAGAGGCTAAAAACTACGTAATAATTCATATTTCTATTTGTATTTTACAGTGTATTAATTTTGTTCGTGTACGTGGAATGTACTTTTTTGGCCATGTCCTTTCATGAATTTTGAATCAAATCACCACCAATCATCTAACAAACTAAAAAAAGCGTATACAAGTTCTAATATGCATTTTGCTTTTTCATGTAATCGTACTACACTTACTCACGACATAAAAACATAATTATTCTATTTGGAAAACAAAAGGAAATATTGGTATAATAAATAGTTACAATAGGAAAAATACCAGAACAAAAAAGCATCGATATTTTTGTCACACTGTCTGTATGTTTGATAAGTTTATTAGTTCTACAGTTTGGGACATTCACATCAAATCACATCGCGCTGTGATTTCGTGACTGGCTCATTCACGCTAGTGTCCGCGTATCCGCTAGACAGGCAGCTTCTAAATTAAATTAAATTTTTATAAAAAAAATTTGATAAGTCCACAAACTAGTATACTACTTAACTACCTAATGGTAAGCAATCAACGCCGCCCATACACACCCGCAACAACAGAGGAATTACGAGTGCGTTGCCGACCTTTGGATTGGGGGAGGAGAAGAATTGGGCCTCCGGTAAGACAACGGTGTGGTTGTTTTACGTCGGTTTTCTGTGGGGCCGTGGTTTCACTTCGGTCGAGCCGACCCATTCGTGCCGAAGCTTGACTCTCCCGCACTTAAAGTAATGGAAGACTTACTGCCAATTAAAACACATTCTTAATTTGAACGGTAATCTGACAGCCAATAACAACTCTCCACGCTTAAAACCAGATTAGGTATATTAAAAGAAAAAAAAATCGTATCCATGAACTTACAATTTAGAAAAAGAAGAATAGAAATTACTGTTGTTTGTTTAAGACGCAATGAGTAAAGTGGTATTGTTCTACCATAGATACGTGACCGACGTCAGGTTGCAAACTTAGGCTTCAAATAAATTTCATTGAATATTAATCATCTCTGACATATCTTGATAAGATCTTTGGCACATTACTTCCACTTTTCCTGACTTAAGGGAATTACATTTGTGTGATTTTTTTTTCTTTTTGTGGGGTGATAATCATCGAATGACTTTCTCACTCTGTGACGGGCGAGAGGAAGTGTCAGACCCATGCTGACCACCGCGTTCCTCCGGTTAGAGGCAACCAACAAATTTTTATGATCAGTATTGACAATAAGGACTGGAAAATTGATGTCGTGTGTTAACTTTTATCAATCGGTAGGGGTGCTAGGATGGAAGCTAAAGGAAAAAGCTACTTTTTAGCTTTACAAAACTAGATACCTACACTTCTGGACACATCTATTGGCCCACCTTAGAGTTTAGGTTCCCATTGCCTCTACGCATGTGGCCTCCTTGGCATCTACCATAGCTCTCATACGATTAGGCATGGAGTTTATCAACCGCTCTATAAATCTATGACATAAATAAATCAATCGGTAAGCAATCAGTGCAGCCCAATAAATACATGCCTACGCCTTTAAGGGTTAAATAAAGTGTTTGAATGATGAAAATAAATAGAGAATAGATGTCACGACATTAGGTAATATTACCATTGTGTTAAAATACTTCCTAATTATACTTTTAAAAACAAGTATTGAGGTATTTTTTATCACTTCCCATCAGTCTAAAAAATCGATTAAAGAAAAAAACAAGCGCCATCTACCTACAAACGTCTCGAACAATTGTAACATTCTAAGATTTATTTTATACCTACTTATTTTGTTTTTGTTTAGTTGTTTGTCTAGATTGTTATTTTAGTTTGTGATATCGGAAAGTTAGCTCCAATCAGTCATGATAACGCGCACCACAGCTGTTATCACTCATCTCCGGAGGTGAATGACATTTAGGAACGCACTCCACCAACGCGCAGATTTTCGAAGCAAAGAGATGTTTTTTATACAAGTTATAATTTAAGGAAAACGCAACATTGAAATAAAGCGTCAGGTTCAAGTTTTTTTTTTAGAGTGGTGTATGTCATTAAATTGGGTAAGGGGGTCTTCGGGCGCCCAAGGTTTCTTTTTGTATTAACAATATCAGGATTCAAGACAGTCATTCATGCCCCTAGGACCCGCCGGACTTCAGTGTTCCGGTGTTTTCATGGCTGTATAGATTTACTGTAGATCCTGGCTTACAGGATTTGCAGCGGTTTTGGGAGGTTGCGGCGGGCTTGATACATGATGAAGCAATCAGCGCCGCCTATGAACACCCGCTATACCAAACACTTTATACTAATGTAACTTGTAAGAGCGAGACTTCTTCGCTCTGCTCTCGTCTTCGTGGAGTTCAAACCTAAGATATTGATATCCAGTTTGTAGTTGCTATGTAGTTGAGAAAATATCACTTATCTTGTCAAGATTGATGCTTACGTACTTTCAGACGTAGTCCAGACTTGTTCGTGGGGCAATTGACTTTGAACATGACTTGCATTTTTTTTAATACATCGACAACCCGTGAAACAACTTTTCTGGGACTAGGGTCTCCAGACTGGATTAAAATAGCCATGGCACCCATGGGATACACCAAGAGGTTTGCTGTAACTGTTTAGAAAGTGGGTTGGTTAAAAATGTTCACGTTTATCAGAAAAAGCTAATGGATGATGTTTTACTAATTTTTACGACGTCAAGCGACGTATATTTTGTGTATCTTTCACATTTCACACATTGTCTTAAGAACCATATAAGATACGAGCGAGCCACTCGATGAAAAAAATAATATTGCAAGTCTTACACCAAAATATTAAAGCGAAATTAATGTTGTTTTAATGCGACTACTACTGCCATATATGATTTATTTAAGAAACTAAATTAAGTTCAAGCTCTTATACTTCGCTTAATGCTACTGAGCACTAGATGGCAGCGCAGAGTTAACTTTAAATGTTTCGTTACCTACTGCCTACTAGATGGCGTTAGTAGTTCAATCATTAAGCTAATATTATCTTCATCATTTGCAACGTCTATTTAACTCCTAATTAATAAGAGTAACATTGGTTAGCGTGAAGCTTTTTTTATAATTTTCGTTTTGATGTGGTCACGATCTATATTATAATTGCTAATAATTATAGTCACTCATTATACCTAAACAGCTCCTACAACATCCATTTCTCTACTACCCAAAGGTAGAATAAATAAATAAACATTTGTAACATAATAGGCACGGTCATCCTGCGACAGTAAACGAAATGGCCAGACTTAAATTTAAAGTTAATGAAAATAAAATGCAAAGACAATTTTTTACTTACACATTTTCATTTTTATCTTCATCTGAACTTGGTGCACAATAATACTACCACCAATCAATGAGTTAGTCCACCTGGTACTCCATGGCTGGAATCTAGCCCTCCTTTAGAGAAGCAATCTTCTTTCTAATGAAAAACAAATATCTTATTTCAATTTAACAGTTTTATTTTAAAAACTAGCTTTTTTAAATCCTACTACTATTATAAAGGCGAAAGTTGGTAAGTATGGATGTATGGATGTTTGTTAATCTTTCACGTAAAAACTACTGAATGGATTTGAATGAAACTTTACCACAATATAGCTTATACATCAGAATAACACATAGCCTACAATTTTTAAGGTTTCTACAGTGAGGTCGTAAAAATCCACATTTTTTGCGGTTACGTTTCCAAAGCGAAGAATCTGCATGTTTATGCTGAAGGAAAAAGATCGTTAAATGTAGTTTATAGGAGCATACTGCAGTAGCTACATATAGACCTATGATTAGGGCTCTGCAGTGCTTAGTTACCCTATTTCTTACTTATTACTAGACTAGACGGGACGAACCTGACGTCCACGCGAACGAAGTCGCGGGCAGAAGCTAGTAAAGAAATAAAGAAAGAATTTATTTGTTAGAATGTGGTTCAAATAGAGGTGTTTGTGTTATTTGTAGGAATGGAATCTCACACATTCTCCCGAATTGGTGTACAAATTTTTTCGCTTAATATCTAGTTATAACTATGCACTACTTACTCTAAATCTATAATAGGTCATCTAAAAAGAAGTCATCTAAAAAAAAGTTTGGATTTTAAGAAACAACGTGTGAGTCTGCCAGTTAGCCCTCCAGAGAGAAACTATTAGGTTATTCCAAAGTGTATAAGTATTCCGATTTAGAAGAACGAACAACCAAATCCATGATTACAATGATTGAAAGAAATCATCAAATGACTCCTCTCGCCCAGGATGAGGTGACAGGGAGTGTTAGACTCTTACTCCTTTTATTGAATACTGAACCACCTCTCCCCTTAACTAACTCTCATTAACCAATCAACTTAACACACAAGGATCGACGTCGGGAAATTAAAAACAAATTAAAATATGCTCTCAGCTACCCTTCTGCCTACCCCATAATTGGTTGGCGACTAATCCTTAGCACGCGACTTACAATGCAACTAATTTAGTCACCGCTTTAAAATGCCCTGTGTGTGACAATAATCGCTGTTGTATGGTACCGGGTTCGATATTACTAATTTCATTTTTCTATTGATGCTTTTGAAGGTTGATTTGCTTGAGGCCTCGAGTTTGATTCTTGAGTTGACAGCTTTTAAAAATGAGAACATTTTTCATATATTTAACAAGCCACAAATGCTGCCAAATGCATGTTACTCGTGCTGTTACTCCTTCGGTGTCCATGGGCAGCGCTGATTGCTTACCATCAGGTGGTTCAATGACTCGTTTGCCGTTCCTATCACATAAAACAATAAACAAAACACTACTGAATCGTTGGCTTTCGAATTTCAATTATGAATTCGAATTCTAAATTGAGATTCAGAGACATTGAGGTTATTAAAAATACACTATAATAATAACCTTTTGCAATAATGTGACATTAAGAAATTTCATCATCATCAGCTCGATGTTCAGCTCTTCTCATCCAGCCATACCGCGGATGTCATCAGTCCACCTCGCTTTTTTTGGAGGAGAAAATCATCAAATGACTTCTTCCGCCCAGGGTAAGGCAAGAGAGAGTGTCAGATTCTTACTGACTAAAAACTAAGAGCAGGTGAAGGAACGGGTTTTGAGTCCGTAAGAGTCTGCTGACACTCTCTCTCGCCTTACCCTGGGTGGGAGAGGTCATTTGATGATGTTCCTCATCTGACGGTGTTTCAATAAACATAGAAGTAGGTACATTATTATTCCAAAAAGTCACATTAGTACTTACGCTAGATTTCAAATCCCTGACTTATTTGATTCCCTCCTTAAAAAAGCCTAAACGACAATCTAAGATTAAATTACGTAATTCGGAGAAGGACAAAAGAGAGGGTAAATATAAACAGTGACATTTGTCTGTCTGTCTGTCTTATTATCTTTCACCTCCACAATTACATTACAATTATCGCAATAAACTTTTACTTAACAAACGTATGAACTACCACTTTACATAGAATCCCACACGCATATGTAACATACAGCTACAGAGCTCTACTTATACTGGTACAATATTATACTTTGACAAAATCTTGTTTTACGCTAGACGAGATTTCACAGTCGCTTAGACTTTACCAACTTATCTTTTGAAGTTGTAACAGTTATTGCCGTACAAGTTTAATCCTTATTTCGTTGTGTGAAGGTGCAGATGTGTGTTAGTGAGGTCGCAAAATGTAAGTTGGTCCTCTCCTCCTAAGGCAAAATGGTCTTGAGATAGAAATCTTATAAAGGAAACGTCTTTTTCAGTTTCCTATTGTCTACAATTACTTGGCTTTGTGATCCCAACCATATATTTGTCTCGCTCACACGCATACGTAACAGTATATCGTTGTCTCTCTCGTTTGCTCTTTGAAAATCCAATTTGAGATTTCCGTTCGCATCTGTGTTTTGTGGTTTTCTTTTTTTAATTATTTCTTTTTTTTATTCTCGAGTTGTCTTTATCCAACTGCGCACAAAGAGTATGTTGTGTTTTGAGAATATATGTATAACTAAGTGATTTTATACATACATGTTGTATTTCTTTGGCAAGTTTTATTAAAGTTAGAAGTAGATACTAGAGGTTTGATTCCCGGTTCAAACATTATCTCTCAACATAGATGAGCTTGTTTTATTGGTAGATTGACATTGTACGCCTCTTTTACATTTCATGCATCGATTGAGACAATTTAACAGAATCTTTTCGAAACTATATCAATTGGCTGTTTTACAATATTAAGTTCGTTTAGAAATTTTCGAAAAAAGTCAACCTCTTTTAATATAACTGGTACTTCTTGTGTTACTGGTGTCTATGGGCTGTGCTGATCGCTTTCCGTTGGGCAATCCATCAGTTCGTCCTCTTCCGCCATTAAGAATATAAACTGAATAGAGCTCCTCTCAATATTGTCATGTTCAATGAAAAAAAACATGTTTAATAATACCACAGCCTCTCAGAACACAACGCTATTGTTCTTTCACACCGATTTTCTGTGAGGCCGTGGTATCACTCCGGTCGAGCCGACCCATTCGTGCCGAAGCATGGCTCTCCCACAGTTAAATTAGTGCCTGCTTTCTATTACAATATTAACGTTATGGAACTCAAAGTCTGTAAGTATTCATTTTACTGTCATCATTAGTTTGTAAGACACTGTTTACTTCAGACGTAAATAAAAAGAACCACCTAAACATAAATAAAAAGAACTTCCTAAATCAAAATTAAAAAAAGAAAAAAAAAATACAAAGATCTTAATAAAGGCATTAACATACAAAAAATATTATAAATAATGTCCATCTGTCTCCAACATATTATAAAATATTGCTTCAGTATCATCTTGAAAGAGTTACCCGAAGCAGTCTCACACTTGAGAGACTGTTAGAGACTATTTGAATACAAGACGGGGACAGGCTACGTGTTGCAACTGAATCTGACCCTTACACTAACGCAGGGTTGGCACTGCGAACTAAAAATAAAATTTTAAGCTGGTATAATTTTTCAAATAATTTAATAGTTACAAGAATGAAGTGGACGGAAAAGAAGAAATTATTTGTCACACCATGTGCAGCAGACGGATGACCTGATGGTAAGCAATCAGCACAGCCTGTCAACCATCATGCATCACAAAGATTCACATCACACATTATCAGCCTATAAGACCACTCCTGAGCAAAGAAAAAAATGTCTCATCTTACAAGGAGAAGGTTTGAACATTAATCACCGAGCCTGCTTAAGGCAGATTGGCGATTTCTAAATTATAATTAAAAATGAGTAGTCCATATGTTTCTTCGCAATGTTTTCCTTTGCCCTTTGTCAGTGACGTCAATAATCATGGAAAGTACATATAACTCAGCAAAAGCCACATTGGTAGGTTTCGAACCCGCACCCTCATACATGAGAAGCGGACGCCCTAACCTCTGCGCCACCACGACACCACCACAAATATTGCACTATAAAAAAAACAATTTGACGATGAATCGATAAAAAATGCTCGTATAACCTCAGAATACAGAACAAACCAGAAGGCGTCATCGCGCTTCAAACAGAAGCAACTAAAACCATTCTCAACTAGAATAGTATGAAATTTCTACGATTAGTCAATTTTGGCACGTGGCATGTCGTGACGTATTTACGAGTATCAATTTTAATTTCATTATGCCGTCTTGTGTTATTACTACGAGTAAAAATGCGACTGGAATTACGAAAAAAGTGGATAAGATTACATTTCATCTGCAAGCATCGACTGCAATAGTATATTTAATTATTTATTGAATTTTTTTTATCGATTTATTTTTCTATGAAAATGATGCGGCCATTTTGTGAGTGTTGTTATTCTTGGTGAAAATTTTACCCTCTTATTTATTTGTTGTGGGTTATATTTTTGTCCATTATGGAGCCTATGTCATATTAGTTTCCCTGACAAAAAAATAAGTACAAATCATACAAAGGGCACGGTTAGATTAATTTTGGAAACCATCTAGCCAGAGCATAGTTTGCTCAATTCACTTTGAAGAGATATATTTATGACAAAGGTGGTTTGAAAAAAGCATATCCTACTAAGATATATCTATACTAATTATAATGCTGAAGAGTTTGTTTGTTTGTTTGCTAGAATGCGCTAATCTCAGGAACTAAGTAAAGTAAGTAGACTTCTAATCTTTAGTTCCGAGTCTAAAGACATATTAAAAAAACTAAACCAGCAAAAGGGAACGCAATAAAACCTTTGTACTTATTGAAGCTTTATTTTATTTGTTGTGTAAAGTAGGTGTAACTAAAATTAACACAACCAGAAATCGTCAACTTTTATGATACTTCTGTGAAATGTGTGAACAACTAGTCTGTTGCATTTATCGTAAGTTTACCTATTTTGTTGGGTTTACTCGTATCTTACCCTCCTGTTGTAAAATTACCCCAAACCAAGGGAATTGTTCCACTGTCGGCAACACTACGCGGGTGGGAAGTGCGGCTGGCGGGGGGATTGACGTATTGTTTTTGGACACATTTGACAACATGTAATTATGAGTGAACGCGGGTTCTGGTTTGTTCTGTATTCTGAGCGTATAACTTAGCTTTTTAGAAAAAATATACAAAAAATAAGTAAACTTACACTACAAAACCTGACGCATTGTCTAACACAGGACCGCAGACAGACACCTTCACATCTTCAAACCATTTGAAGAAGGAGGAAAGCAAAGAGATCGAATAACACGAACCAATTTTTTTACAATATAAATTTGCGGCAACCCTACGCACAGTACAGGGCTGACCCCGGCCGCCGCTGTTAAAAACAAATAAAAAAGTAATAAAATGCAAGGGGACAATAAAAACCACAATAATAGAAGGGTTCTGAGACAAGGAACCCTAATTTTTGCGCGGAACCATTTACGCCAGCTAGGAGTGTTTCCTTGCTGGATATTGCCAGTATTAGCATTTTTTTGAGATTTTATTTTTTTATTATTTTCTTGTGTATAAAATGTGAGGATGAGTTGCCGTATTTGCAGATAGCGAAATATTTTAACTGTGCCTAAAACATTGTGTGATCTTTGATTGACAGATATATGTTTGTCAATATTCATATATTTTCCTTTAAATTCGATATAAAACCTATGAAGAAATATTGAGGAGGTTTATTGTCTGGATTTTCTTACTGGATCTTCCAAATAGTCCAACATCCACCATGCAATAGGTACCTGTTACACCACGTCACCTGGGTATTGCTTTTATTCGATATGGGTAGAATTGGTCTCTATTTCATCTGATGCGGAGGGACCTGGTAGAAATATTTCCGCGCTGGAATGCGGGCTCTCAAAAGTATTATTTTTTCATCTAGGTGGTGTCGCTTATGGAGTAAGCCAACCTTAGGCATAATTTCAACATCGTCGTGGTGGCCCGAAGGTTAAGGCGATCGCTTCTCATACATAAGGTAGCGAGTTCGGAATCTAGCAAGTACCAGTGCGACTTTTTCCAAGTCCTATGTACTTTCTAAGCTATATAACACTGACATGCGGTGAAGGAAAACTTTAAAATCAAAATATGAGGTACTAACGAAGAAACAAGCGTGCCTGATTGATTAATTTTTTTTTTATTTTTTTTCATGTTTCAACACATATCAAGGTGATCATCCCACGCTTACCAACATTATTCAAACATATTAGGCAACAATTAAAGAATAAAAATTCCAAGGAGGTTGGTAACGTTCGTTTTTTGAAAGTGGAAATCAAACTACTCATCATCTAAATCCAGCTTCCTACGTTTTCAGGATGTGGCTGGAAGAGTAATGGTGTACCGCGGCTTGCCTCGGAGCAGGAGAAGGAAGGGGATGATCTACGTTAATAAGAGCCTGTTACTGTCCTAGACGCGAGACCAATGTTTTTGCCTTGCTTACTGCTACTATACCAGCGACACCAGCGACCTGATCCGGATTCACACTGTATAATGCTGATACAAAATTTCTCCAATATTTAATGTTTGTTATTATTACTTATTATACATAGAACCAAAGTGTTGTGTTTCGCCGTGTAAGTGAGTTTACCGGAGGCCCAATCCTTCCCCTCCCCCAATCCCTCAGCAATCCCTAAATCTCCACATCCCTAAACCCTAAAAGGTCGGCAATGCACTTTGGTAACTCCTCCGTTGCGGGTGTCCATGGGCGGCGCTGATTGCTTACCATCAGGTAATCCGTCTGCTTGTTTGCCGACCTACCTACTACATTAAAAAATAGAAGCCGTTCTCTTTAATCATTCTATCTACTAAAAAATACCGAATCAAAATTCGTTGTGAATTATTAAGTATTTTACATATTATATATTACATATTATAGGTACTTTCCATGATTATTTAGACACCACTGACATACGGTAAAGGAAAACATCGCGAGGTAACCTTGACTTATAATTTCTAATATAAATTTAAATCGCCAATCCGCCGTGATCTAGCGTGGTGATTAATGCTCAAACCTTCTCCGTGTGAAGCGACCTTTGTTCAGCAGTGGGCACTTATAGGCTGATGATGATTTAAGGCTTCATTTTACTTTGCCTGTACCTGTCATATATGTGTGTGTGTATATGACGATGCAGGTCGGCAAGTGTCACAAAGTCGATGTGTTCTCTGCGTGGCTACTAGCTGAGTGCTAGGTGTAAGTGCTCGCGCAGGGGACGGACTTGGGGCTTTGGTTATAGAATAATATTACAATATTTGAACATTCTTTTTACTCATACCTTCTCAGCATAAGTAGGGACACTGACTCAGCAGTGAGATATATAGGCTAATGTTAATAATATGGCAACAAAGATGGTTAATATTACAAAAATACTGCATTGAAACGTCTCAGTTAAACACCAGGATTTTATTACACCAGGGATTTAACTTGGCCAGGCTCCTGGGGATGTGGAACCAGCGCAATAAGGTACCGCGGCCCTGGCTCGGAGTAGAACAAGAAAAGATTTGGTTTTTAGTCAGTGAGTCTAAAACTCCCTCTTACTTCACCCTCAGCTAAGAGAAGTCATTTGATGATTTTACTCATCAAAAAAAGACTTTTACATCCCAAGTCCGTCCCTGTATTGCCACCATGCTAGTATTTTGTTAGTCGGCAGCTTTGTCGCGAAGTGGCTCGCTCCACCATCGAGCTCCTCTCTCTGTCACACCATACAGATTAGAAAGGGACACAGCACCGGTCACGGGACACTGATATCGAGTCAGTGTGACAATATTTGGTCACTTATTGGCTACACTGGGAACCGTCGCAAGCGCATACAGAAAAAAAAACTAGATTGTTTAACGTTATTCTTCGATATTTTTATTTGATTATTTTCTTTTAAAAAAGGTAAGTACTGCGTTTGGAATTTTTTAAAAGGTTTCTTTAAACTGAGTGTCTTGGTGTTTTCGTGTGTGCTACTATAGTACTACGTGACTTCCTTATCTTATGGAGATTTGTTCTTATAGTTTGGAGAGTGTTATAGAATACTAAAACTAGGTTTCACCCACGTATTTTGCCGTTTTCGTAAAAATAATATACCAAGTCTAGTTCGTTGTGTGCGCGATGACAGCGCCCCTAGTGGCCGCAACTATTACAGGACTTGTCATCTATCAAATCATGTCAACTAGATGATAAGATATTGATTTTCGACTAGTTTTTCAAAGAAATTGGAAAAAGTCTAGCGATTTTATTCCTCGTGAAATATTATAATACGTACGGGATTTGAATTTTAATTCTCTTCACAGCAGCTATCCATTTTTGTCTTTGCTGTAATGTCCACTTTGATGTTGGAAACGAATAAAACTTGTACGAACTGTTTTTCCCATTGGTTTTATAATTTACGACACAGCATTTACTATGACCCATATCGCAAATGTTTACGTTTTTCTTAAAATTATAAAGGAAGTTATGAAAATAAAGCAATTTGATACCTGTCAGTCCAGAATTTATTCACATTTCTGCCACGTCGTTCGCTACGATCGATAATCCGTTTTTTTTTTTACTTTATTCGTTAACAATTTATATTGTGTGTGAAAATACATACAAATTTTAAAATTATAAATTAAATACACGTTACGTTCCCCACCACGCACTTCGCATATAGCGAATACTGTGCTAATATCAAAACACAGTTGCGTCTAACAATGTACTTGTGATAATTAAAACAAATCGAATCAAATAATCTGTACTACGAGTATAAATCATAGATCCCGCACTCGATTTCTAAAAAAAACTTGACGTTAACGATCTCAAAGAAAAATATAGATATTTAAATATTCTGAAACTTTCATATGTGATTGAATAGAATTAAGTTAGAATTTAGTTTTTATCCTGGTCTGAAAGATATTCATTCATTATATTCACCACGACATAAATAGTTGCAATAATTTTAAAGAATGTAAGAAATTATGCATTGTAATATGTAACCTAGTCCTAGAAAATATCCTAGTATCTTAGTAATCCTAGTATGAAATGTATGAATGTAGATAAGTTTGTTATTCTGTCACGCACAAACAGAATTAACACATAGGCTGTTTTTTTATCAACATACGACTCAAAGTATAATAATCTAAAGGTTTGTTAGTCTAAAGGCGGTAATCTCCGGAACGAAAGGTTAGAGAGGAACAATTATTTTTGTGTTGCGGGTGTCAATGAGCGGCGCCGTTTGCTTACCATTAGGTAATCCGTCTGCCCTTTTGCCGACTTATACCATAAAAAAGGACAGACTGAGTTAATAAAATCAGAGATAGAACAAATCCTTGGTCTGGTCGTAAGGTAAGTAAGTGGCAGGAGACACGTGTACTAAGTTACACGTGGATCAGTAGATGAAAGAACCCTTGGGGAATAAAAATATATTCCGGAAGAATATAATAGGTCGTAGATAGGTACAGTCGCCAGCAAATCAACCTATACCAATAAAAAAACATTCAATTGATTTTCAACCTTATTTTGAAACCACAGAAAGTACAAAATGTAATGCAATTCGACTGAAAGGTTGACCTGATCGTGTCTGTACTTACATTTGTCATGTTAAGGAAATTAGTTCATATTACAATAATAATATGATAGCATTTAACAAAGCAATATTTTTACTGGGAAGTCTTAGCTAGTTCTGCTATATAACTGTGTGTGGGTATAGGATTTTGGTAGATTTGTCGTCTTTTGTCTATTATCAGAAAGGGTAAAGGTAATTAGTTTGTAGAAGGTTTAATAATAGCGAATAGGTACTAATAGTTTATTTTTTTTACGACACGTTGCCCTACTCTAGGATTGTCTCCTGTGTGTGTGGGTGTGTTTATAAACATACAATTTCACATTCACAGTACTCCCAGACAAGGAACAACAATTTGTGGAGCACACAAAGAATTGTTCCGTGCGGGAATCGCATTCGGGACACGTTGCGCGGCAGCTAGTTGCCCAGCCACCGCGCCAACTATGCGCGTCACTATATTCCTTCAATATTTAAAACGACGCAACGGACTTAATGTTTTTTTCTAATATGATTGATGAAAAAGGTTTATAAGTATATGTACATACAGTAACATCTATTAAGTAGTCGAGGAATTTAGTATCAGCACTGCACCCAAAGCCGGGGCAGGTCGCTAGTTCTACATAAAATATTGTGACAATTTCTTCAGTGAAGCGTTTAAGTAGAATTTTCGTTCAAGTACAGTTTAAGCCGTAAGTGTTTTGTATGTAGTATGTAGGTGAGCAACTTGCTTAGTCATCTAAGTAATGTGTAGCAATCGGAGCGATTAAAATACTAAATAGATTAACTTTGTGTAAGATGTGCTAGAAAACGATGAATCATTTTAGCATGAGAGGACAGGCTGCGGCACTCATAGAATATCAGCGCGAAGCAACTAGCTGGCCAGTTGTATAATAAAATACCGAATACTATAAAATCGCTACCATTTTCTAATTTTAAAAATAATTTGAGGTTTTATTGTCATATCGATAGATACCTTAATTTGTCAAAAAGTCAAAAGTCAATAATCATTTATTCCAATTAGACCTTTACAGGCACTTTTAAACGTCAAAACAAAATTTAGAAGATATCGTGTCAGTCTGTCGGTCAGTCCTCTTAGTGAAGCTATTTGCTTATATTAAATATATATTTATTTTGGAAACCTAATAATAATTATGTTTTCACGAATATGACGTTTAATTATATAAAAATGAGTAGTTACCTATCCGTTAAGTCTCCCTAAAACTGCTGGAGCCATGCTTCGGCACGAATGGTTCGGCTCGACCGGAGCTATACCATGGCCTCCCAGAAAACAGCAATAACAGATTTCAGGTTTACAGTACCTTTAGGACTTAAATTTTTAACATTCTACTTGTATGAAGAGCCAAAACTTTTGTCGAAACGTATTCTTTAAAACTTAAACTGTAGGTACAGAAGCTAGATGAAAGAGCATCTAGCTTCTTAGGCGTGAAGGCGCAGGTTCGTAACCTGGCAAGTACCAATGAGGCCTTTAAAGAGTTATATCTACTTTCTATGGTTATTCAGACATCTCTGACACACGGTGAAAGAAAACATCGTGAGGAAATTTCTTTGACCAATTATGGTGATTAATGTCCAAACCTTCTCTATATGAGAAGAAGCTTTTGTTCAGCAGTGGTCACTTGAAGGCTGACGATGTGATGTGTATAATCTTCACGCACACAAACACACGCCTACAATACATACCTACCTACTTACATATATAATATTTTGATACGAAGTCTAACGCATGCGCACTAGTGCCGTGCTGTGACATGACGCAACTATAATCTGTGGTTTGCTTAATTCCATTGTTTGCTCGCAATTAACCCGCTTCAAAGACACCAATTCTGTACTGTCGAATACAACGGTGTTATGGATATTATATTAAAAGAAAATGTTGGGTGGGCAGGCTCAATCGGAGTGATATCACGGCCTCACAGAAAGCCGGCGTGAAGCCATACTTACGTTGTGGGATTGAGGTTACCGGATCATCTATCCTCAAATCTCCTATCCTTCAACAACCCACAAGAGGCCGGCAACGCACTTGTAGTAACTCCTTTGGTATTACGAGTGTGCATGGTGAGTGTCGGTTGATTCCCGTCAAGTAATCCGTTTGATCGCTTGCCGACCTATAACATTTCTTTTTTTAATATATACATATTTCATAGAAAACTGTATTCACTTTTTAAATTTAGAATTTAATTTAAAAAAGTTTTGATAAATCTATATACTGAGTACTGCAGAACTATTATCATAATAATTTTGTTGAGTATTTGTAAGCACTTGTGTGCTCGACAGTACTCGCAGCAGTAACATGATCGCTGCTCGGTTGATCGCCTCACTACGATATGTACCGACTGTTTGCCTTCTCTGTTTGACTGTACACCGCTCACGCCATCCCATGCTCACTATTTGGACATTTTAGAAACTTGAATTTCCATTTTCTGTGCACGTATGTACCCCGAAATGTATTTTACAATCTTACATTTACCGTCCACCAAATTCCAACAACAGAAAAATAGTCTTTATACCTTTAACCGTAAGACTGTAATGGAGTTTATCTGATTGTGTCGATAAAATTGTCGAATCAATGGTATGTGCAAACAAAATAGTTAATAATAACACAATGATTTTAAATCTTATGTACATAGGAATAAGGTAGAAATGGAAATCAAATATATTTGTCATTGTAATAGGTTTCTTAATACTGTTTGTTAAGTTTTAACACAGATTTACTAATGACATTTTTACGGTTTCAAATTTATTTAATTCTTAAGTTATTTATTCTCGATTGCGTCTCCATTCTAATTAATTCAAACTATGAAAATGTGATCAACGAAATATAAATACAGACTACAGTTACATTACCAATTTAAATTATTAATATATTTACGTTTTGGCAAGTCACTCAATAAATACACTTTTAAATTATAACTCTCTCGAAATTCCCATTCACTAGAGAATTTAATATTTATACCTAACAATACGTATGGAAGGCCAAATAGTCTATTTGAATTTTTGTTGGAAATCCCACTTTATTTAAGCAGGAAAGTCATCGAATGCCTTTTGTAGCCCAGAGTGAGTCGAGAGGGAGTGCCAAACTCTTACTGACTAAAAACCTCCCCATTCCTTCTCCTGCTCTGGGTCGAGGCCGCGGTACCTTATTATGCTTGACCTACAACTCCGGCTGAATTAACTGGATACCTGATACAAAGTATTTTTTTATGAAGGATCACTAATACTTCACTGTGTTAAACTTGTGGACTTACTGGCCGAAGAATTATTTTTTGATATTGGATAGTTTTCCCATTACTTACACTGGGTGGAGCTGAAGGGAGTTTCAGACTCTTATTGATTAAAAAGCACTACGTTCCTTGTCCTGCTGCGAGCCGAGATGCGGTATATAATTGCGGCTGGACATCGGTACAAGTGAGCCAGATCTGTGGTGGTCTGGTGGCTCTTTGAGGAGATCATGGATCACGTTTAAGTGTGGGAGAGCCAAGCTTCGGCACGAATGGGTCGGCTCGGCCGGAGTGATACCACGGCCTCACAGAATACCGGCGTGAAACAACCCAGCGTTGTGTTTTGCCGTGTGAGTGAGGTTACCGGAGGCCCAATCCCTCCCCTTCTCCTATCCCTTCCCGTTCCTTTTATCCGCAACCCCTATCCCCAAAAGGCCGGCAACGCACTTGTAACTCATTTGGTGTTGCGGGTGTTCATGGGCGGCGCCGATTGCTTACCATCAGGTAATCCGTCAGCTCGGTTGCCGACTTATACGATAAAAAAAAACGTACCGTACGATGAGATTGGTTCTGGTCGGGCGGCAAGATACTCTACGCTAATTGTGGCCAAAGATCGTCGGTCGATCCTCGACGCCTAGAAAGTCTTCAGCGGTGGTTGTGGCGCGAAGAGGATCACTGTTTCGCGCTTTGCCTGCTCCTTAACTTACATGACTGCTTGGTCGCAGAAACCAAGCTATACTACAGTTGAGAAGCCGGGACAGAAAAAACTAATAAAAACTAAATGTCCGGCTGGATAGAGGTTACTTAAATTCAAATTCAAATTCAAATGTTTATTGCATTCCATAATGTTACATTAGGTGTTATTATATGTGTATCAGTATTAAGAACATTATGGACCCTGTCGGGCACAGCAAATTACGAAATAATAAAATTAACTTACATTACAAAATAATAAAATCAACTTATATGACAAAATAACAAAATTTAACTTATATTATGAAATTAAAGAATATACTAATATACTTACAAACGGCTAATCTATAAGTCATCGAGTCAGTCTTTCAGTCACTTGTAAAATTCAGACAATGACGAATATCAGCGTCTCCCATGGACACTTGTAGGTTTAAGGTCAAAGGAGTTACTACACGCGTTGCCGGCCTCTTGTAGTAAAGGATATGGGATTTGAGAATTGATTAAGTGTGGGAGAGCCATGCTTCGGCACGAATGGGTCGGCTCGACTGGAGTCATACTACGGCCTCACAGAAATCCGCGGTGAAATACACAAAGAGTTGTGTTTCGCCGTGTGAGTGAGGTTACCGGAGGCCCAATCCTTCCCCTACCCCAATCAGTTTCCTTTCCCAAAATCTCCAAATCCCTAATCCTCAAAAGGTCGACAACGCACTCGTAACTCCTCCGTCGTGTGTGTCCATGGGCGACGCTAATTGCTTACCATCAGGTAATCCGTTTGCAGGTAATGCGTTTGCTATTGGGATGATAAGTAGATAGCCTTTAAAAAACAACTCAATACTCAATACTCAATACTTTATTGCTTTCTAACTATAAAGATTAAAGTTATCAACCCTATCTAAAGAGGTGGAGTAGGAAACTTTCTAAATCAGTATAAAACATCTAAAAACCTTATAAACTCTTTGCACAAACAAAAAAGAATATTACCTTTCACCATTATTCACAAAAATCTTAAAAAAAAAACATCTACCGTACCTGTCTAACAATCACTAATTTAACTATACACATTATATTTTTTTTTATATATTTTTTTAATTCCATTCATTCATAGAACCACAGAATCGACTAAACAATGAGAATCGTCTAAAAGAAAAGTAATTTGATATTTTTAAGCAAAAGGATCTCAGGAAGGAGGTATTACTATGATTGTTTTTTTTTTTTGTAAAACCTTTGTACGGATGTAATAATATTTTGCAAGTGAGGTATTCACGTGGAAACATGTTGTAGATTTAATTGACGAATTATAATTTTGTTATCGTATTTAGCGGTTGGGAGCGTGGCTTCTGAATGCTTCGGAGTTTAACCGATGATAGTATAAAACAAACTCTGTAGCTTTATTAATATATTATATATTATTATTACAGAGTTTATTTAACACGCTAATCTCTGGGACTGCTGATCTGAATCGAACAATTGTTTTCGTGTTCGATGGTCCATTTATCTAGGAAGGCTATAGACTAGTATAGACTATAAAACATCACGCTACGATCAACTGGAGCCAAGCAACGGGTGAAATCGCGTGAGGTTAGATAGTAAGGGAATTTTCCTACTTTGATTGGAAACGAATTCTGTAATTTTTAGACATTTTTTTACATATTTCCTTTCCTTCCTTCCTTTACTTTTCGTGATAAAAAGAGAAGAAGTATGTTAATTGTTCGGTATTCGACATATGAAAAATATACAAATAGAGTGCATATACCAAAAATTAATTCTTACAATTTGTAGCCAACTTCCTTACGTAACATCTTAGTATTCTGATTGTTAAATTTAACCTTCCCTGGTCTAGCTTTTCAAAAGCAAAAATAGCCAAATCCCTTCGAATGAAGATATATAGTTAGGTTACTAGATGTCCAGCCTTCCCCTCCCCCTATCCCTTCCTAATCCCTAAATATCAAAAATCCAAATCCCCATAAGTTCGGCAACGCACTCGTAAGTATTCCGTTGATGCGGTTGTCCATGGGCAGTGTCGATTGCTTATCATCAGGTTATCCGTCAGATATAAAAAAATAAAGTTTGATCAGCCAAATCATCCACGATTTTAATAGATGTCACCACAAGGATACTGTCATATAATACGGCGATCATCGTCAGCTGTTCACCGCAATTATAATTGTCGTATAGTCTCCCATCACAATGGCAGGTACTCGCTCCAAATACACTGCTTGCAAACCCTTCTATTGTTAGTAAACCGTCTTTATTACTAACCTATTAAAACAGTATTAAATGACTGCGTTTTAATTTTTTTGAGTATTCCCTCTTAGTGGATGGGTGGTTAATACGTTTGATGAGAGTCTTAAAGACATAGTAATTGATCGAAACCTGATTCTTATTTTTTTTTACTTTCAATAAACTAGTGCTTGACTGCGATCCCACCTGATGGTAAGCAGTGATGCAATCGTTGATGGTAAGGTGCACTAGTTTATTAAGAGCCTATTCACTCTAGCCTTGAAGACACCTAAATTGTATTCGGACGGAAAGACTGCAGCCGGCAAACTGTTCCAATCCCTCGATGTACGCGGTATAAATGACGAGGCAAAACGCTTAGTCCGGGCCGCAGGTGTCTCAACAACGTAGGGGTGGATATTCGCCGTACGCCGGGATGTCCGAAGGTGAAATTGGGATGGCGGAATCAACTCGTGCAATTCCTGGGCACACTCTCCAAAATGCATCCTGTAGAAAACCGCAAGGCTGGCTTCTCTGCGCCTGTGCTCGAGACTTTGAAGATTGGACCCAACCAAATCTGGATCACCAATCAACCTCTTTACACGCCTTTCCACTGAATCCAAAGCCGCTAGGTGGCATTTTTTATTCTCATAATAAACTACCTATAAGTACTAATATTATAAAGAGGTAAAATTTGTAAGTTTGAGTTTGTAAGTTTGTATGTAGGGGGTAATCTTTGGAACCGCTGATCGGATTGCCAAAATTCTTTCACTGAGAGATAGCTACAATGTTCCTGAGTGCTATGAAACATCACGCTACGATTAAATGGAGCCCAGGAGCGGGTAAAACCGCCCGCGAGTAGCTAGTATAGTTTAAAAACAAAGTCGTTTTCTCTGTCCCTTTATCCCTATGTATGCAAGTTAAAAGTACGAAACTGAATTTGATGCGATTCTTTTAACAGAGAGAGTGATTGAAGATGAAAGTTTATTATGTGTGACATCCCTTAAATGGTGGAAAAATTTGGTACCAGCGTTGCACCCATGCGAAGCTGGGGCAAGTCGCTAGTATAGGATAAATATGCATATGTTATAGGAACTACTGTTGTATGCTTGTATCCTGACCCGGTGAAACACAATGCTGTGGTTTCACGCCGGTTCTCTGTGAGGCATGGTGAGCCGGTTTGCAATGTGGGAGAGCCATGTTTTGGTACGAAGGGGTCGTATTAAGACCGGAGTGATACTACGGCCTTACTGAAAAACGGTGTTTAACAACCACAGCGTTGTGTTTCGCCGAAGGATTGGCCTTCCTTCCCTCAATCCGTAGATCTCAAAAACCCAAGTCTCAAAACCTAGTAACTTGAACGTGCACACTTATCTACATCCACGCAACGCATCCAATCTGCTTGTGCTAAAATAACCCTAAAAAGTTGTACAAGAAGTAGATTACGAAAACGATAAGAAATCGAGAGTTCGATTGTCAATTTTTTATTTTTTTGTCATTGAGACTTGGTAATAGAACTTTTTTTAAGTATTATCATAGTTGTATGTAATGTATTATCGAGTTTGTCTCTCTCTCGTATTTTTTTTAAGTTATTTGATATTAAATGTTTATAATTATTTATTACATTAATAGCCAACCGCTTAATATTGGCAGTTAGTAGTATTGTCCTAAAGTCCTTTTTCTTTCACAAAGCCTGTCAACCCGCAAGGGTCCATTTAGTATTAAATCCCTCATTTATCAAACTATTACTTATCGGTTTAAAGTAGCCACGCCTTACACAATAACCAAACAATAACCACCTTCCATTTAAAACGTACTAACCGACTCTATCTTACAAAGTTGAATTTTTAACTTAACAAATTTAAACATAGGTGATATTTTCCAATGGCTGTAAAATACAATAATTCTGAAAGCTCTTCGATTGAAGTATACTTTAATTATAAAAAAATAAGAACTATATTTGAATGAGCAATAAATGTTGAATAATTTTAAATTCAATAACAATTATTTGAAGCATTATTGTTGGATGAAAGAAATAATAAAACAATGTGGAGTACTCTCATTGCGGTCGTCGAGTTGAATGCAGTCAATGGGTATCGTGTGGCGACATCTATTGTCGGGTGTAATGCAGTTTCATTGTTTGGAGAGTACCTAGTATAGTATTTATTGATTAATTGTGTTACCATTGTTATTAGATTGGGCAGAAGTAATCGGGATAATTGCTTGAATATCAGTTACGAGTTTTAAACTTGAAATAACATACTGCGTTATTGTTCTGAAAGTTTTTTGTGTAATAACTGAAGGGAATAAATAGTGTTTAGAATTTAATTGTTTTTTATTGCCGTCTTGTTATTGGGTTGCGTTGCAACTGTGATTTCTGAGAAAAATATTGTTTTCTTTAGAAATGAGAATTACACTTCTAAACATTTTATTAACGTTGCCCAACGCTGAGATTTTCTCAGTGTGATTCTGTAAGACTTCACATTCTAAACTTCGAATCTGAATCCGCTGTGAGTACACAACAAGCGCTACACTTGCGAGTTGAAATAAATTGACCGCAACATTTTTACCCGACTACGGCAAAGCAAAAGGAGGTTTTTGACAAGCTATGTATGTATGTATGTATGTTCATCTGTTCCCTCCTAATTCTAAACTACTTATCATAATTCGACATATGATATTATCATTAGAAACATCTTCACTGTCCGCTGTTTATAGGCTATATGATTTATAACAAAATCTAATGGGTCGTCCTCTAGCGGAAAAAACAACCAGAGAAAAAAAAATAAAGTTAAGATAATTATACCGTGTTTGGTATCATTTTAAAGCGCTTTACTTGTACATTTTGAATATATATACATATATATTACTAGCATTTGCTTGTGGCTTTGCTTGTATTTATGGGCTGATTGCATATAATTCACATCTTTTCGTTCGGCCTTCAAGGTATGAAGGTCGTATCGAGAGATCATTCCACATCGCACAAATGTTGACTCATCATCAGCCTATAAGTGCCCACTGCTGAGCAAAGGCCTCTTCTCATACGGAGAAGGTTAGAGCATTAATCACCACGCTGATGGCGCGGGTGGGCGATTTCAAACTTTTAATTAGAAATTATAAGTCCAGGTTTCCTCACGATGTTTACCTTCACCGTTTGTCAGTGGTGTCTAAATAATCATAGAAAGTACATATAACTCGGAAAAAGTCACATTGGTATTTGCCAGGTTTCGAAACCACAATCTCATGCATGAGAAACAGGGTTCTTAACTCCGGCCACCACGACAGTTTTTCACAGTCACAATGTTGACTGCCAACCACTTATATGAGGGAGATAAAAATATTTAATACGAGACTTCCTCACTATAAACGTAAGGAAACACTTTTATCAAAGTAAAAGTTGTAAACTTTCTTATCAAGATTCGAATCCCACACAATAAGGCACATTACCCCACTATACGTACAATACCGTGGGAGGACCACCTGCACCATTACAATGCAATCCTTTACACTAAACTCGTGGGAGATGTTATCGATACACCACTATCAAGTACGGAGGTATTGAAAGTATTGCTCCAGGCGACTCTTACAGACTTTTTGCGCAACGTTTAAGGAAGGGCGGATTTGTCAATGTGAGTATGGGTGGGTGTTTGTTTTTCTGTTGGTATTTTTTTTTACGTGATTATTCAGCAAACATGCAGACGGATTACCTGATGGTAAGCAATCGGCGCCGTCCATGGACAGCAGAGAAGTTACGAGTGCGTTGCCGGCCTTTTAGGGATTAGGGTTTTGGAGATTTAGGGATTGGTGAGGGATCGGGGGAGGGGAAGGATTGGGCCTCCGGTAATCTCACTCACACGGCGAAACACAACGCGGTTTTCTGTGAGGCCGTGGTATCACTCCGGTCCCTCCTTTAGCTTTGCGGGAGTCCATGGGCGGCGCTGATTGCTTACCATCAGGTAATAAGTACGTTTGTTCGTTTGCCGACCTACCTATAACATAAAAGAAAATATTTTACTATTACAGTCACCTATTCAGGACACTTTTTATTAAAAAACTATAAACTTCAACCAGGCGTAACATTATCCAAACAAAAACCAACAAAAAAACAAACGAATAGTCTTAAAAAGTTAAGTAACCAAACTGCCACAGATAACAAAGCTACTTTGTGCCACAGACTAAATATATCTTCATCCTTTCCATTGTGACTTATCTCGTCATCTAAAACGTTTAGTTATTGCACAAAATGTTACAAGTGCATAATAACAATACGAGTGAGGGCGTATTCTTTGTATTTTATCGAAATATATCCCTTTTGGTAAAGTATCGAGATAGCGATCGCCATGGGAATCGAGATGTGGTAATCGATTTGTTTTTTTTAACCGCAACCTGTTCCCGTTTTGTGTTGTGATAGGACATTTCGCATGGTTAAAGGATTTTGTATTAATTCTGTTTCTGTGGGAACTCAAAGACATCATTGAAAATAATTGAAAACCTTTAAAGAATTAATCTTGTTGAAAGTTGTGGCCCAGAGAATAAGGCACAGCTTCTCATGCATGCGGGTGCGAGTTCGAAGCCTGGTAAGTAGCAATGTGATTTTTCCGACTCACATGTACTTTCTATGATTATTTATAGGTACACTACTGACTTAAAATACTAATACATAATACTTAAGGTGAAGGAAAACCTCGTGAGGTAACCTTGACTTATTTATAATTATAAGTTTAAAATCTCCAATCCGCCTTGATCTAGCGTGGTGGTTATTGCTCAAACTTTCATCGTGTGAAAAGAGGTATTTGCTCAGCAGTAGGCACTTAAAGGCTGATGATAAGATAGGAATTTTTTAAATTAAAATAATCTCTATAATACCATCTAGTTGATTTGTAGTATCGCGTATAACCAACAAAAACAAACTATTAGATACAATATGTAGTATATACGTGCCCTCTGAACTCTTCCCCACAATCAACCATCACAGTAGTCAGGATTTGGACACCTATTATTAGTCTAATAAGACTGTTACTCAGTGTCAATTAATACTACAATTTCTACTAAATATTTTGAAGTACAGATACAGTTGTATACTACAGTTGATCTGTAAGATTCTCTCTGAATCAGTGACTGTTTTAAAAAGATCAGGAATAGTTGCAACTTCAACAAAAAAAAACTATTTCTAGTTAAAAATAACGTTTTCAAGAATTCCCATTAAACATATGAAGTGTAGAGTATCCCATATATTGTAAGGGCAGTTCACACGTATCAATAAAACCAATACTTTATTCGCACAAACAAATAATAATGAATGAATGGACGACCGAAAAAAATATCTAAACACTTCCTAAAATTGGATTCGCGAAAAAAAAATCGTTGGTCGAAATTTAAACAAAATTAAATGTCTGTCGACACTTGATCTTCGCAGAAGTTTCCCCAAGGGTAGGCTGTTTGCACAATTTGCGATTATGCGCACGGTCGCACCGGCGCACGTGTGTTGCCGCCCTAATTTGTTCCGCTAGACTAGACGCCTGATTTGTTACAATTTTAATTTCATTGGCAGAAACTTTATTGTAAACAGTCCACGTGAGGCTTTGGAAGCCGTTTAAGTAATTTTTTTATTTGACAAGATACTGTCAAAATGTTTTATGAATAAATCCAAATATAACCAACATAACGTATAGTTGGTGAAAAGCTTTTAAACCTTTGTATCACACAAAATATAATCAGCCTGCTTTCAACTTTATGGGCTAATCATTTGACACAATAATCTGGTTTGAAGAAGTCGTTACATTTCGAACCGATTTGTTCGAAACGATTCCTCAGTAACATTTAATACATCGTTTAAAACAAATACAAACACACCTAAATGTTCTTAGTTATTCCACGGAGACATTTATTCAGTGTGGTTTGGTACGCCCAAGAAAAAGTTCTTTATAATAAAAATCAAATGTACCCATAACCAAAGGAGCTTCTTAACATCTCAATAGAAAGATTTAAATGTAACGTCAATCACTGGTTAGCCACCGTATATTATTAATAGACATTATAAACCCACTAATATGCATTATACATCCTGAATACACCGCACTCTACCATTCACATGTCAACAATAACAATAAAACAACAAACAATATAATTCAACTCTATCTAAACCCACAACACCACACCAAATACATTCACAACACAAGAATTCAAACCTTACCCCATTACTATACGATCTATATAAAGCGTATAATAAAACTTGGTAATATAACAAAAAAAAAGGTTTTTATTAAAAAAAGGTTGGTTTATTCATAGAACGATTGTACAATAGTAATCGATAGCACTTGAACGGTTTCAAATATCGAATCATTACGAATTTGACGTTTTGAACAGTTGTAGGCGCAGAGTCTGCCTGCGTTTTTCTGCTCTATGGTACAATACGGTTAGACGGTGTATTGAATGCAGTGACCGCAATGAAAAGATAAAGTTACAAACGTTTTATTGTTACTTTATTATTAGGGTTTTTTGCTTTAATATTAAGCAATGTTATGCATCACTACATAGTAGAAAACAAAGTCGCTTTCTCTGTCCCTATATCCCTGTGTATGCTTGAATCTTTAAAACTACGCAACGGAATTACTTGAAAACGATTTTTTTTAAACAGATAATTGAATGATTGACGAAGAAGATTTTTATGTATGCAAAAAAATAGTATCAGCATTGCACTCGTACGAAGCCGAGTCGGGTTGCTGTTTTTATTAATTAATATAAGCAGTATTATCCAAACTAATATTATTAATGCGAAAGTAACTCTGTCTGTCTGTCTATCTGCCTTTTCTTCACGCATAAACTACTGAACCGATTTCTGTGATATTTGGTACAGACATAGTTTGAAACTCGAGAAAGGACATAGGATAGTTTTTATACCAAAAATCTGCAAGAAGTCACTATTCCACGCGAACGGAGTCGCGGGCAAAAGCTAGATATTAAAAAATACTTTTTTCCAAGAGTTAATTTGGGTTTATAAGTGACGTACAGAAAAGGGGTTATTTTATAAGAGTACAAATGGATGAGAAGTCCTATGATGTAGTCTTTGCTATCCTATTGTTGCAATTAGTTCATAAGACTATAAAGTCGCAACTTTTTGAAAAAATCATCATTTAAGCATAGAATTTATTGCTAATCACGCATCCAGTAAGAGCGCCTTTTCTTCTTTTTTTCAAACAAAGAATAAACGCCAAGCCTATCAGCACTTCCTCCATTATTGGTTCACTACCACCTTCCTCGAAAGACAAACCCGAACTGATTGAACATAATGTTATACGATGTTATACAACGAGTTCAACTAATTTGGGAGCGTTTATAACATATAACATTTCTTTACATGTTGTAGAGTATTGTTACACGCTGTTATAAATGTCACAATGCTGTATCACGTTATATAACTGCTGTGTGGGAGCACCTGTACAGTTAAATAATCCCAAAAATAAATATTGCATAAAAGTATAAGTAATAATGTACCCAAGGCTCTGTTATGGATCCTTCGGTATTCTAGTGCATCCGTCATCTTTACTGACAATTTTGTTAATGACTTCTACGCAATTGTGCCTCAAAACGTTGCATGGAGAGAAAAAGCGGAAGCCCAAACGGCTTTCTGATGATGATGAGGATGATGGACGAGAGACCGCTACTAGTCTGCTCAGTAGATTCAGTGACGTGACGGTGAAGACTGGTAGGTTTGCTGAGCATGGATAGATTGTCTTTCCGCTGCTCTTTGTCCTATTCATTTAATTATTATTACTTTACTAGCTTACACCTGCAGCTTTGCACGCGTGGTATGTTGATAAAATGTAGCCTATAGATGTCCTATTCCGGAATGTATCCGTCCAGCCGTTATTAGAATAGAATAGAATAGAATAGAATTCATTTATTTGCAGGAAGCATGGTACAGAAAGATCTTAGAGCTAAACAGTGAAACTTCACACTTCGCCATAATACAGATGGCATGCAAAATTTATCATTTTCAGGGTTCATTGTATGTATACCAATGAAACGTCAATTACATGTGCAGAATAATTATACAATTGATTACCAAATCACCAAAAATACAAAATAATATGTCAGTACAAAAAATTATTAATTAACACAGTAGTCAAGGTATAAGAAAGTCAAGTTTACAATTATTACAATTAATGTCTCTGTTTTTGTATCAAACGTCAAAATTGTAGTAAAAGATTTCAATGTCACCTTAAGAAGTCATTCAGGTTGTAAAAACTGTGTTCTATTAGCCACCTATATAGTTTAGTTTTAAACAAATTCAAAGGAAGCTCTCTGATACATTTCGGAATTTTATTAAATATTTTTACGTGCATTATAGAGCAGTTCTTTTGACAATAGGCTGTCTTACATGGTGGCATCAGCAAAAGAGTGGGGTCCCTTTTTTTTACAACTGAGTTTAATTTATTGAACATTTGTGGGAAATGCCTACGTTGTTCTTTAACAAATATACCAGCTTGAAGGATGTATAGTCCAGTTAAAGTTAGTAATCTAAGTTTTTTAAACAATGGTCTACATGATACCAGGGGCCCAACTCCACATATTGCTCTAATGCATTTTTTTTGGGTTATGAATGCTCGTTTAATATCGGGTGAATTTCCCCACAAAAGATGTCCATACCTTAAAGAAGAGGCAATAAAGCCATGATACGCTAACAATGCAGTTTTCTGTGATGAAGTCAGTTTTAACTTTTTTAACGCAAATACAAATTTGTTAATTTTTTTGCATATATAGCTAATATGTGCCTTCCAGTTGCAATGGTTGTCCAAAACAATGCCGAGAAACTTCATTTCATTAACTAGTTCAATATTATGCCCCCGACATGTTAAACTTGTAACACTCTGGCTTGCTTTTGAATTATAGTTTGAAAAATTCATGAATTTCGTTTTGGAGAGATTGACGCATAATTTATTATTATCTAGCCAATTTAATATACATTCCACCGCAATCTTCAACCGAGCCTCTCGAGTGATTGCATTTGAATTATGTGTCACAACAAGCGATATATCATCAGCAAACATTACGCATTGATGATTGGTAGCTTTAGGCAGGTCATTTATAAATAGTAAAAAGAGTAAAGGTCCCAGAATGCTGCCTTGAGGTACCCCAGTTTTATTATGTTGAAATTCTGATCTAAATGCACTTAACTTGAAGTCTTTATCTATTCTTTTAATTTCTACACATTGTTTCCGCCCTTTCAAGTAGCTTTAAGCCAGTCCAGTGCAGGTCCTCTAATACCATACAATTCACACTTATCTATTAGAATGTCATGGTTCACGAAATCAAAAGCACGGGTCATGTCAAAGAATATAACTGAGACAGGAATACGTTTATCGATAGTCTGCGTTATGTTTTTGATTAAATTAAAGGCTGCTAAGGTAGTTGACTTTTTTCTTTGAAAACCATTTTGTTCTTCCGTTATAATATTATTTTTGTCAAGAAATCCTGTAAGACGTTTGTGCATGGCTTTTTCAAATATTTTGGATATAATATTTATGAGGGTTATTGGGCGATAGTTTTTTAGTTCGTGTTTGGAGTTCTTTTTGTGTAGTGGTCTGACTATGGATACTTTAAGTTGCTCAGGAAATGCCCCCTCAGTAAATGACAGATTAATCAAATGTGTAAGGATGGGTGATAATGTGCCGGCACAATATTTTAATACTTGTGTTGTTATACCATCTAAACCTACCGATCTTGTGTTATTTAATGAATATATAATTTTTATAACTTCTGTTTCAGTCATTGGTCTTAAAAATATGCTAGAACTAACGCGGTCTATATTGCTTAGTTGTATGCTACCTACCCGGGTATTTTGTGCATTAACTTTTTCCGTTTCAATGAAACAGTCATTAAAAGTATTTGCAATGGCTAAAGGGTCCGTAACAAGTTGGTTATTTACGTTGATACATTCAATTTCGTCAGGTAATTTTACACAGTCACTTTCATTTTTGATTATTTGCCACGAAGCCTTACACTTATTTTTTGCTCGGGACATGAAGGCATGGTTCATGTTTACTTGTGATTGAAAAATACATCTTCTTAGCATAGTACTATAATTTTTATATGTTCGTTTATTTTGTGAGCTTTTGCATTTATAATATATATGTCTAAGCTCTCTCTTTCTTCTACACGATCTTTTAATTCCTTTTGTTATCCACTTAGGGGACTTTATACTGGAGTCTATTTTTTTTGTCTCTATCGGAAAACATAGGTTGTAGAATAACTTAATCGTGTCATAAAATGTATCAAAGGCCATATTTACGTTATTTTTGACTTTTAACACATCCGACCATATCAATGCTTCAATACAGTTCTTGAATTTAACCATATATTCGTTTTGATGTGATTGAGTAACAAACATCCAAATATCGTAACTTTCGCATTTATAATATTAGTAAGAGTAAGATACTTATTACTAACATTAGATATAAGATAAGTAAATTCGTTTTCTAATAAATACTAACAAGCTATGGAATTGTTTGTCTGAAATAAATAATTTTCATTTTGTGACTTAATTGATGTTAGCGGCAAAAGTTCTTTATCAATATGTTAACATATCATAGATTTGAAAGCCAATATAAATATAATGTATTTAGTAATGAAATCGGTTAACGAAATGACCTCAAAATGACCACAAATTATTTTTTTAAATCACAATATTGTCACAATCAATCATCAGACTCTGATATAAATTAACAATCAGACAATATCACCGACTGACGTATCATGTCATTAAACGATGTCATAGTGATGTGTCGTGTTTCCCGGGACGTTGGAATCCCGCGGACTCCGGTGCCAGGGTCCGGGGCGGGTCTCGATTGTATTGGTGTTTCGATTAATTCGCTATACTTGTGGCGCGGCTCTCACATTTTATATTCGTGCCACGGTATAAAGGGGTGTTGGAGTATGGAAAGGGATTCTGTTGCTGACAAATTAAAAACATTATTTCCTGTATTTATTTTTATTGTCTAAATTTAAAGTTGACAGGGATGCCGGTTGCTTTTTACTGGTATATTTAAAGTTAAAAGGTGGAAACTATGTTCAGTTGAAGACTATCCTAATAGGTGGTGGTAATGTATGTTTGGAAAATGTATCGATTAAAGCCGAAATAGTTCGTTAATAGATTAAATCTCTGAAGCTTTGTAAAATGGTGTTTTGATTAATATAAAAAAATTCTTCATGAAATAACAGGGTTATCAATATGAGTCTGAATTTTTAAACCAGTATCAAATTTAAACAACGAAATCCTTTTTTTTCTGATAAAATTTATTTATCTGTATATAGTTTGAGCTTAGGTTTATCATAGAAAAGAAACACGACATCAATTCTCAAATAAAAAAATCCACCTCCACGTTGATCAACCGGTCCGCCGCTGTCACTAACACTCACTCGGTAATTATTTTTATTATTGAAACACCTCCCCCCCTCCGCCGCACCCCGCACCCTGCACCCCCGCCGCCCCCTCCCGTCGTCGTGATCTAACGCCGCGGACATTTTGTTTTTGTTTTTTTGTTTTTAATAGGTATTTATTACGCGTGCGTCCGACACTGCCCGCAACCGGCTGCTGAGTCCCTACTAATTAAAATCTTCATCTATATATAAATATCTATGACGAGTTAGTACATAAGATACTAGTGAAGATTTTTTCGGTCGGCAGACGAGCAGGCGGATTACCTGATGGTAAGCAATCGGCGCCGCCCATGGACACCCACAATACTAAAATAGTTACGATTGCGTTTCCGGCCTTTTGGGGATTTTAAGGGTTAGGAAGGGATGCGGAAGGGGGAGGGATTGGGTCTCCTGTAACCTCAACTCACACGGCTAAATACAACGGTGTGGTTGTTTCACGCCGGTTTGATGTGAGGCCGTGGTATCACTCCAGTCGTGCCGACCAATTAGTGCCAAAGCTTGGCTCTCCCAAATTAAAAAGACTGCAATTTTTAAGATTAAGATTGTCTTCAGATATCTACTCACATGTTTCATGTCTAAATCTTGTAGGGGTATTTTTAGGGGAATGCCCTCAGTACTTATTGACACCTTTAACACCAAAGGAGACACACAAAGTCAAAAATCTAAATCAAAATTTGAAACGTCAAAATAGAATAATAGTCTGTCAGGCTGTTGTCAGTGAAGCTAGGGTATCGCTCCAAAGTATACATAGATTCGAATGGAGAAGAACTAGCAAGAAACTCCATCGTTACTCTTTTTAAAAACAGCCGCTGATGAGAACGTTTCAAAAAAAACCTGATCCCATACAAAATCATACAAATCCCGGATCAAAATATAAGCGTGAACCTCTTAACTCGGCATTGCTCCTCCAATATCCACAGTTTGCAGTAAATCGTTAAACATTTTACAATTTTCCATCTTCAGGCCATTGTGAGGGCTGAAACTTTCACAAAGGGGTTTCTTCGTCTCGCTCACTCGCGTTACAGAAATATATGTCTGTCTCTGTTTAGGAAAACTTATTGTAATAGTGATAGCGGTGCTAGAAGAAAGTATTGAATTATGGCTGATTTAGTGGATGAGGTTATGTTAGAGGGGAAATATAAAATAATATAAATTAATAATTTCTAAGGTTCTTATACACATTGGTATATTTTGACACGTTAAGTATAAAAACTACAGCGGTGACGCCGTCTTGGCCCAGAGCAGGAGAAGGAACGGGGGTTTTTAGCCAGTAAGAGTCTGACTGGATGGAAGAAGTCATTTGATGATTTTCCCCTCACAAAAAAGTTGAAGAACTACTTCTAATTATTTATTTATTTATTATGATAAGATAAGCTCACAGCTTATGTATACAAAGTAGTTAGAAGTATTTGTTATAGGTCTTATACATTAGCCAGTTACGAGCTCACCAATATTCTTAAAATTATGCGTTTGTACAGAAAAAATATATAGAAACTATAATTATCCATTAGTTAGAAAAAGAAGGAAGCTCAAGGAAGAGGCTACGGAGTGCTACGACGTTGCTACACCGCTACGGTCGTAGCAATTTTATACAAGTAAATTTATAATAATTGTGTAAGATATCATTCAAGTCTGGGAGAGCCATGCTTCGGCTAAACTTATGTGCACGTACTAAATCTAGCATAATGATAACTCATTATTTTATAAGTTCCACGTAGAAAAAGGCAAGACTGATGCAAGAAACCGATCCCTTTTTTAAAGAACCCATGTTTTTAATGATATCAAATCCCTAAAAAGCCCCAAAAAGACTAGCAATGCACTTTTTACTCTTCTGAGGTTGCAAGAGCCCAAGACCGGTACCGATTCCATGCCATCTAGACACTACTCTTGCCTGCTTGTTTGCCGCCATATTCGTTAAAAAAATCTTGATTCTTCCTTAAAAATGAAAAACACGACTAGAGAATTTACCCTAAAAACCCCGTGTTTAAACGCGCACTGCGAATATTATCATCATACGTAACATATCAAAGAGCATTCCCAAATCGCTCACTCCCTCCACTTCACAAACATATAACAGTAAACACAGTTCTCGCTAATCTACCGCATCTAATCCTCAACCACTAACAATTTAACTACAAAACAATCTCAAATCATTCCCACGAACTTTAAATTCGAAATAATTATTTAAAACCACCCTTCGGTATTTAAAATCTAACAAACAATGAATTAAAAAGCGGTTAAATTGAAATAATAGTGCGTTCGGTACCGGTCGCGTGGCGTCCGGCTAGTTTGACGTAATCAGATCAAATGAGTAAAGCGCGGTAAATACACTGTGACGTATGCATTCTGATTCTGTTTTTGAATTCGAAACTGTCAGTTGCAAACTTTTTTTTAATTAAGCCCTAATGGCTTGTGTTGAGTTTAAGCATGAGGTTGGATTTAAAATATGTAAGTTGTTATGCGTTATTGTGTAAATTATTAAATTTGTGTAATCAATAAATTTGGATTTTATTATTCTGTGGGTTTTATTTTAGGGTGTGAAAATAATATTATGCATCTACATGCAAGAAATGACCTGGAAATGGTTTGTAGGTTACCAGTTTTTCTGTTCCTACAATACTTTTCCACGAATGCAGAGCAGATCAAACTAACATAGTCATAAAACATTTTCAAATAAAATGACTGAAGTTTGCAGAGTGAAAGCTCTATAACATTGCACAAAAATTAAGTTAATTAAGTTACTTACAAAGAAATAATGAACATGCTTATAAAGCAAACTATTTAGGCCCAAGAACTGTCAATGTTGTCCAACCAGCGTCAGCTAAAGCCTCCAGCGCAGCACTAACGCCAATCTTCAAGCCTTCATATCGTCCAATTTGCATGGGACAATGCCAACTGTCCCACAGACATGGCCCGTCCCCTCGAACGAACGAGTGACGTCATTGTGACGACGTCGAGTTGACGCCGCGCGCCTCACTGACCATTCACGTCTAGAATAGGGGATTGAGTGACAAGTATCAAGATTGTTTGGGCCGAGTTGTGAGCTGTCAAATGTTAGTTTTTTTTTCTGCGTTTGCAGTGTTTGTTGAGTGATTTGTTCTATTGTGACGTATGTAGGTGTGTTTTGTTTTTAGTTAGCACTATGGATGTGGTGATGTGATTGATTGCCTGTCTGCCTGTTCAGGAAAAATTATTGTCAGAAATACTCAAACATTTTTTCTAACGTTCGTCCACACGATGATATTCACCTGCATCGTGAATGCATTTACAAACACAGTTTCAAATATAGATGACAACTAGATCCGGAAACAATTTGTAAATCACACAGATTTTTTTTCCGTGCGAGCATCCAAATATTTTGCATCAGCCGATTGCACTTAATAAAGATATCATTAAAACCCGCTTTTGCTGTACTTCAAAGTCTTATCTCTATAGAGTTTGATACTTTACTTCCAATGTCATTACATTCTTAAATATGTCTTCCTTTTACAATTAGTCCCAGCAACATTTTGCCCAGAATCCATATAACATTTCACTTACAACTAACTCGTCCAGCACCGCCAATAACTTAGTCCACCATACTAAGTATCAGCCAGTACACAGGCTGGTCTATGTCCAGTGAAGCCGGTAATTAGTCTGTCGGCTCGATAACAGCCTGTATTGTGGCTGTAAGACGCATTGTGCCGCATGGGGGCGCTGTGTGCGCAAGCACTGTGACGTCACTAAGACAAACTGCATCTATTTGTGTGTAGTAGTTGATAATGTCATGTTGGACTTGTGATAGGGATGATCGAATATTTGGTTTGGTATTGAATTGCAACTGCAGCGTTATACAGGTCTTTGGCGATCCTCGAAGTGCTACCAACGACTGCACGGTTGGCGCGTTGGCTGGGCAACTGGCGACGTGTCGCGGATTTAATTCTCACACGGAACAACTCTTTGTGTGGTATCGTCATTGTCACTGGGTCGTCTTAATGTAAAAACCTATCTTAGGCTTCGAAGCAATTTCTTGGCCTGATAAAGCAATCTTATTTTTACAATAATTATTATACAATAAAACAAAAAAAGTACATTTTGGCCTTATGAACAATGTAAAATTGAAAACTGCAAATTGTCATGCCTTTTTTTAATACTTTATGATACTTTTAAATACGTTCATTAGCGAGTGTATGAATCTAGGACACTGGATATGGCACACACTACACTATACACTAAGGAATACTTATGTAGGCCCAATCCAATACTGCTGGCCCGGTGGCTGGGCAACGGACTGCAGCGCAACAACTCAATGAGCACGTGAAATTGTATGTTTGTAAACCCACCCACTACATAGGAGAAAATCTTAGCGTGGGAAAAAGGTTTAAAAAAATCTCTATCCTAAAATCCCTAATCTAATACAACAAGAGGCCGGCAACGCACTTGAAGTAGGTAACTCCTTTAGTATTGCAGGTGACCACGGGCGGCGTCGATTGCTTACCATCAGGTAATCAGTCTGAAAGCTTGCCGATCTTCCCTTAAAGCAATTGGTATATGCGAATAGCTATGATAACCTTTATTCATATGTATGTAAAATATTAAAGATTCATTTTATCCGTCCGGCAAATAATGTAATAAAAAGTTTTATTGTTATTTTGTGTTATAAAACAACAAGTTATCTATTACTTCTCGCATTATATCTGCTGACAGTCATTCATGTCCTTGAGACGAATTAAGTGTTTCAGCGTTTTCATGGCTGTATTTAATAGATCGTGTAGACAGCAGTTGCAGTGGTTTAAGCAGGTTGTAACATGCTTGATAAAAAGAAAACAAAATCAGCCATTATAACCAGCTCATGAGTGCCTACTGTAGACCGAGGCCCTCATACACCAAAAAACCCGATTGATCTTGATCTTGACTTGGTCGTCAAGACCAAGTCGGATCAATCGGGTTAGCAATGTTATCTTTTACTATACTTAAGTCAGTGGTGAAAAAACTAATTAACTTTAAGTATAAGTATGAGACAGCCATTCTTTGGTATGAATTGGTCGGCTCGACCGGAGTGATACCACGGCCTTACTGAAAACCGCCGTCAAAAATAGCGTTCTGTTTCGCCGTGTGAGAGAGGTTACAGGAGGCCCAAACCTTCCAAACCCTTATTCTCAAGGTCGGGAACGCACTCGCACCTTCTTTGGTCCATGGGCGCCACTGATTGCTTACCATCAGGTAATCCGTCTGGTCTTTTGCCGACTTAACTTATAAAAAAACTAATTTATAAAGACAAAAATTAAACTAATATAAGACACCATCCCTGTTTTTCTTTTTGTGAGGGGAAAATCATCAAATGACTTCTCCCCAGAAGTGTCAGACTCTTACTGACTAAGAACCCCCCCGCTCCGTCTCCTGCTCTGGGCCGAGGTCGCGGTGCCGTATTGCGCTTACCTCGCAACCCTGGCTGAACATCAGCCCTATAGGGCCCCGTCTGCTATAGGGCCCCGTCTGACACCATCCCTGTTACATTTGCGTGCGGGCGTAGTAACAATGAGAAGCTATATACATAGTTATATTTTAAAATGAAACAAACAAAAGTACTGATTTATTGAGCACGTTTATTTATTATGTTACAGTATCAATGTGTTCTAATAGTTACGAGTAAACACGGGGCTATACCTAGTATGTACAGTTACAATATAAACTAATATTAGCTAACTATTGAACACTAAACCGTATCGAGTATTTCATTCAAATGTCATCGTTAAAACGTATTACATAGTATATATAGTTTTAAATTAGCTGCAGTACAGTGTGTGGCGATAAATATATCACATCAACCTTGGAAAGAAACAATCGGCTGAATCTGCATGACGATAAGAAAACAAAAACTTGTCGAATCACAAAAAAATCATAAAAAAGAAATTGTACATATAAATGATGTTATGTAATATTACACAGAATTATCTGTTTTCAAAACTTAATGTGCAATATTTATTGCCGGGTATTGTATTTGTTGCAGCCAACTAGCATAATTAGATATTCAACTAACTGCCTACGTGACTGACTGATTTTGGCAGACCTACGACCCGTACAGAAATCAAATCACAATGATAAATAAACTGCTATCAAAATTGTACTACGACATCATCAATTAAACAGTCTAGGTAGTTACTTGAATTTCTTATTTATCCAGGTGACTGTGACATTATGAACAGTACAAATAGTACAATTTAAATTTTGAACATAGACGCCTGTGCGCCAATCAACTATCGATATATTTATAAGTTGCTCTCTGATTGGCCAGCTCCAATGTAACCAACCAATCAGAGGGCTAAACGTAGTAACGTTTTAATGGCGTTTAGGTTTGTGTACCAAAAATATAATTAGTTGACTAATGAACTCTAAGAAGAATATTAAAATTACTTTTCTATTTTTAATCTCATATCTGTTCTATTTCTACTCAGAGTTACTTTATTTACATTCTTATTTATTAGATAAAGAGAATTGTATAATTAATTGAAAGTTTTATTAATAAACTAGAGGAATTTTGATTATTATAAGATCATTTTCTTACTACAATAAATTAATATAAAGTTAGCACAAGACGTCGTAATTTATTAAGAGACATTCAAAATGGCCACGTCATAAAGTTTCTTGAATATTTAAATTTAGAAAAAGAAATGGAACAAAAATAATTTATTTTGTCGACAATGAGTACGACAACCGATTAATATTGATACTTGACTACATTACTATTATTTATTAATACGTATTTAGGTATAACATTATGTCTGTATGTATTTACATGTTTTTACATTCAGCAGCGTTGCACGCTACTCTCAATTAACGTAGTCACTATCAATTCCTACTCTACGACAAATGCTACAAGTAAATCTCAACTATACTATTAAGTACATAAGGTAGTATTTAGTTTCTAAAATTACAATAATCTAGTCATATAAGCGAGCATACCAACGTCATATTTACATAAATATTCTTAATCTTAATATTTTTTGAAATATCAAATTGCTTAGAAAATTAAATATTAATTTATCATTAAGGAATTAGAAAGAAATAAAATCATTTTTTATGATATTTTATCGATATTTACATAGAATTAAATTTAGATTAATTATATTCAATAATGTTTGTGTAAATAAAACACATTTATTTTGTCGTATACCTAATAATGGAGTCGCTACAAACATTTTTATAATAAGCCTATAATTTGAAAAGTATCAAGATTATCTATAGTTGCTTTACTAATATAAAGTGACTATGATATCAAATAGAGTCTTTGTCACAGCACTATTCTACAGGCTAGTGACGTCACGCACCGTTGCAGTCACTTCACAATACAAAGACTGACTTCCAAGCACTCTCCAATGACACAGCACGGTGGAACAATGACACACTGCATCCCAATAACGGATTAGAGCACAGTCCAATATTTCAGGTACCCCTAATCAGAAAACCCGTCATTATTCGTATTGTCAGACGTTGGAGAGGTCCCTGGTGATGGTACCTGCAGCTGTCTTCCGTACATGAGCTCAGATGGAGGCATGAATGAGGACAAGTACTCAGGAGGTGGTCGGATCACCGTCGGTAGGTACCCAGTGCCACTGTAGGGCGGTGTCAAAAACCGGCGCGACGGAGAAAACTTGAAGCTCTGGTTCGACAGCGGAGAGAAGGCAGACTTTGACTGATACTGCATGTACGGAGGTGACTCCTGGGTCACTTGGTAAGGGTTCGCGTTCTCCCCGTTAATCATCATCTCCATCGCAGCTACCACGTCACCCTTGCACCTCGCCAGGATCCCTTCAATCTCCTGTCGACCGCGTCTAGGGAACACCTTTATTAACACATCTACAGGCGACTTTTGGTACGGAGATGGGTCTTCAGCCACAGTCTCCACCGTCTCCTTCCTCTCTCGTCTGAACATCTTGTATTTGAAGTCAGGGTTCTCCCATTTATCTTCTTCTTCTTTTTTGACGGGAACTTCTTCTCTTTGCTCTTTCATTGAAAGGTTTTCGGGTGTGAGTGATGGTTCTGTTTCTTCTAGTTCTTCTTCTACGTTTAATTCGTGGTCTGAAGGCGAACGCGGGGGTGGAGTAGCCAGTGGTGGGGTGGGGGCGGGTGTTTTTGATTCTTGTTGCGATTCTGTTGGCGGTGATGGACTGGAGCATACTTCTGTGATGCGGGCGCGCTTTTGAACTGTTGACAAAGAACATTTTGTTAGAATTTTAGAATCAACTTGCATTTGTGATTATGAAATTATTATAGGCACAAATAAAACATGTAAGTAATTTTAGCATATAGGTTCAAGGTTGTAAATCGTATATCTGAGTACAAATTCCCCTCTGTTGTCAAAGGTCAAACACTTTGGCGCATTGCCGCCTACACTCGCAGTGTAAAAATAAAACGCACTCAAATATTGTACCAGCTACACAGAATAACGAATCAATTTAAAAAGAAAAAAAGAACATTCGAAAATCAAACAAAGACTGTTTCTGTGAAACATATTCGTTTCGAAATTCAAAAAATACACATGGGTCCGACAAAAATAAAATACAGTCGAGAACAAAAGTACAAACAATTTGAGAGAACAAAAAGGACGAGGCAGTGTGCGTGCTGCGAGGTGGGGTGTACACTGTTTTACTTTTAATGTGGTTTTACTTGAAATAATGGCATACAAATGAAGAGAGGACGTTTTAAATATTATATTTTTGTTTGTGTAACGTGACTGACGAGTGAAATCTTGAGTAGGTACCGTTTCTTGAGCTATTCCAACAATAGACAGCCCAAATTGTATGCCTAGTTAAGATTTGTCTCAAACTCTAAGTCTTTATTTGCATATTAAGAAAATGTACAGAGATCTTGAATTAAATAGATACAGGCACAATATAACGGCCTTTGTCACGCGTTGCAAATTTGTCCACTTACTAATATTAATTAAAATAACATTTACAATTTCAAAGAATTTGACTGAACATTGGATATTGTTAGTATTCTGTAACCAAGTACCTATGTGCAGGAAACATATTATTATTTGTATCGTAACCGCGTTTTTTTATTGAAAAACTAACGACACGCACTGGCAATGTTGATATCAAATATCTCCACCATTAAATGTCACGTTGTTATTGTACATACAAACTTTCCTCTTGAATCATTCTATCTACTGAAAGAACGGCATCAAAATTGGTTTCATAGTTTTAAACATTTAAGCATACATACAAACTAATCCAAAGTAATATTATAAATGCGAAAGTAACTCTGTGCGTCAGTCTGTCTTTTCTTCACGCCTAAACTACTGAACCTATTTGTGTGAAATTTGGTACAGACATAGTTTGGAACTCGTAAACGGACATGGGATAGACACACGAGCACACAGGACATTTTTTAAACAAAAACCTGCAGGAAGTCACTGTTCCACGTGCACAGTCGCGGGTAAAAGGTAGCAGGGATATTATAGGGACAGAGAAAATGAATTTGAATTTTATTTACTATGCAGTGATGACCTTGAGCTCTTAATAAAATGCTTTTTCTTTTCTATTCTTTTAATAATACCTCGTTACTTATGCTAGGCACAAGGATTTCTTACATCTACACAGTATGCTCCGAAATAAAACGACACGTATACCCGTGGCTACACTTATACAGGGTGTGCACAAGTCGTACCAGTCATTGTGTTGCCGCAATTAAAGCAAGTCGGCGCAGTCGTCTGAACCAATTTAATGGCCCAAGTTATTGTTTTTTTTAACGTTGACGTTGACGTGGGGTATCGAGAGTTTATTCCACTCTTAATAAGGTTTAATGGATGTACTGTTATACTGGTAGTAGGCAGTTTTGCACGGGTTATGCCATGATGGTAGGCACCATACAACCTTTTTGATAAAACCTTTTTTCTTGATGACAGGCGACCTCCTTTCTAACCACAAACAAAAATATAACAGGTAGCTGTCATCTATCACAAAAAAACACATTAATTCATATTCAAAAATGGAACGCTATCCGTCAATTTAAAAACCATAAAAGCATCTCGAGTGAGCCGAACAGTCATTGAAATAAATCGACTGCGACCATTAAAATGTAATCGAGACTCTGGCAGCCTCCGCAAAAAACGATTACATTGAAAAGACACTGAGTATAAGTGAACCAATTCAATGAACACAATCATCAATGTAAACCGTTCTTTAAGAATAAATCGAATGAAAAGAAAAAATACGAGAATCGTTTTTGTGTTATAATAAAAAGTCCGCCCTCGCAAGAAAAAAATATTCAATTAAAATAATACGAAAACTTTTTATACAATACAAACAACTTTTATTGAATTACAATAAAGCGAATACTGGCCATTTTGAATCTCATTATGTGTGCGAGTGAGAGAGGGGATAGTGTTTTTGTGTTTGTGTGAAAGAGATGAATGGAGGTATTGAAATGTAGGTAGAATGAATACAGACATCTGCTGGTAAATGATGCTGATGGCAATGTTTTGCTTTTTATTTGTTGTGTATCAACAATGTAAAGCCTGCAGGGATTTACGAGGGGACCTCTATAATTATAACTATATTAATATCAAACTATGCTAATAATTAACTGATTTAAATAGTTAATTTCAATGTCTGTGATTTTATTTTTCCTGCTTTCCATTTTGAGTCTGTCAAATTTCGATTTTTTTTAATATCCTTCTTAAAATTTCCTCAGAAAAGTAGGTTTATTTAATTCCATGTTTATTTAATGTCTGTGAAAATTAGGGAAGATTATTAAATAGTATAAAACAAAGTGCCTTTCTCAGTCCCTATATTCCTGTGTGTGCTTAAACCTATAAAACTACGCAACAGATTTTGATGCAGTTTTTAATAGATAGAGTAATTGAAGAGGAAGCTTTAAATAAATAATAACATCTATAGAATAGTGGAAAATTTAGTATCAGTATTGCAACCGTGCATAACCGGGGCGGATCGAGAATATAGACAGAGTAATTTTTATATAAATAATATCATCCATAAAATAGTAGAGAATTTTTGTATCAGGATTGCAAACGTGTATAACCGGGACGGATCGAGAGTACAATATAAATTATCATCAAAGATTTCGTAGCACCGTCGTAGCAGTTCGTAGCACTCGTAGCAAAAACATCTACAATGTTACTATGAGTAGATTAGTTACATTTAACAAATAAGGTACAAAATCATGATGATATGAATTTGAAACTAGTAAATTATAACATGGAGGCTACAGCAATGATTAAGATAAATGTAAATTGGTGTAAATATTTGAGCACATATCGGGGTCTCCCCAGAATTAAATAAGTCGTTTACATTTCCAGTTTTACTAACAATATTAGGTATCCTTGAACTAGGCTAGTGCGCAGTTGCAGCAGTCAATCCTTTCGTAACCATTTTTGAATAATATACCTTACTAATATTACAAATGTAAAAGTTAAAAACATATTTAATTGTATTGAAAGCTTGAACGAATTCATTTTTGACCGAGGAAAATACCCAATTTTGGGTATAACAGTAACTACGTACGTACTAAATTAATTTTCTATTTACACAATGAACTCCACACATTTCCATTTTCCCCTATACAATAACGCGCGTGTGTCGACACTCCGGCAATGTTTCGCGTAGATTTATGCGTCTGCTTATAACACTGGCCGGTCGCGCGAACAAAAGCTGCATTGTATTGTGTGCATTATAATGTCACTGCGTTGCGGCAACTATTGTTGGTACTGGCCGATATACGACGCGCAGTTTCCTTTATTACGTACTAACTTTAATGTCTGTATTACTGAAATTAAATTCTGCTTTAATAAGAAATATCTTTGTTGATGTAAGTTGAATAAATTCATACTTATTTCCTATGAGGATAAGTTTGAATTTTCTTCAGCTTTCATCTTATTATAATACATTTTAAAATAGGTAAACTACATAGTTTATTTAAAACTAGCGACCCGTCCTAGCTTCGCACAGGTGCAATGGTGATACTAAATTTCTCCACTGTTAAATGGATATTATTTTACATATAAACATTCCCCTTTAATCAGACTATCTATTTAAAAAGTGCATCAAACTCCGTTACCTGATTTCATAGGGACAGATGGATTATTCTGGCAATATATAGGTTTATTAGGAGTTTCAAAAAACATGATACATTTAAGTATAGGTATTAATGTTCCTCGTCCATTGCAAAAATACGCATTTAAAAAAAGAACGGTTAAGTAGTCCCATCAAAATACACGCAACATAAAATGCGAATGCATGATTCGTAATTTCGTAAACATTAGAAACAAGCGTCAGCCAGCAACTTTGCCCCTTTTCTGCACTCGGCTTAAATATGTTAGTCTAGTAGCTGTATTAAAGAGTACAAAACAACACATCCACACGCAAGCTTTCACCTTGATAACATTAGTCGGATACCCAAACTTGTAGCGAAGTATCTAGGTACTTACTCAAAGTGGGAAGGTTCAAGCAATGATATATATCGCGCGACAGTCATACAAACACATAATTACAGTGCAATGTTTAGCAAGCGAAACATCGCGCGTACAGTCGCCGCCATAAATCAGTGTGCACAAAGCCGCAGCGGCGCGTCGCTCGCCCCGCGCATTGTACTCAAGATTTAGTGCGCGCTGTCCGTGACTGTACGCCTGTAGTACGCTCTGCGCCACTAGCATTACTATTCATCCATGTTACTTTGGCAGGGGATGCTTGGTGCTTGGATACTGTCGTTTGAACCCGACCAGAAACAAACGACTGTTCCTTTCGAGAAGTTACCAAACTTTTTAGAAAAACTCTACCTCTAGCTTCAAATCGCGACGTAACTCTAATTCATGAGCAGCGCGGGGACAACTGTAATGGTAGTCTTTCTAAAAGCAAGTTCTTTAAGTATCAGAGCCATGCTTCGGCACAAATGGGCCGGCTCGACCGGAGTAATACCACGGCCTCGCAGAATACCGACGTAAAGTAACACTTACGTTATGTTATGTCGTGTGTGTGAGGTTACCGGAGGCCCAATCCTTCGCCCACCATCCTTAATCTTCAAATCCTAATCTTTAAATCCCAAATAACCACAAGAGGCCGTCAATGGCGTGAACGGCATCCGTACCGTGTAACTCCTTTGGTATTATAAGTGTCCACGGACAGTGCTTATTATTAACCTTCAAGTAATCCGATTGCTCTTATATCTATCTTTATATGTATGCCATTAAAAATAATCAAAAGGAACACTGAACATAAGTAATGAAAACTTTTGCAGTAAAAAGTCCTAAGTTTCAGTTTAATTCAAGCTATAAAATATACACTAAGTTATAAATAAATAAAGTTCAATATACAACAGTCATTGAGTTTGTATATAAAAACAATTTAGAGCATCAAAGAGCTCCAACAGTGCCTACATTTTAAAAGGTCTCTCAAAGTCTCCCGTCGGCTGGCCGGTCAGTTTGTATGCAATTAACAAAAATAAACGTTTGCCGGGGCCACGCTAATTACCAACCCCAACCATTTCACTTATTATTTACTAATTACTCAACTGTTTTATAAACGGTTCTTGTTTATGTTTTGTTTTGTTTTTCGTTGACTTTTTGAAATGGGTTCTAAAGTAATTCGAATGATTTTTGAACGTGATTTTGTGAGGGAAAAGGTATGAAATATAATAAAATTCAATTTTATTAACTGTACCACAGACAATGAATTAGGAAGTCCTAAAATCTACCCACAATACATGTCACGACAGACCATAATTCAACATTTGTCGATTACTAATAGACGTACAAATAGTACGACCCCTCTCTGTACAATATTAATATCCGAATGACTGGAGAATTAATAAAAACACCCCCGGCTGGTACTGGGGGTCTCACGTCATGACCCCACCAACTAAGTCCATTCTCAAGTGATTAGCAATACAGAATGAACTCTCTGACTACCCGACGATTGTACCCGACACCTATAATTTACTACCCAACATTAATCAACCCAAATTACTCTTTATACCCGTTAAATAAAGTTTAAAATTGTTCGAAATTTATTGCAGTCTGAACGGAGTAACTTTGAATCGGCGGGCGGTAACAATAAAACCAATTGTTGGCGATCTCTATTATTAAGTTTGGTATTTGATATTGAGCTTTATGGCGTTAATTTAGAGTCGGATTTCATGTTGATAACTTGTGATGTGGTTATACATTCGATTGAGGAATTAGTGTTCTATTGGGATGCAATTATTCGGCAGGGTTGTCGCTGCGGGGAGCCAGTGTTTTTGAATTTATTTCTTTTGTTTAAGAGTTGCCACGCCTGGCACGAGATTACAATGAAAGTATGTTATCAAGCTGTTTTTTGGTATTAGGGGTGTTTCGGATATCAATTACGAAATTATATTTAAGCTGAAGAACTAAAAACGTTAATCGAAAGCAAAAGTAAAAATTAAAAACGTTTAGGTATTTGTATATCTACAAAACTTTATTACCAAAAAGTTTGGGAACTTGGATACAAATAGGAAAAAATCAAATCTACACATTTGTGTAAAACTTAAACTGCACACCAACAATAACAGCCCACTCAAAAACTCCCAGTAACAAAAAAAACAGTAGCAACCCTAACAATCCAAATCAAATTACAGTTGAGTATTGAATAGAGCCAAGTAATGTGATTGTATTGAGGATCATCCAACAAAATTGTTCACCCTGTGAATGATGGCCCGGTATAAACAGACACCCTGTGTACTGATATTAAAAGTTTAATATGAGAGTAATTGTATGGATGTCTTTGTAGTGGCGTTCGATGTCGGGGGGTGATACTGTGACGGCAGGAATTGATAATCAGGAAGCTACTTTGAAAGACACGTTTGGTCCATGTGGGTGTTTTCAAATATATTAAAATACATTTTATCATCAGCCTATAAGTACCCACTGCTGAGCAAAGGCCTCTTCTCACACGGAGAAGCTTAGAGCATTAATCACCACGCTTGCTCAATGCGAGTTGGCGATTTCAAACTTATAATTAGAAATTATAAGTCCAGGTTTCCTCACGATGTTTTCCTTCACCGTAAAATTCATTTAATCAAATATAAGTGTTATTTACATTAACAGTATGTCGCAAATTTTTAGTAGCTCAGTTTTCACAAAGCTACCTACGATTATAAAAAATAAGTGTAGCAAAAGATGAAAGTCAGAGAATTCCATATTAACTGTCCGTCTTATGTACCTTTGTCTATTATTATGTGCATTAAAGTAGAAATATATAGAAACATTTTTATTACAAACGGACGTCAAATAATTTAGAAAACTCGACCAATGATTTGATATTGTGATGATGTGAATGTTAACGACTATTTTTTAAAATTGCATTTATAATAATTGCAATAGACTATAATCGGGAGAACTTTGCTGAAATCCGTATCAAACTCTATGTATATCTTTGACCTCCTTGATTCAGTTGAGAAAAACTCTACTAACTTAAGGTAATAACGGGACTCTAATTATTCATTAACATGTCACGTGTCGTCGTAACTTTTACCTAACGATTTTTCAATGGTTAGGTAAAAGTTACCTGGGGAATAATTATAATGCTATCACGTCAGAATGTTTGTATAAGACAGTGTCAGCAACAATTTTATTCCTCAGATAACAACATCTGACTATTGAAAAATCAGCTCTAAGAAGTAGAACATTATCCAGCCGGCTTTGATCAACACCGCGCTTCAGGTAAAAGGCAGGAATGCAACAAAAATCGCATCAAAACATCTCCTAAAAAGTTTTTTTTTTTTTTAATAAAAACGTTGCCCCACACTAGGATTTTCTCCTGTGTCGTGGGTGCGTTTACAAACATACAATTTCACATGCACATCACACCCAGACCCGGAACAACAATCTGTGGATCACACAAAGTTCACAGGATCCTAAAAAGGTTCACAGGTTCACAGAATCCTAAAAAGTTTATCTTCATCAATTAAAATCGTATAACAATGCAAGTACTTGAACCCGTACAACAATAACGAATTAATTAATCGCACCCCTTGAGCCAAACTATCCGAACAATAGTAGCCACACGGATGACGAGCTACGGCCAACGTGTGACGCATGACGTCATCAGTCCACGTCATTGTTAGCCGCCCTTGTGACGTCATCAGATAACATTTGAAACTGTCAGTTCAAACGATTGATAATTAACAGGCTGGTAGATATGCTACAGATTCTAGACAACTATTATATACTAACTACCTTCCACCCGCGGCTTCGTCCGCGTGGTATGTTGATTAAAAGTAGCCTATGTCATATTCCGGAGTGCATCCTATATCTGTGCCAAATTTCATCCAAATCCGTCCAGCTGTTTTAGAGTGATTGAGTAACAAACATCCAAACATCGTAACTTTCGCATTTATAATATTAGTAACATTGTAAGAAGTAAGATCTTCCGCCCGCAGCTTCAGAAGTTAAAAACTCAAATCATTAATTTCTAATAGACCACTATAGGAATTTTTGTACGCTAAACTTCTTGACACGCGTAAAAAAGTTATGTTTCCCTGGATTTTAAAAACAGAAGCGTTTAAAGCGATAGCTCAAAATACTCAAATCAATAAATGTATAGCCTATATAGCACTCAAAAACATTAGTAGCTATCGACCAGTGAAAGAATTTTGGAAATCTGACCAGCGCGAGCGGTCGGTTTGGTTAACGAACTGAATTTTACTAAGCAAAATAATGAGACAGGTTTTTACTATTTATATATTAGAAGAATCACTCTTCGTACATTGTCAGCATACTCTTTTAATCAGAAAATAATATTAAATACTTCTACAGAGCTAATCGTCCAAACTTTCCGTTTTACAAAAAGCAATAAAAAAATCAAAGAAAAAATAACTTTTCGTAAAACTATCGAGTTACAATGCACCGCGTACTAATGAAATTCCCCAACTTACATGGCAGTTCAAAGTATACCATTTTAACAATACATTTTCAACTTCACCATTTAAAAACAGAGTTGAAAATCAATTAAATAAAAATAGTATAGGTTAATGTGCGTGTATCTGTAACAAGATCAGTTTAATCAATTTGAAAAAAGAACGCCCGTCACTGTGTTTGTTCGGAAAATTTAATAAAAATGTTGAGAAGCCGCTCCAGTGTGGTGTTGGCTTACACGAGCGAAGCAAGTAGGCAAGTACTTGTATAGCTTTCACTCAATCGTCTCCCAATGTTGTTATCCCTACCTATATTGTATATATTTACATGTTGCACAAACTTTAAAGAGGTAATATAAAACATTCAGTTCTTTATCTAATGATTCCAAAATTCCCAAAGAGTCTTTATGGTATAGTACCACTGACTTACGGGGAATGAAAACATCGCGAGGAAATCTGGCCTTACAATATCTAGTTATAAGTTTGAAATTGCCTTGAGGAAACGCGGGTTTCGGGACCTTCTCTGTGTGAGCTTGACAGGCAGCACTGATAATGTGATGATTGTGATAACTTGAAATAGTAGACAGACCTCATTGACTTTACCTCATAGAGTTTAAATGCAAATAGCAAATTGAAGTTTTGCCAAAAGCTTATCGTTTATTTATTTATTTATTGTTGTCACAAAATCCACAGCTCTCAAAATTTGCATGACACGAGTACTTAATATCAACATTATAGCCAATTGCAGATTTACAATGTTAACCGTTCCATTTTCTCGTCCTTTGCAAATAGAGTAGGTAAAGTCCTTGTAGTTGTAATGTTCATGGATAAGCGATAGAAAATACCTTCAAAAAGTATGGAGGAGACAAATTTATTTACGAATGAGTCGGCTCTACCAGATTTTATCACGGGTTCACAGAAAACTGGCGTGAGATAACCACAGCGTTGTGTTTGGACGTGTGAGTGAGGTTACCGGTGGCCCAATCCTTATCCTCGTCGATTCGAGCAGCACTACGAACGTGGTGTTTTAGTCGGTAATTAAGTCTAACACACATCCAAAGCGAGGACGACTCTTTCCCCGTTTATCATCTTCAAAAAAAAAAATAAGTATCCATAATTTCCCCTCGATTTTTTTTTCAAAACATCATCAATAAAACAAATTAAATAATATTCCTTCCGTACCGTTCCCCCCTCGTGTTACCTCGGAACAGACCTCACCTTCGCCGAGTAAACATAAATCAATCGGGTTCTGTATCACTTACATGTTCTAATAAAAAAAAGGGAAAATCTTTGCCAACATTGATATATAAACTGAAGGGAAATGTCTACGAACAACAAATTAATTTTAAAACTCGTTGTAACGCACCTCCTGTACCTACGTATGTATTAACAATATTGTTTGTTTATCTTTCACGTAAAAACTACTGAACCTATTAGAATGAAATTTTGCACAGAGTTAGATGTGACAGTCTCGATAAAATATAGTTTTTCTACATTCTAAATTGCAATCAATAACTTTGGAACGGCTGGTCAGATTTCCAAAATTCTTTTACAGATAGATAGCTACTATGTTCCTGAGCTATTGGCTATATATTTTATTCGTGTACGGGAAGTAGTTCCCTCGGGACGTGAAGGAAGCTACGCAAAACGGCTAGTTAGAAAATAAAAACATTAATTTTTGTTTCCATTTAAACTGGTCTATAAGTGAAAATAAATATCTGACAAAGGAAATTTGAGTCTGTTTATATATTATTATACTTAATTTTTATTACTAGGCGGTTCTAGTTATTATAGCCGGGTCACATTACAATAGATACCCTAGTTTTATTTGTTGTTTTTTAATTAATATTTGTGATATTTGCTTTTACCAGTTCCAAGAATGGCGACGCATCCAGTACTTTTATACATCTCTAAACATATCAAACGCACTCGCGGTGCAACCCTCAGCCGCTGTCGATTACTGAACCATTAACCTTCTAGCACCACTCCACTCAAATAGACAAACTACTATACAACGCAAATTATACCTTAACTCATTCCAACAAAACTTAGAATTCTTTGTCACACTATAGTTTAAGATCATTGGAAAATTCAATGCTTTGCTGCCAAATTTCAATGCTATCAAATTGACATAAGATTGAATTTAGAATAGTAACTGTCAGCTAAGATGTTTAGCTTCTATAAACATATTTTTTAAAGTGAAAACAAATCTTATACGTTTAAAGGTAGAGTTGAAATTCGAATGGTAAATGTTTTAAAGACAAGTATTTCTAGTGGTGATTCCAATTGAGTATTTTTCTCGAAAATAAAAAGGTTTCAATAACCGGCCAGTACTCGAAGAGGTTTGTTGAAAAAGATCTCATTATTGAGTTATTCTATACTTTTCGAGAGTGCTTGCTTCTTGTTATTTAATACGAACTTCGGTCAGTTCAAGTTTATTATTTGAATAGGTTCAAGTGGATAATTAAATGTATGAAAAATACATTATTTTTAGAGGTCATTGATCGTTGTTGACTTTATTCAATACTACGCGAATTCCAACGTTTTTTTATTAGAATATTAATAGTACCTACTTAGATACCTATTAGGTATGATTTGTATTCTATATTTAAAAGTATACAAATCACATATTTGTTCGAAAAAGGAACGTTAGGGCAGGTTCGAAAAAGGAACGTCTTCCTATTAATATGTAAGACCGGGCTAGGGTCCGCTTAACCGGAGTGATACCACGACCTCATGAGTAGCGCTGATTGCTTACCACCAGGTGACAGGACGGCCCATTTATCAATCCATCACATTAAAAAAAAACTACCAAAACAATAGGTGCATCCTTCCTTAGTAAGAATACCTGACAAAAAAAAACGTATTCAAACGTAGATCTGGTTTCTAAAGAAAAACAAAACAAGTATAACCTCCCATAGTTCAGCTAACACACAGTATTTACAAGAATCCTTTAAAAACCTTTCTGGAACTGAACATTTCCCTCGTTTACAGCGAATAAAACACAAAATGTTAGCATCAAAAGCCAACCCTTTAGCCCCATAGAAATTGTGCTATCATTATCCCATACAATGAAAACTCAGGTTTCATCCTACATCCCACGCTGACCCAAGTGGACGAGAGACGGAAATATACACCGCACACAAGACCGAAAGGGATAGCTATATGTTTCAAGTGCCCACTTCAAATATAAATGGTATCGGATTGGCGAGGAAAGAGATGCGAATAGAGGTTGTGAATGGATGTGAAAAGGACGCAAGAGGCAATGCGCTTGAGTGGCTAGTGTGTTGTGGTAAAGATGTTTTCAAGTGGTCCGCATTAGTTGATGCTGTTTGATATACCTTTTAAATATTAATAAATATTTAATTGTACTGTCTGTTATTTTGTAATCCATTCCTTCATTGATATATGTAGTGTTAATAAGAAAAATTGACAATAAAGAGATCATTTATTAGATTCTCTGGTAGGCATGATTTTTTGTTACTTTCTCAAATTCTTTGAGGAATAAAAAAAACATATTATATTTTGTGTCATATTTTAACCTCGTTGATCCAGTGGTCGCTACTATAGCTGCCGAGCCAAGGATTTTTGATTAAATTCCAGGATCGTGAAACGTGTAAAGGGAGATTTATTTTTAGAACTTTCAAAAGGAGAAAGAACGGAGTTTTTAGTCAGTAAGTTTTTTTTACACCCTCTCTCACCTCACCTTTTGCCAAAGAAGTTTTTTGACTGTCAGAGAATAAATAGCATGAGGGTACAAAATTAATAAAATACAAAATACATCATATGTTGCTCAACCTATTATAAAGTTAACAGGCGTAACGTAACTTTTCATACTTAAGACCATTATCAACTCACCGAGCCGTATCATTGACGTGTATTTGTTTTCTAAACATAATGCTAATAATTTACATATCTGTTTAGATTTTATGAAAACGTAATTTTATGAAAAGTATATATTTTTATTTCGATGTCATCGTTTTTGATGATGATTTTTTCTTTCGAGTGGCCAATCAACACTGTTTTCTTCTGCACAGAGTGGGACGAGAGAGGGTCTCAAACTCTTACTGGCAAAAAACCAACCCACTGTTTCTCTTGAATATATGACATAAGCCTTTAATAGTGTTTTTAAGGAATAGAATCCATTGAATTCTCCCTCTCTTGGTGGAGCGATAAGGAGTGTAAGATTCTTACTGACTAAAACATCACCATTCCTAGTCGCAGCCAGGGCAGCGGCATTACTTAAATAACTTGCAAGTTAAAAAATATTTGTCATAATAAATCGATCACAATTATAGTAGGACCCTAATTAAGTACCCCAAGCACATGAAAAAAGTCCCCGTAATCCACGTTGGTACCATATCATGTTACCTCACTATTGTCAATGTGACGACATCACCAACATTTGTCGTGTAACCCAATATCTGAACAAACATTTGGTCAATTTGTGGATTCTGTTACTGCTTTGATTTTCGAATTATGACAAAAAATGTAATGAGCCCCAAATTATTAGTGGCCTTGACCAACTTTTGTGGTTTCGTAAGTAAAAGATAATAATGTAATGTATAGATATAAATACAATTTAATTTAAGTATATCGTTGTATGTTTTTCTATTCGCTGTCGTAGTGACTACGAAGTTTCGTAGCCATGTTGCTACGGCACCTCGTAGCAGGGTAGACACCCGCTATTCCGTTTATTACAATTTATTGTTAATTATCATTACGCTTATGTATTTCTGATTCATATAAGTAGGTAATATAAAACTATAGTTTGTATTATCGATCTTTTAATAAATTAAAAGCGTTCGAGTTGAATGATCTTACATCAAGAATCAAGGTGACAATATTAATGAATATTCACGACTATATTGTTTAGTCCCAAGGAATCTCGTATAAAAAGTAGACACTAGACATGTACACAATATCGACTTGTACAAACTTAGACTCGCCCACAATAAATGCAAGTTAAATAATATCATAGAATAAGTAATTTTCCTCGTCTCCGTTCAAACATTTATAAACTTAATATTTTTATAAGTTGTCCAAACAATATATGAATACTCGATAATGCTTCTAAGTGTTATGAAAATCTAAAAATATAAAAATTAGCTTCAAATATTTGTTAAGATTGCACGATTAGGTAACGCCATATTGTCGGCCACTTCATCAACCAATGAATTAACACAAACATTGCGAACAATTAATACCATTAGCGAGAAGGTCAATTGATATACAAACTTTATCATTTTCTAATTAATTGGGCACTTCGTTACGTAACACCAATAAGATATTGCTGCACTACGCACTGTGACAACTATAATTACTTAGTGGTCTAAATACATAATTATTATGAATTAACTGATTGCAAGCAACGTGACAGAGAGAAACCAATGTTGGAGTGAGATTGAGTTACAATGAAATTATATAATCTGAACTGAAACTAATTGAGAAAGTGTGTTTCCTTATTTGTACTTCTCTCATCATCATCATCATCATCGGGCTATAAGTGCCCACTGCTGAGCAAAGGCCTCTTCTCATACGGAGAAGATTAGAGCATTAATCACCACCCTTGCTCAATGCGGATTGGCGATTTCAAACTTATAATTAGAAATTATAATTCCAGGATTCCTCACGATGTTTACCTTCACCGTAAGTCATTGGTGTCTAAATAATCATAGAAAGTACATATAACTCGGAAAAAGTCACATTGGTACTTGCCAGGTCTCGAACCCACACCCTCATGCATGAGAAGCGTGCTGCTTAACCTCCGAGCCACCACGACGTGTATCGTGTGTATTTCTCTGGTTCAAGATATTTTTGTAATAATTATTGTGATTGAAAATAGTGAAGACGTCAAAGTCAAAAAGTATCATAGAAAAGCTCAACCAGTCAGCGATGACGTAGCAACGCACACGTTGCTCATTACTTAGAGTCCCGTTGTGTCTTGAAACTAGTAGAGCTTCCTCAGTTAATTCACGTAAGTCACTCGGTATTTTCAATAATCTAAATATGTCGCAGCACCACCAAAGAGGCCCATCGCTATAGTTTAGAATAACGCTATCTATTGTCGTTCGGAAACGTCAAGCAGTTGCTTGGGTATGGTCGGTACCGAACGTGGCATCTTTGATAGTTGTCAGCTGTCATGTCTTTTTTTGACATTGGAAGTATTTGATAAGTTACTTTTTGAGTTACTGTTGGACACGAGGGTGAGGATGTCACTCTGCCGGCCTGTATCGAACTTACCGCGTTTCTTATCATCTCATTTACGATTTTTTTATTACATTATGTCGGACCGGGATTCTAATGACGATTCACTCGAAATGGGTGAACAGACCTCCTTAAATATATATTGTAAATTGTAAACAAAAAATTTTCAGTTAAATAAAATTAAAACAAACAAAACTAAAAGTTAAGGGAAATGTAGGATTCTAATAAATGTTAAAGACTCCTACTTCTTAAAAAGACAATATAACATATTATGCCATAGACATGAATCAACGAATGACATAAAAAGCCATCTACAAAACATATTACTCTGTACAATGAAACTGTGCTTGGCTCCACATAACTTTCCTCTATTAAAGTACATAATAAAAGTAATGTATTAGAATACACAAAGACTACACAATACACAGTGTATCGGCAATAAAGCGCGCGCATTCCAACCTCGCAATATCGCTCCAATGTATTGTGGTCGGTGGAGCATGGCATAAGAGGTAGCGAGAGCGGAGTGTGCCATTGAGTGTAACGAGCGTTTTTTTCTTTTTGCGTCTCCATTAACGATGGTTAAAAGTTTGGCATATTTATGACCGTATTGCCGTAATGACATACTACATCCTATAAAGATCTTAATATTTGTTCTATTACTCTAACTTAATTAGATAAATAGAGATCTATGAATGATACAATAATTGTTATAAAAACTTTGGTATTTTTTAACCTTATGAAAAGTTTATTTTGACCATTTGTGTATTTCTTTTTGCATGGTATTGATGTAAGTGTATAAAATATAATTTTTTGGTAAAATCTCAATTTTGTTTGCTTCTTGCTCCTACTAACTACCCAAAAGTTCAAATGACAGAGAATGCCTGTGGCATTAAGTCCACCTTGGACGTACGTTTCAGTGCAAAAGTTGAAATAAATAAATAAAGTTGTAAAAAACCTCCTAGACCATAACTGTAAAAATGAATCAAGAAGAAAATACTATTATTACTAAAATATTAATACTTAATATGCTATACAATACGCCAAGCAATAAATATAAAGTAATAAGACCCAGGACTATACATACAGTGTGTCAGCGCGTCTTTGGCTCGCATTCCGACGCGGACCGCAATATCGTAGCAATGTATTACTTTTATAACGAACAAGTTATAAGATGTAGCGATAGGTATACAAACATGTTTAGGTATATCATTAGAAAGTTTAACATTATTCTGTATTTACTTATAATTAAAATATCACCAAACTTATATTTTACGTTACAAATAATATACTGTATGCGTAGGTGCTTTCAATAATGTGATATTGAGGAAAAAAACACAATAAAACACTGTTAAACCTTACTTCGAACCATATATATTTACTATCCCACAATAACCCTTTCAAAAGTATCAACAGACACTTATGCCAAACTAAGCTTAAGTTAAATACCTAAGCACTATTTATGGAAGAGCCATGTTTCAGCACGAATCGGTCGGCTCGACCGTGATACCATGGCCTCATGGAAAATCAGCGTGATAAAAGCACTTACGTTAAGTTTCATCGTGTGAGGTTAGCTCAACCGTTTCCCTCCCTCCTATTCGCAATCCTCTAACAACCCACAAAAGGCCGGCAAAGCACTTATATCTACTTTGTTTTACCATCAGGAAATCATTATGCTCGCTAGCCGACCTATTCCATAAAGAAACCCAAACAATGAATAACAAAAATATCTTAATAAGAACCAGTAACAGTTCTTTACGCAGTTCCCCGCGACCGCTCATCCCTTACGCCACAACTCGGTAGCAAGCATGTCGGCATGCGGGGTGCGAAGTGTTATGCGGCGCGGTGTGGAGCGGCGCGCCCTCCTACAATACTTATATCATTGTAATAAACATTACTCTCTAATACTGCACGTGAAACATCATCACCACTTATTAAATATCTCGTTTCTGATAAGGAATTTCAATTGATTGGCGACAGTCTATTATGTGTTTTAATTGTAATGTTATAAAGCTCTTTTTTGGTTTGGATTTAATGCTGCAGTCATATAAATATAGTTTACAATATTGTTTTTAGTTTGCAGTTTGGAGCTAGAGCTGTGATTGTTTTACTCCGGTTTTAAGAGAGGCCGTGGTATCAAACCGGTCGAGCTGACCCATTCGAGCCGAAACATACTTTGGCACGGGAGAGCCTTGGCTCTCAGGCAGTTCTCTTCTTAATACTAAGTTACTTGATATGAATAATCATAAACTTTCCTTCAACTTTGATTTGCGTTTAGAAGACTTTTTAGACGTTACAAATACAAAATGGATAGAGCAAAGATCTCTTTTCACAATTGATAACAGTTAAGCATTAATCAACTTACAATTAAAATTATAAGTCCAGGTTTCCTTACGACGTTCAGCCGGGGTTGCGGGGTAAGCGCAATGAGGCACCGCGACCTCGGCCCAGAGCAGGAGAAGGAACAGGGGTGTTTTTAGTCAGTAAGAGTCTGACACTAAGGGCGAGAGAAGTATTTTGATGATTTTCCCCTCACAAAAAAAAGGTTTCCTTACAACGTTTTCCTTCACCGTATGTCAGTTTTTTTACATCTGCTTCATAAAACGTCTTGAAATAAACACAAGATTTCTACATCTTTCTCTCGGTTTTCATTCAAAGTAAAATGTCCATTCACTGCTAACAAAATACAGAGTAAAACTGTAAGTCTTAGCATATTATATTATATTACATTACGGAGCACGTCGAGCTAGTTTCCCATTAACTCATAATCCAGTTCTGTTCATTTAGAAAGTGTAAGAAACACACGACTGTGAGCTCCACCGCCGCCGCCGGCGCTCATGTAATAACTTGAACCCCTACTACCGATTATTCGGTCTAATCTCATTTTTATATTACATTTAAGTAATCGTGATATAAATTTATTTTCAACATGTGTTTATATACATATAACACTAGCTCCTCTCGCTCGGCTCCTATAGATCGTAGCGTGATTATTTATAGTCTATAGCCTCCCTCAATATTGACTAACGAACATAAAAATAATCGTTCAATTCAGTTCAGTAGTTACGGATATTAGCGCATTCAAACAAAAAACTCTACATTTTTATAATTTACGTATAGGTTTTGTGAACATAGTATGATTAGAAAAAGAAATAATAATGATAAGGTTGGACAGTACTTTGTAATTACGATAATACAAATAAAAAATTCAATGGTATAATCGAGAACAAACAAATTTGTAGGGACTTTTTTAAATTTACAAGTCACTAAATGAAGTTATTTATCAAACAAAAATACCTTCATTTTTTCCATTTTTAAAAGAAGACACTACAATACTACAATTTTCTTTCAACTAACTGTGAAAATAAATCGCTTTAATAAAAAATAAATAAACAATTTAAAATCTGTAACACACTGTTAATAATCCAATTGAAGTTAATATCGTGCCGGGGTACCGCGGTAGGGGTCGCACTTTGATGTAGCACAAACATGGCTAGCAATGCGAATTATAAACATTTGTATAAAGAAAGCGGAGAACGACTCGCCAGCAATTAACACGTGTGTGTGAATGAGTAATATAAAGTAGTTCATAAGTAAGTATTCAACCCCAGACTGAAACACCACACTCTAAGGCCAAGCTGCTTGTGTTGCAGCCAAAAATTAATTATATCATAATGAATTACTGGATTGTGCTGAATTAAAATGTACTTTTAAGACGTTTTAATAGACGCTTTTATATGAGAGAAGCGTTTTCGGTAACTTTTTTGGGGTTCTTGTGGTACTTGGTATTTTGTTTTTGTGTATTTTCGGCATAAAAATAGGTATTATAGCCAGTAGCAGCTCGACAGTCGCCGCGTCGCGTGTCGCAGAATGCTGCTCTTAGAGTATAGGCCTCTAGCATGATTTGAATCTAGTCGAGTAGGTATATCGTCAAACAAATACGTACGAAAACATAATGATTCATTTAGTATGTCTTACGAAAGTTATAATAAAAATATTAAAATAGGTACTCAAAGTAAACAGTTATTAATAACCGATTCTTTTTAAATAAAAAAGGACCACAAAGTCAACCTAATCTAGCTTCAAACGACGTGTAAATAAAGTTTCAATTCAATAATGAACAATCTCTGTCCCCTATGACTTGGAACACACATCTTACCAGCCGTATTGAGTGACAAAAGTGCAAGCGAACGCGTCTACGAGTAATTACGTTTTGAGCGCGACTGTATCAAGTGACGGTGAGACGTGACGCTCTCGTGTGCGTCATTGTACTTCAGTTAGCAATGGGGATTGCCAAGGACTTGCTCACAAAGAATGGCGGAGAAAAGGCTGATACATTATTATTATTATTTCCATTTAAAAAACAATTGGTAGAGGTAGACTTCCCTTTTTGTGTCATGTGTAAGTGTGGGAGAGCCATGCTTCGGCAAGAATGGGTCGGCTCGACCGGAGTGATACCACGGCCTCACAGAAAACCGGCGTGAAATTACCACAGCGTTATGTTTCGCCATGTGAGTGAGGTTACCGGAGGCCCAACACTTCCCCTCCCCCAATCCCTCCTAAATCCCTAAATATCCAAATCCCTAATCCCTAAAAGCTCGGCAACGCACTCGTAACTCCTTCGTTGCGAGTGTCCATGGGCGGCGCTGATTGCTTACCATCAGGTAATCCGTGTGCTCGTTTGCCGACCTATTAAATAATAATAAAAAAAAACAAAGGTCTTCTCTCGCCCAGGGTAAGGCGAGAGGGAGTGTCAGACTCTTACTGACTACGGTATTCTTAATGTCCATGGGCAGTACTGATTGTTTACCATCAGATAATCCGGCTGATCGTTTTCCGACCTAGGCTTTTAAAACAGTAAGAAAACTACACATTGGACAGAAGAACAGTTCTCTGATAATTTTGATTCTTTTGAATTACGATCTTCAAACAAACTAGAATGATATGGCTTATCACTCTGATACATTTTTATTATGTGTTAGTTTAGCGGATGAGCCGACGGATTACCTGATGGTAAGCAATCGGTACCCATAAACATCAGCACCGAGTTACGAGGTCATTGCCAGCCTTTTGGAAATTAGGGTTTCGTAGATTGAACCTTATACACACTGCGAAAAACCAATGCTGTAGTTGTTTAAGTTTTTTCACGCCGGTTTTCTATGAGGCTGTGGTATCACTCCTCCGGTCAAGCCGACCCATTCGTGCCGAAGGCTCTTTGATATTTAAATGTTGATATCAAAACTATTCAATATTTCTTCAAATTAAAGTATTCTTATTATTTAAATTCAAATATAGAATTTGAAAACGAAAAGTCTAAAAAATACAGTCAACATTATCTTAATAAGTTTAGATTTCGGAACCAAAATGGTTCCAACCCGTCCGACGGCGACGGAACGCAAAATTCTCTTAGTGATAAATGTATATCTACTAGTGTAAGTTTAAAATGGAAAAGTGGATCTATCCAAATCTATGTCATTTTTTCCAAAGATACGTACTAGATCTTATGTCTATTAGTTGCATTTTTCAGTCATTGTTTCGATCAAACATAAATATAAGTTTAAGGAACTTGTATACTATAAAAAATCACGTACGACATCTCGGTTGAATATTGATCACGACTCTAAGTGCTCATCTAATTAAGCACTAATTAAGGTAACAAGGTAATAACTTTTGCTTTAAAAGGATCAATGTTTACATTTATTTCGAAATATACCAACAAAGAAAACCAAACAAAAATGTAATTGCTCTGTTACAGGAACAGTGTTCTAACCCGGCGCGCGCCACCGCTACAATGCGTCGCGACTTTTTAACGTTTTTTTTAACCCCCACACCGGCGCTGGGAAGTGGCAACACTTAGCACCGTTGTACCTTAATTGGTAGCACTGCGCTTTTTTTCTTAAACTGTATTTTTTTACTCGTTTAAGGGGCGTTTTAGTTGCCGTGTTGTTGATGTTTTATTTTATGCGGAGGGTTTCCCATCGATTTTTCCATTGAAACCGTACCCATGGGTAACTCGGTGTGGCAGTACGCGAATTGTTTAAGTAATATTGTACGTTTCGCTGTTATTTTATAATTAACGTTGTGAATTTGAATATGTTTAAGTGAATCAAGTTTTAACGACGAAAATACTATTTCATTTTAAATCTATACCTATAATATTATAAATCTGAAGAGTTTGTTTGTTTGAACGCGCTAATCTCCGTAACGACTAGTTCCAATTGAATAATTTTTTTTGTGTTTGTTAGTCCATTTATAGAGGAAGGCTATAAAACCTCACGCTATGATCTGCAGGAGCTGAGCAGCGGTTGAAACTGCGTGAGAGTAATATATATAACCCTCAATATAATTATCGGGGTGACGGGTGCAAACCGACGGGTGTAGTGAGTCTTAGGGTAAATCAGGCATACGGGCCCCAGTCGATAATGTGCCCCACTCGCAGAATTGACAGATGCATTTTGAATTTGGCGGTAATTTTGTCCGTGTGGGTTAGTGAACGAAGCATGTCGTTGATGTAAAAAATTCAGTGCTGTTACTTATTTGTTTTTACGAAGAAAAAGTGGTCACAAGGTATGTATCATAGTCTGAAAATGTTTTGTGTCTGTTGTAACTTTGAGTTAAAACGTTTGCTTCATGTTTTTTTCCGTTTTTAAAGTTTTATTATAAAGGTAACCTCATCAAACTATTGTGTAACTACAATTACTTTGGCTAATGCGCCCCGATTCCTCTTGGTTAATGTGCCCCACATCTGTATTAGTTTTATATTTTTATTTTAAAGCTTTTATGACAGTTTTTTTATTTTTATGAACGGGGTAGGAAAAAGCTACGGATCCAAAAAGATAGACAAGAGAAAATATGAAAAAAGTTATACAAGATGTCATAACCAAGAAAATGGGAGTTAATGAAGCTAGCCGCACATATGAAATAACATCAAGAATTTAATGAGATCATAGACCCATCCTGAAAGGCTGGGATAGCAAGCAAAATATAGGTAGACCTTCGGAATTAGGACATCTTTCGGATTTTCCTATAAAATTTATTGGGGCACATATGACTGATATATCCGTGTAATGTGCCCCACCATAGACTTTAAGAAATCGTTGATCTCAGCTATTTTAAACACTTTTGACACGTTTTTTCTTTGTTTTTGTTATACCTATTGAGTCAGAGATTAAGATTAGTTACTTTAATACACATGTTTTAAATGAGACCGTTTTTTATTTAAATTTTTCGAATTGTGGGGCACATTTGCCAGGTTTACCCTACACTCCCTCTCGCCCTCCAGACCCAAAGAAACAAAGTAACGTCAATCCCGTCGCAAAATTAAAAGAAAAAGTCTTAGCAACTACCAAAAGACATTTTCATGCTTCGTTCACATCAACTCCAGTGATGTCGCAAGTAACTGTGCAAGCAAGTGTATGTGACAGTGTGACACGTCACGGACGGGGGTAAGGAAGCGCTCGCCTCGGGACATCTGAGATTAGATTCTTGGTGACACTCTGCCAGTGAATGGGACAGCGCTCGCCCGCGGCTGCACTGTCTTAGCCGGAAATTGTGGCTATAAGACTTACTGGAAACATGTTCTTGATCTTCAAGTGTGATTGCACGGTTGGCACAGTAACTGGCTGCTGTGCAACGTGCCGTGGGTTCGATTCCCGCACGGAACTACACTTTGCGTGTTCTACAAGTTATTGTTTCGAGTCTAGGTGTATATGATTTTGTATGTTTGTAAACGCACTCACGACACAAGGAAATATCCTAGTGTGGGTCAAAGTTTAAAAAAAAAGTGGTAGAAATAAATTTTTTTTATTGCAAAGTGATAAGATGAAAAGGGCTAAAAATCTAGCCCAATGACGTGTATACTATTGAAGAGGCCCGTTCAGCAATATACGGAAATAAACTTATAATAAAAACTACTTATAGTTATTTATAGCGTATCACAACATAGTATAAAACTAAGTCGCTTTATGTGTCCCCCTATATTTCTATGTATGTATGCTTCAATCTTTAAAACTACGCAACGGATTCTAATGCGATTTATTTTATTACGTAGAGTGATTAAAGAGGAAGGTTTATATGTATAAACCTTTAACATCAATTCAATAGTGGAAAAATATACCGCTTCATGGAGACAAAAGCCGGGAAAAACGGTTAGTTTATAAATATATGTATATCCTCTTTGATCAAAGAAACCCTACCTGGTGAATCCTCAGGCATGTCAGTGTAGTGGTGTGGTGCAGTGGATGTCTGGCTCGCGTACAGCAGGTTCAGTTCCCGGGCCTCGTTCTCCTCCTGCGCCTGCTGGCGACGCAACGCCACCTGCGCAAGCGCACCATGCTGTACGAACTATGTGGGGCACATAGTACTATATCATTCAAGTTACATTAGGGGCACTTATATATAGAGAAATTAATATGGGATCTGTGTGGGAGAGCCATGCTTCGGCACGAATGGGTCGGCTCGACCGGAGTGATACCACGGCCTTACAGAAAGTTATGCCGTGTGAGTGAGGTAAGGCCTAATCCTTCCCCTACCCCAATCGCTAAATCTCCAAATCCCTAATCTCCAAAAGGTGAGTAACGCTCTCGTAACACCTCTGTTGTTGCAAGTGTCCATGGGCGGCGCAGATTGCCTACCATCAGGTAAACCGCCTCCCGGCACGTTTGCCGACCTATCACATTAAAAAATCTAGTTATGTTGATGTTTCATATTATTTATGAAGAAATAAATACCAAGATACTACCAGTTATTATGAGCCGTATGTAATAAAGAGAAAGTCCAAAATGACCCATATCTAGATTCCAGTAAGGACCTTTTGGAAGTCACAAAATACCTATTAAATAGAGACAGAAAGTGACTCACCTGTGCAGCCATGACCCGCTGTCGCTCCGCAATGAGGGTGCACTTGGCGCAGACACAGTCGCGCCAGCGGCAGTACCGCTTGTGGCCCTTCAGGGCGGACACCACGCCGTGGTTGCGGCACCGAGCACACTTCGGCGTACGCTGATGAGGCAGAGCAGACTGATTATTATGTAGCAACTTCTTTTTACTGATCCAGTCACGGCATAAGGAATACTATTATAAAATGGGCTTCATACAACACTAGCTTCCGAACGTGGCTTTTCCCGCGTGGTATGTTGATAAAAAGTAGCCTATGTCCTATTCCGGAATGTATCCTATGCCTGTGCAAATTTTCATCCAGATCCGCTTAGCCGTTTTGGCGTGATTGAGTAACAAACACACAAACAACCAAACATATTAGTAAGATTTTATTAAAGATAAAATCTTATACACACATCTAGAGATAGACGGAGAAAGACTAAAGGAATGATGGATACATTCTGAGAGAAATAATCTGGTTTTTTCGTCGTATATAAAGTTTTTGGGTACAGCATGAGTTTTATAGTAGTTTCAATTAAATGACATGACTCAACCAAACCGTTGGAAAAAAACTGAACGTAAAGGTTATATTAAATAATTTTATCCATCGCTACATAGTATAAAACAAAGTAACTTTCTCTGTCCCTATATCCCTATCTTTATCTATATCACATGTATGTATCTATTTTTTAAAATACGCTATGGATTTTGATTCGGTTTTTTAATAGACAGTTTTGGAATGAAAACTAGTATTCCTTTTTATAAACTTTCAATTGGATCTAGATTAGAATCAGCGCTAACCCTGACATAGTTGGACATAAGCCAGATTAGAAAGGAGACGTAATTATTATACAATGTCTTGACAATAATTTATTTAAACCGTTTGTGTTTACTATTGTTGATTATTTTAATCGTTTGTTAAATATGTAATTACTTGGTTCCTTTGGATTAAATCCTAATAAAAAAAGTATTTGATCCATTTCTTACTTAACACCGTTTATCTGTACCTACATTTAATTTCAGTAAAGAGTGAACAAGAAACTCCATAGTTTCGTATCAGTTTTGAATACCTTTTTTTTGTTTTTTTTTTTTGTCAGGGGAAAATCATCAAATGACCTCTTGGTGGGACTTGAAACTAGTAGGTACCTAGAGCTTTTCTTACTTAATTCACGGTAGTCAGTCGTGATTTTCAGAAGATATGTATGTTTATATGTTACTAGCTACTCTCGCGCGGTTTCACCCGCTTCTCAGCTCCATTTGATCGTAGCGTGATATTTTATAGCGTATAGCACTCAGGAACATTGTAGCTATCTACCAGTGAAAGAATTTTGCCAATCTGACCAGCGGTTCCAAAGACTAACCCCTACATACAAACTTAAAAATGTTACCTCTTTATAATATTAGTATAGATATATCAAAACTAAAAATGAACCGTTTTCATTTAAAGGACGAACTACAAATTATAAGATAACAAAATGAAACTGATCCATGACTATAAGAAGCAGCTGACAAACTGAATCCATACAACTCTACCAAGTGGGCAGGTAACATAGAATTAACAATACTCCTAAACCCCATATTTTGGCCACACACACGAAAATGTATCACTTACAAAATAATCCCTCTGTTACATTCATAATTCAATAATATCACATTACAGACTCATTACAATTACAATTACATTTACATAAAAACACATTTATAACAAATAACATGTGTTGTGTTGTAATGTAGCAGTGTTATTGATTACAGGGTGGTTATTATAACACAATGTTATAATTTTGGTAATTATATATTAATGTTTTGTTATAATAGAATTGCTTCATTACAGGAAATGTAATGTGATGCTGTAATTTATGATTTCTAGAAGGTTAAAGGGTGTTATTGTGGGTTAATTGTGGTGTCCAGAAGATTGATACACCCGCTTCTCATGCATAAAACCTGACGAGTACTAATGTACCTTTTTCTTACTTAGATATATGTACTTTCTATTATTATTTAGACACCACTATACGCTGTGGAGGAACATATAGTTAGGAAACCTGGACTTTAAAATTTCTTATGACTAAGTTTGAAATCGTCAATCCGCTTTGAAGAAGCTTGGTGATTAATGCTCAAACCTACTCTGTGTGACATGAGATATCTACTCAGCAGTGGGCAATTATAGGCTGATGATAATGGTTGGTATATCTTATTGTATGATTGATTAGATGTTAGAAGCGCGTGTATAACTCAATCTTGGTTAAATTTAGATCATTTTATTTGTTAACCTATACACATTAGACTTGATCAATGAATACTAACTTAAATCTAACTTCGATCAATGAATATTAATTACTGAGTTTTATTTAACTCATTATAAAACTATTAAACTTACATAGTACAATAAAATTTTGTTTTAATGATATTCGCATCACATATATGTAATTGAGATACCTAAATGTTTTGAATTTGACATTCGAAAATGCTTATTTTTAAACGAATATTTAGTAACTAGCTTCCGTCGCGCGATTTCATTCGCTGCTCAGCTCCTACAAATTGTAGCGTCATGTTTTATAGCCCGAAGCCTTTCTCGATAAATGTGCTAACATACACAAAAAGAATTATTATTAATATGAATTTAGCGTCTTATGGTTAATGTGGTGACGATGATGATGTACCTTATTCAGAGAAATCAATGATTACACTATTGGAGTTTCTTGATTGTTGTTCTCTATTCGAAACTACAATTTGGAACGAGCACCTAGCTTCACTGACAAACAGACTGACAGACTACTATTCTGTTTTGACCTTTCAAAAGAACCTATGTAGGTTTTGTTGGAATAAATGATTTTGATTTGATTTGACACTATAGAACAATAGAGATGCTGCTTACTGTATATCTTTTCTGGTACCAGACATTAGACATTACGGCTATGAACAGTACAAATACTAAACGTAATTTAATGCATCGAGGCAGATTGAAACTGGCGACTTGTGCATCATTCGTTTAGCAGAGTCCACTCGACTTGCCACTAGCTATAACTGTTTACTTTTATCTTCAAGTTCACACTTGACTGCCGTGCTGCCTTTGAGCGAAGCCGGCTGTTTGAACAAGGCTCCACTCGCCCGCGGGAACAATGTTTGCATAGGGGTTGAGGCTACACTATATCCCATAAAAAGGTTTTAAAAACAAATTCTAAAATAACAAACTTTTAAAAATTCTGAATCTTTAAAAGATTTTTAACTGGACGTTTTTTGTTTATATGATGACAATAAACGCTACGTCTCTTCAGGAAACGTTTTGACTACATGCTGTTTTATAATTCGACTCCATTACATTCTTTTTAGACGGGGATTATGGGTCAAGTGCAATAATGTGCCCTCGACCTGGAGCAGGAGAAGGATCGGGGTGGTTTTCAGTCAGTAAGAGTCTGACACTCCCTCTCGTCTCACCCAAAGCGGGAGAAATCATTTGATGATTTCCCCCCCCCCCCCTCCCTCGAAATCTTTATAAAGTTCTTTGGATTGGAGTATTTCAATATGAAATGAAATACACGTAGTTAAATTCTCGGAAATAATCATTTTTAGGGGAAAACGACGGAAGAAGAACAAAAAATTGTGAGATACCTACAGCAAAGATATGATTAGCATCCTCCCTATATTACATTGCAGGTACCTCGCAAAAGTGTCTAGTTTCAAATCGACACTCCCAAATATATAAAGAAAATCCGTTCAAATCACTCACTCGCAACGCTGCATGGAACTGTCAAAAGATAAAAATATACTTCAGTCTGTGTTATTTTTCAAAATATTTAGACATTGTAGCATTGTAGGTACTCTATGGAATACCTGCTAACTACTCCCGTGCGAATTTACTGACTGCTTATCTCCTGTTAAGTAATGTTGTTGGATTTTTTTTTATCCTATAATCCTTCTAAGTAATTGAGTTAGCCAACACTATGGTGATTATTCAATTCATTAAATCCCGAACGTCTCTTGACTTGTGAAAACTTGTGTCTCGTATTACCACTTTAGTCTTTAAGATAGAACTTTCAAACGAACAGACCAACTCTTCGACTTCCCAATATTAATTATAGACCATTACTGAACTTTATATACATATTTTTCACTCATTATAAGCAGATTATAAAAACTCTGCGTAGGTATCTATCATATTTAAGAATGAAAAACTAGAAAAATTTAATGTTAATTTAAATTAAATCAAATCATTTATTCCAGTTTGTTATCTTCTTTCAGCCGTCGCGTCTAGTCGCTGTCTGACACGCGACGGAATAACTAATAGAACACAGCAGATACAGCTTTGTCATTTCAAATTTAACGTTTTTTAATAGTACTAGTATCTATCTATCTGAACTCAATATCTAGGAAAATCAATTAAAAGTAGTTTTTGAGTGAAAATCAACACTTCTTTATTAATACTTCACTACTCAGTGACTATCTTCCCACGTATGCAATGCTGGTACTAAATTTCTCAACTATTTAATGAATGTTGTTATATAAATCTTCCTCTTTATTTAATCTATCTAGTAAAATTATAGCATTAAATTCCGTTGCGTAGTTTTAAAGAGTTAAGCATACATAGAGATAGGTACCTGTAGGGACAGAAAGCGCCTTTGTTTTATACTATGTAGTATTTAATTAACAAGGTTTTATTGTTATATCCTTTGCGTTTAAAATACTTTTTTTCTAAAAGTCAAATGCCTAATTTATCATTACATGTTTTTTTCGTTTAAAACATCCTAGTCACTTCTATTAAAACTATACCTACTTAAAAATTATCATACAATTTTCAACCTCACACAGTTATTTTGACTTTAGACTTCAGTTGTGTGAAAATAAAAGTTTATTTTTTTCACAAAATTGCGATGACATTTAAAATGAAACAATAGCATGCAAACTACAATTTGAAATAGGTAGTTGGTTGTAATTGCTCTCTTCTTGAAGGTTCAATTTTAGCTTACTTTATATTGACAATAGATAACCTACATTGTATGTATAAATTTATTTATCTTAAGGGCAATGTTATTTTGAATTATCTTTAATTTTCGCAGACAGCATTTTTCTATTTAATTTAACAAAATTATTAAGATTTTATTTTTTGTTTTTACTCTTTCAATCTTCTTTTCAATCATTTCAAACTTACACAAACACCTTCATACTTTTTGTTATTGGCCTTTAAAATCAATAAAAAAACACAATCACAAAAATTTCAAACTGGATTTGGCAACTTGAAACATGTATCTACTTAATTAAATAATACAATTTATTTTAATATCTACCTGATATCTCTCTGAAGCTCTGAGGAAGAAGGGAGGCAGTGCAGCCAAGACTGGATGCTGCACCAACTGGGACACGTCCACACCGTTTGGGAGAGACATTTCCATCAAAATAACAATCCAACCGCAACAACAAAATAAACTGACAACTGCAACAACCGCGCAACTACTGACAACACAACAACATTATGCAACAACACTACTCTACTATTTTAAATTTCAAAAAAGAATTGCAATTCGAAAATGGAACGCGAACGTTACAGTTAAGGCGACACACTCCGACGAGTTGTTTCGAACACTGTTGATTCATTTTGAAGCGAACAGTTGCTGCCGCGCCGCGTGACAGAGACGGAACGAGAGCGAAACGACACACTGTATTCAAACGTATATCTCCGTCCCGCTCGCTCTGTAGTGTTAACTGTATATGTTGTATCATCCGGTTATATAAAATGTTGTAAGATGAGAGGCTCGGTTCCGCCAATGGCATCGCTTTCAGACCCCGCCTCTGAGCCCTGATTGGCTGGTGAATGCTGAAACTTAATTTATAAAGGTGACTTTTTTGAGAACCAGTTTTTTTTTATGCTAACAAAGAGTGTATTGAATGAATCACAAAAAACACAATTATGTTTGTTATTCGCGTCGTGGATTCCGTTTCGTTTTTATTTCTTTATTGTTCTGTTGGGGTTTTGTTTAATTGTTTAGTTATTTTTGTATAACGCGTGCAATATGGTCGGACGCTCGCGCCGCGCGATGCGTTGTGGCAGATTGCTCTGTGCTCTCTGATATCTTGTCATCTTAATTACGTTTCCGAGATCAGCACATGCATACACACATACGACGCTTGTACTAGATGAAGTGATAATATTATTGTGCTGTTCATTTGTTTGTCGTGAATAGCTCGGTGTTTATTCGAGGGCTTTTAGCAGGGAAATTGTATTGTAAATTTAAATATTGTAAAGCGTACCTATAGGGAAAGGTTTATCTGTTTATCATTTTATTAATAGAGTCGTTGACTCAATTTGATACCTGTACCATTTTAGTAATAAAAACAAAAAATTACAAATACTTAAGTTGGTTATTAACTTATTTATCTACATAGATAACAAAAAAAAATGCTTTCAAAACTAATTTCTATTTACAAAAACCAATTTCGATATACCTACAATAGGTTATTAAGTTTATGAAAAGTAGTTACTTAAGTTAGTTAATAAGATGTAAAAGAAATAAATTAACTAAATATTAGTGTGGAGAGCTCCACCTCTAGCTTTGCTCGCTGTCTAAGTTAACAGTGAAAGGAAAATTATTATTTCCTTTCAGACTATTTCAGTAAATTAAAATAGAAGTTATTACGTACATGCGTAGGTATTGTGTGTCTTGTAAATATATTTAAAAGTAACATATAGATAAGCCAACAGATTCTACAAACTCTTAGTAATCTAAGTAGCTTGTAGGTAACTATGTAATAAAGCTGAGTACTGAAAACAACACTTCCCTATTCTTACAAGTTGGGTAACAGCCAACAAAACAACTACAAAAGAAATCAAACCTAACGGCAACCGTCGCCATCTTAATTCTAAATTCAAATATCGAACGTCAGAGCGGAAGGTGCGTTGAAATTGAAATATTTCAATTTACTTGTCGGCGGGAATTCGATTTAAATTACAATGAGAGGGAGGGAGGGAGGGCGCGGAGGGTGAGGTCGGAGGTCGGGAGTAATTATCAATGTATAACTGAATATCTGCGCGTTTTCTCTTTAAAGCCGATCGGGAATTTTTGTACGGGGTGCTTGGAGATCTTTATCATTTCTTATTATCTACATTCTTATCACAATGAATTTTGACGTAACACTGTCCTTATTACTATTATTGATGATTACTGTTATTAAAATATCTATTTAAAATATCTCGTAGCACAGTCTACGCCGTAGCACTTACTCGTTTATGTCTTTAACAGTAACGATCCAGTAACAACTGTCTCGCTGCATCTATCAATCCATCACAATACCCCTCTAAAGCTCATCAAACCTGCTATACCGACGCTTGACAACAGAGAGAAGATTGTTTCAGAACCATCAACAAAACTAAATATGTAGTATCGAATCTAGTACGATTCCATTATACCCAAACACATCTAATTATTCTACATTTGTAATAACAAAAATACAACTATCACAAAATACCTCATTCCACGACAGGCTATCTGTACTAAATTCTTGAAATTCCCACACATGAGAATCGTATCACCCTGTATAGGGAACAGATACAGGTGTGGCTGAGCGGGCGTCGGCGGGGGCGGGCGCGGGGCGCGGGGCACGGGCCGCGGGAGGGGGGCGCGGTACAGGAACGAGGCGCAAATGAGAATTCCGCAGAGCAACGATCAATTCGCGAAATGTGAACATTTCGCAAACGTCTCAACTTGGCGTAGGGGTGGGCGGCTGTCGATACTATAATTTGGTAAACGCAATACTATTCCTGATTCCTTGCTAAGGATGCTATTGTAACTTATTACTGAACGTGAGATTTCTGGTTTGGTTTCCGTGTCGGACAAGACGGAAGTATATTTCCAAAAAAAAATCTCGTCAATAGCAAAGAGTGATGCAGTATCTCTGATGCATGGTATTAAGCTTACCTCTTTTGTACAATTAGGTAAAAAAAACTGAATGAATAGGTTTGACCTCTTATCCTAGTGTTTCAATGATGCATAGTAGATACCAGATTTGTCTTCTCCCGCCCAGGGTCAGGCGGGAGGAAATATCAGACATGTCATGTCTCACAATGTCATGTAGTGGAATAGACCTATTAATTGTGATTATGTTGTGAAGAAGATAGAACTCGGACTCTTACATTACTCGCCAGTACGATACAATAAACAAACAAATCATAAAAGTCGATATTATCGACAACAACCACCCAAAAAACGGCCCCATCCCTACAGAAGCGTGGGAGCGCGCGAATATCTTCGCAAGCGTTAAAATGAAATGTTCGCAATTTGAATATCGTTCTGGTACTCTACCGCTTCACCCCCTCCCCCGGCCGCCCTGCCTCTGTAACCCCCCAGCGACGCCTGCGAGATATTATATACTAGGTTTTAGTTTTATTTTAAATTGCTTTTCACTTTGTATGTCTGTGGTCTATATATAGAATGTTCTTGTTTTAACTTTGTATTCAATAAGTACTCGTAAAGGTTTTACTGCACCTTTTTAAAAGGCCTTTTTTTATATCAATGTTCCATCTACCTATTTAGATTTAGATACAAATCTTTGTGACACACTAGCTTTTACCCGCGATTTTGATCGCGTGGAATAGTGACTTCCTGCTGATTTTTGGTTAAAAAAGTCTTTTCTCGAGTGAGTTCCAAACTATGCCTGTCTCTGTACCAAATTTCACACAAATAGGTTCAGTAGTTTAGGCGTGAAGAAAAGACAAACAGACAGACACAGTTACTTTCGCATGTATAATATTAGTTTGGATTTATTTTGAATCAGTATGAATTTGAAACGCAGGTAAAACGATTATGGTTGTGTTCAAAATAAACTGTCTCCATTTCTCTATTATGTAGGTACAATACCTATCGGCATCGAATGTGGTGTTAGTTAGCCGACTTTTATGATCGTATCGAATTATTGTACATGTTGTGTACACCTTAATAAGTTGTGTTATATATAGTCTTAGAACTCAAATGATTGTATGATGTTATAGGTATATTTATTGTAAAAACTACTGGTGTTCCAAATAAAATTTATAAGTATAACCTGCCATGCTTCTCAGCAGCATATTAGGTCCAAGGTCATAACATAATCTCCTGACACTCCATCCTCAACTGCCTTGGTGTGCGTCGCTGTACATTCTCATACTTTTATAGTTCTGCAGCTATTGTGTGTGTTTATTATACATCCTTACATGTATCTTACAGGGGCTTCGCTTCGAGTAAAATTTGGACGTCTACATTTATGCCAAGTTTCGTTCAGAACCGTTCTGAAGTTTTTAAGTGGAAGATTAACATATCTACCTTCATGTTATGTAGAATGTAAAAGTATTTTTGTGTGATACGGCGGCAAACGAGCTGACGGATTACCTGATGGTAAGCAATTTGCCACATACAACACCAGTACAGTTACGAGTGAGTTGTCAGCCTTTTGGGAATAAGACAGGGATTTGATTGGGGATTGGACAGGGTACCAGGATAGGGTCTCCGATAACTTCACTAACAGAGCGAACTACAACGCTGTAGTTGTTTCATGCCGTCTTTCTGAATGTTGGTGGTATATATCTATCACTCTGGTCGAGCCGACCCATTCGTGGTAAAGGATTCTCCTACACTTTGTGAGGTCGTTTAATATAGGTATATAATTATAGAATGCTTTGTGAGTTGAGTTTTACGGGATGTCTCACCATATGACGTGCTTTATCCAAATCTTATAGCAATTACCTAAACTAATTATGATTGATGTTGCTTTGTGCGTTTACAATTTGTATATCAGTGACTTGTTTGATTAAATTAATTTAAAATTTTATATAACTACCAACTGTATGAATTTTTAAAAGAGCTTACCTATGCAGTATTTGAACATAGAAATAATCAACAACGTTACAGACAGAACTAAACATAATTAACTATTAGATACAACTAAGAATTAAGCTTATCTAACTAGCTTACCGTCAAATTGATTTGTGATAGATACCTACATATATACATACTAATGTATTTCTCCAGTACTGAAAGACTAACATTTTACTTAGAACCTCTAAATAACATAAATGCTATAATTGTTAGTTTCGCAGTAACTCGACACAGTACATAACTTGAGTCTATGTAAAGCGACACACGGTAGGACTGCAGCAAGCTGTCCCATCCCTCTCTATACACAGCTACAAGTAAAACAAACGCCAGAAAAAGGCCTATTTTAGCGACATTCGCCTTAATGAAGTGTGCCCGCCCTCACTCGCCGACCAATCGCAGCGGTTGAAACTGTTGCGAGCGCCCTCATTGGTCGGAACTGTAGCAACATGTTGCAACCTGCGGCGCGCCAGTGGCGCTTGGTATGTTATTAAGGCTCTACCAATGAAAGTACACAGTACACAGCTACTTATACTTACTTGTGTAGGCTTCCTCCTAGTAGGCTTTTAGCTTGTCGTAAAGGCAGACTAGAATATATTTATTATCAGCAACTCTCACGTCTCATAAGGGATCGAACTTTTAACACATATTAGATAATAATCTCTGATGACAATTCCAATGCCGAAAAATAGTTAAATCTCTCTCTAGCTGCTAAGTGTGGTTACTGCAAATGCCACTAGTGTAGGAAAGATATCAAGTCCATCATTGAACTACTTATTACGGAAAACCTTTTCATATCACATATCAGCTTCTCCCAGCGACTTCGCTCGCAATACTTACGAGAGTAAAATGTAGCTTAGGTAAGTACATATTGTTCCAGACTATAATATACCTCTGATTTCATTAAGATCCGTTCATTAGTTTTTACGTGAAAGACTTAGTTAAAAAACATGTATCGATACTTACAAACTTTCGTGTTTTAAACTACCTATAATTGTTTTTTTTTTTATATTATTATGTTTATGTGTAGTACATAGAAAATGGAATGAAGGAACCTGAATATGTGAAATACAGTGAAACTTGGTTAAGTGGGACCTGGATAAGTGAGAAACCTCCATAACTGGAACCTATACTGAGGTCCCAACAATTTGGCACTGAATTACCTCTGTTAGTGGGACGACGCAAACCTGTATATCTGGGATTTGTTCTTTCGATTTATCATCATAGTTACCTCTATAACTGAGACAGCGAGTAAATTTTATATGCATAAACCTCTGTAACTGAAATAACATTGTTTGTTTACTCATTCTTATTCTACCCACAAATTCCACACGTAAGTACCAATTTAGAGCTTCAATTACCTTCAGTTTTAGTTTCGCTTTACTATGATACAGATGTTTATTTTAAAAATGCCAAAACGAAAGCTACAATCGTTGTCATTACGTGAAAAACTGAAGTTGATATCCGTTTATGAAAGTGGGAAGACACGCGGAAAAGTTTGTGATTTTGATTACCTTTAAGTACTATTATTTTTTATTCAAACTTATTTACATACATAACACGGTATTTTATTTAATGATCGCATTATGTATTGTATCACTGAATAACTGACTGTATACCTGTATAACTGAAATAACCTGTATTCTCACCTCTATTAATGGAACCTAATGGCATATCTGAGAACCTGGAATGGTACATCTGAGACACTGGGTAAGTGGAATACCTCTATAAGTGAAACGACATTGCAGGTCCCTTGATGTGTCACTTAACCAGGTTTCACTGTACTATACTTCATATATATGTACATGTGTCGTCGCCTGTCTCTCCTTGCAACAGGAAAGGACAATGGACCACATCTTTTATTTCGTCTGCATTTATTAATAGCTTCACATGTGAACACTTTATTTGAAACTACTTATCCTTCGTTGTAGTGTTTTTTTATGAGTAATTGGTAGTCCCGTACAGATTAAGTTATGCTATGTTAATGTTGTATTTTCGTAATATTGTTCTCACGTATATGTATACACAATATTGGTTTTATAATTTGTAACCATGGAGTTTCTTGTTCGTTGTTCTCCATTTAAATCGATACCTTGGATAAATGTAGGTACCTATACATTTCTAGACACAACAAACGTTAGTTATTATTATTTTTGTCTTTACCAATCACAAGACGATTGCGTCCCAGTCATTTAAGAGGCGCACAAGGGTACCCAGAAACCAACTGCTTAGAAGATTTTTATACAACTTTAATCAAAATGAAATGGGACACAAACCGGCGACTATCCCTGTATGCACTAAGGACAGCTCCCGGTTAGTGTAGGACTATTGCAGATAATGGAAACAAGGGATAAGGTCAATTGTGAATGGGTTGCTGTGTACGGAATGATGGCAACTATGAAAGGACTATCACCTGTCGAAACCAAGTCACCAATGGGACTACCGGGAATGATTTCTAGAAACGGTTGCCGAAACTGCCAACTGCTTTTATTGTTAAACTATGGTGTATCGTAGCAGAGTGCTACGTGCCTTCGTAGCAATTATCGTCTACGAAGTGCTACGCAGTGTTAACGTAAATAGGTTGACGATTAAGCAGAACTGTAGATTTTTTTATAGATAAATATATTTCTATAGCCAATTTCATTATAAATAGTTCCTGAAAAAATCCATACTTAGTTGTATCCAAGTATGGCTCGTCTACAACTAATATTATTTTTGTCCTTCCCATCCTTTGACATATAATGCGACTTAAAAGCTATTTAAGTGTGGGAGAGCTATGCTTCGGCACGAATGGGTCGACTCGGCCGGAGTGATACCACGGCCTCACAGAAAAACGGCTCACTTAATCTCCAAATCTCTAATCCCTAAAAGCACGGCAACGCATTCTAAACTGCAATGTTATTGCAGGTGGCCATGGGCGGCGCTGATTGCTTATCATGAGGAAATCCATCTACTCGTTTGCGCTAGTCACATAAGAAAAAGCCAGCTGAGGGGTGATATCAGTACTGACGGTACCTATACGATCGTTGGCATTTTCTTAAGAGATGTTGCCACAATCCTCACCAATACCAAGTGCATCAGATATATAACAATTTAAACGTTTAGGTTTATCAGAATGCCCTGTCACCGATCTATATCAAATATTCCCTTAGTACTACGAAAATAGCTCAGCAAAACATATTCAGCAGTAATATGACATGTCCAGAGCATTGATGGCGACTATCAATAATCATAACATTATGGAGGACGGCGCATCGTTTTTGATATATCAACCATTCGTTTAATAGGAAGACATTTCTCTCTAAACTTCTGGACTAGCGTTTATAAATCCTACACACACATACATATGCGTGCCTTATGTCTACAATACACACTCACACAGTGGACTCCACAAATGACTGCGCTGTGTCACCGCTGACGCGACGCGACAGTACAGCCGGTAGCTTAGTGTGGATACGAGTATTAGGAGTATCCTACTAATAATAGGTCTTTACCTATGAAATTGCCGTTTTGCATGAAAAATTTTAAACGATTTTTTTTATTTGAAATGCGGTAAATTGTAACACTAATCAATAAACAAATCACTACTCTTGGAAAAAGAATCCCATGTTTTTAAAACAAAATTAATTAGCCTTAGCCTAACAAAAACTATTTTGATTTGAAATTGTCAGTAGGTACTGCAGAACGGATATTTCATAGGTAAAGACCTATTATTAGGTATAAACGGAAAGGTTTGTAATCATGGATGGAATTCTGTTAGTCTCTTATGTTAAAACTACTGAAAGGATTTTCTAAATTTGAATTAATTGATTATAGTTTGGAATATGAAGTGGAAGACTTTTCACTCCTGTAACGCGGGTGTAACCGCTAGTAAATAATAAAAAAATAGGAAACCGGCGTGAAACAACCACAGTGAGGTTACAGGAGGCCCAATCCTTCTTCTGCTATGACAATATGCAGTCTGATAGACATCACATCATCGTCGTCGTGTGGTCAAAAATGCATTAGCTACCTATTTATGTAGGTAAACAATTAAAAAACCAACCAACCATACAGTAAATCATTAATTATTATTAAAACATTACACTCCTTTTTCAGTCAAACGTGTAAATAGGTACATCGCAATGTTACTCTTGATTTTATTTTCTGCAGAATTAATACCCCGATCACATCCACATTACTGCGTTCGTCCGGCTGACCAACAAAAACGCTCACTCAGTAACTGGCCATACAGCGGCAGCGCCCTCTACTCGTAGCGTACGTTTTACTAGCCCATACTGGCCACGGCCTGTAAGTGAGTTTGATGGAGAGCTCGACTCACGAGAAATGTTTTTTTTTTCAACCCTTTGCCCGGTCCCCGGCGTCAGCGTCGTTTTGTGTCGGTACGGACAGAGGTCGCGTGCCCGCTGCGCCGCAACTTACTCCCTGATCGGATTTGTTTTTGTTTTGTTCTCTCGTTACTCTCAAAGGTATTCCTACGTTGTTTTGTTTATAACCCTAGCACAGGGTTTGAGCATATTTTTGTGAAAGCACGTAATCGTTAAAATATTATTCTTGCCGAATCAAAATATGAAATCATACAATTAATAATTGCTTGAATTATTTGGAAATAGATACAAATATACATACTCAATTTTACTTCAGATCGAGAACCCATAACCGCTCACACCTAAGTATTTGTTAAGGTAATACAAATGAATTATAACGTAATAAAACAGTCAGATTTAAAAGTAGATATTCAGTTGCAGGTTTTCTTACTAATACAAATGCTATCTATCTACTCAAGATTCACCGATATTATAACTTATAATTAACTTCAAACAATTTAAAGTTTAACAAAAACAAAAAGGTAAACATCTTCGTACGAAAATACATTACCATACATAACATAGATAAGCATTGTAATTGCGAATACTATCAAAAAACAGACCAACGATCGCCGGTTAAAAAAATCTGCAGTTAACAGTTTATCCGATCGCTTTTGGAACTGACTTACTTGCGAGCAGTGACATCTGTTAGGCAATAGTAAAACTACTAACTAGTAAATATAACAAAATTTTATAGTAGTAACGCTACTTACCACAAGATGGCGATAAAACATTTATAACTGTAGTCAAATAAAGATGGCGCTACTAACATTAAAATTACAAGTCTCAAGTTTTTGTACAATAATAAATAGGTACTTGATCCTTTTTTAAAAACTAACATTCATTAAAATACAGCATGACTGCAGAGTAAAAAAAATATCCTTCCCAATTTCTAGAAAACATATCATCACGCATTTTTTAGACCTTTGTAGGAATCTTTTATATAAAGATTAAAAAAAAAACCCTTGCAGATTCGACAGAATTGAAATCAATCAAAAAATAGATTTGTTACTATGTATGAATAAATTTGCTTGAGCAACATTTTGTATGATACCCTTTGGATAGGTATAGGTATACACTTGACATTTTTATTTTGTAACTATAGATTTTATTTTTTTGTTTAAGTAACTAATATTATAAATGCAAAAGTAACTCTATCTGTCTTTTCTTCACGCCTAAACTCTAAAACGATTTTTGTGAAATTTGGTACAGACATAGTTTGGAACTCGAGAAAGGATAGTAAATAAAAAAAACAATCCGGCTACAGCACCTACCCAAGACCCGGTCTTCGGCCCAGCAAATGTAGCACGTCGCCCGACCTAAACCAAACTTACATAACAGCATACATACGAATGTACTGCGCGTAGGGTTCTAAAGCCATAAGCCACCACAGATGGAGCCCAATAAGGCTGATGTTTAGTCCGGATTTTGTAAGTGTGGGAAAGCCATATTTCGGCACGAAAGGGTTGGCTCGACCGGAGTCATACCACGGACTCAAATAAATCCGAGTGTGGGTTTCGGAGGCCCAAATCTTCTCATTCCTAAATCTCCGAAACCCTAATCTCCAAAAAGCCGACAACGCACTCGTAAGTTGTCTGGTGTTGCGGGTGTCCATGGACGGAGCCATGCTTACCATCAGGTAATCCATCTGCTCCTTTGCCGTTCTATGATATAAAACAAGGTGTAAGAAAAGAATTGTTTTTGGTCAGGAAGTATTTGATACTCCCACTTTTAATGTGATGATTAGCTATATCACCTTTCAAAAAAATGTCAATTTCAATCTCATCTAAAGTAGCACCGAAATTGAGAGTCGTGAGATAACTGCAATGCTGCAATCTCGGCAAAACACGAAACTACGCAAGTCACGCGCGCGAACCAAAATATTGTTACAAACACCTTTGGGGTGTTGCGCAAACACCGCAACAGGTTTACAAACACTAGCGCTTTGTCCACTCTCTGTACCTGCCAGTAACTAGGAATTACCTCACTGCCTCACACGTTCCAGGTCTACATACGAAGAGTTAAGAAGCTGATCACAGTAAGTACCTACATCAAAATTTTCTAGGCTTCTTTCTTCTTTTAAAAGTACATACTTGTCATTAATAAACTGTTAGGTACTTACAAAACGGTTCGAATTTAGTTTAGCCAATATTTTCGTCAGTATTTACGTAATGTTATAACATAATAGACTTAATCTTGAAAAATCAAATAACTTACACAATATTTCATGTTATTATAAAAATCAAGGCTTTACAATGATCCAATAACATATGAGTAGTGTACTATTGAGGTAATGCACCAGTTACGCCTTAGGTCGGGCTACTGAGAGCGCGTGCTGTCAGGCTCTGGTACAGCAGCCAGCAATGGTCCCGGTCGAGTCACGCACTACACACCGCTCCGCCGCGTACGCGTAAGTAGGTACCTACACGATGACTGCACTCCAACGAGTAAAACAATAACATTCCTATAATCAATATCGAGTCGCTAATTGTATTAAACAAGCCACTTTGTTTCAGATACTAAACTCAAAGATGGCGCGGCTGCTTTTTGAAGTGCTTTTCTTAATGATTTACTTCGTTCGGTCTCACGCCATGATGATGAGAAACAATGCACTAATATCTAAAATGGTGTTCGACTTTCAAAAAGACAACTCGATGGCTGCCACGCAGCGCCCCGCGGACCTCTCCCAGCAACAGCTGCAGCCGGCGCACCAGCCGGCGCACCACGCGGCCAACCAACCTCCCCACCAGCAGCATAAGTCGCAACAGCTCCTAAAGAACCCTGACATCCTGTCCACGATGCAGAATGTGCTCTGCAAGAACTTCCCCACGATACCATGCGGCATGATTGTGGAGGACGAGACCCTGCGCAACCTCATCGAGCGCTCCATACAACAGCTCAAGTACAAGAAACTATCGATGGAGCAGACGACGGCGGTACCTGGCTACCACCTCACATTGTTTCCATCAATAAATAGCGAGGATCTCTCAAATTTTCTGCAAGTCAGCGGCCACGGATACTTTAACAAGAACAAGTCAGAGCAGTCAAGAGCGAAGATACACAGGAAAAGAGTCGCGAAGGACAACGCAGAGCAATTGACAGAGAAAGACGCCAAGAAGAAAAGCAAGTCGAAGTTAGACAACACGAGGAGCACGCTGTACAACGGGAGGAAGAAGATTAGGAAGTTCTATCCGCACAAAATAAAGTATAAAGATAAGACGAAGGCACGGAAGGAATTTGTAGATTACTCGGAGGAGAAGCTTTCCATGTCGGTAGAAGTGCCAGACCTGAACGGGGGAGGCGTAGGCGTAGATACGGGCAGGAAGCAATCACACAATGTCAACTACAAGGTAGAGCCCGCGGACCCGCCCGTGTGGCGCATAGACTACATGAAGCACGGCGAGCCCAGCCTCAACGTGTTCGGCTACGAGCCGGACCGCCTCAAGGAGAAGCTGGTGAAGACCGGGCGCAACGTCTTCGTCTCCGAGAATGTGTTAGAACAAGCCGCCAGGAAGGATGTACTACATCCTGACGTGTACATTAAGAAGAACTACATCAGGAAAAACGCCCTCGACATGAATTCCGGCTCCATCGATTAGCAGAAGACTTTAAAATTTAAATTTAAAAAATATAATAAAAATAAGATTTACCAATTACCATAGTCTCACATCCCGTACCTACGATTGTAATAAACATCAATTTGTTAGAGTTTTGTTTTTATCCTCGTCTTCATCTGAATCTGATCAAAGCGGTATGCTATTACCTCTTTTATTTTCCATCTTCAGTAATTTTATACCTTCCGAACTTCAATATGCGTATCATTTGTATGATTTTTTTGTCAGGGGAAAATCATCAAATGACTTCTCCCGCCCAGGGTTGGGCGGTAGGGTGTGACAGACTCTTACTGACTATCTCCGTCTCTCGTTTATTCTCCTGCTCTGGACCGAGGCTGCGGTGCCTCATTGCGCTTACCCCGCAACCTCTGCGGTGGTCTATTGGTTCTTTGAGGCAAACGCGGAACGCTCCAAGCCATACGCTCGGGTGTGGATCTGGTCATCCGGCGAGCTACCCTTATTGGCCTTCCGCAGAGCCGCGCTTACGGGGGTCGGATATCGTATCTCGATCCCCGACGTCCGGAGTGTCGGTTGCTGCGGCGACCATATTCTGTATGCTGGTGACTTGAAGCTATGCTAATGTGGACAGTCAGTTGAGTCTAATACCATCATGACGGTCAAAGGTGACATAGCAGCCATTAAGAATTAGTCGGAAAGTTTTGGCAAAAGGGTAAATCCTCTTAAAAGGCAAAAAATTATGGGGAACTTCTTCTGCTAACCCAAATCCACTGAGCAAATTTATCGGCTGTCCTCTTTGATAATACCATTCCATTCCACTTAGTGGTGAGGTTAAGGATCTGAGCCTGTACATTGATAGTCATATGATGAAGTGGCATGCACTGGTTACTAGTGTATATGTATAAGGAGCGGACACTATATCGACTGAAGAATTTGCTTGCATTTGTTACCAAAGCGATGCTGGCGGAGGCCTTGGTTTCTTTTCTATTATAAATTATGCCCGAAATAGTATGTTAGTTACTATGACCTGAATGGTGATCTCCTCAATAAACTTGACGATTTCTTAATAACTGCAATGAATTCGTTTTCAACCTGCGTAAATATGATCATGTTTCTGCACATCATCATACGCCAGTACGGGGAACAAAAGGCGTTAACCACTCTGTGCTCTTTCCTTGACTCCTCGCCACCTTTGCGCCTCGTTATCCGTCTTTTGACTTTCAATACCTACACGTGCGTTCATGTAATTGAAAGTCATACAGATTACTGTATGCTCGCTTGTAGACCCATCCCATAAAGAATACTGTTATTTGAGTATGTATGTACCTATGTATATTATATCGGTAACATTCTATCTACTAATCCAAAGATTACTGATTATGTTGCGGAACGCAGTGTTTTATCAATTTACAGGTGACAATACTTAGCATTAGATAGTTAGTCTTACATTATATAGCCCCTTTATTTATACCTATTGGCAGTTGTAGACAATCAATGACGATATAACCACTGTTACCTACATCCTCTATACTTTCACGGTTATATCCTGTATGGGTAACCTTTGACTGCACGGGTTGCGCGGTGGCTGGACGACTGGCTGCCGCGCAACATGCCCCGGGCTCAATTCCCGCACGGAACAACTCTTTAAGATCCATAAATTGTTCAAATAGTTTTGAATCTGGGTGTGATGTGTATGTGCAATGCACCCATGACATAGGAACAAATCCTAAACCTAATACTAAACCTTTAACTTATAAAAATCTCTTTAATAACCGCCCGCTTCTGCTTCGTATAACCACCTCGGCGTCAGTCATTTGTTATTACTGACACTGAGCAAACCTTTACAGTACCGTCAATGTACTTAGCTATTTCTATGTTTTCAGCTCAACTTTTCTTAAATTTCTTTTTTAACCCGTGATATGCCCGGAACACAGAGCTACGCGAGACACAATGTGCTTTCTATTGTATCTCATATACTGGCAGATGACAAACACAGCAAAAAAGAGTTATCGGAATCAGTGTTAGGTACCGTTCACGCGTAATATCATGACCGAGGAAAATTTTGATGCATTTATTATATGTCTCTTACTCCAGCCCGCAGCTTCGCCCACGTTGTACCTGTGTTGATGAAAAACAGCATATACTTAGGTATATTAATCCAGAGGATCACCTATCTTGATACAAAATCGTTCTGGCCGTTTTTGCGTGAAAGAATATTGAATATACATTTTTCACATTTGTTATATTAGTAGGATAAACAGACTAGACGTACCTACGACCTTTGTATAAAAAAAACTGATATATTTTCTCTAATGGCTTTACATTTATGTACCGAAGTATCTAGAATGAAATGTGTTCTATTCCTAAAGAAAGAAACAAAAACAAAGTGACCGAACCCTGTGCTTGACCTATACTGGATGTGGTATTCATTATCTACCACGGACCACTAACAGCTTGTTACTGGCTGCAGATAACGACTCGTTATCAGACGATATTAATGTAGTGGCAGCATTCACTTGTACTTTATCAGATACACAATGTTGAACTAACCTACCTAATAATCACATTATAATATCATACATTACTTAAAACATAGACAGAGTTATTAAATTGGTTTTGAACTCAAATAGCAAATTTGGTTCCAAATGAGCATAATAATGAATAACATTGATAGTAAATTGGTGCGCCTGTCCGTATGTTAATAGCACGGTACAGACAAGCACGCTTAATCTCTCGGTGTTTAAAAATAGGCGCTATTTTTTGCTGAGATGCTCTTTAAATTAATAGAACTGTTTATGGAAATGTAAATAAACAAATTACTTACATTTTTGCTACACTATTTTAAAGGTATATCCAACCTACATACTTACAAGAATTTTACTATCATCATTTATATTACAATCGCAAAAAGAGATACCCACACAGTCACGTAAAATAATCCTCTACAAAAATAATCGCGTGCTATTCCCACTATCTCTATAATATCTACGAAAAAATAGGTACGCAACAAATGTAAACAAAAATAGAATCTATGTCTAGTGGTTGAGAGTCCAAGTTTAAACAAGTTGTTATTATTAATAATTTTAATATGCGTAAACGTTGAGAGAAAACATCTTTATCGTGTAGTTTGTGTGTGGACGAGCATAGAGGACAGACGTTAGCGATGTCGCGACCCGTTCTATCAACGCATGTGTTGGACACATCGACGGGAAGGCCTGCAGCGGCGCTGTTTGTTGAATTATACAAGAAAAAAGAAAATTCCTGGGCTCTCTGGCACAGCACAACAACTACCAGTGATGGCAGAATACAGTTTCCGTTCACGTATGACTCCATGTCCGGGGGAACCTACAAGTTGATGTTTAAAGTTGGTGATTATTATAAAATGCTTGATAAGGAGACGATATATCCTTTTGTTGAGGTATGTAGATCCTGTTTATTTATTATGTCTTGTTTAAGATAGTCGATAACTTTGTTTCGGAATATAGAAAGAACATAAATAATTCATTTAAAGCTGAATGTTATGGAAGTTATTTGAATAAATTAAAGCGTGGTTAGATATAATTTAGCCTGTCGGTTTGTTATTACTAAGTTTCTGTATTATAGGAACCGAGCAAGTGCATGTCTACAACGTCTAATCCTAAGGTTTACCTACCTATAAAACCGTATCGTTATTTTTATACCCGTATTAAATCACTTTGTAAATTTATTGAAATCTTTACGACCAGTTTGTGTTCATTCAATATCAAAATTTTGGTAGTAAAAATACGTAAAGCATTTATCATAGGTAGGTAGCTATTTTTAATAGCTATCTACTTAGCAGGTAAGCACTTAGCTTAACATTCGTTTTTTAAATAGGTATCTACTTAAAAACATATTTTAGTCCATAGAATCCAGCTACAAACATTGCGAAAATAATTAATTATTTGCTTTGTACTTAAGCTACTACCTACCTACTTAACAATTATGGTCTGTGAATGTCTAACTACATACAAAAATCTATATAAAACATACAAAAATTAAAATTTAGTACAGCAACTCTTCTGTAACTTTTTGGTGTAGCGGGTGTAGGTACAAGAGCGCCGCCGATTGCTTACCATTGGGTGACCCATTGTTTGCAGACTTAAGTATTCCATTAAAATTCAAGTGTTGTTATTCCTCTGGTGTTGAGACTGCAGTATCTACCTGACTACTTAAGCGGAGACTTATGAGATTCTTTCGGAATATCTACGATTTATTTTGATACTTAGGTCTAGTGGTCTAGTCGGATGCTCCTTCTCGCCCTGGGTGGCGGGAGGTCATTATAAGTACCTACCCATGTTACCAACTTGATAAACAGAAGACTTTCTATGGTCGTTACAATGCAATTTCAGTGCTTATTCATATGACCGAAGTAACAACAAAATCTCTCCAATTTTACGATTGTCATCTCTCATAAAAAGGTCAGATGTTAGCGGCCTAACCTATTTAATCTAGATACCATTCATTTTGTTTCAATGAGTAAAATTTAATTATAATTGAATCATTTCGATCAACTTAACCTTGACATAGCAGATTAGATATCATTTATTTTAAATAGGTAGTATCAAAACATTTGTTGTTGCTTGCCTCTCCGCTACGTCAATGAAATAAAATAAATAAAGAATAAAAATATCTTCCTGACCTCATGTCTTATCCCAAGTTTAATTTTTGATTACATGATCTGTTGATTTTGAGATTCCCTGAAATATCTTGTAGGTACAATATTGTCATCAAACTTTAGACACTAAGTACCTACTCTTTTCATTGCAAAGCATTTACTAAGCCCGACATTGATATTTAGGTAATCTGTTTAGTAACCCCACTCTTTCTCATTCCAGATAACATTCAACACAAAAGACGGCGAACACTACCACATACCACTACTGCTGAGCCCGTACGGATATTCTACTTACAGAGGAAGTTAAACTAGTAATACAATAAACTTTATTTTTTACATTCAAAGATTTTTATTAATAAACAAAACTTTGTTCTACCTAGTTTAAAAAACATCTGAATTTTGAAATCGGATATTCGTTAGTCTCTAACGTATCTCGTTACCTAGGATGCAACCTTTGAGGTCGTGTGCAAGGGCCACAAGAAGATTGATTTAAACTTCTGAATAAAACTTTAATTAAAGTTTCAGTGATGTAGAGGTCGCTAACGAAGGCAGAACTCTTAGTTATAAATAAAAGACACCAGTAACGGTCAATAAAGTAAAATAAAATACATTTTATTTATACATTATACATAGAGACGCTTAATAAAAACTTAAGCAATTTAAAAACCTGCAAAATTATTTGTAACATGTTATTTATTAACTACTTCTCAAGTCCACATTCTTCATCTACAACATAGTTATGATTTTAACGCTAGGATAATATAAAAACGTTACGTTACGCCACGCAACCTCCACATTTTTATTGATTCACCAGCGAGGTAATATTAATTGTCTATGCTAATGGAAGAAAAGTGTATATTTATAGTTGAGTAATTAAAAAAAATCTTTAAAAAAGATTATACCTCACAAGTTACAATTGATACACGGTTGCTTAATTAATATGTTTGTCACCAGTCAAAACTGGCCATTCGTTTGTATTTTGTCATAGTTCCTATAAAACTGTACAATAACTGAGCGGGCTCAAACAGGAACCTACCACCTTCTCACAGAGTACCAGTTTTTAGTTTCCTATAACATCATGTAACTACGATTTCTGGGTAAGTGAAAGTCCTAGACGCCAACACTGTCTATGTTATTTTACGATGGCGCACTTGTACAATTTCTACATGTTCCAAAAGGTATTTCCCGAACTTAAGCTTAACTATAGAAAATCAAAAAATATTTATAACATTGGCAACAATGTGGCATGAATTAGTTACTCGGCAGAACGTAACGTGTAGGTACGGTTCCTGTGGTAGACCTAAACTAAGTACTAACGCAGTTATACAACAACTGAATTCTGTTGGACCGCTCACAGTCTCTACATTGGAAAACGATAACATAGTTTCTATAAAATAAATTAAAGTACATAGCTCAATATTAATTAATTAATTATATTATTTCCATTATTCTGCTATTTGCAATTATTGCGTTTCTTAATCGTTGATCATTGTTTAATCTATACAGTAACTAAGTTGCAATAAGTTTAGAATAACATGACAACCTCAATAGTCACCCCAGTTAGGTATGCAAGTCTTGCAGGAACCTAGACGAGTTTCTATTTAAGCTAGCTTATCACCCTGCCACAATTACTAACTAGACTGCCAATTAGCCTAAAATTTATAACAAACTAAAAATAAATGCAATGAGTTTCATTGTCTTTAAATATATGAATATATTGTATAACAATTCAACTACCTATGACATAAAATAACTAAACATTTCGATATAATTCTTTAAAATATAAATAAAAATAGACTTTACATTTATGAGCTAGATTGGAGCATATAAGGTAAACGCTAAGAATTGCTTTAAGTTTGAATCTCACAATCGGTGTTCTACCTACACTTAACTACGAGTATACAGGTTTGTAACAATGTTTGGCAACTCGCTGCGGGATCTGGCATGTAGTCTCTGTAAGGTAAATGGTCATATTCATCAGTAAACGGCCGTGGGTCGGTCTACACACCGTTTCTTCATACACAACACTACAGGCACAGTCTATCACATTTCTGTCCAATGTCCTGTTTCTTCATCACTTCGACTTGTACAGACCTATGACGTATGGCGTTAACGTTTTTAGCAAATAGTTACTCGGAACTTCTTCGCAGTAACATTCATTCAAAGGGAAATTATATTGATGGAATAAAATATTTTTATGGGTAGCATTCTTCAACGACATTATCCTTGAACACTACCTAGTTGAAAAGGTCAAAGATCCATATTAAATTTTATTACAGCCAATTACAAATCAATACTACCTGCTTTATTTCAACAAAAAAATATTTCAGCTTATTAATACCTTTTGTGCTAAAAGAAATAACTGTTATCCTGATCCTATCAATCTAAATAAGTTCAAGCAATGAGACATCAAGTTGAACAATGCTAAAAATGCCAATCACCATCTTAAAATACATTTAATTTGCTAAACAAGTAACAATAAACAGTCTAGTGAACCTCCTGCAAAATGGCTTGATGAGTTGACCAAGGTGTATTTAATCGACCCTGTCTGTATCCTTGATTATATATCATTACCTGAGTACAGCTGTGAAGAAAACAATATTAGGATACATGTATAGTGTGACTGGCAGATTCAATACTTACCATTTTGGATGTCGTGATTTCTGAGTGACGACCCTCAGAAGAAGCTTTGAGCGCCAACATCTAGTGTAGTGAAATCAGAATCAAACCATTAGAATCTAGGTATTGTTGTATACCAATGTACCACAACCTTGGACTTGATTCACATTAACTATAGTCTTAGAGCACAAGCAATCTTCTAGACTTCTCTTTAAACATGAGCCACATCATAGACAACTGTACAACTCAAACCTAATACATAGTCACATTTGGGTAAAACATTAAGTGCACATATTATACATTTTCAAGTCTTGTATTAAAATAATTGCAAATGAAGAAATCTTCAACACCTGACAATTATTATTTTGTTTTTAACAACATAAACATGTGACTGACCTGCAATCCAAAACCTGCAAACAAAATATTGTTAGACAAAATAATAAAGTTCAGACCCACCTATTTCCCTTCCTCCTGTCCGACAACCTCCTTGTATCTTGCAATCATAAGCTTTTTAACAGTGTCTCTGTATGTTTCCCCGGGGGTTGGAGTGTAAATACCCCTCTTCTGGCCGAGCCCTGCTAGACTCGGTCGCTGTTCAGCTTCAATGGGAGCAATCCTACCTTGCTCTTCTTTACCTAGCCCTCTGCCTTCTGACCAACCCATCTTTTGTAGCATCTTGCCTCCAATAGTGTCGACGACTGATGGTGGAGGATGTGGCGCCATTGGAGGAGGCATGGAGTCAGGCGGTTCGTATCGCTTGCGTATAATAGGTGTTTCGTCTTCACCAAATTTCATTCGTCTCTCTGCTGCCCTGTCTCTGTAGCCATTCATCTGTGGGATCAGGTCGTTCTTCTTGCGGAACTCAGCCAGGTTCTGTTTGTGCAGATCTGACAGTGATTTGTGTTTGTTGAGCACGTCAGCAGAGGGGAAACGTCGCTTACAAATGAGACAGGTTAATTTGCTCCAATCTATAATACCTTCGTCACTATCAAATGTGTTTTCAGTATCAGACACCTTTTTCATTAGAAAATCATCTCCAGTGGGTGGAGGAGATATCTCCCTGACATGTGTCAGGGACGGACCTGAACCTAACACAGAAAATCCTATATCAGCTGATCCCTTACTGGCTCCTACATCTAAGGGCTGTTCCATAACAATATTACTCCTAGCATTCTCTTTCTTTTGGTTCAAAGTCCTAGCCCACCTCTCCATGTCCTTAGCTATCTTTTTGGCAACTTTGACTTTATCTTCTTTGTCTTTTTTCTTCTTTTCCTCTGGCTCTTTCGCGATAGTATTCTCCGTGGTGGCTGTAGGTGGGTTTGGCAGTTTGGGCTGCTCTGTGTTCTGATGTGCTTGTGTTGCAGCTATGTAAGTATTACTGGCAGCATCCCAGTACATGTATTGGCTAGTTTGGCTGTTATAGAAGTATTGACTAGTACCATCATAGTACAAGCCTGTGGCTGGGTCATAGTAATACCCAGAAGTCTCATCATACATAAAAGTTCTAACATCTGGGGGACTATACACAGTTTTCCCATCACCAGTGGGAGCTTTAACTGAAGGAGCCGTTTGTGCAGTAGAGGTCACAAACACGGGAACACTTACAGGAGTCCACGCCAGGTGGCGAGCTTGGGCTGCAGATATGGCTGACTGTGCCACAGCAGCGGCTGCATTGACTCTGTCTGCCTCAGACATTGCCTGAGCTGACGAGTTATAATTAGACATTTGAGAATAGTAAGAAGAGTAATCTGCACTGGGAGGTTTAGAAATCTTTTTGGGTTCATTATAGAAACTGACTAGAACTTCTCTTCCATCAATTTCTAGAGGAGGCTGCAGAGAAGCAAGCTCAGAGTGTGCTGCTGTAGAGTCAGCAATGGAATTGAAATTAATATAAGCCAAACACTTGGATGCTCCAGTTAGAGTTTCTCTTCCAATAGTGATGCCTGCAATAGAATCTAAGACAGTCTTTGAGCACCGTTCTTTTATAACTTCTAATATTTTTTCCTCTGTTGTCAATGCATCCAACCTTCTGAACAGCAGTCGTTTTGTAATACCAGCACTTTCTGACAACAGATTCCGGTCATTTTCGCCTCCATAAACAATGCCATCTGACCTCTTTCCTTGACAGTTTCGCCTGTAGCACACCTGACGCCGTTTAAAGTTGTACAGTCCACACTTACAGAACCAATCCCCCGGGGACGCATTGATAGCCTGGTTGTCGTCATGTTTGTCTCTGCCCTCGTATTTATTGTCGTACTCTAAGTCCATCCGGTCGCGACTGTTGGAGCGGCTGCTAGACCTAGAACTAGCTTTGCGCTCCATTTCACTAATGTTGGGCGGGGATGGCGGTGCCGGTACGTCACGATCACGGTCATCGTACCGCTTGGGCGACCTGCGACGGTCACGGGGTCTGTCGTACCGCTCGCGACGGTAGCGGTCGCGGCGCTCGCGATCCTCGTCCCTATCGCGGTCGTAGCGGTCGCGGTCGCGGTCGAAGCGATCGTGGTGATGGCGCTCAGCGCGCGGCTCCCGGCGCTCGGGGCTCGGGCTCCTCCGCGACTCCCACACGGGCGAGCGCGGCCTGCCCTCCGCCCACCTGTCGTCGTCGCCCCATCTCGTGTTCCTCTCGTCACGGCCTCGCCACGACATCGCATACGCCTGTGAACATCACCCGTACAAATAAAGCGACTGTACTCACAAACCGTTCGACGCAGCAGTCCCGTTTCCTCCATGTTGGTTGGCCTACAATCGTTCTCAAACCGTTCAATAACCTTTCTCCTCGCCGTTCTATTGTTTACCTGCGCAGTAGCCACTTAGAAGATACTATATGCCGTTAATAATACGCGATTAACAAGTTACAATGGAATAACACTGAAATAGAGGACTGAATAAACTCAATTTCTTATTCTTTACTGCAAATTATACTCGAAAGCATAGAGTACGCATCACGAACGCCATGTTTTCTAAAGCACTAGTGATGTCATTTACTGCGTATCTGCTGACATGACGTATTGTAATGAAATTGACATTTACTAAATAGACGACTACGAGTGGCGTAAACTAAACTTACTAAATGTAGTTTTTAGTTTTCTAAATAATTTTACAGACACTGAGTAAGTAAAACCATTTTTTTATACAGTACATTAGATAGGTATTTTATTTTTTTGCCCTTACCAATCACGGGACCACAGAGCAGCTACGCCCTTTACACTATTTTAATCGAAATAAAATGGGACACCTACTGTACGGGTATTGAGTAGTTAACTCCGTACACTGATTTGTCGTGAAGATTTGTAAGTTGAGTTAGTATAGGTAGAGAAACACTTTTCCACTTAAATAGACACGTTAAGTATATTTATGTAAAAGTAAATTACAACAGTGGAAGGCGATTATTTCTCTTAGTTGTTGATAGCTACTAAGTTGTAAGTTTACTATATTATAATATGTCCGTCATCTCATTTTATTATGCGGCAGTGCGGGGCGCCTCGTTGGCCGAAAGTAGGTTGACGAGTAAGCAAGAAAAATGTACGGCGATGAGACCGTACATATTGGCAACCCCCTAAAGAAGCAAAATTGAGTAGAGAGAGAGAGAAAGAAACGCCTTTACAAAATCAAAAAAATGAGTAAAAAAGTAAAAATAAATGTAAAATAAGTAAAATGAATTAATTAAAAGTAAACGCAATGTTGTCTTGATGTCCTTGACGTTGAACATCGCAACCGTCTGTGGGTGACCGTTGGTTATCTTCTCTGACACTTTGTTGTTGAGATCCCATTGGTTGAAGCTCGATATCTTCATGTATTGGCTTTTTATTTTTCTTCCTTGGAACTCGTGTTTTGAGTACCATGCAGTATTTTCTTGTCATAATCAACAGGAAAGTGATGACAGCAATTGTTAGCAAAAGGTAACAAATTACATATTGATGTACGTCATGGTCTGTGATAGTGGATGGTAGTTTAGGCTCGTGCTCTTCTTGGAACCGAAGCTTTTTGTCAATCTCCGCGAAGTCGTTATTCTTGAGGTGGAACAGATCATGTGGCGTGTTATGTAGTGTCACGTTAACAATGTTGTTTATCGGTGAATTCAGGTGCAGTACGTGCATGTCATAGTTCACATTGAGGTTACTGTTGTACTGATTATGTGAAGTGATGGTGAGATCTTTTGATCGCAGTACGCATCCTTGATCCAAAGTTACTATAGCCGTTGATGTGATTGTCTGCGATATTACGTCGTTATCGCAAACTGTACGTAATTCGCACCTTCCGCAACAAACAACAAGCCAGCTGTTTGATTCACGTAACTTGATCCAGTCCTCCTCGCATGACACGCTATGTACGTCACACGGTGACGTAGAAGTACGGTGACCCAGGAGTTTTGCTTCGCACGGTGCATTTTTGTTATGTAAGTTGAAGACTGGCATGTTAGCGGTGCAAATGAAGTTATGTTTTTGTCCTTTAATACACTGCTTGACATCTTCATCTTTTAATGAGATATAAGAATTCTTTTCAAAGTTTACGGCAATGTACTGTGAAGATAACTGCATCTGTTTGTAATTCGAGTCTCTCTTGAATGGTATAGCAATGGCCCGATAATATGTGAACTCCTCATCCGATATTAAGGGAATGTGAACTTCGAACATAAAGTAGTTCATTGTTATTCTCGCTTTCACGTACAACAACTTGTAAAGTTCCTTAATATCTTCTTTGATATTTTCTGTTGGCAATGACAATGTTCTCGGTAATTTGCCGGCTATGTCTTCTAGTTGTTTTACAAGATTGACTGGTGGTATCAAGTGCACGTCCATATGCCCACTGTATACATTTGTGAGAGTATTCAGAAGCATGGTTTGAATTTCTCTGAGATTTCGTAGCAGTAGGGATGCTGTGAGCGCCGCGGAGTTGAAGTAACTTGTTGCCATCGCTATCTGTATTTCAGTTTCAATGCTGACTAGGTTCGTCTTAGTTTCTTCCATGAACCTTTCTATCATTTTACATTGAAGCTTGATGTTAGCATCGTTCTTCTTCAATACGTCATTTTGCAGTTGCATAATCGACGTTTGATTTTTTGCCAATTCACGTAAATAGTTTTCGTTTTGTTGTATCGCTTCAATGTCTTTGTGGTATTTGTTAGCAAAATTTTGGTCTAAAACGCCGAATAAGCTGTTTGCTATCATGCCCACTCCGTCAATCAGGCCGCGCTTTTTGCGCGATGATAATTGCTTGTGAGGGGCCAGCAGAATTGTATTGTAGAAGTTGAGTAGGTCCATCTCATGGGAAAGTTGATCAATTGTAGGTTTGCAGTAACTTTGGTGGATCTTCTCGCAAAGGCCATACACACCGTTGATGTAACTGTCAATGTGTTGAATGCCGTGCCAGTAGTCAGTTAAATTGTAGTACGTAAGCAACGTCCATTCATCGTGAATCAGTTCAACCTTGCCAACGGTGTCATAATAAATAGGTCTCTCAGGTTCCAGGTTGGTAATTTGAGTGCCTGACCTTTGTTGGGAACCATCTGATCCATTCACAAGTATCAACATTGTGAAAAGAGACATAAATATGTTTGTAAGGCATTTTTTCATAGCTGGTATTCTTGTGGAGGTTTTTTCAGACGTCTCAGCATTTCGTAAGTCTGCTTTACTTTCTTCGTAACCTTTACTGTCAGTGTTGATCGGCAGAATGGATAGTTTTACGATGGGTCGTTTGATAACACCATTTTGGGTTTTTAAGGTTGTCACTCGGACATATCCGTCCGCTCCAGGGTGAAGTTTCAGCACCCGTCCCATGGCCCATTTTCCTGGGGGCAAATTATTGTCCCGGACTAATACGATGTCCCCTTCCCTTAAGTTTTTTCTTGGATTATTCCATTTACTGCGTGTTTGTAGTTGAGAAAGATATTCGCTTGACCAAGTCTTCCAAAACTGTTGGTGCATGTGTTCTGTTAGCTGCCATCGGTTTCTTAGATTTTGTTTGTTTTCATCAGTATAGTCAGCACGTGGTAAAGTCATTGTTGGTCCCCCCGTCAGAAAGTGGCCTGGTGTCAGGTAGTTATAAAATTCTTCGGGGTCTTCAGTGAGAGGGCAGAGCGGCCTGGAGTTCATGCAGGCCTCTATCTTGGCAAGCAGGGTAGTGAATTCTTCGTACGTCAGTTTTTGGTCTCCTAGCACTCGACGAAGATGATACTTCATCGATTTGACCGCTGCTTCCCATAGTCCACCAGCCGTCGGCCAGGCCGGGGCATTAAAATGCCATTGAACTCCCATGCCTGCGATGTTGTTGAAGAAGTCAGGGGACAAGATTTGCTTGAAGTCTTCAAATTCTTTCTGAAGCATTCTTGATGCACCGATGAAGTTTGTTCCGCAGTCTGAGTAGACGTGACTTGGTGTACCACGCCTGGAACACATTCTCTGGAAGGCTGCTATGAAGGTGTCAGTACTTAGGTCCGATACAAGTTCGATGTGCACAGCCTTTGTTGCCATGCACACGAATATGCATATATATCCCTTAGAAGTACGTACTCCTCTTCCTTTATTGAGTTTGACTTCGACGTGTCCTGTGAAGTCAACTCCGGTGTGGGTGAACGGTCGTGACGGTGTTACTCGTTGTGGTGGGAGGTCTCCCATTAGTTGGTTAAGTTCCGAAGGCCTGTGGCGGTGACAGCGCACACAGCGCCGAAGTCCAGCTTTTACAGCTCTATTGCCGCCAATGATCCAGTATCGTTGTCGAATATATGCTAAAGTTAGCCTGGCCCCACCGTGTAAAGTCGTGAGGTGAGCCTTTTGTATCAGAAGTTCAGTAAATCGCCCACCCTTAGGTAGAATAACTGGATTTTTCATTTCAAAGGATAAACTGGAGTAGTTCAGTCGACCCCCAACTCGGATTATGCCTTTGTCGTCCAGATATGGTTTAAGTTTATAAATGTTGCAATTCGACGAAATATTTTCTTTCTTCATTAATTGTTTGTATTCTTGCGCAAGTTCCGTTCGTTGCACATATTTTATTATTAGTTCCTCAGCATTGCTTAATTCGCAAAAACTGAGGCAAACGGTGTCACGTTTTGTGCTATTACGTGCATTTCCGAGAAATCGTCGTATCCATGCTACAATCCTGATTGTTTTGGTCAATGAACTGCAATTATTTAATAAGTTATGAATACAATTATTATGACTTGAATTTTTTTTTGCGTTCATTTTCGCTTGGCTTTCGCTGCCTAAGTTAGTCGTAAATGTGCATGTTATGTTTTCTTCACGACTTTGTTTTTGGAGTGTAGTCAGAAATGTAGGGCCTTGCCACCACAAGCTGAAGGTTGTTAGCTTTGATAGTGTTAATCCTCTTGAGGCACAGTCTGCGGGGTTATCTTGAGACTTTACATAGTTCCATTGCTCTGCTGGTATGCATCGTCGAATCTTTGCAACTCGATTGGCGACGTATTTTTCTCTCTTAGATGTGTCCCCCTGTATCCAGGCTAAAACCACTTGAGAATCGCACCAAACGGTCGTGGTGATTTCGAACTCATTCAGCGCTTCTTTAATTTTTTTGATGAGTTGCGAAAGTAAAAGTGCGCCACATAGTTCAAGTTTCGGTAATGTAATAGATGATAGCGGTGCTACTCTTGTTTTAGCAGCAAGTAATGTTATAGTGGCCTTGTTTTGTTCATCTCTGACACAGCTGTAAACCACGCAGGAGTAAGCTTTCTCACTGGCGTCGCAGAATCCAAATAGTTCGATCTTCTGCTCCATTGAACCGAGCCAGCGCTTAACATTTATGTATTTTACGTTGGTTATGTCAGCTCTAAGTTTCAGCCATTTATCTGCTATATGCAACGGTAACTGATCATCCCAATCAAGTTTGTTGACCCACACTTCTTGAAATATAATTTTTGCCGCGATAGTTATCGGCGATAGCCAACCCAGTGGATCGTAAAGTTGCGAAATTTCAGAAAGCAGTTGCCGTTTGGTTATTTTCGGTAGACATTTTTCTTGAAATTTCCAGTTAAAAACAAATGTGTCGGCCCGCGGATTCCAACCAAGTCCTAGAGTTTTCATGGTTTCATCTTGCTTGAAATCAAAAGTGATCCTGCTTGAAATCTGGTCACCCTTTAAATTCTTTAATAATGTTGGTTCATTACTGGACCACTTGCGTAAATTCATCCCGGCTCCTTTTAACATTTCGATAAGTGATGTTTGGAGTTCTAGGGCCGCATTCAGTGAGTTGTGGCCGCTGATGACGTCGTCGACGTATGCTTCATTAAGTAGTACTTTGGCGGCCGTGGGGTATTTGTAACCGTCGTCAAAGGCAAGTTGTTTGATTGTTCTCATGGCTAACCACGGTGCGGACTTAGTGCCATAAGTAACAGTACACAGTTGATACTCTTGCAATTTATCTGACGAATTAGGTCGCCAGATAATTTTCTGCAAATGTTGTTGTTCCTCAGACAGCCAGATGCATCGGTACATTTTCTCGATATCCGCTGTGAAAGCGTATTGGTAAGTTCTCCATTTTATTATGAGTTCTTGGATATCTTTTTGTAGGTTGGGGCCTTTTTCTTGTAAGCTGTTTAGGCTGTATCCCGTTTTAGTTTTCTGAGATGCATTGAAGACTACTCTGAGTTTTGTGGTAGTAGACTCTTCTCTAAGTACTCCGTGGTGTGGTAAAAAACATTCAATGGTTGAGGTTGAAGTAGGAATGGGTTTCGTTAGCTTCATGTGGCCCAACTCTTGATATTCCTTGAGGAAGTTTTTGTATAATAGTTCAAGTCGACCATTTCTTTGAAACTTTCTTTCAAGCTGCAACAATTGTGATACTGCGATATGTTTTGATTCTCCGATCTTATGTTGAAAATCCGGACATAAGGGCATCTTCACAATGTACCTTCCATCTGAATCACGGCGAGTCGTTTCCTTGTAGTAAGCTTCGCACTGATCCTCTGGTTCTTGATCAGTGTTTTTTATGGTGACTTCTTCACTCTCCCAAAATTTTGCTATTTCAGATAAGTCTAGGAGAGTGACGTTACACTTAAAAGTTTCTAGTTTTCCACACAAAATCCATCCCAGTTGTGTCTGTTGCGCAACGGGTGACCTTGGGGTGCCTTTTAGTACTCCATCCTGGATAATTTCGGCATAAACGTCAGCTCCAAATAAAATATCAACAGATCTTGAAATATTAAATTCGGGGTCGGCTAGTTTTATGTCTTTTAAATACGACCACTCTGGTCGTTCAAATGTGTTGTTTGGGAGTTTGTTGATAAGTTTTTTCATAATCAAAGCTTCAGTGTTAAAAGTATACTCCGAGTGGATTGATTTGCATGTTATGCTTAGTTGTCCCTTACAGTCGCCTGAGACGGATCCAACTCCTGATATCTTTGCAGTTAATTTGTTTCTTGGTAGTCTCAGAAGTTGTGCTGCATTTTCAGTGATTAGGTTGACTTGTGAGCCCTGATCTACAAGCGCACGCAGGTTTATGTAAGTCCCATCTACCGTCATGACCTTAACTTGGACAGTTGTGAGTAAAACTTCCATGTTGTTGGCAGACAAATGATTAGAGCTCGCTGTTCCAGTTTCTTTCGATGGTCGTTGACCTGAACGTTGATTTTCCGTACTCGTTGAGTTTGCTATTTTATTATGAGATTTGTTATAATGCAATAGCGTATGATGATTCATATTGCATTCTTTACAAGTCTTCACAGAATTGCAGGTTTCGTTTTCGTGTCGAAATAGGCAGTTTTTGCATAGACGCAGTTTTGCAACTATGCTGTTTCGTTGCTTTGTATCCGAGTCAATAAACTGCGGGCATCGCATCAAAACATGATTATTTTTGCAAAGAGGGCATTGCCCGTATGAAGTATGGTAAGTTTTGAGTTGCCATTTTTTATGCTCGTAATTTCGAGACGCATGTTTTTCAGTCCCAGCCGCCTTTTCTGCGCTCTGTGACTCTTTCTTGGAACTTTTCATGGTTTCAAATGCTGTGAATTGATTTTCTAAGAACGTCAGAAATTCTTGTAGTGTAGGCACTTCTCTGTTGTCCTGCAAACTCTTTATATACTCATTGAAGGTGCCACAGTCTAGTTTCTGTGCCATCAAGTGCACAATCATGGGATCCCAACTAGTGATGTCAAAGCCGATGTTAGTTAGGCCGTTCAGACATTCTGTTGTAACGTCATGCAGCTTCTTCAAGTTATAAGCGTCGGGCTTGTGTATTACAGGCAACTGCAGCATCGTATTCATAAATGACGAGAATTGTAGTCGACGGTTGTCGTAACGTTGAGTCAGAATCGCCCAACATGACGAGTAGTTGTCAGCGCTAATGCTCAAGTGTTGCACCAGTCTTTCTGCTTCGCCTTTCAGCTTGGTTTTAAGATGCTGCATTTTTTGAGCTTTATTTAATGTTGGGTTTTTGTGGATCGTTTCAAGGAAAAGGTCTTTGAAAGATATCCATTTGTTGTAGTGACCCGAAAACTCTGGGATCTCGATTTTTGGCGCTGATTGTTGATGATGAGCGGTGGACCACATCTTGCTTTTCAATAGTTTTCTCGCTTCGTCATATTTGGCTTCCATGCTGTTGAACATTTCATTGTATGAGTTTTTCGATCCTTTCAGTAAGGCTTCTAGTTCCCAATGAGTGCTGTCAATACGCTCCCACTTCGACTTCAAGATTGCCAAGTAATCGTCAAGTTCCCATTTTTCGCTTACGTTATCAAAATCTATTTTACCCATAGCTCGATCAATGGCCTTAAAGTTACATTCTTGTTGGGTCAGTAGAGTCTTTGTCTTCTCATCAGCTTCTCCCGCCGATAAGTCTGACAGGTCAAATTTCACATTCTCCTCTGCAGCTTGCAATAGCTTTACCATGTCAGCTTTAGTGTTTTCGTACATGATTTTTGTCTTACCGTAGATATCGTCCATAAAATAGTTAATATTTTTATCTTCGATTTCTTGCGACAGTAGTGTATGTCTTGTATTAAAATCCACCCATTGAGCTTCTAACGATGTCAGCCGCTTGTTCAAATATTCTTTTGTTTTTCTTGTTTTGCTATCCTTGTTGTAGTTGTTGCATAATGTTTTGATGTTTTCAAAACATGCTGATTGTAATGCCAGCTTATTCATCTTGAATACAGAAGAGTTCTTCTAGTTGACGAATGCTGTGTTGGTGTAGTTGGATTCAGTGGTTGAAGAGCTTCTAGTTGTTGAAGTTCTTCTGGTAGTTAGTTGAAAGTTTTCTTCCAGTATTCAATGTGCCTGTACTCTAAATAGGTATGTGCGCCTTCTCAATCCAACTGGGGCGACCCGCTTGTGGGAGACCAATTGGACCGATTCGCTACCGTTTCTAGAGACACAAACACACCAAAATACACGAAGGCTCGAAGGACCATAAATGTACGGGTATTGAGTAGTTAACTCCGTACACTGATTTGTCGTGAAGATTTGTAAGTTGAGTTAGTATAGGTAGAGAAACACTTTTCCACTTAAATAGACACGTTAAGTATATTTATGTAAAAGTAAATTACAACAGTGGAAGGCGATTATTTCTCTTAGTTGTTGATAGCTACTAAGTTGTAAGTTTACTATATTATAATATGTCCGTCATCTCATTTTATTATGCGGCAGTGCGGGGCGCCTCGTTGGCCGAAAGTAGGTTGACGAGTAAGCAAGAAAAATGTACGGCGATGAGACCGTACACCTACTTACTACACGACTATCCCTGTATCCAATATGGAAATTCACCCAAGGACAAGACCCAAGTGTTTCGCCATATGTGTGAGGTTACCGGAGGCCCACTTCCTTCCCAATCCTTAAATATCCGAAACCTTTACCCCTAAGAGGAGTAAGAGGCCGGCAACGTACTCGTACAATGCCACCAACGTATCTTGGCGAGTCTGAAGTTAGCTGATTAGCTGCGCAGTACACAATTTTGTTCCTAACTTGCCAAGATACGTCTGCCGCAATGTAACTTCTGTTGGTGTTGCGGCGCGGCATCGACACCCGTAACGGTTGCGGGTGTCCATGGGCGGCGCTGATTGCTTACCATCAGGTTATCGGTTGGCTTGTTTGCCGACCTAGACCGTAAAAAGAGGACAGTCCCCGATTAGTGTGGGACTATAGCGGATAATGGAAACAAGGGATATGGACTGGTATGATGGTAACTATGGAAGGCGAAGGACTAACATGCTGAAAAGTGAAGAAACTGCCACCATCTTTCTACATCTTTCACTCGCCGCCTAAGAACAACTCCACCCTCCAAACAGGATGAAGGCAAGCCAGAGGTGGGAGACCTGTTCCTAGTCATCTATGTATTATCTTTATTGAAATAAACAATTAATTGTAATCCCTAGATAATAGGTACTGAATGTAAGTATGTTCTTCAAGTGAAGAGGCCTTTGCCCAACTGTTGGACATTTACATGCTGATGGTGTAAATACGATGAAGACTGAAAAGTATCATACCAATGCATTTTTATATCCTCCACCTTATCACGAGTTAGGATTTGGATATTGCTCAAAACTTTTCTTAGGAGTCCCAACCTCGACAAAAATTTAAGACATGAAAGGAGTTTGTTTGCGTAGGTATTAATTTTGAAAACTGAAATAATAACAAATGCGAAGGGATCGAATATGATTTATTTTTCTTTAATATTAATGATGACTATGTCATAAATACTAGTGATTTGATTAAATGAATAGCAGAAATCTTGCTTACCTAAATAACTACCTACTGACTACATTGATATAAGCACAAAATTCGAAATGATTTCTATTACATATAGGTATAAATATACTTAATCTAGAATTCCATAATTATGCTAAATAAAAATCAAATTAATCTTACAATCAAAATACACATTTCGGTCTAAATGTCTCGAAATAAAATCTGTGTTCAGTCATTTTATTTAAATATCTAAAGTATCAATAATATATACTGCTGTTACAAGTGACAGTATGTAAATCTAGGTACAATGTTTATACAATTACAACTAGGTGAAGGTACAATAGTTCAACATTAGAAAGCATTTTTTATTCTATGGAATGTCGGCTACATACCATCATACCATGCATGCCATCAACACGATCATATAGGTACATCTATGAAGGTTGGATGTCAGCAACTCTAATCAAGCCGAGATCGAGATGCTCAAGAGCTCAGCTCAAACTTGTGTTACAAAAAATCTAATAATAAACAGACACCAATCTAAGAAGAAGAACACTACACTTAAAATGTCTCTGTCATTACATTACAATCACTGATTGTTGCAAGCCGCGCTGACCCAGGAATCTTACTTGTGTTGGCAACACTGTACACAAGTCCTATTCGAGCGTGTCTCGGCTCGCCAGGAGTGTGACGCCCTGAATCACGGGAGCTAGTACTAGTGAGAACATACGTCTCTCATATGTACTCCAGCAATTGATTTACTCAAACATTTTCTTACTTATTACTTGATGACGCGCCAGCGAATGATTAATAGATTACATAGACATTACTTGTATGACGATTTTCACAATGAATTTTCCATTAGTTCTGAACTTGGTGATGTAGCATGGCAAGTCTGAAGGTCTGCTAGTTCAACGCAATAGCGCGGTCAGGTAATGAGCAAAGCTGATGCGATGAGTAAACAATTAACAGCTGTCGTTGAGCTCCACGTCTTCAGGAAGGTCACCTTCCTGGAAAGGGTAATACTAGTCTCTCCTCCCGGCCACCAAGTGTTCCCGCAGCGTGTTGATCTCACGCTCGATGTTCTCACGAGCGGCAGACTCGAAGCATTCGAATTCCGGAGAGTGGAACAGCTTCGGGATTTGACTAAATTGGTTCAGCACCTGTGAAGATAATGAGAAACAATACAGTCACTACATTGATTTGTTAATTTGAAATGTTTAGGTAAGTGGTCAGGTGGTGACCTTGATCCGCAGCTGGACGTAGTTGTCGTTGGTGAGCTTGGAGTACTCAGCGCGCACGAGCTTGGCGTGTGCGTCGTACTCCTCGCGCGAGGCGGCGAGCACGGCGAGCTCGCAGTCGCCGAAGAGCTGCAGGTCGCGCAGCGGCGCGGGCCCGGCCGGCGACACGACGCGCGCCATGCCCGCGCCCTCCCCGTCGTCCGCGGACTCGGCGTCGTCCCCGTCTCCGTCGCCCTCCCCGTCGTCGTCGGCATCCCCGTCCGCGTCTTCATCTCCCTCTGCCTCCGCCTCGGCGTCGGCATCGTCCTCCCCCTCCCCGGAGTCTGGCTCGTCCACCTCGATGGGGTCGTCGGCCGTGGTCGAGTCTGGCATGTTGGGGTTGTCGGCGGAGTGCGTGGTGGAATCGGGCGGCATAACGTGGGGTTTGGATTTAGCGGCGGAGGCGGAGTCCGCCGGCCCGCTGGCCTCGTTGGTGTCGAGGTCTGTGTCGTGGCCGGGCTCGGGCCCGTCCGTCTCGTGGCCCGCGTCGGCTGCGTCCGAGTCTGCGCCGGAGGAGGAGCTGGAGGAGTGCTCGCCCCCTTCCTCGCTGTGGGGGGAGGACGGGGTGGACGGGGAGCTACAGTTGCCGCCGCCCCACTGCGCCTCGTCATCCGTCAGCAGCGCCAGGATGTATGACGTCAAGTCTTGCTGCAAAATTACAATATTATTCCTTGTGGATTACTTAAGTGATTTTACATCTACATGGTGTACTATACAACTTCCACTTCCATCAATACACGAAATAAAAAAACATAATGCGTGCATGCAATTAAAATGAATGCAAAGAGAAAGATTATAGAATAACATCAGCTTCTTTTATTTTATTTTCAATGTATGTATTGATGAAGTACAATTTTGCAAGTTAATCTTGAAGCAGATATCTTCAACTGATTGAGCTGTTGAATACACATTAAGTAATTTACATAACAATATTCAGTATTATTGACAATGCTTTCAAAACTGCTATTGAAATTCAAAAGTAGACCTCTGACCACAATGTATAACAATTTTCATCTCATTATTACAGAAATTTAAGTGTGGGAGAGCCAAGCTTCGGCACTAATGGGCCGGTTCGACCAGACCAGAGTGATACCACGGCCTCACAGAAAACCGGCGTGAAACAAGCACAGCGTGTGTGTGAGGTTATCAGAGGCCCAATCACTTTCCAATCCCTAAATACCGTTATACCTAAAACGCAGGCAACGTGCTCGTAAATCCTATGATATTACGAGTGTCCATGGGCGGGGCTGATTGCTTACCATCAGGTAATACGTGTGCTCGTTTGCCGACCTACACACTAAAAAAAAGAACTCTTTTGTAAATGATGTGGTAGAGTTGGTAAATAATGTAATGGTTACCCACCGACTGTGGATGTAGTCTCAGCAAGTCGGACAAGAGTTTGACGGTGAGTTCCGATGGAGTATGGCGCAGTACAATAGCAAGCTTGAAGGCCGCGGGTTGGATCACGTCGTCCACTCCTTTGTTGAGCAAGTTCTGCCAGACTCCCGCCTGTAAGCCAGCAATATACATCGCTGTTACAAATAAAAACGAATCAATAAAACCTCTCTGTTATAGGAATAAACTTCGTTATTTATTTTCATGTTGTATTTAACAAGAGTGAGTAGGCATCTCATATACATTCTATTGTTTGTACTTTGTATCATTGCACATAAATAGATGGAGAATGAAACTGCATTTTTGATAGTATACAGAATATAAAAAATATTTTATTTGCAGAACAGGTTCTGCATCTCAAAATTATAAAGAGGAAATATTTGTAAGTTTTTATGTAAGGGGTAATCTTTGGAAACACGAGTCAGATTTCCAAAATAATTTCACTTAAAGATATCTAAAATACACAACATCACACTTTGATGTATAGGAGCCAAAAGCGGAAAACGGCGCGAGAGTCGCTAGTTTAAAATATTTTTAAGAAATATATTTTCACCCAAGTTATACTTAGTTATAAGTCAGATAGCAAGAACTAAAAATAGTACCTGGTAAGCTACACAGTTCCGAAGAGTGTGCCAGAGTGACTCTGGAGGAGAGGCCTCCACCACTTGCTTCCAAGCATCGTCAGCATCAGGCGCTACCAATGTGTTGCAGGCATTCCGCCACATGCGCATGGCGGAGCACCCCTGCGGCTCGCCAGATGTCACTGGTGCACTCAGCACTGATATGAACAGATAACTTAAGAATCAGTGCTTACACTTAACATACCTACATACATTTTTGTGTAGCCACAGGTCAATAAAATTATATGCATGCTCAAAAATCAAAGTCAAAGCAATATAATTAATTTCAATTAATCCTATAAAGAGGCTCTTGTGATACATCAAACTTGGATCGTCAGTCTGTCTGTGAAGTCATCTAATTCCAAAATGTAGATTCAAATGGAAATGAACAAACAAGAAACAACATTTTAACTTTTTTTAAATTCAGTCACAATGTTGGATCTTTGAATTCATAATAGAATTATTTGATGCCATAAAATATCAAATTTGTATAAGAATTAATAATATATTCTTTGCTGCAGGCATTAGTACCATAAAATACCAATTATTATTAGATATACCACCCAACTATTAGGTAGTCCACAATTGTTCCACAAGCAATGTAGTAGGGCTATGGACCTTAAGTTTCTAATTTATTTCCACATATTTATTTAAGCAGCTCTTAAATCTATACTAATATTATAGAGGCAAAATTTTTAAGTTTATAAGTGTGTATCTTTGTTACTTTGTATGTAGGGGGTAATCTTTTGAACCGCTGGTTGGATTTACACTTTCACTGATAGATAGCTACGATGTTCCTGAGAATCCTAAGATCATGCTACAACTAAATGGAGCCGGGCAGCGGGTGAAAACGCTCGAGATTAAGTATCTTTTAATAAAAAGAAATAATTATCTTTAAAAGGCAGCTGGCAGCAGCTACATGGTCCAAGCTACTGATGGTTAGGTTCCAGAGACAAAAACCTCAAAATATGTGCTGTTTCAAGGATGAGAGCCTTCTGTATCTGCCTAGCACCAGCCTCTACAGTTGTCAAAGTTTAATAGGTATATTTTTTTATCAAAAGAAAATATTGTTCTCACCTCCCATGTCTGGTTCTCTCCACCAGTTGTTTGCCATTTTGAAGGGGTTTAGCCCGACGGGCTTTCGCTTCAACTGAAAATGAGATTAGTCAGAGATTAAACAATGTAACTAAGAATTTTACTGTCGCATTACTATACTGTCGATTGGCCACATTTCACAGGGTCACGTCTTCATCCAATAATTTCACAAATTGTTCGTCTGCCACTAGTTAGTACGACTTGCCATACGATGATATGAAGTGAGTTCCAACACTTCATCAAAACATTAAACAACGTGCGATTGACATTTATCTAGTAAACTATGTGTAATAATGTTAGGCATCTACTTAGATAGGCAATTGTTCTTTTTATTAGAATATCGCAGAGTCGCCCGGCCCAGTCGATGCAACATCAAGTCAGACAGATGTTTTATAGTATTACATTAAAATTTCACTATTAACTGAACTAAGAAGTCACAATAAGCGCACAATTATTTCCGTAAATTGAATAACAAAAGAATAAAACTTATATTTTATTTAATAAATTATTTGAATTAAAATTTCTATTATAAGCTTACAACTGAAAAAGGTGACAATTGAATAACGAATAATCAGTGATGTTATGTTAGTGTTTTAAATTAAAACAAAAATAATCTTACTTACGGTTCAGGCTAGTTTTCGGTAAAGTATTTTATTTATTATTTTTACATTCATCTAAAGTAGACCGCACTCGCCGACTGTCATGGCGGCTCAATACTAGGGAAGGGAAGGAACGAGTGCATACGGCTGAGCCATATTTTAGCGATCCACACTCTCAATTCGACTATCGAAATAAAAGCATAAAAGATTGGGTACAGATAAATCTAAATATAAGTAAGTACCTACGCATTTTTGTAGCATGTATAATCACCCAACAAACACCTTGTTGACACTTTTACAAACAAATAAATTTATTTTAACTATCGTAATAATTATATTATTTTAACACAATATGAATGAATGTGTGTTTTTTCTTCACGCCTAACCGCCTAAACTACAGAACAACTGACCACTATAATAAACGCTTGAGAAGCGATTTCTGTGAAAGTACCTACAGACATCGTTTGCAACTCGAAAAAGGACATAGGACAGTTTTTATATCAAAAATCTACAGGAAGTTCAAGAAGTTTCACGAGTAAGTACGGAGTCGCGGGCAAAAGCCTTAGAAAATTATCATGTATATAAAATTATTACTCGTAACAAATAATCAACCACAAATACTTTTAAGTAAAAAAGTATATTTGGTTGTATTGTAGACTCTCTATTCTCGCGCGGTTTCACCCGCTGCTCGGCTTCATTTAATCGTACCGTGATGTTTTATAGCCTATAGCACTCCGGGATATTGTAGCTATCTATCAGTTAAAGAATTTTGGAAATCCGATCAGCGGTTCCAAAGATTACCCCCTACACAGTGGCGGATTAACATATAAGCACTACAAGCACGTGCTTGGGGCCCCTGTTAAGCAGGGGCCTCCATCCTCAGCTGCCGTTTGATTTTATAGCTATATGATATGGTAGCTATATGAGATTGATTGATATTCGAGTGAACCTTCATACCGTAGTGGGCAGCCAGCACGTCGCGTCGTGCAGCGAGACCGAGTAGTCATCTTAGGAGTTTAACCTCCCATGGCGTCCTCACCTTCCGCCTGACGCAGGACCTGACCTTCCAGCGGCCGGCGAGTAAGTGTAGCTCGCCGCCCGACCAGAACCAGACCCGAGCGTACGGCGCGTAGCGTTTCGCGCGCGCCTCCAAGAGCCAATAGCCAGGGTTGCGAAGTAAGCGCAATGAGGCACCGAGGCCTCGGCCTAGAGCATTAGAAGGAACTGGGGGTTTTTAGTCAGTAAGAGTCTGACACTTCCTCTCGCCTCCCCCTGGGCGGGGAAGTCATTTGATGATAACTCACCTCTTGAGGAGTTTCACCTCTGAATGTACAGCTTGGTATCTCAAATTAATTAAATATATGTCGTGGTGACCCGGAGGTTAAGGCGCCTGCTTCTTATACATGAGGTTCCGGGTTCGAAATCTGCCAAGTACCAATGTGAGGTTTTCCGACTTATATGTACCTACTTTCTATGACTATCTCATCTCTAAGTCCTCTAACATACGATGAAGGTAAAATCGTGACTATACCTGGACTTTATAAGTTTGAAATCGCCAATCAGCCCTGACCAATCGTGGTAATGCTCAAACCTTCTCCGTGTGAGAAGAGGCCTATGCTCAACAGTGGGCACTTATAGGCTGATGATGTGATGATGCGATCTTAAATTCCGAGATTTTCACCTTATTTTGGTTGAGATGACTGGACTTGGCTAAGAGTGAGTGAGTGTTTGCATTGCAAATGATAGCGCCTAAGCGCCCATACGCATTACTGCACGTACCTACCTACTTACTTCACGACGATATTATCTCGGATTTTGCTCTGATTAAAGCAAGGAAATGTTTTAAGTTTTAAATTATACCTTCTACATTTTCTATAATGATGAACTTTCATTTTATACTTTCTACCTTCTATTTCTATTTAAGAAATAGAGGGCCTACACGAGCTGTGCTTAAGGCCTCGGATACTCTTAATCCGCCACTGCCCCTACATACAAACATACAAACTTACAAATTTTACCTCTTTATCATATTAGGACAGATAACTCTTTTTGAGAAGAGGCCTTTGCTCAGAAGTGGTCACTTATAAAAGTAGACTAATGAAGGTGTTCTTTTTATTACTTAAGATGTAGTTGTGCAAAAATGATCCAATCCTCAAAGTGACACTTTTGTGATAATGAGGTTTTAAGTTTAAATGTTCTTTGCTCACTGTTATATAGGTATTTTAGTTTGTTGCTTTGTTGATTTGGAATCGGTCTAACTGGATTGGATTAATTTTAAGTTATAAGTTGTTGACCAGTTTCAATTTCATATAATTTACCTATTTATAGTGATCTTATAGTGAAACAGCTTGGATCGTGTTTGCAGAAATTAAATAAAAATCAATCATAGATGTTGGTCAGTATTCCATATAAAAAAGGTCAAATTATCATATCTTTAATATGGTGTATGTAACTAATGGGAAATATCTACTTTTGCCATATTTAGTCATATAGGGAAGTGTATCTATGTATAAATGAAGTACATAAAACTTGAATAAATATAAATATGTAGATAGGTAAGTATATTGTTTAGCTGGAATAAATGTTTATTTACTGCATTTATGCATTTGATGTTTAGTCCAGAGCCCATGGGTCACTTACATCTGGGCAATAAAAAACGCGAAGTTATGTCAAAATTTTTAATTGTTCCTTAATTTTACAGTATTATCAATACTGTATGGGGTACAGTTTATCCCACACGTCGAACCTGTCTTCGTATAGGTTTTGTTCAACAGTGAAGTCGCTGTCGACTCGCAAGTAGGTCCTGTTGTCTGGTGTCATGGCTGGCCAGGACAAAGAGGTCAGCTCCCCGGTGTCGCCGCGAGGGTTCGGATCACTGATAACATCATAGGAATGGGTCAGTCCGACCGGAGTGATACCACAGCCTCACTGAAAACCGGAGTGAAGCAACCAAACGTTGTTTCGCCGTTTGAGTGACGTTACCGGAAGTCAATCCGAGAATTGGGGAGAGATTGGGGGAGGAGGACTCCCCCAATCTCTCCCCAATTCTTAAATATCCAAATTCCTAATCCCAAAAAGGTCGGCAACGGACTTGTAACTCCTCAGTCGTTGGACACCCCCATGGGCGGCGGTGATTGCTTACTATCAGGTAATCTGGAAGCTCGTTTGCCGACCTACAACATTAGAAATGAACTCGGAATATTTTGTTCATCCAGCAGTTACAGTTAGTTTTATTGACACAATCTCTATTTGTATGTAGGTATAAACAGTTTCCTCACGAAACTGTTTGTGTAGGTAAATCGATTAGTTTCAAACCACTCTAAGGGCTCATTATTTTATGTGCAGCATTGCGCGACACACGGCTTACTAAGTAGTCGAGTTACCTTGTTTAAACAGAATGATAATATATCTTATGACTCCGCAATACGCACCCGTATCTAGCGAAATTATACCAGATCGCCGTCATTTTATCCACCATCTTGGAGTCCTGTGTATCAGCGACATCTATCGTCGGGAAGCGGTAGCTCAGCGTGAATAAGTAAATCAGATCGTCGTGATGTGCTGCGCCTAAGTGGAAAGTGATTATGTTGTATGTTTTAAGAGTATTTTAAGATGAAAAGTGTGGGAGAGCCATGCTTCGGCACGAATGGGTCGGCTCGATCGGAGTGATACCACGGCCTCACAGAAAACAGGCGTGAAACCGCCACAGCGTTGTGTTTCGCCGTGTGAGTGAGGTAACCGGAGGCCCAATCCTTCCCCTTCCCGGACCCTTCCCCAATCCCTAAATCTCCAAATGCCTAATCCCTAAAAGGTCGGCAACGCACTCGTAACTCCTCCGTTGCGGGTGTCCATGGGCGGCGCCGATTGCTTACCATCAGGTAATTCGTCTGCTCGTTTGCCGACTTATTTACCTACATAAAAAAAATGAAACTAGATTTTCTTGGTGTTCATGGCTGACGTGAGTCACAGCTTTGTCAAAATCTACTTATTCGTTAATAAAAGTTGGAATTTGACTTACGGACTGGTCTGTGGGTGTCTGGATCCTCATAGTGACTGCGATTGCCAACGTACGCGAACTCGGTGTAGTACACAGGGTGAAACGAGTGACGACACATCAGATTTGCCATCCTGGAGGAAGTAGAATGTAGGTAACATTACTTGAGTATACTATTTATCTGAATCAATACTTAAATTAATAATAACGAAAGTATACCACAGATGGCGCTAAAAGTCTATTGGAGTTATAAAGAGAAGGGTTACGAAAATTACATTCCTGTCTGTATGGAGTTCTATCAAACATAATATTTGCATATTATGGGAGCTCAAGAAGGACGAAACGATTTACGATAGAAGGCGTGACTTAAAAAAATATATTTAAAAGTACCTATGCACAGGGAAAGCGGTAATGGCATCTCCATACAGTTTCCCCAAGGCGTCAGTCGTTGTCGTGTCATTGTTCAATAGCCTGTCTCCAAGGTATGCCTTCCTCAATGTAGCCAGCCTGCTACTGGTCTCGTTACGCGGGAGTATGAACGAGATAGGAGCTATTCGGTCCCATTCATTGTTCATCGTGTCAAACAGCGTTTGATTCTTGAGGACGGCTGAGAAAAGAATTAGGAACTAACAGCTCATTACTTGGATTTTCCACGCTTACCAGGAATGCCGGTTGAGTTTATCAGATAGGGCTGCATCTCAATGTCTGTCAGTAGTATAACCCATTTTTTTGAAGGGGAAATGTTCGGCCCCTTCTGTGGTGGTCTACTGGACCTTGCGCGCCGACCACAGACCCACGCTTACGGTGGCAGGAGATCATCGCTCGATCCCCAACGCCCGGAGTCTCGTCTGCTGCGGCGGCCAGAGTGTGAGGAGGATAGTTCCCACTCTCTATCAATCCCTAAGTCGGCTTTTACGACGCCTGTGTGCCCGGCGGCAAATATGTTCTACTATCCACAAATTAACTAAAAAAAAGGAAATTTCTCACTAAACGCTTTCCAGAAGAATTCTCCGGTAGTCTGACTGACGATAAATGGAACTGAGTGCATCCTGCCCTCTCGTATCGAGAGCATTGGATCTTCTGTGAGGAACCGCTCCTGCCCGAAGTCTGGCTCCACTACCGGGCGCCAGAGACTGAGAGGATCATAGCCAAATTCCTGAAGGCAATCAAAGGAAATTAATTAAAATAACCTACATAAAAGCAGGCAGGGTAATGATGATTATGATGCATCGACTAAAGACCAATAACGCCAAGAGTATGTTGAGAAAATATAAGAAAGTATTTGACGAAAAGTGTAAGCATAAAGTGAATAAATATTAGTAACGCTGATGATGGGCATCCTGAGGGAACATATGCTATCTTAATTTCTTCATCAAGGATATTCGGGAAATAGTCTGGGTGGAGTACGAACTCTGAACTAGCTCGCTTGTATAACTTGATACAGGAATTAGATGAAAGCGGAAGCTGGAAGGACGAGGACACGTTACTTAACAAACGCTCTGGAGTTTGGGCTTCCAGCATTGGACGAGCTCCAAACCAGAGTATGTTTGAGATAAGTTATTTAGCTATAAAAAGTATGAATCTCACAAAGAATCCCAGAAGAGACCCGGCTATTTCCTTCCATGGTTTAGTTTTGAGACATTCGTAGAGCTCTGTGAGGTGGTTTTCAGGACACTTGGACACTTTCGCCTGTTTGATGGCGAGGTCTACGCGGTCTGCTGGACTCGGCACCTTGGCAGTCGGAGACCCACTGAGAGCAATGGCGCGGTGAAATAGACCTGGATAAAGAACGGTTTAAGTTTCTAACTTTTAAAGTTGGTCATGTAATACCCTTCTAACCGCCTCATATTATGGCTACCTTTGGACATGGGTGATATCATATGCACCATGACGCTGACGGCGCCTGCACTGCAACCGGTGATGGTGACCAAGTTGGGGTCTCCTCCAAAGGCGGCGATGTTCCTTTGCACCCAGCGGAGAGCTGCCACCTGATCCTTGAAGCCATTGTTACCGGGAGCCAGCTTGTTGCCCAGGGCAAGGAAACCTAGGAGACGTAAGAAGTTAGAAAGAAAGAAAGAAACTTCTATTCCCATAGAACGCAGGGGTAATGGGGTATGTACTAGATATTATAATGGTGCAGAGTTGTTGCGAAGCGTTTATATTTCCCATGTAGTAACGAAACCTCATTAAATTAATGTTCATTGATGGAGTTACGTGCCTTCAACATGAATAATGGTAATTGACTACTATACGCAAATCGTCTAATACGTAGCGGCAAGCATTTACTGCACGATATATGTGTGTATATATGTATACAAGGCTGATAAAGTTTTCCACACATGGCAGTCATTCAGAAACACAATATGGGCTTATATAGTTCTTTATCACATGCTGTTTTTGTGTAGTCCATAAGATGTTTATTTATTTATTTATTTGAACAATCAGTAGTTGTTACATTAATACTTAACTTAACTTATTATTTTAAAATAGTACATAAATTCACAACATTTTAAGATGTCACAGCATGCATCATAAGGTAACACTGGTTTTATAATACCCATTCAGTAATTAAATAAAAAAAAATATAACAACAATATAATAATAACAAAACAAGAAATAAAATGAGAACAAAGAATAAATTTAATTCAATTTAACGATCTTGTTTTAATCGTAACGACTCTAAAACAACTTTTTTGAATGTGTAGGTATAGCTTATCGCCGAACACATCCACTTCACCACAAATAGAATTATATGCTTTCGACAAGCGATTTATTGGGGAAAACTCTTTTAAATTGGTTCTGGCAAATGGTGGTTGCAATAAACCTGCATTGACTTTTAACTGTCTAGGCACCCGACGTGGAACGCGAAATTTAAATGACTCCAGAAGAGGTGGACAGTCAACTTCACTTCTTAATACCTTATAGAGAAAAGTCATATCATGAAATTATCTACGACATGACAAACTGTCCATCCTAAAATGTCTCAATTTGTCATTAGTGGATGGCAGTTTTTTGTGCAACTTACATGAAAAAGCAAGGTGTCTTAAGAATCGCTTCTGAACTCGCTCTATTCTTAACGTATGGACATTGTACTGAGGCGACCAAACTACCGAGCAGTATTCAAGATGACTTCGTACGTAGGTGTTGTAGATGGCAATTTTTGTGGCGGGATTACGGAAAAATCTACCGTTACGCATGATAAAACCAAGCATTTTTGAGGATTTCCCAATTATGTTGTCAAGATGTGGCATGAAGGTCAATTTGGAGTCAAAGATTACCCCCAAATCTCTTATCTCTTCCTTTTCCTGCAGAATTGTGCCATCAATATGATACAGATTCTTTATTAGTTTATATTTGCGGGTGAATGTGATAGTGAAGCATTTGTTAATGTTTCGTACCGAGAGAGCCGAGCCTGTAGTTGATGGTGACGAGTACAACATCTCTATCGAGCAGGTAGTGGGGGCCGGCCAGGTCACTGCGACCTGACATCGAGTAGAACCCGCCGGGGTGGATGAAAAAGATCACGGGGAGAGGTTTGGTGCTGGGGAAAACAATCACTTTTAAATGTCACGAATAAATTTGGCTGAGTTAAAATTAAGCATCCTTAGCTTTTTAATTTTAATTCATAATTTCATATGATTATTGCGCGCCGTATGCCACGGCAAGACATGCTGTACACATATTTTGCTGAACATCTTGTCACCTACCATGTTTTACGCAAATAAAGGAATTGACTTGAAAAAAAACTTGATTTTAGCGATTTCGGTTACAATAGGACTCAATACCCAAGACTACATCCTGCCAAATGTATCTACCAACAAACACATGCAATTTTCGTCCCGCTTATTACCAGCTGCCCGTACTTTAAGTATCGATATAAATGGAAAAATAAAATTATTGTAATCTTTTTGTTGTCATCAATAAGTCACGTGGTCAACAATGGATTTCGTATGTAGATTGGATTTGTTTCAAAGGTGTTAGCAATTTGGTTTTAATCAATATGACGTTAGCGCGGGTCTAATGACGGCGAGCAAAGGTAGCTCACACATCACAGATGGCCCAACAAGGCTGATGTTTCTGGGGTTGCGGGCTTTTCTTGTCTTCTCTTCTGAGAAGATGCCATTTTTTAGCAGTGGGACAGACATCACCAGTTTCGCTGGCAAAAAATAGTCTATCAAAGTTTACCTGTTACTGCCGCCGCCAGGAGTGTACACGTTAATGGCGAGACAGTCCTCGTCCACGTAGTAGCCGGGGCTGGCTGGCCGCGGACACGACGGGCCTTCTTTACTGGCGTCTACTACTTCTTCGTAGTGCAGGATGGGGTGCGGTGGCTGAAGTAATTATGTTATTTATTAATATTTCAATCGAACGCGAACGCCAGGGCTCGCTTGCGGTTTGATGAATCAAATAAGGTTGAAATGCTTTCACATGAGACCCATACTTTGAAGTACAATCACAGAGAGAACCATTATGAAACAACATTGTTTGAACACAGATTATAAAACCAAAGTTGTTTGAAGGAGCCTTTTTTTATTGATTATAGGTTCGCGCTTGACCGCTATCTCACCTGATGAAAAGCGACGATGCGGTCGACAATGGAGCGCGCTTACCTAGAAGTAACCTGTTCACTCTTGACTTAAAGATACCCGGATTGTAGCTATCAGGAAATACCGAAATAAAAGAAAATGAACCGCCTTTAAGAAAACCACGAATGCTTTTTCAAATGACTAGTAACTGTTCTTCAAATATGCGTGTACGATACTCCCCAGATAATCTGTCTGTTCTGTTGCCCCTATTGTTTATTTTTTTTGTTACCTTTGTTTCTCTGGTTTTTCAGAGACTGTTACTGAGTAAAAACCTCCCCGTTCCTTCTCCTGCTCTAGGTCGAGGCCGCGGAGCCTTACTACGCTTGCCCCGCAAACCTGGCTGTTTTTTCGTTACCTGGAATCGCAATTCTCCAATGGGTGGCTCTGCATACCGTATCCCGCGGTAGGCCTGGAAGCGTCTCCCGCGGCGAGTCTCCATCCAGGAGCCGCGGAAGGTGCCCGACACGCTGTGAGTTACAGGACCGTCTTCATGACTACTGTTAGTATTGGCTGGAGATACGGTAGCGTCTGCAACAATGATGCAGTAACATATTCTAGCCATGAGCCTAGGCTTGTGACAGCACTTATCTTTTCCATCCAACCTAAAGTGGTGGGCCCTTTTTTTTTTAACCGACTTCTTTTAAAACAATACGCCTACTACTCGATGATGATGAACAAAATTTTTGAAGCCTTTATTTTATAACCATTTACAGAACATTTTTTTAAATGTTAAACATATATTTGAATTTTATTGTGATTTATGTGCATTGTAGTTTGCAAATCTAAAAAAGAACCAAAATCAAATAATTGTATGTACTGCATAAAAATAAGGATTTTCTCAAGTGTTTGAATGTGAATTTCACATAAACATCACTCCCAGACCCGGAACAACAATTTGTAGATCTCACAAGGAGTTGTTCCGTGTGGGAATCAAACCCGCGACACATTGCGCACCAACCGTGCATTTAATAACCTACATAGCTACATACCTCATTAAATTTTAGAGGGATAAACCTAATAAGTGTATAACATAGTAGGCAATATACATTTTAGACAAGACAAATTCGTGTGTGAACCAACCTGCTGCGCCTGCGTTGCTTGTGTGTACACGCGAGCCAAACACCACCACAAACAAACACACACACAGCTGTTGTATATTGGTACACATTTTGTTCAGACAGTCAGCGAGCGGTTCGCGGCAGGACTGTCACCACCAACTCTTGACGCCCTACTGACGTACGAGAAGTGTGTTTGACTATAGGTATAATTTATGTTATAGACTTAGCTCGCAGGGCCATTCTACAAATATTTCACGTAAATAATTGTTTTTTTTATGCATATAGCTTCAACTGTCTGCATAATTAATGGCGCGAAGTGCCGCTGTCGTGTCGAGTTCGATTCCCGACCGGAATAAGCGTGATCCAGAAATTATTGTTCCTTGTCTGGGTGTGATGTGTATGTCAACTTGTGTGTTTGTAACAGACACGCAGACAACAGAGACAATACAGGAGAAAATCCTAATGCAAATGAAAATAACGCAATTCCAGTGAATCATTCCGATTTACGTCTCGTTGTTGTTGTCATGTTTTGTAAAAAATGTGCTGATGCCCTAAGGATTGGGAAGGGATAGGGGGAGGGGGAGGGATTGGACCTCCAGTAACCTCACTCACACGGCGAAACACACCGCTGTGGTTTTTACACGCCAGTTTTCTGTGACGCCGTGGTATCACTCCGGTCGAGCTGACCCATTCGTGTCGAAACTTGTCTCTCCCACACTTCATTTTGGTTATTCCAAAATTAAGAAGGAACTTAACTCATTGAGATTCCCGGCACGTCCTTTCATTTATACATATACATACCTACATAACAAAAACATCCGATATCTACCTACATGAAGATGAAGTTAACAAAGGAACCACAACATTACTCATCTAATACCTACAAGGAAAAAAAACAAAAAATAAATTTTGTAGAGGGGAAAATCCAGAACTGGTCGTAATAGACTCTTTATAGGTAACTGGTTTCATTCAGTTCATATACCTAAGCATATGTGTGTGTGACTTTAATATACTCACTCGTACAGATGTTTAACAACTACGTGGGAGAGCCACGGTTTGGCGTGAATAATATACCTACAGAGAACCAGCGTAAGTTTACGGAAAGCTCGCAATTTCTTAAGCCCGAAATCCATAAAAGCAACATATTTTATCTTTAGTCTTATGATGTCGTGTGTGGCTATGGCGGCGCTGATAACTTACCATCATAGATCATAAGATCCCCATTTATCACCAAACTTTCTGCCCCGCACAGGAAAGATTTGGAATGATCTTCCGGCGGCGGTATTCCCGAATCGATACGACCTTCAAACCTTCAAGAAACGAGCGTACTCCTTCTTAAAAGGCCGGCAACGCACCTGTGATCCGTCTGCGCGAATGCCTCATATTCCATAAAAAAATGTGGTTCCAACTAATAAGGCTGAGCATACACAATTGCTGATGGGTTCTGTCAAGAACCAAAGAGAAAGGAGAATATTAATCGACGAATTTAATTTAAATATGTGAGAGGTTGGTCTCACCCACATTATTTTAGCACAACCAAAGTCGACTTGGTAAGGAAGTCTTGTGAGTTGGTGCTTGTGACTTAACATAGCGATTAAGACTCTCAGTGCCGGATTAAGCCAGCGCGGGGCCTGTAGCAAATTCTGTCAAGGGGCCCTTGGTTTGCTAACGGTTCTCAAAAGGGTATTCAATAAAACAAAACTGTTACAAATAAACTTTTCTGGATTTATTATGGGCAAATTTAGCGATTACTTTTTCAATATCGACTTCTTTAAGCAAGTCATGCTCTATATTCAACAACGTGAGATGGTTAAGACGTTCTTGGCCAATTTAATTCGTTTTAACGTTGAAAAAGATCGTTCGCGGAGGAGTGGCGGAGTGCCCTGCGTGGGCTGAGCACCACCGTGTTCTCAGGGAAGTGATCGGCGGCGGCGACCTCTCGCGCCCGGCCTTAATCGAGGCCATGGTGCAGCGTGAGAGGAACTGGGAAGCTATCTCCTCTGGGAAGTTATGCTCGCAAAGGAGGAGGCGGAGCGGGTGAGGGAACTATCCTCCTCGCGCCCCAGCCGCCGCAGAAGGCGACATTCCGGACGTCGGGGATCGAGAGATGATCTCCGGCCACCGTAAGCGCGGGTCTGCGGACGGCGAGTAAGGGTAGCTCGCCGCCCGACCAGAAACGGACCCGAGCGTACGGCGTGTAGCGTTCCGCGCGCGCCTCAAAGAGCCAATAGACCACCACAGTCGGGGCCCTAAAGGGCTGATGTTTAGCCGGGGCTGCGGGGTAAGCGCAATGAGGCACCGCGACCTTGGCCCAGAGCAGGAGAAGGAACGGGGGGGTTTTTAGTCAGTAAGAGTCTGACACTCTCTCTCGCCTTACCCTGGGCGGGAGAAGTCATTGGATGATTTTCCCATGACAAAAAAAAGGCTGTTCTCCAAATCATCTTCGTAAGCACAGAAGAGATTTTATCTGTCGAAATAATTCAAAAACTAGTAATTTTATGATATGCTTTCATACGTTCAGTTATAGCAGACAGTACGTTATCAATTATGACAATAAACACCTCAAATTCGAAACGTTGTCCAGGTGTTTGATTTTCAACAAAGTCGTCGAGTGTATTAGAGCTGCTGAAATGGTCGTACTTTGTATTTCGCTTGATTCGCAGTGATGTCTGTTGCTGGTATTCTTCACAGTTAATCAAATCTTTGGCTCTTGCCTCAATATCTGAAAATGTGGATCGCATTGCTTGGACGTAGCCATATAATGATTCATAAAGCACATGTCGCTTGCAAGCGTTCTAGGATTCCTTTCTAAGTAATTGTCATTGTTCCCGTTTCTAACTTATTCATCGTTGAAACTAGTCCATAAGCTTTGTTACGGCACTCCGCTTTCTGATCCACGTTATTGAAAATGTCTTCCAATACTTGCTTAATAGTAGTAAAACCACATAAAAGTGCCTTCATAGCATCAGCTCGGGCTGACCACGTAATGTCTGATAACCGTTTCAAAATCGGAATTTTTGAAGCGTAATTTTTAAGTGCATTCGTAAGACGACCGCATCGATAGGTAGAAGTGGAAAAAAATGAATAGAGGTTTCAATGAAATCGAAGAAAAGTAATGCTTCTGTACAGCAGTTTGCAGCGCACTTAGCAACCAAATTTAATGAATGTACAAGGCGGGGAATGTATTCTGCGTACTTATTTATTTCCTTAATTCGGGCCTGTAAACCGGTGTATTTCCCACTCATGTTGCTGGCATTATCGTAACTTTGCCCACGACAATCTTTGATATCAATGCCACTCTCACTCAAGAAATCTAGTAAACTTTAAGCGAGTTGTTCAGCAATATTTATTTATTTATTTATTATTTGAAACATGAACTTCCATGTCCAAGAACTTAACAAATCTTTGCACTGGTCCAGACGGCAGAACTGAACAGAAATAACAATACTGTCAGAGTCAGTTGGTCTACATGCTATATATCTGGAGTACAATCCAATGAAACTGAGTAGTATTTGCATCTCTTAATTTCGCAAATAATTTGATCCAGTATACTTGATGCAATTAGATGAATAAATTCCACCAATTTTTTTATTTTTTTTTAAAACATTGCCCCACATTAGGATTTTCTCCTGTGTCGTGGGTGCTGTAACAAACATACCTTTTCACATACACATCACACCCAGACCCGGAACAACAATTTGTGGATCACACAAAGAGTTGTTCTAGTTGCCCAGCCACCGCACCAACTGCAGTTCAAGTTGTTTTAGATAAATATGACGCATGTCTCTTTCCCTTATTAGCATGACTTTGAATATGTTGAGCCACAAAAGCGTCAAATTGGGCTATTAATTCTAACAAGCCTAAATAATTTCCATTGTGAGGTGAACCAATAATTTCGTCACTTCCCCGAAATGCAAGACCTCGTTCTGCTAAAATCTTTATTACTGCAATGATTCGTTTTAAGAGTAGCCTCCAATACTTTTACTCAGTTTCAATTTTGCTCACAAGTTGAGGGTCAACACGCGTATTCTTGTTTTTGAGGTTTAACAGAGAAATTATGGCTTGTCTATGCGGAGTGCTTAAAAAAACACAACAGAAAATTTTCGTTTATATCGTTAAGAAAAAAATCAAATTATTGTAGTTTGGTAGTCGTTTTGTAAACAAAACATTTTCTGCACATGTCTTGCTGTAATGTAGTGGTGTAATTACGAAATACCTATTTGAGCGCGGGGCCCTCCAATCCGCGGGGCCCGTAGCATTTGCTACTCTTGCTACGTGGCTAATCCGGCACTGAAGACTCTCCTTTTAGTTAGGTATAATTTAAGTAGTTTTAACAGAAAGTTGTTTGTAGGTATAAGGCATGATGAAGGTTTTATCGATTGCAATAAAAAAATCCAATTGAAAATTTGGGTAAAAAAAAACTAAACAGGGAGTGAGTCTATCTATTTCAACTTTACAGACGACAGGCTTTTGGCTGCCTGCACTCAGCTAGTGGCTTACTTACGTATTAAATTTTCGGTATCTAATAAAACTCCTGAAAAGTAGCGAGAGTGAATCTTAATTGCACATAAATTAACTTGTGTTAGATTTGTGGCACAGTCTCGAGAATCGTGACAGCCTCGAATTTGCAAGCCCATGAAAATCGATCATTTAACCGAAATCCTATCTAAGAACCTATTAGAAAAAAAGAACACTTAATTCAAAATCAACTTATTTTATTGTGAAAGTACATGATAAACAATAATAAGGTACATAATGCTTTAGTCTTCGAACTAGGTACTGTTGGCATGCTCAGTACTGTATGGGGTACAAGTCGTCCCAGATCTTGAATCGGTCTTCGAACATGTTCTGTCGCACCTCCAGCCGTTGCCCGCGGTGCAGGTACCTCCTGTCCGCCGCTGTCATGGCGGGCCACGACAGCTTGCCCAACTCCGGTGTATCTCCGCGCGGGTTCGGGTCTCTGTGTGAAACAAACAACACAAAACTTATATGCCATCCTATTACACTTTGATCAGGCATTAACACATCACCACCACTACAACTCCCTTAAGTCAAAACAGACGTGAAGCAATCACACTGTTGTGTTTTGCCGTGTGAGTGACGCTAACGGAGGTCGATTCCTTTCTCTTTTCCCGACCCTCCTCAATCCCTAAATCTCCAAAAAGCCAGCAACACACTCGTAACTCCTGTGGTGTTGCCGGTGTCCATGGGCGGTGCTATTTGCTTACCATCAGATAATACGTTTATTCGTTTATCGCCTTAAACATAAAATATATAATACAAAACAGTACCTGAGGAACAACATTGTTAAGCTTGTCACCACATTCCTAATGAAAGGAATAGATACGACCACTCTGCCAAGAGAACAACGGAGAAGAAGGAACAGGGAAGTTTGATGATTGTTTGTAGCCTTACCCGTATCTGGCGAAGTTGTACCAGAGCGCGGTCATCTCGTCGACGACGTGTGAGTGCTTGCTGTCCAGCGAGATCACGGGGAACTGGTAGCTTAGTGTGAACAGGTACAGCAGGTCGTCGTGGTGGGCCGCACCTGGAGACGCGAGGCAGAAGAATCAGTTTCATTATTCTATTTTATATCTGCTAAATATCTATCCTGTCTAAATGTCTAGTGATGATATGAAAGTTTAAGGATGCATGAACATTTATTAAGAAGGTACATTTCTTAAGACGAATTTACCCTCTCCATGTAAACAATCTCATGATTTACGTTAAGAATACCTAGAATAGAATACCTTGTGGTTTTCCGTGTGAGTCCTCATAGTGGGAATTGTTTCCAATGTACGCGAACTCCGAGTACCACACTGGATGCTTCGAGTGACGACACATTAGGTTGGCTAGCCTGGGGATACATATCAAAATTTAATAAAAGTAGTCATAAATTGTATTATGAGCAAATTACTATTCTTGGTCAAATGGAGCCTTTAATAAAAAAATCAATAATCTAACCTGTGCACTCCAAAGCCTATGATGGAGTCTCCATAAAGTTGTCCGAGAGCCTTTTCGCTTTGTTTGTCATTAGCCAACTTCTTCCCTTTAAGGTACACCTCTTTAAGTTTCTGTACAACCAAGGCACGGTTCTCCTGCGGCAGTAAGAACGAGATCGGAGCGATCCTCTCCCACTCTTCATTCATTGTCTTCAAGAGAGTTTCATTTTGTAAGACAGCTAGAAACAGCCAAGGTTTAATTGCATAAATTCTATAAATGTGCCTACATCAGTCAAAACATGATTTCATAAGTAGTTACTTACGGAATGCCTTCCAGAAAAACTCGTCCGTAGTCTGACTCACGATGAGCGGTACTGTGTGCATTTTGCCTTCTTTGATTGCATCCAATGGGTTAATAGTGAGGTACCGCTCCTGCCCAAAATCTGGCTCAACGACTGGACCCCACAGACCGACTGGGTCTCCAGGACCAAACTCCTGCAAGTAAATAATCATTTATTTTGGTCATCTATTACAAGTTTTAGAACTTCTTGAACAAATGTACGGACCCAGAATTTAGGCAACGAATCTCCGAGATCTTTCCAAGGTTTGGTCATGAGACAGTCGACGATTGCGGACGAATTATCAGTCGGGCAGTTGAGGATCTGTGCCTGTCGTACTGCGAGGTGTCGCTGATGAGTTATAGCTTCCAATCCCTTGCCCAATGGAGACGCACTCATTGCTATGCCGCGGTGGAAGAGACCTACAAACATTACATAAAAATATTTAAATTTTGTTTTGTCGTAAGAAGATTTTTTGAGTATTTCTATCGCAGTGATTAACTGATTACCTTTAGCCATGGGTGAGATCATATGCAGGATGACACTGATAGAGCCCGCACTGCAGCCAGTGATGGTGACGAGGTTTGGATCGCCACCAAAAGCTGCGATGTTCCTCTGAACCCACTTGAGGGCGGCCACCTGGTCCTTCATGCCGTTGTTACCTGGAGCGTACGCGTCACCGGTACTCATGAAACCTGGAATAAATATTCTTAAGAATGAAAAATTAAGGAACAAATCAAAGAAAATGAATACAGGAATTTGGTGAACACCTAAGGAGCCAAGCCTGTAGTTGATGGTGACGAGGACGACATCCCTATCTAGCAGGTAGTGGGGGCCGGCCAAGTCGCTGCGGCCGGTCATTGCGTAGAACCCGCCGGGGTGTATGAAAAAGATCACTGGGAGGGGACCAGTGCTGGAATAAAAGAAGGCATAATAATATAGACATAGAAATTTGGCAGTTCTCAACTAGGCAAATTCAATACTTTTGAAATATAAAAAACAACACTTTTCTATGAATGTTGTACCTATAAGATCGCAACATAATGTCGTCATAATGTTTTCATGTCAAACAGGACAAAAATCATATTTATTTTTTAAAAGGTAACTAGAAAATATCTAAAATTATCTGTCAAATCGATGAATGAAAGTATGATTATATAATATTTTAATAATCCATTGAAAGCAAAAGTCAAAATAATTTATTTATGACCCAGAAAAGTACCCAAGAAATAAGTAATATTTGTATAGTTGGTATACCATATTAGCATGTTAGTGCTTGATTAAATACCTGTTGTGTATCGGAGTGTAGACGTTGACAGTCAGGCAGTCCTCGTCGACGTAGTAGGTGGGTGGTGCAGGCAGTGGGCAGGCCGGGCCCTCCTCGCTGGCGTCCACCACACCTTCGTACTGCAGCTTCAACTTCGCTGGCTGGAGACACACGGGAAAAGTAACTTTAACTATATGATTGGACCAGAGTATGATATGGGTGGTTCGCTGCCGCTCAATGTGTTTTAAGTGGCTTGATTGTGACGGGACATAAAGAGATTTTATATCTCCAAGCGTGGAGATTACGGCAAACGTCACTGGAAGGTTGTCACAGTGGCTGGTGCTGGGCAATGGGCTGCCGCGCAACGTCTCGCAGGTTTAATACCCCACGGAACAACTCTTTGTGTGATCCACTATTTGTGAGACATTGTATGTCTGCTAATGCCTCAAAGAGGTCGCGTCACACGAAAAAATCCTAGTGTGGGGCAAAAACCAAAACCCCTCTTTTATATCGGCCTACAGTTTGTATTGTGTAGATGTTAGGTACCTGGAACCTCAATGCTCCGACGGGCGGTTCTGCATACCGTATGCCGCGGTAGGCCTGGAAGCGTCTCCCGCGTCGTGTCTCCATCCAGGAGCCGCGGAAGGTTCCCGACACGCTGTGAGTTAGTGGCCCTGTCGGCTTCATTTCTGCTGACATACAATACGTATAATGCTTTTTGGGAATACTTCAAAATAAGTGATAATAAATGCTGCTCCCATCATCTCACATCCTCAATTCTCCAAAAGGATGGAACAGCCACTATAAACATTGTATTGTTTCGATGTATTTATTGACGTAAACACAGAATCACCTACCAACATAAACTTATGTCTTACTAACCTGTCTCATGTTTGTGTTGGTGTGCGTGCACCGTGTACATGCACACACATAACGCACAAAGGAGTGTGTACAACATTGTAGATCAGCGAAGTCGGACGCAGAGGGCGCGACTGTGCTGCGAACAGGAAAACTTTAGCTTTTATACGAAGTATTTCGCTTCGTTATAGATGGATTATTCTGCAAAGTTTATTTCATACTACACTATAGATTCTACATTCTGCTTCGGTCGTTTTTTTACTTTGTATTATAAAGAGTTCATGTTGACCCATAGCCCTCGGGGAAGGGCGAAGGGTACTGTCAGACTCTAACTGACTAAAAACCGACGCGGTGTTCCTCCACTTACCCATGTGTCGGAGGGGCGGGTATCGCCGAAGCATTCGTTCGCATCCCCCCGACGGGTATTGGCCCGCCAGATGGTTAGGCGGGCCCCGTCACCCACTGCGGCCGTCACCCCGACCGCAGGACTCCACTATGAGGCGCGCGTGGAACACGGCGCCGCCGCCTCGAGGCCTGCTGCTGGTTGGTCGACAAGACGCCCCGAGTCTGTCGTCCACAGGCCGCGCCCTACGGTGGCCAAAGAGGATTTCTGGGGACAGACACCCTGCGACATGTTGTTCAGCCAGCATTAGTTAATCCAGCCACTGCGTTAACTAAGCAGTTAAAAATTACGTTGTTTAGGGCTGATTTTTAATGGTTTATTATGATGCTGTCGCGTCAGAATGTTTGTATAAGACAGTGACAGCAACATTTTATCAGGTAACATTTATATGAGTATTGAAAAATCATATGTAATAAATAAACGTTACCTATAAAGCAGGTTAGAGTCGTGGGTAGCGGGATAGGTTTGTTTTGTGAGGGAAAAAACACACTTCAAATGACTTCGAGAGGAGGAGCGTTAGACACTTAAAACCTTCTTCTGGTCTATGCCTAGGCCGCGGTGCCTTATTGTGCTTGCCCCGCAACTCCGGCTGATCATCGACCTGAACTGGAGGGCTAGGAACGCTCTAGTAACTTTTTTTTTCTAAATACATTGCCCCTCACTAGGATTTTCTCCTGTGTCATGGGTGCGTTTACAAACATACAATTTCACATGTAGGTACATCACACCCAGACCCGGAACAACTATCTATGGATCACACAAAGAGTTGTTCCGTGCGGGAATCGAACCCGCGACACGTTGCGTGCCAGCCAGTTGCCCAGCCACCGCGCCAACCGTGCAGTCAACTACTACTTTAGTGTACGTGGGCGGCGCCGATTGCTTACCATCAGGTAATACGTCATCTCATAAAAAAGAAATAATAAGGATCGTTTTCGTTTCATGATTTCCACTCACAAAAAGGCAAAGTGAGTCTATTGATTCTACGTTAGTTAGATCTGTGAGTTTCAATACTCAGCGATGCGATCTTAGCAATGAGGAAACATTAGGGGAATATAGAAATTAGAACACAATTACAACTACCTATTAGATGTATTATGAAAACCCTAACCGCGGCAGTGCGCGTGCGTGCTTCGGTGACACACTCGACTGGGATGGTGGATGACTCGCGGGGAAACCACTACTTCATACTACTATGCATTATTATCATATCATCTCATACATGTAAGACCCAGTTAATTTTATATTTTTTTGTGGGGGAGCCATACTTCTGCATCCTAATGTCCTCGAAAGGAGTAATACAGCCTCACAGAGTGGAACAACGTTTGTGTTATGTGGCGACGTATGAGTGAGATTATCGGAAGCCCAATCTGTAAATCTTTAACCAGAAAAAGACCTACACACTTTTAAATCTTTTGTGTGTGTGTCCTGTGTCCATGGACAGCGCTGATTGCTTAACATCAGATGATGCGTCTACTCGTCTCGTCGTGTAATCATCAAATGACTTCTTCCACCCTGGATGGAGCGAGAGGGAGTGTCAGAGTCTTACTGACTAAAAACCATCCCGATCCTTCGCCAGCAATGCTATTCTGTAAATGGTAAATCTCATCTCGAAACTCACACACCACTTCGCTTCTCATCTCGCCTGTACACGAACGTCAAAAAGCACACTTGTTTTAGTTCTTTTCACTTCGTTATACACAAGGGGCGCTAAGATGTCACTCCATTTGAGAATATACGAAACTTTAAATAAACATGATTTAGCCGCGGATTCAGACGTGATTTCGTAAATTAACTTTTGGGAATAGCATAGGACCTGCGGTACATTACTACGCTTGCACTATCGGCCTTAGTGAGGTCCATCTGTGTTTGTCTGACGATATACGCTGATGCACCGTACGCTCGGGTCTAGTTCTGGTCCTCTGTGCCTTCTCGCCCTCTGCAGACCCGCAGCAAAGCCTGTCATTTTATTTGACTGACAGTTTGAGTACCTGAGTGAGTCCAAATTTCCGATACGTGGGCCCACGATGATCCTGACCTAAATACTACACCTATGTAGCCGTAATATGCTCATTTAATTAATTTTAGTGTATATTATTATTCGTTTTATTGTGATTGTGATTTAAATGGATAAACTCTGTAGAAAACCTTATAATTAATTTGATATTATACTTTGAAATTCAGGTACCTTTTTTATTCTGTTTTGATATTGAGCTCTGTAATTCTTGTTTGGCTTCCTTTTGGCGAACACTAAAACTACCATTGGTGGTGCGCAAGGAGCCTCAGTTTTTTATTTCCCGGGTCGAAATTTTCTGGAATTTTTCGAAAAGTATATGTATAAGAATTTAGTCAAACCCGATTTGGTCACTGCAAATTGGAAAATACTTTTTTGGGATCAATCTTACATTATCTAAAAAGAATACGTGTTGAATATATTTGTGGTGGCCCGAAGGTTAAGAAGCCCGCTTCTCATGCATTAGGGTGTGGGTTCGAACCTGGCAAGTACCAATAAGACTTTTTCCGAGTTATATGTACTTTCTATGATTATTTAGACACCAATCACATATGGTGAAAGTAAACATCGCGAGGAAACCGCTCCAACAATTTCGATGAAACTCTGATGATGTTTTTTTTAGGTTTGGTAGATTTTATTTTAGGTCTACGTAAAAGTGACTTTGCAGAAAAATGTTTTTCATGGCCTATTTTCAGATATAAATTTGATCACATTTAGGTCACAGATTCATTATAAATAAAAAGCTTTTTTATATTTATTTAAGTTTTTACTTTGTTATCTTATTACATATTTAATTTTGATCATTTTTTTATGTTACACAAAGACTGTAATAATAATTCTGACACCACACGTTGGCCCCAACCTTGGCAGCAATATTCAGACCAAGATATTGGAGTCAACGTTGGAGCCATTGTTGGTAGAGTACAAATCGCTTCATTTACTCTATTTACAAGTCTGGTAATCAAGAGGGAACAGTTCCTCCCAGACTTTGAACCTCTCTTCAAAGAGGTTCTTCTTCACTGAGAATGGAGTGTCGATGCGTAGATACTTCCTCTCGTCTGGCTTGAACTGCGGCCAGGACACGTCCAGCTCGGGAGTGTCGCCTTTGTTGTTTGGATCCCTGGACGTAAACATATTCGTGTTAATAAATATATAAACGTTTCTTACAATTTTATTTGCCTCTTATTTAAACCAATGATATAATTGTAGGCTGTTGTGTTGTCTTACGAATGACTTCAACATTCTGGAAGCCCAATCCTTCCCCAGCCCATTCCAAAATATATAAATCCTTAATCCCCAAAAGGTCGGCGACGCACTCGTAACTCCTCCGTTGTTACGGTAGTCCGTTGGCGGCGGTCACCAATCAGCTTACCATCAGGTGATCCGTAGGATAGTTGGACGTCCTATCTACTAGGGGTCCTATCTACTAGGTAGTTTACATGAACTTTATAATTTACGCGTACTAGCGGAATGACCCACAGGTGAAGTTACCTGCCAGCTCCAAAGCGACGATACCTCTAAGCTTGAAGAACACTCAACCACAGACCACATACAGTATTTAAACCGATGAGTCACTTAATCTTGCCTTGTTCTATGTAAAATAATATTAGTACTGACCCGTATCTAGCGAAGTTGTAGAATATGGCAGTCATCTTGTCCACCATGCTGGAGTCGTTGGTGTCCGACGGCGGGATGGATGGGAAGCTGTAGCTCACGTTAAACAGGTACAGCAGGTCGTCGTGGTGCGCCGCCGCTATTATCACAAATATAAGAACGATTGTATACAAGACATTGAAATGAAAATGCGCCGTAGATGTTACGACCCTTGAAGAGAAAAATATAGGTACCAATAGTTGAAGAAAGGGTATGTAAGTACTAATGCCGATTCTTTATTTGTCATCTTAGAATAAAAAATCAATTTCGTTATTAGTTCTTAGTGTTATAGCTACGCTACGCATAGTCAGCAGCTTTGGGACGATTATGAACCCCAACCCCCGCTTTACTTAACTGAACTAGTGTTTATGTTTAGTTAGGTTTAAATCCCAGTCACAACTTTTCGCCGTCGATCCACGCAATAAATTTTTTATCCTCAACATATACCTAGCACAGCAAAACTGTAGAACGATCTTTCGGTAGCAGTATTCCTGAATCTATGCGAGCTCCAAACCAAGCCTCCAAGCTCCTTCTTATAGGGCCGTAGTGCCATCACCCTACTAGTAACTCCTCTGTAGTTGCGAGGTTCATAAAGAGAGTCTGATGACGCTGATCTGATCTTATCTTTAGGTGATCCATCTGCTCATTTGCCTCATTTTCCATTAAAAGGTTTATCTCGTCATACAATTACGTGTGTTACCCATAAATATGATGAATGTAAGTAATGGGTAGTTACCGATGGGTCGCTTGGTGTCGGGGTCCACGTAGTGGCTGCTGTTCCCGATGTACCCGAACTCGTAATAGTACACCGGCTGCGAGGAGTGCCGCCCCGCCAGGTTCACCAACCTGATGTTAACATTTCGTATAAATATTGAAGACATGTCTTCTACGCTCCCATTGTTTACAAAAATATTAAACTAAGAAAATGATACAAAAGTTAAGAAATTAGAGACTGAGCTCAAATTTTGCTCGGCCGGAGTCGCGGATCAAGCGCAATAAGTTACAGCGACCACGGCCAGGGCTTGAGAAGTGATTTGATGAAATTCTCCTTTCAAAAAAAGTGGGTATTTAAAGATAACTTTGATTTTTAGTAGGACGAAACCCAACATAGTTTTTATTATATCATGTTTAAAACCGTCGTGCTCACCTGTGAGCTCCAAACCCTATGATAGCATCAGAATAAAGTTTCCCGAAGCCATCACCAGTAGCGGTGTCGTTGTTAATGTCCTTCCTCCCGAGGTAGGCCTGCTTCAGCCTGTTGGCGGCGGCCGTGATGCTGGAGTTGTCACCAGCTCCGGTCAGGTACAGCGCTATCTTGGCCAATCCCGGCCAATCCGCGCGCCAGTTGTCGTATGCCGTCGGGTTGCGAAGGACGTCTAGGAATTATGTATTTATTTTAGTGATATTTAGAAGTCATAGTTATTCCACATGAGTGGTAAATTATTGTGTGAAAATTATGTTTGTAAATTATTGAAGAATCTAGATTTGCCTTTTCACATTTTTTTTATAGCCTATCGTGTGTCCCACTGCTGGGCAAAGGCCTCCCCTTTTTCCTTTCAAATTTCTCTGTCTAGTGCGATCTCCGGCCAAGTTTGCCCCGCGTACATGATCAGATCGTCACACCACCTTCGCCGTGGTCGATCTCGACGGCGTCGACCTCCTTCTGGTGTTCATTGAGTGACAACCTTCCTTCTTTTCACATTTACGATATAAAAAAAATGCACTAAAGAATGATCATTTAGATCCAAGCGGACAGAATCCATTACCAATGACAGCAGTTGAAAGGCAGTCATAAGTACGAAATAGCGTTACACAAGAAACTACAGTTGACGAAACGGACGGCCTTTTAAGCCTTTTTTGCGGCTCTTGCATTGGCAAAGCCAAGCCACATGTTGAGTTGCTAAAGTTTTGTGATATTGGTGGTCAGTAGACTATTCTAGGAGCTGACCGAGTGCCTTCCAGAAGAACTCGTCCTGCGTCTGGCTGACGATGTAGGGCACGCGCTGCAGCTGGCCGGCACACAGCGCCTCCAGCGGCTGCTGCGGCAGGAACATCTCCTGCCCGAAGTCCTGCTCCTGGATTGGCGTCCACAGCAACACTGGGTCGTAGCCGAAATCCTGGTCCGACAGATAGGGCAAATTATGAACAAAATTATTTGCTTATATTATGCTATGTTTATTTTTTTTAATAGATTTTGAGGTAAGCTCGTCCCAAAAAGGCCTTTAACTATGGATGTACAAGAGAAAAAAACGACTCTTACTTGTTACTTACCTAATGTCACAGTTTGACACTCCCCCTCGTCTCATCCTGAGCGAGACAATACAAATGATGATAGACCTCTCCGTGGTCCTCCCTCAAAAAAAAAAAAAAAACATCTCCAATCCCTAAATCCCAAAAACCTTAATCACCAAAAAGCCGGCAACGCACTTTTAACTTCCTCTGGTATTACGGGTGTCCATGAGATCATCGATTGCTTACCATCAGGTAATAAATAAGTCTGCTCGTATGCCGCACATAAAAAGTACACTGATACACCACTTACAAACATCTTATCCAAAGAGTCTCCCAGCTGCTTGGAGCTTTTAGTCTTCAAGCAGTCGATGATAGCCTTCGAGGAGTCAGTCGGGCATTGCAGGAGCTTGGCTTGTCTCTCCGCCAGGTAGCGCTGGTGGCGTGGGATCACTATTTGAGAGATCGGGGAGCCACTCATTGAGATAGCGCGGTGGAACAAACCTGTAGGAAGGAACGTCTTAGTAAGACTTACAACTTTTACGCCAGGTGAACTTTTGTAACAGTGTTCGAGACTTTGACCAAAAGTAAGATTAATGTACCTTTGGACATGGGCGAGATCATATGCAGCATCACACTGAAAGAACCAGCGCTGTACCCTGATATGGTGACTAGGTTAGGGTCTCCTCCGAAGGCAGCGATATTCTTCTGCACCCAGCGTAGAGCTGCCACCTGGTCCTTGAAGCCATTATTACCCGGAGCGTACTTATCGCCCGTGCTTAGGAAACCTGTATATGTATGTAACATAACATGAATGTGTTTTATACCAATATCAATAACAACCCTCCTCCTCCCCCCTACCAGTAAGTGGACACCGTATCCATGGCGTAAGTATCCTATCATTGATTGGGGTTCCTAGAACTCCTCCTTACCAAACGTCACTACTTGACGCTAGTGAAAGAGATATGATATTATGGTACTTCTCCAGTTGATGCCCATTCTACATTTTTTTTAATGGAGTATTTCGGCAAACGTGCGGACGGATTACCCGATGGTAAGCAATCAGCGCCGCCCATGGACTCCCGCAACGGAGGAGTTACGAGTGCGTTGCCGACCTTTTAGGGATTAGGGATTTGGAGATTTAGGGATTGGTGGAGGGAAAGGATTGAGCCTCCGGTAATTGTAGATTTGTAGATAGAGATTGTAGAAAGCACCGTTCGTTTAGGGATGTAAGTTTTATGTTCCCTCAGATCCAAAAAGCTGGTGACCGTGGTTTAATATTGTATAATTGTAATCGTAAGTCTCAATTTTCATCAGCTACCTGTCCATGTATTATTCGTCATCAGGTGTTGAAGAGAGTGCGCAATAAATAATTGCCAAACAGGGAGAAAAACATGAGACTATGTTATCATACTATTACGATCAACGAGGAAAACAATGAGGAACAATGTCCACATTGTTTTCTGATAGAGACTAATTATATTGATGTTAGCTTAATTACTCATTAATTGATTGATAGGATAATTATCGACCTGCATTTCTTTTTAGTGGTTGTCACAAGCAATAATAAGGAATCACATTAATAAGCAAATTGAATACAGACTGCACGGTTGGCGCGGTGGCCGGGCAACTGGCTGCCGGGCAACATTCCCGCACAGAACAACTTTTGTGTGACCCACAAATTCTTGTTCCAAGCCTGGGTGTGACGTGTCTCCCTCCTTAGAGCGGGTTTACAAAGATTCTATCTCTTCTTCAATATCTAGTTACTTACCGAGTGAGCCGAGTCTGTAGTTGATGGTGACCAGAACAATGTCCCGGTCCAGCAGATGCTGGGGCCCGGCCACGTCGCTGCGCCCCGACACCGAGTAGAACCCGCCCGCGTGCATGAACACCACTACTGGCAGGGGCTTCTTACTGTAACACGTAGACAAGTTACCATGGTAACTCATCACATCGTAGCCGGGGTTGCGGGGTAAGCGCAATGAGGCACCGCGACCTCGGCCCAGAGCAGGAGAAGGAACAGGGGGGTTTTTAGTCAGCAAGAGTCTGACACTCCCTCCCGCCCGGCCCTGGGCGGGAGAAGTCATTTGATGATTTTCCCCTCACAAAAAAAAACCATCACATCGTATCGCACTTTAGATTCAGATATACAAGACACATTTATATGACACCAAGCCTTTTAATTTGAACCACAGACGGATAGAGGGGGCCCAAAGGGCTTTTGGTTTGATATTAATTTAAGCAAGTGGTGTTCACCTTTAAGGGATTTGTTACACTGTAATATTATTGTTAAGCATGTACTTGATAATTGTGTAAACAATTGTTGGTGAAACTATTATAATAAAAAAAGGGCTGATGTTTAGGGTTCAAGGTTACGAGGCAAGTGCATCAATTTCAGTGAATGTATTGCTATTTATCGCTCCTCGTGATACGGCGTAGTTGCCATACAATGTGACTAATTTCAGACTGCTTGTTATTGCTGACGGAAATCGATTTTGCCATGTTTGTTCTGTCATGTTGAAGGAAATTACTCACGAGTCATGGTCTGGGGTATACACGTTGAGTCGGAGACAGTCCTCGTGCACTGGATAGTTGTTGAAGGTGGGCTGCGGGCAGGCGGGACCGTCCTGCGACGCGTCCACCTCGCTCGTGTAGTTCTCTATCAGCTGCGGAGGCTGGTGGGGGTGAGGTAGAAATAATCAGTAAAATCCTGCAGAGGCCTAATCCTGATCTCATTTCCAAACAACTATCTGATCGGTAACGAATGACTGGACGAAGAAATAGAAAATTTTAATCCAAAATCTTTGAATGAATGTCCGTGAGTAATAGTTCCGTCATGTCTCTGGCGAAAATCAGTCGATTTAAGAGCGGTCAATAATTTTGAGCGTTAGCTGGTTGCTGGTGACAGGTGGTAGTCGCTTCGTGAATAAATATAGGAGGAAATAGGAAACAGGAGAACCCAAACCTATGTAGGGAGAAAGGAAAGAACTTCTACGTAGATTCATTATGTACCTGAAAGCGCAGTTCCCCCACAGGCGGCTGCGCGTATCGAATGCCTCTGTACGCCTCGAATTGTCTCCCACGTCGAGACAACATCCACGAGCCGCGGAACTGACCGGACGTACTGCGAACTACTGGAGCCGCTTGTGTAGACTCTCCTGTTAGACACACAATGTCTTAAATTAGTCCCCAGTCCCTAAAAGCCCGGCAATGCACTTCTAACTAACTCCTCTGGTTTAGCGTATGACCATGAACCTTCTGCTAGTTTGCCGAACCATGAAATAATAAGTCATTCGAGGAAAGCTCTACTAGTTTCGAGTCATACCGGAACACTTAGTCATGGGAAGTACGAAACGCAGGGACGTAGTTCAATCAGGTTTTTTGAACATTTCAATGGAGTAAACCGTATTCTTTAATTATTTTCAGAGTTGAGTTCAGAGAATTCGATCCAAGAGATTATTATTGGAAAGATGATTCGGAATAAGTTTAAGTCAAACCAAAAAGTTCAAAACCGAGACACGAAGTAGGCGTTCCATTGCTTTTGTATGCCTACATCGTTGCATGAACACTTTATGAGTGCTATATTTTACTGAAAAAATACCAAAAGGACCAAAAACCTTGTACTTAAAGAAAACAGTAATATCAGGATCAGTAAGAACAGAATCAGCAAAGAGCTTCTCAGGCCCTATTCACCTGTTGGATGATGATGGTGGTCCGCGGCGGCGGCCAGCACGCCACACGCCAGCACTAGTACACTCAGCATCATCGCGAACACTCCACTGAAGACAGCGACACACGACTCGTCCTATTTATTTACTTCTGGTTGCTCGCCACGCGAGGTATTATTGAGATTATTATTGTCTGTAGTTTTCCTTGTTTCATAGACGAATGTACTTATAATGTGTTGTAGACGTTGCCCGTGTGACACATCTCCTGTTTGGTTTTGTATGTAAATTAATAGACCAGTACCAGTACCTACCTAATATTTTATTTTGAATAATTTTGACTATATTGTTGGCTGTTACTAGTAACTGGTTGCAGCGCAACGTGTTCCACGTTTGTCCCTGCACGGAACAACTCTTTGTGTGTGTAACAATATTTGTTGTAGGTTTGGGTGTGATGAGGCTGAAATGTATAAGCTTTTGAATGCCACACAGGATAAAGTTTTAGAATGAGGCAAAGTCTCGTCAACATAAAATAAACAATAAGAATGTCCAACGTCGTTGGCCTGCGTCATGATGACAGCTAGAAGCAATTATCTAAAAGTCCTAGATGAACGTGTTTTTTCAGTGGGGTCAGCCGGGGTGTCGCACTCCTACTGACTAAAATCACCTCGTTTCATCTCTTGCTCTGAGCCTGAGGAAAAATTGGAGAGCCTCCGGTAACCTCACACAGCAAAACACACTGTAAGTATTGCTTCACGTCAGTGTCCTATGCGGTCGTGGTATCACTCCGGTTGAGTCGGCTCATTCGTGCCGAAGCATGACTCTCAAAACACGTTTTTTTTGTGATTGAAAGAGAGTGCTGGATTAGTTTTAGCGGTTCATGATAATGTACTAGCCATATGCGAAACGGCTTGACTCATCGCTTTTATGCATAGGTCGTTTAATGTAGGTAGTCGGCTAGTCTACATTTAGTAGTGCAGGTCCTGGCGACAGCGTCCCGGAAATATTTTCGCTCGTATACACGAGCGAAAATATTTCCGTCGTAAAATATAATTTACTGCTTGTACAGTTCCCACTCATTGTTTACGTCGCCTCTGTAACGGCACCAACGGTACATTCAATTAGTGAGACATTTTCTGTTGTTGTCTTATTACTTACAAATATTACGATATTATGACTAACCGAACATGTGCAGGCTAAACCACTTAAACCCACGCACGATGATGGCTCCCGATTTCTGGAGCGCAATACAATACCTACTGCCATCTATCGGCAAGTAGCGGAACTTTATTTGTTTTTGCAAGTACATTACTATTATAATGTAATATTATTTGAAATATTTTTTTAAATATACCGAAATAAATAAATGTTTCCTATGATTCCTTAATTTACTTGTGAATAAAAAAAAAACTAAATGTTCATTTCACTTGCATTCAAATTCAAACGGATTAGGTACACAACGCCTTTCTAATTAAGCACATGTTATCATCTAAGAATCTTAGAAAAAATAAGCTAACAATTAACGAATATTGTCATCTAAGGCGACTGACAAGTTTCCCTAGCTCGTGCATAAGCTATGAGTACATTTAAGGAAAATTGTGAGTGGGTATTCCCGAGCCGAGAATATAAAACACTCACAAGTTTACCTACATTGGTACATACATAATATATTTTTTTGCTTGTTTCTTAATATTCCTGCGTAGATTTCTCAATTTTGTCAATCCCTCTGGAAACAAGTGCGTTATAACTAAAAAAACTATTTCTTCTATGATATATGTAGGTCGGCAAATGAGCTGACAGATTACCTGATGGAATGTTATCTGCTCCGCCCACGGATAAAGCAACTCCAAAGGAGTTATAAGTGCGTAGCTGGCCTTTTGGGGATAAGGATTTTGGGATTGGGGAGTAGAAGGATTGTGCCTCCGGTAACCTCTCACACACAGCTAAAAAAATTGTTTCACGCCGGTTTTCTGTGAGGCCGTGGTGTCACTTCATCCGACCCGACATATTCGTGCCGAAGCTTTGCTCTCCTGTTCTTACATTTAAAAACACACGGACATCCAGGAAATGAAATGCGAACCTTGACACCTGCAAGCTTTAGCACCTTGACGCCTGAGTGTACATATAGCAATTATACATGGATATTCTCTTTGCTATTGTAAAAGCGTTAGGTGCTGTAACATTATCGTAAAACATCCTTCCTAAAACATCCTTTTTCATCCGTCTTAAAACATCCTTTTCGCAATCATAAAGTTCCTCACCGTTGGGTAAGGGCTAAAACGAGTTAGTGACCCCCGAACACAGCCATTCACGGTGTAAATGCAATTGATATTCTTGATATTCCGTCTGGTCGCATCAGCGTCGCATTCAGATAAGGGACCGTGTTGCCAATATTTAGCTGGGCTTGGGCTTTGCTCCCACATGTAGTTCTGACATGTACTCCTTTTGATGATACTTTGAATTGTCATTGCAATTTGCCAGATATGGTGATGGCAGTGCTGCAAGTAGCCTTCCGACGATAAAAAAAATCCTGGAGCTAGGGAGAGGAGTTCGTTGGAAGTGGATGATGAGAGACACAATATATTCTATACAGTCATCTGTTTAGAATAGCCTCAACTTGTGCAAACAACTTCGAAATCTCTTCAAACGTTTAATGACAATCATCCATAACTCGTCGTTAGTGATGTTTACATGTAATATAAACTTCCTACTCATCTTACTCAATGACACACACGTGATAGATAGGATGCAGTCGCGTGTACTCGACAATCTCTCGTATACTCAGTACTCGAGTAGCCACACATACCGTGTACATCGAGGGATTGGAACAGTTTGCCGGCTGCAGTCTTTCCGTCCGAATACAATTTAGGTGTCTTCAAGGCTAGACTGAATAGGCTCTTAATAAACTAGTGCGCCTTACCATCAACGATTACATCACTGCTTACCATCAGGTGGGATCACAGTCAAGCACTAGTTTATTGCAAGTAAAAGAAAAGAGTAACGATGTAGGTTCGAGCAAGAAACTTTTCTATTCGAATCTATACATCGCAACAAGAACTTTGACCTTTCAAAATTATGTGCTTATGGATATTAACTTGAAATAAATATTTTTTGGACTTCGAAAAAAACAAACAATTAAAAATCGAACTCCAAACTAAAAATCGAAAATAGAAAGCAGAAAAACGAAATTTTTAAGTCAAAATATCGAAAATTGAAAACAAAAATAAAAAGTAGAATACCAAATACATACCGAAAATAGAATGTCAAATGGGAACGGGAACTAAAACGAGACTGGGAGTAGTAGTAGAAAACAGTTTCTTGTACCTAAATCTTAATACAGTTCCCAGATTAGCATAGTTCATATTGTTTCGTAGCATAGAAGATGTGATAATATCGTTATTGGTTCGTAGCTGTAACCCACGGACGGACAGACAGACATAACGAACTTGTATTTTCTTACCTTGACTAGAGAATTATTTACATTTACATTTAAAATTTATAATACTCCCAGATTTCAACAAAAAAAGAAAGATATATTCTAACCATAACCAGTGTCATTGACAAGTGGTGTCTGTTTAAAATAGATTGTATTAATTAATAATTTCCTATCGACCATTAAAAGCACCGTCGGAAAAGCTTGTTTTTCTTAGCTTTATACTAGTTGTAGACCGGCGAAGACTATTTGGCCCACAAGAACCTTTCATTGAGTGATCGACTTCATTATAGCCGCGACGGCAAACGTTTACTTAAACTTCACAGAGCTGTTACTTATCAGCTCGGATGTACATAATTATAAGCTATGACTTATTCAGATACATTATTTCAGATATTTTAATAGTGCTTATTTGGAAGTTATTTATGCGGTCAAACGTATAAGTCCAAATACAGCTCCCTGAGGTATTCCTGTTTTTAGCAATCACCCGACACTCGAGCCTATGTTCGCTTTTAATTAGATTTATCCTAAATCCGTGATATTAGCTTTCAATATTTCTTTCTTCTTTTTTAAATCTATTTTAACACATTTTAGCAGTTATAAATATGCGTAATGGCTCTGCATTTCCTCTGTCAAACGCATCATAGAGTTCAACGAACAACTTTAGTTTCCTTTATAAATATACGTATGATCTAAATCGCTTACTTATAATTTCAATTGCTATTGATATGAAACGTCAAAATAGAATAGTAGTCTGTCAGTCTGTTCGTCAGTGAAACTAGGTGCTCGTTCCAAATTGTAGTTTCGAATGGATAGGCTGATATTTCTAAGGAAACTCGGGGAAGTTTAGTATGGGTATACTGACAACGAACCATCGATGCGTAGTGTCAGCTCTGTATGGTGTCCACTCACGCAGCAGTTTCAATTTCCCGTTCTCTCGCATGTCCCGCTAGAAGCACCGCGCCAGTGTACCGAGCACCACACCACGGCTCACCACCGACAAACTATCACTAAAGTTGCCCGCGACCGCACGCATGCGCGCCGCTTGAAAGCTCTCGCCTAATATTTTTATTTCACTCAAAACTTTTTTTCATAATTTCGTTTTTCGATTTTACGATACTAAATGTTCAGGTGAACTGTGCTCGTCTTGTGTTGTGATACCGTTGCTTCAATTTCTGCGTGCACTATGGCGCGACAAATTCTCATACTTTTGGTAAGTAATATATTTATGTACATTTTTATTTAAATTATTTTATATATGAAAGCTACACTTATATTTATACCTTATTTCATAAATATTATTGCAACATGAAGCATTCGCGATGAATATGCATTTTTTTACTTATTATAAAAAATACCTATATAATTTATATTTGAAAGTGGTTCTATGTAATGTATGAGACATTACAATAACAAATTATTTCTTCGGAAGAAATTGCCCGGCACTGAATGCAGACACGGCAATGTGTGCCGGTGCCGTGGCCTGTAGAAAGCGTCCGAGGCGTCCGTCGAATAGTATTCGAGAGAAATTGTGCGATTACAAAAGGAACAGCGCGAATAATACCGCCGTAAACTCATCGCGGATGATACACGCAGATAGTTGTGCCATTATTGTTTGTGCGGTCTATGGGTCTTCTGCGCATTATCGGATAGCATTCAAACATTGATAAGTATATTACTTGACTTACATTAATCCTCTTTTGCCTGGTAAACAGCTCAGTAATCCAAGCTGTTTCCATGTATGAAAACCTTCGATCACTAACGGCTTCATATTTTGGCCAGCAACGTCCATTGTCAGATTCTATTTTAGTGTTAGGCTGCGTATCTATTCAATTTTGAAAGAAGCTTGAACTCGAATCTCTCAATCTTCTAACATCTTCCTCGTATCTACCGCCTACCTACCCCCGCGTGGTTCACCTCCTGTTAGGGCGAAATGTATCAATGTTAGATTTTCCAACACAATAATATCAATCAAATCAGTATTCCGGAGATTAGCAGTAGCAATCAAACAAATCGACTCTTCAGGTTTATAATATTAGTATAGATAAGATAGGCATCGGTTACATACACAAAAATTTAAGTAGCTTTATGTGAAACTAGATATATGTATCTAGGTATTACATGGGATATGATTAGCAAAGCTAGCAGTAACAAAAGCGCTGTCAGATTCTAGTTGGCCTTTCATAAGTGTGTATTCTTGCCTCCGAACTCGGCTCAACGACACGGAGGACTGTGATGCTCGAAGTGCTAATTGATTCCACCTGTACCTTGCGGCACATGCAGTAACAGTTACGTCAACATAACAGCTGCTTTAAATTTTATTACAAAGATATAAATTATTTAACTTATTGTAAAAGAGTATAGTGGAGAATACCATAGAGTTTCTTGCTCGCTCTTTATTCTAGGAATCTACACTTTGGGTCGAGCGAGTGGCTTCACTAGAGGATAGACTGACAGACTGGCGCGCACGAATTTGGTCTTTCTGATATTTGATTATTTAGTTTGACGTTCAAAAGTACCTTTAGTGGTCTATTTCATCATCAAATATTTGACTTTTTTATTTCATAGATTTGTATCTTCTATTATCTTCCACTGAGTGCCACGCTAACCGGTACTGCATTATGATTGTGCAAAAATAATAATAACTTTAGCAACAATTATTGTGATAATCCATTACATTATGTGGCTACTAAATTATCTCCCAAACGTAATGGATGGCTAACTCCGTCCATACAAATGTAATTTTTTTATGGTTGTCGATATACTCACGAACTGATATATCACCTGAGAAGCAACCATAGACGTCCGCAACACAAAGGACTTACAAAAGCGTAGCCGGTCTATTTTGGGTTGTTACGGATTTGAGAATTGGGAAATTCGAGGGTGAAATTGGGCATACGGCATCCTTCACACACACAAACACACGAAACACAATGCAAACTTTGTTTCAAGCCAGTACTCGCTGAGGCTGTGGCAACACTATGGTTGTACCGGCCCACTCATGCCGAAGCATCATATGAGCTAATTACAATAAGTCGTCCGGCAGTAAAGCAGCGGGTACTTGCGTCTCGGTCAGTGGAGCCCTACGAACGGTAAACAACATAAACGTATGTAAATCAGCTGCTTGTTTTCGAGGACGTTACCAGCACACAAACAAAACTTTCTCCCAGCGGCCGCTGCACTGCGCTCGCGCACCGACCGACGCGACGCATCTCTTTACTCACTTCCACTTTTTGAAATGTGACACGCTGGGAAACAGGCTCAGGGACACTATGATGTTCAACAGCGACGGTTTTAAAATAATTATTATAGCTAAGGTTTAGATAACTGCCTCTAGTTCATGACATCTTGATCATTCTTATCGGTAGAGTCAAACTACTGGCTGACTGGTTTAAATATTCGAGCACAGATTAACATAGCGGTGTAGGCTAGAGAGGAGGTCAGTAAAAACCACAAAACAGGTAGATTTTGGACAAGCCACAACATGTCCTACTACGAGGAATGTTAGAATGCGAGCGTGTCGAGTCGATACCATATCGATACGCAACCGATGTGGTCCCGTTACACTGGAGTATTTCACGACAGTCACGGAGCTCGGAGCGCGGAGCTATACAGGCGTCGTGCATTGTGTTTTGTGTTTGAAGCGACGCTTGCGCTGCTCCAAAAACCCACTAAACTTGGAAGAAACATTTATTTTCATTCACAATTCGATCTACTTTATACGCTGACATTGTATCAGCACGATAACTTTTTATCTTAATATAATAAGCTAGTAATAACGTCGCCTCGTTTCTGTCGGCTACATTCCGGCGGAATGGTGAATGCGGTGATACCGTTTCAACGATTAAATGCCTATATTAGTTTAGAATTCCAAATTATATTTGAGGATAACAGATATATTTTGTGGATAAACCAGTTCTTTGAATGTTTTCTGTGTCGTGAAGACAAGACGATTAGTAATATAATGACCACGGGGCTGCCCACACTGATCCACGAATCATTTTCAGAGGATACGACATGTCCCGTTATGCTTTCTCTGGTCACACATATATGGACGACTCCTAAATCGTCTTCTAGAATTGAGGTCACGCCTAAACTGAGATTAATGAGTAAAAGCTGTGCCTTTGCCTTAAACTTTTTTCATAATGAAGTTGTGGCACAGAGAGTAAATTAAGGGCACGTTCGCAATCAGCTCGCATTGTGAATTTGCAAATTATCCGCCACACGCATAATGACGCCTAGCTTTACAACTGACTCGAGGATGTGATAAATAGTACCTGTGGTTACCGAGACACATTTGATCGCACTTAAGGTGCTAATGTTACTTGTAAGCAGAGGTCATTCCCCTCAGCTCAGTGTTAACAAAACAGGCAATTTATGTGTTCACCAAACTTTGGCCATCTGCATCCAATATATACGTTTTAACTTTATAACATGAGTGGTGCTCTCATTGCTGTATAATAATATTTGTCAGGTGAAGTGGATTGTATTTGTGTAACGATATTTCAGTAAGGACTTACATTAGTGTTTGATTAGATTGCATCAGTGGGTCGTGAAGTCGTCATACGTGGCCATTGAGTCCACTTTCTAACCCAGTGATGACGTCACGAGCCCCGTTACTGGGGAGTCATGACCTTCACCCAGTGGCCGGCACTCCGCGGGTCAATGGCTCGTCACTGGTGCCGCGGCGCCGGCGCCAGCCTGTGTCGCATTCCTTTACGTGTGAGCTGATTCCATCCACACTCGACACAGTTTTCTCATACTTGTGTGTTATGCCTACCTGAGTATAGTTCCAGTGACAGTTTCCAAGTTTGTGAAAGGTCTAGTTTTCTCTCAAAAAAGTTTCCGCGTCGTTTATTACTTTCTCTGAGATGACAACAAAATAGAGCGTGATGGATACAAAACGACAAAATGATCGAAGCAGCGAGCCCTACCGAGTGAACACGCGAAGTCGAAGCTCACTCGAGTAACTACTGCTGCAAGCCCCTGAGTGACAGCGATAGCGGGAACTTGAACACTGAACGACATCTCATTCGATAACAAAACAATTGCTCCTGAGACCGTTTTTATGTCATACAGCGGTAAACGAACAGACGGATTACGTGATAACCCTTAAGTAAAAACAAAGGAGTTGCTAATTAAGTTGAAAAAGGGTTTTGGAGATTTAGGCATTGTAGAGAAATATGATGTTGAGGGAAAGTATTGGTCATTCTATAGATTCAATCACACGGCGAAACAAATTGCTACGGTTGGTGCACATCGTTTTTCTTCGAGGCCGTGGTATCACTCCGGTCAAGCTATAAGTAACGAAGCCTGGCTATCCCACATTCAAAACCTGATCTCTAGCAAATAGGTCTAGCAATGATCCTCTTGGATTGAAACTCAACATCTTTGCATACCTCTACATTGCAGGCGTCGCTGAGCCAAGATTCGTATTATAACTGCCGTTGCTTTCTTCTACCAGCTAAGGGTGATCACCACGTTAAGAACGCATAACTTGGGCCTCATTGTGAAATTATTTGGGGTCTGATGCCAAAATTCATAGCCATGTATACGTATTTAAGTAAGCAGTCGCTTGAATAGGTACGGAACACCGCAATATTATCTAGTACTGAAATATGACCAAAAAGTTCAAGAAGACCACTGTATAAGTTTTTATTTATCTTAAATAAATTTCGCCTTTATTCGTACCAGGAGAAAGTGGAAGTTAATATGATGTTACGTTGTAAGTGATTTGGTCCAACATAGACTATTGTCAATCACAACTGCACAACTGAGTAGCAGACTGCTCACTGGAATCACATAAATCCCGTTGTAATAAGGAGAAAGTCTGAGAGCACTTGGAATGAATTTCTTGGCAATTTATGTTTAGTGTAAGTTATCCTGATTATCCTGAATTTTCTCCTCCCCCAATCCTTCTACACATGCAAAATTTTCAAAAGCCAAATACTCAAAAGGCCGTCAACGAACTCGTAACTCCTCTATTGTAGTGAGTGTCCAGAGAAGCCACCGATTGCTTACCATTAGACATCAAGTTACCACTCGTTTACTGTCCTATCACATAAAAACCTTGGCTTATTATAGTTGTAACACTAGTGGCAGAGCAAGGACGGGACGCAAGTGTTGTCCTGAATACTTGTGTGACGTCATGTGCTGTGTTTGTGTGGGACCGTTAGCGGAGGTGCGTCTGACCTTCACCCAGTAACACGAGTCGCCGCGCGCTCGCGCCGGTCGCTGACCGACCCACCGCTGACCTCCAATGTTCTGTGCTCCCTAGAGCTTACATTACAAGGGACGCAGCTTAAGTCTTATACATATTCTAAAGCCACTGAAAACACGTGTGCCGTAGACAGCATTCCATTGTGGAATCTGTGGGAAACATGGCTTTGTGATTATTACAAAACAAGTACCTATCGAATAATTACATATACGTAATACGAAAGTGCTGTTAGATTACTATTAAATTCATCGCATGTTTAGGAACTCTAGAGGGCGCTGTTCATGTATCTCTCTGAATTGCATACATAATAATATTATCAAAAGAAAACCCTCCATTACGACCGGACTTCTTTTCTCCGTGTGTTCGAAAATCAAAAACAATTTTAACTTTAGTGAGTTGTGTCGTGTGCAACATTGCATAGAGTGATTCTTCATTTCTATGACGTATAAGTATGTATTAGAAGTATTAAACATACATAATCATCATTATTAGCCTATAAGTAAGTGCTCACTGAGCAAAGGCCTTTTCTTTCGCAGAGAAATTTTGATCATTGATCACCACGCTTACTTAGAAATTATGAGAAAAAGTTTCCTCACGATGTTTTCCTTCACTATTTGTCAGTTGTGTCTAAATAGAAACAAAGTTAGAAAGTACATTTAAGTCAGAAAAAGTCGCGTTGGGACTTACCCTCATACATGAGACGCCGGTGGAAGTGAAAAAGCCATGCCACGACGATACCACAGACTACACAGCACCATTGTTAGTTTTTTACATATTTAGGAGTATTCATAATTCGCAGTCTTCTAACTGAATAATAAGCCTAAGAAAAAGTCACATAGAAGCACTTTATCAACTGTCATTTGTTTAATTAGATCTGTATGAGATGTGCGCAGGGTGTGGGATCCGGGTGTGGGCCACGGCTCGGTCGCGCTCTGGTTGTTCACAGTAACGGCAACCGCGACGCGTACACGCCGCTGCGTGCTCTACTGCATAGTTTATATGATACTGTAGCTGCAATATGACAATATTAGGGAAGACAATGGCGCCCGTAATTACATGTCTGTGCAAAATTTTATAACCAGAGTTTGAGTTTTAGCACTGCCTAGATGGCGTTAATGTCGCGTAAGGTCCTGTACGGCTAGTCAAAATTTTGTAAGTCAATATAGGGATTATACTCAAGGATTTAGCTCGGAGATATAATCATAATAATGGTGATAGCGTTCATAATAATGGTGTGTTCTCAATCTTGGTTCAAAATGTATATAGGGTTTTTTTTTATGTGATAGGACGGCAAACGAGCAGACGGATTACCTGATGGTAAGCAATCGGCGTCGCCCATGGACACCCGCAACAAAAAAGGAGTTACGAGTGCGTTGCCGACCTTTTAAGGATTGGGATTTTGGGGATTTAGGGATTGGGAAGGGATTGGGGTAGGGGAAGGATTGGGCCTCCGGTAACCTTACTCACACGGCGAAACACAACATTGTCGTTGTTTCACGGCGGTTTTCTGTGAGGCCGTGGTATCACTCCGGCCGAGCGCCGAGCCGACCCATTCGTGCCATATAAGATAGCTACGACATAGCTGTCGAACTCATTAGTATCGTAATTAGTTTTCCATTTTGTTTGAGGGTTAAAAATCATCACATGGCTTCTCTCGCCTAGGGTATGATGAGAGGGAGTGTCAGACTCTTGCTGACTAAAATTCCCCGTCCCGCTCCGTCCCATCTCCTGTTCTCCGAGACTGCGGTAGCTTATTAATCTTGACCCGCAAACTTGGCTAAACATCGTAACAATCCTCATTACAAATAATTATTAAACAGTAGCTAGATATAAAACGCAGTAGAAATCTCTCAAATTATAATCAGTAAGTAAAAACAAGACAAAAAGTCTGTCCGGCAGCGACCGCACACCGCATGAAAGTGCAATTTAGTGTCGGCGCGTGTCGCGGCAAAAAATGTGTGTCGCAGTCACAATATAATAACGCGGAGTGATGGAATGAAAGGGAACCATTAATGGCCGCCACGGGGCAGACGCACCGAGACACTGATGAAAGTGATCTGTAGTGGGCAAGTCTTGCACTGATGCGATGGTTAAAGTTACATTTTCTTTTTTACCTCATAGGTTGGCAAATGAGCGATGATGGTAAGCAATCGGCGCAGCCCATGGACACTCGTGATACTAAAGGAGTTACTACAAGGGCCTCTTGTGGGCTATAAGGGATTTAAGGATAAGGGACTTGACGATTTAGGAAGGCGAGGATTGGCGAGGATCTGGAAGCCTCATTCATACGGCGAAACACAATCCAAGTGTTGCTTCTCGCCGTTTTTCTGTGAGGCCGTGGTATCACTCCGGTCGAGCCGACCCATTCCTGCCGAAGCTTGGCTCTCCCACTCTTGAAGTTATATACTTTAGACACAACTTTACAATAATTTTAGATAGACTTTATTCCGAGTAAGTAAGCTTGTTTTTTATTTATTTATTTATTATTTAGGAAACAAACAGTATTTTACTTGCTCATGGATAAATCTTCTTCTTGGGCCAAGCTAGTAAGTCTTACATGACTTCAATTACAATAGGCATTTAAGTTGTGAGCCTAGGTAGTTCTTTTCATAATGGGCCATCATTGAACACAAAATTGTTGACAGTAGCGTCGTTTCCAAATAAAATTTAGTTTTATCAAAATTTAAAAGAAAAACAAATTGGACGCCGATTTTTTTAGCTCGAATAACCTTTATTCTCTTGAATTATTAAAAAAAACATCGAACAATGTAAGAATGAAGTTTCGAGCATTTTTAAGTAATTCTATGTCCTTAAACCTGTCCCTATACAACGTTACGCCGTTGTGGATCACACAAATAGTCGTTCCGTGCGGCAATCGAACCCGCAACACGTTGCGCGGCAGCTGAGCCAATCATGCAGTCACAAATGAGTAATCTGCTGCGTAGATTTTGTCCTACGGTATAATTTTCACAATATTTTTGGTTCAATTTAACAGGATATTAGTATTGCGTTCATATTGTACTGCAGCCTCCTTAACCAACTGCTTGTACCACTAGTAAATAGGTTCTGATGTAACTCACGTACACTTAGTTGCCCAACCAACGTTAATAACACGCACCCAAAGGAAACAAGCCTTATTTACACAAAAAAGACTCCTCTGCTCCAGTAAATAAGAGCCAAGATACATTACCTACTGGTACAATTATAATTTGAGGTTTTTGCTACTGTTCGCCTAAAAGATGACACAAATATCCAAATGCGGGTGTGCGAAATTGAACCTTATTTACAAGTGGAGAGAGATGATAGGATGTGGACGATGATAATGATGTGGTGGCAGTAACCGCGGGTGAGTGCGTGTGACAGTTACGAGGAGCAGGTGTCGCAAGCGCCATCTTTACAGTTAGCTGAGTATGTAGGCCCCGGGCCAGCGCCGCCAGCGACACCCTACTGATTTCAAACTACATATTTGACGTCGTCAAGCAACGCATGATGCACGACGCATAGGTCGGCCAAAGAGTAGCCGGATTACCTGGTGGCAAGCATCCGGCGTGGTGGTGCCGCCCATGCACACTCCTAAGGACCAAATGTATTAGAAGACTACAAGTGCGTTGCCGGCCTTTTGTGGGTTATCAGGAAAGGGGATTTGGGGATTAAAGTGGTTTATTATTGATTAAGAGTGTGGTTTCCTGCCGGTTTTCTCTTCTTGATTCAATTTGAAGCTGGCTCCTTTTTGCCTTACTTCATCATCATTAGCCTGATTCCGTCCACTGCTGGACACAGGCCGCCCCAATCGCAAGCCACTCATCCTATCACTGCCAGCCACCCTGCGGATATCGTCATTCCACCTAGCTGGAGGGCGCCCTTCATTACGTTTGCCTAGACGTGGTCTCCTCTTTAGAACACGTTTATCCCAACGGTCATCGGATATTCCACAAATATAACCTGCCCACTGCTGCTTCATTTTGTTAATCCTTTGGGCTATGTCGATAACTTTAGTTCTCTGTCGGATCACCTCGTTTCGAATACGATCCTTCAGAGAGACTCCAGGCATAGCCGTGGCTCTAAATTGGTGGATTAGACGCACTGTAAGTGTCCACGTCTCGGCTCCGTATGTCATCACTGGTAGGACGCACTCATTGAAGACTTTTGTCTTCAGGCTTTGCGGTGTCTTTGACAAGAATACCCGACCGAGTTTCCTATATGGCAAGCTGTATCCTTCTACGAGCCGCCTCATTACTACCTACTTACATACATACCAACTACCTCATCAGTAAGTACCTTTTTTTGTGAGGTTAAAATCATCAAATGACTTCTCCCGCCCAGGGTGGGGCGGGAGGGAGTGTCAGACTCTTACTAACTAAAAACCCCCCTGTTCCTAATCCTGCTCTGTGCCGAGGTCGCGGTGCCTCATTGCGCTTACCCCGCAACCCCGGCTGAACATCAGCACTATGGGACCCGTCTGTGGTAGTCTATTGGCTCTTCAATACCTAATAATTCACGTTTTATTGTAAGTAGATAGTTATACATAAGAAGTAGTCGATTACAAATTAGTGAACAAGTAGACATACTATTTTTGAGCTTGTCAATGACACAATCAACCTAGCTAAACATAAGCTACATATTACTTTGGATAACTAGGTTAACAAACAGAATCAAATTAATTTGACACCTTTACCGAAAACAGTGATGACAGAATAATGGCAGCGCGCAAATAATAAATAACAAAATTGCGATGATTTTCCACTTTCCAGTAATTTCGTTGTAATAATAGATGATTAGGTAATTATTGGTTTTGTTCAGTTGTTCAGTATATAGGTAATTTAATAACAAACAATTACCTATATTATATTTCTATACTTATGTATACTTACTGCTACTTCTGCTCGAACTAGGTGTTTTTCTGTGTCATAAGTGCGTTTACAAATATACGATTTCATTGACAGTTTGTTTCAACGCACTAATATCCGGAACTTCTGGTTCGAATTGAACAATTATTTTTGTGTTTGCTAGCCCATTTATCGAGGATAGCTATATGCTATAAAATATCACGTTACGATCTGTTGGAGCCAGCAGCGGGTGAAACTTTGTAAGAGTAGCTAGAGAGATATAGGCGTCAAGGAAATCAATTACTGTCAATAGCAAACATTCTCAACGGATTAGAAACATTTCTTTAAATTGTGTTAAAAAATCTGGTAGGTACCTAACACACGTGAAGCAGTAAGTATGCAGTACAGGATCAGCAGTGAGCGCGAGTGTTGGCTCAGTGGGCAGTGCACCGCGCGGTATGCGGGTCACGGTAACGGTGTGCCTCACTCGCTGGCTCCCTGCGCACGCGCCGCCGTGCGCCTCAACTGGAGCGCGGAGTCGCGACCCACTGCCCACTGCATGACTTATTTTGTGATCGTATGAACTATGGAACTCCTCATAACGTGTCATACAACACTAAGCGAGAACATTGTCCAAACATAAGGTGCTACTACTAGTGAGCTTTACTAGCCTATACCTAGGGCAGGAGTAAAGGCGCGCCTCAAATTACCAATAGACCACCACAGATGGGCCCAACTGGCCCAATGTTTAGCCGAGGTTGCGGGACCTCGGCCTAGAGCAGGAAAAAGTACAGGAGCTTTTAGCACAGACGTATATTTGGTTTTTAGTCAGTAAGAGTCTGACACTTCCTCTCGCCGCACCCTGGCCGAGAGAAGACAATAATATGATGATATTTCCTTCTCAAAAAAAGAGTCTAATACTCCCACACGCCCCGAGATGTTATTCTACTTATTTTTTCCTTAGACAAAAAGGTTTTATATCTGTATAGTAGTAATACTGGCAGCCTGCTTAACACCATGTCTTCATAATGTTTCACATAACGTTGGTCTTACTCGAACCACAACGTAGCCGTCGATAGAGAACTCTTCAATTCTGATTTCTGGAAATGTTAAACGTCGTCCATGCTGGAGAAAATGACAAGAAATTACATTTATATTTAATTAGTTTGTGCCTCTTTCATGTATAATTAAAACATTAATCCAGTTAGCGTATTTATAACGATATTATCATACATATTAAGGTTTATATATAACGGTGGTTCTGGCCGACCTGCCGCCTGTAGGGACATTCACCCTGCGCGCCATCTAGAGGATGAAAGTGGAACACTGCGCACAGACTATTAATGTTAGGTGGATGAGATAAACAGACAGATTGGACTCAATTCAAGGAAATTGAATCAATCTGTATGTGTTTAAGTCTAAGACACTTGTTTGTGTATTTTCGACAAAAATGTATTTTTAACCGACTTCAAAAAAAGGAGGAGGTTCTCAATTCGATTGTATTTTTTTTTTTTTTTTTTATTTTTTTTTTATTTTTTTTTTTATGTTTGTTACCTCAGAACTCCGTCGTTTATGGACGGATTTGCAAAATTTTTTTTATGATTGAAAGGATATGCTTCCAGATTGGTCCCATTCTTTTCAAAATCAAGTTTTGATGATGGGATCCATGAGAAATCGAGGGAACTCCTCAAATATTATAGGCAACTATATAGTAATTTTAATATTTTCATAGAGCACTCAAGCATTTACAGTCAAAAAGTAATGTTTGATGAGGTGGAACTGGTGAAGAAGATCAGAAATGGATGATGAAACTTGACACTCGCATAGATATCACAATCAAGGTAGTTCAGCAACTATGAAAATGCACTGTAAACCAATGATCTTAAATAATTATGTTGGAAATGTTATCATCGAACTGATTTAATGATGATTATGGAGCTGGAAGGTAGGCACTGGAACTGCGTACCTAATTAATATATCCTAGCCGTGTTTGGGCTTGTTAGAATTGTTATAAGATGCACTTTGGCTGTAAGGTACTATTGAACTGATGTGATGATGAAGCTGGAAGGTTGGCATGGGGCCTAGTATTGTGTAAGCTTATTAGAGCTGTCAAGAGCAATGGAAAGGGCTATGCTCATAGTTTCCGTGCATGTTCGAATCAGAAATGAAGAAATCCGCAGAAGAACCAGCGTCACCGACATAGCCCGAAGAAATGCCAAACTTAAGTGACAGTGGGCACGGCACATTGCTCGTAGAACAGATGGCCGATGGGGCCGAAAGGTTCTAGAGCGGGACCGCACACCTTTGGGGGCGGAGTTTGGCCTAGTATTGGCTATTTTGCATTAGTCCACGTGGACTGCGTTTACACATTAGTGGTGAAATGCGTCATTGTGTTCTTATCGTTTTCCTGGTAATAGGCTAAGAGAATTAATTGGCATTTTTAACAAAACAGTCGTTTTAAATGGGTTACAAAACAATAATTGCGTCGTACAAAACAATAATTGTGTTTCTTTTGTGTGCACATATGTAGATAATACTTACTTAAAAAAGGTTCATACATTGAATGAGTCATAAATGTATATTTACAATAGCGATGGTCTTTTATATTTTTACCAACTTGTCTATATATGAATGTTCTTAGTAATAACAAAATAGTATTCTTCATTTAATGGGTTACAATTGATACAAAACAATAATTGCATCGGTCTTTTTTCTATGTACGAATGTATTTAATCATAGATACTAAATTAGATCTTGATGATGATGATAGATGGTATCTTTGAACTTTATCTGTCTGTTGATGAAAATATCTAGTTTTTTGTTATTTGGCGAGAACTAATATGAATTTATGATAAGATTATTATTTTATTTTAACTATAAGTCATAAGTATCTCATGCATCATATCATCTCTCCTCGAGATCAAAACGATTACACAGTAACAATGTACTATGATATGTATTTCTACGTATAAGTATGACATTGGTAACTTTTTCAAAAGAAATGTAGGAACGATATTGACTTCTTTGCCATAACACATTATAATAAAAAAAAAAAAAACACTAAACGGCTACAAATAAAAAAAAATTTTACAAAATAAAAAAACCGCCTTCAAAAAAAGTCAAGCAATAAAAGTTCCTACACTAAAAAGTAAAAAATAACAATTTGAATTACTGTAAAAAACTTAATTTATAGGTAAACTTATTTGACATTAATATTTTGCAAATATTCAAAATTTATTACTTATTTTTGGAGTCGGTGCCAGCCCATGCAAGGAAATACAAATGGGCAACAATCCCTTGAAAAACTACCTCTTACTTAATTATAAAACTACTTAATACCTATTTGCATACTCAAATATAGGTATATTAATTAAGACATAAATACAGATTAGACTTCTCTACAAAAAATGTCCGATTTGCACATTTTTTTAAATAAAAAATATGTACTTACAAAAACATTTTAAGTACATTGAAAATGTTTAAGCATTATGTACGAAAAATGGCACCGGATATTAAAAACCTAACTAACATTAAGTTTCAACATCAAAATGCTGGCACCGACTCCAAAAATAAGTAATAAATTTTGAATATTTGCAAAATATTAATGTCAAATAAGTTTACCTATAAATTAAGTTTTTTTACAGTAATTCAAATTGTTATTTTTTACTTTTTAGTGTAGGAACTTTTATTGCTTGACTTTTTTTGAAGGCGGTTTTTTTATTTTGTAAAATTTTTTTTTGTTATGAAATAAACAACTTCATACTTGAATGTGTACGGACCTAGAATTTGCTATACTTACCTAAGTTTGACTGACTAACCATTGTATTATTATCAACAAGTTACCGTCGTGCGGTTCCACCCGCTGCTTGGATCCTATTTGTTGTAGGGCGATGTTTTATAGCTTATAACACACACAGGAACATTTTAGCTATTGATAAGTGAAAGAATTTTGGTAATCTAACCAGCTGTTCCCAAGAACACCTCCTACATACAAACTAACTTACCTCTTTTTAATATTAGTGTAGACAAAAATGACAGTGAATTTGATTTTTTTAATTGAAAGAAATGAAAAAGAGTGGGAAAGCCATTCTTTGGCACGAACGGGTCGGCTTGACCGGTGTGATAACAAAGCCTCACAGAAAACCGGCGTGAAACAACCACAGCGTTGTGTTTCGCCGTTTGAGTGAGGTTACCGGATGCCCAATCCTTCCCCAATCCCTATACCTCCAAATTCCTTAATCCCCAAAAGGTTGGCAACGCACTCGTAACTCCTCTGTTACGGGTGTCCATAGGCGGCGCTGATTGCTTACCATCAGGTAATCCGTCTGCTCGTTTGCCGGTCTATTTGACATACGAAAAAAAAACTGAGCGGTATCTTTACTTTGTTACAAAGAACAGTGATATATCACCTAAATATGTAGGTACCACCACACCTTATCTTAGAATCTAATCGACGTATTCGTAACCTCCTTACATTAACCAGTTGGACCTGAATACCTGCCAATAACTATATGTATTAGGTACATTTGTATCACTTTACCTGATACCTGTACTAAGTGTTTAGTATCTCACATACCTGCCTAGTATTGGTAGCAGTACTCTACACACACACACAGCCGAAATACTTGTAACATTATTATTGTTAACGGCTGCTGTCACGGCTACAGCTAGCCTAATTTGTCCATACGGTACTTCTAGTTTTCATAATTATATTGTTTTCCTAAATAACACTAAGTATATTGGTGTGGTATTGTCGACGTGTGACGGTACCGGTGGGAACTAGCAATGGCCTGACATACCGTCACACGTCATGGACGGCAGCCGCGGCCCCGTTAGCGGCGCGTGGCGTGACGCGCGCGCATCTATTACGATAATGTGCACTGCGCCTGCGCATACACGTTTCCCACGACACCTGCGCGCGTACACTGCAATTACTGCTTTATCATCTATCGATAATTACACTGGATTATGTGTCAATAAAAACTTACCGGTTAAAGCACGATGGTGTTTCTTATTAATTAAGTATGCATTTGGTGCACTTATCTTTGTCTAATTAACAATGTCATCCATAAAAAAATATTTCCTGCTACTGCTAAAATTTAGGCCTTTCCCTCAGTTCTCTATCGAATCAGAACAAGTCATTGGCCTACCGATCCGCAGACAGAGTGACGACTCTAAGACTATGTAACCCCTAACTAACATCGGGTCTAATTCTTTGAAACGATGTGACCTGCCTGCTTCTAGTACTTTAGAATGATCTTTCGTTCTACATTCAATATACGTTCGATTATTTAAAAGACGGTTGCCCGCTTTCCAGATGTTATGTATGAGCTCGCGGCTGGCGCTGCCGGAGCCGACACAGTCCCCGACGGAGCCGGCGTCGGAGCCCCGCGAGCGGGACGACGCACTCGCCGACTCGGAGGAGCCGCCAGAGGGATACTACGCGTTTGTTGAGTCACCAAATGCCACACCGCCACGGTAAGAACCACCTCAACTTGGATTCTTTAAGTCTCTACAAAATTGGCCAGCTGCTTTTTTATCTAGTAAACACATGAATTAGTGGGGCCCTGGTCTGAAACAGTTCAAGGGATTGGCCCCTAAATTAATCAACTAATGTTATTTGACACAAAACTTGTTGCCTCCAAAAATATCTAAACCAGATCCCTGTTTTTTACCAATATACAATCTAAGCTACTTTATTTTATTGAATAAATTCCTTACTACAGTCCAAAAACCTTTGAGGTAAATCCCCACCTGAGTACCTAAAAATGTGCTTGATCTATAATTAATAGGTAGGTAGATACTATTATCGAAATTAATAGTCAGTAAGCGCTGACAGAAGCTAATAATACTTACATATAGTATACTTACACGATCATTTATGTACATATAAACAATAAATGTAGTACCTAAGTGTAAGTATTCCTTGCAAGGCGTGTCGTCCTGAATGCAACCTCAATGACTCATGTAGGCCGAATGCGGTACATCGCAGTGTGTAGGCCGATGAAAGCTGCCGTTAGTGCAAACTAGTCTCACCTAATTAATACATTAGTCTAGTATGGAATTATCACATTATTTAAGTACTTTTAAGCAATGACATTCGAGTAGATACAAAATAAGTAGGTAAATGTTACCTACGTCCTACAGTTATTTATCACAAAACGTTAAGAATAAAAGAATAAAATGCCTCAAGCATGCCCGTTACTTGCGTACATTTCAAAGAGTGCAGAAATTAAACATAATGAAACCTCCTTGACTGCAAAGGTGTGCAGATTGAAACGTCAAAGCTGTGATCGGAATTAGTAAAGTAAAAAAAGGAAGTTTATGGTCTTTTGGCGGGAAAGGAAAAACAAATGACAGTCTTCTTATCCGGACTTCGCCGCTTCGTCGCGTTTCTTGTAGTTTATTAATGAAGTGTTATCTTGTGTAGCTTAATTCGAGATTGATGGTAATTTCAATTACCTAAGTGTGACATTATGATAAGTTATGGATTAAACTTCAATGAACACACTTCCATTCCTTCTAAATATAGGTATTTATACATATACTAACTTAATTATAAGCATGTATTGTTCACAGAGTGCGCCCTCCTCCGTACCGACAAGTGACGTCATCGTGTCCCGAGGTAGAGTCGAACAAGCCGCACGTGTCGGCCAACAACCTGTGCGGGGACCTCAACCGCGGCCTCATTCCCCGGAACCCCATGGGGCAGAACCCCAACGGGGAGCCCTACCCCTTGTGAGTGATCCTTACATGTATCTGTCTACTAATAATCCGAACATTCATGGGGATTTCTAGGATATCTTCAAGGCCCGCATGAATAGATTACTTATGGTGGTTGTTTCTGCGATTATAAGATGTCAAACGCAGGTTTGTTACATAAAAGGTACCTATGTGTAATACATTAGTGTCGACTAAAATAGCTAGCTAATCTTCTGGGTGGGAGAAGTCATTTGATGATTTCCCCCTCACAAAAAAGGTCTCTTACTAAAAACCTTTTGTAAAGGGTAGATATGTATAAGACAATTCGTTGGAGTCTCTTAAAACCAAATAATAAACGGGCTGTGTTGCTCTGAAATATCAAAGAAACGACATTTAAAGTTTATTAACAGGTTTGTCGATTCCTCTTTTACTGAATTACATATTATTATAATATTTAAACCTCCTCTGTTTTAAGAGTAATGACACTGACAATTATAATGTCAGTGGCGCCATCTATACAAAACCAAGTGTAAACTTGAACTGTTTTATCTACACACCATGGACTACACACAAATACTTTAAATAATTTTTTTTTTATATATATATGTACAGAAGTTGTTTAAATGTTATGTCGTCTTATAGTTTTAGGTTAAATTTTAGTGTCTATATTGTGTGTTGTCGCCAGCGAGTTGATCCGCAACGAGACGCTCCGCTTCCTGTCCCGCACGCTGCCCGTGCTGCGCGCCGACGACACGCTGCCCCGCGTCGCGCATCTACCGCACGGCCCCGCGCCCGGCCCCGGACCCGGCCCCAGCCCCGGCCCCGCCGCCCCCAGCCCCGCGCCCGACGCCCACGCCGTGCCCGACCTGCAGCACAACCGGTACATGCTCCTGATACTAATTTGCTGCATCGATTTCAATACCTTACTGATAGTGCCATCTAGCGGTATAGTTGCGCTAAACAATCTGAAGATTCATGTTTTGCAGATTTATAAATAGGAATTGGTAAGCAATCAGCGCCGCCCATGGACTTTTTGGAGATTCGGGATTTGAATATTTTGATATTTGGAGAATTAAAATTAGGTTACTGGAGAGCCTAATCCTTCCCGATTAGGCCCTCCAGTAACCAAATTCACACGGCGAAACACAACGCTGTATCTGTTTTACTTCGATTTTCTTTGAGGGCGTTGTATCACACCGGTCGAGCCGATACATTCGTCCTATATATGATGGTTATAATTTAAATTATCTGTGTTAATTATGTTACGAGTCTTGTTGCAGCAACATTAGATATTAGTAATCAAATACATATCTATTAAGTTATATAGAATACTGGCAACACCAAAGTAAAGGTGAGAAAATAAAAGCGAAGATAATCTCCAAGGAGACAGGTTCTGTGGACAACGAAAGTGTATCTTGATGTAATTGTATAATAAACGCGAATACGCTGCGTAGGTTGGAGGAGCGCAGCAAGAGGTCGGCGGAGGAAGAGGTCCCGACACAGTCACTCCGCGCCGAGCACCGCGCGGCCGACGCGCGCGACTCGCGCAAGTTCTGCGACAACGGAGGCGTGTGAGTACTCTCTACTTACCCGACAGGGCCACAACTCATATGGCAGGTCTGATGGTCTGATGGTAAGCAATCTCTGCAACACCCGAGTTCAAGTCCATTCAAGATTGGGTGCAAGGAGGATTGTGGTTTTCGATAACTTCATTCACATGGCAACACATAATGCAAGCGTTATTTCACGCCGATTTTCTGTAAGGCCGTGGTATCGCATCAATCAAGCCGGCCCTGTCGTGCCAAAGCATGGCTCTCCCAAGTGAATACCTGGCATAGACACGTGTTATCCACTCTACTCGCGGCAATATTAAATAAAAAAATATTCAAATTAATTCACCACTTTGTATTTTTTGTTTAAAATTACTCGTATGATATTTATCAGTCAAAGATCAGCTTGAAACAAAATAAAACGCAGACATGAAATGATCAAAATTTATTGAAACTAAATTAGTTAACAATACTTATAGTACATTGCGCGGGAATTCACAACATCGTCTACTGAAGCCGTTTTCCCACGCTCGGCGTTATACAACGCTCACTTAACTACATGATTATAAAATAAAAAGAACGACACTGCAGCTCGTGTAGATACGCCCTAATATAATATTATTTGATACAACTCTGAATATAAACATTTTATAGACCGATTATGACGGCAACACTTGGCATATACTTGTCTCGCTCAGAAGCATGTGCCTGATATAGCGCTGTCTCACTCGTCACGTTACTGTGTAAGGCGACTTGCGGTGTATCGTGTAAATTGCGTACAAAAATACATTGGCGTCGTGATATTTCATTCACTTTTTATATGTGTGTACTAAATATACATGCAAACTATACAGTGTGTGTAATTAATTTTACACCTTGTGCTAGTGCAATACGTTTTGGATTTGCTTGGCCGCAGGGAGCTTAACTACATATGGTAGCGAAGCATCTTGGTACATCGAGATATAGCCTGCATCAGTGTGAGGTAGCCACGTAGTCTGTTAACATCGTTTATAAATAAATATGTTTGCTTACTCCACACCTAGTATATGTATCTGTAACAGCGCTATGTGGCGAGACGTCGGATGTCCTCCATGACGGACTCGTGCACATTGACGTCCGTGCCGTCCAGGAACTTGACCCGTTGGTCTTTCTCCACCTGCAAGCACAAACAGCTGGATTGTCATACTCTGTATGAGGAGTGGCATAGGGTTTTGTTAGATATGAAGTAAATAGTTAAAGACATTCAGTGCCACCGACTCGCCCAGAGTGTCTAAGTAAATGTTATTCCAGCGCCGTGGACTCGCCCGGCGAGTTCTAGTAGTTTTACTGGCATTGACGCGACGTTAACGCCGCTTCGTCGCGTGGCAACCATAGTGATCTTAAATGTACAAGAAATCGTAGTGGTATTGAGGGTATTAGCACGGTACCTCCGCCCTGTACTTGATGTGCTCGGGCCAGACGCAGAGCTCGAAGTATCCGGGCACGTCGGGCGGGTCGTACAGGCGGTACAGTCGGCGGCGGAGGCACTCCTCGTACTCCAGCACGAAGTAGTAGCGCAGGTCGCACAGCTCCATGATGGCCGGGTAGTTGAGCACCGTCAGTCCCTCCAAGATCAGGAACTGCTTGCCCGGCAGAGAGAACGGCTCGGCCGGCGCCTGCAGGGACAGCGCGGAGGGCACCTCGTTGGGGACGCGCGCGTCGTCCTCCTTGAGGTCCCCGCGCAGGATGGCGGCGACGTCGGCCATCATGCGGTCCATGTCGAGCGCGGCGAGGATGTCGTAGTTGTTGTGGCGCAGCTCGGGGATGTAGACGTGTCGCGGCGAGTCGTCGGCCAGGAAGTACGCGTCCTGGTGCACCACCCGCGCCGGTCGCAGCGCGCCGCGCAGTCTGCGCGCCAGCGACGTCTTGCCGCCGCATGTCACGCCGCCGATACCTAAGCCCATACATACATTGCGACATACTCTATTTTTTTTAATCCCCCTCCCCTTCACCCCTATATGGCTTCGATTAGCCGAGATTCGAAACCCACAAAGATGCTCTCAGGGATGCGGTCCTTTAGTTTAGTGGATTCTGTTGCCCCGAGGCAACCGCCGGGATAATTGGGGTTAAGTCAGCTATAACGTGCAGAACTACTAGTGGTCCCAAAAAAAGAGTTTAACATCTCTGATGTTTAAGTCAGTAAAAGCCCCATCCAAAGTGGCAAGTCTCGAATAAAGAAACGATCATCTATTGATAGCGACATAGATTAAAGCGAAAACCCAGTTAGTTTGTAAATAATAGTATTGCACAAACCTATGACGACCCAGTTGCTGCGCTGGAGGGCCATGTTACGGGTCAGAGATACGGGCGCAGATGGTACAGCGTGAAACACATGAGTCCCCCCACAAAGACGACGCCCCAAGCCCCACACAAGGCGAGCAGCCACTGTGGGTCCGGGACCACGCGCCACAACCACGACTCTGGAACATTACATTCACGCTTAGTACGCCATGCCCACGCATAATTTGCTACAGTCATCATCATCAGCCTATAAGTGCCCATTGCTAAGCAAAGGCCTCTTCCCACACAGAGAAGGTTTGAGCATTAATCACCACGCTTGCTCAAGGCAGATTTCAAACTTCATCATTAGAAATTGTAAGTCCAGGTTTCCTTACGATGTTTTCCTTCACCGTATGTCAGTGGCGTCAAAATAATCATAGAAAGAACATATACAATAACTTTTCTACAGTAATTGACGATAAATATTTTATATCAACAAAAATGTAACTCAAACAAATGAAATTCCTAGATGAAATACGCAAATTTACAAAGCCTGGTGTGTAATATTTACCGCTGGTGTACATAGTACATGTTTATAGACTCACCTTCGTCAATGAATGGGTATGAGTTGACCCACAAACAGAGCACAACAAACACAGCACTGGTTGTCACCAGGACCAGCTTGCCAATCACCGCATCAGGAATGTCCATATATACGCATCACTTTAATATACGAATATCGATGTCACGCAACAACCAATACAGCATAGATTAGTCTGCTCAAGGTAATGTTGTGTTTAGCTGCAGAACAGTTCTTTCTCGAAATCCTCGAAGGTCTCTCCCTCAGGGAACAGTATGGACTTCTCTTCTTCTTGTTTTACTTCTTCTTTGTCTGCGAGCGGTTTGCGGCGGATGGCGCGCTCCACGATCTGTTAACACAAATACAATCACTGAACATCTTTTCTCAGTCCATATAATGTAACCAGGACTGTTACAAAACTGCCAACATCTGTAGTTTACCAAATATGACATACATACTAGTATTGTTTGGCATTGTCTTTATACATCAACTATACATAGAATTAAGTAAATAACATTAGTAGTACAATATATTATTAGTCAATTCAAACACTGTACAATTTTTTTTTAATTGAAAGCAGTTTGATTGGAATTCCTGAAACTTGATGAGGAAAATATTATTGTTACAGCAAGAACTAAATTCTGGTAAACAATCAATATGTATTGTAAACACAGTCATTATCAAACTGAAAGTTAATCATTTATTTCAATAATACTATTAAAGCCACTTTTGAATATCAATCACAGATTTATAGGTAAAAGTGTAAGTCTGTTGGCCAGTCCTCTAGTAAAGCTTTTTGCTTATTCCAAAGTGTAGATTCATATGGAGAAGAACTAGCAAGAAACTTAATGATTAGTAATTTTCAATCAGTTTGAATTGTGTATGTTACTAGATAGGCAATGACTTGACAATATGTTATAAGATAAACAACATAAATGTAATAAAATAAATATGTTATCTAAAGTGTAGCCCAAACAGCACAAATTGTGAACATCTCCAATGTCACGCTCCAGTTGTGTAAACACGGCTTCATGTTACATCATTATACTCTGTGTAACATAGACAGGTTCTTAAAAACATTTCCTTCTACTCCGTATTAGAACACTCTACTAAAAATATTTTAATATTCATGAAAACTAATATTAGACTTGTTGAATATTAATTGCTCAGTGAAAATGTTACTGAACATGCACAATACAATATTAAAGTTTTGTGTTCAACAGATGGTGTGTGAGGTTGTTGTCCTCCTGCAGGCCATTGATACTTCATAACTTACAATAGGAACACTCTTATATATTTATAGGCCAACTAATAATAGCTACACTCACACACTTACATCTTGTCAGCTTTACACATTCAACAAAAGCACACATTGACTGTATTTATGTGTTGCTATCTAATCAACAGTGATGCATCACTTGAGAACATGGTGTGGCACATACTGCATGACTGTATACTGCCACTTCTGCTTGCACAGCTCATACTGCTGAACTTGTAGTTAGAGAATGTTCTAGCAATTTATATATGATAATATGTGCAAAGTACACATACCTTGTCAGCCAGGCTAGTGTCTGCGGCGCGCGTCGACAGCTTCAGCAGCTTGTCAATGTTCTCCGCGGACAACTGCTCCTTGGATTTGACTGGCTCCCTCGCCTTCTTAGTCTTACTCTTGTACAAGTGCCTGTGATCTGCAACACAACCTCTGTCCGTTACCTCGCAGAGCTAAGGTCCGAATAATTACGTCGCTCTCTATTATGTAAGCGCGACACCGTATAAGTAATAAAATGACAATAAAACCGGCGTGTCTAATCGCAGCAATAACGGCAATAAAGACGCAAGCGTCGACGAGTGCTGTGACGTAATGACGATACGAATATCAAGAGTAATTTCAACGTTTCTACCAACCTTGACCCCCGTGTCGCGGCCGCGTTTTACGAGAACCGCGCTTCGCCTCGCCGCTGTCTACAATAACCAAATAACAACTTCGTAATTAATTCAAATTCATTTCAAGTAAAATGACACTATCTTCGTATTTGTTACATATTCACCTTCTTGGTCGACGAGTTCCAGAGCCTGTCGCACTAATGCAGAAGACATTTTAGTACAACAATGCGTAGAGAAAACATTTATGGGCAATTTACACAAAAACACAATCCTAACCTACAAAACAAATAACTAGGAAACGTCAACTCAACGTGCCAGATGATTAAACGTCAACTGTCAAGTAATTACAGATAATATTACGCCAACGTCGAGTACGTTTCGTTATCCGAATAGCATTTCGCCATTATCTAAATTATAAAGATAGGAAATTAAACTAAACCGAATATATATAATCAAATATGTATTATAAGTTTTAAAAATAAATAAAATTATATATAAGTAATTTAATACAACTACTTTTTATTTTTTAGGTTCTGTATGCTATACCGGGCGATTAACGGTGATAGCGATTCAAGTACTGGCGTCGAACGTCGCGAGGATCCTGGACCACAGCCTCACGGCGCTGGAGCTCCTCACGGACCACACCATAGATATGAGGTAAGCAGGGATACATAACAATATAATTGGGTAGTTTCCGAGGTCAAAAATAAATTACCTATTTAGAGTTTTCTGTAGTCAATTGTTAAAATACTACCATAATTGCTACTTCAATTAATTTATTGGTATAGTTAAAATGTAATACTTTCCAAGCTAATATTATAGATAAAAGTATGCTATTTGACGTAAAATCATTATGATGGTCATAGAAAAGTATTTGTTTAGTATTGATTTTGACTGGTTTGGCAACTATCGAAGTATGAAGTAGGTAGGTAGTTAGCCAGGCAAGACTCGCAGCAGTAAGTAACCGGTCCCCTTCCTCCCGCAGGGCCCCCCGACGCCGTGTCCGGCGCGCGTGGAGTACGCGACGCCAGTGTTTGCTCGCAACTACCAGGGCGTCTGGCGGTACGTCGTGCAGATACCCTACGAGGGATACTTCACGCAGACTGTCGAGGTCACCAGGTAACGTAGACACACTATACCAGTATAGAGCTGGGTGTATGGTACCCGCGCGGGCCGTGAACTAAGTATGTCGTTGTCCAGATGCCTGCAGTCGCGCTGCCACTACCTGGACGGAGGCTGCCTGAGCTCGCCGCGCTGGGTCTCGCTACTCGTCGCCGAGCTACACTACCCGCCCGCGCAGACTAACAGCCAGGTAATACATTTTTGTTTCAATTATTCCGAAGTTTTTAAAAAAAAATAGATACTTACTTTTAATTTAATAGTACAGCAGACAAACACATGGATCACAAGAAATTACGAATGCATTGCCGACTTTTTAAGGTTGAGGATTTAGGGATTGGGTAAAGGGGAAGGGGTGTTTTGAGATTCTTGCCATAGTAACCACACACTAGGTCATTTACTACAGACGGGGCCCTATATGGCTGATGTTCAGCCGGGGTTGCGGGGTTAGTGCAATGAGGCACCGCGACCTCTGCCCAGAGCAGGGGGAGGAACAGGGGGGTTTTTATTCATTAAGAGTCTGAAACTTCCTCCCGCCCGGCCCTGGGCGGGAGGGAGTCATTTGATGATTGTCCCCTCACAAAAAAAAACACCAAGTCATTTGAATATATCTGCTAACTAGACCTCGTTTTGCAACACCTAACATCCAGTTATAAATCATGGCTCTGCGGACGGCGAGTAACTATAGCTCGCCGGCCGACCAGAACCAGACTCGAGCGTACGGCGGTAAAGAGCCAATAGACCACCACAGTCGGGGCGCAATAGGGCTGATGTTCAGCCGGGGTGGAGGGGTAAGCGCAATGAGGTACGAAAAGAAACGGGGTTTTTAGTCAGTAAGAGTCCGACACTCCCTCCCGCTCCACCCTGAGAGGTCATTTGATGATTTTCCCTTCACAAAAAATCTTACAAAGTATCAACTAGTAGTGTAGCTAACTAGTCGCGTTGTACAGGAGTTCGAGCAGTTCGGTCAGTACGCGGGCGCGGGCGCCGACAACAAGGCCACGCACTGCGACGGACACGACGACATGGGATGCTACCAGGTATATACTCGTACTTACATTACTTCTCTTCTTTTATATCAAACATCAAGCTTAGTGGCGTGCAATGTGAAGGCCTATGTCTAGCAGTGGAAGGAAACAGGCTGATGATTATGGTATAAGCGTTGTCCCAACATTAGGTATTTCTCAATAACAACAACACACAATTTGACATACACATCACACACACAGAACCGAAACAACACTGACCACACAATGGTTGTTCTATGGGGGAATCGAACCCGCATTACGTTGCACGGCAGCCAGTTGCCCAACTATCGCGCCAAACTGGGCAGTCAATGCGACACTTTTGACCAAAAATAATTATTTTGTCACATTTCTGTATGTAATGAATCATTTTTCTTAATTTCCTCTACTTATTTATTGAGAAAAAACAGTCTTGTAATCGGAAAAAATTTTGACATTTGCTTTACTTGTGTGAGTGCAATTTGACAACCAAACTTAGTCAAATGTACTTACCTACTACCATATTTTTTTCTACAAAGAAGTAAAAAAATAACACTACTCATATAGTAAAATACCAATATGACGAATGGTTAATCATTGAGTACCGTATAACTGGCAGGTCCGCCTGTACTACGACTGGTTCCTGGTCCCCGGCTCGTGCAAGTGTTGGCGCCCGGACTACTTCGCCAGGTACGTGCGCCGCCGACAGAACACCGAGCTCTAGGGGGGGGGGGGACCTATCCCGCTGTATATATTCAAACATAATATACGCACCGATAAATAGACATCATCCCTTGATTCTTCAAAAGTCTGGTAATACTAACTTCTGTCAGCGACTTCGCTCGCTTTACCAGAGTTATAATAGTAACCTACTTACGTATATGTTATCCCAGACGATAATCTATCTCCATGTTAAATTACATTCAGATCCGTTCAGTAGTTTTTAAGTGAAAGGGTAAAAAACACACTTCCATACTTATAAAACTTTTGCGTTTAAAATAATATTAGTGGGATTATCTTTTTGTACACATTACATACTGGTGCTACAGCTTCTTATTGTTGTGACGTTAAGACTGGATCTAAATAATAATTTTATTAATCGTTAATTAGCCTCAAGGCATTAGTAGGTATATTCGTACCAAAATATTTTACGGACGGCAGGAGAGATCTCTATCAACTGTAGACTTTAAACTACACACTTTAGCAGGTCCACTTACTCCAATTAATGTTACAACTTTTTGTTTTTGAATACTACCTAACTATTCATACCAAATTTATTGTGCGAATTTAATGAGAAAACCTCTACTTATTACGTGAGTAAGCCGTTTTTTGCAGTAATTTTTTGCTTGATATTCAATCTTGTTGCCGTAACATAAACTTGAGTCTCAAAGTTTTAAAAGAGTAGGTTGACCTGCTGGCGTGTATACATAATATATGTCACGGCCAACTAACTTAATTAGCCTTTCAATCAACTGCCTAGAGTGTTGATTTAAGATACCTAATAAAATTGTACTTTAATCAAATTGGGTTCCTCCTACTAAAATAGTCTGATTGAGATATTCAGCCAATCCACCAGACGGCTAGTTATTTAGTTAAAAGGCTGATTAAGCTAGGGCATAGGAATATATGTAGCGAGTAAGACTCGAGCTGAGCGTTGCATTTATTTAGTAATAATAATAATATAACACATTATGTATGTCGATGTAAGTTCTTCCTGTAGCAATACTCTGTGTAGCTCTGTAAGTATTGTAGCTAATGTACGCCCAAACTGCATTTATATAGACATAGTGGATACTTTGTATGTATTGTTACACACACACACACACACACACACACAACCATGCCTTCTTCCCCTTCCTCTATATGTATAAGTACGAACATTGATATTATAAGTCAAAAGGTGTAGAGAGGTTACAAGCGCTCAGCAAGGGATAAATTCAAATGTAGCTAACTAGCCACACTTAAGGCATTATTAACTTCGTCATATTTGTTTGTTTGTCTATTTATTTTAAAAATCAATGAAGTATCATCAGCGAATAATACCATATGCGGTTCATTTTGGAACAAATGGAGCAGGTCATTCACATAAACTAAAAATAGAAAAGGACCTAATATTGAGCCCTGCGGTACGCCCATAGATACGCTAGCACCCAGTTAGTTTACCTGGTTTACTTGTACTTTAATTTTTCTTTCTTGAAGGTATGATTTCAATAAATGTAGGGACACCCCCCGAATGCCGTAGTGTTGTAGCTTCAGTAACAGCGTGTCGTGCTCAACACAGTCGAATGCCTACGATTTATCCAGGAGTGCATTAGTGTGCCGTTTTTGAAAATCGAATGTTGTTTATGTACCTATCTACACCATGTTACTTATAATATCATTGAGTACGAAGGTGTAAGGAGGCATCGTTCTCGTACTCCATTAAGTACTGATAACTTGTTATTTATTAAAACTTTTGTATATGTAAGTTGTTTAGTATGTAGGATATAATAAAGCACTTCTACTACATGTTATATTGCAGTTTTATTGTATAAAACAACCAACTCACTCCCCTCGGTATAGGCTAGTCCACTTAGGGTTGATTTTTCAATGGTTATATAAAAGTTAGCTGGGGAATAATTATGATGCTGTCGCGTCACAATGTTTGTATAAGACAGTGACAGCAACAATTTTATTCCTCAGATAACATTTATCTGAGTATTGAAAAGTCAGCCCTAAGTGTGAGAGAACAGAGCAATAAAAGTATAGTACAAGTTGAAGGAGTTTATTGTAGATACATACAACCTATGTAGGAGGTACGAGTGAGGCGCACGACGCAGTGCTACTACTGGCCAACTACTGGGTGTGCGATACCCACGACACTACTCACGTTGTACTATATTCTCATGGTTGGTGCTAATCTCAAGGCACTTAACACAATATTGGCTTCTAACATATGTAAAGATATAGCCAGGACACGACTTCTATCGGGGAAATAATAGTGTTACAAATATACAGGCTGATAGTACCCGCTACATGAGCTACGGTGGCGCTTCAATTATTGCAATGTCACAGTGTCGGTGTGATCTACCACTAAGACAATATCGTGAAGGATACAAGTATAGAGCTTAGTTACAGACCTACCGCTGCGTGATGTGAGTACACAGAGACGAGATCTAGGTACACGAGTTATGTAATCTAACCTATTGATACAGTCGATCACTCAGCGTCACCCAACACCAATGTTCACTTCACTATAACGCTACGTCGCACCGTCGCGTGCACTGCTCAGTGAGCGTACACTGGGCGACGCACTCAGTGCAGTCTGTGTACTGTCCGGCTGTACCTACACGAGCAGGACGGAGGCGGGGGGCGAGCGGGGCGCGCGGGGCGCGGGGGGTGGCGCGCTGCCGTAGTGGGGGGCGGCGCGCGCGCGGGCCGGGCTGCTCATGACCTCCACGATGCGGCCGTTCTCGAACACCAGCTCGGGGGCCGCGGGCCCGCCGGGGGCGCAGGCCGAGTACGGGGGCGGCGCCTCGGGGGGCGCAGGCTTGCTGGGCGGCAGGCGCGCCACGGCGGCGTAGGGCGGCGGACGGTCCAGCGCCGCGAGAGGTCGGACCCGCTCCGGCGTCGGCACGTCGCAGTCGTAGTGCTGGACTGTATACACATACACACACGTATTTACAAATACACAGTTTTCCCCAAATAAAGCGCTCGTCAAGCTCATAATTCTATTTACGGTGAATGGATGGATTGAACAAGCTGTATACATTCAAAAAAGTTGTTCAGAACGTCGTTAATGTACTTGTAACGATTAAAACAAGTTAAGTTAGGTACTTGTTTCTCGTTGTATTTTTTTTATTATGATCATTTTTGAACAGGTGAATATTATAAAACCATGTTGTTAATTCATCTTTTAATATTTAAGCATAATAATAAGTTAAAACGAATTAATGTAACAACTACAGATTGTCCAAATAAATAATCAGTCTCGCAATACTCACACGTCGTCGCCATCACGTTCGGCGTGGACCATTCATCCGAGTCTTGTCGTATCACTGAAATCGAAACATACAACAAGTAAGTATAATAATTAGTCAATTCGTCTGTATAGCCGCTTGGCAACTAACGAGCTTGATTCGCTACGAACTCAGACACGCCCCAAATCTATCTATCATCGAATAATTTAATTGGGTAAGTCGTTTTAGTTAGTGCAACAATAAGTTATTAAGACGTACCTCCCCGCAGGCGGTAGTGTCCCCGCATCACCTCGGGCTCGAGCTCCGCCGCGCCCGCGTCTACACAACAAGCAAACACTCATAATTTTAAAAATTATACACATCAATTCTACGATCTTTCTGTGTACCGAAACTTCGCAATGGACGTGTTTTATAACATGAATGTGGTGGATGGTTACTAGAGAAACGACAAGAGTAAAGTCGAGAGCAGAGCCAGTCTCTGAAGTCAAATGATTGCACTACCTAGGTATAGGGTTCCATAACATATGAGGTAGTCTGTTAAAAAGATATCTTAATACTGCTGAACCACTCACTTACATATCTATGTATTAAATACATTTATCAATTATCTGATATGGGTGTTTTCCACGTGCAATTAAAAGGTGAAAATTACTTGCTTTCAAGACAAAGAGGTAAGTACAAGCCATTCTTTCTACTATGATCCAAATTCATAAAGAGACTGATGAACATTAGACTTTTAGCTTTTAGAAGTCCTAGTTTCAGTTCGGTTGTCGTACTAAAATATCTACCTCGGGTGCTGTACATCAGGTGACATTACATTGTTTTGTTGAAAGAAAATTATTTCTAATGTTGACTTGTTAAAAGCATTCGACACAGTATCTAGCCCATCATGATATGATCATGCTAAAAAACCTAATAAGTTGAGGTTAAGGGGACTATCACGAAATTTATCTAAGGGTTAGTAAGTAAGGGAAAGAACTCAAATGTTTAAAGTCGAAACCTGCGTAAGCGATAAATTACCTATTGAATGTGGTGTCCCACAGGGTAGTATCTTATGACCTTCATTGCTTCTGCCTTATATAAATGATTTTTGTAAAACAGAAATGATAAATGGGAAAATTATATCTTTTATCAGGGATACGACCCTATATTTGTAAGGAAACAATGATGCTAGGTTTGGTAACTGGACGGCTCAGTGAAAATCTACTCACACTCAATGTTGACAAAACTATGTATATGACATGTAGCAAAAAACACAGGCCAACATACACCTCATTGCACCTACTTGCAATGTAAATGTAAGAAGCGCATGTCCTTGTATTAAATAAAAGGAAACTATAAATACTAAACACCTACATATGTATAAATCCAATCCAAAAGCCTCATACACACTAGTTGAAGTGGCTTTTTTTTTTTCTTTTTAAAAAAAACGTTGCCCCACTTTAGGATTTTCTCCTGTGTTGTGGGTGCGTTTACTAACATACAATGTCACATACACATGACACCCAGACCCGAAACAACAATTTGTGGATCACACAAAGTGTTGTTCCTTACGGGAATCGAACCCGCGACACGTTGCACGGCAGCCAGTTGCCCAGCCACCGCACCAACCGTGCAGTCAAACCGTGCTTTGGATTGACGAGGATTGGATGAACGCAATAGAAACGCGTGAGTCGAAAATGGTGTGGAAAATGAGGGATCGAATAACCTTTCTACGAGATATGGCGGGCAGCAAGGTTGCTCGCTTAGACGCGGCGTGGTTGTTCAGGGAGCCTTGTATTTCAGTTAGTAGCGCGGAGTTTAGTATAAGTAATGAGTGCGACATAAGAGATACTGACTGGTGTGCATGTAGATGGCCTTGAACAGTTTCTTGTGCAGACAGTTCTCGGCCGCCTTGACCAGCAGCACGAGCAGCGCCAGCGCCACGGCGCCGGCCGCCCAGCCGCGCGCCGCGTGCCCCCAGGAGGTGCCCCCGCCGGGGTCGGGCCGCGCGCCCCCCGCGCCCGCCGCGCTGCCTGCTCCCGCCGCGCCCCCCGCGCCCGCTGCCCCCGCCGCCCCGGGTCCGCTGCCCGCGGGCAGTACTATGGACACGGGGTCGTACGGCCGGAAGTTCGGAATGCCCTGCAATTCATACCATAAAAGCTGGCGATTATCATCATCTGCGGTACGACCACTGCTGCATGAAGGCTGCAATCTTATGAAAAGTGATTTGCCATTGTACTGTGAGTTTGCACATTGTACTTCAGCCTAGTTGAAAATACTATAAAAATTGTTAATTTGTAAAGTTCGGCCTGTAGTCACACATGCAAGCACATCGGTCTCCAGTATATTATTTAATGAAGTAACTTTTAAACAATTGAAATAACATTTACCGACTTATACTATTACAGCCATAGTCACCAAGGGGCAGTACGGTTGTTTAAGTACCTACCATTTGTTACGTACATACAAGTGTGCAGATGACAAGTACAAAGCTGGTACCTTCATGTTGGAGATCTCCCAGGTGTCGACGTCATGGAAGCGGTCCACCCGCCAGGCGATGGGGGGCGCGGTGGGGGCCGCCCACTGCCGGTTCAGGAGCAGACCCTTCGGCAACGTGTCCAGTCTGCAACACACGAACCCAACGCTATAGAACTTGGGGTACGATCGACCGAATTCACCATCAATACATTTGCAATTTTATACCAAACATAAATAAGTTCGAAATCTGTTAAAGAAAGGAGTAAGTGGCCTGTAGGTACCTACTGGTGCTAACCTAGTTAGCTGTTTACCGGTATTGATGTGTTTGAGATCTCCTTTGTTATGTACACAATCTTGTGGTGAACCATCCTCTCTCCCCTCACAGTGTGAGTATCGCCACGCGACTGTATCTGTACGAGCATCGCCACATGATTTAGTAGTCTTACTTTTTGATATTGTAATCTAAAATTTTATAATAGTTGAATGGTATTGACTATTCAGCTATGACAATGTAGTTTACTTTTTTTGATACATGTACATATATTAATTAGTGTTTACAATAAACTCAATCCAGTAGTAAGAGTACAACATGGTAAATTTATTTCTTGTCAACATCAGTCAATATCGCATCTACTGGCCCCTGGCCACCTACTTTACCTCTGAACATGAACAATGAGCAGTACGGGCTAGCGGCTCGCGCAATGTGTACCTGATGAAGTGTCGCGTGTCCTTGCGCAGTCCGTAGAGCGCGAACTTGTCGTGTTCCCGCGCGTAGGGCCGCGCGTGCTCGGCCGCGCCGCGGGGCCGCGCGCGCCGCTCCAGGGACGACATCCACGCCCACGGGGACACTGTCGGCTGCATCGCCGCGCTGGACACACATACAGTACTCAGCATTGACCTCAGAACAACTATTTGTCAAGGGAAAATCATCAAATTACTTCGCCGGTCTGGTTCTGCTCGGTCGGCGAGCTACCCTTACTCGACTTCCGCAAGCCCGCGCTTACGCTGGCTGGAAATCATCTCTCGATCTACGCCGCCCGGAGTGTTGGAAACTACGGCGACTGAGGCGTGAGGAGGAGGACAGCTCACTTAGCCAGCATAACTGCTTAGCAGAGAGAGGAGATGGCTTCCCAATCCCTCTCACTTCTCACCATGGGCTCGACTAAGGCACAGCGCGGGAGATCAATTCCCTGAGGAGTGAGGACACGACGGTGCTCAGCCGAAGCAGGGCACACCGCCATCGTATGCTCCACCGTGAAAACACACATAATCCATGGCTCTTGTTTTTGCATCTGTGACATATTGCGCTATGCAACAGTGACAGGTTTCACAGCTGGTAAGTGGTATAATATTGACTCGAGTGTCAGTAAGTTAAGTAGGTACGATGTACAGCAATAGTAATCACGTGTCGACCCAGACGCGGTGACACTGACAGACAGACGGAACGATCAATTGAAATCAATATAGTTTAACTGAATATTATTAAACATATTAACGATGCAGGGGCGCTGTCGATGCGCCGGCGCCCGGGGCTGTGACATTGATGTCGCACCGAGGTAACTGCTAGCTCTCCGCAGCCTCATTGGCTACCATTGTGTCCATGGACTGAGCCGATTACCATCAGAATATTTGTCCACGCGTTTGCCGCCCAATCCAATACAAAAATGAAATCAATTTTCCGGTTGTTTTGTATAACCTAATAATTTTAAGTGTGGGAGAGCCAAGCTTCGGGACGAATGGGTCGGCTCGACCGGAGTGATACCACGGCCTCACAGAAAACCGGCGTGAAACAACTACAGCGTTGTGTTTTGCCGTAGTAGTGAGATTACCGGATGCACAATCTTAAATCTCCAATATCTTAATCAAAAAGTCGGCAACATATTCGTAACTCCTCTGTTATTGGTATCCGGGTGTCTATGGGTGTCCAGCGCGTTAGACAGTGTTCATACAACACTAAGGTATTTGGAAGCGAGTGAATCAGGTGAGTTCCCGTTAGGTACTGCCCCGGCATATACATTGTGTACAGTACACGACTAGCTATATATTGTATTGTATAAAAACCAAATTAGTAGTACTACCATCCAAGTTATAAGTACTACCATCCCTCTGGTATACGCGAAAGCATAGCTACTTAAATCATCCCATACAGATCCGTAGGTATGAGACTCGCGAATCACTATTTATAAGTGTATCTATGTATGTGTGTATACATATTGTAGATGATATAAAACACAGATTATAGAATAAGAAAGACGCTTATATTACTTTGGACACGAGCTGCCGCTTCATATGCAACTTGTGGTGGGTATTACTTGTGTGCTTGCACCGAGGGCCCATCACAGCGCATGTCAAGGTCAGGGAATGTATGCAACATTAATAATATATACACCACTCACCGTCACTGCTGCGCTGTGTGGACTGAGCGTCGAGCGCAGCGCTCACTAGACCAGTAGGAGTCGCGCCCAGTCACATCGCAGCTCTTTACAGCGAACAGGAAAGCTTTCAAAGCTTCAACACATAGCTGAGTGGGCCTCAGTGATGGCGTGCGTGTGGCGCGGTGCGGCGGCGACGCGTCGCGCTCGCCCGAGTATCGGCGGATAAATAAACAGCGGCCGAGGGTGTGTCGCACGCATGCGCGGAAAGTCACGCGCTCACAGCGCCGCCACGCGGGGACTACTTTCACTACTCGCTAGTCACTACATTATTATACAATGGGGGCGCCCAAATCACACACTCACCTAATTTGCATGTAGCAGGAACCAAACCAAAAGAATTCGACCACCCGCCATGCTAAACGTAATGTCTTAAACTTGACACCAGTATGTGAGCGATTAGAGTAATTGAAGAGAGAGAAATTGATTGATTGCGTTTCATTATCAACTATGGCACTCACTACGCGTAACATACATACTTACAACTACACTTTTATGTATGGGAGAGCCAAGCTTCTACACGAACGGGTCGGCTCGACCGGAGTGATACCACGGCCTCACAGAAAATCGGCGTGAAACAATCTTAGCGGTGTTTTTATGCCTTAGCGCATCTGTACTGTATGGGCAAAGGAGCAAGTACCTAATTTCGATGTCACATGTAGGTAATCCAAAATTATTGTAACTCAAAATTCAAGTCAATCAATTCAGATTGAAATCCATCCACAGGACCATAGCGTCCCAACCCTTGAAGGCGTACGAGGAGCTGAAGCCAACTCGCAGAGGCCCTTTGAACAGCTTTAATATTAGTGAAATGGGACATCAGCCTGTAATGATCAGCGCCGCTAATGGACCCTTGACAACAACAGAGGAATAACATTTTTGCGTGATGTGGCCTTTTGACAGTAGAGTCGCCACTGCCCAACAGCTCGTCACAAGCTACCTTGCGGATTTCATCATCATCAGCCTATAAGTGGCCACTGCTGAGGAAAGGCCTCTTCTCACACGGAGAAGGTTTGAGCATTAATCACCACGCTTGCTCAATGTGGGTTGGCGATTTGAAACTTATAATTAGAAATTATAAATCCAGGTTTCCTCACGATGTTTACCTTCACCGTATGTCAATGGCACAGTATAAATATGGAACAGTATGGTAACTAAGCCTGTTTGACCGTATAACTACCTACCGGTCATTAAAGCACTAGGGTTGTCACTTCTAATGTTTTTGATATTGTTTGTTTAAACTAAAATAAATCAATTGTGTTTTGTTGTAATCAATCAACCCAATTGAAATAACTAGTTTACAAATAGAATTTAAATAGGTAATCTCATGTTGTCGCGTATGTTAACTTAAAAAAAAGAGTACCTAGTTTAAATAAATGTTAAGATATAAGCGCTATACTATACAGCTCTGTCTTTTACCCAAACTAGAATAAGAATAAAACAATTTTACTTTGAACATGGTAACCCACGTTGGCTCATGAGAGGTAGGTAGTTTTCAGGTATTTGCCAAACCCATGAAAATGACACCCATGATAGAAAAGTTGGTATTTTTGCAGCCGCCATCTTGGATTTAAATTTGGACAGCACCATCGAATTTATCACCCTCGAAAACCATGAAAACGACACCCATGATGAAAATGTTGAAATTTTTGCTGCCGCCATCTTGGATTTAAATTTGGACAGCACTATCAAATCACCCTCGAAAACCATGAAAACGATACCCATGATGGAAAAGTAGAAATAAATAAAAAAAAAAAAGCTGGAAAAAACGTGGCATTTTTAAAAAATCCTCGTCTTGACGCGGCATCCGATACTGACTGCACTCTGAGGTCCACTTAGAGCTCTCGTAAATGCGCATGTTTGTGTGAGTGCGCCATTTCGAGCGTTTCTAGGCAGTTACCATACTGTTCTCTATTTATTTATACTGTGTCAATGGTGTCTAAATAATCCTATAAAGTACATATAACTCGGAAAAAGTCACATTGGTTCTTACCAGGTTTCGAAACCACACACACACACAGACATGCATGAGAAGCGGGCTCCTCAACCTCCGGGCCACCACGACGACAACTTGTGGATTTATTGTAATGTTATTTACTAGCTACTCTCGCGCGGTTTCAACCACTGCCTGGCTCCATTTGATCGTATTGTGAAGTTTTATAGCCTATAGCACTCAGGAACATTGTAGCTAACTATCAGTGAAAGAATTTTCGCAATTTGACCAGTAAGCAGTTCCAAAGATTACCCTCCACATACAAACTTACAAATTTTACCTCTTTATAATATTAGTATAAATATAGATTATTGAACTCGTTTGTTATAAGGTGTGTTTATTAAAGTACATACATACGTGGCTGTGCGGCTCTGCCTCCTGTTGGTAAACTGCGGCCGTCCATCGTTGGATGACACCTGGTTGCGAACTATCGCCATTGAGGCGCGGGCCACAAGCCACCAGCCACGTGCAGCTACTGGTACTATTCACATCGATAGAATATAATATGCGGGCTGCCTGAATAAACTATAAACAATTTATTTCATATCTGACACTGACAACACAGACAGCGACCACAGAGCCTACATATATGGAGTTACATTACTACCATTCGTGGGAACAAAGGTTAGCTAAGTAATCTACTTTTTTTAAAGTTAACCTGCACTATTATAGGATTTTCTCCTGTGTCGTGGGTGTGTTTACAGACTGTGACGTAGTAGTCAATCATTAGTTCATTTGAATATAAACTGTATTTCTGGAGAGGAGGAATTATTAATAAACGGTACGTGTAACGATTAACATCTTGTTTGATTTGTCTAAGTCCCGTCTTTACAAGACATACAAATTCATATACACATAACACTCAGACTCGAAACACCAATTTGTGGATCACACAAAGAGATGTTTCGTGCAGGAATCAAACCCGCAGTACGTTGCACGTTGCACAGTAGCCAGTTACACAGCCACCGCGCCAACCATACAGTCTCTATAACTTATATATGTAACTCACGAAGAATTAATTACTCAAATTTATTTAATAATAATTGTAGTTCTCAACATATTCTTCCGTCCTCTTTCCGTATGGGTGATTAGTTGTACTCTTTGAGCAAGAGCCCACGTACTGTTGACATATCAATCAGGGATCGAACCCGTAGCAGCGGATGAGCGGAGCCATCGATTTCAACGTGACGTCATCACCAAATTGCCGCCTTGAACTCGATACCCACGGGTACTGCAGCGGCGCCCCCTGCCAATATGTCAGCGAAACTTGCCAACATGTACAATTTCTTACTTAAATGAGGCCAAATAGTGGACTTGCTCAATAAGTTCTTAAAATTACTGCTAAAGGACTACAAATTATCGTAGCATACGCAGCTAGTAGGAATCAAACTTCGTAGCGAGAAATAAAAGCTTTCGTAGCGTGCTACATTGCTACGGCGATACGTTCGCTACGACGACTACGACCACGCTAAGAGATCAGGAAAAGACTTCCTGCACTACAAATGCGAGAGCTAGTAAGGGCGTATTATGGATATAAGTCTAAAATACTAAACTGATTTAGATAAAAAGTGGCACAAATATATGTAGATTGGGATTGGATAATTTGGAGTAACACGTACAGTGTAGCCCACATTTTGTTCAGCTAACGCGTAGAAGCCGCTTGACTTCCACTCGACTATGTATCACACTGGTGTATAGATCCAGTGTAAGTTCTGTGCATATATAGCAGCACACATAGGTAGGTGCCTTGTCTTCATATCATGACTGCCGCGTTGAGTATCGTAGACCGCCGACCAAAAGCCGACGATTGAGGTAGATAGTTAGCAAACGTAATTTTGGAGAGATATACATATTTTTTTAAATATAATATAACAAAAGTAAATGTTATGCATTCGTAGTTATGGATGATAATGTGTATGTATTGAGGTCCCTGTATGTGTGTGTGTGTGTATAGTACAGAAGTGAGGAGGATCGATGCGCGCCGCCACTCCGGCGCCACCCGCCGCCGCGGCCGGACACACGGAGCGCACGACCAGCGCGCGACGATATTTCAGTATGAACTATTTAATTATGAACTTCTACAACAATAACTGTCGTGTTGACCTGCTGACGACTATTTTGATACTGAGCAGAAGTCGGTTTCCAAGATGTACGATAACAAGCAAAGCCGATTACAGTAGTAAGTTTTAGCTAAAAATTGGTTACACAATCGATAGATTTAATTTAGCACTGGCGTAGACGCAGGCTCGATTTCAAAACTTCTAACACAGATAAACATGAATTAGCGAGCATTTTGGTATTTTACCATTATCTCTTTCCTTCATCGCACCACCAGATAATCATCACCACGTCACTGCTTCATGGTGGATCGACGCGCATCACTAAGGAGTGCAATTCTTTGCCTGTGCTCCATTGAATGCAGCATTATAGCAGAAGAGATATGGAGGTCAACGCCAGACCATTGCAAATGAAAAAAAACAAAATTTGCGCGATTTGTGTATGCGCCGTGTGTCGCGATGTTGTCGCTCGGAGGCTGCGCTCGCCGCCGCGGCTCACTCTCTCCGCGGCGAGAGTGAGCGCCACATCACGTACTGTGCCCAGCCATACACGGTGACCCTCAGTCAGTCAGCCAGTCAGTCAGTCAGTCAGCCGCAGTGCAGTGCCACGCAATATGAGAGACGTCTCTACCCGGAGCTCACAGTAGCGGCCGGCGTCAGGTGGTCCACAGGTGAGTCACTTCCACAACACAGCGAGCACACACATACCTGTTGTGGGACCCGACAGGACGCATTCATACCTTTACATAGGAAATGAATGCTGACACTTAGGAGCTACCGTTGTGCATAACTTTTTGACTTTTGTTATGTTAGGTAAATACAAAACAAAATAGAATCAAAGCTGAAATGGTAAGCTTACGAGGCGGTGAAGGTCACTACATCAGAAATTGTATTTTTTTTTGGAATGTTTTGAGCAGGGCCTTCTTGGATGTGGTTGTATTGTTGTCATCCTCTTTTTAACAACGAGAGTCCACTGTTGGAATATGGGTCTTCAGATTGCACGGGCTGGTTGGAGATAGCAGTTTACAAACAGCTCTGGGCAGGTCACTTTACTTGCAATGGATAGGATATGATATAGATACATAATATTATATATACATTATGTATAGTCCCTAGCTCGGCCCTTACCACACCCCAATGATCACTTTAAACGAAGTACTAATATGTGCAATAATATTTATGTACATTTATGCCTACATACATACATACATGTACATAATTACGCTCCTCAGGAAGATTCCAAAGTTCTACCTCTACTTCAAGTTAAGTAGGTCAAATAGATTATCAAAATAAAATTGAATTGTTAATCAAAATTGTATATTTGAATTAAATTAGGTAGATAAATACTATTACTGCCGACATGTTTATCCATTGTCTCTACGTCATTACCATCCTTATCTTCGACGGATTCTGTGCTCTGCGTTAGTTGTAGTTTATCACAAAGTGATGTGCGGATACTGCGCGCCTTGTGCTTGCAGAAGGCATGGGGCGCGGGGGCGCGGCAGGGGGCGCGGCGGGGGGCGCGGGCGGGGGCGCGGCGGCGGGCGGCGTGCTGGCCGTCGAGCTGTGCGCGCCGCTGCTGCTGCTGTGCTGGCTGTGCTGCTGGCCCGACGACGCCAGCTCAGGTAACGGCCCACACTGCCCACACTGCCCACACTGCCCACACCGCCCACACTGCGAGTACTCACACTGAGTGTGTCCACAGAGAGCTCGGCCGGCAGACACCCGCAGCGGCCGGTGCTGGCCGCCGTCCCCGGTGAGTGCAGTGTCACTGTGTGAGTGTGCCCTGAGTGTAGTGTGTCAGTGAGTGACGCTAGTGTCCCCCCACAGAGCCGGGGTCGCGGCGCTCCAGCGGTCTGCTCGGCCGGCGCGCCGCCTCCAGCGCCACGTCGCTGCACCTGCCCAGCACCTCCGGTACACTCCTGCACTCCTTCATAACCATCAGTTCTATTTCATTACATCTACTTTCAGGATTTTTCATTCTGTTTCTCGAACCGAGTGTCAGATTGTGAAATCGGACTGGTATCAGGTAACAAATATTGTATCAGTGCAGCCTGTAGCTACATACATCGAGTGCCGCAGTAGACACTATACTTGCTGTAAGTCACGTAGCTTACAGAGGAGCATTTCAAAGTTTTTATCTGAAATATTGTATTATAAACTTAGATAGCTTGTAGTTTTTTTATCGTCATTAAACATTGATACAATGTGGTCCGTTTATAGTATCTAGAGCTACACAGAGTGCCAAACTCGATGCTGTTACATCTACTTTTAAAACATAATAAAATGTCGATAACATGTGCAATTTATTAAGAAAGTGACACGGCCTCATCTCGTCACATCTCGGATTGATCACTTGCTGACGATTCTAGTCAATCCGAATAGGCGGGAACTTGCACGTAGCACTCTTGCACGGAACTATATTGTAAGTGCCACTTCCGACACTGTGTCAATGTAATACAATTAAAAATTTCTTTAGTATTACGCAAAAAAGCAAGCAAAGTGCTTATTGCGGCAGTCGATAAATGTATGTAATATTCAGCACTCGTAGCTGGGGCAGGCATCTCAGTTATTTTAAACAATATCAATTAATTTCAAATGCCAGTGACGAAGGTTACTGATCTGTGTCGTATCAAGGATGAAATGGAAAGCAATGCCTTGACCTACCGCAAGCGGACTGTCCTGTAAGCGAGCAAATATCGAAGTGAGAGCTTTTCTCAGAACAAGGTCACAACTAGTAAATACTTGTACATTAACTTGGTATACTAATTATCGATATGTTTATTATTCTTGCTCCAAGGCTACAAAAAGCCACTGTCAGCCCATCGCAGCCACGAGGAGATAGGAGGGCGGCGCAAGCTGTCGAGCCACGAGCCGGGCGAGGCGGAGGCGCGGTACCACTCGGCGCCCAGCGTCATCGACGAGGTACTGCACCGCCGCGACTGGGAGCGCTCCACCAAGGACCTCTACATCCCGCTGCGCCCAGAGCCCGGCCCGACCGAAGCTGGCGACAGTCCCAACGAGAACAGCGACAGCCTGGCCGAGGCCAGCCCCAGCCCGCAGGCGGCCAGCCAGAGCCCGGCCTCGGGCCGGCCCTGCAAGAAGCACCACTCCAACATCAAGTCGTCGCGGCGGCGCAAGGAGAGCGCCGACACGGACGATAAGGACACGGACGCCACGGAGCCCGGCTGTTTCTACATCGGCGAGCGCGAGCAGGACGCCGCCAGCCTGTACCGCGCCAAGGGCGACAAGCAGACCTTCAACGAGTCGCTGCGCAGCCGCGGCTGCCTCGATGACGTCATCGAGCAGCTCGACCGTCTGCAGCCGCTGGACCGCTCCGGCGCCACCCACCACACCATCGAGTCGCGTCTCAGCCTCGCGCGCTCCGTCTACCCGCCGCCCTCTGTCGGTCAGTCCATACACTACGCTACTCGCGCACGACTCTGTCTGTCCACTGCTAAGCGTTCTCTTCAGTGCCTTGTATAATCTGCCTCATTGTCCCATTTATATTATACGCTTAATGAGCAACTAATCTTGCAGCCACATTTTAAATAAAAAACTTGAGATCAAGGTCCCCGAATAGTGCGGGCCTGCGCTTGCTCCGGCGCTGCATGCAGCCGAGGCCGGAGTCGCATGCGTGTGTGAGTGCAGCGCTTGGTTGTGTGTGTGCGCGTAGAGCCGGTGGGGTACGAGGGCGGCGCGTGCTACCTGGCGGAGCGCGGCGCGCTGGCCGACCTGCGCGCCTGCGCACTGCGCGCGCGACACGCCAGCGACGGGGACATCCTCGCGCCGCCGCTGCGCCCCGAGTCCGGCGCATTCTCAGGTCAGACCTCCCCCCGCCTGCGGGCCCGCAGCGTCTAGCGCCCTCTATAGCTCCGCTGCGTGTTGCAGAGAGCGACCTGGACCTGGACCTGGACCTGGACGCGGCGGAGGAGCGGCCGCCGCCCTACGACGAGCTGCAGCGGTACGCGGCCGACCACAAGGAGACCGCCATATAGATAGCATCCTTCGATTATATAAAGTGTTTGTTTATATTTCATAGTCTACCTAATGTTCGTTGCGTGTTGTCTGTCAGTCTGTGTCCCGCCGCCACGCTTGCAGACTGTTCATCAGTTCTTGAAGACAGTGACTGTCACCTACTGAGCTAACACCATGGCGCCGAGTATACGAGCGCTGCAGTGCGTGCTGCGGCCGACCGACATATTGTTTACTTATTACTGTAAGCGGCCGCCGGTGGAAGCTGCGCACTTGTTGCTTGAATCGTCACTCGTGTGGCGTCTGAAGCATTCTAGGCTCTATATGTTGTTACACTCCTTGAAGGAGTTCTTGTAATGTTAATGTTTATTGTTATTGTCACGAGCAGCTCGTAGCCCGAGTACTGAAACGTTACGCTACACGTTACATGTTGCGGTACTGGGCCGCGCAGCTCGCACCGCAGAGTTCAAAGTAAAATACAAATATAATATTTTGTAATACAATGACGGGTAGTGAGAGTAATTATAAGAATTATATATATAAATATGTATACACTTCATTTAGTTAGTGTCAATTCACCAGCGGAACATGGTCTCTGTCAATATTAGGATAAGGTGCTTATTTGTTTGTGCGGCGCCGGCAGCGCTACTGCAGGGGCTGGCACGTGCGTTAATAAAGTCTGTGTTACTGAGTTTGTTGTTTCATTGCCGACCCTAGACACCATAAATAATGAAAGCTCTTTACCACGACCTCACAGACAACCGAAACAGCCACAGCGTTGTGTTTCACCGTGTGAGTGAAGTTACCTGATGCCTAATCTTTCCCTTCCCCCAATTCCAAAATCCCTTATCCCCAAAAGGCCAGCAACGCACTCGTAACTCCTCCGTTGTTGCGGGTGTCCATGGGTGGGGCTGATTGCTTACCATCAGATAATCCGTCTGATTGTTTGCCATCCTATCAAATAAAAAGAGCTTCGACAAGACTGACGCTACCTCGCAGCAAACCAGCGCGACGCAGCGCTTGTGTTGTGTTTCGCGATATGAGTGATGTTGCTGAATGGCCAGATATCCATTTCCCTAAAACACAAAGGGTAGCTCTTGTCACTGCTCTGGGGTAGCGGGTGTCTACAGGTGGGGTCCAATCGCGTGTGTGCAGTGTACTTGTCGGGCAGTTATTCCACATAAATATACAGTAAGTATTCCCATTAACATGAACACTGACACGACTATCTCTTTTCTACTCGAGGTACTCTTTAAAGAAGCCGCTGTCTGGTCGGCTGGGCAAGCAGCTGTAGCGTATCGCGGGATCGTCTCCCGTATGGGACAACTCTTTGTGATCCCCAAATTGATGTAGTGATACAGGAGATAATTGTATCAAGAGTGCGTGTAGGGGTTAGGATTTGTATATTTTTTATGTGATAGGTCGGCAACCGAGTAGTTATACTTATTACCTGATAGTAAGCAATCAGCGCCACCCATGGACACCATGGACACCCGCTACAACGGAAGATTTGCGAGTGCGTTGCCGACCTTTGAGGATATCGGATTTTGAGACGTTGGAATTGGGGAATGATTATGGAAGGGGAATAATTGGGCCTCCGGCGCCGTAACACCCACAAGGCGAAATATGACGCTGTGGGTTGTTTCGCCGGTTTTCTGTGAGACCATGGTATCACTCCGGTCGAGCCGACCCATTCGTGGCATATCCCTGCAGGCTACGTGTAGGACGTATAGGAAGAAATAAAACGCGCTGCAGTTGTATGTATTTATTGAAGTTAGTACAAAGGATACAGACACCAAGCTCGAACTGGAAGCGATACACACACAGCACCAGTACACACACACACACACACACTGCCTGCAGCAGTACGTATACAGCGACCCGTGTTACATTAAAACACGATCGCCATCTATTGTTGTAAAGGTAAAACTTAATTACGAGTTGTATAATGTCTCTAGTAATATTATTGGTTGTATCAAAATTATAATGTTATTTACATATAGGTCATTTCACCCGCAGTGTATGCGAGTCGTACTTACAAATGTTGGGACTTTACAAAATGTTAAAATATTGAATTTGTTCATCGCCATTATAGACTTCTGTAATTTCAATATACTCGGTATATTATAGACAAATACGTATAACAAAGCTGTACATGTTCCAACAACACACGTGCGGGCAGTGGACGGCGCCAGCCATTGAGCAACAATATACTTCGATACCAAACTTACACTACTTATATAAAAAGTACAAGAGCTACGGCACGAGATGTCGAATAATATCAAAACGCGGGAATAAGTAGGTAGTAGTAATTCGTAAACATTTGGTACAGTAACAGCGCGGTATAAAATATATATTTGTGAGGTAGACTCGAGTCTCTGGTCCGGGCAGTGCTGCCTTCTGGCGTACAGCATGCAGTACACAGCCTTCGGCGCGCTACTGCGCGGCCAGCTCGGGGCCCGCCGCCGGCAGCGCGGGCGCCGCCAGCGTCTTGTCAGGGCGCGGGTCGGCCGCCGGCTCGGCCGCCAGGTCGGCGCCCAGGTCGGCGGGCGCGAGGCCGCGGTCGGGCTCGCCCGTGCTGGCGCGCAGCGCGGCCGGCGAGCTGGACGTGGGGAACACGGTGCCGCCCTTGCCCGCCGCGCCCGGCACCTGCTTGCACAGCTTCGCCATCGCGCTCGCGCTGTCCCGCACCACTGCAACACACACAGCGTGTCACACGCGTGCTACTGTACAATGTAACAATACACGAGGACACAAGTGTCACCTGGCGCCACGGGGTAGGCGGCGGCCGCGGCCGGGGGGCGGCACGACGTCGTCGGCAGCGACACGCTCTCCGACGAGCTCAGCTCTGCGAACACACATACACACACACACACACGGTCAGAACGTGGCGACACATAGTTATAGTTAGCAAGTGAGGTGAATGCGGTGACGGCACACCTTTGACCTTCTTGATGAAGAAGTAGAAGAAGTAGAGACACAGCATGATGAGCAGCGACAGTATGCCGACGAGCGCCACGTAGTACGCGACGTGACTGGGCCGCCGCGCGCCGTTGGGGCCCGTGCCGCCGGCGCCCGGGACCCCCATCTCGGGCCCCCCCTGCACTCACCACTACAACACAAACAGTTACTGCTACGACATCACATCCACATGTCACATACTCCAAGCTACATCGGCAGCTACGCGAGCGTAGCGCGTGCTACAGACATTAAGTGCTACGCGTCGTGTAGCAGGCTACGGCAGGGAGAGCTATGCAGGAACCGGGAGCCTAGTGTCGTCACTCGTTAGCTGACGCACGGATTAGCGATTACTGTATGCAGCCGCAGCACGTAATCTAATTACAATATACGCACTAATCCTACATGCCAGTGGGGTTAGTATATCGGTAATACACATTATTATATTTAGATAGTGTTTATATTATTATCTTGGATGACTCACAGTTGATGAACAATATGAAGGGAGTGCTGACCTTTTGTTTTATCTACTGGGAAAGTCAACTAGCATACAAGAGATCTAGTGCCGCAGAGCGCCCTCTCACGGTGACGGTATGGTGTGATGGGGTCAGTGACTCACCTGTAGGCTGCTGGTGCTAGTGCTGGGCGCTGGGCGCCTGGTACCCGGCGGGCAGTGAGCTCACATGTTGTCCGCCGGCTCCCGCAGCTCACTCCCCCAGGGCGGACGAGCACCGCGCGCCGCCTCGCACGGCACCGTGTCGCCGAGTGCGTAGTGTCCGCGCGGCGCTGTGTGGCGCGGATGACGGCGCGACGGCGCAACAAGTGGCCGCGACACTCTGGCGCCGCAGCCTCCGCGCGCAGGGCTGTCGCCTACAACTCACTCTGAGGACAGCTACCTCAACTTGCTTCTCAAGAACTAATACTTAGTACCGAAACCAGAAACCGAAATATACAATAGGTTTTCATCTTTATAAGTTAGGTACAAGCTACTCGCCCCAGCTTCGCGTGAATGTTAAATTTTAACACCCGCGGTGAATTTTCCAATGTCTTATTTATAGATTATATATTACTTAAGAATTCATTATTTACAATTATGTAGAATTTATATCACAGGTCTAATCAATAAGTTAATTTTGAATTTAGATAGGTACATTGAATCTTTCTCAAAATGAGGTTTCTGATTCGAAGATAGATACTACTGCGATATCCATCGAAATCATTAAGATCAACGGTGATGATGAAATCCCGGGAAATCGAGCATTTTTGTAAATTTACTGCAATATTTCTTTTTTTTATCAACGTTCATTTACCATGACAGCTAACCAATGCGGCAAATGCGCCTTAACTAAGTAATAATTAATTTAATTATTACTTATAACTAATACCTGTAACTAATTACAAACAAAGCTTACCTTATGAATGCACCCAGAGAACTACAGAATACGTCCGTCTCACCCGCTATGAGGTTAAGCGTGCGGAGTGCAATTAACATTATTTCTTGACGATGAGCTGATGGAAGCAGACTCAACTCCTCAATGGTAAGGAGTTCAGAGAAAATTCTTGAAATAAGGTGTAAGTGCACCACCACGTGGCTTGACGCGGAGATATAATTTGAGACTACTCATTAGGTTTGACCGGCAACCTGGGTGACGTAGATATCGTTATAATTATAGTCGTTTGTGTATCACTTGGGGTACATTATTCGGACACTTTTTATTCGGTCGATGGTCGAGTCTAAAGAGTATTGGGTCCTTGATTAGGTTCTTGATGAGACAAAAAAAAAATATTGGGTTTCATTATTTTTATGGTATTAGTCGGCAAACGAGCAGACGGATTACCTGATGATAAGCAATCGGATGGACCCGGGTATGTCCTAAAACTGCGACCAGACACCGAGGAATGGGGAGCAGCATTCTTTAAAAATTATCGGTGACCTAACTGCGCTCGCCAACCCGCCTGCCAAGCGTGGTGAGTATTGGCAAATCCCCCCCAAATGAACTGCTCAGATAAAACCAGGCCCCCAGTCTCCGGCAGTCCCGCCGTTCCTGGCTACCGTGGTAGCGGTCAGGGTAACGGCGGGACACGGGGTGCTAAGAATCCCCGGAGGTGGAGAAAAGGCTACCACCCCCGACGACGACTGGCCCTGGTAACACACAACGTTCGCACTTTGAGGACAGACGAGAAGATTATTGAGCTGGAAGAGGCATTGGGTAGGTTGCACTGGAGTATTGTGGGGTTGTCAGAAGTCCGACGAGAGGGCGAGGACACGATAACCCTAAGATCCGGCAACCTATTCTACTACCGGGAGGGCGAACAACTGTCCCAAGGTGGTGTCGGGTTCCTCGTCCACAGGTCCCTCGTCAACAACATTCTTACCATCGAAAGTGTGTCGAGCAGGGTGGCGTACCTGATACTCAGGGTATCCAATAGATACTCGTTGAAGGTTATCCAGGTTTATGCACCGACCTCGACACACCCAGACGAGGAAGTAGAGGTTATGTATGAGGACATAAGTAGGGCCATACATACTAATAAAACCTACTTCAATGTTGTTATGGGGGACTTCAACGCGAAACTGGGCACTCGAGGCGATAACGAGCTGAGAGTGGGCCAATTCGGGTATGGGCAACGGAACCACAGGGGACAGAGACTGGCTGAGTTCCTGGAGAAGGAGGACCTCTTTGCGATGAACTCCTTTTTCCAGAAGCCGTCTCACAGGAAATGGACCTGGATGAGCCCGGACGGTTCCACAAAAAATGAGATCGACTTCATCATGGCAACAAAGCGACAGATGTTCAATGATGTCTCTGTGATCCATAAAGTAAAAACCGGCAGCGATCACCGACTGGTCAGCTGCACATTGAATATCAATATAAAGCTGGAAAGATCCCGTCTGATGAAGTCTACGCTCCGACCTTCAAATGCACATATCGGTTGTCCCGAGAGCTTTCAGATCGAGCTATCGAATCGTTTTGAGTCCCTGGAGAATTGCGAGTCAGTGGACGAGATTAGCAACAGGTTTGTAGAAACTGTCCATGCGGTCGGGTCGAAGTTTTTTAGACCCCGCCGAAAAGACAGACCGCAGAAGCTTACCGATCGCACCCTCAAACTCATGGCAGAACGACGTGTTATGGTACTCCAGACCTCTGCCGATGCTAAAGCACATCGGCAGCTCAATAGACAAATATGGAAGTCCATGCGACACGATATCCGCAACTTTAACGCCAATAGGGTTAAAGAAGCGATAGAGCGGAACCAAGGCTCCAAAGTGTTCGCTAGGGACATGTCTATTGGGCAAACACAGCTGACGAAGCTGAAGGCGGAGGATGGCAGTGTGGCGTCGACGAGGGCCGAAGTTTTGGGTGAGATCGAGAGGTTTTATGGACAGCTATACACATCGGTCACTAAACCTGTTAGCTCAGTCGCCGATCCAAGAGCTAAACTCACCCGACACTATACCGAGGATATCCCGGACATCAGCCTATACGAGATTAGGATGGCCCTCAAGCAGCTCAAGAACAACAAGGCGCCGGGCGAGGACGGAATCACATCAGAGCTTCTGAAAGCGGGCGGAACGCCGGTACTGAGAGTCCTTCAGAAGCTCTTCAACTCCGTCATATTCGAAGGAGCAACGCCGGCGGCATGGAGCAGAAGTGTGGTGGTACTATTCTTCAAAAAGGGAGATAACACTCTACTGAAAAATTATAGACCCATCTCACTTCTGAGCCATGTCTACAAGCTTTCTCGAGGGTCATCACAAATCGTCTCACACGTAGGTTCGATGACTTCCAGCCTCCCGAACAAGCCGGTTTCCGGAAAGGCTATAGTACCATAGACCACATCCATACGCTGCGGCAAGTTATACAGAAGACCGAGGAGTATAACTTGCCACTATGCTTGGCGTTTGTGGACTATGAGAAGGCTTTTGATTCGATCGAGACTTGGGCTGTGTTAAGATCTCTCCAGCGGTGCCATATTGACTTTCGGTACATCGAGGTTTTGAAGTGCTTATACACAAACGCCACTATGTCGGTCCAAGTACAAAACCAGAGCACGAAGAATATTCCTCTGCAGCGAGGTGTAAGGCAAGGAGACGTCATATCTCCGAAACTGTTTACCGCTGCATTGGAAGACGCTTTCAAGCTCTTGGAATGGAAAGGATCTGGCATCAACATCAACGGCGAGTACATCACTCACCTCCGGTTTGCCGACGACATTGTAGTCATGGCAGAATCGCTGGAGGATCTGAGCACAATGCTCGATGACCTCTGTAGAGTTTCTCAACAGGTAGGGCTCCGAATGAACATGGACAAGACGAAAGTCATGGCAAACGCCCATGTCACGCCCTATCCGATATAAGTTGGGAGTTCTAACCTCGAAATTGTTGACGAATATGTATACCTGGGACAAGTGATCCAGCTAGGTAGGTCCAATTTCGAGAAGGAGGTTAATCGTCGAATCCAACTTGGATGGGCAGCGTTCGGGAAACTACGCAACATCTTCTCGTCCAACTTACCTCAGTGCCTTAAGACGAAAGTCTATAATCAATGTGTCATGTGTGTTACCAGCGATGACCTATGGAACTGAAACGTGGTCTCTTACTGTGGGCCTTATAAAGAAGCTCAAGGTCGCTCAGCGCGCTATGGAGAGGGCTATGCTCGGAGTTTCTTTGCGAGACCGTATAAAAAACGAGGATGTCCGCAAACGAACAAAGGTTTCCGACATAGCCCAGCGGATTAGTAAGTTGAAGTGGCAATGGGCAGGGCACATAGCGCGTAGAACCGACGGCCGCTGGGGCAGAAAGGTTCTCGAGTAGCGGCCACGTACCGGCAAGCGCAGCGTAGGACGTCCACCCGCAAGGTGGACAGACGACCTGATTAAGGTCGCAGGAAGCCGCTGGATGCAGGTCGCTTCCAACCGGCCTATCTGAAAGTCAATGGGGGAGGCCTATGTTCAGCAGTGGACGTCCTGTGGCTGATATGATGATGATGATGAAGCAATCGGCGCCACCCATGGACACCCGCAACACCAAATGAGTTACGGGTGCGTTGTCGGCCTTTTGGGGATAGGGGTTGCGGTTAAAAGGAACGGGAAGGGATAGGAGAAGGGGAGGGATTGGGCCTCAGGTAACCTCACTCACACGGCGAAACACAACGCTGGGTTGTTTCAAGCCGGTATTCTGTGAGGCCGTGGTGGTATCACTCCGGTCGAGCCAACCCATTCGTGCCGAAGCTTGGCGCTCCCACACTTAAACCGGTTTTTTTCAAAATAATCACAGTTATAGCTCAGACAAAGAATAAAACAATAGGCTAACTATTACACGGGGGTCTCGATAACTAATTGGTGATGTGGTTGAAGTGACTCACACATCTGCCTCGCTCTTCAGGGATAAAACGTGGAATATGAAAAACAAAACGCAAGATGCGTTTACACAGGCTACAAAGCCTCGAACACAGGCGCAGAATTACTATATGTATATGTATTCGACATTGTATTTGTGTGAGTGTGCGAAGGAATTACATAACTTGATGCCCTCAGACCATTCCAGCATCGTACCACCAATCGACAATACTTTAGGTACCGCTTCATGGTGAATATCCCATCAAACACACGAGGACTTTTACCTCAAGATTTTAAGGCCAGACTGAATAGGTAGCTTGATGGCAGACAGCTTCATCATAGATCACATCATCGTCTTCCACCAGGCGAGAGGCCATACTGTGAGGAATAAAATAGTAATAGTGCGTCGCGCGGACAGCCCTGCATCTAGCGGCGACAGCGCGGCGCCGCGCCCGCGCATGCGCTCCGCACCGCAACAAGTGCCGCCACCGACACACTCCTAGTAGTAATCGTTTTCAGCTCCTCCAATGATATCTTTTGATTTATTATGTTGCGGGATCCAATACAGTAATGTGCTATTAACGAGCCCGACTTCATTGATTCTATTTTTGCAATGGTACCTATCTACTATAGTTTCTAGCTTCAAGTTGTAGTAGCAGTTTAAAGAGCACAATTAGTCAAAAGACCCAGTAAAACAATATGTAACTTTCGCTTTCTCCGCAATTCTATTGGCGAGACGCCAGTGTACTGAACGCGGGATAAACATAGGCAGGTACAAATATTACCTGGGCATTTTTTTACGATTTTTTTCTCATATTCCTAGATGGGGGAAATAAGTATGGGAGAACCAGGCTTTGGCACGAATAGACCATCTTGGAGTGATACTACGGCCTCACAGAAAACCAGCGTTGTTTCGTCGTGCGAGTGAGGTTACTGGAGGCCCAATCCTTCTCTTCCCAATCCTTAAATCTCGGAACCCCTTATCTTCAAAAGGTCGACAAATTAGCAGCATTTGCAACTCCTCTGGTGTTGCGGATGTTCATGGGCGGCGCTGATTGCTTACCATCAGGTAATAATTTTGAAGAAATCATCGCTTTGGAAATATCGAAATGTCTATCACCCCATTTAATTGTATGTATATTATGACCATATACAAGGTTCTTACAGGGGGATACGCTGTGTGGTGTAGTTTGTACACAAGTATGGAGGCCTCGCTGTAATCGTGTAGGTGCTGTCGATGGCGGGATGTTGGAATAAAACTCAGTGTGTACGCCGACATGCGCTGCGCATTACATTTATTATATTTTGTATGAAAATTAAAATACACTTAGTGACCACTTACATAATTAAATTCAAAATATCTCTTCATAACAAAATGCACCTTAAACTTTACAAAATAAAGCTGAATGTACCTTTATTTGGGAAATAAGACAAACGTTACAATCTAAGGTAAACAACAGTTATCTGAAACAATCTCACGCTGTGAGGTCGGAGAACATATTTGCACAGACATTAGGTACTGCGGGCTGTGCAGTGTGTGCTCCGCTCACATATCACAAGTTCACTTTATATAATAATATAATCTATATAATTCATATCGTGACGTCATCGTACGACGTCACACTGTAACAACTACCTCCGAATGTTTGTCTAGTTAAGTACGTTGCACGCCACACGTTGCGCGTGTATACATCTAAATAAAACTGAGCAGGAAGAGAACGACATGTACTGCAGGCACAGCGCGTGTTGCATGTTGCAGTGACGCGACACTCACTGCAGGGCTACAGGTGACACACGCACCGACCGCGCACTGATAACGCGCCGCTATCTCACTGATACTGTGCTACGACTCCGGTACAAACATTATCATAATACGGTATTATTGTAATCGAAACTATTTCCTTTCAAGTCTAACTCAAATAGTACTGCGCAGTGTGTAGGGGGCGCCACCTGCCGGGCTGCGCCTGCAGTAGCATGCTTGGTTACAGTGACAGTCGGGAACTGCTTCATATACTTAACGCTAAACATCTCATACTGTATACATATCCAACATCTATACTTAATATAAATCTCATCTCAGTCGAGGACAATGTTCTTACACGAAGACAATGTTTGATGGTGTGTGTGCGGCCACTAGTGGGGCGCTGGGGGCCACTAGTGGGGCGCTGTGGGCCACTAGTGGGGCGCTGGGGGCCACTAGTGGGGCGCGTGCGGGTTGTAGGGGGGCTGCTTGTGGTCCGCCATCACCTGGTCGTAGGAGGGCGGGCACGCTGCAACACAACGCAAGGACACGTTACACCATCGCACTACATAGGGTGACTGGTGATTAACTGACCGATATTCAAACCCGTCATTGTACTCATCATTACAAACAACTTTCCCAAAGAACATATTTTTCAATACTAATTAGTTTTATTTTTGTTCCTACTTATAATAACAAACTCAGCGCGCCCGCCATGCGTCGCCCGATCAGCTGTTAGCGGGGAGGCACCGCGCGATTGCGCTTGAACTTTACACGGTAATTTTGCAATAGTAATAGAAATAAAACTAATGAGTCTAGAAATTATAGTTTGTTGAGTACTCATCATAACAATCACGTGTTTAAACATCAGTTAGTAATTACCAGTTACACTATACATATACATACTATATCGCGGCACGGACCGCCGCCACATTGTTCATGCTGGGTGACAGTTGACACATTGTGTATTTTCACTTCATTCCTTCCTATAACTTTCAATCTAAATTACTTATTCTAATGTCAACTTACTTTCCAGCAGATATGATTACAACTCCATCATCGGCCACGGTTCGTGCCGGGACTACACTACACAGTACTCTCACCAAGCCACACAACCGATGGTATGTTGCACACATTAAGGCGCCCCATCATCAATAATACTGAATAACACCTACAATAATATTGAATAACCACTTTGATTACAAACGTTAATTCTCTCAATAAAATTGACTCACCAATATTTTCATGCGATAACATATCTGACGACGATGTTTTGGCGCGCTGGTAATTTTAAATAAAAATATAATAAAATAATACTGAGACTGACCGGTCGATTTCGCTTCATAAATTAAGAAGGAAAATATTGCGCAATGATGAGCCTACACAGTGCAAGAAAAAAACATTGCACAATAAACAATTAAGCTCACACAATGTTTTGTTCAATCATTGTGCAATTCTTTAATACGTAAACGTTCAATAACATTGTGCATGCAGATATATTGTGCAATAGTATTGTAGATGAATGGGACGCCTAAAAAAAGCATTTTCACTGACAACTTACCTGTGGACCCGTGGTATTGAGCTATGAGGCTATACGTTAAAATAGTTACACGAGCATCTAGTGTAATCGACCAAACTACCTTTACTGTTTGTTGTTGTTTACACGACACGGGCTTCAATACAAACTAACTCCAAAAAAATAATTAAGTATTAATAGAAAGACGAAGGAAGGTCACATATAACTAAGTACTATTTTTGTACTTGATATATTGCAAATCAGTAACTAGTTTCCAACATTTTGTCATCGTTAGTTTGCAAGGAGCCCCGCGGTATTAACGCCATTACCAAGCAGCGCACTAGATGATACAATCACTACACACATTACTACACAGAACAAAGCATGTGGATGAAACCTAAAGTTACGAGAACGTATGCCTAGTACAAGTTGAGGAATTACTTAGACAGGATGATGGCCACTTGTTTATAAGAAGGTGACTCTTGAAGTCTCATTGAACAGGAGCTCGGGGATTGTAGGTGCTACTGCTAATTTCAATGTTTCAAAGTTATGTCGTAGTCAATTTGCCTACAGATTACAATAACAATATTCTATTTGAAATGAAATTAACGTTTTACTGATTACTGAATTGCGCATCATAATGGCACAGGGAATTACAGTAACAAAATGGTGGGTAATAAAGGAGGGCCTCACACACACACACGCGCGCGAGTTTCTGTGTGCGGGAAACGGAAAGTGATAGGTATTATCATATTTTGCGGCGGTTTTCCTGGCTCTGCAGATACCGAGCCAACAGAAACCACTACAATGGGCATAATCTGTGATCCCGTCAATAATTTCATTTGACATGACGTCAACAAATACCCTCTTGTGTGAGTACTAGGCAGGACAGTTGAACAAAACCAAAAATGCTTTTGCATTATTTAGCACAAACATTCTCAAGTGGTGTACGGAGAAGGAGCCTTCATTTGCTAAGCAATAGCTCCGAGTGATGGCAATGTATGGACGCGACACAAGCCGAGCTACGTGTACTGTTTGTACTGGCAGACGTATAGTCAGTGTGAGGTACGCACCTTGCGCGCTCCAGCCGGGCGGCGCCACTCCATAGAAAGCTTCACACAAAGCGAACGGTTAGTTAGCACGTGGCCCTTGTTGTTAGCTCGTTAGTTAGTTAATTAGTTAATTACAGAGTGCACACGCGGCCCGTGGGCGCGAACTAGTATACTTGGAATTACTTTATACATCAATGCGTCATCATAGTCTTCGTACATATAAGTGGATGTTGTGGCACTATTCAATCATAAAAATAATACTGCCAAGTGAGGCGGGTTAGTCCCTAAAAAAACTCCTAAAACCGCTTCAACTCTACAGGATCTGCACTAGATATAACTATGAAAACACCGAAACACTGAAGTCCGGCGCGTCGTAGGCACATTGGACAACTGGGTCCCTTACCGAAATAAATCAGAAGAATTTGTGGAGAGGTAAAAACGAAATAGTTTCTACTTCCGTCGGTAAATTAAATTCAGGAGACAGAATTATTTAAGCCCTAAAAGCAAACAACTGCGCCGCATATCGCAACACTGTACATATTATCCACACTAGTTGCAGGGCTCAGTGTCCAGCCTCGCTTCTAGCCCCCAGCGGGTACTGCCGAGCTACACTGTGACAATTCAAGCCAGGTGAAGGTATTCAGGGTCAGTGAGTCGTCTTAGTAGCTCATGCGGAAACATTACGATCCCTACGTGGACCGCAACGCGTCGCTGATAATGCGTTTTTTTATGGTATGGTATAGGTTGGCAACCGAGCAGACGCATTACCTGGTGGTAAGCAATCAGCGCCGCCCATGGACACCCGCGACACCAAAGGAGTTACGAGTGCGTTGCCGACCTCGAGTGCGTTGTCAGCCTTTAGGGATCGGGCACGCTACCATAGCAGCGGTAAGACCCCTCTTTGAGGAGTGGCTTGAGAGACGCCACGGCGTCCTCACCTTCCGTCTGACGCAGGTGCTTACCGGGCACGGCAGCTTCGGTAGGTTCCTGTTTCGGATCCAGCGGGAGGAAACGCCAGAGTGTCGTCATTGTGAGGACCACCTAGAGGATACGGTGGAGCATACGGTAGCGGTATGCCCTGCCTGGGCTGAGCACCGCCGTATCCTCAGGGAAGTGATCGGCGGCGGCGACCTCTCGCGCCCGGCGTTAGTCGAGGCCATGGTGCGGAGTGAGAGGAACTGGGACGCCGTCTCCTCCTTTTGTGAAGCATTCATGCTCGCAAAGAGAGAGGCGGCCCGCGTGAGGGAGCAATCCTCCTCCTCACGCCCCAGCAGCCGCAACTGGCGACACTACGGGCATCGGGGATCGAGGGACGATCTCCGGCCACCGTAAGCACGGGCCTGCGGTCGGCGAGTAAGGGCAGCTCGCCGCCCGACCAGAACCAGGCCCGAGCGTACGGCGCGTAGCGTTCCACGCGCGCCTCAAAGAGCCGTTAGACCACCACAGACGGGGCCCTAAAGGGCTGATGTTCAGCCGGGGTTGCGGGGTAAGCGCAATGAGGCACCGCGACTTCGGCACAGAGCAGGAGAAGGAACAGGGGGGTTTTTAGTCAGTAAGAGTCTGACACTCCCTCCTGCCCGGCCCTGGGCGGGAGAAGTCATTTGATGATTTTCCCCTCACAAAAAAAAAAGCCTTTAGGGATAAGGGTTTCAGATATTTAAGATTGGGAAGAGATGGGGAGGGAAAGGGATTGGGCCTCCGGTAACCTTACTCACACGGCGAAACACAACGCTGTGGGTTTTCTTTGTGGCCGTAGTATGACTCCGGTCGAGCCGACCCATTCGTGTCGACGCTTGGCTCTCCCACACTTGCATTGCGTTGCGTTGCAGAAGATGTACGCTATTGTTCCCCAAAATTTGCACCCGGAGCTCTCTGAGCAGACTGCGAGCAGTAACGTTACGGTACTCAGTGAGGGCGAGGTGCTTCCCCAGTACAGCTCACCGCACTTGTAACGCGTGCACCCAACCATTGATAAAATGAACCAACATTTCCCTGATATGAATTTTTTTCTTCATAGGTGGAGAGTGGGATAATGACAAACGGTTTGACTGTATTGTTTCGCATTTATGAGTCTGAATGAATAAAGTTTGAATACCAAGAAGACAGTGAGAACCGAAACGCAAAAAGAGGTTTTTTGTAAAAGTCATCAAATGATTTTTCAATGGGAATGTCACTCTTAATGAGTAAAAACGCCCCCGTTGTTTATCCAGCTCTGGGCCGAGGTCGCGGTGCCTCATTGCCCTTAGCCCGCAACCCCGTAGGTATATTACACGGACCTAAGTAATCAGGAAGGAAGCCTCTTCCTTTGTAACCTTCACGTAAGGTTGGGATGGAGGTACCCAACAAAAGTACATTTTATTTACTGGACAGTTAGCGCGGTGGCTGGACAACTGGCTGCCGCGCAACAACTCTTTGTGCGATTTACAAATTGTTGTTTCGGGTCTGGGTGCGAATGTGCGATGTGACATTGTATTTTAATAAAGGCACGCACGGCAAAGGAGAAAATACTAATATACCTAAAAAATAAATTTGATAATTAAAAGTTTTCGGCCGTCCTCCGTACCACTGACATGTACCTACATAGTGCGTGTAACTGTAGACTACACATTCGCTGTATATGTGTTTACCTACATATACACACATAGTATGCGAGTCACAAAAACAAGTTGAGTGCGCCGCGTGACGTCACGAGCCGTCTTACTCACGCGATCACTTCGGCTGTCGCGTCAATCAAACAATATCAATATTATCTACACATATAGCATGATATGTACATCTGAACAGTTTGTTCGGGGGACCGCACACCGCCCTCCGGGTGTACTAGCTCGCGTGCCCTCGCGGCCACGTGTGAGACCGACGTTTTGTGAAACATCATTATTTGTAATTGAAGCATTGTTGCGCAAGGAATATTCAATAACCGAAGCATCACTCTGCACCTCGCGTACTACCTCACTCAATGCTAGCGTTGCAATGCTGCAGATGTCGACTCAGTCTCTGTAGTCAAACAATGTATTATGAATGACTTGCTTACCCGTGACATCGGGTGCTGTGGGCGCTGGCAGTGGGTACGGGGATGCCGCAGGCGCCGCTGACGTCGGGTAAGGTGCCGTCGTGGGGTAAGGAGCGCCTGTAGGGTAGGGCGCCCCCGTGGGGTATGGTGCCCCTGTAGGGTAAGGCGCAGCTGCGGGATAGGGCGCTACCGGCGGGTACGGCGCGGCCGCGGGGTAAGCCCCCGTGACCGGGTACACGGTCACTGCGGGCGCTGTAAACAAAGTGGCGGGTCAGTGGCGGGGCGGGAGCGAGAGTAGCGCGTGGCGGCGGCCGCGGGTACCTGGCAGGCGCGGGTCGGGCGCGGCCGGCGCGTACTGCTGGCGCGGGTAGGGCGCGGCGCCTTCGTCTGGCGGCGGGGCTGTAACACACACAGACGGGCTGCAGTGACCAGCGCGGGGCGCGGCGGCCCAGGCAGGGGGCGGGTACTCAGTTACTCACGCGCGATGACGCGGCCGCGGGACTTGCTGCGACAGCAGCAGCGACACAGCAGCGCCAGCAGCAGCGCGGCCAGCACGCCGCAGCCCAGCCACCACACCAGCTCCATGGGGGGAGGGGGGCGCGGCCCTCCGTGCCGCTCCTACACACACACACACACTACACGTCCTGTAAACACTCCACCGGAACTTGCGGCCCGCGATAACACGCCCAGCTGTACTGGCTCCCTACACAATACTGTGTGACATTATTGCAAACCATAGACTAGTGTATTGCAGCAGAATCCCGTCTGACTGTAACTCTGGCACCATTCTAGGTAGTATACAATACATTGGTCCCCAACACAAACCATCAACAGATCAGATGGTCAATATGAACAGTGTAGTTACTGTACGGTTATTGTCATCACTTATTTGCTATGAGCTCTACTGGGAATTAAGTGACATAACAAAACTAGTCAGTCAGTGGCAATTAAGGAGTTATTAAAAATACAATTTATTGAAAATAAGAACTAAATTAACTGTGGGTGGAATGCAGCTAGCTAAGCTAGTTTCAAGTAATGGGGCACTTATTTATTCTCAGCGTAGTTGTGTCTATGACAGATTATGTACAAAAAACTTACAAGTGATAGGAGTAAGCCACAAGTTAGTAATTCAGTTGTGGGACACACGGATAACTAGTGTTGCACACAGTATGTAACTAAGTCACACCACACTCTACAGCCCTCCACTGTACAAAGCACATACCACTCAGTGGGGGAGCAGAGCTACGCGTACACTATACACTGCAACAACAAGTGACAGTGGTGCCCTGCTATACTACAGCGGTTGTCTGCAGCGGACTAGAGCGCGGCGCCAGCTGTACCCGCGCGGTATCTGCGCGACCAATTCCTAATCAAACAGTAATTAGTCCTTACGCCGAGATATGGCGATAACTGTATCAGTGTGCAGAGCGGCAGTGTTAGTCAAGCGGCACTTTGTCGCCTGACGTCAGCGCCAGCGACCTCACGTACCTTGAAAAACTCGTCGACGTCGAGCTCATTCGACTCGAACATCACGCAATAACGACACAATAACAGTGATGAACTGATGACACAGCGCTGACCGCGCTCCGCTACGCACCGACTGTGGCTGTATCGCTGGACGACTGTAGTACAGTGCGCGCGATACTACTCTCAGGTCTCATCTGACTCGCATCCGACCTACGAGCCATGAGTCATGCCAGTGGACAATCGCACTGAGTGTTCTCAACACGGGGTTTTCCTTTCCAGATAATACAAGGAAGTGATAAAGCTTAAAAAGTACCTACAATGATTTTAATGTGTACTACTAAAATTGTCCTTTCAATTTTATCTTAGGACGGAAACTGAATTATCTAATCTACTGAACTAGATATAAAACATACACAATCACAAGGAGAAAAATCAAAAACATTTTCTATTGACATACCTATTTATAAATAAATAAAAACGTCCCAGCTAATGCTACCTCGTCTGTATTCCTTGTTTGTCCTGTCACTTGTCATTTAATTTTGACTTGTTTGTTCCGCCTGTTGTATGCTAGTGTTGTACCCACTACGGTGGTCACTGCACACCGTTTCTGTCAAGTGTCAAATTGGAATCACAATATAAAAAAACTAAACAAACTAAAAATGACCCCCGTGGGGCAACGCACATCGTGTGTGGATTGGAATATTTTGTCATCGAGTTCATCAGAAGCTACTAAATCTGATTGATTCTTAAAGTGTTTACTCTTAATCTGCATCTGTAGTAAGAAACATAACATATCGGGCAGTATGAATGATGATAAATTAAGTTACGATGAAAATGGCATTTAGAAGATCTTATAAATAAAAATGAATTTTATTAGTCTCGCTATAACTCGAGCAAGTTGGACTGATTTGACTAAAATATTGTTAAAATCCAGGGTAAGCTTAAGTTTGAAGTGAAATCAGCTTCTCTTTATTTATTTTTTCTTTGAATCAATTTATAAAATAGAGACAAGACATTTAAACACCATATTATAAGGTCAATAATACATTTTACTACTAGAAGTCTGTTAAATATTTACGACTTTTTTCTTCAGTGGCAACTAATCAAAATATTTATAACATGAACGTCAAACAAATGTTAGAGAAATAAAAAATGTTAGAGAATTGTCACTGTCAATACTGTCATTGTCAAATGTCAAATCAGAACTGTCTGCCCGTGCAGTGTGACTGTGAAGTGTGTAGGTACTGTGTAGTGTGCAGCTCAGTACCTTTTCTTAAACAGTTTAATGGTTATAACCTTTTCTATGCCAGGAATTAGTTAAGCGTGTATTTTATTGTTTTAACTTTCAGATAAGAAGTGATCATTGCAGTTAATATTACCTCCACAATGAGTTCTGGATTCCTAAGTCGCGCGTTCTTGCCTTTGCGGCAAGTGATCACAACTCAGACATCACACTTGCACAGCTCAGCTGTTACATATGCTGCTGTAAAGAAAACTACTTCCGCAGCTGGAGGTGCGTACCGCGTACAGAGGCATGACAATCTGTGCAAGTCTTAATGTACAAAGGTAGCGTGGCGCTCAGCGGTGCTAATGTTGCGTCTTGTCCAGGTGTAATGGGGCTGGGGAAGGGCAAGAAAAAAGTCGGCAAGCTAGGCGCCATGGAAAAGAAGGAAATGCCTGTAGAGACAGACCCACACAAGCTCGTTAACTATGTGTGTGGCTCCAACATCTATACCACAGGAGAGGATGTCAAGGTGAGCCAGCAGAGTTGGGTGTTCAATGAGTGGACTTGTTATTTCCACTGGCGACTGTCTGTTAGCAGAACTTCTGGAGTTTGCTATTTATTTTTACCTTCATGAACAGGAGAATGTTCTTATGTCAATAAGAATTTCAGTGCTCAGTAACAAATTCAGAAAATAGTTTGTGGAACATATTTATGCCTATTTGTTTTAACATTTATGCAGGATTTTCCAACAGTTACTAGTTTTATAAAACTAAAAAAAACAAAGAATTTAGTTGAATTCCTAAATTTTAATTTATTGTAGAATAAAGGGAATAGGTTGGCAATTACAAATGAAAAATGATATCTGGCAAATGGCCCTCTCTTCACTTTTTGGCCAAATTAAATGAATTTGATTGGCTCCATATAGATTCCATCCTTAAAACAAAAAAAATAATTCAGTGGTGTTAAAACAAATGACCTGGCCGGCCACTTACAGCCTAATTTTGAGAAATTAAGCAAATGGGAAATTTGGTTTGCAACAAATTGATTGTTTCATTCGCTGTGGAACTTGTGCCACTATCCTGTTGTCCCCGTCATCAATAATACGACAATAGAATAATCCAATGACCAGCTCTACCAGCCAGAAAAAATTCCTAGTGCTCCATACTGTGACATAAAATATGGAGCATTCAAAAGCTTTCAATAATTGCTCTTTCATTTACCAATAATTAGGTTTGTTAGATGTTGTAGGAATGTTACACACTCAGTTTACTTCCTAGCTTTTTTGGTTTTTATAGGGTTTAGTATTTTTAATGTTTTTTTTTTTTTTTACTTGCAATAAACCCGTGCTTGACTGCGATCCCACCTGATGTTAAGCAGTGATGCAATCGTTGATGGTAAGGCGCACTAGTTTATTAAGAGCCTATTCACTCTAGCCTTGAAGACACCTAAGTTGTATTCGGACGGAAAGACTGCAGCCGGCAAACTGTTCCAATCCATATAATTATATTTATATAATGTTTTCCCATAATAATTGTGTACTTTTTTGTTGGCCGATTGTGCTATATTGTAATGTTTATATTTATGATCAAAGTTATAATTTTCCAAAAATTTAATGCAACTATTAAAATGCTATCTATTTCGATCCCAACACCATCTAATGAGGTCAAGGATAACTTTACGAGTTACTTGTTAGCAGTACATTGTCTGGTAGCTGGTTCCATACTCTGATCACACAATTGATAAGGCAGAAAGAATGTTTAGTTACGTAGAGAGTGTGTGGTGTAGTTGCAGGAGGACGGCGCGTACCCGGCGTGGCTGTGGGAGCTGCGCGTGGGGCGCGCGCCGGCGCTGCACGAGCTGGCGCCCGACTCCAAGCGGTACTGGCTGCGCGTCCGCACCGCCGCCATGCGGCGCAACAACAAGCTGCGCGCCATGCGCAAGTTCTAGGAGTACTAGCGACCTGACTAGCTGTAGCTACGTGTAAATATTAGGTAGACAATAATACGCAACCTGTACAAATATACCATTTATTACATTCACAAAGACTTTCAATCTTAAATCACAAAATTATTTTTATACTGTCTATACAAGATTGATTCCTCACACCTCCCAGTACAAATAAAGGTGATTTGTTAATATTTAATCAAAAACAGCTTTTATACAAATTATTTTTATGACTTACAGTAGAGAAAATACCACTCGATCTACTACTTTTTTTAATAATGAACCAGCTATAGGCATAGACACTGCTACAAACAATTTCTAGCGAGTCACAAAGTATCAAATCGGAAAATACAGTACAACGTGAACAATTTATGCCAACATTACAGTTCTAATAGGACAGGACGGTACGTCATTATACTCGAGCATTTTATTTTATGAACCGGGACTGGCACGCGGGCAGCCCTCGAGGCCCGACTGCAGGTACGGCAGACGCTACAGGCAGTCCATCGTGTCCTCCTTGATAATCATCGGCGGCGCGTAGTCCCCGTGTTTGGTGCCGAATGAGTACGAGTACGGGTTCTGGAACAGAAACATGGCGCGGTCACTCCCACACTCCGTGCAGTCTCGTCACTCGCGCTGCACGACGCACTCACCTTCTTAGTGTTGTAGAGGTTGGGTGGGTAGGCGGCGGGCCCCGGCGTCCTCGTGGCCTTGCCGGCCCCCTCCAGCCGCGCGCCCAGCGAGTACACGGGCTGCCTGTGGACACACGACTCGTTACTCGGCCGCAGTGGGGGGAGGGGGGTCACATAGTGTGTGGCTGTACTCACTTGCACTTGTACACGTTGGTGTCGCGCTGGAAGTACACGGCCGGGCCCGGAGACTTCGCCTTGGGCATGAAGCCGACGCGCGCGCCCATGGTGTAGGCGGGCGTGCCGGGGCCCAGGCGCAGCGCGTACGTGTTGGGCGCGGGCCCCGGCCGCTTGAGCGTGAAGCCGAGGCGCGCGCCCATGGAGTAGACGGGCGCGCGCGGCTCGCGCATAGGCGGGCAGCGCTCGGGCGCGTGCGCGCCGGGGCCCGGCGTGCGCAGCGTGCCGCGGACGGGGAAGCGCGCGCCGAACGACCACGCCGGCGCAGACATGGCGCCGTCGCGCGTCACGCGCTCGATGCGGTACGCGGGCCCCGGGCCCAGCCCGCGCACGCGGTACCCCGCGTTGGTGCCGAACGAGTACATGGGGTTGCGGTAGCGCGACGGGTCGTGCTGCGTGTAGCCCACCGTCGTGGGCAGCTGGTACGCGCCCGGCCCGGGGCCTGCAACGGGGCGGGTCGTCACATGTCGCTATGTCGCGGCCCACTACGGCGCTGCTACGCTGCGGTACTCACCCAGTGGTTTCTTGGACATGGCGTGTGCTTGTGACTGCGGTTGTGTTTATATTTTACAAAAATTTTGTCTTTCAATATTCATGTGCGTTGTGTTGACTACGGTAATTTTGACATATCGCTCAGTCGGCCACGACGCGGCTGACGTTTCGAACAAATGAACTTTCAAACGTGGAAACTGCGCGACGCAGCCACAGTAAGCAGTGCGCGGACACTGCGCCGCCCTCGGCCAGCGCCCGGCGCTACCGGGTCGAGGTGCTGGTATGTGTATATTACCTACCTAACATGTACATAATTATCTATTAATGTTAACTAGCAGCTACTGAAATAACAATAATTTTGGTTCCTGTTTATCATTATGACCACCACCTTTGCTTTGCTCTATGGCTGCGGTATGTTATCAATTACTTTGTAATTCCTATACAATGTAACCGCTTAGCATCCTCAGTTTGCAAGCAGACTAGCAAAAGCTGTGTGTGTGTGTGTGTGTGTGTGTGTGTTGTGTTAGTAGTGTTGCGGAGACGTCGCCCGGGGCGCTACTGGCGCGGCGCCAGCGGCAGGCGCTCGGCGTCAGCGTCGGACTCCGCGTCCTCTTCCTCCGGCGTGCTGGCGCCCCACTGTGACACACGGACACCGTGTCGTTAATTTCTATGGTACCTATAGCCAAGGGCGGATCCAGCTTTGGCACCAGGAGGGGATCAGGTAGTCGGGCTCAAGTCAAAAATGTAAAACTTAAACTTTGTGACAATAGATACAAGTAAAAAGTAGGTATTTTATGGATGTACGACTGTCCCTAACTAACTGCACACTTGGATTAGTGGCTGGGCAACTGGGTGCAGTGCAACGTGTCGCGAGTTCGAAAAGATCTTTCTGCTGTCGTTACACTGTTACTGCCACCACCGCTAATGTACTACGTGTGTAATAAGTACATAAATATTTTCCGAATATTAGTAATCAGCTGTGGTGTGGCTCATGACTCCGCTGCAGCGCCTGCCACTTCAGCATCCACAGCCGAATTAAATTTATGAAAAACCTGGAGTGTTATCAAATAATATGTATTTTCGTTAGCTAGTTGTCTCATTTCAAGTCCTCTCCCCTTCCCTTCTGGACCTCCTCTCCCCTACCCTTCCTTGAAATCGCTTAATATTATTGAATCTAGAAGAGAGTGAAGGGCCGCCTGACTGTCTGTCGGGCCAATACCTGTTGGGAGGATTTTTTTTTTGTGAGGGGAAAATCATCAAATAACTTCTCCCGCCCAGGGCCGGGCAGGAGGGAGTGGCAGACTCTTACTGACTAAAACCCCCCCTGTTCCTTCTCCTGCTCTGTGCCGAGGTCGCGGTGCCTCATTGCGCTTACCCCGCAACCCCGGCTGAACATCAGCCCTTAGGGCCCCGTCTGTGGGGTCTAATGGCTCTTTGAGGCGCGCGCGGAACGCTACGCGCCGTACGCTCGAGCCTGGTTCGTGAGAGGACTAGCGGGAGTTACGGTGGAGCATAAGCTAGCGATAGACAGAGACATTCCAGGCTTAAGGGATGACGAGACGGTCTCCGGCCGCCGTAAGCGCGGGTCTGCGGACGGCTATCAAGGGTTGTTCGCCACTTGACCAAATCCTGTTGAAGAAAGTGATTACCACGCTAGCAGAATACACACACACACATACACACACACCTGCCGGGACAGCGGGTGCGCGGCGAGGGCGCGGTAGAGGTAGGCCACGTAGAGCAGGTTGAGCACTCCCAGCGTGCGCATGGCCGTCTCGAAGCCCACGCACCAGGCCACGGCGCCGCCCAGCACTGGGCCTAGCGCGTACGCGGCGCTGGACGCGGCCTGCAGCAGCGCGGCGACGTGCGCCTCGCGGCCGGCGTGGCGCGCCAGCAGCGCCGGCACCAGCGCCGCGTCGGCCGCGCCCAGCCCCGCGCCCAGCGCCGCGTGCGGGCCCACCAGCGCCGCCACGGACCGCGCGTGCGGCACGGCCAGCGCCGCCAGCGCCACGCCCAGCTGCCCCGCCAGCGCCACGCGCTCGGCGCCCAGCCGCCGCGCCGCGCCGCCCAGCAGGCTGGCGGCCAGCAGGTAGGCGGCCGAGTCGGGCACGAAGACGGCGCCGGTGAGCCAGCGCTGCGCGTGGAACTTGTGCGTGAGCCACAGCGGCAGACAGGGCTCCAGCGCCGCCATGACGCTCGTCGTCAGCAGCACGGCGCCGGCGCACGCGCCCGCCGCGCCGCGCCCCGCCAGCGCCCGCACGCCGCGCCACGACACGCCGCCCGCCGCCTCCTCGCACGCCTGCGGGCCACGCGTCTACACTCGCGTCTTGTGCTATATCAAACACTGCCGTACCATCCTTTACCGCAACTATTTCGCCGCATTTTCAGGCCCCTATTTCAGAACCTCTGGATAAAACCAGAACGCAGAAATTTTCGTCATCCAGTAAGCTATATACTTAGTCGGGTCATAAGTTCTGTCAAAACCTTATATTTTTAATTTTCGATTACTGGCCAGAAATTCTTCGACTTATTTTAAAAATAGAACTTTCGCGCTTGTAGAAAATAAAAAAGAAATTATTTTTTATTCATTTTTAAATATGGAGTGGTCGAATAAAGAAGACAGAATCGCGGTTATCGCGTTGCACCGCTGTGGTTACGCGCCAAAAGACATTTTCAATATTCTTCAAAATTTGAAAATAACGTTACGGTTTGTTTATCGTACTATCAAACGATACACCGAAGAGTCAAGCTTCGAAGATCGTAAGAGAAGCGGCCGACCTCGCACAGTTCGGACACATAAGGTCATCAAAGCAGTGAAGGCGCGAATCGAACGAAATCCCGTACGTAAACAAAAAATCCTAGCTCTGCAGATGGGGCTAAGCAGAACCACTGTTAAAAGAGTACTAAATGAAGACCTGGGACTACGAGCTTATCGTAAAAAGACAGGACATTTTTTGAACGAGCGTTTAAAAAAAAATTAGGCTAGACAGATCCCGCGCTTTGCTACGACGGTACGCGGGAAAAAAATACCGCGAAATTCTTTTTTCGGATGAAAAAATTTTTACTATTGAAGAAAGTTTTAACAAACAAAATGATAAGGTGTATGCCCACAGCAGTGAAGAAGCAAGCGCGCGTATTGCGAGGGTCCAGCGTGGGCATTACCCTTCCTCATTCATGGTTTGGCTTGGAGTCTCATATTCAGGCGTAACTGAGGTGTTTTTCTGTGAAAAAGGTGTGAGAACTAGTGCCGAAGTTTATCAAAATACTGTCCTAACAAACATAGTGGAACCTCTTTCTCAGACAATGTTCAGGAACAGGCATTGGATATTCCAACAGGACTCTGCACCGGCTCATAAGGCACGAAGTACGCAAGACTGGTTGATCGCTCGTGGAATTGACTTCATCCGGCATGAAGACTGGCCCTCTTCTAGTCCAGATTTAAACCCACTGGACTACAAGATATGGCAATATTTGGAGGAAAAAGTCTGTGCTAAACCTCACCCGAATTTGGAGTCTCTCCGAGCATCTCTGGTTAAAGCAGCGGCAGACATAGATATGAATGTGGTGCGTGCAGCGATCGATGACTGGCCGCGTAGATTAAGGGCATGTGTTCAAAATGGGGGAGGGCATTTCGAATAATGTAAATAAAATTATATTGTACATTTAATGACCTTTCATTTCATATATAATTTTTAAATAATTGTCAAAAGGCGTATAAGTTATTACATCAAAAGTTTGTGACAGAACTTATGACCCGACTAAGTATATATAATGCTTAAAATCGAATCGAATTTCAAATCAAGGTACAGGTCGTTTAGTTCCGAAGTTAAGCGAAAGCTAAGTTTCGCATGTATGACACTCACTCACTCATGATCAACAAAATAGAGCTATAGTACTTCCCATAACCTCAGAGTGCTGAAGGGTACAGAGTTAGCGTTTTATAAAAACTAAAATAGCCAAGTCTAAGGTTCGTTTACCCTTCAACGGCTGAGTCACACAACATTAACTATACATATTAATAACGAAATCGTAACAAGGAACCTTACACTTGGCACGACTTCGTTATAATTATTTCATTACTTTTTAGAAAAATCTTTTTACAGAACGTTTAATTAAACATTCTGTAAAAAAGATTTTTCCCCACATTAGTATTTTCTTCTGCGTTCTGAGTGAGTTTACAAACATAATGTTTTCACATACGCATCATACAACAATATGTGGATCGGATAAAGAGTCAGAGTTGTTCCGTGCGGGAATCGAACCCGCGAACCGTTGCGGCATCCACCGCGCCAACCGTGCAGTCAATCGTCTGAACATTAATTACAACGGCACAAACTACGTTTAGGTAATTGGTGAACGAGAACACTAAAAACTTTACGTGCCGTAAACGATTTATCGCTTGTGAATACATAACACAAGTACATTATTCATAAAAGTAAAAACAAGACTAGAGCATAGTATAAGTAGGTACCTATACTAGTAACAATAACTGCGTTAATGGTCTCCTTCTGCGAAGATGACTTCGCTGAATAATGTTCGGTTCCTTCCTTGACCAAGTAAACTTAGTACCTACGAGTAGCTCGTGTACTGTGGGAGCCAGCGTTACAAGTTCCTTCAACCCACTCAATGCAGTACTGGGGGTGACTGCACCGCTGGCGCGATGGCTCAGATCAGCAATCGCGCAACGTGTTGCGGGTTCAATTCCTACACGAAACAACTCTTTGTGTGATCCACAAATTGTAGTTCCAGGTTTGATTGTCATATCCGTCCCCCACCTCACGGACCTCAGTTCGCTAAGCACTAATTGCTCAATCATTTTGATGCTCGCTAAGGAGGCGGAGGGAACTGTCCTCCTCTTGCCCTAACCGCCACAGAAGAAGACACCCCGTTCGTCAAGATCGAGATATGATCTCCGGCCACCGTAAGTGTGGGCCTGCGGACGACCGACCAGAGCCAGACCCGAGGGTATGGCGCGTGCCTCATATAACCATTAGACCACCACAGATGGCGCCTAACAGAGCCTAAGTGCAGCGGAGGTGGCAAACGCAAGAAGATACGCAGAGCAGGAGGAGGAACGACGTGGGTTTTAGTCAGCGAGCAGAGGTTGGCACTCCCTCTCGCCTTCACATGGGCCAGAGAAGTAATTTGATGATTTTGTCCCGAAATAAACACGTATTCTTATTTGGTTACCGTAAGTTACAATTAATATTAGTAATCATACTTAAAACAATAGTTAAGTATGTCGCGGTGTGTTTTTATTTTCTACCATTTGCAGAGTGTAGGCAGCGGTGGCATTTAGTCACGTATAAATAAAGTTATTTGTAACATTATGTTCTGAGGAGCTTGGGAGATGAACAACTGCAGCGAGTACTCACGCGATTGTACTCCTCCTTGTCTAGGAACACGTACTGCAGGCCTGAAACACCAGTAGACTCGTGCTCAGTACTAGTGGCGGGGACTCGAGGACCCGCGGCCGCAGCCATCTCACCCAGGTCCGCCAGCAGCGCCGCCGCTATCAGCAGGAAGGGCGCGCCGCGGCTCCACAGCGCGTACGTGGCCCCGCCGAACGGGTAGCCCACCAGCACGCCTGCAACACCCGCGCTCGCTGTACTGCCGCTGCCGGGCCCCGCCGCGGCGGCTGCAGCGCCTGCTTACCCAGCGCGACGGCCCCCAGCAGCGCTCCGATGGCGCGGTCCCGCTGCGACGCGGGCAGCGCGCGCGCCGCCAGCGCCAGCCCCGCCACGGCGGCCAGCGCCGCGCCTGCGCCGTGCGCCGCGCGCCCCGCCGCCACCACCAGCGCCGCGCGCCACCCGCCGCGACCGCTCACGCACGCGAACACTGCGCACACGCCCCGTCAGCCGCGCGCCGCGCCCCGCCCGCCCCGCCCGCCCCGCCCCGCACGTACCCACGGCGGCGCCGGCCAGCGTGGCGGTGGCGGCGCGGAGCACGGGCGCGGCGCCGCGGCGACACACGGCGGCGCCGGCCAGCGGCGCGGCCAGCAGCTGCGCGGCCGCCTTGGCGCCCAGCACGACGCCCACCACGGCCTGCGACGCGCCGCCCGCACCGCCCGCGCCCTCTGTCTCACACACACACTACACGCTCGCTCCGGTTAAAAGATTAATTAAAAGAAATACTTTTTTGTTTGCGTTTTCTCCGGCGTCGTGTTTAGGAATCTCCCAACCTAACTAACTATATTGTACATAGATATCGTGAAGTCGCGGATTAGAGCACGTCAGCATGTAGGTACCTCAAATATTCCGCAAAGAGCCAACAACTACTACAGACTGCCCACACGGCGGCGCCACGACTGGGAAAGCATTATGACATACTGTGGCCCGGTAACAGTTGAAACGTGGAGGACTATCAAATACCAAATAATAAAAACGAATAAACAATACTAAATACCAATATTCCTTTTATTTAAACATTTATAGGATAGGTAAACATAATTTTATATCTCGGGGCTGTCCTTACATTCTCCAAATATGTACTTAATGTCGGTAAACCTTCACACTGACTAGTAAAACCTAATACTTACCTATAGCAAACGGACAATACTAATAAATTCATGTACGGTACAATTCATGTTACGTGTGTTATTATGTAGAATGTACAGCCAACATCAAACGCGTGTGCGCGTGGCGTTTAAAGTGTGGAGAGCCAATAGGCTCGACCGGAGTCATACTACGGTTACAAAGAAAACCGGCGTGAAACAACCACAGCGGTGTTTCGACGTGTGAGTGAGGTTACCGGAAGCACTTACAGGTGTCCATAGGCGGCGCCGATTGAAAATAAAACAAGCGTGACCATGTTTATAGTGTAAGTGAGGTGTACCGGCGGCGACAGCGCGCTGCGCGGTGTGGTTGAGCAGGCTGGCCAGCGGCGCGTCCTGCGTCGTCCACAGCGCCAGCGCCTCGCCGCGCACCCAGTCCGGGATGATGGGCACTGCACACAGACACACGCTGAGCGAGGCGGCGCCGGCGGGGGGCCGCGCGGGGCGGGCACTCACCCAGCACCGTGAGCAGCACGTTGTCCAGGAAGAAGGTGAAGTAGATGAGAGCGAAGGCCGCGGCCCCGCCGTCCGCGCGCGCCTCGCCCGCCGCCTGCATCGCGCGCCGCCCGCCCAGCTACTGCCGCGAAGCGCGGCGCGATCCAATCAGCGCGCAGCGGCGCGTGTGCGCTTCCTCATTCAATTTTCTGGTGAGCGCACAGTAATGGCGCCCAACGTGGTACTCGCTGATAGCGATAACGACGCCACATCCCATTATGTTACAATCGCTTATTGTGCACCCTGCCCTGACACTTGTGACGTACGAATGCTATACTAGCCGCTGCCAGCGGTTACGCCTGCAGAATTTTCCCAAGAGTAGCGAGAGGAAAGTATTGGAGTGCTAGTCGGTTGTTCCTACTCCACACTGCTAGAAGGTTGCACGCCTTTATACCGAGTGCGGTACTAGACAACTAGTCAACACTACTTTCTATCAACTTGGTGCGCGACGTAGGTATTTGTTGATAAATGTGATCATCAGATAATGAAGTACGATCGTTCCTTTAACACTTTAGACCAGTAATTATGTATTTTTGATCAAGTCAAATTCGCGTAGTTATTATTGTAACTAGATTTATTCTATTCTATCCACCTACGTAAGTAAGTGTAGGAAGCTTAATGTGAGCTTTAGAGAATTTTTAAGGGGGATGATAATCATGTAATGTGTTGTCTGCTCCAGCCCGGACCGCGCTACATGGTCACGCAAACTTGGCTGAACATCTCTTTATATCTGTGGTCGTCTAATGTGTATGAGGGCGCGCGCCGAATTCTGGTCGGGTGGCGAGCTAGTGTAGGTCCGCAGACCGGTGTTTAACGTGGCAGCGTCGCTTAAATAACTTTTATTTCTTATTAACAAAGACTAAAATGTCCAGATTTTTTTGGTAGGTAAGTACATCCTAGCTTCAAACAGAACGACTTATGTTGCGCCGAAGATATATGTTGTAGGTAAAAAAGTGCAGTTAAATATAATCCACGCAAGTTATGTCCCTATAGCTCTCACAGCCTCCCTCATAATGCCTCACGGACTGAAATGAATGGCAATTGTATCTGGATTGGATAACAAATGTAATTATCAGGAGCCGGCTCGCGACAGACGCGACACGCGACAGCGCGCAGCTGCTCCACGCTGAGTGGGTAGATACAACGATTTAGGCTCCACTCAACAGAAAGCTCACTTGACGAAAGTACAAACTATCTTTATACCAATCAATAAATTTAGGTGAAATTGCAAAAACATTTGCAAGCACATCGAATAGAAGATGAGTACTTACTTAGTCTAAATTCTAAACAAAAAAAAGAAAATAAATAAATACAAAGATAATCAATCGGAGGGTATTTGTTAGGACATATCGTGTCAAACGAGAACACGGATCACCTGCCGGTCTTTACAGATGTAGCCCTTGGAACACCTGGGGCTGGCGAGGAGCATTGGCATGGATTGAGCTTCTGGTAAACTCAGTCTCACGGTGAAACTAGCTAAGTGCGGGAGAGCCGTGCTTCGGCATGAATGGGTCGGCTTAACCGGAGTGGTATGATGGTTTCACAGCCTCGCGGAAAATCAGCGTCTAACAACTACAGCGTTGTGTTTAGCCATGTGAGTGACGTTACCGGAACTTCTTCCCTCCCTCAATCCCTAAATCTCCAAAACCCTAATCCTCAAAAAGATGGCAACGTATTCGTAACTCCTCCGTTGTTGCGCGGCGATTGCTCACCATCAGGTAATCCGTCGTTCATTTGCCGCCCTACCACATATAAAAGCCACAACAGAATTGTGTTGTTTAGCCGGTTTTCCGTGAGACCGGCCGTCGGCGTGTCAAAATATTGCATTAATTAGTCGAAATATATTGCTATTAACCAACTTCCAAAAATGGGGGAGGTTTCTCAATTCGAGCCGAACCTGTGGCCGAATTAACATTTTTTGTTTATTCGGACATAATAAGTACTTAGCTTCGTTGTTTATGAGCCATGCTTTGTTTGAAAGCGTATACTTACTACTAGGTCTGGACCTGATGATTGCAAGCAGGAGTTGAGAGAAACAAAGCTCCACACGACACGAGTCACCATTTATTACTGCCTCTAATCTGACATGTTACATAATACATATTAATTTGTCGATCCACTACAATTTTCTTTTGCTGAAAGGCAATCGACAGAAAGTTCTTGACGGTTTACCGCAACGTCTTGGTGTTTGGACTTGATAACATTCTTAAATTCATTGGGTATAAGTAGTATAAAGGTTCTACAGATATATCCTTGTATTAGGGTAGATAGGGTTAATGGGTGTCGCCTAATACACAAGCTAAAATTAAAAAAATCTTTCTTGTAACCGCCTAATAAAAACTTGATTAGTTATTATTGGAGATCAGTAATAATCACAATAATCATCATTTTTAGGAAATTTAAAAGTTTAAAAATACTGTTTTGCAGCGAGTCATTGCTCTTTACTCTCCTGTGTTCCCTTTTCCGGCACTTTCGTCTTTTTTCCTTGCATTAGTGTAGATGTTAAAATTGTTGCATGCCGCTTACAAGAAGTACCTTGTCTTGCGTTTCTCTGGTAACTTAATTAGCTTCGACACAAAATAGAGACTAGAGGCTGTGTAATGTGCTAGAAACTGGTGAACATATCGGGCCAGGTCCTATTGAAAAGAACTATACTTAATACTTATTTTTTATCTTTCGTCGGTAAAATGTAGGTACATCGGCGAGCTGCAATAACAAAAAACACACCTCGGTCTCTAAGCTGCCGACGAACTGAGTTTATGTCGGTTATTGTAGATAAGTGAGTGACCACCATTACCCGCTAACTGAATGACCCTCAACTTGAACTAATCTTGCAATAACAAAACGTAGTTCTTGTCAACTGTCAAGTTACTGTTAACGTCAGTCGGTTTGAAGCAACTAGGGGTGTGTAGTATATACTTTATTTTATTCGATTCGTGTTTGAATCGATTAAATTGATAATAGTTAAGGAGTTTTTTTTATCACTCATTTAAAAGTAACGTTAAGAAAAAGTAAAGTACCTACAGCAAATTGTTTTTCTCTCAAAATTATTGACTGTAAACTAATTTCTTTCATTAGATAACAATTACTGTAAAGCTTTATTAAAAAACACAACTATCCATAGGAACTAATAAGTTCAAGGATATTTTGGGAAAAGGCTTGGGGATGTGCAGTTATTTTACACAAATTGTGTTATGAATACCATGCCACATTATCTACTAATAATCAGAACTTTTCAGGAAACTTAAAAAAAAAAACCAAATCTGTCCACAAATAAATTATTTGAATTTCAATCTCACTTTCGACTAAGGAGGCAGTCTGATAAGAACATGATAAGAACGTAATTAATCCACATGTGTACCTATTTCAATTAAGTGATAACATCTTAATACGCTATTAAACTGCTATAAATTGAATTTATGATCTATAGTCATGATTATATAGATCTAGGTTGCTAGAAAACTTATTTATCGATGAATACATGTGCATTTTTGAGGACGGACGCGAATCGATTTGTTACTTTAATCGATTCATGATGAGTCGAGTAAATATCTGTGTAATATAGTAAGTTGACAGCCCATTCTTAAAACTTATAATAATAGTGATAGGTACTAGTACAAGTCTACAAGTAGTACATAACTGTTAATCAAGCAGTCAGGTCACTCACTGATCTGCGGCCAGTCATGTTGCAGCCGTCGCTGGCTTTGTGCGGTGGGTCGATTAGTTAGTTAGTCGGGTTCTCGACTCACGACAGTCGCTTCGAGACAGTGGAGTGCAGTGCGCCACGTTAAAACCGAGTGAGTCCGCAGCGCTCATGAGAGCCGGGACTGCAGCCGCCGCCCGCCAGACGCCGCGCGGCTGCCCCAGCCTGCAGCGCCAGGTTGCGCTCCGAATCGGCCGAGCCTAGTGCATCACACGCCACTTGCATGCATGGTAAGTGTTTGTATGCGGATTCTGTTGCAAACAGTAGTCTGTTTACGTGATGTCAGACTCGTTCAGGTAACTGCCTCTAACAAATTGCAGACTGTATGTAAAGATGCTGTTGCTGTTACCATGACCTGTGTTCGAGGTCAAGCGAATGTTTTTTGTGAGTCGCGCTAATTAAAACTGACGCCGAGGTTTGTAAGCAGTGATGAGCAAATAGTCGTGAGATGTTACATTGGAGTTGGAGTAAAGCAACCACAGTGTTGTAACTGCTTGTTTACACAACTCCTACATTCTAAGCAGGCAATTACAATCATTAATCAATAAATACTACATTCACCAGTGACCTCTTTGTTTGGTTCAGTCAACAATGTTATACATGTGCGTGTTACATCAGTCAGAAGCAACGCTTGACTTGTTTGTAGGCAAGCATTGTCTAAGCTGGACACGGGTGACTAGTGGTGACTCATGCGCGGAGTTAGCCCTAGAGGGTTACACAAACACATGCATGTGCATTGTGTAGCAATGGTTGTGTGCGTGGCCAGCAACAAGTGTAGTGTAGCTGTACATAGCTGGCCAATTTGTGCTGCACATGAACAAAGCACAGCTGTGTGCAGCATGTACTGTGTCCACTCCAGCTATGTCCAGCTGTGGGACCAACTCTCACCCTACATAACTGTACAGATTGTGTGCCTGGGATGGCACACATGCCCACACCACACCACAACAAACACCTATGCCACACTGCAATAAAATGATGATAACATTTTTCTTAGTTTATTTATTTATTCTTAGAAAAGCTTATAGACTAATGTTACTTTAAACAACTTAGTTACAAGCTACTACTTTGAAATGATTGTATATAAAATAACTTACTATCAATAACTAACTTGTTAACATCAAACAATGATGTTGACTACTACTTGTTTTGTTTCATAGGTTGAAATGAATAGCAAGAGCATGGAAGTGATGAAGGTTGGGGAAGGTTCAGTGGGGGACCAGAGCGCTGCATACATTTATTTATTGTGCTCATGACCATCATTTCTGGGCTTCAGCTATCTGTTTTATAATGACTAAAGGAGCCGTGTTAATACACTTCAAATTATTGTTCAATGTAGCATTTGTTTGGGTTTGTGAGTGTGTGTACTCATCATGTAATATTTAATAAAACATTAAATTTATGAAAACATAACACAAGTTTTTAAAGTAACAATATGTAACATATGTATGAATATAGATTTTTCATTGAGCACACAGCCTGAAAATTTTATCTGGTGTGCGACAATAGATTAACCTTCTAGTGGGACTTGTAACAGAACAACTTCTTTTTTTTTGGGGATTGATAATAAAATATCTTCTCAACAGGGTGGGTGAGAACCACTGAAACCCACTGAAGCAACAAGATTCGAATTTTACTGAAGTGGAAAAGTTAATGATAAAATTAAATATAATGCTAGCTAGCTAGCTGCAAGTGGCTTCACCCGCATGGCATGTTGAAAAAATTAGTCTATGCATTAATCCAGAATATCACCTTTTTGCATGAGAGATCACAAGCTTTCACATTTATAGTATTATTAATATTAGGATAAATGTGAAAGTTTGTGAGAATGTGATGAACTACAATATGTACATGGTTTCATATTCAAAGAATTGGAGATTGAAACATCATCACATTGTTCATACCCTCACAAATATAACAATTTCAATGAAATAATAAATGCCAATAATATATTTATACACTCCTCACTACTTTTGTAATTATTTCCATGACCTTCCCCACATAAACAATGTCACTAATAATTCGCTTTCCATAAATATAGACTGCAACTAACAATAACTTCCAAATAAATCTGTAAAGTAAGATCAGTTGCCATCATACATCTCTTCCTTTATTATTCAAACTTCTTTAATTATACAGTTTATATAGGTAGAACCATGTTTTTGGATTGTCAGTTTGCACAACAGAACTTCTGATATATTGCGAAATTCTCACTTATCTTCGTTTTGCCGATGATAATATTTGTAATTTCAGTTGTTGGAGGACCTGATCACTATGCTCCTGAATACCGTAATCCAACAGGTAGACCACTATACATATCTAGGACAAATTATCCAGCTAGGTATGTCCAACTTCTATAGGGGTCGCCCGAAGGATCCCACTCGGGTGGGCAGCGTTCGGGTAGTTACGCGACATGATCTCGTCAAAGCGTTAAAACCAGGCTGTACTAACAGTGTGTGTTGACACACAACATCAGCCTATAAGTGACTGCTGAGCAAATGCCTCTTCTCACTCGGAGAAGGTTGGGCATTAATCACCACACTTGCTTAAGGCGGATTGGCGATTGCAAACTTATAATTATAAATTACAAGTCTAAGATTCCTCACAATGTTTTCCTTCACCGTATGTAAGTGGTGTCTAAATAATCATAGAGAGAATAAGAAATATCAAATATCCTGCATATTTCCTTAATGGTTGCCAGTAATGACATATATACTGTACAGAGACGTAGTCGCTTACTTAAAGTGGCTTAAGAGAGCTATGCTTTTTTTGCAAGGTGAAATTCATCAAATGTGTTCTCCCGTCCCGCCCAGGGTCGGCCGGATGGGAGTGTCAGACTTGCTAACTAAAAACGCCCCCGTTCATTCTCCTGCTCTGGCCGAGGCTTGACATCAGCGCTTCAGGGCCCCGTCTGTGGTGGTCTATTGGCTCTTTGAGGCTCGCGCGCGCCATATGCTCGGGTCTGGTACTGGTCGGGCGGCGAGTTACCCTTTTGAGTTTGCCGCCTGCATACCCGCGCTTAGGGTGGCCGGAGATCGTCTTTCGATCGGACGATCTCGAGACAACTTTCCAGTTCCTCTCGCTACGCTCCATGACCTCGACTAAGGAGAGGCGCGAGAGTTCGCCGCCGCCTATCACTTCTCTGAAGACACGGCGGTGCTCAGCCCAAGCAATGGAGACAGCTATGCTTGGAGTCCCTTCCTTAAACAATATGGAAAGTAGCTAAAGAACCAAATTTATAGCTCTTAAAATCTACAAGCTGTAGTGGCAATGGGCAGACTGACGGGAACGGACGGAGATGCCTCGTAAGGCAAGGCTTACATGTGGAGCCAGTGAACCGTTGTATGCTGGGCGTGCGACACCGCGGCCTGAAACATTGAAACTCGCCCTTGCCTCGTGCACTATCGAGGCAACACTACAGAGTATGCAGTACACTGTGTAGCATAAATATTTACGCATAGTGTCTGCGACGAGTACAGGTCGCTACACGTGACACGCGCGCTGTTCGTGCGCAGCGCGTTATCAATCACACCACATCGATCGGCTCAAAATTGTGGGACCTTGAATCAGAGTCAAAACTAATCAAATTATTATATATTATTTTTTCTGCAAAAAAATAATACGAGAGGCCTCTTCCTTGTCCGTCTGAAATAGTGTGTACCAGTAGAAGATGTCGGGTATACACAAGTGGCCTAGCCTGCTTGTAACATACGAGTGCTATCGATGTTGAAGGATTGGCTGGTGACGACACATAGCAATCTACATAATGTCAGCATTGATACAAGCAACTGGTGCAAGCCGTGCAAGTGAGGACAGTGGCCAACACTAGAGCGCCGGCCGTACCACGCAGGAAATAGTGTTTGTACCTTCAGAAGCTATACTAGACGCGTGTAATGTGTAGCTACGGCTAGCAATGATGACATTAATGAACAATTTTCCTTGTTGTATTCATTATATTTAAGTAAATACAACACGTAGCTCTGAGTACATAAATATAAATTTATGACTATTTGTTGGCGGGAAGTGCTTTCTTAGTGTACAGCTTCCGCGTGTTGGACCGCTGCTGCGCCGGGTTGTCCACGGTGTACACGTGTACTATGAAAGTAATTGCAAAGCCTGATGACTTCATTGTAATATACCGCACCGAGTCGAGGAACGCGATCTATTTACTTTACTAGCTCGCCATAATGTAATGACTACAATGATATTTTCATTTTAACTTGTTGCCCCACCATGGCGCTCGGCGCTAATGTTCGACCGCGGAGTACCAATGTGTATGTACTCTGCAGTTTCTGGCAATACGATCGTAACATATTCATCGGGTGTACGAGTAGTTACTTATGTTTTTTTAATTGTGAGACGGCCATGCTTCGGCACGAATGGGTCGGCTCGACCGGAGTCACAGAAAACCGGCGTGAAACAACCACAGCGTTGGGTTTCGCCGTGTGAGTGTGATTACCGGAAGCCCAATCCATCCCTTCCAATCCTTAAATATCCAAAACCCTTATCCCTAAAAGGCCTGCAACGCACTCGTAACTCTTTAGATGTTGCGGTGTCCATGGGCGGCGCTGATTGCTTACCATCAGGTAATCCGTACGCTCGTTTCCCGACTTATTAGATACATAAAAAAATACCTATTATGTACTGGAAACAAACAGAACATCATTCGATTAAAAAAAACCATGGTTTTTGTTGAGTGGTGTTTTGCTTGTGCAGTCTTTTTTGTGCATCTAAGGTTTAACTCATTCTACACTGAATCACCGTTTTTTTCTTTAAAATATCTTTTGATTTATTTGTTTGCGGGATCCAAGATGGTTATTCATGTCTCTGGAACGTCAGTGTCGCAGCGTTTTCCTGGTTCTATGTACTGGAGCTCCTTGAGTGCCAGGAGTAGTGGCGGGTGGTGATTGTCTCTGCGTGGGACTGGCACACGACGCTGTCGGTGACGCGAGCAAGGCCCAGCGTGGCGCGGGCTATGCTCGGTGACTCCGCACTGGAGCGCCGCTAGTGCGACTACCTCGCAAACAGGTCCTCGAGTCCCATTGTTCACGCGCTCCGGGCATTGTATTCACAGCAACACGGTGTATTCGGATGTGGTATTACTGACTCACGGGTCCGAGTTGTAATAAATAAAACTAAAGACAGTCTCGAGCAGGTCCGCCGCGCACGTGGCGAGTTCATCGGCCGAGGTGACGGCGCACATTTCCTTATAGGAGCTGGGAGGTGTGAGTCGAGCAACGATTGCCTACATTTTGTAGCCGACACATATTTTCCTCTTGTTACTGCGGAGGATCGCATCAATCGTATGCACTTGCGCGTGATGTTCCCACGGCCGGGCGCCGGCACAGTGTGACGAGTGACGCCGCGGCCTGCGACGATACGTCAGCTTGTTGAGTTTTGGCAACGAGTGAGCGGTGACCTCGCGCGGCCGGTGCACCGACACGCAGGCAGCGACACGATGCAACAACACCAATTGTTATTACGTTACCTGCGCCACGTACCTACGAGCAGTGGCGGCGTGCTTACCTTGCTGTACTTACTAAATAAATACACGTCTGAACTGCAAGCTGTCTCTAGTGGGTGTCGCGCTCGGGGCTACCGTGCACCGCGTCATAGCACGGCAGATGCGCGACGTGTTTAGTCACACCAGCCACAGTTATGACAGCAGCCAGAAACAAGCGCTTTAATGAAAAAAAAAAACAAAGTAGGAGCACATCGCCATCTGGCCAGAGAAACAATAGACTTATTTTGGTACGATAATCTATAAATAATAATTTGCCCGACTCGGTAAGGACTCGAGATCGTTTAGTTAGGTACGGTTGGTGATCATTCGAATGATTGGTGGAAGGTGAATGGTGCGATGATACCCACACAGCCACCAAACAAAGCATTAATCGATTATATATAAGTAGATAATATTTTCGTATTACTCGTTATTTCCAACAATTAAAATTGTTCCGAGATGTGCTGTGAGAAAAGATAAAAAGTAGTAACAAATGTGGGAATTACGGTCTGCGCACATTGCGGGACGTATCAGCTTACAGCGAGGCGGGTCGTGCCGCGCGAGTCCTTGCTCGCAGCGCGCGGGCCGCGTCACATGCTTGTATGTATGTATGTGTCGGGGCTATTTATTGTGAACTCAGTACGAGGTTAGGCAACACTCGAACTTCAAACAAATTGGCGGGCGACGGAGGTGTTGGCGGCCATATTGCGCTATACCAAACATTGCACCGCCGGCGCAGCCTCGCGACTCACGCAACACCAGGAACTACACCGGCCCCGGCCTTCAATCCGCACACTACTCACGGCTCATCACTGCCCCACACGTCACGATCTGCTCATTCATTATTGAGTCAGTCTATTGCTCGGTCACATATAGTTGGCGCGTGTTGCAGGTTCGTGTGGCGCGGCGGTAACTCAGCGCTCGCAGCCAGCATGGGCCCCGGCCTGCTGGGCCCCGTGCGGCGCTCGCACTGCGCGGCGCTGGCCGGCCTCGCGCTGCTGCTGCTGCTGCTGCTGGCGCGCCTGCCGCCCGCCGCGCTGCCCGCGCCGCGCCCCGCCCCGCGCCCCGCGCCCCCGGCCGAGCCCGCCGCCGCCAACCGCACGGCTCCGCCCGCGGCCAGCACGGGCGCGACGGTGCGGGTGAGCACGGCGCCGCGCGACCCGCGCGTGGTGCTGGTGCGCGACGTGTACGTGGCGGGGCACGAGCGGCCGCACCCCGAGCTGTGCCCGGCGCTGGGCGCGCGCCTGCGCCTGCTGGTGCTGGTGACGTCGGCGCCGGCCCACGCCGCCGCGCGCGACGCCGTGCGCCTCACCTGGGGCCACTACGCCGCGCGCGCCGACGTGGCGCTGGCCTTCGTGCTGGGCGCGCCGCCCGACGCGCTGCGCCCCGCGCTGGCGGCCGAGGACGCGCTCTACGGGGACCTGGTGGTGGGCCGCTCGGTGGACTCGTACTCCAACCTGACGCTGAAGACGCTGTCCATGCTGGAGTGGGCGGACACGTACTGCCCGCGCGCGCCGCGCCTGCTGAAGACGGACGACGACATGTTCATCAACGTGCCGCGCCTGCTGGAGTTCGCGGCGGCGCCGGGCCGCGCCAACGCGACGCGCACCATCTGGGGCAAGGTGGTCCGGCGCTCGCTGCCCAAGCGGACCACCAAGTCCAAGTACTACCTGTCGCCGCTGCAGTTCCCGGCGCGCGTGCTGCCCGACTTCGCCACGGGCCCGGCGTACCTGCTGACGGCGGACTGCGTGGCGCCCCTGCTGGCGGCGGCGCCGGCGGAGCGCTACGTGCGCCTGGAGGACGTGTTCGTGACGGGCGTGCTGGCGGCGCGCCTGGGGCTGCGCCGGACGCACGCGCCCGAGTTCTACAACAAGAAGGTGGCGCCGCATCCCTGCGCCGTGCAGCGCGGCCTGGCCATCCACATGGTGCGCTACCACGAGCAGTTCGACCTCTGGCGCAAGCTGCTCGACGGGAAGACCAAGTGCGCCAGTTAAGGCGCAAACTTATTTTTCTATCGTTTTTGTTTTTTACGAAACTATATTTTTATACTCGGTCCCGGCGGCCACGCTATTGCGTCGGCGTCGCCGGACCCGGCCGCCGTCCCGGGCCCGCGACGGTCGCCCTCGGCCTCGGAGAATCTCGCTTACATATTATTATTATAAGACTTAAGTGATTATTTTTTTGTATATAAAGTACAAAGCGTCGGCCGCGTGACTATAGTCGCGCGCGTCGCGTCGTCCGTCGCTCGTGGACTCGCTCCGCGCGCCCGCACGGGCCCCAGGCCCCGGGCCCCAGTGGGCGCCCCGGGCCCCAGTGGGCCGCCGAGCGACTCGCCGACACAGACATTGCGTTGTGTGTAATCGATACAGTATGTCATATTGTACACGTATGCTATTCCATCAAGTGCGTGGAGGTTGTGCCAGATGTAAATAAATTATAGTATGTATGGACGTTGTAGCACTTTGTTTTATTTGTGACCCTCACCGAGCCCCGACCGTGCCATGAGTTTTAACAGAAGCTAGACAAACCGAGGCACCGACCCCTGTAAGGAAGGTGGCGGACGCAGTGACACGCCTCTAGCTTGGCTCGTCCTCAGGCGAATGATTCCATAGGGTTTTATACATATCGTGTCACGCCGTTACATCAACAATAACTGGTCACGCTACTCATAGAGTTCGAACGAGAGATAATAAAAGCAATTAGTCAAGTTTCGAGTCGCCACTGATTTATTTATTAGAAATTATGCTGCATAGGTATTCAACTTGTTCCCACGGGCACACACCGTTACCAATCTCAAGGAGCCAAAGCCAAGCTGTAAATTGAGTCCATCGGTTGGTCATTTAGCTTCCGTCTACTGCTGCTACTGCTTTTCGATTGGCAATTGTGCAATCTTCCCTTAATAATATAATAAGGCTTCAATCACGAAGAACTTAAGCTTTATCCTTGTTAATTATTAATTATAAACAAGGGTTTCTGCGTGTTCTAAATCTATGCGGTTTTTTTTAACACGAGTAGACTTATAAAAAGATAAAATAAAGAAAACGTTTATTTCAATTACAATTAACATTTGACACACAAATTGTTAGAGACCTTTTAAGCAAACATTTGCTTGTGTTAGGTCTAACACTTGTCCGACTTAATTGAAATTAGAGGTTTAGATGCAGACAATGTAAATACCTACACAAGAAGCTAGTTACAAATAATAATGTAATAAAATAAATAGGTAACAAGGCAATCAAGTAAGAATGAAATACAAAGCACGCAAGATATTAAAAATAAATTCATACGTAGTAGGTACAGTCTTGATTAGCCCTTACGGCATACAAATAAAAAGATTAAGTTTTATATTTAAAAAAATATATTTCTTAATGCTAACATAATGAATAATTGCCAACACGCTACTAGCTGACCCGACGAGCTTCGTACCGCCTTTGCCAAGCCTTGATACTTACACTATCTTGTACGTAGGTATAGCTGAAAGTTTTCTCATGTTAGGTATGACTAACTTCCGCATGCGGCTTCGCCCGCGTGCTGTGCTGATAAAAAGCAGCCTATAGCAATATAAAAAAATCACAGTATACATAAAATTGGTTATTAATCGTCATTTTTTTATGGTTACATCTCCAATGGGTAAAAACCCTATTACTTACTAAGTCTCCTGCTATCCGTCCGTCTATAGATATAATAGTACGGATCTAACTTTTAGAGGTATGAAAGAACAGAATGGGAAGATCCTCATCAAAGTCAAAATCACTTATTTCAATTAGACCCATACAGGCACTTTTGAACGTCAAACAAAATTAAAGATATAAACCTAAAGCCTCTTAGTGAAGCTATTCGCTCGTTTAACAAAGTGTAGATTCCGATGGAGAAGTACGACCAAGAAACTCTGTACAACTTTTACTTATGGTCCTGATGAACGAGGAGTAAATAATACCACTATATACGAGCGAGTAGAGTATATTAAATAACAATAGATTCACACAAAAATCCAAAATCAAAAAGGGTATACCTTATCAGCGGTAACAAACCATAGCGCGATCTATCTCGATCCCAACGCCATCTATCGAGCGTCGAGACAACATTTATGTTATTTTACGTAAGACTACATTCTAAATTATATTGATCACGCTATGGCTTCGAGTACAACCCCGAACATACCGCCCACCAAGGACATATTGCATAATGTCCTTCTACACCGCCCACCGTGCACAATAAATTTAAGGCTGATGTAGTACAAATAATAAACAAAATAATATTTTCAATAACCAAACAAAATATAAAAAATGTAACCCACACTTCCAGGTTTCAAAAACAACAAATAACATTAACTTATTCTTAATAAAGTACGTACAAAGGACACTTTCATCCAACCGAGCTTACAACTAACTATATTGCTACAGGCAAAACACATAATTTGGATGTAGGCCTCTTCATGGTTACTGATTGAGTACGGATTGTGACTACCCGAGTAATACCGTCTGCCCCAGGATGTTTTTGTACGATCCTACCCAACAACCACTTTCCTGGAGGCATATTATCCTCCTTTATTAAAACTATACTACCCAAAGAGGGTTCCGGAGTTTTGTTATTCCTTCTGTTTCGCTGTAGGAATTGGTGAAGATAGTCGTGCGACCACCTTACCCAGAAATCCCGCATCATCTTCTGACAAAGCTGCCACCGTTTCAAATTGGTAACATTACTTGAGCTTTCGTAACTCGCATCTGGTGGGACAACTGGTGGCTCCCCTATCAAGAAATGACCAGGCGTCAGAATTGTCAACTTGTCTTGATCTTCTACGTAGGACAATGGCCTCGAATTGAGGCATGCCTCAATTTGAGCCAAAACAGTGGCCATTTCCTCGTAGGTTAATGTCGAAATCCCAATGACCCGTTTAGATGGTGCTTAGTGGACTTTATTCCTGCCTCCCATAAGCCACCGAAATTAGGTGCGTGAGGAGGAATAAAGTGCCACTCAGTACCATTATTCGCGAGCTCACGTGCAGCTCCCACAAAGGTTGTACCGTTGTCGCTGTATAATTCAGCGCACCTACCACGTCTTGCCACAAATCTCTTGAACGCAGCCAGGAAACCCTTTGTGCTTAGCTCACTCACTGCTTCCAAATGCACTGCTCTAGTGGACATGCATACAAATAAGGCAATATAACCTTTATATGATCTATTACCTCGTCCTTTGGACACCCTTATATTTATTGGTCCGGCGTAGTCTACACCGCTGCAGAGAAACGGTTTGTTAGGAGTGACTCGTGCTGAAGGCAACTGACCCATTAATTGAGTCCTAACCTTTGAGTTATACCGAATACATTTGACACATGTCCTTACAAATTTTTTTAATAAGACTTTAACTCCTAATATCCAGTATTTTGCTCGCAAGTACGTTAACATAGTTTGAGGTCCACCATGCATAGTTTTTGCATGCGCCTCTGCAACTAAAAGATTTGTCAAAAAAGACTCCTTCGGTATCAAGATGGGATGAATCCTGTCATAATTCAGTTGCGCCATTTCTAACCGACCCCCAACTCTTATAATTCCATTCGAATCAAGAAATATGTTTAGGGATTTCAGACTTCTCTTTTCACATATCTCATTCTTTCTTAATTCTTCCAATTCTTTGGCGAATCCTTCTTCTTGACTTTTCTTTATACAGATTTCTAATGCTTCATCCAATTCTTGTTTAGTCAGATGTTTTGACCTCACTCCCTGTCTGTTTACCTTTAAAAACCTACGACAATAAGCAGTAACACGAAGCATTCTCTGCAGTGTAGAAAACCGATTCCAAAATGTCACATCCAACGTACATGTATTTACCTTTACTTCTTCTAATCGAGTAATAAGATGTTTTGGCTTCTTATACTCCACTACTTGCTGTCTTAAGAAATCCGGACCACGCCACCATATTGACATGGACTCGAGTTCAGCAGGTGAGACGCCGCGCGATGCACAATCTGCGGGATTGTGTTTTGTTGACACATGAGACCAGTGATGTGTGTCCAAAATATTTAAAATATCGGAAACCCGATTGGCCACAAAGGTCTTCCACCGACTAGGGTGGCTGCTGAGCCAGGCCAGAACTACTTCACTGTCAGTCCATGCGTGCCAGTCAACTTTCTGGATACCCAATACTTCGCCTACTTCAGAAATCAATTTGGCTAGAAGCACAGCCCCACAAAGTTCTAGTCTTGGAATAGACACTTGTCTAATAGGTGCAACCTTTGTCTTGGTCGAAACTAAGGAAATATACACGTTCCCTTCTTGATCCACAACTCTTAGGTACACAACAGCTGCGTACGCCATTTTTGATGCATCAGAAAAACCGTGTAATTCAGCTACAATGTTTTTACCTTCATGGCGCATCCATCGTGGAATCCTAATATTCATCAGGGAAGTTAAGCTGTTATGGTAAGTCAACCATTCTTTTAATAAATTACTTGGAATTGCTTGATCCCATTCCAGTCCTGCAAGCCACAACTTTTGAATAAATATCTTAGCTTGAATAATACTAGGTGCTAACCAACCTAGGGGATCAAACAATCTTGAAATCTCCGAAATAACTTTCCTTTTTGTTACAGGTGCTGTCATCGGTCGAAGTTCCACAGTGTACTGGAAGACATCTTCGCTCGAGTTCCAGGTAAGTCCCAGTATTTTGGTAATATCATCTAGTTGTATCTTCAATTCTTCTGTGGTACCCTTTCCGACCATAATTTTTTTTAATAATTCTTGACTGTTACTCCTCCATTTTTGTAATGGGAAACCACCTTTTTTCAATATTTCCTTCAACTTAATATAAATTTTGCAACAGTCTTCTATATTTTCAGCTCCTGTTATTACGTCATACATGTAGAAGTCTTCTAAAATTATTTTAGCTATTCCAGGTTCTTCACAGCATTCATCGTAGGCCAGCTGCTGAAGAGCCCGTACAGCCAAATATGGTGCCGACGCAGTGCCGAAGGTAACAGTTTCCAATTGATATTCTTCAATGTCTTTTCAGGATCATCGCGCCAGAGAATACGTTGGAGTATTGCATCATTCTCGTGTACCAGGACTTGTCGATACAACTTTGACAATGTCTGCTACTAGACATATGCGATGTGTTCTCCATCGTATAATAGTATGGCGAAGATCTGCCTGCAAGGTAGGGCCGACTAACATGGTGTCATTCAGTGAGATCCCCTTCGATCCTTTGCAGGAGGCATCGAATACAACGCGAACTTTGGACGTTTCCTTATCCTCCCGGACAACGGCGTGATGAGGTAAGTAGATTGCCCTTTGATTGTTATATTCTACTTCTGGTACTTTTTTCATATGATTCATCTGTAAGTACTCATTAATAACTTTAACATACTCCTCTTTAAATGCATCAATTTTCTTAAATTTTAACTCCAACCCTTTAAATCTTTTTTCAGCAATGCTCCTTGTCTCACCAACCGCACTGGCCGGGTCCTCATCGCGTAAAGGTAGTCTTACGATGTATCTACCATTACCGTTGCGTTTCGTCGTGGCTGTAAATAACTGCTCGCATTTATTTTCCTCTTCTGTAAGCATTTTCTTTCTAGGAGGTTCTGCTTCCAGTTCCCAAAATTTTTTAAGCATGTCATCCGCTTCGAGACTTGTATGCATTACAGAAATATGTGATGAATTAGTTGCCTGGTCCACGTCAAAGGTACCTGACAATATCCACCCTAATTTAGTATCCTGGGCTAATAGTGTCCCAGTTACATTCTTTTTAATGCCTTCCTGGATGACTTGGCTGTAGACTTCAGCACCTAATAAAATATCAATTTTATTAGGCCTGTAATATTCTGGATCAGCTAAGTCATCATCAATCAAGTCTACCCATTCTACCCTGGTTACTTTCGTAGCCGGGAGAAGAGCTGTGACCGACTTCAGGACGAATGCATTAACCCTAATGACAACACTGGGGTCTATTCTAGACCTCAATGTAAGAAGTACGCTGGACTTGGCCGTAGTACTTTCGTCCCCACCTACACCTATCACAACTTGTTTTGAAGGTGTTTTATGTAACCCTAAATATTGGACCGTAGATTCTGTTACAAACGAACCTTGTGATCCTTGATCGAGCAAAGCCCTAACAACCCTATAAGATCCGTCTTTCGACTCCACTTTAATCAAAGCGGTAGTTAATAAAACCGTTTTCCGGCTAGTTCCTGTCGAAAGGCACGATACCATTGGCTTGCTCGATCCCTCCGCTTGCGCGGTTACTACAGCAATACAATTTTTAATATCATCTTTCGCAGACGTTGTCGCGACTGATGATAATTCCTTGTGAACTGTACTCCTATCTTCACCAATATTTTACCCAGATGCACCTACTGGGTGCAGTAACGAATGGTGGCGGTGTTTACACACCTGGCACTTTAGAGTGTTTTTACAATTTTTTGCAGAGTGGTTGTTGAGTAAACAAATGAAACACAAATTATTTTCTAGAGCAAACTTACGTCGCGCTTCATTCGATTCTTTACTAAATTTCGGACAAGAAGTAATCTTATGATCAGCTGAGCAAAATGTACATAATAGCAATCTTTTTTCTTTTACGACATGAAATGATTTTGTTCCCTTTGGTTGTGGATGTTTTAACTGTTTATGCCTACTATCTTCTTTATCTAAATGTTCTAAACCCCTAAAACGGCTATATAAATATTCAGAAAATTGTTCAAATGTAGGTAGCACGTCTTGATTCCGATGCAACCTTCAATTCCCACGCTTTTTACTTAACACTAACACAAGTTCTAACTAGTTTTTTACAAATTTAAATTTTCTAAGTTAATATTAAATAAATTTAAAAGTTCGATTTAAATGTTCTATTAATTATTGACTTCTGTTTTCCTGATTACTAATAATTGTAAGTACTTACAGTTTTTCTTCTCAAACCACTCACAGCACGATATTTGCACTTCACTACACTTATAACGATTTAGTGCACCACACAAGTGGCGCCCCCTGCCGGCGCCGCACACAACGCCCGCTGCTTGTAAGCAACACACCAGTGTCGCCCCGCACCTCCCTTGCGCCTTCCTCCGGCTGCTGCTGCTCTCGAGTTGGCTGCACCACGCCTGACTCCCAGCTGCTGCACCGGTTCCACCTCCAGCTCCTGGGTACCTCTCACCTGGGTCCCTACTGAAGGGGTTGCTCTGGACAGCGATCCACTGCCCAGTAATGACGCGAAGGGTGGTAATCTCTACCACCACCGGAGACTACCAAAAACACTCGCGACCAATCCGACGCGAAGGACCATGTACAACTTTTACATAGGGTCCTGATGAACGAGGAGTAAATAATACCACTATATACGAGCGAATAGAGTATATTAAATAACAATAGGTTCACACAAAAATTCAAAATCAAAAAGGGTATACCTTATCAGCGGTAACAAACCATAGCGCGATCTATCTCGATCCCAACGCCATCTATCGAGCGTCGAGACAACATTTATGTTATTTTACGTAAGACTACATTCTAAATTATATTGATCACGCTATGGCTTCGAGTACAACCCCGAACAAACTCCATGATTAGGTACTCTTGTAGCGACATCTTTCGCACAACGAGAACCAGGGAGTACCAAGCACGTACAAGAGTCTACATCGCGCTATAAGAGTTCTCATCGCAATCAGAACATATACAAAAAAAATCCCGACAACAACAGTCGGGGCAGTAGCCCACCAGGCACGGACACCTCGCCTGGTCGGAGAATCCTCCCTTTTCAATGGTGGAAGAGGAACTTTCCACCCTGTTACTCATACCTCTAAACTCTTTTTAAATCAGTGTCACATAAAGATTCTTTGATACATTATTTAGTTGGTTCGATTATGTGAGAACAGTGTAACGCGTGTATACAGAGAAACGTAAATAGAAAATAACCTTAAGGACAATAGACAGTCCGGAGCTGACCAGTCCCAATTGACGACGCCCATTCACGAACATGACACATACACCAGCATCGCCCAACTCAACTATAATATAGGGACGCTCGATTCCCTCCAGATCAGATCCAGTGACCGTGCCACCGCCAATGTGATCTATGAGTGAGCATGACAACTCCAAGCTGACATAAGGACCTCTGCTAGTCTAACTAATTGTGATAGGTTACAGGGCACTCACATTTACAAATTGATCAAGTTGAACAATAAAAATGGCATGGTTACAAATTTACAAAATCTAAAAAGTTCCGTTCAAGCAAAGATCCACTGGAACATTATTTATATTCGTACAGGTATATTATCCTGTGGAGCAGGACCAGCCCGTCTCCAAGCATCCTTATCCTCAACATAATCACTCAGTTTGTAATATACTTTATACACAAAAAAATCTTTACACATAATTTAAAATGTCTTTCATTTAATTATTGTATTTCGGCTGGGAATTTGTTATAATACTTAACGTTGAATCTCAGGAACGACTTGTGTGCCTTTGCCAATCTAAATAATGGCTGACACAATCTATCTCTATGTCTAGTTTGATAATTATGTCTGTCTGATACCTTATCAAATAATTTTAAGGGTTTCCTAACATACATTATTTTGTATAACATTGATCTCTTTCAACTTTTCTCTGAGAGATTCGCGAAGCCTTTGGTTGTAAATTGCTCTGATTGCACGCTTTTGCAAGACAAAGACTCAATGTCAGCAGCTTGTCCCCACAACAAGATGCCATATGACATAATGTGAAAGTAGCTGAAGTACTATACACCAGTCTTGCAGTGTCCATATCTGTTAGCTGTCGGATCTTCCAGACAGCAAATGCAGCAGAACTCAACTGTCCTGCCAGAGATGTGATATGGGGCCCCCATTGTAGTTTTTCATCTATAGTTATACCCAGAAAAGTAGTCTGTTTTATAAATTCCAATTACTTGCCGTTTAATAATATGTCACATTCGTTACTTTTAACATTTGGCAAATTGAATCGTATACACTTTGACTTTTTGTCGTTTAGAACTAAATTATTAGGTAACTGTAAACCAGTTATGAACCTTCGTAATAGCATTATTTACTTCGTTATAATTATTGGTCCGTCTTAACTTGGTGATTTTAAAAATTAACTTGGTGATTTTAAAAATTAACGATGTGTCATCAGCAAATACACCATTCCCGGTTCTCGTTGAAATAAATGAGGTAAGTCATTTATGTAGACCAAAAACAGGAAAAGACCTAATATCGAGCCCTGTGGTACGCCCATAGATATGTTAGCACTCTGGGAGTTCACTTTGTTTACCTGTACTTTGAGCTGCCTACCCTGGAGGTATGATTTTAATAAATTGAGTGAAGCCCCTCGAACACCATAGTGTTCCAACATCAGCAACAGTGTCTCGTGTTCGACGCAATCAAAAGCCGTGGGAGAGCCATGCTTCGGCACGAATGGGCCGGCTCGACCGGAGTGATACCACGGCCTCACAGAATGTCGGCTTGATACAACGCTTGCGTTGTATTGTGCTTGTGAGGTAACCGGAGGCCCAATTCTTCCTCCTCCTGTATCCCTAATTCCTAAATCCTAAATCCCTAAACCCCTAAACCCCAATTGTCTACGCATCTTCATCAACTATAATCTACCTGCAGTTTCAGCGAGTATTACTACTGGATGACGTTACGCATTTAGTTCTGAATTCCTCCGCGCGTCGCCGCGCCTTTTTTTTGTATAAATATTAGCTCGATACCCGCGCACATTTACTAATACATCAAAACCTAAACTTGTAAACTAGTCATTAATTATACGCCTTATATTACTATCGAAGGGAATTTTAATTTATCTCCAAACATAATTTGGTCACAAAAAATTCCAATAGCGTCGTGTGACTCCTCCCTCGAGGCAAAAACACGCTTAATTAGAGTTACACCGGCGTCAGTTGTGCATCGACCTTTGGTAAACCCATATTTTTGATCATGAAAGATAATAATAATAATAAATTTAACAAAAACCTCCAGTGGAAAATGCCAAACTCGCCACTCCTGGTGCTGCCGTGGAGGACGATAAGGTTGAACAAGTGAGTACTCAGTGCAATGAAATATTGAGGAACGCTTTGGAGGATGCGATACATGAGTATAGATTTGCTCCCAGTGAATTAAGACCCAGATTACCAAGTTTGCCCATGTGTGGAAAAAATAGGGCGCTGGTGTGTGCCTTGGATTCGCTACTCGAAAATTATTTTGAAAGTAGCGAAAATCTCTATGATACACACTCGATCCTGTATTGTGGGGCGATAGCAGCTTGTCGAGTAGCTAACGTCAGATACCCAAATCTTGACGCAGCAGTCCGACCGAAACCAGCTGCTCCTGCCTGGCAGTGCAGGATTGAGCGTCGTATCGATGAGGCCAGGGTACTCATTGGCAAACTAACCTGCTTCAGGGAGGGGAACAACCGCCCTAGAGTGATGCGCTTTGTAAGGCGTGCATTTGTGGGGACTGCAACTAGTCCTCATGAATACCTTACACGTGTTACAGAGCGCATCGACTTCTTGAAGCAGAAAATCTATGCATGGGCAAACCGTATTAGAAGATATAAAAAAAGGGTAGAGCGCTATACTCAGAATCGTATGTTCCAAAGTGATCAGAGGTGGGTGTACAGAGACTGGGAACGGTCCAGCCAAGATGTGGTTAACGGACAGCGTCCGGACGATGAAACTACCAACTCGTTTTGGCGCAACATCTGGTCGGTGCCTGTTAACCACACGGAGGCTGACTGGATGTGCGATGTTAAGCGGGAGTGTGAAACTTTACCAGAGATGGAGGAGGTAGTTATTACCTCCTCTGATGTAGCCAATGCAGCCTGTTCGGTCCCCAATTGGAAATCACCGGGGCCGGACGGACTGCACAACTTTTGGCTGAAATCATTTACCAGTTCACACGATCGCTTAGCGTCGCAGTTCCAGATGGCCTTAGAAGCTGGATCGCTGCCTCAGTTTCTGACTACAGGAATTACCCACCTGCTCCATAAATCGGGTAGTTACACTGAACCCAAAAATTATAGACCGATTACGTGTTTACCAACGGTCTATAAACTTTTTACATCCATTTTGAGAGCAAAAATTACAAAACATATAGAAAAAAATGCCATCATGTCTGTCTCTCAGAATGGATGTAGAAAGGGGTCACGTGGAACTAAGGAGCTACTCCTCATTGATATGGTCATTAGCCAGCAGGTTCGTCGATCCCGAAAGGATTTGTCTACATGCTGGATAGATTATAAAAAGGCTTATGACTCCGTACCACATACATGGCTTATGAGGGTGCTGGAGTTGTATAAAATTAATACAACTCTGCGCACCTTCTTACAGTCATGTATGAGGCAGTGGAGCACGGTGCTTTCCTACCCAGGATGTAAGCAAATCCAAAGGAGTGAAGAACCTGTAAGGATAGTTCGAGGAATATTCCAGGGTGATAGTCTGAGCCCACTATGGTTCTGCTTGGCCTTGAATCCTCTCAGTACTTTACTTGAGGCTTCAGGGCTGGGCTATCGTTTGCGGAGAAAAGGTCACGTTATTTCTCACTTACTTTACATGGATGACCTCAAGTTGTTTGCACCAAACAAGGAGGAGCTGATGGAACTACTAAAAATAACTAAAAATTTTAGTAGTTCCATCAGAATGGAGTTTGGTGTTGATAAGTGTGCGGTCATGCATGTAAAGCGAGGCGGGATAGTGGAATTTGAAAGTCTAGAGCTGTCAGATTTCACAAAACTGAGATCACTCTCCGCAAATGATACCTACAAGTGTTTGGGTATGTCGGAAATATTGGGTATTAATGGGCCGCACATGAAACAATCTTTACAGGAGCGCTTCTTTGGCCGCCTGAATAAGGTACTGAAAAGTTCGTTATCAGGCGGCAACAAGGTACGCGCCTTTAACGGTTGGGTCATGCCGGTCCTGATGTATTCTTTTGTCATACTCAAATGGACTCAGACTGAACTTGACACCCTGGATAGACGAGTCCGGACGCTGCTGACTGCAAATCGAATGCATCATCCTCGTTCATCAGTCATGAGGTTGTACATCCCGCGGAAGTGTGGGGGTCGAGGCTTTCTAAACGAAAAGACCCTTCACAACCGTGAGGTGTGCAATCTCAGGGAACATTTCCTGAAAGAGGACGAGGATATGCATCGAGAAGTAGTCACAGTGGACAAGGGATTCACACCACTATCCTTGGCTAAAGAGAACTGGTGCAAACCCGTAGTACTGAGCGTCAATGACCGCAAGGCGGTATGGAGTAGCAAGGAGCTCCACGGACGCTTCTTTCGGGCTCTCCACGGGCCCGATATAGATTTTCTAGCGTCCGTAGCTTGGCTACGATTCAGTAACCTCCTCGGAGAAACTGAAGGATTTGTATGTGCAATTATGGACGAAGTTATCCTCACGAATAACTACCGGAAATATATTATGAAGGATGGGACGGTTGACATATGTCGGGCATGTCATAGCTCCGGTGAATCCATCAGACATATTATTTCCGGCTGTGGTCGTTTGGCTAATGGCGAATACTTGCACAGACATAATCAGGTGGCCAAGATTATCCATCAGCAACTTGCTTTGAAATACCGGCTTGTTGAGTCTGAGGTCCCGTACTACAAGTATGTGCCCGACCCAGTTCTCGAAAAAGACCATATCACATTGTACTGGGATCGGTCTATAAGCCTGACATAGTGGTGGTAGACCGACTAGCGCGTCGCACGACGATAATCGATGTTGCCATTCCTCATAACGAGAACCTCGTGAAAGCTGAGAAAGATAAACAATTGAAATATCTTGACTTAGCTCACGAGGTTGTTGACATGTGGAATGTGGACTCGGCCATCGTTGTGCCGATAGTTGTGTCGGCAAACGGGTTAGTCCCCAAAAGCCTCGACAACCACCTTAAGAGGCTGACGTTAGGCGGATGGATCAAGGGCCTCATACAGAAGGCAGTCCTCCTTGAAACGGCACGTATTGTGAGGAGGTTCTTGTCTCTGGAGCCCTAACCGCCGGCAGCTTGGACCTTGCTCCCGCTTCCAGCTGGCTCCTACTTTTATATTTTTAAATATTATTTTATTTTATAGTAATATTTAAAAATGTAATTTTAGAGCGATTTTAATAAATATATGTAAATAATAAATTAAATTTATTGAAGAACACATAATCTAAAATATACAGTTTTGCTTAAAGCTATACCGAGTTCATAATATTGGGTGCCTGAACTAGGACAACCTGTGTTTCAGGCGAAAGTTGGTAAAAAGATATTATTATACTTTGTTAAATAATCATAAGTACATAATTGTTTTTAAATTAAGGAAATAATGCTACTATTTATATTAAAAATAACAGGATAAAACGATACTTAAACTCTATGTCTATGTTAAATCAAATAAAAATTAAAACAAAAATAAAAATAAAAACCTTTACTACAGTTATTTAGGAACTAATAATAACTTCTCTGTGTCTTCATAGGACATGTCTTGAAGTGCTTCGATGAGGATTTTTTTACAGGTATGGAGGTTGTAGGAGTAAAAGGATAAAGTCGCATTCAGTTTATTGTATAGGAAAGGTCCGAGGAATACAAAACAAATTGTAATAAAAGTGTGTTTTGGACTTTTTGCTGGGCAAACGATATCTTTCCTTCTTTTAGCAATTAATTCAGGATTGTAGGGAAGAGTTGAATGTTGTTTAAGTATAGTGCTCATTATAAATAACTGGCGAACTGTTAGTAGTACATTACAAGATTTGTAAAGAAGATTAGTATGGTAGAGGTAAGAGCGTCCAGTGGATACCTTGAAGACAGCTCTTTGAGCTCTTTCGGTAGATAACAATAGAGTCTTGTCTGTACCACCCCAAGAGGTGATACAGTAGGTCAATATTGATTGGCATAGGGCGAAGTAAACCTGTCTGATTATTTTCAGATCAGCAACATAGCGAAGCTTTTTGAAAATAATTATAAGCTTACGCAGTCTATTATTTAATACATCCAGATTTAAAAGAGAGAGTTTCGTATAATGCCGAGGTATTTAACATGAATGGCCCAGTTAATGATAGCACAAGCATTGGTTGGGAATGTTACAATAATGGGCATGCAATGGTGAGACAATACTAGATTTTTCTTTTCGTATTGAAAATTTGATGAAGTGCCTTTTATTTGTGTTTAATGTCAATGAGTTACATCGGAGCCAATTATTTACATTATTAAAACCGTTTTGCGCAAGCTTGTAGACATCAGTTTCCGAGTCAGCTGAAAATAGTAGAGCGGTGTCGTCAGCGTATGATACAATCGTACCGTGTTCCAGATTGAGATTGCATAAATCATTTATGTAAATTAAAAACATCGTAGATGATAGTATGCTCCCCTGGGGCACACCGTAAAGGGTAGTTAAGAACTGGTATCATCGGTAATCATCGCTGACGACCTTACCAGTTCTTACGCACTGAGTGCGGTCTTCTAAATAACTTTGAAAAAGTTTGAGCTGAGTTCCTCTTATACCAATAGTCTCCAGCTTGCGCAACAGCACAGGAACAGAAATTGTGTCAAAAGCCCTGGCGAGGTCCAGAAAAACTCCCAAAGTGTGGTTACCCTTGTCAAGTTCTTGCGTTATATAGTCATTCACATAGTGTATAGTTGATAGTCTCGGTCTAAACCTATATTGCCGCTCCGATAAAATTGATCTATCCTCCAGATATTTAAGAAGACTAATGTTTATTATCTTTTCCAGTATTTAAGACATAGATGGTAGCAAAGACATAGGTCTATAGTTTTTTACTAGCTCTTTACTGCCTGTTTTATATACTGGTATAATAACGGACTTTTTAAGACACGTGGGAAAGACACCTGATGATAAACATAGGCGGAAAGCATAGGTCAGAGGAGGAATCGAAATGTATCTAAATTGTTTCAAGATTTTGTTGGAGATGTTGTCCCAGCCAGCAGCACTGTCGTCTTTTAAAGTCATAATTATATTGTTAATCTCAGTCTCGTCAATGTCTATCATTGCAAAGGATGTTAAGGGGGTGCACTTCTTTGGAGTACTTGGTCGAGAAACCTGTCCCTGGATTTTTTCTGCCAATTGTCTGGATTACGTTTGGATTTAGTGTGCAGTTTGTCTCTATGTTTGATACATCTGATAAGGCCAGGCGTAATCCATGGTTTTATGTTATGATTTTTATTACGTAACTGTATAAGTTCTGAGTTTTGCTGGATTGCGAAGATGGAATTCATGTTAAAGTGACGCAGCATCTGAGAAAGCATCAGCTTTTCAAACACCTTACTAAGCACCGGCAAAATAGATACCGGCCTATAATTATTAGGATCGGTATCATCGCCAGATTTAAACAGTACAACTACTTTGCTATGTTTCATCAAGGTTCAAGGTTAGGTTAGGTTAGGTAAGGTTTTTTTTTTATGCACTATCTCCGCCAACGTTATTGGCGCCTATTAATATCTTTTTATGTTCATTCCAGTTCTCGCTTTTATGCCTCTCGCACTTTTATGCTTCATACTTTGTCTTTCTTGTATCCATCATCTACCATAATCTTAATGGGTGGGACTCCCACTTTCGTACTCCTACTTTTCCTTCTTTATATTTATTGTTCTGCTTTGGGATAAAAAGGTAGGTAGGTAGCCTATTTTATTTATTTTCATACTTATACAATGTTTAAATTTCTTATTTCTATTGCTTATTTCATTACATCAAGTTTGTACTTATTCTATTACATTCTTCTTATTCTATTTATTTGTTACAGCTCTTATTTGTCTATTCTTATTCTAATTCTTGCCTACTACTACTTACGATTATGTGGGGAATTGTGAAATGTACGATGAGCTACAGGTTAGGTTAGGTTAGGTTAGGTTGGGGTGCAGGGCAGGAAACCTCCTCGTGCGCTTGGTGGCTGCTGGTCCCTTCTGGATACGTCCGGGGGGAAGAGCAGTCGCTAGGCCGGTGCACCCTGGGTACGGACAATAATCTCTTCGCGGGGGGGCGGGGAAAGAGGAGATTGTTGTCCGTGGCGAATTTCTGCCGGAGCGGAGGAGTCGCTCCCGAGGGCTCCCTATCTGCGCTCTGCAGCTGCAGAGTGCACGAGTAGGGAGCGAGGTGGGGAAGACTGCGGGCCGTTTTACAGTCCGCCGTCTACGGGTCTCCGCGGCGTGTACATCGCGGGGACCGAGGTGGGAAAGACCGTGGGTTGCTCCTCAACCCGCGGTCTATGGGCATCGTGGCGAGGTCTTTGAGTCACGGTGCCGGGTGGAGGGTAGGATTAGTTAGTTTTTAGGTTAGGTTAGGGGAAAAAAAAATAAAAAAAAAATAAAAATAAAAAAGAAAACAAACAAAGAGAAAATTATAAAAAATATAAAAACAAAAGAAAACAATACAAAATTATAAAAACTTCAAAAAAAAAAAAAAAAGTAGTTTGTAAATACCGAACAGCGGGCGGTATATCCTGCACCGGAGGCGTCCGCGGGCCTCGGGAGGACCAAATACCCTCCCAAAAAGAGCGGCCGCATCGCCTTGGGGAAGCGATGTGCGTACACCCCAATATCGTAAATGAAATGTATAATGTCGGACAATAACGAGTATGTTTTGTCATGCGACCCGGTTGACGCCCGGCGCTCGCAGGTACCCGGGCCTGCGAGTGGTAAATTAGCTACCGACGGACGCGCAGGGGTAGGCGACCAGGCCCCTGTTGCCGATAATGTTAGGTTAGGTTAGGTTAGGTTGGGGTGGTGCTGGCGGTGTCCTTGGACATCTCCAACGCCTTCAATACCCTGCCCTGGAGTTGTATTCGGGAGGCGCTGCATTACCATCGTGTGCCTCCCTACCTCCGCCGTACAGTAGGGGCTTACCTGGAAGGTAGATGCGTCACCTATCGGGGACGTGACGGTGCCGGTCGGCGCCTCACGTCGTGCGGTGTCCCACAGGGATCGGTCCTGGGACCGCTCCTGTGGAACATCGGATACGACTGGGTGCTGAGAGGCGAACTCCCGTCGGGCGCCGACTTGACGTGTTACGCGGACGACACGCTTGTCACTGCCCGGGGGAGCTCGCACAGGGAAGCGACGTTGATAGCCACGGCTGCGGTGTCACAGGTGGTGAACCGCATCCGGCGCCTGGGCCTGGAGGTGGCCCTGAACAAGTCGGAGGCCATGGTGTTTCATGGCCCCCGACGCGCGCCGGCGCCGGGATCACACATCGTGGTCAGTGGGACCCGGATAGCTGTCGAGTCCACCATGAAGTACCTGGGATTGGTGCTCGACAGCCGTTGGGAATTCGGTCCCCACTTCCGGCGGCTGGCGCCCAAGCTGATGGGTGCAGCGGGCGCGCTTTCAACGTTGCTTCCCAACTTGGGGGGCCCGAGCGCCGCCTGTAGGCGGTTGTACGTGGGAATCGTGCGATCCATGGCCCTGTATGGGGCCCCTGTGTGGGCGCTCGACATGACGGCCAGTACTCTCGCCATTCTGCGGAAGCCGCAGAGGGCGATGGCCGTCAGAGTCGTCCGCGGGTATCGCACGATCTCCTACGAGGCGGCTTGCGTCCTGGCCGGATGCCCGCCCTGGGACCTAGAGGCGAAAGTACTCGCGTCATTATATCGATGGCGCGAGGAAGAGCGGGCACGGGGCTCGAGACCGGTGCAGCGGCAGATCGCGCGGCGCCGAGAGGAGCTCCGTCAGGTCCTGGTGGCGGAATGGCGGCAGAGGCTTCTGCGCCCTACCGCCGGCCTCGCTACCGTCGAGGCGATCCGGCCAGTACTCGACGACTGGCTCGGGAGAAGGCATGGCTCCCTGTCGTTCAGGGTGACACAGGTATTGTCGGGGCACGGTTGCTTCGGCAAGTACCTGTGTCGCATAGACAGGGAGCCGGACGCTCGGTGCCACCACTGCGTCCATTGTGGGGAGGACACGGCGCAACACACGCTCGCCGAGTGTGTGGCTTGGGAGGAGCAGCGCCGTGCCCTCACATCAGAAGTGGGAGGCGATCTGTCGCTGCCGGCCGTGGTTCGTAGTATGGTCGGTAGCGCAGAGTCGTGGGACGCGGTGGTGTCCTTCTGCGAGGACGTGATGTCGCAGAAGGAAGCTGCGGAACGGGAGAGGGAGATCTCCACTCCCTTCCCAGGCCGCAGAAGACGCACCGGGCGCAGAAGAAGGGCGGATAACGCCCTCTTCCGCCCCCCATGAATGGGTCCAGGGGCGACGGACTTGGGGAAGTCCCCGCCCCCTATCCGATGGACCCGAGGCGAAGGCGCGCGCGGTGTCTACGCGCGCCTCTAAGAGGATGCACGGGGTAGTCGAACACCTCACTACCCCGTGCTAGAGACGAGGCCCGGACAGACCGGGCCAGCACTAGTGTGGGGCTGCGGAAGAATGTGGATTCCCGCGGCCCCGCGCGCACGTGCGAGAAGACACCGGGGTGGTTTTAGCCGGTAAGAGTCCGGCACGCCCCTCCGCCTCTCCCCAGGCGGAGGAAGTCCATGAGGATTTCCCCCCGTAAAAAAAAAAAAAAAAAAAAAGGTTAGGTTAGGTTGGGGTGCAGGGCAGGAAACCTCCTCGTGCGCTCGGTGGCTGCTGGTCCCTTCTGGATACGTCCGGGGGGAAGAGCAGTCGCTAGGCCGGTGCACCCTGGGCACGGACAATAATCTCTTCGCGGGGTGGCGGGGAAAGAGGAGATTGTTGTCCGTGGCGAATTTCTGCCGGAGCGGAGGAGTCGCTCCCGAGGGCTCCCTATCTGCGCTCTGCAGCTGCAGAGTGCACGAGTAGGGAGCGAGGTGGGGAAGACCGCGTGCCGTTTTTCAGTCCGCGGTCTACGGGTCTCCGCAGCGTGTACATCGCGGGGACCGAGGTGGGAAAGACCGTGGGTTGCTCCTCAACCCGCGGTCTATGGGCATCGTGGCGAGGTTTTTGAGTCACGGTGCCGGGTGGAGGGTAGGTTTAGTTAGATTTTAGGTTAGGTTAGGAAAAAAAAAAAAAAAAAAAAAAAAAATAAAACACAAAAAAAAAAAAAAATAAATAAAAACAAAAGAAAACAATACAAAATTATAAAAAATACCAAAAAAAAAAAAAGTTAGTCTGTAAATACCGAACAGCGGGCGGTATATCCTGCACCGGAGGCGTCCGCGGGCCTCGGGAGGACCAAATACCCTCCCAAAAAGAGCGGCCGCATCGCCTTGGGGAAGCGATGTGCGTACCCCCCCAATTCCTTTAATGAAATGTCGGACAATAACGAGTGTGTTTTGTCATGCGACCCGGCTGACGCCCGGCGCTCGCAGGTACCCGGGCCTGCGAGTGGTAAATTAGCTACCGATGGACGCGCAGGGGTAGGCGACCAGGCCCCTGTTGCTGATAATGCTACTGGTAGCCACTTATTGGACGTGAGAGTAAATCTCGTGGATGTTCGAGGGTCGCGTGGATCGTCGTCCGTTAGGAAGCGTCCACACGACCCTGCTCTGGTGGGAGATGGGTCAGTGGGTCTGTCCTCAGATGAGGAATGCCTGCTGGCTCCGAAGCTGCCGACCGCGAGGAGAGGTCGGCAGGCTTCAAAGGGGGTGACTGCTTCGCGGCCGCGGAGGGATGCGCAAGGGAGGTTTTTGCGCTCCAATACCCCGGCGGCCAGCGAAGCAGAAAGTGACATGGGGGTCACCACAGAGGACCCTGGTGGCGAGAGCTGTGCCTCGCTTGGGAGCTCCAAGGCGGAGCTCAATGCTACCAGGAGGGAGCAGCGCAAAGCCGTCGCGGCCGACGAAGTGTCGGAGATGGCCCGACGTGCACGCGAGCGACGCGCTGCTCTAGCGGCAGAAGGGGAGCCATCCGCGGTGGCCTTGAGTCAGCTGGCCTTGGACGGGGTGGACTTGGTCCTGAAGGTTGCCACCAAATCTGGCAGCCTGAAGGGCACATTCACCCGCGGTCTGAAGGAGGCTGCCGCGGACATCAAGGAGGCGGTTGGCACCCTCCTCAACAGGACGGCCTCAGACGAGGTCACGAAGTTGCAGGAGGAGAACGGCCGCCTCCGTAATGATTTGGAGGACCTCCGGCGGCAAGTCGCTGCGCTGAGCGAGCAGCAGCAGCGACGCACGTCCACCGATGCCGCACCCGTGGTGGCCCCGGCTCCCGCACCGAGACCGGCAAGCGCTCGTACCGATGACGAGGTCGAGCGCATTGTCCGACTCTGCTTGCTCCAGTGCGGGAGCATGATGAACGCTCGTATTGAGGCGATTTCTCGGCGCCTCCCTGCGGAAATCATCCGTCCGCCTCTAGCCGCCGATGCGCGGCGGAGGACTGAGGAGCCGCCGAGACCTGCGTCTCGCAAGGGGAAGCCCGCGGAGGGTGCCAAGAAGCCCGCGGAGGGAATTCCCCCGAGCGATCAGCCCACGACTGCCGGGTCTAAGGGTGAGACCTGGGCGACAGTCGTGGGCCGCAAGAAGGCCCGCAAAGCCGCTAAGGCGGCCTCAGCAGCAGCACGCGCCCCCGGCCGAACCGCAAAGGCGGTTGCTCAGCCTGCGCGGCGGACTGCCAAAGGTGGTCGCAAAGGACCGACGCTGCATGCTCCGCGATCCGAAGCTGTGACGCTCACGCTACAGCCAGGAGCGGCGGAGCGCGGCGTAACGTACGCGTCGGTCATCGCCGAGGCCAAGGCCAGGATCAAACTGTCGGATCTTGGCCTTCAGTCCGTCGCCCTCAGGCAAGCTGCCACGGGTGCGCGGTTGTTTGAGGTGGCCGGTGCTGCGAGCGGCAGTGCCGAAAAGGCGGACGCTCTGGCCGCCAAACTGAGGGAGGTCCTCAACCCTGAGGATGTCCGGGTCTCCAGGCCAATGAAAACCGCAGAGGTGCGGATCGCTGGCCTGGATGATTCCGTGACCTCTGAGGAGGTGGTGGCGGCCGTTGCCCGAAGCGGTGAGTGTCCGCCGGACAAGGTGCGGGCCGGCGACATACGCGCCGACGCTACCGGACTCGGCGTAGTCTGGGTTCGGTGCCCTGTAGCGACGGCGAAGAAGATCGCCGATAGTGGCAGATTGCTGGTGGGCTGGGTTGCAGCGAGGGTCAAACTCCTGCAGCCCCGGGCTTTGCGGTGCTTCCGGTGCCTGGAAAAGGGGCACGTCCGGGCAAAGTGCACCGCCGAGGTTGACCGCAGCGACCTTTGCTACCGCTGCGGTCAGCCTGGCCACAAGGCGGCCCAGTGTTCCGCGGCGCTCAACTGCAGCTTGTGTTCGGCTGCAGGGAAGCCAGCGGGACACAGAGTGGGCGGAGGGGCCTGTGGTGCGCCTGCCAGCAAGGCCAAGAAGAAAAAGAAGAGGGGCACTCAGCCTGCCGGGGAGATCTCGACCCCCCCGCAGGCTAGTAGCTCCGCGGCCGACTCCCGGCCCAGGACCGTTGCCGAGGGAATGGAATGTCAATAATGGCACAACTCCATTTCCTCCAGGGCAACATCAACCACTGTGCCAGAGCTCAGGATCTCCTACTCCAGAGCATGGCAGAGTGGTCGATCAACGTGGCTGTGGTCGCCGAACCGTATTTCATCCCCGACCGTGAAAACTGGTTGGGGTGCGCTGACGGTTTGGTGGCCATTATTGGCGAGACTCTGATCGACCCGTCTCGGGGCCGCGGCTGGGTTGCTGCGGTGTCGGGCGGTATCGTCGTTGTGGGGGCGTATTTCTCCCCCAACAAGAGTCTCGCCGACTTTGAGGGTTTCCTTGTCGAGTTGGGCGCCGTCGTAGGCCGCCATCACCCTCGTCCCGTTCTGGTGCTTGGGGATCTCAACGCCAAGTCATCGGCGTGGGGATCTCCGGTCACTGACCCTCGGGGCGAGGTGCTGGAAGAGTGGGCGGTGACGACCGGTCTGGTCGTCCTAAATCGGGGTTCGGAATTTACGTGCGTGCGGCAGCGGGGCGGTTCGATAGTGGACGTCTCGTTCGCTAGCCCCTCTGTCGCCAGCCGAGTCCGCGACTGGCGTGTCGCCGTGGAGGTGGAGACGTTGTCGGACCATCGGTATATCCGGTTCGACGTCTCCGCCCAGACCGCGAGCGGCCGCCATCCAACAACCCCGATTAACGACGGCCCGCGTTGGGCGCTTAAGCGCATCGACAAGGAGCTACTCGAGGAAGCTGCCTTAGTCCAGTCCTGGACCTGGGAGTCGGCGACGAACGGACCCGTCGACGTCGAGGCGGTGGCGCTATGGTTTCGCGGGGCGATGACGCAGATCTGCGACGCGTCCATGCCCCGCGTCCGCCAACAGTCCGCAAGGCGCCAGGTGTACTGGTGGACCGCAGAGATCGCGCGGCTGCGCGTCGAGTGCGTTGCGGTTCGCCGCCAGTACACTCGATACCGGAGGCGACGTCGACGGGATCCCGCCGAGGAGGACGCGCTGTATGAGGTGTACCGCGCGTCCAAGGAGACTCTGTGGCTGGCCATCGGCGACTCAAAGTCGCGTGCCAGGGAAGAGCTACTGGGGTCCCTGGATCGGGATCCGTGGGGGCGCCCCTACTGTTGGGCACGGGGCAAGCTGCGGGCCTGGGCGCCTCCACTTACCCAGACGATGCAACCCCAGTTGCTAGAGGCGGTAGTGTCGGCCCTCTTCCCTGAGCGAGCGGGACACGTTCCCCCGGCGATGGCTTCGCCCTCAGCCACAGACTCTCCAGAAGAGGAGAGCACCGATGTCCCCGAGGTGACGCAAGCAGAGACGAGAGCGGCCGTGTCGCGACTCCGGGCCAAGAACACAGCGCCCGGACCCGACGGAGTTCCTGGTCGAGCTCTCGTCTTAGCTCTGAAGGAGCTAGAGCCCCAGCTGAGGGGGCTCTTCACGGCATGTCTCGAGCGGGGCCAGTTTCCCAGTGTGTGGAAGGAGGGGAGGCTGGTCCTGCTCAAGAAGGAGGGGCGCCCCGCGGACTCGCCGTCCGCGTATCGGCCCATAGTGTTGCTAGACGAGGCGGGCAAACTTTTTGAGCGTATTATCGCAGATCGCCTCGTCAGCCACTTGTGCAGGGAGGGGCCGAACCTAGACGAGAACCAGTTTGGGTTTCGTCGGGGGCGCTCCACCATAGATGCAATCATGCGCGTGAGGGCCCTGGCGGAGGAAACGGTGTCCCGGGGTGGGGTTGTGCTGGCGGTGTCCTTGGACATCTCCAACGCCTTCAATACCCTGCCCTGGAGTTGTATTCGGGAGGCGCTGCATTACCATCGTGTGCCTCCCTACCTCCGCCGTACAGTAGGGGCTTACCTGGAAGGTAGATGCGTCACCTATCGGGGACGTGACGGTGCCGGTCGGCGCCTCACGTCGTGCGGTGTCCCACAGGGATCGGTCCTGGGACCGCTCCTGTGGAACATCGGATACGACTGGGTGCTGAGAGGCGAACTCCCGTCGGGCGCCGACTTGACGTGTTACGCGGACGACACGCTTGTCACTGCCCGGGGGAGCTCGCACAGGGAAGCGACGTTGATAGCCACGGCTGCGGTGTCACAGGTGGTGAACCGCATCCGGCGCCTGGGCCTGGAGGTGGCCCTGAACAAGTCGGAGGCCATGGTGTTTCATGGCCCCCGACGCGCGCCGGCGCCGGGATCACACATCGTGGTCAGTGGGGCCCGGATAGCTGTCGAGTCCACCATGAAGTACCTGGGATTGGTGCTCGACAGCCGTTGGGAATTCGGTCCCCACTTCCGGCGGCTGGCGCCCAAGCTGATGGGTGCAGCGGGCGCGCTTTCAACGTTGCTTCCCAACTTGGGGGGCCCGAGCGCCGCCTGTAGGCGGTTGTATGTGGGAATCGTGCGATCCATGGCCCTCTATGGGGCCCCTGTGTGGGCGCTCGACATGACGGCCAGTACTCTCGCCATTCTGCGGAAGCCGCAGAGGGCGATGGCCGTCAGAGTCGTCCGCGGGTATCGCACGATCTCCTACGAGGCGGCTTGCGTCCTGGCCGGATCCCCGCCCTGGGACCTAGAGGCGAAAGTACTCGCGTCATTATATCGATGGCGCGAGGAAGAGCGGGCACGGGGCTCGAGACCGGTGCAGCGGCAGATCGCGCGGCGCCGAGAGGAGCTCCGTCAGGTCCTGGTGGCGGAATGGCGGCAGAGGCTTCTGCGCCCTACCGCCGGCCTCGCTACCGTCGAGGCGATCCGGCCAGTACTCGACGACTGGCTCGGGAGAAGGCATGGCTCCCTGTCATTCAGGGTGACACAGGTTTTGTCGGGGCACGGTTGCTTCGGCAAGTACCTGTGTCGCATAGACAGGGAGCCGGACGCTCGGTGCCACCACTGCGTCCATTGTGGGGAGGACACGGCGCAACACACGCTCGCCGAGTGTGTGGCTTGGGAGGAGCAGCGCCGTGCCCTCACATCAGAAGTGGGAGGCGATCTGTCGCTGCCGGCCGTGGTTCGTAGTATGGTCGGTAGCGCAGAGTCGTGGGACGCGGTGGTGTCCTTCTGCGAGGACGTGATGTCGCAGAAGGAAGCTGCGGAACGGGAGAGGGAGATCTCCACTCCCTTCCCAGGCCGCAGAAGACGCACCGGGCGCAGAAGAAGGGCGGATAACGCCCTCTTCCGCCCCCCATGAATGGGTCCAGGGGCGACGGACTTGGGGAAGTCCCCGCCCCCTATCCGATGGACCCGAGGCGAAGGCGCGCGCGGTGTCTACGCGCGCCTCTAAGAGGATGCACGGGGTAGTCGAACACCTCACTACCCCGTGCTAGAGACGAGGCCCGGACAGACCGGGCCAGCACTAGTGTGGGGCTGCGGAAGAATGTGGATTCCCGCGGCCCCGCGCGCACGTGCGAGAAGACACCGGGGTGGTTTTAGCCGGTAAGAGTCCGGCACGCCCCTCCGCCTCTCCCCAGGCGGAGGAAGTCCATGAGGATTTCCCCCCGTAAAAAAAAAAAAAAAAAAAAAAAAAAAAAAAAAAAGGTTAGGTTAGGTTAGGTTAGGTTAACGCCCTCTTCCGCCCCCCATGAATGGGTCCAGGGGCGACGGACTTGGGGAAGTCCCCGCCCCCTATCCGATGGACCCGAGGCGAAGGCGCGCGCGGTGTCTACGCGCGCCTCTAAGAGGATGCACGGGGTAGTCGAACACCTCACTACCCCGTGCTAGAGACGAGGCCCGGACAGACCGGGCCAGCAGTAGTGCGGGGCTGCGGAAGAATGTGGATTCCCGCGGCCCCACGCGCACGTGCGAGGAGACACCGGGGTGGTTTTAGCCGGTAAGAGTCCGGCACGCCCCTCCGCCTCTCCCCAGGCGGAGGAAGTCCATGAGGATTTCCCCCCGTAAAAAAAAAAAAAAAGGTTAGGTTAGGTTAGGTTCGCGAGGTTCGGTCGCATTTCCCGCGGTGGGCGCTTACCCGCCTAGACCGGGAAGCTGCAGCGGAGGCGGCGTTCGTCCAGGACTGGCTGTCGCCACCTGTCGACGTCCACGATGTGGATGCCACGGCAGCCCAGTTGAGGGACTCCCTGACCGAGGTTTGCAACTCTTGCATGCCTCGGTCCCACCGTCCACCTCCTCGACGCGCCGTTTACTGGTGGTCAGAGGAATTGGTGGAGCTACGGACCGCATGTGTGAGAGCCAGGCGGGCCTACACCAGGAGCCGGCGGCGGCGTAACCGAGACCTCGTCAATGAGGATCGCCTTTACGCAGCCTACGTGGAGGCAAAGAGGGAGCTGACGGCCCGAATGGGCTCAGCACAGGATCGCGCGAGGGAGGAGATGGCCGAGGGCCTAGACGCTGATCCCTTTGGTAGGCCGTACAGGGCGGCGCGCAACAAACTGCGCCCGTACGGCCCCCCAGTGTCCGAGACCCTCGAGCCGTCGTTGCTGGAGGAGGTAGTCCAGTCCCTGTTTCCGCGCAGGGACAGCAACTTCGCTCCGCCTGTGATGAGCGCCCCACGGGTTATGGCTCCATCGGTCGAGGAGGAAGTCGATCCAGTGACGGTTGATGAGTTGGAGAGGGCAGCGTTCTGCCTCCGGGGGAAGAAGACAGCCCCAGGTCCGGACGGCGTCCCCGCAAAAGTGGTGGCCATCACCGCCTTCCAGATGGGGGAAAGATTTCGGGACCTCTTCAGTGCGTGTCTGACGCGTAAGAGGTTCCCGAAGCCATGGAAGGAGGGCCAATTGTGCCTCCTTCGGAAGGAAGGGCGGCCGGTTGACTCCCCATCGGCATACCGACCCATCGTCTTGCTGGATGAGGTCGGCAAAATGTTCGAGCGGATCATCGCCGCCCGCATCAACAAACACTTGAGCACAATTGGCCCGGACCTGTCGGACGCACAGTTCGGCTTTCGAGCTGAACGCTCGACTGTCGACGCCCTCTCCCGACTCAAGGGGCAGGCGAGGGAGGCGATGGATGCGGGGGATGGATTGTTGGCGGTGTCATTCGACATATCCAACGCCTTCAACTCCATTCCCCACTCCACCATTCTTGAGGCGCTCCGCTTTCACGGGGTGCCTCCTTATTTGCGGGAGCTCTTGGCGGACTACCTGCGGGACCGCACTGTCCTTCTGGTGGACAAGTCTGGCCAGCTGCGAAGGTACCGCGTCGAGTCCGGTGTTCCGCAGGGCTCTGTTCTAGGACCACTCCTGTGGAACATCGGGTTCGACTGGCTCTTGCGGGGCAACCTCCCCCGTGGCACGTCTGTCATCTGCTATGCAGACGACACGCTCCTCACTGCCCGGGGGAGAAATTTCGGAGAGGCGGCCAGCTTGGCTTCGGCGGGTGGTTCAAGGGTGGTAGAGAGGGTCTCCCGCCTAGGGCTGACGGTGGCGCTGCACAAGACCGAGGCAGTGTTCTTCCACGGGTCCCGGCAACGCCAACCGCCTGACGCGCACATTCACGTGGAGGGTGTCCGCATTGGGGTGCAGGCCCAGATGAAGTACCTGGGCCTAGTCCTCGATAGCAAGTGGCGCTTCAGCGCGCATTTCAGTGGGCTATCGACACGCCTATTGAGGACTGCGGGCGCCCTCTCGTGGCTCCTCCCTAACCTCGGGAGACCTGGCGACCAGTGCCGGCGTCTATACGCCGGCATTCTGAAGAGCATGGCCCTATACGGGGCACCTATCTGGGCGGACTCACTGTGCAGACGGGAGAACGTCGCCGCCATCCGCAGGCCACAAAGGGCCATTGCACAGCGGGTGGCGAGGGCATATCGCACAGTGGGTTTCGCAGCGGCGTGCGCTCTGGCGGGTACCCCTCCTTGGGAGCTCGAGGCATGGGTGCTCGCCAGAGTGTACGACTGGACGGCGGAGCAGAGGGCGCTCAACCGGTCCCCGGCCCTTGGGGAACGGGAAAATGTGCGGGAAGAGGTGAGGGAGGCCATCACTCGGCACTGGGCTGAGGAACTCGCCTCCGCAGAGTTTGGTCGCCGGACGTTGGACGCCATCGGGCCCGTCCTGATCGACTGGCTCGATCGGCAGCACGGCTGCCTGTCGTTTCGCTTGGTGCAGGTCCTGTCCGGGCATGGTTGCTTCGGATCGTACCTGCACCGAATAGGGAGGGAAGAGTCGCCACAATGCCACCACTGTGGCGCCGCGGTGGACTCTGCAGAGCATACCTTAGAGGTGTGCCCATCGTGGGACGAACCCCGCCGCGCCCTGGTGGCAGCGGTCGGGAACGACCTCTCGCTCCCCAGCGTCATAACATCCATGCTGGGGAGTAAGGAGGCATGGGCAGCGGTGGCCTCCTTCTGTGAGGACGTCATGTCACAGAAGGAGGCGGCGGAGCGCATGCGGGAAGAAGATCCTCTCGCAGCGCCGCTCCGCCAGCGAAGAAGGGGCGGACGAAGACGGCGTACACAACGTCCGTCGTCACCTGCTCCAGGGGGTGATCAGCGGGCGACAAGCGCGGGGGCGCAAGCGCCAGCATCGCACGCATCACCCGTGCTCCGGCCATCATAAAGGCTCCTCCCTAGGGGGGAATTGAGGGGCCTGCCATGAGGCGGGCAGTCGCCGGTGGGGGACTGGACGTCATGGATTCCCAGACCCCCTCCACTCAGGCGAGGCCGGAGTGCCACTGGGTTTTTTAGTGGGTATACCGGGAACGACTTTACCGGGGAGTCCCACATAACCCTCTCCCGTCCCCCGACGGGAAGGGTATGCGTAATAGCATTTTTCCCAGTGCCGCAAAAAAAAAAAAAGGTTAGGTTAGGTTAGGTTAGGTTAGGTTAGTGTGGGGGTCCCCCCACAGCGTTGACTTCCTCGTAGTGACCCCTGGGCAACGTCGCGCCTGACCACCGTAACGGAGTGGCAGGCCGGCGGCTAACGAACGCTGTGAATCGCTTGCTTTAATTGTCGTGAGCTTCCGATATTGTTGGTGGCAATGCCACAACCACTGAGGGACGCCTCCGGGCGTTTTCTCCCCAAAGGCCCTTCTCAGGGCCAACCCAAAGGCCCTTCTCAGGGCCAACCAAAAGGCCCTTCTCAGGGCCAAACTAAATCCCGGGATGCTTCGGCATCAGAGACCAGCCGCGCACCATCTGCGGCGAGTCTAGCACGTGGTAGTGACATCGTGTCGGACTTTTCCGACAACGAGTCGATTTTGAGTGGCACGACTTGCGGTTCCACACGCCAGTCAAGAAAGCGGGCCTTCCTTAGGCAGGACTCCAGAGGCTCTCCGGACCAAACGGAGAAGCCTGCGAAGCGGGCGGTGATTCAGGCTGACTTGGAAGAGAGGATCTCTTCCAACGAACAACGTGCGAGAACCACCAGAGCCAAGGCTGGCTACGGCGCCTCCAGCGTCCTCTACGCGGACCACTCCGTAGAGGAAATGGAGCGCATGGCTCTGGAGGATCAGCAGGAGATTCTGGAGGTGGCCTCCAAGTCCTCCAATTTGAAGGGGACCTTCCAGAAGGCCCTGAAATGCCGGGCAGCGAGCTTGCTCGGCATCGTCAAGGAGTTGTCACAGCGCACCACCTCCGACGAAACGCGGCAACTGCAGGCGAAAGTGGATCGCCTGCAAAAAGAGGTGTCGGCGCTGCACGCGCGCGTTGCCGAGCTCATGGCCCGGCCTGAGGGGACATCGGAAGGTCCAGCGTCGATGCCCGCCCCCTCCAACCTTGAGGAAATCATCCGCAAGGTCGTAATGGAGGAGAGGGCCTTCACCAGGGCCTGCTTCGCAGGAATAGAGGACCGGCTACTTCCGGAGAAGCGGCTTCGCCCTCCACTCGCGGCGGATAAGGTATCCGAGAGGACCCCTAGCGCACCGGGTCCTTCAACGGCCCCAGCCCAGCGGGAGTCCAAGGGCAAGGGAAAGGGTAAGGGGAAGAAGACCAGCCCGGCCGCCCCGACTGCCCAGACGGTCCCTCAGGACCTTCCGAGGGAGGACCCACTGCTGCCCTCCACCACCCCTTCCAACCAGCCGTGGGTGAAGGTGGTGTCGAAGAAGCGGAAGGGGAAGAAGAAAGTGGCCCCCAAGCCTCCTGCAGCCAAACCTGCAGCCGCAGCGGAGAAGAGGAAGAAACTCCCTCTTCCTCCGAAATCCGCAGCCGTAGTGGTCACGCTGACCCCTGAAGCAGAGGAGCGAGGGGAGACGTACGAGTCCGTACTACGACGGGCTCGCACTAACGTCGACCCTACGCAACTCGGGGCGGGCAGGGTCACGTGCCGAAGGACCCAAACGGGGGCTCGTATCTTTGAGTTCTCCGGGGCTCAAGGCGGCACCAAGGCGGACCTCTTTGCCTCGAAATTGAGAGAGGCTGTCGCGGACACGGCCAAGGTCGTGAGGCCGGTCAAATGTGTGGCACTCGAGGTGACCGATCTCGACGACTCGGTCACGCAAGAAGAGGTGGTAGCCGCGGTTGCGGCGGTGGGAGGCTGCGCCGTCGAGTTGGTCAAGGGTCGCACCATCAGACCAGGCCGCGGGGGTATGGGCACGATGCGTTTGGAGTGCCCCATCGCAAGTGCCAAGGCAGTCCTCGCCAAGGGTCGCCTGCCAGTGGGGCTTAGCTCGGGTGGGGTCCGAGCGCTTGAGGACGAGCCGATGCGCTGTTTCAAGTGCTTCGGCATCGGCCACACCCGGGCTCTCTGTCCGTCATCTGCCGAGCGCAAGGAGCTCTGCTTCCGCTGCGGAAAAGAGGGGCACAGGTCGGCCACCTGCAAGGCAACTGCTCCGCATTGCGTCGTGTGTGCGGCCAATGGTCGTCCAGCCGACCATGTGATGACGGGCAGGAAGTGCCGCCCACCCACAAAGAAGGGCAAAGTCCAGGCGCCACAGCGACCTGCCACTGCTGCCGCCGTCACTGAAACCCCAGTTCCAGTGCCGGCCTCCGAGGGAAGTGCCATGAACACCGACTAATGGCTGGACATCGTCGACGTGTTCTACAGGCAAACACCAACCACTGCAGAGCGGCCCAGGACCTGCTCGTCCAAACCCTTGCGGAGTGGTTGGTGGATGTGGCGGTTGTCGCCGAGCCGTACTCTGCCCCTGGCAGCTGGCTGGGTGACGATAGCGGTTCGGTTGCACTGGTGACGCGGTCTTCCTCGGACTCCCCTCCTCTCTCGCTCTTAGAGAGGGGACCGGGATACGTGGCCGCCGCGTGGGGAGACATAGCCCTCGTAGGGGTGTATTTCTCCCCAAACCGCCCTCTCTCGGAGTTCGAGAACTTCCTGGACCTTCTCGGCAGTGTGGCAGATAGAGTGGCGCAGCGGCGGGTCCTTGTCGTGGGCGACTTTAACGCCAAGTCAGTGTCATGGGGCAACCCGACCACCGATGCACGAGGACGCGAGGTGGAGACCTGGTCCGTCTCATCCGGACTGTCCCTTCTAAACAGAGGCACAGTCCACACCTGCGTGCGGCGGGAGGGGGGCTCCATCGTGGACCTCGCCTTCGCCTCCCCTTCTTTGGCGGCATGCGTAGTAGACTGGCGGGTGGAGCGGGTGGAGACTTTGTCTGACCACCGATATGTGCGGTTCGACATCTCCACCCAGGGCTCTCCTAGGGCGCGCGAGGTTCGGTCGCATTTCCCGCGGTGGGCGCTTACCCGCCTGGACCGGGAAGCTGCAGCGGAGGCGGCGTTCGTCCAGGACTGGCTGTCGCCACCTGTCGACGTCCACGATGTGGATGCCACGGCAGCCCAGTTGAGGGACTCCCTGACCGAGGTTTGCAACTCTTGCATGCCTCGGTCCCACCGTCCACCTCCTCGACGCGCCGTTTACTGGTGGTCAGAGGAATTGGTGGAGCTACGGACCGCATGTGTGAGAGCCAGGCGGGCCTACACCAGGAGCCGGCGGCGGCGTAACCGAGACCTCGTCAATGAGGATCGCCTTTACGCAGCCTACGTGGAGGCAAAGAGGGAGCTGACGGCCCGAATGGGCTCAGCACAGGATCGCGCGAGGGAGGAGATGGCCGAGGGCCTAGACGCTGATCCCTTTGGTAGGCCGTACAGGGCGGCGCGCAACAAACTGCGCCCGTACGGCCCCCCAGTGTCCGAGACCCTCGAGCCGTCGTTGCTGGAGGAGGTAGTCCAGTCCCTGTTTCCGCGCAGGGACAGCAACTTCGCTCCGCCTGTGATGAGCGCCCCACGGGTTATGGCTCCATCGGTCGAGGAGGAAGTCGATCCAGTGACGGTTGATGAGTTGGAGAGGGCAGCGTTCTGCCTCCGGGGGAAGAAGACAGCCCCAGGTCCGGACGGCGTCCCCGCAAAAGTGGTGGCCATCACCGCCTTCCAGATGGGGGAAAGATTTCGGGACCTCTTCAGTGCGTGTCTGACGCGTAAGAGGTTCCCGAAGCCATGGAAGGAGGGCCAATTGTGCCTCCTTCGGAAGGAAGGGCGGCCGGTTGACTCCCCATCGGCATACCGACCCATCGTCTTGCTGGATGAGGTCGGCAAAATGTTCGAGCGGATCATCGCCGCCCGCATCAACAAACACTTGAGCACAATTGGCCCGGACCTGTCGGACGCACAGTTCGGCTTTCGAGCTGAACGCTCGACTGTCGACGCCCTCTCCCGACTCAAGGGGCAGGCGAGGGAGGCGATGGATGCGGGGGATGGATTGTTGGCGGTGTCATTCGACATATCCAACGCCTTCAACTCCATTCCCCACTCCACCATCCTAGAGGCGCTCCGCTTCCATGGGGTGCCTCTGTATTTACGGGCACTCTTGGCGGACTACCTGAGGGACCGCACTGTCCTTCTGGTGGACAAGTCTGGCCAGCTGCGAAGATACGGCGTCGAGTCCGGTGTTCCGCAGGGCTCTGTTCTAGGACCACTCCTGTGGAACATCGGGTTCGACTGGCTCTTGAGGGGCAACCTCCCTCGTGGCACGTCTGTCATCTGCTACGCAGACGACACGCTCCTTACTGCCCGGGGGAGGAATTTCGGAGAGGCGGCCAGCTTGGCCTCGGCGGGCGGTTCACAGGTGGTGGAGAGAGTCTCCCGCCTTGGGTTGACGGTGGCGCTGCACAAGACCGAAGCCGTGTTTTTCCATGGGCCCCGGCAGCGTCAACCGCCCGACGCCCATATCTATGTAGAGGGTGTCCGCATTGGGGTGCAGGCCCAGATGAAGTACCTGGGCCTAGTCCTCGATAGTAAGTGGCGCTTCAGCGCACACTTCAGTGGGCTGTCGACGCGCTTATTGAGGACTGCGGGCGCCCTCTCGTGGCTCCTCCCTAACCTCGGGAGACCCGGCGACCAATGCCGGCGTTTATACGCCGGCATTCTCAAGAGCATGGCCCTATATGGGGCACCTATCTGGGCGGACTCACTGTGCAGACGGGAGAACGTCGCCGCCATCCGCAGGCCACAAAGGGCCATTGCACAGCGGGTGGCGAGGGCATATCGCACAGTGGGTTTCGCGGCGGCGTGCGCTCTGGCAGGAACTCCTCCTTGGGAACTCGAGGCTTGGGTCCTCGCCAGGGTGTACGACTGGACGGCAGAGCAGAGGGCGCTCAACCGTTCCCCGTGTCCAAGGGAACGGGAAAATGTGCGGGATGAGGTTAGGGAGGCAATCACCCGGCACTGGGCTGGAGATCTAGCCTCCGCAACGTTCGGCCGACGGACACTGGACGCCATCGGGCCCGTCTTGAATGACTGGCTTGATCGGCAGCACGGCTGCCTGTCTTTTCGTCTGGTGCAGGTACTGTCCGGGCATGGTTGCTTCGGGTCATACCTGCACAGAATTGGGAGGGAAGAATCGCCACAATGCCACCACTGTGGCGCCGCGGTGGATACTGCAGAGCACACCCTAGAGGTGTGCCCATCGTGGGATGAACCCCGCCGCGCCTTGGTGGCAGTGGTCGGGGACGACCTCTCACTTCCCAGCATAATAACATCCATGCTGGGGAGTGAGGAGGCATGGGCAGCGGTGGCCTCCTTCTGTGAGGACGTCATGTCACAGAAGGAGGCGGCGGAGCGCATGCGGGAAGAAGATCCTCTCGCAGCGCCGCTCCGCCAGCGAAGAAGGGGTGGACGAAGACGGCGTACACAACGTCCGTCGTCACCTGCTCCAGGGGGTGATCAGCGGGCGACAAGCGCGGGGGCGCAAGCGCCTGCATCGCACGAATCACCCGTGCTCCGGCCATCATAAAGGCTCCTCCCTGCTAGGGGGGGATTTGAGGGGCCTGCCATGAGGCGGGCAGTCGCCGGTGGGGGCCTGGACGACATGGATTCCCAGACCCCCTCCACTCAGGCGAGGCCGGAGTGCCACTGGGTTTTTTAGTGGGTATACCGGGAACGACTTTACCGGGGAGTCCCACATAACCCTCTCCCGTCCCCCGACGGGAAGGGTATGCGTAATAGCATTTTTCCCAGTGCCGCAAAAAAAAAAAAAAAAAAAAAAAAAAAAAAAGGTTAGGTTAGTGTATAGTCTCTTGCTAGACCGTACACTATTTTAGATGATAGTGGAAAGGAATAAAAGAAAGTTAAATACTGAAAACTTTTGTATTGACCAAAATGTACTAGAAGGTAAAAATGAGCTTAATGGACTGTGCGGAAATGATGAGTGACGTAGCCCTTGTCGGCTGTAATGAGAACGCTTAGCTAACTTGGTGGCTCAACGCGAACTGAACATATTTATAATGAATTGTAATGTAAGTGGCGTAAAATGCTGATGTGCGGTTGCACCGTACATGCTCCCGAGCAGGAAGATGAATATGAGATGAACATGAAAAGATGAGTAACAAGGTGATACCAATTGGTCCTTATAATATTGATGATTAACAAGGTGATTCCAATTGGTCCTTATTCTATGCTTATAGTCTCTACTTGAACTCCGTTTTACGCGACATAGGCACTGTACACTTGTCTAACTTATGCACTTTTGATATTTCACTGTAATCTGATACACACGGAATATCATGCTGATTACGCGCACTAACACTATATTCCACTGTGGACGATGACGGAGAGGCCCCAGCCTCTGCTCGTGCCGAGGTCACGTGTTGTGTTGCCTGTAGGCTCGCCATTGCGACCCTTGCCACCTCGAGAGAAGCGGATCTCCTGTGGTGAAGCCGTCGTATCATGAAGCCTGCTCCAATCACCATCACAACACCGATCATCACATAAAATGCTGAGTAGTGATGAATGTCGTGATAAGAAATTTGATTTGGTAACTTTTCACTTGCTTTAAGTATGCGGAGTTGTTTCTTGATTTCGTCTAACTCCTCGTTGCTTGAGAGAAGTGTGTTGTTTTCTATTAGTGGAGTAGAGATGCCTGCGTTTATAATATGATTTATTGGTTCTATTTCAGGTAGCTTTAATGATGGTTTTATGTCTAAGGTGCTAAAACCTTCATTACGTGAGTAAACAGTAAAACTTTCAGTTTTAATTAGACAGTCGTGTTCGACTCCCAATATGCCTGCTTTTATTAATTGCCCGGGCGACACATTATCGTCGCATAAGACTCTTATTTCACACTGATTACAGCAGAAAAATGCATAATTGTTTATTTTGCTTAAGGCTGTCCATTGATTCGAACAAGTTGTAATGCTGATCTTGCATTTGCTAGAATCTGGTTCTACTTTACAAAGTTTTTCATTATTCTTGAGATGATAAATCGGTTTCTCTATATGACATAGGTAATTGTCGACGTCGTCACGTAGACATGTCTGAACGTCGTTTAAAGACATTGGTAAATACGAGTCCTTCTTCAAATTGATTGCAACAGGTTCAGCAATCGGAGTTAACGTAACCATGCTTGAGTTACCTACAGGTTGAGGTATTGGGATGATTTTCATGATTGAAAATGTATCTCTAGATACCAGAGGTAGTTTCAATTCAAAGATTAAAAATTCTTCAGTCATTCTTGCTTTGACTGTCAATAAATGATAAATGTTTTTAAAGTTGATTTGTAAGTTATTGATCGGCAACGTGAGGTCTTTTGAAAGGTGACTCGATATTGTGTTCAGAGTATCCTTCAGCTGTTCTGGTGACAATAAATGAATATTGAGTCTCCCGTGGTAAACATCTGTTACGGTATCTAATAAACTTGTTTGGATTGTTTTTAATTGTCTTAAGACATTGCTTGTAGCGATTGCGCCCGTACTGAAATCGTTCATGATTCGATTTCTCTCTGATTCGTTCAATAAAACGTTTTCTATCTTATCTAGCTTGATTGATAATGTATTAAGCATCTTGTGTTGCTTATTAATTGCTTGCCCGTTCCTTTTCAAAATATTGTATTCTGCTTCAATTACCGTTGTTTGTTGTTTCAAGAGCGATAGTAAGTGATCTTCATTGTCATGTATAGATTGAATATCTTGTTTATATTGTTCTGCGAATCTCTCATCGAGTACACCGAATAAGTCGTTTGCAAGATATCCGACACCGTTGATAAGGCCTCGCTTGCGGCGGCGCAGGTCTCGTGCGCGGCGCGTGCTGGAATGCTGACTCAGCAACAGGTGGTTGTAATACTCGAGTTCTGAGAATTCCTGCTTCAATTGTACTTGAATAACGTCACAATGTGATGTTTCTTTAAACTTGTTACATAACTGTTCTAAGTAGCTAAGGTATTTACTGCATGCTTCTGTACCTTGCCAAAATGGTTTCATGTCATAGTATGTGACTATCTTCCAATCGTCTCTGATTAATTGCATGTTTGCAATTTTGTCCAAATAAAAACCTTGATTATCCTTTAATTGTGTTACATTGTATGAACCGTAAGCTGTGGTCAAAATGCTCATGAAAGATAAAAGTAACATTACCAGCGATGAAAACCTGTAGTTAACTCTTTTGTTTTGATATGGCTTGCTATTTTTCATTTCCGCGGAACGTAATTCTTGTTGGATTCTGTCATTCACAGGGAGAATAGACAGCTTGAGAATAGGCCTCTTGATTAGCCCATTTTTTGTTTTCAATGTGACCACCCTGACGTGACCATCGGAACCGGGATGCAGCTGGACCACGCGGCCAACTGCCCATTTCCCAGGAGGTAAGTTTGCATCGTTAATTGTGACAATGTCATTAAGTTGAATGTCTGGTTGAGAATGTCTCCACTTGCTTCTTGATGACAGCTGTGTGAGATATTCTGTATGCCAACGTTTCCAAATATCTTGTACTATTTTTTGAGTTAAATGCCATCTTGTCCGCATATCTGTTTCTGTTTCTAATATAGTCATATCTTGATTTAGATTGATAAAGCTTGACGGAGAGAGGAAATCTAGGTCGTTGGGGTCTTCAGTAAGAGGGCACAGTGGCCTTGAATTAAGTACTGCTTCTAACTGGGCCAGAACTGTGCTGAACTCTTCAAAGGTGAGCTTTTGCTCTCCAACTACTCTTCTTAAATGGTATTTTAAACTTTTTACAGCAGCCTCCCACAGCCCTCCTGCTGTAGGCCATGAGGGTGCATTAAAATGCCATTCAATGTCCATGCTTGTAATTTCCTTGATAAAATCTTGATCAAATGTTTTTTGTATCTGCTCCAATTCTTCTTGTAAAATTTTGTTGGCGCCGACAAAGTTTGTACCGTTGTCACTGTACAAGTGCTTTGGCGAGCCCTTTCTTCCAGCCATTCGTCGCAATGCAGCTAGGAATGCTGATGATGTGAGGTCTGAGACTAAGTCTATATGAACAAGCTTTGTCACCATACAGACAAATACCACCACGTAGCCCTTTGTGGTTTTAATTCCACGGCCCTTGTTGGCCTTTATGAGCACGTGTCCGGTAAAATCGACCCCTGTGTGTTCAAAGGGCTTTGCTACGTTACATCGCTGCGTAGGTAAATCACCCATCAATTGTGTCATCTTGCTTGGACTGTGTTTACGACAGGTAATGCAGGTACGTATACGCTTTTTGACTGCTCGATTACCGCCTATGATCCAGTAATTCTTGCGAATAAATGCTGACGTCACCCGTGCTCCCCCATGGAAGGTAAGTTCATGTGCTTGATCTATAATTAAGTTTGTTAAGTGTCCTTCGTGAGGTATGATAATCGGATGCATCATATCTTGATTAATATTGGCCTTGCTTAGTCTTCCTTTGACTCTGAGAAGTGCCTCGTTGTCAAGGAATGGATTTAATTGCAATAACTTGTTTTTTGCTGATAGCGACTTATTTTCCTTTAGAGAATTTATTTCCTGAGCGAATTCTCTCTGCTGTACGTATAATATTATTTTATGCTTCGCATTTTTTAATTCATGTAATGTTAAATAAGTTTGCATGCGGCTTTTCTTGTATCTCGCTTGCTTGATAAATCTTAATATCCACGCTAAAACTCTTGTTAGTTTAGATAGAGAACTATATTTTACTAATATTTCTCCCAAAATATTATCGCTTTCTTGCTGCGATATGTGGTTAAATAAGTTTTTCTTGTTTATTCTTGCTTCTTCGTCTGTGGTAAACACTGCTTGCTCAGTTTCATGGTCAGGGTCATAGCTCTGCAGCCACGACGGTCCTTCCCACCACAGCGAATGGTTTTTCAATTGATCAATACCCAATCCGCGGCTTGCACAGTCCGCTGGGTTTTCTCCTGACTTGATGTAACGCCACCTTGCTGTGGGTAGCATGTTTGATATTTGTCGCACCCGGTTGGCGACAAAAGGCTTCCATCGTCCTGGCTCTCCTTGTAACCAGGCTAGGACTACTTTTGAATCTGTCCAAGTATATATCTTGATATTGTGACTGATAAGGCATTGTTGAATTTTAGACAACAATTTTGCTAGTAATAGAGCACCACACAGCTCTAATCTTGGTACTGATATCGATTTATTTACTGGAGCTAATCTTGCTTTTCCTGCTACCAAAGAGATCTTCGTTACCTCGTTGTTTTCAGTCTTGCTATAAACAACGCAGGCGTAGGCTTTATTAGATGAATCGCAGAATCCATGTAATTCTATCGTGTTGTTTTCTGCTGTACCCAGCCAACGCTCCAACTTGAATTGATTGATTTTATGCATGTCACCTTTGATGTTTAACCATTCCTTGCCAATGGGATCGGGTAACTTGTCATCCCATTGACTACTTGACAGCCAAACTTGCTGAAATAGCAGTTTTAGCTTTGTTGATATCGGTGACAGCCAACCAAGAGGGTCAAACAACTTTGATATGTCTGACAACATTGATCTCTTAGTTGGTGTTTTATTTGATGGTTCAATTTTTGATTGAAATGTAAATAAGTCTCCTTTTGAATTCCAACGTAACCCCAATGTTTTTGATGTCTCCAGTTCCTTAAAATCGAAATTTTCTTGCTTTCTACTCGCCCCGATTGTATCGTCTTGTAAGGCTGCCACGTTTGACGACCATTTTCTTAAATTAAAGCCCCCTGATTTTAGCAATGTGATTAAATCTTGTTTTAGTTTTGCTGCTAACTCGACAGAATGAGATCCGTGCAGAACATCATCCATGTAGAATGATTGCTCCAATGCCTTGATTGCAACACTGTCGTAATTATGTCTCTCATCTTCAGCCAGTTGCTTTAAAGTCATCATGGCTAAAAATGGTGCGGCCTTGGTGCCGTATGTAACAGTGCATAGCTGGTATACCTGATGACGCATGTCAATGGTGTCCCTCCATATGATTTTTTGAAATTTTTGATCCTGTTTATTTATCCAAATGAACCGATACATTTTTTCAATATCTGCCGTAAAAGCGACGCGATATTGTCTCCACCTTAATAGTAAAGATTGGAGATCTTGCTGTAGATTTGGGCCTTTTAACATAACGTCATTTAAGCTAGTTCCTGTTGTTGTTCTTGACGAAGCGTTAAAAACTACGCGAAGTGCTGTTGTAGTGGAATCGTTTCGCAATACACAATGGTGAGGTAAATAATAATCCGGTTGCATGTTACCGGACGCTGGTATCATATGTCCTAGCGTTTTATATTCTTGAATAAATAATTTATATTGTTTTGCTAATTCTTCATTATTGTGAAATTTCCGTTCCAACTGTTGAAATTGCGCCATTGCTTTATTTTTAGACATTCCTAAACGTGTTTCAAAATTTTCTTGAAAGGGTAATCTTACTTCATACATGCCATTTTCATGTCTTGTTGTGGTATTCTTGTAAAACTCGATGCACTGTAGATCCTCTGCAGATAAATTGGATGATTCTGAGATGTCTTCGTTCTCCCAAAATCTTTGTAATTCGTCCACTTGATTCAGGACTACGTTACAATGAAAAGGATTGAAATTTCCGCATAAGATCCATCCCAGTTGTGTCTGTTGCGCAACTGGTAATGATAGATCCGCCCTGATAATGCCTTCTAAAATGATATGAGAATATACATCAGCTCCCAATAATATGTCGATAGGACGGCTGACATTGTATTCTGGGTCGGCTAGTTGTATGCCGGCCAGGTGTGCCCATGTTGGCTTGTTGAATGTGCATCTTGGTAACTGACTAATCAGCGTGTCCATTATTACCACATCTGTTTTAAATGTAAAGTCATTGAAATGCGAACAACATGTTATGTTCGTTACACCCTTGCTATTGCTCTCCTTTTCTCCTATCCCGCAGATGACGGCTTTGCAATACTTTCTTGATAAAGCTAGCTGTTGTGTCGCTCTGGCTGTGATAAGGGAGGCCTGAGAGCCTTGATCTATTAGCGCACGCATTTTGTGGTATGATCCGTCACTTGCTTGAACTTTGATCATAGCGGTGGCTAATAATGTTTCGATCACGTTGTTGCCTTGTTGCGAAACGTGATTTTCTTGTGATTCTTGATTTTGCGTTGCAAGGACCGCTGGTGCTTGATTCTCAGTAATTGTATTACATGAAGACTTATTGTTAAATGCTTGATGCAAAAGTGTATTATGTTTACCGTTACATTCGCGGCACCGTTTTTCTGACATACATTCTTTATCCCCGTGCGAATAAAGACAATTTTTGCATAAATTCAATCGTGTTATAGCTTATCGCTTTGAACTTGGTGTCATGTTTAAAAACCTATTGCAATAATATATTCCGTGTGACTCTTTGCACAACGGGCATGTTACTTCGAAATTATTTACCGAAGTTTTACTTGCTGAATATTTATTCTTGAAGTATGAAGATGATGATTTATTTTGCTTGCTTGTTGATGGTTTGGAATTTTCATTTTTCTTGCGTGAAGATTCCCAAGCGGTGAATCTGCTCTCTAAGAAGCTTAAAAACTCGTTCAAATTTGGTAGTTCTCTAGGTTTCTTTAGAGATTCCAAATAATGATCATGCGTGTCTGCATCCAATTTCAGCAATAAAATACGCACGATGAATGGATCCCAGCTGTCTATATTAACGCCTAGGTTTCTTATTGAGTTTAAGCATTCTAGAGTGGTATCATGAATTTTCTTGATCTGAAGGACGTTTGCTTGTTGCACTACTGGAAGATTTAGTACGAGATCTAGATGAGATGTAAATATCAACCATTTGTTGTTGTACCTGTTGTTTAATATCTCCCAGCAGACATTGTAATTGTCAGAACTGATTTGTAAATGCTGTATCAAACGTTCAGCTTCTCCACGCACCTTGCTTTTAAGAAACTGCATCTTATGGGCGTTTGATAATGAGACGTTACTGTGGATAGCTTCAATAAACAAGTCCTTAAAAGACACCCAATTTTGATAATTTCCATTGAAAAACGGGATGTCAATTTTTGGTGTCCAATTCTCCTTGTGAACTACTGACCCTAGTTTTTTATTAATTGCATTTTTTAATTCATTGTAAATAGTTTCTTGCTTCGTATACGACACCTCATATTCTTGATTCGTACCCTCCAACTCGCTGTCTAATTCCCAATGTAAAGAATCTATAATAGACCATCGAGCTTGTAGAATACGCAAGGCATCTTTCAACTCCCACTTTTCGGACATAACATCCAAATTTATCCCTGCCACAGTGCGCTGCAGCGCTCTGAAATTGCTTGCTTGTTTTTTCAAAAGTTCATCAAGCTTGCTAGATGAACCTCTGGAGCATACCTCGACGGGTGGCGATTGACGACTCATTACTTCTTGTTCTTCCTGTGTAGACCCTTCCTGTTGAGCTTCTTTTATCTTCATCAACAAACCTTGATGTTGCTGATTAATAAGTGCCTTAGTCGAGATATATAGCTCTTTTGCTTTTTCATATGTACGGCCAGTAAAATACGGATGAGTCCTACTTTCTTCCGAAAGAAGACGGTCGTGATTGTACTGGTAATCGGACCAATACTGATTTAAGGTATCTAAACGTCGCTTGAAATAATCAGAAGTCTTACGATCCGGTGAATCCTTTTTGATATTTATAGCCAACTTTTGGATGGCTGTGTAAAGTTCGTCTTGATTTGTATGTAAACCCTCCATGACGAGGAGTTAATTACAGTAAGAAATAAATGGAAAGATCTTACTTGACTGGTCTTGATAACTGCTTACGAATCCTTGGTGATCCGCTGAGACACCTGTTAGCCTCAGATCCTGATGATGAAGCTCTGCCTGAGACACCTGATAGCCTCAGATCTGGTCGATGAAGCGCTGCTTGAGACACTTGCTAGTCTCGGATCTTGATGATGAAGTTCCCTGAGACACCTGTTAGTCTCGGAGTTTAAATTGCTTGCACTGAACCCCTGATAGTTCACAGGTCCTTGATGACCCTGGGTCACTTGTTAGTCCCAAAGTTTTATAGTCACTCAACACAATACACACAAGTTTGAGTCACTGGTTAACTGTCCGCTACACTGTCCACGCGCGCGATATGGACTATGTAACGTGCAATGTTCACGCTCGAAGGACCAAAAAATATGTATAGTCTCTTGCTAGACCGTACACTATTTTAGATGATAGTGGAAAGGAATAAAAGAAAGTTAAATACTGAAAACTTTTGTATTGACCAAAATGTACTAGAAGGTAAAAATGAGCTTAATGGACTGTGCGGAAATGATGAGTGACGTAGCCCTTGTCGGCTGTAATGAGAACGCTTAGCTAACTTGGTGGCTCAACGCGAACTGAACATATTTATAATGAATTGTAATGTAAGTGGCGTAAAATGCTGATGTGCGGTTGCACCGTACAGTTTTTTTTTTTTTTTTTTTAATTGCCGTCTCATCCTTCTTGCATGGCAAGAATCTTTTTTTAGTGCTGTTTTGTTTTTTATTAGTCTTTTTTTACCGCTTTGCATTTTTTGCGGCTTTGTGTCAGTATTATTTTTTAAGGTCGCTCTTTTCCCTCATTTCTCTTATAATATTAGTATACAATTTTCTTATTACTAAACTTATATCAATATTTCACGTTTCGTTAAATGTTACCTTAGTATTATTTCTATGACATTTCATTAGTCTTTTACATATCAGCTCTTGCCGACGGCATTTACAATTTTAGAGAGTACCGGAGATCTATGGGGATCGCAATTGGCAGAAACAGAACGAGATTATCTAGTTCTGTTTCTGTCAATTGCAATCTTTGCGATTTTGAGGCAGTACCGTTTCAGATACGGCCTGGAGTCTTTGTGGGCCATTAATTCGGCAACTGTATTTTCATTAAGTTTTATTCCTGTGCTTACTTCCAGGTCGTACCTGTCACGGTCATGCCTCGGGCATTCTAACAGAAGGTGTTGGATTGTCTCCGGTACCTCGGGGTCGCACACACAGGCCGGACTATCTTTTAATTTAAATTTGTGGAGATACGCTGCGAAGCCACCATGTCCTGTCAGTAACTGTGCCCAAATCGATGTCCTGTCGAGGCACCTCAAGACCCTGTAAGCGCGTGATACATCGGGGAAGAACATGCGGGTGACTTCAGCCGTCGCTCCGCCGGTGTACCTCTCGTTCCAGCGATGAACCGCTCCCTCCCTGATACGTCTTTTGACGTATGATACTGGACACCTGTCGTAGGCCGGGGCGACCCTGGACTGAGCCGCCGCTAGCCTCGCCAACTCGTCGGCGCGCTCGTTGCCGGGGATCCCGACGTGAGCCTTCACCCAAAAGAACTGGAGGATTTTACCTCTCCCTTCCAACTCCCTAATATTCTTTCGAATATGGGTAGCGAGAGGGTGGTGCGTTTCCGAGTTTCGGATCAAGTCCAGCGAGGAACGGGAGTCGCTGAGCACCGCCGCGCACCCGAAGCCACCCCGGACAACCAGGTCTGTAGCCCTGGCTATCGCGAGCAGCTCGGCCTGAAAGACGGTGCACATCGACTCCAGCCTCATCCTCTTGGTCCGAATCTCGGTCCCATCCCGCCAGTAGGAGTACGCTGCCCCGACCCCGTCCACCGATTTACTACCGTCAGTGTAAATCAGATGGGCGGGGAGCTGCAGCCGAGCAACAGTTTCGGGGAGCATATCCTCCAGACACCGATAATCAACATCCGGCTCACTGGCGGGATGAGGGGCCTTGATAAAGGCCTCACGCTCCTCCAGTTCGCGGGATTCCAGCTCATCAATCGGGCGACCCCTTTTGCACTCATACAGTCGCGCCACCTCCCAGACTCGAAGGTCTAGCGGGAGGAGACCCGACAGCGTGAGCGCCGCGTGGAGCGACACCGTCCGATGCGACTTGGCGATCTTCTGTGCAAAACCCCTTTGGACGGTAGCAAAGATCTTCTGCACTGAGATCTTCTCGGCGGCCTTCGCCCAGGAGCTCGCGCCGTACAGTATAGTGGGTTCGACCACGGCAAAATATATCGTTCTGATGATCTCCGGGCACAAGCCCCATTCCACCCGAGCCATCGTCGACAGTTTCCTATACAAGTTTGTTGCCTTACGACAGACATAGGCAACGTGTTGATTAAATGTTAGTTTACTGTCGACGATGACTCCGAGGATCTTGAGCTCGGTCACCATCGAGATGTCAACGCCGCCCATCTGCACGACCGGAGTGTCATACTTAAGCTTTCGCGTGACTACCATCGCCTGGGTTTTTTCGGCGGAAAAGCGAAGCTTATTCGTGACACCCCAGTCGCGCACACGGGCCAAAGCGGCGTTGGCTTCCCGCTGGATTTCGAGCGCCGTTTGTCCGGAGAACACCAGAACGATATCGTCCGCGAACGCCTGCACGTACGCGCCCAGCCCATCCAAGGTGTCCAGGAGGGGGTCCAGCAGCATGTTCCAGAAGAGAGGTCCACCGATGGAGCCCTGCACGCATCCTTTTGTCTGCGGCTTCCGCACTGTTCTTCCCGCATAATGTACCACCACGCTCCGATCCCGAAAGTAGTCCTCGACAAGACGCCTCAAATTAACGGGGATGCCTTTCTCTATCATTCTGCACTTTATAGCCGGCCACCATGCGTTGTCGAATGCCCCCTCGATGTCGAGGGAAACCAATAGGGCGGTCTCCTTCCTGTGGAGGATGCTCCTGACGTGCTGCGTCAGGTCATACAGCGCGTCCTCCGTGCTGCGCTGCGGTGTGAAGCCGTACTGCCTCGCATTGGACTTGGGCAAGACGTGCCATCTTAACCTTCGGCATATAATTTTTTCCAGTAGCTTGCCCAAGGTGGACAGTAGTCCAATAGGTCGGTACGACTTTGCGCGCGCGTAGTCTGGTCGCGCCGGTTTCCTTAGCACCACGACAGCAGCCTCCTTCCACGGCGCTGGGAAGCACGCCAGGTCAAGACACCGGTTCAGGATGGCTAAAAACAGCTCCACCTCTGCATATATTGCAGTGCAACATATATCGCTGGTGAAGCCATCCGGACCCGGTGCCTTTTTGGGATTGCTGGCTGGCTCTGCACAACTCCATCCTCGACGAGTAGCTGGTCCTCTTGATGACCTGACGTTCTTCTCAGCACCCGGTAGATCCCATCCCACATTGATTCCCTCTCCTGCTTCGAGCAAAACTCCTTCCAGCTCTCCGTTTGGGCAACGACAACCCTCCTCTCGTAGTCTGCCTTGGCGCCCAGGTAGTCGTCCACAACATGCTGTCTGCGCCGCGGCGCGGCACACCGGATTCTACGGCGTTTCGTGTTCACGTCGCGACGCATCCCTTCCAATTCGTCGTTCCACCAAGGAAAGCGTTTGTTCTGTTTGGGTGGTTTGTGGGGCGGAATTGTTTCCTCGCACGCCTCGCCCACACATTCAATGAAATCTTTAACCACCCCCTCTAATTCAGTCTTGTTGTTTATGTTATTAATTCGCTCCAGGTTTAGTCCCCGGGTTGTCATCCTACTACGCATTTCCTCGGTGAAACGACCCCATTCAGCCTTCCGGGTGTTGAAGCGTCGAGTAGTCCACCGGGTACCTCCCCGAGGGGGCACCCTGAGACCCAGAACCACACGTATCGCCCTGTGATCTGAGCTAGTCACGGAGTCGTCCACTTTCCACTCTCGGACGCTTCTCAACAATCCGTGGGTGCAGACGGTAACGTCGACGTGACTCGTGTACCTCCTGCCTCCACGGATTGTATCGAAGGTGGGGACGACTCCTGTGTTCAACACGTGCAGCTCCAGGTCGTCAAAGAACCCCCTCAAGGTCTCCCCTCTGGTGTCCTCCTCGACGCTCCCCCACCACGGACTCCATGCATTCCAATCACCTCCCACAATGATCCTGTTGGTGCCGACCCGACCCATGAAGTCACGCAATTGCGCGAGGTACGGCTCGATGTCCTCCGTGCCCTCAAGGTACACAGAGATAGCCGCCATGGTCCAGTCGCCCGCCTTCAGAACGACAGCCACAATATTCTCAGTGACGATCTGAGGGTTCACATGAACCTCCAGATCGACACCGAAGACCATAACTGCCGCCTTGACGGGCTTGGTCCTCGCAGCCTCCCTCTGTATCACCCTGACGCCACGGAAGCTGCCGACCCGCCCCTCCGCGCCGACGTAAGGCTCCTGGACAAGGGCGACCCCAACACTGCCCCTGTGAGAAGACATGACTAACTCCTGAGTCGCCAAGCGTCCACGCTGGAGATTGGCCTGGTATACCACAAAGTTTCCCTCACACACTTGATCTGCTGCGGCGCCCTTAGCAATATCTCACCGAGGCACGCGCTATCGCGTCCCATTTTTGTCGAACGGGGCAGTCGCCACTGAACGCGTTATGTCCCGCTCCCCGTCGCCCGGCCCGGTCGCAATTCCGACAGACGGGGACCCCCCCGCCACCGCGGGAAGGACACTCCGCACGGTCGTGCTCCCCCCCGCAATGGCCGCAGAGGTCCACCTTCTCCCTACAGAACTTGCGACCGTGGCCGTACCCCAGACAGCGAGTACACTGCACCAGTGGCGACTGGTCCTCGGCGGTCAGGCCCTGGATGTCAATGTATATCCTCTCCGCCTCAGTCAGCCTGCGCCATACCTGAGGGGAGACCTGTAGGATTACATGGGCCTGATGCGGATTTCGCGCTTTCTTGCGGTAAGCCTCTTTGACCCTAAAGTGGCTCGGATCCATGTCCAGCCACAATCTCTTATTTTGGACCTTGAGGGACTCCACAATGTCCTTTTCAGAGTTGTAGCTGAACACGTTCCTTATCACCACTCTCGGGTCCCGGCTCGCCGCAGGCTCGAACTTGAGGCCGTCGGTGTTCTTCAGCTGGTCCTCGGTTTTCTTTAAGTCTTCCTTATTACCGCAGCAGATCACTATCTTACCATCTCTAACTTTCCTTACCCTTTCGATCTGCATCCCCGACCTACGCGCGTCGAGGGCCTCCCTGACTTTACCTATCACGTTCTCACTCGTATCCGTCTCCGTACATGAGGATACGATCAGGGCGTGGCCCGGGCGGCAAGGGAGGGGATGGGTCTTGGTTTTTGGGGCCCTCAATGTCTCGGCGTACGTAGCCACCGGGGCCTTGAGGGCCTCCATGGCTTTCCCGGTCTCCCTTACGGTTTCTCCATACGGTGTTTAGGTTAGGTTAGGTTAGGTTAGGTTCCCGGGGGAGCTCGCACAGGGAAGCGACGTTGATAGCCACGGCTGCGGTGTCACAGGTGGTGAACCGCATCCGGCGCCTGGGCCTGGAGGTGGCCCTGAACAAGTCGGAGGCCATGGTGTTTCATGGCCCCCGACGCGCGCCGGCGCCGGGATCACACATCGTGGTCAGTGGGGCCCGGATAGCTGTCGAGTCCACCATGAAGTACCTGGGATTGGTGCTCGACAGCCGTTGGGAATTCGGTCCCCACTTCCGGCGGCTGGCGCCCAAGCTGATGGGTGCAGCGGGCGCGCTTTCAACGTTGCTTCCCAACTTGGGGGGCCCGAGCGCCGCCTGTAGGCGGTTGTATGTGGGAATCGTGCGATCCATGGCCCTCTATGGGGCCCCTGTGTGGGCGCTCGACATGACGGCCAGTACTCTCGCCATTCTGCGGAAGCCGCAGAGGGCGATGGCCGTCAGAGTCGTCCGCGGGTATCGCACGATCTCCTACGAGGCGGCTTGCGTCCTGGCCGGATCCCCGCCCTGGGACCTAGAGGCGAAAGTACTCGCGTCATTATATCGATGGCGCGAGGAAGAGCGGGCACGGGGCTCGAGACCGGTGCAGCGGCAGATCGCGCGGCGCCGAGAGGAGCTCCGTCAGGTCCTGGTGGCGGAATGGCGGCAGAGGCTTCTGCGCCCTACCGCCGGCCTCGCTACCGTCGAGGCGATCCGGCCAGTACTCGACGACTGGCTCGGGAGAAGGCATGGCTCCCTGTCGTTCAGGGTGACACAGGTATTGTCGGGGCACGGTTGCTTCGGCAAGTACCTGTGTCGCATAGACAGGGAGCCGGACGCTCGGTGCCACCACTGCGTCCATTGTGGGGAGGACACGGCGCAACACACGCTCGCCGAGTGTGTGGCTTGGGAGGAGCAGCGCCGTGCCCTCACATCAGAAGTAGGAGGCGATCTGTCGCTGCCGGCCGTGGTTCGTAGTATGGTCGGTAGCGCAGAGTCGTGGGACGCGGTGGTGTCCTTCTGCGAGGACGTGATGTCGCAGAAGGAAGCTGCGGAACGGGAGAGGGAGATCTCCACTCCCTTCCCAGGCCGCAGAAGACGCACCGGGCGCAGAAGAAGGGCGGATAACGCCCTCTTCCGCCCCCCATGAATGGGTCCAGGGGCGACGGACTTGGGGAAGTCCCCGCCCCCTATCCGATGGACCCGAGGCGAAGGCGCGCGCGGTGTCTACGCGCGCCTCTAAGAGGATGCACGGGGTAGTCGAACACCTCACTACCCCGTGCTAGAGACGAGGCCCGGACAGACCGGGCCAGCACTAGTGTGGGGCTGCGGAAGAATGTGGATTCCCGCGGCCCCGTGCGCACGTGCGAGGAGACACCGGGGTGGTTTTAGCCGGTAAGAGTCCGGCACGCCCCTCCGCCTCTCCCCAGGCGGAGGAAGTCCATGAGGATTTCCCCCCGTAAAAAAAAAAAAAAAAAAAAAAAGGTTAGGTTAGGTTAGGTTCCCTGAGCGAGCGGAACACGTTCCCCCGGCGATGGCTTCGCCCTCAGCCACAGACTCTCCAGAAGAGGAGAGCACCGATGTCCCCGAGGTGACGCAAGCAGAGACGAGAGCGGCCGTGTCGCGACTCCGGGCCAAGAACACAGCGCCCGGACCCGACGGAGTTCCTGGTAGAGCTCTCGTCTTAGCTCTGAAGGAGCTAGAGCCCCAGCTGAGGGGGCTCTTCACGGCATGTCTCGAGCGGGGCCAGTTTCCCAGTGTGTGGAAGGAGGGGAGGCTGGTCCTGCTCAGGAAGGAGGGGCGCCCCGCGGACTCGCCGTCCGCGTATCGGCCCATAGTGTTGCTAGACGAGGCGGGCAAACTTTTTGAGCGTATTATCGCAGATCGCCTCGTCAGCCACTTGTGCAGGGAGGGGCCGAACCTAGACGAGAACCAGTTTGGGTTTCGTCGGGGGCGCTCCACCATAGATGCCATCATGCGCGTGAGGGCCCTGGCGGAGGAAACGGTGTCCCGGGGTGGGGTGGTGCTGGCGGTGTCCTTGGACATCTCCAACGCCTTCAATACCCTGCCCTGGAGTTGTATTCGGGAGGCGCTGCATTACCATCGTGTGCCTCCCTACCTCCGCCGTACAGTAGGGGCTTACCTGGAAGGTAGATGCGTCACCTATCGGGGACGTGACGGTGCCGGTCGGCGCCTCACGTCGTGCGGTGTCCCACAGGGATCGGTCCTGGGACCGCTCCTGTGGAACATCGGATACGACTGGGTGCTGAGAGGCGAACTCCCGTCGGGCGCCGACTTGACGTGTTACGCGGACGACACGCTCGTCACTGCCCGGGGGAGCTCGCACAGGGAAGCGACGTTGATAGCCACGGCTGCGGTGTCACAGGTGGTGAACCGCATCCGGCGCCTGGGCCTGGAGGTGGCCCTGAACAAGTCGGAGGCCATGGTGTTTCATGGCCCCCGACGCGCGCCGGCGCCGGGATCACACATCGTGGTCAGTGGGACCCGGATAGCTGTCGAGTCCACCATGAAGTACCTGGGATTGGTGCTCGACAGCCGTTGGGAATTCGGTCCCCACTTCCGGCGGCTGGCGCCCAAGCTGATGGGTGCAGCGGGCGCGCTTTCAACGTTGCTTCCCAACTTGGGGGGCCCGAGCGCCGCCTGTAGGCGGTTGTACGTGGGAATCGTGCGATCCATGGCCCTGTATGGGGCCCCTGTGTGGGCGCTCGACATGACGGCCAGTACTCTCGCCATTTTGCGAAAGCCGCAGAGGGCGATGGCCGTCAGAGTCGTCCGCGGGTATCGCACGATCTCCTACGAGGCGGCTTGCGTCCTGGCCGGATCCCCGCCCTGGGACCTAGAGGCGAAAGTACTCGCGTCATTATATCGATGGCGCGAGGAAGAGCGGGCACGGGGCTCGAGACCGGTGCAGCGTCAGATCGCGCGGCGCCGAGAGGAGCTCCGTCAGGTCCTGGTGGCAGAATGGCGGCAGAGGCTTCTGCGCCCTACCGCCGGCCTCGCTACCGTCGAGGCGATCCGGCCAGTACTCGACGACTGGCTCGGGAGAAGGCATGGCTCCCTGTCGTTCAGGGTGACACAGGTATTGTCGGGGCACGGTTGCTTCGGCAAGTACCTGTGTCGCATAGACAGGGAGCCGGACGCTCGGTGCCACCACTGCGTCCATTGTGGGGAGGACACGGCGCAACACACGCTCGCCGAGTGTGTGGCTTGGGAGGAGCAGCGCCGTGCCCTCACATCAGAAGTAGGAGGCGATCTGTCGCTGCCGGCCGTGGTTCGTAGTATGGTCGGTAGCGCAGAGTCGTGGGACGCGGTGGTGTCCTTCTGCGAGGACGTGATGTCGCAGAAGGAAGCTGCGGAACGGGAGAGGGAGATCTCCACTCCCTTCCCAGGCCGCAGAAGACGCACCGGGCGCAGAAGAAGAGCGGATAACGCCCTCTTCCGCCCCCCATGAATGGGTCCAGGGGCGACGGACTTGGGGAAGTCCCCGCCCCCTATCCGATGGGCCCGAGGCGGAGGCGCGCGCGGTGTCTACGCGCGCCTCTAAGAGGATGCACGGGGTAGTCGAACACCTCACTACCCCGTGCTAGAGACGAGGCCCGGACAGATTGGGCCAGCACTAGTGTGGGGCTGCGGAAGAATGTGGATTCCCGCGGCCCCGCGCGCACGTGCGAGGAGACACCGGGGTGGTTTTAGCCGGTAAGAGTCCGGCACGCCCCTCCGCCTCTCCCCAGGCGGAGGAAGTCCATGAGGATTTCCCCCCGTAAAAAAAAAAAAAAAAAAAAGGTTAGGTTAGGTTAGGTTAGGTTGATGTGGATGCCACGGCAGTCCAGTTGAGGGACTCCCTGACCGAGGTGTGCAATTCTAGCATGCCCCGGTCTCACCGTCGGCCTCCTCGACGTGCGGTTTACTGGTGGTCGGAGGAGCTGACACGGCTGCGGGCCGCCTGTGTGGCAGCCAGGCGGGCCTATACCAGGAGCCGGCGGCGGCGTAACCGCGACCTCGAAAACGAGGACCACCTCTACGCGGCCTATAAAGACGCCAAGTCGTCGCTGACGGCACAAATGGGCGCCGCTCAGGATCGTGCGAGGGAGGAGATGGCTGAGGGCCTAGACGCCGATCCCTTTGGGAGGCCGTACAGGTCGGCGCGCAACAAACTGCGCCCGTACGGCCCTCCATTGTCTGAGACCCTCGAGCCGACATTGCTGGATGGGGTGGTCCAGTCCCTGTTTCCGCGCAGGGATATCAACTTCACTCCACCAGTGATGAGCGCTCCCCAGGGTGTGTTCTCACCGACCGAGGAGGAGATCCCTCCAGTGACGGAGGATGAGTTCGAGAGGGCGACTCACTGTCTCCGGGGGAAAAAGACGGCTCCAGGTCCGGACGGCGTCCCCGCAAAGGTGGTGGCCATTGCCGCGTCTCAGATGGGGGAAAGGTTTCGGGACCTGTTCAGTTCTTGCCTGACGTGTGGGAGGTTCCCGAAAGCTTGGAAGGAGGGCCAATTGTGCCTTCTTCGGAAGGAAGGGCGGCCGGTGGATTCCCCATCGGCATACCGACCCATCGTCTTGCTGGATGAGGTCGGTAAAATGTTCGAGCGGATCCTCGCCGCCCGCATCAACAAGCACCTGTGCACAATTGGCCCGGACCTGTCGGACGCCCAGTTCGGCTTTCGAGCTGAACGCTCGACTGTCGACGCCCTGTCCCGACTCAAGGGGCAGGCGAGGGAGGCGATGGATGCGGGGGATGGATTGTTGGCTGTGTCATTCGACATATCCAACGCCTTCAACTCCATTCCCCACTCCACCATTCTTGAGGCGCTCCGCTTTCACGGGGTGCCTCCTTATTTGCGGGATCTCTTGGCGGACTACCTGAGGGACCGCACTGTCCTTCTGGTGGACAAGTCTGGCCAGCTGCGAAGGTACCGCGTCGAGTCCGGTGTTCCGCAGGGCTCTGTTCTAGGACCACTCCTGTGGAACATCGGGTTCGACTGGCTCTTGCGGGGCAACCTCCCCCGTGGCACGTCTGTCATCTGCTATGCAGACGACACGCTCCTCACTGCCCGGGGGAGAAATTTCGGAGAGGCGGCCAGCTTGGCTTCGGCGGGTGGTTCAAGGGTGGTAGAGAGGGTCTCCCGCCTAGGGCTGACGGTGGCGCTGCACAAGACCGAGGCAGTGTTCTTCCACGGGTCCCGGCAACGCCAACCGCCTGACGCGCACATTCACGTGGAGGGTGTCCGCATTGGGGTGCAGGCCCAGATGAAGTACCTGGGCCTAGTCCTCGATAGCAAGTGGCGCTTCAGCGCGCATTTCAGTGGGCTATCGACACGCCTATTGAGGACTGCGGGCGCCCTCTCGTGGCTCCTCCCTAACCTCGGGAGACCCGGCGACCAATGCCGGCGTTTATACGCCGGCATTCTCAAGAGCATGGCCCTATATGGGGCACCTATCTGGGCGGACTCACTGTGCAGACGGGAGAACGTCGCCGCCATCCGCAGGCCACAAAGGGCCATTGCACAGCGGGTGGCGAGGGCATATCGCACAGTGGGTTTCGCGGCGGCGTGCGCTCTGGCAGGAACTCCTCCTTGGGAACTCGAGGCTTGGGTCCTCGCCAGGGTGTACGACTGGACGGCAGAGCAGAGGGCGCTCAACCGTTCCCCGTGTCCAAGGGAACGGGAAAATGTGCGGGATGAGGTTAGGGAGGCAATCACCCGGCACTGGGCTGGAGATCTAGCCTCCGCAACGTTCGGCCGACGGACACTGGACGCCATCGGGCCCGTCTTGAATGAGTGGCTTGATCGGCAGCACGGCTGCCTGTCTTTTCGTCTGGTGCAGGTACTGTCCGGGCATGGTTGCTTCGGGTCATACCTGCACAGAATTGGGAGGGAAGAATCGCCACAATGCCACCACTGTGGCGCCGCGGTGGATACTGCAGAGCACACCCTAGAGGTGTGCCCATCGTGGGATGAACCCCGCCGCGCCTTGGTGGCAGTGGTCGGGGACGACCTCTCACTTCCCAGCATAATAACATCCATGCTGGGGAGTGAGGAGGCATGGACAGCGGTAGCCTCCTTCTGTGAGGACGTCATGTCACAGAAGGAGGCGGCGGAGCGCATGCGGGAAGAAGACCCTCTCGCAGCGCCGCTCCGCCAACGACGAAGGGGCGCACGAAGACGGCGTGTACTACGTCCGTCCTCATCTGCTCCAGGGGGTGATCAGCAGGCGACAAGCGCGGGGGCGCAAGCGCCAGCATCGCACGCATCACCCGTGCTCCGGCCATCATAAAGGCTCCTCCCTAGGGGGGAATTGAGGGGCCTGCCATGAGGCGGGCAGTCGCCGGTGGGGGACTGGACGTCATGGATTCCCAGACCCCCTCCACTCAGGCGAGGCCGGAGTGCCACTGGGTTTTTTAGTGGGTATACCGGGAACGACTTTACCGGGGAGTCCCACATAACCCTCTCCCGTCCCCCGACGGGAAGGGTATGCGTAATAGCATTTTTCCCAGTGCCGCAAAAAAAAAAAAAAAAAAAAAAAAAAAAAAAAGGTTAGGTTAGGTTAGGTTAGGTTTGGGGTGCAGGGCAGGAAACCTCCTCGTGCGCTCGGTGGCTGCTGGTCCCTTCTGGATACGTCCGGGGGGAAGAGCAGTCGCTAGGCCGGTGCACCCTGGGTACGGACAATAATCTCTTCGCGGGGGGGGCGGGGAAAGAGGAGATTGTTGTCCGTGGCGAATTTCTGCCGGAGCGGAGGAGTCGCTCCCGAGGGCTCCCTATCTGCGCTCTGCAGCTGCAGAGTGCACGAGTAGGGAGCGAGGTGGGGAAGACTGCGGGCCGTTGTACAGTCCGCCGTCTACGGGTCTCCGCGGTGTGTACATCGCGGGGACCGAGGTGGGAAAGACCGTGGGTTGCTCCTCAACCCGCGGTCTATGGGCATCGTGGCGAGGTTTTGAGTCACGGTGCCGGGTGGAGGGTAGGATTAGTTAGTTTTTAGGTTAGGTTAGGAAAAAAAATAAAAAATAAAAAAAAAAAAAAACAAAGAGAAAATTATACAAAATATAAAAACAAAAGAAAACAATACAAAATGATAAAAATACAAAAAAAAAAAAAAAAAAAAAAAAAAAAAAAAAAAAAAAAAAAAAAAAAAAAAAAAAAATTGTTTGTAAATACCGAACAGCGGGCGGTATATCCTGCACCGGAGGCGTCTGCGGGCCTCGGGAGGACCAAATACCCTCCCAAAAAGAGCGGCCGTATCGCCTTGGGGAAGCGATGTGCGTACCCCCCCATATCGTAAATTAAATGTATGATGTCGGACAATAACGAGTATGTTTTGTCATGCGACCCGGTTGACGCCCGGCGCTCGCAGGTACCCGGGCCTGCGAGTGGTAAATTAGCTACCGACGGACGCGCAGGGGTAGGCGACCAGGCCCCTGTTGCCGATAATGCTACTGGTAGCAAGATCTTGGACGTCAGAGTCAATCTCGTCGATGTTCGAGGGTCGCGTGGATCGTCGTCCGTTAGGAAGCGTCCACACGACCCTGCTCTGGTGGGAGATGGGTCAGTGGGTCTGTCCTCAGACGAGGAAGGCCTGCTGGCTCCGAAGCTGCCGACCGCGAGGAGAGGTCGGCAGGTTTCAAAGGGGGTGACTGCTTCGCGGCCGCGTAGGGATGCCCAAGGGAGGTTTTTGCGCTCCAATACCCCGGCGGCCAGCGAAGCAGAAAGTGACATGGGGGTCACCTCAGAGGACCCTGGTGGCGAGAGCTGTGCCTCGCTTGGGAGCTCCAAGGCGGAGCTCAATGCCACCAGGAGGGAGCAGCGCAAAGCCGTCGCGGCCGACGAAGTGTCGGAGATGGCCCGACGTGCACGCGAGCGACGCGCTGCTCTAGCGGCAGAAGGGGAGCCATCCGCAGTGGCATTGAGTCAGCTGGCCTTGGACGGGGTGGACTTGGTCCTGAAGGTTGCCACCAAATCTGGCAGCCTGAAGGGCACATTCACCCGCGGTCTGAAGGAGGCTGCCGCGGACATCAAGGAGGCGGTTGGCACCCTCCTCAACAGGACGGCCTCAGACGAGGTCGCGAAGTTGCAGGAGGAGAACTGCCGCCTCCGTAATGATTTGGAGGACCTCCGGCGGCAAGTCGCTGCGCTGAGCGAGCAGCAGCAGCGACGCACGTCCACCGAAGCCGCACCCGTGGTGGCCCCGGCTCCCGCACTGAGACCGGCAAGCGCTCGTACCGATGACGAGGTCGAGCGCATTGTCCGACTTTGCTTGCTCCAGTGCGGGAGCATGATGAACGCTCGTATTGAGGCGATTTCTCGGCGCCTCCCTGCGGAAATCATCCGTCCGCCTCTAGCCGCCGATGCGCGGCGGAGGACTGAGGAGCCGCCGAGACCTGCGCCTCGCAAGGGGAAGCCCGCGGAGGGTGCTAAAAAGCCCGTGGAGGGAACTCCCCCGAGCGATCAGCCCACGACTGCCGGGTCTAAGGGTGAGACCTGGGCGACAGTCGTGGGCCGCAAGAAGGCCCGCAAAGCCGCTAAGGCGGCCTCAGCAGTGGCACGCGCCCCCGGCCGAACCGCAAAGGCGGTTGCTCAGCCTGCGCGGCGGACTGCCAAAGGTGGTCGCAAAGGACCGACGCTGCATGCTCCGCGTTCCGAAGCTGTGACGCTCACGCTACAGCCAGGAGCGGCGGAGCGCGGCGTAACGTACGCGTCGGTCATCGCCGAGGCCAAGGCCAGGATCAAATTGTCGGATCTTGGCCTGCAGTCCGTCGCCCTCAGGCAAGCTGCCACGGGTGCGCGGCTGTTTGAGGTGGCCGGTGCTGCGAGCGGCAGTGCCGAAAAGGCGGACGCTCTGGCCGCCAAACTGAGGGAGGTCCTCAACCCTGAGGATGTCCGGGTCTCCAGGCCAATGAAAACCGCAGAGGTGCGGATCGCTGGCCTGGATGATTCCGTGACCTCTGAAGAGGTGGTGGCGGCCGTTGCCCGAAGCGGTGAGTGTCCGCCGGACAAGGTGCGGGCCGGCGACATACGCGCCGACGCTACCGGACTCGGCGTAGTCTGGGTTCGGTGCCCTGTAGCGTCGGCGAAGAAGATCGCCGATAGTGGCAGATTGCTGGTGGGCTGGGTTGCAGCGAGGGTCAAACTCCTGCAGCCCCGAGCTTTGCGGTGCTTCCGGTGCCTGGAAAAGGGGCACGTCCGGGCGAAGTGCACCGCCGAGGTTGACCGCAGCGACCTTTGCTACCGCTGCGGTCAGCCTGGCCACAAGGCGGCCCAGTGTTCCGCGGCGCTCAACTGCAGCTTGTGTTCGGCTGCGGGGAAGCCAGCGGGACACAAAGTGGGCGGAGGGGCCTGTGGTGCGCCTGCCAGCAAGACCAAGGCCAAAAAGAAAAAGAAGAGGGGCACTCAGCCTGCCGGGGAGATCTCGACCCCCCCGCAGGCCAGTAGCTCCGCGGCCGACTCCCGGCCCAGGACCGTTGCCGAGGGAATGGAATGTCAATAATGGCACAACTCCATTTCCTCCAGGGCAACATCAACCACTGTGCCAGAGCTCAGGATCTCCTACTCCAGAGCATGGCAGAGTGGTCGATCAACGTGGCTGTGGTCGCCGAACCGTATTTCATCCCCGACCGTGACAACTGGTTGGGGTGCGCTGACGGTTTGGTGGCCATTATTGGCGAGACTCTGATCGACCCGTCTCGGGGCCGCGGCTGGGTTGCTGCGGTCTCGGGCGGTATCGTCGTTGTGGGGGCGTATTTCTCCCCCAACAAGAGTCTCGCCGACTTTGAGGGTTTCCTTGTCGAGTTGGGTGCCGTCGTAAGCCGCCATCACCCTCGTCCCGTTCTGGTGCTCGGGGATCTCAACGCCAAGTCATCGGCGTGGGGATCTCCGACCACTGACCCTCGGGGCGAGGTGCTGGAAGAGTGGGCGGTGACGACCGGTCTGGTCGTCCTAAATCGGGGTTCGGAATTTACGTGCGTGCGGCAGCGGGGCGGTTCGATAGTGGACGTCTCGTTCGCTAGCCCCTCTGTCGCCAGCCGAGTCCGCGACTGGCGTGTCGCCGTGGAGGTGGAGACGTTGTCGGACCATCGGTATATCCGGTTCGACGTCTCCGCCCAGACCGCGAGCGGCCGCCATCCAACAACCCCGATTAACGACGGCCCGCGTTGGGCGCTTAAGCGCATCGACAAGGAGCTACTCGAGGAAGCTGCCTTAGTCCAGTCCTGGACCTGGGAGTCGGCGACGAACGGGCCCGTCGACGTCGAGGCGGTGGCGCTGTGGTTTCGCGGGGCGATGACGCAGATCTGCGACGCGTCCATGCCCCGCGTCCGCCAACAGTCCGCAAGGCGCCAGGTGTACTGGTGGACCGCAGAGATCGCGCGGCTGCGCGTCGAGTGCGTTGCGGTTCGCCGCCAGTACACTCGATACCGGAGGCGACGTCGACGGGATCCCGCCGAGGAGGACGCGCTGTATGAGGTGTACCGCGCGTCCAAGGAGACTCTGTGGCTGGCCATCGGCGACTCAAAGTCGCGTGCCAGGGAAGAGCTACTGGGGTCCCTGGATCGGGATCCGTGGGGGCGCCCCTACCGTTGGGCACGGGGCAAGCTGCGGGCCTGGGCGCCTCCACTTACCCAGACGATGCAACCCCAGTTGCTAGAGGCGGTAGTGTCGGCCCTCTTCCCTGAGCGAGCGGAACACGTTCCCCCGGCGATGGCTTCGCCCTCAGCCACAGACTCACCAGAAGAGGAGAGCACCGATGTCCCCGAGGTGACGCAAGCAGAGACGAGAGCGGCCGTGTCGCGACTCCGGGCCAAGAACACAGCGCCCGGACCCGACGGAGTTCCTGGTAGAGCTCTCGTCTTAGCTCTGAAGGAGCTAGAGCCCCAGCTGAGGGGGCTCTTCACGGCATGTCTCGAGCGGGGCCAGTTTCCCAGCGTGTGGAAGGAGGGGAGGCTGGTCCTGCTCAGGAAGGAGGGGCGCCCCGCGGACTCGCCGTCCGCGTATCGGCCCATAGTGTTGCTAGACGAGGCGGGCAAACTTTTTGAGCGTATTATCGCAGATCGCCTCGTCAGCCACTTGTGCAGGGAGGGGCCGAACCTAGACGAGAACCAGTTTGGGTTTCGTCGGGGGCGCTCCACCATAGATGCCATCATGCGCGTGAGGGCCCTGGCGGAGGAAACGGTGTCCCGGGGTGGGGTGGTGCTGGCGGTGTCCTTGGACATCTCCAACGCCTTCAATACCCTGCCCTGGAGTTGTATTCGGGAGGCGCTGCATTACCATCGTGTGCCTCCCTACCTCCGCCGTACAGTAGGGGCTTACCTGGAAGGTAGATGCGTCACCTATCGGGGACGTGACGGTGCCGGTCGGCGCCTCACGTCGTGCGGTGTCCCACAGGGATCGGTCCTGGGACCGCTCCTGTGGAACATCGGATACGACTGGGTGCTGAGAGGCGAACTCCCGTCGGGCGCCGACTTGACGTGTTACGCGGACGACACGCTCGTCACTGCCCGGGGGAGCTCGCACAGGGAAGCGACGTTGATAGCCACGGCTGCGGTGTCACAGGTGGTGAACCGCATCCGGCGCCTGGGCCTGGAGGTGGCCCTGAACAAGTCGGAGGCCATGGTGTTTCATAGCCCCCGACGCGCGCCGGCGCCGGGATCACACATCGTGGTCAGTGGGACCCGGATAGCTGTCGAGTCCACCATGAAGTACCTGGGATTGGTGCTCGACAGCCGTTGGGAATTCGGTCCCCACTTCCGGCGGCTGGCGCCCAAGCTGATGGGTGCAGCGGGCGCGCTTTCAACGTTGCTTCCCAACTTGGGGGGCCCGAGCGCCGCCTGTAGGCGGTTGTACGTGGGAATCGTGCGATCCATGGCCCTGTATGGGGCCCCTGTGTGGGCGCTCGACATGACGGCCAGTACTCTCGCCATTTTGCGAAAGCCGCAGAGGGCGATGGCCGTCAGAGTCGTCCGCGGGTATCGCACGATCTCCTACGAGGCGGCTTGCGTCCTGGCCGGATCCCCGCCCTGGGACCTAGAGGCGAAAGTACTCGCGTCATTATATCGATGGCGCGAGGAAGAGCGGGCACGGGGCTCGAGACCGGTGCAGCGTCAGATCGCGCGGCGCCGAGAGGAGCTCCGTCAGGTCCTGGTGGCGGAATGGCGGCAGAGGCTTCTGCGCCCTACCGCCGGCCTCGCTACCGTCGAGGCGATCCGGCCAGTACTCGACGACTGGCTCGGGAGAAGGCATGGCTCCCTGTCGTTCAGGGTGACACAGGTATTGTCGGGGCACGGTTGCTTCGGCAAGTACCTGTGTCGCATAGACAGGGAGCCGGACGCTCGGTGCCACCACTGCGTCCATTGTGGGGAGGACACGGCGCAACACACGCTCGCCGAGTGTGTGGCTTGGGAGGAGCAGCGCCGTGCCCTCACATCAGAAGTAGGAGGCGATCTGTCGCTGCCGGCCGTGGTTCGTAGTATGGTCGGTAGCGCAGAGTCGTGGGACGCGGTGGTGTCCTTCTGCGAGGACGTGATGTCGCAGAAGGAAGCTGCGGAACGGGAGAGGGAGATCTCCACTCCCTTCCCAGGCCGCAGAAGACGCACCGGGCGCAGAAGAAGAGCGGATAACGCCCTCTTCCGCCCCCCATGAATGGGTCCAGGGGCGACGGACTTGGGGAAGTCCCCGCCCCCTATCCGATGGGCCCGAGGCGGAGGCGCGCGCGGTGTCTACGCGCGCCTCTAAGAGGATGCACGGGGTAGTCGAACACCTCACTACCCCGTGCTAGAGACGAGGCCCGGACAGATTGGGCCAGCACTAGTGTGGGGCTGCGGAAGAATGTGGATTCCCGCGGCCCCGCGCGCACGTGCGAGGAGACACCGGGGTGGTTTTAGCCGGTAAGAGTCCGGCACGCCCCTCCGCCTCTCCCCAGGCGGAGGAAGTCCATGAGGATTTCCCCCCGTAAAAAAAAAAAAAAAAAAAAAAAAAAAAGGTTAGGTTAGGTTTGGTTGGTGGATGTGGCGGTTGTCGCCGAGCCGTACTCTGTCCCTGGCAGCTGGCTGGGTGACGATAGCGGTTCGGTTGCACTGGTGACGCGGTCTTCCTCGGACTCCCCTCCTCTCTCGCTCTTAGAGAGGGGACCGGGATACGTGGCCGCCGCGTGGGGAGACATAGCCCTCGTAGGGGTGTATTTCTCCCCAAACCGCCCTCTCTCGGAGTTCGAGCACTACCTCGACGGTCTCACCAGGGTGGCAGGTAGAGTGGCGCAGCGGCGGGTGCTTGTCGTAGGCGACTTCAACGCCAAGTCGGTGACATGGGGCAACCCGACCACCGATGCACGAGGACGCGAGGTGGAGACCTGGTCCGTCTCATCCGGACTGTCCCTCCTAAACAGAGGCACAGTCCACACCTGCGTGCGGCGGGAGGGGGGCTCCATCGTTGATCTCGCCTTTGCCTCCCCTTCTTTGGCGGCTTGTGTAGTGGACTGGCGGGTGGAGCTTTTGGAGACGTTGGCCGACCACCGATACGTGCGGTTTGACATCTCCACCCAGGACTATCCTGGGGCGCGCGGTGGTCGGTCACACTTCCCGCGGTGGGCGCTCACCCGCCTGGACCGGGAGGCCGCAGCGGAGGCGGCGTTCGTCCAAGACTGGCTGTCGTCTCCTGTCGACGTACACGATGTGGATGCCACGGCAGTCCAGTTGAGGGACTCCCTGACCGAGGTGTGCAATTCTAGCATGCCCCGGTCTCACCGTCGGCCTCCTCGACGTGCGGTTTACTGGTGGTCGGAGGAGCTGACACGGCTGCGGGCCGCCTGTGTGGCAGCCAGGCGGGCCTATACCAGGAGCCGGCGGCGGCGTAACCGCGACCTCGAAAACGAGGACCGCCTCTACGCGGCCTATAAAGACGCCAAGTCGTCGCTGACGGCACAAATGGGCGCCGCTCAGGATCGTGCGAGGGAGGAGATGGCTGAGGGCCTAGACGCCGATCCCTTTGGGAGGCCGTACAGGGCGGCGCGCAACAAACTGCGCCCGTACGGCCCTCCATTGTCTGAGACCCTCGAGCCGACATTGCTGGATGGGGTGGTCCAGTCCCTGTTTCCGCGCAGGGATATCAACTTCACTCCACCAGTGATGAGCGCTCCCCAGGGTGTGTTCTCACCGACCGAGGAGGAGATCCCTCCAGTGACGGAGGATGAGTTCGAGAGGGCGACTCACTGTCTCCGGGGGAAAAAGACGGCTCCAGGTCCGGACGGCGTCCCCGCAAAGGTGGTGGCCATTGCCGCGTCTCAGATGGGGGAAAGGTTTCGGGACCTGTTCAGTTCTTGCCTGACGTGTGGGAGGTTCCCGAAAGCTTGGAAGGAGGGCCAATTGTGCCTTCTTCGGAAGGAAGGGCGGCCGGTGGATTCCCCATCGGCATACCGACCCATCGTCTTGCTGGATGAGGTCGGTAAAATGTTCGAGCGGATCCTCGCCGCCCGCATCAACAAGCACCTGTGCACAATTGGCCCGGACCTGTCGGACGCCCAGTTCGGCTTTCGAGCTGAACGCTCGACTGTCGACGCCCTGTCCCGACTCAAGGGGCAGGCGAGGGAGGCGATGGATGCGGGGGATGGATTGTTGGCTGTGTCATTCGACATATCCAACGCCTTCAACTCCATTCCCCACTCCACCATTCTTGAGGCGCTCCGCTTTCACGGGGTGCCTCCTTATTTGCGGGATCTCTTGGCGGACTACCTGAGGGACCGCACTGTCCTTCTGGTGGACAAGTCTGGCCAGCTGCGAAGGTACCGCGTCGAGTCCGGTGTTCCACAGGGCTCTGTTCTAGGACCACTCCTGTGGAACATCGGGTTCGACTGGCTCTTGCGGGGCAACCTCCCCCGTGGCACGTCTGTCATCTGCTATGCAGACGACACGCTCCTCACTGCCCGGGGGAGAAATTTCGGAGAGGCGGCCAGCTTGGCTTCGGCGGGTGGTTCAAGGGTGGTAGAGAGGGTCTCCCGCCTAGGGCTGACGGTGGCGCTGCACAAGACCGAGGCAGTGTTCTTCCACGGGTCCCGGCAACGCCAACCGCCTGACGCGCACATTCACGTGGAGGGTGTCCGCATTGGGGTGCAGGCCCAGATGAAGTACCTGGGCCTAGTCCTCGATAGCAAGTGGCGCTTCAGCGCGCATTTCAGTGGGCTATCGACACGCCTATTGAGGACTGCGGGCGCCCTCTCGTGGCTCCTCCCTAACCTCGGGAGACCTGGCGACCAGTGCCGGCGTCTATACGCCGGCATTCTGAAGAGCATGGCCCTATACGGGGCACCTATCTGGGCGGACTCACTGTGCAGACGGGAGAACGTCGCCGCCATCCGCAGGCCACAAAGGGCCATTGCACAGCGGGTGGCGAGGGCATATCGCACAGTGGGTTTCGCAGCGGCGTGCGCTCTGGCGGGTACCCCTCCTTGGGAGCTCGAGGCATGGGTGCTCGCCAGAGTGTACGACTGGACGGCGGAGCAGAGGGCGCTCAACCGGTCCCCGGCCCTTGGGGAACGGGAAAATGTGCGGGAAGAGGTGAGGGAGGCCATCACTCGGCACTGGGCTGAGGAACTCGCCTCCGCAGAGTTTGGTCGCCGGACGTTGGACGCCATCGGGCCCGTCCTGATCGACTGGCTCGATCGGCAGCACGGCTGCCTGTCGTTTCGCTTGGTGCAGGTCCTGTCCGGGCATGGTTGCTTCGGATCGTACCTGCACCGAATAGGGAGGGAAGAGTCGCCACAATGCCACCACTGTGGCGCCGCGGTGGACTCTGCAGAGCATACCTTAGAGGTGTGCCCATCGTGGGACGAACCCCGCCGCGCCCTGGTGGCAGCGGTCGGGAACGACCTCTCGCTCCCCAGCGTCATAACATCCATGCTGGGGAGTGAGGAGGCATGGGCAGCGGTGGCCTCCTTCTGTGAGGACGTCATGTCACAGAAGGAGGCGGCGGAGCGCATGCGGGAAGAAGATCCTCTCGCAGCGCCGCTCCGCCAGCGAAGAAGGGGCGGACGAAGACGGCGTACACAACGTCCGTCGTCACCTGCTCCAGGGGGTGATCAGCGGGCGACAAGCGCGGGGGCGCAAGCGCCAGCATCGCACGTATCACCCGTGCTCCAGCCATCATAAAGGCTCCTCCCTAGCAGGGGGGAATTGAGGGGCCTGCCGTGAGGCGGGCAGTCGCCGGTGGGGGCCTGGACGACATGGATTCCCAGACCCCCTCCACTCAGGCGAGGCCGGAGTGCCACTGGGTTTTTTAGTGGGTATACCGGGAACGACTTTACCGGGGAGTCCCACATAACCCTCTCCCGTCCCCCGACGGGAAGGGTATGCGTAATAGCATTTTTCCCAGTGCCGCAAAAAAAAAAAAAAAAAAAAAAAAAAAAAAAGGTTAGGTTAGGTTAGGTTAGGTTTATAAAAACAAAAGAAAACAATACAAAATGATAAAAATACAAAAAAAAAAAAAAAAAAAAAAAAAAAAAAAAAAAAAAAAAAAAAAAAAAAAAAAAAAAAAAAAAAAAATTGTTTGTAAATACCGAACAGCGGGCGGTATATCCTGCACCGGAGGCGTCTGCGGGCCTCGGGAGGACCAAATACCCTCCCAAAAAGAGCGGCCGTATCGCCTTGGGGAAGCGATGTGCGTACCCCCCCATATCGTAAATTAAATGTATGATGTCGGACAATAACGAGTATGTTTTGTCATGCGACCCGGTTGACGCCCGGCGCTCGCAGGTACCCGGGCCTGCGAGTGGTAAATTAGCTACCGACGGACGCGCAGGGGTAGGCGACCAGGCCCCTGTTGCCGATAATGCTACTGGTAGCAAGATCTTGGACGTCAGAGTCAATCTCGTCGATGTTCGAGGGTCGCGTGGATCGTCGTCCGTTAGGAAGCGTCCACACGACCCTGCTCTGGTGGGAGATGGGTCAGTGGGTCTGTCCTCAGATGAGGAAGGCCTGCTGGCTCCGAAGCTGCCGACCGCGAGGAGAGGTCGGCAGGTTTCAAAGGGGGTGACTGCTTCGCGGCCGCGTAGGGATGCCCAAGGGAGGTTTTTGCGCTCCAATACCCCGGCGGCCAGCGAAGCAGAAAGTGACATGGGGGTCACCTCAGAGGACCCTGGTGGCGAGAGCTGTGCCTCGCTTGGGAGCTCCAAGGCGGAGCTCAATGCCACCAGGAGGGAGCAGCGCAAAGCCGTCGCGGCCGACGAAGTGTCGGAGATGGCCCGACGTGCACGCGAGCGACGCGCTGCTCTAGCGGCAGAAGGGGAGCCATCCGCAGTGGCATTGAGTCAGCTGGCCTTGGACGGGGTGGACTTGGTCCTGAAGGTTGCCACCAAATCTGGCAGCCTGAAGGGCACATTCACCCGCGGTCTGAAGGAGGCTGCCGCGGACATCAAGGAGGCGGTTGGCACCCTCCTCAACAGGACGGCCTCAGACGAGGTCGCGAAGTTGCAGGAGGAGAACTGCCGCCTCCGTAATGATTTGGAGGACCTCCGGCGGCAAGTCGCTGCGCTGAGCGAGCAGCAGCAGCGACGCACGTCCACCGAAGCCGCACCCGTGGTGGCCCCGGCTCCCGCACTGAGACCGGCAAGCGCTCGTACCGATGACGAGGTCGAGCGCATTGTCCGACTTTGCTTGCTCCAGTGCGGGAGCATGATGAACGCTCGTATTGAGGCGATTTCTCGGCGCCTCCCTGCGGAAATCATCCGTCCGCCTCTAGCCGCCGATGCGCGGCGGAGGACTGAGGAGCCGCCGAGACCTGCGCCTCGCAAGGGGAAGCCCGCGGAGGGTGCTAAAAAGCCCGTGGAGGGAACTCCCCCGAGCGATCAGCCCACGACTGCCGGGTCTAAGGGTGAGACCTGGGCGACAGTCGTGGGCCGCAAGAAGGCCCGCAAAGCCGCTAAGGCGGCCTCAGCAGTGGCACGCGCCCCCGGCCGAACCGCAAAGGCGGTTGCTCAGCCTGCGCGGCGGACTGCCAAAGGTGGTCGCAAAGGACCGACGCTGCATGCTCCGCGTTCCGAAGCTGTGACGCTCACGCTACAGCCAGGAGCGGCGGAGCGCGGCGTAACGTACGCGTCGGTCATCGCCGAGGCCAAGGCCAGGATCAAACTGTCGGATCTTGGCCTTCAGTCCGTCGCCCTCAGGCAAGCTGCCACGGGTGCGCGGCTGTTTGAGGTGGCCGGTGCTGCGAGCGGCAGTGCCGAAAAGGCGGACGCTCTGGCCGCCAAACTGAGGGAGGTCCTCAACCCTGAGGATGTCCGGGTCTCCAGGCCAATGAAAACCGCAGAGGTGCGGATCGCTGGCCTGGATGATTCCGTGACCTCTGAAGAGGTGGTGGCGGCCGTTGCCCGAAGCGGTGAGTGTCCGCCGGACAAGGTGCGGGCCGGCGACATACGCGCCGACGCTACCGGACTCGGCGTAGTCTGGGTTCGGTGCCCTGTAGCGTCGGCGAAGAAGATCGCCGATAGTGGCAGATTGCTGGTGGGCTGGGTTGCAGCGAGGGTCAAACTCCTGCAGCCCCGAGCTTTGCGGTGCTTCCGGTGCCTGGAAAAGGGGCACGTCCGGGCGAAGTGCACCGCCGAGGTTGACCGCAGCGACCTTTGCTACCGCTGCGGTCAGCCTGGCCACAAGGCGGCCCAGTGTTCCGCGGCGCTCAACTGCAGCTTGTGTTCGGCTGCGGGGAAGCCAGCGGGACACAAAGTGGGCGGAGGGGCCTGTGGTGCGCCTGCCAGCAAGACCAAGGCCAAAAAGAAAAAGAAGAGGGGCACTCAGCCTGCCGGGGAGATCTCGACCCCCCCGCAGGCCAGTAGCTCCGCGGCCGACTCCCGGCCCAGGACCGTTGCCGAGGGAATGGAATGTCAATAATGGCACAACTCCATTTCCTCCAGGGCAACATCAACCACTGTGCCAGAGCTCAGGATCTCCTACTCCAGAGCATGGCAGAGTGGTCGATCAACGTGGCTGTGGTCGCCGAACCGTATTTCATCCCCGCCCGTGACAACTGGTTGGGGTGCGCTGACGGTTTGGTGGCCATTATTGGCGAGACTCTGATCGACCCGTCTCGGGGCCGCGGCTGGGTTGCTGCGGTCTCGGGCGGTATCGTCGTTGTGGGGGCGTATTTCTCCCCCAACAAGAGTCTCGCCGACTTTGAGGGTTTCCTTGTCGAGTTGGGCGCCGTCGTAGGCCGCCATCACCCTCGTCCCGTTCTGGTGCTTGGGGATCTCAACGCCAAGTCATCGGCGTGGGGATCTCCGGTCACTGACCCTCGGGGCGAGGTGCTGGAAGAGTGGGCGGTGACGACCGGTCTGGTCGTCCTAAATCGGGGTTCGGAATTTACGTGCGTGCGGCAGCGGGGCGGTTCGATAGTGGACGTCTCGTTCGCTAGCCCCTCTGTCGCCAGCCGAGTCCGCGACTGGCGTGTCGCCGTGGAGGTGGAGACGTTGTCGGACCATCGGTATATCCGGTTCGACGTCTCCGCCCAGACCGCGAGCGGCCGCCATCCAACAACCCCGATTAACGACGGCCCGCGTTGGGCGCTTAAGCGCATCGACAAGGAGCTACTCGAGGAAGCTGCCTTAGTCCAGTCCTGGACCTGGGAGTCGGCGACGAACGGACCCGTCGACGTCGAGGCGGTGGCGCTGTGGTTTCGCGGGGCGATGACGCAGATCTGCGACGCGTCCATGCCCCGCGTCCGCCAACAGTCCGCAAGGCGCCAGGTGTACTGGTGGACCGCAGAGATCGCGCGGCTGCGCGTCGAGTGCGTTGCGGTTCGCCGCCAGTACACTCGATACCGGAGGCGACGTCGACGGGATCCCGCCGAGGAGGACGCGCTGTATGAGGTGTACCGCGCGTCCAAGGAGACTCTGTGGCTGGCCATCGGCGACTCAAAGTCGCGTGCCAGGGAAGAGCTACTGGGGTCCCTGGATCGGGATCCGTGGGGGCGCCCCTACCGTTGGGCACGGGGCAAGCTGCGGGCCTGGGCGCCTCCACTTACCCAGACGATGCAACCCCAGTTGCTAGAGGCGGTAGTGTCGGCCCTCTTCCCTGAGCGAGCGGGACACGTTCCCCCGGCGATGGCTTCGCCCTCAGCCACAGACTCTCCAGAAGAGGAGAGCACCGATGTCCCCGAGGTGACGCAAGCAGAGACGAGAGCGGCCGTGTCGCGACTCCGGGCCAAGAACACAGCGCCCGGACCCGACGGAGTTCCTGGTCGAGCTCTCGTCTTAGCTCTGAAGGAGCTAGAGCCCCAGCTGAGGGGGCTCTTCACGGCATGTCTCGAGCGGGGCCAGTTTCCCAGTGTGTGGAAGGAGGGGAGGCTGGTCCTGCTCAAGAAGGAGGGGCGCCCCGCGGACTCGCCGTCCGCGTATCGGCCCATAGTGTTGCTAGACGAGGCGGGCAAACTTTTTGAGCGTATTATCGCAGATCGCCTCGTCAGCCACTTGTGCAGGGAGGGGCCGAACCTAGACGAGAACCAGTTTGGGTTTCGTCGGGGGCGCTCCACCATAGATGCAATCATGCGCGTGAGGGCCCTGGCGGAGGAAACGGTGTCCCGGGGTGGGGTTGTGCTGGCGGTGTCCTTGGACATCTCCAACGCCTTCAATACCCTGCCCTGGAGTTGTATTCGGGAGGCGCTGCATTACCATCGTGTGCCTCCCTACCTCCGCCGTACAGTAGGGGCTTACCTGGAAGGTAGATGCGTCACCTATCGGGGACGTGACGGTGCCGGTCGGCGCCTCACGTCGTGCGGTGTCCCACAGGGATCGGTCCTGGGACCGCTCCTGTGGAACATCGGATACGACTGGGTGCTGAGAGGCGAACTCCCGTCGGGCGCCGACTTGACGTGTTACGCGGACGACACGCTTGTCACTGCCCGGGGGAGCTCGCACAGGGAAGCGACGTTGATAGCCACGGCTGCGGTGTCACAGGTGGTGAACCGCATCCGGCGCCTGGGCCTGGAGGTGGCCCTGAACAAGTCGGAGGCCATGGTGTTTCATGGCCCCCGACGCGCGCCGGCGCCGGGATCACACATCGTGGTCAGTGGGGCCCGGATAGCTGTCGAGTCCACCATGAAGTACCTGGGATTGGTGCTCGACAGCCGTTGGGAATTCGGTCCCCACTTCCGGCGGCTGGCGCCCAAGCTGATGGGTGCAGCGGGCGCGCTTTCAACGTTGCTTCCCAACTTGGGGGGCCCGAGCGCCGCCTGTAGGCGGTTGTATGTGGGAATCGTGCGATCCATGGCCCTCTATGGGGCCCCTGTGTGGGCGCTCGACATGACGGCCAGTACTCTCGCCATTCTGCGGAAGCCGCAGAGGGCGATGGCCGTCAGAGTCGTCCGCGGGTATCGCACGATCTCCTACGAGGCGGCTTGCGTCCTGGCCGGATCCCCGCCCTGGGACCTAGAGGCGAAAGTACTCGCGTCATTATATCGATGGCGCGAGGAAGAGCGGGCACGGGGCTCGAGACCGGTGCAGCGGCAGATCGCGCGGCGCCGAGAGGAGCTCCGTCAGGTCCTGGTGGCGGAATGGCGGCAGAGGCTTCTGCGCCCTACCGCCGGCCTCGCTACCGTCGAGGCGATCCGGCCAGTACTCGACGACTGGCTCGGGAGAAGGCATGGCTCCCTGTCGTTCAGGGTGACACAGGTATTGTCGGGGCACGGTTGCTTCGGCAAGTACCTGTGTCGCATAGACAGGGAGCCGGACGCTCGGTGCCACCACTGCGTCCATTGTGGGGAGGACACGGCGCAACACACGCTCGCCGAGTGTGTGGCTTGGGAGGAGCAGCGCCGTGCCCTCACATCAGAAGTAGGAGGCGATCTGTCGCTGCCGGCCGTGGTTCGTAGTATGGTCGGTAGCGCAGAGTCGTGGGACGCGGTGGTGTCCTTCTGCGAGGACGTGATGTCGCAGAAGGAAGCTGCGGAACGGGAGAGGGAGATCTCCACTCCCTTCCCAGGCCGCAGAAGACGCACCGGGCGCAGAAGAAGGGCGGATAACGCCCTCTTCCGCCCCCCATGAATGGGTCCAGGGGCGACGGACTTGGGGAAGTCCCCGCCCCCTATCCGATGGACCCGAGGCGAAGGCGCGCGCGGTGTCTACGCGCGCCTCTAAGAGGATGCACGGGGTAGTCGAACACCTCACTACCCCGTGCTAGAGACGAGGCCCGGACAGACCGGGCCAGCACTAGTGTGGGGCTGCGGAAGAATGTGGATTCCCGCGGCCCCGCGCGCACGTGCGAGAAGACACCGGGGTGGTTTTAGCCGGTAAGAGTCCGGCACGCCCCTCCGCCTCTCCCCAGGCGGAGGAAGTCCATGAGGATTTCCCCCCGTAAAAAAAAAAAAAAAAAAAAAAAAAAAGGTTAGGTTAGGTTAGGTTGGGGTGGGGGTCCCCCCACAGCGTTGACTTCCTCGTAGTGACCCCTGGGCAACGTCGCGCCTGACCACCGTAACGGAGTGGCAGGCCGGCGGCTAACGAACGCTGTGAATCGCTTGCTTTAATTGTCGTGAGCTTCCGATATTGTTGGTGGCAATGCCACAACCACTGAGGGACGCCTCCGGGCGTTTTCTCCCCAAAGGCCCTTCTCAGGGCCAACCCAAAGGCCCTTCTCAGGGCCAACCAAAAGGCCCTTCTCAGGGCCAAACTAAATCCCGGGATGCTTCGGCATCAGAGACCAGCCGCGCACCATCTGCGGCGAGTCTAGCACGTGGTAGTGACATCGTGTCGGACTTTTCCGACAACGAGTCGATTTTGAGTGGCACGACTTGCGGTTCCACACGCCAGTCAAGAAAGCGGGCCTTCCTTAGGCAGGACTCCAGAGGCTCTCCGGACCAAACGGAGAAGCCTGCGAAGCGGGCGGTGATTCAGGCTGACTTGGAAGAGAGGATCTCTTCCAACGAACAACGTGCGAGAACCACCAGAGCCAAGGCTGGCTACGGCGCCTCCAGCGTCCTCTACGCGGACCACTCCGTAGAGGAAATGGAGCGCATGGCTCTGGAGGATCAGCAGGAGATTCTGGAGGTGGCCTCCAAGTCCTCCAATTTGAAGGGGACCTTCCAGAAGGCCCTGAAATGCCGGGCAGCGAGCTTGCTCGGCATCGTCAAGGAGTTGGCACAGCGCACCACCTCCGACGAAACGCGGCAACTGCAGGCGAAAGTGGATCGCCTGCAAAAAGAGGTGTCGGCGCTGCACGCGCGCGTTGCCGAGCTCATGGCCCGGCCTGAGGGGACATCGGAAGGTCCAGCGTCGATGCCCGCCCCCTCCAACCTTGAGGAAATCATCCGCAAGGTCGTAATGGAGGAGAGGGCCTTCACCAGGGCCTGCTTCGCAGGAATAGAGGACCGGCTACTTCCGGAGAAGCGGCTTCGCCCTCCACTTGCGGCGGATAAGGTATCCGAGAGGACCCCTAGCGCACCGGGTCCTTCAACGGCCCCAGCCCAGCGGGAGTCCAAGGGCAAGGGAAAGGGTAAGGGGAAGAAGACCACCCCGGCCGCCCCGACTGCCCAGACGGTCCCTCAGGACCTTCCGAGGGAGGACCCACTGCTGCCCTCCACCACCCCTTCCAACCAGCCGTGGGTGAAGGTGGTGTCGAAGAAGCGGAAGGGGAAGAAGAAAGTGGCCCCCAAGCCTCCTGCAGCCAAACCTGCAGCCGCAGCGGAGAAGAGGAAGAAACTCCCTCTTCCTCCGAAATCCGCAGCCGTAGTGGTCACGCTGACCCCTGAAGCAGAGGAGCGAGGGGAGACGTACGAGTCCGTACTACGACGGGCTCGCACTAACGTCGACCCTACGCAACTCGGGGCGGGCAGGGTCACGTGCCGAAGGACCCAAACGGGGGCTCGTATCTTTGAGTTCTCCGGGGCTCAAGGCGGCACCAAGGCGGACCTCTTTGCCTCGAAATTGAGAGAGGCTGTCGCGGACACGGCCAAGGTCGTGAGGCCGGTCAAATGTGTGGCACTCGAGGTGACCGATCTCGACGACTCGGTCACGCAAGAAGAGGTGGTAGCCGCGGTTGCGGCGGTGGGAGGCTGCGCCGTCGAGTTGGTCAAGGGTCGCACCATCAGACCAGGCCGCGGGGGTATGGGCACGATGCGTTTGGAGTGCCCCATCGCAAGTGCCAAGGCAGTCCTCGCCAAGGGTCGCCTGCCAGTGGGGCTTAGCTCGGGTGGGGTCCGAGCGCTTGAGGACGAGCCGATGCGCTGTTTCAAGTGCTTCGGCATCGGCCACACCCGGGCTCTCTGTCCGTCATCTGCCGAGCGCAAGGAGCTCTGCTTCCGCTGCGGAAAAGAGGGGCACAGGTCGGCCACCTGCAAGGCAACTGCTCCGCATTGCGTCGTGTGTGCGGCCAATGGTCGTCCAGCCGACCATGTGATGACGGGCAGGAAGTGCCGCCCACCCACAAAGAAGGGCAAAGTCCAGGCGCCACAGCGACCTGCCACTGCTGCCGCCGTCACTGAAACCCCAGTTCCAGTGCCGGCCTCCGAGGGAAGTGCCATGAACACCGACTAATGGCTGGACATCGTCGACGTGTTCTACAGGCAAACACCAACCACTGCAGAGCGGCCCAGGACCTGCTGGTCCAAACCCTTGCGGAGTGGTTGGTGGACGTGGCGGTTGTCGCCGAGCCGTACTCTGTCCCTGGCAGCTGGCTGGGTGACGATAGCGGTTCGGTTGCACTGGTGACGCGGTCTTCCACGGACTCCCCTCCCCTCTCGCTCTTAGAGAGGGGACCGGGATACGTGGCCGCCGCGTGGGGAGACATAGCCCTCGTAGGGGTGTATTTCTCCCCAAACCGCCCTCTCTCGGAGTTCGAGAACTTCCTGGACCTTCTCGGCAGTGTGGCAGATAGAGTGGCGCAGCGGCGGGTCCTTGTCGTGGGCGACTTTAACGCCAAGTCAGTGTCATGGGGCAACCCGACCACCGATGCACGAGGACGCGAGGTGGAGACCTGGTCCGTCTCATCCGGACTGTCCCTTCTAAACAGAGGCACAGTCCACACCTGCGTGCGGCGGGAGGGGGGCTCCATCGTGGACCTCGCCTTCGCCTCCCCTTCTTTGGCGGCCTGCGTAGTAGACTGGCGGGTGGAGCGGGTGGAGACTTTGTCTGACCACCGATATGTGCGGTTCGACATCTCCACCCAGGGCTCTCCTAGGGCGCGCGAGGTTCGGTCGCATTTCCCGCGGTGGGCGCTTACCCGCCTGGACCGGGAAGCTGCAGCGGAGGCGGCGTTCGTCCAGGACTGGCTGTCGCCACCTGTCGACGTCCACGATGTGGATGCCACGGCAGCCCAGTTGAGGGACTCCCTGACCGAGGTTTGCAACTCTTGCATGCCTCGGTCCCACCGTCCACCTCCTCGACGCGCCGTTTACTGGTGGTCAGAGGAATTGGTGGAGCTACGGACCGCATGTGTGAGAGCCAGGCGGGCCTACACCAGGAGCCGGCGGCGGCGTAACCGAGACCTCGTCAATGAGGATCGCCTTTACGCAGCCTACGTGGAGGCAAAGAGGGAGCTGACGGCCCGAATGGGCTCAGCACAGGATCGCGCGAGGGAGGAGATGGCCGAGGGCCTAGACGCTGATCCCTTTGGTAGGCCGTACAGGGCGGCGCGCAACAAACTGCGCCCGTACGGCCCCCCAGTGTCCGAGACCCTCGAGCCGTCGTTGCTGGAGGAGGTAGTCCAGTCCCTGTTTCCGCGCAGGGACAGCAACTTCGCTCCGCCTGTGATGAGCGCCCCACGGGTTATGGCTCCATCGGTCGAGGAGGAAGTCGATCCAGTGACGGTTGATGAGTTGGAGAGGGCAGCGTTCTGCCTCCGGGGGAAGAAGACAGCCCCAGGTCCGGACGGCGTCCCCGCAAAAGTGGTGGCCATCACCGCCTTCCAGATGGGGGAAAGATTTCGGGACCTCTTCAGTGCGTGTCTGACGCGTAAGAGGTTCCCGAAGCCATGGAAGGAGGGCCAATTGTGCCTCCTTCGGAAGGAAGGGCGGCCGGTTGACTCCCCATCGGCATACCGACCCATCGTCTTGCTGGATGAGGTCGGCAAAATGTTCGAGCGGATCATCGCCGCCCGCATCAACAAACACTTGAGCACAATTGGCCCGGACCTGTCGGACGCACAGTTCGGCTTTCGAGCTGAACGCTCGACTGTCGACGCCCTCTCCCGACTCAAGGGGCAGGCGAGGGAGGCGATGGATGCGGGGGATGGATTGTTGGCGGTGTCATTCGACATATCCAACGCCTTCAACTCCATTCCCCACTCCACCATTCTTGAGGCGCTCCGCTTTCACGGGGTGCCTCCTTATTTGCGGGAGCTCTTGGCGGACTACCTGCGGGACCGCACTGTCCTTCTGGTGGACAAGTCTGGCCAGCTGCGAAGGTACCGCGTCGAGTCCGGTGTTCCGCAGGGCTCTGTTCTAGGACCACTCCTGTGGAACATCGGGTTCGACTGGCTCTTGCGGGGCAACCTCCCCCGTGGCACGTCTGTCATCTGCTATGCAGACGACACGCTCCTCACTGCCCGGGGGAGAAATTTCGGAGAGGCGGCCAGCTTGGCTTCGGCGGGTGGTTCAAGGGTGGTAGAGAGGGTCTCCCGCCTAGGGCTGACGGTGGCGCTGCACAAGACCGAGGCAGTGTTCTTCCACGGGTCCCGGCAACGCCAACCGCCTGACGCGCACATTCACGTGGAGGGTGTCCGCATTGGGGTGCAGGCCCAGATGAAGTACCTGGGCCTAGTCCTCGATAGCAAGTGGCGCTTCAGCGCGCATTTCAGTGGGCTATCGACACGCCTATTGAGGACTGCGGGCGCCCTCTCGTGGCTCCTCCCTAACCTCGGGAGACCTGGCGACCAGTGCCGGCGTCTATACGCCGGCATTCTGAAGAGCATGGCCCTATACGGGGCACCAATCTGGGCGGACTCACTGTGCAGACGGGAGAACGTCGCCGCCATCCGCAGGCCACAAAGGGCCATTGCACAGCGGGTGGCGAGGGCATATCGCACAGTGGGTTTCGCAGCGGCGTGCGCTCTGGCGGGTACCCCTCCTTGGGAGCTCGAGGCATGGGTGCTCGCCAGAGTGTACGACTGGACGGCGGAGCAGAGGGCGCTCAACCGGTCCCCGGCCCTTGGGGAACGGGAAAATGTGCGGGAAGAGGTGAGGGAGGCCATCACTCGGCACTGGGCTGAGGAACTCGCCTCCGCAGAGTTTGGTCGCCGGACGTTGGACGCCATCGGGCCCGTCCTGATCGACTGGCTCGATCGGCAGCACGGCTGCCTGTCGTTTCGCTTGGTGCAGGTCCTGTCCGGGCATGGTTGCTTCGGATCGTACCTGCACCGAATAGGGAGGGAGGAGTCGCCACAATGCCACCACTGTGGCGCCGTGGTGGACTCTGCAGAGCATACCTTAGAGGTGTGCCCATCGTGGGACGAACCCCGCCGCGCCCTGGTGGCAGCGGTCGGGAACGACCTCTCGCTCCCCAGCGTCATAACATCCATGCTGGGGAGTGAGGAGGCATGGGCAGCGGTGGCCTCCTTCTGTGAGGACGTCATGTCACAGAAGGAGGCGGCGGAGCGCATGCGGGAAGAAGATCCTCTCGCAGCGCCGCTCCGCCAGCGAAGAAGGGGCGGACGAAGACGGCGTACACAACGTCCGTCGTCACCTGCTCCAGGGGGTGATCAGCGGGCGACAAGCGCGGGGGCGCAAGCGCCAGCATCGCACGCATCACCCGTGCTCCGGCCATCATAAAGGCTCCTCCCTAGGGGGGAATTGAGGGGCCTGCCATGAGGCGGGCAGTCGCCGGTGGGGGACTGGACGTCATGGATTCCCAGACCCCCTCCACTCAGGCGAGGCCGGAGTGCCACTGGGTTTTTAGTGGGTATACCGGGAACGACTTTACCGGGGAGTCCCACATAACCCTCTCCCGTCCCCCGACGGGAAGGGTATGCGTAATAGCATTTTTCCCAGTGCCGCAAAAAAAAAAAAAAAAAAAAAAAAAAAAAGGTTAGGTTGGGGTGCAGGGCAGGAAACCTCCTCGTGCGCTCGGTGGCTGCTGGTCCCTTCTGGATACGTCCGGGGGGAAGAGCAGTCGCTAGGCCGGTGCACCCTGGGTACGGACAATAATCTCTTCGCGGGGGGGGCGGGGAAAGAGGAGATTGTTGTCCGTGGCGAATTTCTGCCGGAGCGGAGGAGTCGCTCCCGAGGGCTCCCTATCTGCGCTCTGCAGCTGCAGAGTGCACGAGTAGGGAGCGAGGTGGGGAAGACTGCGGGCCGTTGTACAGTCCGCCGTCTACGGGTCTCCGCGGTGTGTACATCGCGGGGACCGAGGTGGGAAAGACCGTGGGTTGCTCCTCAACCCGCGGTCTATGGGCATCGTGGCGAGGTTTTGAGTCACGGTGCCGGGTGGAGGGTAGGATTAGTTAGTTTTTAGGTTAGGTTAGGAAAAAAAATAAAAAATAAAAAAAAAAAAACAAAGAGAAAATTATACAAAATATAAAAACAAAAGAAAACAATACAAAATGATAAAAATACAAAAAAAAAAAAAAAAAAAAAAAAAAAAAAAAAAAAAAAAAAAAAAAAAAAAAAAATTGTTTGTAAATACCGAACAGCGGGCGGTATATCCTGCACCGGAGGCGTCTGCGGGCCTCGGGAGGACCAAATACCCTCCCAAAAAGAGCGGCCGTATCGCCTTGGGGAAGCGATGTGCGTACCCCCCCATATCGTAAATTAAATGTATGATGTCGGACAATAACGAGTATGTTTTGTCATGCGACCCGGTTGACGCCCGGCGCTCGCAGGTACCCGGGCCTGCGAGTGGTAAATTAGCTACCGACGGACGCGCAGGGGTAGGCGACCAGGCCCCTGTTGCCGATAATGCTACTGGTAGCAAGATCTTGGACGTCAGAGTCAATCTCGTCGATGTTCGAGGGTCGCGTGGATCGTCGTCCGTTAGGAAGCGTCCACACGACCCTGCTCTGGTGGGAGATGGGTCAGTGGGTCTGTCCTCAGACGAGGAAGGCCTGCTGGCTCCGAAGCTGCCGACCGCGAGGAGAGGTCGGCAGGTTTCAAAGGGGGTGACTGCTTCGCGGCCGCGTAGGGATGCCCAAGGGAGGTTTTTGCGCTCCAATACCCCGGCGGCCAGCGAAGCAGAAAGTGACATGGGGGTCACCTCAGAGGACCCTGGTGGCGAGAGCTGTGCCTCGCTTGGGAGCTCCAAGGCGGAGCTCAATGCCACCAGGAGGGAGCAGCGCAAAGCCGTCGCGGCCGACGAAGTGTCGGAGATGGCCCGACGTGCACGCGAGCGACGCGCTGCTCTAGCGGCAGAAGGGGAGCCATCCGCAGTGGCATTGAGTCAGCTGGCCTTGGACGGGGTGGACTTGGTCCTGAAGGTTGCCACCAAATCTGGCAGCCTGAAGGGCACATTCACCCGCGGTCTGAAGGAGGCTGCCGCGGACATCAAGGAGGCGGTTGGCACCCTCCTCAACAGGACGGCCTCAGACGAGGTCGCGAAGTTGCAGGAGGAGAACTGCCGCCTCCGTAATGATTTGGAGGACCTCCGGCGGCAAGTCGCTGCGCTGAGCGAGCAGCAGCAGCGACGCACGTCCACCGAAGCCGCACCCGTGGTGGCCCCGGCTCCCGCACTGAGACCGGCAAGCGCTCGTACCGATGACGAGGTCGAGCGCATTGTCCGACTTTGCTTGCTCCAGTGCGGGAGCATGATGAACGCTCGTATTGAGGCGATTTCTCGGCGCCTCCCTGCGGAAATCATCCGTCCGCCTCTAGCCGCCGATGCGCGGCGGAGGACTGAGGAGCCGCCGAGACCTGCGCCTCGCAAGGGGAAGCCCGCGGAGGGTGCTAAAAAGCCCGTGGAGGGAACTCCCCCGAGCGATCAGCCCACGACTGCCGGGTCTAAGGGTGAGACCTGGGCGACAGTCGTGGGCCGCAAGAAGGCCCGCAAAGCCGCTAAGGCGGCCTCAGCAGTGGCACGCGCCCCCGGCCGAACCGCAAAGGCGGTTGCTCAGCCTGCGCGGCGGACTGCCAAAGGTGGTCGCAAAGGACCGACGCTGCATGCTCCGCGTTCCGAAGCTGTGACGCTCACGCTACAGCCAGGAGCGGCGGAGCGCGGCGTAACGTACGCGTCGGTCATCGCCGAGGCCAAGGCCAGGATCAAATTGTCGGATCTTGGCCTGCAGTCCGTCGCCCTCAGGCAAGCTGCCACGGGTGCGCGGCTGTTTGAGGTGGCCGGTGCTGCGAGCGGCAGTGCCGAAAAGGCGGACGCTCTGGCCGCCAAACTGAGGGAGGTCCTCAACCCTGAGGATGTCCGGGTCTCCAGGCCAATGAAAACCGCAGAGGTGCGGATCGCTGGCCTGGATGATTCCGTGACCTCTGAAGAGGTGGTGGCGGCCGTTGCCCGAAGCGGTGAGTGTCCGCCGGACAAGGTGCGGGCCGGCGACATACGCGCCGACGCTACCGGACTCGGCGTAGTCTGGGTTCGGTGCCCTGTAGCGTCGGCGAAGAAGATCGCCGATAGTGGCAGATTGCTGGTGGGCTGGGTTGCAGCGAGGGTCAAACTCCTGCAGCCCCGAGCTTTGCGGTGCTTCCGGTGCCTGGAAAAGGGGCACGTCCGGGCGAAGTGCACCGCCGAGGTTGACCGCAGCGACCTTTGCTACCGCTGCGGTCAGCCTGGCCACAAGGCGGCCCAGTGTTCCGCGGCGCTCAACTGCAGCTTGTGTTCGGCTGCGGGGAAGCCAGCGGGACACAAAGTGGGCGGAGGGGCCTGTGGTGCGCCTGCCAGCAAGACCAAGGCCAAAAAGAAAAAGAAGAGGGGCACTCAGCCTGCCGGGGAGATCTCGACCCCCCCGCAGGCCAGTAGCTCCGCGGCCGACTCCCGGCCCAGGACCGTTGCCGAGGGAATGGAATGTCAATAATGGCACAACTCCATTTCCTCCAGGGCAACATCAACCACTGTGCCAGAGCTCAGGATCTCCTACTCCAGAGCATGGCAGAGTGGTCGATCAACGTGGCTGTGGTCGCCGAACCGTATTTCATCCCCGACCGTGACAACTGGTTGGGGTGCGCTGACGGTTTGGTGGCCATTATTGGCGAGACTCTGATCGACCCGTCTCGGGGCCGCGGCTGGGTTGCTGCGGTCTCGGGCGGTATCGTCGTTGTGGGGGCGTATTTCTCCCCCAACAAGAGTCTCGCCGACTTTGAGGGTTTCCTTGTCGAGTTGGGTGCCGTCGTAAGCCGCCATCACCCTCGTCCCGTTCTGGTGCTCGGGGATCTCAACGCCAAGTCATCGGCGTGGGGATCTCCGACCACTGACCCTCGGGGCGAGGTGCTGGAAGAGTGGGCGGTGACGACCGGTCTGGTCGTCCTAAATCGGGGTTCGGAATTTACGTGCGTGCGGCAGCGGGGCGGTTCGATAGTGGACGTCTCGTTCGCTAGCCCCTCTGTCGCCAGCCGAGTCCGCGACTGGCGTGTCGCCGTGGAGGTGGAGACGTTGTCGGACCATCGGTATATCCGGTTCGACGTCTCCGCCCAGACCGCGAGCGGCCGCCATCCAACAACCCCGATTAACGACGGCCCGCGTTGGGCGCTTAAGCGCATCGACAAGGAGCTACTCGAGGAAGCTGCCTTAGTCCAGTCCTGGACCTGGGAGTCGGCGACGAACGGGCCCGTCGACGTCGAGGCGGTGGCGCTGTGGTTTCGCGGGGCGATGACGCAGATCTGCGACGCGTCCATGCCCCGCGTCCGCCAACAGTCCGCAAGGCGCCAGGTGTACTGGTGGACCGCAGAGATCGCGCGGCTGCGCGTCGAGTGCGTTGCGGTTCGCCGCCAGTACACTCGATACCGGAGGCGACGTCGACGGGATCCCGCCGAGGAGGACGCGCTGTATGAGGTGTACCGCGCGTCCAAGGAGACTCTGTGGCTGGCCATCGGCGACTCAAAGTCGCGTGCCAGGGAAGAGCTACTGGGGTCCCTGGATCGGGATCCGTGGGGGCGCCCCTACCGTTGGGCACGGGGCAAGCTGCGGGCCTGGGCGCCTCCACTTACCCAGACGATGCAACCCCAGTTGCTAGAGGCGGTAGTGTCGGCCCTCTTCCCTGAGCGAGCGGAACACGTTCCCCCGGCGATGGCTTCGCCCTCAGCCACAGACTCACCAGAAGAGGAGAGCACCGATGTCCCCGAGGTGACGCAAGCAGAGACGAGAGCGGCCGTGTCGCGACTCCGGGCCAAGAACACAGCGCCCGGACCCGACGGAGTTCCTGGTAGAGCTCTCGTCTTAGCTCTGAAGGAGCTAGAGCCCCAGCTGAGGGGGCTCTTCACGGCATGTCTCGAGCGGGGCCAGTTTCCCAGCGTGTGGAAGGAGGGGAGGCTGGTCCTGCTCAGGAAGGAGGGGCGCCCCGCGGACTCGCCGTCCGCGTATCGGCCCATAGTGTTGCTAGACGAGGCGGGCAAACTTTTTGAGCGTATTATCGCAGATCGCCTCGTCAGCCACTTGTGCAGGGAGGGGCCGAACCTAGACGAGAACCAGTTTGGGTTTCGTCGGGGGCGCTCCACCATAGATGCCATCATGCGCGTGAGGGCCCTGGCGGAGGAAACGGTGTCCCGGGGTGGGGTGGTGCTGGCGGTGTCCTTGGACATCTCCAACGCCTTCAATACCCTGCCCTGGAGTTGTATTCGGGAGGCGCTGCATTACCATCGTGTGCCTCCCTACCTCCGCCGTACAGTAGGGGCTTACCTGGAAGGTAGATGCGTCACCTATCGGGGACGTGACGGTGCCGGTCGGCGCCTCACGTCGTGCGGTGTCCCACAGGGATCGGTCCTGGGACCGCTCCTGTGGAACATCGGATACGACTGGGTGCTGAGAGGCGAACTCCCGTCGGGCGCCGACTTGACGTGTTACGCGGACGACACGCTCGTCACTGCCCGGGGGAGCTCGCACAGGGAAGCGACGTTGATAGCCACGGCTGCGGTGTCACAGGTGGTGAACCGCATCCGGCGCCTGGGCCTGGAGGTGGCCCTGAACAAGTCGGAGGCCATGGTGTTTCATAGCCCCCGACGCGCGCCGGCGCCGGGATCACACATCGTGGTCAGTGGGACCCGGATAGCTGTCGAGTCCACCATGAAGTACCTGGGATTGGTGCTCGACAGCCGTTGGGAATTCGGTCCCCACTTCCGGCGGCTGGCGCCCAAGCTGATGGGTGCAGCGGGCGCGCTTTCAACGTTGCTTCCCAACTTGGGGGGCCCGAGCGCCGCCTGTAGGCGGTTGTACGTGGGAATCGTGCGATCCATGGCCCTGTATGGGGCCCCTGTGTGGGCGCTCGACATGACGGCCAGTACTCTCGCCATTTTGCGAAAGCCGCAGAGGGCGATGGCCGTCAGAGTCGTCCGCGGGTATCGCACGATCTCCTACGAGGCGGCTTGCGTCCTGGCCGGATCCCCGCCCTGGGACCTAGAGGCGAAAGTACTCGCGTCATTATATCGATGGCGCGAGGAAGAGCGGGCACGGGGCTCGAGACCGGTGCAGCGTCAGATCGCGCGGCGCCGAGAGGAGCTCCGTCAGGTCCTGGTGGCGGAATGGCGGCAGAGGCTTCTGCGCCCTACCGCCGGCCTCGCTACCGTCGAGGCGATCCGGCCAGTACTCGACGACTGGCTCGGGAGAAGGCATGGCTCCCTGTCGTTCAGGGTGACACAGGTATTGTCGGGGCACGGTTGCTTCGGCAAGTACCTGTGTCGCATAGACAGGGAGCCGGACGCTCGGTGCCACCACTGCGTCCATTGTGGGGAGGACACGGCGCAACACACGCTCGCCGAGTGTGTGGCTTGGGAGGAGCAGCGCCGTGCCCTCACATCAGAAGTAGGAGGCGATCTGTCGCTGCCGGCCGTGGTTCGTAGTATGGTCGGTAGCGCAGAGTCGTGGGACGCGGTGGTGTCCTTCTGCGA